>CP125848.1:47622327-52422327 GCA_030408175.1 Trifolium repens
GGAATGTATAAAATGGAATGAATAATTATAATTACACAATACCATAAATAAAATGACCCTTCATAAATACCATAAATAAAATGACCCCCTATCAGGTTTTTTCTGAATATAAAACTTAGAACTTAATTATATACTAAAGTTATATAACATCATTCTTTTGGGATGCTCCCTGTGTTTTTTCTGAACATAGAAAAAATTATTAAAAACTACCTAATATTGTGTCAAAATATGATATTTAACATCTATTAGATAAATCTATTTTATACCGATTCGTTATCTCTTTGTATATAAGATAAAAACACAAAAATAAGATCACAAAACCATCAATTTTTCGTATATTAACAAATCTCGAACACTTAGTGAGTGCTCATTTTTTGAGTTCGGTTAAAAAATATGAGTTAATTTAGATGATTGAACCAAGTAAAACCTTACTAATTTCTAATAAATAAAATATAAAATCCTTTAAATTTACAAAAGTTCTATCCTTGCTCAAAAACACAAAAGGAAAGGGTTTGAAATTGTTACCGTTACTTTAAAAATCTAGACTCTATTTATTTTATCTTCATTGTTCAATCTCTCAAAGATTACAAATTTCAAATATATTTTGAACATTGAGGCATAAAACATCAATGAACACAACACAAAAAATGTGTAATGACTATGGTACTAATTTTTATTTCATAACAATGAAAAGAACAAAACTATTGCATCTCTCAAAACTTGTGGTGCTCCTCTGAGTAAAGGGAAAAAGAACTCAAATTCTAGTGACCAAAAGCTTCAGCCATCGATCATTAACTATATCTTGTTAGTAATATCTGCAAAAACAAAAATCAAAAATGTATTCCCTTATAATTATAGTCACACTGTCAATACCAAAAGAAAACATAAGAAATCAGTCCCATAAGTAACTTATGACTTTTTCTTCTTTTTTTCTATCTTGTTATTTTAACATTTTATTTGTTTTATTCTTTTTGGAAAATTTTACAATACATATTCTGATAAAATAAATCTCATGTCTCAGATAACAACGCTAATAGAAAAAATCTATATAATATATATTGAAAATTTTAATTGGTTGAATAAAATTCTATCACTCAAATCTCTACTCATAAACATAAGTTGAAGTTCTGTTTTACTATCTTAAGTGTTCTTATGGCTTTTGGATTGAATCAATCTATTAGTACATTGGTCAATTGTGTTTTTTTTGAGTTAGATAATTGAATTTTAAAATTGGTATACTATCTTAGTCCTTTGCCTTTCGCACCCCATGTTTTTGACTTGTATCTATTAGATTGAATTTCCTTACTGTCATATGCACGGGAGACATATTATTATGGCACTTAATATACTTTATTTATTTGACCCTCAATTAGCAATTTCTTAAGTATAATCAATTAGACTGATTAATTAAATGTGATTTATAATTGTAAAATTTGACAAATATACTAATAAATTGATTCAAATATTCCAAACCACCCTAAAGAAAGTACGCTTCCAGTAAGTCTTTTGTGTTTTGTAATACTTATTCGAATCTCCACTCTTTATATGTTGATTCTCTACAATTCCACAATTCTATTAGGTAATTGTATAAGCTACATAAAAACTTATTTTACTAAATTGATTCACTATGATGGAGCGAGATATTAATTTTATTTTTTATCAAAGCAAGAAATTAACTTTACAATGCTAATCTTCATTGTTTTGAAATATAATTGCTCTCCAGTCCTATTTGAGATACCATCAAAGTACTTAGGATTTTTTAGGTAACATCACATCCATTTATTCATTAAAAACATGAATGATACAAAAAACTCACTCAATATATAGCATAAAAGTTTAAAACTTGATAGAATACAAACAAATTAAAAAAAATTAGAATCATTCTCAAACTAATAAATAGTTCCAAAAATAAGAACAGTAAAACCTTGGTCAACACTATTCCTATGAATGAAACATTACAAATCTAGTGAACAAAAAGAATAAATGAGCCACTCTTTGTACTAATAGTCAAAACAAACTCATGACATAGAGTTGGCTATACAAAGAAATAACTATTTTCTTCTCATTTGGCTGGAACTTCCTCATTACGCTGAAAGAAATTATGAATGCAACAAAACAAATGCATAGAACTAAAAGCATGCTTCATGAATTCTAATTAAAGGCTAAATACAACCAAAATATTGCATAGAAATTGAAGATGGAGAAGTAATTTTAAACCTTTCTATGGCGAGAGCATTCTTGGTGAACTCAAGAATGGGAACGGCCAATTTACTCTTCTGCATAAATATAAAACAAAAACAGAGAGATAAGAGATTTTTAAGAGGAAATCCATTTTCCATCAAAACACGAAGCTACTGCCTTATCAAAGAAGTTATGAAGATGTAGAAGAGAAGTTGGGGATTTAGGTTTGCTTTGTTGGAGGCCGATTTACTCTTCTAAAGAGAGTAAAATTGAAACTCAGAATGAAAGCGAGTTTTGAGAGATATAAAATATGAGAGATAAAGAATGAGAAATATTATGTGACAAATTTAAAATGATTAATGTAAATTAGCAGAGTAATTCAACTAAAATTTATATAAGCATAAAATACTTAATATCCAAAAGCTAGAAAATAAGCAAAAAAGAAGACTCGCATTTGAAGAGAAGATCATGAATGGTGGCAAAAAAGACTGGTGTGGTGATTATGTCGAAGCAGCTCTGAACCAAAAACAAACGTAAGGAAAACAAAGAAACTCCAAACATAAGAGGATGAAATGGAACTGTCACACAGAGGATGGTGATGACAGTTTGGACATTCGCAATATGCACCGCAATCCTTGATCTGATCAGCTAAAGAGAGTGTAGTGCTTTTCAGTTTCGTTGCAAATCCCCCTTTGTTAAAAATCCAGCAGCTCCTATAGGAACAAATTAACAAAAATACTGTAAGTTCATTATTCCATACAAACAAAATTGATAACTGAAGAACTTGTAATACATTATTATAGATAACATAAAAAGATGGCTGCTAACAAAACACGACGAAAGTTGGATTCTGAGGAACCATATCAATTATTAAGACAAACAATTAAGTCAAACTTGAAGAACTAATATGTGCAGGTGGATGAATGAAACCTCAATGTGGCCGCGTTACAGTCACAGTGGCATCTAAAATCACTGAAATCGTTTCACTAAAATAAACTATCTAAATCACATGAATGATACAAAAAACTCATTGATACAGATATATAGTTTAATTAGGATATACATCAAAGTAAATTATGATCTAACATAATAGAAATTTGTTTAAATCATACTTTTTTATTATATTCCAACTGAGCTCAAACAGGGAAATTTGGCGGCCATTTACCAAAAGAATCGATAATAACAAACCTCAGACAGAAAATAAAAGATTATCGCAATAATAAAGTCTTTCATAATTGTGCAGACAAACAATAAAAGACGATCGCAATAATCACAAAAATAACACACCTCAGTCATCTGCTTTTGCCCACAGAGTACAGCACCGGTTGACAATGGGTTAGATATTTCCTTTGCTCTACTAAATGCAGCCTGCAAAGGTAATCATGTGTATAAACAATATTTACCTTTTAAAGCTAGTAACATGAAAAGCTAATCCTACATTCCACACATGTTACCTGTACAAAGCCACTTTCTCCAGTCCAACTATCATCTGGCTGAGACAAATACAGGCACGATCTTGACGCCGGAACATTCCCAGTCTATAAATCTATCCTATAACATAAAAGAAGATTGTTAGATAAAGCTCCAGTACTGAACCACAGATCAAAAGGCTTCCTGGTGTCAAATCAACAAACAAATAAACTACTTGATAAGCCATATATACTTTGATTTGGCTTAATCTTTTTTATTAGCATCAAATCATAATGCTATGCCTATAGAAAATTTTCACACTCTCCAGTCCTATTTGTTTCTGCATTATTTCAAATCGATAATTAAATTTTCACTAAAATAAACTATCTAAAAAATAAAGAATGTAAAAATCATCAACTTCATTAAACTAATCTAATCAATCAAAATTGCATATTTCTAAAAGATGTTTCAATATGAAAGTAAACATGAATATCTTATCATAATCATAATCATATAACATATCCAAAATCCCTTAAAGCTAAGTTTTATTGACCAAATTTCCAGTTTCAGGTAAAACAAATTCAAACTAATTTCATGTAACCAAACATACTGCAAAAACAAACCTACATATTGATTTTGATGGAAAATATACTACATTGATTTCCTAAAAAACAAAAACAGGGAGGAGCAGAAATGACAATTGTAGCATTTTGTTATTAACCTTTTAAATTTTATAGTTATACTTATACTTGTTTCACAAAGAAATAAAGAAATATACTACAATAACAATGCAACAAAAGTATAAAAATCAACCCTCTTTAAAACATGTCAAATTAAATAAAAGAAAATCTTTTTATTGCCAAGAAAAAAAGATAGAAAGGTATTTGAAAACTCACCGTATATTTATATACTTCAATACCCATTGATGCAATGATGATGTGAAGATGCCTCATACATGGTAAGCAAAAGTCTGAAGCTACACCTTGGTGAAAAATTCAAAACTCATTAAACAAAACATTGGTGAAACCCATGAAATCCAAAGCCAAGAAGAAAAACAATACCTCTTGAACTGGTTCCAGTGGTGTGTGCTTGTCGATGGCAGTTCCAACGCAGTCGTTGTGAATGCAGGGTTCCTTCCATCGCCGCTTCAATTGATATTTTCACTGGATACAAAATCTAAGTTACTCCACGTATCTAAGTGAAAACAGAAAAATAGAATTAAAAAATACCTAAAAATGAAATAAATACCTAATAAAATAAATAAATCTAAAAATTAATAACAAAAACATTTAATTTCAGAAATCTAAAAAATTGATAAATCAATCAAAATTCTATATTACACACACCATGATGTATCAATTTTTGTGAATATTAAATCCGGTAACTTTATATATATTACCAGATGGTAATATATATGGTAATATATATAAACTAATATATGTTACCGGATCCGACAAGTGTGCAATCTTATTTTAAAGTTATTGGATCCGGTAAGTTTATAAGCTTTTTTAAAATAATAAGTAATAGGTGCATCTACTAATATGTTACCGGTTCCGGTAAGTGTATAATTTTATTTCAAAGTTATCGGATCTTGTTAGTTTATAAGCTTATTTAAAATAATAAATAATAAACGCATCTACTAAAATATATGTTATCGGATCCGGTAAGTTTATAAGCTTATTTAAAATGATAAATGATAAACGCATCTACTAATATGTTACCGGATCCGGTAAGTGTGTAATTTTATTTCAAAGTTATCGGATCCGGTAAATTTATAAGTTTATTTAAAATAATAAATAATAAACGTATCTACTAAAATATATGTTACCTGATCCGGTAAATGTGTAATTTTATTTCATAGTTACCGGATCCGGTAAGTTTATAAGCTTATTTAAAATGATAAATGATAAACACATCCACTAATATATATTACTGGATCCGGTAAGTTTGTAATCTTATTTCAAAGTTACTAGATCCAATAAGTTTATAAGCTTATTTCAAAGTTACCGGATCCGATAAGTTTATAAGCTTATTTTCAAAGTTATGGGATTCAATAAGTTTATAAGCTTATTTCAAAGTTACCAGATCCAATAAGTTTATAAGTTTATTTCAAAGTTACTGGATCTAATAAGTTTATAATCTTATTTCAAAGTTACCGGATCCAATAAGTTTATTTCAAAGTTAACGGATCCAATAAGTTTATAATCTTATTTTCAAAGTTATCGGATCCAATAAATTTATAAGCTTATTTCAAAGTTACCGGATCCAATAAGTTCATAATCTTATTTCAAAGTTACCGGATCCAATAAGTTTTTAAGCTTATTTCAAGGATGTCGAGAACCCACGCCCTCAACCGGGGGGATTACAGTGTAAAGTAGTTTTACAAGATAATTCAATAAAAAACTATCATTTTATCATGTCATATCATGAAAGTGAGGTGAAGTGGGATGATGTGGTAGAAAACATGGTTGGTATTTGTTAAACGACGCTTCGATTTTTCAACTGTTGAAAACCCCCAAATTCACAGCTGTTAACCTAATTTTGACTTATTAACACAAAGTTAAACGACACTTCAATTTACCAAATGTCGGAAACCCTCGAATCCAACCTATTAACCTAAATTTGACTAATTAACTCTAGGTTAATTGACTCTTCGATTTTCACCCATATTAACCTAACTTTTACTAATTAAGACCTGGTTAAACGACACTTTGATGTGCCAATTGTTGAAAACCCCTAAATCCACCGCTATTAACCTAACTTTTACTAATTAAGGCTAGATTAACTGAAACTCGATGTATCAATTGTCGAAAACCCCCGAATCTGCCACTATTAACCTACATTTAATCTAACGAATACAATTGATACTGTAGAGTTGTTTACCATACATGACCCATTTAGGTGGTTCATGCCAGACCGAGCCTATAATTCAAACGATTTTTATACATGGTTTGAAACCCTTTTAAAATTATAGGATTTTACATGTTTGAATTCTAAAGCCTTAAACTTGTTTTCACATATAAATGCTCCTCATAATTCTTTTGCTATTGTTAAGTTGGAAATTACACCTCAAGTTCACTGATGGGATTACTGTAATATATGGTTTTGCATCAATGGAAGGATCCACACCTTTAACTATAATATCTGACTTCGAATCAATAGAAGAATCACGAGGTGCATCTATATTTGAAGCATTATAACCACTTAA
Organism: Trifolium repens; assembly: GCA_030408175.1. Lineage (NCBI taxonomy): Eukaryota > Viridiplantae > Streptophyta > Magnoliopsida > Fabales > Fabaceae > Trifolium > Trifolium repens. Next base: position 47,629,127 of record CP125848.1, read on the forward strand.
AAAATTTAAATTATCTTAATTAAAGCTTATTTCAGATTTGTGTGTGTGGGGTGGTGGGGGGGGGGGGGGGGAGCAATTGTCTCATTAAGCCTTGTATATCGAGCTCTGGCAAGGCCTTAGAATTGTTGTATTATAAATGCAATGATGCTAACCAAACTCCAAAGTATAATCTCGAAAGATTCTCTTCTCCCCCACCCCATAACTCTTTTTAACCCTCCAATATTCCAATTTTACCCATGTACAAAAACTTCGAAACGTGTTTTTCGAAGTTTTTCTAGTTCAAATTTATCGAAAACTTCGGAAAATACATTCCGAAGTTTGTATTCAAGGCAAAAAAACTTCGAAAAACGCGTTCCGAAGTTTAAAACTAGGGGTAAAAACGGAAATCCGCGGGGGGGGGGGGGAAGAGTCATAGGGGGTGGGAAGAGAAAATTTCTATAATCTCCTAGCTTACTTTCTAATGCCCAACACAAAAATGTGACCGGGTTGTTGAACTTGAAGAATGAAGAGAACGGGGATTTGATTTATATTTTCCATTTTATGTGTTTATAGGTTCCAACTTTGCGGTAAAGGAATGCATTTTTTTTATCATTTGCTTTAGTAGTATTTGCGAAGCAACTTGGACGAAACTCTTTTATGGCTTGCAAAATGTTGCTTTTCTCAATAACGATTTTCTTTTGCCGCCCTATCTATTTCTCGCATGTTTTATGCATTTTCATTTTTATCTTTTTGTTACTTAAACAACAGACATAATAAAAATGAAATTTTTTTGTAAATATCGTCCCCATATTAAATAGCGGATGCTATAAAAATAAAATTTGGTAGAATGTTTTTTAGGTGTATCCACTACCTAAATAACGAACAAAAACATTTTGATAAATTCGTAGGACACGCGAGAAAATGGGGAGGATGGCAAAAAAAATCTTTTCTATAAACTCTACATTTGTTTTGGGCTTCAAAATATATAAACCCAGTTACAAATGGACAAATGATAAATCTATAATCTCTTCTCCAATTTAATTATTATTTTTTTAGATTAAATTGCATTTTGATCTTTAAATTTCATAAACATGCAATTTTAATCCCTTAATTTTTAAAAATAGCACTTTTGGCCAAATTCAAAACTACTAGCTCCAGCCTTATTAATAAGCAAAAGTTAGTTTTTAAATTCATTAAACAATTGATATATCTAGTCAATATCTTAGTTAAATATCAATTGTTCAATAAATTTAAAAAGTAATTTTTTCTTATAAATAAAGTCAGAGAGAGTATACAAAAATAGCTGGAGAGAATCCAAATTCTCCTCCTCTATTGAGAAGAGGAGAGTGGATTCTCCGGTAACTTTATCCTACGGTCAAATCTAAACCTTTAGATTGAAAAACAATAAATTAAAAAAAATGGAGATATTGAGTTTTGAAGATGTAGATCTAAACTGCTCCCTCTGCAGTTAAATATACAATTGAGAGGATCCAACTTGTCTATTGAGTATGCTACCTGTGTTTTCAACCCACCGTATGACTAGTCAAATACTAGTACTAGGAGTAATTATTTCAACTTGAGTACACTACATAATTTTATGTGATTCTTTCATCCATCATCAATACTAGTACTTCTATAAAATCAAAATCAATTACCCCAGAATGTTGCAATTTGCGTATATGAAAACAAAATCACCCTTATTAGTTCTTCAAATAGCAAATGCAACATTAGGTACTACTCTCTTCCGATCCTTGATATAAAATAAAAATTACTTTTTAAATTCATTAAAAATCTAGTTTATTAGATACTTTTGTGTATTATCTAGTTGGCATGTGTTTGGTCGATTTAGAAGTATCTGTTTGGTTCCGCGTTTTACATTGTCAAACGCACGTTCAGGTGTGAAAACGCGCTTCAGAAAATTTCAAACATGTTTGGGTTTCATTTCAAAAAGCAATTCAAGTGTCTAAACTCGATTCTACTTGAAGCTGCATTTCCTAGCTTCTGCGTCTGGGCAAAATCGATTCTAGAATAAATCAACTTGTTTTATCTATTTTGCCCCTTCCAATACCATGAATTTGTGATTCTTCAGTTTTGTTTATCGTTCTGGTATATTTGCAACAGTTTCTAATCTCTAGGTTAGAGATGAAGGAGTATTTGGGCTTTTCGTTGCACAACCCGGCCTGTTAAAATGATAAACCCATATATTTATTTATTATTTATTTTTTGGAAAAAGAGTATACTGGATTTACTGGTATGTGGTATAGTGGTATGGTATAGGTTTAATACAGGTTGACCGTATTTTACCATGTGTATGACCAATGGATGAGAATCACATTAAAATAGTATACATTTAAAATCAATTTTGATCTAGAAAAATAAAAATTGGATGAGAATCACTTTTTTTACTATAATAAATAGGCCCATTTTTTATTAAATTTAAATAATTATCTATAATATAAATGAAATATATAATTTTAAATACAATTAAAACCCATTTTGGTAATTGTACATCCAAAAGCAATTTTGATTCAAACTATCCAAACAATATAAATGGATGAGAATCACTTTTATATGAATATATCAAAACATAAATCAATTATGTCAAACTCACTTTTAACTAAAATCAATTCTGTCAAACTCAATTTTACTAAAATCAATTCTACTCATCGCTACATATTATTAACTTAAAATTTGGAGAGTTCTACAGACCATATTACCTTTCTTCCTAAAAACTCAAGCTCAAGCTTTGGCAATATCTTTTACTAATAAAAGGAAGCTCCAAGAGAGCTCCTAAGCCTCCATTTTGCCTATGTGGCATACTTTAGAGAGCTTCATATATATTAAAAAAATATTCTCTTAACATTTCATTATATTGATGGTGCTCTACTAAATTAATTTATGTGTAATGATGCATTAATAGATTAAAAAAAAAACAGCCCATTAGTGAAAATTTAGCAACAAGAAGAGTTAGAGTCAAGGTTATGCAATTGTTGAGCTTCCCTAATTGATGATATATGTAACTTATAAGATTTTTTTTTTTTTTGCTATTTATATGTAACTTATAAGATTTTTAAGATCATATATATATATATATATATATATATATATATATCTAGAGAATATATTTGTGTCTTCAATTGAAACTCTTATTCTTTGTTGGCAAATTTATTTTTAGTTGATTATGGATTTGCACAAGGTGATACAAAATATATAATTTCTCTCCTTTTTATATTTATTTATGTTTGGTTCTTGAGAGGTTGAAAATATAATTTACTTAAAATTTTAATTTGCAATATCATATTTTTATAGGCTATGATGATCTCATTGTATTGTTTCTTTTAAAGGTATTGATCATGCACCTATTCTCAACATGAAACATTGTCATTGAGAGCTTTAATATGCGGTACGAACTTTAAGGTCATTTTGATACTACTATTTTTTGAATAGATAGTTTTTTTTATACAGAGATACATGTTAAACATAACGTGATTTTTTTCTATGTGAGTCGTCTTTTTTAGATTTAATTTTTCTATCTATTTTACTTTAGTAGTTTTCTTATTTTTGCAATTAACATTCTTTTGTTGGTTTAATGTGAAGTGTTATTCTTTTTCATGCCTTAGTTTATCATTTCTTTATGAAGAAATTTCAATGATTTGGTAGATAAGGTGCACATACCATCCAACGAAAGGTAAATTTATTTATAAATCTTCTACCATAATACTTTTTTTTGGATCAAGCATGTTACTTTATTATATTTTTTTAGATGTAATGTCAAGGTTATGCAATTGTTGAGCTTCCCTAATTGATGATATATGTAACTTATAAGATTTTTAAGATCATATATATATATATATCTAGAGAATATATTTGTGTCTTCAATTGAAACTCTTATTCTTTGTTGGCAAATTTGTTTTTAGTTGATTATGGATTTGCACAAGGTGATACAAAATATATAATTTCTCTCCTTTTTATATTTATTTATGTTTGGTTCTTGAGAGGTTGAAAAAATTATTTACTTAAAATTTTAATTTGCAATTTCATATTTTTATTGGCTATGATGATCTCATTGTATTGTTTCTTTTAAAGGTATTGATCATGCACCTATTCTCAACATGAAACATTGCCGTTGAGAGCTTTAATATGCGGTACGAACTTTAAGGTCATTTTGATACTACTATTTTTTTAATAGATAGCTTTTTTTATACAGAGATACATGTTAAATATAACGTGATTTTTTTCTATGCGAGCCGTCTTTTTTAGATTTAATTTATCTATCTATTTTACTTTAGTAGTTTTCTTATTTTTGCAATTACCATTCTTTTGTTGGTTTAATGTGAAGTGTTATTCTTTTTCATGCCTTAGTTTATCATTTCTTTATGAAGAAATTTCAATGATTTGGTGGATAAGGTGCATATACCATCCATCGAAAGGTAAATTTATTTGTAAATCTTCTACCATAATACATTTTTTTGGATCAAGCACGTTACTTTATTATATTTTTTAAAATGTAATTGAGTCATAGTGGAAAATTATATTCCCTATACAAATATTGATATATGCAACATATATACTGAGATAGATCATATATAACTACACAAAATTTATTTTTAATTAGACCGATACTTTTTTTTCTTTTCAAGTTTGGTTTTCATTTTTATATGCTTAACAATTAGAAAGATATATCCGTAAGCATTTTGGAGAGCTATCTTTGTTGCAAGTAGTAAAGTCTAATATTTGATGTGGTTGGCAACAATTATCTTTCAAGGAGAGGTGGCTAGCTAATGTAGAAAAATATTAAAAGAGAAATGAAAGGGTAATAAAAGGTTGTAAGTTCCAGATTAAAAAAAAAAAGCTACAACTTTTATTCTGCTCCTATTTTAAAATAAAATTGTCACACCAACCTTTAATCTACTATTATTTTTAATTCCTTAATTATCATTGATGACTTGCTCATTATAATAATGTAAAATTTTATTTATTTGTTTTTTAGGAGACTCAAGAAAGATATAACATTTACAAATTCCAAATCTTTCTACATAGCTAAAGCTTCTGCTATCTTTGAACTTGGTAATGAAAGGAGTTGCCAATAGCTAGCACCAATTGTGATGTGGTTGTTTATAATTGTAACATATAAAAATTATATCGATTGAAGTTGAACTTAGAGATTATTCAAATAGATTATTATTTTCATACTTTTAACACATGTATGTAACACGAATTTGTTGAATATATAATACTAATGTATTTTCATATACAATCTGTGACCATAAGATCTGTTAGTGGTACCACTACTAATTATTATTATTATTATTATTATTATTATTATTATTATTATTATTATTATTATTATTGTTACTATTATTATTATTATTATTATTATTATTATTATTATTATTATTATTATTAAGTGAACTCATAGTGGTGTATTGGATTAACAAAAGTCAGCTACAATATGTTAGGGAAGTTCTATATATATATTACTATCAATGTAGCAGTATTTGTCTTTGAAGTAGAATTTTATTACCCTTTTATGTAAAATAATTTATTGTAAAAGAAAAAAACTTTTGAGTCATTCTTGAGCTATATTTAATAATCTTTGTCAAAAAAAAAAAAAAAACAACTATCTAATACTCTCTTATAATTTCACACCCTTATGCTAATAATATTAACCTATAGAATAATTTTTAAGTTACAAAACTCATCATCTATTTTTATTTTTTTAAATAGATAGTCATATAATTAAATCAAAGATTGCTTATAAAAAAAAGTGTAGTACTCTTCTATAAAAAAGAGAATCTTATAAGAAGAAAAAAAAATTGGAAAGGGGCACTCTAAAAAAATGTTTATAATATCTATTAAAATCTTAATATTATCTCTTTTAATTTATTAAATTAAACCTTAAAAAAAATTAATGCATTAATTAATACGTATCATCATAATTGTATGCATCATTTAACATTCTTCCAAATATAACCTACAAAGTGGGAAGATTTAGTGATTGATTTTTGAGGTTCACTCTCACTCTTTATAACCACTAACTCCACATTCATTTTATACTCATTCCTAAATCTTAAAATTTGACGGTTTCACTCAATCTTTGAGCGTATTTCTACCATGGTACTCTTCTATATTGATATCCTACAATATTCATCTGTACTAATGTTTAGTTTTTGTTCATTTGTAAATAAATTTAATAAAAAATACAAAGAAAATTAGAGGATAAAAAACCTCATGAGAGAGAGAGAAGAACTAAGCATAGTAAAAGAAGATAACAAAATTCTGGTCAATAAAATATGGGATATAATTTTACCAACTAAATGTTTGAAAAGAAATTTTAGAAGAATTCAAATTATTATTAAATTTTAGAAATTTTTGAAACCATATATATTAAAAAATATTTACATATATTTAAACATATTCACACGCAATTAAAATTCACTAAAAATTCCAAATTATTAATTTCATTTTTAAAAAAAAAATGATAATGTAACTATTTATATAAAATAAGTACTTATTCTATAAAGTGTATGCCTAATCATCGTAGGTATAATTATGGATGTTTTGGACCAAGTTATTAACAAAATCCCGTGTTAAAAAAAGTCTCAAAGACACCATATATGAATCATATTCTATAACCAAAGTTTATTTCAATATTTCTCATGAGCAGTATTGTCGGCAAGTATGCCTCCAACTCTTATTAAAAAAGTAAAATAAGAGATACATTAAAAATAAAAAGCAAAGTGATATATGACTATACAATTGCAACTCATATAAAGAAAATTAAAATCTTTTATGATTACACTAAAAAAATAAAATATAAAATCGATTACATTAAAATATAAACAAAACTACGATATAATCTAATAAAAAATGGACAAAACTTACATGCATTGCTTTAGATGCATTTCTTGCTGTTCCACTCACAAAGAGGTGGTTTTTGTGTTTTTTAATTTTAAAAAAATAAAAGAAAACTGTTTTTTAATTAAAAAAACCACCTCTTTGTGAGTGGAACAGCAAGAAATGCACCTAAAGCAATGCATGTAAGTTTTGTCCATAAAAAATCTCATATATTTCTAAACATATACTAATATTAAATATAATAATATTTTAAAATAATATCTATTATTTAACTATATGATTATACTTATCCCAATTATTATTTTTTATTTATAAAAACATTTTAATTATAAAGTTTAATCGAACCCGTGCAACGCACGGGTTTATCTCTAGTATTTTTAAAAAGTCGGTTTCGGTGATGTGAAATAGTGTTGCCTCTATAATGGCTAAGTGGTGAGATTTAATTTCTTTTAGGGTTAATAGTTTTTACCTTCCTGCAAAATACGTGAGTTTTGCATTACTCCACAACACTTTTTAGATCGGTTGAACAAAATAACCGATTTAAAAAGTCAATCTAAGGGGGTAAATCAAAAAAAAAAATTGCAGGGGATAATCTCAAAAAAAAATAATTACAAAGAGTAAAACAAAATTCGCTTATTTTACGGAGGTAAAGACCTATTAATCATTTCTTTTTTCTTGGCGACACATCAAATGCATTTCTGTGTAGTATTCTAATGGCTAGATGGTATACTCGGATGATGTAGTACTTAGGATCATTCATCTTACACACAATTTCATTTGAGTTACTTATATATTCATGATTTAACGGTTTATTAAACTCTTTTATTGCAAAAGGGATTACATGAAAATTTTCTTAAAATATATGACTAGTAATTAAAAAAAAAGGTTAATAGGCTTTTATTCTCTGTAAAGTAGACGAGTTTTGTGTTACCTTGTAATTTTATTTTTTTGAGATTAGCCCCTTGCAAAATTTATTTTTTTGATTTACCCCATTTTGCTGACGTGACATGCAAAAAAAATAAAATAACCGATTTAAAAAACACACTTTTTAAATCGGTTAAACAAAATAATCGATTTAAAAAGTGCATCTAAAGGGATAAATAAAAAAATAAATTTTGCTGGAAATAATCTAAAAAAAATATCAGAGAGTGTAAATCATAATTCGTCTACTTGAGTAAAGACCTATTAACCCTTAAAAAAAAACTATGCAGGGTTTGTTGCTTCCTGTGACTGGTCGGGTCATAAACAAAAGAAGAGCAGCCCAAACAAAAATCGAAAGAAAACTTCTTTTTTTGCTTATAAAGAGGAGGAATGAATGGTGTGTTCGTTTTTGGGTTTAGGTAAACGTGAATTGTGATTTCTTTTCTTCCTTCAGTGTGTTGCAAAATGTCGAAGAAATCAGATACCACGCGACCGAAACCAGACCTTGAACCGGAACTGAAACCGAAACGGCTGAAATCGGAACCGGAATTGGGATCCGAACATGAACCCAAACTGACTTCTGAGACTTATGATCCGATATCTGAAGAATCCTATGAGTTTCAGACGGAGAAAGACGTATACGGCGATTTGAATTCGGAAGACTCCGATTCCTCCGATGATGAATCATGTTGTACGAAAGCAGATTCTCTGTATCTAGACCTCTCTAGCAAACTAAGTGTAAGCATCTATTTAATCAATTAAGCGTTTCCCTTTTCAATTTTGATTATTGATTCTTGATTATCGACAACACAATGCAGCCTTACGATGCCATCCCCCCTCCAACACATTCATATTTATGCGGCGGTAATCCTATTCGTCCCCTTCGCATAACCAAAGATGTTCGTCCTTTTCTCGAAAATCTCTCCAATATTGCCTTGGTCCATTACCAAAATCAGAAGGTTCGATACTTATTATTAGATTATACAATTCGAATCAATATTGTTTGTATGTTTATTCATTCATTAAATTATCATATATATACTGGTGTCAGTGTCCTATATTTTTGTACATTATTAGTGTCGGAGTGTCCGTTTCGTCTCGTGTTGCACTGTCCGCGTCAGAGTCTGTGCTACGCGTCTGTGGTTCATAGGAGTGTACAATTCGAATCAATATTGTTTTTGTATGTTTATTCATTCATTAAATTATTTGTTCTTTCTTCTTAATTATTAGGGTTCGGGTGCAAGTTTTGAGTTTCATAAACTTATCAAGTGTACCCATTGGTATGATATTCGTCCTAATGCTTTTGCTGATTATGGTGGCTGTCCTCTTGATCCTACGGAGTACTACATCACCTTTCAAGCAAAAGCAAAAGGAGATCCTTCTAACAGCACTGCTATAACAATTTTCCAGGCCAAAGTATTGGTAGATACAGTTGATGAAAACACATCTGTTGTCGAAGACTGTCACATTAAAAAATCTAATACCCTGCAGCACCATGGTAATAATATAATGTTTTCATCCTTACATGTTTAATATTTTCTAGGCTTATCCATATTATTCCAGGATTTTGTTGCATTAAAGTTACAATATTTGTTTGCTGGTGTAGTAGTGGAGTGGTTACCATTTGCTGTGAATCTAAAAGTTTAGGAAACCGGCTTCAACCTTTTTGCACTCCACATTTTTGCTCAAAACGTGCCCAACGTTTTGCTAATTTAAGTCATTTTACTTTGTTGAAACTCTAAACTCACTTTTTTGGATTGCCCTTGTCCCCAAATATTTTGTTTTTATAACACCTTTCTCTTTGAATGACTTGAGTACGATAGGTGAGACCTCAATTAAGTCTCTCCGCGGTTTATCACTCAATTTGATTGTTAGATTAAAGATTCATCAATATTCTACCATGGTAATACACTCCATTAAAATCTAATACACTCCATTCTACCATGGTAGTAATGTTTAATCTTTTCTAGGTTCATCAATATTCTTCCAGGATTTATAAATGCTCATTGTTTATACTTACTTTGATTTTGTATTTCACTTTGCTATATAACTGATTGCATTTAGGTTTATACTTACGTGTGATGCATCCATACACTTGTTTTTTCAAATAACACGCATAATGTATGTATAATTGATTGCATTTGGTTTTATCTATTGAAGTCCACTCTTAAAATGGCACAAAACACATGTATAAACAGTCACTTCAGCTCTGTAGGATTTTTTTTAAGAGATTAAAGAATGCATAGGGAAGTAAGTATGGAGAATCAAGTAGATATTATAGTTGATTATTGAATATTGAATTCGACATTAGTGCAGCGTCCAATTGTCATTTATTCCAATCACTTATTCTCACCTTTCTAGTTTTTTGTCTATTAGTTGCTTTAACACTAAATTTTTTACAAATCAAATATTTTGTGTAGTCTGCTTTTGTTAGCCATCTCATAACTGCTAAAGAAAATGTAGCAGGAGATTAGGTGGCCGTATAGATAATCAGAATTTGTTAAGTATGCAAATCACCAGGTTTATTCAGTAGAAATATCAATATGCACATAATTGATAACTGAACTTGTAGATATGTGGCTCTAATCTAACAGATTAGTGGGGGCTTTTTGTTAAGTTGATGTACCGACAATAGTTAGTCGTATAGTTTATTACAGAGGTAACCCATTGCATCTTGAGGCATTTGGTCATGTTTACATGTTACAAATGTCTGCAGGGTGAACAGTCTTAGATGTGATATTGCCTTTGTAGTTTGATATTAGGACTTTCTCTCTTTCTCTTAATTGTGGTTTCTTAATGTTGCTACACCTTGTATGTTTGAATAATGATATCTTGAAACATGATTTAACTCTCATTCCTAAAATATGATTTTCTCAGCAACTCTGAAGTCAATTACCATCAATTCTGATGTTCGTCTTATTCTATTCCAATATTTCCTTATTCTTTGTAACTTTTCTCTGTTGGAAAGATAAATTTCCCAGAGTTTGTTCAAATAAATCAGAAAAATTATTATGTCAATCAGTTTTTTTTTGCTTCTTTAAATTCTATTAATTGATTATATCTGACCAGTTCTATCACTTTTATATTCAGGCTGTCATGGAGTACAAATGTGGAGTAGCCGCAGTCATTTTTTCGTATAGTCGATGCAGTCAGCTGCTCTATTCATGGCCATCGGATGCACGTCATTGACAACCCTAACCCTTAAATTTTTTAACAATAAAATTGAAGTGGAGAAAGATAGAGAGAAATGACTGGTTACAGTTTACTAAACCAAACTTTTTCTTAGAATTAGAGAATGCATAGGAAGCATTAAGAGTTGATTAGAAGTTAGAACTAATAGATAGTTAATGTGAAGTTTTGTTTTTAAGATTTAAATATTGAGACTTAGGGTGCAAAATTTGCATCTAAAATTAGGTATATTTACCAAAATCAGGAGGTTCCATGCTTATTATTAGAGTATACAATTCGAATGAATACTGTATTATTGTTTGCATGTTTATTCATGAATTAAATTAATTGTTCCTTCTTCTTAATTATTAGGGTTCGGGTGAATCTCTTGATATGCAATTAAGTTTTTTTATTTGCAAGAGTTAGCATATTTTATTTTAGCTACCTCAAGAAAATTTATTTAACTACTCTAAATAAATTTATTTGTTTTTTCATTTGTTAAAAGTTAGGAAAAAAAATATTTAAATAATTATCACTTATTTGATGGATTTATTGTCTTATATTTTGACAGTTTTAGTATTTTAAAATTAAAAAATAATTTTTTTACAAATAACTCAATTGGTAGGACAATTGCATTATATATGCAAGGGGTCTAGGTTCAAACTCCGGTCATCTACTTATTCATTTTAAAGGTAGAATCTCTAGCCATTAGGCTACTAGACAAAAAATATTACCAAGTAATCTATCAAAAAAAATTTTGTTACCTCGTAATAAATTGGCTAGCAAGCCAATGTAAAAGATATCTAAATTTGTTTAATCTATGGACTAGACGGATCAAAATATGCAAGATAACATCAGAGTAATCAAGTAATAATTATTCCTCGTCAAAAGAAAAAACAGTACTAGTAATGACTATTCTTTTTCAGCCCCACTTAAACCTGTCGCGCCCTTCTGAATATTCAAAAATATTCAGTTTTGATTTTAGAATTTGAACTTTATTTTACACATTTAGATATTATAATTCAAACGATTTTTATACATGATTTGACTCATTAAGCCTTGTATATCAAGCTCTGGCAAGGCCTTAGAATTGTTGTAATATAAATGCAATGATGCTAACCAAACTCCAAAGTATAATCTCCTAGCTTACTTTCTAATGCCCAACACAAAAATGTGACCCGGTTGTTGAACTTGAAGAATGATGAGAACGGGGGATTTGATTTATATTTTCCATTTTATGTGTTTATAGGTTCCAACTCTGCGGTAAAGGAATGCATTTTTTTATCATTTGTTTCAGTAGTATTTGCAAAGCAACTTGGATAAACTCTTTCTTGGCTTGCAAAATGTTGCTTTTGTCAATAGCGATTTTCTTTTGCCGCCCTATCAATTTCTCACATGTTTTATGCATTTTCATTTTTATCTTTTTGTTACTTAAACAGCAGACATAATAAAAATGAGAAATTTTTGTAAATGTCGTCCCCTAATTAAATAGCGGACGCTATAAAAATAAATTTTGGTAAAATGTTTTTTAGGTGTATCCACTACCTAAATAACGAACAAAAACATTTTGATAAATTCGTAGGACGCGCGAGAAAATAGGTAGGATGGCAAAAAAAATCTTCTCTATAAACTCTACATTTGTTTTGGGCTTCAAAATATATAAACACAGTTACAAATGAACAAATGGTAAATCATAATCTCTTCTCCATTAATTTTTTTCAATATATTGTTCTCTAATTATTATTGTTTTTAGATTAAATTGCACATTTGAGCTTTAAATTTCATAATTAAACATGCAATTTTAATCCCTTAATTTTTAAAAATAGCACTTTTAGCCAAATTCAAAACTACTAGCTCCGGACTTATTAATAAGCAAAAATTATTTTTTAAATTCATTAAACAATTGATGTATCTAGTGTATATCTTAGTTAAATACATTAATTATTCAATAAATTTAAAAAGTAATTTTTTTTTTATAAATAAAGAGGAGGGAGCACACAAAAATAGCTGGAGAGAATCCAAATTCTCCTTCTCTATTGAGTATGCTACCTGTGTTTTCAACCAACCGTATGACTAGTCAAATACTAGTACTAGGAGTAATTATTTCAACTTGAGTACACTACATAATTTTTTGTGATTCTTTCATCAATACTAGTACTTCTATTCTATAAAATCAAAATCAATTACCCCAGAATTAATGTTGCAATTTGCGTATATAGAAAACAAAATCACCCTTATTAGTTCTTCAAATTGCGAATGCAACAATAGGTATTACTACTCTTTCCCGATCCTTAATATAAGAAAAAATTTACTTTTAAAATTCATTCAAAATCTTAGTTTATCTAGTACATATTATTAACAAGATAAAGTAAAATTTCTCATATATTAAGGACCAGATAAATTTGATTCTTAACAAAATATTTGAGTTTTCATTCTAAAGAAGCAGCAATAAACGACAAGAATAGTTGTAAACATGCTACAAAACAAAAGTTACAAAACTGTACATTACTGGTAACAAAGTTGATAACATAAAAAAAGGTTAATAAAAACCAAATCCTTAATCCTTATCCTAATTAATCCTTCGTTAAAAACAAAACAAACAACTATTATGTCCTCATCGCCGTCAAAACCGACACTAACCGCTGGCGAGTTCAAACAAGCGGCGCCGGCAAGTTAAGATCAAACAAAAACGGCTTCTTCTCTTCCACCTCTTCCTTACTCACCACAATATTCTCCAACTTATAACCCTTATACTCCGACCTCACCGGAGCACCGGCGGTGAAATAAACCGGCGGACCCCAAAACTCGACAGGTCTTCCATTACTTCCGTTATGAGGCTGAGGAAGTGGAAGAATAGTAGGAGCGACGAAGTAGGCGAAGTTAGTTTTCGCTTTTGGTCCACGGAGAGCTCTAGCGGCGTCGTCGTAAGCTCTTGCGGCTTCTTCGGCTGTGTCGAAGGTGCCGAGCCATTTGCGAGTTTTTTTCCATGGATCTCTGATCTCGGCGGCGAAACGGCCCCATGGACGTTTACGAACTCCTCTGAAATGTTTGGACGGTGCCGGAGAATCGGTGGGAAGCATGGGTAAAAGGGTAAAAGTGAGTATGGGGAAGTGTGTGAATGAATAATAATAACAATAATGGAGAAAGAAATTGAATAATGGTGTGAGCGTGGGAGAATGGATATAAATAGAGGTGGGGACAGTTTGTGTTTACGCCGACAGGTTTTCTTTCGGGTGGTATTCACCCATGGAGTACTCCCTCTAGTCTTAGTCTTGTATATAAGAAAATTTTTAAAAAAGTTCTTTCTTTCAAGAAAGTAGTTAAAATACATTAACCGATAAGAAAAAACATATTATATCTTCTTAAAAAATATAAAACATTATAATTATTGGTTGAAATTGGAATAATGTCATAAAACTTAATAATTGAAGTAGACTTTTGTTTATATTTAAGACTTTAAATTTTTTTGTTTTGTTTTTTATATATGAGACCGGAGGGGAGTATTTACTTTTGTGAGTTGTGAGTACACTACTCCTTTTTTCTAAAATATAAGACTTTATACAATTTCATCCTTACAACTGCAATTGAAAAGGAGTTGAAACTACTTCAATTTCAGAATTAATTTTTGAATTAGATTAAATTGGTTGTATATGACTTTGTTTGGTAAAAATAATAAATAAGAGATGATTGAAAGTAAATTACTAGTCAACAATATAATTTATAGTTGATGATTAATAACTTATATGTAGATAATAAGTTAATTGAAATATTTGATAAAATTAGTGATTTAACTAATATTGTATTGAAATTTAAAAAGGTCTATAATTTTGTAATAAATTCATTTTGCAAAAAAGTCAATTATTTTGTGATAGAATGAATATCAATTTTCTTAACAATACGGCTAAGAGCACTACTGTATTTATTAAATTTCACAAGATTAATTAATAATGTTCTTCTAGTAAATAATACAGTATTAATTTTACTATTAAATCAACTCAACCAACTTATCTTCTCTGTTGTCCATATGAGTTTAACTCAATAGATTGAAACATTGTTATATGCAAGGGTAAGAGTTTGAGCCCTGAACAATCTACTTATTCACTTGAAATATGGAATTCTAGTCATTATGTTGCTTTTCATTTCAAATTATAAGTCGTTTTGTTCATTTCATACAAATTAATAAATGCAAATAATTTTGTATTAAAAAATAATGAAATTATAAGTTATTTAACAAAAAAAATATTTATCAATGATATATGATGGAAATTTAGCAAGTGTACTAAATAGCCGTAAAGTAGTAAAATAAAGATTATTTTTCACAGGAATTGTGGTGAATCAAACGCAGTTGATTGAAAGCATACGTAAATAAATTGACATAAAGTAAAATGGGGGATTTTTCAAGATCAGGTTTTGAGAAATAAAACGGCAAAAAGATATTAGGATTTGATTCAGAGAGAGAAGACAATTGGACCTTTTCGGTTCATCTAATTACTATTATCTCGGAAGTTCATGCATGTTAACAAATTACAACTTCAGTTCCACGATTTGATTAAAAAAAGTAATTATGCACAATCTCTTGGTAACATAATCCTCTCCCTTGACTATAAATCCATAATCTCTTAGGATGATTTATGATTAAAGTGAGGTTTTGGAACTTTAATCTTTAAATTCTCAATTAACAATTTGAAATCTCTTAAGTAACGGTTAATTGAACAATTATTCCTAAATCGATGATTTATTTCTATTCTCATAGTAAAACAAATAATTGGAATCATCACACAAGTGATCAATTTATGTAAAACATTAAACACAAAGAATAATTAACTGAAACTAACTTTGTAATTCATTAACACATCATATGAAACTACATGGTTCAAGAATAATAGCAATTAGAATCCCCTAGGATCCAATCAAGATGTTTAGCTCGACATGGTTACAATAATCATAACATAAAGTTTGAAGAAAGAATACATGATTAAGATAATATAAGGTTGTTGAATCTTCCTCTCGGTTGAATATCCAGCCCTAGCACTCTCAAAAATGTATTCTTTGGTATTTTTACACTACAAATCAACCCCTAGGTCAGTTCTGGAAACCCCTATTTATAGAAACACAAAATTCTGGTGTACTGTCGCGTGGCTGCGCACGGCGCAGCTTACCTCGCTCTAGGGGCAGGAGCCAGAACCCAAATGACTTTCATTTCTTCATGAAAGTTGTAGCTCTTGATCTTAGCTTTCATTTGTCGCAAGTCTCGTCTCATTCTGAGTTACGAAACTCTAGATATATGGTCAAAATACCAGACATACGTCATGATGCAAATTATGCTGATTTTCTTCAATTTTCTTCTTTTCTTGTGATTCAAGCTATCTTGTACTCTATGCAATTTCTTCTTTATTCAATGCGAAATACATAGAAAAACTAACTAATATGCCTTGTAAATGCTGCTAAAAACATAATAATGACATGAAGTCATCAATATTGTAAAAAATAAATTACAGAATTGAAAGAAGTTGTTAACGAGTACTTCCGGCTCCGATGCATTATTTTAAGATTTTATTTTAAATAAATAATTTATTCAAAAAATAAAACATTTTAATTTTTAATTCATCGACTCTACAAATTTTCATTTGTATTGTTAAATGACTTAAAAACAATTTATTTTTTTTCATGACAGCTTATAATTTAAAATAGTGAGAGAGAGAGAGAGAGTAATATTCTAAAAACTTGGCAACTCAAGTATAACATTAGAAAAAAGGAATAATTTCCTGTAATGGACATGGATTATCTCCCGTGTGACCATTTGACGGGAGAGAGTGCAGTGCTAAAATGCTCATATCACTACAACATTTATAGTCATTAACAACACTTGAAAAATGTTGCCAGAACCATGAAAAATGTCCCAAAAAGAATAGGGGACGTTTTTTAAGTGTCTTGTATGCGAGCGTTGCCTATTGTCTTAGGGGACGTTTTTTCGCACTTTCTAGGCACACTTTTAATAAACGTTACCTAAACATAGGGATAAGGGACGCTTGTTTAAGCGCACTTGAGGCAACATTTTGTAGCGTTGCCAATAACTAAAAAAAGGAGAACAATCATAAAATGTCCCTAAAGCTTATAGCTGCCAGTCATTGACACAAAACAAAGCGAGCTCATTTTCATATGCACTGCCAGCAATAAAAAAAATCCACTATAGAAAGAAAATTGGAAGAGTACACAACTTTATTATGATTAAACAAATTTGGACCATTAATGAGGTCTTAATCACTAGTACACAGCCTCACACATCAATCACAAGATGTGCATCATAGTTACTATCAGTAGTACACAATTACAACCAGACAGTTAATATACAAATTCAAATGGTAAATGAACCCGATGTTGTGTGTGTGATGTTTCTGCCTCTGTTTCAATGGCTGCTATGGCTTCTTTTTTTTGGTTGTGTAGTCAGCTGTTTTTTATTGAGGTTATAGCAGGTCTTAGAGTGGCCTTAACTCTTTCTGGTTCAGTCACTTTCCTTTGATTATGGTTTTTGGCCTGCTGTGTTGGTTTTTATCAGGCATTGGTCTGCTTGTTTTGTTTCCTTTGTACCTTGTTAGTGTTCCACTGCACTTCATGTGCTTGGCTCAATATTTATCTTCTGATAAAATTTTGCTGCATTAAAAAAAATGGTACATGAACACAACATGACTCAAGGATTTAACTTAAACATGTATTAAAACTAGAAAACCAAACACAACAACTTCTCCAACAAAAATTAATACAAAGAATCAAGGACTTGGATATCAAATGCAAATCAATACTCAATAACATTAATAATATTATATTTGCCGTTCAAAAAAAATAAAAAATACTCAATAACATTAACAAATAAATCAGTTAACTAACACAAAGAAAAATGATGTACAAAAACTCACTTGATCTTAACTCCATTGATTATTAGGGATCGCAACCATGGATTCAATTCCACTACCAGCCAAAGCACTACATTGCATCTGCATCCAAAAGCTTCAAATTTTGAATTCCATTATAACAGTTAAAAGCAAAACAAAAGCATCAGATATGATCACTAGTACATAATTTCGTTCATAATATATTTCACCATAAAATAAGTATTACTTAGATGCACAATACACATAAAAGTTAATCAAAAAGACAAATAAAGAGAATAGAATTAAATTATCTTGATAAAAAAAGTGACAAGCTTCATAAATCTTCGCACATTCCACCGTGTCATGAAACAAAGTGACAACCATCTTAAAGAATACACCCTGCCCAAAGACCTGTATGACAATATTATAAGTACCAACATCAGGGTCAGTGTTAATTACTGTAAGTGTCCGCATTCGACACGCACCTAGCCTCCTGCATTTTCCTAAACACCCAAATCAACTCTTAAATTGACCCTCACTTTGTATAGATCTCCAACAGAACATTAGAAGACTCCATTTCTCTAAGAAGCACATAAATTTCCTCGAGTTTATTCAACTTACCAAAAGTATGAACAAGATAGCTATAAGTATTAATATCAGAAACAACCTCACCTTCATTCATGGTTCTAAACATCATTTCAGCTTTATTGCCTGAAAACTAAATTCATAACAAGAACACAAACCTATTCTACTCATTTCTTATAATAGAGCATTCATTAACTTCAAATTGAAGAAATTTTCAAATTATACAATAGTTAATAAAATATAGCAGAACAAATGAGTCACCTGATCTCAAATTACTTCAAAAATTTACCCTTCTTAAATTTGTGCTTATATCTTCTCCATGCATCTCTAACAGTAGACTCAATCCAATCTCATGCTTCAACCGACAAGATAATCTTCCGCTACAAAAACTATAAGATAAGACAAGAACAAGAAATCAAAATCTTATGCTTATGACAAATTTTTGTTTATGATTCATGCCTTTTAAAGGATTAAGTCTTAACCATCTTTCAGACCCACAACTTCATGTAAACAAGTTTAGTTTAATTAGTTCTTCATCTTCATACTAATTAGCTTAATCAGTAATCAAAAACTTCAATACAACATGTCTTAACATAAAATCTGATTCTTAATAACATATTAAGCAAAAATAACAGCGACCGAGATTTGAAAATCATGAAATTAACACAAAGAAGCAGCAAAATTATGTAATGAACCATAAATCCTTTCTTTCACTCAATCTCATCCCTTCACAGTAGCTAAATATTTGTATATATCATTCAAAAGGAAAACACCACACCATTCAAAATCAGAAACAATCCAAAACAAAATCATTAAAATCAGACACAGCACTACAAATTCTCATGTTTGGATCATAAACAACGCAAAAACAATAATAAGCAAAATCAAAATCTAAAGCAGAGAAAATTTAAGCATACCGTGAGATTGGGAAATTGAAATTAATTAGGGATTTGAGGTTTGTGTGAAGAGTGGCGATTTGGGATCTAAGGTTTCAAGAGAGAAATCGAAGATCTGAGGCTTGAAGATGATCCGTTTGAGGCGTGAAACGATTTAGGTTTGAGGAACTGAAATCGATTTGGGTTTGAAGAGTAGTGATCTAAGGCGAAAAGGGAAACTGAAATCGATTAGGGATATGTGATTTTGGTGAATCTATTACCGATTCAAGAATGGGTTTGAGGCATGTACATTTGCAATTTGGGTTTGACGCGAGAAGTGTCTGAAAGCCGGAAGGGATGAAAACTGACATGTATACCTTAATTTGGAGTGAAGTAAAAAAATATGGCAAATTCTATGGTACAATAGACTAATCATAATGTACCGGTACAATAGATTTTTAAATTAATAGAAAAATGAGTATATTTTAAAAGATTTTTTTTTCCTATCTTATAAAATATTATAATAACTAAATATTATTCATTAAAGTTGTCAAAAAAAGAAAATTTGACTTTTTTGATTGTTTTTTGAATTTTTATTATTTATAATAGTAAATATTGAATTTTTTAATGAAAAAATATTAAAAAAACTAGTTTCATGTTTATAAAAAATGAAATTGTGATTTTTCTTATGAAATTATGTTTTCTAAAATATAATAGTCAATAAATAACTTTTTAATTTATAAAAATTGTTATTTATTTATCATTTTAAAAATCTAGTGTACCGGTACATTAAAATTTTAATAATGTACCATAGAAGCTCCCAAAAAATATATAATATTTGGAGTGAATGTTTTTTATTTTTTTTTGTTGAAAAACTTGGAGGGTATCTTGCCAAATATTGAAATATTTAGTTAATTTTAATTTTGAGTGAAGTTATTATTACAATATTTACTCCATATGTTATTTACCAAATATTGATATTATAATAACAAAATATAATTATGATTATAATGCATTGTTCTACCAAATGAACTAAATTTATGGAAAAATATATTATTGAATACAAAATTTTGATGAAGAGGTTGGAAGGGAAACGGTGTTGATCAAATTGTTATGCAACAGTTTAAAACTGTTCCCAAAAGTATCTAAGGGGACAATTGTCAAATATTGCAAAAGAAACAATACAGTAACACATTAAAAACGTCCCTAGAAGTATTTCAAGGGACGGTTGACAATTATTGCCAAAGAACTAAAAGACCAACGCTCCAAAACCGTCCCCAAAAGTATTTTAGGGGACATTTACAAGGGATTGCAAAAATATTCCTAGCAACATACATAAAACGTCCCCTTAGCGAATTTTTGGCAACAATTTTTACATGTTGTCATAACAAGTGTTGCTAGAGACACAAAATGTTGTAGTGATATATGCCTTTCAATAAATTTCTAATGAGTAACCTACCTTGCAAAAAAAATATAAATGGCCAAAATGTTACTATTGAAATATTTTTATTGAGAAGCATAGCATTAGCATTAGGGTGTAGCATTGCAGCTACCGTCCGTTTCACATGCATTATTATTAGGGTTGGGAATAGGTCAGGCGGCCTCCAGGAGCCTTCGGCCTGGCCTGTTTTCGGCATGGCCTGGCCTGTTTATAATAATGACAGGTTTAGGCTCTGAAAAAAGTCTGTTTGCATAAATATGCCAGGCTCAGGCTTTTAAAAAAGCCTGCGAGGCCTGATAGGCCGGCCTGACCTGTTTATATTTTATAATTATTATTTATATGATATTTTTAAGTTTCCCAAACCCTTTTATCTTCAGTCAAATTTATTTAAAAATTGAATGTTGTTTATTTTTTTTTTTGAACGTATATTATAAATTGAATGTTATTATAAATTAATATGCTTACAAGAAATATTTTGTTTGTGTGGTTTGTTTTTTGCAAAACCCCTGTTAGTAATTTTTTTTTGCAATGTTGTTAATATACCCCTGTTAGTTATTTGCTTCCTCTTCGCCTGCATTTTTACCAAGTTGAGTAGGTTTGCTGTTGTAATAGAGGTTTATGCTATTAGGGAAGGATGGGTTCTTTGTTTCCTTGGTTTTTTATTCACTGGTCTTTGCTTTAGTTTGTTTTGTAATGGGGCTGTTAGGTCTGGCCTGTTATACTTTTCCATCATTATTCTTTTATTTATGCATAGGTTAATATAAAAATTCTGACAAACGTTAGGTGATATTGAAAAGAGTCCCACTTTGTTTAAATAAGTACCACAAGTTAATAGGGGCTTAATATATATTTTATTCAGATGGAACTAAACAAAGCAAGCAGGGAGACTATATTATTGCCAACGTCCTAAATTAATTAAGTATAACAATTTCGTATATTATTTCCACCTTACAGATTAACTATATGATTGTACACTAATCCTTAGCTGATTACCGTATGTATAGGTCGATAATAATCGTATGGTTTGGTCAAACTAATGAAAAGACTGTTTGGGTCCTTTATGTAACAGGCTTTTAAATAGGCTACAAGGCCAGACCAGACTTAAAACAGTCACAGGCCAGGCCGAAAAAATTGCACATTATAGACCGTAGGCCAGGCTTAGGCCTAAAAAAAATTCATAGGCCAGGCTCAGGCCTGTCAAAGCCTGGCCTGGCCTGATCTGTTCCCAACCCTAATTATTATGATTTGTTGAGAAGAGTGAAGAGATAAATTGTTTTGGTAAAGACCGCAATAAAGGAATCTCAATGGTGACCCTTCCATATCAGGTCTGCCTACCTCATAATTTTCATTTCAACACGTCTAAATCTTTGAATTTTGCTGCCTTGTTTTCTCCCTCCCATCGAGTCAAATTATCTCACTTTTGTTACCCTCACACTCACCTTATTCTCACTCGATTTTAGAATGATTGTCGATCAGTACACTGTACACACATGTCGATATATAACTTTAATTATTTATACTATTTTAGTATATATAATATAACACTGCATTAAAAATTATTAAAGTTTCATTGTACAGCGAAAAAAATTAAATTTTACCATAGATTAACTTTATTTTATATCTACAGTAGATTAAGTTTGTAAAAAGATAAGTATGTAACAACTTTTTTAGGGGAAGTAGATAAAAAGTTAACTTTAAAAAAAAAAAATTGGAAAATTGTATGCTCAACGTACACTTTAAAATTTGAAGTTTAATTGTTTTAAAGACAAACTCTTCTTTTATTTTTAACAAATATTTCCAGGAGCATTTTTTTAAGTAACGAAATTGTTAAAGTAAAAAAAAGAGTATAAAAGCTGAGGCGGCAAAACCTGGCCCAACAACCACACAAAAGTGTAAAATCAACCCCCCTAAAGGATATTACAACAATTAAGTGATTAACATCCTACACAAAAATGGTCTAAAATAAACAGTAAGTCAAAAATCCGGTATAATGACCCAAATGCTAAACAACAAAAAACGCACAACATACTTTCGGAGCATTTGTTAAAATTGGAAGACTAATATTATGCGCATTTGGAGTCGAGGGCAAAATTATATTGTAACCATTGGTTCTGCATCAGATGATCGACAATCAATTATCCAGGTTCTCCACATGATAAATGACTAATAGTGATTGTTACTCCCTCCGTATTAAAATGTAAGTTACTTTGAGAAAAAAATTTGTACCAAATTATATGTCATTTTACATTACCATTGAAGCATTTAATACTTTTTTTTTCTATTATACCCTTAACTATTTATTTCTCTTTCTTCTTTTAATTCTTCAATTTATCTTTTCCATAGCATTAATGAGGGATAATTTTGTAATTAATTAAATAATTTAGATATTAGTAATAGTAATATTTACACTGTAATTGGTCTTTATTTAGTTTTTGGGCTTTTAGCCCTTTAGACCCTTTTGAATTATTATCCATTAAGGTTATTTTATAGGTAGTGTATTGACACACTTTAAAATCAATGGATGAAATGGAAATTTTAGTTTCATAGGGGAACCTTCTATCACCACATTATTAAGGGAGTGGGTGTTTATCAATATTTTTACCTTTCAAACTGACATCAGTGTCAATTTTATCTTATGTTTTCTCTCATATCTAACAAAATGATTATAGGGTCTTTTAACTTGGTCCTATTATCATTAAACATTTTCACGAACCTAATAAAGTTTTTAACAATCTCCAAAATCATTTTCAATTGGTAGTCATGTTGAGTTGTCAGCCAATTTTGAATCAGCTAACACTACTAGAAAAAGTTGAAATACCGACGGAATTTAGAGATAAAATATATTTCGTCTCTAATAGAGATAGAATTAGAGATAGAAAAAGCACTTAGTTTTATCCTAGAGATAGAATTTCGTTCTTGCCAAAGCAGGATTTATCTCCGAAAACAGGATTTCTTTCTTTAGCTTCCAATATTCTTGTATTATTTTGCGGTAAAACTTGTGGTAGAATTAATCTCATGTTAGAATCGAAACGGCAGAAAAGTTTGAAACAGTAGAAACAATTAACTCTGTGAATAATTATTCGGGCTCATAAAATGATTGGGTGAAGTTCAAAAAGTCTGGTAATTTTTTCATCTAATAAATTTGTCAATCGGATGGCTCAAATTTGGCAGCAGATATTGCAGCAGACAGTAACGCTGCTTTGGATCCAATTCCGTCATTATTCGACAAAAAAAATTAAAGTGACTGAAAATGAAAGTTGATATATTTTATAAGAACTAAAGACATACTATATTTAATCTTTTACTTTATTTCGCACAATAATTTTGTTTTGGTCAGATTTCACACAATATTATAGATTTCTCCATTGAATTGATTCAAATGTTAAGAAATCATATTGCAAAAACCTAATCAAACCAACTATTTATTAATACATATTAGAAATTAATTCTCTATCCAAAAGATGAACCAAATCGAAACTTTACACCCATAACCAAAATGATCTCATCCCAAGACCCGACCGGTTATAGGGAGATTAATTTATTTCACTACTGCTATCGAGTTCGAATTAAATATATCTTGTTCATCTTCTATGTGAGTAGGTACAACAAACACACAAGACATATGACCTAGTCAACATCAACTAAGGTTAAGAATAGACAAATCCGAAACATGTTTAGGTTTAGCTACAAAATTAGAGTACCATCAATAGATCATTTTAGCTCTATCATGTCCCTTTATCTTTTTTTATAGTAAAACAAATTTGCCAAAAAGGCTAAGGAACAAAATGACAAGTGTTAGACATCATTGCAACAATATATATATATACATAAGACGTAGAGAAGGAGGAGGGGCGTCTATAATGGTCTAAGGAAAAGTTTAAGTAAGCAAGAACGTCAACATAAGAATTAGTTTTATCCTAAATATGTCTAATAAAGACGTTTCAAGATGAACCATTGATAAGACTAGTAAGATATCGGTCTACATAGAAGTGACACTTGCGACTTTGATTTGTGTGTGCATTAATGATGCACACACGACTTTGATTTGTGTGTGCATTAATGATGCACACACCAAAGCGTGGAAGAGGAATATCCATCAAAGCCTAAACTAATGTCTCACAAAATGTTCCTCATGATTCCTAAAATACCAAATAGGTCTTGGTTTGGCATGAATAATTAAGTACTTACAATGTGATCGCCTTCAATTCTCATCTAAAAGTATTACTTGCTATTGAATCATTATTTGTGTTGCTGAATCAAGCCATCACAATTTGCTTCAAATAATTCAAATATCAAAGAAAGTAAGTACCATCGCATAATTCTTAACGGGCTCTCGTGTAAGATGATACCATATCAGCCACTTACTAATCAAATATTTATCATTTAACATAAGTTAGAAAGAGAAATAGACGTGTCCCATAAGTGTAGCTCAAATGGTAGTTACCATGGACATTATTAGAGTGGCCGGGGTTCGAATCTCGAATTTCATATTTCTTCACATTTAAATGTATGAATCTTGTCAATAGACTGATATGGTTTTTTTGTCTTTTTGGTATTGCGGAATTTGGTGGGATATATATTTGTGCGGAGAAACTCAAATTCTTGTTCTCATTAAAAATAATAGGTACATGGCTTTATATATAGAGCTACATAAAAACAAATAATATTTTTAAATAATAAACTAATCCTATAAATTCTAAACAAATCATAAATATTCTAAGTAGAAATATAAATCATAAATTCTAATATCATCTTATTTTAAATATAAATCTAAAATATATTTAAATATAAAATCTTCCAAAAAAGATATTTAGGCATTATTCCCAACACTCCTCCTTGACTGAATATCTTTTTGTTGTATCCAATCTGAGATTTGCGCTGAAATTTTATTTTATTTTTTGTTTCTCAATCCTCCTCTTTGACCGAATAGCTTTGTCTTGTATCCGACCTGGGATTTGAGTTGAAAAAACCTTTTTGAACACTCCTCCTCGACTGAATATCTTTGTGTTGTATCCAACCTGAGATTCATGTTGATTTTGTTGTTGTTGTTGTTCATCCACATCAATTGTTATTGTTGTTTTTTTTTTTTTTTTTCTACATCTTCATATGAGACTTGAGCTTTTTTCATGTATATGTTTTGGTTATGGGTTATATAATACAGAAACGATCTCGCATATAACATATGGTCATATGAGACTTGAGCTTTTTTCATTGAAACTATCTCGCATATAACATATGAAAGACCATATGAGACTTGAGCTTTTTTCATTGAAACTATCTCGCATATAACATATGAAAAACCATATCAGACTTGAGTTTTTTTCATGTATTTGTTTTGGTTATGGGTTATATAATACATGAAACTATCTCGCATATAACATATGAAAGGTGTAGGTCATGGTTATGGTTTTGGTTATGGATTTTTTTTTTTTTCACATCTTCACAGTAAAGATGCAATCATGGTCATGAGTTGTTGATTTCATGGTTTCTTCTTTTTCTTCGTCTTCATCTTCATCTTCTTCATCAACATCTTCTTCCATCTTCACAGGTCTGAACCTTAGCGCTCTGATACCACTGATATGGTTTTTTGTGTTTTTGGTATTGCGGAATTTGGTGGGATATATATTTGTGCGGAAAAACTCAAATTCTTGTTCTCATTAAAAATAATAGGTACATGGCTTTATATATAGAGCTACATAAAAACAAATAATATCTTTAAATAATAAACTAATCCTATAAATTCTAAACAAATCTTAAATATTCTAAGTAGAAATATAAATCATAAATTCTAATATCATCTTATTTTAAATATAAATCTAAAATATATTTAAATATAAAATCTTTCAAAAAAGATATTTAGGCATTATTCCCAACATAGACTACTTGACAAAAAAGAGAAGTAGACGTGACTATTTTAATGAACCGTTCGATGATGTAATGATTGATATAATACGTGACTGCAGTGACGGTAGGCATTTTACAACTGCAGTTAATCCACATCCAAATTTTGCAACTATAATGTCTAAATATTCAATTAATTTCAACCGATTGGATCTTCCGTACATGAGCATATACTCCTCCTTTAAATTTTAAGTTTTTTACAATCCATTTAAATAATTGGAAAAAAAAAAAACAATGTAGATTCTTAGCACCAGATGTTGTCAACCTTTTGCAAAGAGTTCAAAAAATCATGCATAACAATGTTGTCTCTCCTAAGTCGATGAATGTAGTTTTCAAAAGGATTGGTTTTGCAATCCAGAAAGGATTAGCGGCGCAACTTGTTGCCCGTTTACCTTTTACTCATGTGTAATTAATATATATTAATATAATGACAGAAATGTAAAATAAATTTAAAAAATATTAAAAGTGAAAAAAAAATGTAGATTGTCAAGTTTAAATCATTGAGAATTTTAAAAATTACAATTTAATCCAAAGTAGAATTTATAATATAATAGTAATAACAATTACAAATATTATTCACATTTATTTAAATAGTCTGGTCTGATATGTCTAAAGGATTTTTTTTATGGTTTGTAAAAAAGTCGTAGCCTTCTTTATCTTTTTTTAAAAAAATATCTGGCCTACCTGAATAGGCTAGGTTGTACGTCAGTCTGACCTATTCGTACTCTCGGGCACAAAATCATATACATCTAATTTAAGTATACATGATTAACAGATACACCCAGAATCCACAACTATGTCTTATATTAATAAGGATTTCCGACAATTCACACAGACATATATCAAAGTATAAGTGTTAGCATATAATTTGCACAACTAATGTATCGTAAAACACACATTATCTTAATATTCTTTATAATCTAATTTTAAGGTCCCTTAATCGCATATTTACTTAGTTCATTAATTACATCCAATAAGGATCGACAATTAACTTTGCATCAGAGAGCATACTGAATTCAAATGTTCCCATTCATGCTACATACGCATTGTCTATGATCACGACCAAGGTAATTTAAACCAAATCAAGTTGGACGGTTGAATTGAGAATTGGACCATTATCTAGTTTGGTTGAGTCAAAAATTTGAACTGTACATAAATCAGAGTAAAATTCAAATAAACTGACGTTTAGATGCTTTCGTTGGTTGAACCATTTTTTTCTGATAACTATTAAAAGAAAAATTACAGAAACACTTCATTTCGATAAAAAAAAACTATGTAATTTTATTTTCTTTAATAGCGAAGAGAAACTAAAGTATCAACTCTATCCTTTTTTTTTTAACTATTCTCTATTTATTTGTGGCGCTGCAATTAACTTGAATATAAGAAAGAAAAGATAATGGTACACTAGTGAATTAGGGTTGTTCACTTATTAACATTCATATTAATTAAAAATAAAAATGAAAGTATTGGGCCTTTCTACTACAAGACCCACACATTTGAAAGCAAAGGCCTTAAAATATACTGCTCTCACTTATAAGTTTTGGATACAAATGACTATTAAGTATTAATCCACATATAATTATTTATAAATAATTATTATATATTTTTAATTTTATTAAATATGCAAGGTTATTCTTTTGGACAAATGGGGTTATCTGTTTTAGATTCAACTTTTATGTGTAATATTTTAATTTTATACGTAGACTTATGATATTTATATTTTTAATAGTCTTAAACTATGAATATTGTGTGCTTTTTATGAGGCTATAAAAAAATGATATCTATATTGTGTTAAACTATAAAAAAAATTCATGAATTTACTAATTGACAAACTATTACATTCATGAGGCTAAAATTATGAAATGAGTATTAAATTAAATGACCCAATCCACTTGGGTTGACCTAGTGGTATTGGCTTGGATCATTGAAGTTTGCTCATCTCAAGGTCTCAAGTTTGATTTCCACTAGTATCAATTTCGGTGGACTAGTCCATACAAAGTAAAAGAACTCTGGCTTTAAATGGGGCCCTCGCAAGTGGACGGTGGGATTGGTCCCTTTGGATTAGTCGATCTTTGGGCCGGATACCGAAATTTAAAAAAATAAAATAAATGACTCACACACTATAACTGTGAAAAATGAATAATATGGGATTCGAGCCCAATCCCTCTAATAATATCTCTAACAACTATTATTAATTAATCTACCCTTGTGAAACAAATGACTACTCTGTGGATGAGAGTTTTGAAAAATAGATTGTAACTTTTAAATAAAATGTGTTCTTGTTAATGTTATTGAGATGATACCGACTATATATTTTGAAGGGCTCGACATGGGTATCATTGGTCCTACGTATCCCTATCTATTCTTGACAATTAGAGCGACACATTTCTCTTCTTGAACCGGTGTTGGGAGCTAATTTTGGTTGAAGTTTGTCTCGAGTCAACAGAGGCGCTAAACTAGGATTTTTCTTGTTATGGAGTGATTCATAACGTGTCCTTTCTAGTATCCAAGGGGTCCGTTTATTTAGGCTTCCCCCTATTCGGGGTAGGCGGTTGGCGTCTTCAGTTATTCCCCAGGGAAGTGAGGCTCGTGCTTCCTTATTAGGAGGAGTGGTTGAGATCGTACCCCGAGAGGCGGAGCGCATGATTCTATTATGTGGGCGGAAGATTGGGTTTGTGTCTATCCATTGAGCGTGGTGGGGTTAATTTCTTATCTGGGCCGACTTATGGGGGGTTAGTGTCAAGCCCAATAATATCCTTATAGCGGGTCCAATTCGCCCAGTCCATAAGGATATAATATGTTTTTCGTCCATACTTTTATAGAAAGTTTTTATTTTGGTCTCTATAAAAAATCTCATATTTTCATCCATAAAAAAATTTCTTCTTTTGGTCTTAGTCCTAGTGACTAATTATTTAACCCAAAATAAAAATAAGTGAAAAAATGTTTTTTTAACACGACCTCGCTCCATATTATGTATCATAGATATAATTTAAAAAATGTAAGATCAATTTTGTAAAGGAAAAAAAATCTAAGCTATCAATTAATTAATAATAAGTTTTTAGTCCCTCTATTTTTACTCTATCGAGGAATTGATGCCATCATTTTAAAATTGTCAAATTCCCCCTCTCTTTCTCTCTCTTAAAGTTTTTTCTACTTAAAAATGGTGCTGTAAAATATTTTAAATGATATAACATATGATATGATGATGTAGAATCATCCATGTGAATTAATTATTTATATTATATTTATTACACTATAGAAATTAATAATTTATGAAGTTGAAATTGATGTTTCTAAGGATTTTTTTATGGGTGTAGATCATTCCACATTATTTGACAGTATATCTCGTCATGTTACACCATCATCTTTTAGTTGAAAAAAATTTAGGTGGGATCAAAATTTGAAGATTTTAAAATAGAATGACTGTTTTTGTGAGTGAATTAAAATAGAATTATTAAAATTATAATTAAGCTTTACTATAATTTCAAGACATTGACTAACAATACTATTAATTTCACCGTGAATTTTGAAGGTGAAAAAAATACAAGAAGAAAATGTTGAATTGTGTTGACTTTTTGAAAATCTCTTCTGTGTTTAATCAATAAAGAGTATGTGCATAGTAGAATAAATAAACAGAGAGAGAGAGAGAGAGAGAGAGGAGAGAGAGAGAGAGAGAGAGAGAGAGAGAGAGAGAGAGAGAGAGAGAGAGAGAGAGAGAGAGAGAGAGAGAGAGAGAGAGAGAGAGAGAGAGAGAGAGAGAGAGAGAGAGAGAGAGAGAGAGAGAGAGAGAGAGAGAGAGAGAGAGAGAGAGAGAGAGAGAGAGAGAGCACAACACAAGAATTTTTATGATGGTTCCTCCCACTAACGAGAGTAGTCCAGTCCTCTTGTACTACCTCAACGTTCACTATAATCTTTACAGATTACAAATGACCAAGTACATTAACTCAGGACTTCCTTGCCCATAAACACCTATCCATGACTTCTTGCCCAAGTTCTCTAACCCAGGACTTCCTTGCCCAAACACTCGTTCATGACTTCCTGCTCGAGCACACTTGCAAGAGATTTTTTTTGCCTAAGTTCACTAACTTAATAAAAGAGTGTGAAATGAACACTTGATATACTATCAGAGGTGTTTACAAAAAACTACGCAGTTCAATACTTTAACACTTAATTCTAAGATACAAGTTTGTAAGAATTTCTAAGTGTACGTTTACAGACAACTTTTCACTTTGACATAGTATTAACGCTTCAAAGTCTGATAGTCTTGTCTGTTCTTCATCAATTGGATGCTTCTATATATAAGCAAATGAAATAGATCCATTGAGAATACAGTTGAGAAGCTTTAAGAGCATCTTCGAACTTGTTATTTGCTTTCTGCACTAGCCATTTGACTTTGTTGCAAACTGGGTAATAACTGCTCCATGCCTTAGACGAAGGGGACATTGTTTGCACACTCTTGGCAAAATGACAACCGCGTCAACTATCCTGATATTAACCTTTGTAGTTGATGCTTTTCTCTTTTGTCAACTCTGGTCAGAGCCTCTGAGACATTAGAGTCTGAAGACACAGACTCTGAAAGTCCCAGACTATGAAGGTGTGGCCTTTAAGCTCTTCAGCGTCTGAAGCTTTGTCACCTCTGAAACCCTTCAGAGGTAGCTTTGTCCAGAGTCAACTTCTCTTATGCATGCTCAAAGTAAACTTGTATTCTTATCTTTTGTCCTGCACATTTAAACATATATTCGTAATACCAATTGTTCTTTTAATATTTTGTTATCATCGAAATCTTTAGAAAGATTAACACAACCACTTTTATTCTTACAAATTTTAATAAATAAAATTGAATTAATTATCATATAGTTAATGTGAGAATCTATTGTACCAACTAAGGCATTCAACTCATACGAGTGAATTCATTTTACAACTCAAAATCAAATAAATGTTTCTATATTATTTTTTTGTCAAATAGCCACTAGGCTAGAATTTCACTTTTTAAGGTGAAATAATGAGAATACCATAGTGTGATTTCAGTCCAAACAGATTTTCAAAAAGCTATTGATAGAAAAAAAGTTGCTTATTTTTTATAGTAAAATATATTGATCAAAGACTTTTGAAGCGAAAAACACAACAATTACCAAACAACTTCAGCTTTTTTGTAAGAGCTCTTATTTTCATTTTTATCTTTCAGATAATTTTTAAAACCTAAAAAAGTCAGGTCAAACGATACCTTAAAGTCACAATTTTTTTACTTTTTAAAGAATTGGAACATGAGAGTATTTTTCTTGAATCGAGTGTTATCCCCTCACCTTAAATATTTTTCAATAATTTTTGTAAAGCAACCAATTATCATTCTGGTTGTTGTTATTATTTTAATTTTATTTTATTGGATATAATTAGTATCATGTATTTTATTAATAAATTAAATATTTTATCTTGTTTGAATTCAAAATTATAACTTGTGTTAAATATCTTTAAATCTTAATTATTAAACAAAATAAAGTATTACTTTTTAAATTTTATTTAAAATTTTATTTTTATAATTAATTTTTTTTGACTAAAATTAATTTGTTTTATTGAATATTTGCAAATTATTAATTAAAATTGAATACGCAGTTATAGTCAATTTTTCTCATTAAAAAAGAATTTCATTATTTTTCAGGCTCCTCTATTTTACATTTTAATTTCACAAATAAACAAAAAAACTAATTCACATTTTCATTGACTATTTTTTGACTCTGACTTTTTCCTTTGAATTAGATATCTTTAAATCTATATTACCAGTTTTTTTTGACAGAAATCTATATTACCAGTATTTCCAGTTAAAAAGTAATCGAATCTATTATAAGAAAAAAAGGAAAAGAAAAAGTTATCGAATTCTTTGGGTTTTTTTGGGTCAAGTCAAATCCTTTTGTTTTAAATGCTGTGTATTTTCACCCTTTTAAAATTCAACGTTGGTCAAAAAAATATTCATTCAACAAATCATGTATTAAATTAAATATTTCCTTGTACCATTTTTTCAACCTTTTAATTGATAAAACTGGTTGACATACTTGCACCAAAAAAAAAAAATAAACTGGTTGACATACTTGTGCCAAAAAAAAACTGATTGACATACTTGAATGAGTTGAATAAATAGGATATCACGTAATCATAAAAATTTATATTTTTACAAAATTTTAAATTCGAATTAGATAAATTTGAATTAAATACTAAATATAGTTTGACTTTTTGACATACATTGAATATCTCAACATATTTATATTTTACCTATTAGTAAAAAAAATTTCGTGGGCCTCTGCTCTCTATTATACCAAAAAAAATCGACATAAATTTGACTAATTAGTAAAAATTTATTTATTAGGACAAATATTTTATCCGAGTAGTACAATTTTTAATTAATTTTACTTATTTCTCGATCTTACTCAAGTTACCAAGACCTATTTCTTTAAGGAGCATTGCTATTTAGTAAGAATTATTTTAGAGAAGAAATGTAAGAAAAACACATGGCAATATCTTGTAAGATGATGTAATTTTAATCTTCTCTTTTAGTGGAAATCATGGAGGTAGTTAATGTAAACAAGGGTGAAGATTTATTCGTGCAATTCTTCTCCATAGATTTTCTTACTAAATAACATTTTCCTTCTTTAAGAATAAGAGGTTTATCAGAAAAAATAAAGTTGCAAAATAATAAGTTACTTTAACAATTTCACACAAGTTAATTTTTTTTTTGTTAATTTTGCATGAGAGAGATAAACAGAGTTATTTGACATTTTATTAAATTGTTTTTTATTAATGATACGAGAAAGATAAATAAAAAAATTGAAAGAAGAAAGTAATAAAAAGTAAATGGTAGTATAATAAGAAAAGAAACATTAAATTTCGTAAGGGTAGCTCAAATTGATAACTATAAAGACATTATCAAAGGGGTTTAGGTTCGGACCGCAAATTCTCCATTTCTTCAACTTATAGTGTGTGAGTCTAGCCACAAGATTATTTAGTCAAAAAAAGAAACATTAATATTGAACTAGAGAATACTAAAAGAGTAATTCGGTTAATAACTATAAGGACATAATTGGAGGAGTCGGGATTCAAACTCCGAATTTTCTACTTTTTCAAATTTATAGTGCGTAAGCCATAATTATGCTAATAGAAAAAAAGAGTGTTGGATATTTGGTGTTGGCATCATTTTTGCAAAAGACAAATATACAAGCAAAATGTGCGATGTCATGTTCCAACATCTGGATACCTGTCCAGGTGATGTGTTTTCGCGCTTACTTGGCGCCTGTTCTATTTATGGAATCCGCGCCTTTATTCTTGGAGTCCAAAAAATATTTTTCTATTCAGAATCTCACATTGATTACTTACCTGATCACGGTTGGTTGCTAATGGAAAGCTGATATATGATTCTGAAATAAGTAAGCTGGATTTGTGGTGAATGAAGCCCATGCATGGAATGTAAAGCCCATGCTAGCTCACCTTATTTAAGCAAAGACAAGAAACCTAATTTCTTTACCGAAGCCGTCATATTCATAGAGTATTATTAGGGTTTTGAGTCTTGTTAATTGTGAGCCTTTCTTGTGTCTCTTTGATGCAAGTTTAGGACTTTGTTTTATTGAGTTGTATTTTGTTAACTTCTCCAAAGCTTTGAAGCATAGAGTTAGTTTTAGTTTTTGAAACTGTTTTGAAACTGCTATTATAAAGCATCAACACAGGGTATGTGTTTTGAGTGAAAGTGAGATGAGATCTCTGCTCTAGGAGGTTCCTAGGGTGAAGTCAAACAATAGTGTCTAGGCGATAAGTGTTAAACGTTTTGCTTTGAACTAGAACTATCATAGTGGATTTCCTTCATGGATTGGTATCCCCCAGATGTAGGTTGTGTTACGCACCGAACTAGGTTAACAAATCTTTGTGTTTGTTATTGCTTTTAATTATTTTTAGTATTCTTACTTTTATGTTAACTGTCAGTATAATGCTTCAACATTGATCTCAACATCTCAAGTGTTGAAACATTATATAGCACATCCTTGTAGATGCCCCAGGAATTTCAAAGAGAAACATTAATATGCAACTAAAATGATTTTTAAGATAATTTTTGAACTAGCTGCTCAGAAATTATTGCCTTAGTTGGTGTTGATTTGGTTGCTTGTCATGGATGATTCTGGTGATGAAGTGAATTCTCTGGAGTTCATGGGGGGAAAAGTACCTTCAATAATGTTAACACGCCAACGCTCAAGTCAGTATTTAAAAAAGGTAATAAAGAGTGTGAAATTGGAGGCACAGATATCTCATACTTAGGGGTTGATGTATGAATACTTTTATAGGAAAGTATTAGCGTTTACAGCATAATGGGGTCCCCATGTGTAGAGGATCATCCACGGATGACAATTGAATTGTCCTTTGCTTTGAGGCACGTTTTGGTATCGGAGGCGGTTAGCCTCTACCCATGCTCGTGGGTTGAGTCCATGGTCGTTTGTCCCAAATGATTATCCTTATCCCATTCCGATGGGCCTTGACGTATGTTGGGCTTTTAGCCGACCAAAAACAATTTTTATACAAAATGGTTTATTATTTGGAACTAAAGAGTACTTAATAAAATTATAAGGCTTGAATATCTATTTCATCCTTTAAAATAAGATAAGAGACTACAGAAGAATTTATGCTAAATTATAATTAATGTCTTTTGGAGTACAATGTTTCATTCTTAATTTTTCTTTGTACTCTTTGTTTTAACTATTTTGTATTGATTAGTATAATAATATGTTTTTTTTTGTTAACTCTTGGTTTTTAGAGAAGTGGCTTTAATAAATCAGAGTTTAGCTAAGTGTTAAGTAAAATTTGATTGAGAAATTTAAGTTTTTTAGACGATTCGTTCTTAAAAATAATTCATTAGCCCCAGAGCCCAAACACTTGATCAATATATGTAATAATTGAAAAGGGAGAAGAACATAGTTTTTAATTCAAACTTTATTGATCAAATTTGGATTACCAAACTCATTTTCCCAAAAAGTTTAAGGCATTATTATTTTTTTTGTTTTAACCACCATTATTTTTGAAAGACTTATGTTTTGCAAAATTATATTAGATATTCTTTAACACAATTTAAAGTCTTAATTCTATAACTTTTTTGGGTTATAAAACATATCACTTATTGTTTAAAAAATAGAACATTTATCCTTCTTTTTTCGGGCCTTGTGTGAGCCTCTGTCCTTAGTCCTTTGTAAAATGTGTACGTTTGGTTTAAAAGTGTGTTATTTTTTTATAAACTATCTCGATCTTAATTACGATGCAATGCAAGAATTTTATGTGTAGTAGAGTAATATCCCGAGGTTAAAGGGGGTAAAGTGTGATTTATATTGTGGTATATGTATCATTAGTTGCTCAAAAAATAATAATATATTTCATTATCTTAATTCTTAACGATAAAATCAAAGTTTGAAAAATCGAAAAAATCACCAACATAATATGTGGGGAGAATTGGTAGCACGACTCTCTTTCATATAAAAAACTTGAGATTAACTCCTAGAGTCGCCAATTTAGGAGGCAACCCAATCTCGTATAGAAAAAGAAACAAACATTCTCATGTTGACCCAAGGATCGATTGAAAAATTGAATCCAATCAAATAATGCAAGTGATTAATCCATAAACAAAAATTGTGAACAATTTAGTGTTTTGAGCTGTTCGATCACAATTTTGTCCCAATTTTAAAAGTCGAAAGTAGATGAGTTATAACTTAATTATCTTGTTGTTCTATGTTCGATTTTTAAAACATTTGAGGAAATAGTAAAATAACTCTTTTTTTTCAATACACACTTTTAGTTTTTCATTATCCTATAGTGATAACCAAATTATAAATGAACAAGAGAAAAATGAATAGTGATTCTCAACAAACTTTGAAATTCTTGATGATAATATATTTTACCCTTTTTTAATTCTTATTAGTTTTAAGAGAAAATTAATCAAGATTTTTAAGAGAGGATGAATCACACTGCTCACTCAAAAGTCATGAAACACATACAAATGAATACTACTTGTTAAGTTGTTAACATATCACATATACCACCATAATTGACTTTGAAAAATTCAAAGGAAAACAAATATGATGCACATAAAACACCACTGAATTGTAGCAATACCATATATCTGCAAATGAATCACAATAATTTTTAACATAATATGGAAAGAAATGCACTTTTTTATACACTTAACATAACAACCTATGTTCATTTGTAGAACTTGTTCAACCTTAGTAACCTTATAATCAATAATTATGCACTCAAATCCCATCAGAATTTCACAATTCTTAATGCAATGGAATCATCAGTTAACCTATTATAACATATGATGCACAAATCACATCAAACATCAAAGCATTCCTCTGAATTTGTCAAAAACCATGATACCATCACAAGAAACCCTAATCATAACCAATGTGTCTTAAAACCCAAATTCCTCCCAAATTACTAAACCATTTAATACGCTCAAACACTCATTATAAAGCTTACATAATTATCTACAACTTAAAAAAAACCTCACTTAAATTCATAAATTAACAAAAAAGTTATAATAAAATGATTCGAGCTTAAAAGCACACCTAAACAATTACCAACATCCATTCAATGAACCTAAAATTTCCCATATATGCTTCCACCAAAGGGAACACACACCGTTGATAAAATAAAATCCAAGGGTTGACATTTAAACTTACATAAAAGCTGAATCCTTGTACACGTCCAATTAACCAATCACGTTTCAGCATTTGGATGTTGTTCTTGATTCAAATTATTATATAAACCACGTAATTTTCGTCAATTATACACACACCAAAAAATTCGCAGATCCATATTATCATATCCATTCTTTTTTGTTCCTTTTCATCATTTTCAAGCTAATGGCTTCTGAAGATCCCACCGTCACCGTCGAAGAAACCGCCGCCGTCGACGAAACTGCCGCCGTCGACACTTTACCTGCCGTCGTCAATGAGTCTGACGAACCTGCTGCTGATGATACCACCGCCGCCGCAGCCACCGCCGCCAAGCCTAAGAAGGCCGCCAAGGAGCCTAAGCCTAGGAAGCCTGCTGCTCCTCGCACTCATCCTCCTTACGAAGAGGTAAATTCGAACTTCAACAATTTCAATTTCGTTTTCATTTTTCGTAATCGTGATTCTCATTTTCGAATTTCGAATTTCATTTCGTAATTTCGTAATTTCGTAATCGTGATTCTGATGAATTTGAATTTGATTTCAATTTTGTAGATGGTGAAGGATGCGATTGTTACTTTGAAGGAGAAAAACGGTTCGAGTCAGTATGCGATTGCGAAGTTCATTGAAGAGAAACATAATCAGCTTCCATCGAACTTCAAGAAGATTTTGCTTGTTCAGATCAAGAAGCTTGTTGCTTCTGATAAGCTTGTTAAGGTTAAAGGATCTTACAAATTACCTCCTAAGTCATCATCTGGTGCTAAACCAGCTGCTGTTAAGAAGCCTGCTGCTGCTAAACCCAAGCCCAAGCCCAAGGCTAAGCCTGCTGCTAAGCCCAAGCCTGCTGCTGCTGCTAGTACTAAGAAAGGTAAACCTGCTGCTGCTAAGAAAGCTAAGCCAGCTGCTAAAGCTAAGCCAGCTGCTAAGGCTAAGCCGGCTGCTGCTAAACGTAAGCCTGTTGCTGCTGTGATGAATGCACCACCTGTTCCGGCATTGACTAAGCGCAAAGCTAGGTCTGCTCCTAAGGCGAAGCCGGCTCCGGCTAAGGCGAAACCGGCTCCGGCTAAGGCGAAACCGGCTCCCGCTAAGGCCAAACCGGCTCCTGCTAAGGCTAAGCCTGCTGCGGCAAAGAAGCCGGCTGCCAGACCAGCGAAGGCTTCTCGGACTTCGACCAGGACATCTCCTGGGAGAAGAGCTGCTGCGCCAAAGCCTGCTGTGGCTAAGAAGGTGGCAACACCGGTGAAGAAGGCGGCTCCGGCGAAGAAGGCGGCTCCGGTGAAGAAGGCAGCTCCTGCGAAGAAGGTGGCGGCAGCGAAATCGCCAGCGAAGAAGGCACCTGCTAAGAGAGGGGGTAGAAAGTGAAAGGGGGGAGGGGTAATTAGGAAGCTAGTTGTTTGTAGTTTAGCTAGCTGTAAATTTTTTCGTTTGAATCTGCCGGTGTAGTTTTTGAGATTTTACAGATGGATTTTATTAAACTTTTAAAATTTAAATTGTTGGGTACACAGTTTCTAGCTTGTATTATCTTGTTATTGATTCAATGATAAATGAAATGAAGCTAGAAATTTTTTAGACATGTTTTGTTATATAGATCTTACAATTCAATGGATCTGCGGTTTTTTTTTTTCTTTTCATTATTTAGATCTCGTTTATTATGATGATTTTACAATGGAATGAATGAATTTGTGGTTGATTTGAGTCAGATATTTGTTAGATGCATCTTATATTCTTATCTATTCAATTTTGGTGTAAATCCATAAATGTTAGTTTTTTGATTACAATGCAATTAATCTGTGGTTTTGTTGTTGATTTTTGTGAGATCTTGTTCAATGCCTCTTATCTATGCAACCATGGTATAAAATCCCTAAATCCCAAAATGTTGGTTTTGTGATTTTACAATGGAATGAGTCTTGTTTTTTTGTTATGGTTTTCACATATTATGGATGTATCTTATCTTTTGCAATGCAATGTATAAAATCCCTAAATGTTGAATTTATGATTTTACAATGTAATGAATCCTTGTTTTTGTCATTGATTTTATTCAGATCTTGTTTATCACATCATATCTATTCAACTTTGGTAAATCCCTAAATGTTGGTTTCATGATTTTACAATGGATAATGGATTTGTGGTTTTTGTAATTGATTTTCTCTGAATATGAATATTGCTTCCATTTTATCTATATGCAACTTTGGTACAAAATCTACAAATGTTGGTTTTATGACTTTACAATGGAATGGACATGGTTTTTCATTGATTGTCTTGTGATCTTGTTTGTTGCATCTTATCTATGCAACTTTGGTATAAAATTCCTAATTGCGCGGTTTTGGTATAAAATCCCTAATTGGCTTATGAATTTACAGTGGAATGAATCTGCGATATTTGTCATTGATTTTCTTTGGATCTTGTTTGTTGCATCTTATCTATGCATCTTTGGTATAAAAGTTAAAGGGATTTCTTTGCATACTGGAGTTTACATGTAATAATTCAAGGAAGTGTTCTTTTAGATTTTTGCCTCTTTTGCAGCATTAAATAGTGTTGGTTGGTGTTTTCATGGATTCAGTCGAAGCATCTTGTTTTACCTTAACATGTTTGGTAGCCAGTCAATGAAATTTTTGAACAATTGAACATAGAAAACATGTCTAAGATTCTTTCATTAATAAAAACAGGAATGTCGATAGGATATCCAAGATGAGATTGAGTTAAACATGAAATAAAAATAAGTGATGTTTCAATTTCAATTGCCTTGGTATTGTGGTGCAATATGATTATTTTTAAGCTACATGCAGTGCATTACGGAATGCTTTGGTATTGTGGAACCGCATCGAAGGGCAAACACAACATACGATTACACTGAACCAACAAAATATAGCTTCACGAAATTCACAGCAACATCACAGAATGTGAGTCAAACGAAAATCCAAACACATGCTACATTCCTGTTTTCAAAATTCAGATTATCTATCTATCTATCTATCTATCAAGTAAACTAGAGTTAGTCACTTTCGTGTTCCTTGATTTAAATGAATTTGAAGTTCGGCTATAAAGAGGACAATATTTAGGTTCTGAATGTGATTCAATTAACACAGGTCAGACTACTTAACTCCAATCTGTGACTACATCAAATTCTTGAGTTTTGTTAGATATTTAAACCATTCAAGTATACAATTTTGAATTTATTTGACGAGTAAACTTCGATTGCTTATGAAGAACATTTGTTATGAACAGTTTCACCTGTTGTCTTTAGTCTTTACTTTGTTTATGAACTTCAGCTTAGAGTAATGTGAAACATGGTTGTCAAAATTGTTTCTTTGCAAGTAGCATTGTCAATCGCGGATCGTGAAAAATAATGGTTTGTTCAAATTCCGCTATTCAACATTGCTATTTGGCAAAATTTTGTACCAAATAGCGTATCACGGAACAATAACGATTTGATCAAATTCAGCTACGCCGTAACGCTGCTTTATCCACTATTAACAACACTGCTTGCAGGATCGGATTATCTAATGACATTACCTTCCATTCCCTATGTTCAGAAACATGGATAGATGCTGTAATTAGTGATACTCCACAATTGGACATTTCATGTTTTCTTATCTATCTTATTTTATATGCATATATGAATATGTTTAATTATAGTTTTATTGTTTTTAGATGGGATCTTACTATCCATGTTATAATCCCTGTTTTCAGTATAGCAAAGCTACTTGAAGTGTTTTGTTAAAAATTTGCATATGTTATCAAAATTCAGTTTTTCTGTGTAGTATTGGCCACTTCCTTACATACTTGTTCCGTCTTTAAATGATTTTGGAGATTGGACAATTCAAAGATCAAACGTTTAGTACAAATTGCTAATACTTGAATGCACAACATACCATTTAAAACAATTCATGTTCTTTTTCCGACTTGCTCAAGCTTTTATGTGACTTGGTTTGTGACTTGCTCAGTTCTCCTTTATGTTGAAGCAAGGTTATCAAATTGTATATTTCCACATAGGTTCAGATGGTCCTCTTAGTTTTATACTGACTTCTTATACCATGTGCACAGACCATCATGTTCTGGTGGGATCAACGGGGAATCTTGTACAAAGGATGCAATCAGTGATATTCCACTAGTGGGCATTTGCCACATGGAGGTAAGGACCTTTTCTGAGCCACTGTTGTCAATTTTGCACGATTGTATTATGGCATTGCGGATTCTATGCTATCCGTCATTGGCTGCAATGCTTATTATATCTGCCATAGGCGGCAACACTGTATTTATATGATGGAGTTTTGGCTGGCCTTCATAATTTGTCCTCTCTCACTCAACTCAACTCTGAATTTTATACTCTAGTCAGTTTGTCGTGTCTCTGTTTGTCATCTTCATTTCAAACT
This sequence comes from Trifolium repens, assembly GCA_030408175.1. Taxonomy (NCBI): domain Eukaryota; kingdom Viridiplantae; phylum Streptophyta; class Magnoliopsida; order Fabales; family Fabaceae; genus Trifolium; species Trifolium repens. Next base: position 47,670,791 of record CP125848.1, read on the forward strand.
TGTCGTTCAAGCTCCTGTAAATCATCTTTCTGTGTCGTGTCGACTGTCGAGACCTCAATTTTTCTGTTCATGTTTAGCTCTCTTACTTTGATGTTTTTCTTGAGTGTTTAAATTTAATGGATTTTCCAGAACTTGTCTTTATATTGTTATTTGCTACATTGCAACTTAAGGTCGAGTTTTGATTTATGAATTGAATGGGACCTTGCACATTTTTAATTTGAGCTTACTTAAATATTAAGTGCAACTTAGAGGTCTTTTTGTTCTTCATTTATGTTATTTTATAAGCATGTACCTATATGTTAAAAAATACAACAGCTTAGATATGATATTATGATTCAAATTATATAATCCCTTCTTAAACAGGATCTCAATATGATAAATTGATGTAAAGATATCATTGCTGTTCTGTTTTTGGTGGATGAAACTTCTTATGGAATTATGATTAACCGCATTAATATCTTTTCTTATTCCAATTCCCTATTCCTAACTATTACAGACGTCAGACGGCATGTTGAATTTATTAATCTTCAAGACTCAAGTTTTCTTGGTGTTACATGTACCAGTCGATTGTTGTGACTTGTGTCTCAGTGTTTTCTTGGAATGGGAATTACTAATAGCTATAGATCTATTTGATATGATGTTATCTGATTGTAATTGTGTCAAGTGTTCTGGGAAAATGAAACAAATTAAATTGTAATTGTGCATGTTAGCTGCTACTGAATGCATTTAAATTCCTGTGTTGTGAAAGATTATGCTGAAGAGATCAATAAATGGTAGATGACTTTTGTTCCAGAAGCAATTAAATTATTGAACCAGTGACAAGCTTTATCATTAATTATTGTGGTTATCTACCGAATTATTATGGTAGTAGGTGCTGCTTTCAGCTTAATGATTTTCTTATCCAATCTGCATTTTGGTTTGACTTAAATGTTTAAACTGCCACTACAACCACATTATTGGAAGTTTTGTGTCTATTTGGAACAAAATCTTGCACAATGAAATTGGAGGTATCTAATTGATAACCGAACCATATATGTTTAGAAGGTTTAAACAATCATAATTGTTGACCGGCAAAAACATATATGATCAAATTTTATTGTACTGAGAAAACAGGTATGTGTGGTTCCAAAGTCATCATCCTTTGAAAAAAAAAGTGTTTTCTTATAAGAAGTTTGGATTAGTTAGGCTAATATATCATGAGTAATCAGGATCATTATTTCTATGGGGTATTATTTTGCAGCATACTGCTATAAGCGAATAGCACAACCGGTGTTACAAGACGGCAAAATTGAGGATACATGAAATAAGCAAGAACTATCTGCAACATTCAATGAATGACATGTGCACTATATGTCACGCTGACCTGGAATTGGTAGGGAGTTCAGATATTTTGGTAGTTGCTTTTCCTTTGATCTAATGATTGGAAAAGTCCAAGAATCTATGATGCGCACATAATACTGTATACGGGTATGATAGTATGACGATACGTGAAACTTAAACAAAAAGAAGATATCTCTCTTTCTAATACTTCCTTGACAAACTATATAGTATTATATACTCTTTTGATGCATGCCACTTTTTATATGTAACAAGAATTTTACTAAGAAGGTTGTTTGATTGATCAGTTTGACCGTTATGCACTCTTCGGGTATTGACTGCAAATGAGCAGTTTGCACCAAATTCTGACTACATGCTCTTTGTTTATACATGTAACTATGCAAGTTAATCACATCGATAAAACATACATAAAATCTTCTATCAATAAAAAATTTCAACATGCTTTACTTGTCTACTCTAGATGGTGTTCATCTGATTATCCTTGTCTCAAAAGTTTTGTAGGTGGGAAATTTTTATGTGCTCTATGAAGTTCTCATTTCAAGCGTTCAATCTCTTGGATTGAAAATTTGAGCTCCTGTTGGATGTTCAACCTTGAAGGAGATAATACAATGTCTTTCCATACAGATCCAGCTTCACAAGCTGGGTTGGGGGGTTTGTAGAGTTCATATATAGAGTTAGCATTTTCATTTAACTTTGCAACCCTCTTCAAACAATCGATTTCATCCGGATCAACCAGTAAGGTCCTGTCTCTTTCTTTCCAACCTATCAACTTCACATTAGTTATAATGTCAGCAGTATTAGATGTTTGAATGTACAAGAAAAAAGAAGCCATGATAAAGACTATTAATTTAATTTCTAGTACATTGGTAATTTGGTATTAAAAATGGAAATATCTGCATATAGAATTTATAGAATGTTGCATACAAATTTCATCCATGATTGTAAATTGCAGAGAAGAGGGGAGGGATTCCATGTTTTATACTATTATGTACTGATGGTTGTTAATTTCGTAACTACGATTTTTATCAAGAGTTATTTATACATTCTTGATTTCGCTATGAAGTATGGACACCCCTCAGATTAGTCGTGTTCCGTGTCGGTGTTCTAAACCGAAACTTATAATTACACTTAATCAGGTCATTTTCTTAAATTAGTATGTGTCGACATGTTAGTGTCCGTGTTGTGTCTGGTGTCTGTGTCCGTGCTTCATAGTGATTTCGTTTACTAAGGGAATATATTGTCAAGAGGAGCACACTTGAGTTATCTCTACCTCATTATGTTTTTGTCTTCTAAAGAAGAATAAGAGAGGGAAATGTGTACCTTGGCAGGGCCTTCCAATGCATTTGTGCAGTATAGACGGGCATTGTCTACTAATTGACAATATGTCATAAATGCATCAGCAAATCTCTTGTGGGATTTCAATTGTGATCTTACTCTCACAGCTCTTCTACACATGATAGCTCTCCTGTTGACATTCAAATATAGACATTAATCTCTAAGACGAATTCATTCCTTAATATTGTCAAATGGAAAGATTGAAGATGACCTTATGCCTCTAACAACAGCAAGGTAAGCATCACAGACTACTCCAACTAGCTCGATCCTATATGGTTTTCTCTTTTTTCCTTCTACTTGTTCAGGTTCCTCGTCTTTAATTCGTTCCCAATAGTTTTCTATTACGGTTCCATCGTCATTCACCTTGTAGCCAACTCCCATGCGGTAACGGCGGCGGTGGACATTTCTAGCCATTGTTATTGTCTGCACAACAAATGGTACCCAGGAAAGTGTGCCATCCATAATTACATCACGACCTTCGTTTAGTGCTGTTACTAGGAGGGATGATGCTGCATCTGTGGATGATTGGTGTACCTGTTTGGACCAATGACTCCATGATGCAAGAATGAAAAACATGTACAAAGCTACAGTTATGAAAATGGCTGCTGGATTTAGGACTGTTCAGAAGAATGTATCCTACAATTTAAGTACATGTGTATGTAGTGTTCAAAAAGGTTAATAAAAATAACTTATGATATGTGTATTAAAGAGCCATCAACCATCATTCTCAAGTCTCAACCCAGAAATGACTAATAAAATTGAATGGAATGCAGGGTTTGAGCAGAGAAGTGTCGTAATGATCTCACCAATTCGGCTGTCTTAATCATGTCATGATGGCCTCTTGAGCAAAGTGCTTTATAGATGACATCTGATTCTTTGAAGGCATCTGCTTCAATGACTACAGCATTTGCTGATGCTCCTGCCCAGAAAGGTCTGTTTAAATTTCATTCATAAAGAAACAACATTAGGTTCTTATAACTGTTCATTTTGACGATTTTGTGACTAGTCTTGCACATCAAAGCTCAAAAGCTAGATAGTTAGTATAAATGATGGTTGAAGCAAGAAAAACAACGCATTTATGAATTCCTTTTTGAAAACTCAAAAGCTAGGTAGTTAGTATACATGTTGCGTCATAGTCAAATATTTGGTCGACCCTTTATACAGAACAAAATTTTAAAATGGTGTAAAAAGGGATCTTTAATTTTGTTGAGAAACTGTAATTGCTTACTCTTTGAGAATATCTTTGAGTACAGTGCTCTTGCCAGCTCCCATACCACCCCCCATTAGAAGGAGGACTGGACTCCTATCACTGTGAGCGACAGGAGCCATTACCTCTGTACATTGAGAGTCATCATTTACTGCAATTCCCATTGCTTTCATCTCTTCTACTAATGTATTAAAAACACTTGCCACCTTCAGATTCTTCGCAACTCTCTCGAACCTCTGTTCCCTGTGAAAATAATACTATTCACCTTGAAAAAAAAGATACACCTGAAGTAATCCTTTTGAACATAATTGCAGATGTTTTGACAACAATGATAAGTCGAAATTGTTTGTGATAGAAGAAATACATTGAAGATACTCAATGCTTGGTGCCTTATTTTAACTTTAAGGAGGAGTAAGATTTGAAGTCCACTTATAACAAAACAAAACATGCACTATGGTAAAACTCTTAGGTATACATGCACTTATTGATGTTAACTAGCAATTTGGTAAATAACCTATTAAATGTATGAATACTATACTGAGATAAATATATGAATACTATATTGATGATATAGTGAAATCACTTTTTGATCCCCATTTACCTATTCATGTACCATTGCATATGATTCTCAAATATTTAAAAAAAGATGGTACGCTTAGTGAATGTTTGGTATCACGGGGAATATATCAGAATTACGGTGCTGTTATTTTGCAGAAGCTACAACATGTATCTTTTGAAAAATCACGATGAACCACTGCGATTCTGACTTACTCACTATGATACCAAACATACCCTTGGTGTTCCTGGAGAATAATAGAAACACACACCTAGTAGCTGCCATAACTATGTGCTTTAACTTCTTTTTAGGCTCTGAAGTTTCTGAGCTCAACACCTGCAAAGTCCAAAATATTTCAGTTTTACGGATTTGAATCCTCTACAACTGCATCACCGTGCAATAGCCGTTTACAAATGCAATGTAATGAATTTTTGAGCATGTGAATGTCCTTAATTAAGCTTTATAGAGTGTAATGTCTAATGTTAATTCTACTCATATTTGTGAAATAACTAAACACCCTTATACCTGACTTATCAATATATCACAATGGTTCCAATGAAATCCAAAGTAACTAAGAATACATCTCTCAAACTCCTCCACCAGCTTCACATAAAGTGAATCAGCATCTGGTTCATTCTCAAAGTATGCATATATATCATCTTCAAACCCATCACATTTGCTTATATATTCAGAAGCCAATCTACATAGATCAGGACATATTCTCCTATCCTTGAACCCCATTTGCCTAGCTGCAACAAATCAAACAACATTACCATTCATAATATTAATTGCTATAAATAAAATAAAAAAATCAATTTCCAAATGATAAAATATTAGTGGATCCATGCATGTAATTGAAAAGAATATACATATTTTTTTACCTACGTAATGAGAGAACCTTTCAAGCTTTGGGGTATGATGACCTCCACGTGATAATCTTAAACGTGGGATGATCTTTTGATCTCTAATCTGTTTGAGACGATAATGCAATGCTATGACAAATATCAACCCAATAGATGAGGCTGCCATGATCTGTGTAAAGCTGGGTTTGACATTATAATCTGAATAACATTATAAATAAATCATCATATAACATACTATATATTTACATTGATTTATAGAAACAAATGATGAAACTTGAGTTAGTTTTTGTGTATTACCATTCTCTATGTCACCCATAAATCAAAGACTAGAGAGAACACAAAAGGTGTAATGAAGGATATATAATTCTGTGTTTTAGGATTTGTTTTTGTTTTGTTGTTTGTCCTTTTGAAGGTTTGATTCTGTAGTTGATAGATGAAGGAAATTCTTCACTCCTGTGGCCTTTGTCGTTGGAGAATGTTGTAAAGTTGACATGTGGATGCACAACTTTGCATGGTACTATTGGCAAGGGTCAATTGAAGTTTTTTTTGGTTTTTTTTATTTTGTTTTTGTTTTTTTTATTGCATAGTGCTCCATTGTGTTACTAATTATACCGTCAAAATTGTAACGCCAGATTGGAAATTAAATTTCTCTCTTTAGGCTGATTTTTAATATAATTAAGTCATTTATCTAATCTAAGATATACATCCAAAATATAATAAGTATACAAATTAAAAATTTATTGTGATGATTACCAAAAAAAAGTTTATTGTGATGATTATAAAAAATTAACAAAATTAAAGGAGAAAGAGAAATAATGATATTAAGAGTAACAAAATTTATTGGTTGTCTTAATATGTGTAAAAAGTTTTTTGTTTCTGACTAAATGTGTAAAAAGTTAAAAAAATGTCAAGTAAAAAGAAATGTATTGTTTATTGAGTTATGCTTAATTACATGCGTTCTAAAGACAATGTTTAAGAATAAAAATACTAGAGAATCAACTCAGTTACATAATACCCACCTAGTAGAAAATTTACATAATATAAAGAGCTAGTTATTAAACCAACAAACAACCCTCGCTAGCACAAGGTGTGTCCGGAGGGACCTAAGAGTTTACAAGCAATAGCAGTACATTGAAGTATGTGCTTAGTCGATGTCCGTACAAACAAAAGAACTCGACCACCACAAGTGTGTGTTTATATCAAGAGTAACATAATGTGCTTTCAGCCGCCATAGAGAATAAAGTTTAACCTTGCCTAACATTTGGTGAACTGTAGTTTTCGTGGCCTTAAAGACTCTATTATTCCGCTCGGTCCACATAACCGAGATGCAACACAACCAAACAAGCTACATGAATGAGCGGCGCGCACGCGACCCGCTGGTAGAATGGATAAACTGAAAGAAGTGATTCTGTAACTGTAACAAGACCGGGTCAGTTGATGACACACCAACCCATGATCTAACGAAACCCCACAAAGGTGCGAAAACATGGCAATATAAGAACAAATGTCGAGCAATTTCCAATCCCCCACATCCAACTAGTTATTTTTATTTCTTTTTTGTTCTCTCCTTTTTGTTAAATAAATCTATTTTTTTGACAAATTTTTTAAATAAATCTTTAGCTTTATGAAAAAAATGTAAATAATATAAGTAGTTTGTTATTTTTATTTCTTTTTTGCATTGATGTACCTAATAGCTGATAATTCTATATATATTTTATAATTATTGTATCCACATAGTCTCAATATATAATGGTTTAACCATTCACATAGTCTTATTGTATTCACATAGCCTTTCTCCTTGTATTGCTAACTTATCTCTACAAGTACTAGGGTTTGGTTGAAAAGTTGTTTTAACTTTTAAAAGTAATGATCGCAAGATGTGATGAAAATATCAAGGCAAATTCTAAGGTGAAGTCATAGTTTTAACTTCACCAATGAAGTCATCAATCTAGTGTATCTATTGCACAAAAATTTCTATATGCCAATTTTAGATCTAATGGCTGGATATTATGAAGACCAATACTATAGATTTGGTAGCTAAAATCCTAGAAAATTTTGGTAGCTAAATCCATGGAAGTAGAACGACACGGGAAGAAATTCTTAAGAAGTCCATCTGAAAAAATACTTTATCCAGTAATTACCCTTAGACTAAATTTAAATAATCTTGGACTTTATAAAGCTCAGATTAAATGGTTTAAACATCTAGAATATTGGTTTAGAAATACTGGAGATGATTTTTTATCCAAAGGATATAAAGAATTAGCTGAATATTTTCAGAAAAAACTACGGTCTATGGCAAGATGACTGAAGAGAGTATAACAAGTGTTCTACAAAAAGTTTTAGATAATTTAGAAAAACAAACATTATATTTAGAAAACTTACAATTTGAAGAAAGTAAGTATAAACCTCATGAAACTTGGAACTTTCATGAAGAAAACTTTGCCTGTTATGAAAAGGATGAATTGCATAGATATCCTCACATTTTTCATACAACAAATCCACAACTCAACAATATAGCATGTATGTTAACTTATATAATAAAAAATTGTTGCTATCAAAATTTTCACCAAAAAATGGATGAATTTCAAGAAGAACAAAAAAGAAATGTGGAAAATATCTGCATTAAATTAGAGGTTCTTTCAAAACTCTCAGAAAATAAAGAAGAATATTTAACTCTGGATGAATTATCTCAATTTCTTAAGAAGGGGGAGGATAAGGGAAAACAAATAGAAATTCTAGAAATACCACAAATCCAACCTCAAGAAAAGATTTCTAAACTCGAAGAAACTTCTGAGTCCACACAATTAAGAATTAAACCACCATCTAATTACTTTTAGATATGGATGACACAGAAGAAGCCCTCAATAGGCAATTAGAAAATTTAGAAAGACTAATGGTCTCTCTAGATATTAGTGGCAAAAGTCAGGTAACTTATGATGACAAATCAGAAGATAATAATCAAATTATTTATGACTTTAGCTCAGAAGAAGAGGCTAATGAAAATGAGAGTGAAAATCCTCATTATGTAAAAATAGAAGAACAAGGAGAAACTTCGGGAATTAAAAGACCTACAGATTTTGAAAGAGAATTCACCAAACAAAAATTCCAGAAAGTACCTCATTATTATGTACCTTCGCAAAATCCATTCCAAGGACAAGGAATTTTAGATATAAACTGCAGTGTTGATGCAGCAAAAGATCTTAGGGATTGGTATAATACAAATAGTGTGTTAATCCAGTTAAACGAAGATCTTAAACATTTATGAGCAGTTGAAGTTTTCAACTATCTTCAATATAAAACTAGAGGAAATGCTTACAAATACATTTCTACTCTGCCATCAGAAGTTATGGGAGAATTACCTCTAACAGGAACCTTAGTAGTAGATTGGGTCTATGGTTTACTAATAAAAGAATTCAAAGGATGGAAAAATTCCATTCAATCAAAAATAGCATTTTCTGACCAAAACCTTTGGAAAATCACCAACCTAAAAATCTGCAATATGTGCTATGTAGATAATTTCATTTGTGAATTTCAGGATTATTACTATAATATAGATAATAGTAAAAGAATCTCTAGGAACTTGTTAGAACTATTTTATGACAAGTTACCAGAAAAAGTATCGGCTCAAGTTAAGGCGTTTTTTACCTCAGCGTTAGCAGAAGGAAATGTAGATGATACTTTAGGAGGAAGAATAACTTCCTTAAAAATTTGGCTTCAAGAAATGTGTAGTCAGAAGATAGCCAAAAGAGAAGCTTAAGTATCCCTTTGTTGTAGCAAACTATAAGACAAAGTAGGAAACTATGGTTGTAACTCTAGAAAGAAACCTAGAAAGGTAAGGACACAAAAACCCTATAAAAGAAAGAAATTCAAGAAGGTCCCTTTTAGAAAATTCAGAAAAGGAGACAAAAAATTCTTTAGGAAAAAACAACCTTACCCTAAGAAGAAAACATGCCCACAGGGTAAAAAATCATGTACATGTCGGCTATGTCATGAAGAAGGTCACTATGCAAATGAGTGCCCTAAGAAGAAGAATACTAAGAAAAATGTCTTACATGCAATATATGCAATAGGATATGAACCTATAGAATCAGACATAGAATCTGATGAAGAAATTTATGAATACTGCACAGAAACAGATTCAGATGTCGAAGAAGATACTTGGTAAAGGAAATCCAAGTGCTACATTTATTAAAATAGTACTAAAAAATAGAAATCTTTTAGCTTATATAGATACAGGTGCAACTCTTTGTTTTGGGAGAAAATCTATCTCTAGAAATTGGGAAAGATTAATCAAACCAAAAGAAATAATAGTTGCAGATAAATCAAAACATCAGATATGGTTTAACCTTAGAGATGTATCTATAGAAATTGAAGGGTATAAGTTTTTTATCCCAACAATATACCTCCATGATTCAGGATTAGACCTAATTATAGGAAATAACTTTTTAAAGTTATATGAACCTTTTACTCAAAGAAAGGATACTATATCACTTCAATGGAAGGACTTGGGAAATCCTAAAGATAGCAAAATGGTAACTACCAAAATAGTTACTAGAAATGAGATCTTAAATCTTATTAAGGGAAACCTTAGAGAGTTAAGAATGATGTGGGAAGAAAGAAGCTTCCATATCAATATAGAAGAAAGATTAGATGAAGTTTGTTCAGATAACCCTCTAGACAGCCTTAAAAACACTAATCATGAACTTATAGTCATTAAACTCAAGAACCCGTGAAATTCCGGCACACAGGTATAGGATGTGCTATGTAATGTTCCAACACTTGAGATGTTGAATACGATGTTGGAACATTCACTGAACGACGCAAATACTAGAATAAATAAAGTTGACAGAAAATAAATGACACGGTTCAATTGTTAACCCAGTTCGGCGCAAAACAGCGACCTACGTCTGGGGGATACCAATCCAGGAGAGAAGTTCACTATGATAGTTCTAATCCTAAGCTAAACACACCCGTTCACACCTTAAGACTTAGACACTATCTTGTGCAACTACAACTCAGGAACTCCTAAGTCTGAGATCCCATCTCACCTCCTAATCCATCACACACCTAGTGATACTAGACAGAGATATAGTAATTTGAGTGCACACTCTAAAACCAGACCAACTCCGTACTTCAAAGCTTTGGAGTAGTCTTACACAGATACAATATCCTATGTCCTAGACTTGCATAAAGGAAACGCAAGGTAGGCTCACACGTTACAAACCCTAACACAAAATGATCTACTTTCAGAATACAACACACACGTCCAGAAATTAGGATTACAAAGAAGCTTATATACTAAGAGTCTTCATGGGCTTCTTTGAAACTTGGGCTTCAATCTCTTTGCATGATTCCACACGTCATTTATGTGTTTGGTCAATTGTTTCCATAAGTAATGCAGAGCTCTTCTGGAAATGATCACGCAGAAATCTTCTAATAAATGAGCCATAAACAGGACAACACGTTTTCCATATTTAAAAGATTTCACATTAAATGAGCGCGCGTCTCACTCAGCCTGGAAAGGTATCAGGATGTTGAAACATTGCATCCAACATTGTTCATACAAAAATGAGCCAATCAACAAACATTAACAATCTCCCCCTTTGGCGAAATTTTTGGCTAAAACACTCTAGAACCTGGTAGACAATCATCTATAGCACAGATGGCATGAATCTCCTGATCAACACAGACACACAAATCAAGGGAGCATTCATACACTACAGTTATTACTTAAGATGAACATCAGAGGCAAAACACACAGCAGAAGCACACAGAATTTGCCATAAGGTTCTAAATCACATGCAAGAATGTTTCAACATCATGTATCACATTGAGGGATAACAACATGAGCACACTCCCCCTCAATCAAAGATCACCTGCAAGAACATCACTCCCCCTCAAACATACACACCAAATACATTGATGAAATCAGTCATTACTCCCCCTTTTTTGCCACGAAATTTTGCCAAATAAAGGCATAATATTATCAGGAAATAAAGCATAGATCCACACAAGTAGTCAGGGCTGAGCCCAATATTACAGACCAGCAAAAAAAAATTTGTCCAACACAGGAGCAGAATTAACAAAGCAAATAAAAGAAACACAGATAGGATCAGCATGCAATGGAACCTCATTAGCAGTAGGTTGGGGTACATCGTTACTAGTGGGGGCTTTGGTGGATGAAGACATGATTTGACCAATTTTTGATGATTTTTGCAGAGAGTACAAGGAGATGGGGAGTTTTATGACGGCAACAGAAAAACTAGGATTAGAAACCTGAGAAGTTGAGAAGTGGAGTATATAACGTGTGAGGAGCAGTTGAAAAAGGAAGGTAATGATGTGATTTTGATTTTCCTTGGATTGCGTGCAAAAATATAAGAAAGAGGGAAAAATGACAGTTGCACGCCTAAAGCCCATTAACTGCTATAACTCCTCATGCAGGCAAATACCCAACATACCCCTGAGTTTCTCAAATTTCTTCAAGTCTAATGCCTTTGTGAATATATCTGCGATTTGTTCTTCTGTATCCACATGTTCCAATGTAATAACATTATCTTCAACAAGATCCCTTATAAAGTGATGACGAATGTCAATATGCTTAGTTCTACTATGCTGAATAGGGTTCTTGGAGATGTTAATTGCGCTCAAATTATCACAGTACAATGTTAAAACATCCTGTTCAACATTGTATTCTTGGAGCATTTGTTTCATCCACATCATTTGAGAACATGAGCTACCAGCTGCAATGTACTCTGCCTCTGCAGTAGACAAAGCTACACTATTTTGTTTCTTGCTAAACCAAGAGATTAGATTGTTACCAAGAAAGAAACAACCACCTGAGGTACTTTTCCTATCATCTGCACTTCCTGCCCAATCTGCATCACAATACCCAATGAGCTTACAGCAATCACTGTGAGAATATAGGATTCCATAATTGCAGGTTCCATTGACATATTTCAGAATCCTCTTCACTTGAGCTAAATGACTGACTTTTGGGTCTGCTTGATATCTGGCACACACACCAACAGCAAAAGTGATGTCTGGTCTGCTTGCAGTGAGATAGAGCAAGCTCCCTATCATACTTCTATACTGACTTTGATCAACAGATATGCCACTCTCATCCTTTGTCAACTTTAAATGTGTGGGTGCTGGAGTCTTCTTGTGACTAGCAGAGTCTAGACCAAACTTTTTCACAATATTCTTAGCATACTTGCTTTGAGAGATGAATATTGTATCCTCCATTTGTTTGACCTGTAGGCCTAGAAAATAAGTTAATTCTCCTACCAAGCTCATTTCAAACTCTGACTGCATCTGGGATATGAAATGTTGAACCATCTGATTCGACATCCCTCCAAACACTATGTCATCAACATATATTTGAGCTATCATCAGATTTCCTTCACTTTCTTTAACAAATAAAGTCTTGTCTGATCCTCCCTTCCTGTATCCATTATTTACCAGAAATTGAGTGAGTCTCTCATACCAAGCCCTAGGGGCTTGCTTTAGACCATACAAGGCCTTTTTCAGTTTGTACACATAGTCAGGATACTTGGTGTCCACAAATCCTTTGGGTTGCTCAACATAAACTTCTTCCTGTAAGTACCCATTTAGAAAGGCACTTTTGACATCCATTTGATACAGTTTGAACTTTAGAATACATGCAACTCCTAGTAATAATCTGACAGCCTCCAACCTAGCTACTGGTGCAAAAGTTTCATCAAAATCAAGACCTTCCACCTGAGTGTATCCTTGAGCAACTAACCTAGCCTTGTTTCTAGTGATTACTCCTTTCTCATCAGTTTTGTTCTTGTAGACCCACTTAGTGCCAATGACATTTACTCCATTTGGTCTAGGTACTAGATCCCAAACCTCACTCCTTGTAAATTGGTTGAGCTCTTCTTGCATTGCCTCAATCCAGTATTCATCTTTAAGGGCTTCCTTGACATTCTTTGGTTCCATCAGAGATACAAAACAAGAATTACTAATTACCTCATTGGTTCTTCTGGTAGTGATTCCTTGCTGAGGATCACCAATGATGAGTTCTTGAGGATGATTCTTCTGAACCCTGACTGAGGGACCTTTGTTGACAGTGTGAGTTTCCCTTACTTCCTCATCTTCTTGAGCATTTGTCCTACTTTCACCAGATGTTCCTGTTGGGGGGAATGCTTCAACATCTTCTGCAACATCTGCTTCAGTATCAGTACCAAGATCATCAATTACTACATTTATTGATTCCATCATGGTTTTGGTTCTGGAGTTATACACTCTGTAGGCTCTGCTATTTCTTGAGTATCCCAAAAAAATCCCTTCATCGCTCTTTGGATCCATCTTTCTTCTCTGTTCTCTGTCAGCCAGAATGTAACACTTACTTCCAAAGACATGAAAGTACTTTACAGTTGGTTTCCTATCCTTCCATAGCTCATAGATAGTGCAGTTAGTACCTTTTCTCATGGTCACTCTATTGTGGACATAGCATGCTGTGTTCATAGCCTCAGCCCAAAAATGATATGGAAGTTTCTTGGCATGTAGCATGGCTCTTGCAGATTCTTGGATGGTCCTGTTTTTCCTTTCCACTACTCCATTTTGTTGTGGGGTAATTGGTGAGGAAAACTCTTGTTTTATTCCCTCTGACTCACAAAAATCAGAGAGCTTGGCATTTTCAAATTCTCTCCCATGATCACTTCTGATTCTTACAATAGACAGATTCTTCTCTCTTTGAAGTTGTAAGCAGAGAAGCTTGAGAATATCAAAACTATCTGATTTTTCTCTGATGAATTCAATCCATGTGAATCTGGAGAAGTCATCAACAACTACCAGGGCATACCTTCTTCCCCCCATGCTTTCCACTTGCATTGGTCCCATAAGGTCTATATGTAGTAATTCAAGTGGTCTTGTGGTTACCTGATGTTCCAACTTCTGATGGGACATTCTGGTTTGCTTACCGATCTGACATTCACCACATATTCTGCCCTCTTCAATGTTGAGCTTAGGCAGGTCTCTTATTGCTCCAGTTGAAATAGCTTTCTTTATCCCTCTTAGATGTAGATGGCCTAACTTCTGGTGCCACAGCCAAACTTCCTCTTCCTTACTAACCAGACATGTAGAGATGTTTGAATCTTCATTATCAACCCAGTGGTAACAGTTGTCTTTTGATCTCATCCCTGTCATTACTACCTTTCCCTGTGCATCTTTAACTTCACATCTAGAATCAGTGAAATCTACTTTCATACCTTGATCACATAGCTGGCTGATACTGATCAGGTTTGCAGTTAGTCCTTTCACAAACAGCACCCTTTCTAGTTTAGGTAGCCCTCTTTTGACAGTTTTTCCAATCCCAACAATCTCACCCTTGGCTCCACCTCCAAAAGTCACATAGCTAGTAGCATATGGTTCAAGTTCATCTAAATGATCATCTTCCCCAGTCATGTGTCTTGAACACCCACTGTCAAAGTACCAACAGTTTCTAGAAGTGGCTTTGAGAGCAATGTGAGCAATCTGCGCTGTTTCCTCATTCACAAGCTTTGGCTTCCATTCCTTCTCAGGCTGATGTGTAGGAGTGTTGACTTGCTCCTCTGTATTGTGATGATACCATTTAGGATATCCAAACAGTTTGAAGCAGTAAGGTCTTATGTGTCCTTTCTCACCACAATGATGACACACCCACCTTCGATATCGCCTCTGACTTTTAGGTCTTTGATGCACATGGGGTTTTGAATCAAGCGCAAATTTTGGAACGGGGTAGGTTCTGCAATGTTGAGTAGAATGCTTCGGCATCTTCTTTCCGGTACAAGGATCAAAAACCTCTTCAGCTGATGTAAACTTGGTTTCAGGATCCTGTTGATACTGGTTCAGACTTGAATAGTTGTACCCAACAGATTTCAACTTCCCACTTGGTACATTATCCAGAATTTCTTCAAGAAGATCTGTTCCAACATTCATCATTCTGACTTGCTTCATGACACTTTCCAGCTGAGAATTGAGTTGGGCGACTTTATCAGTTAATCCTGCTATCTTTGTTAATCCTTCATCTCTTTCAACAGTCAGTTGAGCAATGGTCTTCTTTTGTCTGCGCAGCACCTTGTTGATCTCCAAGTCCTTCTCATATAGGTCTCTATAGGATGCAAGAAGATCATCGTATGAGAGCCCTTCATCAACAGACTCAACATCTGATGCACAAACTCCAGCAAGAGCAGTCACACACTTTGCTGTTTTACTTTCTTCCTCAGAATCATCTTCATCAGACCAAGTGACAGTCATACTCTTCTTTTGTTTCTTGAGGAATGTAGCACACTCAGTCCTTATGTGACCATACCCTTCACATTCATGACATTGTATACCTTTTGAAGGGGCTTGCTTATCATCACCTTTACCTTTTTTGAACTTGTCAGGTTGAGTGTTGATGTTGAATCGGATGTTCTGCCCATTTGGTTTTTGTTTCCAAGCTTGTCTAAGTTTTCTACCAACCATGGCCAAAGCTTCAGAGAAACCATCATCTTCATCAATCTCACCTGTAGACTCACAATCATCAGTGTTGGAGGCAAAAGCTATACTCTTGCTCTTTTTGTCACTTCTTTCATTTATAGCCGATTCAAACGTTTCTAGAGAGCCAATTAGTTCATCAACTTTCATGGTGTTGATATCATGTGCCTCTTCTATAGCTGTGACTTTCATATCAAACCTCTTAGGGAGTGACCTAAGAATCTTCCTGACCAACTTAGCATCACTCATCTTCTCACCAAGGACGTCAAACGAGTTGGCTATATCCAGAATGTTCATGTAGAATTCATGAACACTTTCATCCTCTTTCATCTTTAAACTTTCAAACTTTGTAGTAAGGAGTTGAAGTCTAGACATTTTTACCTTAGATGTACCTTCATGTACAGTTTCCAAGATGTCCCAGGCTTCTTTGGCAACTACACATTTCTTGATCAATCTGAACATGCTTCTATCAACCCCATTGAACAGGGCATTGATGGCTTTGGAGTTGTAGGTAGACAGCTCTTGTTCTTCCTTAGTCCACTCAAGCTCTGCCTTCAGGACATTTGTTTTGTTCCCATCTTTGTCAATAACAACGGGAGCTTCCCAACCTGAGAGTATAGCCCTCCAGACTTGGGAGTCAATGGACTTGAGAAATGCAGCCATACGAGACTTCCAGTAATCATAATTCGTTCCATCCAACAAGGGTGGTCTGTTGACAAAACCTCCTTCCCTTTCCATAGCGCCAGAAAGAATTTTCCCTAGATCTCACCCAGGTACAGGCAGGGTGCCTGCTCTGATACCAATTGAAATTCCGGCACACAGGTATAGGATGTGCTATGTAATGTTCCAACACTTGAGATGTTGAATACGATGTTGGAACATTCACTGAACGACGCAAATACTAGAATAAATAAAGTTGACAGAAAATAAATGACACGGTTCAATTGTTAACCCAGTTCGGCGCAAAACAGCGACCTACGTCTGGGGGATACCAATCCAGGAGAGAAGTTCACTATGATAGTTCTAATCCTAAGCTAAACACACCCGTTCACACCTTAAGACTTAGACACTATCTTGTGCAACTACAACTCAGGAACTCCTAAGTCTGAGATCCCATCTCACCTCCTAATCCATCACACACCTAGTGATACTAGACAGAGATATAGTAATTTGAGTGCACACTCTAAAACCAGACCAACTCCGTACTTCAAAGCTTTGGAGTAGTCTTACACAGATACAATATCCTATGTCCTAGACTTGCATAAAGGAAACGCAAGGTAGGCTCACACGTTACAAACCCTAACACAAAATGATCTACTTTCAGAATACAACACACACGTCCAGAAATTAGGATTACAAAGAAGCTTATATACTAAGAGTCTTCATGGGCTTCTTTGAAACTTGGGCTTCAATCTCTTTGCATGATTCCACACGTCATTTATGTGTTTGGTCAATTGTTTCCATAAGTAATGCAGAGCTCTTCTGGAAATGATCACGCAGAAATCTTCTAATAAATGAGCCATAAACAGGACAACACGTTTTCCATATTTAAAAGATTTCACATTAAATGAGCGCGCGTCTCACTCAGCCTGGAAAGGTATCAGGATGTTGAAACATTGCATCCAACATTGTTCATACAAAAATGAGCCAATCAACAAACATTAACAACCCGAATGACGAGATAAATGTTCCAAATAGGATTCCATATTCTATTAGAGATGTTGAAGAATTTCAACAAGAATGTAAAGATCTACTTGATAAGGATCTTATTAGACCCTCATCAAGCCCACATTCTGCACCAGCTTTTTATGTCGAAAATCACAACGAAATAAAAAGAGGTAAAAGAAGAATGGTGATCAATTATAAGAAACTCAACCTAGCAACAATTGGAGATTCTTATAAATTACCAAGAAAAGATTTTATTTTAGAAAAAATAAAAGGGTGCAATTGGTTTTCTTCCTTAGATGCAAAGTCTGGGTATTATCAACTAAGACTAGCAGAAGAAACAAAACCATTAACAGCTTTTTCATGTCCACCTCAAAAACATTACGAATGGAATGTCTTGCCTTTTGGACTGAAACAGACACAATCAATATACCAAAGATTTATGGATAAATCTCTTGAAGGTTTGAATCATATGTGTTTGGCATATATAGATGATATACTTATTTTCATAAAAGGAAGTAGGGAACAACATCTTCAAGATATAGAAACTGTTCTTTTAAGAATTAAAGAAAAAGGTATTGTGATTTCAAAAAAGAAATCAAAACTTTTACCAAAAGAAATAGAATACCTTGGTTTGATCCTAAAAGAAAACGGGGAACTGAGTTTAGCACCTCATATCCAAGAAAAAATACAAGCTTTTCTAAATGAACTTTCTGATAGAAAGCAAATCCAAAGATTTCTTGGATGTTTAAATTATATTGCTAATGAAGGATTTTTCAAAGACTTAGCAAAAGAAAGAAAACATTTGCAAAAGAAAATTTCAGAAAAAATTCCATGGTCTTGGACCAAAACAGATTCTGATATTGTTAAAACAATTAAAGAAAAAATTCAAGTTTTGTCTGAACTTTACAATCCGACGAAAGAAGATTTTTTAATTATAGAGACAGATGCATCACAAACAACCTGGGCGGGTTGTATGAGAGCCTTACCTAATGGTAAAGCAAAACTTTCTCTTAATGAGAAGGGATATAAAATTGAAGAATCTAAGGATCTTCAATCAAAAGAATCTGAAACTTCGAGGGAAGGGACAAATACTATAAAAGGCATTGATTACAGTGCTTCTAAAATCCTGATAAAGGATACTGAAAAATTACATTTATGTAAATATATTTCTGGTACATTTACAGATACAGAATCTAGATACCATATCCAAGAACTAGAAACTCTGGCATGTGTAAAGATATTAGAAAAATGGAAAATTGATTTATTACCATCAAGGTTTCTTCTTCGTACAGACTCTAAATATCTTACAGGATTTTGGAAATTTAAATTAAAGCTGACCATAAACAAGGCAGACTAATAAGATGGCAGATGAAGTTACAACAATTCGAGCCATATATTCAATACATAAAATCTGAACAAAATAGTTTTGCAGATACATTAACGAGAGAATGGAGCAAGCAATAAAGTTACTTCAAAACAACATAAAACAGAAGGATGAGTAGCTCGCTGCCATTGATTCTAGAAGGAAAAAGATCTCTGACGAGAAGGGGGAGATGATTACAACACTCAAAAGCTTGCAAAACATGACAACAAGCTTAGACAAAGTTCTCAAAAATGAAGAAAATTGGGACTTGCTAGGACAACCTTCTGGAAAGTATGATTATTATGTAAAATATACGGCCCTAGAAAGTTCAGAAATTCCCATTGAGGCAGTAACACCTAGTGGATGGAAATCAAATTCAAATGAAGAATAGGAATCCGGATCCTCAGGAACAACTTCAGATAGCAAAAAATCATGGGCTGAAGAAGTTGAGGAAGAAGATGAAGCAAGAAAAAATGGTGTACCTACCTTCCAAGAAAGCGTTCTCGTAGATCCTATTGATCAGCAAATGGGAAAATATGCAGCATATGTCATCTTCGAAGGACCATTTAAAGGTATCTATCGAAGCTGGGCAATAGCAAAGCAGCATGTTACTGGTAAGAGCATAAGGCACAAAGGTTACAAGACTATGGAGGAAGCAGAAATAGCTCTTTATGGATCATACAGAGAAATTGCAACTGCAAAAAACCTTCAAAGATCACCTACAATGGAATTCAAAAAGAAGCTGTCAATTGACAAAATTCGTCAGCTTGAACATCAGAAAAATTTCCAGATAACTGATCCAACCTACATGGAATTCAGTCTCAGATGGAAATGGTTAAACCACTACAACGAAATATTCACCACCGAATGCTTCTATCCAGTCAATAAGTTTAATTGTACTAGAGCAGTTATACTACCAGGAATAGACAATCAAATCTGTTTATCATTCTTTCAAAATGGACTAATAAACACCATATACTTGGAGGAGCAACCAGGAAAGACATTTGGAGAACTTAAATATCTTCCCAAGGAACTCCAAAATTTAACACAGAAATTCAACAGCCTATTTGCAAAAGGAAAAGAGATATTCTTGCAGATCGACTCAACATATCCATGGTACGATGAAAACACATTGGAACTAGTTACCAAACCACAATACCTCATTAAAATTGGGATCTCAAACAAACAATACCCAACAATGAGCAAGGAAAGTAGTGAATGACACCCTGCTAGTTACATTGCACAAATCAAAAACTTTCATCAGAAAGTATCAAGATTATCTTCTCAAAACAACTACAGAATTATTTATGAAGATTCAACAATGGTTGTATACAGCGACTCAAGAAAGCCTGCAAAAGAGAAAGACATCAATGCAGTTAAAAATCTTGAAGCTAGAGTTGACAAACTCAAGGAAGATTATGAAAAATTACCTAGAGTAATTTAAGATGAATGCTGTAGAATTTTTTCAGAATATTACAAGGGACACATGTGCAAAAATTGTCCACCAAAATCGTCGGCACAAGAAGACAAAGAAGCCGACAACACAAAGTAACACATCACAATGTAGACAATAATGTATAGTGGTACCTTATCACATCTGAGTCAGGTGGGGACCACTTAGTAAGCCTCATAATAATTATGTACATTATTGTTTGACGTTTTTTCCTTAGTGTGTATTGCTTTAGTTAGTGCATGTTACTTTAATAAGTGCATGCCACTCTAGTATGCTGTAGTGTGCTGTCATGGAAAGGGACGTGCTACCTAATATGTGAGCCCTTCTCCACTATAAATAAGAGCATTCAGCTCATTTGTAAACACAGTTGAAAAATATATGAAACTACTATCTAGTTTTCTGAAGAATTATTTCTTCTGTCCTTAGAATCTTTTCTAAGAAGTAGCTCTTGAGGTAATACTCTGGAGGAGCTAGATCCTTGAGGTAGTACTCTGGAAGGACCACCCATACCAACAATATAATCAATAGATTATATCCCAAAACACAAACATCTTCAAGACAAAGATTTCATTAACATCAAACAAGAGAGTTCAATCAGGTATGATTATATCCCTTTTAAATTCAAAAGTTACATTTCAATACCATATTATTGGTATGATAAACGAAAAAATAGTACCAATTTTAATTGATACAGGAGCTGCATGGTCACATGTATCAAAAGAAATTTGTGATAATTTTGAAATATTATCAGAACCAAGAACTGTTTTAAAATTTGATGGTTCTTTAAAAATTATGTCACAAAGCACTATTATTCGTTTAAAACTCAGAGAATTAGAAGAGTTTCAATTAAAAATACTAATTGATGAACAACCAAATAAATTCTTGTTTGGTATAGATTTTTTAGAACAATTCGAATATTCAATTACTTCTGAATATTTATTGTTAGATGGTTTTGAACAACCAAGACATAAACTTCATGAAGAAACTATCAAGTCCTTTCTGAAAAATTATCATGACTGAAATTTCACTTTTAGAAAATAAATCTAGTTATTTTGCTGATGGCATATTTGATCATAAATTAGAAGAAACAGATTTATCTTTAACTGCAGAAGAAAACTTTAAACGAAAGTTTAATAAATTCAAAGAATTTTTCTCAAGAAAAAATATTTTGAAATTTGGGATAATGACTGGAGAAGAAGCAATTCCAATTGACTCTACTTATGGAAATATAGTCGTATCTACTATAGATAGGACACAAATTAGAAGAAGAATTGAAAACCTATCTGAAAAAGAAAGAACTAAAATTGGTTATATTCACATATCAACCATTCAGATTTTGATTAAAAGTACTTTTATGAAAGGTATTGACTCGCCCCTAGAAATAATTTTAGAGGATTCTAGGATTGTAGATAGAAGACAATCAATAATTGCACAAGGAAAATGCAATTTGAAATATGGAAAAATTAAGTTTAATATAAATTTACAAATGGGATTATCCCTAAAAGATAAAGATCTAGACAGATCTATAGTTTTTCACTATAAACTGGAAAACCCAAATCTTATGAAAAAAGGTAATCATCCCTTTACAATCTGCTATAGGATTAATTATGCTATAAGCAATTCACACCACAGCATAGAATTTACAGGAAAAGATACAATTCATATTGATGAATTATTCACACCACTAGTAACATTAGAATCACCTATATTTAGAAATCCAGCAAGAAATAGTTGTTCTCTAATAGAAGTTGACAAAAATTTGTTTGAAGAAACAGAAGAAAGAACGTTATTTAAAAGTCAAAGCCTTAGAATAACACCACCAAAAAGAGATTTTGAAATCTCAGAACAAAAGGAACTACATAAGCTACAAAGCTCAGTAGCAGGGCTGTCTTTGCAGCTCGAAAAATTGGACAAAAGAATCTAGATTTATCTATGAAAATTTTGACGAATTTAGATCAAAACTCTGGTATCAGAGCTAACTCCATCTTAGAATAAAGGAGTTTAAATATACACCATTGATCTATGAAGGTGTACCATGTATCATAATAGAAAACACACATCATATAATAATAATATAATAATGATTTGGTGGGGACAATGAAATACTCTAATTCTATTGGACCACATAAGCTAACTTCACCAAAGAAGTCATAAAGGCAACTTCACCATAGAAGCTCCCAAATATCAAATCGGTACCAAGACTTTTTAGTAATGGTTCAATTGGGGAAAAAGATTTTATGTAGTAATGTTTCAGACAGTTTTCACATTATTTTTAATTAGGATCGTCTGATCTGAAATTAATGGTTGATATTGTTTTGTACTGATTTTATCAAGATACAATCTGAGCCGACCGATCTAAAATAAATGAAATTTGCTATTGCATGTAACTGCGTGATTTTACTATAGCACAAAATCTTGATCCTTCAATTGATTCAACCAATAGTATGACACATAAATAGTAAAAGTCTGTTAAGCAAACTAAAGTTCTTCCTTGTGCAAACGTTGGTTTCAACTAGACTATGGTACAATATGGTTCAAACCAACCTATGTGCTAGCCGATTTTTTATTGAACTGACTGGTTTTATTCATTTTTTATAACATTGACAAAAATATTTCTCCGTCGTTTGATAAAAATGAATAAAAGACATCATAGAGTAATGAGTGAGAGATTGAAGAACTAGAGGTATTTATATTCAAACTGATTTAAATAAAAATCGCAACTCAATAAAAAAAAATGAAAACCACGTAAAAATCAATTTTTATTGGATTTTTTTTAATCTTCTTTTTTTTTTTTTCAAAACAATTTCAACAATCCAATGCATGGAAAATTATTATAAGCCACCAAAAGTGAAAAGCATTGCTTCCTGGCACAAGAAAGTGGAAAGGAAAATTATCATAGGCCATATATCCGGATTGTTGAATAATATTGCATGCGGTGATTATATAGAATATATCGTGAATTCAAACATGAATAATAAGCAATTACGTCATGTTTGCTAAATAAAGGCACTATCTTATATTAGTTGAATAAAAAATTATTTTTATTTGGATTTAATTGATATACAAACATCGTAAAACTATTTTACACGTGAATTCAATCATCATGACGTGTAATCATTGGAGATTATAT
Source organism: Trifolium repens (assembly GCA_030408175.1). NCBI lineage: Eukaryota > Viridiplantae > Streptophyta > Magnoliopsida > Fabales > Fabaceae > Trifolium > Trifolium repens. The sequence goes on from CP125848.1 coordinate 47,694,183, forward strand.
TTTAGAAACAAAAATGACAGTATGATATAGTAGTAATTTTATTAGCACAAAAATCATTACATTCATTTTATTTTGACACAAAAAATTGTTACATTTTATGGCAATCTAAAACAGAGCAAAACAGAGACAATGAAGTGTGAACTGGAAGCACGGACACTGGACAGAGTTAAGGTCTAGGTTGGGGTGTCTGGTCCTGGCTTTATTAGGTGTGGATAATGGTTTTTGCTTCTTCGATGTGGGTTTTTAAAAATTATTATTACTTGCTCTTGACATTATTATAAGCAAAAAATCACTTTTTAAATACATTAAAAAATTGATGTATCTAGTCTATAATATAAGCTAGATACATTTTTTTTCTAATGAACTTAAAAAATAATTTTTTTGCTTATAATAATAATAATAATAATAATAATAATAATAATCAAAAGGAGTACTATTTATTTCTCATTTTTAAAGTTTTTTTTTGCTTTTTGAAGAAACAAAAATCAAATATATTAAAAGCAACAAACAACCCTCGCTAGCACAAGGCGTGCCAGGAGGGGCTTCAAAAGTTTACAAGCAGTAGCAATACATTAAAGCAGGTGCTTAGTCGATGCCCATACAAACAAAAGGACTCGACCACCACCTGTGTATGTTTATACCAAGAGTAACATAATGTGCTTTCAGCCACCATAGCGAGTAAAGTTTAACCTTGTCTAACATTTGGTGAACTGCAATTTTTGTGGCCTTAAAAACTCTATTATTCCGCTCCGTCCATATAACCGAGATGCAACACAACCAAACAAGCTGCATGAATGAGCGACACACTCTCAACCCACCGGTAGAATGAACAAACTGAAGGAAATGATCCTGTAACGAGATCGGGTCAGCTGATGATACGCCAATCTATGATCTGACTAAATCCCACAAAGGTGCTAAAACAGGGAAAGATAAAAACAAATGCTGAGCAGTTTCCAATCCCCCACATCTAGTTGCACACGGTTGGGAGTCACGAGGAATGATGTTACGCAGCGCCAAATTATCTTTCGTCGGCAGCCGGTTACGTATACCACCAAGCCAGAACAGAGACCTTTAAGGGTACCTGCTTGTGCCACAACAAGTCCGAGGTCGCATCCGTATCAAGAGTGTCGATAGTGGTGAGCAAGTTATACGCCCCTCTCACGGAGTAACCGCCAACCATGTCGTGCCTCCAAAGCCATTGATTTGAAATGTTAGGCTGCAAAACAATATCAAAAAGAAGGTTCATACACTCTCTTAACATGTCCTCCTCCCATGCCCACAACTGTCGACGCCATTGCCACGCCGCCCCTCCTCCCTCCCACCCAAGCTCACTCATCTCTGCTACCGTAGCCGACTTATTGGTGGACAAGTCGAAAAGACGCCTATACTGCACACTCAAAGGAACACCACCTAGCCACGGGCCAATCCAGAAAAATGAATCGACTTCGTTGCCAGCCCTCCTCTCAACTCAATACTCTCCCCAAACCAACCCCCACCTACATCGCTCACACCATCCCGAATTCGGGACACCTCCCACCACCACACAGAACCACTCCATCCCCCAACCTCCAGCCTCCCCGCCTCCTCACCATACCTGGCAGCCAGCACCTGATACCACATGTTCTCTTTTTTAAAGTTAAAAATTATATATTATTTATATTTCAACTAAGTTGTACTTACAAGAGCGATCTCGTCGTTTCAATATTTTATTATTATTGTTAATAAAAAACAAATTAAAATGAATGAATATTGTTATTTTTTAGTAAAAAAAAAAACAAAACAAAGCAACCTATTTTATTTATTTTTTATAAAAGGTTTAAGCCTATTTGACTTCATATATACCCCTTGTGGGATGTTGCACACTTGCACTATATATAAAGACAAGCATATTTTTTCTTCTCTTCACATAACAAATCAAATCCAACATGCCAAACATACAAACAATGACATCTTCCATTTTCTTATTTTTTCTAGTTTTCTTTCTTTCGTACTTTTTCTTCAAACAAGAACAAGTTTTCAATTTCTTCTTATCACTAAATGATATGTTACTTCCATATATCTTATCCCTTCTCTTATTTCCCATTCTCTTCTTCTTCTTAACAAAACCAAACAAAAATGATTCAAACAAAAACAATATAACCATCCCAAAATCATATCCAATAATTGGTTCTTACTTATCCATCAGAAAAAACATGACCGGAAACCGCCGTATCCAATGGCTTTCCGACATCGTCCAAATCGCACCGTCCGCCACTTTCCGTCTCGACCGACCACTAGGCACCCGCCAAATCATCACCGGAAACCCATCCAACGTTCAACATATACTCAAAAACCAATTCAACAATTACCAAAAAGGCACACGTTTCACAAACACTCTCTCCGATTTCTTAGGAAACGGAATTTTCAACACAAACGGTGAAAATTGGAAGTTTCAAAGACAATTAGCAAGTCACGAATTCAACACGAAATCACTTCGTAATTTCGTCGAACACATAGTCGACACAGAACTCACCAACCGTTTAATCCCAATCCTAAACTCATCCTCTCAAACAAACGAAACACTCGATTTTCAGGACATTCTTCAACGTTTTACGTTTGATAATATCTGTAAAATCGCGTTTGGTTTTGATCCAGAGTATTTAACACCGTCAACTAACAGAACGAAATTCGCACAAGCTTTTGAAGATGCAAATGAAATTAGCAGCAAACGTTTCCGTTTAGCTTTACCAATAATCTGGAAGTTGAAAAGACGCTTCAACATCGGTTCAGAAAAGCGTCTTCGAGAAGCTGTTAAAGAAGTGCACGAATTCGCGAGGAAAATAATTCGTGACAAAAAACAAGAACTGCACGAAAATTCAACTATCCAATCAGAAGATATGTTATCGCGTTTTTTAAGTTCGGGTCATTCGGAAGAAGATTTCGTGACGGATATTATAATTAGTTTTATTTTAGCGGGTAAAGATACAACTTCAGCTGCGCTGACGTGGTTTTTTTGGTTATTATGGAAAAATCCACGTGTCGAGGAGGAAATTTTGAAGGAAATAAATATGAAATCTGAAACGTTCGATTATAATGAAGTGAAGGAAATGGTTTATACACATGCTGCGCTTAGCGAGAGTATGAGATTGTATCCACCTGTACCAATGGATAGTAAAGAAGCCGTAAACGACGATGTTTTACCGGATGGAACGGTTGTGGAGAAGGGTACTATGGTAACTTATCATGTGTATGCGATGGGGAGGATGCCGAGTTTATGGGGGGAGGATTGGGCCGAGTTTAGGCCAGAGAGGTGGTTGGAGAAAGATCGAGTGAGTGGAAAATGGGCTTTTGTGGGGAAAGATTCATTTACTTATCCTGTTTTTCAGGCTGGGCCTAGGATTTGTTTGGGAAAAGAAATGGCTTTTATGCAAATGAAAAGGATTGTTGCTGGGATTGTTGGGAAGTTTAAGGTTGTTCCTGTGCCTCATTTGAATGAACATCCTAATTTCATTTCATTTTTGAGTTCACAGATGGAAGGTGGGTTCCCTGTCACTATTCACAAAAGGGTTCATTAATCAATTCATAATATTCTTAGATTCTTAGCATTAGTTTATTGATTGGTAAATCAATAAAGAAATAAAGGTGAAGTGTTTGTTTTGCTTCAATATTTATGTTGTCCTAGGATTGACTTTATTGTACATATAATAGAAAAATATATTTATAGTGCGTTTTATTTATTATAATTTTTTAATTTTTAATAATATGCATTTTGTTTTGTATTTTTGTCTGTTGTCGGAGGTTGCTTGAGGGACAATGTACTGTTTTTTTTATTTGATGTTTTACTTTTGATTCATATGTTAATAATGTTATTTATTTAGTAAATATTTTTTAGTTGAATGGATCCACCACTTGAATCATTGACCATTTTTTTATCTGTGTGATGACAACAATGAAAGTGTGAAAACCTCGAATGAACAATGAAAATGTATTTGAAAAATAATACAAGTCACATATATAAATAAAAGTCATACTCCTTTTGTTCCTATATATAATTATTTTTCTTCTTGTCTAATTATAAAACAGTCATATTATTTGAATAGTATATCATTAAGTGTAGACATCATATAAATTAATATACGTGTATGTCTGTCAAAATCATGTATAGATATATATAAGGATGTCAATGGGAGAGAATGAGCAGAGAGAATTTTACTATATAATTCTCCACTATTTAAAATGATCTTCATCCTTAATTTTCTCCTTCTAATAGTATTTTCATTCACAGAAATGTTATCGTATGGAGTCAAAATAACATTTCTGTTTCATTTATGCATATTTCCACAGATTCCCACAGTTTTCGAGGGAATCCATCAGCATTAAATTTGATGTCAGATTTTTATATGCTTTTTAATCTACAAATCAACTATTATCTTTATCCTTTCCGTTAACACAATAATGAATGCAATGTAAGGATGAAAATTGTCTATAAAAAATTATCTTTAGTTTTAGTGCCATTCACAGTAGACAAGACACATCTTTTTTAGGATAATATTTTTAGCAATTCATAGCATATGTAACAATTCATCTCATATAGAGTTTAAGCATAATTATTTTTTAAGTAGTTTATTGGCTAAGTTTTTTATCTTTAAAATGAATTAGTGGTGTGTACAAGTTTGAACTCACCTCTACATATATAATGTGATGTTTCTACCAACTGAGCTAAACTCAATAAATTTAAGCATAATTAACCTAAAAAATATTAATTACATAATCTTTTACTTTGATACACAAAAAAGTTAAATTGCACTTTTTCCGCCTAATTTTTTCGATTTTGGCCTCCAATTTTTACAAATTTGCAATTTTGGCCCTTTACTTTAGCTCTTTTTTCCAAAAGCATGGGCCCTACTGATTTTGACAAAGTCAACGCACATGTGAGAAATGACCCACATGCCACGTGGACAATGACCAGTTGTAGAGCAAGCCCAAAAGTTGAGGAGGACCGCTATAGTTATAAATCGAATACCAATTTTTTTTTAACAAAAGATTGATCAAACATGAATTTTTATACACTAAAATTCTATTTTAAAACAAAAATTGAGTACATTTTTCTCAAAAAAATATATTTGAATAGTTTGACAAAATAGATTTTATATGAATAGTTTGAAACCCCCGCAAATTAGAAAGTAGTCAAATTACACAAGCTATTTTGCGTGAGTTTATAACCGCCGCTAATTAATAAACATATGAAAAAAAAAATCTAGGGCGGGCCATGGTCCCTCTCAGCCCATAAAGAGCTCTGCCCCTGACAATGACGCTCATGCCATGTCAACATGGCTTGTCACATATGCCGACGAATCATGTGAGTCATTGTCCATGCGGAAAAACATGCTGATGTGACATGTGAGTCACATGCCACATGTGCACTGACTTGGTCATGGGGCCAAAATCGCAAGTTTGTGAAAGTTAGAGAGGGCCAAAAGTGCTATTTTGAAAGTTAAGGTGCCAAAATCGCAAGTTTGTGAAAGTTTGGAGGTCAAAAGTGCAATTTTATAAGAGATTTAAACTTACAATGACAATTATTGGTCATGCTCCCAAACACGTGAACTTCCTATGGAAGTGGAAGCATATGCGCTTAAAGCGGCCTATCTTTGGTTTGGAGAGCTTGGTAAATCGAGAGTAGACACAGAATTAGACTGTTTGTTAGTGGTTCAAGCCTTAAACAATAGATCAAGTGACCAAATTGAATTCGATGCTATTATTATAGATGAATGTAAAATGTTATAGTTACTAGTATGCTATCCAAAGTTTAAGATAAGTTTCATTAAGAGGCAAACCAATTTTGTCCCACATACTTTAATTTGGGCATCCAGATTTTATGTTAGGCAAACTAGTCATCAAACACGTTGTGCCGACCCTACTTATTGGAGAGAAAAATATTTAAATAACTTTATCAAAGTATTTATTACATGTTGCATAGGAAAAGATATAACATAATTAATAGTATATTGATAAAAAAATAATTAGTAAATTGAAAATTTAAAAGAAATCTAATAAAAAAAGAGTAAATAAACATTCAAAATTAAGAATATATCTCATATTTTTATTATAGAAGTAGTACAGTACAGTGCAAACATACCACAAGAATTATTTTGTATGCCATGATTTGTAGTAAATCATCATGTTCTCGAGCCTAAAATTGCATGAAAGTAGAAGTTGAGCACCGATTCATTCCTCAAAATCATTGAAATATGATACTACTCTGAAGCTCCCATACTCAAAAAATGGTGACGTATCGTGTCCGATACGTACTCGATACCGATACTTTTCTGATACGTCCCAATACTCATATATATCGGTTAAATCATTATTTTTAAATAGAAAATTAATACCTGATACTCTTTCGATACGTCTCGATACTCGTATCGGAAAAGTATCGGTTAAATCATTATTTTTAAATAAAAAAGTAATACCCGATACATGTTTGATACGTCATGATATCCGATACTTGTTTGTATCTTTAGCACTTCTTGTGGTTTTCCTTTGTCAATATACTTTTTTACTTTTCAAAATAAACGCTATGGTGTCCTACTATATAACAAGTTGTTAAAAGTTTGAGCTTATCTCAAAATTCTGATATAAGACTAGATGTTTTCAGCTATTAATTATTAATATTGTTGATTTTAGTCATGCTTATATATTGTTTATTTATATATTTAATTTTTAAATAATGTGTCGCGACAGTATCGGATTGAGAATTTTAAAAATTTTCATGTATCGGCATATCAATATCGTATCATATTGGTATCGTGTCCCGTATCAGAACTTCATAGGATACTAGTATGTGTCTACTACTACTAGTACTAGACTAGACTCTCCACACGTTCAACTTCAGAAGGTCACCTTTGTTGGGAAATTTGAAATCCCCATAAAATAAAATACTCCCTCCGTCCCAAAATAAATGACCTGTTTGACTTCGTTTATGTTTATCAATGTAAAACTTTGATCGTTAATATCTTTAATTATCTATTATTAAAAATTATAAAAATTGTATATTTTGAAAATATTCGTCGAGACAAATCAAACAAGATCTCATATGCTAATATTTACAAGTATATATAAATAGAAAAATAAGGTCAAAGTAGGTAAAATGAATAGTACATTAAGTCAAAATTAGGTCACTTATTTTGGGACGGAGGGAGTAAAAACAAATTAATTTTTGTTATCAAGGGTTGATTTTGCATAACACTAGCTCACTTCTCCTCAAGGAAATCCGTGCCTATAGAACTAAAAGCATTATTTATTAGAAAAATTCTTACCTATGCACAAATAATATAGGTACAAACTTAGACGCACTCACATAAATTTATTAAATTAAAAGAAAAATAAAATAGTCACATCAATCAACGAGCAATTCTATTATAGGCACAACCCCAAATTCAAAATATATGGGCACACACATATCAAAGAGGAAAATTTAAAAAAAAGGTCATGTTAATTTGTGCCCTAAGGGCATATGATAAGCTACCTAAAAATAGAAATGTAGCATTTAATGATACAAAAAATTTAATGCTTAGATAATTGAATAGTATACATGTTTTAATAAATATTTTCCACATTTATCTTCTTAACATGTGCCTTAATTCTCCTTAAAAAAATAATGATTAAGTCACATCAATTGTCATTAATCAATTCTTCTATAATTAAATTTTTTAAAATTATGTATGTGTGCTCAAATGACACTTGTTGAGTTTGTGCCCAAGTAAGTGTTTCTCTCAATCAACATCACTTTAATTATTTTCTCTTTAATTTTTAATAAATATTATAAGTGTACCTAAGAAAAATTATTTGAATTTATGCTCATATTAGAATTTTCCTATTTATTATAAGGCTCTCACATGTTAGAACTAAATTCAGTATGAGATAGTACGAATTGGAGTTAAACAAAAGCTAATACAGCTTAAATATAATTGGAGTTAAACAAATCAAATTTAACCAAATAGTGAGTCACTTGATTTAAATATTTTGTATATTCTTTTATTGACTCTTTGTAATTTTCTAATATTGTTAGATACACCTTGTGCTTAACTCTATTTAAATATTGATTTCTTTTGGTTTCTAATAAAAAATATCTACAAATTTAAAACAATCAACTTTTTAATCTCTATAATATTTCAAAGGAGTCATGTATTTTAGAAACAGGTTCAATAATAGTTTCAAGAAAGGTGATGTAGACCAAACATTGATAAAATAGCACTTGTTGCATTTCATTAAAGAAAAATAATATAAATTAAAATAAAACTTTCCTTGATAAAAATTTGTTAGGTCCCTAAATTCAAGACCTAATTATAAATTATTTAAAAGTTGAAAGATCTGATTATTACAAATTACTAACAAATTGAAGGCTCATTTTAAAAAAAAAAAGTAGCCCTAAAAATTCTCAAATATATAATTTAGTTACTTTTTTTAGGTTTTACTTTATGGGTTATATATGCTAAACAGTTTTCCAGAATACTTGTTAAGCATAACAAAAAAGATATTAAAGATAAAATTAGTGCTGGAACGTCATATTTTAGATTTTTAAGGTATTAAATGTACAAGTTTTACAAGATAAAATTTTCTTATTAATATGCTTAACAAATATCCAGAGAGTACTTTTTAGCATTTTACTTATTTTATATGTATGAGATTTCAAATGCCGTTTAACAATGATTAATATTCGTTAAAAAGTCTGTAAAATATAGACACACAAGATTGAAATTCATTGCGGCTATCTGCCATTATTACCGATTATTACGAGAAATCCATTTCCATAAAAGCAAACTTTGGACCCAAAAAAAATAAAATTGACGCTCTTTTATTTTATTATTTTTATTACTATAATTTTTAAATATTTTGCGGTATATAAAAAAGAGTTTGACTAATTTAATGTTATACTTTTGCATTTATATTTGCAAAGCTATAAAGTAATGGAGGAAATAGGAAGAATAAAAAATAAAGATGATATCAACTTGATAGAGTTAGGAGATGGAAAGAGAGAAAAATGAAAAAAAAAGACAACACAAGTTCCAAAATACCATTACGATATTAAGTTTTCTTATCTAGTGGTTCAGCCTCAGAGTACTAATTACATGTTTCCCTTAAATATAACTCACTTTACAATACCAATGAAACATTTAATGCTATTTTTTATATTATATACTTACTATTTATTACTATGATATGTTTTTCTCAATTTTACAATTTATTTTTCTTATATCATTAATGAATGACAATTTTATAAACCAACTAATAATTTTTATTTTCCATTCAACATTTATTTCTTTTCTTAATTGTATAATATGTCAAAACAACTTTGGTAAGGAGGAAGTATATATAACAAAAAAAAGTAATTTGTATAATATGTCAAAATGATTTATATTTTAACACGGAGGAGAAAATATATACTTCATCCGTATCTTTTTATAAGAATTAGTTTGACAAAAAATTTATTATTTTTTATAAGATCTTTTTACAAATATCAATGACATTATTTTTTTTCTTCCAAAATTACCCTTATTTACTTTACATATCTTTTTTAAATAACATTTAATTTTCTATTGTAACTTGTAAGTGAATACTCTATTAATTATAGAAAAGTCATTACTAAGTGTATGTTTGGTTCTACGGTGACGAGAATTGATTTTGATAGAATTGATTCTGGCCAAAATTGATTTTAAGTTAAAGTGGTTTATGTTTGGATATATTCATGTAAAAGTGAGTAAAACAAAAATTTTGAGTGTAAAAATCAATTCTACAATCAGAAGCTATGATTTCTAGCTTCAAGTAGAATCAATTCTGGAGGCAGAATCAATTCTACTTTTGAGAAACCAAACAAGTCAGAATCAATTCTACATGTCCAGAATCAATTCTAGCTGCTCCAGAAGTGAAACCAAACATTCACTAAGAGTAAATATCAAAAATCAATATAATTTGTTAAAAAATTTAATATTAAAATAAACTTTCGTAAAAGTTAAAACTCTTTAAATTAGCTTTTATAAATAGGGACGAAGATAATACTATAAAAAGAAACACTATCGTATTAATAGCGTTGCGCACTTCAGCGTTCAGATCTGGGATTGGATCTGGTTGAAAATAAATGAAGTTCTTCTGAATTCCATGTTCACATAATCTATGTGCGTGACTCTATTCATTGCTAACTTAAAGCTTAACACTTACTTTCTCTGATTCAATCAAATAGGGAACATAAACCCTAAAAATAATATCTTGCCGTTTCAGGTAATTCCTCACTTTTTCCATCCATGCAAATTTCCCACTTTAGCTATTTACCTTCACACTCAACACCAATAAAGCTTGAATTCAATTTCAAGACCAAGATAGATTTTTCTCATTAATTTAATTTAATTTAGTATATGTTTATCTTTGTTATGGTTTTCCAAGATTATGCTTATGAACTTATTTGTAAATTTGTTGAGCTTATTGGTGGATTAATAGTTTTAAGAAATTGGGTTCTGTTTAGAATTTATTATTTTTCCTGAAAGTTTGAATTTTTAATTGTTGAAGGCACAGTAGAGAAAGATGGCTGGTGAGAGGTTTTGGAAGAATGAAGAAGACAAGGCTATGTTGGAATCTGTATTGGGTACTGAAGCTGTTGCTTTTTTTAACTCAGCTGTTTCCAAACATGTTTTTTCCGATGTTATTGTTCCGCCTAATCTTGATTTGAGTATTCACAAAAGGTTGTGTCACATTGTTAAGGGTTCCAAGTGGAACTACTCGATTTTATGGCAGGTTGCTGGTTTGAAATCCGGTGGTTATGTGTTGAAATACGGCGAGGGACATTGTCAGGATCCCATAGGGGGTCCAAGGAATGATCAGGAAAGGGAGAGGGATGATGTTAGGAGGAAGGTGTTGGGGAAGATTCATGCTTGCTGGGGTGGATCTAATTCAATTGAGAATGTTTATAAGAAATTGGATACTGTCTCGGATTTGTATATGCTTTATTTGACCTCTGTTTACTATGTGTTTGGTTTTAATTCTCAGTATGGTCCCGGAAGTTCTTTTAAGTGTGCTAAACCGAATTGGTCTTCTGATGCTGGTAGTTGTTTAACTCAGTATGAGTCGAGGTCGTTTCTGGCTAAATCGGCTGGTTTTCAAACTGTTGTTTTTGTACCTCTCAAGGCTGGGGTTATCGAGCTTGGTTCAATGGAGATGGTGGCTGAAGATTTGGGTTTTTTGGATATGGTCAAGTCAGCATTTGGAGAATCTTCTTCTGGACAGGCTAAGGCAGCACCGAAGATTTTTGGGCACGAGTTAAGCTTAGGGGATACAAAATCTCAGTCCATAACTATTAGTTTCTCCCCTAAGATGGAAGATGATTCTGGTTTCACTTCCGACTCTTATGAAGTACAAGCGCTTGGGGCCAACCATGCTTATGGTAATTCTTCCAATGGAGGTGTAGGAGATAGTAATGATGCAAAAATGTTCCCTCAGTTAACTCAAATGGTTCCTGGGAATTTTACTTCTCAAGCAAGAGTTTCTTCTTCTATTGATTTGGGTAATGAAGACTCATCCTCGCCTCTCGGAGACGAACGGAAGCCTAGAAAAAGAGGGAGAAAGCCTGCCAATGGACGAGAGGAACCGCTGAATCATGTTGAAGCAGAGAGGCAAAGACGGGAGAAACTTAACCAGAGATTTTATGCCTTAAGAGCTGTTGTTCCTAACATTTCTAAAATGGACAAGGCTTCTCTACTTGGTGATGCTATAACTCATATCACTGATCTCCAGAAGAAGATCAAGCTGTTGGAAACCGAAAAAAGCATGGTTAACAATAAGGGCCAGCAGTTATCATTGCAAGATATCGATTTTCAGGCTAGACAGGATGACGCGGTTGTGCGAGTGAGCTGCCCCTTGGATACTCACCCGGTTTCTGGAATTGTTAAAGTATTCAAAGAGCATCAAATTGCAGCTCTAGAGGCCAATGTTTCAACTGCACAGGATAAGGTAATTCATACATTCTCTATCAGAACTCAAGGAGGGGAAGCAGCTGCTGTACAGTTGAAAGAAAAGCTCGAAGCATCTTTAGCCAAAAATTAACGGCGAAAGTATAGGGGTATTATTATTATGTAGTGTATATCTCAATGCAAACTATGTATCTATGGTTGTTATGCTAGCTGACATCACATGCCAGTGTTTCTAGGAAACTTTTAGTTTATTATAATCCAAATTGTAAGATATGGATGATGCATGATTTGAACTTGAATTAAACGCAAAATATACTATGAACTTATCAAGGTTTCGCGATAAGGGTGTTCTCGGCCCTTCATGGTCATGGCATTGTTGGGTTCCTCTATCAGGGAATTTGGCTGTAAATTGAAAAAGCTTTCACCATCATAAGGGCATGGACCTCTCCATGTTATCTGATTCCTGCACAGAGAAGGGTAACTGTGTTTCTAGCTGCAGTTATTACTTGCTCGTATCGATGTAGATTTTATTCTTCATTCCTTTTTTTTGTAGATAAATGATTTTATTCTTTACTTTCTTAAATTGCATGTAAGTTTTGTTTATGATCATTATTAATTTAAATACTTCTTCGGTTTCAACATTATGTTAATTTTGAATTTCATGTTTTTACCCCCCTTATAAATGCTTCTAAAGACAGTTATTCTTTGAGAAAAATAATGAGGCAAAATTAATACTACTCATTGGTCTCAATGTAAAGCAATTAGGCACTTAAAATGACTTGAGAGTTACCAAATTCATTCTAATCTATTTGAATATTGAACAGTGCTATTTGTCTTTTGTGTATATTTGAAACTGCTATTAATCATTTGCTGCATGCAGTGATTTTTTTTTATTATAAAAAACTTCTTTTGGAATATTACTAAAATTCAAATTAAAAATATAAAGTTTTAGAGCTTTGTTTGTGTGTTTTTTTTATATTAAATAAATGGTGCAAGTTTTAGGTTTGTTAGTGTCATCTACATAAGAAAGAAAACGTCTCAGCCAGCTTTAGGATGGTGGAGGAAAGTGAACTTTGTAATCAGCTAATTCTCATGTTGAAGTTTACGTTTCAGTTAGTAGTGAAATTAATGCAGCCTACATCCATCATTTAATAAAAAAGTTATTTTATGAAATAATAAAACTAAAAGCAATACAGTACTTTTTTTATAGAGACAATAAAAACAATACTAATAAGAGTAATTTGATAAGTCATATTTTCTTTATTTTATTTATTATTTATACACTTTTTTGAAAATGTGTGAATCGGTTAATAAGGTCAATTAAATAGGGATGAAGTGAGTATTTTTTTATGATATTTTGGAACTTGTACATTTTAACTTTTTAAGCATCAATTTTTTACATTATTAACTCTAAATTTTTTATATTATGGCATATGTTAATATGGCTCTTTCTTATATGATAAGATATGTTTTTTTAATCAAATAAGCTTAATGCATTTCGTTAATTACCAAAAGTTCAATACATGAAAAAATAATCTCAAATATATGAAAACTAGTTTAAGAATTGGCCACCCCAACTATAGTATGAGCAACCAAATTCCTTTAGAGGAATTCTAATATAGGCACAAATATAAATGTATAGTGTTTAGGCACAATAACATGAGTGAAGAGAGAGAAAATATAAAATAATTTAATTTGAAATATTTTTCAAAAAAGTAAATGATGTGATGTTTTATGTATGTGTGCCTAAACACTGTTTATTTGTGTCTGTGCCTATGTAAAACTTTCTCATTCCTTTATCTCATAATAAACTTCACTTCAAAGTTACATGATAACATAGCAAGAATAATATCGTTAACGATGGAAAGAAACTCTTAATTGCCTCGCGGCTTGTACAAATTGCTTCAATCAGCACTTGAGAGTCACTTTCGAATTTGACCCGTTCAAAACCTCTATGTTTAGCTTCATTCATGGCTGCAATAATGTCTGTGTTTCATCCTCCTATGTTGACAAAACCATTTGCTGCCACTATGCGAATCTAGCAGTAAATTCACTAGAGCTATTACGAAAACAAGGACCCATCATTGTCCTTACCTAGTCGACAAAAAAAGATGCATCTGTTAGAAATTAATTTAAACTTAATCACAGACATGCTCAATAATAAAGATTAAATCTATAATCTTACTTTAGTGCGGAAGCCAAAATTATATGAGCATGTATATATAAACTGGATCTACATCATGTTGATTTATTAAGATCAAAGGATTATAGAAATACCTGGATATATGAATATGAACTAACCATAGTCTCTCCGATAGCAGTTCTGAAGCATAAAGAAAGACGGATAACAAATGTCCGCTGGCTTGTGGTTCTTCCTCAACCGGGACTCCGTATGCCTTAAGTACTCTTCAGATTGGGAGAAGAGGTGATATGCCTTGTGTCCGGTATATTGGGGACCATAGCATATATATAGTGTGATGACCCATTATGGTTCCCATTATTTCCAAATGGGTTATCCTGACATCCACTCATATTGAGCACATATCACTTAATTAAATAATTACTTAAATAGAAATCTAATTAGCCTTTTTACTTAATTTGATCACTAATCAATTAAGGCTCCGAATTGATAAATAGCTAATATAATTAATAAAGATATTTGTCCACCTAATATTATTGGAATATAATAAAATATTCCAACAATCTCCCACTTGGGCAATATATCGTAATAATTATATCATTATTCTTTAGGTGCACATCTGAATGCTATTTATCTTTAGATTTCAACTTTACAATCTGGTCCGTCTCATACATCAATAATGGGACCACGCGGCTGTCGTCACTAACTTATAACGTGACGGAACCTTCGATGACCACCACATCAATGTACTTGATGACATAGATCGATATGGATGAGTGGCATGGAAATTTCATGCAATGTGATCTCTATATCATGCCTATTTCCAACTGGTCCAACTGAAGTCTTTAGTGAGATCAAACTGAAGTTTGCAAATTCAATATTTGCACAAATGATACAAAACCAGTTATCATAATAACCTCAAACTTTATTTCTGCAGAAAACCTTAACCAAATATGTATCTGTATCAATACCAAAGTTAGAACATAAGAAGAGAGACTCCCACTAATCCAAGACATCCTTAGTAACAATAACCAAATGAAAGACCTTAAGTGTCAAGTCTTTGATTAGTGAATTAGCTAGCATAAAATTTATCTCTATATGTTCTATCCTTCAACAACTTATAAATTAACAAACTTTGTAAAACAGTTGTTGAAGCATCATCTGACTAATTTATGTCACAAATATAACTTGAGTTGTTTTTCAAAAAATCTTTTACTTTATGCAACCAAGTGACATAAATACTTACAATCATTTCTTGAGTTAGGATGTCCATCGTATGTAAACATCCAAATAATCGGAGTCGAACACACTGATGATCTCCAAAATATTAGATCTCCGATATCTGAACAAATTTTTTTTTGTTTTCTATAATGATCCTTATGGTTGCTTCATTTCAACAATTCAAATTTTGAATTGCTCAAGTATCTGCCAAATGGTCTTATTATATACGCTATTTCCGGATGCGTATAATTAAGATAATACTTAAGTTTCTCAAAGCTGAAGCAGTTAAGAAAATAATTTATTTTCTAAATTTCCAGATTTTCTTTTGGGCAATTATTGAGACTTTTAAACAGTCTCCTTTATGATTAAAACAATCCCTTACTTTATTGACTTTCATGTCGAATTTACTTTCAACTTTATTGATATAACTCTTTTGTGATAACCGAATGATACATAGAGAATAATCCTTAAGTATCAAATTTCCTAATATAAAAGAGATGTGCGCAAGAACTTTCGTCACTAAACTTTTGTTAGTGATTTCTTGATTTTGCACAACGACCATATATCACTGTTGACTTAATAAAGTAAAATCGACATATTAAACTAAGAATATAGACATATTCCCACTGAACCTGTATGACCCACAACTCTCCATAATATACATCACAAAACTAAATGAGACAATTACCTGATGAGACTTTTGTGGTTTCATTAATGAGACAGCTTCCTTAACTCATAAATGGATTTCATCTGTTTGCAAATCATCTACTTTGTGTCTTTTGACATAAAGTTTTATGTGATTGCACCTTATTCGTTTTCTCAATGTCACCATTAAGAAATACTATATTGGTATCCATCTTATAAAACTCCAATATTATAATAAATGACAAGTGTCATGACTGTCCTAATAGAGTTTTTTTTTAAATCAAATGTAATTTCTCTTTCCAGTCAATACTTTATGACACTTGATGCTTTATTTTCTTAAAGGTATTGAGTTTGATCTTCATGAATTAATTTTCTTAACTTAATTGAGAGGAAGAACATTAATGTCTTTATGAGGATCCAAATTTACTATATAAATAGTAATCATATGAATTGATTTATAATCAATTCTTCCTCACTTAATTTTGTTCTTTTACCCTATCTCTCCCCCAAACTCAATATCTTTAAGAGATTTTACAGTTCCTGTCTCAAAATGTTCATCAACTTGGGACCAAAATTTATATTTCTCAAAATTTTCAACAATTCAAGATTGTCACAAGTCATAACTGAATTGACTATGCTTATATTTAAATTTAAAAGACAAATTTAATCACTCATTTTAAAATAACAACAAAGAATTTATAACATTAAAACAAAAAAAATTCAAAAATTGATTCACCAATTTATCTTTTAAATACTAATATTATTAGAAACAACAATCTAACAAATAGTTGAAAAATCATCAATTTTCACCAATTTATTTCCCCATAGATTGATGTGTCTTTCAATATCAATGAAATTTGTCAGTTTAGATCATATTTCCTCATTAATCTTTATTTGCCCTTATCCTTTGAGGTATTTACCTAATGAGCACTATTTTATTTTCTCTTGCTCCAACATTTTCTTCATTGCACACTTTATGAAATAATTCTATTAAAGAATCATTTTCAACTTTGACAATCGTAGAATTAATTGTGCAAAGAGAACACTAAAGGCTATATTTTCAACCAAGTCACCTGATTGTCGAAATCACAACTCTTTAGCAAGATTAAATAGTGACATAATGTGCTCCTGGTATTTTCTTTGCTCAACAATCTTAATGAAAAGTCATCTCTCCAACGAGAGATTGTCTTTCGCCTTATTGCTTTAGAAACACTTTAATTTGAGCAAAGAAAAACATGACAAAATTATGTCACCTTAAATAACACCTCTAAGGTCCCTGGAAATTAAAATTTTATGATCACACGACCTTTGTGATTAGGAGTATACTCACTTTATAAACTTGATTCTCACTTTAAATTAATTTACTGAATTGTGAGAGATTTGAGTTCCTCCATCCTTATCAAAGGCCTAGATCCAAGAACGTAATGTTCTTCTTATATTCCTGAGAGTTAGAATTTTAATTTTTCTAACATGATTTTGCAGATACATAAACTATATTAGTTTATAGAGAAGAAAGAATATACCAACCAAAATACCTAGTGCATCATCAATGTTAATCCCTTAAAGTTAACATCAATTGCTAGTGGTATTTTGTTACAATGATCAAACACTGACAATTAAAATTGATAAACAATAGTCCTCATATTGTCACATATTTACCATCATAGGCGCTAGTGTAATCCACTAAATACTTGCATGGATTCACAATAACACAACTTTATTATACATGTCAATAAGTTATTATAGAGGCAGTCCCATGAGCTTGACTCAATTGGTTGGACATTGCATTATATATGCAGGGGACCGGGGTTCGAACCCTGATCATCCCACTTATTCACCTTAATGGTGGAATTTCAAGCCACTAGGCTACTTGACCAAAAAAAAAAAAGTTATTATAGAGGCATGTAAAACTTTATCTGTAAATTAAAAGACTTAAACAAGATACCAAGCGCACCATCAATCCCCAATCTTTGGATTGTAAGAATTAACTGCAAGCGGTACTCTCAATGCGATGATCAAACATTGGTGATAAGTCATGTCAAATAATAGTCATGTTTGCGCATCCTATTATTCACATAGTAAAAAAAAAAACTTTATAATCACCACACATTTATCATCACAAGTATGTAATTACCCGGTCAAGTTGTGCCTTCCTTGGGGCCGACGACAACTCACATGGACAATTTCACACTACACCTTTTGTAATTTCAATTAAATTAAATCTATGCAACATAGGTTACTTTTGCAACATGTTTCAATCAACTCAATCGTCATTACTAGACAATTTAATAAATTGAATGTATGTGTATATAATTATTCGGCCAAACTTTGTCTACCTTTTGGCAGACCCAAATAGCTTGCATGAACAATTTTATACACCCTTTTTGCGATTTCAATTGAACTAAATCTAGACAACAGAGGTTACTTTGGCAACTTGTTGTATCAACCAACTCAATCAAAATCACCTGACAATTTATTAAATCAAATGGGAAAAGTCTTAATTTACAAGGCACTACTCACAAAATGTAGGTTGTATTCCTTTATGATGTCTCTTCATAATCATAAGATTAAATGACATCCCTTAATGTGAGAAGAAATTCTCACCACCAAACAAAAATTGGCATATATGACCGAAGAGTATGACAAAAGAAATTATTGTAGAAACTTAATAACAATAAATTGAAACACCAAAATCATACTATAAACCAAATATTCAATTTCAAATAAAAATTAAATCTTTATATATATACCAAATAATATTCATGCCAGAATTGATTCACATACACCAAATGATTCTTTAAATAAATAATAGAATTCTTTAACTGTATTTTCCGAAATCGAAGGGAACCAAAAACTTTATATTCTACTAGCCGCCAAACGGTGTAATCGATTTTTTTTTCGTGTGTGGTTGATATTTTGTATTGTGCAAATATAAATAATTACTTAATCTCCTTTTTTATTGGACTTTGTTAATTGATAACTATGTAACCTCTTTTTTTGTTGTGGTTAGTTATTAAGAAGAAAAAAATATATTTATTTTTTACTATAAAAAAACAGAAAAACCTACTTTTATGTGGAAGTTGTGCTTAGTTCTTAAAAAGAAAAAAAAATTTACTAAAAAAACTGAAAATCTATTTTTATGTAGAAGTTATTTTTTAAGGGTAAAATTGGAATAACAAAAAAGCCATCCCAAAAATTTGTATCCCCTTTATATATTAGTATAGATAAACAAATAATTAGGGTCTGTTTGGTTCAATTGAGAAGGAGGGGAGGGGAGGGGAGGTGAGGGGAGGGATTTATTATGTTTACAAAATTACCCTAATTTTTTTATTAAAATTCAAAATTATCCTTGTTGGAATATTAAAATTCTAGGTTTTATTTTTTTTTTACAACAAAAAAAATTTAGGTTTTCTACTCATTAGATTTTTTTTTGTTATATATCCATTAAATTTTTTTTTTGACGTAACATATCCATTATAATTTAATCCTTATTTTGAGTTTATAAGATTAAGAGTAAAAAAGTAAATTACTTCTCCAAAATTTAAAATATTCCCTCACCTCCCCTCCCCTCCCCTCCAAAAACTTCGAACCAAACAGACCCTTAAAGAATCTATATTTTCCCAAAGTTTAAAGAATCAAAACTTTAATTTTCGTACGTACCGAATTGGATCAAAATATTTTGAGAATCTTTATTAATTGCTATTTAACGGCAATTAGTCTTTTACAAAATTATATACCAAATCTTCATATACCTTATTTCTCAAAATAAACTTTAAGTAGAAAATTAATGTGAATCAATTTTAACTTCAAATCAAATAATAAAAAAAAAGAACTTATTTTAGGCAATAAGCTGTGTTTACAACAACTTTATAAATAAGTCAAACTAAAAATTTGATTTGAATACTGAATCATAAAAATCAAATCTTAAATTCTTATTTTCAGGCAACAAACTTTAATTCCTAAATAAACGGATATCACATTCCAAAACCAAACGGAATGCTTCTGAAGTTTTAAATTTTTTAGTTGACTTAATTATGTGACTCTCTTAATTCAAGTTTGCATACCAAACCAAATATCGATTATTGGTTCAAATTCCATGTTATCTCTTAAAACAAAAGCTTTATTTGTTACTGGTCTTATTCAATCTAATAATAAATTGACAGTAACACACAATAGTCCAAAACACGAATTTGAATCGGAATCGCAAACTAATTTAATAGAACTAAAATATTCTTGATAGAACTTTTGTATAACAGCAAAATCAAAATTACTTAAAATACAAAATCAATTCCTTATTAAATTGATTTCATATAATAACCAAGAATTATTTAACTTTGCAATCTGGGTGATAATAATATATCGCAAAAAAAATGATCCAGAAAGCAAATAAATTGTTGAAAGCCAAATGAATTGTTAGAGTCAAATATAAGTCCGATGCAAATAAAAAATAATCCATCATCAACAATCCTTCAATTTTAGGAAAAAGTTTCATACCCAAACCACAAATAATCCTAATAAATCAAACATGACCTGCTTTGATCCCACTTGTTAGAAATTAATTTAAACTTAATCACAGACATGCTCAATAATAAAGATTAAATCTATAATCTTATTTTAGTGCGGAAGCCAAAATTATATAAGCATGTATATATAAACTGGATCTACATCATGTTGATTTATTAAGATCAAAGGATTATAGAAATACCTGGATATATGAATATGAACTAACCATAGTCTCTCCGATAGCAGTTCTGAAGCATAAAGAAAGATGGATAACGAATGTCCGCTGGCTTGTGGTTCTTCCTCAACCGGGACTCCGTATGCCTTAAGTACTCTTCAGATTGGGAGAAGAGGTGATATGCCTTGTGTCCGGTACATTGGGGGCCATAGCCTATATATAGTGTGATGACCCATTAGGGTTCCCATTATTTCCAAATGGGTCATCCTGACATCCACTCATATTGAACACATATCACTTAATTAAATAATTACTTAAATAGAAATCTAATTAGCCTTTTTACTTAATTTGATCACTAATCAATTAAGACTCCGAATTGATAAATAGCTAATATAATTAATAAAGATATTTGCCCACCTAATATTATTGGAATATAATAAAATATTCCAACAGCATCTACATTGCATTTTAACGATTCCAAACGAGGCTTTTTCCACCAATATGTGCTTAAAAGAGGGACATAATGATCATTAGTTCTTCGCATATTATGAATAGCAAACCACTTATTCCAATGAGCAAACACATCTCATCAAACTTGACTTGGCATTCTAGCATTATCATTCCATATTTTATTATTCCCGTTGGGCCATATACTCCAAAACAGCGTAGCCACTCTACCTATAGTAGCATAACCCTCATTCTGACACAAGGCAAACACACTATCAACCACACTATCTTGCCAGCACGCTGCAAAAACCATGACAGATGACAGTACAGTTGATTGCCAGCTAGACCGAGCAGAAACATAGGTGAAAAAAGTGTGTACATCATTTTCAACTTCATATTCGCACAACGGGCACTGAATATCCCAATCCACATTACGTTTTAACAATCAACGCCTCATTGAAAGACATTCCCTAAATATCCGCCAAAGAAGATGATATGCTTTATGTGGAGCATGCGCTTTCCATATGTCTTTCCAATTACCTTCCACATGATATTTATCACTACGAATAATACACTAAATAGCAAGCTTGTAGATTTGACAGAGTATCAACCATTTCATTCCTCCTCCCAAACTATCTTATCTTCATAAACTGAACCAGTGAGAGGAGTCGCAATAATCCTCTCTGCCACTTAGTCTTGGAACAACATAAAAAGTTTAGCAATATTTCAAGTTTTATAATTATCTACTACCAGATCTCTAACAAATAATTTATACACACCTTCAAGTTAAAGCGAAAGAATCCAACTTTCTCCATTCTCATGTAACTAAGGATCAAACATGACACGTATCTTATCACCACTACCAATCCTCCACCTACACCCAAGTAAAAGAACTTGTCTAACTTTTCAAATACTCCGTCATGCAAAATAAGGATTATAAAAAAAACCTCAAATAAAATAGATTGTGAAAAGTACCTTGCTATAATAATTTTAGACACCAATATATCGGATTTTGAAAGATAAGACATGTTAAAACATTAATTTAACAACTTTTAGTAGATAAACCTAGTTCCATTGTGAATTGTGAAATGTCACAATTTAATAAAGTAACTTCAATGGAAATTTTGAACCATTTCAAAAAATAAAATTAATACACAATTCAATTTGTTGACTAGTCAATTTTCTATAATTCCAGTGTGTAAAATGGCTTTTATAGGTACACCAATTTGAGATTTTGTATTTAAAACACCCCCTCCAAACTAAAGGTCAAAGCATAATTTGAGTAGCATAATTTAGATATTCTTAACTCAAATTGGACATGATGTCTTAACTCTTAACTCCTCTGTAGCCAACAAATCAGTAAAATCACATTATTTTAGTTGTTGTGTTCTTAAATTGTCAAATACGTCCTGAATTTTGTTCCAAAAAAGAGTCCAAAATTAGATATTTGACTGAATAAATTAGATTATTAAAAAAATAGATTTATGTCATTTGAACAAAAGGAAAGGTATACAGATACAAAAATACAAGAAAATGAGAATGGGAAAACATGCATGTGAACGTTCCTTGTATTACCATATCTATATATGTTTGAACATCGATCAAATCATATTTGCTATGTGTTATTATTTCCTTCATTTTATAAATAGAAAACAACCATTTTGATACTTGAATTTAATATTGTTATGTAAAACATTTTCATTATTATTTATTTATTTTGACAAAAACATTTTCATTATTTCTTACTTCTTAGTTATCATGTTATAGATGCGAATTTTTCACCACTATTTAGTAATAATTAATCTTTATCAAAGAACATATGAAACCTTGTGGTCTAAACCAAATTTTTTTCATACACATAGATCGAACCCCTTGACCATTTCCTTAAAGAGTTCAAATCTTATATTATTTAAATCAAGTTATTGTTGATAATTAAAATATTTTCAATATACTTTATAAATATATCAAAACTATATAAAACATCATCAAGTATGTAAAATCACACATATTTGGATACTAAAATGACAAATAATATGTGTAGTCCAACTCCAAGTCATGTTCAATTGTTCATGTAGTATGACCCCGTGACCGTGAGATGTGGGTTCTCAACTGTGTTTCTACGCTGCTTCCTAATGTCATGAATAAACAATCCAATTTTTGTCTACAATTTTTTTAATGACTAATTTTGCGTCCTAACCACGTATCTTTGATTCTACCCTATATTTTTTCGATAAGTTCTGAATTATTTGAAGTGTATTTAGATAAATTTCTTAAGAAATAAATACTCACAGGAACTCGTAGGAAAATGATATTGAATTTTTTTATAGAAAAAATATGTAATATTTTTCCAACATTAGCTTTGTGTCATTAGGAGCTAACTGATTCAACTTCTCCACTAACAATTGAGTAAAAAAAAAAAAACACTCTCCAGGGTCATATACATTGGCTGATCATCATAAGAACATTATACTGATGGTGAAAAAAAAAAAAACTAAATTTATTTTAATTCAGAAGCTCTTATAAACTAAAAATTAGAATATAAAATGTTAAATTTAGAATATTTTACACACACGCATTGGGTGAAGTCACCTTGTGTTCTAGTTTTAAAAAAACATTCATTTCGTGTTTTAGGAGGTTTATTGATTTTATTAGAATAAACCATCAATTTAGTTCATAAATTACCATTCTTACTTCAATTTAATCTCTAAATTATATAAATATATAATATAAACGTGGTTCTTAAAGTATATAATAAAATCTATAATTAGAAACTAAATTAAAGGATTTCAACCTATAGACCCTATCTGCTACCATTGAGTCTAATGTGTGTTCCAATTTTTCAACGTTCAAACCAATTTTCAGTCAAAGAAAAATCATAATAGAGAACTCCAATCCAATGCCTATATAAATGTTGTCTATCTTCCCTCATTTCCACTAAAACATTTCATCATAAATTCTATACCTCAAAGTTCATTATATACAAAAAGTTTTATATATTTTTTTCTTCAATATTGACACACAAATATAGAGAGAGATTCAGACTCAAAAACATAAACAAAAGAATATATACATGGCATTCTCTTACAAGAATATCCTTGTTCACCTTGTGTTCATAATCTTCATAATTTTTGTTGCTTCTCCTCAATTTGGAAATTGTAGACCATTATTAGTTCATCGTGAGTGGTCTAGTGAATATGGACTTATTTGGCAATTACTTGCAAATGGGCCTGCGCCAGGTTCAGAAAAAGATCCACATCATCCCTAGATAAGCCCACATCTGAAGAAAATTCTCTTCCCACCTTATGTATCTTTTATACACCCAAATCTTTCTTTTTTGCTCTTGTTAAAAAAATTTGGAACATGTTTTCCATTTTTTTTGTCTTGAATGTAAACTTCGGAAAGTGTTTTTCAAATTTTTTCTAAAGTTGAACTAAAAAAAATTAGAATAATACGTTCCGAAGTTTTTATTCAAGGGCGAAATTGAAATTTTTGGGGGGTAAAAAAGAGTCATGTGGGGTGGGATGAAATTTTTTCGCACTTGAATGGCTGAAATTATGGAGTATATTGATTTCTGAAAAAGTTTAACGGAGATACACTGACTGTGTAAAACAGGTTTATACGATTATCAAATAAAAACTATACCAATTTGTTATATCATCAAGAAAGTGAGTTGGCATGGCAGCAAACATGACTAATATTGATCGTCAGTATAAACAGGGCATATTCCTTTTTTTTTCATAAGTTATTTCATGTTCTCGTTTGGAATTACAAATGGAGTAGAAGTCTTCATATATAGACTACTCACTTGTCATTGTACTGTCACAATGTGTAGCATGTAAGCAATAAGCATGCATGTCTTTCACATGCAACTGTTTTTTCATATTGTAATTCCATTTATTCTTTTTTGTTAATAAAATTTTCCATTATATATTCTTCTTGACAAAAAAATCCATATATTTTTGTACTCACATTCCGTATTTAAATAATAAATTCTTTAAAGTTAAGCAGTATATTGGTAGAATTTAATGAACTATGTACCAAAAAAAAAGAATTTAATGAACTATTTGCAGATTTACCATATCAAAATCAAATTAATATCTTGGAGTTGGTTCCTTAGTATAGAGAAGGAGAAGGAAATGGAATTGATGTAGATTTTGATGATTGGTGTAAAAACCCACCAGGATGTATATTTGTATTCATGCTCTAAAGTGAAATATCAAAGAGAAATTTTATTTAACACTAGTTTAGTTGTTGAACAATTATATTTACATTGTCTAATATTGCAATTTCATTATTTTATTGTTTCACCTTAATTTGCATGCAGGTTAAAATTTTACCTAATTAAAATGGTTGTCAAGTATATATACAACCATTTTAAGTTGTACAAATATCCACACCTCAATAACAAAATGGTATCTCCATTATTTTTCATATAATTAAGGTTGTTTAGACTATATTTAGAGTATAAATATAATTATTTTCGTAAGTGCTTTAAGAGTTTTAAAATATTCTCTATCTCGGATTGGGGCACCAACCCCTCACCTTAAAAAAATAAGAGTTATGCTATGATAACATAATATGACTTCAAATACATACACTTCGTGCCGTACAGTATATTTATACGTAAACAATAACTTTTTTTTAATTTTTCTTTTTAATATAGGAAAGAATTTTTGTAACACAAAAATTGAATTGTGTCATTAACTAATTTTACTAATCGCAATAATGTATATTATATTGTTACATTTTTAACATATTTCTTTAATCACTTTCAATACTTAACTAAGAAAATATAAGTCATTAATCACTTATTTTTTATAATTAACATCCATTTGATAAAATTAAGCTATAAGCTAATAGATAATTGAAAAATTAGCTTATAGATAATAAATAATAGTTTATAGCTGAAAATTAGTAGAATGAAATTTAATATGTTTGACAAATTTAGTTGTTTTAAGTACAAAATGATATAAAAGTACATGATTAATGGGCAGTTTATTATATTTTTAAAATTAATGAAATAATAAAATAAAAATAAAAAGCTCATAAGCTACTCAATATAATATCTTAAAAAACGTTAACTAATTAGATAAATTTGTTATCAAACACGTCTCATTTTATCAAACAAACTTATAAAATAATCCAATAAACTATAAATTAGCTTATTCGACTTCCTAAACAGACACTTAATTTCAAAATAGAAGGTGCAATGTAGAATACGTGATTAATAATTTATGTTTTATTGATTAATGAAATAGTGAAAGTGGTTAAAAAGACATATATTAAAAAGCGATAACAAAACAATATACAAATTTTATCATAAAATTGTGAAATATTGTATATAGAACTAAAAATGAAATATTGTATATTTATCGAAATAAAAAGTTTAGTTTAATAACGATATGCATTTTTCTAAAAGCGGAACTAAATTCGTTGACAGAAATTATTTTGGAAAGTATTGTTGAAAGAATTTTTTAGATGGCTTTTTTAAATGAAGGCTTTTTCTATTTGCACCTTGTGACAATTTAGTTGGATCAAAATGAAGTGACAGTGAGGGTACGAAGTGGTCATATTTGAGTAAGCGCTTATTAATTAAGTCCGGTCCTGGTCAAACAGTTCATCAATTCACCCTCTTTCCTATGTTGCTTCCTTTTCTTTTGAATCAAGTTTTTTTTTTTTTTCAACTTTGATTTGAATTTGAATAATTGAATTTTTCATTTAGTGGCTTTTGAGTCACGTATCTCTTTTGAAGCATTCTAAGTTCTCTAACTCATTCAATTCAAAAACATGTAATAGATGGCCTAAGCCATCCATATACAATTTTAATTCTTGAATTCATGTAGTAAAAATGTAATTTTCTTTCTTAGTCAATGTAGCTCCCTCGTATATAAATTAATGTAAAGAATGAGAATAAATAACATTTTTATTCCCTATTTCAAGAAAAGTTGAATTAAAAATACAACAATATGATAGTGGACACCCAATTTCGCTAATATATATTTCAGTAGTTTGAGTTTATTAATCTACATTAACTTTTCACAGATATAAATGTATTATTATAACTAAAATTGAAATACGATGTCATATATAGTCAAATCATCTAAAATATCATGTTAAATATCAAAAGGAAGTTTAATATCATTGATTTATTATTTTGTTAGTATATTTAAAAATAAATATAATTATTTATTTAAATACATTCATGTGAAATAATCTTTTAAACAGGCTAATAGGTCATGTCAGGCTTTTAAAATGTCAGACCCAGACCTAAAAAGTAAGCCTATGACAGGCTACAAGCCAGACTCAGACCTTCAATTTTTTGACAGGCAAAACTCAGGCTTGGCAAACTCTAGCTCGGCCTAACATATTCTCAATCCTATTTGTAACAGAAGGAGTAAGTCATAAGTCCAATAGTTTAAAATAAAATAAAAAAATCAATGAGAAGAAAGACATTTTATCATGAGTTAGCCATACAAAAAATAAAATCAATAACTTATGATTCTTTGTTTGATCGGATTCTCTATTAGAACTCGATCATCTATCCCCATTTTTAGATTTAATTTTCAAACTTTTGATTTCTCCGCATTTATAACTTTAAATTTTTTATTTTTGCATTTGTTGATAAAAAGCTTGAAATAAAAATGTAAATAAAAACATTTTATTAGAATAAATAAAGATCTTTTTTCGAAGTTCACCTTATGCCTCATTTATGTTGAATCTGCTCTGCTCTTTTTTTTTCCTCTCCCTTAAGATGTTGATGAGGTGTTTGAGTGGAGGACACCGACCCAAGGCTCAAGTAAGAGTTTTATGTCTCAAAATTTTCATATTGTATTTTTTAAGATCTCACTATAAATTTTGTTTTTATAATAAAGAAACTTAAATACATTGAAATTCTTTGAAAATTTCCTATCAAAATCATTCCAGATTAGTAATTAAAATTTAAGAAATTGTTTTTTAAAAAATGTTCTACATGCTTAGATTGTTTTAGTGTTCGGTGATGTATATTTGTGTATGCGAAAAATATTGTATTTTATCTGATTATTATTATAAATAGATTTGACTTTTTTAGTACATTAAAAAAGTGATGTATTTGGTTTATAATATAAAACATATACATTATTTTTCTAATGTACCAAAAAAATCAAATTTAAGGCAAATGCTAACGAGTGTCCCCGGGGACACTCGTTAGCAAGACCCTTATAATAATGATCGGAGGAAATAACAAAGTAGTACTAATGTTCTATTTTCGATTCTTTTTTATAAGAGACAACTAATCAATAAAAAATGATATAACATGTTCATAATATAGACTAAATATATTAATTTTTGTTGACGCACTTATGAAAAATGACTAATGACATACGAAACTAATAAAGCCCTGTTTGGTAAAAAAAAAAAAAAGAATGGCTGATAAGTTAGTTTATAACGGATGAACTTATAGTGAATAAGTTAGTTGATTGAATATGTAGTTTTTGGTAAAATTAGCGGTTGAACTAGCTTATAAGTATGAAAAGAAAAGACATAAAAAAATATACTTAATTTTTTTTCAAGTAAGATGGCATGAATAAAATTGGAAGAAAAAATGATAAGGTATAAACTGCAAGCTCATAATCTACTTAAAATAGCGTTTGAAAAATAAGATATAAGCTCTTTTTGAAAAACGTTTACCAAACATAACTTTTTTGATCATATGAGTTTATTAACTCTAAACTATAAGCTCAAAATAAGGTTTTATCAAAGAGAGTCTAAGGTACCGTTTGGTCTATCTTATTTTAGACTTTTTTATTCAATAAAAGGAGAAGTTAAACCAAACAAATTTTCAAGAAGCTCTTGATAGAAAATAATTTACTTAATTTTTATGAGTAAATACATAAATAAAAGACGTTTATAGCTAAAAAAGCTACAATTATCAAACAAGTTTAATTTTTCTCTTAAAGCTTTTATTTTCATTTTTAGATTTTTACTTTTAGCTTTTAGATAGTTTTTAAAATTTAAAAAAGTTAGGTGAAACGATATAGAAGTAAATAACTTTAGAAGCTATGTTACAGTTGTTTACTCTTTCTCGCTCAAATTTTTGACATGGTCCCATGTTTTAGTGATATGGGTCGCGCGTAAATAAGGGTGTGTTTGGAGTCCAAGGTATTTGCTATTCAATTTTATTTTTTTCAATATTCAAAGCCTTCGCATTAGTCAAAGCAAAAATATAGAACAACTCAACTCCACTCCCTATATAAATCCCTTGTGTCTCCCTTTTCTTCCACCAAAACACAATTCACAATTTAATTTTATCATATAGTTTTCTAAGAGAATTAATAAACTCCTTCAAAGCCCAAAAACATTTCATTCATAGATATTAATTGATTCATTCAAAGTTCAAACACAACAACATATATATGGCTTTGTCTTATAGAATGATCCTCTTCAAATTTCTTGTCCTTGTACTAATCATCCTCAACATTTTTGTTACATCTCAATCTGGATTAGTAGATTGTAGGCCATTATCATTGAATTATTATCAATGGTCTTGGGATCATGGCCTTATTTTGCAATCACTTCCTAACGGTGCTGCACCTGGCTCAAATGGAGAAACTACTCATCCTTAATTAAGAAAGCTTTGGAACCAAGAAAATAATCTTAATCTTAATTTTTTTATTATTTAGTTCGATTGAAGTAATTATGACATTAACTCTTGTTGTCGAAGTTCCACTTAATTAGTGGGTTATATCAATTTTTTATTCTTTTTTATTTTTAAGTTGCATGATTCACATGCAATTTTTTTTCTTTTCCATATGGTATTTCTTTATTCTTGTATTAACATTCAATCATCTAATAACACAGAATATGTCTACAAAAATTGAGATGTATTCTTTTAGATTGTAGTATGTAAATTTTGACTAAACTCTAAATAAATAACTCTTTCGGTTTGGTGCATTAATATTGATTTTGAAATGGCATTACCTCTTCAAAAGTGATTATTTTCTTTTGAAAACGACTCTTCAATAAATTTACTTCGCCATTAAATTTATATGATATAGGAAGCTTTTGGTAGATTATAATATTTATCATTGTGGTAGGAAGCTTTTAAGTTTGGTGCATATATATTCCAATGACAACATCAAAGAGAAATCATGCACTTTATTCTCTGATATATATATATATATATGCAAAAACTTATACCAAAATTCAATACAATCACAAAACAGTGACTACATGCGGTCAAGAAGTTCTCGACGTTCTAATCTTGATCGTACTGTCCATGTTTTAACATGAAATTTTTATATTAAATAACAATAAAAAATTGTCTTATCCACCTTCACTTACACATAATTGAGATTCCAATTAATTAATCTCACGACGAATCAATTTGTCTTCCGTTTAAAACTTGAAATTATGATAGGAAAAAAAAAGTTAGGATACAAAACGAGGCACATTCTCATAATTTGAATTGTCCAAAAGTTCATATATCTTCCAATACAGATATACAAATTTATTGACTAAATTGAATGATTTTCTTTATTTTTATAATCAAAATAAATTCATCGAACAATATATTCTAGACAGTTAACACAAAAAATTCCAAAGATTAGAGCCAAAGATCGAAAAAGTATCAACAAGAAAATACAACATTCCTCCTCTAACATTGAAGTGAACAGTAACCGCAAGAAAGGGGATTGCATTGTGGCTTTGAAAAATTCTTGCTTAACTTGCAACTCAAGAAGTATATAATAATCTGATTAAGTAAAGCAAATGGATCTTTCCAACATTTATTAGAATAATTCAGCAAAGTCTTGATAGTATAGAAACTATTCTATCTTAAAAAAAACAAAAATAATAGTGATAAAATAACTTTTTACACTAAATGCAGGATTTTCAAGAAATTTTTTTCATAATAATTCGCTTAACTAATGCACCGACTGCATTATTTAGCATTTTCCAATTATATATACTAATATTGAGAGAATATATGAATTACATCAAAGGTATACTTTAACTAACAAAAAAAACAATATACAACTCATATGGAGCTACTCATAGGGATTTGGATTGAGTGCATTCATTTTCCTGTGCAGTCATGCATTCAACATAATATCCACCACACAAGACTCATCTCCATAAAAATAACTTACAATCCAACCACTTGTTAAGTTGACTGCATATGAAAATTGAATGCACTCAATTCAAATCTGTACTCATAGTAGTCCTGACAATGCAGCTTGTATTCAGAGACCATCAAAGTCAAATTCAGTTTTTAGATTATTATGCTTCCAATATGGATATTTCTTTTGCTCTTCATACTGAATTGATGAGAGCTATTTTGGCCATTGAAATTGTTTTTGATAAGATTTGACATCATCTGTTGCTAGAAACTGATTCAAAGTTTGTCATTTTGACTTTCAAGTAACCTCACATTATTCTTTAGACTTTTCATAACAAATGGCGAAATTGAATGCATCTTTAAATGCATTTTAAAGGCAATCATATTTTCATAGAAGAGAATTGTTGTCTGGTAAAATGGCCAATAATATTGATTTATCTACAAATAGCATCACTTGGATGAATATTTTGCCTAACTCTATTCGGAATGCTTTCAACAATTATAGGATATGTTTACCCTTATAAAGGTTTTAATTTTGTTTATATTTATCCTTTAGTTTACATCTACACCCTTTTTCCCTTCATCAATACTTTATCTCTTTTGATTTTTATTATAAGATTTTTAATAAGGCGGATAGATTCTTACATGCATCTTGGGTTTTTATCATCTCCCAAGATTCATTTGTAGGGTACTTCTTATTTTATTTTTTAATATATTTCTCTATAGGGTACTTCTTAAGTGACTTTTTTGAGATGTCAACATAATTATGATGTCTTAGTTGTCACATTTGTACTCTTCTGTGTCTTTATAAAAAATAAAATATTATTTTGATAGTTGCATGTAATATGCAGAAATTGAGATTTGAATTACTTTGATACTTTCACTTTTTTTTTACGATACCTTGATACTTTCACTTGTTCACTTTAAAAAAGTTAAAGGACTATTTCATTATTTTTTCACCAAACAAACATATATATACTGTATAGTACAATATATACCGAATATAAATATATAATTGATTTGTGTTCCATGCTTCTCTATCTAATAAATCTTGGGTTGAATGGGACTTGTAATTCACAATTGAAGGTCTAACCACGCTAGAATACAGAATGTTTGACTATGCCGTACGCTGTTATTTTCTGACGCGTGTGTTATATCTATTTTGAAAATTTCATTTTAGCTTATTAAAAAAAATCTCTTTTTAAAACTAACTTGTTGAGACTTATAATATGGTTTTTTAAATCAAAGAAATATTTTTAAATACATATTAATTGTAAAACTGACTGCATGGAAATTTAATGTTTTCTTTCCTTAGTCATGAAACCATCATGTTCCTTTTGGGAGGTATTCATCTTCCACACTAAATGTGTGCACTTGTTGTATAATTAGACACGTTATTATTAGTTTCAATAATACTTGTCCTTTTTGAAAAATGTGATTGATTTGTCTCCCATTTCATCACTCTCAAACACGTAAATATTTTTGATTTTTCATAAGAAATAATTTGCTTTTTAAATTTATTTAATAGTTAATATATCTGATAAATAATAAATTTATACTTAAACTTGAATTTTTCAATTTATACTTAAAAGTCAATTCAAAACATCTTCAAACCACGAGTAGTTTGCAAGTCAAACCAACATGCATGGTTTTCACCTATGAAGCCCCGATACGGGACACGATACGGATACGATACGATACCGATACACCGATACGTGAAAATTTTTAAAATTTCAAATCTGATACTGCCGCGATACGTTATTTAAAAATTAAAGTTAAAATTAAATATATAAATACACAATATATAAACATACATAAAATCAATAATATTAATAATTAAAAGCAGAAAACATCTATTCTTATACTAAAATTTTGGGACAAGTTCAAACGCTTAACTACCTATTACAGTATATAGTAGGATACCATTTTTTTTTTTTTGAAAAGTAAAAAATTATATTGACAAAGGAAAAACACAACAAGTGCTAAAGATACAAACAAGCATGTCTGATACAGGATAATCATAATAACCCAAAGTCAATTAATACTGGAAACTCCCAAGGTCTGATACATGAGAACATCTTAAGTTAGTCCCCAGAACATAATGATTACAGATACATCTTAAGCTATACGTCTTATTGTAGTATATTATACAAAAAGAACACCATTAAAACTATCCAAACAAAATCACAAATATTATACAAAAAATAATCTTTGTATCGGACACATATCAGATATTATTTGTTTATTTAAAAATAATGATATAACCGATACTTTTCTGATACGTGTATCGGGACGTATCGGACACGTGTATCGGGTATTATTTTTAATTTAAAAATAATGATTTAATCGATACTCTTCCGATACGAGTATCGGAACGTATCGAAAGAGTATCGGTATCGAGGACCGGACACGATTCGTCACCATTTTTTGAGTATCGGGGCTTCATAGGTTTTCACTTTTCATTCCGAGCATTTTCCTTTTTTTTTTCTTGTTCCACACATGTTCGTTCCTTTTGGGAGGTATTCATCTTCAGCACTACTTGAAAGTTTCAGTACTTACATTGTTGTATATTAGACACGTGATTATTAGTTCCAATATTACTTGTGGTTTTTGTTTTTGAACAAGCATTACTTGTGGTTTTTGAAAAATGTAATTCATATTTAGTCTCATTTCGTCACACTCATGAACACATAAATACTCTAGCGCTCTAGTCTTTTTTATAAAAAAAAAATTATTTATTTCTTAAATTAATCGAATAAATTATGTATTTGATTCAATAAATTTAATTTCTTAGCGAGTATTTTTTTTTTTCGAACGGCGAAATAATTTATATATAGAGAGAAAAAAGGAATGGAACAAAGTACAAGAGGTACTCAACCCACTCGAGTAGGAAAAGTACAAATAGGACTCCGCCCAACTCAAAAGACTATCTAACTATACAATCGAAAGGGTCAATACACAACTCATTAAACAAACATGGCGAGCTAATCTTCTTAGCCAATAACCTCTTCCAAGAAACAAGTCGAATCCTATAAAAAATCTAATCAAGAATTACAATTTTGCTAGAAAAAATTCTATCATTTCTAAACCTCCACAAAGCCCAAATAACCGCGTACCAACCATAATAACACCTTGAGTGGAGAGCTTCCTCCTCGCAAAGAAATGAATGTTACTACACATAAGTTAATCTAAATTTGTGCAAACATTTTGATATTAACCATTTGGTTCCCATAGAAATAAAGTTTCAATAAAAATTCAATTGTGAGATAAGTAATTTAATTAATATTTATTTTCACAAAAAATTTATCATGTATTTTGACTGTAAAAACCACCAAATTCGACCATAAATATATATATTTAACTACTGTGTAGTATGTGATAGAGTGAAATTTAAAGAAAATGGATTTTGTTAAAGAAAATTAGTATAAAAATAATAATTTAAAGAAAATGAAGTGGAAACTAGTAAATTAAACGAAGTAAATAAAAGTGAAGGTTTTGTAATTAAATGACCGAGAAAATAAATGAAGCTCAAAGTAAATGAAAGAAAATAACTTTAGAGAATCTAATTAAATGTTGAATTCAATCTAAATCATTGAATTTAAATCAAACGGTTTCAATTATATATTAATTTTAACGTAGTTAATTAAATGATTTTTATTGTTGATCAAAATCAGACGGTTGAAAATTGTAAACGTAGTTATTACTCCAAATCTAAATCCTTTTGGAAGAAAATTGCACCAATTGTACAAAAGGCAAGAAGGAATATATGCCATTTAAAATTATAAATTAGATCGACATAAATTAAATGGGTTGAAATGTAAAATCAGTAAATCACCACCAAAGATAAATACTCCCTCCAATGTTTTCTATAAGATAGTTTTTAGATTTATTGAATAACTGATATTTCTTATCTATATAAAAGTGTTGCATTTTTGTTCACTTTTTATGAGACTCGTTTAATAATTGCTTTGAAAAAAAATGAGTTATGTTGAAATGTTATGACATAGAGTTGTTGGTTTTTTTTTTTTTTTAACATCAAGAGAATCGAATCCACAACGAATTTCTATATTCACCACAATGACGTTACCTAACTATACAATCAAAAGAAAAAATACACCACTCATAAAGTAAACATGATGAATTAGCTTTTTCCGATAAAAGTCATTTCCAAAAAACTAATTGTATCTTTTCAAAATTATCCTCCGGCGTTCGAACCTTTGTGTCTTGTTTAGTAAACCTTTTTGTGGTGCTGGCTAGGTTTGAGAAATTGAATCTATACTATTAAATATTAACATTAAAAAGTAATAAAATAACATATTTGTATATATAAAATCCATTTAAAAGCTTAAAATGAAGAGGTCAATAAGATGCACTTAAACGCTTAAAATGAAGATATTTATTATGAATGCTCTTGATAGGTTTGTATGTGTATATAAGTATATTGGTGCATGCATAAAAACATTTTTCCAATTTGAGAAAGAGCTACACTTGTTTGAGAAAGAAAAACACTTGCATTTGAATTTAAAGATGAATATAAGTATGTCTATATAAATTAAATTAAATTAAATCACTCTAATAATCAATTACATAATCAACGTAATATATAATTTCCAACCTCTTCAACTATGCAAATGAACACATTGAAGTAGCTCAGTTGGTAAACTAAGTAACAAAGACAAGTTAATTTTAAGTTGGAATGTCCAAGAAAAAATCAACATAAGAGAAAAGAAAATTACTTTCGTCATCTTACCAGTTACTCGCGCACCTTACACGTTTCCCATTTTATCTTCCGCTACTTAAGTAGCGGACGTTATAATGGTTGAATATTTTTTAGTGTATCCGTTATCTAAGCAGCGGACAGAGATATTTTGGTAACATCGTATGGCGCGCGAGAAAATTGGTAGGATGGCAAAATGAGAAGTTAAGAAAAACAATGGTTTAGGGATGAGTGGGCTCTCCATTTGACACTGGCGCAGGACCGTTTGCAAGCAATTGCCAAAGAAGCCCAAAATCACTTGAATAATCACTATGTAATAACAATGGTCTGCAATCTACTCTAGATTGTGGAGAAGCAATAAAAATTGTAAGCAAGATCAACATAACTATGAAGAGGATATTCCTATAAGAGAAAGCCATGTAGTATCTTTCAATGAAACAAATGAAAAGATTAAGAAAATGCTCTTTAATTAGTTCTTTGCGTAATTTAATTATAGTAACACTTTGGTATTGAACTACAATATTAATGAGTTTGTGATATGAAATGTTTTGGTGGGGGGGGGGGGTCTTTAAATAGACCTGAGATTATGATGTTGGGTTCCTTAAAATTGTTTGAACATTTTATTTGACCGTGAATATTATGGTTTCATTTTAAGGAATGCTACCCTATATAGTCCACGCGTAACAAAAGTTTGAAACACTAGTTGAATATTGGAATAAATTTTGGCAATAATTCTTATGCAATATATATATATATATACTATTTTAAAATTTTGTTTTATATACACTAATTGGTTTTCATACACAGTTTTTGGCACTGCTTCTAATTCTTCTCTCTTCACATGTTTCGAATATTACACAACGTACATTTTTAAAGCTAATGTTTTGACATTTTGTAACCTTTTTTTTTTACCATATTATAAGTTATAGCCTCTTTTTGATATCGGTCTAAAACTTTTTAGAAACGTATTTGTTTTTAATTTTTTTTCTAGCAAGTTGAATTTGATATGGAATAACTAAAACTATGAAAAAACAATAAGAAAAGGTCAAGTCATCATAATTTTAAAGTTAAATAATACAATGTTTTGAGTATAAGACGAGTATGAGTCTGAAAAATACTAGTACTAGTACTAGTTTTTTTTTTTTTGACACAACTAGTACTAACTAGTTAATAACAAATTACTAAAACAAGAACAAATTAGGAAATGATGGTTTCATGACTTTGGGGTCAATTTCATGCTTTGATAATAGGTCAATTTTATATTTCTTAATGATAATTCAAAACACCCCAAGATTAGGAGTTGCAAACATCAAATACATGGTTGAAAAAGTGAACGAGTGTAAGAAGGATTCCACAGAGAATAATCACTCCAAAAAGCATAGTACTTCATTAAAAAATAAAGAAAGTAACCACGTTTAGATTTCCTTAGCTGGACTAGTATATAGGATCCGTTTGGATTCAGCTTATTTTTGAGCTTATAAAAATATCTTATGCAAATAAATAAAGTTTTCAGTTAATTCATAAGTTTTAACTAAATTTTTTTTATTTTTATAAACTATTTTTTCATAAACTACATTGAAAATTTTTATATAATACATAAAAGCTTATTTATTTGCGTAAGTTGTTTTGCATAAGCTAAAAAATAAATTAATCCAAACAGGCCATAATCTTGAATTGGTTATATGATTTAGTCTGAGTCAACCAATTTGACTTGAACGATTTTGTGTAAAGGTCATAACTGATTTATTCATTCATTGCTTATCTTATGTTTATACTTTATTTGTGTAAAGGTCATAACTGATTTATTCATTCATTACTTATCTTATGTTTATACTTTATATTATGTTTATAGAATTGACCAACAATGAATCGATCTCGTCGCTAAACTGCAGCAAAAATCTCATACCGATATCATAGGAAAGAAAAATCTTTACAGAATTGTAAACAAAGTAAATATTTAAATATTTATTTCAAAACAAATCTTCATACACGGCAAAACTTTTTTAATACTATTTATTAATTTTACCAAGTAGTTTTTGTTGTGTCAAATGACAAACAACTCTGAATTAAAACAATAATAAAGTAAAAAAAAAACTACAAATAATGAGGCTTACAATTACTCCAATTTTGACAGTCACAACATGGAATCTGAATTCAGCTGTTAACTGTAAAAAAAAGAGGTGCTCAAATAGAACTATATTCACAACTAATTTATATGAAGTTAAAAATTAAGCAACAATTTGCAAGCTACAACCATTTCTATATCCAGTACAATATATTCATTACTTCAAGTTTAACACACTTTAATAACAGCTGATCAATATGCAAATTCCTATTGTATCAGCTAATACAAAATGAATTATACCCTGATCAAGTCAAGAGAGATGTAATAAACACATAAGCAAATATCTATATACAAATAAACCACCTGCATGGTAGAGAAGATGTGCTGCACAATGAATTTGGCAGAGGTGCCTAAACTATACAAATAAGATGCACCACAATTCACAGACAAATTGAGCTCAATACAGCGGGATTTTTAATATCTACATGGCAAGCGAAAGGTGACTTTGTGACCCGTGTTCTCCATGCCTTCTTTTTCGGATTATAGATTTGAAAGCACATACTTCCTGTCTTCTTAGAGCGTCTGGACCTTCGAGCTTCTGTGAAATCATCACCATATAAATGCGTCAATACATACAGCTCACCAGCTACTACAACAGTACCAAAGGCCGAACCACGGGGAGCTTTTTCTGGCACAGAAGACTCGTATACCCAACGAGTAGAAGACATGTCATATCTGCAAGTTGTATACATCATAAAGAAGAAAATTACAAATTTGAAACTTTAGAAGTTCTTGAATTGTAATTTGCAAGTAAACAAGCAAGGCCTTAGCCATCAAGGATGTTATGTGTGTATGTGGGTTGCAAGAAGTTCAAGCAATATAGTACAGGGATTGATATAGATGGGTAAAATATATATATATATATATATATATATATATATATATATATTAAAATACGCAAAAAACCAATTAGGATGTGTGTTAATAACATAGACTAAGAGATCCAACTGGTCCTATCACAGAGAAATGTAAAATTAGCACGTATTCCATTTTTGGTCCGCTCTGCTGGATGATTGATAAGAAAACTAATTAATTAAACAGTTAACTATCTCAGTGTTTTCTAGCAAAGCTTTGTCATCCATTCTTCTATACAGAGTGTTGATTGTTGAATCAATGGAGCCTTGGATCTGAAATAGACTTGCAAAAGGTAAGGTAGGAACATTCTCCACTACATAATCATGGACCGGTAAAACATAGCTTTGGTTATACTTGTCTCATTTATTTTTTGGTCGAGATCCACATAAGGAAAATGTTCAAGTTAAATGAAATACAACATTTTACCCATACCGAAGTTATAATGTGGTTACAAGCATTTGTCCTAAATTTCTATTATTCTATATGCTAGAAATTCGTCTCCATAATTCAGAATTCTGTGTGCTTCATGTTTTGAAGTCATTCCAGACTCCAAGCATCATATTATTTCAATTTCACAAAACATCTGAATATGTTATTCTCCACATTTATGATTTATACACTACAGTATTAATTTAAGTTTCAACACCAAACTTAATGAATAAATAAAGTGATTGACAGACAAAGCACTGCATCATGTATTTTTTTTCCCTAATAACTTGTGCATATTGTCACAAACCCACAATTAGTTAAAAGCTTAGAATATAAGTAGTAACATGATGTAAGTAGTTTATACTCTTCACATTCTTTGTAATATCTAGATTTAAACCTAAACGCTACAACTCAATCCCACATCTGCTCAACCACCGATTCAGGTCCTCGTGTCAGGTGTGATACACCGATGACCAGGGATGTGCCGATAACAAGGAAAACTATGTGGATAAAGAACAAGATCGACAATCACATTGATTATCTAGGAAAACTGATGTTCTTGTCATTCATTTATATTGTTACTCTAATGTGACACACACATAGCAAATCAGACTTGAAACATATTGTTGTCGGAATCATCCAAACTATATCTGGACTAACTAAAGCGTTTTATACGACAAGCAGATTTGTGCACATCAAACCAAGGTTGTCAAACTCATAGCCACAAGGGGGGTAGGAATGCAAAACATGAAATCATGATACGTAAAGTGAGGTGTGTGACAGGTAAATTCTAGAATCCTAGAATATTATTTTGATTACCATGCAGCCAACAAGTGCATATTCAAAGAAATAAGAAATAATGACAGATCAAGCTTACCAAAAAAGGAAGCTCTTATTCCATGCAAATCAGATTTAAATGGATCCTTACTACTAGAATCACCTTTAACTGGACTAACTAAAGCATTTTATAAGACTCGCAAATTTGTGCACATCAAACCAAGGTTGTCAAACTCATAGCCTCAGATACAACCTTGGATTGGACAAGGGAGGTAGGAATGCAAAACATGAAATCATAACACGAAAAGTTAGATCCTAGCTTGAATTTCTCCCAATATACTCCCATGCATAATTGGTGTGAGATTTTTAATTGCGTACAAGTCGTAACAAAAAAGGAAGAAACTCTCATTCCATGTATAATAAAACAACGGCCTAAACCTACCAAGTAACAAAGAGGCATAGACAGGCCAAGATAGATATCAAAACAAAGAGATCGGGGTTAAAAGCAACCAAAGAAAAACCAAACACCAAAAGAATATGAGAAAAGACAGAAAAAGAGGGATACACCACAAAGACAAAAAATCCCAACACTCAGTCCAAGTCACACAAACCATGAAACCCATCAGAAAGCAAGTGAACAACAAGCACAAACCAGAAAATAGGGGAACTCAAAATCTGCAAACTTAGTCCAAATTGAAGTATCACATCCCGAAACGCTCAATAAAGTTGCATCACTCATCATCACAGTCATACTTATACATTGCTAAGATGAAGTTGAATAACACTGCAGCCTAAACAAGACTGCATTGCATCCAAGATTCATTGTTGCTAGAAGGAAAGGAAGTGTTAATTAACATACTATTTTGACTAACATGCAGCAAAGAAGTGCATAAAATTTAAAGATTTAAGATATAATGACTACTGATCGAACTTAACAAAAAAGGAAGAAGCTCTCATTCAATGGACAAAGTGCAAACTTATCCAGCAACAAGATGAAGTATAATTACATTAAAAAAAACAAACCAATAAAACTGAAAACATGCATTAAGAATTAGCTTATACTGCACACAACCAAGATTACTAGGCCCCTCATAAAACATTTGCTTCCGAAAACAGTATAATGGTCCCCAAACCCTCATTAGTATGTCAATGAACCAACCTACGTCCACATGGCAAAAGAAATCTAATAGTCTAAGCACATCACATACTTATCGGCTATAACCTAATCAAAACTACAAGTATAATCACAGCAAATAATTCCCCAAAAATTTCATACCTTAACAATTAACAACACAACATACCAAACTTAATAGTTACTCCAAATTTAATGAAACATCATCGAATCAAATTCATAATCAAATAAAAAACATTGAATCCAAATCTAACAAACATATAAACTTAGAGAAGTGTTTAATGCTTATAGCAAAAGTTAATTAACCAAGTCTAAAACGAGAAAGTACATGAAAATCTCATTCACATCAAAAAGACTAATAAACTGCAAACATGCATTAACAATTGTAGCTTATACTGCACACAACCAAGATGACCAGGTCCCTCATAATGCATTGGTCCCCAAACCCTCATTAGTATGTCAATTAACCAACCTACTTTCACATGGCAAAATCAATCTAATAGTCAGTCTAAGCACATCACATGCTTATCAGTGATAATCTAATCAAAACCACATGTATAATCACAAGCTTCACAACAAAAAATTCACTAAAAAATTCATACCACAACAACACTGCATACCAAACTAAATCGTTAAACATCAAAATCATTGAAAACAAATCTAACAAGATTATAAACTTAGAGAAATACTTATTTGCTTATAGCAACAACTTAATTACCTGAAAATCTCATTCACATCAATCATGAAAACCAAAGGAGAACCACAATCATCACCAACAACCATCTTCCCAGCCCTAACATTCTCCCTATCACCCCACATATCCCCACCTTCACGCCACGCACCATCCTCGAATCCCATCACAACTGCATCCCTACAATACTCATCCACCGGAAAAA
The DNA here is from genome assembly GCA_030408175.1 of Trifolium repens. Lineage (NCBI taxonomy): Eukaryota > Viridiplantae > Streptophyta > Magnoliopsida > Fabales > Fabaceae > Trifolium > Trifolium repens. Next base: position 47,736,277 of record CP125848.1, read on the forward strand.
CCCCCGAAACAGTCCTCGAACCACTATGACCACCAACCACCCTAAACTCCCTCTCCCCCCTCTCCAAAAACCCAACACACCCAGCACGAAAACCAGGAAGAGGCTCCAACTCTTCCCACCGATCCGCCACAACATCATAACGCTCCACCAACCGAATCCGAGATCCAGCAGCACCAAATAACATATGCCGCGATCCACCTCCAGCAACAACAATATTACCAGAATTATCACCACCAGAGGAACGAATCACAGCATAAGCGAAACTACCACGTGGCGAAATCATAGAAGCACGATTCTCCCAAGTAAAATCCCTCAAATTGAAACGAAACATCGACGAAGAAGATGAAGGACGATTAATCGGAAAAGAACGAGTATCGAAATGAGAACCACCGATTATGTAAATATGAAAACCTAACGGAACGGCAGCGAAGTTACATAAACCGTAAACGTGAGGGTTACATGGCATAGGTGGAAGTGGACACCAAGCAACGGCGTTAACGTCGAAAAGATAAGGTGAAGAAATTGAAGGATCTTGAGGGAAGATACATATAAGATTGTTACGGTTATGATTTTTGAGATTTTTGAGAAATGATTTTGATGAAAGTGCTGATTTCCATGATTTCGAAATTGATTTCAAACGACCGTGATGAGCGTAAGGAATCATTGAGAGAATTATTCGTGATACATCGTTTGGAAGACCAGGGATTAAGATTGATGACGGTGATGATGATGATGATGGTGATGATGATGATGGTGATGATGATGACTCCGTCGTCGACGGTGGAGGGATTTCGCCGGGATCAACGTCGGAATTCATTTTTTTTTCTCACTCTTTTTTTTTTTTGTGTGTCAACGTTGGTTTTAACTTGTTTTTGTGTTTTTTTTTTGTTTGTTCTGGTAGAGTCGTTTTCTTACTTTGTGGTTCTGTGCTTGAAAATAAATTGTAAATCCATTTTTTGCCTTGTTGGACAAGATAATGTAAGTGGGTCACTCCACATTTTACTTGTCTTTTTGCATTATCCCAAAATTAAAGTTAGCGTTTTTTGAGATTTTTTTGTAATGTGTCACCATTTATCTTATAATAATTATTTAAAAAGAATGTTATAATTTATGAATATAATTATTTGAGTGACCCTAGCACTTTTTTTCAAATATAAATACTTGATAGCAATAAAAATTTAAAATCTCTATCTCTATTATTATATTCCCACAGAGCTCTTTCGTGCATTGAAAAAAAATTTACGTGGTATTATTATAGAGTTTTTACTTGTGCGGAGGTTTAAGCACGATATAAGTGGTTCGAATCTCATTGACAACAATAATTCATTTTTTATAATATTATATGAATTCTAGTTTTTTTTAGTTTTTAGAGAAAACTACCTTATTATTAGTATAAGATCTGTTGTTCGAATCTCACTGACAACAATAATATAATTTTTATAATATTTTATAGAAAAATACCTTGAAAATATTATATCCTTTTTTGTATAATTTTTTTTTTTGGGATTGTCATTTTTTAATTTTAGAAACTCTAATATTATATTTTTTTATAGAAACTCTAATATTTTTTATTTTTTTTAGAATCTCTACTATTATATATATATATTTTTTTTGTTGACACAATTATATATATTTTTTTAGAAACTCTTTTTCTTGTGAGGATTGGCATTTATTTTATTTTAAAAACTCTAATTCTTATTAAAGTGGTTGAACTTCAATTCTTATTTCTCTTAAGTTTAGTCATTAATCTATTTTATCGGAATATTGTAACATGGACCATTTCTATAAGTGGGAGTGTCCATGGCGGGTCAACAATTAAAATAATAATGACGACATACATTATTATTGATTACTATCTTCTTCTAAAAAAATAAAATAATGGCATAATTGACGCAAGTTTAAGTACAACAACAAACACTAAAAATGTAATTTGTATGAAATTGACACAAATCATGTTGTTTTTTTAGTTGTAAAAGTTATAAAAATCATGAATTTTTATTTAAAATAATATTATCCACAATTATTAGAACTTTTAATAATTTTGAACGCAAGTCCACAGTTAACCACTTAGATTAACCTATTTTTATTATATGATTTTAAACCACTAAAAATTGAAAAAGTGGATGAATAGATAACCAAATCAGATCTAAAAAATAAAAGTTTTGAATGGTATAAAGGCCTTTTGGTTGAAACATGTGCATTTTGTCTTAGAAGTCTTTCCCCTTTGTTTAGTTTAGTGTATATAAGAGGTTTAATTTTTTGGAAAACATCTAAACACAAAAAATTATTAATTTATTTAGTTATTAATTTATATATCCATGTATTTATTAAAATAAATAAATTTATATCTACCAAAAACATTATATTTTAGATAAAATTTTAAAAATAAATATAGAAGTCTGAATTGTTTAAAAGTTGCATAATTTTATATTGTTTTGAGTTGCATACATATTACTTTATATTGTAGGGATCACTTTTTTTTGACACACCACTCGTTAGTTATATATGATTTGGAGATGATTTTAAAAACTTAATTAGAAAAAATTATAGTTATATATGATTTGGAAGCTTGATCATGCCATTCCAAACGACTGTTGTGATGGTTTGTTTATTTAAACCGGCTTATTATTGTTTAAATTATTATTGTTTGGTAGAACACATATTAAAGTATTAGCTGCAATATTCATCATAGGAAACAACTTATTACAAGTTTGTTTAAACAGAATCAATTATTATTGTCTGTTTAAACTGACGTATATTTTTATGAGACCCACCGAGATTTTGGAATCTACCGATTTGAAAATTATTGAATGATGCGTCGACTGGTGAGATCGATATTTGCCGTTGGACAAGCTCCCTAATGTCCCTCAAAAGCTTGAGCATGTCTTTCATGACTGTTGCGACGATATGTTTCTTTATCGTTCCTACAAAAAACCAATTGTTATTTGGAATCCCTCCATTAACAAGTTAAAAATGATAACTATCTCTAATCATGGTGCGAAAGAAAATAAGACGGCCAAACATATGCGTGTGCAATCAGGAAAATATAATTACAAACTTGGTTTTGGTTACAATCCTTATGTTAAGGATATTGTCTTGTACATTGTTCATATGGTTTTACGTGGTGATGGTGATATTGATAGTGAGGTTTCAGTTTTCGATCTGGGTAAAGGTACACATGAGATTCTAGGTCATTTCCATTTGCTAGGGAGTTCGTGACTTCAAGAAGAATATTTGTGAAGAATACTGTTAATTGGTTTTTACATCATTCTCACAAATTATCTGTAGTCTCTTACGACTTAGGAATTAAATCTTATAAGGAGTTTGGTTTGTCTGCTGCACTTCCCCTTTGAGTTTAGAATGTGGTGGAGGATTTTAGGACAACTTATATAGGATACGTTTTCCAGATTTGACTGTTATGAAGATGCCACTTTTTAGGCACGGAGACGAACTGCTGGCAATGGTAACCTCAGAAAAAGGAGACGAGCTGATTATCTATAACGTGGAAAATTCTAACTCACTGAAGTTTTTGCTCGGACAAAAAATACACGGTGAGATTAGTATGTTAAAGGTTTACCATGAGAGCTTAGTATACCCATTTGGTAGTTCAAATGTCAAGATGCCACAATCCTCTTCCAAAGGTGGCGGAAAAGGAAAACATGGGAAAAATGCAAAGGTTCGGGGAGACGCAGGAGCTTCTACGGTTGTGAAGTGAGAGGTTAAACATGAAAGAAATAATCGCTTACCATCCATTTTTTGAAAATAAGCTAAAATAACATTATTGTTAAAAAATTATATTTAATTAATCCCTTATTAAAACAAAAAAATAAACTTTTGCAAGAGAGATTTCTATAATGTAATAAATATGGCCACGAAAAAAATACAAAATTTTGAATAGTATACAATGTCAGGATCCGCCTATGTTCTCTACATGATCTTTATCTCTTTATATTGGTTCTTGCATTTATTTTTGGTTATATAGCATACTTAAAAATTAAATGAACTTATAGATGATTCTAAATAGTAGATGTGATACGAAGCATAAATTTTGGCACGGACACCGCACGACACAGACACTTCGACATCGCTAATGTAAAAACTATACGACACCGACACCGCTGTATATTTATAAAAAATCTAAAATTGAAAATCAAAACACATACATATGTATTTAAGTTGAAAAAAAAAATTATTTAAATATTTTTTAAGAGAATATATGATAGTACATGTGTTCTTTATTCATCCATCTAGTATCGAAAAACTAAAAATAATGTAATCATTATGTAATCTCTTTAGAGTCTGTTTGTTATAGTTTTTTTTAATTTAAAAAGATCACTTATTTTAAAAAAATAATCACTTTTAAGAATATAATATCCATATAAAAAGTAATTTTTATCAAGGTAAACAAATACGAAATAACTTCTGATTTTTTATAAAATCTCTAAAAAATAATCTCTAAATTATTTAAGGTCAAAATCACTTGTTTTTTAATCTATAATTGATCAACATTATTGTTTGAACATATATTTAATCCTTGTAAATATGTCTAAAGGAGAGTAGAAGCAAAGAAAAAAAAGTATTTATCCGACATGTTTGTACGAGTGTCATATAAAAGCTGGACATCGATATAAGGAGCATCGGGATAAAGGAAAAAAGTTTATTTTGGACACCTATCTGTTATATGCCGTACGAGTGTCGGACAGTGCAACACGCCTAATTATAGGTGTATGTGCTATACGGAAAATCTGAAACTATAGATAAGCTAAAAAATAAAGAAAATAGTAAGACACACCAGATATTTAGATTTTCACCACTATAGTATTACGGCCTACTGCCTAGTATTACACTCCATCAACTTTACACTTTATTTTGACGAAAATACCCTTAATCCTTTTCTAAATTTCTAATTTTATGTGAGTAACTTGGACAAGCTAAGACTTTACTTTACGTTAGTTAAACTTGTGCCAGTGACAGTGACTGCCCTAACTCCTGAATCCGTTGTCGATTTATCGTCGTTCGTCTCCGTCAGACTCCTCCACCGTCTCCATAAGAACCCCCCCCTCTCTCTCTCTCTCTCTCTCTTACAATTTTGTTAATAGCTATGCCTGCGGATTCGCTGAACGACGTCGCTTCATGCTCCTGCTCCTCTGAGATGGAAAAGTTTCTCTGCGATTTACTGTTGGACTCAACCCAACCCATCTTTGAACGCTTCAGAGCCCTCTTCTCTCTTCGTAACCTCAAAGGTCCCGCTCCTCGCACCGCCCTTATTCAAGGTTAGACACTTTTCCTTTTCTCTTCAATTCAATTACCATATTACCCATCTTGCAATGTTACAAGACGCTTTTCTTCAAAATAGATTTAGGATTTTATCTAGTGTTTGTATTCAACTTATTTTAAAAGCGCTTATCTTTACTTGTGACTCTAATTGAGAGAATTTACGGAAAGGGAGTTAAGTTGTTTGTTCAAACAGGGACTTAAGTAACCAATAGTTGTTTTAAGTGTTTTATTTCCAAAAACCAAAGCGAATGCAAACTATCACAAACTTAAATAACGCTAGTGAAGCTTCGACATGATGCCTGTGGATTCAAATTCATTCTACTTGTAGAGTGTGAATTATTACTCGATGACAGACTGGTACACTTGCCAGACTGTAGTCAACTTGCCTGTTTCTTCAGCTCATCCATCTGTGCATTCAATAGAGCCACTTCATTATGTGCTTCTGATAACTTGTTAGATTGATTGGTTTTTTCAATTAGAAGTTGACTAATTGTCTTTTTCTGCTTCTCAAGAACTCTGCAGGCTTCATTATAACTAGTAAGTAATTGTTGGTAAGTTACAACTAGGTCCTCATAAGACATCTCACCACTGTCATCATCAAATTTAGCATCTGAAACTTGAATATCAGTCAAAGCATTAACATGTTTTGCAGATTCATCATCACTTTCTTCTTCTGAGTCGTTATGATCAGACCATGATACAGCCAACCCTTTCTTTTGTTTTCTCAAGTAGGTGGGACACTCATGTCTGATGTGGCCATGTCCTTCACATTCATGGCATTGTACGTCCTTAAGTTGGTTGCTCTTTTCCTCATTCCTAGATTTTCTCAAGTTAACTGGTTGTTTGCTGATGTCAAATCGGATGTGTGGCCCATTTGGCTTCTGTCTTCTATCAACACGTTTGATCAAATTGTTGACTGGCCTTCCAAGTAAAACTAGTGCTTCAGACATACTTTCTTATGGATCTTCTTGAGATTCTTCATCAGCAGCATTAGTGACAAAGGCAATACTCTTGGCTTTCTTATTCGTTCTTTCATTTATGGCTACCTCACAAGTTAGAAGTGATCCAATTAATTCTTCAACCTTCATTGTGGCAATGTCTTGGGCTTCTTCAATTGCAGTTACCTTCATATCAAATCTCTTGGGGAGAGACCTGAGGGTTTTTCTTGCAAGCTTTTCATCAGAAATTTTTTCGCCCAAGGCTTTAAATGAGTTGGCGATGTCAAGAATGCTCAAGTGAAAGTCATGTATGCTTTCATCTTATTTCATTTTTAGGTTCTCAAATTTGGTTGTAAGAAGTTGGAGTCTAGACATCTTGACCTTAGAAGTACCTTCATGGGCTGTTTCCAGGATGCACCACGCATCTTTCGCCACAATGCATGGTTTGATGAGCTTGAACATGCTTCTATCCACTCTGTTAAAAAGTGCATTCAAGGCTTTATTGTTCCCTAGAGTTGCTTCATCTTCTTCTTTGGACCATTCTTCTTCAGGTTTCAAAACATCAGTTTTGTTGCCATCTTTGTCAAGAACAACCGGTGGTTCCCAACCTTTCAACACAGCTTTCCAGGTCTTGCTGTCAATAGACTTTAAGAATGTAGCCATTCTGGATTTCCAAAGATCATAGTTGGAGCCATCTAGAAGTGGTGGTTTGTTCACCATTCCTCCTTCCTTGTCCATCTTGCCAGAGATTATCTCCTTGAATCTCACCCAAAAACAGGCAGGGTGCCTGCTCTGATGCCAATTGAAATTCCTGGCGCGTCTACAAGGATGTGTTATATAATGTTTCAACACTTGAGACATTGAAAACAATGTTGAAGCATTACGCTGACAATTAATATAAATATAATGATATGAAAATGACAGAAGGTAACAAAGAACACAAGAGGTTTGTTAACCGAGTTCGGTGCGTAACACAACCTACATATGGGGGATACCAATCCAGGAAGGAAATCCACAATGATAGTTCTAGTTCAAAGCTATACACCACGGTTTAAAACATATCGCCTAGACACTATTGTTTGACTTCACCATAGGAACCTCCTAGAGCAGAGATCCCATCTCACTTCCACTCAAAACACAGACCCTGTGTTGATGGTTTCTAATAGCGGTTTGAAAACAGTTTCAAAAAGACAAAACAACTTCGTGCTTCAAAGCTTTGGAGAAGTTAACAATTAAAACTCAATAAAAACAAAGTCCTAACCTTGCATCAAAGTGACACAAGAAAGGCTCACAATTAACAAGACTCAAAACCCTAATAATACTTTATGAATATGACGGCTTCAGTAAAGAAATTAGGTTTCTTGTTCTTGTTTAAATATGGCGAGCTTGCATGGGCTTGCATACCATGCATGGGCTTCATTCCACCAACAAATCCACTTACATATTTCATAATCATATCTCATGTTTCTGGAAACTATTCAATGCGAGATTCTGAACAAAAATATATTCCTTTGACTTCAAGAAGAATAGCGTGGATTCCATAAATAGAACAGGCGCCAAGTAAGCGCGAAAACACATCACCTGGACATGTATCCAGATGTTGGAACATGACATAACACATCTTGCACAACTTGCACATCTTGCTTGTATATTTGTCTTTTGCAAAAATGATGCCAACACCAAATATCCAACATTCAAGACACTTCAAGAGTTGTTGAAGTTCTGACATTTCAGCCATGAGATCATGTTTGTATTATTGACGCACGTTGTAGATTTGCTTCATATTGATCTTACTCCCTTTATTCTTCTCCTTCAATGTGTTCAATTTGTTCCTTGGAGCCACCAAATTCCTTGTCAATTAGTGTACACGCTTCTTTTCATCCGGTTTTAACCGCCTGACAAGAATATGACCTTCTAATTTTTTTGCCATCTCATGGTTATGCTCACCAGTCACAACACTTAGCTTCCATTCCTTAGTTGCCAAAAAGTAACCCCGCAACCTGAACGGACACTCACATTTCCTTGTTGACGCGTCTTCTCTCTTTAATTTTTATTTCCATTCTTTGTACACTCCGCCTCTTTCGTAACCCAACACGAAAAATGGCTTCCTTTTATTATTACCATTATCATATTTCTCTATCACCATGGTAAATCTCGCAATTGCAGCCACATTTTTACGCCATTCAATCAATTCATCTCGATCCTTAGACTGTGCCGCATTAAAAAATAGATTGCTGGTGTTAACGGAGATGTCGGGTGCAACATCTGCTTCATAAATACCGGGTTCAACAACATTGGCTTGGGAAATGTCGGGTGCGACATCTATACCTTCACGGGTGCGACAGCCACTTCTTTACCAATGTCGGGTTCATCACTTTGTTGATTCAATTGAGCCGGAGGTTCGACCATGGCAAGACCTTCACAAGGTATAGTACCAAAACATAGGAATAATGAAAATACAAAACTAAAACAAATATTATGAATCTGTTGCAGGTAACAACATTTTGTTTTCTATAAAACGAAACCACAAATTCGTACTCTAGGTGACAAAATTAGCTTTGATAGCAAAATAAAAAAAACCAAAAAATAAATCGATTAAAGCATGCAATACCTGTTCTATTACTCCATATCAGTGTGGGTACCTTCTATGAGTGCATCAATGTCGATTTCAAGCCTTCATAACATAAAAAATCGCCCATGATCTCCTTTTTGGGTTTGAATATAATAGTGGTATGAAAGGATAGGTAGTTGTTCTGTCAGCTATATAGGGTAATTTAATTTTTTAGAAGATGAAAACCAACGTTTTCGTTTCGTGCAAAACGAATCTTGAGTTCGTTAACCATGAGACAAAATTTTCTGCTTCATGCGCATAGGGCGCTTGACATGGTTGGCCAACAATTTGTTTCACTATTTTTGTTTTCTACGAAACAAAATTCCTTTCTTTCGTTTTCTACGCTACGAAATACCTTATTAGGGGTATTTTGGTCACAATGAGGGGCCTGAGTGTAATGTGTGTGGGCCTAAATAGAAATTCTCTTGGAAATTTTGTGTCTGGGTTTGTTTAAAGTGTTTGAAAATCTAGATTTCATTGATGAATTTATGAACAAGGTAAAAAAGAATGATAGGAAGAAGATGAAGAAATGAAAATAAAATTAGTTGGTGATGGTGCATTTTAGATTTGGTGGACATACAAAATTCAATGGCTTTTTTTATCCAAAAAAATCAAATAGTTAAAATTAAAAAAATATTGAAGTTTATGGTGGACCACCTACAATGTTGATATAAATAATACATTTTGAGTTAAAAATTTAATAAAGATGACATTTTTGGCTAACAGATACGTCTTTAAGGAACCAAAGCGGAACTTTTTTCTTTATAAGATCAATTTGAAACCAAAAATATCTTTAAGGGACTAACAAACAAACCAATTAATGCTATATATTTGAAAAACTAAATCTTTTTACTTTATTTTATATTTTTTTTGATACATAACATATTAAATTTTGTTTTTTTTGGTATTTAATATATTAAATTTATTGGAAAGATAAAATGTGTACAAAAAAATAAGAATTTATTGGTGGATTAAGAACGAGGGTATGACAGGGGATAACGTGCAAAAATCCACTTCCTTAATTTGGTGTTACTATTCTAAAAAGACAAATAAAAAGAAACGGAGGGAGTATAATTTATTCTTCTCTCTTTCTCTACTTCTTCTCTATTTTGCTATTATTTAGAAATAGTTTCATAACAGCTCAACATTTATTTTAGAATGATAATAATAATAATATCTTACCCATTAACAACAAGTTTGATAAGTCCGTTTCAGAAAATAAAATTATGCAAGTAAATAAACAAAACAAAGGTAAATTATCAATCCAAAATTCCAAATACTTAAATAAAATCTTTGGCCACGTATTCCCTCCGGCCTTAATTATAAGCAAAAATTACTTTTTAGATACATTGAAAAATTAATGTATTTAGTCCACTTTTTAGACTAGATACATTAGTTATTCAATGTATCTAAAAAGTAACATTTACTTATAATTAAAGCCGGAGGGAGTACTAATCAGCAATCCATACAAACTTCATCTTTCCTTCATGTAAAATACCCATGTTCTTCTTTTTATTGGACAACATAGTTGCGTCATAAAATTCATTATTGTCATTAAATTAAGCAGCTATCTCAGGCAGTTGGTCCAAACACAACAGGTCAATTTTACTCAATTATCACTTGCTTCGTCACCTATTCATGACATCAGTGAACGCAAACAAAATGTTAAACAAAACAGAAGCAAGTACTAAAAAGTAAAAAGTGGAATGTCTCTCTTGCTACTTTCCTCTTTCATGTGCACAAATAAATGGCACAAAAACAGAAAGGACAGTGTAAAAATGGCAAATAGCTGAAAAAACCACAAAGTTGTAATAAGATGGTACATTATAATCATGATAATCAATTTATTACATTTTAAATAACATACCGTATACACAAAAGTCCCTTCAGCCACTTTGCTCTCTTCCTCTATTGGTTGTGCGAGTGTTTTTGAATCTTTGTCTGTTGAAACATTGTTCCTACAACACAACATGCAACCAAAAAAATATTGTCATGGTAATCCAAAAAATAACATCTCAGTTTTAACACTGATCACAATGCAATATTTGTGCTACTATAGCTATACTTACTCCTCTTCGTTGCTTGAAGAATCTTGTACGACCGGTAAAACACGCATAGGCATATGTGTACCTTTAAATTATGAATTATTTGCCACTTCGATTGCCCTGTTAAACTTTTATGATCAAAATGTTGCATAGCATACTTCCATATCAATGCTACAACTTCAATTGCAAAAGAAAGAAATATTTCCAAATAATATAAATGAAGATGAGACAGACAAAACATGTGTCCAATTTTTTAATTACCTGGATGCAGATTCTGGAGAAGAGAAACGAATAAAAGCAATTCCATGAAAACTATGATTATCAGAAATTGGACGAACTTCTGTGATAGTACCAAACCAGCTGAAGTACTCTACTAGATCTTTCATACTGTAACAAAAAATATAACAATATCTCTAGAAATTAAGATAGTTATTACTAGTAAAGTAGATAATTAAATTGTTGAAATTGGTTGTTCAAAAAGAAGGTAATGTGTACATGGCTGTCAATGGCACTGGCAGATCAGAGACAACGATTTCATAGGGATCAAAAACTGTTTTAATTGTTGGCGGATTTGATGGGATCGGGTAACTCATTGCATTGGCAACAAAAATAGTAGTATATTTTGGGGGCTTTAGTTCCAAGCCAGTAGGCACCTGCGAGAAGTGGTTTCAGTAATATTGTTAGATCACAGAATACATAGTTAACTGACCACAAGTTGCGTTGTTAATCCTTTTTAGATGGCAAAATAGGACGAACCTCACAAGTAATTCTACACTTGTTAATGTAACATCCGTTGAAATATTCAATAGCTTTTTGAGCCTCAAGTTCTTGACGAAATTCAATGAAAGCAAACCCGCCAGTTCTGGGGTTAAACAAAGAAGAATCAACAGAGAAGAACAATTAAAATTCTTATAAATGACAAGCGGGATTGATATATAGGGAAGAAATTTGCAAAAACAAGAGAATTTTATTAAAACATAGGCATAAGAAAAACCTAGAGAATACAGAGTTACAAGGGGAAAACTATCTCCCATCCTTGTACATGATAATAGGAAACAATAAACTTAAGAGAAAATATAACACCTCAATTTTAGTCACACTCACATTAAACTAAAAATGATTAAAGTTATATTATTTGATGTGACCATTTTATTTTTCTTTTAATTTTTATGATGTGTGATTGTGTGCCTAAATTTTGTGCTCAAACACTTGTGCCTATGTAAGACTATCTCTAAACTTAAGCAACCTGTTTGCATAACTAAAAGACACTAACAGAGAGTCTACAACCAAAAACAAAAACGCCCTCAGTTTGAATATGAATTCTTCAGCCCCTTGCCACAAAGCTAAACGACTAAAACACAGCGCATAACATCAGCTGCAGCAGCTAGACTGGCAATGATTAAACCAAGAGGACGCACATACAAAGCAAATATACCCAACAAAGGCAACATCAATAGTACCTGTTATGCAAAAGTCTGACATGAGTGACTTCTCCTTTCTGAGAAAATATCTCTCTTAGTTCATCCTTCCCAATATATTCATTTACTGGGAGATTTTTCACAACTATCCTGGACCTGTTGTATAACAAAATCATCATCTATCAGCATGCATAATACGAGATTCAATTGTTTATAACACACTAGATCGATCTGCGCTTACATGATTCCTGCCCAAAGGTGGATTGGAGATTTGGGAGCGCCGAAGGTGTAAGTAAGTATTTAGCTGACCCTAACCCTACACGACAGTACTAGAACTAGTAAGAGAATCATCTGTTTTAAACCTAAACTAAACAAAACAAAACAAAAAAAAAAGAGAATCTGTTTTAGATTTTCACTTACAATTTAGTTTGACGAAAATAACCTTAATCCCTTTCCAAATTGACGAAAATACCCTTCTTTACATTGTTTGTTAATAGCTATGCCTGCGGATTCCTGCTCCTCTGAGATGGAAAAGTTCCTCTGCGATTTACTGTTGGACTCAACCCAACCCATCTCTGAACGCTTCAGAGCCCTCTTCTCTCTTCGTAACCTCAAAGGTCCCGCTCCTCGCACCGCCCTTATTCAAGGTTACACACTTTTCCTTTTCTCTTCAATTCAATAACCATATTACCCATCCAGGTTGCAATTTTACAATACGCTTTTCTTCCAAATAGATTTAGGATTTTATCTAATGTTTGTATTCAACTTATTTTAAAAGCGCTTATCTTTACTTGTGAGTCTAATTGAGATAATTTACGGAAAGGGAGTTAAGTTGTTTGTTCAAATAGTTGTTGTTAAAGTGTTTTATTTCATTCATTCTGAACTAGTTTTTTTTTTCCTTTCTTTGGCAGCGACGAGAGATTCATCGAATTTGTTGGCACACGAAGCTGCGTTTGCATTAGGTCAAATGCAAGAACAAGAAGCCATTCCTGCATTGACCTCAGTTCTTAACGATCTTTCTTTGCATCCTATTGTTCGCCACGAGGTAGTAGAGAAAAGAAAACCTTTTATTTCTTCCTTTTTTCTCTCTTCAATTTATTGGTATTTTTAAGTTTTAAGATGATTGTATTTGTTATAATCTTGCTTAGGCAGCTGAAGCACTTGGTGCTATTGGTTCCGATAGTAACGTTTCTTTGTTGAAACATAGTTTGAATTCTGATCCGGCTCAAGAGGTTCGAGAAACATGTGAATTGGCTCTTCAACGTATTCTGAATTTAAAACATGACGCTACTAATGATGATTTGACTGCACCTGATATATCTCCCTTTAAGTCTGTTGATCCTGCAGCACCGGCCACATCTTGTTCTTCAGTTAATCAACTAAGGTTTGTTTGGTTCATACTGTTAGATATAAATTATTGTTAATGAGAGAGAGCAATTTGTTGGTTGCTAACTTAGTTTTAATTAATATTAGGGAATTACTTCTTGATGAGGATAAAGGAATGTATGAGCGCTATGCAGCTCTTTTTGCACTTCGAAATGATGGTGGAAATGAAGCTGTTGCTGCCATTATTGATTCCCTGGGTTCCAAGAGTGCTTTATTGAAACACGAGGTTTGATATGTATACTCTTATTTCTATAAATAAATGATATCTGTGTTCAGTATGGTTTCTATGATTAGCACATAAGTGATAAGACATGCACTTGACTTGAGAAAGTATCGTGGATCTAGAGGACTCCATGGTGATACGCTAACCTTTTTAAAAAAAAGAATTACTTTACGTTATGTACCTGCTTTTAAATGTCGAACATTATATTATATTCCTTGCTGAAGAATAAACATGAATTTGTCTTGTCAAAAGTACTCACTTGTTCTTCAGTAGTTTATTAAAGGCACAATAATTCAAACCTAAACGAGTAATACTACTACCTGTTTGAATCTCTTAATTTCTGAATGTCAATATTTGTTGTAATTTAGGTTGCATATGTTTTGGGCCAATTGCAAAACAAAGCTGCTTCAGCTGCTCTATCCAATATACTTAGAGATGTGAATGAGCACCCAATGGTTAGACACGAGGCTGCTGAAGCTCTTGGTTCAATTGCAGGTATTGCATCTAAAACCAAATATTATGGAATCATGCGACCTCTGTTGCAATTAGTAATATACGGAAACCTTGCTTTGTGGTGTCAATTATGTATACAAACTAAAAAGAGAAATGCAATCATATTGCGTAGTGTATGGAATTCATGAATGGATAGTAATAGTATAGTAGCAGTCTAAGTAAGTTTTGTTTTTGGTAATAAGCAGTCCAACTTAACTTAGTTGCAGCATTTAGTATTTGTTGTGACTTTGTTCACATGTGTAGAGGTGTTGGATAAGGCACCTGTTAATCAAAAGAGATTTTAAAGTTCTATGCACGCTAAAATATCACAGAATGTACTTCTTGGAGTTGGATGAGATATTATGCATCACTTTGAGGAGCATCTAACTATTAGTCCATGGATGCAATCAACGTCTTTTAGTTTGAGATGCAAAATCTTTTTCTGACAAAAACCTTTCTATTCTTCTTTCAAAATGTTTGGGTTTTTTTAACTGATATCAGTCATGTTAATTTTCCGAGTTTGTGATGGTAGCGGTAGCCCTTTGAAAAATAATGTTTGTGTGCACCTAGTCCCTTCCATTTCTTTTATATCTTGTAACAATTACGCTCTTTTATCTTAATTCTATAATATTAGCCCATGAACTAGGTACCGTCCATCTCAAGTAGATTTTCTGTAGTCTATGACAAGACTGTAATGTATATAAGGTAATGTTAGGCACACGAAAAATGGAACAGGACAATATTCACATTTTCTTTGGTTCTACATTTTTTCATGGATCAATCAATACCATATCAAAGCTTTGTCAAGTATTATTTCAAAGATGGATTATTTTCCTTCAAATATCTTTGTGATTTGACCTATTATACAGTTTGTTTAGTCTCAATATCTGTAAACTGTAATTATAAGACTATCTTATTTTTGGTCAATTCTTTTCACTGGTGTTTCTACATCTCTTTTTTCACACATGTCCAAGTCACTTAATACACGACTTCTGTTTTTTTAATCTTTTTTCAGTGGGAGCTACCCCAAATTTTTTAGTTGAACCAAAATTTACTCTTTTTACCCTACTAAACATAGAACACAAATGTTATGTTTTGTACTTCTGTTCTGTCACAAGCTGTTTACCAAATGCTACCCAAGTTTGACTTCAATTTAATTATGAGAAACTTCGTTTAATCTCTTAGTTTTACTTCAATTTAATTTTGCATCCTGTAGAGTCACATGACAGATAGCAGCTAACTAATTAATCATTTATTACCAAAAGCAGCTAACTAATTAATCATTTATTATTAAGTGCAGTTGTTTAATCTACTTGTTTACAAAGTTCTTTTGTTATATGCCCTTAGATAACCAAAGTGTAGCCCTTCTTGAGGAGTTTACAGCAGACCCAGAGCCTCTTGTCTCACAAAGTTGTCAAGTTGCCCTAAGCATGCTAGAATTTGAAAGATCAGGGAAATCATTTGAGGTATACACCATGGTACTCACTGAAGATTTTTGATTTTCGCTTTAATGTTTGTTGACACGACTATCTTATATCTTGGTTGCAGTTCCTGTTCATGCGCACTCCAATTGTACATTAAGTGTTCTTTATGGTGATGTGTTTCAATAACATCAAGACATGAAGAATCTGCATGAGGATGAAAGGACATGGACAAAATAACATACACAGAAAAACCGTGGATTTCTACTTTTATTAGGAAAAACCGTGGGTTGAAGTTGAACTATGGTTTTGTTAATTTATATGAAAAGAAACATTTTGTTATGAATTGGTAGAATAGTACTTGCCAAAATAATGTCAACCTTTTATTGTGGCTCTGCCACTAGAAGCATGAGAGTTTTTTTCCTTCATTCTTTTATGTTATTTTTAACAAAAACAAGGTGGGTTTTGCATTGTTTGATAAGTGATATCATCAAACTTGTGGCGGTTTGGTGAGAACGTAAACTTACGGTCTGCAGAAATGGGAAATTGAAGCTAAAGGTTTTCACTTGAGATGTTTACTAGATCATGTTGAGTCTTTGGTGTTGGCTGCATTTTTGGTAAAATAAACTCTGTAGCAGGATGCTGGATCCGATGCCTCAAGCATTGCGTAGAGCATTGGAGCGTCTCACTGGAAGTGTTGCTTGCGCGCCAAGCATGCGCGTTTCCTATTTATGGAATTTATATTTCTCTCTCATGAATCATATTTTGTGCGAAAAGAAAGGCTTTATTTTCTAAACAAATCTTTTGTTTAGAGATTGGTTCAAAAATTATTGTGAAGATTTATTTTCAAAACATATCTAATCTTTTAAAGATATGGTTTGTTTTTATTTTGTGAGTTGGATATTATTTTGGTTCAGATCTTTTTGACCCATGTCACCAGCTATATATATGTGGAAGGAGCTAAACCTAATTCAAGTATTGTTCACGCCGTCTTGTGTTTTTGTCTAAGAAATTAGGTTTTTGCGTGTGTGTTAATTGTGAGCCTTTCTTGTGTCACCTTGATGCAAGCTTAGGACGTGTCCTTTGTGTTGTAATTGTGTGTTCTCTCTCCCAAGCTTTGAAGCACGGAGATTGGACTTTTGTGTGTGTAACACTCTAAGCCTTTAGGTACGAGTGTGTAGTTTTAGGAGTGTGTCTCCAAAACTGTTTTGAATTGTTCATTGAAATCCTTATTGTAGGTAAGGTTGTAAGGGAGTGAGATGGGATCTCATATCTAGGAGTTCCTAGGTAGAAGAGTCATTGGTAGGGCCTAGGTTCTTAAGTTGTAAACGGGGCGTTTGCTGTAGACTTAGGACTAGGACTATTATAGTGATATTCCTTCCTGGATTGGTATCCCCCAGACGTAGGTCGCTGTTTGCGCCGAACTGGGTTAACAAATAACTTGTGTTCTTTATTTGTTTACTTGTTTATTTTCATTCTGTTACGCGCGAGGCCGGATAGATTGTTAGAGCATCGAGTAGAGCATCGTGCATAGCGTGCCAAGAATTTCAATTGGCATCAGAGCAGGCACCCTGCTTGTTTTGGGTGAGATTCAGGACCTGAAATGTCCGGCACTGTGGAAAAGGAAGGAGGTTACATGAACAGGCCTCCCTTGCTTACTGGTTCTGCTAACTATGACGCTTGGAAACCAAAGATGATGGCCTTTCTGAGATCCATTGATAGCAAGGTGTGGAAGGTGGTTCTAACCGGATGGGAACAACCCATGTATGCAAGCAAGGAAGGCACCTCAACTGGGATAGTGAAACCTGAGGTAGAATGGACGACAGAAGAGGAAGCTATAGCAAATCAGAATCACAAGGCCATCTATGCCTTGTTTAATGGTGTTGACACTAGTGTGTTTAAAATGATCAAGAACTGTGTGTCAGCCAAAGAGGCATGGGAGGTATTACAAAAGTGCTATGAGGGTACCACTAAAGTAAAACAGTCAAAAATTCAACATCTTACCTCAAGATTTGAAGCCCTAAAAATGAAGGATGATGAGAACATCCAGGACTTTCACTTGAAATTACTTGACATTGGAAACTCTTTTGAGGCTCTAGGTGAAAAAATGTCTGATGAAAAGCTAGCTAGAAAACTGCTCAGATCTCTTCCCAAAAGGTTTGATATGAAAGTAACGGCTATTGAGGAAGCTCATGATATTTCCTCAATGAAAATGGATGAACTTGTTGGATCACTCCAAACCTTTGAAAGTGTGTTGGACGAACGTGGAGACAAGAGGAACAAGAGCATTGCTTTTGTTTCAAACACTGAGGAGGAAGATGATCAGTCTGAAGATGGTGAGGAAGATAGCATAGCTGACGCTATAGCCATGCTAGGCAGACAATTCAACAAAGTTCTAAAAAGAGTTGATCGCAGAAACAGACAGAATGGGCAAGGCATCCGGTTCGGCATCAACAAGCAACAGAACAGTCTAAAGAAATCAAAACCTGAAGACAAGAGCACTCAAGGCAAGGGAGTTCAGTGTCATGAGTGTGAAGGCTATGGACACATCAGATCAGAATGTGGAACTTATCAGAAAAGACAAAAGAAAGGATTAACTGTTTCATGGTCAGATGAAGATACTGATGAAGAAGGTGAGTCAGCAAGACATGTGACTGCCCTTACTGGAACATGTGTTGATGTTGAAGATTGGGATTCTGATGAAGATGAAGATGTTTCCTATGAGGAACTAGCTAGTACCTACAAAGACCTGTTGACTAGATATGAAGAAATGTGCAGGATTCTGGAAAAACAAAAGAAGACAATCAACAAACTTCAAACAGAAGTCAATACTCAGGTTCAAAAGGTTGCTCAAGCAGAAGAAAAAGTCATTCAAGTTAATGCTCAAATGGATGACTTAAGGAAAAGAGTAAGTCAGTTGAACTCAGGAGGAGATCTTCTTGAAGAGATACTGGAAAATGTTCCAAGTGGGAAGCTTAGATCTGTTGGATACAATTATTCTAGTTTGAATCAGTATCAACAAGATCCTGAAACTAAGTTCTCATCAGGTGGAAACATGATTGATCCTTGTACTGGAAAAGTGATGCTGGAGCATCAGCCTCGACATTCTAAAGCCTTTCCTGTTCCAAAATTTGCTCTTGACCCAAAACCCTCAGCCAGTCAAGGACCAAGACCACGTGCTTACCAAAGATCAAATAGTCAAAGAAGATATCGTAGATGGGTATGTCATCACTGTGGAAAAAGGGGACACATCAGACCTTTTTGCTACAAGTTGCACGGTTACCCCAACCAGAAGCCTAATCAAAATGTAACACATGAGAAGACCATTGTCAAGAAGGAATGGAGACCTATAGAAGAAAGTGCTGCATTACCTAAGGAAGAAGATGTTGGGTTGATTGCTCACACTTCCCTAAGAGCTTCTTCAAGGGAAGATTGGTACTTTGATAGTGGGTGCTCTAGACATATGACTGGTGAAGAGAAATACCTCATGAATGTTAGATCCTACAAGGCCAGTTTTGTGACTTTTGGAGATGGTGCAAAAGGAGAAATAATAGGAATTGGGGACTTGATCAACCATGGACAACCGAATCTAGAGAATGTGCTTTTGGTCAAAGGTCTTACTGCAAATCTAATAAGCATTAGTCAGCTATGTGATCAAGGCATGAAGGTTAACTTCACAAAATCTGAATGTCTGGTCAACAATGAAGAAGGACAACTGGTGCTGAGAGGTACTAGATCTAAAGACAATTGTTACCTATGGATGCCCCAAGAAGAAGCCCTCACATCCACCTGTCTTGTCACCACTGAAGATGAAGTTCAACTATGGCACCAGAAGATGGGACATCTCAATCTGAAGGGGATGAAGAAGGTCATATCTCTTGAAGCAATTAGAGGTATTCCAAAACTCAGAATCGTTGAAGGAAAAGTGTGTGGTGAATGTCAGATTGGAAAGCAAGTCAGAATGTCACACCCAATGCTGGAGCATCAGACAACCTCCAAGGTTCTGGAACTGCTGCACATGGATCTTATGGGACCCATGCAGGTTGAAAGCTTGGGAGGAAAAAGGTATGTTCTTGTTGTGGTAGATGATTTCTCTAGATACACTTGGGTGAATTTCATCAGAGAAAAATCAGATGCTTTTGATGTTTTCAAAGAACTGTGCATACAGATTCAAAGAGAAAAAGGCAGCAATGTGGTTAGAATAAGAAGTGATCATGGGAGAGAGTTTGAGAACTCCAAGTTTGATGATTTCTGCGCTGCTGAAGGAATTAAACATGAGTACTCATCTCCAATAACCCCTCAACAGAATGGCATAGTTGAAAGGAAAAATAGAACGATTCAAGAGTCAGCTAGAGTCATGCTTCATGCCAAAAATGTTCCCTACCACTTTTGGGCTGAAGCCATGAATACTGCTTGCTATGTACACAACAGAGTCACCTTGAGAAAGGGAACTACCTCCACCCTATATGAACTGTGGAAAGACAGAAAACCAACAGTCAAACACTTTCACATCTTTGGAAGTGAATGCTTCATTCTTGCTGATAGAGAGCCTAGAAGGAAACTAGATCCAAAAAGTGAAAAAGGATTTTTCCTGGGATATTCAACAAACAGCAGAGCTTACAGGGTCTATAACACAAAGACTCAAGTTGTGATGGAATCTGTCAATGTTGTAGTAAAGGACAGTTCTGACAAAGAAAATGAGGGAGTAGACCAAGGTACTCCTGTCAGTGTGAATGCTGAACCAGATGATGGAGCATCCACACCGGCATCTATGAACGAAGCTGATGAAAGGACTATTGAGGAAGATAGTGATGAAAGTGCAAGGCCTCAAGCTACAAGTAAAGGGCCATCTGTTCGTGTTCAGAAAAATCATCCTTTAGATTTGGTAATAGGGAATCTTGAACAGGGTATAACTACCAGAAGAACACATGATGTGGTAGCTAACTCTTGCTTTGTATCTCTGTTTGAACCAAAAAATGTAAAAGAAGCTTTGACTGATGAAGCCTGGATAGAGGCTATGCAAGAAGAACTAAACCAGTTTGAAAGAAGTGAAGTATGGGACTTGGTACCTAGACCTGAAGATGTGAATGTTATTGGAACCAAATGGGTGTATAAGAACAAGTCAGATGAGAATGGAACAGTTACCAGAAATAAAGCAAGACTTGTGGCTCAAGGATATACTCAAATTGAAGGACTTGACTTTGATGAAACTTTTGCACCTGTGGCCAGACTAGAATCCATTAGATTACTTCTAGGGGTGGCATGCATACTCAAGTTCAAGCTATACCAAATGGACGTGAAGAGTGCATTCTTGAATGGATACCTACAGGAAGAGGTTTATGTTGAGCAACCAAAGGGGTTTGTGGACCCAGAACATCCCAACTATGTCTACAAATTAAAGAAAGCCCTGTATGGTCTAAAACAGGCTCCTAGGGCATGGTATGAAAGGTTGACTCAATTCTTGGAAGAGCAGGGATACAGAAAAGGAGGATCAGACAAGACACTGTTTGTAAAGCAAGAAAAAGGGAAATTCATAATAGCTCAAATCTATGTTGATGACATTGTGTTTGGTGGAACGTCGAACGCAATGGTCCAGCATTTCGTTCAGCAAATGCAGTCAGAGTTTGAGATGAGTCTTGTTGGAGAACTGACTTACTTTCTTGGGCTTCAAATCAAACAAATGGATGACACCATCTTTATATCACAGAGCAAGTATGCTAGAAACATCATCAAAAAGTTTGGAATGGATAATGCTACACACAAAAGAACACCAGCACCTACTCATTTGAAACTCACCAAGGATGAGAAGGGAATAAGTGTAGATCAAAGTCTCTACAGGAGCATGATTGGGAGCTTGTTGTATTTAACTGCAAGTAGACCAGATATCACCTATGCTGTGGGAGTGTGTGCTAGATACCAAGCAGATCCCAAAGTAAGTCACTTAACTCAAGTCAAGAGGATCTTGAAGTATGTGAATGGAACCAGTGATTATGGGATAATGTACTCTCATTGTGAAAACTCCACTCTATATGGTTATTGTGATGCTGATTGGGCTGTAAGTTCAGATGATAGAAAAAGTACTTCAGGAGGATGTTTCTTTTTGGGCACTAATCTAATATCTTGGTTTAGTAAAAAGCAGAATTGTGTGGCACTATCTACTGCTGAGGCAGAATACATAGCAGCTGGGAGTAGCTGCTCACAACTGGTGTGGATGAAACAAATGCTGAAGGAATACAATGTTGAACAGAATGCTCTAACATTGTACTGTGACAACATGAGCGCCATAAACATCTCAAACAATCCGGTTCAGCATAGCAAGACAAAGCATATTGACATCCGCCATCACTACATAAGAGATCTTGTTGAGAATAAGGTTGTAACTCTGGAACATGTAGGCACAAAGGAACAAGTTGCAGATATTTTCACTAAGGCACTAGATGCAGTTCAATTTGAGAAGTTGAGGGGCAGGTTAGGAATTTGCCTCTATGAAGAGTTATAGCAGTTAATGAGCTTGAGGCGTGCAACTGTCAGTTTTTTCTTCTCCAACCTATGTTTGCACGCTATCCTAGGAGAATCAGATCAAATTCTTTCTTCTCATTACATGTGGTATATGCTATCATATGTCCTATCCTCAGGTGTGTGTTATCTGTATGTTTGCATTTGTCTACTGATTCCTGGTCGTTCTGATGTTGGTAGTTGTAGATCAGTTGTAGCATGTTTGCCTATAGAAGCATGCGTATGTTATGATGGTTACACATGGCTTGTCTGCCCCATGTGCATTTGCAGTTGTAGTATGGTTGCATATAGCCTGTCTGGCCTATGTGCATGAGATTGAGTAGTGAGGGGATGAGTAACTCTTGTGGTAGTTGGTGGTGATTATTACTATTCTTGTATGTGCTCCTTATGTGCGAGAATCTATTTTTCTCTGTATGATGGTAGTGAGGGGGAGCTGGTGAGTTATGTATCCCGTCTGTTGGTGTGCATTAAAGTCATGTACTTCTGTACTCTCTGCTGGTGCGTATTTGTCAAATTTGTGGCCAAAAGGGGGAGTAAATGTGTTGATTAATTTGTTGGTTTGGTTACCTACTCTTGTTTCTGGTACGTGCTTCTGATATGTGTTGTGACTGAGAACTGTGTCTGTTCTGGTATGTGTGCTTTGGTGTGTGGCTGTGTATGTTCTGAGATATGCAGGTGTTTAGGGGGAGCTGAGTTGTATTATGCAGGGGGAGATGCTGGATACGATGTTCCAACATCCTATGCATGTGTGCAGGGGGAGTAGTTGTGTGAAATGTTATTCCACATCCTATCAATGTTTATTTTCCTGACCATTTAAGGCGAAGTAGTTATTTTGTGTTCCGCTGTTGCATGCCTCTCTGATAATCTTGAAAGATACATCTTATTCGTCTCTACTGTTGACCATGAAGGAGTAATATGGTAACTGTTTTAAAGGATAGCCTCTACAGATCTTTATGCTTGTGTGTTTATGTTGAGAAAAAGAAATGTAGTTGAAGTATCTCTTTAAGTATTGTCTGTATGGTCATAATGTGTTTTAGCCAAAAATTTGCCAAAGGGGGAGTTTGTTGAGTCTTTGGTGTTGGCTGCATTTTTGGTAAAATAAACTCTGTAGCAGGATGCTGGATCCGATGCCTCAAGCATTGCGTAGAGCATTGGAGCGTCTCACTGGAAGTGTTGCTTGCGCGCCAAGCATGCGCGTTTCCTATTTATGGAATTTATATTTCTCTCTCATGAATCATATTTTGTGCGAAAAGAAAGGCTTTATTTTCTAAACAAATCTTTTGTTTAGAGATTGGTTCAGAAATTATTGTGAAGATTTATTTTCAAAACATATCTAATCTTTTAAAGATATGGTTTGTTTTTATTTTGTGAGTTGGATATTATTTTGGTTCAGATCTTTTTGACCCATGTCACCAGCTATATATATGTGGAAGGAGCTAAACCTAATTCAAGTATTGTTCACGCCGTCTTGTGTTTTTGTCTAAGAAATTAGGTTTTTGCGTGTGTGTTAATTGTGAGCCTTTCTTGTGTCACCTTGATGCAAGCTTAGGACGTGTCCTTTGTGTTGTAATTGTGTGTTCTCTCTCCCAAGCTTTGAAGCACGGAGATTGGACTTTTGTGTGTGTAACACTCTAAGCCTTTAGGTACGAGTGTGTAGTTTTAGGAGTGTGTCTCCAAAACTGTTTTGAATTGTTCATTGAAATCCTTATTGTAGGTAAGGTTGTAAGGGAGTGAGATGGGATCTCATATCTAGGAGTTCCTAGGTAGAAGAGTCATTGGTAGGGCCTAGGTTCTTAAGTTGTAAACGGGGCGTTTGCTGTAGACTTAGGACTAGGACTATTATAGTGATATTCCTTCCTGGATTGGTATCCCCCAGACGTAGGTCGCTGTTTGCGCCGAACTGGGTTAACAAATAACTTGTGTTCTTTATTTGTTTACTTGTTTATTTTCATTCTGTTACGCGCAAGGCCGGATAGATTGTTAGAGCATCGAGTAGAGCATCGTGCATAGCGTGCCAGGAATTTCAGATCACATGATTGCTGGCTCGACAGTTTGTTCATGAACACATAAGCGACTTCCACAGGTATTGGATTATTGAAAGAAGAGATGGAAAATTTATTTTTGATTTTAGTAGTTTTTATAGTACAAATTTAATTGAACGAAATTCCACAAGAAAGACAATTAAGTGCAACATATGAGTAAAAGGAAGATTCTCTTGCTGCCCTTTGATTTTGTTCACTCTGTATTTTTGCAAACCATGTTGATTCTGTGTTAGATTACTCTGAGGACCAAGTTTTGTTGTGGCATGCTCAAGAAGAGTGATGCTAGCAAGCATGGTTTTAATCAAACATCTAAATCAGATGATGAAAAATTAGTAGTTCGTTCAAATTACTTTATGAAACAGTGCTACAAAGCCGATGTTTCACAATATTTTGTACTGTAAATAGTGATTTGTTCATAATTCCACTATGTGATAGCACTGCAATAACCTCTCTTCAACAACACTAATTTAAATTTGTAGTTAATCCACATTTGATAGAGGTAAAATAAAAATTCCTGCAATGCATGTATATCCAAACATGCAGGATTTCATTCAATTACAAGGAGTTACATTACTCAACACTTAGTCAAAATGGTGTCAAATATAACATTTAGCAGTGTGACATAAATCTGGTTCATGTAATATTCTAGTTACAAAAATAGCAAAAGATGCAACTAACTATAAATCATTAATTAGCCAAACACTTCCATTTATTTTACATGTTCGTGCAAAAACAATCAAGTGATTATAGTTCATAAATAGAACAAAATTATTCAATACAAAGGGCAAGAAAAAAACATAATATGGATATCACATTGTTATTTTTCATCTTTTGTCGGAATTTAACTCCTGAATTTTTACTCCTTAACTCCTTTTACTCTTAGCTCAAACCAGTTGAACTAACCCCACTTCCACCTCAAACAGTATTCCAATTGACATCAATAAAGCCACCAAGTTCTGTTTCAATAACTAAGAACCATGTAAGACAAAATGGATATAGCTGTGTTGTTGAGGTTCAATGTTTCATTTTACTACCTTTACATACTTTAACCACGTGATGAATTTCATCATCTAAAAATATTATAATGTCTCAGTCCCTTAATTAAGGAGTACATAATTTTATCGTTAGAATTTCACTAAACGGACCATAGTTTAGACAAAAACAAGTGGCACTTGTAGAATAAATTGTTATTTTTCTATATCCAAATTTCTCTTTAGATATTATAAATAATGATACCAACTAGGTGATTTTATTTATGAATTTATAATAAATAATAATCCAAACAGAAATTAATCCTTGCATTATGTGGTGGCCTATCAAAGATAATAGGCTTCTAGCATTGAGCACATTATGTAATCCACATACAATGAATATTGAACTCTAACCAATCTTAATCATGGATGTATCTTTCAGCATGTGTGGTAATTTTTACCAATCCATTGAACCTTGATAAATTTCCAAATAAGTGCAATTTTTGTACTTTTTTCAATATAAAATGCTACTACTCCGGTTTTAAATACAAGCAAAAACAACATTTTAAATTTATTGAATAAAATATCTAGATAATAAAATGATCCAAATATATGTTTTATTCGATGAACCTAAAAAGTTATTTTTTGCTTATATTCAAAACCAGAGGGAGTAAGTTATTATCATGCAAATAACATTCTTGTACACACAATGGGAGATGAAATCAAGGAAGGTGAATCACCAAAGCAAATCAAGTATAAAGGAGTAAGGGAAAGGCCATGGGAAAATTTGCAGCGGAGATTCGAGACTCGGCTAGGCATGGAGCTCGAGTTTGGCTTGGTACATATAATACTATTGAGGAAGCTGCAAGAGCTTACGATCGTGTTGCTTTGGACATGAGAGGTTCTTAAAACTATTCTTAACTTTCCACATGAACATTTTCCATGCAATGTGGTTTTAAATGCTTATCAGTCCTCTTGTTCCTCCAATTCAACCTCATGTCTTCAAAGGTTAAATCAGAGTTTGGTGAACAAAGTTATAGAGTTTAGTGAATTTAGTACTCTATAATAGAATTGTTTTGTTGTTTACACAATGTTTATTCATGACTTGCATTTTTTTTTTCTTTTGGCTTTCATTTAAACTACAATGTTCCAATAATATAATCTTGTGGTGGTAAAACAAGAGTGTAATAAGTGTGAATTTGTGATGAAAATAAA
The DNA here is from genome assembly GCA_030408175.1 of Trifolium repens. Lineage (NCBI taxonomy): Eukaryota > Viridiplantae > Streptophyta > Magnoliopsida > Fabales > Fabaceae > Trifolium > Trifolium repens. Next base: position 47,762,832 of record CP125848.1, read on the forward strand.
ATAAAACCTGTTTTCATACAGAGCAAAACATCTTCACATTGTTAACATTACACCATGGTCAACTATTACCTAAGCATGTCAACCAAGCTACAAGACATAAAACATCATAGTTCAAAATTATTATTCCTCACTGAATAAATGAATAAATACATATCATATCACAAAATCTTATTCAAAGGAAGAAATAATATTAATTATTAAAAAGCCGACTCTAAAAAGAAGTACCACTATCAATCGCAGTTGACACAGATGGTTGGACATTCTATTACGACAGAGATGGTTGGAACAAAGTTGGACAAGGCCAAAAAATATTAGCAGGTTTAAACTCTAAACTCTCCAAGCTAAAACAATAAGTCTTGCCACTATAAGGCCAGTATCTGTCTCTATAATAGAAGTAGACGCAATTTCTTTGACAACCATGATAATCTTGAGCCAACAATGCAAAATTTGAGTCCTTACCCAAAACAAATGAAACATCACCCAAATCTTTTACATCTAACCATTTACCCCATTCTTGATCAAGCTTATAAACTTTGACTAAACTTTGTGAATATAATTGCCCATAATTCTTCAGGAAGATACAATTTTGAACACTCTTTCATATTCATCGAATCCACAACACACTTTTTTTTTTCCTTTCTCTTCTTCAATTCTCCTTTTAGTCACTGGCAAATTCTTTGGTCTCTGTTATTTTGAGCAAAAAAAAGAATTAAAATAGTATTTCGTGAATCTTTACAACCAATTCGCCTTCAAAATTGCGACTAAACACACTTAAGACACCGGATGTCAAACTAAAGAATTGTGAAATTAGTATTAATTCTCTAATTAAATTACTTAGTTGAATAACACCAAAAAAAATAAAAAATTACTTAGTTGAATTGTTAATAATTGAATTGAAATTAGTTATCTAATTTATACCAAACAATCTAAAGTGTTCTAACCCTAATTTCTTAATGAAAAGAGCTTATACTTCTAATTAAATCTCTAATTCCTTAGTATACCTAGGTTCGAATTAAACATTAAGTATAGATTGATATTAAAATAAGAACCCTAAATATATATGAAAAAAAAATAGATTTGGTCGAGCCTGGGCACGTGCCCAGGCATGCTGGGCGGCTGCATGTATCTACGACTATTCTTAGTAGTAAACTTCAGTTTTAAAACATGAAATATAAACAAATTAACTGGTGATTAAGCAATAAAAACAGAACTCAAAAAATAAATTATGATAACCAAAGATTCAATTCATAATCATAAAAGGTTTTAAACAAAGTCAAATGAATGAATGAATCATAATCATAATATTGAGACAAAGAAAATAAACCTGAATAAGTTTCCAACACTGCTGGCGCTCGTAGTCCTTTTTTTAATTTGCTGCGGCCTTGCTTTTTGTTCTTCTCTTTTCCCTTTTATTTAATTATTATTTCCTTTTTAGGCTTACCCTCTCTCTTTTTTTCTTTCTCATAAACCTTATATTTTTTAACAAATCATAAACCTATAATTTGATACCAACAAAAAAGGACCAAATTGGTTCATCACTTTATAAGATACACTCAAATAATTTCTTGACTTTATAAATATTTTAAAAGAGTGCTTCTATGATATATTTAAAAATTTGAATGTATCAGTATATTAAATTGATAAATTAATGAATTTTTTTTTTATGAAAAAAACTAGTTTTTGAATATTATATTTTAGAGATCATACTTTCATATGCAAAAGTACAATTTTATTGTTTAAAAGCATTTTACTAAATTTTTTTTTATATTTTTTAATCAAAATATTCAATATTACTCCCTATATTTTATAAGCAGATATGCAACGGTCATATAACAACTATATTTTTAAGCAACGATCACATAACCACTATATTTTGTAAATAGATGTACAATAGTCACATAACGCCTATATTTTATTTTCCATAAAAAAAACATAACGACTATTTTATTTGCTTTCAGAGGAGAAATTTTCGTCGATGCGTGATCAGGCTAATGGTGAAATGTCTTGCTTTTCGAGAAAGTTTTTCCTCACAATGTGTAAGGCATTCTGAGTAATTGATTCCTCGCCAAATGTCGTATACTTTATTATGCATTCCAAGAAATTATTTTGAACGTTTCATATGTTGTGATTTTCAAATAGTAAAGTCTGACATGTGCATCTTGTGACTTTGAGAGAAACTATTTTCACAGGAATTGTTTTTTTTTTAAGGATAGAAGTTTTCCTGAAAAATTGGACGAATAAACGAGTTGCGCTTATAGTAATATTGTGAGCAGTGAATTGATTGAAATGATTAATTTCAATAAAAAATGGATTTTATAATCTCACGAGAAGGAGTTCAAATATCACACTATTATTGATATATAATTTGTGCTTCTCTAAATTTCTCCACCATTACTAACTTACTAATTGATAGATATCCCCGAAGATCATACATTTAATTTTACATTCATTTCCATTAACTAACATATGATTAAAATGTATATATGTTTATTTTCTCTGCAGCTATTAAAGTATTTGTCTCGTGTCTGAAGTAAATTTTATTTGCAGATATTCATCAGTGCCATTTGTTCTTATCTCTAGTTTGGAGTTAGCACAAATAGATTTTGGGCAGAACATTCATGTTCTCGAGCTAGAGGATTTATAAATTATTATGAAGTACTAATATATTAGTAACATTTAATCATTTACTTTGTCAATTGTAACAATGAGAGATGAAATCAAGGAAAAGGCCGTGGGGAAAATTTGCAGCATAGATTCGAGATTCGGTAGCTACAAGAGCTTTCGATCGTGCTACTTTTGATATGAGAGATTCTTCGGCTATTCTTAACTTTCCACATGAACATTTTCCCTCCAATTCAAATCATCTTCAAAGGGTAAATCAGAGCTTGGTGAAGTTATAGAGTTTGAGTATTTGGATGAAAAATTGTTAGAGGAACTCTTGGATTTTGAGAATACCATCAATCACAACTGGTTCAAGTAGGAGTTACTTTGTTCTACTTTTTAATCCTAAATTAGTACTTAATTTTCATTCATGACTTACATATGTTTTTTATTTTGGCTTTCATTTGAACAAAAAGTATAATAAGTGTGAATGTGTCATGAATCATCATGAAACTAAAATGAAACCTAAGCATGTCAACCAAACTATAAGACAAAAATATCATAGTTCAAAATTATTATTCCTCGCGTTAACTACATAAATGAATAAATACATGTCACGAAATCATACTCAAAGGAACAAATTATAGCAATTCTTAAAAAGTAAGCTCCAAAAGAAGTATCATTAATTCATTATCTTCAATAATTTTGTTTGTTCTCCACAACCTTGTACTAGTGTGCCTTTCTAAATCTAAATTTTTATATTAAAAATAAAATGACAACCACAAGACACTAGTGATTATTATTATCCTTACAAATTAACTTGTCACAGGATTAAATAAAGTTGGACAAGGCCAAAAAATCTTAGCAGGCTTAAACTCTAAATTCTCCAAGTTGAAACAAGAAATCTTCTCTTTAAAATAGAAGTAAATGCAATTTCTTTGACATCCATGGTAATCTTGAGCCAACAATGCAAAATTTGAGTCTTTACCCAAAACAAAGGAAACATCACCCAAATCTCTTACATCTAACCATTTACCCCATTCTTGATCAAGCTTATAAACTTTCACACAAACACTACCCTTCAATAAGCAATCCATTCTATAATTATAATACCTTCCATCATCAATATCAACCACATAGAGATTTCCATCATACTCTACTAATTGCTTATTGTTTGGATTATATATTTGTCTCTTTTCACCACAATTGAAGTTTTTTGGTGAAAACTGAACTAACTTTAAGGACAAAGTATTGATCCAAAAAATTGTTCCCATTTCATCCACCACATATGGTTGTTCCTTGTAAAGTATTATATCGTCAAAATGCTCGTTTTCGCCACCTTCATCCTTTAATATGGAAAGTGGCATTTTTCCAATATTGGAAGCTCTCAACATTTTATCACTATATAGTTCAAAGACCGTGCAATGACCTTCAATCGAAAACAAGATTACTTTGCGAACAAAACTAATAGGTGCAAACGCACAATATCTATCACATCGAGTATATAGTTCAAACAACTCCACAACTTGAACGTTCATCAAATTCACTTTTTTCACAATTTCATTGGATGGGAGTCTCGTATTAGTGAAAAGATCAAAGAGATAAAATTTGGAGGAGTTTGAACTCTGAAAAACTTTGATGAGCCACCCTTTATTATTAGAACATGAAGTTGAAGGGTCATGATCATGTGGTGATGGTTTAATGCGGTATATTTTGGTTTGGATTAGAAAATATCCTCGATGTGGAATGCGAAGGTTGAAAGAGAGAGCCGGAGGAGGAAGAAAAGAGTGCCATAAACTACATGTACTGCGGAATCGAACAACATCAAGTGTAGATTTGAGTTTTGTGAATATAATTGCCCATAGTTCTTTAGGAAGATACAATTGTGAACACTCTCTCTTATTCGTATTCATCGTATTCGCAGCACTTTCGTTCTTTTACTCAATTCTCCATTTAGTCACTGACAACATTACAAAGAGTACATCGATCTATTACAAAATTACAGAGGTAAACCAAAATTCGTCCACATTACATGGAGTAAACATCTATTATCCCTAAATTAAAATATTGAAATCCAAGATAAGATAAAAATATAACTCAAAATAAATTATGATAACCAAAGATTCAAATCTTAATCATAAAAGGTTTTATACAAAGTCAAATGATCATCAACAATAGGAGTTTACTTTAGCTACTCATATTCAATAAAATAAACATGACAAAGAAAACAAACCTAGTGTATCCAACACTGCTGGCCTCTACCTTTCTCTGCTTCACTCGTCTCCTTATTTGTTAATCATCTGCTGCGGCCTAGCTTTTTGTTCTTCTTATGTTCTCCCTTTTATTTTTAGGATTATAAACCCTCGCTTTTTTTTGACTTATATAAACCTAAAATTTGACACTAAACAGTCAAATTTTTATGGGGGGAACATCTATTGAGATCAAATCAAATTTATCTATTACTACTAGCCGCCAAACGGACACGTTGTGTGATCGATATTTTATTTATTTATTTTTGATCAATATTCTCTACTGTGCAAATATAAATAACTACTTAATCTTCATTTTTATTGGACTTAGTTAATAGATAACTATGTAACCTTTTTTTTTTTTGGTTAGTTATTAAGAAGAAAAAAATATATTTTTTTTTACTATAAAAAACTGAAAACCCACTTTTATGTGGAAATTGTGCTTAGTTGTTAAGAAAAAAAAATTATTTACTAAAAAAAACTGAAAATCTATTTTTACGTGGAAGTTATTTTTTAAATGTAAAATAGGAATAATAAAAAAGTCATCCCAAAAATTTGTATCCCCTTTATATATTAGTATCTAGGCAAAATTACATGTTTAGTCCTTTATCTTATTTTTTTGTAACATTTTGGTCCTTTATCTTTTATTTTATTTGTAATATTTTGGTCTTTTATCTTATCTATTTGTAACACTTTAGTCCTTTATCTTTTATTTGTAACATTTTAATTCTTTATCTTTTATAACATTCACATATAAACCCTTTTTTTCATATTTTTTTTATTAAAAAAATATTGAATTTTATTTGTTACGATACCTTTTTATCAAAATTAAATAAAACTCATAATTTTGATGAATATTTTCATCATCTTCATCAATTCTTTCATATTTTTATGTTCTTTAAGAGACCAAAGTGTTACAAATAAAAGATAAAGGACTAGAATGTTACAAAAAGATAAGATAAATGACCAAAATATTAAAAATGAAAGATAAAGGACCAAAGTGTTACAAAAAAATAAGATAAAGGACTAAACATGTAATTTTGCCTAGTATCTATTACATATATAAAAAGGATAAAAATTTTTGGAATGACTTTTTCATTATTCATATTTTACCCTTAAAAAACTACAAAAAAAAAGTAACCATAGTTCCAAATTATTAGCACAATTGATGAATAAAATCACCAAATTAATAGAGATGATTTGTTATCTATTATCTATTACTATTATCTATACCAATATATAAAGAGAATACTGCTTTTCGCATAGATTTTTTTTATTGTCATTTTTTCCCTTCGCTCTAATTAAATACTCCCTCCGTTTCTTTTTAATTGTCTTTTATTATCTTATTTAACGTTTCTATTTAATTGTCCTTTTTGTATTTTAGAGGTATGATTTGTCAATTATATCCTTTGTTAATTGCTCTTATTTTTTTCCATAAAACCAACTAATGCTATATATTTGGAAAACTAAATCTTTTTTTTTTTATTTAAAATTTTTGTTGGTACATAACATATTAAAATTTTTTTTTATATAATATATTAAATTTATTGGAAAGAGAAAATATAGGCAAAAAGATAGGAATTTATTGGGGATTAAAACGAGGGTATAATAGGAAGATAACGTGCAAAAATACACTTCCTTAATTTGGTGTTATCATTGTAAAAGGACAATTAAAAAGAAACGGAGGGAGTATTTGTATATGTTGAAAAATAACTTCCACATTAAAATATATTAAACAGTTATTTATATTTGCAAAATAGAGAACATCGATCACACAAACGGGCACGACGGCTAGTAGATATATAAAAAGGAATTTTTGGGATGACTTTTTCATTATTCCTATTTTATTCTTAAAAAAACTACAAAAAAAAAGGAACCAGTTCCAAATTATTAGTAAAAAATAATACGTATATTTGTTTCTTCTTAATAACTAGCCACAACAAAAAAAGAGGTTAACTAGTTATCAATTAACCAAGTTCAATAAAAAAAGAGATTAGTAGCTATTTATATTTGCACAATAGAGACTATCATCACACAAACGGGCACGAAACATACCCGTTTGCCCGCTAGTAAAGTATAAATACAACTCAAAAAGTTGAATTAAAGAAGAGGGGATATTTTCGCGAGTTTAATAAAATTGGGAGAATCAAAAGCGAAATTAAACAAATAATATAATAACATATTAATATTTAAAAAGTTTAAAAAAATTAGAAGGACCGTGGCCTCTGCTGGTCCCCTACTGGCTCCGTCTCTGTCCATAGTAATCTTTTCCTAAAACAAACACATCATCAACAAGTCTTGTATACGAAACCATCTTGTTGAATCATTATTAGCTACAACTAAAACACTTGTATTATATCAACGACTAAATTGTAGATAGCATTCAAACCAATTATATGTGATGAAAAATATTGATCCAAAAAAAATTCCATTTGTATCAACAACATAAACATCCCATTATATTTAAATGATTATAAGATGGTAAACACTCTGATACACGTCTTATTTAGACATGTACATGTATATTATTGAGATATACAATTTTAATAGGTCACTAATAGTATTTAGTATAGAAAAATTAATAAATACTATTCCCTCTGGTTTCATATATAAACAAATTTACAAAAAAAACTATTCCTTTAAAAAACAGTGTCTAAATGCATTTAAGTCATACACATTTCTAATTTTAACTCTATGTTTTGACTTAGAAACTGCTAAAAACATGAGAATGTGAAAAAAATAGGGATATATTTGGAAAAGTGATATTTATTGTAATGATTAGAGGTTACTTTGCTTATATTTGAGACTTTCAATTTTTTTGTTTTGTTGCTTATATATAATACGAAGAGAGTATTTATGAACCTATTACAATCGTCCACATCACCAACTAGGGGTGGCAATGAACCGAACCAACTCGAAAAAAGTTCGAGATTCGATTCGACAATTGGTTCGTTGATCTTGGTTCATGAACCAAATGAGCCGAACTTGAGCTAAATATTAAGTTCGTTAATTAAATGAGTTGAACTTGAGCTATATTTAGTTCGGCTCGTTTGGTTCACGAGTTAGCTCGATTAAATATATAACACTTCAAAATATATTTTTAAATAACACTTCAAAAATAATTTTAAATTTATATTTGTTTGATTTTATAAATTTATATTTATATGATTGATTTTCTTTTCCATATATATAATTGATTTTATACATTTAGATAATTGATAATATATATAATACTTTAAAGAAACCAACATAAACACTTAACAATAATATAATAAAAGTTAGTAATAACATTATAGTCTATCGACATCGGCATGTATAATGATGATTTTACGGAATTGAAAAATAAGTAGTCTTATATCAGAGTGTATATAAAATAATGGAAAGTAAAATAGAAAAAAATTCATGTCGAACTCTTGAGTTGAGTTTCGAATTTAAAACGAACTGAACCTAACGAGCCGAACCGGACTGCTCGTGAACTCTAAACGAGCCGAACTCGAGCTGAAAAAAGAGTTAGTGTCGAACTCGAACCGAGTTTCGAGCCGAACCAATTCTTATCGAGTCGAGCTCAGACAGGTGTTTACTGTGAAATTTGGTAAACAACGCTAGTTTGATTATTACAAGAGAGACCAACTAGTAAATCTCGGGACATAGTGCTTTTGTTTATATTTTCAAAGTTCATAATGTTCATTATTGTTCTTATGTTGAAAAGTGTTGTTTTTATGTTTTGGTAACTTGAAACACAAGAAAGAATGCTTATTCAATTTGAATAAACAGAATGGGGGAAAAGAGTCGAAATAAGGATTAAAATGAGATAGAGATGAAAATATTGTAAATTGCATTCAAATGTAAATGATTACAGAAATAAAAGTGGTTCACAGTACATACATTCTCCTTCGATCACTCGTTTCTCGCTTTGACATGGGTACTTTGAGTTTTATCAGGATTTTTGTATAATGATTGTGACCCCTTTTTCGATCACATAACTAAGCTATTTATAGACACTAATTCCTAACTGCTACTAACGCCTAAATAACTACAGAGAGGACGCGTGTCTTGACACGTATTTTGAATTTGAATCCTTTCTTATCTTCTGAATTAGCCGTTGTTTCCATCGAAGTCGAAGTGCTGAGGCTTTTTCCTTGATTTTGCTAAGTCCATAAGCTATCTTTACTCATTGAGCGCTTCGACCCTACTGATCGTTCGACCAACTCGAGAGGATCCTGTAGGAAGGAGAAAATATGCAATGTTCTTAAAACAGAACATTTATTACATGTTCATGCATGATTAATTATTAAATTCATTGGCTCTAAAAACAAAGTATTTAATGCTTAATGATTATTAAAATAATTACATTATTGAACATAATTATTTTATATTTAGAACATATTTTTACTTAATAAAAATATGGGCTAACAACAGGTTCGACTCGACTCAACTCATTTCCAACCTTATCACCAACCATACCCGTACACGGTAAATAAAATGTGTATCGAAAAATTTACATTATAGGATCCCATCTTCCACCAATATCAAATAGGTTGTTATAAGATCGATTATTGCTGCAAATACGCAATTTTCTATCTTTATTCAAGACAAGATAAAGACCATTTGACCATGTCCCTCAACAGGAAACAACACTAATTTATTAACATCATTAATACGTTCAAATGAATTTAAATCACCTTCAAGATTAGAAGAATACATATTGTGTGCTTGAAATAGTTCCCTAACACGTAAGTCCATGAAATCTAACACCTTAGTTGGAAATGTGTGTGACATGCGACTGTTAGTCAAAATTTACTATCTAGAAGACATTGAAATGCTACAAGTTTTGTAAGAAGTAGATGGACGAGGAGGACTTTACTTGGAGGCCCCTTTCACTCCATGAAGTTGCGAGGCTCGTTGAAGCAGACCTAGACAAAAAGATAAGTGTTCGCCTCCACATCTCCCACCCCATCGCATATTGTGACGTCCCCGGTCCCATTGGGATTGGTATACAGACAAAACTGGTTGAGATTTGTAATTAGCTGCAATAAAAGAATACGCTCTTTCAAAAAAAAAGTGAACGACTCCGATCTACAGATAAGAATAAGGGAGAATGAAACACCATAAACTACAAAGTAATGTGGAATTGAATAGCATCAATTGTAGTATTCATTCTTTATGATATATCTAACCATAGTTCTAGAGAAAGATCTAACCAGTTCACTATATTATCATCACTATATTATCATCCATCACACTACAGAGACAAAGGCATACGCTCTTTTCTTCAAGTCTCTCCACAGTTCCTAAAATAAATTCAGATGTGGAGCTAAATTATAATATGAGATCTTTAATTAAGGATAATTTTAATAAAAAGTAAATTAATATGTCTAATAAAATTTCAAACATAAGTGAATTAATTAAAATGATTCATATTCAAAAAAGAAATAGTCTCTTTCAGTTACTAAAGGGATATTGCTATGTGCAAGGCTCAAATTTAAAATTGGGATTCTCCACTTATTTATTTCAAGATGTGAAATTCTGACTACTAAATTAGTTGATAGAAATAGAATATATTGAAAACTAACCCGTATTGATAATGTGATGAAAAGACATCAAGATTGATGTCCGCAATTGCAGCAGAGAATGGAAGAAATGACCGTAGTGGGAGATTAAAAAGATTTTATTTTATTTTGGTGAGAATTTTACACATTGTTTGTTTTAAGGGAAAGTAGGAGGAAAGAAATTAGAAGGAAGGAAAGCACAAATTCCAACATATTTTCCTTCGTTTGGATGCAAAGGAAAGCTGGAAGGAAAGATTAATTTACGCATGGGACCCACAAAAATACTTTCCGCCCACTAATGGAGAGTAAGCTTGCTCATAGCTTCATTTTTTGGCTAGTTACATTTTTGCCCTTTGAATGCAACATTAGTACTTGAACATTTTTTTAAAAATTTTATGTTGCTAAACAAAATTATAGTTTCACGAGTTCCAATAAAAATTATAGTATTCCGTTTAGGTTTCTAAAATAAATATTATGTATAAGCAGAAATTTTTATATATAAGAAAATATATGAACTCTTCTTTAAAAAATATGTATTTAAATAAAAATATTTATACACATAAAGGTATTTATGTCATTGAGTAAAAATATATCTTTCTTTCCTCTCATTTTCTTTTCACTTTCACTCAAACCAAACAATCAAAAAATCATCTCACTTTCCACTCACATTCTCTTTACTTTCTTTTCTTTACCAATCTTTCCTTCTACTTTCTTTCCTCCAATTTTCCTTTGTCATCCAAACACACCCTTAGAGAATGATTTTTTTTTGTGTGTGTGTGTGTGTGAGAATGTATATCGTAAAAATGGGAAGAGAATTGAAGAAGTTGATTGAAAGAAATTGTGAACAATAAACATTATATATAAGTAGGCCGGCTATAGTGGTTAGATGGTCAAACAACAATTATATTTTATAAGCAGACATGCAACGGTCATACTCCTTGCTTATGCACAACCAGACAATGTCATACTCCTTGCTTTTCGAATTTTTTTCCGTGCAATGTGTTAGGCGTTCTCAGTAACTAATTCTTCACCAATGTGTTAGGCGCACTAATTTATTATGCATTTCAAGGAACTATTTCAAAGGTTTCGTTTTTTGTGATTTGCAAATGGTAACATCTGACATATGCATTTTGTGGCTTTTTGAGGAGCTATTTCCACGAAACTCTTTTGTTTTTTTTTTTGAAGGATAGAGGTTTTTGTCACAAAAATTGGACGAATAAATGATTTATGCTTGTAGTGAGATTGTGAGCAGTGAAGAATTGATTGAAATGATTCATTTTAATAAAAATGAATTTTATAATCTCATGAAATGGAGTTTAAATTTTATACGAAACTTTGTGTCAAAAAAAAAATTTTATACGAAACAATTGTAAATTAAAATAGTCATTAATATCACTATTATTGTATTGGGCTATCCCTCCTATTTGGAGTGGCCCAAATGAATGTGGGTTAGTGGCCCATGTGTGAATACCTTTATTATTATTCAACAAAGAGGAATAGGGTTATATATACAGCAACCACACTAATTCCCGAGCCGGTTTTATGCTCCGACCAGTCCCACGAAATTAGAGTCACTACAAGAAATATAATTTTTGGCAACAACTTTTTTTGTTAAAAGTTGTTACAAATCGCTGGTAAAACTATCTTTGGTAGTTTTGCCAACGACTTGTAACAAAAAAAATCGTTGCTAAAAATCATATTTCTTGTAGTGAGTTTTCTAACAATTCAACCGTTGGATCGTCTTGAGATTTTAACAGTGTTCTTCACTCATAGGAGTCCATTCTGAACAGTGAAGATCATATTTTGAGCTTTCTAAATCTGTCTGTAGAGTCCATTTGTTAGCTGCAAATTTCTTGGTGTATTTTGGATTGTTTGTCTCTCTTGATTCTTGTTGTATTCCAAGATTGATGGTAGATCTTGATGATATTTATGTATGCCTCTAACTAGTGTTAGAGAGAACCTTACTTGTACCCATTGTTGATTATAGTGGAGATATTAAGTGGCCTACGGATATCCCGTGGTTTTTTACTCTTAGTTAATGGAGCTTTTTCCATGCTAAAATTGTGTTGTGTTGTTTTGTGTGTTTTGTTAATTGTCGTTATATTTATTATTTGAGAGAGATTGCATCGTTGAATTGTTTCCATTAGTTTGTGGTTTCCTCCCAAATATTGATAATAATTTGTCCTTCTTTAAACTTCTCCACCATTAATTACTAACTTACTAATATATGTACCCTAAGTTACGCATACATTTACGTCCAACGCCATTGACTAACAAATGATTAAATATGTTTATCTTACCTGCAGTCGTTAAACTATTGTATCGTGTCCATTAGGGATGTTCACATCACATGTACGGGTGACTCGTTCAATCCAGTGATCCAACTTAACCTTTATTTTACTTGAATTCGTTCAAGTGCTGGTCCAATTCGAAGCAACCCGTTCAGACTCGAAGTGGTTTGCTTCGGGTAATGAGTTTATAATTCTAAACCCATGAACCAAAGGATTCAACCCATTTTTAAAAAATTGTTACATTTATTATTTTTATAGTATAGTTTAATATTTTTATGTTTTTTTCCTTTTCTTTTTAGTTTCCTTACCAAAAATATATATTTTTATGTTTTAAATCTTAAATTTTGATACTATATTAGAAGTTTTTCATATAATTTCAAGTGTCAAGATATTAAATAGTAAAATTAGTCTAAATTTTGAAATTTTCATAAAATAAATCGTAACATGCATAACTATTTTTTTTTAGAATTGTCTACAAAATTATATGTAATGACTCGTTGACTGAATCCAACTCAACCCACTTACGACTAAATTGGGTTGGTTCAAGTTTAACATGAAAAAATAAGGATTTTATATATAACCCACTTAACTTTGATTGAATCAAATGACAAATTTAGTAAAAAATGACTCAACCCGACCCGAGTACACTCTTATCCGTAATGAATTTTATTTTCAGTTATCCATCGGTACCATTTGTTGTTATCTCTACCTTGGAGCCACACAAATAGATTTCGGAGCGAACATTCATGTTCTCTACGAGGATTTATAAATTATTATTAGGCAACTTCTATGGTACATTAGACAATTTCTAATGTACCGGTACATGGTTATCAAATTAATAAATAAAATGAATATTTTTTTAAGAGAAATTATTTTTTTATCATTAAAAATATTATAATAATCAAATATCATTAACCAAAGTTGTCAAAAATATAAATTTTGATATTTTTTAAATTTTTATTCTTCATAATAGTCAATATTCAATTTTTTATTGAAAAAATGTTAAAATATTAGTGTAATTATTATAAACAATAAAATTGTATTTTTCTTTGTGCTATTATTATATCTAAAATACAATAATTAACTAATAGTATTTTTAATCCATAAAAATAATTGTTTATTCAAGTGTACCGTAGAAGCTCCCTTTTTATTATGAATAACATATTAGTGTAACATTTAAACATTTACTTTGTGAAGTGTAACAAGACAACAACAGCTATATGAACGAGGCCTGCTCTTTACAAAAAAAAACTAGTACTATTTACAGATCCACTGAATCATTAGGATTATAGAAGCCACTCACTCTTTATAAAATTATATAATTAATCAATTAATATAAAATCCTTGGTGTTCTGAATTTTGGCTCGCGATTGAAGGTTTACATTACACAAGTAGTCTTCAAAAATACATGATTTGACTCACGTGCGCATATACTTTTTATTCTACAAATAGGAATAGGTCCAATCTTTTGTTATTATAATTAAAAACTATTGTCATAATCTACAATGTGTTGGTAATCATAAGAAAGAAAGAATATTTAAAAAGTACCATTGTAATTAAAAATTCAAAGCCACCCTCTCTTTCTCCAATTCTTACAAAACTTTTTCCCTAGTTTATTCCATTCCAAATTGAACGGTTTTATTTAATAATTTAACCCATTTGATTATTCTCTCAATATGCACTTCCCTTCTATATATACACAAGTGCAAATCATTCAAATCTTCCATGCAAAAAGCGAAACACATATACACACTTAGATAAAGAGAGTTATTTTTCACTAAACGAATTAAATATATTCATTCATTCAAATTGATAAAAATTTTCGATTCATTATATACCAAGAGAGATAGATATTATTTTGTAAGTAGCTTTATAGAATGGATTTTTACTCTTCCGCTGATTTATTTGATATTTCATGGGAAGACATGTTTTTTTTCAACAACATCGACTCTGATTCTTCATCCTCTAGTGGTGAAATGGATTTACAAAAACCCGCATACAATATTACATACAATGGGCACATCAAAGAAGAAAATCCACCACCAGCGGTATCAATTGCTCCAAAAACCCTAAATCCACAACCGAGACCATTTAAACGAGAGAAGAGACTCTATAGAGGAGTGAGGACACGACCATGGGGAAAATATGCCGCAGAGATAAGGGACACAACAAGAAATGGTGTTCGTGTGTGGATTGGAACATTTGACACGCCTGAAGCAGCCGCTTTAGCTTATGACCAAGCAGCTTTCTTAACACGAGGATGTAGGGCAATCCTTAATTTCTCCGAACATGTTGTGAAGGAGTCTCTTCAAAACATGAATTTGAAGACATTGTTAAATCACGGTAGCTCACCCTTGTTGGAACTTAAAAGGATGCATGTCTTGAGAACAAGATCTAAGACTTGCACTAAAAAGGTTAAAAGGGATTCCAAGAATGGAGTGATGAAAAATGCTCTAAATGTGTTGGTGTTGGAAGATATGGGTTCTGAATATCTAGAACAACTTTTGATGAGTTCTATTTGAACCAAATACTTTATTCGTTAATTTAATTTGAGCTCATTCATTTAGCTTGATTTTATTCTTTAAGTTGTTTCCTTAAACAATTCATTCATTTTATTCGAACCAAAGTTGTATAAACATGAACATTTCTTGTGCATAATGTTGAACATTAATATTTGTATATTAGATATTTATATAATGGATCTTTTTTGTTTTTTTAAAGGCTCCTATATGATGGATCTCAATTTCTTAATAATTTATATCAAATACGTCTTGTAGTCATAGTTCAATTTACGATTCCAAGTTGTTTTTTTTTAAATATTGTTAATTTTTAATTTAGTTTAAAATATGAACTACACAATTTTTTTTATAGATTATCAATTGCAACTTGCAAGTAAAAAGAGTGATATAATGTGGTATAGTAATTTGAGGTAGGAACACTAGAGTCTCGTGTTTTCACAATGCAGAGGAATAATGGAGCTCAGCTAAATCTGTAAAACATTGTTTCCTGAAGCATGGTTATTTGATTGAGATTAACATTGTGAATTTGAAGATCTAGTACTTAATTAAAATCATTAAAGTGTTGGACAGCCACACTTTTTTTTATCCACGCACCTGCACCGTTGTTGGCCTGTTGAGCACAACTAGTAACAAAATGTAATTATAACAAAAAGCAAACAATAAGAACACAAGAAAGTTTGATAACGGAGTTCCCCGTAAGTACGTCTCCGACTGCAGAATTTGCTACAGCTCGTTTGGATTATATGAATGAATTAATTAGAGTTTCAGTAATACAAGTAGTATTTATAATAATAATAATGATACGGACATAAATATCCTTGAATCATACCGTGGGGCTATCGCCCCGCACCCCCTAAAACATGCCTAATCCCATATCGCCATACTCAACATGGCCGCATTCAATGGGACACGCCACCTAACCATCTTTGTCGGAAAGACTTTGGATACAAGGAGTCAGTTAAACCCTTCGTTGAACTATCGACTCTGATACGTTGGGTCACAAGAGGGAACAACCGGGGATCATTCACAATAGACTCAAAGCAATTATACAAGTGAATTTTAGGCCTTCTGTTTTTCTGGTTTGAAATCCATTTACCTTTGTATTTCGGAGGGTTTGTATTTATCCTCTCTTTTCTATATCAATCAATAAATTTTAGTTTTTCAAAAAAAAAAAAACTATACAAATGAATTGAACACTAAATCTTAATCCAAAATTTTAAATCGTTAGGTTCATGAATCATCCCACTTATAAAGTGTTCATCATAATCGAATCTTATTTATGTATGTAACGTAAGATATACCTAGTCAATATATAAAAAGTATGACATTTCTAAGTAAAATCAAGTTGCATATATATGAACACATCGTAAGCTTCGAACTTTTAAACGACATTCAAGAATTTGGTAAATCAAAATAACGAAAAAGTAGCTAGCTACACAAAATTGACGACGACAATTGGTCACATGCATATATAAGATTTAAAGGCAAGTTGCACAACCTGCGAGTCATCGAAATGATTCATGATCCATATATACTGTGATTCATATTCATGCCTAAAATAGATAACCATATATAGCTAAGTCATGATATTGATTGGATTTAACTTTGTTTCGAATTGAAATATATTCACATGTATCAGAAGATCATAATAACCATGCATACTCCCAAAAGATAATGAAAGCTTTGATTTTAATTTCCTCAAACATATGTACGGTTTTATTTGGCTACAATATATATATCATAGCATCTTTATTCAAACACAATTTTCAATGTATAAGTGATTGTTAGGAATTTGACATTGAGTATATATAAATATTCAAGGTAATATTTTAGGTTGTGAGGCTCTCCCGCTTAATATAAAGGGTCTTGCTAACGAGTGTCCCCGGGGCACTCTTTAAGCATTCCATTTATAGAAGTTTTTTATTAAAAAAATTAAGCATTACAATTTCCAATGCATTGACTTTATGCATTCCCATAAAAATTCTATAAAAACCTTACTATTTAAAGTCTTAAAGAGTGCCCCGGGGGCACTCGTTAGCATTTGCTTAATATAAATTAGTATTTTGGATTGAGTTCAATTCGTTGCATAGAAAGTCCCAATAGTTAATGTTTTTATTTGAGTGTTGAACGACATAAATGACTATTTATCAGCTAGATTAAAGTTTTCACTTTTCATTGAATAATAATAGGTGAGTGAAGCCGCCAAAGAAATAAGGGACATTAACTTTTAAAAGACGGGTGACAATATTAAGAGTTTCACATTAAATAGAAACTCAAAGTAGTACTTAAGTTATCATATCAAATATTTAGAGTTGAACTTTCCTAGCTTGTAGGTTTAAATCCTACATTTTTTGTAAAATCTGGTTTACTATACTTGAAACTATTTGTCGTTAGGAGTCACAATATGGTTCGAAAATCTTTCAAAGACGCTAAATTTATTAAGAAATGCTTTATAAGTGACCATCAATAGGAAGTATATATATCTCAAGCGACCAATGATAATCAGTTTTATATATATATATATATATATTAAAAAATTATATTGTAATAAAAACATTAAATAAAAATATACACTATGCAACTATACACTATGCAATTTCATATTTTTAATTCGCTTAATAAACTAACTAATTATTTATTTATATATTGCATTTTTAAATAAAAAACATAAGTATTGATTACATGAGAAATATATCAAATAAAACGAAATCAAACTATAAAAAGTGCATTATTCCAAAGATGTATTTGGAATAAATTACAAACTACAACCAAGCAACCAACAAAGCATACAAATATGTTGTTAGAACCTCAATTGAATAATCAATCAACCAATTTATCAATATTGAAGTTATATAAAAAATCCCAAATTTTTAAAACGCTAAACCATAAATTTTCTATTGTTTACCTTAGTATTATTTCAAAGATGTTGGAAGATTTTTCACTATTGTATGTATTTAGTTTGGTGTTTTATTTGAGGGGATTTAATTTTAGAGAGAAGTTGGAAGAAATGAATAAAAGCAAGAAAAAATATTTTGAATTTTTGAGGAATGGTGCAAAACAAAATAATTAGGGGGTGCAAAATGCAAAATCATAGAAGTATTAGTAATAAAAATTAAAAGTCCAGGGGGTGCACCTGCACCCCCTCACTGGTGCACAACACCGCCCCTGATGATAATATTCCAATTATCGCAACCAACTGTGTTGTCGAATTCATGAAATGATCTTATTTTTTATGGAAAGACAATTGATGTTGAGTAATTGTTAGATAGGATTCAATTCTCCTCTTGAAAATGATTTTATGTAAGATCTTTGCTCCCTTGCGAGTGGGTGGTGGAGCCCATCGGCGGGTGCCGATAGTAGTATATGTGTGGTTAGCAGTCTTGGTATCTCTCCTGTATTTTTGATATTATGGGTGTCAGAGTGGTTATATTATGTTATATCGCGGTGTCCATGTCAGAGTATATCTTTCATAGATCTCATTATATTGCAAAATTGAAATTTATTATAGATCATGTTCATGTTGCATGCCATTCAAAAATAAAAAAAATAAAAAGTTAGAGAGATAATGTAAATGTTTAAAATTTTCCACGGTTTCATAGAATTTCCTTGGGTCTACTGTAGCTTCTTTTTTTGACACAATAGAAGCAACTTCCATTACATTGCATTACATTAAAATATAATTATTATTACATCATCAATTGCATAAAAAACCGGCACTTGTCGTTAGGAAGACCGCTCCATGCAATGCATATGGAAACCCGGTTGTCTTTAACCATGAATTTCAAACAATAAAATGATATTCATGCATGTATCTGCTTTCTTCGTTCAAATCAACACAATGATTATTGATCAAGATATGATCTAGATCAATGGAGCGAGTTGCCCATTATTGTACTAGTATTTGTTAAGTTATAAGTCATTTCTAATACTTTATTCATTTCAAAATATAAATAAAAATGAGTCAAAAAATTTTGATATATTTAATTCAAAATATGGATCAATTACATTTATTTTTGTTGAAGAATTTTGTTCATAAAAAATTGAACCATATATAAAATAGAGGAGGGATCCGTTGACTCCAGGAGTAAGTCTTCCATTGACTTACTCCACTTAATAACTTGATATCGGCATTATATTTTTTCGATCCAACCGTTAAATTCAAAGATCTCATTGAGTAGATCAACTCCACAAATTTTTGTAAAAATTGAAAAAATGTAGTTATGTATTTTAGACTATTGAAATTCAACGGTTTTTTCTAAAAGTTTTTCGTACGTTCATTTGAAGTGTTCATAAAAAGTATCAAACGATTTTGAATTTTTATAAAAATTTGAGGAATTGATCTACTCAATGAGATCTTTGAATTCAACGGTTGGATCAAAGAAATATAATGCCGATATCTAGTTATTAAGCGGAGTAAGTCAATGAAAATTTACTCTGGAGTCAATAAATCCATCCTCTATAAAATATATTAAATATCATTTTACCTCACCTCCCCTTCAAAATCTCCGAACTAAATAGACACTTACTCTTTGAATGTTTGAAAAGCTAATTAAATCTCACATATGTGCGCGTGCATTCTTGTTTAATATTCATAATAATATTTAATTTAATTATACATGGCAGCTAGATTATATTCATGGATGTTTTTGCATATCATCTCAAATCTATGATGCAATTTTTATATATAAAAATTAAAACGACACAACTTGTTTTTTATTAAGTTAAAAACGGCACTACTTGTTATGTTAAATATGAAAGTAAAAAATGGCAGGTGCTAGTGGATGAAGGCCCACAATAGGACATGGTCAAATTCACTAGATCATCATATGATCCTAATGAAATAACTACTACTTCCTCCGTCCCAAATTAAATAACACAATAAACTATATTATACTATTCACATATATTAATAAATTAAATTAAATATTAGCATATAAAATATTGAATTCGTCTCAATAAATATTTTTTAAATATCAAATTTTTATAAGTTTTACTATAATACAATTAAAAATATTAATCATAGAAATTATATATCGGCATACGTGAAACAGTCAACTGTATCACTCATTTTAAGATGGAGGGAGTACTAAACAGCTTCGGCCCCACCCAAGTGTGCGGCGATATTAATTTTTGGATTTCAGAATTTTAAGACACTATAATAATAATAATAATAATGTTTAAAACATCATCAAACCATTCTTTCTCTTTTTCTTCTCTTCCAACCTTAGCCGTCATTCCTTTTTTTTCTTCTTCTTAGTCTATTGAAGATAGGTAATTTTAATTTTGGCCTAAAATCATCCCTCCAAATTATTTTTCTTCCCCGTTCTAATAAATAAGTGCGATTTTCACATATTTGTTTCTTTTGATTTCGGTACGGTGTATTTGGTTGTTCCATCTTTGTGCGGTGTTCATTTGTTTTAGGTTGAAGAGTAGTTTCAATCTAGTGCAGATTCAATCAATGCCGACTTTGATATCTTCAACACTACAGATCCA
This sequence comes from Trifolium repens, assembly GCA_030408175.1. Taxonomy (NCBI): domain Eukaryota; kingdom Viridiplantae; phylum Streptophyta; class Magnoliopsida; order Fabales; family Fabaceae; genus Trifolium; species Trifolium repens. The sequence goes on from CP125848.1 coordinate 47,783,534, forward strand.
GAGGCATGCAAGGTCGGTCCTGAGTTTTTGGAGGTCATGTTTAAATATTAAAAATGGACACCTAATAACAAATGTTAAAAAATAGAAAAGATTTATCCTCTATTTAATTTTATTTTTTTACTTAATTAGGATTTTTTTTTACTAAACATATGATATTTTATGAAAATTGGTAATATATAACAATTATTATAGGGTCTCAAAAATAGGTAAATTCTAAAATATGAACCACTTCATCAAGTGGTATATGGTGGACCAATTATGAATAACACTATAATAAATTTTGTAAAATTTGTATTTGTTATATTAATATTGATCACTTGTCCACGGTGGACCACTTGTGAAGATGGTCCACCGTAGCATTAACCCTCAAAATTAATCTATTAAATACATCTAATATTTTATAAACATTAACAATATATAACTATCATTATATGACCTCAAAATTTTGAGGCCCGATGTCGTCGCTCACCCTACACCCTTATGGGGGCCGGGCCTGGAGGCATGGATATTCCGGACATTTTGATATAGTCATATTTGTAGGCATCTGTAGTATGCCGTTTTATACTATTAATATGGATGTTGTGAGTTTTTTAACAGATTTATCATTTTTGTTTTTAGCGATTATCAATTTATATTGCATCATATACTCTATTAATTTAAATAAATAAATAAATAAATATCGTTTATTTTGTCAAAAAAATATAAAATAATAATAATAATAATTATGTTTGTATAATATCAAATGCGTATAAATAGATAAATAGTAAATTAGTATTTTTGCGTGGAAGGTTTTTTATTCAAATTTTCAGAGCTTTCAAATAGTTGGAGCAGGATCCTAATATTAAAATAGTGGTATTGACAACAAGGTAATGTTGACCAATGTGAATTAGCAATGGTAAAGATGGTATGTTGTTGACAGTTGACACAAACGAATGTATGTGTTTTCCACTCAGTTGGTATTATCGTTATTCTTAAGATAACAATTTGATATAAATTAACTTACACTTTTATTTTATTGTCTCAAAAAGAAAATCGTTGTCTATGTAACTGATAAAAACTGTTGTCTATTTCAGATTTGGACTTAGCGGCAATTATTTCTGACTGGCTTAAATAAAAAAAATTGTTGCTTATACGTATGAATGCAAATAGATGCAAATATTATAAGGAGTATGGACGCTAAAAAAACTGTTGTGTATTGTTTTAGCAACATTTTTCTGTGTAAAATTGAGCCAAGCATTGGTTTGATAGAATCCCCAAGAGTTATATGTTGTCATGTTCATGGTGAGTAAATTGGACGGTGGCATTTAGCATGGTCAAGTGTTATTTTTGTCCACCATGGTCTAGTTTATTTTTTTACCATCAGATTAAATAGGAGCACTGATTTTATTATAGGTTGTCCACACTATATTCTTTTCACATTGCCTTCCATCTTTATCTTCAACCTGACTCAGTACACTTCCACCCACCAACCCACTGAGTTAACTCGCTCAGAACATAAGAAGGCCAACAATAACAACATCATGCTTGCAGCCACTGTTTCTCTCCTCATAGTGATCCCTTTGTCCTCCTCCTCCACATCAACGTCAATGGTTCCTAGCTCAGCCCACCTCACAATCAAATCCTCACCACCGGCAAGCTCCGGCAAACCTCTCCGATATTCTAACTTCCACCACTCCCCACCACCACAAACAACCCACTATCACAAAAACATCTGCTCTCTTCACCTAGGGAAATTGGAGAGCTTTCAAAGCTTGAAATTTTGTATTCACCTTTGTGTTTGATCGAAAACCATTACCTAAAGAAATGAGAAAAACTCAATCGTTGGCCAAACTTGATTTTCTCATAACCCTTTGAGGTGTTCAATCCCAATGTTCATTGAGAAGTTGAAAAATTTGAAATTTATTTTTTTGAGCTTAATAGATATTTTCCATATGAACTAGAAAATTGTTCAAAGTTAGCTTCTGTCATACTTTCTAACAATCTAGCTTTTTTTAGTTTGGTTCTTTACTACATTCAATTGAAAAACAAGAAACAAATATATACATAAAATTACCTCAAGTACCCAATTATTATTAAATATAAACAGAAGACAAAAGAAAGAAACCCAAAAAAGTGGTGGTGGTGTTGGGAGACAGTGTGTGAAGAAAAAAATTTAATAGTGAGAGACTATGGTAAGATTGTATTCTTTATTTGATCTAATGGCTAAAAATCAACTTGACCATGGTGGGAAAATAGTTCACTTCCCCATACTAAATGCCACCAAATTGGACGTATGAAATTGGAATTAGGCAAAAAGTCAAGTTGAGTTTTGTAACATCTTTAACCAAGGCTAACATTTTTACAAATTACAAATATATGGTATGGTCCGTTAGCCTACTTAAAAATGCTATTTTATATTAACATATTTAAATAAGTAATCTAATATATGTAAATAGTTAATAAACTAATGAGATTAAATTTAAAATTATTGAGAATCCTATAATATATTTTAGAGAATCTTACTAATGTAGGTTTACAACTTACATTATTGAAAAGATTAGTGAAATTATAATTTTATCCAAAATACAAAATTTAATATCTATACTAATATATAAAGGGGATACAAATTTTTGGGATGACTTTTTCAATATTTCTATTTTACCCTTAAAAAAAACTACAAAAAAAAAAAGTTAAACACAACTTCCACATAAAAATGAGGTTAAATAGTTATCAATTAACTAAGTCCAATAAAAAAGGAGATTAAGTAGTTCTTTATATTTGCAAAATAGAGAATATCGATCACAAAAAAAAAGAAAAAAATATTGATCACACAAACGGACACGTTTGGCGGCTAGTAATAATAAAAGTAATAAAAAATTATTTATATTTACATAAGTATGCCAATTTATTAAGCCTAAAAGGTTTATGTTGAGTTATATCTAACAGAAACGTTAGATTAAAAAAATAATATATTTCTTAAAACATATATTAAATCAATCCCTAAATTTTTACATTTTTAATCAAATTTGTTCTTGAATTTTACACAGAGTAAATGAATTTATTTACATTTTTATTTATATTATTATATTAAATTATATGTATATTAATTTTAAAAAATGTAATACTATTAAGCTATTATACTTTCTTAATAGAAAAATTATTTATAACATAATACAAACATAACGTGAATTTTTCAACAAAAATATAAACTTGAGTATGTGTGTTTTCTTAGTCCTACTTGCTTTGGGGACATGAGGATGAGGTTCTCCCGATCCTAGACCAATTTCTTCCTCAATCTCTTTGGGCCAGATTTCCAAATAATTTTTTGAGACATAAATAGTATTAAATAGAAGATATGGATATTTTAATTAAATCATAGAACGCGCGAGAAAATGTGTAAGATGGTAAAATAAGTTGTCATGATATTTAACTGGCTGTATATTTTGAATCCAGGCAACTTATTGAATTTTTTTCGATGAATACTTCTCTACCTTTTCATAATTTGAGAATATTTACTCTTTAACCAATGAGAACAAACTACCTAAGTAGATTTGTATGTGTCCCCACAACTAACTTGTGGACCACATACAAATCTACTTATGTGGCTTGTTCTCATTGGTTGAAAGATAAATACCCTCAACTTATGAAAGGGTAAATTAAAAAAAAAAAAAAAAAATCATTTTTCTCTTTACCTCTTTCATGGTTCTCTCATATCCACTAAACAATCCTCTTTTTTTCTTTTCAAAACAATTTGGATTCTTGATTATTTTTTTTGAATGAGCAAATTTCGCAATATATATATATATATATATATATACACACAAAAGGTAGACGGATAACAAACTGCACTGCTAAATCTTTTTGTATATAGCAAAATTCAATCTTTATAAAACTACATTCATAAACCTAAGCGACACAATATTGTTATGTATGACCTTTTGAACTCTTTTCGGAAGGTCCACAGCCTCTTGTTCTAGTAAGTCAAAAGCGTCGAATATAAGCAGTATAAAAACATGTCGATTATCAAAGTATTCTTTTTATTTTTGAAATTTCAATTCGTTGCAAAGAAGAAACATGGAGGTAAATAAATTTTGCAAAGCCTAGAAGAAACATGGAGGTAAATAATTTTTTTCCAACTAATTGGTATATTTTGAATCATGAGTATCCTAACACATTGTTGTTTGTCAAAATTGTGAGGCCTATTGAGTCGGTCCATTAGTACATAACTTTTAAAAAATTCTCTTCCCTCATCCCCTAATACTCTCTTATTCCCCTATAAAATTACATTTTGTTCTTGCGAAAAAAAAAATCAAACTTTAAAAAGTTCAAAAAATATGTTCCAAACTTCTTTTGCATGGACAAAAATGTAAATTCTGAGCATAAGAGAGTGTTTTGGGGGAGGGAGAAGAGAATTCTTCTAACTTTTCAATGGTTGGGCTGTAAAAGGAAAGGCCAACAACTATCGAAAATTGCTATTTAGGTCCCTCACATTTGCTCCCACACCCCCCTTAAATCTCAAAATACCCCTAAATTACGTTCCAGTGGAGTTTGGATTCCAGGAAATGAAATAAATAAAAAATTGCGTAAGGGTCTTTGCGCTAGTGTGTCCTGCTTTTCGTAGCCTGTGTAACGAAATCTTTGATTTCGTCAACTACGGGGCGAAGATGTTTGAAAATTTGGCGTAAATTCTGGGATATGCATTTCGTTGCTTACGTTACGATGCCTTTAGTTTCGTTTCCTATCTTACGAAATCTTTTTAAAGGGGATTTTTGTCAAGAAGGGGGGCGTGAGAGCAAACAGAGGGGGCGTATATAGCAATTTTCACAACTATCAAACCTTTTTGGCCCATATAGGGTGGATCAGATTAGTATTGGCCCATTGTGAGGTCAGCATGAGATTTTTATTAGAGAATGCTAATAAAAAATTTAAATATTATCAATTAAATTTGAATTATTAGTAAAAATGTATTTAAATATGTAAACTCATTAAAAAAAATACATTTATCTGAAACTTTATAGATTATTAATTTGGTTCAATTGGAGGATTACAAATTGAGTTAAATTGATATTCAGGGTTAATGTAAAAACAAAACTAACAAGTAGATATTTGTGAGAAATTAATATAACAAAGTAGCATAAAAAAATTAAATTAATGAATAAAACACAGAACAATAGGAGTTGTCCTATCCACATATAGTTCTTTATTTTTCTGCAAATCAAACGCACCCTTATAAGGGAGGTTGTGGGAATTTAAAAAAATTTATGATGAGGTGTATATAAGTAATGAAGAATGTGATTTTTCAAGTTGGAGTTGTAGAGTTTAGGGTTTAGGATCCTACTTGAACGTGTTACTATCAGATATTATTTCGTATTATGGAAATCATAAATTTGTGCGAAGGACACATGTTTTAGTAAACATAGTGTTGCAAAAGAAACATTTTGTGTTATTTATCCTTTTCGGTGTGTGGGAAAAAATAGGGCAACTTTCTTTTACATTACATTAATTTTTTAAACAAAAATGGTAAATATTAAAATATGGGTCTTGCGGGTCATTCAGAATGCATAACCTATTAATATTTGAATTGAGCTATTTTAACAGTCCATGTAACAAGTTGGCGACTTAATCCAAACTATTTATACGTGTTGGTGCACCAAACCGAGTCCACAAGCTTGTCGACAACCATAATTGTTGTAATTCATGTTATGCATATTTTGGTTAATTATCATATAGAGTGAATAATGAGACAACTTAGTCTATATTTAAACCACTAGTCTATAAGTGTAAAAGAACAAATTACGTTCATTGTTACAATATCCAAACCATTAGGATCCGTTAAGGTTCTAACCAAGGAGCATGCAGATTCCAAAAATGCATATACATATATATAGACAGACAGTGTGATGATCCCTCATCATTTCTACAAATCAAGACTCTTTTCAAAGTAAATTGGTGTGTTTGTGCAAATAAAAGACCTACAAGTGATGGAGAATCAAATGTTTTCAAGAGATCCCTTGTAACACAAGCCAATACCAAAAAGGAGGGAAAACAATGTCAAAAAGTGGTTAAATTGGTTTGAAGTTCGCGCGAGGCGAGAAGAAGCTCGCGCGCGCGAAAATTGATGAGTAAAAGACCAAAAACCTTATGGTAGATTCGCGTGCGCGAAAGGATTACTCGCATGCGCGAGGTTTTGAGCTGGAAAGATGGAATCTCCCTGGTGAATTCGCGTGTGCGAAGATGAGGCGAAGATGAAGCGAAGACCGCGCGAAGGCAGGCGAAGCTGGCGCGAGTTCTGTGCTTGAATTTTGTAGTTCGCGCACGCTAACTAGATCTGAGGCGAAGCGAAAAGCGGAGCGAACGGCCGTGCTTCAGAAACCTATAAAAGGAAATTTGAAGCTTTGTTGAAGGGTTCGAACTTTTGAAGGAAGAATTGTATGTGTGAGTATAGTTTGTCTCCAGAGCTCAGATCTGAGAAGATTTTGAAGAAAGGATTGAAGATCATGACTGGAAGGGAAGATTTCTGCTTCAGATTCACCATGATTCTTGGCTAAACTCTCTAGATTGAATCTCTATGTAGACATGAACTCCATAATCTTGTAGCTAAACTCTTGATCTATTGAATTCAGTTTTCTTTTATGCATATTCAATTTTGTGTTTAATGCTTATCTTTCCTTGATCTAGTAAGATTGATTTTAGTGATTTGAGTTTCTATGAGAATAGCATTTAAATCATGTACCTAGATTGATAGAACACATGTTGATACTTAAGAGAGTTTGTATGAATTTGTGTGATTGCATGATTAACCGTTCTTAATCCTCTATTAATGTTGAACTTGAATTAGCTAAGAGATTAGGTAATTAATGATAATTAGAGAGTGTCACTTCCAAAGAGATTTGGAGTTACAACCTAGGTTAATCCATCTTGCATGAAATTGATTTAATACTTATAAATTTAGCTACCACACTTAATGAGTTCATGGAAGCATAGAGGTTCAATCGTTTCTAATTCCGTATTCGAAAGTAGTTTTACCGTTAATTGCATTTTAAATTTGAATCTTAAGAATTTCCCCCCAAAGTATGATTTCAATTGTTAAACATAGCATAACTACTTGAGATAATTTGTGCACTTGCGAAAATATCCGTCACAGTGGTTTATCGAAGAAAAATTATATAGGACCTTTTCTAGTTGCAGAGAGTAGAGACAAAAAAAATACATTTTAATTATTGTCATTATGCTAAAATTTGTTAAAATTTTCACAAAAACTTTTTTAGATAGAATTTTTTTTTTAAAAACTAAAATATGTTTTCTTTCTAATATACATAATGCCATCACAAAGTCAAAAATCTTTATTAGTGAATTATTTTTGGAAGAAAGAAACCACAAACATTTCATGCAAAATAAAGCTAGACCACTCTCTTTTACATGCATGTTCATCATAGCTAGCTAATTAATTCTTGCTATTCAATTTCTTGAGCTACCTGTACCATCATCTTTCACCTGATCAAGAAGTTCTTCCAACAACTTATTATCAAAGCAAGCCAATTGATCAAAAGTATCATCACCACCTTGACTTTCTTGTTGTTGTTGTTGATAGGAATTTATGGAAGAAGAATTAGACAATGTATTATTTGAGGTTGTTGAAGTACTAGAATGAGCAAAATCATTTGGGAAATTAAGAATAGCTTTATGACCACGAAAATGAAAAGCAGCAGCATCATAAGCACGTGCAGCTTGTTCAGCTGTATCAAATGTTCCAAGCCAAATACGAGAACCTTTTCTTGTTGGATCACGAATTTCAGCTGCAAATTTACCCCATGGTCTTTTACGAATTCCTCTATATCTTACCTCTCCATTATTATTTCTATCTCCCTCCATTGAGATTCAATTTGGATTATTAGTAAATGAGATTAATTATAAGGTGGTAGAAATTAAGTTAAATGGGTACAAAATAAGCAATATTTATATTTGCATGAAGTGTTTGTGTTAAGCTTGGCTAGCTTGACCTTCTCCAGGGTCGTAAGTGACGGTTTGAATTTCAACTTAATTAATTATATTAAATAATAAATTGAATTAAAAACCAAATTGACGAGCTCATACTAGGACGAATTGTTATGAATAAATGATCTAGCTAGTTTAATTTATGATGGTAATAACAATTTTTGGTCTGATTTTACTTATCTCGTGACTGAACTCAGGATTACTGTAATCTATCATACTTCTAAAAACTAGACGGTTAATACAAAAATCAAATTGATATCTAAAAAATTGTCAGTCAACTAAATATTTTGTTCTTTGCAATAATGCAAATATTTCACTTTAGCCTCTAATTGTCTAATATTATTCGGAATGTAATATTTAAAAATTAAAAAATTGACACATACATGAAACTTTTTTTTTAATTCGGCGAGTGTCCTCCTTTATTAACTTCAAATCAAATACCTCAAGGTTGATGAAGGTTATCGAAAGTGCAGATTATATGGTAAACAAATGTGAAAATATTTGATATATTGGTATATGGATTCGAGTAAAATTATATTAATGTTTATTTGTTATATTAATTATGCTGTTATTAACAAAATGTTTTTAATTCAAGTGGACCTCGTGAGAATCTAGTCTAGAATTAAAAAATTGAGAAAGATAGTTCAAATGTAATTTGAGAAATGTAAGTTCATCCATGACGAATACAAGTAGTGATGCTCACGCCATGATCTCCAAATTTTTTTATTGTTTTCCTGTAAAACGCTTGGGCCCTTTGAACAACAAATAAGGCTTGGCTTTTATTTTTATCACCCTACTATTTTACTCGCGCACCTTGTAAAATTATTAAAATATTTTTGTTCGCTATTTAAATAGAGGATTCTATATTTAAAATCTTAAAATTTTCATTTTAAGAGTGTATCATTTTTCAAAAAATTTATTTTTATAATATCTGCTACTTAAGTAGTGGATATTATAAAAATGAGAAGTTTTTATGTAAGGTATCTTCATGTAGGGTGTTTTTTTCTTAAATTTTGTATTTTTATAACGTCCGCTATTTCAGTAGCGGACAAAAATTTCATATAGGGTATTCTAAAAATTATTCATTCTTACAACATCCGCGACTTAAGTAGCGAATGAGTAAAATAAAAAGGTGTAAAACGTTCGAGTAATTGATAGGAATACAAAATTAAATTCCGTAAGGCTTAGGAAACAAGTGGCCCAACCTGATACTCCAAAGTAAAATTTTTTTCGGCCCATATTGTTATAAACTTCTCACACCGCCTGAATTTTCAGAAACATCCTATTTTAGAATCTATATCCTACAATCTAAAACCATTTACTCAAATAAATTTTGAATCCATCATTTTGTTAAGGTTTCTATCACTTTCTTCTAAGGATACTCTAAGGAAGAAACTCTGGTCCTAGCTATGAGTTTCTTTCTCTCTTTTTTGGGTACAACTATGAGTTTCTTTACTCCTCCAAAAGAATGTTAATTAAGTACATAATTAAATGTTTTTTAAGTTGCTGAACTAAGAGATGCATAAATATAAAGTAATATAAAAATATATTGAATGAATCTAAAAAATACATTATCAAAATATTGAACTAGAGTAGTTATATAAACACTTTCTAAGACGAATCGTTGTAAAAATTCAAGTTTAATCTTGGTAAAAATAATTCTTAACCAGTGATAGGAAGAGAATTCCTATCAAAACTAAGAATTAGGTTATACACTAAAACTAGGAAAAAAAAATTAAAAATTAACTAAGAAATAAAATAAAAAGTTCATTAATTTGAATCATTGATTCTAAAGTGTGTCAACAAAGAGTAAAGATCCTCTCTGTAAGGCAAAAACTCCAATAGTGAAGAGGGTTGGAGAAGATCGTGAGGTAGCAGTGCCAGGATCGCCGAATGCTCGGGCTATTACACTCTCCATTTTCAATGATCTCCATTTCTTCTACTACCAAAGTTTTTTAATATTTTGGAACTCAGGTTCCCTCCATTTATTATCTATCCATTTATTTTTCATTTGGAGAGAGATAGACACAAGAATCTCTCTCAAATTTAGACCTTTTTGGATTATTATCCATTAAAAAGGTCTACCCACCAAAAAAACCAATTACAACCTATAGGCAAAAATAACAATACAACTAAATCAAGTAATTCCAACACCAAACAAAATAACATGTTAAATCACTACATATATAAATCATATTTAATTTATTTCTTTTAGTCTTCGACCACTACTAAATAAGAGTCTTCATTTTATTAACATCGATTCCACCAACAATTCCTTTTGGGCGAAAATTTTATTATTCTATTAATTTTCAAATAAGCCAACAACAAATTACATGAATTGCCAAAAAAAACTTTTTAGCAACTCTTTATTAAATAAATTGCTACTATCAAATTGTAAAGCATGATAATTCATCCTTTACTAGTGTAGTTAATTAGTGCAATACTTATATAAGTCATCCTTTTTGTTTTCGTGCTAGCAATTCTCGAATACCACAAGATCATTCAACAAAAGTTTCACAACGATATCTTCCTCTTGACTTTGAATTTTGAAAGAAAGAACAGACGATGCAATGGACCAATTAACTAACAAACAACCCAAATATGTACTATTTAATAAATAAAAATTATTATACTTACCTAAACGTTAAATTATTGAAACAATAAGGAACTGACAAGTGACAAGTTATAAAGATTCATGTACCTGCTTCCATGTCACTAAAAGCACGAGGCGTCGCATGAGGGCCTACATACCTATCAATATTTTATAATGAGACTTCATATATCTAAATTCTAATCTATTTTTTTTTAACGAAAAATATATTATTATAATTAAAAATTAAATATTTGCATGAATAAAGTTCCGTAAAAAAGGAACTACATGATAAAGATATTGTATATATATAAACAGAATATTAACAAAAATATTGAAATAGACATCACCTAATAAAAGTTCACTTTTAGGTTCTGTTTGGTAAAACATAGCGGATAGTTGATAAATTAACTTATAGCGGATAACTTATAAACTAGCTTTTAACTTATAGCGAATAAGATAATTGATTGAATTTGTAGTGTTTGATAAAATTAATGGTTGAACTAGCTTATAAGTATGAAATGACATAAAAAAGATATGTTTAATTAATATTTAATTCTTTTCATGTAAGATGATAGGGGTAAAAGTGGAAGGAAAGATAATAAGCTATAAGCTATAAGCTCATAAGCTACTTGAAATAACATTTGAAAAATAAGTTATAAACCAGTAAAATAAGCTATAAGCTTTTTTAAAAAAACTGTTATCAAACAAAATTTTTAGCTTATAAACTAAAAACTAGCTTATTTGGTTTACCAAACAGAGCCTTAATTTTATTCTTAAAAATGACATTCTTCACCATCTTAACTATCAGAGATGACAACAATTCAACCTACAGAGAAGCCACAAATTTTAGTACGTACTCCTTCTGTTCCAATTTAAATGACACAGTTGACTATTTCACGGATACCGATGCACAACTTTGATGATTAATATTTTTAATTGTGTAATAGTAAAAATTATAAAAATTTGATATTTTGAAAATACTCATCGAGACGAATCAAACAACGTCTTATATGCTAATATTTATTTTTGTTTATTAGTAGAAAAATAAGATCAAAACAACATATATGAATAATTCATAATAGTCAACTGTATCATTTAAATTGAGACGGATGAAGTACTGTTTATTCAGGAAAAAAAACTACTATAGTACCAAGCAAGTTGGTTGAAAGAAATATTATTAAAACATTATAGTACACACAAGTTGATAAATAATGTCCATCTATTAAATTAAAGTATTAATCATTTAAGGCTATAAATTGTCTGCATTCTCTTTATTATCTTTGGTCATCATCGTAATTCATAACGGTATTACTACTATACTATATATCCACTATGATTTTATCCGAATTTATTTCTACAGACTATAGGAATAAATATTGTTAACAATTATCTTGACAACAAGTACGTCTAATTTTCACGGTTATTTTAGTCGATCTAGTCTAGTAACGTATTACGTATGAGAACTTTTAATTTGCGATTCTTGAATGAGTAAGTACATGGTCTAAATGCAGTGTCATAGGCATTTCAAGCACGATGTTGTTTATTTGAGGATAAAAATAAACGATATTGTTTATTAAATTTTAGTGGTATATATCTAGGTTGTTATTATATATCAAATGTGTTAAAAAAAAAGTTTAAATTGCAATGCACCTTTCTCTCTCTCACAACCGCCCCTTTTACTCTCAACCCTAGTTTCTCTTCTTCCACATCCACCAAAAGAATGGTGGTTTTGGGTAATTTTGATCCAAAATCACCCCTCTAAACCGCTTTCCTTTCTTTTTATTCAAATAAGTGATTTTCACACATATTTAGTTTTTTATTTGTGAGTTTGTCGTCGTCTTAGTGCGACGTTGTGGTTGTCGTTGTCTTGATGCAGCGTTATTTTGTTTTTTCGTCTCCGTGCGGTGTTTGTTTAGTTCAGATTAAAAGATTATATTCGGCTTGATGCATATCCAATCAATAATTTTGGTGTCATCAACATTGAAGACTCGAAGTCATGAGTATTTCGAGCACTTAAATTTCATCATATTTGTAGGCATTGTCACATTTGCAGACATTTTTCCGTTGTATGCTATTAACGTTGATGTTGTGAGTTTGTTCGGAGATTCATCCTATTTAATAATTTTTAGCCATTTTGAATTTGTATTATTCGATGTATTCTATTAATTTGGATGAATGAATATTATTTTTGGCAAAAAATATATATATATATATATATATATATATATATATATAACCAAGTCTCATATTAGTTGAAAATATTGATGGTGAGCAACATATAAATGCGATGATTAATAAATTAAATTTAATGATCACTTAAGAATTAAAAATGTGGTGCCATAGTCACTTATACGATTACTCTTAGCTCAATCCAATTTGGTGGGACTTTTTCTTATACCTCAAAAATAATATAATTTGCTATATTTTTGTCATTTTAGTCTATATATTTTTGTTAAGAAGTCTCACATCGGTTGTGAGAATGTTTGAATAAGAGTTTATAGGTAAAAGGCAGTCATCATCTTACAAGTCGGTTTTGCGGGGATAAGTTAGACCCAATACTCATTTCTAAGATGGTATCAGAGTCTATTCACAATTCGTTTGGCCGCATGCTATCAACAAATAAATGAAATGACTAATAAATTAAATTTGATAATCACTTAAGAACTAAAAGTGTGGTGCCAAGTCACTTATACGATTACTCTTAGCTCAATCCAATTCAGTGGAACTTTTTCTTATGCCCCAAAAATAATACAATTTGCTATTTTTTTTTTATATATATTTTTGTCATTTTATTTTATATATTTTTGTTAAGAAGTCTCACATCAGTTGTGAGAAGGTCTGTACAAGAGTTTATAAGTAAGAGGCAGTCCTCATCTTACAAGTCGGTTTTGTGAGGATAAGTTAGACCTAATACTCATTTCTAAGATGGTATCAGAGTCTCTCCATAATTTATTTGGCCGCCTGCTATCAAGTTCTAATTGGACCATCCACCATTTATATCCGCACACCAAGCCCGACATTGCTGGACGCAAATGGGTGTGTTAAGAAGTCATATATCGATTACGAGGTAACCTAAATATTTTTTAAAAAGTCACGTATTGGTTGTGAGAAAGCCTAAATAGAAGTTTATCGGTAAATAAAAGGCAATCCTTGCATTTTATATTAATTATTCAAACTAAGTTATATTTGAAATGTTTTCACAACTCTAATGCATATTTCTCTCTAACTATTGTGATAACTATATACAAACTTAATGCAAGACACAAAATGTGTGTTTATGTTGTGTGTGAGAGTATAGTTGACTAAGTGTGTGGTTGTTGTTTTTTTTACAAAACTAAGTGTGTGATTATTATGTCGTGATTAAAATTGTTAAAAGTAAATTGTGTACGAAGTGATTTATGTTTGAATATTTTTGTAACAAAAAAGATTTATAATAATATATTTGTTTGTAGAATTTAAATTAAAATTGATTTTAGGTGAGTAAACTATTAAAATGGGTTACCAAATAATATGTTGACAATAAAACCTTTAAAAAATTATAAGGACAATTAAATGAAATAGACAAAAGAAATTTTTGTGTGAGATCAATCAAAGCCAAAATTTATTTTTCTTTGCCGCATAAGCTCCAAAATGAAGTTTCATCAAGAATTGAGTTTGAACAATAGAATCGGTGTGTGTTATGCCACCCAAACATTTATATGGGTAACAACTCATGTTTGCAGCCACCAACACACGTTGGAGCAGTTTCAAAATCAAGGCCCGAGCCCGCCCGGTACGGGCTCTCGGGCTTTCGGGCCGGCCCGTTTTTAAAAAAAAAAAACATTTTTAAAGCAATAGATGAAGGGTAATAAAAAAAGAAAAATTTAAGTGCCCAATGAATTTGACAGAGAGATCACAACATTAATTAATTACAAATAGGTTGAAATTTGTTAGTATTAATGTAAAGTTATTTAAACTAGTTACAGTTTACGAGTAATTACGTAGAGAAATATTTCACGATCGTGGTTTTATATTTTTAGCTTATTTATTTATTTTAATGACACGATAAGTTATTTTTACTTTTACCTTCTTTTCATTTTCTTATGTATATAATTTGCGTTACTAGTGCATATATATAATTTGCGTTACTAATGCATATTTATTCTCTTAAATGCGCGTTTGATGGAATTGGAAGGTGTGTGTGACGTGTGTGTTGTGTTGGTGTCGTGTTGTTAACTTATTATGTTTGTGTGGACTTTTAGATTGGTGACCCAAGTAAAAATATTATAAACATCATTTCTTTTTTACTCATATTTTTTATTTTTATTTTTTTATTATAATTTGATCGGGCTTGCGGGCGGCCCGCGGGTCATTCGGGCCGGCCCATATTTTTTGCGGGCTTTATCGGGCCGGGCTAAAAAGCCCGGATGCTAATTCGAGCTAAATTTTTAAGGCCCAAGCCCGGAAAAAAATCGGGCTTTTCTGGCCGCCCATTCGGGCCGGCCCATTTTGACAGCTCTACCCCCACCCCCCACTAATTTTTTTTGAATTTTTTTTTACAGTTTTTTTTTTAATTGTATTTTTTACTTTTTTAAAATATTTTTTATTCCTTTGAAGTACATATTATAACAATCTATTTTTGATGTTTATATAGTCTTATTTTGATTTAAAATTGCATACTAAAATATGTACTATAATTATGCCTAATTTTTTACAATTAACATAAAAACTATTTTTTTCCCGAAAAAAGATTGGAAACTTTTTTTTCGGAAAAATCAGAAACTTTTTTCCGAAAAAAAATCGAAAATTTTTCCCGAAAAAAGATCAAATACTTTTTCCAAAAGAACTGAGAACTTTTTTTTGAAAATTTTTTCCCGAAAAAAAATCGAAAACTTTTTTTCAAAAAAATCGGAAACTTTTTTTCCAAAAAATAAAAATCGTTTTTTTTTAGAGAGTTAAATGGTTTCTGGAAACCATTTATGCAATACTATTCTGGAAACCATTATGCTGGTTAAATGGTTTCAGAGAGTTAAACAGTGAAACCATTTGTTTTGTAAAATGGTTTTATGTGTTTACTGAAACCAATATTGTGTTTTTATGGTTTTAAAAATTCTGGAAATCATTATGCTGGTTAAATGGTTTTAGAGAGTTAAAAAGTGAAACCATTTGTATTGTAAAATGGTTTTATGTGTTTACTGAAATCAATATTGTGTTTTTATGGTTTTAAAAATTCTGGAAACCATTATGCTAGTTAAATGGTTTCAGGTGGTTATACAATGAAACCATTAGTATTGTTAAATGGTTTTATGTGTTTACTGAAACCAATATTGTGTTTTTATAGTTTTAAAAATTCTGGAAACCATTATGCTAGCTAAATCGTTTCAGATAGTTATATATTAAAACCATTTGTATTGTAAAATGGTTTTACACTAAATGGTTCAATGATTTTAAATACCGATTATTACTGAAACCATTACTAAAAAATCTAGTATTTAAAATTGATTTTCTTTTTTTGGAAAAAAAGTTTCCGATCTTTTTTCCGGAATAATTTTCGATTTGTTTTTTCCGAAAAAAAGGTTCCGATCCCGAGTACTACCCCCACTAAACAAATTTATCTTATGATTATTGCATTGTTTTAAAATTTATTTATATTTTTTTACATATATATTGGTGGCTGAATTTTTTTACCTTTTAATTAAAAAAAATAAGTAGATGTATTAAAATTTGAACCCCAATTTTACATATTGTATGTAATCGAGATATGTGCATGGGATAAAATTTATTTATATTTTAACTAAGTATAATTGGAAAAGGCCGTAATAACTTGATGTCAGAACTAACCCCCGAACTAAATTAAGTTGATGGTAAAAGCAAAAAAAGAAGTTAATTTCATATTTTAAAACAATTAAATTTATTTTTATTTGAATTTTGCACTTAACATATATTTTATGATAAAATAGAGCTAGTATTCACGCTCAGTCATAAGAGTTATATGAAAATAATTCTAAATTAAATTTGATCAAATAGAATAATAATTAACTTTTGAAATATTTCAAAATTTCCAACGATAATCACCAACAATCACAACTCAAACATCTAGCTAATTAAACTTTAATTTTATAAAACATATTATAAGTGTTTCATAGATGAACAAAGTTCTTTTACGTCTCTTGATCACTCCTGTTGTAGTTGCAAATTGCAATAATCTTAAAAAAAAAAAACAGTCAGGTTGGAGTAATTGTATCTATCTGCCTATTTGTGTGATCTATTAGTTTAATATATTTATGTGTCATAGAACCACATAAGTAGATCTTCCACATTTTCTATTCTGCTAACTTATGTTAAAGATTATTCTAAATTTTTCTTACATTGAGGAAAAAAGTGATTAATTGATAATTACTTAATCTTCTTTTTGATTGTGATTAATTATTAAGGAACAAAAAAATTTCTAATAAAAAAATTGAAAACCAACTTTTCTATGGAAGTTATTTTTAACATATATAATATTTGAATAGAGTGAAAAGTAAAAGGGACAATAAAAAATGTCTATCCCAAAAGGATGGTCTCTTTATATATTGACATAGATTTAATTTAACTTGATTAACAATGTCGCTGTCTGCAGCCCCCCTATCACGCCAAGAAATACCAGAAACTGGGCCAAATTACTTTGCAAGTTATCATGATCGGTTTTATTGATTTCACTACCAGCACCCCTATTTTGGTAATTGCAAAATACTTGAAGAAGTGTAAGCAACACCTCCTTCACATTCGGGGAATTCCTTTTGGCACCCCAGTGTTTCTCTCGCATTTTGCTCATTTTTATTTTTATCCCTCTGCTATTTAATTATTAGACGAAGTAAAATTGAGAAATTTGAGAAAATATTACTCGCTATTTTTCATGAAACTGAGTTCGCTATTTAACTATATGGCATTGCACTATTCATAAAATTTTCAGAATTTTATATCATTCACTACTTATTTAGAGAATTGAGTTCACTACTTAATTAGCTGACACCTTATACACATAAAATTTTCTTGACTTTACATTGTTAGCTACTTAATTCATTTTTAAAATATTTTTTAATTTTCATTATTTTTTAAAATTAAACTAATCCTCAATTTTTTCCAATATCCTTCACCTAAAAATACCCTTATATATTTCAATGACAATTGTAAGTTTGTTTGCGATGATTTTGTAATAAAGTTTGATACATACAACAAAAAAGAAAGACCAGTTTTCAATATTCTTCCATTGTTAGGTACAGTATGGAAAGAGATGGGGAACGAATATCTGAAGCTGGGACACACACGGGTTATGCCTTCCGTGCACGAGTGAGATGAAAGTAGAATCAAAATAAGGTTTGTTTCTATCGTCCAAAGTTTAAACATGTCTTGATTTAATAGCCTTTACATTTAATTATTTTTAAATTTAATGCCAAGATTTAGTCATGCATCAAGTCAATAACTATTTTTTTTAGTGTTAATCTCTAGTTTCAAGAAAACAACCTCAATAATTCATAATTCCGTTGTGAGATAAGTAAAATTTGGCTAAAATTGTTCTCATTGGAAATCGAATTCAGATTCTCCCAAATAATTTGTTTTAGAAAAAAATTATTAACTACTCGAATTAAATATCTTGATTAATTATTTATTTATTTAGAAAACCAAAAAAAAATGCCTACAATGGTTGTACATGGTTCACTTTTCTACCACACACATATAAGTTTATATCAATGATGAATTGGTTTAGAACTGGTTTAGAATTGGTCGAGACAAAGAGTGGACACACAAACTCTGAATTTGGGTATTGTTAGTTCATGAAGTCAAGGTTTTAAATCAAGGTCCGTTATCACAAAAAAGGCCGTCACACAAAGGTTTTGGTGTCTACTGTTACCGTTTTTACATGGTGAAATAAAATCACGCCGCGACGAAACACCGATACGGCCGCAGCGAAACGTAATACGGCCGAACAAAAATCATATTTTTAGTACAAATATGAACATAAATTATAAAGTGTTATTGTTTTTCAACTCTTTTCTAGTTCAAAACTATACATTTATCTCACATTTAGGTTGTTATACATATATTATAGTACAATAATTTTAATAAGATTTGTGCAATATTGTGATTAATTTACACCGCGACGACCGTAATTCATAACGCGACAGCCGTAACAGCCGAAATCGCGAAATCCTTAACACGGTGACTGTAACCGCGACCGCTATTTAAAAGTAACATAGTGATAGATATACATTCAAGATCCTCCATCTTGGTGTGTTGATATTAGTGACACTGGGCATATGGTTAATACTAATGAGAAAAAGAATGTAATATAATAGCTATTAATTATTTGAAGAATTGCTCTGCTCTGCTGTGCTGCTATAACATTTTACAGAGGAAACATGCAAGAATGGCACACAAATGGTCACGTGCTACTACTAACTCACACAATTTGAGTTTTTACTTTAATAAAAAAATAATTTCACTAGTGCCTCCACATTTATACCAACAGTAACCTCTGCAACTCATCTCTTTAATTCATTCCTTGATCAGTTCTAGTTTGTGTTGTGTTTATTTTAGTTCCATCTTCATGATCAATTTGAAGAGAAAACGTTCAAAAATGGATTGCAAAAAGAATAAAAGAAAAACGTTTGCAAAACTTCTTCATTAACAAGTCAGCCTCTTAGATTCCATCATCCAGTCGTTATGCTGTAGAAAAGCATCTCAAAAATGGAAAAAAAAATTCGAATTCTCTACAATTGAAAATCAGGCGGTTTTGTGTCCAGCGTCTGAAACGTCAATGACTACTAACTTTGAATGAAATTAAAAGTAGTATACTGTATACCGTATGACCGAATAAAAAATTTAATGACTCAAAAAAAGAATAAAAAATTTAAAACTCAAATGAATATTAACTTTGAATGATAAAGTAGTATAATTATGACTGAATAAAATGCTGTT
Organism: Trifolium repens; assembly: GCA_030408175.1. Classification (NCBI taxonomy): domain Eukaryota; kingdom Viridiplantae; phylum Streptophyta; class Magnoliopsida; order Fabales; family Fabaceae; genus Trifolium; species Trifolium repens. Next base: position 47,803,041 of record CP125848.1, read on the forward strand.
AAGTAGTTTATTATGCTTAAAATAATGTCATATCTATACGTTTATCAGTTCTGGAATTACAAGTTTTTAGGAAAGACCTATTCTTTAGGAAGAATATAGATTTATTTTCTTTCGGTTTATTTACCACGTTTCTAGTTTAGTACATACTAGTAGTACACCTGTTACTAACAAAAAATATACTAGTAGCACACCTAATGATGAAATAAATGGTTATGTGATATTATGATTTATCACAATAAAGAATGACAATTTTTTTTCCTTAAATTAAAAATCTTTCTGTATGCAATTAAAAAGACTAATCACTTAAATCTTGTGAAAGATAAATGGGCAGTAAATATTAATGTCTAAGAGTTTTAACAATGAGCATTTAATTGATGAAGAGTTTCGTGGAAGGATCGACATCGTAGAGGAAAATTATACTACCTTCGTTCTTAAATAAGACTCCTTTTACATTTTTGCTTTGTCTCTAATCTCTATTAATTATTTTTCTACAATTTATAATAAATACTTTAGAAAAACAATAACTTATTCTCTTTCTTGAAGGATATAATTGTAAAAAAAAATATCAATTTTCACCAAATTTAATGTCACAATCCAATTTCTTAATCTCCGCAATTTTTTCAATAGCGTTTTATAATTAGAGACGGAGGTAATATACTATTAATTCATGAATGGATAAAAAAGCTTTAATTTAAAACTATATATTAATCCGAACAACTTCACCATTATTAATTAATGTGTTAACTTATATTTGATTATATTATTTATTATTAATTATTCTTGTTAAGGTTATTTGTGTGATTTCTCTAATGAATAAGAGTGTTGAGTTAGAGTTTAGTTTACTTAGAGTAATGAAAGTCTCTTCCTTAATAGAAGTGAACCTGTAAATATAGGCACCCCTCACCCAAGAGAGGTGGTTGTTGTCCCTCCTTAATTGGAGGGATAAATGAGCTCATGCCTCATTCATATGAAGGGCAACTGAACTCGTGCTTCCTTGATTATCGGCCCGTGTGGTCAATATGGGCGGGTTTATCCGTTACCTATGACTCGTCCAATCCTTATTCGTCCTAGGGCGGCGATCCATTCCTTATTGGCAAAGTCGTCCCAACATAGTTAGAGACATAAAACAACTTTTATTTTTAGGTCTTATAAAACAAAAAATTACATGAAAAATCAATAGTGTGTGTCTATATATATATATATATATATATATATATATACACACACACGCACACACACTTTAATTTCCACTAAATACTTAACTTCATTTTAGATTAATTTCTAATTATTTTATGACATACTCAATTTTTGGTTTAAAATGGAGTCAATGAGGATCGAACCTAAGACCTCACACATTCTACCTAAATCCATCACTACTAAATTAAAAGTAATGCCTTTTATGTATACTCAATTGAAGTATAATTTAATTTCATTATAATTTATTTCAATAAAAAAATCCAACTTTTCAAATTCAATATCTTTATCGTTTACACATTTATTTTTTTATTTCCTATTTTTCAAAAATATTTATTTTAACTTCGCATAAATATATAAACATACATTTTATTTTTATTTCCACCTTTTATATAATGTTGTTTAATTTAATTTTATCATAATTTATTTCAATAAATTTATATTACTTTTTAATATCTTTTGAATTTTCAATATATTTTATTCATCACTTTTTTTTTATCAAGTAACCTAGTGATTAGAAATTTCACCCTTAAGATTAAGACGTATACGTGGGATGGCCGTTGTTCGAACTCCGCCCCCTACATATATAATGCAATGTTCTACCAACTGAGCTAGGATTTATTCATTACTTTATATATAGCATAAATATCTAAAACAACTAAATATATATATTTGTTATATTATATATTTAAAATCAAACTTTTAAAATTGCTTAAATTATTTGTTACTTCTTTATCTTTTAATGTTATATTTAAAGAAAAACTAAAATATATTGATATAAAAAAATAAATTCAAGTGTTGCTCAAGTTAGATATCAAACTTTTTTTTTTTACACAAGTTATTAGATATCAAATTTGATTACTCTTGATTGAAAATTTAATTTCGAACTCAATCTAAATTAAGAATTCTACTTTTAATTTAGAAATTTAAATGTTGCATAATTTAGTTAAAGAAATGAGGAAAACACAAATAATATATCATAAGATTTTAATTTTTATTGAATATTAGATAAATAACACGCAAATTGTTTTCTCTCATTTTCATCTATTAAATATGACTCTTGAAGTCAGATATATTAATCACATAAAAACAACATCAACCAATTACATGCTTGACAGCACCAATCAATTATAAAGTTTAAATTAAAAAAATTAAAATTTTAATATTAATAAATCATACACAATTCCCTTATTGTAATGTATTAAATATGAGTTTTAAAGGCATGCATATCAATCACAAAAAACACTTGCATAACACCATAAATATATTAGAATTGATTTTCCCCTTAATTTTTCATGTAATACTACGTGAATCACTGTTTCTTTGACCTCTTATTTATTTTCATATATTTCTCTTTCTTTCATCTTTTCTTGCAAATTTATAGAGTACATTGCTACTAGCTAGAAAAATGAAAATATATATTATTCTCTAACTATTTACAATACTATAAAAAAAATTAATTTAAGTTCATCTAATATTTACATAAGCTATTCGTCTCGAATTGTGCCCAATTAAAATCTAATATTTATGGGTATTTACTATATAAATTTATTTTGTGTTTTGAGTATCTATCTTTTTCAGTTTTATATACTTTCTCTGTTCCTTTTTGTTAGTCTTTTTAGACTACTAACACAAAATTAAGAAAGTGTATTTTTGCATATTATCTTCCTATTCTATCATCGTTTTAATCCACCAATAAATTTAATATATTATGTACAAAAAAAATTAATATGTTATGTACCAAAAAAAAAATGGTTTTCCAAATATATAACATTAATTAGTTTTCATATATTTCTTTATTCTTTCATCTTTTTTTTCATACATTAATAAATATAAAAGATAATTCTTGCAAATTTAAAGAGTACATCGCAACTAGCTAGAAAAACAAAAATATATATTATCCTCTAACTATTTACAATACTATTAAAATTAATTTATGTTCATCTAATATTTACATAAGTTATTCGTCTCGAATTGTACCCATGACCCACCAATATTTACGGGTAGTTACTGTATAAAATTATTTTATCTTCAAGTATCCATTAAAATATTTGTCTTGTGCGATTGGTGGATTTTATCCATAGTCATGGCTATTGTGTGTATGAATTTTTTATTATGCCTAAATTATTTATCTTAATTATATATATAGATATTGTATACTTATATGTACTCATTTTATTTATTCTAAACATTTACTATTTTAACTTCGATAAACAAAACTTATTTATGAAAAATAATTTTGGTAAAATAAAAACAAATAATAATTTTTTATAAATCTAAGGTATATTTATAACCAAATAAAAAAATATATGCCTTTTATTAACCCAAAATTTTGGGGCCTAAAGCCCTTACTTTGGTCGCTTGACCGTTGTGTCGGCCTTGCTTATTGGGCCTCTCGTCCTATGGGCGTGGCAGGGCCAACGACTTAAAAGAACACGCTAAGTCCATTAATAAATTAGTCTTTGAATTATATCATCTGTTAACAATGATGAATTATTATTATTTTGCACTACATATATTATTATATTATAGATATAAATACGAAATTTCCACCACAATGAATGACACAAATGAATCATCAATCCCACTCGTATTTAGATTTTAGATGAAGAAAGAATAGTTAGAAACGGAGTCGGTCGACTGAGCTAAGCAATGCCGTAACACAAGGGGAGTATATGCGGGTCGAATATTTGATTTGTTACAACAAAAAACTAATATGACCAATATGAGTTGCACACACAAATGAAAATCCCAACTGAATTTGTTTTACAATATTCCATTCACCAAGCCACGTAATTATTAATTATGTCAAAATCATTTTACATTTTTATTAAATGTAAATTGTGCTAGTATTTAGGTGAAGAAAGAAGTTAGAAATTGAAAGGGTTGACCGAGCTAAGCCTAACAGAAGGGAGTATATGCAAGTGGAATATTTCATTTGTTACAACAGAAACCAAACTCTCATTTACCATGTGCTAATTTATTTTCCCATTTCATTCTCTATAAATTGATGTCACTTCCTCCACCTCTTCCTCTCACACACACGTTCATTCACTCACCATTCTATTCTCTCTCTTTTAACTAACTTCTTTTCTCATTACTACTCAACATTTCTATTCAGGTTAGTTTGTTACTTTCACAACAATCCTTTCTATTCACAATCATCGTTATATATGTCTCATGTGCATGCATATCAATTGTCATTGGAATTTATACCTTTTTTATGTAAACCATGAATGATGCATGTGCATGTGATGCTGATTTGATCTTTACTACGGATGTTTCATTCAAATTCATCATGGATTTAATTAAAGATTATCATATATATGTATTTTTAACTGAATCAAATCACCGGTTCTCATAAAAATCCAACGACCTCTTTTCCGTGATTTCGTAATATGTACTGCTTTTTTGTTTCTGTTATGGTAAATTTTGTGTGTATTTATGTCGTAAAATCAATTTGAATGAAGGATTATTTGAATGAAGGATTAAAGGGATTGAACGTTCTGAGTTTAAATCCCGACAAATGAGAAAAATATTGATCTATGTTACCAGGTTTGAACCCCATGCTATTACATATATATAATTTAATGTCGCTGTCAATTAAGCTAAACTCAATTTATTTTTGACATGCATATTATATTATTTTTCTTTTTCATAAGCCTAAAAAGTTAGGAAACTTTTATTCGTTTTTGGTGTTCATCATATTCTTTGTGGAAACAGTTACTTTATTTCGGTGACTGTTTAACTCAATTTCATGAAAAGAGGATGTATAGAGTATGATTGCTTTTAAATTTTGCAATACTTATATATTGTAGCAAGTTCTGTACTGAATTTTGATTACTTAAGGCTTGAATTAAATTGAGATGGTTAAACTAGTGGTGTAATCTATGAAACACGGACAACGGACACGATACTGAAATATCGGCACCGAGAGTGTTAATTTATGCTTCACATATTGTTCTGTTTTTATCTTATTCATTTTTACTTTCTTTTTGGAAATATTTTGTTCATATTTAACTCAATTTGATCTGTTATGCTATAATTTGCGATAGTAATTCTAAACAAAGATCCCAAAATTAGCTAAATCTGATTTTTGGTTACCCTTTTGCAGGAGTTTTGTTATTTTGGATTGACTAGTAATGGCAAAAGAACAAATTCAGGTCCTAAATGCACTTGATGTGGCTAAAACACAATGGTATCATTTCACTGCAATCGTCATAGCTGGTATGGGATTCTTCACTGATGCATATGATTTGTTCTGTATATCCCTTGTTACCAAGTTGCTCGGCCGCATATACTACCACGTTGAGGGTGCGGCAAAGCCCGGTACATTGCCACCCAATGTATCAGCTGCTGTAAATGGTGTTGCTTTCATTGGAACACTTTTAGGGCAGCTTTTCTTTGGCTGGCTTGGGGATAAGATGGGAAGAAAAAAAGTTTACGGCATGACCCTCATGACGATGATAATCTGCTCCGTTTGTTCTGGCCTTTCTTTCGGACACACTCCAAAATCTGTTATGTCAACTCTTTGCTTCTTCCGCTTTTGGCTTGGGTTCGGTATTGGTGGAGACTACCCTCTTTCCGCTACCATAATGTCAGAGTATTCTAATAAGAAGACTCGAGGCGCCTTCATTGCTGCAGTATTTGCCATGCAAGGTTTTGGAATTTTGGGAGGAGGTATATTTGCAATCATAATTTCAGCGGCGTTCAGTAATTGGTTTGACGCACCATCATATGCGGTCGATCCAGTTCGGTCAACTGTTCCACAAGCAGACTATATGTGGAGGATAATTGTGATGGTCGGAGCAATCCCAGCAGCAATGACTTACTATTCGCGGTCGAAGATGCCAGAAACCGCTCGTTACACTGCTTTAGTTGCTAAGAACACGAGTCAGGCTGCAGCAGATATGTCTAAGGTTCTGCAGGTTGAGATTCAAGCTGAAGAGGTGAAAGAGGAGCCAGAAAAGACTAAATCATATGGCTTGTTCTCCAAAGAGTTCCTCAGTCGACATGGTATGCATCTACTTGGTACAACAAGCACTTGGTTCTTGCTTGATATAGCATTTTACAGCCAAAATCTCTTCCAGAAAGATATTTTCAGCGCGGTTGGTTGGATACCTGCTCCACAAACCATGAATGCAATTGACGAGGTTTACAAAATTGCGAGAGCTCAAACGATTATTGCTCTATGCAGTACAGTTCCAGGCTACTGGTTTACGGTGGCTCTCATCGACAGAATGGGGAGATTTAAAATCCAATTGATGGGATTCTTCTTTATGACCGTCTTCATGTTTTCGCTTGCTATTCCTTATGAACACTGGACTCATAAGGACAACAGAATAGGATTTGTGGTGATGTATTCCTTAACTTTCTTCTTTGCAAATTTTGGGCCTAATGCTACAACATTTGTTGTGCCGGCAGAGATTTTCCCTGCTAGATTCCGATCCACTTGCCACGGAATATCATCCGCATCAGGGAAGCTTGGAGCTATGGTTGGTGCATTTGGATTCTTGTATTTGGCACAAAACCAAGACAAGAGTAAAGCTGATGCAGGATACCCTGCTGGTATTGGTGTGAAGAATTCACTGATGCTCTTAGGTGTTTGTAACATTTTGGGATTCTTGTGTACTTTCATGGTACCGGAGGCAAATGGAAAATCTTTAGAGGAGATGTCAGGTGAGAATGATGACGAAGACCAAAGGATAGGAGATGTAGAGAAGCCTCATCATGCTTCCAACAACGGCATTGTTATTCCATAAATTTAGGTTATGAGTTTTATGTAGAATGTTATTGTAATGTAGTGGTAGTAGTGCCTTCAATTTGGTAGGAGAGTACTTAAACTTTTCATTCATCTCTTAAATCTTTCTGTCGAATTATTTAAGGACATTATCAAAGTAGTACTAATTTATTAGTAGGAGTGTAACCATTTGAGTGTAAACTAAAGTAGTACTAGTAGTATTTTCAAATTCAATAACAGGTTTTGCCAAATGACTAGATCTTGTATGCTTGCTTTGTTTCTTTTCCTTAATCCACGATGTTTCAGTCATTGCCAAATTTATGTTTCAGTGTTTCATATATTTCAAGAGTTAACTGTAGTCCAAATCTATTGCTCATTTTATTTTTATGCAATTAATTGATTTTATTTGAGGAATTCTATTTCAAATGACTAAAATTAACTGGGCAACTATTTTCACATGTTTTAATTGTGCTTTAACTTAGTCATATAGTTGCGCTACACGTTTTCTTTTCATTCCTATATTAACTCAAATTAGTTATTGTCATTTCCTTGATATATGACCGTTTGGTTATTCCTTATTAATAGTGATTATGGTTTTTGCTTGAAAAAATTGGTTACAACATTAATACATGAATCTAATGTGTGACATATGTAAGTGAGAATGAGTAAAATCAAAAGTGATACACACGTATAACAACCGTTTTTTCCTCATATTTTATTTGGTTCTCAAAATAAATAAATTTAACACAGTGTCTGAGTTACCTACCTTGTTGACATTCTCTGTCTTGACAGCCTCGGCATGTTTATTGTCGAGAAGAATCAGTTGTATTATTGGGGAGTTGCGTAATATCTGCGGATAATATTCCTTAGTTCATGATTACACGCCTCCGGTGGTTATTTGTCGGTTATTTAATTATCAGCCATACACAACAACAATTTATACGACTATTTAAGAAAAAAAATAATGTTGAGTAAAATACTCTTTGAAGCACATACACCTCTATCATTTGGTGTGTTGCGGTGCTCGACACTGGTACGACACATGTAAAAAAAAAAAATTCCTTTGCTCCGACACTTCTTTGATCAGCGTCTGACACCCGTAGCGGTATAGTCGTATAGATGTCTAATATTTTCTATATTAAGTGTCTATTGTTAGATAATAAGACTTTTGTTATTGGGCTTTTATGGTAATTAGGTTAGTCCATTAGGTATTATTATAAATTCTCTTTGTAATCCTTATTTTGTTAAGCTATTGGTATTATATGAAACCCTAGCCGTTATTTTGTGTTTCTTTATTTTTGCATATCTGAAGTTAACATGGTATCAAAAGCATGGTTTGATCCACCTTGAACTACTCGATGCTTCCGTTGTCGTGTTCCCAAAAATTTGGGAATGGGTTTGTTTTGATTTTTGGTGTTTGATTATTTTTTATTTTCGTTCGAGTATTTGATTTTCAGTTTGTTTGATGGTTCGATCCTCCTTGAACTGTTTGTTGCTTCCGCTGTCCGAGTTCCCAAAAGTCTGGGAACAAAATCGTGTTGTGTCTTTTTCGTTTGTGGTATTGTTTTTGATTTTGTAGTTTTGGTTTATGATTCAATGGATTTGTTCCGGTACGTATGGGTAATTGGTTGCATCATAGCTCTCATATGTTAATGGGTTTTATGTGAAACAAGTGTCAGATTGATGTTTATCCATGTATCTTCATTGGCAGAAGTAATTTAATTAGTTTTGTTGATCTGTTTAGTTTGATCCGTTTTGTTTAGTTTCAGTTGGTTTGATTTTGTTTCGGTTGATTTGTTTTGTTATGTTTGGTTTTGATTTGAATATATTCGGTGAGTGAGGGAATACTCACAGTCTGAATCTGGTGAGGGAATACTCACAATCTGAAGATCCGGTGATGGAATACTCACATCTGAAAATCTGAATCTGGTGATGGAATACTCACATCTGAATCTGGTGAGAGAATACTCACATCTGAATCCGGTGAGGGAATACTCACATCTGAAAATCTGAATCCGGTGAGGGAATACTCACATCTGAATCCGGTGAGGGAATACTCACATCTGAATCCGGTGAGTGAATACTCACAATCTGAAAATCTGACGTCTGAAATTTGAAGTCTGCATCTGAAGCTGAAAATCTGAAGTCTGAAGTTGAATCTGATATTGGTTTATTTTCAGGACTGATTTTGTGACAAGCTCAAAGCTTAGTAAGCTTTAGCTTGAGGGGTGGTATTAGAGATTTATTTTAGTTGATATATTTATCTTTGTTTTTTTGTTTGACAAACTCTCGAAGCTTCATGTTGATGCATCGTGAGTTTGAGGGGAAGTGTTAGATAATAAGACTTTTGTTATTGGGCTTTTATGGTAGTTAGATTAGTCCATTAGATATTATTATAAATTCTCTTTATAATCCTTATTTTGTTAAGCTATTGGTATTATATGAAACCCTAGCCGTTATTTTGTGTTTCTTTATTTTTGCATATCTGAAGTTAACATATATGACCGTGTAGGAGAAGTTCATATATGGAACTTAGACAGACACACATATACAAGAATCCAAATATTGTCTTATGTGTGTCTATTTGTTTAGAGTTATTTTTTTCTACTTAATCGTGTGAATATAGACAAAGAGGATATAATTTTTTGGCCAGACCCAAAATATTGACTCTTACACTACTTGTTGCAATTCTTAATTCTAGTCTATTTTGTCCAGGTGCTTTCAGCGAAAATTGAATTATATGCTTCAAAAAGTGTTTGCTTGTTGAAATTTGGAAGTAAAAAGTGTAGTGGAGTACTTTTTAAGCTCGCTAATTTGTCTTTTTAGCTTTGTCTTTATTTTGTGTAGTCAAATTATTAACAGTTATCTCTTGTAACTTACCAAAAGACTAATCTAATATATGCACCCACTTCCAAAATTTGTAAGTGATTCTTTTTGTTGGAAGCTATTTTCCATTCATCACATTAATGGTGTTATTTAGTAGTACTTTATAAAATATTGAAATCATAACACCAATTTGTAAAATCATTGAATTAAATTATAATATTGTAGTTGTTAACTGCAAAACAATCTTTGGTTACCCCAGCATTATGTTTTACTGACCGAAGATTGTCTCTTGCTTATAAACTTATAGTTAGATTAACTCATATCAGATATAGAACTTCTTAACATACATCTTACGCTCAATATAAATAGTTGATAACTCGATAACGGGTGACCGACCCAATGAATCTTAAAGAGACTTTTATACCATCTTAAAATTACCTCTTATTTATACATTTATGTTCATGCCAACTCACATTTAACGTGGGACTTTTTAGCGATACTGATGAAGTTGAGGACACGTGTAGGCACCATTCATTAATGTTGAATCTATAATACCTTTTTTTGATCAACACTGAATCAATAATATCTATAATTATTTTAAATGCAGAAGGAGAATTTTTTTATTATTAATTTAAGTAGTATTTATGACAATATTGGTTTTATAAAAATTATCCAATCTTCTTTCTTCTCATCAGAAGTAATAAGAGCTTAAGCCATTAGGTTTGGTCTAGTGATGAGGGATTTTGGTAGTATCTATGAGATCCTAGGTTCGATCATCATTGACAATATTGTAAACAAAAAAAAAAGTAATAAGAGCTTTGTTTCGTAGCAGCGTACACAAGAGTCAATGGCAGGGTGCCCATAATGTCAATAAGTAGACTACATGACATAGAAATGCGAATCGAAGACTTTTTTTTGGTTAACCCTTCGATTTTTAAGAGAGGTGATTTTAGTAATTTGAAATTCGATTGCAATGTAAATAAAATCTGGCTAAGAAATTGTTTCACCTAGGAATTGAACTTGGGTTCTCCCGAGCGATCCGTCCTTTTGTAAAACTCATTAATCACTTTAGCAACTCTAAAAAACTCATATCGGGACTCACTTTTTTACCTCATATATTAATATTTTATACATACATTATTTTTTTACCACTTATGATCCTATTAACTTCAAGTGCATTTTGTTCAAAGATTGCTCCAATGTGTTAGTGAAGGACCGTTCCATTTTGAAGCAATGTGAACAACAGCTGACGGACTACAACAATATGTTTATGCAAAATACTCTCTTTTATAAGTGATATGTGGCGGACACAAGGGAAATTAACTTCCATTGAAGTTGCTCTTAGGATAAACTTAGTACTTCCCTGAATTTGTTGCTTATCTCAAAGCTCTCCCAATTGTTGCACAGGCTCTTGATAGTTTCAGATCATTAATTTTTTGTTGCTCTTAACACTTTCTTAAACTCCGCTAACACATTTAAGTCTTGATTTTTGTATAGGTGAACATTAAATATTAAAATAAGTAACGAGTTATCAATTTAATATGTTTCAGCAGTTGCGTTTTTTTAACCATTAAATTTCTAGGCAAAATAAATTAACGAATTTAAAAAATGCCTAAAGTTTCAAAGTAAATATTGCCGCAAAAGAAATTGAAGAAAATGTTCAACTTCAAGTTCAACTCATTCGTCACCATCATGGAAACTTCAAAGTGTTCATCCAAGTTGAGTTGAGTTGACTCCACTCACTTGCTAAAGTTACAAAGTTACAACAAAACCCAAACATTGAGTTTGAAGGCAATCTCTTTACTCATTAACATTGGACTTGAATTATCAGCTCACCAATTTTGAATATTTTATACTGTTTCCTTTCATATTACTTGTACACTTAGATTAATCTAGTAGTGTTGGCTTAAGATTTTTAAAGTATGCGTAAAAGAAATTTGGCTTTAAATGAAACTCTCATAAGTGAAGAGTAGAATTAGTTCCCATAAATTAGTCTGTTCTTAAATTTGTTGGGGATAACCCACAAAGATGAACAACAAAGAACACTTATAACACTAAGAAAGAATAGAGAGAACTAAGAATAAAATTGAAGAGAATGAATTAAGGGAAAAAAAAGTTCTCTTTATTAATCACCAAAATCACCTATATATAGGTGTATGTACAATAGGTGGAAGAGGTAGCTTGTAACAAGCCAACTAACAAACCTAAACCTCTCTAACTAACTAACTAACTGAAATACAACTGTACAAACAAACTATCCTAACTGACTAAACAGACAAACTAACTGAACCAGAGGTTCAGAGCCTGAGAAGTATCAGAAGATGATTGCTTCAGAACCTGTTAGTATAAGAGTCTGAGACAGAGTCTTGTAGTCATCAGAGGCTAAGTGAGTACAAGAGCCTCTAACCTCTCAGAAGCTGAAGTGAGTAAGACTGCTTCAGAGGCTGCACCCTTCAGAAGCTATTCTTGTCAGAAGCTTGAATTACAAAAACTAACACTCCTCCTTAATTCAAGCTGTCAAATCTTACAACTCCCATTTCTCTTCTGAGCTTGAGAAATTGGTCTCTTTTCACAGCTTTAGTTAGAATATCAGCTTGTTGATTGTCAGTAGAGCAATATTCAAGTTTCAACTTTCCTTTAGTGACTTGGTCTCTGAGGAAGTGAAATCTTGTCTCAATGTGTTTGCTCTTCCCATGGCTAACAGGGTTCTTAGCCAAGTTGATTGCTGACTTGTTGTCGATCTTCAGCACCACTGTAGTGTCAGCAATAATGTTCATCTCACTGAGAAGTGATTGCAGCCAATTTGCCTGACATGCAGCTAGGGACCCTGCTACATACTCTGCCTCACAGCTGAAGAGTGCTATGACTGACTGCTTCTTAGAGCACCAAGACACTGGTGCATTTTGGAATTTAAACAAATAACCACTGGTACTCATCCTGTCTACCTTGTCACCACACCAATCTGCATCTGAAAACCCACTCAAATCAAGTTTTCCATTATCCTTAGAATATGGAAATACAACACCATAGTGGATTGTTCCATTGATGTATCTAAGTATCCTCTTAGCTGCCAGTAGGTGAGACTTCAGTGGTTTACTCATAAACCTGCTTACATAGCCAACTGCATAATTGATATCAGGTCTAGTTTGACACAAATATCTCAGTGAACCTATCAATTGTCTGAACATGGTAGAGTCCACTGCATCACTGCCTGTATCTTCTTCAATCTTGGCTCTTGTATCTGCAGGTGTGACTGATGAATTGCAATCAAGCATTTCAAACTTTCTCAGAATCTCAGTGGCATACTTAGCTTGATGCAATATCATCCCTTTTGGAGTTTCTAAGAGCTCCATTCCTAGAAAGTATGTTAACTTTCCTAGGTCAGTCATTTCAAACTCACACTTCATCTGTGATTTGAAATTATCTATCTCTATAGATGAGCTACCTGTTACTAACAGATCATCAACATACAAACATATGATTAACATGTGTTTGTCATCACTGCATTTCACATAAACACCATACTCTACACTGCACTTTCTGAAACCTTGCATAACAAAGAATTGATCAATTCTTTTATTCCACGCTCTTGGTGCTTGCTTCAGACCATACAAGGCCTTATTCAGCTTCAGAATTTTGCCTTCCTTGCCCTTCAATTCAAACCCTGGAGGCTGCTTCACATACACATCTTCTTCTAAGGGTCCATTTAGAAATGCTGACTTCACATCTAAATGAAATAAGGGCCACCTTCTACTACAAGCTAATGCAATCACTAGCCTTATAGTTTCATGTCTTGCCACTGGAGAGAATACCTCATCATAGTCCAAACCTTGCTTCTGAAGGAATCCTTTGGCCACAAGTCTTGCCTTGTATTTTTTCACTTTGCCTTTAGGATTTTGCTTGACTTTGTACACCCATTTCACACCAATTGCCTTTTTGTCAGAGGGCAATTCACACAAGTCCCATGTCTTGTTCTTTTCTATTGATTTCAACTCATCAATCATTGCCTCCATCCAAACCTTACTCTTCAGTGCAACTTTGGTATCTAAAGGTTCAGTATCTGCAAGCATTGAATAATGCAGAATTTCTCCTTCATTGTCTACTGCATTGTCTGATACAATCTCACAGTCAACTAACCTTCTTGGCAATTGAGTGTTTCTCTGAGGTCTTGGTGGTACATTAGTATCCTCATCATCACTTGATGTATGAATGTCTTCGTCACTTGCATTACCTTGATGCTGATTCACAAAAGTGGGAGTGTCATTAACAGTGCTTGCTTCACCACCTAAGTCCACTGCACAAGTTTTCTTAGATGAGAGCTTCTGATCTCAATCCCAACTTTCATTCTCTAGTACCTTCACATCTCTGCTAATCTCTACTTTATCACTTGTAGGATTATACAATCTATAGGCACCAGTTCTATGATATCCAACAAATATCATAGGAACACTCTTGTCTTCCAGCTTCTTTCTCGTAGCATCAGGTACATGTTTGTAGCACAAGCTGCCAAACACCTTCAAGTGACTTACACTTGGCTTACTGTTGGACCACACCTCTTCAGGTACCTTATCCTTCAGCTTCTTAGTTGGACTTCTATTCAGAATGTAAACAGCAGTAGCAACTGCTTCACCCCAGAACCTCTTGGGCAGATTCTTCTGCTTCACCATGCTTCTGGCCATATCTAGAATACTTCTATTCCTCCTTTCTGCAAGACCATTGTGCTGAGGAGTATATGGTGCAGTAACTTCATGAATTATGCCTTGTTCCTTGCAATAATTCTCAAACTCTGTAAAGGTATACTCACCTCCACCATCTGTTCTCAGAACCTTCAATGACTTGTCACTTTGCTTTTCAACCAGTGTTTTGAACCTCTTAAACACTTCAAAAGCATCACTCTTGGCCTTTATATGGTATAACCATATCATTCTAGAGTACTCATCAACAAACGTCATGAAGTATTTGTTTCCACCAGTTGATAACACATCAAATGGTCCACAAATATCAGAATGCACAACATTTAACACATCACTAGATCTCATAGGAAGATGAATTTTAAATGATGATCTATGATGTTTTCCTAACAGGCAAGTAGTGCATGTATCAACTGGAGTTATGACACTAGGCAATCATAACACCATGCATTTTGAATTAAGCATTGACAGACTCTTAAAATTCAAATGTCCATACCTCTTGTGCCATAGATCACTATCTTTCTCTTCAGCAGTTGCAGACAAGCATGTAGCTTCAATAGCTTTGATTTGAGTCTTGTAAATCCTGTTCTTGCTTTGTGCTGTTTTGAAAATCAGTCTCTTCTTGGAATCAAAGAGTTGCAGAGTCTCATCCTCAATTACTATCTTGAAAGCCTTTGAGATTAATTGCCCTATGCTCATCAAGTTACACTTCAAACCAGGGACATAGAGAACCTTTTCAATCACAACTTTCTTCTCATTCGATCTTTGGATCACCACATTACCCATACCTTCTGCCTTAATGGAATCACTGTTGGCCAATCTGATCTTGGTGTTGAGATATTCATCAAAGTCAGTCAAGATGCTTCTATTACCAGTCATATGGTTAGAACACCCTGAATCAAAGTACCAAACCATGGAATCTGCTGCTTCATCAACAATTGTCACCATGAAACTGGTTTCATCATCAGAACCTGAGCTATCATGTGCTACCTTGGCCTCTTCTTCATTGTCTTGACCTTTCTTTTTCTTTGGATTTTTGCATTCATTGGCATAATGCCCATATTTGTCACAATTGTAGCACTGAATCTTGCTCTTGTCCTTCTTCTTTGACTTATCTTTCTGTTTCCCTCCTCCTCCACTAGAGGTTTCAGGCACTGTCTCAGCATTCTCCTTGGCTTTCTTGGAATCTTTCTTATTCTGCCACTTCTTCTTGTCACTTTGATACTTCTTGAACTTTGAGAAAAGAGCTTGCTCATCTTCTTTGCCATGGCTCTTCTCACCATGTTTCAACTCATGAGCTTCAAGAGTGCTTTGCAGATCCTCTATCTTGATCTCACTCAAATCTTTAGTCTCTTCTATAGTAACCACTATATGTTCAAATTTAGAAGTCAAAGTTCTTAGTACCTTTTCCACCGTTTCTTGCTCACTAAGATTACCTCCACAATTCTTCATCTGATTGGTGAGAGTCACCAATCTTGTGAAGTAATCAGCAATTGATTCATCACTCTTCATCTGCAACAGTTCATACTGTCTCTTCAAGGCCGGAAGCTTTACTTTCTTCACTTTTGCATCACCACCATAACTCTTTTGCAAGATATCCCATGCATCTTTGGAGGTCTCAGCATCTGCAATCTTCTCAAACACCTTTGAATCAACACATTGATGAATGAGAAACATGGCCTTGTTATCTTCTTCTTTGCTTCTCTGAATGTTGTTCTTTGTTCTTCATTTGCATTTTCTGGTAGAGGAGTGATTGCTGCATTCGCTTGTTCATACACTTCTTGAACATTGAATATCACCTTCATCTGCTTCACCCATCTATCCCAATTCTTTCCATCGAAAACTGGCAAATTCGCATGGAAATTGTTGTTCCCAGCCATGGTTGATTCACTTTCAACCTGATTCTTCTTTCAAGAACGAATCAAGATCCCTTGGATCGTACGAGCTCTAGATACCACTTTGTTGGGGATAACCCACAAAGATGAACAACAAAGAACACTTAGAACACTAAGAAAGAATAGAGAGAACTATGAATAAAATTGAAGAGAATGAATTAAGGGAAAATAAAGTTCTCTTTATTAATCACCAAAATCACCTATATATAGGTGTATGTACAATAGGTGGGAGAGGTAGCTTGTAACAAGCCAACTAACAAACCTAAACCTCTCTAACTAACTAAATAACTGAAATACAACTGTACAAACTAACTATCCTAACTGACTAAACAGACAAACTAACTGAACCAGAGGTTCAAAGCCTGAGAAGTATCAGAAGCTGATTGCTTCAGAACCTGTTAGTGTAAGAGTCTGAGACAGAGTCTTGTAGTTATCAGAGGCTAAGTGAGTACAAGAGCCTGTAACCTCTCAGAAGCTGAAGTGAGCAAGACTGCTTCAGAGGCTGCACCCTTCAGAAGCTATTCTTGTCAGAAGCTTGAATTACAAAAACTAACAAAATTGGATACCCGTTTTTTTTATAAAAGGATACCGAATTATTAAAAAAATATAATACTCTCTCCGTTTATTTTTATAAGAGACAATTCACTTTTTAGATTCATTTAATAATTCATGTATTTTGTCTATATTATAGTTTAAATGCATTTATTATTGAATGAACCTAAAATGTCAACTGTCTCTTATAAAAAGAAACGGAGGCAGTAGTTCTTTTTTGTTACAAAGACGATTGACCATAGTTATGCTTCGGATATATTAGAGTAAAGTCTATACTATTTAAGAATTTAAGGTACGCAGAAAGCTTACTCTTATAAAATTTAAAAGAAGAATTGCAATAATAAATCTTCATCCCTATTTATATCTAGTATCCCCATGATTTCCATTAAAAAAGATATTAAAGTGTCATGATCTTTTAAGATGTTCCCAAGGACTAGGATTACCTATTGTAACTGATTCACGCAGTTACACACAATTTTCAATCTGGACCGTCGAAACCAGATCGGACGGGTAAAATTAAAACTATGTTTTTTAATTTAAGAACAGACGACTGAGATTGATTACAACACCCTTCTATAACAGCAGGAAATCTGTTTTCATATTAGCAACGGTCGATTTTTACATTCCTTTTCTTAAATCCCTAATAAATAACATTTCTTTTAAAAGTATATATAAGTAATTAAAATTTGTCCATCACTCAAATATTAAAAAAAAGTTGGTAAAGGCCATTTGCTTTTGTGACATTTGACGGTTTGGGGAAGGTGAGGAACGAGCTTTGGTGCTAGAAGTAGTCGATCTTATTAAGAGCCTTTCTTGGCGGTGGTTCTCAGTCTCAGTGAATAAATCGGACACACCCAGCGTTGTTCCTGACATATTTTAGATCTTAGGCAAAAAAAAAAACTTCTTTCATTTATTATAATAATGTTAATACATATTTTTTTGGGCATATTCACCTTTTGAAAACAAATTTTTCAAGAGTCCTTTGTTATGATTTTATTAGCTTTTCCTTTCATTTTTTTTTCCTGTTTTTCATGACCAGGTAAACGTTTCTTAGGCTCCGTAAAAAAAATTAATGTTTCTTAGGCAACTCTTCTAAGCTTCGGATAGAAAAAAAAAAACTCAAGTAAAGTAGAATGCTGACTTCGAAGAATAATTAAAAAATCATAGGATCCAAATGGTTGAAATGAGATGTGAAAAATAACATGTTAAGTATTAACAATTTGTAGAAAACAAATTAAATAACTTGTTAATAAAATTAGAACACAAAAAATAAAACAATGCCAAAACCTAAACAAGAAAAACCCATAACATTCTTACATACTTTACAATAATGCAAGAATTTGAAAGAAAAAAAAAAACTCAATAGGAATTACGGACAAAGACAAGTGGTGCCGTCTTTTTGTTGTTTTGCAGGGTTCTATTTTAATCTTATCATCTCAATCACATTTTAAATAACACATACTTCCTAAGCTTAATCGTATTTTTTTTCCTTAAATATAATTGATTTTTTTTATAATATATTTTCTTTCTTTAAATATCAATAATTTTTTATTTTCAATAATAATAGATATAACAAAATATTTTGAACTTCTAAAAATAATAGGCTTTAGGCCATTGCACTATTGCCTATCCTCACGATCGGGCCTAGACACGCTCACTATGGGTTATGAATGGTTCTTAAATTCGGTCTATATATTGCTTCCTTAATTACTTTTAGTTGGTGTTGGGGTGTTTAGAGTACTACTTGTGTTTCATTTCGTTTTTGAGAATTTGGTACCACTTGTACTTTATATCATCTTTTTATTAATAACATTTTTTGTTGATAAGAAAAATTAAAATAAAGTCTATGCATCATATTTTAGAGTTTTTATCGGGTATAGACATAGTAGTCTTTAGATTGGCGGCTTGGAGCAGCCTATTTGAAACATTTTTATTTTAAATTAGCATATTCAATTTTATTATATTTTGAGTTAGGAGAAATCGTTGTGCTGATTGACTTGTTAACTTTAATCTCTCTACATATTCTTTAATTTGCACTAGAATAAAGACTCTTCTTAATAAGTTCCATAAACTCATTTTTTTACGATAGTTTTGGAGTTTGTATGCCTAAAAATGTCCGTTTATTTTTTACTCTTCCTAATAACAATGTTTTTTTTTGTCAGGTAACCAGTAGCTAGAAATTTCATCTTAGAGGTAAATAACTGAAGTGTTCGAGATTTAAACTCTGACTCTTGCACATATAATATATCGTCTCTACCAATTCTTATTCCTATTGTTAACAAAATGATTTTGGCTTTTCCAAAAAGAAAATGCTCATTATAGGATTCGCTTTATTTATATTGAATTTCAATATTAGACGCAATGCATGTTTGGCTTACGTCTTGCTACGGTAGAAGTAAACTTTTATGTTATTGGCTCATTATAGTAGAATCCACCCTAATTATATAGAAGTTCAATATTAGACGCAAAATTTGGCTTAACTCTTGCTATAGTAGTAGTAATTTTGTTTTATGTTATTCGGGACTGAACCCCTTCTTATCATAAAAAATAGAAAGAAACAAAGAAAAGCTATTTATTTTGCAAAAGTAATATGTACACCTTTTTTGAAACAAAAGGCAAAGGTTCCTTTTTTAATTAATTAAAATAAAAATAAAAATTACAAGAAATGAAGGAACTGACAAAACCTACATAACAAGGGCATAGCCCACACAGTAAACAGTCGAGGACAAAACCCACAGAAGGGAAAAACCAATGAGAGCAGATTATTTTATTTTTTTGGATAAACAAATAATTTAATTTAGAAGGGAATAATACTTAAAAAGAAAATTTATTATAGCAAACTAAGTTTAAACGCTATCTAGGATAGAGTTGTAGAATGGCAATTAATTAGTGTATGTTTTTTTGGTAATGAAATTAAAAAGAAATAAAAAAATAAAAATAAAAATAAATTTTTTTTTTACTAAACTAAACATAAAATTATTCATGAAGAAAGATGATTTCCATTGCGTCATTTTTAAGAAAATCAGAAATGCTTCCGGAAGGAGAAACGTGAGTCAGGAAGCCGGCATCTGAGGAGTCTCCAAACTTAGCGAAGAAAATCTGCACATTGATTCCCATCAATATATATAAATTCATAAATAATCAAAAAATTACCTAAAGAAAAAAAATCAGAAAATAAAATTTTTTACAAAAATGTTGAACTATATTCCAAATTTAGAAAAAGCATATTCTAATATGATACTGCTACATATCCGTCAAATATAATAAAACCTCTAATAACAAACAAATTTTTTAAATTTATGAAACATTAAATTAATTAATTTTAGAAATTCATAAACAGTTGGCAACAAATTAAAAATATAAAATCTCTAACTTGTAACACTTGTAATGTGAAGATTCTATTCAAATTTTTAAAAATACTTACATATATGCTACTAAAAAATTTATTTTTATATCTTGAAGAAATAACTATGAAACATATAATGAATTATTTTTTCTCTTAATTAAATTATTTTCATACTAATTAAAACCAATGATCTACTTCTTAATCACATATTAAAAGGACCCAAAAATTTACAGTTGTTCTACCAAAATATATTTAACTCTAGTCAATTCTATAATAAGTAATAACATAAGCTGGCAATTAGCATGTTAGTGGAATGAATGGCCACAATGGACGGTTCACAAAAATATAAGCTAGCACTAAAATGAACAAGGGTTAGGTGGAACAAACGGCGTCGTAAAAAGCAGATAATTTAGTTGACTGAGTTAAACCACTTAAACGTAATAGAAGGAAAAGATTGTTGTCAAAAAAAAAGAAAAAGGAAAAGAGTATATGCTAATGGAATATTTTGTTACTAGAATTTTCATGTGCTGTTTTCTTCCTTTTTAGTCTCCTATAAATTCTTCACACCCCCTTTCTTCTCTTTCAAACACACACACCCTATAAATTCTTCATTCTTTATAATCACTTATTATTATAATCATAATAATTCATTTTTCTTTACTATATACTTTTCACATTTCTACACCGAGCAATATCTTCTTGCACTTCAAGGTTAGTTCTTTTTTCTTGTCCCTTTCGATCAGTGTTATTATTTTCTTGGCATTATTATATCATCACTCTAATATTATTATTGTCTTATTCTATGCATGCATCATGTCACTATCACACAAGATTTTTAAAATTGATTTCAGAAATATGTTATATTAGTTTTGTCACTTGAATTAACACATCAATGTTTCGTTATGTTAAACCCTAAATAATTCTTTGCATGCATGCTCATGTTTTGGATCTCAATATTATACACGTTAAATTCTAATCATGCATGTTCCAATTGCACCCTTCATTCAACATTTAGGAAATGAGATTCTACTATTTACATTGTTAATTTCATGGATTTAATTCATAACCAGTTCTTAATTATTTTTTTTATTATAGTTAAACAAAATTTTCTCATAATTTTTTGTGTATGTGTTAGAGGTTGTTAACTATGCTAGAATTTGATATTATTTTATTTTCATGTTTTCTTTATTTTTCTCTCTGGAAAATTTTATGCAGTACTCTTTCTTTTTTTGATAATTATATAGTAATCCCCTCTCTCTCGAAATATAAGAAAAAACGAGCTGAGGAAAGTTAATGTATTCAGACTAAATTTTGCTCCAATACATCGACTTTTCTTACTTTTTTTCTTCTTATATTTGGGGACGGAGGGTGTACATTATAATGACTAGTTTCATTCATTTTCCTGTACATTATTGATTTTTATAATGTATATTTTTCAATTAATTTTATTTCTTTGAAATTTTGTTTGTATTGAATTTTAATTATAGCATGTCAGTTACTGAATTTCAATTTCCCATGGGATGGTAATTATTATTCATTGATTTCATTTGATAACATTTTTAATTTGATTAATTATGCTTAAATTTGTATCAATTCAAACCAAAGATGTCTGAATTAATCAAATTTGATTCTTGGTTACTTTTTCAGAGAAGGCAAGAAGAGATAAACAGAACGAAACCGGTGACTTTAGCTTGAAAAGTCATGGCAAAGGAACAAATGCAAGTGCTAAATGCACTTGATGTGGCGAAAACACAATGGTATCATTTCACTGCAATCATTATAGCTGGTATGGGATTCTTCACTGATGCATATGATCTGTTCTGTGTATCGCTTGTTACAAAGTTGCTCGGCCGCATATACTACCACGTTGAGGGTGCGGCGAAGCCTGGTTCATTGCCTCCCAATGTATCGGCTGCTGTCAATGGAGTTGCTTTCTGTGGTACACTTACAGGACAACTCTTCTTTGGCTGGCTTGGCGATAAGTTGGGAAGGAAAAAAGTGTATGGCATGACCCTCATGATGATGGTAATCTGCTCCATCGGCTCTGGTCTTTCTTTTGGACACAGTCCAAAATCGGTCATGATAACTCTATGTTTCTTCCGCTTTTGGCTTGGGTTTGGCATTGGTGGTGACTACCCGCTTTCGGCTACTATAATGTCAGAGTATTCTAATAAGAAGACTCGTGGTGCCTTTATTGCTGCCGTCTTTGCCATGCAAGGTTTTGGAATTTTGGCAGGTGGTATATTTGCAATCATAATTTCAGCCACATTCAACGCTTTGTTTGACGCACCATCTTATGAGGTTGATCCAGTTCGGTCAACTGTTCCACAAGCAGATTACATTTGGAGGATAATTGTGATGGTTGGAGCATTACCAGCTGCAATGACTTACTACTCGCGGACGAAGATGCCAGAAACTGCTCGTTACACCGCTCTAGTTGCTAAGAACACGGCAAAGGCTGCAGCAGATATGTCTAAGGTTTTGCAGGTCGAGATTGAAGCCGAACCAGAACAAGAGAAGGCAAAATCATATGGCTTGTTCTCAAAGGAGTTTCTCCATCGCCATGGATTACATCTACTCGGTACAGCAAGTACTTGGTTCTTGCTCGACATAGCATTTTACAGCCAAAATCTATTCCAGAAGGATATCTTCAGCGCAGTTGGTTGGATACCACCTGCAAAAACCATGAATGCAATTCAGGAGGTTTACAAAATTGCGAGAGCTCAAACGCTTATTGCTCTATGCAGTACAGTTCCAGGCTACTGGTTTACGGTGGCTTTCATTGACAGAATCGGGAGATTTAAAATTCAGTTGATGGGATTTTTCTTTATGACCGTCTTCATGTTTGCTCTTGCCATTCCTTATGATTACTGGACACTTAAGGATCACCGAATAGGATTCGTGGCATTGTATTCGTTGACCTTCTTCTTTGCCAATTTTGGTCCCAATGCTACAACATTTGTTGTACCAGCGGAGATTTTTCCTGCTAGATTCCGGTCTACCTGCCATGGAATATCATCCGCATCAGGGAAACTTGGGGCTATGGTTGGCGCATTTGGGTTCTTATACTTAGCACAGAACAAGGACAAGACCAAAACAGATGCAGGGTACCCTGCAGGTATTGGTGTGAAGAACTCGCTTCTTCTCTTAGGTGTGGTTAACATTTTGGGATTCCTTTTTACTTTCTTGGTGCCCGAGGCAAAAGGAAAATCTTTGGAGGAGATGTCAGGTGAGAACGAAGAAGAAGCCGAAACCAACGTAGAGTTGCAGCAATCCCATTCTCATAACAGAACTGTTCCACTTGTTTAGGTTGAGTTTATTTTCTTATTTGTTGTAATAAAGCACAGTAGCTTTCAATTTGTTTAGGAAGCTCCATAGCTTTCCCTCTCCTGTCTTTTCTTTCTGTCAAATTTTCCTCGGATTATGTCTGATTGAACCATTAGTTCTACAAATTTCAAATGCAGTCTTACTATTGATGTTTCATTATTTGATTGTATAGATGTTTCAGTTTCAATTTCAATAACCAGTTCAGCTCAACAAATGTGTTCTGTTACTTTCTTTTTCTTTCATTTCCTTTCTGACTTATTGCTGATTCAACATTCCAAAATACTATGTTGAAATAGGGTTATTAAAAGACGTTGGTTCAGTGGTGATTGATGTTGAACTTGGTAGGGAGGGTCACGGTTCGATCCCTCTCAACTGTAATCGGGATGGGGCTGCCGGGCTGGAACCACTTGATGTCAGCCCGAGCCAGATTAAATTGCATGAAACTATATGAATATTTGAATATTAATACCAAAGAATCAACATTCATTATTATCCATTATCTACATCTGTACTGCTTTGACACTTGACAGTTTTTTATTTCCTTGTGTGAATACTGATAAAGAATATAACGACGAAGTTGGACAGACGCAAAATGTTGAACCTTATGCTATTATTAACGGTTGCAGTTTGTTTACAGAAGATGCTTTTAGCACTAATTCACTTATATCCAACAAAACTAATTGAGACTTTTTCATTTTCACTAACTTATGTCTTCAATTTGTTATTATTATATGGTCAACACAGAATAACATATTCTATGAGAGAATGTTTTAAACCATCCTTTAAATCATCAAAAGTCTAATTTTTTAATAACTTCTATATGCACCTTTATATGTGCCATTTAAATATTAGACATTCGTATTCTTTTATCAATAGAAAATTCTATGCTAGTACACCAACTTCTAATTGTGCATCATATAATTTCTTTGACAATTGCTTCAATCAATCAAACAAGATTCCATCTATGACTATTTTTCTCAATCTTTTTCATTTAGCATTTACTGATGAAAGTTGTATTTTGCTCGCGCATGAGTTGGTCATAGTTCTCGGCTACTACAATCTTATGATAAGTTAGCTTTCGAAAGCAACAACTGATAAATGCAGGTTTGGAAATTTTCTACAGATATACCAGGATATGATAAGTTATCAAATTAATAACAAGGGTTTTAGTATTCAAGACATCTTGATCCATAAAATCATGTTCATACAATACAGTCAAGCATACTGGAATTTACATCAGTAGCTGCTAAAAGCTTGACCCATCATAAGTATCCAGAATCCAGATTCATATTACTGGAGATACATTTTTGTGAAAAGATGGGTTTTGTAACTGATAAAGCAAGGACAGGTAATTCATTGAAAGTAAAATCTAGTAGATTTTATGAGAACTTCAATAATTTCATTATCATCTTAATGAGCTCGGTCCCTCAGCACTTCGAGATCCATTTCTGTAGGGTCAGTAGCCTGAATTTCATAATGGACACCATCTAACTCGCGTCTAAACCTTTCTTTAGTTGTGGCATAGAGCATCTTGGCACGGATTCGTGATGTTGAAGGAGACCTAATAAAAAAGAAGTAATGAATATCTAAGAATGATATCTCAGTGGCAAAATCATAGAGAAAGTAAAATAATTGTCCAACACAAGCTTATCCTTCACAAGAACAAGAGGAGGAAGACAACTCCGAGTTAGACATTGAACTGATACTTTAAATTAAAAAACAGAAAATAATTCAAATATCTTATTCGGAGGTGCTGAAATTGGCAAAGATCCCACTCAAGCAAGATATCAAGAATTATTGATCAGAGTAGTCTTTCTGTGGACAATCAGATCGAAAACCTCTCCGGCCACACAGTACTAAATCAATTCGACAGGAAAAAAGTTCTTATCCATATTTATTTTTACAAATATTTCTGATAAGCAGGATAGTTATGAAAGATTAACGTGAAAATATGGATAATGAAGTAAACATAAACCATGACAAAGAATACCATTTCCTTCAAGAACACATCATCCTATATGAGGGCACTAAATTATCTCCTCCACGTATTAGAGTTTTTGAGGGAGAGAACAATGCCAGTCAAAAACTGGGGAGATAAAGAGGGAGAGAGTCCCCATTGAAGCACTCTTGTCCAATAATATCACACAAAGCTTTAGCTCCTCAACTTTGACATCGCCTAAATAATCTAAACATTAAATTCTAAAGTTACCACTAGACAAATTAACCACCACCAACTCCACCCTGCCCAAATAAATTCAGAAGACTTACTCTTAACTGAAGAATGCAGATGTTTGGCAGTTTTTTATTTGTCACATTATTTCATATTAGCATGAGAACTTCTAGCCAGTAGTATTACTAATAGTAATGCTCTATCAGCAACTTAAATGCATATGGCAGAAATACTCATGAAAAATTTATGTCTAACAGCAGCAACCCGATTAGAATCGAGGGAATTTGAAACGCGGGGAATTATATATTAAAATACTACATTCTACAACAGTTCCTAAAATAAACAACCAACAATGTATCTAAACAATAAAACAATAAATTTAGCCCAAGACAATGAAATAATAGATATATAACTCCATAATTGGATAACATGCAAAACTCTTTTGACAGACCTAAACTAATTCCATGGCATGGTTATTTTGAAGCTGCAAAGATATGTTAAGCGCATGAATCATAATATCATATGTGCAACAGAATTTGGTTGCACACGAAAATGCACAATAGATCTGTTGCCTTTCAAACATCAAGGTGGTTAGTCCTTTGTACAAGTTAATTGCAGACGAAGTTAAAACTGATGGTATTTTTTATAATATAATTAATTAAAATAGACGAAACAAGAAGGGATGGAAAACTAACCATGCAATGAAGAAGATTTTGCTCTTTTGACAGTTCTCAGAAGTGACAAAATCAAAGTCAAACACAGCATATCTGCAATCATTCTCGGGCAAGGATGCAGCGAAATCATCATAGCTCTCAGCAGGACCACCAGTCTTCTCAACCACAACCTCCCTTTTCTTTTCATCAACCTTAAAGATCACATAACGATGGACCTTCTTTTGCTTCAATTCCATGAAAGTGTTTTTGCTGTTCTCATCAACACCCATGCCTGATGAAGCATTTGGCTGTAATGCAATTGAAATGTATCAATTCCATGAAATGTATCAAGTCAATATCCTTTTCATCTACAACTTAGTTTTTACTTCAAATGCAAACACTAATATATTCATAAACCAAAAGTTTCTTTCAGTTAAGCCAAGATATAAGAACAATGATATCACTATAAATGAAAAGATAAATTCAAGGTTTTTAAATTGCATTCTTATTTCATACTCAATGTCACGGTCATGATCCTTGATATAGTAGAAAATAAAACTTAAATAAGTTGTATTATGCTGGAAAATCCAGGGTACTAGGAGCAACACCAAACAAAATAACAGAGCCACAGAGAGAACTTACAACCACATCTTCATCGATTAATATCTTTTAGGTTTCAACATGAGTTTAGGCCCTACAATTATAGGGTTTTATGGTTTTAGTCCTTGTAAGTTTTTTTTTTTTGTTTGAATTCAATCCCTGCAAATTACATTTAGTCTCTAAAGTCAAATTTGGTCAAGTGGCGTGATTACATTTGGCCGCGTATGAGGTTGAGACTAAAAGCAACAATTTTGAATTTGCAGGACTGAACCCGAACAAACAAAAAACTTATAGCGTGCGTTTAATCTGCTAAAAAATTGAAGACTGGACAACTTTTTTGTATCCTATTTGATTTAGAAACTGGTATGAGACTGAACAAAATATGCATGTAGCAGGGGACTGGACAAAAACAACAATTTTTGTCTCTCACTGAACCATATGACAACTTTTTGTCAACAGTACAAACTATCAAAAATACTAAAATACCCTTTTTATATTTTCCAACATAAAAAAAAATTACAATTATGTTTCGTTGTGTACTATTATGTGCTCTCCAGTACTTATTGTTTTGCAAATCAAACGCACACTAAAACTAGCTATAATTGCAGAGACTATTTTATTTAGCTCATTCATAGTTGATATGTCCACCAACAACCTCTCCATCAAGTGTTCTCTCTTGACCCACACCACTATACTTGATCTATCACTAATATTTTATCAATAATTGAATTTTATTAGTAGTGATCAGTGATCACAACCACAATGGCCGTGGTTTACCTTTTTTTTTAAAAAAAAAAAAACCTAAACAAAAATCATGCTTGAAAGCTGAAAAATCCTAAACAATGAAGGGTTAATCATAGCAAACATGCAAAATCATAGAGTAGATTAATCTTAGCAAAAATAAAATGAGAGCAAACATAATTAAGAAATGTTACCCGGCTGAGACCTCTGAAAGACATGGAGAAGGAATGTAGGGATGATGAATTTGAGTGTATTGTGAAAATGGAACGTAAGTAGAGAAGACACTTATGTGTGATTTTTTATATATAAAATAAAATAAAAATGACATAAAAGTGGGGCGGTGCGTTGAGGAAACGCTAACAAAGAATTGAAGAATCAACCATGAAAAATAGATTCTCCACCGCCCATGGAGTGGACCCCACTTTTATTCACTGCTTACTTGCGTTAGCACCCCACAATCTACGTCGATTCGCCGCGTATATTATTCAAATACCCCTCAATTATCACCATTTTCTGATTTGGCCCCTATAATTTAATTTTTTTTTAAATGCTAGCTAATGTCCCTGAAGCACCAGTTAAGAAATCAAATATAATTACATATTCTTGGAACTTGTGTAATCGACATTTTATGAATTTAAAAAACATTATTTTCAAGGCAAAAATTACTTGTTTTAGTATCATTAACTAGTGCCCTGGAGACACTAGTTAGCATGACCCGATTTTTTTTTAGTATAAGCAAATAAATTTATTAGTATAATAAGTTATATAAGAGTACTCCAAAAAATCCATTACAACATATGGATCAATTTACATTAGTTTACTTTTTAGATTATACATAATAATTTATGCAAATAATTAAGTTTTTATGTGTTATTATAAGCTTTTTGAGATAGTTTATAATAAAATAGTTTCTAAAACTTCATTTTTTTTTAGTAAAAACTTATTAATTAACATAAAATTTTATTTATTTACATAAACTAAAAAATAAGTCATTTCCAGACCGATCCTAAATACATTTAAGACATGATAAGGAATTAGTCCACCAACTAAAGTATATACAAGATTCTTATTACTTATTTCTCTATAGATAAATTAAGAACAATGAATCCTCTTTAATCATATCAATTATTTGTTTTTTTATTTATTAAAAATAACGGATGACTATAAATTAATTGGGATTTTATCAAGTGGTGTGATGGCATAATTGAAACAGAAAATAATCTCTTTGCTTTTTGTCCAATTATTTGGGCCGTTTGGTCTTTGGTTCATAGGTGGTTTGGCGTAACATCGGTAGTGCCTTTGACTATATCCTTTTTGTGTGGTTTGGTTTCAAAAACCCAAAAGACTTTTGGCCTCCGGTGGTTTTTGTTGCTCGAAATAACTTTTATGCTTGATGCGCTGATTCGGGAGTTGTTGGCATTTGGATTTTGTTATCGTGTTGGTGGTTATCCATTCACCGTTCTTAAACTCTAACTGTTTTGTTAGAGGTTTACTTCTATTTTTTAGTTAATCTGATTTCGCGACCGTACGCAGGTTCGCTGAGTTGCGCCTGAGATTGTTCGATTTTTTGTTATGATAGTTTAGAGCGGTCCTCTAGGTCCGTTATACTTTGATTTATTCTCATTTGGATTGTACCTGGGTCAGGTTTAATGTCCTCCAGTCTTTGTATCGCTTTCTTTTTATTTATTTTATTTTTTCTTTTGACTAAAAAAAATAATTATACACACATTTGTAAAAATATACTACCTCCGTTCCAAAATAAAAGAACCAATTTAACTACTGCACGTATGCCAACGCACGAGTTTGATCACTAATATCTTTAATTCTCTGTTAGTAAAAATTATAAAATTTGGAGACTTTGAAAATACTCATCAAAACAAATCAAACAAGATCTTATATGCTTGTATTTATATTTATATATTATTAAGAAAGTATGGTCAAAGCATGATAAGTAAATAGTAAGTTCTTTTTTTTTGGTCAAGTAGCCTAGTGGCTTGAAATTTCACCCTTAAGGTGAATAAGTGGGATGACCAGGTTCGAACCCCGATCCCCTGCATATATAATGCAATGTCCAACCAATTGAGTAAAGCTCATGGGACAGTGAATAGTAAGTTCTATTCAACTCATTTCCACTCTTGTAAGAGACTTAATTCATTAATAAATTTTTTGCTTACATTCAAAAAAAAAAAAGAGATATAATAAAATGGGACGGAGGTAGTATATAAATTTAACATATAAAGTACTTAAACATAAACATATAAATATTATTTTAATAAACTTTCAAAAAAAAAAAATATTATTTTAATAAAATATTCGAAAACAGAGTATTTGTAGGATGAAGGATAAAATCTCATCCTCAAACTCAAACCTCCTTCGGGTGAAGACTTTCGCAAACGAGAAAATTTGAATCTACCAAAAAGGAGTCCTCAATGTGCAATCAATATAGTTTACTCTTAAAAATATTAACCTTCAAATCGAAAATATTTTGAGTTTATTTGTTTCAGTTTTAAAAAAATAGATTTAAAAAATTGTTTTTCACAATATTACAAGTTTTTTTATATTCATTTTTTTTCTAAATTGAAACATTAGTTTTGACATCATATAACATAAATATATATTATTGAAGACCAAAATATATTCAAAATCGTAAATTCTTAAAAAAGTTGTATTTTCTTAGGATGAATTTTAAAATTAACCTTCATCAATTACTCCAAATAAAAATAAAAAAAGTAAAATAAATTAACCTTCATCTACTATTTCCTTCTGCTGCTGTGCCTCGTCGTTTCTGTTGTTTGTACATATAAAATTGACTTCAACTTGCAAAACAAACACCACATTGAAACTATCTCCAACTCCAAATGGAGAACAAAAACCAAGAAACTCCTCTCTTCTGGGTCGAAACCTCCAACTCCGTTTCTTGCCGCCACCAATTTCAATCCGACGGTCAACTCTCCGTACGTCATTTCTTCCCCTAATCTCACTCAATTCAACCTTTCTCTAAATTCCTAACAATTCTTTATGCTTTCTCTTTATTATTAGGTATTTCTTGTTCATGATTCTAGACCCTTCTATCAAAAACTTGCTTCTTCTTTCTTCAACAAATTTTTCCCATCTGGTTATCCATACAGGTTCATTCATTCTATTTTCTTCTTTCTTCAATTTGTTATTTAGTTAGTTATGGCTTATTTTTCAGTGATTTAATTTCTAGTGTTTTCTTTTGTAGTGTGAATGAAGGTTATCTTAGATACACGCAGTTTCGAGCTGTGCAACATGTTACTAGTGCTGCATTGTCTGTGTTATCAACTCAGGTATCTGTTCTTTACATAACTTGCTATGTTAATTCTTTTTATTTATGTTTACATGCATTCTTATCTAATCGAGATTCGAGATTCAAATTGTGATTCCGAAAACCTATTTTTTGAATAATATATTCAATCTTGCGTTATGAATCATAAGCTACATTACCGATAGGTAAATTTAGGTGAATTACAAAATTACCAGCTGATATATCATATATGAACCTCAAATAATTCAAGATTCAACTCAGAAATGACATAGGAAAAGTGTCCGATTATACAAAGTTGAAAAAAATGTGGCCAACTGAAATAAGCAGTGTTATCAATCATAGATTACTGTTGTAGCACCGTTATAATTTTAACCACTATTTGACAAAAGATTTTACTAAGTAGTGTATGTAGAACAATAGAGATTTGTTCAAATTCTGTTATGCTATAGCGTTTTAGTGCCAACACTGGAACTAGGTTTAGGTGATGGTTCATTATAATGAACTGGGATTTAAAAATGGGATTCATATTCAAAATAGATACATACAAGAGATTCATATCAATTGGATTCAGTTTTCTATCAATTCGAGATATGAATCATATTTATCATAAGATAGTGAGAACCATGCTTACATCTTGTAGAAAGAATAGCATTTATTTAGCCATCTCCTTCATACATTTTTTTGTTAGTTGTAACAATGGACTTGCACAAAAATATTGAGTATTAACTGGGTGTTCTTCTGTTGTAGTCACTTCTAATTGCTGCGGGGTTGCGGCCAACTCCTGCACAAGCAACTGCTGTTAGCTGGGTAATTTTATAATTTGCAATTATCAATTTTTCAAACTAGTAATAGTGGCATATTTTTAATGTATACCCAATTTGTGTGGATTTCATCCAGATTTTAAAGGATGGGATGCAACATGTAGGGAAGATAATATGTAGCAATTGGGGTGCAAGAATGGATTCTGATCCTAAACGATGGAGGTTATTAGGTTTGGAATTTAGCTTGGGGCTTTTCTTCTCATCTAACCCCTTTCTCTTCTTGATATATTAGTTGTAAATAGCTTAGTTTACAAGTTGTCTCACTGTTATTAACTTTACAATTTGCAGCTGATGTGCTTTATGACATAGGCATGGGCTTGGAAGTGCTTTCTCCGTTATGCCCGCATCTTTTTCTTGAAATGGCAGGCCTAGGAAATTTTGCCAAGGTTTATGTTCTTATCGAGTTTTTTAATAAATAGTTGCACATTATGGCATTTGCTGCAATTAAAAGTTGATTCAGTGCTAAATTGCTAATTGTTATGTACATTATGATTAGGAAGTCAGCATGCTATTCTAGATTTATAGTTAGTGTATAATTTTTTTTATAGTTATTGACTTCTATTTCTGTTGTTATGGAGTTAACAGGGGATGGCTGTTGTTGCAGCTAGAGCAACAAGATTGCCTATATATTCTTCATTTGCTAAAGAAGGAAATCTCAGCGACCTATTTGCTAAAGGGGAGGCGTTTTCAACTCTCTGTAATGTTGTGGGAATTGGACTTGGAATTCAGTTAGCTTCTACTGTCTGTGCATCAATGCAGGGAAAGGTATAGAGATTTTATTTGTTTGTTCTTTGCCTTAGATTTAATTTTCAACTTGTGTCGCACAATTAGTTTGTGCTGACAATATCTATGATATTGTTCTTGGTTGGGGACTTGTGGTGGTTACTAGATTTTACATTTTCCGGAAACTTTTTAAGTCGGTTACAATGCTACTTACCATTTACCAAAAATGTAATAATTCTAGATTCAAATGGTTAGCAACAGGGGTACAAAACTTTTCTGTGTAATTGGACTTGGGAGAGAACTCAAGATTAAGCTTCACGGGTATATTTCTTGCTAGTAACACAACACCCTCTACAGTGGATCTTAACATGACAAGTTTGTTTAACTCAGTTCATTAGTTCTTTGGGCTCCTACCAAATTATAAGGGTAAGTCACCACTTACCCTATAATAGATTAACCCTTTTATAAATAACCAACACCCTCCCTCAACTCTTTTGGTGTATCATCTAAACCCTTCAATTTTGGTTTGACTTGAAAATGTTGTTTAGCAATTTAACATTTTCTTAAACAGGGTATTGTCTAAAATAAAATGTTAAATCGAAAAATCATGTGTAACTGTAGTTGAAGTTAATTGAAATGTGAACGTTTTTAAACAAAAAGTTTTGGTGGTTGTGAAGTGCACAAAAAAATGAGATCTCTTCTGTTAGAATTATATGTTATGGTGGCAAGATTACAAATCAAATGTTACTCAAAATGTAAAAGGAAAATTTTCTTTTTTTGCTTTACTTTTCAGAGATGTAATTAATCATGCTTCTGCTGCTGCATGTATTACTGAAAAATCTTCATTACATTGATGATTCTCAGGTGTTGTATGAAGCCTTTTTCATCAGTTGTTTGCTGGCCCTCTCTTCTTACAATCAGCGATCTTATATTATTATAGTGTTTATATTTGCAATCAGAAAGAACCATTACTTAGAATATGATATTTGTTCAAAAAAAAAACTTAGAATATGAAAGGAAGCAAATATTTTCTTCTAGTTTACTGTCTAGAGATATAATTAATCATGTTGCAGAACTCAATGCTAAACATATGTTATATTGACAATTCCAACTGATTGATTATGGAACATTTTATGGCAGCTGGCTGTGGCTCCTCTTCTTTCAATTATACATATATACTCTGTGTCTGAAGAGATGAGAGCAACTCCCATCAATACTTTGAATCCACGAAGAACCGCAATGATCGTGACTGATTTTCTCAAGGTCTGGTTCCGACTATCGTAGTAAATGAAAACTCATTTCGTTTCTCCTTCCTATACTTGAAAAAATAATAGTGTTTGACTACTAATTGAATTCTGAAACAGGCAGGAACCGTATCAAGCCCTGCTGACCTAAGATATAAAGAGGATCTACTTTTTCCTGTGAGACTTAAAGAAGATGCTGGAAATGTAAGAGTTGGGAAGGCTTTACACGAGGTTATTAAGCCTTCAAAGCTTGTTGAATTAAAACAAGTATTACCTAAGGAGAAGTTTCTATTAAATCGCGGGGGTAAATGCATTGACATGGTATTGAAGCAAGATGCTAGTGGTGAAGATGCATTGAGAGGGTGGCTAGTTGCTGCATTTGCTGCACAAATTGAAAGTTCTTCTCATGAGCTTAGTGCTAGTGTCCTGCAAGAGGCCTATGCGAAAATGAATGGAGTCTTTCCTGTATTTTTAAAAGAATTACAGAACAAAGGGTGGCACACCGATCGTTTTCTGGATGGAACTGGGAGCCGCTTTGCATTCTAGTTTTTTTTGTAACAAAAAGTTTAGATGAGTTGGATCATGGGGATCACAAGAGTCAGAGACACAACAAACTTCAATGCTCTGAGAGTGCTGACTGAGATAATGTCTTACCTACCGACAAGGTTCTCAAGTTGGCATTCTTGTGTTGGATTTTACGGTTTTTACCCATTATTTGCGAGACTTCGTTGTACTCC
The DNA here is from genome assembly GCA_030408175.1 of Trifolium repens. Classification (NCBI taxonomy): domain Eukaryota; kingdom Viridiplantae; phylum Streptophyta; class Magnoliopsida; order Fabales; family Fabaceae; genus Trifolium; species Trifolium repens. The sequence goes on from CP125848.1 coordinate 47,837,587, forward strand.
GAGTGGAGTAAATTCAATGGTTCATAACTTCATATTACGTTGTTTATTTTTTTGTTGTTGAAGAAGCCAGGTTCATATTACGCAATTAACTGTACATTTAACTATAGTAGTAGATGTAATGAAATAAATTGCTTCACGAGTATGTAAAGATTAACTATAACTCTGTTCTGCACAAATTCATATAAAAATTCACATGTCTGCTCCCTATGTTTTATTTGGATCATCTTGTTTTTTTATTGAAATGAGGAAAATGTTAACATGTGTTCTTGAACTAATAGGAAAAGTGTATTGGAAAATGCGTGTTAGAGTTTGTTGTTGATATTTGAAGGGAAAAATAGTAGCTGAAACATCATCACATATCATCACATATCAAAGGAATTGAACAAAGGGGGAGGAACAATTTTAAAGTGGTTGGAACCAAAATGAAAAATCTCATGTTTTATTCTTTCTAATAGAGATAATAAATGAGAGTTCATCAAGAAAAAAAAAAAGAGATAATAAATGAGAAGCAAATGTGCATTTAGATACTGCACAAAAGTAAGATCATTCAAATTTATTCACTTTATAAATTTGAATGATGACCAGTTTCTTTTTGAGGAGCCAAGTAGTCATTAGCTTTAGCTGTACTTAAAACTATATATTACATATTTAAATTGCTACTTTAAAACCATCAATCCTATTTTTGAAAGCTTATATTATAAAATATATGAGGCAAATCTACATTGCATTGATATAAAGCAGGTTAAGATTTTGCCATGGCATAAACACATTGGTGATTGGTCGGTCTTAATACATTTAACTATGGGAAAAGTTTTTCTTCATCATACACAATAGTTTCTGAATAAAAAATTGAAAATATTAAACCATTCTTTCTTATCTTAGAAGTCAAGTTAGGAGGAACTCACTGTCAATAATCAACAACCAAAAGTTAGTTTTGAAATTTGGATCATTTATTTGTGACAGTTTTTCCTTCACCATTTTAGAGTAATTAATTACTTTTGAGCTAAAGGAACGAAATGACAAATACTATTAAAATTCACATATAATTATAAGATCTCATATTGTACCAAAAAAAAAAAAAATTATAAGATCTCATATATTCGAACTTAAATAAAAGTAATTATGCTTAATACAATTTCAATCTTTTTAGTTGAACTAGGTCTTATTATTCATTAATTTTAGCTCCTCCTCCTTTAGAATAACCATTTCTATATTAAGCCTTAAGTTTTTGGTTCTCGAAAAAAGTACCTATAATAATAAAACTCGAATTCTCCTAAATGATAAAGTCGATAATTACTTGAATCCAATTTTTTAGTTTTCATCAGAGTCATTTAACTTCAACATAGTGGGGTCCGGTTAATTATGCACATTAAAATCATTGGATCATATTATTCATGGTCATGAAAAATTATCCATTATTATTTTGAAAGTGTCACGCCTTTTTCACATATTGAACAAGTGACAGCATATGTGAGTCAACATCCATTGAAATATTAGTCTCTTTTGGTGTGAACATATGTCTAATCCTGTTCGTAGTTTTCTGCTTCAGAAACAATTTCCTTTTTCTTTTTTTGAATAAAATAATTTCCATCTTGGAGTTTAATCAAGCGGGAAAATTGATATTTTAATAAATAAAAACCATGTGGAGATTTGAGATTTTTTTATTTTTTGATAAAATGTAATTATATATTCAAAAAGAGAGATAACTTGTCATTCAGTAGTTCTTATAAAAAATGATTACAACTCAAACTCAAATGCATAAACCACCTGATTTAGAAAAATATGAGAAGTTTTGAAAATTAACTCAAAATATATATTTTAAATTTGCCCCCTCAAGAAAAATGGCTAGCTTCACCAGAGTGGCAGGTACAATAAAATTATCAATAATATTTAACAAATAACATATGATTGTATAGTTGAGTAAAACAAAAGTAATATACAATGGCTATTCTCTATTATTAATTTATTAAGGGAGAGATATGAGTTAAAAACCAAACAATATAAAGAATTGCTACTTTGATGAAGAATAAAATTTGACATAAGTGTGTTTCAGTTAATTAAAAGAAAGAAAAAAAAGAATATTTGTTTTAACAACATAAAAAAAAAAGGTAGGAAGCTTGCTTTTGTATTCAACATTATAAAAGTAATAATTTAATAAAGTTTGGAAATCCACTCTTTAAATTGTAAGGAATTGAGAATCCCCTATATTCTTTTATAATTCATTATATTGCTTATAAGAAAAAATAAAAAATGAAAGTAATTTAAAATCTTATAACATACAATATTTTTAATAAACTTGTACCATTAATTTTGATTAAGTCCACTTATTATTTTGAGCAATTTGACTCTTTAGAGTAGGGGTGTACGTGGGTCGAATTAGATTGGATTTAGCCAATACCAAAACCCGAACCATATATATAGGGCACTCCGAATTGGATCCGATAAAATAACCATCCGTTACAACATTCGACCGGGTCTGATAAATCGACTATTTTTCGGATTGAGTTGGGTTGGATAGTGGGTTGCCCAAATTTTTATTTTTTTTTATTTTTAAAATTAAATAATTAAATGACAAATTATCATATATTTTCTTAAAAATAACTCAACCATTGTATTTTCTTAAAAAATAATGTAACTTATTTTCGCTATGAAAAATAACAATTCATTTTGGTCGGATAAACACTAATTTCCGGATTTGATAGTGAATTACCTAAATAATTTTCAATTTTTTAATATTAAATGAATAAACGATAAATCATCATATTTATTTCATAAAATTTACTTAATCTTTTTTATTTTCTTAAGACATGGTGTAACCTCTTTTCACTATGAAAATTATTTAACTATCAAAATCTTTATTATTTTTATAAAAAATATTTCAAAAAACTATGACATTAGTGGGTTAGTGGATTTTTTGGGCTGGGTCCAGTTTTGTCCGAAATCTGAATTTTGTGTGGGTTTTTTCATTTTTCAAACTCATATCTATCCAATTATCCGACCAATCCACTTTTTTGAATTGAATTGATTGGATTTGGTCGGGTCGACCAAATTTGCCTAATCCATGTACACCCTATCTTAAAGACATATTGTGTAGTACCATGAATACAACTAACAAGGAAGCGACTCATTTGACCTAAACACAAACAGAAATGATATTGGTAACCTAATCAGCATATATGTCACAAAAATGTCACCTTCAAACAAAAATGTTCAACTTTAATACAATAATATATTTAAATTATAAAGCCCTAATTCGGTGTATTAACACTTACTAGACACAGAAAATATTTCATTGATAAGGACATAAATTTGTAATGAAGATTCAGTTCAAACCTCTGAAAATTAAATAATATACAATGGATTTATGGAAGTGTTTCTTCAACATTGGATGCTGAAAGTCTACACCATACTACTATACCTTTGACTTGTCTTGTAGCTATTTTGTCCCAATTATTATTACTACAAAAAAGGTTATAATTGGTGTGCATTCATGTATTTGTTTATGTGCCATGTAGCCAAAAGAAAAATCTATTTGTTCATCTAAAAGTAGAAACTAAAAAAATTAGGGCTACCGACTTTATCAACACAAGTATATAGGATAGGACAAGCCTCATTCTTTGACGCCCTTTTGGACTTGTCTCATAAATAAAAAACAAAAAATAATATTTCACCGCTTTAACTTTTTTCTTCTTGTTGTAATAATTTATTTACGTTATTATAATTGTCAAAATAAAATAGGTGAATCTTCACTCACACAATACTTAATTCGTGTGATCATCAAATATTTTGTTTTTAGTGAAAGATTATTATTGCTGTATGTGTATGTCATTCTTTTTTTTTTTTTTTGAAGCAAGCAAACTTAATTCATTTCATTGATAATAATAGGTTCAATACAAGAAGGACAATAATTATAGATTTTGGGACTAGCGGTGAAACGAGTCGCTTGTGCTAAAGTGTGAGCTACTCGATTGGCTTGTCGCCGAACATAATTGATCTTCCAATCATCATTCTCAACTAATAGGCTATGACACAAATTAATAATGCTCCCAAATTCTGTCATGTTCACAGGCCTTGCATGCATGGCTTTTACAACCTGTCCATTTCAATAATTTTTTTAAGCAATGATATTTTGACATCTAATTTAGGACAATTTTGGATAACTCTTCTCACAAAGTTATTTTATTTTTTAAAATAATTTTTTTTTGTCTTGTTTTTTTTTTGAAATTGCAAACTCATGTATTATTTTTGTCTTGTTATATTAAGTTGTCCCATGAGTTGTCTAATGAAGTAGTTGTCCATATAACACAACTCTTCTTTTTAGAGCAATATCATTTCTCTTTTTTTAATAGACGAAGTGACGTGAAAGAGTTAGAGTTTAGATTTTTATCCAGATGTCTGACTTATATGTTTTTTTTGTTTGAGTTAGAATTTTCAATTTTTTTTTTATATATTGCAATTCTTTTTTATTGTGGTATATCATTAAGTTTGCATTGTTTTTTTAAGTAATCTAATAATTAAAAAATTTATTAATATAGATAATTGAGATGACTGGGTTCGAATCTCAACTTCCTACATATATATAAATTCCATTTTATAATTTGCATTTCTATTCTTGCTTTTAAAATAAAGAAATTTTGTATAGCAACTACACTTTAATTTGTAGTTGTACAAATATTTCATGTGTTAAGGTCTATTTAAATTGAATTTTTTTATTTAATGATATCGGTCCACATCTTATATTTAGGTATAATTTTTTTTTGAACAGGCAAAAATGAGATAGATATATATAAAAACAATGGATTAAGTAGCCCTATCAGCACAAGGTACAATTGATGCATGGCTAATGTGTGCAGCTAATATTAAGTCCAAATTATACCCTTAAAAAAAAGATCTTATTAAAAAATTATCAACAATAATGATATATTAGTATCTATTTAAATAAAATATATACAGAATAATTTGTCTACACTTAAATAAACTTATGCTTCTCACCACTAACTCTTATTAGACAATTTGTCAAAAACTCAAAAGTATCAATTTGCCATGACCTGTTAACAGTACGGCCGGCATAACAGTATGAACTATAATGTACGATTCATTCATGAATCATGATGTACTAAAATAGTCTCTTAAAGCATAATACGTCTCTTTAAGTCTAAGAATCGATGTGACTATGTGTTATGTGATTCAATTAGAGTCTAATAAAAGTGTTAATTAATTTCGTGAGCCTAATTAAGTTGGCAAAATATTATATTATATTTTTTTTCTTTTAAAATTCCACTCATAAGGTGGATATTACATTATATTTGATGATACAAATAAGCGATATGTGGTAAAAGTAAATTAAATAGTTAGGATTAAAAACCAAAAATTAAGTTTTAATGTTTTAATTTAAAAAATAAAACGAGAATGATAAATTTAAAGCAACAAGACTAATTAATTTAATTTGCATATAAACATTATATTTTGAAAATTCAAAAAATGATAAATAAATTTAGATTTTACCATTTTACTTAGATATACAATAGTGAATGAGAATGCACGTTAAATGTCATGCTGTCGAGTGTCGACAGCTAGCTAACATATATTAGGCACATACCCACGTTTTATTTGACAAATAATTAAAATATTTACACAAGTGATCGAGAGAGAGACTACACATATATAATTTTTAAAATTAAAAAAAAAAAAGAATTGAAATATTATTATTAAAATCTGAATTTTGGACTATTATTAGTACGTACACATTTCCGTGACCGAAGTGCAAAATATATTACTAAATTAATTAAAGCACCTACACGTGAGATTTGAATTTTCAACCTTAACTTTAGTGTCACCTTTTTTATCAACTTGGTCTATTAATTTTTGTACTATATAAATACGTGAGACCCTTATATGTTTCTGCTTTCAATTATATCCAAAACAACAACACATAATTTGAACTTTTATTGCAAAAATGGTGAGAGCTCCATGTTGTGAAAAAATGGGGTTGAAGAAAGGTCCATGGACTCAAGAAGAAGATAGAATTCTCATCAATCACATAAACATTCATGGCCATTCCAATTGGCGTGCTCTTCCAAAACAAGCTGGTAAATTATTATTTTTTGAAGAAAATTCATTAATCTATATGATTTTAACTCCACATATTATATAGCAGTATTATTAACGGCACAAATTGTTGTCCGTTTACCTTTTATTATATATATATATAGAGTATTTGATCTTGCTCTCATGAAATAAACCAAAGTTTTAATTTTCTCAATTTGATTAACAGGGTTGTTAAGATGTGGTAAGAGTTGTAGATTGAGATGGGCAAATTATTTGAAACCAGATATCAAACGGGGTAATTTTACTAAAGAAGAAGAGGATGCAATAATCAATTTGCACCAAATGTTGGGAAACAGGTAAACAAATTAATTATATTAATTTTTTTCGTAATTTATTTAAGAAACTCAAATCTTTTACTACTTACGACTATTAAATACAAAATAATATTAGTATTTTAGCATGATTTTGTTGTAAAAATATTTAATTTAGTTAATGGTTTGATGACAATGCAGATGGTCAACTATAGCAGCAAGATTACCAGGACGAACGGACAATGAAATAAAAAATGTATGGCACACCCACTTGAAGAAAAGGCTGCCACAAAACCAACAAGGCAACAACAATAGCCCAAAAAGAAATAAGAAACAAACCAATTTGGACTTTGAAGCCTCCAAATCAGACCAAGATATCAAACAAGAACAAAATAATGTTGATGATATGCCACAATGTTCTAGTGACATGTCATACCATAATAATAGTAGCATTGCTGCTACTAATGATGAAAATAATAATAATCTTGACATGTTCATAAATAATGATAAAGATGATGTTGATTCAGCAGAAAATAATCTTGCATTGGATGAAGATTTTTGGTCGGAAGTTTTGTCATCTGATAATTCTAGCAATGAGACAAGTTGTGGTGTTATGGATTTTGGTGCTGATAATTATCAATTTCAAGCTTCATTCTCTCCATTAGGGACTGAAGAAGGAGTGTTTAATTCAAGTTCATTGAGTTTATGTCAAGATATGGATTTTTGGCATGATGTTTATGCAAGAGCTGAGGAAATTACTGAGTTACTTGAATTGTGATCAACTTAATTATCATTGTTATTCTTAAATTTTGACTTGTATTGTATGTTCATTCAATGAAAATCATTATTTGTTTCATTGTTTAGACTTAAAGGAATTTTGCACGTGGTTTCAAGTTTCAACCTTGTTTATGTTCCCCTACTTTTTTTTAGGCATCAATCCCTTACATTTTATAGATTTATTTATCTTTAATTTGCAAAACATAAATATTTATAATATATTAAAATAACATACGACAAAATAATACAACAAATTTTTTTAAAATATTGAACAATTTGATGTTTTGTTCAATATTTAATAGACGATAAATTATTTTGTACAATGAACAAATTTTGTACAATGTTTAATAGACGATAAATTATTTTGTTATTTTAAACTTTGTTGTTTTCTTGTTTAGTGAAGGATAAGATTCCATCAATCGTTAGTTGGTTCAGTGGTGATTCGCGTTGAATTTGGTTGGGATGACCACGGTTCGATCCTCCGCAATTGCGATTGGAAGGAGGCGGAAACCACTTGATGCCAGAACTGACTCCCAAACCAGATTAAACTGAGGGTAAAAGCCAAAAAAAAAAAAGACGAAGATTCCAGTTTTTGTCTAGTCCCAGAAACAATTTTAAAAACAAATGACAGGACAATTGAAATTGTTTTGTTCAATTTTTTTTATTTTATCAAACACACCATTATATAGTTTAGCATAGTGAGAACTTAGCAAAAATGTTATCAACCAATCTGAATAAGTTTTACAAAGTGCATAAGAGAAACCTGGTTACATATTTTTCAATCATGAACTTATAATTAAATCAAGAATGTCAAAAACTTTCTTTATCATTCATCATAGATCACAAAAGACATACAATTGTGTTTACACTTTCCATGTTGTTTTGATTCAATTGCAGAAAGGTGTTTTGCAGACAAAGAAGCTATAGCACAGTAGTCCACTGCAATTCTTGATGTAACTGAATATCCTTTGTCCGCAACTCCAGAGACTAATCTCTAAGTCAGGTTGGATCACAACAAGCGAAAAAAAATAATGTACAAAATTTGACATAGATAGAATGAAATCGCGGTTAATAATCTCTCTACAAGACAGATTTTGTATCTTGCTTTGTTTCTACGCACTAATCAAATCAACCTTATTAATTATTAATACAAAAACATATCATAAACTACAAATTCCTTGCTAATCTCTCTTGCGCCGCCATCTGCCGTCTAAACCTAGTAATAAACTCCTCTGCTCTTTCATCAATTCCTTGCATTTGTGGTGAAGCTAATGCCACTGATTCCCACATATCATCTGATGATGAACTGGTTTTCTCACATGATCTCCTGCTTGTTGAACCTTCTTCCACTTCTTTCTTCCCTCTCGGAAAATCATCGATCTTCGCATCTATTTCGATTCTTGATCTGTAATTTAGTCCCTCTGGCTTCAAATACCCTACAACATCACAAGAAGGCTCTTTGAAGAGCTTATCAATATAAACAGGTGCAGGCTTTTTCTTAAAGCTGCAGAATACACTTCTAACAGTCACCAACTTTTTTCGGCGAAAACTTTTAGTAGCAAGAAATTTAGGTTGTTTGGTAGTGATACTGGTATATGGTTTTATTATAGTTTTTGTACTTTGATGCTTTCTTTGTTTTTTCATCGCTTTCGATTTACGAATGCTGTGAAGTTTACTACCAAGTTTTGAAGTGAAGCTTTTCCATACCTTTCTAGCAGGTGGAAGCCTTAAACTTATGCAAGACATGAAAATATGAAATGAAGAGAGAAATTCAAAGAAATTATGATTAATTTTTTAGGATAAAAAAAATTATGTGTCAAATGAAAGTTTGAGACACATCCTTTATAAGAATTGAGGGATTAGATTCTTTTATTCAAGTGGGTATGTTTTATTAAGGAGTTGCTTAGTTATTACGCTGAATATTTTGACAAAAGCTGCTAAATTCTCTAGTAGATCAACACAAAGCCAGTGAAGTAGCTTAATTTTTAAGCAAACATAATGTGCATTAGTGTAAAAGTATAGCAATAGTCATGTGTTTGTGTGTGAACTTTTCCGTTAAATCTAAATTGAGATTTTGTGTGGATTCGATAACAATATCGGAGATTCCGGAAGCGGTTGGCATATAAGATGTATTCTTTTTACTCAATCGAATTTTGTTTATACGCAAGAGTCATAAATCACACAACAACGAAATATAATTATAAGCTTTGCTAATTGGGCCCTCGTAACTCTTTTTCACCCCCCTAAAATCCAATTTTACCCCTTAAAGTTCGGGTTATGCGAGCAGAACTTTTTGAAAAGTTCCGTTTACGTAAGTAGAACTTTTTTTAGTGTAAATTTGACACTAAAAAAAAGTTCGGGGGGTATTTAATTAAGAAAAAGTTCAGCCCGTGTTTACCAAACTTTTTTCCCAGTAGCATAAAGGGAAGCACAGGGGTGGAAAAGCAAACCGGGGGTGGAAAAAGTTCTCTTCACTGATTTATCACAATTTTCTCTCGGCCCAATTTAGTTTCGTTCTATGCCAATTATATGTAAGAACAAATTAGTCTCTATGTTATAATAAATCAGAGAACTAATTTGTCTTCCGTATAAAAATATGAGAGCGTAACTTTTTGTGACAAATACATCTAAATCGTGAGGAATACTTGTATGGTGACCAACATTTAGACACTTAATTTAGTCGCACAAATAAATTAAATAAAATGGAAGAAAAATAAAATAAATAATACTGTATTTTAAAAATAATTAAATGACAATGTGTGTGACTAAATTGTTTTATCAAAAACCTTAATGCAGATTATAACATCTTTTAGTAGTTCGATTCGAGCAAAACTTTCAACAATTGCAGGTAAAGCTATGGCGTTATTAGAAGTTTTCGTGCAACAACTACTAGAGGATGAACTAATGCTGTATTAGCAGTTAATGATATAAATCAGTGGCTAATACTATTACTAATTGACCCAATACTAATTTGTTTAGTATAGTCGCGAATCAAATCAATTCATTTCATCGCGAATAATAGGCGCGACGTGGATAAAATTTCCAATCCATCATATCATAGTTCATACACCATCATATTTCCAAATTAACATCACAGATCAGTGATTAAAGATAAATATTAAATACTACTAAACCATTATGATTTAAGAACAAGCATGATTAGCCAAAGAGAAATGTTTGGCTTGAGAAGAAGCAGCAACTTCAGAAACAAAACTTTGCATAACCAAAGTCTTAACCTGCCAAGGCTTATAAGGAAAACCTTTTCTTGCATATGAATTTATCAGTGCTGTTGTTCCTTCTTTCAACAATGCTCCAAATGGATTATCAAATTCGTCGTTCCTAGCCGTTGCTTCGAGTAATGTTAGATCTGATCTGTACCGTTTATTTACTCTCCAACCAAACACATTTGTTACTGTTGATGTTTCTGGTACCATTCTTGGCCATGTCTCTTTTCTCCCACTCCAAAACCTAAACATAAATAAATATAATCATCATCAACAACATTAGTTCATATTTAATTTAGATTAAGAATAATAATGAGTAGATATTATAAGCAAAATTTCATTTTTTAGATTTATTGAATAATTGATGTATCTGGACGTAATTGATGTATTGGACTATAATACAGATCAGATACATTTGTTATTCAATGAATTTAAAAAGTGCATTTTTGCTTATATCCGTGGCGGGAGGTAGAGTATGTTTGATTATTACTGTGGAGTGCATCTTCCTGTGGTTCTTGTGTAGATGAAACCTGGCAAATGATTTGAATCATGTGCTGAGACAAGTGATAAGAGAAGACAAAAGAGAAGGGAAAGGGAAGCCACCATGGTTGAGTTCATCTTGTTTTGAAGTTTGATTTGAATTCACTCTCTCATTTTTTTAAAGATATCTTGTTGTTTTGGTTTATGTCAGTTTTGAACGTTATATTTGTGGAGAGTAGTGTTGAATTTACTTTCTTGGAACATGTGAGTGTTCTTTGGACAAAGGTACCCTTACAGCCTAGCTTATTGTGTTGTTTTTGTTTTTAGTACTGTTTTGCTTTGAGAAACAACCGAGTGGAATTGGAACCAAGGACTTCACTTCTTTACGGCCCATTTGAAATTGAATTTTACTTTTTAGATCGCTCTTGTTGCTCCCACACCCTCCAAAAATCTCAAAATACTCTCACTTTTGGGCTCAGGGCATTTTGGTTTCTAGGATATGAAATTAAAATAATTTTGTTTCGTAGGATATGAAATTGTGTTTTACGCTCAAGAATAAATTGTTTCGATTTTGCAATGGCTTACATGTTGGGCTTCAACGTCATGGCCATGTTTGCATTAACACCTTAATCAATTAACACCTTAATCAATACAGTTTCTCTTCACCCCCACATTTTGTTTTCATCGCTTTAGCATGCAAAAAAAATCGGAAAATATATTCCGAATTTTCGGGCCAATTATAAAAGGAGCGCATTTATAATTTACACCTTAATATTTTTAGATGGATATAAATTAACAATGTATATTGATAAAACTGGATTAGGTGAAGCTTAACTGTAGCCAACAAAAGAATGCAGGTAATACTATAAAGCATTCTTAATTCACAATATACTTGAGAATTAGTGAATCTTAATTATTTCACTCATATAAAGTGCAGATATAGACTGTTCAAATATTCCAGAAATAGAGTCACTCCAAGATAAGACAATACGGATCAGATCGTAATGCCTTCATGAATAAAAAATTATGCCTAAAAATTTCTAAGTCATTTCTTCGTTTCTCCCGTGCACAAGAATCATTGAAGGAGCTTTATTCTGTAAATTATCATTGATCGATAAGCTTAATATGAGTGTGCAATCCATATCAAATATTCTAAAGTATCTTAAAGGAGATTCACCAGTTAATCTATTTTCACCAAGTTTACAAAAACTGGTAGGACGAATCGAACTTAAAATTTAGTATGATACACATGCTTTAGAATTTATATGTGCAATTATCATATGTTTTCATCATCTTCTTCTTGTTCAAAAATTTGCAACAGTCCTCCAACAAAAAATTTAACAATTATTTATTTCCCCTATTTTAAAACTTTTATCAAAAGGCTATGTAAAAGGTGTTAATTTGCCTCGTTTGATTTAGAATTTAAATTCGTTTTCACATAAAAAAAATGTAACCAATTATAACTTTGCTGCCTCTATCATTAGTGTCAAGAACAAATCACATGGAAGTAGAAAATCTCTCAAAATAGTTTGAACATGAGCAGTGGTACTCCTACATCTATAAACAAAATAGACACATTAACTATACTGCAAATTTTTCTTAACAAGAGTTAAAAAAAAAAAAAAAAAATTGAGGTAAGGTCATCCTAATTAAAAGCAACAGGTACTTATATTACAATCTAGAGTGTTGCACCTGCCCCTTCTGTACTTCTCTTGCCATAGTGTCAACCTGTACATACAAGGAGTAATATCTGCAAAAGTATGATTCATGTAATTAAGGCCATAAAATTAAACACGAAGTGTTGGACCTTAAATCATTCAAGCTTCACAAAACCTTAACCAAAAACATTGTGAATGTAGAATTGTGCATTTCAAATCCAACAATTTAAAAAATTGTTCATAAAGAATTTTAAATGATTGAATCCAAGAGTCTTGAACTCCAAAATTCTTCATTTGCCATATAACAAAATGAGTTTTCTCCAAATCATGTCAAAAATAAAGGCAGTCCATGAAAACCACAAGCGGCACGCAACACATAAGCTTATCAAATCTTAGAGGTAGCAACAATTGAGTGTATATCTCGGTGGAGAGATCAAGTGAAAGAATCACATTGTGGAGAGATCAAGTGAAAGAATCACATATCGGTCAACAGTAAATATATTGTAAATATTGTAATCGTGAAGGGTCATCCATGTAATAGTACCATTCAAATGCACCATTATACTTATCATTAAACCAGTAAAATAGAATCAAAAAATGGAATCAAAGGAAGACATTGAACAACTCTCGAAGAATATTATCCCCCAAACTGAAAACTTTGACCACACTTTTTGGATTACAATTGTACTTCTCCACATTGAATGCTACAACTTATAAGTCGAGTCGAAATATCATAACCAAAAGATAACTTAAACCAACGACGTATATAGAGAGGGAAGAATCGAAAAATATAGTAAAATTTTTAGATTTTGTTCTCATAGCTGGATTGCAAAAACAAAACCAATTATCTGGATAATGAATGTATGAACTGCCAAGCAAGAGCAATCCATCATTGCATGAACCAACAACCTGCCCCCGTATCGATATATACTCGTCCAATCCATCGTGCAAAATGTGGTAAACTAGTTTTGGAGTTAACCAAGTATGGAGAGTTACCAAATTGTAATTCGGAAACTTAGAATTCTCCAAATTGCGTAGGCACAACATCATCAATGCGAGGTGTGAATTTCGTGAGGATTTATTGAGATGAATTTGAATGAAGTAAGGATCAGAGATTTGAAAAACTTGTTAACGCACCTAAATGGAATCAACAAAACGAATCACACCAGACAAGCTAAACAACGCAAACCAATAATAGGGAAAATCAAAGGTAACTGCGACGCTTACTTGATGCAAAATGGACGGAAGAGTTCAGGAGCAGTCTTCAAAAATGATTAAGAGTGGGTCTTAGCATATGCGAGTTGGGAGACTTCGGTAACTGACTATTCGGTGAAGGCGGAGGCCATGCCCTTGTACAAATGATTGATGAAAGCACAATCATTTTCAAAGATCACCTCGAGAAGACAACAATTGATTGCTAAGGGTCGGTTTTGTTGGAAAGAAGGAAAATGGGACAAAATAAAATTATGCAAACCAATGAATAAACTTGGACTAAAGCAAACAGACCCTTAGCAATCAATTGTTGTTTTTTGGAGGTGATCTTTGAAAATGATTGTGCTTTCATCATTCATTTGATCACGTGCAGGAGCTATCTGAATACTGAAATTTAGGGATTAAGAGTAACAACGACATATTTAGGGATTACAATTAATTTTGTTCACATAGGGAGCTCCGCCAGTAAGGTTGTGCATCCTCGGGCCCAACTAACCCATATAGAGCCCAAATGCATTTGGATCGATCAAACCCACCACTCAATTATCCCTCTCATTTTCTTTGATAGTCCATAAATAATCTTTAGTTTATATTAAAAAATAAATAAAAATATATAGTCAAAGATTTTTTCTTTCTTTTTTTAAAGTCAAAAAATAATTAAATGAGTCAAAAAAATTATTTCTTTTTTCAAAGTCAAATAAGTCAAAGTTGTAAAATAAATTATATTTTTCATTTAAATTTATGGAGTATAATCATTTTTTTACTAACGAATATAATCTTTTATGAAGTCAACTAAACCTATTATTGATTTAAATATGATTAAAATGTATCACTTAACTACATGGTTCTTATACAAATTTTAGTAGATGAAAAATATTTTTTGAAAGAGGTCAGTCCATTAAATAAATCTTCACTTATTTTCAAGATTTGATCTTTACACATGAAAGAATCCTATGCTTAAAAAAATGCTTCAATTCCTAAAATATATCACGTTTCATTTTTAGTTCTCTAAATATTTTATTTATTTTTAGTCTATTATACCACTTTATACTTAGAATATTTGATTATAGTAATTTAAAATAAGGACTCAAAATAAATATTATAAGGAATTTTTCTACACGAACAAATTTTGTAGGGGTTTAAACAAAACACTAATAACCAAAAGCAAAAAAATTGCATATTGGCAAACACAAGATCATCCTTATATAATTTCACATTTTATTTTGACCGTTTAGTATTTGTAGCAAATGCGGATATTATTAGGCTAAGAAGAAACAAGTAAATTTTATGTTGTATTTTCCATTTCATAAAAAAAAAAGTTTCTTCATATTTACTTATTTATTTATTATTTATTTTTGTAATGATGATTTTTCCTTTATTTTGGATTTTTTAAAATTATTATACTCATAAAACACTTTTCTAGGTTCATTGCTTTATTAATGTATTTGGTCTATAATATAGACCACATACATTAATAAATCAATGAATCTAAAAAGGTGTTTTTTGCTCAAACCTGAACCAACCCACACCGCGAACACCCCCTCATGAATATTTATAAATAGGACCTATTTCTTATTTGTTCTCATACAAGCAATTGTTTTGTTTCATTTCATAATTCATAGTGATGAATAAGGCGAACCGTGAGATGTACCGCAAAAACCATGAGTTGCACCTCAAAAATCGTCGCTTACATGAAGAAAATATAAAGCTAAGTAAGAAAGTTCAACTTCTGAAAGAAGAGGAACAACAACTCTCTGAGCTCATGAATAAGCTCTCAAATGGTGGTGCTAATAACCCAATAACCAATGCTCCAAACAACATGCTTGATCTTACCCTTCGTTTAGGTCCAAGCCCAAATGCTTCAAATGCTCAAAACAACATGCTTGATCTTACCCTTCGTTTAGGTCCAAGCCAAAATGCTTCCAGTCCCAACAATTAGAGACCGTCATCATCATGATCCAACTAGGAGACCGTTTTTAAAATAATTTGTTTGAAATAAATTAAATTTGTGAGCAATGTATTACTTCCATTTTCTTGTTTTATCATTTCTTAATATCTTCAATAAAGGATTATGATTTTATATGCTCGTTGATCTTACATTGATTTTTCTTCTGTGTGGGTGTATATATATATGCTTGATTATTTTTATAAAAAATTTACTAGTTTATGCTATAAGAATTTTATTTTAATTTTTATGTTCAAGCTTGTCTTTGTTTTAATATTATAACTATCAAAGGTAAAGTAAATGCTAAAAAAACAAGGAATGAAACAAATTAACAATGAATGTATAGTCTAAAAAATATGAATTTCGTTACAATAACAATGAATGTATACTCTAAAAAAAATGTGAATTTCATTACAATTAGGATGAACATTGTGCCCTGAAGCAATGTTGGTCATGAGGAGTCAGGACTAACACATGTTGCTAGGTATGAAATTTGTTGAATTTCTTACATTATTTTGTTGGCATAGGAAACAAACTTACAGTCTCCTGGATATTATTAATTATTGTATTAATTAGTCAATTCAAACTAAATATGTTGACTAAAATAATCTTATTATATCTTTTAAAAATTTATGTATTAATTGTTTGTTTATTTTGATTCAATTTTGCTAGGGTAAAATCAAATGCCCTCATGTACCCATAATGTGGTGGGCTAACATCGCCGTATTAATTTATAATATATTGTCGCATTTAAAGTCATGATATATTTTGTGAAAGATTCAGGATATCGTCTTTATTAAAATCTTTCCACCGTGTTAATCTATAATATTTTGTCGCATTTAACATCGTTATATACTTCACGAAAGTGTAACGTATATGCTAGGAAATAAGGAATGTACGAAATTAAAAATGAACGTGTACTAAAAAAAATGTGAATTTTGTTACAAGGATGAACATTGTGCTCTGAAGGAATGTTGGCCATGAGAAGTCAGGACTAGCACATGTTGCTAGGTATGAAATTTTTTAATTTCTTACATTATTTTGTTGGCATAAGAAACAAGTAACTGTCACTTGTGTATTATTTAGTCAATTCAAATTGAATATGTTGACTAAAAAATTATCAACTTTTTTTAATATGGGTGAAAAATGTCAATTTGGACTTATAATAAGACACAAAGGGAATAATTCATAATTTTTTTGAAAAATATAAATTTATAAAAAAAAAAAGTTATATGTTCTCTTTAAAAAAAAAAAATTGTCTAGGGTGAGTGAATGATGACAAATTAAAATTACATGTTTAGTCTTTTATCTTATTTTTTTGTAACATTTTGGTCATTTATCTTTTATTTGTAACACTTTGGTCCTTTATCTTATATATTTGTAACACTTTGGTCCTTTATCTTTTATTTGTAACACTTTAGTCCTTTATGTTTTATAGCATTCACATATAAATCCTTTTTTTTCATTTTTTTTATTAAAAAAATATTGAATTTTATTTGTTAAGATACCTTTTTATTAAAATTAAATAAAACCCACAATTTTGATGAATATATTCATCATCTTTATCAATTCTTTCATATCATCATGTTCTTTAAACGACTAAAGTGTTACAAATAAAAGATAAAGGACCAAAATGTTACAAAAAGATAAGATAAAAGACCAAAATGTTACAAATGAAAGATAAATGACCAAAATGTTACAAAAAAATAAGATAAAAGACCAAACATGTAATTTTGCCATATAAATATTTCATTATCTTTCATAATAAGTCAAAGCTAAACATTTTTTATATTAGTCAAAGCTAAAGAAATATTTCCTTACTCCTGGAGTCAACGGGTCCCTTCTCATATATATATATTACCAAACATGATTGCAAGTAGAGCTGTCAAAGGGGCCGACCCGACCCGCCTCTGCCAGGAGGGCCAAGACATATAAAGAGGCTTTAGTGCAACCCTCCTAGCCCAGCCCGATAAGCAAAAGCCTATGGCCCGATGGGCCGGCTCAGTAAACTTTTATATATAATTACATATGTATGAATGTATCGGGTTCAGTTTCTGTCCATAAATGAATTTATGGACCGTCCATAAAGCATTGGACCTAAAACACGGAACACAGCCCATTTGCTAAACTTACACCCACGTTTTCTTATTTACACCGCACAGCCCAAATGAAAAAGAAACCGTTAATCATTTTTCATTTTTAATTTCACTTGCATTTAATTTGTCTGAAGCACGTCTCCTTCTTCTCAAACACGATCACTCCATTGCAAACCACCACAACCGTCATCTCCACCACAACCGTCGCCGGAAAAGGACGATCACGAAACCATCGACATCATCACCATCATCACCGTTCAAAACATAATCATCAACGTCACGCTGAAATGAAGAAAACAAACCAGGTAACATCGTCAACTCTGCGTCAACTTATTTTTGACTAGAAAACGGTTCTAACGTGAATGTATGTTGCTAAAATCGTTTCAAATGATTATATAAGTGATAATCCACAAATTAACTAACTTAATTTTAATTTTCCTTTCATTTTTGAGATTGTAAACTGGTTCTAACTCTGCGTTAATTTTTGAAATGATTATATAAGTGAAAACCCTAAAATTATAGTTTATGTTGATTTCTCATTTCAAATCAAATAAATAGTTTGTAAGTTGTAATTGGAAAGGGATTCTGAGTTTTGATTTGGTAACCTGTGGATTCTGAAAACCCTTATGCACATGGAATGGTTTCCAGAATGTGTTACTGCAAAACCATTTTGTTGAACCATTTGTTTTAATTGTGCTGTTGATATGTTGCAAATGGTGTTATGATTTTGGTACAAATTCCATGCATCTGTGGAAACCCTAAATTAAGAGTTTAAAATTATTTCTCATTGCAAATCAAATTAATAGTTTGTAGTTTGTTATTCGAAAGAGATTCTGAGTGTTGATTTGGTAATGAGTGGATGCTGTAAACCATTATGCACATGGAATGGTTTCAGAATGTATTTTAACAATGTATTTTAACAGTTTGAAACCATTCCTTGTGTCAAATGGTTTCCAGCATCAAAGCTCTGTTTTGTTATAAAGCTCTGTTTATTTGTCATTTCAAAAAAGTAGTTTGTAATTTGTTATTGGAAAGGGATTCTGAATGTTGATTTCATAATGAGTGGATTCTGAAAACCATTATGCACATGGAATGGTTTCCAGACTGTGTTTGAACTGTATATTTTGGGATGAGACTAGCATGCTGCAATGTATTTTACACCACAACCATTTAATGATTAAAATTGTTTTCTTTGATGCAGACCAAAAAAACAAAAGACTTGGAGTCAATGCCAAATTTCAGTCTTGGCTTGACACCATCGGAAGAAGAGGGGGGAAAAAAGGATAAGAAGGTAAAGAATCAAAAGACTTGTCGTAGAAGAGGGGGAGGGACGAAAATAAATGATGACAGCTCGGACGATAATAACGAAGTTAAGGAAAAGAATATGAGTCAAAAAAACAAGGGGAAAAAGAACGAAGACACTGATGGAAATTCTGAGGAGCAGAATTTGGATCAACGATTAAGACACAAGCTGAGCATTCCTAAGGTCCATGACCTTATGGAATCAATCAAAGGGAAGAAAAAGGAAAAAGATATATCGAAACATTTGAATGAGAGTGGTTTCGGTGGATTAAGACATATCTGCAAATGGACCAAAATCCACACATTCTTCGTGGAATGGATTGTGAAGCACTTTGATAAAGAAAACATGTGGATCAGGTTAGGAAAAACTGATGTGCTGCCATTG
Organism: Trifolium repens; assembly: GCA_030408175.1. Taxonomy (NCBI): domain Eukaryota; kingdom Viridiplantae; phylum Streptophyta; class Magnoliopsida; order Fabales; family Fabaceae; genus Trifolium; species Trifolium repens. The sequence goes on from CP125848.1 coordinate 47,857,025, forward strand.
ACAGAAGAAGATGTGCACAGAGTATATGGGCTCCCAATGAGTGGGGAGCAGATCAATGTTGATCGCTGCTCTGAGGCAGCTATAAAAAAACTGCGAAGGGAGTTGGGGTTGGTTGGTAACTACTCCACATTGGTGAAAGTGACTGAATTGGAATCACAAATGAAAAAATTGGAAAAACCAATGTCTTGGGTTAAGGGGGCAATATGTTTGATAATCCACAACATATTGTGCCCTACAAACAGCAGTTTTGTGACTCTGCAATATGCGCAAGTGCTAGAACAGGCGGGATCATATAATTGGTGCTCACACGTTTTGCAATACATGAAGGATGGGCTGCAAAACCCAGATGTGGCAAATCCATTGGCAGATTTCCACTTCCTAATGGTAATCAATCTCTCTCCCTCTCTCTCTATATATATATATATATATACAAAAATATATAAGGTATTGTTAAATGCTGGAAACAATTAGTTTTGTTTAATGGTTTCAAAATCTGATACAGTGAAACCATTTGTATTTTTAAATGGTTTCAAGGTGTTGGCTTAAAATTGTTCTAGTAGTGAAACCATGTGTGTTTGTGTGTGTGTCTGGTTGACTGTGTGTGTGTGTGTGTGTGTGTGTGTGATATATAAGCATTTAATCACTCACTCTGAGTATGCACTCCTATAGACATTACATATTTAAAAATAACCCGTTCATAATAACTGAAACCATTAACATGGTTTAATGGTTTTGATACCCTGTTGTATAAAACCATGTTGATTGGATAATGGTTTATTTTTGCAGATTAATTATCTGGATAAAATGGGTAAGAGAAGCCCATTGTTAACTGGTAAACAAAAGTTCCCATCGCTGCGTGGTTGGGATGTGAAGACCGCAACCCAAGACCTTCAAAAGGTCCACGACCTTATGGGCCTTGAACATGGATTGACAGTTGGGGTCAAACGACTTTATCGCACTGATGAAGGACCAATTCCGATGTGTTTTGATCCAGATACTTGTCCTTTATCAAAGGTGAGAGAACCATAATAATATTTGTATAAACAATATATATATATATATATATATATGAACAGTTACTTTAAGTCATCAATTGTTTTACTAACATATGTTATTATTACATATATATAAACCATATGCAGGCAAAGGAATATCTTGATCATTATAGAGGGTGCATACGGATCTACAATGGAGCCGTACAAACCCTAGAGAGGAGGATAGCTGAAGATGTTGGAACTTCTAAAAAACAACATGCAATTGCACAAAAACAGAAAGGTGAAGATGATGAAAGTGAAAATGATGACAGTGAAGATACTGAGAGTGATGATACTGCAGGAGATTCTGATGTAAAGAGGTACTAAATTTTATTTTAACTCTTACCATGGTTTAGAGATCATTGATTCTAAATAAAATATATAATACTGTCTGATAACTTTTTTAATACTGTCTGAAGCCATTTTGCATACAGAATGGTTTCACTAATATAAGCATCAAAACCATTTGATGGTTATAATTGTTTTGGAATAGTTTTCTTTGTTTACCAACATCATTTGATCATCAATATTTTAGTAATAAGTAAATAATATTAATTTTATGTCAGTTTTACCAAATAGCATGTCAAAATTTATCAGGATCAATAATGATAAAAAAGAGCAAGAAAATGATGAAAATGACGACGAAAGTGATGAAGATGAGGTTGCAAAAACCATTCCAAAAGAATCTAAAGAAGCTGGATATAAAGGAGCTGAAGCTGCAAATCAAGTGGGTGAAAGTTCGAATGCCCAAAGGTACTAACCTTTGTTATAAACTTAACATGGTTTATTGGTGACGTAATTGTAAATATTCTTATTGAACATATTGATGACCTAATTAAATAATAATATTTTTATGTAAGTCTGATCAAATAGAATGTGTAAATGTTTTCAGGTGCAATAATGATCAAAATGAAATCAATGCAGAGCTCCTTGATGAATCAGTGAAGGCTGCGTGCAATGTCGGAATGTCATTGACACAGGAAACTATTGAAAAGTTTCCAGAATATTTTGAAGGCGGTGAAACTAAAGATGCAGAGTAAGCAATTAATCTATTTTTGTGACTGTGCACAACTATAATTAACTTTAATTTTAAGTTTTAACATCATTTATTGATCAGTTAAAAATAATTTCATTTGTTAATACTAACTGAAACCATGTTGCATATGGAATGGTTTCATTCCTTTGGTCTCCAAAACAATTTGATCTTGATAATGGTTTCAGGTTCAATAATGATAATCAATCTGACGAAGATGTTGAAATCAATCTGGAGCTCCTTGATGAATCGGTGAAGGCTGCGTGCAATGTCGGAATGACATTGACACAGGAAACTATTGAAAAGTTTCCAGAATATTTTGAAGGCGGTGAAACTAAACATGCAGAGTAAGCAATTAATCTTTATTTGGTTTATTGTTTCTGATTGTTACCTAGAAATATTTCTCAATGGTTTTCATTGCAGGTTACCTAAAAATGATTCAGAACCCAAAGATTCAGATTCACAAGGAATGGATGCTGTCACACAGGAAACTATCGCAAAGTTTCCACAATTTTTTCAATCAGAGTAAGAAATGAATATATATGATGTCTGTTTAGTGGTTTTTTAGTCATAATGTCTTTTAACATTTAATGGTTTTTTATTTGTTGCTGTTTTGATGGTTTCAGCTTGAATAAGACAGAATCGGTGTCACAGGGATCTGATTCAGTTACAGCTGAAACAATTCAGAAATATCCACAGTTTTTTGATGCAAGTGAAGCTCCAACAACGAAAGAATGCAGTCCAAGCCTTGCGCTTGTTTTGTATGAGGCACCCCCAAATGTGAAGCATGACGATAAGTCTAACTCAAACGTTTGTATAGAGTAAGTCAATTATATGTAGCAATTATTCTCTACCTATTTCTATTTGTTTATTGCTAATATTTCATGAAACAATAATATGTCTGAAACAATAATATGTCTGAAACAATTTAGAAGAAGCAATGGTTTAAAACATGAACCTAACATGAACATGATTATGTACTTTATTTGACAGTGCAACTCCATTAAGGTCCGTCTTACCAGATGAGATCATCGACGTGGATGGTGCTGAACCGGTGAAGAGGAAGAAAAGAAGGACCCATGATATGCTATACTCTAGTGGTCCTATCCCTGAACGGAAAAGACCTTTGAAGAAGTCAAAGTACCTCTCAAGCCCGTACGACGAAGCTGTCCATGAGTCAAAGGCGACTAAGAAGCAGAAGGATCTGGCAACATATGCATGGAGTGATGTGCTTGATAGGTAATAACATATAACTTGTATTAATGATATTTCTGAATTATTAGTATTGTTAAATGGTCGATGTTAAAACACTGAAACCATTTTTAGTTTTAAAATGGTTTGTGGATGTTAAACACTGAAACCATTAATAGTGTAAAATGGTTTCCAGTCCTTCGCTTAAGATTCTATTAGTTCCATAAGTTTGTTATTATCTGGTCTTTTGTTCTCTTGTTCTAATACTATTTCTGGATTATTAACATTGGTTAATAGTAGAAACGAAACCATTTTATTTCAAGATGTTATACAAATCTTTTGGACTTATCCTTTTGTTCTTTTGTTCTAGTGAATAATCCTAAATGCTTAATTATTGTATAGGGATGAAGTTATGTACTGCTCCAGCGACAAGACTCATTCTTATGCACTACAAAGGGAAGCCTTGTGCACCCTTCAAAAGGATGTGTGGGTGTCATGCTTGGTAATTAACTGCTGGGTTAATTGTTTAAACTGGGATCAACAGGGGGACAGGACAAGACTGGTGACACCATTGCTTAATTATGTATGTATTATAATCCATTAATATTGACAATCTACATGCTATTTACATAATCTTATTGATTTACTCATTTTATTATAACCAGGTTGACCAAGAGAGAATGGCTCCTGTAAGTAGGAATATCGCATGCTGGCGATTCATTGAGAGGCTACAAAAATTCAAATACCTGGATTGGCAGAACATTGACCCTACAAAGCTGGAATACGTAAGTCTCTATTGAAAACCTTTTTGCACACGGAACAAACTTGTATGTTGCTTTTGGGATGATAAATTTAGTTTAGTAATATGATTTAGATATGATTATATTTTAATAATATGATTTACATGATGGAACAAATAATGACACCAGCAATAGTTGGCAACCCAGGATCCCATTATGTCTGCTTTGTCGTCAATCTCAAGAGCCAGAAATTTCAATTTCTGAACAGCTTGTCCGGTGTAGGAGAGACATTGGAAACCAAGGATGGTGAAGCCACCTCATACAAGCTGCTGCTTAATGTGTGGCTGAATGAGGTTGAAACTTTTGTCGCAGATCTATATAAGAGAAAGAAAAACAAAATGCCTTACGAATTTGAGAAATTCAGTTATGAAACACCAAAAGTGCCTACACAACCGGATACCGACAACTGTGGTGTCTTCTGCATGAAGTTTCTTGCTGAATGGGGAGCTGAAATGCAATCCTTCAAAGGGTGGACCAAACTCAAAAAAAAAGGGGACAATAGTAAGGCCGGAAGAATCACAGATCTCCGTATTGGAATATGTTCAGAAATCTTAAGCCACCAAAGCAATTCAATGAGAGATGAAGTTCAGAAGAAAGCAACCACATTTATTGAACAAAATTCCCAAAACCTGCCAAGTAGTTCTCTTAAAAACCATTAGTCATATTAAATGGTTTCAAGGTGTTGTATCCTGAAACCATTAGTACTGACAAATGGTTTCACACATCTTTTCCTATGGTTGTTCTCATATTTTGTTATGTTCCTTATCACATTATGACATTTTCATTGTCAAAATACTTTATTGATAAATTTATGGATTGTTTTAATTTTATTGTTTTAATTTATGTTTAATTTATAAATTAGTTTAATTGCCTTCTTAATCAATCTCTACTTTATTAGTACCATAGGATATACAGAAGTGAGAATGAAGTTTGTGAAATATAGTCGAACCCATTGAAACAAACGCTGTAAAATTAACCACTGAAACAACAAGAAAAGTAACATGCATACAACAAACATATTTTAAAACCATAAACATATATAGTTGTTCTTGAAACAATTTAACAATGATAATGGTTTCAATGTATACCATCTGGGAACCATTTGATCTACTACATGGTTTTAATTCAACTGACTTTATCTTTTATTTATTACAATTGTATTAAAAGGTCGTCCAAATAAAAATATACTGATTATATTTGGATTGATGGAATGAAGTGGTATATATATATATATAGTGGTGTCTTGGAATTTTTTATACACGATTGTAACGGAGTTGTATATAATAGTATCCATTCCATTATTTTCTTTCATTTTTCTTCCCTTCCAATTTTTCTTCACTTATAACATATAAAAACAATAGAATGAAAATTTGTTTTTCATTCCGTTTCGTTCAATTCAATTTTACGAGAATAACAAAAAAAAAGTATGGTTACTATTTTTTTTAGTAAATACAGCAACATAGTTCTTAGATAACAAAATAATGCAAACACAATAAGCCGTTATAATTTCTTAGGTAAATATTCAAAAGCTACCAAACTACTAGACCAATCTCATACAATAAATCTGGAAACCATTTCAAAGAACTAATGGTTTTCATGTTTAACATCTTGAAACCATTTATGATTACTAATGGTTTACACCAGAACAACTTTGCTGGCTTTGGAAATCATCTTTTGAAAGCCCTTCTCCAGCTTTGTTTTTTAAAGCCTCATGATCATCTTTCTGTTTTTTCTTCCGTTCTTGGCGGAATTTCTGCTTTTCCCTAGATTTTTCATACTCACACTTAATTCGCTTCTTTGATTTATTTGGATTTATTCTTTCTTTGAACTTTGGGGCGGTAGACTTCACACCAGAAGATGCTTCACCAGCAGCAGCAACAATTGAGGACTTAGATGACGTCACTGAAACTGGGTTAGTACAAATACCTTTAGAAAGAAGCAACTCCTCTGCCTTTTTCCCAGCTTCAATAATACCGTCAAGAAAAATTTTAGAAGCCTCCGGATCTGCACAAACACGTGTACAAAGTTGAACTGTAACAGCACAAATTTGTTGGTATCTTTGTGCTTGAGTTGTGTCTTCATTCGTAGCATTGATGAGAGATTTCAGCTTATCTGCGGACGGGCGCACATCTCTAGTCCAACGCTTTAAAACATATTGTGCAGGGATTGTCTTCAAGGAATGATATTGCACAGAACCACCTAGGAACTCCAAAATTTTGAAAACATGTCGACATAAAAAACCCCTGTTCTCAAACATCCGACATGTGCAGCTAAAACTTTTGCTCCTAACATCAATTGTGACAACCCTTTCGTCAAGCCGACCATGATCTTGAAGCTCTTCATCCATAACATCAGCATTTGACCCCCCTTCATTATCAGCAGCATCATCATACTTATCATCGTCTAGTTCATCAGGATCACGAACCTTTTCAATTGTAAAAACATTGAAAACCCTAATCAAGTCAGACCCTTTCCCTGTGTCCTCTTCATAATAGTATTTGAATGAAAGGTCATACTGCTTGTGAATAAATGCAAAGCAAGCTGGGGTGTACTTGTTAACAACGGACCGCATCAGCTGACTGTTCGGGTAATTATTTTTGGTTTTAGTGTTTGCAGCCTTGAAGTCCAACTCAGTGTGGTTATCCCTCATTCTCTGAACCATACTATTGAAATGACTAAAAAAACGAACAAGTGAATGCTCTGGCTGCAAAAAACGACGAAGAAAAGCATTGAAAGACTCGCTCAACTGAGTTGTTTTAAGACCAGCTGTAAAAGTTGACTTCACCCAAGCAGAAGACCAATGCATACGAATTTTGTGAGTTTGGGCAAGCCACCTAAAGTCTGAAGTAGGTCTTCCATCAAAGCAATTTTTCATCATCTGCTCCCAATTGTAGTCAAAGTCTATTTCATTTTCTACATTTGAAACCAAATTATTGAATTCATCAAAAAAAGCACTGTTTGCACGAGAGCCAAGGTTTTTCTTTGCATTCTCTGACATATGCCATGAACAAATCCCATGAAAAACACCTTTGAATATATTTGGAACAGACTTCAACAACGCAGCAGCCTGGTCGGTGTATATAGTCTGTGGTTGCTTATTGCCCATACATTTCAAAAATGTTGCAAACAACCAATCAAATGTGGCTGCCGTCTCATCATACAGTAATGCAGCACCAAATAAGACACTCTTTCGATGGTTGTCAAAACCAAGGAAGGCAGCTGCAATGTAAAAAGCAATAAAACTATTATCAGGATGAAATGGTTTAGCTGGAAAAATGAATGAAACCATTCCTTGTGCAAAATGGTTTTCAGACAGTATTAACAAAATCTTGTAAGCATAACCATCACCATAACCACGTAGAAAACTACAGATAATCGGCACAAAAAACAAGACATATATTGGAACCCTGAAACTACTAATTATATTTTTAAACAGTATTAACTACACTTGTACTTGACATTTTTTAAGCTGAATTAGGGAAAAGACAATATCATCATCAAATGGTTTTGGTTAAAGAATGAGCAAAACCATTTCATCTGCATCATGGTTTCACACAGTATTAAAATTGTAATAAAACAGTATTACACAAATCCCTTGTAGAGATAACTATCACCCTAACCACATAAAATACTACGACTAATCAGCAGCACAACATCCAGTTAAAACATATGAAAAATCGCACAAATACTAACCTAATGGACGATATTGATTGTTTGTTCGGTAAGTCGTGTCAAAACTAATAACATCACCAAATAGCGAATAATCATGCTGCATAATTCCATCTGCCCAGAAAATACTAGCTATGTCTTCTTCAGAATCAACTTGAATATCATAATAAAACGAAGGTTTCGAATGAGCTTCATTCCTAAAGAATTCCTGAATCACAGTTGCTTCCCCAACAACCATCTCTTTCTGACGAACTGTCATCAAATAATTCTTTAAATCCGAAAATCGGAAAGGGAGATTGTCTGTGCCTCCAACTCCCTGACCCATGACTTCATACGAATTTCTAATCGACATTCCAGCTTTGGAATTGATTACAGCTAGCTGTCCTTGCACTTCGTTAACTTCTCTAAATGCTCTCAAGTAGCACGAATGTTCTGGCTTATGTAACGCATGACAATGATCCACATCCCACTTGTATATCTTGTAAACACTCAAAGCTTCATCCCACTTCAACGATATCCCAGCTTTACAGCCAACCCTTTCCTCCGGTCTCTCTTTCACTTTCTCAAACTCAATAACAAGTGGACTATCTGATCTTGACATATTTTTAGGGTCAAGCAAGCTTCCCCTTCTGAAACCTTCTTTGTTACAAACAAAACGAACATAATGTACCCTGTCTGTTTTTTGGCCCATTGAATTGACCTTTCCCTTCAAATGAGTCCTAATGGAAAATCCAATGTTATATGCATAGTTACCATAAAACTTTTCAATCTCTTCAACAGTTGCAAATCTTAAAGACTCCCATGATTCCTTATTCGTAGGATCATAACATTGAGACTTATCAGTATTTGTTTCTGAGCTACCACCATTAATGAGTGATGGAGTCGATGTCGAATCCATTAACGACATAACCAATCCCTGTAAAAAAGAATAAAACCATTATCAGCATCAAATGGTGTTGATGAACACCTGTATGCAACCATTCCATTTGCAAAATGGTTTCGTACAGTCCTGACAAGTAAATCACACAATATTAGAAAAATCTCTGTAAATTATTCTTCTCTACACATTACAACAGACATATCTATCGCCTTAACTACATAAATACCACTGCTATGTAGCAGAGCCAATCTAAAATTACAAATCAGACAACGAAGGCATTACAAAAAGCAAACAACCGATCTAAAATTACAATCATTATATAAACTCCAAAACAATATTATAGCAGGCATGTGAAATTCAGTATACATGGAAAATTCATGCACGAATGTCGCCGGAAAAGCAACCTTGCCTGACAAATCACGTCGCAGCCACGATGCCGTGCACAAGTTAGATCAGAAAGTGAGGTGTATTCAGATGCAGATGCAGTTTTCCAACAAGAATGAGATATTCTGAATTTAACAAACACTAAAGTTAGTGTAGTTACCATTGGCAGAGAGATTACCATTTACTCTAAGAGTTTCTGAACAACTAGAACTATATCACATAAGTTCAAATTAAATAGTATATGATGTTGAGAAATAATTGTTTTTATCATAAAATCCTATAAGTTTTTAGAAGGCCAATACAGAGCATACCAATTCGCTAGAAATTACTTGTAGTGTGCTAAGTAACAAATGCAACTGACTGCTTATGTTACCACTTAATGATCTCCTCAAGTTAAAAAACAAAGCATGAGAAAAGTAAACCAAAGCAAACTAATTAATCAGAAAAAGATCAAACTAATACACACACTACTTAATCATCCATTGAACTTCACTGCCTATTGTTAATCAAGTTATTCGTTAACATAACTCAATGGATGATTAATTATTAGTTATCGAATTTTTGTTAGTGAAGCTCACTGTATGATTAACGTGTACTGCTGGGATCGTAATTCTCAACTCTATTTAATATAATTAAGCTTATATCATGGTGACAGCTAATTAATCACTCACTCTGGAAACCATTATTATTGTCCAATGGTTTAACAATGACCTCCATTAGAAAATTATAAAAAACATAAATGCATTTGGAAAAACCACCCTATGATAAAATTCGTAGACTATAGATCTCTTAAACACACTCATGCAAATCAATAAAAAACCACAATCATTCACAGATTGAACCACACAACAAAATTGGTTTAGTTAATTGAAAAATTAAAGTAAATTGATATGTAAATTACATTTATTCTCATACAATTTCATGATTGATATATTATTAAGCATTGAACCTAAACACAACAAAATTCATATACATGATTACCTCTCAGTCACGCCAGAGACGAAAAATTCATGCACGAATGTCGCCGGAAAAGTAACCTCGCCTGACAAACTACGTCGCAGCCACGCCGCCGTGCACGCCGGAGAAGGATCACGTTGGAGAAGGATCAGGTTGGGGAAGGATCACGTCGGAGAAGGATCACGATGATCACGTTTGACAAACTAAGTGTGTGAAATCCAGTTGTGAGTGTGTGAACTGAAGCAAGCTAGGATTAGAACACGTGGAGTGTGTGATCTGATGGCTGGAATTGATTTATGCACCATCCATAAACATTTGGTTTATGGATCCTATCCTTTGCCTGAATGTATCACACACAAATTAGTTATTATTATTATTTTTCAAATAAAGATAATCATAAAAAATTTGTTTGTTTTTTTCAAATAAAGATAATCATAACAAATTTGGTTTAATAATTATCTCTTAACTAACAAATCTCATATTTTGTTACTTATTTTATCTAAAGATTTTACGGTAACTAAAATTCATTAATTTTAGCTAAACTTATTTTAAGAATTTTTTTATATATTTTTTTAAATTATTTTAAGGGACCGACCCAAAAGTCCATGTGGACAACCCATGATGACCCATGTAAAAGATAGGCTCGGGGGGCCAGCACGATAAGGGACAATAAATTTTTTGAAGTCCGGCCCATGTAAAACTATAAGGTTAATTGGGCGGCCCGGTAGCTCGGACCCTTTTTACAGCTCTAGTTGCAAGAATGACACTAGTCATGTTTTTTTATTTAATTTAATGAATATACTCTTTTGAATTTATATAGTAAAATATGTTTTTAGTTAATGATTCTTTTAGTCCCAGTATTTATACCATATTTCACATTCGATTTTTGGCATTTTGATTAAGTCTCTATGAAATATGTCCATATTAAAAATTGATCTTTGTAATATTTTTTTTTGTACAATATCTTTATAATATTTATTTCCTTGTAAATACTGCTGTAATATATTTAAAAGGACTAAAATCAAATATTCCATATATTATACCGACAGTTTCAATTTAAATATATTTTATAAAAATTAAAATAAAACATCATGTAATGAAAACAAAACCAAAATAAATTGTTTATTTTCAATGAAGTAAGGATCAAAGATTTGAAAAACTTTTTAACACACTTAAATGAAATCAAAGGTTTCACGGGGAGCAAGGACAAGATTTCCACCATAAGTTCGTTGGGGAGTATCAGTGTTGATGCTAAATTGGGTTGATGCAGCAATCACCATCGTGGAATAGCTTGTTCCATTGAGCAACAATATGAATTTCAACCCTACCCACCAACGATTATATAGTTGCGTTCATGAGTAAAGATTCTGTTGTTTTTTTTTTTTACAGGGTTTGTCTAAGATATGTGCAATATTATACAAACTTAATTTTTTTTTACATGTGCAATATTTCATATATTAAAATAATTAAAAGTAATACTCTATTTTTTAACTATTAAAACAGATAGTAAACATTGGCTCATCTATCCAATGGCGGAGCCAGAAAATTTATAAAGTCTGGGCAAAATTAGTATTACACCGAAAAGTTTCAATTTTGAACAAAATATCTCAGTTTTGCCCTAAATTAATCCTTAAATATTTCAATTTTGTCCTAAACAGACCCCTAAAATACCAAAAAATTAAGGTATTACACCGAAAAATTTCAGTTTTGAATAAAATGTCTCAGTTTTGTCCTAAATTAATCCCTAAAAATTTTAGTTTTGCCCTAACCTAACCCCCAAAATACCAAAAAATTTCGGCCAAGCCCAGGCTAGCTGGGCCTTGTATCCGCCCCTACATCTATCCACGGTACTATTACAACCCAAATTTACCATTTTTTTTAACGGCAAATATATTATTAAAAATCAGATATATGCATAAGACGAACATAAATAGGAATTGCATAATAAATGTGTTGTTTATAGGTGGAACACCAATGAACAAAACCAACACCAGCTAAAAGAGGTCAACTTTTAATCTCATTTAAAAAAAAAAAGACACTCCACAACTTCCAGATCATCAGAGAAAATAACAACCCGATCCAATAAGACACTCCCATTCCCATTTTTACCATGTGTTTCTATTCTTTTCCATTTTATTTTGCTATGGCGTACAACCAATATATATTTTGTACGCTTAGAACTTACTTTTGAAACACAATATTTATTCAAAATTTCTGTTTGCATTAAAGGAATGCATAAGTTAACAATATTTTACAATAAATTGGTTACATTTTTTTTCCAATAAATATTTGCTCCAATAAATTGATAATTTTTTCTCATGATGTGTGGAAGCAGCAGATTAGCTATAGAAAATACAAAAGAAAACAACAAAGAAAGCATAGCATTGAGGTGAATCTGCAGAGCTTGAGTAATTAAATCCAAGCACAAATACACATCACAAATATTCATTGAGTTGAATGATTATGTATCATTTAAATACTCTTACATAACAATGTGGATCGTTCTTCATTTACCTCTACTTAGAAAATTCAAAACAAATTACTAATTAATGAGACTTAAATGATGATCATAAGTAAAATTGAATCAAAATATTTGACAGACAATAACACATTCTAAAGAGTAAGCTTCAGAGTAATAGTATCCATATATATGACAATACAAGGAATAATATCTACAAAATTAAACACCAATTATTTCGAGTAGGTCACTAATTAAACATCCACAGCAATTTAAAATTAATTAAGGAAGAATCCAGCTAACAATGAAAAGGTCAATTATATTAGTTCATTATATCTCTTATCAAAGATGATGAATTAAAACAAGGATTAATAGGTTTTTACCCCTGCAAAGTATGCGAGTTTTGCGTTACTCCGTGGAATTTTTTTTTTTTTTTTTTGAAATTACCCCTGCAAAATTTATTTTTTTTATTTACCCTCTTTTGCTGACGTGGCAGGCAAAAAAAATAGAATAACCGATTTAAAAACAACACTTTTTAAATCGGTTGAACAAAATAACCGATTTAAAAAATACATCCAAGGGGGTAAATCAAAAAAATAAATTTTGCAGGGGTAATTTCAAAAAAAAAAAAAAAAAAATTCCAGGGGTAAAGCAAAACCCGCCCACTTTGCCGGGGGTAAAGACATATTAACCCTTAAAACAATGAAATTGAAAGTATGTTATTCATGACAGAAATCTAACCTCAAACAATGTTCCCAAATCTGATCATGATTTAACTAACAATGATTTTGAAAAAACATATATTCAAACATGTCATATGTAGACTAGAAACTCACTTTCAATGAGTCGAAACCAAACTTTCAACGTAATCACTAGCCTGCGACCACAGTATTTTGTCACTAATTACAATTCTTGCTGCAGAATTGTGTCTGCGGTTATAGATAACTGCCTCTTTGTCTTTTTCATTTGCAAATATCATTGTATCATGATTCTCAGAAAGATATAATGGCAACAAATCCCACAATTTAAAGAAAGGCTGACAATGATAACTAATTGTAAATAATTGAATCCACGAGTCTTGAACTCCAAAATCCTTCATTTGCCATATAATAAAATGGGTATTCTCAAAATTATGACAAAAACAAAGACGGTCCATCAAAACCACAAGCTTTGGAGGATGACATGGCACCTTATCAAATCTCGGAGGTGGCAACAATTGAGTGTATGTCTCAGTGGAGAGATCAAGTGAAAGAATCACATATTGATCGATAGTAGTTCTCCTGTCGATCATGTAATCACGAAGGCCGATCCAGTTGATGGTTCCATTCAAATGCACACCATTATTCTTATAACGATGATGGCAATTAAGTGGGTGCACAGGGAAACAATGAATATCTCTCCAAAATCTTTCTTTCGAGCTGAAAACTTTGACCACACTTTTTGGATTAGAACCAAGATTCCTCTCCACATAGAACCCTACCACCTTATAAGTATTAGTCGAATTATCATAACCAAAAGAGAAGTTAAAATGATGAGAGATGGAACAAAATATTTGAAACTTTTTAGATTTTGTTCTCAAAGCTGGGTTCCAAAAATAAAACCAAATCCAATGATCTCGTCGACCATAAGAGTGAAAAGAACTACCAACCAAGAGCAATCCATTGCATGAACCAACAATCCGCGAATAATGGTTCAATTGATAGTAAGGATTGTCATGAAACATGGTAAACCGGTTTTTAAATAAACCTGGAATGGAGAGAGGTAACAAACTGGAATTCTTACAATCCTCATAATAAGTTAACGCGAGTTGCGAATTGCGTGACGAACTATTAAGATGTATTTGAACGAAGTGAGGATCAGTAATGAGAGTTTTGAAAAATTTGTTAAGGCGTGTGAATCGAATAAGAGGTTTGACGGGAAGGAAGGAGAAGATTTGCACAATAAGTTCGTCAGGGAGGACCACTGCCGACACTGAATTGGGCTGCGGCGGCATAGCATGTTCCATTGAGCAATCAAAGCAACAAATATTGTGAACCCTATTAGAAGTTATTATATACCTATGATGCAGTACCAAATTCTAGCGCCTAATATGCTTACCAAAAAAAAAGACTAGCGCCTAGTCTTCGGAATACCTAAGTTATATAACAACTACTCCGTTGAATAATCGATAATCAATACAGTAATATTATAGTTTTATATTATTTTCTTCTTTTATTTATTTTGGTACATATCTCTATTTGGCAACACCAAAACATGACCAAAAAAATCAAATTGTAGCTTATTAGCCTTTTTGGATTTGACTATTTTTTAGTTTATAAAACTACCAAAATTGTATTTTTATAAACTATTTTTTTTCATAAGTTATCTTAAAAAATTTATACATAATTTATAAAAGTTATTTTTTTCATAACTTGTTTGACATAAACTCAAAAATAAGACAATCCAAACAGCTCATGTATCTTGACACTATTTCTAGTAGCTAATGAATTTATAATTTTTTTTTCTTCCACTTTTATCCTTATTGTTTTAATTAAAAATCACTTTTACATATGCATAATTTATCCTTATAATTTAGAATACAAAACATCTCATCTCATATATGGTATCTATACTAATATATAAAGGAGATACAATTTTTTTGTATGGCTTTTTCATTATTCCTATTTTACCCTAAAAAGAACTAAAAAAAAAAAAAAACTAAACACAACTTCCACATAAAAGTATGTTTTCAGTTGTTTTATGGTAAAAAAAAATATATTCTTTTTCTTCTTAATAACTAGCCACAACAAAAAATGAGGTTAAGTAGTTATAATTAAATAAGTCCAATAAAAAAGGAGATTAAATAGCTATTTATATTTGCACAATAAAGAATATCGATCGCATCAAACAAAAAAAAAATTCAATCACACGAACGGGCACGGGACGCGACCGTTTGACGGCTAATATTTAATAAAAGAAACAAAAATACCGTATATGTATCATAGATGTACGGTACATTACAATGAGACATTCACTATATCTCTCCGTCTTTTCATCTCTCAACCTCGTCCATCGTTGTTAATACTCCCTCCGTTCCTTTTTATAAGGAACAAATAGGAAAAAACACACAAACCAAGGAAGCTCATTTTTTTAATTAAAAATTTTAAAAATTAAGTTGTTATACCCAAACTAACCTTAGTGTATTAATTTATTGTATGGGGAATATGTATGTGTATTTAATGCATTGTTCATTGTTCAATAAGGATAAAAAAGGAATTGGTTATTTAATAAAGATTAAAATTAATAGATGTTTCTTATATAAAGGAACAAAAAAATTTCTCAAATTGTTCCTTATAAAAAGGAACGGAGGAAGTATTACTTATGACCAAAATGGCACGTTCCATTTGTGTGATACATCTAATTTAATGGCTAATGCTACGGTGGACCACCTTCACAAGTGGTCCATCGTGGAAAGTGAGTTAATCGAATATAAATTTTACAAAATTTTTTGGTAGATTGAAAGTTTATATCATATAGAGCATACATAAAAAAAATTAGAAAAATTGAAAATCATTTGATATTTTATTGGGATTTATCAAGATTTACAGTATTTAAAAACCGTTAATCTTGATGGGTCTCAATAACATATCAAATGATTTTCAATTTTTCTAAAATTTTCTATAGATGATCTATATGATATAAACTTTCAATCCAACGGTGGATTTTGTAAAATTCGTATTCGTTATATGATTTTTTACAAATGGTCTACCATGGACCACTTGAAGAAGTGGTCCATGTTAGAATTTTCCCTAATTTATATATTGAAAATGATTATAAATTTTTTGTATATATATCTTGAGAAAATAACAAATTAAGTTACATAAAAACGTTGAATTAAATGTAAAAAATCAATAAAGGATGAAAAATTTGATGGAAATCTATGACGTGCATATTTTAATACATATTTTTGTTTGTGAATGTGTAACAATATAAAATTGAATATAATATAATATAATATAATATAATTTATTGTCATGACTAACTAAGTGTGGTGTCATTGATATATCTAAACTTGGTCCAGCTTCGAAATTATGAGTTCCTTGAAACCTTGTACTTGTGAAAGTCATATTTGTGATAATTTGAAATGGAACTCTTAAAGCAACATTATTAGTAGATGTTTCTATTTTTTTTTTGGCTTTGATTATAAGTCTCTCGCATTCTCAGTACGTAGCTCTCGTTGTCTTTGTTCAGTGCTCATTTTTTGTCTTCTATTTATTTGCTATTGTGCCCTTCTTTCCCCTTCATGTTTCCTTAATTTGTTGAATTTCTTCTATTTTCTATTTTAATATTGTAAGGTATAAAAATCTTAAATTTTATCAAACATATTAGGTGGTTTAGAATAAGAATTGAATATATATCAATCTATTAAAACGTGATATCTAGTAATGCCAATAAAAAAATAAAGGAAACACAAAAGAATTACACCTACAAAAAATTACACCTAAAATAAATAAAAAATATTTACTTAAAACACATAAAATTATACACAATCTTGTGATGACGGTCACCCTAAACTCGACTAATTTTAGCTCCTACATTTCACCCTAAACTTTTTATATAAAGAAAAATGAAATTAATGATCGAGTACATTTTATTTCATGTTATTTAAAAACTAAAAATGATCTACTCTCGTTGAAGAACTTATACAAAATGATCACTCACATTCACATACATGAGTTGAACTTATATAAATAATTGCACCGCTATACGGCAATATTGCATGATGAGGTGTCCACATCTCATGAACGACGTGTCCATTGTTCAAGCTTCTCTCCATTTCTATAAATCACCATCACCACGTAGCAATCTTAATCTCAATTCCTCACATAACTCACACTTCACTATAGTTCAGTTCTGCTAACATGGAAAAGCCAAAATCTCTTCTGATCCATTATTGCAACTATCGCTATCTTCTTTGTTTGTTGATATTCACGTGTGCATGTTCAGCACGCCAATTGCCACGTCAGCCAAGCCAGTTCAATGAGTGCCAACTCGATAGTATTGATTTATTGGAACCTGACAACCGCATCCAATCTGAAGCTGGTTTGACTGAAATATGGGATGCTGATCATCACCCTGAGCTACGATGTGTTGGTGTCTCTGTTCTCAAACGCACTATCAATCCTAATGGCCTTCACTTACCATCTTATGTTTCATATCCTGAGATCCATTTTGTAGAACAAGGTCTACTTCTATATTTACTTCTCGATTTTGTTAATTCATTGTTAGTTTTGTCTGTGATTGACATATACTTTTTGATTCTATATATAAACAAAATTTTATTGAAAAAGTAAATCAATAGAAATTTTGATTATATATAGAATATAACACGACAGTTACATTGATGGTTAACATTGACATCTGACACATACACCAAACAATATATATATTAACACATATTATACATGATATTAACATATGGACCCATTAATGCCGTTGCACATACATCAAATGTGACAGTAACACACAATGTCGGTCCTGATAATTTAGTGGGCTCGATATAAATATTAAAAGTAAACTCTAATAAAAAAAGTTAGAAAATCAAAAAGAATTATCCTCAAGGACCCGAACTTCGTATTTATGAACAATATCCGGCTAGATTGAGTAGTCTATTGTTTATCGAGTTAATAGGAATAGTTATCCTAAAGTCATCTCTATTTAGTTGTTTTCACCTGATTAAAATATTAATGTATAACTATTATTATAGGACCTTAAAATTTTGTTTGAAACATTCAAAATTTTGTGCGGTCGCTCACCATGCACCCAAATAGAAGCTGGGTTGCTAACACATTAACATCGGACATGACAGTAACAGATACTAGACACAACATTAACATACAGACACATTGACATCAAACATCAAATAAGACACTAACATATTGACATGGTGTATATGTCTCATGCAGGAACGGGAGTGTTGGGAATGGCAATTCCTGGTTGTGCAGAGACATATGAAGAGCCACAATGGGAAAAAGGAGGAAGGCCACAACATCAACAGGATCGTCACCAGAAAGTTCGTTATGTAAAGCAAGGTGACATTGTCGCTATTCCACCCGGAGTTCCTTATTGGACATACAATTACGGTGATACCCCTCTCACTATCATCACTCTCCTCGATACTTCCAACAAACTAAACCAACTCGATCGAGTCCCTAGAGTAAGTAAATTATTCATTCACACATTAATCTAATAATTAATCTTAATCACTACTTATCTTCATAATTAATTGATTAATTTGTTGATACCATCACTGCAGAGATTCTATCTTGCTGGTAATCCAGAAACAGAGCATCAGAAAAAACAGAGTGGAAGAAAGCAACAGGAAGAAGAAAGTAACAACATGTTCAGTGGCTTTGATTCACGTTTCTTAGGACAAGTTTTGAAAGTGAAAGAAAGTATAATTAAGAAGCTTCAATCACCAGATAAAGAACACATAAAACACCAAATCATACAAGTGAAAGGAGGTCTCAAGCATTATAAGACCACCATTGGAACCAGAAATAAGATCAGAAGAGGCAAAAAGACACAGAGAACATGGAGAGAAGAAAGTAGAGAAAGAAGAAGAAGAGGTTGAAGATGAACCTGGTAAACGAGAACATCATAAATGGCGAAAAGAAACAAGAAAACACAGAGAAGGTGAATGTGAAGGAAAAGAAGAGGAAGTTGTAGAAGAAAAAGAAACAAAAACTAAAGAGAGTCGTTGTCACCATGGTGGTGAAAGAGAACGCGAAGGGCAAAAGGGTAATTTTATGGAACAAACCGTTTGCACCTTAAAGCTTCATGACAACATTGCTGATCCTTCACGCGCAGATGTTTTCAACCCAAGAGCCGGTCGTATAAACACAGTCAACAGTTTGACTCTCCCAATTCTCAAATTGCTTCATCTTAGTGCCCAATGGGTTAACCTCTACAAGGTACTCATAATTAAATTTATATTAACAAACTAATTAGTCACTAGAAACCTACAAAGCACACAGACACTTCTTAAATCTGACATCAAGACGCACAGACACTTCTTAAATCTAACATGTCTTGATGTCAGATACGTATTAGTGTCTATGTTATGTTCGGTATTCATGTATGTGTCTATACGTCATCATACTTAAAAACTCACATGCTTAAGTAGATGAGTCTGAGTCGAATTTAGTTCACAGCGTTCAATTTAACAATTTTAGTTGAGTTAGGATATATTGACCAACTAATATTAGTTTTAATTTTTTATTTTGGTCATTTATTTATTCTAATTTGATGCTTATGTGCAGGATGGTATATTTGTGCCACATTGGAACATGAATGCGAATAGCGTGGTGTATGTGACAAGAGGAAGAGGGAGGGTGCAGGTAGTAAATAGTGAAGGGAAATCGGTGTTCAATGAAGAGGTTAAAAGGGGAAAATTGTTCCTGGTGCCACAGGATTTTGCGGTGGCAGAACAAGCTGGGGATGAGGGATTAGAATACATAGTTTTTAAAACGAATGATAGAGCTGAGATTAGTACAATGGTAGGACGTGATTCTGCGATAAGTGCTACACCTGCAGAAGTACTTGGTCATGTTTTTGGGCTTAGTCCACATGAAGTGAATGAGCTTAAGAATAATCGTAATGAGGGTGTTTTGGCTACTCCCGATTCAAGAATCCATGATGGCTATATTGCAATGGTGTAATGTGTTGAAGTGTAATTCAAATATCATGTTGTTTACTAGTTTCTCATAGTTTAGACAGATGTTGGATACAATGTTGGAACATTGTATACCCTTAGTTAGTTAAGAGTAGTGCTGTCAGCTATGAGTTAATTGTGACAGTTAGGGAGTTAGTTGATAACAGTTGCTTGGCTTGTAAGTAACTGATGTGTATAAGTATCATTGTAACTTCCTTAGTCAGTAATGTGATCAATAAAATTTCTTCCCTTTTCTCTCAACATTCTCTCTTCAATCTCTTCTCTCTCACTCTTCTTTCTCAAACACCATTCCTAGTTTCTAAGTCCAACAACTGGTATCTAGAGCCTATACGGTTCAGTGGGTGCAAGATTCATCAAGAAACCATCAAAATTCACACAATCTTCTGCAGATCTTGGTGTATTGCTATTCGATTCGAAAATGACAAGCTCATTGGAGAATCTTGGCAACAGTTTTGGGGGAAAACTTCCTCTACTTGATGGAACCAATTGGGATAGATGGCACAAGCAGATGAAAGTTATCTTTGGGTTTCAAGAAGTCCAAGAAGTGGTTGAAACGGCCATTGAAGCTTTACCTGCTAATGCATCAGATGCTCAGCAACAAGCATTTAGAGCATTGAAGAAAAAAGATTTCAAAGCTATGTTCTTTATTCATCAATGCGTGGATCTAACCAATTTTCAGAAAATTGAGAATGCAAGTTCTGCAAAGGAGTGCTGGGATATTTTGCAAAGATGTCATGCAGGAGATGACAAATTGAAACAAGTAAGGTTGCAAACGTTGAAGAAACAATTTGAGTTGCTGCAAATGGAGCCAAATGAGAAAGTTTCTGAATACTTCAATAGGATCACAAAGGTGTCGAATGCAATGAAAAGCTGTGGTGAAACAGTGACAGATCAAAGTATTGTAAGTAAGATCATGAGAACCCTTTCTTACAAATTTGATACAATTGCTGTAGCAATAGAAGAAGCTAAGGATCTGTCAACAATGAGGGTTGAAGAATTGCAGTGCTCACTTGAAGCTCATGAGCAGAGAGTGAATGAAAGATCCAAAGAAAGAAGTGTGGATCAGGCATTGCAGGCACAAACAGTGAAGCAGCATGGAGGGAACAAGTACAAAGGCAAGAATCATTCCAAGAAAGGCAAAGATCATGTTGAAGATGATGTTGAGACATTGTCTGAATCCTCTGATGAAGGAGGTAAACAGAAAGATAAGTCAAAGAAGAAAAACAAGAAGCACATTCAATGTTATAACTGTCAAAAATATGGTCATTTTGCAAGTGAGTGCAGAGATCAAAAGGTCCCAAGACAGTTTAACAGTGATGAATCTAAGGTGAATATGGCACAGAATGACAATGGCTCAGAAGTGGAACCTGTGTTGATGATGGCTATTACCAATGAGGATCTTGATAACCAAGAAAGCTGGTATTTGGATACAGGATGTTCTAACCATATGACAGGTAATAGAAGCATTTTGACTGATTTTGATGAATGTCTCAACATAAAGATCAAGCTTGCCAATAGTGAATCCATCAAAGCTGAAGGTATGGGGAATGTTATGATTCAGATGTCAAATGGCAAGAAAGGTGTGATTGAAAAGGTTCTTTATGTGCCAGGAATGCAGAGTAATTTGTTGAGTGTAGGGAAATTGATTTCAAAGGGATTCAAAGTAGTGATTGAACATGAAACACTACAACTCTTTGACTCTAGGAAGAAACTGATCCTCAAGACAGCTCAGAGTAAGAACAGGACCTACAAGACTCAATTCAAGGCCATTAGAGCAGAATGCCTACCTGCAACTGTTGATAACAGTCAAGTAATTTCTGAAGGGATTGGAAGTATCTTGGTGAAGAGAAAGGATGGACAAGAAGCAACTATCACAGATGAGTTAAATGTTTTCTCCATGGAGAGTAATTTGATTAGCATAGGTCAATTACTAGAGAAGAACTACTCAGTGAAAATGCATGATAAGGAGTTGAAGCTGGTTGATGCAAAGGATAAAGAGATCCTGAAAGCTCCAACGTCCAACAACAAAACCTTCAGAATGTCGAACAACATGTTGGAACATCAGTGTGTTATTCCAACTGTGAATGAAAATCAGAACTGGATTTGGCATCACAGGTATGGTCATTTCCAC
The DNA here is from genome assembly GCA_030408175.1 of Trifolium repens. Taxonomy (NCBI): domain Eukaryota; kingdom Viridiplantae; phylum Streptophyta; class Magnoliopsida; order Fabales; family Fabaceae; genus Trifolium; species Trifolium repens. The sequence goes on from CP125848.1 coordinate 47,879,276, forward strand.
TTCAGGAGTTTGAACCTGTTAAATTTGAAGAAGATGGTGAATGGTCTTCCTCAGATTAAAGTTCAAAAGCAACTGTGCAAAGAGTGTTGCATAGCCAAGTCAACAAAGAAGTTATTGGACAAGACACCACATAAAGCATGGACTGGTGTTAGGCCTAATGTAGGTCACATTAAGGTGTTTGGGTCACGATGTTTGAGACATGTGCCAACACATCACAGAAGGAAGTTAGATGACAGAAGTCAAGCAATGATTTTCCTTGGTTATCACTCAATTGGAGCTTATAAATTGTATTCTCCAACAAGAAACAAAAAGGTTACATGTAGAGATGTGCAGTTTGATAAAGCTAAGAGTTGGAACTGGAGTGGTACTGTTGTACAGGATGTTGCAACATCTGGTGTGACATCTATGCCTGAAGAAGCCATGTTAGTAGAGGCTGAACCAATAGATTTGGATAAAGTCATGAATAATTCAAATTTGTTAGAGGCTACAAGGAAAAAGAAATATGCAGGAGACATTTTGAAAAGGGTCAAAATGGTTGGTTGTAATGCATCAGTCACACCTACTGACAACAAACCAGAAATCACTTAGTTTTTGAAGCTCAGAAGGGAAATGGGAGTTGTGAGTTTTGACAGCTTGAATTAAGGAGGAGTATTGGTATTTGATAATTCAAGCTCTTGTCAGTTCAGACTGCATCCTCACAAAGCCACTCAAGATTAAAAGATTCAAGGAGTTGAGGAAGATGTTAAAAGTAACTAGTTTAGAGTATTTGAATTATGGGGGTGTGTTGAAGTGTAATTCAAATATCATGTTGTTTACTAGTTTCTCATAGTTTAGACAGATGTTGGATACAATGTTGGAACATTGTATACCCTTAGTTAGTTAAGAGTAGTGCTGTCAGCTATGAGTTAGTTGTGACAGTTAGGGAGTTAGTTGATAACAGTTGCTTGGCTTGTAAGTAACTGATATGTATAAGTATCATTGTAACTTCCTTAGTCAGTAATGTGATCAATAAAATTTCTTCCCTTTTCTCTCAACATTCTCTCTTCAATCTCTTCTCTCTCACTCTTCTTTCTCAAACACCATTCCTAGTTTCTAAGTCCAACATAATGTAATGTAATCTTTTGATGTAAGATATTAATATGTAAAATAAAGGAATAATACTAATAAATTTTGGCATCATCATGGAAGAGTTTTGTTGATTCTACGTTTTTAATTTTTGGCGTGAAAACTTATAAATTAAGTAAAAATTATTTATTTTCATAAATTAGTTTTATAAACTCAAAATATAAGTCAAATTCAAAAAAGCTCATAAGCTACAAAACATAAGCTACAAGTTGATTTTTTTTCATGCTCAATGGACTTTGTATAACCCATAAACCATAAGTTAGTGTTACCAAATAGAGATATGTACCTAAATTAATAAAAAGAAGAAAATAATAGAAAACTACTATATAAAACTATCGATAGTAGAACTACTATCGACCAATATGTGATTCTATTACCTGATCTCTCCACTGAGATATACACTCAATTGTTGCCACCTCCGAGATTTGATAAGGTGCCACGTGATAATCCAAAGCTTGTGGTTTTGATGGTTATATGGAAAATGAAGGATTTTGGAGTTCAAGACTCTTGGATTCAATTATTTACAATTAGTTATCATTAGCAACCTTTCTTAAAATTGTGGGATTTGTTGCCATTATATATTTCTGAGAATGGTGATACAATGATAATTGCAGATGAAAAAGACAAAGAGGCAATTATCTATAACGGCAGATATAATGCTGCAGCAAGATTTGGATTTGAAATTGGTAACCAAATACTATGGTCGCAGGCTAGTGATTACGTTTAAAGTTTGGTTTCGGCTCATTGAAAGTGAGTTTCTCGTCTACATATGACTTGTTTGAATATATTTTTCTACAAAATCCTTGTCGGTTAAATCATGATAGGATTTGGAAACATACTCTGGTCTGATGTTCATGAATAACATACTCTCAATTTCATTGTTTAATTCATCATCTTTGGTTAGAGATATAATGAACTAATATAATTGACCTTTTCATTGTTAGCTATCAATGTTTTATGGTTAGCTGAATTCTTCCTTAAGTAATTTTAACTTGCTGTCAATGTTTAATTTGTGATGTGTATTTGTGGTTGGAATTTACTTTTTACATGTTTCTTTTTCTTCTTTCTTTTCTCTGCATCAATCACATATTTTAATGGTATAAGTGTATAACAAACAAAACATAACCTTGCTTATGACAAAAAATCATGATCAAACAAACATGACAGAAAATTATAGAGCATTAGGTTTATTTCACTTATAATTTATTCACTTCCGGATAAAGGTTCGCGACTCAAAATGAGTACATACTCATATGATTTTACACTTACCAAAAGGCATCTAAGCCTTTGTTTTTATTCATAGTTCTCATTATTATTACAACTGTTGTTTGTTACTTCTCTCAGCATGCAAAAAGGCTTAGAAGCAGTGTTTTTAAGCTGCAGCTCTCCTTTCGGACTCACGAGGAGGAACTAGAAATTTGAAAGGATTGTTGGATTTCACTTGTCTAGCCTCATTCCTCTGCATGTTGAATGTAGCAGCAATTACATCCACAGGCATACCACTTAGAGTGGATGATGTTCCTGCAAGCCTGGCAATGGCAGCATTTTCATTGGTCTTGAATGATACATATGTGAATCTGTCACTTAGTGACTTAGCAGCCACAGCCATGTTTTGTGGCACTATCAATGCACGGCCGGCTTCTAGCTCCCCGTTGAACACAGTGTTTCCATTGCAGTTAACTACTTGTATCCATGCACGTCCCTTCAATGCATATAATATGCTGTTTGCGTTGAGATTGTAGTGAGGAACGAACATAGCATTCTGTTCCATATAAAGAGTTAGTATTAGTATATTGAAGAAAGTAGATTGTTTTGATTGAAATTTGGTCATGGAAAATGAATTAGATGAAGAAGAAAAACTGTACTTTGTGGAGAGATCCGTGTTCAGCACTGAGTTGGATCCACCTGAGAACTGGGAGGTCTAAGCTGGTAATAGTTTTGATTCTACCAGCTTGAGGGTTGTAGATGTCAGGTGATGAAGATGAACCAATGTTCTGGTGAAGTCTGGCTGTGCAAATGGTTTCCTCAAGTCCATTGTCATCATGTTGCCTTCTGCTTCCACCTTTGTGGTGGGGGCGGCTGTGCTTTTCGTCTTCATCTTCGTCTTGCTCTCTTCTGCCTTTATGTGGGCGTGGCTGCCACGACTCTTCATCTTCGTCTTCCTCTTGTCTGCTACCACTGTGGTGGCGAGATTCCCTCTCTGGTGGGCTCATGATGCTAAGACCTCCTTCCACTTTCACAATGGCTCCCTTCTCCTCATCTTCATCTCTTCCTTGAAGTCTTTCCACAATATGTTTGTTCACATTCAATGCATCTTCCAAGAAATCACTCTTGAAGCCACTGAAAATGTTGTTGCCTTCATTTTCTTGTCCTCGGCTTCCTTTAATTTGTTGTTGTTGCTGCTTCTGGTATCGTAGAAACTCTTGCTCGTGGTTCCCAGAAAGATAGAATCTCTGTCAAGCATTGTCAGTCAAAATCAAAAACTTCGTTTTCATTTATCACATTATCATATAAGTTTTTTTTTTAAGAAGCTAAATTAGCCCACCCAAATTGGCACCAGAGCGAGAATCAAACCTGAGACCTTAAGAAGGAGCACACTCTCAGGTCCCAAGTCAATACCACCAGACCAACTCAAGTGGGTTTATCATATAAGTTTAGTTATGCTTAGTGCTCACCCTAGGCATCTGATCAAGCTGGTTTTGGGAGCTGGCAATGTCAGTAAGAGTAATGGCAATAACAGGAGTTTCTTGGTCATTGTACATCCAAAATACAACACCAGTAGGAACTGCAATGATATCACCCTCTCTGAATCGGTTAACCTTTTGGTGTCTATCTCCGAACCTGCTTCCCTCTCCCTGTTCAGATTGATGTCTTTCTCTGCGTCCCTCTCTCTGTTCAGATTGGTGTCTTTCTCTAAACCTCTGTCCCTCTCTCTGCTCAGATTCCTGTGGCTCCTCAAAAGTCTCAGGACAACCAGGGAATACCATACCAAAGTATCCATTACCTGTTATTGACATAGTAAAACATTAATCACTACTATATAACATAACATCATTAGTGTAAGTGAATGAGTTAAAAGAATATGATCAAGTAAAGTAAATAACCTTGTTGGATGAAAATTTCTTGTGGAGCATTCGAATAGAATGGTCTGCGAAGGGCATTTCGTTTAAGTGTAGCGCGAGAGAGAGCCACACCAGCACATCTGAACTGTCTGTTGTTAGGATTCCATGTCTCAATCATTCCACCTTCTGATTCTACACGGTTATCAGGTTCAAGAGCATTGAGTTGTTCTAGTTGACACTCATTCTGTTGAGGCTGTTCTCTTAATGCCAAACAGCCACCAAAAAGTAGAAAACAAAGTGAAAGTGAGAGTGCAAGAAGCTTATTAGCCATAGTTAGATAGATAGATTGAATGAATGTATGTTGTTTTGTGATGCGGAGAACCTTAAGTTTGCATTGGAATTTATAGTGAAAGAGAAAAGAGTGAAGAAGGGACACGTGTCAGAGAACATGCATGAGTTGATGAACATTAGACATTCTTCATTGTGCATGGCTATGAAACTCTTGTGCTTTACACCTCATAATGTATCATACGGCAGGTGGCTTCAATCAAAATGATTAATCATTCATAACCAAACAAAATTATGTGAGCATGCTTGATTATGTGTATAGCAGTTGTTTTGCAGGAGCAGTTTGCAAGCTGAAATCAACCAGTGGGGACCAGATATAATTTATCTTCCTCTAGTATATGCTATTTCATCAAATTTGATGCAGGTGAATATTTAGATATATGCACCTGATTTACTTTCAAGTTATTGTCCGTACATTGAATGTTGGATTATGGATAGCATGCATATCTATCTATCTAACTAGGTAAACTAGGAGTTGTAAAAACATATGGATAGATGTTATGTAAAGTAGCCTCTGAGTGAGAGACATGTAATAGCAATGGCAGATGGATATAGATAATATATATAGATGTTATGTATAAATATGATTTTAGTTAGTATTTTTGGTTTAAGTTTCTATAATTTTCTTTGCTTGAGCTATGTCCTTGCAAATTAAAAAACTAAATGTTTAGTCTTGATGTTATATGAGGCTGAATATAATCATGTCATATGGCGAATAAACGTGATCTTAAGATGCATTTGATTTGCAAATAAATAAGAAATTGAACAGGACAATTTATGTTGTATCATAACTAGAGAAAAATTAAAAATGTTGTCCATCAATAAATCACATGACAAATTTTTGTCTCAATTACAAGTTATTTAAAATATTGAAATAACTTTTTATCCATCAAACAACTTATATGATAAAATATTGTTCAATCTTCCAAAATTTGTCATGTGTTCTTCTATCATATATGTTGTGAGGTCCAATAATTATTTGAAAGACAAAAAAAATGCTATAATTACACAAACTAAAATCATATTTAATTTTACATGATATATATAATGTAGCCATTATTGTGTGCTTAAAAGCAATATATCCGGTTTATCAATTTTAGTTCTAACTCACAGAAATGTCAAAATTGTTAGGTCGAATATCATGATTGAACGGTTCTTCCTTAATTTACGTGTGTGAATCTCTAATGATTTGCTATTTCGTCTATCTATAAAAAAAATATTGTATATCTTGCACTCTTTTTTTACGAAAATGAACCTTATTAATTGACTATTTTGAACTATATTGAGTTTTTTTACTTGAATTTTGGTGTAACATTTTTCCTATATCAATTTTACATTTCTTTTAAACTATTTAATTTACAACTCTGCACTTGAGTATTCAATCAAGTAACAGGGAAAAAATGTGGAGATCAAGTAAAAAATGTAAAAAGATGGAAATGAAAGATTGAGTAAAGTAAACAAGTGTTTTTCTACTAGTTGGTCGAGTGATAATGTTTTTCTGCTATTTGTTGAATTTACCTGTAATGAGGATAACCATTATCATTCTTAATCACGACCAATATGGAGAAGTAATAATGTAGTCTGTTAGGATAGGCCACATCAATGGTTTTATATTATTTCTAACATAAATTATGAGTTTTTCGGATTTTAAAATGTGTTTACATTGAAGTTTAACATTGACTATCCCTTTTTGTTCTCACTTTTGTAATTTATTTGATGTGTTTTTAACATCACCAAAAAGCACTTTTGTTTTAGATGGATTTTAACTGTTATATGCATATGTATATGCGTAAATAGAATCATTTTTTAAAACTTTAACGGTTTGAATTGGAAAGAAATGTTTATCGCCATATCTATTGATCCGAGAGAAACACTAACTTTGACAGAAAATCATATAGCATTGAAATCTCGCTTGTAGATTATTCTCTTCTGCAAAAAGTACATGATTTGAGTAATTTTACAACATAATAAAAGGCATCTAAGCCTTCATTTTCTTATTCATTATTATTCTTATTGATTCATGCCGAATCTAAGCAACAGCTTTTCTCTCGGACTCGCGTGGTGGAATGAGGAATTTGAAGGGATTGTTCTTGAGCTGCCTAGCCTCATTCCTCTCCAAGTTGAATGTAGCAGATAGCACATCCAACGGCAGACCATTTAGGGTGGATGCTGACCCTGCAAGCCTGGCGATCGCGGCTCTATCATTGGTCTTGAATGATACATATTGGAACTTGTCACTCAATGATTTTGCTGCTACAGCAAAGTTTTGTGGCACGATCAATACACGGCCAGCTTCTAGTTCCCCGTCAAACACAGTGTTGCCATTGCAGTTCACAACTTGTAACCATGCGCGTCCCCTCAATGCGTATATAGCGCTGTTTGCGTTAAGGTTGTAGTGAGGCACAAACATAGCATTCTGTATGGACATAGATTTTGAGTTAGCTACTATTCTCTATGGCGCAAAATGGACGATGAATTAAAAGGAAAAAAAGAGATGAATGACATACTTTGTGGAGAGTTCCATGTTCAGCACTGAGCTTGATCCACCTGAGAACTGGAAGATCTAAGCTGGTAATAGTTTTGATTCTACCAGCTTGAGGGTTGTAGATGTCAGGTGATGAAGATGAACCAATGTTCTGGTGAAGTCTTGCTGAGCAAATGGTTTCCTCAAGTCCATTGTCATCATGTTGCCTTCTGCTTCCACCTTTATGGTGGGGGCGGCTGTGCTTTTCGTCTTCATCTTCGTCTTGCTCTCTTCTGCCTTTATGTGGGCGTGGCTGCCACGACTCTTCATCTTCGTCTTCATCTTGTCTGCTGCGGCTCTGGTGGCGGGATTGCCTCTCTGGTGGGCTTATGATGCTGAGACCACCTTTCACTTTAACAATCGCTCCCTTCTCCTCGTCTTCGTTCCTACCTTGAAGTCTGTCCACAATATGCCTGTTCACATTCAATGCATCTTCCAAGAAATCCCTCTTGAAGCCACTGAAAATGTTGCTTCCTTCGCTTTCTTGTTCTTCCCTTCCTCTAACTTGTTGTTTCTGGTATCGTAGAAACTCTTGCTCATGGTTCCCAGAAAGATAGAATCTCTGTCAAGCATTATCAATCAAAATCAAATAATTCCAATCTTTGTTGTTAGTGCTAGGACATGAACATTATCATCATGTTAATTATATAATCTAATATACTCCCTCTCGGTCTCATATATAACAAAGATTCTTTTTTCAGATTCATTGAATAATTGAGACCGGAGGGAGTATATTATATGTGAATTTTGATTATGCTCACTCACCCTAGGCATCTGATCAAGCTGGTTTTGGGAGCTGCTCATGTCAGTAAGAGAAATGGCAATGACTGGAGTTTCTTGGTCATTGTACATCCAAAATGCAACACCGGTAGGAACTGCAATGATGTCGCCTTCTCTGAATCGGTTAACCTTCTGGTGACTGTCTCTGAACCTACGTCCCTCTCCTTGTTGAGATTCTTGTGGCTCCTCAAAGGTCTCGGGACAACCCGGGAATACCATGCCAAAAAATCCATTACCTACAATTGGTATAATACATTATAATGTAAGTATATATTAGAGTTTGCAGCGTAATTGCAACCGCGGCTGCAACTTCAATTTAAAACCATGCTTGGAAGAATATCAAATAAACTAACCTTGTTGGATGAAAATTTCCTGAGGAGCATTGGAGTAAAATGGTCTGCGAAGGGAATTGCGTTGAAGGGTACAACGAGAGAGGGCGAAACCAGCACATCGGAATTGTCTGTTGTTGGGATTCCATGTCTCAATAAGTCCACCTTCTGACTCAATACGGTTATCGGGTTCGAGGGCATTTAGTTGTTCAAGCTGACACTCATTCTGTTGAGGCTGCTCTCTAAAGGCAAAACAGCTACCAAAAAGTAGAAAACAAAGTGAAAGTGAGAGTGCAAGAAGCTTAGCCATGATGACAGATATTGGAGTGATGTTGTTTGTGATGCGGAGAACCTTAATGAGAAGTTGTAAATTTATAGGGAAGAGAGGATGGTGAAGAATGGACACGTTAGAGAAGGTGGGATGCTGAAAATTAGACATTCTTCAGCTTGCATGGCTATGGAAGCTATGTGCATTACACATATGTCTGATAGATAGAGCATGCTTGTTTGTATTGCAATTCTTGCCTATGTGCTATTAGCTGAAATAGGTGGTGGACCATGGCTTTATTTCTTTTCTTACATGATGCTTCTCTCTTAATTATATATTATGCACTGCAATGATTTGTGAAGAAATTTTTTCACTGATCAAGTGTTACTGCATAGTGTTTGAAAAACATTGTTATCAACTTTGTAATAGTACCTTAATAGTGTGAAGTTTTCATCAACCAGTTGTTTACTAAGATGTAAATCTTACTTTTACATTTAAAATGAGACTTTACTCAAAAGAAGCCAAATCCTATAAACTTTTAGGGACTAATTTGATGGTAACAATCTTGAAAATCAAAGCTTCCTTTTATAAACTATACTCAAATTCAATTTTTTTATATCAAAATTATATTGGTCTGAGTGGAACTGAACTCAAATTTCTTAAGTAAGGTCTTGAGTTTGAGCATTGTGAATAGAAAAAATGTGGTTGGAAGAGAGACTCCACTAAAAGTGGTCAGTCAAATTCTCTGACGGGTCGATGACATGATTATAAAACAAAAAAAAAATCTATATATACTTAAACTTTTCAGAATTTTTCAGGTGTTGTAATTTTTTTGTCATTTGTTGGTTTTAATGCATGTGCTTGACACTAGTTAGTAGTTACAAAGACTTGGTGTGTGACCCGTCGATACAGATTAACTTAGTTCTTTTAATATGGGTCATGACATATTTTTTCTACCCTTCTCCCCCTAGTTCATCTCATCAATAATAAACTTAAATTAGTAAAGTGGTGACAAATAGATGACAAGGGTAAAAATCAATGAACAAAATTTGTTCCAACAACAAAGGTGTTTGTTGATCCTCTAGCAACTATGTTACACCATGATGGCAGGAATGCATATGATGGGAAAAGAGAAAAATTCCTATTTACAGTAATTTGAAAAATGAACAAGTTAACCACAAGAAATGTTGTAATGATTATTGCTTTAAAAAGTTGCTTTAAAAAGTGATTTCAGAGACCAAAAATGTTGTAATGATCAATAAATGAAAAGAGAAATGTTGCTTTAAAAAGAAATGTTGTAATAATCACAAGTTAACCACAAGAAATGAAAAGAGAAATGTTGCTTTAAAAAGTGTTGCCAGAGACCAAAAATGTTGTAATGATTATTGCTTTCTTGATGGTTTTTCATGTTACTTTCAGATTCATATTGCACCTGGAGATCAAGAAAATACCATTTTCACGTGTCCATTAGGCACTTTTGCTTACAGGAGGATGCCTTTTGGTCTTTGCAATGCACCTGGCACATTCCAGCGGTGCATGATTAGTATTTTCTCTAACTTTATTGAAAATGGCATGGAAGTATTTATGGACGACTTCACTGTTTATGGTGCTTCCTTTGATGCTTATGGTGCTTCCTTTGATGCATGTTTGACTAGTTTGAATTTGGTTTTAACAAGGTGCATTGAAACTGACCTTGTTTTGAATTTTGAAAAATGTCATTTTATGGTCGAACAAGGAATTGTCTTGGGTCACATAATCTCCGAAAAGGGAATTTCAGTTGACCCTGCTAAAATTGATGTGATTTCCACTTTGCCTTACCCATCATGCATTCGCGAGATTCGTTCTTTGCTTGTTCATGCAGGTTTTTACAGGCGCTTCATAAAGGATTTCAGCAAGATAGCCCTTCCACTGTCAAACCTGCTGAAAAATGATGCGACCCTTAACTTTGATGATGAATGCAAAAAGATGTTTGATTTCCTGAAAAAGGCACTAACCTCTGCTCCCAACATCCAGCCCCCTGACTGGAGCATTCCTTTTGAAATTACTTGTCCTTTTTATTTGTCTTTTTAGAATAGTAACAGGCAAATTCTAAAATGGACCACTTCATCAAGTGGTTCACGGTGGATCACTTATGAATAACACTATAACGAATACGAATTTGACAAAATCGACCGTTGGATTGAAAGTTTGTTTCATATAGATTATCCATACAAAATTTTAGAAAAATTGAAAATCATTTGCTATGTTATTGAGATCCATTAAAATTAACGGTTTATGAGTTTTTATTAAATACCGTTAAACTTAATAGACTTCAATAACACATCAAATGATTTCCAATTTTTCTAAAACTTTGTATGGATGATCTATATACCTACTTAATGAAGTGTAGTTTTACATTTTATCTTCCTATTATACTCTAGTTTTAATCAACCAATAAATTCATATTCTTTTGCACACATTTTTTTTTAATAAATTTAATCCGTATACTATATACAAAAAAAATTTAATAAATTATGAAGAAAAAAAAATCCAAATATATAGAATTATTTAGTTTTATTGGAAAAAAATAAGAGCAATTGACAAAAGATATAATTGACAAATCATACCCGCAAATACTAAAAGGACATGTAAATAGAAACGCCGAATTCGACACTAAAAGACAAGTAAAAAGAAACGGATGGAGTATAATTTTTTAAGGCAATGCTACGGTGCACCACCTTCACAAGTGGTTCACCGTGGTGAAGTGATCATTACTACTATAACAAGTACAAATTTTACAAAATTCACCGTTGGATTGAAAGTTTGTATCATATAGATCATCCATACAAATTTTTAGAAAAATTGGAAATCATTTGATCTGTTAATGAAATCTATCAAGTTTAACGGTATTTAATAAAAACTCATAAAGCGTTAATTTTAATGGGTCTCAATAACGTATCAAATGATTTTCAATTTTTCTAAAAATTTGTAAGAATAATCTACATGAAACAAACTTTCAATCTAACGGTCGATTTGTAAAATTCATATTCGTTATAGTGTTATTTATAAGTGATCCACCGTAAATCATTTGATGAAGTGGTCCACTCTAGAATTTGCTATTTTTTAAATATGTTCTTTGTTTCTGAAATCACTTGTGTTTCTCTCAGAGCAATACGTACAACAAGATCATCAGCGTCTCGATCCAGTAAATCACTTTTACTAACACCATATTTCCGAGCAACATTTTCTACAATCTATTAACATCAACACATGATTAAAATATGGTTAAACTACACATTTCGTCACTTACGTTTATTTTAGGTTTCAATTTGGTCCCTTACGTTTAAAAAGTTTCGATTTGGTCCCTTACGTTTATTTTAGGTTTCAATTTGGTCCCTTCCGTCAGTTTTTGCACATGTGGCAGACGGTTTGCTTACATGACAGATGGTTTGAACACGTGGATTGACACGTGGACACCTAGACACGTTGACACGTGTCTAATTGAAATAGTGGAACAGTGGAATCTGACGGAAGGGACCAACTAATGCAAACGTTGTTAACGTAAGGGACCAAATTGAAACTTTTTAAACGTAAGGGACCAAATTGAAATAAAAAATAAACGTAAGGGACTAAATATGTAGTTTAGCCTTAAAATATGGATACATTCATACATCTATAAATAAGAGAATAAGCAACCAGCTAGTGCTAGCAACACAGTATAACCAAAAACATATGAGGAAGCAAAATTGACAACGCAATTATGTTAATTCTATCACTAGAAAACAACATATTTGTTCCCACCAAAGAAAGAAACAAAATAAAAGGATGAGAGGAAATATTAATGCATTGGAAAACGGAAACATATCATTTTTTCGTGTTTTCTCAAAAAAAAAATGTTATTTCTATTCAAAACACTTGGAACAACGCATAGTATAAAATGGTGAAAACACAAGTTCTGATTTTCTACAGAAATTATAGATAAAATTGCACCCCGTGCACTAGTTAAGCACATAAATAAAGAAATTATATCTTGAAACTTGTGCATTGAATACATTGAAAGTGTAAAAAGTTGTTTTTATCAACATTAACTTTATATTTTATTTCTATTTTCGGTATGTTTAACAAGTACACCGGGTGCACTGTTTAGCATGACCCTTATAGATAAAATAAACATTATTCAGAACTTAAAAATACTATTGCAAAATTGTCTACTAAAAAAGGATGAATAATAGAATCATAGAAACATATTGTATCAGGGCGCATGAACAGACTATTTCATGCTCTGGTATCTCCACTAGCTTCAGCTGCATTCCTCTCTTCTTCTCTTCGTTGTTTGAGAGTTTTTGTTCCTTGATCCTTGGAAACATTGTTCCTACAACATGTAAACCATAAAATGACAATACCTGATAATCCAATTTAACATTGTTCAAGATGCAACATTATTCCTTACTCTTCATTGTTTGAATAGTCCTGGTATAGCTGGCATAACATGTAATAATCTCCCTTGAAAGATTGAATTATTCGACTCTTTTAACGCCCTGATAGACATTTTCATACATTTGCATAAATTACAATCAGAAATGACAAGTACCAACTGAAGTTTAGAAACATTATAAGTGTTAGAAGATATAACAGCTATCTAGAGTAACAAAAATATTGGATACTCATCAGTCATTAAAAGTGAAATAGACAAAATATTGTTTTTGTCTACATCTGCAACCTGAAGTTTCTTTAAAGGAAAATGACTTAGGCTCCGTTTGGCCCGGCTTATTTTTTACTTTTTATTTTAGCTTAAACGAAATAAAAAAGTATAAAATTATATTTAACACTATTTTTCTTTAAAAGTATTAGAGAAATAAAGTAAAGAAGTAAAAAATTTAAAAAAGTAAAGTCAAACATAATTTTTTCCTTCTTTACTATTTTTAAGGAGGAGAAAAAAAGAGGAAAATAAGTCGGGCCAAACGGGGCCTTAGTGCTTAAAAGAACCCCCTCACAAATTCTACTGCTCAACCACGGAAACTAAAAGAAAGATTTACAATATACCAATAGTTGGTATTAATGAAGATGAGAAAACAATTTCTATCCATCTAGTTGTTATTACCTGGCTGCAAAATCTGGATCTGAGAAATGAATATAAGCTATTTCTTTGGGTCGATTTGTTTCCCGATCAACAACTAAATGAACCTGTAAGACATCACCAAACTGACTGAAATGCTCTTTCAGTTCCACCTCCCTGCAACAGAATAACAATAAAATGATAAAACCAACAATAAGTATAAAAATATTAAGATCAATTGAAACAACAGAATCATTGAAAGATATCAGTAACATAGAAAATACGTGGTCTGTACGAAAGCCAATATAGGCAAATTGGCGACTTTTCCCGTTTCTGAATTAACCAGCAATTCAATACAGAGCAGTAAAAATTCTAAATAAATGTCCACACGGATTGGGATAAGGATTTTAAGATTTATTAAGGAATTAAGGAAAGAAACAATACATGGTACGCAGATTGACATCAGTTATTTCTCCTTTCTGAGAAACTATTTCTCTTGGTCGATCCTCCACAACATGTTTAGGGAGATTCTTCACACATATCCTCGACCTGGAAACACAGTCACAACCGAATCATTTAGCATATCAGTCACATTCCACACATAATCCCTCACAACTTTTCTGATTTCCACAAATTTTGGAGCAGTGGTCAAGTCCTCACTTTTGTCTCCAATGCATGGTACATCATGCCTCATCATATTCTCATTAATTAGCCCTTCTTGGACTACTCATTTGCAGATTGTGATCCAACTCCTTAGTCACAATGCATTGTTTGTCAAGTTATCCAAATAATGCATTGTAGGTTCCAAATGACTAGTCCAAAATTGGCTATTAACGAGAATATGATAAGGCATGATATACCATGCATAGGAAACAAAAGTGAGGACGTGGCCACTACTCCAAAATTTGTGGAAATCAAAAGAAACAACAGAATGAGAAGCGCAATCCCAAATATGATAAATAGCGCATTTGCACTTACATGGCTCCTTCTAGCATATTTGCACAGTTGCACTGAAGTATAGTTGACAAAGCTAGCAGCAGATGTGTCTATGAAAAACAAAAGAATCAATTAATATACAAAACTAACAAAAGTTCCATTGATATAAACATAATGTTCTCACTTTAATCTAACAAGTAAACAACAATCAATGTCAATTTAAAGCAAACAGCTGATAAATTATTAGAATGTTCAAAGACGTAGTAAATATTTAGTAAGATAGAGTAATTTATTTCTTTTGAAGTCTGCAATGTTAAATATATTAATAAAAAAGTAATTACATATGAATTAAAGACGCTATGCCGCAAAACCCTTTTTGAATGACAAAAGCAATTTGAATAAAAATAACATTCTTAGTTTTAGGGAACACAACATTGCTATTCATTATCTTTTGAACTCGTTGCAAAAGACTCACAACCTCTGGCAGTGGCGACTCTAGAAAAGTTAGAGAGCCTGGGCAAAATATTAGAAGGAATTTTATCAACCCAATTTTCGAATACACTATTATTTAAACCAAAGATTTACAAACAGACTTATAAAATAAAATTAGGTAGTGGTTCTTCTACTTCATTAAAATACAAGAAGAATTTAAAATAATGAAGAGCAAGAAACATCATTAAAATAACCACAAAACCACAGTAACAGCCAAGAAACATCGTTAAAATAAGGAAGAGCAAAATCAATTTAAAAATTACAACAAGAAGAATTAACAACAAGAGTTCAACACATTCAGCAAGGGTAATTTATACGATTCAACACAATAACAAATTAACAACAAGAAGATTCACACAAACAACAAATCTGAGAAGATTCAACAAGAATAATCTTACAATAAAGCACACAATTCACACAAACAACAACAACAATATTCAACAAATTTGAGAAGACAAGGGTTTGTGATTGATACCTGAGAATAGAGTACAACAGAACAGAGACAATCACGGTGTGGTACGGAGGGTTGTGACAGAGACGGCGACGGTCGACGGTGGATGGTGCGGTGCGGCGAGGCGAGAGAGAGTAAGAGCGGTGGTGAGGCGCGATGTGAGAAAGAGAAACAGACTGCGTTGCGTGTCCTTCCTTTTCCTTTTTCTGTTTTTCTTTTTTCTACTTATTATATATTAAAAGAAACAAATACTAAAATACCAAGTTTATCCAATCAAATTTAATAATATTTCAGAGTTTATGTCCTTAAACGTAATTTTAACTCTAAACTAAAAAAATATACAAAACAAAAATAGGAATAATAAAAAAAAAAAAATCTTCCCTTAAAAATAGATATGAAACTACCTCTAAAAAAGATATTAATCAAATATATTAATAAAAAAATTAATTAAATAAAATTTACGCATAAAAATAGGAACAAAAATAAATATAAAAGATACGCATAAAAAAATAGTACTAACTTTTTTTTAATGAAAAAATAGTAACTTGAACATCTACTTACAATATAGGAGTATTAAAAGAAACTACTACTAAAATTCTATATTTTTCAAATCAAATTTAATAATATTTCAGAATTTATGTCTTTAAGTGTAGTTTTAACTCTAAACTAAAATTAAAAAAAAAAATAGGAAAAAAAAGATAAGCATGAAAGAAATTTTCACATAAAAATAGCATCAAAAACCACCTCTAAACAAGTATCAATCCAATATTTTTTAAAAAAATTAATTAAAAGAAATTGACGTATAAAAATAAAAACAAAAGTAAATATAAAAGATACGGCATAAAAAATTATTAATTTAAAAAATTTTACAATAAAGAACACAATGACATCAGTTATATCTTAACAATATTTTATATGTAAAAATCAATAGATCCGGGCGAATGCACGGGTCTCAAAACTAATTTTTTTTAAAAAAATAATAATATGGGTGGGCCAGCCCGGGCAGATGCCCAGGCAAGCCAGGCGGCATACTCGCCACTGGCCTTTAGTGCTAGGAAGCCAAAAATATCAAAATCAAACGGTATGAAAGCATTTTGATTGTCAGAACATGTTTTTTCATGTTTTACCACTTTACTTGAAGTGGCTTTGAGGGTTGTTTGTCCCACAGTAAAAATCCGGCCTTTAAACCAACAAGTGGCGAATATATTATTGAGTAATATATTATTGTTTTTAAAAATTAAAAAGACATCTTGTCAAAAGAAAATGTCACCGAAACAGATTGATTTTTGCACACAAACAGAAGCATAACAGAGCAAGAGAATCACACGATGCAGAAAAACTTACAAGAAGATCGACGGCGCACAGACAGCAGGGACGAACGACGTCGCTAGGATTTCCGTTCTATGGGCAGTACCGCAATAGTAAGTAATAAGGAAAGTTTTTATAGAGTTTTTTTTTTTGTTACAAAACTTTTTATAGTGTTAAGAGGTGTCATATTTTTTATTTTTTTTTCTATTTTATAAGCAGCGGGGCCCACATTGTTAATGTTAGTACCTTTTATAAAGTTTTTAGGCTTAACTGCAGTTTTATCCCCCTATTTTGAATAATCTGAATTTTATCCTTCTTATTTCACTAAAACGGCAATTAATTTCTCTATGTAACTCCAAATTTAGTGGAGTTTGATTCTGTGGAAAGTTAACTCGATTACGGTCATTTTGGTACATGTTTGGTGAATTATTGAACAAAATTAAGTTATGTGCGAAGCTTTGAAGTTGAGGCTCAGAAGCAAACTGGTACCTCAATTTTGATAACTAAATTTTGATCAATAATTCACCAAACTGGTACCAAAATGACCGTAATCGAGTTAACTTTCCACATAATCAAATTCTATTAAATTTGGAGTTACATAGAGAGGTTAATTACCGTTTTAGTGAAATAGGGGGATAAAATTCCGATTTACTCAAAATAGGGGGGATAAAACTGCATTTAAGCCAAGTTTTTATAAGGAATAGTTTGAGGCACCCGCATACATAGTTTGATATTGTTAAGTAGCGGGCTTGGTAACGCAAGCCTGCAACTCAAGGAAGATTTTTCAACCCTTTTTTTTTGAGTTTCCATTTATAATTCTGGAAAAAAAATTCGGTATATACGTACTAAGTTATAAATGGTGTAAAATACATGTTTTTCTATATCAGAAAACTTCGATAAATGAAAACTGAAGTTTTAGGAGATAAAATTAAGGGTAAAATTGGATTACCAGGGGTGAAAAAAAAATGAGGGATGGGAAGAGAAACCTTCCAACTCAAGTGAGGGGGCTAATGCTACGGTGGACCACTTACGGTGGACCACCTTCACAAGTGGTCCACCGTGGAAAAATGATATACCGAATACGAATTTTACAAAAAAATTTGGTAGATTGAAAGTTTATATCATATAGATCATTCATAAATTTTTTTAGAAAAATTGAAAATCATTTGATATTTTATTGGGATTTATCAAGATTTAGAGTATTTAATAAACCGTTAATCTTGATGGGTCTCAATAACATATCAAATGATTTTCAATTTTCATAAAATTTTCTATAGATGATCTATGTAATATAAACTTTCAATCCAACGGTGGATTTTGTAAAATTCGTATTCGTTATAGCATTATTCACCACGGGTCCACCATGGACCACTTGACCAAGGGGTCCATATTAGAATTTGCCCAAGTGAGGGTATTAAAATGATTGAATATTAATTACCAAAAAAAAATGATTGAATATTACTCCCTCCGTCCCATTATATAAGAAAAAAAAATAAATTCGCACTTATTAAGAAAAGTAAAATATGATAATTTGAAGTATGACTTTTTGTGTTTTTCTTGAAATAAGTTTTATGGGGAGATGTAAGAAAAAAATTTATTGGTTGTTTGATTATTGGGAAAAGAAGAGAGAGAGTAAATTAAATGCAATTTGTATTAAAATTTATGAGAGTAAGTAAAGTAAATTTTGAAATTTTTGTGTTTCATCCATTGGATTAATTTTAATGGTCAAAATCTAGTGAAGGAGAGAGAGAAGGAGGCAAGTGGGAAAGGAGAGGATCCAGTTTTGTCGAAAACATGAGTGTCTGTGTTTCATGCTAGTTGACTTATCAGAGCAGCAAAACACAAATCTTACGAAGTTTATTCACACACATATTAAATCTCCAAATTTACTTTAGACTTGTCAAAATAACTCAAAAACTATTTTCGAAAATCTTTCTCATTCCAACTTTTTGAAAATAGTTAAATATAAAGGTTTTTCTCCAAACAGTCTCCATTAATATTTTTGTCTCATACCCAAACCTCAAATTAAGACTGAATGCATAACTATCATGAGTCTGGATCCTCTTCATTTGGAGAGAAAATGACAATCTCAAGTTTCTTTCAGATTTAAGTGCCACTTGAAATGTGTTTTTTACACATGGCACTTAAATCTAAAAGGAACTTGAGATTGCCATTTCCTCTCAACTATCATTGATAAATTTATATTAACATTAAAAATATATAAAACTTATCATCCAAAATTCAAAACTCCCAAGTGTGAAATCTTCACAATTGCTCTGCTAGGGTTTGCTTGAGAAAGCGTAAAGGAGCCATCCGTGTTAACGATCACTAGGCTGGTACTAGTTGAACGTTACAAAAGGTGGCAGAATCCCTTTGCGCGATTCAACAATCTCTGGTGAGATCAAAATCTCACTTTCACGATGACAACGCTGGAAGGAAGTGACACGAATCCGCTGCTAGGATTCATTGAGACTGAGAGACGGCTTTCAACGGAGGAAGTAGATCAGGTGGAAAGGAGTGAAAAGAAGGTCAAGATTGGTGGTGGAAAATTCACTGGAGAGTCTTCCATCCCTGTATCATATGCTGATATTCATGAACCTGAAGGGAGAGATCTGAACGATGACAATCCGAAATTATCATACAAACAGTCGATACTAGGACTAGATGATGCACACCAACAGAATTACTAATACAAGTGGTAACTCAATGATAATATGAAATCCAATGTATACATAACTTTTCAATGGTAGATTTTTATAAAATTTGGATTTCATGGTTAACCACATATTCTGCATTTAGAATTAAGGAGATTGTTAATTTTCACTTAATAATTTATATTACATAATCTCCTTATAACATATAAAATTCTTAAAAGAATTTTCATAAACAAAGTAACCCTCGTATAAAAGAGTATGATGATTATATATATGAAAAGTTTATCATCATATGAGTGAGATTAAGTCTCTAAGTTTATAAAATAGAATATGAGACTATATATATAAAAGATTTAAAACTCACTCAATAAACTCAAATGCTACAATTATAGATACACACATTTGAGAAATAGTTAGGTTACACGCAGCGGAAGTACACGAGACTAGTTTTTTCACTTGAATTTTGGTGTAACATTTTTTCTATATCAATAAGTTTAATATAGAACTTACATATATACACCAATTGTGCAATTCAACTAATAACTCATTATTTCTATCACTAATCTACTTACCAACATTCTAATTGAATCAAAGAATAATCAATGTCATTAATCACATGTCTTATAATATTGACTAATTCTATTAACAAATCTAAAAGGAAAAAGTAAATAAAAAATCAATTGTCAAGAGAACCATTGTAAATTGTCAAGTAGTCACATGATTTTAAAATGTGTTTACATTGAAGTTTAACATTGACTATCCCTTTTTGTTCTCACTTTTGTAATTTATTTGATGTGTTTTTAACATCACCAAAAAGCACTACATGTTGCACTTTTGTTTTAGATGGATTTTAACTGTTATATGCATATGTTTATGCGTAAATTGAATCATTTTTAAAAACTTTAATGGTTCGAATTGGAGGGAAATGTTTATCGCCATATTTTTATTGATCCGAGAGAAACACTAACTTTGACAGAAAATCACATAGCATTGAAATTTCGCTTGTAGATTATTCTCTTCTGCAAAAAGTACATGATTTGAGTAATTTTACAACATAATAAAAGGCATCTAAGCCTTCATTTTCTTATTCATTATTATTCTTATTGATTCATGCCGAATCTAAGCAACAGCTTTTCTCTCGGACTCGCGTGGTGGAATGAGGAATTTGAAGGGATTGTTCTTGAGCTGCCTAGCCTCATTCCTCTCCAAGTTGAATGTAGCAGATAGCACATCCAACGGCAGACCATTTAGGGTGGATGCTGACCCTGCAAGCCTGGCGATCGCGGCTCTATCATTGGTCTTGAATGATACATATTGGAACTTGTCACTCAATGATTTTGCTGCTACAGCAAAGTTTTGTGGCACGATCAATACACGGCCAGCTTCTAGTTCCCCGTCAAACACAGTGTTGCCATTGCAGTTCACAACTTGTAACCATGCGCGTCCCCTCAATGCGTATATAGCGCTGTTTGCGTTAAGGTTGTAGTGAGGCACAAACATAGCATTCTGTATGGACATAGATTTTGAGTTAGCTACTATTCTCTATGGCGCAAAATGGACGATGAATTAAAAGGAAAAAAAGAGATGAATGACATACTTTGTGGAGAGTTCCATGTTCAGCACTGAGCTTGATCCACCTGAGAACTGGAAGATCTAAGCTGGTAATAGTTTTGATTCTACCAGCTTGAGGGTTGTAGATGTCAGGTGATGAAGATGAACCAATGTTCTGGTGAAGTCTTGCTGAGCAAATGGTTTCCTCAAGTCCATTGTCATCATGTTGCCTTCTGCTTCCACCTTTATGGTGGGGGCGGCTGTGCTTTTCGTCTTCATCTTCGTCTTGCTCTCTTCTGCCTTTATGTGGGCGTGGCTGCCACGACTCTTCATCTTCGTCTTCATCTTGTCTGCTGCGGCTCTGGTGGCGGGATTGCCTCTCTGGTGGGCTTATGATGCTGAGACCACCTTTCACTTTAACAATCGCTCCCTTCTCCTCGTCTTCGTTCCTACCTTGAAGTCTGTCCACAATATGCCTGTTCACATTCAATGCATCTTCCAAGAAATCCCTCTTGAAGCCACTGAAAATGTTGCTTCCTTCGCTTTCTTGTTCTTCCCTTCCTCTAACTTGTTGTTTCTGGTATCGTAGAAACTCTTGCTCATGGTTCCCAGAAAGATAGAATCTCTGTCAAGCATTATCAATCAAAATCAAATAATTCCAATCTTTGTTGTTAGTGCTAGGACATGAACATTATCATCATGTTAATTATATAATCTAATATACTCCCTCTCGGTCTCATATATAACAAAGATTCTTTTTTCAGATTCATTGAATAATTGAGACCGGAGGGAGTATATTATATGTGAATTTTGATTATGCTCACTCACCCTAGGCATCTGATCAAGCTGGTTTTGGGAGCTGCTCATGTCAGTAAGAGAAATGGCAATGACTGGAGTTTCTTGGTCATTGTACATCCAAAATGCAACACCGGTAGGAACTGCAATGATGTCGCCTTCTCTGAATCGGTTAACCTTCTGGTGACTGTCTCTGAACCTACGTCCCTCTCCTTGTTGAGATTCTTGTGGCTCCTCAAAGGTCTCGGGACAACCCGGGAATACCATGCCAAAAAATCCATTACCTACAATTGGTATAATACATTATAATGTAAGTATATATTAGAGTTTGCAGCGTAATTGCAACCGCGGCTGCAACTTCAATTTAAAACCATGCTTGGAAGAATATCAAATAAACTAACCTTGTTGGATGAAAATTTCCTGAGGAGCATTGGAGTAAAATGGTCTGCGAAGGGAATTGCGTTGAAGGATACAACGAGAGAGGGCGAAACCAGCACATCGGAATTGTCTGTTGTTAGGATTCCATGTCTCAATAAGTCCACCTTCTGACTCAATACGGTTATCGGGTTCGAGGGCATTTAGTTGTTCAAGCTGACACTCATTCTGTTGAGGCTGCTCTCTAAAGGCAAAACAGCTACCAAAAAGTAGAAAACAAAGTGAAAGTGAGAGTGCAACAAGCTTAACCATGATGACAGATATTGGAGTGATGTTGTTTGTGATGCGGAGAACCTTAATGAGAAGTTGTAAATTTATAGGGAAGAGAGGATGGTGAAGAATGGACACGTTAGAGAAGGTGGGATGCTGAAAATTAGACATTCTTCAGCTTGCATGGCTATGGAAGCTATGTGCATTACACATATGTCTGATAGATAGAGCATGCTTGTTTGTATTGCAATTCTTGCCTATGTGCTATTAGCTGAAATAGGTGGTGGACCATGGCTTTATTTCTTTTCTTACATGATGCTTCTCTCTTAATTATATATTATGCACTGCAATGATTTGTGAAGAAATTTTTTCACTGATCAAGTGTTACTGCATAGTGTTTGAAAAACATTGTTATCAACTTTGTAATAGTACCTTAATAGTGTGAAGTTTTCATCAACCAGTTGTTTACTAAGATGTAAATCTTACTTTTACATTTAAAATGAGACTTTACTCAAAAGAAGCCAAATCCTATAAACTTTTAGGGACTAATTTGATGGTAACAATCTTGAAAATCAAAGCTTCCTTTTATAAACTATACTCAAATTCAATTTTTTTATATCAAAATTATATTGGTCTGAGTGGAACTGAACTCAAATTTCTTAAGTAAGGTCTTGAGTTTGAGCATTGTGAATAGAAAAAATGTGGTTGGAAGAGAGACTCCACTAAAAGTGGTCAGTCAAATTCTCTGACGGGTCGATGACATGATTATAAAACAAAAAAAAAATCTATATATACTTAAACTTTTCAGAATTTTTCAGGTGTTGTAATTTTTTTGTCATTTGTTGGTTTTAATGCATGTGCTTGACACTAGTTAGTAGTTACAAAGACTTGGTGTGTGACCCGTCGATACAGATTAACTTAGTTCTTTTAATATGGGTCATGACATATTTTTTCTACCCTTCTCCCCCTAGTTCATCTCATCAATAATAAACTTAAATTAGTAAAGTGGTGACAAATAGATGACAAGGGTAAAAATCAATGAACAAAATTTGTTCCAACAACAAAGGTGTTTGTTGATCCTCTAGCAACTATGTTACACCATGATGGCAGGAATGCATATGATGGGAAAAGAGAAAAATTCCTATTTACAGTAATTTGAAAAATGAACAAGTTAACCACAAACTTTAGGTAATCGACAATAGGTGTAATCGACAATATGACCCAAGGCCAAATTCATTTGCAGAAGTCGCCAATATTTTCTTTTATAAATGGCTCGTAAATTTTCAATAAAGACAATACAACTTCATCACATGAACTACTATAAACAAGTTACAGTCCCTGTGTGCCCATTTTGAATCATAGATCAGGTTGTGCTATTGCTTTTGATGAGGCGCATATTATCAAATTGATGTGCACAGAACATCACATGTTTAACCGTCAATCAGGGAATACGATATATAATAGTACTCCATGCACAAAACAGACCTCATTTATCTAAGAAAGAGGGTTAAAATGAGATAATTTACAAAGAAAAAAGCCACAGTAACATTATGATGAACTGCCATAATCTCACGAGGATTGAATCCTCGGGATATAATCACCCTTATAGAAGGAACTAAAGATTATAAATATTATTACACGCCTACACAATATGGACAGCAACAAAATATAAAGCAAGAAGAAACAATGAAAAGCTCAACCTTAGCTTTACTCATTCGGTATTACTCTTGAGGCTTGGTTCTCCATTCTTCTCTTTTGTGCTATCCACTATTTTGGTTTCAACATGACTATCCACCTCAGTTGCATTGACATTAACTTCAGGAGTATTTGACTTTTGGGGCAGCTTTCGATCAAGATCCTGAGCAGCCTCTGTCTCTTCAGATTCATCACCTTCAAATCTTTCATTGGGATTTTGAACAGCTCCGGCGTCATTCTTGGCAGTGTCAGCAATTGGTGTCTCCTGTACACCTGGCCTTTGAGAAGCTTCCAACTCCTCATACTTAGAAACCAACTGTTGCAGCTCATCATTGAGATATAAAGCCTCAAAAAGTGTCTCTTCATCATTTGTGGTGCTTTCCACAATCTCCTTGATAACAGAGAGTGACTGCTTGCACTTATCCAATAGACTCAAAGTTATATCTTCCTACAAACACATAAATATTGTACATTCTATCAGCAAAAAAAAAAATCCCATTTCTTAGCTGTATACTGATGTAGCAGTTACTTCATCTATCATGAAAGAATAAACACTTAGAGCATGTTAGTCTAGCCACTAGGCTACTTCACAGACAAAAAAAAACCAACAATTTCATTGTTCAGATGATACTGCATTTATTTAATTTCAAAAATGTTTACCTTTAAAGGTTTTGGCTCTGCCTCAGAATTTAATATGCTAGAGAGTAATTCAAGACTGTTTCGAGCAACCACGAGATGCTCTTTTTTCTCTTCAACTGATGCTGGTTGGTGATCAGTAAAGAAGGCTGCAGACTCATCCAGAGAAAGAGCGTGTAGCCCTGCTTCTGGAACTGGGTATCTTTCTGGGGGATCTAAAGGATGTTGATAAGCAAGTGACTCTGAAGCATATGGAATAGGTGGTGAATTCCCTCCAGCCGTGTCAAGTGTTTCACCCCTTCCTTTCAAACTCTGTCATCAATGAGAGAGGATGTAGGATTCAAATTAATATGACAGAAAATGAAGCACAAGTGTACGTGAAAGTAAAATAGAAAATAGAAGGCACCACATTTGAAATTGCAGAGAATAAGAACGTGAAATTTATTTCAAGGCCAATATTCTGCAAAAAAATAATCCTAAGGTCACCTGGGAAACGCTATTTTCACATAGTATACTTCGCCAAACAATGTCTAGAAGCTACATATAGAAATAAAATCAAGTACCAAAACCAATAAAGTTGCCAAAGACAATTTGAGGCCAATGAAATTTGCTTCCTTTAAACTATCAATCCCCTCCAATGAAATTTTCTTATCCAAATGGGAATCCAGTTTTTTTGGGACCTAAGTCATTTTTTTTTAAGCAGAAGAAAATATATATATTAAATAAAAAAAGTACAAAAAGTTTAGAGGGCATGAGCCTAACTCAGCAACCACAGTGTAAGAATCGGCCCTAAACGGGTATTACAACAATTATCAACCTACACAGAAGTGGTAAACAACTCCAAATGCAATGCAGTAAAATACACACCAAGAGCAGACCCCAACAAACCCAACGTGGGATCTGAAATTAGATTGCAAAAAAAGATGATATGTAAAAAGCTGTAGCATTAATGTCACTAGAGACGCTTGAAAAGATTCAAACCCTTGAGGTATGACGAATAAATCTGACCGCCAACACGGAGACAGATCAATCGGCCAACAACTTGTTGATGTTGCTGTATCGAACAAACAAGTGAAAAGGCCATTTCTAGCCAACTTAAATCCAGATCCAGATCCAACCAAAAGATGGAAACGACCTAAGATCGGATGCAGAACCAGTCATGACGGCGACCAACCACCGCCGGGACCTACATCATTTGAATTATTTGGGAGAAGAATTAAAGGGTAAAGAGTTGAGAAGAGAAGTTTTGCATTTGAAATTAGATAAACTAACATGGAGTATATAGAATGCAAATTTATCTAGATACATCCTAAGACAAGCATGGAGGCCAAAATTCATCTAGCCGTGTAGGTACCTTTAATCCATCATAAAAGTAACGAAGAAATAGATAAATATAAATCAGTGTTAGCCGAGGTAGGTGAAATGAAAATGCTTCAGCTTCATTTGTGATCGGCATTGCCTTTTAAGTTTAAAGGAAAATTTACCACAGGTCATAAAACTAACAACAAAAACATGTTCGGTGTTATGAGAAGAAAATGTAACAACAGATATTAGTGGTTATCCAAGACAAGACAGAATTAGGAATAAAAGCACTAGAGAAAGGTCACGATAATTGGGTCTTATTGGGTATGTATTGAGCAGACATTAGTAAATATGGCAGAACAAGATGGAAGATAGCTTAATAGTAAGAGGTAGAAAGAAATCAATCAAAACATTAAGCTAACCCCATAGTTGTCATTTCTCAATCCCGGATAGCGGAACGGCCGACCATGAAACTGAGATAGATAGTGTATATGCATATCAAATTATTAATATTTATATATTTTTTCCAATATATTTAAATATTTTTATACTAATGTTAAGTATATATCAAAAATTATTTTCCTATTAGTTGATATATTGCTATTATCATTTTACTGTTCAATTATTGGTCATTTATTACTAAGTAATAATATTTTAATTTAATTATATTATTACTTTGTTATTTCTTTATTATTATTATTACTAGTTATTACCATGTATTGAAAGTGCCGTGGTTTTTTTTAAATCCCGTGTCTTATATGTTCTTTTGTTTTGTTTATTTCTATTTATATTTATTTATTTATGTAGATTGGGCCTTGAGGGCTCAGATGACATTTTCATTTAACCTAACTTAATAGCTTAATAGTCTTCTGATCTTCTCCTTCAATATTGAAGCGCCGCCGCCTGCCGCAGCTGAAACTGTAAAAAGTAAAACTAAATAGATGGCCTGGAACCCACATATTTGAGGCCGAAATATGTCGACCTAGCTGGAAAAGCCTATCTTTATCGAAGGAAACGACAGTCATTAACAGAGACAAAATCCTATCTTTCATCTTCAAAAATACTCCGCACTACCATAGCAACGTTATGGGCGCGACCTGCGACCTCGCCTGGAGTGGCTGCGATCGTGAACTGCACCACTAACCAACTCACCGTCAGACACAGCCACTGCTCCGCATCGGTGTGATAGCACGGCTACAGGCCACTATTGACTACCTATCTATGTCGCCTAGGTGCGGGTACGGTACCCGGTACAGGTACTGGTACGGGGTACGGCATTTTTAGATAAACTAAATACGTGTATGGGCATAAATTAAGGTACGGATATGTACCCGGTACTGATACGGGTATGTATCCGGTACTCTCTCTCAAATGGAGTACCGGTGCATCATAGTACCTATAGGCTAACCCGCTGAGAGATAATTGAATTTTTAAATGATATATATCACACTATCACAGAACATGATTCATGACAGAAAAGGACATAATGACATCATTTAATTCATATAAGATTGCCAACAATAAACCCACAATAGGTCCAATTCTTTCCTCTTTGAATAGAAAACCCTCTCACCATTGTTCTAACTAATAACCTACCATAAGTACTTTGTGTATGACAACCCAAAATTGCAATGACCATTGAAAATGACTTATATCTATATCGCTATTATAATATAATAAGTACTTGGTGTATGACAACCCAAAACTGCAATGCAATTTGTTTAGTATTTCATCTTGTTTAAATGTATTCAAGTGAATTAATTTTAACATCCATATGAGTAGTAGCCTAAGCCTAACAATGCAAAATAAGATTGCCTACAATAGACCCACAAAAGGTACAACCCTCTTACCCCTTTAAATACAACACCCTCTCATCATAGTTCTAACTAACAACCTACTAAGATGAACTCTATATTTTTCCCCTTAGTTTGATCAAACCTCACATACTTAGATATAGTTCTATCATTGATCAGCATATAATAAATGCTAGTAAATTAGTAATACACATTGTAAGGCACTTTCTTTCTTTTTTTGTCAAGTTACTTAGTGGTTACACTCAAATGGAGAAACTCGCATTGGAACCTAGATCCCTGCAAATAATATCCCTGACAGCTACCATCTGAGCTACACTTACGAACACGTCTAAGGCACTTTCTAACACACTCGTAATACTTCAAATTTATGAGTCCAAATATAATTTTGTGTAAAAACCATTTGAATTTTAACCAAACTTTATTGATGAGTGTATCCTCTACATCCTCATAAATCTAACATATTGCAACACTAAATTGACCCATATAATGTTACAACAAAAGATGCACAAAAAAACAAATCAAGAAAGAAAGAAACTAACCATATAAGTTTGACTGAAAACAGGAAGATAAGCAATATCCTCAGACTCACCCCAAGCCCTAATCAACTGTAAAGCCCTTCTTCTATTTTCCTGATCAGCTTGATTATTCTCAATCAACCTAACCATATCATCTAAAAGCTTCTCAGAAGCAATTTCAGAAAAAACTTTTTCACAATTCATAGCACAAGTTTCCAACAAATCAAGACTATGTTTCTGAACAACAGGACTCTTATGATTAATCTTTCTCTTGATAGTTTTCACCACTTCAGAACCGTTAAACTCATCAGCGTTTATAAGTCCACAGATTCTCAGATTCATACCCCAATTTGGCTCCTCTAATGTTTCCGATGTTGCTTCGTCTACCATCTTTGATTCCGGCGTCGGTGTTTGGAGTATTTCCTTCATTTTTCCGCTTACGATTCGACTCATGTTGGCGCTACTGGTTTTGAGCTTCTCGCCGAATAGAGCTAGCTTGGATTTGTCCATTGGAATGGAGTGAGGAACCCTAGATCGAAGTGTGTGTTGTTAGTGCAGATTATGTGTTTGTGAAAATGGGAAAGTGAAGAAAGTTCAACGTTTGAGAGAGAGATTTTGGGTAAGTGTTTGATTTGACAATACTGGTTGATGTACTTTTACGTGGCTTTGTTGGAATCTTGTGTGGTCGTGCTTTATTCAATAATAATAGGGTAAAATAACTGACACCCCCTGTAATATGGGCGTGTTTTGCTTTTCCCTCTATAAAATTTTTCTTTGCAACTCGCCCCTTGCCAAATATTGACTCATTGCATTTGCCCCCTATTAGCAAAATCTGGCAGCTGACTGGGCATTTTCGCCACGTGTCAATTCCACGTGGCTTTATGATATTTTTTATTTAAATTAAATGCCACGTGTCAGTGACACGTGTCAACTAAATTTTTTTTTTTTTTACTAAACTGAATTTAAAAGAAAAATTAAAACTAGAAAATGATGGAAATGTCTCCACCATGATTCGAACTCGCGACCTTTCCAAACCAAGGCTCACCACTCAGCCAAGTGAGCCACACACAGCCAAGTGTCACTGAAAAATATCATAAAGCCACGTGGAATTGACACGTGGCGAAAACGCCCAGTCAGCTGCCAGATTTTGCTAATAGGGGGCAAATGCAATGAGTCAATATTTGGCAAGGGGCGAGTTGCAAAGAAAAATTTTATAGGGGGGAAAAGCAAAACACGCCCATATTACAGGGGGGTGTCAGTTATTTTACCCATAATAATAAATCCATCAATTTTTATTTTTTTTATATATAATAAATCCATCAATTTAACTCGTAAAAAGACTTACAAAACAATTTCAGTTATATTTTGTCTGATTTTAAAATTATTTTTTTGTAATATAATTTTTATATTTTTGAGAAAAATGCACTTATAGCATATTATTAATCAAGAGGTGTTCAATACAATAAGATATGTCAACCATAATTTTGATATGTCATTGATATTTCTTGAAGATAATATAAACATATTGACATTTGACATAATAGATGGATATATAAGGTGCGTTTGTTTTGGAATTTTTTGAAAAAAAAAATATTAAAAAATTTATTTTATAATTTTGATAATGTTTGTTATAGATTTTTAAAAAATGATTTTTAACCTCAAAATGAATCTACTTTTTTAAAAATTAAAAACTTCCTATTTTAAAAAAATAGATTTTTATGATTGTAAACAAACATAAAATAGTTTTAAATTTTTTTCAAAATCTTTACATAAAATACTCTAAATTTTTTATAAAAAAAATTACTTTTTATAAATCTTAAACAACACACCCAATATGTACACATCTTTTTTATAATTGAAAATATAAGAGTTATAACATTGACATTAACATAAATTGGTTAATATGGATCAAAACAAAATTGAAAATTTTTGGATCATAAAATTATCCTAATTTTATTTTAAAAACAAAATTAAATTTCACTATATTCTTAGACAAAAAATTTATTTAACCAGAGTTTAAAACTTAAAAGCTTACGTGATCTCTCTTTTGATTTTTTTTTTATTTGATCAAAGTCTCCATTTTATAATTTGACAAGTGATGACAAGAATTTCTACAGTATTTTTAGTATTATTATTAGTAGTAAAATGACCAAGACGGGCCAAAAAATGAAAAGCAAGAAAAAGGATCAAGACAGAGTCCAAGATGCAAAAAGACAAGAAAAATCCCAAAAAGTGAAGGAAATCAGCATTCCATCGCAGCACGATGGCTCCCATCGTACCACGATGGCACGATGGCTCCCATCGTGCCACGATGGCACGATGGGAGCTGCTTGTTCGCCAAGAAATCAGAAGAAATAAATCTGAAGAAAATCTTTGCATCGCAGCACGATGGAGTAATTTGGCGCCCAAGCTGGTGAAATGCACAGGATCAGTTATAAAAATAAACTAAATCTTCACATCGCAGCACGATGGCTTCATCGTACTGTGATGCCTTGCTGAGTTCCATTACGAAAACTATAAATAGAGCCTCCCTTTCATTGTTTAATTCATTGAGAAATAGTAGAACACTCTCTACTATAAGGAGAGGTTCAGAGGAGCTCTATTGGGCATAATTTTCTCCCCTTACGGGAAAACTAACCAAGCAAGGTATGATTTCTTTAGGCTTTTGTATTTAGGTTATAATTTCTTGTAATTTAAATATGTAGTCTTTATTATTTATGCCTTAGGTTGTGGTGGAGAAAATGAACTCCCCTATGAATATTTGGAGTCTGTGATTGAGTCTAAGTTATAATAAATGATATTCAGTAATTATGTTTGTTATTTACTTTCACGCACTTTTATAACGTATCTCGTAATCTGGTCGGATAAGCGGGAGCGCCCATAGAATTGATATCAGATTTTGACTTGATATGGTCTGGAACTCGTAGTAAATAATGCTAGGTGTATAGAGACGGTAACATCCTGAGCTAGTCGTGAACTGAGCGGTTAGAGGAGTAATCATGCACTAGGTGTGATCTGAGCACTTAGAAGATGAATAGCCCGATACTAGGACCTAAAGGTTAACTGGTGAAGAGAATAATGTATGTTTATAAACAACTCACTTAGTAATTAGGGTATGTGACACATCGAGGTTCTCGTAGGTACCTTAGTTGTTAATGTAGGGAAACTTTAATAAACATAGTGTAATAGTAAGGTATTACTACAACAAGAATAATTCACCGCCAAACATAATCTAAGTAACTATGTTATACACCGGTCATGTCAAATATGAAGAAAGGAGGGAGTTCAACCACCATACCTAGACTCTATATTTCTTGAATCTATATATTTATACATTTCGCAATTTATATTTCTGCAAGCATTACGCTTATTTTATAAAAACCTTAAAAACCCAAAGCGAATGCAATCTATCACAAACTTAAATAACGCTAGTGAAGCTTCGGCACGATCCCTGTGGATTCGAACTCATTCTACTCGTAGAGTGTGAATTATTACTCAACGACAGACTGATGCACTTGCCAGACCGTAGTCAGCAAGTTTGACCAACTTTTGAAACCAAGATTTACGAGCTGTATATTCTTCTTGCTGATCAAGTATTATTACAATATCAGGTAACCTTGTCATATATTTTATGCCGCCCAAATATCTTTCCAAATGAGATAATTGTCTCTTCAACCTAGCGGCATCTCTTTTTGGAAGAGAGTTCATTTCCCCCATTTTTTGCTCCGTTCTCAAGTCCCTGAACTTACGAAGTCTCGTTTCTGTAGTATGCCCATTTATTAACATACCTCCGAGCCATTTTTTATTAACATAATGACATCAAGCTCTTATTGCAGCCCGTGTTACTGAATCGGCGGCTTCTTTTTTCGTACCAACAATTAAGAATTGTTTTCCTCTGCTTGCTGCATCAGGTAAAAAATGACGCAGTAATACGCAATAATCATTTTTATCCATTGATTTTACAACGGTTAGAATACATATGCATTAATTAAGAGAAAGAAAAAATAATAATACATATGCATTAAAATGATAGACATTAAAATTTTTAAAACCACAAAATATCTTCTAATCTAGTAGAAGTAAAATAAGAATGGTTAGTGTTGTTTCCTGATAAGGCAATATTAGCAATAACTAGGATTATTCACGGTTCAATTCGGTTCTTTAGCCGAACTGAATCATAACAATGGTTCGAAAATTCATAGCATATAATATAGTCGACGGTCTAGTAGTGGTTGTATTATGTTTATGATATAATGTGTGTTGTTGTGGGTTTGAGTAGACCTAAAATGATTATTTATTTTTGTCAACAAAGACCTAAAATCATTAATGACAAAAATATGAAAGTTGAAATATTGATTAAGATTAAAATGAAATATGATGAAAGAAATATATAGTATAAAAAAGGCAAAATTATATGTTTGGTCTTTTATCTTATTTTTTTATAACATTTTGGTCATTTATCTTTTATTTGTAACACTTTGGTCATTTTATCTTATATATTTGTAACATTTTGGTCATTAATCTTTTATTTGTAACACTTTAGTCCTTTATATTTCATGATATTCACAAATAAATCATTTTTTCATTTTTTTATTACAAAAAATACTGAATTTTATTTGTTAAGATATCTTTTTATTAAAATTAAATAAAACTCAGAATTTTGATGAATATGTTCATCATCTTCATCAATTCTTTCATATCTTCGTGTTCTTTAAAGGACCAAAGTGTTACAAATAAAAGATAAAGCATCATAGTGTTACAAAAAGATAAGATAAATGACCAAAATGTTACAAATGAAAGATAAAGGACCAAAGTGTTACAAAAAAATAAGATAAATGATCAAACTTGTAATTTTGCCTATAAAAAATGTTATCTATTTTTGTGTAGAAAAAAACCCTATACTATAAAATAAGAAAAATGCTAACTAGTGCCCCCGGACACTAATTAAGGATACTTCAAATAGTAATAATACATTAAAGTGCATGCAATCAATATTTGAAAAGTAAATTGTTTTTTCATTGAATGTAATTTTTAGTTGCTTTAAATTTACTCTTATGTATATCAAATGAGTTTTTTTTGACAAAATGTATATCAAATGAGTTTTTTTTTTTTTTTGACAAAAATAAACTCAACAAATTTCATTACGTAAATAAGTCTCAATACAACGAGGGACTGAATCATAAACAACACGACTAGACATAGAAAAGGCCGCTCTAGCTAATGAGTGGGCAACCTTATTCGCTTGTCGCTTAACATATTTGACCTCAAAATAATTATTCATTCTAAGTAGGTTTTGAATATGAGAAATCAAAATACTAAACTCAGAAACACCCGCTTGTCTAGAAGAAATAGCATCAACCACAAGTTTAGAGTCACTTTCAAAAATGACGAATGAGAGGCCTCTTTGAATCACTTCATTCATTGCTTCTATAAGGGCCATAGCCTCACCTTCCAAGACACTAAATGGTGTAGACACTAGATTGGTTCCAGCAAGTTGAAACTGTCCTCGGTGGTCGCGAATCACCCAACCACAACCTGTCGATGCAACCTCGTTGAAAAAACTCGCGTCGACGTTGCACTTTAGAAACCCGTGAGGGGAATAACATGGTTTGGAGATATCAGAATAGTAGATTCACGCCGGAGATGACAAAGATGAATGATGATAGAGAAGTTCATCACAATTCACAAGTAGGCCTTTGACCTTCCTATACATGCTTTTTTTTCGGTTGATTCCTTTTTGTTTCTAAAATGCATGAGGTTCTTCAATGATGAATTAAAAGTATTCACCTCAATTATAGAAATATAATGAAATTTTATAAATTAATAGATTTTATGGTCCAACCAGCGTTCAATGAATAAGTTTGTACTGTCACTGTCTTTTGGTAACATTTTTTCTGCATATCTTACTAGATATTGCTGAATTCAAGATTGGACTATTGGAAAAACAAACTTGGAAGATTTGTTCATGTTGTGTTCTCAAATTGGTCAGATGACTAAGAAATTTATTTGGCGAATCATGGATTCACTTAGTTAATTGGTTGGAACACTGAGTGTAAAATAAATAAGTAGAAGGAACTTGTATATGCACAAGTTTGGATTGCACACACTAAAAATTCATGCATTAATCAATCAGTACATTCATGATCGTAAGATTAAGATTGAATGATTTAGATTTCAAGCTCACTATTTTATGTTTAATAATAGATAATCAAAATATGCTCGTTTTCTATACAATCTGTGAAATCTTATATTGATATATTGACTGCACAAATGTATGAGATTTAAGTGCATATATGCAATTGAAATCCGTATATGCACCATGCGTATACCTATTATATGATGTCTTTTCTTTCCATAAAACATCGGCTTCTCTTTCTTCCATCCACATATGTGTTCTAAGTGATCCAGGCGAGCAAACCATGTAAAACATAATTTGTGCTCTATTTGAAAATACTGTAAGTGGTAATATAAATATCATTGTTGAAGGTATAAGTTGTGGACGAATAAATAGTACTCCCTCACCTTATATGTGTTTATAAAGTAGAGACATTCCTTACTTTATAAGCTGATTTTTTAAAGTTGAGTTAGGCGCAACTCAAATTCTAAGACCTAAATTATTAGAATAAGTTATTGGACATTCTTAAAAAAAATAAAATAAGATATTGGACAAAAAAGTTTTGGCTCCTCCCATTATAGTTTTTTGTCTAAGTATAAATTATCTTTTTATTTTTTTGACACAAGTATAAATTGTCGAACACACATTTTTGTCCACCAAATATCGTATAAAATAATAAGTAACATAAATAAGTTAGGTTCTTAAAAAATGTAAAAAAAATAAAAAATAAACAACTTAGGTCTAATATTATACTACTTGACTAAAAAAATAAACTAATCCAAACAGACCCTAAAGCAAAGAAAAAAATCCATAAAAAAAAATTGGGATAAAAAATATGATATTTTTTATAAATATGAAGACCAAAATTCAATAATTTTATGGATTAAATTAATCAACAATAAATATATTTGAGAGCTAAATTGACTATCTAAAAATATATTTGTGGATCTATTTACAATATACATTTAATAAGTAATTTATGTAACACATTGGAGGACTAAAATTGTGGTTTTTTTTTTAGAGTGTCATTTTTTTTTTTTTATTAAGAATTGAATTGAAGACCTTGAAATTTACAGCACTAACAAATAATAACCGGATTATCAACATCATATGAGTCGGTGAAAATCATATGCACACTTTGTTTTTGGAAAGATGATATCATATGCTTTAAAATACTATACCCAAAATACACAACAAATCAATTGCTAATCAAAAACAAAACAAAAAACAGCTTTTTTTGCTCTGCTAGGGTTTTGCTTGGAACAAGCGTAGAGGATTCTTCCGCGTTGATGTTCGCTAGTTTCATGCTAGTTTGAACGTCACAAAGGTTGATAGAGCCCCTCTGTGCGATTCGAGTGAAACTTTCTCACCCTATTGTGAGCCGAGCCTTTTGGTGACTTTCACCGCTACTGTTTTTTATGCTTGTTAAGGAAGGATCCGGCATGAACCCGTTGCTAGGGTTCACGGACACTGGTCAATCTGCCTCATCGGAACAAACTGATGAAGTGGAAAGAAGTGAGAAGAAAGTGAAACGGAAGGCAGCAGAATATACTGGTGAGTCCTCTATGCCAGTATCATATGCTGATGTCTATGATCAAGGAAACGAAGACATTGAACATAACCCTCGTGTGTCGTATAAGCAATCGCTGCTGGGAGGGGAAGAAAATCTGAACCCCGGGGATAATAATACTGATATGGAGGCGGAAGTGGATGAGGACGATGGTGAATTTGCTGGTCTCTCTGTGGTAGAGAAGAAGATAGGACATTACGACTGCCCAGAATTTAGGCTATCAGAGCGAGAGGAGGCTAGGATCCAACGACCATGGAGACAAGGATTAATTGTGAAGCTAATGGGCAGACGCATTGGATACAAAGCCCTAGAGACGAGATTGCAGCAAATCTGGGTTAGGAAAGGTGTGATTAGCATTATAGACTTGGGAGGTGATTACTTCCTTGTCTACTTTACTAATGAGGAGGATTACACCAAGGCGCTGGAGGATGGACCATGGCTGATATATGATCACTACCTAATAGCAAGAGAGTGGACACCTAACTTCCACCCTAATAATGCGACCATAGAGAAGGCTGCTGTGTGGGTTCGCATTTCCGGTCTCCCAATCGAATATTATGATGCAAAAATTCTAAACTATATTGGAAACCGTATAGGTAAGACTGTTAAGGTGGACAGGAATACTTTATTCCAGGAAAGAGGCAAATATGCTCGAGTTTGTGTGGAGGTTGACCTGAATAAACCTTTGTTAGCAATGTTTGAATTAAAAGAAGAAGTTTACAAGGTTGAGTACGAAGGGCTTCACATGCTATGCCGGGCTTGTGGTAGGTTTGGCCACTTCGTGGAAGGGTGCCCAGAGAAGAACAAGTCAGGTGTGTCTAATAATGGTAACGAAGCTAACAGTCACCTCGCTGTTGGGGAAGGGACAAATTTAACAGGAACAGAAAATCATGATGAAACTGTGAATGGTCCGTGGGTGGTTGTCCAAAAGCCACGACGACCACGGAGAAACAAGGAAGGGATTAGCAGAGATGGAGTTGCTGTCGGCCATGCTCAGAACGCCGGAACGGGGACGCGGTTTGATATTCTTGATAGTATTAATGAGGATCCCGAAATAACAGGAACCAATAATGAGGAGCGGAGTAATTTGAATTCCTCAACAAGAATTCCTCCGCAGTCAACGCACGCAAAAAACAAAGGCAAGGGTGGAAAACACGTGGGTGACAAAAAGGGGAAGGCGGCGGACAACATGGTGAATTATGAGTCGACCAATGGGAAAGTTTCAAAGAGGAATACTGGTGGGACCCCTAATGTGGAAAATATGCAGCTAACACGGGAGACAAACAATGAACAATTAGGAAGGAAAGGAGCCCACCAACAACATGATGTCAGCATGAAAAATCCTAGCACAAAGAGCCATCATGGAATGATTCCACAGGCCCCACAACTCAAAGGAGTGACCCAGAATGTCAACCTTACTCATGTGGAGCCAAACCACATGACACGCCCACCAGATCAGAATCATAGCGGTCATGATAAGCATAAAAATGTTAATGACCCTATGGAACACGTTGCAGACCAGCCTGCTAATGAAGAGGAAATGGAGATTATGCATGAAACCCAAACTCCGGCCCAACAGGAGGAGGGGGCGAAGAGCATGATTCTTGCCTAAATTGTTTTTTAATGATTTGTCAAAATAATAAGATTTTGGTGTGGAACTGTCGTGGAGCTGCTAGCTCGACTTTTTATCGGTCGTGTAAGCACTACTTGGATATGCACAAACCAGAAGTTATTGTTATTATGGAAACGAGAGTTGATCCGCAAAAACTTGTCAAGACCTTTCACCTTCTAGGATTCGACAACATGCAGCATACAGAATGTCGAGGCTTTGCTGGTGGTATTGTGGTGGCTTGGAAGACAAATGAAGTTTATATTACTGTTGAGATTTTTGATTTCCAATTCATGCATCTTATGATAAACTTCTTAAATGGACCAAGTTGGAACTTTACTGCGGTTTATGCTAGTCCTAGAGAAGAAAACCGTAATGAGGCGTGGCAGAAGTTAAAAAGCATCAGCCAATCTATACAGGGAGGCTGGATGATGGCAGGGGATTTTAATGATATAATATCCCAAGATGAAAAAAAGGGTGGAGCTCCTGTATCATCTAGAAGATGTAATAATTTCCTAGACAATATTAATGCGTGTGGCCTCATTGATCTAGGAGCAGTGGGATCCAAATTCACTTGGCGAGGTCCGTTGTTAAATGGACAGGACCGTATTTTTGAAAGATTGGATAGGGCCTTAAGTAATGATGATTGGAGACTCATGTTTCCGGAAGCAATTGTTAAAGTCTTACCTCGCATTGAGTTCTCGGATCACCACCCCATCATTATTATGCTTCAAGGAATCCAGAATTCAAGACAGCAAGGAAAATTCCGCTTCGAAAAAGCCTGGATGTACCACTCATCATATGCTGATCTAGTCAAATCCCATTGGCAAAAGAAAACTACACTCCCTGATAGAGTGACATATATGGCGAACGAATTCAGCAATTGGAAGAAAAACGTTTTTGGTAATATTCATATCCAAAAAACAGATCTTATGGCTAGAATTAATGGAATCCAACGCAAGTTACATACTGACCGTCATAATAAATTCCTTAAAAGGTTAGAACAAAAATTGCAACGGGAACTTGATCTTGTGCTTCAACAAGAAGAGGCAGTGTGGTTTCAAAAATCTCGGAGTCAGTGGATTAAAGATGGTGACCGTAATACGAGGTACTATCACGTCAAAACCATCACCAGGAGACGCAGGAACAAAATTTTGATGCTCAAGAATGAGCAAAATGACTGGGTGGAGAATGAAGAAGAGTTAAAGCACATGGTGAATAATTATTATAAAAGTCTCTTCGCTCGGCCCGATCAGAATATTCAGTGGCACCAAACCAAATACTCTTACCCCAGTATAGGTGAAGCAGAATATGTATCGCTGAAGGAAAATATCACTAATATAGAAGTAAAAAATGCGCTGTTTGCAATGGCCCCATGGAAAGCTCCCGGACCAGATGGTTTTCCGGCTGGCTTTTATCAGAATGGGTGGCGTGACGTGGGAAATAGTGTCTGTGACTTTGTGAAGTCAGTTTGGCATAATCCCGTGAGTGTAGCCACTGTGAATCTTACTGACATATGCCTTATTCCAAAAGTCCATAGGCCTGAATTTGTAAGTCAATTTAGACCAATTTCTCTATGCAATGTTTCTTACAAAATCATTACCAAGGTGATGGTTAACAGATTGAAGCTAATTGTTCCGAATGTGGTTTCTCCTTTCCAAACCGGGTTTGTTCCGGGAAGGAATATTACTGAGAATATCGTCATTGCACAAGAGATGCTCCATAGTATGACGAAGATGAAGAGTAAATTGGGTTTCTTTGTTGTTAAAGTCGACTTGTCAAAGGCCTATGATCGCCTTAGCTGGGAGTTTATTTATCGAGTTCTGTTGGAAATAAAAATCCCAGATGAAATGATTAATATAATTATGCAATGCGTTACATCCGTTAAGAGCAATGTTCTTTGGAATGGCAGTCGATCTGAATTCTTTAATCCTCAGTGTGGTATCCGACAAGGGGATCCAATGTCTCCCTATTTGTTTGTGTTGTGCATGGATAAACTCTCTCACCTTATTGCTGAAGCCATAGAGGAAGGAAGGTGGAAGCCCATGCGTGCAGGAAGAAATGGACCTTTAATTTCTCATCTCATGTTTGCTGATGACCTTCTGCTCTTTGGTCAAGCAACTGATGTGAACATGACAACGGTGATGGATGTTTTGAATCAGTTTTGCACTATGTCAGGTCAACAGGTGAATTATGACAAGTCATCTATATTCTTCTCGCGAAATGTTGCAGCTGACAGACGGGTAACTTTAAGCACGCAAGCAGGATTGAAGGAAACTTTGAATCTTGGTAATTATCTTGGTGTCCCAGCGCTAGGAAGATCGCCCAAAGTCCGGGACTTCCAGTACTTAATCGAAAAGGTTAAAGTAAAACTAGCCGGATGGAAAGCTAAGCAATTATCCTTAGCCGGTAGAATAACGCTTGCTAAATCTGTGATCCAGGCAATTCCAATATACCCGATGATGTCTATGCCTATCCCGAATAGTTGCTTGAATGAAATTGAAAAAATTCAAAGAGCTTTCATCTGGGGAGATACGGAGGATAAACGTAAAGCTCATATGGTTGGATGGGAAACCATAACTAAACCAAAGTGTAGTGGTGGGTTGGGGTTTAGAAAGCTTCAAAGTATGAACAAAGCTTGCTTAATGAAGATGGGTTGGTCACTCATGGTTGGAGAGCATAGCCTGTGGGGAGAAGTGTTGCTAGGTAAATATGGAAGAGATGGTTGGAATCAAGGTACGGTCACCGTGACTCCGACTGATTCAGCCCTTTGGAAAGCAATTGCTAAAAATTGGCCTGCGTTGGAACAACACAAATGCTGGTCTATTGGTGATGGCAGCAGAGTTAAGTTTTGGAGTGACAAGTGGATAAACGAGCATGTGAGAATTAGCGACTTTGTTAGCAACGTCCCCGAGGACAGTCGTGACTGGACGGTTCAAGATGTAAGTACAGGAGATGGTGGCTGGAATTTCACATTACTGCATAACCTGGTTCCATCTCCCATTATTCAGAAGATTCACGCCATAATTCCGCCACATGACAGTTATGGAGAAGATATTCAGCTTTGGCCGGGGAATCGTGCAGGGGGTTTCACTGTCTCTTCTGCGTACCATTTACTAATAAGAGATATGACAGATGGTATGGAACAAACGTGGAACCGTGTGTGGCGGATCGCATGCATAGAGAGAGTAAAAGTCTTTATTTGGCAATTGATTCATGATAGATTGCTGACTAAAGCTAAACTCGCACGATGGCATTTATGATAGTTTACAGAAAGCTTAAAACTTTCCTGTAACAGAAGGAAGAAATAGAGAAGATAAAAATGGAAAGGTTTGAAGAAGGCGGAAGAGTGAAATAGAGATTGAGAATCCCTATTTATAAGATTGAAGAGTGTTGAAAAGGTTTATTGAAAACTGAGAAAACGTCCTTTCGTTTCAGCTTCTTGCCTTGACACGTGTTAGGAACGTGCAGAAAAAGTAGGAGATCATGATGGTGATGGGAAACGAGGTGACGGTTAAGAAAAACAATGATGTTATGACACAGTAGCCGCCATTGGGAAGTGTGAAATGTCAAGTCAGGGTCTTCTCAAAAACGCCATTTTCTCTTTCGAAGCTTCATTCGAAATTGGCATTTTTGGGGGGCAATTTGTTGGGTCGTATTTTCTGATTAAATAAGTTTAATAGAAAAAGTTGGTCCAACAAAATTATGAGTTATTGTTGAATGACAGGTGTCATTATCTCGTAAACAAAGTGTAGTCGAAGAAATGATTTCGATTGAACAGATTCAAGGATGTCATAGATTTGATAATCGAAGTCTAGAGTGATCCGTATCGAAGGTCAAAGTCGAAGCAAAAGAATTGGAGATATGGGCCAACGGGTTAAAGTCTAAAAGAATTCAAACACGGCCCAATAAGGAAGTGCGCTAGAATGAGTTTCCAAGGAGGAGAACGTGGTTTGCAAAGATCGAATCTGGAGCGTTCAGATCATCAAGGCAGTTGAGAAAGTCTCGAAGTATATATAGATTTTCCTTAGAAGGAAAAAGGGTCGCAAAACTGTTTACAGAATTTCTCTAAATATTCTGAGTACTCGAGCGTAAGAAAGAAAGGAATCATAGAGAGAAAATGTACGGTTTGTGAACCATTTTTTATTTGTATTTGCAAATTTATCTTTAATGCAAGTTCATTTACTGCAAGTTTCTGCATTTTCGTTGTTGTTTCTATTTGAAATATATTGATTCTGAGGCGATTCAAATCAATATATCTTTGCTTTAATCTTGAACGAATCTAAGAAAACAGATGTTTGTTAAACTTTAATGAACATTAAGTTATTTTTCTAACAAAAACAAGCATAAAATTGTCCTGAGATTTCTAGTCAATCTCGTAAGTTTAAAATACTTAGACTAGCGCTTGTTTACTAAATTTTACTGTAAACAAATTGGCACGCCCAGTGGGACTGGTTTTGTGCTTTGTTTCTGTAGAATAAGTTTTTCTGTGTTAGTAACTGCCATTAACGGTTATGGCTAGAACTCATCAAATGCATGGGTCTACTACCAGTCAAGCTATAAGTTCTTCGAGCAGTGAGGGTAGTCCTTCTCCCCCTCCAGATTCGAACGCGGCGAGTATTACAACTACTCCGCCAATTCCTAGCCCAAGTGGTTCTGGATATATTCCTGGAACTACAATACCAATTACAACTATGGCGTTTCATTCCGTTTCGGGTAGTTCAAGGCCTCCTATGGTCACAAATCCTTTATATGGTTTTATACCAACACCTACTCAGGGTTTTGCTTCAATACCCACCTCTGAACCTGAGAGATATACTACCCCTAGAGTTACCCCAACGCCTTTAACTACTGCATCTGTGTTGTCTTTAAGACAACAAATGGATGAAAGTAACCATGATATGGTTAACCTCTTAACACAACAAATTGGAACTGTCTTCAACCCTTTAATCCAAAATACCAATGACAGTTACCAAATGTTAGCCTATCAAATGGGTCGAATTGCTGACTTTTTTGGCACTCCAGCCCCTCAAACTCAGCCTAGGATTAATTATGTGGCACCACAAATGATTTTACCTGCTATGTCTGCCACTCCCTTTAACCCAAGGCCACCACATGTAATTCCTCAAGTTACACAACAGCAAGAGCCAGTGCCAATGGTTCAAGAGGAATACCAATACCAAAATGAGGTTAACCAACCTCCTCCAGTGGTAATGGTTCGAAGGAATCAAGACCCTGATGATGTGGTTCGAAATGTTCAGAATAATAACAATTTCGCTGCACCTAATAACTTAGCAACTTTAGTCGAAACTATTCTGAACCAAAATGGCCTTAACACTGGTACTCGAAGGCCAAACTTTGTTTCTGCATTGTCTGAATATGTATTGCAGACAGAGTTACCTAGGGGTTGGAAGGTTCCAAAATACACTAAGTTTGCAGGAGATACTAATGAGTCAACTGTTGAACACATTGCTAGATACCTAGCAGAGTCTGGAAATTTGGCAAATAATGAAAACCTGCGAATGAAATATTTTCCTAATTCATTAACCAAAAATGCTTTCACTTGGTTTACAACTTTGCCTCCTAATTCTATTCATAACTGGACTCAGTTAGAAAGATTGTTTCATGAACAGTTTTACATGGGCCAAACTAAGATAAGTCTCAAAGAATTGGCTAGTGTTAAAAGAAAAACACAAGAAACTGTTGATGATTATTTGAATAGGTTTAGATTATTAAAGGCTCGATGCTTTACATCAGTGCCTGAACATGAACTAGTCGAAATGGCTGCAGGTGGTCTAGACTATTCAATTAGGAAAAAATTAGATACTCAATATCTTCGAGATATGTCTCAATTGGCTGATAGAGTTAGGCAAATCGAAAGATTAAAAGCTGAAAAGGCCAGAAATTCTAAGTTTCATAGAAAGAAAGATGTTGCTTTCTTAGATTCTTATGATAATGATTTTGGATATGAAACTGAAGATGAGTATGTAGATGTTGATGATAGTGATATCAATGTGGCAGAATTAAAACCAGGGCCTCCTTATACTTGTAAATTGTTGAGGCCTTCGAATGGAAAAAATCCAGTCGAACCCAAAAATGAAAAATATGTTACTAAGACGTATTCTTTTGATATTACTAAATGTGATGAAATTTTTGATTTATTGGTATCTGATGGTCAAATAGTTGTTCAGAAAGATTTAAAAATACCTCCTATTGAACAAAGAAAGAAAAGAGGTTATTGTAAATATCACAATTATTTAGGCCACAAAACTCACCAATGTGTTCTTTTCAGGGATCTGGTTCAACGCGCATTGAACGAAGGAAGGCTTAAGTTTGCTGAAAAAACTAAGCCACCAATGAAAGTGGATACTCATCCACTATCAACTGCTGATGCTAGCATGGTTGAAGTATTGGATTGCAACATGGTTGAGATCAGTGAAGCTGATATGGCTGCTGCTGTCAAGGCCATACCTGAAGGAGAGTATGACCAGAAGGTGAAAGAAGCTT
Organism: Trifolium repens; assembly: GCA_030408175.1. Taxonomy (NCBI): domain Eukaryota; kingdom Viridiplantae; phylum Streptophyta; class Magnoliopsida; order Fabales; family Fabaceae; genus Trifolium; species Trifolium repens. Next base: position 47,923,342 of record CP125848.1, read on the forward strand.
ACCCTGCTGCTGAAGAGGAATTAGTAGATTTCCTCAATAGGTGTAAGTTGAACAATGCTGAAGTCATGCTATGCCCTCGCTGCAGTGCTGTATGTGATAAGGAGGCAGTGACAAACCTGAAGAAGGTTCTGCCTTATGCTGATCACAAAAGAAAATGGCCAAGTTCTAAGCCAAATAAGAAGAGCTGGCCATATCAGAAAATTGATTGGAGTAAGTCTCACAATCAAGGCTTGTCTGTTCATCAGAGGCTTGGCCCTCAAAGAACTTTTAAACCATCCAACAAAGCACCTACAAACCAGTGGGTCAGTGGCCAATATGTGGCCTTCGACAAGAAATGGATGGAAAAAGGAAGCTCTAGTAACGTCAATGTGAAGTTCACTGCTGGAACTTCGAAAGTGTTTGCTGAGTCAAAAGTGATAGCTGGGTCCAAGCCACAAGTTGGTTCGAAAGTAGTTGCTCAGTCACCTAACTCCCAAACTGCAACTGAAGCTAATAAGTATGGTTATAGGAATAACTATAAGGGTAAGAATCCCATGACTCGAACCCAATGGCGTAGGTTCCAGCGTAGGAAGAAACTTGCTGCTCAAGATGATAAGGCTGGGGGCAAATCTGATGATAAGGGAAAAGCTGCAATGGTCGAAAGACCAATTAAGGAAAAGCTAGCTCCTATAAAAGAGTCAGATGCTGAAAACAAGAAGGATGCTGACAAAGAAGAAGATTTCATGGAAGATGATGATCTTCTAGATGACGGGTCTGATTTCGATGTGTTGGTGAATGTGGTGTCAGTTCTGCCACTGGAGTATGATGTCCCAACAGAGATCGAAGAGGTGGAGGAAGAGTTCGAAGCTCTTGAATTGGCTAATCACAAGCCAGTTTGTTATTATGTCATGGAGAATGGCTGCGTGGAGGCACAGGATGCTATCTTCGAGAGGCCAGATGGAGGGATGAGAAATCATCTTAAAGCTTTATTTATTAAAGCTAAAGTGAATGATGTGGGGGTTAACAAGATCCTGGTTGATGGTGGTGCTGTAGTTAACATCATGCCCCATTTCATGCTTAAGAAGTTGGGTCTTTTCGACACTGACTTACACTCTCACAATGTGGTCTTAGCCAATTATGAAGGCAAAACTGGCCACTCCCTTGGTGCTATACAATTGGAGGTTTGCGTGGGCAGCACAATTAGGAAAACTTTGTTCATGGTGATTGCTGCTAGGCCAAACTATAACTTGTTGTTAGGCAGGGAATGGATTCATGGGGTTGGCGCTGTCCCTTCGTCCCTTCACCAAAGGCTAATTCTGTGGAGAGATGATGGCCTTGTTGAAAACATTGAGGCTGATCAAAGTGCTTACTTGGCTGATTCAAGCACTGTGACCTTGCAGAACTTTGATAAAAATCTGGCAAATATTGCTCCATGTGGAGAACAAGATGCTGCCTTCAATCCAAACATGGTAAGTCCTGATAGTGTTTACCATTCTGTTAAGTTGCATCCTACCCATGGTTTTAGTTGGGAGAGGGAACCTGTTGATGGAGCCCATATGGGGTATGCACCTGTACCAGCTTCCGGTTGGGAAGACATTGAAAATAATGCTGATGTTTAAGTCCCCAGAATGGAGTAGGATTACGGCTTATGCTGCCGAGAATAGAATAAAAATGGCTATTGAAGCTATTGAAAATAATGATAATATGGCTGTTGAAGCCAATAACAGTGTAGAAAACAAATTGGCAACGAATGCCAATGCTTCAAGTGCTGGCAATAACCAAAGATTGGATTGCATCTATGACGAAGAACCTTTGGGTTTCGAAAAAGATCCAATTAGTTCGAGTCAAAAAATGCAGGCTCAAGATCCTTTGCAAGAGATTGATATTGGAGATGGCTCTGTTAAAAGGCCAACTTATATTAGCGCCAGTATTGATCCAATGCTGAAAGGAAAGTTGGTTAAAGTGCTTAAGGAATACAAGGATTGCTTTGCTTGGGATTACAATGAAATGCCAGGATTAAGCAGAGAATTGGTCGAACACAGATTGCCGCTTCGACCTGATAAAAAACCTGTGAAGCAGCTTCCAAGGAGGTTCGCTCCAGAAATCATGACAAAGATCAAGACAGAAATCGAAAGGTTGCTCAAGTGCAAGTTCATTAGAACAGCCAGGTATGTCGAATGGTTAGCTAATATAGTTCCTGTAATTAAAAAGAATGGTTCACTTAGAGTTTGTATAGATTTTAGGGACTTAAATAATGCTACACCTAAAGATGAATACTCAATGCCCGTAGCAGAAATGTTAATTGATTCAGCAGCAGGCCATGAATATTTAAGTATGTTAGATGGCTATTCTGGTTATAATCAGATTTTTATAGCTGAAGATGATGTTGCTAAAACTGCCTTTCGTTGCCCTGGTGCTCTAGGCACTTATGAATGGGTAGTGATGCCCTTTGGATTAAAAAATGCAGGGGCAACGTATCAAAGAGCAATGAATTCAATCTTTCATGATTTCATTGAAATTTTTATGCAAATATACATTGATGACATTGTTGTCAAGTCTTCATCTTCTGATGATCATCTAAGTCATCTTAGAAAGTCATTCGAAAGAATGAGGAAATGTGGACTAAAAATGAATCCACTAAAATGTGCTTTTTGTGTACATGCAGGAGATTTCCTTGGTTTTGTTGTGCATAAAAAGGGCATAGAGATCAATCAGAATAAAACAAAGGCTATCATGGAGACAAAATCTCCAACAACGAAGAAACAGCTTCAATCTTTGCTTGGTAAAATTAACTTCTTAAGAAGATTCATTTCGAATCTAAGTGGAAAAGCACATCCTTTCTCTCCACTATTAAAACTTAAGAAAGATGAGGTTTTTCATTGGGGATTCGATCAACAGAGGGCATTTGATGATATCAAAGCTTACTTGTCAAATCCTCCTACGCTAATGCCTCCAATTCGAAACAAAGAAATGAAGTTGTATATTTCAGCATCAGATACAACCATTGGGAGTATGCTTGCTCAAGAAGATGAAGATGGTGTAGAAAAAGCCATTTATTATTTAAGTAGAGTTTTAAATGATGCTGAAACTAGATATTCTGTAATAGAAAAGCTTTGCCTTTGTTTGTATTTTTCTTGTACCAAACTTAAGCATTATATAAGGCCAGTTGATGTTTATGTTTATTCCCATTTTGATATTATTAAGCATATGTTATTGAAACCAATTTTACATAGTAGAATTGGAAAATGGGCATTGGCTCTAACAGAATATTCATTGACGTACAAACCTTTGAGAGCTGTTAAAGGCCAAATAGTGGCTGATTTTCTTGCTGACCATTCAGTAAGTGAATTTCCAATAGAGTCTGTTGACATCGAACCTTGGAGTTTGTATTTCGATGGATCTAAACATAAACATGGTACAGGAATTGGGGTTTTTATACTTTCACCAAATAAAATTCCCACAAAATTTAAGTATAAAATTAATGGGTCTTGTTCGAATAATGAAGCAGAATATGAGGCTTTGATTACGGGTTTAGAAATTCTTCTAGACTTGGGGGCAAGACATATTAAAATAAGAGGAGACTCTGAATTAGTGATTAAGCAATTGACAAAAGAGTATAAATGCATTCAAGAGCATTTGATGAAATACTTTGTGATTGCTTTTTCTTTGCTAAAACAGTTTGAGTCTTATGTTATTCAACATGTGCCTCGAAATGAAAATCAGGAGGCCAACGATTTAGCACAAATCGCTTCTGGTTATAAGATGTCGAAAGACAAGCTCGAAGAGCTTATCGAAATTAAAGATAAGATGATCTCGAACGATCCTTCTGATGTACAATTGTCAATGCCAAAACATTTGGGGGCAGATGAACATGATTTTCAGGGAAATTTTGAAAATTTTGACAATTTCCAACATGTTGACATGCATTTCGAAAGTTTCGTAACAGAAATTTTTGTCATTGACAATCTGAGTGATACTGACTGGAGAAAGCCAATTGTAGATTATTTGGAAAATCCATCAGGAATCACAGATAGGAAGATAAAATACAAAGCCTTAAGTTATACCATTATTGGAAATGAGTTATTCAAGAAAACCCCTGAGGGGATTTTGTTGAAATGCCTTGGTGAAAACGAAGCATTTTTAGCCATTACCAACGTACATGGTGGTTCATGTGGCGCTCATCAAGCAGGCTACAAAATGAAATGGCTATTGTTTCGAAGAGGGTTTTATTGGCCTTCAATGCTTAAGGATTGTATAGAATTCGCTAAAGGCTGCCAAGAGTGCCAAAAACACGCAGGCATTCAACATGTTCCTGCAAGTGAATTGCATTCGATAGTTAAACCTTGGCCTTTTAGAGGATGGGCTTTAGATATAATTGGTGAAATTAGGCCTGCATCATCGAAAAACCATCGTTTCATTTTGGTTGGAATTGATTATTTCACGAAATGGATCGAAGCTGTAGCCTTAACAAAAGTGGATCAAGAAACTGTGATTGGTTTTATCCAAGATCATATTATTTATAGATTTGGATTACCCGAAACTATTACCACTGATCAAGGAACAGTGTTCGTTGGGCAAAAAATGCAAGATTTTGCTAATAAGGCAGGTTTTAAGTTATTAACATCAACGCCCTATTACGCACAAGCAAATGGTCAAGTTGAGGCAGCCAATAAAATTATTATTGGTTTGATTAAAAAGCATATTGCTCAGAAACCAAGGAATTGGCATAATACTTTGAATCAAGTATTATGGGCCTGCAGAAACTCTCCTAAAGAATCTACGAATTCAACCCCATTTCGATTGACTTATGGTCATGACGCTGTGTTACCTGTCGAAATCATGATGCAATCCATGAGGGTACAAAGGCAGATGGAAATTCCTAATGAACATTATGAAAGCCTCATGATGGATGAGTTGGTTGATTTAGATGAAGAAAGATTGCAAGCTTTAGACGTTTTAATTAGACAAAAAGTTAGAGTTGCTAAAGCTTACAATAAAAAGGTTAAAGGCAAAACCTTTAACGTGGGAGAGTTGGTTTGGAAAGTCATTCTGCCTATGGATAGGAAAGACAGGGTCTTTGGAAAGTGGTCACCACATTGGGAAGGACCATTCAAAATCGTTCAAGTGTATTCTAATGGCGCATATGAGATTGAGGAGTTAACCCTTGAAAAGCGTTCAGTAAACATAAATGGTAAATATTTAAAGAGATATAAGCCAACATTGCAAGAGATACACATAGATCCAGGTTAATTGAAAAATACGTTAAATTAAAATGGCAAATAAAACTGCCAACACATTAGTTTCAAAGACCAATGTCCATACAGCCTTATTAGAATAAAAGATAATTTTAAAACACAAAAAGGCTAAGCTACTTTAAAGAGACTAGCCTCTAGCAGACTCTAGTGTCAACCCTAATTTATTCCTATGGACAAAGATTGTCCCAGCTACTTTGGCGCGGATTTGCCTTTTGAAGGCTTTATTCCCTTCGATCTACGCTTCTGAATGACAGGGGGATCCAATTCATCGTCGGAATACTCGTTAGGAGGCTGGTAGGTCTTCAGATATTCGACGTAGTCCTCATCAACGTCAGAGGGAGAGCTAGGAGAGCTGTGAGTTTTCATAAACTCGAACCCTTCAGAGGGAGGATGAGTATCAAATAGTTCCTCATCAAAGGAATTATCAGGAAAATCCTCATCAGAAGGTTTATAGGTTTTCAAAAACTCAGCCCAATCCTCATCAATTTCATCAGAAGAAATATATATAGGCTGTTGTTGTTGTGGAACCGGTTGCGAAGCTTTCGCTTTTCTAGGAAGAACTCGCCTAGTCCTAACTTTGGAAGAAGAGCCTTTAGTCTTCCCCTTCACTTGGACTTTCCCTTCGCCTGCCATGCTTTTAGGAATATTTTCTTTTCTTTGTGTTTGCAATGTGAGATGGAAAATAAAGCCAAGGCACTGCCTATTTATAATAAAATAACTCCCGCAATAAATGAGGCGAGAAACGATCCCAACTAACCGTATTGGATATGCATTGGGAAACGTTTGTTTTTGATGAGTAGATATGCATTGGAAAACGCTTGTTTTCAGGGAATCAAGTTTAAAACAGTTTGGTAACCGTCCTGTCCTATCAAACAGGAAGTGTTGACTGGACATTAATTATGCTGCAACAACGTTCAAATGGCAAAAGAGTAATTTGCCATAGAGAGTGATGTCTGGAATAATGTGCTGTTTATATAAATGGGGAGTGTTTGAAAAATATAAGCTTACTCTACTCGAAATGAAAATAAGCGTATATAGAACAATAATTAAAATGGCAATAATTAAAATTCGCCACGATTCAAAAAGCAAGAAGAACAATATTGTTTTATTGAAATAGAGGAATTTTGTGGTACATCATGAAAGTACAATATCACTTAGGCTGAGGTTTAGGTTTGGGAACCTTTAAATCCTCTGGTTTCATCTTACCCCTATAAAGGGCTATCGCTATGTCAGCAAGTTCCTGGACCTCAGGAGGATAATCATCCAACTTTTCTTCATGTGTCCAGAGAAATTCCTCCAGATCAGAGCCTAAGTCTTCTTCCTCTGATTCTGTTAAGATGAGTTCTTCTTTGTTTCTTTCATAGCGCAACCTATTCTCTTCGCGACGCCAAGGTTCTGCACCTTTCTTGCTCTTATCTTTGGAGCATGAAGCATCCTTGCTAACAGGTTTTTCCATAACTTAATTCTTTGGTAAGTTTACTCAATTACCATGGATGAGTAGGATGAGAAAAAATCACTCTTTTATAGTGCCATTGGTTCTTTTTGGGTCAACACAGCCATTAACATAGTTCATTTAATGAGTTTCGTTATTAGCACCTTTTGACTTGACTGTCTCGATATGGCACCTTTGACTGTTCAATTTTCTGTGGTTCTTGGAATGATACAAAAAGAGGAAAATTGATAAAACCAAAATTTCGAACCATTAAACAACGAACAGTAAGTATAAATGTGCACTATTTGAGAGAAATATAAACTACTCTTGCAAGAGGAAGAATAGGCATTAAATGACTTAAAACATAATTAAGGCTCAAATGGTAAAAGGACAATTTGCCATTAAACACACAAAAAATGTCTAAATGACATAAAGCATTATCCAAAATAATGGCTATAGAGTACGAAACATATTCAAAGAAAGAAAGCCATTTTTTACATCAAAAACAAAAGGGAACATATATGAAGACTTCAAAGATTGCGAATAGAGTTGCGCTGGAAAGTTCGATAAATCTCCTTGAGTTGAGATAATTTGATCTTCAGTAAGTTGCTCTCCCTATCGAAGCGTTGGGCTGAAGCTCGGAGTGTAGCAGCATCATTACATAATCTCAACCCCTCGTTGGCTTTGGCTTCGATTTGCGCAGGAGTTACCTCTGTGGCAATCCCAAGGTAGTGTTTCTGCAATTGTTCTTCCTCAGCGATTTTCGTCTCAAGTTGCCTGATCTCAGCTTTCCACTTGGAGATGTTATCTTCACAAGCAGCAGCTTGTAGATAAGCAGCAGTGGTTCCTGATCGCAGTTGGCTTACCTCATTATTGCAAGCAGTGGCATTGGCTAAGGCTGAAGCATGAGCCTGCATTTGCACTTGATAAGATTTTTGCGCGCTGATAAGCATTTGTTGGTTTTTAGCAAACTGTTCGATCAGAGCTTCAACTTGGTTAACCAAAAATAGCATGGCTTCTTTAGTCCTATCAGTTTGTAGTTGTTGAAGCAACGCTTTAAGGCTAAAGAAAGCGTGGGGATCATTGTCAATAACTTCTAAAACATCTCGCTGCAAGAACTCTTCGATAAATCTTGCCTCCAAATGTGCTTGTTCGAGTCTAGCTGCCTCGTCATTTTGAGAAGGCATTGACGTGCCTTCACTGTTGGTGTTGAAACTGCCACTGGATAGCAACTTTTCAAGTGCTTCTTCTGGAGTGGACACATTCAATCCTTGAAGAAGAGTTTCAGGGATTCCTGCAGCAGCTGAAATTTTGGAAGTCGAAGATAAGGGGTCGATGCTCGAATCTCCAGGTTGTGCAGAAAGATCATCTTCATTGCCAGACCCAAAAGACTGATCTGCATCAGTTTCCTCAGGGCTAAGAGACTTTTGGCTTGAATTGTTTTCATGAGTTGCAGAGTCTGGCTTTTGTTGTTGTGGCTCTGCATGAGGGTTTGATTCATCCTGATCATTATTGCTCGAGCCATTGCCATTGCTAGTGTTATTTTCCTTGGGTGCACCCTCCTCTGGTTGTTCATCGTTATGATGACCTTCGTCAGGGTTGCCTTTTGGAGGCGAATCAGCAGTTGATTTTTCCTCATGAGTAGCGTTTTTCGATACATGCTCATCGATTGGAACTTCTTTACCATGATTGCCTTCAGAAGCCTCAGGAATGGTGGAAACTGGTATCTGATCAAACAAAAAAGTGCTAAGAAAAAATGGAAATTGCCTAATAATGTGCCTTAAATTTAGAAAGGATAAACATACCATGACCGGGGGAGGTTGGAAGCAAGAGTTTGAACTCTCATTATGGTGCTCGAAGATATGGCCTTGAGGAAAATCCTGAACATTGTCCATGTTCGAGTCTTGAGGTTTGTTGGCAGCAATGTCTTGTGTGCCACTGAGAGTTTTCTCCAGAGTTGGAGTTTCTGGGGCAGTGGGAATAGTCGAAGAGTGAGTCTTCTTGGATTTCTTCTTCTTCTTGTCTTTTGGTGAGGTAGCATAAAGTATTTCGACGGAGGCGTCATCATCTTTTTGCTCCGCTATTATCTCTTGAGCACTTAGTTTGTTTTTCTTGTTGGCCTTTCTTAAATCATGATCCTTCACAGAAGTAGTTGGATTGATTTGGTTTGAAACTTTGGCAATAACTTTGCCAATATCAGCATTTACGACCTGTCGAGAACAAAGTTTAAGATGTAAAAGTCAGATACATAAGTGAAAGATGAAGAGAAAGACACTTATAGAGATATGTGCATACTTGCTCGTCAATTCCTGTCAAAGTGGCTCTTTCCTTTTTAGATTTCTTTGCAGGTTGTTCAGCAACAGAGCTGCTTGCTCTTTTCGAACCCTATTCGGAAAAGAACACCAGAATGTTGTGCATCAACAGATGTTCGTCAAAGAAAGTGGAAATTGAAAGCCAACACATGATAGTTCAAGTACCTTCTTATTCTCTTTAACTGGCAAAGAAGCAGACTGTTGTGAAGACGTCGAAGCCGCTTTACCCTTGACTCCTAAAAAATAATAGAGTCATGTTAAAAAAACGAAGGGCATATACATAAAGGGAAAGAGAAGAGTAATTGTAATAAATATGTACCTTTAGCTCTGGGTGCTTTGATATGTTCTGAAAGTGGGGAGTTAAAACCACTCGAAACTCTAGCAAGTAAAAAACTCTCACTAGGGATTGAAACGGAGTAATGCCTTTCCCACCAATCTTGGAATTCTTTAGTGGAGGCAGTAGAGTTGTGATATTCGAAGGGGGTAAGTTCATACTTGTGTTTTTCTGTGTTTTTCAAATAAGATTTGAAATATTTTTCAGAAATGATTTTGTGCCCTATACAAATGTCTTCTGTACCTTCGTAAAAACTTTGTGGGATAAGTTGGGTAAGACCGAATTGGCGAGACACCAAGTGAGGAAAATATCCAACTAGGCCAAAGTCTTTTGGTGCCGTGCCAATTCGACATGAAAGCACAGTAGGATCCAGATAAGCTAACCAATGTGATAATACAGTTTCTTCAAATTCTTTGAGAGGAGGAAATGGTTGCACAAACCAGGAAGGACCTATAATACGGTTGACAAATGGAGCATACTCTTCTTTAAAGACTTTTAGGTTCAAGAAAATGGTGAAGTATTTCAGGAAGCTTCGTTCATAGTTCAAGCCCAGAGGGAGAGGAACGAGGCGCACCAGTCGTGTTCCTTCGATTTGTCGTCTACGCGCTTCAGCTTCGTAGTCTTCAGGCAAATAAAGTTCTAATTCTTTCTCGAAAGTAGCGTTGAGCCACAACTGTAAAAGCCAAAATGGCCCACCAGCTAAGAAGGTAGTCCCATCGCCCGTTTTCTTCAAATTTTCGCTTGCAAGTTGCATCGAAGAGAACAAACAGCCCAAGATCAGACGCCCCAAGCCAAATTGACAACCTTCATGAAGTTGAACAGCCATGGGGATAAATTGCTTTGCAACCTGCAAAGAACTTGAGCAGAAGATGTAATGGGAAAGCCATAAAGTAAGGAAAGCAACGTGCTCAACATCAGATACTTCTTCTTCATCGATTGCGTGGTGCTCTTGGATGTATTTCAGAAAAGTTTTCTCTCCTAAGACAAATTCGATGGATGTGCCAGCCTTAGCAGGGTCATAGGTCTCGCCAGTTGGGCTAAGCCCAGTGATAGCAGCTACATCGAATAGTGTGGGAGTCATCATACCACACTCGAAATGGAAAGTGTTAGTGGAAGATTCAAAGAAATGTAAAGCGGCAATTAGCATCTCTTGGTGGTATTTGGGGCCAACCCTAGAGAGTTGAATCAACTCAAAAATCCCAGCGTCTTTCCAAAAATCACCATAGGCCACTTGTACTCTATTTAGCCATGCAATGTATTCTTCATTTTCATAATAAGGTGCAGACCTAAAAACCTTATTTGGGGGTTTTATGAAATTGAAGTTGTAAGGTGAATCAATGAAGGCTCTAGGTTTACAAGGTTCGTGAACGGGGAAAATGCTTAGGATAGCAGCAGATTTACTTTTTGAATTTGCCAGAGGACCCCCAAATGCACAAGTACGATTAGCAATGGTATAGGGAAACATTACCTGATTTTCCCAGACTTTCCGTTTTTCAGTGTTCATCACCGGTTCAAGGACCGTGTTGGGAGGAAGTTTGCTTAGTACTGCTTCACTCCACCCGCCCGCTAAAGGAAGTTTCTTCATTTGAGAAGAACTAGAAGCCATTGATTTGTATTGAAGAAGTGTGAAGTTTACAGAAAGCTTAAAACTTTCCTGTAACAGAAGGAAGAAATAGAGAAGATAAAAATGGAAAGGTTTGAAGAAGGCGGAAGAGTGAAATAGAGATTGAGAATCCCTATTTATAAGATTGAAGAGTGTTGAAAAGGTTTATTGAAAACTGAGAAAACGTCCTTTCGTTTCAGCTTCTTGCCTTGACACGTGTTAGGAACGTGCAGAAAAAGTAGGAGATCATGATGGTGATGGGAAACGAGGTGACGGTTAAGAAAAACAATGATGTTATGACACAGTAGCCGCCATTGGGAAGTGTGAAATGTCAAGTCAGGGTCTTCTCAAAAACGCCATTTTCTCTTTCGAAGCTTCATTCGAAATTGGCATTTTTGGGGGGCAATTTGTTGGGTCGTATTTTCTGATTAAATAAGTTTAATAGAAAAAGTTGGTCCAACAAAATTATGAGTTATTGTTGAATGACAGGTGTCATTATCTCGTAAACAAAGTGTAGTCGAAGAAATGATTTCGATTGAACAGATTCAAGGATGTCATAGATTTGATAATCGAAGTCTAGAGTGATCCGTATCGAAGGTCAAAGTCGAAGCAAAAGAATTGGAGATATGGGCCAACGGGTTAAAGTCTAAAAGAATTCAAACACGGCCCAATAAGGAAGTGCGCTAGAATGAGTTTCCAAGGAGGAGAACGTGGTTTGCAAAGATCGAATCTGGAGCGTTCAGATCATCAAGGCAGTTGAGAAAGTCTCGAAGTATATATAGATTTTCCTTAGAAGGAAAAAGGGTCGCAAAACTGTTTACAGAATTTCTCTAAATATTCTGAGTACTCGAGCGTAAGAAAGAAAGGAATCATAGAGAGAAAATGTACGGTTTGTGAACCATTTTTTATTTGTATTTGCAAATTTATCTTTAATGCAAGTTCATTTACTGCAAGTTTCTGCATTTTCGTTGTTGTTTCTATTTGAAATATATTGATTCTGAGGCGATTCAAATCAATATATCTTTGCTTTAATCTTGAACGAATCTAAGAAAACAGATGTTTGTTAAACTTTAATGAACATTAAGTTATTTTTCTAACAAAAACAAGCATAAAATTGTCCTGAGATTTCTAGTCAATCTCGTAAGTTTAAAATACTTAGACTAGCGCTTGTTTACTAAATTTTACTGTAAACAATGGGCCAATACGTGTTACCTACTTTGGCAATGGCGGAACAAAAGTATGCATGACGAGGAGTTTGTGATGCCGTTTCGTCCTTGGCAAGTGGCTCTTGAGTACGTTGAAGCATACAAGAGAAGTATGCAGGCAGAGGAACAAACAAAGTATGGGAAAATGCAGCAACAGGTCGAAATCAAATGGCAGGTACCACTGGCAGGGTATGTCGTGCTTAATACGGATGGCGCAGCTAGAATAGGCGTGGGGAAAGCAGGTTGTGGTGGAGTCTTGCGCAATGACACCGGTGTGTGGTTGGAAGGATATGCGAAAGGACTTGGAGACACCACCGCATATATGGCAGAGCTGTGGGGTATTTATGAAGGTTTGCGTATGGCTCGACGACGAGGAGTGGAGAAGTTGGAGCTGAGGTCTGACTCACAAGTCATTGTGCAATGCCTTCAAGACAGCAACAATGGTAGTAGTATCATGGGATGTGCCATCATGAAGCGAATAAGAGATCTTTTGAAAGGCCCTTGGGATGTTAAAATTATGCATGTCTTCCGGGAGGCAAATAGATGTGCCGATATGCTGGCGAACAAAGGAAGTGAAGGAACTCACGAGATCGTATTTTTTGATCACCCACCTTCTTGGGTGAGGCAAATTGTTGACGATGACTTTAGGGGTGTTGCTTTCCCCCGCTTAATTTCTGTGTAACCTCTCCTTTTGGGCCTTGGCCCCGTTTCAATACCAAAAAAAAAAATAAAATACACAACAAATCTGCAACTACAACCATATTAAAATCATCAAGGACCCACAACCTTAACCCATTTTTAATTCCTCTTTGTTTTTTATTTTTATGATGATTTTTCTTAATTTTTGATCAAAATTTCTCTTTGGTTGCTGAAAGGGACCCTCTTCTTCAGGCTTTCCAGGTGTCTTTGTTCACAATGGAAAAACACACCCATCAATGAAGGGAAAGCCTTTCACTACTAACCATTCAACATTCAAATCAATTTCAATTCTTCTCGATCTGTTTCCTTTTCAGTTTCACAACCATGCAAATAGGTATGCAAATGCAATTATTCAAAGCTTCTATTTTTGTTAACAAAATGCTTTTTTTTTTTTTTATCTTTTTTTCATATTTTCATTATTTTTCATTAGCCCTTTTTCTCTTTTTGATTCATGGTTTGTGGGTTTTGTGTGAATTATTATTGAGGGTGTTATGCGTTTGAGAGATTTTTTGTTTTTGACAAGTGTGTGCCTTTTACTATGTTGTTGAAATTGAAACACTTTTTTGTGTGATTTGTTGTATTGTTGATAGAAAATGTAAACTTTTCATTTGTTGGTGGTGAAAAAAAAGAAGGGAAAAGTTGTAAAAAAAGAGGTGGTAATTTGGAGTATTAAAAATGGACATTGTTGAATTAGGGTAATTTTCTGTGTAAAAGTTGAATTAGGGGTCATTTGAGTTGAAAATTGACATTGTTGTCTTCCCAATTCCCATGATTATTTTACTGGAAACTATACCAAATTCTGTTTCTTCTTCCATGGCCTACATTTGCATGCACCAAATAGCTAACTAGCTATTACAATTGATTTGATCTCTTTTAGTGGTAACCTTTTCGTAATGTTGTTTGGACTGATTTTACGTGGAAGCGGTATCTATCTGCCTTTCTTGTTTTGTTACAGTTAGTTTCATCCTAGTTTATTTATGTTATTTACTTTAGCGCAACATTCAACTATAGGTTATTTGCAAAACACTCGTATGTGGTTCAAGTCGTAGCAATTCGACTTTTTGAAGTTATCAAACACAAACCGTGCATATTGACTCCTTACAAGGGTTGTCTACATTGTTTGGCAAGTTTAGGGAATCAAGTTGCTTAGTTTTGAATCAAGGGGAATTTTCCTAAGCTATAGCACATGTTATGTGCATTTTAGCCAGGAAGAGACCAACTTATACAGTTATACATAAGCTTAATTCTCTAGTACATGTTTCAAAATAATTCCTTTTTAATTTCTCTGTTGTTTTTATAATATTAGTTTGTTACGTGCTCTTACCAAAACAGGTCAAATGGATATAACTTCAGCGAAATGTGCAATCAACAGCATTTCTCGATTCATTCATCTAGTTTCTTGCCAAACAGTGAAACCTATGCCCCTTCAGAAGAACTGTAATACTATGGTTGGTGTGTTGAGGTGTTTGAAACCAGTCCTTGATAATGTTGTGGATTTCAAAATCCCTTTGGATGATAATCTGTATAGAGAATGTGAAGAATTAGATGTACATGTTAACGAAGCTAGGGAGTTCGTTGAAAAATGGAGCACAAAGATGAGCAGGATCCACAGTGTAAGCAGTTAGTTTTTCATACACAAACTCGTACCATTATTCTGCAACTATTATTTCAAACTTTTCAGGATCCACTACCTCTTTGTTTGCTTTGAACAAGGTTGAAGGGAAACAACGAACCAACAATGTCTCTCTTGTATGCCTTTCTTCTCTTGACGATATTGTTTGTAATTTCTTTAATTGTTTTGTTGTGATTGTGTTATTTTCAGGTTCTTCAAAGTGGGGAATTGTTAATAAAGTTACAAAACACTTCACTTAGGATTTGTCACACAATTGATAGATCCCCAAAGTCAACTTCATCTGCCTTAGTTTTGGATAATCTTCAGGTATGTCCAAAGTTTGAAACTACTTGTTTCCTGTCATAGAATTTGTGTTGGACCTAACTCGATCCTACAAAACCGGTCTATTTAATAATCCTATTGTATTTGGGAGGAATATTTATTTTCAGTTAATTAGTGTCATGTCAATCAATTAAGCTGTGGGGCTAATTGATAGCAACTTTTTCAGCACCATATACAGGAACTTCGGAGTCTTGAGAAGGAATCAACAACTGTCTATATAGAAGAAGTACTGAGAAATCAAAAGGATGATACTAAACCTAGCAATGAACGTTTAAGGGAAATTATAGAGTTACTTAAATTGACATCAAACCAGGAGCTTCTGAAAGAAAGTATTGCTGTGGAAAAGGAAAGGTTGAACGCGGAA
Source organism: Trifolium repens (assembly GCA_030408175.1). Taxonomy (NCBI): domain Eukaryota; kingdom Viridiplantae; phylum Streptophyta; class Magnoliopsida; order Fabales; family Fabaceae; genus Trifolium; species Trifolium repens. The sequence goes on from CP125848.1 coordinate 47,938,479, forward strand.
GTCAACAAAACAAAAGGGGAGTTGGATGAATTTAACCAAATTGCGAATCTTGTTTGCAATTTACGCGATTATGCTATGAAAACTAAATGCCCTGAAGTCAAAAGTGGTGTCTCAGTTCCAACATACTTTCGATGCCCTTTATCGCTCGAACTCATGTTGGATCCTGTTATTGTTGCTTCAGGTCAAACATATGAGAGACAGTCCATCCAAATGTGGCTTGATAATGGGCTGAATGTTTGTCCCAAGACTCACCAGAGACTAACTCACACAAATCTTATTCCTAATTATACTGTTAAAGCTATGATAACAAATTGGTGCGAAGAAAATAATGTCGAACTTCCCAATAACCCAAAGCAGAGTAATTCTACTCAGAGTTCACCCCCGACAGATCATTTACTGCATCAAGATTTTGACCGTGTCTGTAGTTTCGGGTCTTCAAATAGTAGCAACTCCAATTCAAAATCATCTCTTCAAACTGGAAATGCATTTGAGAAGCAAAAAGGTGGTGACAACTCTTCCAGAGAAAGTAGTGAATCCAATAGATGCGAAAGTGGTGAGACAGAAAAGTTTGAGCAACAATACGCTGTTCCTTCATGTAGTAACAGTAGAAGTGAATCATTTTCAAGTTCTATTTCTAGTACTGATTGTGTACCTTCAGTTTCAAAAAAGGTGCCAGGGATATCAAATAAGCATCAAAATGTGTTATTAGCTGGAGAAGTTAATTATAATGTGTTTCCTGCTTCTCCTATATATAAAGAATTTGGGAATTTTCCAACGGTACCACGAGAACAATTTCAAAGCCCTGGATCAAAAAATGCAACAATAGAGAATGACCAAAAGTACAATAACAATAATAATATTGTTATCACTAGCCTTTCAAATTCAAAAGATGATGCCAATCCTGCTTCCAACTCGGAATCAGATAAGTTGGCCACTGCATCTCATGTTAGTAAGTTGATCGAAGATCTACAGAGTCAGTCAAATGAAACGCAAACTGCTGCTGCTGAAAAATTGCGACTGCTTACCAAGTTTAACATGGAAAACCGTATCATTGTAGGGCAATGTGGGGCTATCATGCATTTACTTCCACTGCTATATTCAGAAATGAAGATTACACAAGAACATGCTGTGACAGCAATACTGAATTTGTCGATTAATGAAGACAACAAGACCTTGATCATGGAAGCAGGAGCCATAGAGCCACTTATCTATGTTTTGAAGACAGGAAATAACGGTGCCAAGGAAAATTCTGCTGCCGCTCTATTCAGCCTCTCAGTACCAGAAAACAATAAGGCAAAAATTGGTCGTTCCGGTGCTATTAAAGAATTAGTGGAACTTCTAGCTTCTGGAACTCTTAGAGGGAAGAAAGATGCTGCTACTGCTTTATTTAACCTATCCATATTTCACGACAATAAAGCTCGTATAGTTCAAGCTGGAGCAGTGAAGTTTCTGGCTATGCTATTGGATCCTGCTGATGGAATGGTTGACAAGGCTGTTGCTCTTTTGGCAAACCTATCAACGATCCCAGAGGGTCGAGTAGAAATTGTTAGGGAAAGGGGAATACCCTTACTGGTTGAACTCGTGGAGTCGGGTTCTCATAGGGGAAAGGAAAATGCTGCATCCATTCTCTTGCAACTAAGCCTTCATAGCCGTAAGTTTTGTACCCTGGTTCTTCAAGAAGGAGCTGTACCTCCCGTAGTTGCATTATCACAGTTTGGTACGCCAAGAGCAAAGGAAAAGGTTTGTAGTTGATTCTCTTTCTGTCTTTTGTCTTTCTAGTTTGCTAGTGTGCATATACCATTATTTTGCCGCATTGGGATGAGCTGTTAGTTATCTCTATATAAAATAGAGTTTTCAAGCTTTGTAATTTAATCTTAATAGCTAACATATTCAGTTTGTTGAAATTTCTGACTATCTTATTTGGGGTTTTTGTTAATACATTTTCCCTTTGATATCTTTGAAGTAGGCCTTCTATTATGAAAATTATGCAAGGCGCAGGCCCATTACTAATGGCCCAGCCTTAGCGTAGTTTGGAATTGTGTATAATACAAAAAATAGAAGAGAAGGAATAGATGGGGGTCGGTTAAAGGTTTGTTGTGAGAGAGGACTGTGAAGCCCGCATACACCAAAATGGAAGAACTATCGGTATAAAAAATGTGTAGGATATTGATACTCTAGAATATGTTTGAGTACACATCTTAGAACTATACGAATTAACTTTTAAAAGATATTTTACTGGATATGTATGAGCTACGTCACATTTATGAGCGGGATATGACTTCAGTGGGTGGGATAATTCACGTGATACGGATGAATATGCATCAGGTTTTTAAAAGTTAAAACCATCACCTTTTGCAATTTGATTAAAATAAAAGTTAATATATCTCTTAATGAAGAATGATCATTGTCTCTTTACAAGTATTTTACATATAAATAACTTTTATTTTGTTAATGTAGAGGCCGTATCATATCCTAAATTCCTGATATCCGTCAATCCGTATTGTATCACACATGCACTCTTACTACGTATCTGGGCTTCCTAGGAGGACAGACTCTCAAACCTGTCTATGTGTAAATCAGCGACAGGTGGAAGTTACAACTTCCCATTCTATTATCTCTTGTATTCTATCTCAGTAGAAACATTAGTTTCCAAAGTAATCTCATTAAACACATAATCTGTTTCTGGATTTCCAGTTACACAAAAATTTAAAGGGTACAGAAACATTTGTGATCGTGAGTCGTGACTTGCACTATTTCAGGTACTAAGCATAATCTGCAATATGAAAATAAAAATGCTAACATGTTTCTCACATACATGCAGGCACAACAGCTTCTCAGTCATTTCCGTAATCAACGCACAGAAGCTCCCGGGAGAGGAAAATCATGAAGATAAACAATTTTGGTTCTTTTGTTGCCCTTTTCTTTCGCTTCTGCTACCGAGGACTGTAGGATTTCTATCATTACTATTTTTCTTTTCAATTCCTTTTAATCGCATTTATATCATTTATGTCATAGTCTCGTAGTCTCGAGTGTTTCATTTTTTCCCACCTTTTTTTTTGTTGGCTTTAATGGTTTTGTTTCATTCTAAAGGGAGATAGATGTCTGTTATTAAGAGAGCAGGTAAGTTATTTTGGAAGCTTTAGCATGGCAACAAGATGGAATGCTTTATTATGTTAGAGTCAAGGGTCTTCAATCTTCATAACTGATGTGGTCCTAGTTACTTTTGTACATAATTGTAAATATGCCATATGATTTTGTGGGTCTACCATAAATTATTGTACCTAATTCTTCTATTTGACCATTGTAATCATGCTATTTGAGCATTCTATTCAAGTTCAACTATAAATATGTTATAGTCTTATATATTCTTGTGGACTTGATGAAATGGGTTTGACCTGCCAAAACTGACCTCCGAACTAGATTAAACTGGTGGTATAAACCAAAAAGAAATGGGTTTGAACAAATGTTGATGAGAATTTCTTTGAACGCCTCCTTGATTTTCTCATTCGTCCTGCTAAATTACTAAAATACATGGTCGTTAGTTAACTAACGAACCAAAATTTTAAATGCTAGGGCGGTTTAAGATTTCACGCTTCCAGAGAAATTTTAAAATTTTACTGCATAAGGATTAAACTCAATTTATTTCCATTGATAAATAATAATTGATAAATGGGAAAAAGAAAAAGTTGTACTATCACATTATTTATCTCTCTTTTACTAGTATTATAACTAGTACATTGCTTTGATGTACTTTGCCTTAAATTTAAGATCTTATCCTGATAACCTTAATCATGATTCAGGAATGTGTTCCATACATATTTACACTTAGAAAATCTTCAACATTTGTTGATGAATTTTTCAGTTGAAAAACTTGACAAAGATAACTGTTATGCTTTGCCTTCTAATATCTAAATGTGCAACTCTAAAAGTTTAGTCTAGTGGTAAAAACATAGACTTTAGATTCGAGATGTCCTCGGTTCAAGTTTAGCTAGTAGCTTTGAAGGAAAATAAACTATTCTCTGAACTTTGAAATTATTTCTCCTCAGTTCAAGTTTAACTTAGCTTTCGAGGGAGGTAAATTATTCTCTGAACTCTGAATTTTTTTCCCGTTTTGAATTTAGGCATCATTCTTTCATTTTAAATTTTTCCTATAAAACAAAATATATCAAAAAGGGCCTCCTAATTTAATTATGTCCAAATTTTGATAGTCCAATTTGGATATGGAATATGATTCACCTGAATCATGAGCAAGGTGAAATTACAAATTTTACCCATTTAGGCTGTACCTGGTAGCAGTCAATAGTCATGTACAAGTGACTGATAGCTTTATAGATTTTGGATACCCAAAAGAAAAACATCATATCTAGTTTTAACCCTATGCTTTTTCTTGCTTGGAATAGAAAATGATATGACATAGTTGTATAAGTACTAAGATACTAGTACAAAATACTGTAAAAAAAAATACGCTAGTACAAAATTATTCGATATTAAAGTCACAATAGTTTTCCATGTACATGCTTAATAATGCCATATACATCTTGCCAATTCAATTATTTCGTATGACGAACGACATGTTACGTACACAAGTGGTAAATATTTGAATTCTTTAACAATTAATTAGCTCTGGAGTTTGATAGTTGGCCGACAATTTGTTAGAAGATGTCGACCTTAAATTGACTCTTAACTATCTTGAGAGATTGGTCTTTGTAGTTGTATGCCAGAATACAAGAGAGCACATAAATATAAAGAGAAAATAAGACATGGACATACAATGTACAATAATTTTGCACTGTTATCTAATATCAATCACGTATTATGTCAAATCATTCCACCTCATTTAATTATATGATATTGATGAATTCTTGATTTATATGAAATATCGGTATAAAATTAATTTATACAAAAGAGTATATCTATAAAACTAAAATATAAAACACGAGAGTAATATAATTAAATACGAGAACATATCCATGGTTGGGTGTAATGACAACTTCACGAGTGTTTGACTTTGATCCCAGATTTCCACCCTTCTCTCTCACCTTATGATTTTGTCTTGTAATTAAGCTATTAATCAATACTTCTTTTATGTTTTTTTTTAATTCTTTTTATAAAAAACGATTCACGTTTTAATATAAAAATATACATCAGTTATTTAGTAAATCAACAGTTAAGTTCAAGTGAGTGATATAGATTCATTAATTAGACAACAGTTTAGTACTATGGAGAAAAACTACTAAATAATTGCTAATTAAATCTCTATTTTGTTAGTCAATTTAGTCCATACTCTTAAGTTTGGTCGTTAACTCAACAAAAAAATTAACGTGACATTTTCTGGACACACATTAGCTTGCTGAGTTGGCATAAGGGGCGATGAAACAACCATTTTAGTTTTTGAATGTGCAAGTCACTGTCATTATGGTCCTGACACAAGAAAAAAATTCAAAATTGTCCTTAACCCTGCAATTCATTTGTCATTTTGGTCCCTGACGTTAAAAATGGTCATTAACTTTAAAAAAAGCTTATGTAACATTTTTAGGGACACGTGACAGTGTGACACACAAAGTTAACACATTTGTGGGCTCTTTGGATGGATGATGTGGTTAAGGACTAAAATGACATTAATTAATTTTTTTCCTTCATTTCTTTATCTTCTTCCTTCCATTCTTCTTCATACATTTATGAACCTAACAACAACATCTTTCGCTTCTTCTTTCAAATTTTCTTGATGTGCATATTTTTTTTTCTTCATTTCTTTATCTCCTTCCTTCTGTTCTTCTTCATCTTCTTCATACATTCAACAACCTAATAACAACATCTTTTAGTTCTTCTTCTTTCAAATTTTGTTGTTATGCAAATTCTCTAGCGAAAATTAGATATTAATATATAGATGATTTTTAGGTGAATGAATATGTACCAATGATTTTTTAATTAAAAAATGAGTTTAAAATTATGGGTTTTATTCATAAATGTATGAAGAAGATGAAGAAGAATTAGAGGAAAAAGATAAAGAAATGAAGAGAGAAAAATGTAATGTCATTTTAGTCCCTGACCGCATCATCCATCCAGTTGTCCCAAGAATGTGTTAACTTTGTGTGTCACGTGTCCCTAAAAATGTTACATAAGTTTTTTTATAAACTTAATGATCAGTTTTAACGTCAAGGACCAAAGTGACTAACAGATTGTAGGGTCAAATACTATTTTGCATTTTTTTCTTCAGTAAGAAATCATAATCCAAAATGGTTGTTTCCCCGTCCCTCTTGCCAACTCAACAAGTTAATGTGTGTCCAAAAAATGTCACGCCAGTGTTTTTTATTGACTTAACGGTCAAACTTAACAGCTGAGACTAAACTGACTAACGAAATGCAGATTCATGAACTATTTAATAGTTTTCCCTCGATAAAAACCAAAGTGATAGTAAGTTGCACATTAAGAGACCAAAATAAGTTTCCATAAGTACTGTTTGTTGTCTCCTTAAAGTTAGAAGGGTGTTGAATGTTATGGAAGAGGAATGAATAAACCAGCTGTCTCTTAACTGTATAGTATTTGTTTTATGGGTTCAGAATAGCAGGGCTAAGTCTTAGTTGTAGTTCTGTTCCTGACTCCTTATAGTACCAGAAATTTTCTCATCCCACCCCCCATGATTCTTTTTCCCCCCCCGGATTTCCCTTTTTACCCTTATAAAAGTCAAGTTCGGAAAATACGTTCCGAAATAATTGAAAACTATGAATTTGGTTCGGGACACCTTTTCCGAACCATATTTCGGGGACTAGAGCCCAAAAAAATACTTAGAAAATTTTTCATGTTTTTCTGCTGCACTGCTTCTGTCTGCTACTGCCTATTTTTTTTAGTTTTCCAAATTTTTGAAGATTAAATGTTTTGATTTGCTTAATGGTTATTATTAACAACATCAACAACATTTACAACAACTCAGTTGATATAGTAACATTTTTTGTTGGAATTTTTCAATTTCTGAGTTGTTGTAAATGTTGTTGATGTTGTTTATTATGTTGATTATGTGTTGTTTGTGGCATTGGGTTGATGTATGCATCAATGCATGTTGGTTAGAAATTGAATTTGGTTTTTGATATAGTTTGTATCATTTTAGCACTCCAAGTGTTTGTAAAAATGTGTGAATGACATAGTTTGTATTTGAATTTTGTTGTAGACATGGAAGAAGATGTTGGACGAAAAATCAATATCAACTACAATTTATATCAAATAACATTTGGAACTTAAACTCAAATATCTAAGCTATAATAATTAAACATATTATTAATAATAACCATTAAGCAAATCAAAACATTTAATCTTCAAAAATTTGGAAAACTAAAAAAAATAGGCAGTAGCAGACAGAAACAATGCAGCAGAAAAACATAAAAAAAATTTTAAGTATTTTTTCGGGCTCTATTCCCCGAAATAAGGTTCGGGAAGTACGTTCCGAACGAAAATTACTTTTAAACCTTTTCGGATTCTACGTTCCGAACTATGCCATCAAGTAATTACTAACACATTGGGCCCACTTAGGCCCATTCACTTTCTTTTTTCATAAATTAAAGCCACACCCCTCTCTCGGAATCAAATTATTTTAGACATAGTACAAATTAACAGGCAATCACTTTACTTTGTTAAATTAGTACTGCTAATTGAACCATGATTTCTCTTTGAGCATCTCCGTGGGAAGACCATAAAATTTCATTTGAAAATAAGCAACAAGAAGTGAGCTTAAAATTAAGTAATGTCATATATTTTACCAAGTCTTGTACTTGGGTCATAAAATATATGAATCTGATCTTTTTGAACTTGATGGTGGACCTTATTGCTTGGATCATTGTGAATAGATTGTTGTTCGGCGGACACCTAAGACGAGGGTTTACCTGCAAACACTTTGACAAGTAAGTGTTATGAGTAAGAAATATAGGGTTATCTTTGGAATGCTGCAATTGATTGTTAGTTTGAAGGATTCTAATATAATTGAGATGTCATCTAATCATAATGTCGTCTTTGCACTTTCGATACATTTATAACATTTCATATTTATCCATTTAGTGATAAAAGTTTGACTTTGTAACCTCAAAAAACATGGTTGTAAAATGAAAATTAGTATAACCTTTATTAATATTAATATCTCTTTTCCCTTATTTATTTTATAAAATATTTATAGTTTTTAGTTATATACTCCCTTCATCCTTTGTATAAAACCGTATACAAAATCCACATATATTAAAAAAAAGTAGTTATAACGAATTTGTCAAAAAAAAATGTTACTTTTGCATATTAAAAAATAATTATCATAAGAAAGAAAAATAATTTACGTTTTCCAATGATTAAATTAAGGATTAAATATGTTTTCGGTTCCTATAAAATAATGACTTTCAAAGTTAAGTTCTTACTTAATTTTAATTACACTTTTAGTCCCTAGAAAACTATCAAACACTCAATTTTGGTTCCTACTATTAAGTCAACGTGTATTTTTTATCATCGTAAAAAGTTCTTCCACACAAAACAAGTCATATATATCAGAAAAAGTTTGTTTTTTAGGCTCATTAAAAAATTAATACATTTAGACTATATTGTAATCTAGATACATCAATTCTTTAATGAACTTAATTTATTTTTTTCTTATATATAGTATCGAAGAGAATAACAATTATTTATTTAACAATTATACATTTAATATAAAATGCAAAAATTTCACTACAAAATTACTATTTTTTTTTACTAAAAAACAACGATATTCATTCATTTCAATAATCGATAGAGTACATCAGATACAAGAACAAATTCAACATTGCTAAAAACAAAAAGGATGAACTTGCGAACAAACTCACAATATTCAAGTTAATAGCATACAACAACAAAATGCCTACAAATAATATGATAAAACTAAAGTCATCGAAATGTCCATGCTTTCGGATCTGCAATGATGATGTCCAAATCATTGATTGAATCTGCAATTAATTGATGTTGATCTTTCAATATGAAAGAAACGAACACCGCAACAAGACGGAAAATCAAACGTCATACCAATGACGATGAACAACACAATGCCGCACTTAGACGAAGATATCACAACAAAAGAAAGAAACTAAAAGACTTAAGGTCCCGTTTGGCCCGACTTATTTTTTACTTTTTATTTTAGCTTAAACGAAATAAAGAAGTATAAAATTATATTTAACACTATTTTTCCTTAAAAGTATTAGAGAAATAAAGTAAAGAAGTAAAAAATTAAAAAAAAAATATGTCAAACACAATTTTTTCTTTCTTTACTATTTTTAAGGAGAAGAAAAAAAGAGGAAAATAAGTCGGGCCAAACGGGGCCTTTTTTTTTTTTTTTTTTTGAATCTGCAAAACTTTTATTTATAAGGGAAAAAGAGATACAAGCACAAGTAGTGCTAAAAGCAGACAGAATAAAAGGAAAAGCAAAAACCATACTGGGAAAACACTCCCCAGTCCCTTACAAACAGAACCCCAAGCCTAGAGACAAAAAAGCAAAACCCAACAGCGCCTTAATCTATGTAAAAATCACTTATTTTTATTAAAAGCGATAAAAAAAGACGCAAATTAGTGATTTTAGATCAAAATGACATAAACCACCCCACACTGGTGAAAAAGAAAATTCAAAAAAAAATTGGTACATTTAAACTCTATTGTAATCTAGATACAAAATTACTATTTTAAGTTTCTTAATAATTGAAAAACTCATTATATTATTTAAGTCATATTTCATAGGCAGTATAAATTAACCTTAATGTCCGTGTCGAAAACATATATAAAGTAGCATTAACGTCATTATATCGTACCCTCCTTCCATGTGCATCACACGAGAGCCCCAGAATTCAATCCCTCATTTCAGGTTATCAATAATGTGATGTGATAAAGGAAATAACTTAATTGGACATGCTCACACAAAAAATATAAATTATTTAAAAATATATTTTTGATCTAATTATTTTCTCTTTAAATTAAAACATTAAACTTAAATGATTAATGATTATCAACCAGACTTTTTTTACGAACACCAAATTACTATAGTCCTTTTAAAAAAAATATAGAGGATTAGGAAAAAAATAATTTATTTTCTCTTTCTATTTTTTTTTTTTCATTTTTTTACCCACAATTACCTATTTCCTCCCTACTACAATAAAAAACGTTTTGACCATATTACACGAATTAAAAAATGAAAAGAAGAAAGAGATAATATGGAAAAAATAAATTATGAGTTAGTTTACAAATTGTCATTCACTAATAGTATGAGAAAGATAAATTATAGAATTGAAAAAAGAAAGAAAAATAAATAGTTAAGGGTATAATTGAGAAAATAGCATTACATGCTTCCTTGATAATGTAAAGTGATTTATATTGTGTTCCGAAGGGAATAACTTTTTTTTTTATATATGTGTAGGAGTAAGCATGACAAATCATAAACCAAGACACTAGATTTAATTAAGTGGTTAGTGAGCTCTTCTTAGTTTAGATATTTCGGAAAAATCAAGACACTGAATTTAAGTAGTTAACAATTATTGACTATATTTTATTTACCTTGCAACCTAAATCTTGATAATCTAATTTTTTTTCTTATGAACTTAAGGACTAATAAAAAAAGTACTACAAAATAGTACATGATTAATAATTTAATAGATGTCGTTGTTAAGCATCGTAATACATTTGTCAAAAAAAAGTTTCATAATAATGTGTATCTATATATAGACACTTTTTTTTTTTGTTGACAAATATAATGACACGTTTACATTTAAGAACAGTTGCTTCGTGAAGTCCAGCTTAGAAAATCGACTGCATAAACTTAATTATTGCGGGGTTACCTCATAATGTTTCTATAATTAAATTAATAATTGCATTATTCAACGCAGGTTTAGTGGATGTGAAATGGCAATTGGTACCACTCTAGGAGTATATGTATATATATCACTAATTTAACCATAGATTCTCGTATCATATGTCCTTTATACGATATAAACTTTTAATCCGATAGTGAATTTTGTAAAATTTAAATTCGTTAAAGCGTTATTGAGCGGTTTAACATTACTTAAATGTTACACCGGTGTAATTTGATCTCTCATATATATATATATATATATATATATATATATATATATATATATATATATATATATATATATATATATATATATATATATATATATATATATTGGAATCAATATTAAGGGTTTATGTGTTTTTATTAAATACCGTTAATCTTTATGTGCCTTGATAATATGTGAAACGATTTTAGATTTTTGTAAAACTCAACATAAATGATTTATATGATATAAATTTTCAATCAAACGATGAATTTTATAAAAATTATATTCGTTAAAGCGTTATTCAACGGTGTAACATTACTGAAATGTTACACCAGTGTAATTTGATCTGTCCATATATATATATATATATATATGGTGGAATTAATTGTCTATTTAATGCGAAAAATACTCCATAAATTGTCAAGTACAAGTATATATATTGTTAAATTTCTTCGCATTGCATGAAAGATGATTCGATAATTATTTAACTTGTTGTTTATAAATTGAATCAAATTTTTTAAGATAGAACTAGATTCAATTCAAAATTCTAAGAAGTATGCGCATTTACTTTTATATTCAATATATTATTTAAAATGATAATGATAATTAAGACTTAATTACTCTATCAAATAACTAGTATTTTTTTATGTAACCTAGATATCAATTGCAAAAACTAATTTGAGTGGAATACATAGTCTTATATAATAGATAGGTGGTAAAACTCTCTATGAAGAATTTTAATGTTGTTACATTTTTAAAGCTAGATTAGATTCATAGTATATCATTCGAGCACTATTGGTATTCCGTTTCAAATTATGAAGAAAAAAAAAACTAAAATCACACTTATTAAAAGAATGGGGTGGGGGGATAAGTAGCTCAATTGGTTGAACTAGTTTAGCTAAGGGTTAAAAGAGTTGAAAATTCTTAGTTCAATTTCTGACAATGTGCAAAAAAAAAAAACTAATATAATAATTAATATACTAACAATTTATCATTAAAAAGAGCACTTATTAAGAGAACGAAAACATAGTCCTAATTTGGAGTTTACCTTTGAGCAAATTAAATATTACATTCAATTTCATAAGATCAAATAAATAAAAATAATTCTTATAAAATATATATAAATGTTAGTTTTATTCTTTATAATTTAAAAAATGGATAGTTTTTTCCTTATAATATTTTTTTGGTAAGATTTTTTCGTTTATAATTGATCAATTAATTAGCTTGTATGATCCACCCACTTAAATAATTATAATCTATAATCGGCTGAAACATGTGGTGTCTTCTACAAATAGTTTTTTTTTACTACTTATTCATTTCATATGTATATAAATATAATGTTTTGCATTTTAAGGGAATATAGGTACGTAGTAGAAAACATTGTGTACTGTATATGATAATAACAAGAGAGAAAGAATGGAGTATTGATTGATAGAATTTATTATTATAATTAATATGAAATTGTGAAAGACAGGAAAACAGTATAAGATGATAGTACGAGATTTTGTCATGGACAACCCAACAAGAACTAAAATAAATAAATATCGAAGTTCAATTATTTAACTGCACCCCCTCACGGTTGCATGCAAAATCAAAGAGATTTTTTGGTCAACTAAACTAAGCTGAAAACTGAAAACAAATTTAATAGTACCCACAGAAAAAATGTTAAATGTATAAGAAAGTTACTCTGTCTATCATTAACTTCAACTAACAAATTCAAGTTACTCACTGAAGATACATGCATAGTTTTATTTCTTTTAATGAACATGATGAACAGTTTTATTTTCATTTTTTGAGATTTTATTTTTTAAGAAAAAGCTCTCATCTTTGCCATAACATAAGCACACACATTTCCTTCACGGAGAGTATGACTAATTATCACCACATCCCACTCATTAGTAAGCAAACTACGGATATTATAAATCTCATTAGCAAAACGGTGGTGGGCAGAGACTCCATCACAAATTAGATTCACCGATTAAAAGTATAGCCAATTTATTCACTTACCATTTCCATTTGGTCCAATTTTAATCTTCTTCACATCAATTTATAACATTTAATTGATGTGTTTCTAATCAATCTTTCAATAGAACACATTTTTTAACATAATCATGAAAACATTGTTTTATATAATTATATTTACAAATCTTTATGATTGAAGAGTCAAAACTATCAAAATTTTAAATAAGAGAACCAAATCAATAAACAATTTAATTTATATACATCATTTAAAATTAGTTTACACATATATTTAATAATATATTGATACATTATATATTGTGTTTAAAAATATATCATGTATTACATTTATTAAATTAAATAATGTAAGAATTCATCCTTAAATATATGTATAAAGTAACTTTACAATGCAAGTGCATAAAAATCAGACACATCAACAAAATATGAAAATAAGAGATCAAATAAATTGTGTAAAAAAAAATCAAATAAATTACTATTAAAACTTTTTATTATCAATTAAAACTAATAAGGATAGTGAGAAGTGGACAAAAGTAGTGTCAGATATTAAAGTTTTTATCTTTTTAAAGAGAAAGGCAAGGTTAAAAAGGATAGTAAATTGGTAAGGGTATTATTGTCAATTCAATTGAACTGTCATTCAAAACTACAGAGTCAAGAAAAAAGTAATCAGAATCATGTTATTCCTTCCTCATTTTTTTACCCCTTCAAACTTTTTCCTGTCTCCATCCAAACCTACTGTCCATCTTTTCTTCCCTATGTATTTCCTCCAAATTAAGCCTAACCTCTCTCTCTCTCTCTCTCTCTCTACACCATGAATGAAGAATATTATTAATATAACCACTAACAAGTGGTGTTGATGATGATGATGAAGCCAGTTTAAGTTATTTTGCTTCACCCTTTTAAGTAAAAAATATCTTAGAAACCAAAGCTATACATACACCTATAGATATATAGCTTAATTTGGGAAAGCTTTCTAATTATATATATATACTATTGTTGAATGAACAATTCACAGTACTACTACTACTATTGATCCCATCAATCTCTTCATCTTCTTTCTGCTTCATCATTTTCAGGTACATATTTCTCTATCTTAAAATAACCAAAAAAAGAACAAAAATTTTAACATATCAATTAACCCTTTCATGTCTCAGGAAACCCTAGAAGAACAATATTCAAGATAAATTCACAAAGTTCAAATCCAAACAACCTTGGATCTGCTAAGTTGTTAAGCTATATATTTCAATCCATGGATTCTAGTACTATTCAAGAATTCATAGAAACATGTAACAATGAAAACACTTGCAACTTCTTGAATAATAACAACAATATAAGCACCACAAATACAACAAGCTTGACAACAATAGCTACTGGAAGCTCTTCTTCATCTGCAGCTTCAACTATAATCAACACACCAAACAGTAGCAGCCGATACGAGAACCAGAAACGCCGCGACTGGAACACTTTTGGTCAGTATCTCAAGAATCATCGTCCTCCTCTTTCCCTCTCTAGGTGCAGCGGTGCACATGTCCTAGAATTTCTCAGGTATTACATATTTTATCAAAATGATTTTTTTACTTCAAAATTTTGATGTTTCTGTATTTTGATGTTCAAATAATAAATCTCTGTTTAAATATAATCACCATGCACCCCTCGTTTAATTACATCGCGATTTTTTATATTGTAGAAAATCAAATTCATTTATCACATCAGAGTGATAAAAAAAATATTGATATGGAATTCAGATTGCAGTCGCAGACTTAAAAAAAAAAAACTTTACTCTCTTTATGTTTTTTTTTAAAGAAACTGCGACTGCAATTGAGGTTGCAGAGTTGTATGTATTGCGGTTACTGCAACGTGAATTATGAATATGATTTTTTTTAATTATTATTTTGGTTATAAATTATTGTTGTGTGTGCAGATATTTGGATCAATTTGGGAAAACAAAAGTACACACACCAATTTGTCCATTTTATGGGCATCCAAATCCACCAGCACCATGTCCATGTCCTCTAAGACAAGCATGGGGAAGTCTTGATGCACTCATAGGCCGTCTTCGTGCGGCCTTTGAGGAAAATGGAGGAAAACCAGAAACAAACCCATTTGGTGCTCGAGCGGTAAGGCTCTACCTTCGCGAAGTTCGCGATCTTCAATCGAAAGCACGAGGGATTAGCTACGAGAAAAAGAAAAGGAAGCGTCCACCACCACAACAACAACCACTTCCATCACCACAAGGTGCAAGTGCAACTCATTAGAGATCAATTCTCACTCTCTTATTAGTCTCTTCTAAATTCTAATAATATGCACTTTATAAAAAAAAATTAAGAAAATTAATATTTAGGGTTTATTTTTTTCTTTGTTTAATAATATGTGAAAGCACTCTCTGATGTGATCTGAAACAACACATAGAGTGTTTTCTCTTTGGATCCTGTTTGGTTGGTGTTATGTTACAGAAGAAAAAGTGTTAGAAAATGTGAGATATGATTTTTCTGCTTTTTAAGATATTGCAGTGTTTGTACTGGTAGTAGACTCATAGTGGCCTGAAAAAGTTTAAGCTATGAGTGAAGATACATATCAAGTACATCATCCTTGTGTGATTCTCACATTCACAACCATAACATTATTCATTATATATATATATATATTTTATATATTCATATATATGTTTTTATTTGTATATCGACATGCAGCAGATTATGTGCCTTTAATCATATATAATCACTTTTGGGATATTTATAAATTTTCTATTTTTGAAGAGTTGAATTTTACTACAATTGTTAGCAATTTGATGTGCCACAAATAGAAGCTTACATTTGTAGCAAGTAGTCACTTCACTTCCATACATAGTGGATTATTTATTTTGATATGATATGATAAGTGATTATTTGTTCATATCTACAAAAGAGTATAGTGTTCTCTTTTCTTTATCACTTCCTTTTTTAATTCCTCTTAGTAGCCACTTACAATACATATGATGTATTTTGTGTGGAAAGAGAATGATATTATAGGCCTTAAAGCAGCATAATATTATGTTCTGTTTCAAACTGACATGCTTTATTCATTTCTCTACTCATTAAGACTAATGGTTGACACATAAATTTCATTGATGATCATAGTGATTCTTGTGTGAAGCATAGTAGTGCTGTCATTTCAAATTATTAAATGGAAATTGCCAAAAATATTAATGGCAGACAATGTAATTCATCCATACTACACATTCAACTATTAGTTTTTATTGCTACCTTCAATTATTATTAGCGATTATGTTTGGTATGCACAAGTGAGATGAATTTTTTATTATAAATCAATGCACGTAGAGATTAATTAATCTTTTGATATAACTGAGACTTATTTGAGAGATTGATTTCTTCCAATAAATATTTTCATTGAAATACTATGAATGTGAATATTGCAATCCAAAGACTTAATTGGGGAAGTGGAACGAATATCCAAAATAGTAGAATCCAATTTTTGTTTTTTTTAAAGGAGTAGAATCCAATCTTAGCTAGTCATCTATATTTATATCATTTTTCAAGCAGTATAGATTCACATGCCATTTATAAGACGTTGTCCCATGTTAAGGTCAAGGTGATGATTGTCTCTACTTATAAATTCATATTCAGATAATCTTATATTCGATGTGAGATTCTTAACATGAAGCAGACAAATAACTTTCGTAAAATCAAGTATCATGTTTGAGATTTACCCGTGAAAAGGCACCAAAATTCATGAATTCAAAATTCTAATGCATCAAGTGAACAAGTTTTTGGGATTGTTCTAACACGTGTGCATAGTGTTTCAGACTGGGCCAAAGACCCGCGAGTCGGACCGGGCTATCAGATCCACACTAACTAGCAGAGCATAACATAAGATGGACACACCCTTAATACAGAGGACTTTTGCTCGATAGGGACATGTGACCACCTGATAACGCCGCCCTATCATCAGACAACACATGTCACAAACACATTAGGGCAGAAGCTTTTTAGATTCTTACAACCCTAATTATTTCCTTACTTAAGCTTGTCAAAAGACCACATCATGTACACACTATGTAACCCTAAATATACCTCTTGCTTTATATACATATTGACTTGATCGTTGGATTGTGTGTTGCTGATACCAACCCCTCCTTCACAACGAGGTTCAACTACCAATAACTGTCAATAGTCTATAAGAAAAAGACTTATTACCAGTCTTATCAGCCATATATTAGGTCTGAAGAAGATCATGTATAGAGTGATGTTCCAAGGAGTTTGCTCTTCACAGATAAAGAGAGTCTTAGTACCTTTTGCCATTCTTGTGACTATACTCACTTATGCAAGTTGCGAGGGATATTTGAAAGCAGCAACCTTATTTGTTTAGAGTAACAAAATAATTTATCCTAATTAATAACATGAATTTGTATACCCACACCCAATTAACCAAAATCTCCTTGTATCATGATATGCATCAATTGATCATATGTTTTTATAGTGAATCATTATATTCAATCAATCGATATGCTCCTTTTAAACACAAATTATTTAAAAGAATTCAAATTTAATTCTTAAGAATAGAATTATTGATCGTTTTTGCTTACCTTTTTTTTTGTACAAGGCTATATCAAAAACAAAAAAACAGAAATCAATCGTTAGTTGGTTCAATGGTGATTTACGCTGAACTTGGTAGGGAGGACCACGGTTCCATCCCCGCAATTGCGATCGGGAGGAGCTGAAACAACTTGATGTCAGAACTGACCTCCGAACCAGATTCAACTGGTGGTGAAAACCAAAAAAAAAAACAAAAAGACAGAAAAAAGAGACTAGAATTGCTTACCTCTCAATTGAATTCTAAATTATTACTCGTAATATTTATTTTCTCTATATAGCAGCTGAAGTTCAACAACTTAGGACAAATAGGTCAGTCAAAAATTTGTCCGTAAATTAGCTTTTTTATTATTATTTTGGCTATAAAAGAATTATTTTCCGCAATGCCTCTTGGTCACGAAGAGACGCCTAGTATAATATAATGTACCTATTATTTTTTGTCAAATGAAACCCAATAGGACATATAGGATATATGCTGTAGAGAATAGCTAATCTTACAACCAGTGGCGTCGCCACATTAAGGTGAGGGGTTCAACTGAACCCCCTGGACTTAAAAAAATACACATATAATCCTATATAATTTATATTTTGAACCCCCTCATTTTTCTATATTGAACCACCGATCTAATTAAACTCAAAACAATTTAACTTACTTATGTTTAAATTTTATTCTCTCTTTATTAGGGTTGACAATGAACCTAAACAAGTTGAATAAAGTTTGAGATTGATTTAACAATTAATTCGTTTAACTTGCTTGGTTCATGAATAAATGAGTCAAACTTAAGCTAAATATTAAGTCCGTTAATTAAATAAGCTGAACTTAGACTATATATAGTTCGGCTTGTTTGGTTTTGAACTTGTTTCATGAACCAAATGAGTCGAACTTAAGCTAAATATTAAATTAGTTAATTAAATGAGTTGAACTTAAGCTATATATAGTTCGACTTGTTTGGTTTTGAACTTGGTTAAAGAGCCGAATGAGTCGAATTTAAGCTAAATATTAAGTTCGTTAATTAAACGAGTTGAACTTGAACTATATATAGTTCGGCTTGTTTGATTTTGAACTAGATACATGAACTAAATGAATCGAACTTAAGCTAAATATTAAGTTCGTTAATTAAATGAACTAAACATGAGCTATATATAGTTCGATTTGTTTAGTTCACAAGCTGACTTGATTATATATATAACACTTAAAAATATATTTTTAAATAACACTTCAAAAATAATTTAAAATTTATATAATTTAAAATGGAGAATAAATATAATGAAAAAAAAATTCATATCGAATTCTTGATTTTAGTTTCAAGTTGAAAATGAATTGAACCTAATGAGCTGAACCGAACTGCTCGCAAACTATAAACGAGTCGAACTCGAGCTGAAAAAATAGTTTATGTCAAACTCACATCCGTTCAATAATCGATCCGATTCTTATTTGCTTGGTTAACTAACACTTTTTTGTAAGATACTAACCCGACTATTAATTTTGGTAGAACATTTTTTTGGATGAATTTAACCTTAGGATAATTTTTTTAAAAATATTTTCTATTTTTTTTAAAACTATTTATTAATTTTAAGCCGTTTTCAATAAAAAATTTCCATTTAGAAAAACAATTGCTAACTATAATATAAAAAATATTTTAAAGCAAAAATTTTCTTAAAGTAAAATCGTCTGAACCCCCTGCTCCAGGTTCCTGGAGACGCCACTGCTTACAACACTTTTAAAATGTGATTCTATAGACTTCTAGTGGGACATACATATGTGTCTACCACTTGTGAAGACATAAAGGATCTATTCTTCCTTCCTCCATTCTTCTAATTATTTTGATCGTGTTTGTTTTAAGAAAAAAAATTATAATTTCATAAAATGTTAGGAAATTGCTTATTTCACTATAAAGGATGTTAAGAATAATTTTGTTATGCTCTAAGAATACATGTTAATTTTTCCCTTAAATGAATTGTAAAAGAGCTAACTAATTAAATCCATATGTATAATACATAATTGGTTTTTCAAACTTAGAAAAGAAAAAGTTTTCACACTTGTAATATTTTTATATGGATCTTCAAGTATACTTCTTGTCCTACAGACAAATTAAGTAGTTATTACTTATTATTATAAATTAACCTTTGCATATTAAAAAAATTGTGATTTATGTGTGTCCCTTTCTATGTGATATATGTTTCATATAATTATATAAGCTTGATTTTACGTGTATTTAAATATACTTGAATGATTTATTATTTTGGGTTACAGTTTGACTTAACGTATTAATATTTATTATTTTTAAATTTATGTAAAAAATTGTAAAAAGACTAAAATTTTGTAAGGAATGAAAGGGAGTGGTTATGTTGCATAAGCTTTTTACTTATACATCATGCATAAAGAATAAAAATTGCTTAATGCATGTCTCAGATTACTTAGCGCATCCATCATATTTCCAATGCACTCCACAAATTTTTAGTGCACCCCCTAAAAATCTGGAGATGCGCTAAGCAATCAGAAGTATTTATGCATGATACATAAATATGACTTATGCACCATAACTTGTGTTGGGATGAAGTAATTGTTAATTACCTTAAATATATAAACTATCTTTATACTATTTTATTTTCAATTAATTTTTGAATGTCCTTGTCCATCCCAGTCAATCACACGTGCACAAGTTGAATCAAATTAACACTTGTTTGTATAGTAACCTAAGGACTAGTGAATAGTGATATGATATAAGAAATCGAGCAATGGAGGCCAAATAGTAGTAAATTAAAGCTTCCCAAAGTTTAGCTTTCCCATATCCATAACATTATAACTGGGTGATTTATTAATTTTAAGCTATAGTGACTGCAATTTCTGATGAATATCAATGAAAGTGTTCGTCCAATCCTACGGACCAACCACTGCATCCACTGAAATCAAACTGAACCATCCCACGTTATCAACAGTACTATTATTTTACGGATCCAAGTGCAGATAGATACTTACTTCTGGCCTTCACTAATTTCACACCCCTTTTATTGTTGCACCCATTAAAAAAGAATAATTTATTTTTCTCTCTTATCACAGAGGAGGAAAAAAAAATTGGACATATAAGAAAAAATATTACTTAATTTAAATTATGTGTTTGTGTTTATGTGAAGATGGAGTATGAGTTTTGGATGAATTTTTTGGATTTGTATACAAAGAAGAATGGAGGTTTATGAGTTTCGGTTTATGAGTTTATGTTAAAAATTTAAATTAATTTCTGGATTTGTGTTCTTGAAGAAGTTCCAAATTTATGTTCTTTTTTGTTTTGTTTTAAATAAGTTTTTAATAATTAAAATAAAATGTGGAAAAAAAATAAGGAAAAGAATTAAACAGTTCAACTCATTGTGTCACATCATCTGTTTAATACAATCAGATGCTATGAGGGTCTAAAAGAGGAGAATTTTATAATAGCAATGGTGGAATTACAAAAATAAAATTTTACTGAAGAGAAAATCAAAACTCGCCTACATAAAGTACTTTTAATTAATCTATTATATTATGAAAGTTTATTGAAATGGCTTGAATATTAGGACTATATACTAGATATATGGTAACCTTCAAAATTGATTGACCATTGTATTAAAATAAGGAATAAATTATACATATGGTTGTTTATTATTGTATCTAAAATTAGTTTATTCTTTTATCATTATTTAACTTAATTATTGGAGGAGATGATTATGTATGTGGGAGAGCACCAGAATTTGAGGCCTTGTTGAAATTTGGAGATAATGAAAAAAAAATCAAGAAATATTATATTCGGGTTTTTTATTTTAAAATGAGAACTTTGGAGGTTGCATATTTAAGATTTAGGGTTTATTGAGATTTGAAAATGAGGATTTTGGAGGGTGCATATTGAAGATTTGAGGTTTTTAAATTTTGATTTAAGGAATAGAATGAAAAGAGGATGAAGATGTTCATAATGTTTATGAATTTGGAGGGTTCATATTGAAGATTTGAGGATTTTAAATTTTGATTTAAGAAATAAGAGGATGAAGATGTTCATATTTTTAAAATAAGGTTACTAATAAAACTATTATTTAAGTAATTTTTTAATAGAATATGAAAAAAGATTAATATGTACACTTTTTGATAGATAAAAGAGACACAATAAAGATAAAAGAAGAATGTTCTACAATTTAATATTTAAATGATTCTCGGTGTAATTTTACCTTAAACATGATTATATATCAATGATATAATATACTCCCTTCGTCTCTATTTATAAGAGCTAGTTTGACAAAACACGAGTATTAAGAAAGTGAGTTTTAGTATTAAATTGATTGACAGATTATATTGATTTACATGTTTACCCTTACAATTAATTGTAGTGTTTTATATCAAATAAAAGAGAATTTAATGCGATTAAAAAAACTATGCAAAGTAAATAAAGGTAAGTTTGAAAAATAATAATCAATGTCATTGATAATTGTAAAAGAGTCATATAAAAAGGAACAAATTTTTTGTCAAACTATCTCTTATAAAAAGGACGAATGGAGTATTTTATCAAAAGAGGTGGATTAGAATTGCCTATGATAGAATTCTATTTTTTCTTTTTGTTTCTCTAGTGTGAAAATAAGTATAATCTTCCAACAATGATGTTGAGTGGTTACGAAGATGGCAGCACCGCCGCTGCTTTCGGTGGTGGTACCAGATCTGCTTTCGGTGGTGGTGGTGACGGATCCGGTTTTGTATTGGTGGTGGTGGTGGTGGTGTCAGATCTATGTGTTCTGTCGGCGTGGTCTCGGTGAAGCGTGGTCACGGTGGAGGAGGTGGTTCTTGACTGTCGACGTGGTTTTGGTGGTGGTGTGGTGAAGTTGTGGTGGTGGTGGTGCGTTGTGATTAGGTGTTGTTGGTCTCGGTGGAGTTCGTTTGAAGGTGTTTAGGCGGCGGTGGTGGTGGCTGGCTGAGGTGGTGTTTTTTCTTGGTCTTGGTTGTTGTCCTGGCGTGCCCGAAAGGGCGAGGTATGTAGACACTCCGTGTTGACGGACGTTGTTGCTTTATCATACCTCAGGGATGTATTGGCGACAAAGAGGTGTGGATGGTTAATGCCGAGTGTCGGTGGTTTCTCCCTGATACGAGAGTCTCTGACCATTTTCAAATCTGGTGAGATTTGCAGGACTCTTGGAGTCGCTGAGGGGTGTTTCAAGTCTGTTGAGACTTGCAGGTCTCTGGTATCTGGTCGAACTCTACTGCATCAGATGTTGACTGTCGATTCTCTGACAACCGGTGGCCCTCTACCTTCGACTTTTGGGGCTACTTTCTGGATCTGATGGGCCGAGTAATTTTAATTCGAGTTCAGAAGTTAGTGTCTAGAGGTGTCTCCTAGGGTCGGATAGAGGTTTTCTCGGGTAGGTTTAGTGAATCATTATTGGTGTATGGGTGGTTTGGGGCGTTGGATTAGGTGTAGGTAATTGTGTTATATCACGTTACCTTTCGTTGTATGTTCTATAACAATTCCTTTCACTTCTTGTGAAGGAGTTGTTTTTTAATAAATTTTGCCGATTCAAAAAAAAAAAATTTGGTTTAGGAGTTAGTTCTGGTTAGTGATTTCTTCCCTTTTCTAATCATAGTTGTGGGTATTGAACTGTGATCTTCTCTATCAAATTCAGCGCCAATCACCACTGAACTAATTAATTAAGGTTCAATTGTTATCAATTCTAAAAGAGGTTTTCATTTTTAAAATTTTTTATCATAAACTATCTTGAAAAACTTATAATTATACACAAAAACTTATTTATTTGGATAAGTTGTTTCACATAAGCTTAAAAATAAATCAATCCAAACGGGTCATAAAAAGATTTTTTTTCAAACATAAAAGGAATCTATATATATATAAATATTTTTGTCAGCCTACTTATTTTCTCGCGCACACTACAAATTTACAAAAATACCATTGTCCGCTACGTAAGTAACGGATACATCCAAAAATACCCTACCATTACAACGTCAACTACTTAAGTAATAGACGAAATTTTTCCAAATTTCTTATTTTTATAATTATAATATTCGTTATTAAAGTAGCAGAATGGTAAAATATGAAAGAAGTAGGGCGTGCAATAATTGGTAGAGTGGCAAATTTAGGGAAAATTAAGAGGATTATGGATAATTGTTGTAGGTGATGGACCAACATGAGTTATGTTGGGCTGACGAGGATTATGGGCTTTATGGTTTGGGTCAATGTGGTGTGGATGCAGTTGTGTAGGGAAGATGAGACTGCTACCAGTGTTATGTTAAGGTGTGGTTTCAATCAATTTTTTTTCGGATAAATTAAGAGTATTTATCTATGCATCAAGGATTGAATAGACATTTTAACTGAGTTGATACACCTAAATACTCTCATCGTATACCTATATCTCATATTAATATAAATAAAAATACATATTATTATTTACAAAAATACATATTTAACTTTTTTATTTATCAAAATCTTGTTTTTATTAATTTTTACATGACTTTTTTTTGTCTATTTTATGGTTTTTTATACAACTGTTCACTACAGTAATATCTACAAGCATATTAAATGAGAAAAAAAAACTTTGAACTTTGAAGAAGTTGCCATGAAAAAAGAGATTAAAACAATGAAAATTTTGAGATACTGGAAATGTGATAAGTTTAAGGCTTTGAGTTAAATGCAAACAATGTCTTTCTTGGTATGGAAGATGATATTTTATGGAAGGCTAAACTATATTTTTGGTCCCTTACGTTTATTTTAGGTTTGAATTAGGTTCCTTACGTTTTAAAAGTTTCAATTTGGTCCCTCACGTTATCAAGATTTGCATTAGTTAGTCTTTTCCGTCAAATTTTTCACTAATTCCGTTTGATTCTTACACGTGATTGACAGTTTAGATACATGGACACTATTTTGGACATGTTCAGTGCCATTTGGGATGCTAACTAAGTAAAAAATAATAATTAAAAATAATATATATTACTTATAATAATGGAATTGGCCCAAAAAAAGTGTCCAAAATAGTGTCAATGTGTCCAAAATAACGTCCACGTGTCCAAACCGTCAGCCACGTGTAAAAATCAAACGGAGTTAGTGAAATATTTGACGTAATGGACTAACTAATGCAAAAGTTGATAACGTGAGGGACCAAATTGAAACTTTTAAAACGTAAGGGACCTGATTCAAACCTAAAATAAACGTAAGGGACCAAAAATACAGTTTAGCCTTTTATGAAAATATTAAGAAGTGTGTCCTTATGGCATTTGTGTATTGCCAATGCAAGGTATGTTATGAGATTATGTCGGTGATTGAAGAGCTTCTAACGAGAATAAAAATTTTCCCATAATTTTTCATTTTCAGCCTGATTTTTTCATGTGAAATCCTTGGAGTGATAGAGCTATAAATAAAGTATACAGTGTATACTCCCTACTATTTATGGTGGAATCAGGATAGTTTTATCAAACTATAATTGTCGCTCTAAAAAAAAATAAAACTATAATTGTTGGTGAAGACAATGTAAAAATCGTAAAGTGCGATTCAATGCATGAATTTTAATTTTAATTGACCAAAATTATATTTAATAGAACGATCAGAATTTCCAAATCATAAAATAAAATAAAAGAACCAATATCAAGAATGAATTGGTCCAAGTGATAAGCGATTTGGTCATTTTAAGCACGTTGTCAGAGGTTCGATTCCTACCTCATGCGTAAGGAGAAAATCCAATTAAAAGGGGAGAACTAACTTTGTATGTCCCACAGGTTTCCGACGAAGATTAGTCATCGCTAACGGCATTGGTACGAAAAGTTTGAGCTAAATTGGTATAGCTCTTGAGAGAAAAATATTTCCTTTTGTTTAACTCTTCTTTCTTCTTTGTTTATCGGAGAGGGTAGTTTTATGTCATTTTTGACCAAGAATCATCCCTCCTACATCTTTTCTTTTTCTTCTTTTAATACAAATAAGTGGTTTTCATATAGTTATAGTTTTTCCTTGTGTTTTTTCGGGATTTCTTCGTCTGAGTGTGCCACTGTGTGTTGTCCGTCTTCTTTGTGCGACGCTATTTGATTTCCCGTATTGTTACGGTGTTCATTTCTTTCCTATTGAAACATCGACTTCAGTCAACTACAGATCTAACAATGATTTGGACATCAACATTGCAGATCCGAAAACATAGACATTCCGGTCATTTTATCTTTATCATATTATTTGTAGTAGACATTTCGTCATTGTATGCTATTAACTTGGATGTTGTGAGTTTGTAAAAAAAAAAAAAAAACTTAGATGTTGTGGATTTGTTCGCAAATTCATCATTTATATTTGCAGCAATATTATATATGACTTTATTTGATGTATTCCATCGATTTGAATAAATGAATATCATTTTATTTTTTTGTCAAAAAATAACGTTTGAGCTCAGCAAACCGAATCCACCCGAAAAAAAAAAAAAAAACTCTAAAAAGTGCAATTAATTAATCATTTAATTTAATTAACGGCGCCACCGACACCAAGTTCCTTCGTTACCGCGTAAATTAACGGAGCTCCAACTTCCTCCATTAATGCAATGCAATCATATTCATCAATACACAGAACAGAACATAACAGAACAGAAAGAATATCTTCCTTTCTTCTTCTCCTCTCTCTCTCTCTCTCTCTCTCTCTCTCTCTCTCTCTCTCTCTCTCTCTCTCTCTCTCTCTCTCTCTCTCTCTCTCTCTCTCTCTCTCTAAATGGGTTCTCTACCAGCATTTCCAAACGAGCATTCTCCCAAACAAACCATCAACGGCCTAATTGACGAAACTACCCTCGTCGATCTCTTCAAATCCCAACAAAACCATCTCAACTTCTTCTTCGACCGCATCGACCATTCCCAAACCCTATCATTCACACGCGCTCTCCTCAACTCCACCGGCACCGTTTTCTTCACCGGAGTAGGCAAATCTGGTTTCGTCGCTCACAAGATCTCTCAAACACTCGTCTCTCTCGGCATCCGTTCATCTTTCCTCTCCCCCGTCGACGCTCTCCACGGCGACATCGGAATCCTCAGTGATCGCGATGTACTCGTTCTCCTCAGCAAATCTGGCGCCACTGAGGAACTTCTGCGTCTTGTTCCATGTGCTAAAGCTAAAGGCGCGATGCTCATCGCTGTTACCTCCGTTGAAGGTAACGCACTTTCTGCGGTGTGTGATATGACCGTGCATTTGCCTTTGGAGAGAGAGCTTTGTCCTTTTAACCTTGCTCCGGTTACTTCGACTGCGATTCAAATGGTTTTTGGTGATACTGTTGCAATTGCGCTCATGGCTGCACGAAATCTCACTAAGGATGAATACGCCGCTAATCATCCTGCTGGTAAAATCGGAAAGAGCCTCATCTTTAAGGTTCGCATTTCTCTTTTGTATGATCTTTCTGTTTAATGAACAAATTGCAATAACAGAATCTCCAATTTTGTTTTTGTGGATCGCGATTTAGATTAGTGAATTAATCGGATGAATTAGGTTTCAGTGAAAGCAATTTGAAGGAAATAATTGCGATTACAATGTAGTTGAAGATCTATGAAATTGTGACTGTGTGATTGTGATTTAGAATTAATTGGATCAATTAGGTTTCAGTGAAAACGATTTGCGGATGAGATGTAATCGGTTGTGATTGTGTTTGTGTGTAGGTAAGAGATGTGATGAAGAAGGATGAGGAGCTTCCAATTTGTAAGGAATCTGATTTGATTATGGATCAGCTTGTGGAGCTGACGAGTAAAGGATGTGGATGCTTGCTTGTTATAGATGGTGATCGCCGTCTGATTGGGACATTTACTGATGGTGATCTGCGTCGTACGCTCAAAGCTAGTGGTGAAGCAATTTTCAAACTCACTGTAGGGAAAATGTGCAACAGGTAACAACACAGATCTGAAGAAGCGTTTTGCTTATAAAATTTTAATCATCATTTTCCTGCCATAATTTTTCAAACTCAAAAGCTTAGTCTAAAGTTTTTTCACCCCCTAACTTAGGAAGTTAATAAGGATTTATATTAGATCTCTTGTTTGCAGACATTAGCAATGTATGAAAGATTCGTGTCCATTGGAAAATATTAGAATTGATTTTGCGCCTGTTGAAATATGATTTTAATAAATATACAAGTTTTTGGTTAGTGTTACATAGAATTGAATCAATGGTTTATGAAACATCGAACTCATTTTTAGCCAAATTTATGATTTGTGCATGTGATGCTTGGTCCACAACAGGTCTGTGTAATAATATATTGATGTTGATCTTTTGTTTTTGGGATGTCAGGAATCCGAGAACTATTGGTCCAGAGGCTATGGCAGTGGATGCCATGAAGAAGATGGAAGCACCTCCATCACCAGTCCAATTTTTGCCTGTGATAGATGATGACAATGTCGTGATTGGGATTGTCACGTTGCATGGTTTGGTTTCAGCTGGGTTATGATTATGTGAGATTAATCATAGAGCCTGTTTCGCTATTCGTTCATTGAATCATTCTTTCTAGTTCGAGCTATTAGCATTTGAATCCGCCCAATTCCGAGTGGGAATTTGGTGTTCTTCTGTAACTCTATTACACGAGGATTCAATAGGATTTTTTTCAACTCATTTTTGGTCCAAAAGGGTGCAGATTATTTAAAGAAAACAACTTCGCCCACACCCTCTCGACGAATAATTATCGACAGGACAGATACTGTATTTTGTCCAGAAATACATACATATCTTGACAGCACAAAAACTGTGTTTTTTGTGGATGTGTACATTCAAAAGAATTTTTGGGTGGGAAATGTTCCTCCCTTGTTTGATACTATTTTGGACCTACTCACCTCATGGGCCTGGCTTTGTATCACTATATCCGTGTGTCTATTGTTGTTGTACTTTCTGGAAGTAAAATATTGCTGTAACAGAAGATTTTTGTATATTATTATCAATTTATCGTTGTATATTACACCGATTTGAATTGCTCGTTTTAAATTTTTTCAAACATATTTTAAAAGGTTACAAACAACACTGCAAAGTACAAATATATGTGCGACTCCGATGAAGTGATTTCTCAATCAGGTGTTGTATGAGAATCAAATCTAATGTAAACGTGATATAAAAAGTTTATAAACACATGTTCATATGAGAATCAAATCTAATGAAAACGTGATATAAAAAGTTTATAAACACATGTTCATATGAAGGTCGATCTAGTTACTAACAATTATGCTCATACCATACCACCAGATTGTTTTAGCTATGTTCAGTATCATGGTTGGTACGTCAGAATCACAGTAATCACGGTGGTCTATCGTGATTTTTCAAAAGCATGTAGCTTCTGGATGGATGACCGTGATTTTAACATACTCATGTAATACCAAACATACACTTAAATAGTTGAAAAATGAACTTCTATGGCCACCTTTTAAAACACTCTACATGTCAAAAGTTCAGCTTTGACCAAATTGACCTTATATATTATTGTTGTTATAATATGAATAA
The DNA here is from genome assembly GCA_030408175.1 of Trifolium repens. NCBI lineage: Eukaryota > Viridiplantae > Streptophyta > Magnoliopsida > Fabales > Fabaceae > Trifolium > Trifolium repens. The sequence goes on from CP125848.1 coordinate 47,967,534, forward strand.
AATAACAAATAGACAATTTTCTTGAGAAAATAAAATATGAAAGACATGAACAAGCTTCTTATACATTATTTAAAGATAAACGAACGTATAGTTTGTTACAAGGAAAAAAGAGAGCATATTTGAATAAATTCTTCTATCACAAAAAAAAATTAAAATAATAAAGATGTTGCCACATTTTAATGGGGAAAGCAACTTCCTTTGTGCTGCAGCAAACACGAAGGTACACCGAATTGTAGCATGAGAATCGAATGAGGAAGAAACAACAACAACAACAACAACAACAACAACAATGGTGAACAACTCTGAATACAAATGGTTCTGATTACTTCTAATAGAACAAAAGTGTTTGTTCTTTTATATTCCCAAGTAATCTTAAGCTACTTGTCAACCTTTGTAATATACAGTACACTAAAATAACCAGTGCCACTCTTTGCATTGAAATTTATTATCACACAGATAAATCTAGAGGACACTAAAAAGTAAGCTTCCTTTCTAGACCAGCTTTCTACACCTAATCGGATTCTGAAGAACTAGACGAAACTTCAACCAAAATGTTTTCCTGTACAAAAGACAAGAAACGCGAACGTGGAGTTTCAGAAGCTTTTGGGTCTCCTACTTTCTTTGAAGTTGTGAACTTATCCCCAACTGCCTTACTATCAGGTTTGATCCCAGCAGACTTACTTCCTTCGCCAATGCCTGTTGCAACAGAATTGTGCCCCGCCATTTTCTCTTTAGCTTTGATCTCGTTTGATATTGTTGAATGAAGTGAAGTTGTGTTCCTTTTTGGATTAATGGCGCACGAACTATTGTGAGTGCTACTAGATGTCTGCTGGGCTTGGGAGGCCTTTTCTCTTTGTTTCCCCTCTGAAGCATTTGGTGTTGCCTGCGATTGACACCGTCTCCACTTGTTGTATGCATCTTGTGCCCACCGCGACATAGGTTCTTTCAACAAACCTTTTGAATCATTAACTTTTTCTGGGGTTTCTTTCGATTTCTTGGAGGCAACTGAGCGCACGGTTAAACCAAGATCCTCTTTAGCCCATTTATAGACTGAACTTAGTTTTCCATCCAAAGCTTGATGAAGAACCTCCAATTCACTGATTTCGTAACGGAAGAGGAGAGTTTTGTCTGACCAAGGGCAAGAACAAAGCTGTTTCGAATGATCAAGACACGCATACTTGTCATCCGAACATGAACAGCCAACAGCAGACAGGAATAAATCACGTAGACATATACTACACTCCCTTTTACAACTGGCATCAAAATTTTCATTCATTTTTTGTGATTTGAAAGAAGTTGAAATGAATTTCCTCTTCAAACTTTCACTCCTGATACGAAACTACACAAACAAAACAAATATAATCAGTTTGCATACGAGATTAGCTCTATAAACAATCTTATCGAATCTTGATTTATGACTGAAGGACTTACATTCAAAGCTTTTGTTAAGATCCCATCTCTTTGATAAGCATCTTTACATATTAAGTTGTCGGGCGTGCTCTTCATACATATATCAATTTCCCATCGGGCCCTCACAGCTTCCCTTGCTGTTCCCAGTAACAGCTTATCGTATGAAATTAATGTCTTTCTCTTCTGTTCACAATATAGTTCTACTACATTCTGTCCATGTGGCAGCCACTCAAGAGGAGCAAAACTTGCTGCTTCAGAACAGTTGAAACCACAATCAAATCCTGAATGATATGCTCCAGGTAAGACAAGAACAAATTCCCGAGGATACTGAACACAACGATATACTGGTATACCAGCATCCTTCAGTATTGAGCAGGATAACTGCATAGCCTGTACCAAATATTCATACCAAGAATCAATATCTCATATATCAAATAAATAGTGCCCATTGAGTTAAATCTATGCTTCCGCGCCCATTGTCCAATTGAATTTCAGTTGATGAACATAAAGAAACACCTAATTATCAATCCATCAAATATGGGATACATCACTGTTACTTTTCACTTAAAAAAACAATATTCAATAGAAGAAGCAATCATATTCTTACCAGATTATCATGCATATCAGGCTGTCCTGCATACATATTTAGCGCTCGGAGATACTTTTTCCAAATTGTTTCAAAGTCAGCAGCAAATCTTCCCGGGACACTATACCATACTTTGGGTTCACCCAGATGCAAGCAACACAATGAGTATAATTGGTGCTCTTCAACTTTCTGTTTTGTCAAATAATTGTAAACCTCTTTAGTTACATTTTGAATTTTATCTAGAAGTTTTCCACCAGAAAAATTCAGGAAAGAAACAAAGATGCAATAAATCAATGACATTACCCATTTGAGTGGAGAAAAGCACATTCCTACATGTACCGTAGGGGAAAATTTGCGTGCAGCTTCAGGGCTTTCAAAAGAAAGAAGAGAACCTGGGAGTGAAAGCATATTATTTAAGTACCATCCAGATTTCAAATATTCAGGGTAATTATTCGCCTTTAGAGGATCAGAAACCGTTGGAATTGGAAATCCACTGCTAAAATCTCCAGCCTCCAAAGTCTCACCACAGAGAACCTGTAGAACAAATGTGGCAGAATTACATAATATTTTCACAACTTGTCAATGACTATATATAGAACTTAGAAGGCATTAAACGATTCACTTAAATTCATCAATATACCTCAATTTCTTCAGTTGGATTTTGAACAATCCGTCTGTATTCATCCTCAATATTCTCAACAGATGGATCAGAATCCATAATCTTATTCTTATTCTTGTAGTTGAAGTATTGGGTCTTAAATTCATCTGCCATTTTCTTAAATGTTTTGATAGTGAATTTAGGACCATGTTCAGGCTCATTGTTACCGTCTTCAACATTCACGTTATTAGGGGTGCAAGTGCTTCTATTACCAAGATGAGAGTCCGTGTCTACTTTCATCACTTTTCTTCTCTTGGTTTCTGTAGTATCATGAGAGCTAGCCATAATTTCTGGTTCATGCTGAACTTGGTTCCCATCAATTCGCTGAATTCGAGCAACAAATTCAGAGTTTTCCAATACATTCTTTTTCTCAGGAGTACATGGTGGTTCCCAGCTAGTAGGAGGGACTATACGGCAAATTCCATAAGGTTCTGCTCTTGAACGTATGCTTGCGATATATTTAAGTGTGTCTTTGAATTCCTGCATGATGTAAACAGCCATATGAATCCACATTTTTTGACATAAATCAAGAGATACACATGAAAACACAAGAACGAATACATAGTATCACATTTAAATAGTAGATACCTCTTCTGTTGGATAGAAAATTGGAACTTCCTCCAGAATTTCTCTTTTCGCGTCCTTAGGACGCCACCTCGCTGTTACCTGGTTCAAGATTTTGATAAATAAACAACCAAACAAAAATATATATGAGAAGTGGTCGTCTCTAAAGCAATATGGAAAGCTAAGGTGAAAGGCATGTCTACCTTTACACAAGTACTGCATTTTGGACATCCATATGTGGTCCCTTTTGGACGAGAAGAATTTGTAAGGGGATTCTAAAAAAAAAAAAGAAGTTTAAATCTATTATAATTTTGCCTTCATACTTAAAACAAACCAGTCATTAAATTAAAGTGTTTAAAGGTTCTAAGAGAAAGAAAATGTGGGAAAGTACATGAAATCATGAAAGCAGAGACAGAATTTTGTTCTCCGAATTTGGATTCTTAATTTTAGTTAACACTGAACATATTTCTTACATTTATAGTGTAATTTTGTTCTCCTGAATACACTTATCTCTAACTGTTCCTAACCAACTTATAAGTTCTAACAGATAGCTGATTATTTGCTACGAGCTATCCAAAGCGTAATTCATAATTGTAATTATGTGTGTATTCTACCAGTAGCAATAATTAGATATTGCCTAATTCATGAAATAATATCTTAGTAGTCCGACAACTGTATACCAAATCACCAGACACATCACAAAAGCTCATATGCAGAATAATACACAATTTGTCTGTAAAAGCCGAAAGATACCATTTCAGTTGTTTTTAGTTTTCCGACCACCAGAGAACATATCTATTGTTAAGGTGTCTCAGTCATTGCAGAATATCATTACTCAATATAAAACAAAAGCAACACTGATTTTTTAAATGGCCAAGATCAATTGCAAATTGTTAATATTCCCACAATTTTGCTAATGCATATGCATCTCATTTCAGTTTCAATATTCTGGATCTAATCATTAATGAAAAAACTGCAAATTACCGACTTAACCACAGGAAGATGCTCTGTGTGAGATTCCTCAGGTTTGCGCTTGCTCTGGTCCAATATTATCCACGGCCGTTGCATATAAATCTGATTATATGAAGAAGTGTCATCAATCTCAGGATTAGTCTCTATTTGGATTGGGTCAGACTTATCGGTTTTCGTAACCTTGTCATCCCTTTTGAGAAAAAAAGATGTTAGGGATGCAAAACCAGGCGGAACTGAAAGATTCATCTTCTCGATTTTGGAACAATTAGTTCAATAATCTGCTTCCATCATCACTGCAGGCAAAAGCCAAACAAATATTATATAAACAATATTGGCACTAACACAATGATAAATTAGACAACAACAATTCACATCCTTACTAGATAAATTAGACAACAGACACTATTCGAGTTACAAATGTATCAGTTATCACTTCAGGACTTGCATTTGTGTGCTTTAATGTGCAAGGCCAAGCAGTTTTGTTGCACGGTGGGTTCCCATATTCATTGCAAAATCACCGCATATTCCCACGACAACGTAGAAGTTTGGATTGATAGCTTCAGGAATTTCAAGCCAAACATGCATTGGGACACGATTTTACAATTTCGTGGTTTTGAAAGCGGATCCAAACTCATGCATGTTTGGTTCCATTAGCCAAAATTGATTCTGGAGGTGCAAAATTGATTTTCACATATTTTGTTATCGGGCCCGTTCGGATTTGGTTTATTTTTAAGCTTATAAAAATATCTTATGCAAATAAAAAAAAACTTTTATGTTAATTCATAAGTTTTCACTAACAAAAATTGTATCTTTATAAGCTATTCTCTCATAAACTATCGTGAAAAACTTGTAATAATACATATAAGCTTATTTATCTGTATAAGTTGTTTGTTTCGCATAAGTTCAAAAATAAGTCAATCTAAACGAGCCCATTATAAGTAGAATTAATTTTGCCTCCAAAATTCTAACTTGAACCTAGTTTTGACTCTCAAAATGTGACTTTTACTAACTCAAATTTTCATAAATGTATCGAAACAAAAACTACTTGGCATTCAATTCGCTTTGAACTAGAGTTAGAAAAATGTGGAAAATAATCTAAAGTGGACACGAGAATCTGACAAATTTAGCATCTAAATTGAACACACCACACATTGTAGTAGTAAATTGTGAATGAAATTCCCAAAATTAAGTGCATTTCTAACCTATATTGTTAATGGCGGTGCATAGTGGAGCTCTGATCTACTGCGACACAACTCTCTGGTGCGTAGGCGGTTAACGCGGCCGGAAATCGCGGTGGAGAGAAATGGGAAAACCTTATGGGCGGAGTTTGTTGCGGCGGGAGGACGGAGGTGAAACACTTGGCGTGTTTTCCGGGCAGTTCAGTTCAGTTCTGTGAGACTTCAAATTGTTTGTTTGAGTTGCTCGGTTTTGTTGTTTTATTTTTCCTCTGATCTCATCACATGGGCCTCTTAAAAAAAAATATAGTATACTATTAGGTCAATTTGGGTCTTTAACACTCATCATCATGATCAGTCTTGTTAGCCGATGTTTTAATGTGTCATTTTTAATAACCTATTGTTTTTCATCCTTTTAAGGTTTTTTTATTTTTATGATTTTCAATATATAATTCATTTTTTGTGGTTACAACAAACTTTAAAAAAAATTACGAATTTGTAGGAATTGTAATTTATTATGTTTAAAATCATACAAAAAGTATATAAAAAAATGCACATGAATTTTATGTTTATCAATTTACAAAACAATTTCAAATTTAAGAAACACCAAAATGCTTCATTGAATTGAATCGTCCAACATTCTAATATCATTTAAAATGCTCCCTTTGTTATGTTGCTAACATGTCACATGGACACCCCCCCACAACGTCAAGACCCCATCCAATAGCAAATTTGACAAACATTGGACAATTGCAGGATCATTTGATATTTTGTAAATTTGAGGTTCCAATTTGATATGCACTTACAATTTTATGATAGAAAATATTTTCCCCTGTAAACATAGTTCATTTGATAGAGATGTTGTTGTATGCAAGGACAACAATTTGAATTTCGCACATTTCACTTATTCACTTTCAAAATGAAATTCTAAGTTCTAACCACTAAACAACTTAATAAAAAAAAATTAAAAATTGCTTATGATTCACAAAACTTACAAGGCAAAGTACCTTATATAGCTCATTAAACACTTGCAACAATATTTATATTACCTCCTTCCAAAAATACTAGCGGAGCTCAAACACATAACTTCTCAAGATTTTGTTTTTTACATTTTTTTTACTATTAGACTAAAATTGGAGTTATCCAAATTCATATTTTATCTTCTTTTCCTATGATTTTATTTTATCAACACCTTTTTTTCTTTTGTTACTTTTTTTTTTTTTTGACAAATTGTTACTTTTATTTATTATTTTTAAACTTTGTTATTTGTTATCAACACTCTTCTAAGATTTGAAGATTTCTCTTCCCACCCCCCACATCTCTTTTTCAACCCCCAAAAATCCAATTTACCCCTAACTTTACCCACCAAAAGATGTGTTTTCAACCGTTTAAAAGTTCGGTTCACATTTAACGAACTTTTTTTAAGGGTATAAACGGAAACTTAGGGGGCGAAAAAGCAAAGTAGGGGGTGGGAAGAGAAATCCTCCAAAGATTTTATCGAAAGCCCAATAATAACTATAATATTATAAATCCAACAAGAGACAAGACAAGTCTACCAAGTGAAAAAATTTAGTCCTACCCCTACATTTAGCCTTTCACCCCTAAAAAAAACTCAATATCCCATTTTACGCCTTTACAATTTTGGTTCACCCATACATTTAATCAAAGTTACAAACCGAAAAACTTAAAAAAAGAGTTTTGAAATTTAGTCGCAGTTTAACTGTGACTAAACTGAAAAATTTCGGAGAGTCAAGTTTTCCAGTAAAATAGTTGCAAACCAGAACAACTAAAAAAAAATTCGAAAAGAATTAGACACGGTTAAACCATGGCTAAAAACCGAATCTAAAATTTTTGAAAACATGAAACAAACTTAAACCAAGTCCTAGAATTTGTTCCGGTTTTTGGATAATTGTGGATCTATTCAGTATGAATCTGTCCAAATCTATGATGCCTAGGTACGGGTACGGTACCGGTATCCGGTACCGGTACTGGTACGGGGTACGGCATTTTTAGAAAAATCAAGGTACGGGTACGTCTGTAAATATTTTTTTTAATATAATTATATAAATAAAATAATAGAAGAATATTGTTAAAACAAATAATTAAACATAAAAAATATCAAATAAGTAATTCAAATTATTCAAAAACATCAAAACATCAAGATTTGTATGAATAAAATTCGATTGAACCTATTTCTTTCCAATAAACGAGTGAATAAATTCAATTACTACTTTATTATTGCTTATCAGTAAAGCTGCTACTTTTATATTAAACAAATAAAAAACATAAATCTTCCTATAAACAAAAAAATGAATAAAAGAAAAGAAAAAAAATTGTAATTTTTTGGATTCGTGTACCACAGGAGTACCACGCGCGTACCATAGGAGTACCATGCGTGTACCCATTGCAAAATAAAAAATAAAAAAATAGGTACGTCATCGGTGCGTACCCAAGGAGTACCATACGCGTACCGGTACCCGGTACGTACCCGGTACCGGTACTCTCCCAAAAATGGAGTACCCATGCATCATAGGTCCAAATGGTGACAAACAAATCAAACATTAAAAAACTAACTAATTGATTTTTATTTGCTTAAAAAAAACTAATTGAAGGAATGTACCCATTTTCAAAATCAATTGACAATCTATGAAAAAAGTTTAAAAATATTCACAGTTTTCTAACTACTTACTTAACCAATTAAAATCTCAATTAACATTAAAACCCTAATTATGAAAGATTTGCAGAATGGATAAATGTTCTTACATTCTCTCTAGAATGAATAAATTGAACCCTAATTATAAATTGATCTAAAAATGAAACAAAATTTCTCATATGTTCTATAACATTACCAATGTTAGATTTAAGTTATCCATACCTTAATTTTCATGTTTCATTTCCTCTTGCTAGATAGATTATGCAATATATCTTCAATTTGGCAGAAAAACATATTGTCATATATATTTGGTTCTGCTCTGTTTCACTTTGGACATTGTTTTTGATATCCTTTTTAGCAGTTTGCAATATTAGATTCTCTCCTATGACATTTCTCTCATGTGAAATCTCATCCAACCATTTTTTTTTACTACATTTGATTTTCATTAACAAAAGATTATGAAGGGTGTAGATGTACACTGGAGCCCTTCCAGTATAAATTCCACCAGAGAGGAAGCTCACCCGTAGTTGAACACTTCAAAGTTGCATGGAGCAAAGTGAGAAAAACTCACGGGTAATTCTATTTGATAAATATGGTTGGATTTCAAGGTGTGAAAAACACAAGAAGGGGGGGTTGAATTGTGTTTTGGGTAGTTTGAAAATTTCTTCAAAGTTATAAAATTTTTCAGAGTTTGCAGCGGTTAGAAAAACAAAACACAATCAAACAACAACTATGAAAGAGTAAGAGAGAGAGAAAGATAGAGACAGAGAATTTTATACTGGTTCCTCTCACAAACCAAGAGTACGTCCAGTCCCCTTGCACTTCCAAGGGAGTTCACTAATAATCACAAAAGATTACAATGCTCAAGCACACAGGCAAGAGACTTCCAATGCTCAAGTAACACTTACAAGAGACTTCCTTTGCTCAAGCACACAAGCAAAAGACTTCAAACAACTTACAAGAAAAATAGAGTATATGAACACTGATATACAAATCAATGTTCAATAAGAATAAATAAATACAACTCAATGACAAGACTTAACTTAGAATCCTAACAAAAGAAATCTAAGGTTCAATTACTATATGATTCAGAAGCTGAAGCTTGAGTCTTGGATATTCAAATGAGTTCAAGTTGTATTCAAGTTGTTTTTGTGCAAAGGATGATTTTGGCAGAGTAACAGCTCGTTCAAAATTGCTCAATGTTGTTGTACACAAAAACTTCAATTCCACTCCTATCAGTGAGATTTCGCCAGCTGGAAATAGTACGATCTTTAACCATATCAGGCAACCTTTGTGTACGAACAAACTTGGGAATAAAGATTCGTCCAAATCTGGTAATAAGTTCGTACAATAGTACTAACGTCACTATTCTGAGGATAAGGTTGATTCTCCAGCTTTTGGGTTGTCAGAAGATGATGAAATCCAATCATTGTAGCAGAGAATGTTCTTCTGACAAAACGGCTCTCACTGCATGTATCAGAACATGATGTATTCAAAACACAGCTTCTGATAACGTAGCTTCTGATATGCAGCTTCTGACGCGACTTGATCTTGCATCTTCTGATGAGCATGTTCTGGTCAGAATTTGCTTCTCATATCAGAGCTTCAAATGTACTCATAGTGAATATAAAATTTTAGCTTATATATATGCACACTTAGAGTAAATAATCAGTATACCCTATTGTATATTAATACCTTTGTTATCATCAAAACTTAATTGAGTCATGTCAGAACCTCTTTTGTTCCAACAAAAGCTAGCTCATAGGGTGAGATTGCCTTCACATATTTATACATTCAACAACCTGGGAACCTAAACAATATGAGACTTCAAATAAACTTCAACAACCACCCTCACGCCTAGCGTGGTCCTGAGTCAAATGCTCACATTGCCGTCATTAACCCGGCTCTGATACCATGTCAAATAATCGATTATCCCAAAAATTTAAGCTGTTAGGATAGAGCCACATCAATGATTTTATATTATTTCTAACACTATTTCATTTCGTCTATGTACCAAAAAAAATTTGTTCCCACCAAAAGTTAAACCCGGGTTCTCCTGAATAATCCGTCCTAGGGATGCCCATTAACAACTTGAGCCCAATATCCTGGTTGAATATTTCCAATCTTGATCACACCACTAAGTTGCGGGATTCAAAATTTGGTGCACGCCTACGTAGAAGATAATATATGAAATTCTAACACGTGTTATTGTGTTATTAGAAATCCGGGTTTTTGTCCCCGTGAACATAAACTGATATTGCTATATGTATTGTTATATGTAGGTGTCGAGGTACAAAACTCGTAGTTCTATTTATTCATTTTTTTCTTTTGCCTTTAATCACTAGTTGAATCTGGTTTGGAGGTCAATTTTGACATCAAGTGATTCTAGCCCCCTCCTGATCGCAGTTGTGGGGGATCGAACCGTGGTCCTCCCTACCAAATTCAAAGCTCGTGTGTTCTATTTATTCACTTTAAAGGTGATATTTTTATCACTTAGACTACTTGACTAATAAATACAATTTAGTTGGTAATTATAGGAACATTTAATATGGTATAATGTGTGTGTGATTTTTTGTCGCTGTATCTTTTGCAGCTTTTGTTGTTGCTGGAACTATGTGGTATGGTTCGGCAACTACACCGATTGAATTATTTGATCCTACTCGTTACCAATGGGATCAGGGATACTTCCAGCAAGAAATATATCGAAGAGTTGGTGCTGGGCTAGCCGAAAATCAAAGCTACTTGATGGAAAAAAGATAAAGGGTCTTGTTAACATATGCAATATAGAAATTTAACATTTAATGATACAAGAAATTTAATGTTTGAAAAGTTATAATACATAAATTTCAAAAAATAATTTCTACGTTTGTCTTTTGTTTTCTTAACATGTGCCCCAAGGGGACACATTAACATTCACCGAAAGATAAATTCAAGATAACTTCAAAAGAGTTTCCTAACATGACCTCTTAAAGACTAGTACTCCCTCCCGTTCTATATATAAGAAAAAATTTACTTTTTAGATCTATTATAAAAGTAATGTACCTAGTCAAATACTAATATAGACTATATACATTACTTTTTCAATAAATTTAGAAAATCAATTTTTTATTTTTTTTGGTAATCATGAGGGCCTAAGCCTGAAAAAGAAAAGGATTACACCGAGATTAGGAGTTGTGATTCCTAGACTATCAGCTACAAAGAGTTCCTTCATAAACTTAGAAAATCAAATTTTGCTTATATATAGAACCAGATGGAGTAATATATGCTAATCTAGAGTTTTTTTTAGTTCAATGTCAAATTGAGCGGACCAATCTAATTTATAATTATTGGACAATATTTTCACCTTTAAAAAGGTTCATGCTAACTAGTGTCCCCGAGACACTAGTTAAGAATACCAAAAGAAGAAAATTATGCATAGAAAACTACACCTTTTACATTTTCTAAAGATTGATTACACAAATTTAAAGAAAATTTTACTATATTTGCTTTTTTAACCGGGGGCACTAGTTAGCATTTTCCTTATTATAAAAATGGATAGTTCTTTTCTACTTTGATATGTTGTATCCGAACATTTCGTGCCCCTTATACCCTCTTTATTAATATTTTTTCTCTTTTTAAAATCTATTACTATATATAAAAAGGATATAAATTTTTGGGATGGCTTTTTCATTATTCCTATTTTACCCCTAAAAAAAACTAAATATTTGGATATGTTGAAAAATAACTTCCACATAAAAATAGATTTTCAGTTTTTTTTAAATAATTTTTTTTCTTAATAACTAAGCACAACTTCCACAGTAGGTTTTCAATTTTTTTATAGTAAAAAAATAAATATTTTTTCTTCTTAATGACTAGCCACAACAAAAAAGGAGGTTAAGTAGTTATCAATTAACTAAGTCCAATAAAAAAAGGATTAAATAGTTATTTATATTTGCACAATAGAGAATTTCGATCACAGCAAAAAAATAAAGAGAATATCGATCACACAAACGGACATGAAATGACTAGTAAAAATAAACGAGACATTTGAGAATGTGTTAGCAATTTCAATAATTTTTTTAAAAAACTATAATATAATGAGACCGCTTACATAATAATTGTTTCTACATCTCTCTAGCCGTTTTTAACAAAAATAATTACTGAATGAGTTTGATTGATATAACATTGGATGGTTTTCAATGTCTTATAGGATTTAACTTCTTAACTTTTCTAACAAATAATTTACTCCCCAAATAACTTCTTAACTTTTTTAAAAAATTCATAAATTTTCCCTCACTCAATTATATGGATCGCAACCTCAATTATTTGAACCCCTTTCATTTTCTATAGTGTTTATCAAGTGAAAGCTAACTATTAGTCCATTATGGTGAAGCTGTCCATCAATTTCTCAATGTAACATTCAACAAGAAAGTGTTTTGAATAAAAAATGATACTAAAAAGAGAAAAAGCAAATTTAAGGAAATGAAGAAAGAATCTATTTTTACCTTAGCTTATGGTGGACTGGAGGTGGGTATCATGTGAATAATTGTGCCGACAAATAACTAACACACAGTAAAATTACGTTACAAATAATACAAGAATCACATGATTATAAGTTTCATTGATTAATCAAAGTTTCTACCTATAAAAACCATATATTAAAAAGGAGAGACAACCCAATATCTCACAAGCTTTGCATGTCTTTTTTATTTGGATACTCTGCATCAAGGAAACTATGTAGTTGAAGAAATTTGAATAGTCTAATCTTTGATAAATCATGTTTAACATATTTTTAATTAAATTTCATTTGCAATTTACAAATTAAAATATGAACATCAAACATCGATATAATAATTTGAAATATGTGACTGAAAAAATTGTATGATCATTTTTTATTTTATCATTGTGTTGAACCATATTGCATTTTTTTTATTTGCCATCAAAATATATGTCTACTATGTATGCATTTCATTAATAGCAAAATAAACATACAATAGATTTACTGTATGTTTGGGAAAGATCAAATTAGACATCTTATCCATATATGAATGCTGTTGTTAGAATGCATGATGAATAGACGGAAGATTCCCGTTGAAAACGATAGGAGGGGCAGCGTGGTAGCATAGGTCAAAAATAAAGACAAGTATCATTCATCAAACTTTTTCGGATTCTCTTGCATGCATGCTTCGGATGTAAATATGTGTTTTTTTTTTTCTTCTCATTTAGCGGCTAAAAATTCTACCATAAAATAGATAAATGTATATCAGGATTTAAACCTCAGTTATTTACATATTTAATACAATGTTCTATCAACTGTGCTTATTTATTAGTAGAAAAATGTTAAGTAGCGACTTAGTGGCTGATGAGGCCGTCACCGTAGTCGAACAATAATTTGACTATTATTGGTATTAAGGGTGATCGTATCCGACCCAATACAAAAATAAACCACAAACCGAATCAATAGAAATCGAAAACTGCAAAAATCACATTTGGTTTGGATGTATTTGAATGACTTTTTTTATTGAACAGCAAAAACCGCAAACACCGCGGTTAACCGCTAAAACCGCATTAAATTTTATTATATTTCAATACCGCTAAAACCGAATTAAGTTTATATTATATTCCAATATACATAGCCCAATTACCAAGTCAGTCTACCAAATTAATGGAACTTCATTGGTTTAGATGACTTTAAAAACCAACTGAACCAAACCGAACCGCATGCAGGGCCGGCCCTGAGCAAGTGCAAGCAGGCCCACAGCTCAGGGCCTCAAGATTTTTGGGGCCTCTTTTTTATTTTTTTCTGGCCCATAAATTAAACATATGGTCAAGTAGTTTTGTTGAGACACTATATTATCAGATAACAAATGGCCTAGTGGTGCGCGCGCGTGTATCCATCATTTCTGCAACATAGGGTCGCGAGTTCGAATCCCATGTGGTGCACTGTTTTCTTTTATTTTAATTTTAATAGAAGTCTCATTGTATTTATGACAATTGATCATTGAGACACCCATATGACATATCAATTATAATTTCCTTTACATAAACTATTCCAAAAATGATTCCCTTTCACAAAAGGATGAAGTTTTCTTTTTTTTAAAAAAATAAAATAAAATTACTCTATAACACATAAATAACTTCACTTTTTTTTTTATTTTTAAAAACTACATTTTGTTATCTCTTTGAAAACAAAGAATTAATTTACTAAATTTAAGTTATAATTTTGTTAAAATCACTAACAAATTTTAATAATATCATCTTGAATATGATTATTTTTTAATTACTCTTTTTTTAAAATTATCGGTTCATTTTTATTGATATGTCGCTTAATTTTTTATTTATCAATTGAATTTCAACACTGTGGAATGATTTTTTCTTTATGTTAGTTACACGGATAAATAACTATTTTTGATGTTGTTGATACCTATTTACAATTTAAATAAATAATCTTTTAAAAAAAATAAAAATTTATTAGGGATCCAATTTTATTATTTGTTCCGGGCCTCCAAAATCTCCGGACCGGCCCTGACCGCATGCATTTTGATCTCGCGATTAAGATGGCTTTTATGCTCAAAACTGAACCAAACCGCTTCGCGAACAACCCTAATTGGCATCAAGCTGTTAGTAATTTTAAATAGGGTAAAATAACTGATACCCCCTATTACCAAACCGCTTCGCGAACAACCCTAATTGAAACAGAAAAAATTTTGCTTTATTAATAAAGATTGAGTTTCATTCCAAACCCATCTTCTTCTTCTCTACCTCGCGCCCACCATCAACAACAAACAAGGTTTGTAATTTTTTCTTCTCAACCCAGATTTCTTCATTCCCAACCCATCTTCTTCTTCTCTCTTATATTTGTTTTTCGTTTTTCTTGTTTTCCCATCCCTGTTTGTAATTTTTTTTTGATTAATTTGGTATTAGGTTTTGGAAAAATGGGAGGAAGCAAATGTTCATCAATTGAAACCTCAAGTGTTACTAATTTACCAAGATGTGGGTGTGGTCATCCTATGAAGATGTGGGTGTCAAACACAATCCAAAATCCTAAGAGATTGTTTTGGAAATGTCGTCAACATGGTGTAAGTTCTTGATTTCGAATTTTTTTATTTTGATTTGAAAAACAAAGTTTTTGTTTAATAATTAATATGTTCATGAATTCATATTTGCAGTATGATTCATGTGAATTGCTTGTATGGGATGATGAATTGGACGATGTGGTAGCTGCGAACCGACATTTCGGACAACAAAAAAATTGCAAGACCTGTGAATCAATGAAGGAGTTTGGGAGAGAGTTTGGCAAGGAGTTTGGAAGGGAAATTGGGAAGGAATTTGGGAAGAAGATTAGTCACTTTGTGATAGCAATTAGCATTATGTTTGTGATTTTCTTTGCAATGTTATGGAAATCAATGTAATAGCTTACTTAGAAGCTTAGTAATGTAGCAAGTAATTTGTTGGATTATGAATCAGTTTCATGTATTTTAGTTTTAGTTAAGTGAAATGTTAAGTTGTAATTGTTGAATCTCAACTTTATAATTCAATGAAAAAATGGTTTGTGTTATGGAATTTGGCAGCATAAGTTTAGTAATGTTAAGCCTAATTTGACTGCATAATTGGCAGCATAATTTGATAACATTTGATAATGAAAATCAAGTTCAAAATATGTTTGAAAGCATAATTGGCAGCATAAGTTTGACTGCATAATAAACTTGATTAATAAGCACAAAATTGTGCAATTGTCATTACATAAAAGGCACAACTATGGTGCATAGGTTCTTATACAAAAAGACACAAAATTGTGCAATTGTCATTACATAATGGCACAACTATGGTGCACAAGGTTAACATAACCAGTTTGCAAAACAAGCACATATAATGTGCAACCTGTAGCTTAACAACAAAAGACAGGCCCAAGCATTCATAAAACAGAAATTGTCATCAACATAAACATAATAATCTAAAACATATTCTATTACATATTAGTTCTTCTTTGGCAAATTCTTCCATGACTTCAATGATCTAAAACAAGTCCCAAGCTTTGCAGCATCTTCATCATTTTCTTTGATCACTATAGGTTGTGTCTGAGATGAACCAACTCCAACTATTGGCTTGCTGTCCCATTTAGCATTAATCCTTTCACTGCTTCTTCTTTGTTTTCCATGGTACAACTTTGTTCCTCTAACTTTGACCTTCTCAGCTTTGACTTTCTCAATCTTCACTTTTTTTTGCTTGCTATGTTCTTCTACCCTTTCTTCTTCACCTCTTTTCTTCAAACTATATTGTATATCTCTAGCAATAATTTCTTCAAGTGTAAGCATTTCATAATCAGCTATGTCATCAAAAAAATCTCCTTGACTTGGTTGATCATGTGTTGCAGCATCAACAACTTGACTAGCTTCAACCACCTCATCATGTGTTGCATCCATAGGCACTGCACTTGTATCACCCACTTGATCAGAGGCATTTGTTTCAGGCACTGCACTTGTATCAGGGGGATTTGCATCAACCACTTGACTAGATTCAACCATAACAGTTTCTTGTGTAACAGTTTCTTATGTAGGTGCAGTAGGCACTGCTGCTGCAGCTTCAGGCACTGCATCAGGCACTGCAGCTTCAGCCACTGCTGCTTGTGTTGTAAGTGCAGTAGCACTGTTGCTGGCTGCTTCTTTGCCTTTACCCTTTGGTGGTTTTCTCTGCAATAAAGTAAAAAATTACTAAGTAAGTTAACACCAAACAATTACATCAAAGTAAATTAACATGAAATAAATACTAAGTGAGTAAGTTACCTTTCTCTTGAGACCATTTGGGTCTTGTATCTTGCTTTTGCATGACCCTGCATTATGTCCAGGCTTGTTGCATTTGGTACAAAAGTATACAACACCTTTTCTCCTTCTCCTAGCACCCTCCTCACCAACTTCTCTAATCCTTAGCTTTCTAGGCCTTCCAGGACCATTTTTATACATAGGAGGCAGAATATTTTCCTCTACACCCTCAGGAGGCTTAGGCCACATATCCACACCATTAATGGCACTCACAGCAAAACCATAGCATTTAGCATATTTATCCCTTGAATAGCATTCATCAACAAAGTCTATAGGATTCTCTGAACTAAGACCTAATGCTGCAACAGCATGTCTACAAGGTATGCCAACTAGGTCCCAAAAATTACAAGTACATGATTTTTTCTTAGTATCAACAATAAATTGTTGACCATTAACAAAATGTGCAACTTGAAATTCATTGTTAATCCTCCAGGTTGGTTGCCACTGTCCAGCCATCAAAACCTCCTTATGTAACCTCCTTTGAGGCATTGAACAAATTTTATGTGGCCATTTTTCTAATTTTTTGACAGAGCTAGACATCCTATTCATCAAATACATCCTAATCCATTCACATAATGTTAAAATTGGATTGTCTCTAGCAACTAGGATAGTGGCATTAAATGACTCAGATAAATTATTCATAAGCACATCACACTTAGGATAAAAACTAAATGCATGCTTACACCACATCTTAGTAGGGACTCCCATTAGCCATTCCCAAGCCTTCCCATTAATTGCCTTAAGTTCATTCATCTTTGCTTCCCAGGCTTGGTAGTAAGTTGCTTTGGCTGCACCCATCATCAAGTCTCTGATCAATGTACCTCCACCAAACTTCTTCTTAAAATTGGCATAGAGATGTCTAAGACAAAGTCTATGCTCAATTCTAGCAAACATTTCATCAAAAACAGCTACTAATCCCTACAAAAACCAATCAGAAAAAAAAAGAAACAAACAATTCATCAACACATCAGATCTGCAAAAAGTTTAAACTAGATCTAAAAATTAATTGAATAAAAAATTGAAAAACTTACCTTTTGTTGATCTGATATAAAGACAAACCTATTGTCTTGTCCAACATCATCCATTAGCTACTGCAAGAACCATCTCCAGCTCTCTTTAGTCTCTGTTTCAACCACCCCAAATGCCAATGGAAAGTATTGGTCATTTGGGTCCCTTCCCACAGCAATTAGAAGCTGCCCACCATATTTGGTTTTGAGATGACACACATCCACACCAATGAAGGGTCTACATCCATGTATGAAACCCTTTTTGCATCCATCAAAACAAAAATAGAAAGAACCAAATCTAGGAGGAAGGGTTGGATTTGGTCTTTCAACACCAACAGTAACAGAGTTATGCTTACACTGTTTTTTCAATTCCTCAGCATACCTCCTTAACAGAGCATATTGCCTATCTGAATCCCCTTCAACTATTGCAGTGGCATATTGTTTAGCTTTCCAAGCCCTACTCATGGTAATCCCTAAAGAAAAGTTTGTTCTCATGTGTTGCATAATATCCTTGAGTCTAACCTTTTGGAAAGTTTGCATTAACTTCACTACTTCCTTTGCCACCCACTTAGAGTTTGCAGTCTTGTTATTTAATACCCTTAGGCACGTGTGGACCATTTTGTTAGTGGGGGTCTTAATAGCCCATGTCATCTCTTGACCCACTTGGGAACATAAAGCAAAAATCCCACACTTTCTACTGCATACCACCCTTACCCTATTCCTATCATTTTTGACCCAATCAAGAGGTTGACCATTCAATGAAGACCAATCTCTCATTGCATCTCTAAACTCTTGCATTGAATTAAACTCCATTCCAAACTTGAACTTAAAATTGGCATTCATGTGTTCTTTCCTAAACTTTTCATAACGTGGGCCTCTTTCATCATCAGAAGCATCTGGGTCACTACTACCCAACTCTTCAGACTCATAAGCTTTGTCATCAAAATCATTTTCATTCTCATTACAACCTATAGTACTAAGAATCATCTTCATGTTATTCTCAACATCATTCTCATTTTCTTCATCTTCCATAAATCCATCATCCAACCTCACACCTCTCTCATCCTCACTGTCACTAAACTTCATATCTTCATCTATGTCATAATCACTATCATCATCACTTCCCTCATCACTGACATTATGTTCTACATACATTTGGCCTACAATATTATTCCCACAAATGTATTCAGCAAGTTCTACAATATCATCATCTCTCACCAATTTAGTAAATTTGTCAGCAAAACCATCACACCTAGTCCAAATCTTAAAACTATGTTTTTCATATCCCCATCCCATAACCAAATTGATCAAATGAGCCTTACACCACTCATCAGCATTTTCATTACTAATAACAGTTTGAACCCCACCCCTGTAAAACATATTGTTGTCTTCCCTCACAAATTCACCTCCATGATTGAAAACAACACTGAAGGTATTGGAATTGCTGTACATGGAAAAAAACGAATTTTTTTTATAAGCCACGTGTCATAATCTCACAGACAACCCTACCCATACAAACATGTCTATCATACACACAATAAAAACTACACTAAACAACAAAAAATTTGAAAACACAAACAGACAGTCCAAACCACAATAATAGAGTTTAATAGAGAATCTAGCATGTGCATAAAGCTTACATTTTTTAGATTAAACTACAAGATTCGCAACTTTTCAAATATAGAAACTCACCTAACATTGTCGTCTATCGCAGCTGATTGAAGCTTCTCCGTCTTCGTTTGTTTACCCTTCTTCTCCGTCGAGTTTATCTTCTTCTCCGTTTTCGCTACTGCATCGACCTTCTTCTCCGTCGTCGCCTTGATGTTCGTCTTCTTCGTTTTCTTCTTCATCGCCGTTAACTTTTTCGTTTTCATTTTCTTCAATTTGGGCACACGTGAAATGAAGGGGGAAAGACAAAACCAAACTACTTTACCAATTCCTTTTGTTTTAATTTTTAAATTTTTTAAAATACAAATTATTCAGTTTGTTTTTTAAATATTCAGTTTTTTACAAAATATTCCGTTTGTTTTTTACCTCCTTATGTTTATGTTTTTAAAATATAATTTAAATGAAATAATTAATTTTTTTTGTTTTTAATATATAAATGAAATAATTAAATAAATAATAAGTTTTGGTTTTTTTTTTAAAATTTTTTTTTTAATTTTTTTTTGAAATTACACGTGGCAGTACACGTGTAATTAAATTTAAATAAAAAATAAAATTGACCAACGTGGAATTGACACGTGGCGAAAATGCCCAGTCAGCTGCCAGGTTTTGGTAATAGGGGGCAAATGCAATGAGTCAATATTTGGCAAGGGGCGAGTTGCAAAGAAAAATTTTATAGGGGGGAAAAGCAAAACACGCCTATATTACAGGGGGGTATCAGTTATTTTACCCTTTTAAATATTTTACATGTCCAATATTTTAGAGATGATATCATAATCTTATATTAGATCCGAGATGATTTGAGCAAAAATTTATAAATAGACAATTAGGTTTTGTTATTGTGCCCCCCACAATTTATATCCACACATCAAACTCAATAGTATTGGGCATGTGATGTTGTGCTATAAGAGTCTCACATCGAATGTGTAATGACCTGAGCATTAATTTATAAGTAGAGGCAATACGAATTAGGATTCTCTCCATTTCCCATTCTTTTCATTTATTCTATTATTATATAGTTTTGGAAATATAAGTGCAAAAATGTGACATTAAGTGGGTCGATATCTCTTTTATACACCCCAAAACATTTAAAAATTTTGATAATGAAAAAAAAATGAAAATAATAAGAAATGGAGAGGATCCCAACTCGAGACAATCCATACTTTAAAGCTGATTTTGTTTTCTATGTTTTTTTTTGTTAATAATATTAATGTACATATTTGGATTCAATAATTGGCGGCTTTAAGCCGCCAAGTAATTTACTGACGAGCGGTTTGTTGAGGGTCTTTTCAGCCAATAAATTCTGATTTCTTGAGGGCTTTTGTTAGTCCTTGAGGGCTTTCGGCCCTCAACAAATATATTAATATTTTCTTGTAGTGTATATGTATCTTTCTCGTACAGATATCCGAATTGAGATTATCTGTTGTTGAAAATAATACAAATTTTATACAGTTTAAGATCTCAGCCACTAATTACACATGAAACGGTTGAAGTTTTAAAATTACTCCAAACGATCTTAGCCGTACAATTTAAATCGGATGGTACTAATCTATTATAGCGTCCTGTTGTAACAGCAGAAAATCCATATCCTATGTAACCCTACCTCGAATGGAGGGATGCATTTTCTCTACTAAGACAATATTAATGATCCTCACAACTTAAATAATTGGTTAATCATTGAAACAATTATTTTTTTAACATTTTACTCAAACTTCTTTTGTCATTCTTAATATTCTTTGAAATTGTTAAAGATTTCACATCTGAGGGCATGAGTTCCTTCACTAACGTAATCATTTGAAGAAAAAAAATATCATGTTGATAGCAATATTTAACCAGGCTCTCTGATAAAAATTCATATTTTTTCTCAAAAAAAAAAAACTTTTAAGTTCGACAACATAAACTTAAATATATATGATATAGATACAAATTGGAGATTAAACAAAGAAGGAAGGAATGCCAAAATAAAGAATCAAGGAAATTATAACTTACTTAGTAGTTTAATTGGGAATTGCTAAGTGAATCCTAGTCAAAGAACAATGAATTTAAACAAAGTCAAAAAATTCT
The DNA here is from genome assembly GCA_030408175.1 of Trifolium repens. Taxonomy (NCBI): domain Eukaryota; kingdom Viridiplantae; phylum Streptophyta; class Magnoliopsida; order Fabales; family Fabaceae; genus Trifolium; species Trifolium repens. The sequence goes on from CP125848.1 coordinate 47,989,086, forward strand.
AAGTAAATCTATAATTTGTTTAGGCGATTCCAAGTTAAAAAGAATCGTGATTTTGCAAAATGTAATTCGCTAAGAAAATTTAAAGTTAAAGCTTATAGGACACTTGTAAGAAGTTCTACATCAATTCGGATATAATTTGAATAAATGTTATAATTTATACTGAGAATAATCATCACTTAAAAATATATACAATATATTCAAACAATTTTGCAATCGATATGAAACTTCTTTAGAAGTACGTTACACATGTTGCAAGCTGACTCAAAATTCTTCGTTTCGGTTTATTAATCGAAAAGGTAGTTGAAAAAATTTAGCTTTTCATATTGATATTTGATTTGGAATAGTCTACTCTCTTCTCTTGAAAGGGTTTGATTGCATCGTATCTCCTTTGTAATGAGTTTAGACTAGGGGTGTTCACGGTTCATAAACTGCACTGAATTGAACCATATAAATGGTTCAGTTTAGTAACTGAAACCACATTTTATAAAAACTGGTTTATTTCTCAAACCAGTTTCAGTTCAGTTCAGAACCAGTTTAGAACCAGTTTACATCTTTAAACCAGTTTAGTTTCAGTTAACTGGTTTAAAACCGGTTTATTTTTTGAAAAACTGGTTTTATACCAATTTTCTGTATTTTTTAAAAAAAAAACTGGTTTCCGATAAAAATAATTTCGGAGTTTTTTTTCAAGAAAAAAGTTCCCGATTTTTTTCGTAAAAAAAGTTTCCGATTTTTTCAGGAAAAAAAGTTCCTGATTGTTTTCAGGAAAAAAGTTCTCGATTTTTTTTCGGAAAAAAAGTTCCCGATTTTTTCGGAAAAAAAGTTCCAATTTTTTTCAGGAAAAAAAGTTACCGATTTTTTCGGAAAAAACGTTCCCGATTTTTTCGGAAAAAAAGTTCCGATTTTTTTCGGGAACAAAAGCTCCCGATTTTTTCGGGAAAAAAAGTTCCCGATTTTTTTGGAAAAAAAGTTCCCGATTTTTTCCGGAAAAAAAAAGTTCCCAATTTTTTCGGAAAAAAAATTCCCGATTTTTTCGGAAAAAAAGTTCCGATTTTTTTTTCGGGAAAAAAAGTTCCCGATTTTGTCGGAAAAAAAGTTCTCGATTTTTTCGGAAAAAAAGTTCCCGGTTTCTTCGGGAAAAAAGTTCCCGGTTTGTTTCGGAAAAAAAGTTCCGGTTTTTTTTCGGGAAAAAAAGTTCCCGATTTTTTCGGAAAAAAAATTCGCGATTTTTTCGGAAAAAAAGTTCCGATTTTTTTTCGGGAAAAAAGTTCCCATTTTTTCGGAAAAAAAGTTCGCGATTTTTTCTGAAAAAAAGTTCCCGGTTTTTTCGAAAAAAAAGTTCCCGGTTTTTTTCGGAAAAAAGTTCCCGATTTTCTCGGGAGAAATTTTTCCGGTCTTTTTTCCGCTTATTTTTTTAAGGAAAAAGTTCCCATTTTTTTGGGAATTATTAAATATTTTTTTTAAAAATAAAATAAAATACAATTCATAAATTTAAACTAGTTTTGAACCGGTTATAAACTGAATTGTAACTGTTTTTAAAAAGTGGTTCAGTTCAAAACTGTATTAAATGGTTCAGTTTAAAATATGGTTCAGTGCAGTTCGAACTACAGTTTGGTTCAGTTAACTGGATTTTTGAACACCCCTAGTTTAGACGACCTTATACTCTCACTCTCACTAATAAAATATTCGGTTATAATAACAAAACAAAAACACCTAACCAGCAATGTGAAATTTTTAATCTCACAAGATCATTGAACATAGCAATGATGATTTTTTATTTATTTATTTAGGTAACGAAATAATGATGAAAATAACACTTAATATAAACATTATACTATTACAAATATTCGACAATACAAAGGATATATTAAGGGCCTATATATATATATCACCCGATACAATAATATACTTAAGAAATCATAGTGATTAAGAAAAACCTAACTAATGACCACACTATTATATATCCTCTTATTACACATATATATACCCCACAATCTTGAAACATCAAATCCCAATCTAGCACGTGCCTTTGCTCCTAAAAGCAAAACACCATAAATACATTCACAAATAAATGAATTTTGAGAGTTTATGATAAAGAACCTTATAATAATAAATGTACATATACATATATAAATATCCATATATATCTTTTTATAGCATGACCATATTATTATTATCAACCTCAAATCTTATTGCATCCAAGTTTGAAGCCACGCCATCTTCTTCTACTAGACTATTTTCTTCCAAATCCATGTTCCACAAGAATCCATATCCATCATCACATTTGGAACTAATTTGAGTAATAATACTATCATTATTATTATTTGGATGATTTATTTCACGTGAATAGTGAAGGAGATTATTCATGATGGAAGTAGTATTGTTTTGGTTTGGATTTAAATGATGAAGTGTTGTCATAGATGAAGAAAAAGAATCAATTCGGTTATAGGGAATAGGGATAGTTTGGTAATTTGTTGGAGATGATGACGACAAAGTTAGGGATGGAGGTGTTGTCTCATACATGAGTTGTTGTGTGTTGAGTTTGGAATTGTTATTGTTGTCTTCTTTGCTTTTGTGAAAGACTCTACACAACACCCAGTCCTCCTGTAATCAACAAATATTTGACCTAATTAACATAAATATATGTGAACAACAAAATATACACATAAATAAACTTTATCCTCACACCAAAAATGTGTGACCATCAAATTATTAAAATTTTATTTTTAATGACAAATATATTATGTATTAATATAAAAAACGAAAAAGTATAAGAGAATATCCAAAAAAATAAAGAGGTATAATAAGTACATTCCATCAAATTATTAAGGTAGTCTTTTATTTTTCTTTTGTCATAAAATAAAGTAGTATTTTATTTTCCGCTAGAATTTATTTTGTTAATATGAACATTTTGATATGATGAAGTTTTGTTAGATCCATACAATCGTTTAATTCATAAAAAAAGGCATACATTTTGATATGACAGGTGATTTTTTTTATGTTTAATTATTATAAAATGAGAATTTCTACAATACATTTGAAACAAAAATTTGTAATTTTTTGAAAAGAAAAAAAAGTAGTCGAAGAAAGAGTTTTGAATAAAATTTTATTATTTAGCATTGTTATTTTTTATTTAGATCTGAATAAAAATTCTTACCAAGAAAAAATTAAAATTAATTTAAATTTGTTAAGATTTAGTTTAGAATTAGATTTTAATTAAGACTAGATCAATTTGAATTTTGATTCAATTTAAAATAAGGACGAAATTTTTAAATTTAATTATTTGATTAAGTAAAAAACTAATTATAAATAAAAGAATTTAAATAAAAGATAAATTTGAAGTAATAACACTTAACCAAAATTTAGTATTTTTTTTACATAAGCAAACTTAATTTTGTTTTTTTTAAGGTGAATTAGTGTATAGAAATTTCACCCTTAAAGTGAATTGTCCAAGGTTTGCTAATAAGCTTACTTCACAATTTTTTTTGTCAGATAGTTTAATAGTTAGACTCATAATTTAAATGTGAAATTCGAAGTTCAAACTCCGACCATTTCAACAATATCTCTGGATGTTGCCATTTAAACTATTATGGGACTACTTCACGAATTTTATTTCTTTACATCATCACATTCACATTTCATTTTGAATGTTCTATAATTTGAAATCAATTACTTCAAAACATTTAAACTGCGTCATGGGTATCCGGAAGCAACTTAAGATCAAATACCCATCACATGTTGTTGAATATTTTCAATTTTCAAGAAAAGCTACACTAGAAAGGTGCTTTTGATTTATTTTTTGGATTTCGAATAACCCATCTGTGTTAGTTTTTCTTTTTCCCATTTTTTTATGATTTCACTGTCTGAGTAGGTAACATAGTGACTAGAGATGTGTAAAAAAAAATAGTGACTTAAAATTTCACCCTTAAGATGAATAAATGAGATGACCAGAGTCGAACTTCAGTCTTCAACATATATCATGTAATGTCTTATCAATTGAGATAAGCTCACGAGACGAAGGAAAGTTGAATTTGAAATCTTTATTATTTATTTTACCAAGCTTTACTCCCCTATTTTGATTGAATCTGGATTTTACCCCCTATTTTAAAATTCAGAATTTTAATCTCTATATTTTATAATTCTTTGAATTTTGTCTCCTATAATATTTGACTAAATTTTGCTTATGTGATAGTACTGATGTGTTATATTACTATCCACCTCATTAATTATTTATTATTAAATATTCTTTTGAAGTATAATATAGATGAACAGAGTTGTGTTTTATATTTTTAAGCAGAAATCAATTTATACTAAATCATATTAATAATCAAAGGTCTTGTACCATTTCAATGTAAATATCAGAAAATAAACTTACAAAATCACCTTTTAAAAAATTGAAATTACTAAATTGTCAAGTTTTTTAAATAAGACAATGTTACTATGCTGATTGTTAGTTTGTAAAGGTGATAATTAAACTAGAAATCAATTTTGACAATTTATTCTTTAACTCTTTTATTTTAATCACGAAATCATATTATATTTATACCTTCTAAGAAATCCATTTTTTTATAAACTTGGGCTTGGTATGTGGCCCGATAGATATATGATGAACTCTGATGACTGATATTATCTTAATTGAATTTGATTCTAATTTGTTCTATAAAATAAAATATTTATGTGAAAACTTCCTATTAAATTTTTATATTATAAAACTCAACTTTTGAACTCAACTTGGTATGTGGCCCGATAGATATATGATGTACTCAAATTTTTTTAACAGAAATATAAAACTCAACTTTAAAGATAAATAAAATCGTTTCTTTTTCTGTACAAAAAAAATTCGGACTTTAACATAAACGCTAATAATAAGTTATATTTTTCATATTAGATCTACATCATTTTAATCAAATTAATTTGTAAGATGAATGTCAATTTGATTTGTAATTAGGGATTTATGAGGATTGTTTCGTTTAAGGATCTAAAGACGGAGAATTTTTCTCCGTGGATATGGGGATGAAGAAAAAAATCTTCTTGAAGGAAGTTTTGTGAGTTTGAACTCCGTCTCCGAACACTTTATTAAAATAACATTTATATGCATTTATTTAAGTACTCTTTATGTTATATTCATTTATATTTTCACATAATGTGTGTGCATAAATTTATTTTTTGTGATATTTTTTTTTGAACGGGATTTTTTTTTGGTGATATTTATTATTGTCATAACACACAAAACTCACGATAATGTCTTAAGTTTTTATTTGTTTTATGATTAAACATTTTTCCAACCAGTTATAATGAAAATAATAGAAATTTAATAATTTCTTTAATGTTTATGGATCTTTGCGGGAACTATGGGGATCTCGGGGATGAAGAATACTCTCCGAAGTGGAAAATGAGGACGGAAATAAAAATTATTTTAAAAGGTCAAAAATTGTGTGATAAAGTACTCTCTGCTCGTTTCCTTCCCCGCTGACATCCCTAATTGTATATAGACTAGTTTTATGTCTTATCCGTTATCTCTTTTCTTTGTGAAATTTGATTTTTTTGGGTAAACTCTTTTCAAATACTTATATGTGATTAAATGGAAGACTTGTGAGATTTTTCTCCTCTTAACCATCCAATTTTTAGGAAAAGTGATATTGATAATCTTAGATTATTTGTCTACTTATATTTATATTCAATATAAGTTTACAACATTTCAAAAATTAAAAAGTAGATTAAAAAAAAATGTGAATTCTTTGACATATATTTTATTTGGAATCTTATTTGGATATGTATATCGTTACACTGTTAAAATGATTAATTTGATTTGACAGGTATACAATTAATGTTTATTAATTTTTAATCTATCAGAATTATCCACCATATATCAATACATATGCAAATAAGATGTATATCAGAGTGTTCATCTTTCTATTATAAAAAAATAAAAAATAAAAACTGACCTTAGGAGGCATGTGAGGTGTCTCCAAACGAAATTCATGCATAATCCATCCAGTTTTGATACCATTTGGAGCTCTGTTCTTATAGAACACCAATGTTTTCCTCATTCCTACAACCTCTTGAGTGATTGGATCTAACACCGTACGATCTTTCCCAGTTGCTTTCCAATACCCAGAGATAGTTGCTCTATTTGTTCTAAATCCAGTTGCATATTTACGGTCCCTAAAGCTAAAGAAATACCATTCATTTGCATTTAGCTTTGCCACCTCTGCATGGAATATTGCATGTTATAATCAACACATGAATGATGGGTCAATTTTTTTTATATACCAACAACAACAATATAGTACTAAATAAATAGACAACACGTGACTATAAGGTAAGGTATAATAGTACATGCAATTAATATTGTCTAGTAATTCAATTTTAGAAATTATTTATTGTCTTTTGTGTGTTGGAATCACATGTCATCTACTTCATTATGACATCAATTTTTCATGGTTCCTAAGATGACACCAACATATGGTGTTTCATGACATCAATTGGTGGTTACATTTTGCAAGTTTTAAGCATCCAAGGTACTGTATTTGCTATATATGTATAGCCTATTTCTTTTCTCCATATTATCTCATTTCAAAGTTTTTATAACGATAAAATCGAGCTAAAAATATTATGTATATACCCTTGCATAAAAATATTCTTTTTTAATTTCTTAGATTTTTTATAACATCAAATACTTAAGATGGTATTTTTTTTATTGGTAAATATAATATATATATATAAATATAAGAAATGAAAAAATATACTCCATTAGAACCAAATAATCTTTAAAGTATGATGACAAGAAAACAAAATAAAACTATAAAGAAGTAAGGAGACACACCACCAACAAAATAGAACCCCTCAAAGATCCACCATGGAAAAAAAATACCCTTTAGTAAGAGATCGAGACAAGGATCAACCACAGGTAAAACAAAAACAACAAGAGGGCCTTTACACAAACTCTACTGGTTCAGCATAAAGTTGTGAGGGTACCCTACTTGTATAAGGAATAGGGGGATTCAAAAAATTTATCTAAAAACTACTTCCAAAATAAAAAATTTCACCTTATCAACTGCACACTCGATAGAAAATATCTCTTCCAAAAATAAGACATCATTTTCGAGATTTTAAACGGTATTCAAATTCATTTCATTTCTGTCTTTCTTTTTACTATGACTTACATACATTTAAAAATACACAAAAATTAAACTAATCAAGGACACTATAATTAAATTTTCGCAATCATGCATTTAAAATATTGCTGATTGTTCAATTAAAATTTAACAATCAATATTTGAATTGTAAGGGTTGAGTACCCCTTGTACTCCTTATAATTCAATCTTTTGCTTATCAAAAAAAAAAATCAATATTTGAATATAATTTTTTTCAAGTTTAAAACAAAAATTTAAATCTTCATTTTTTTTATCATCTAATTTTGATTAAGAACTATCACTAATGTCTTGAATGCAAGATATCCCAACTATAAGACCCAAATTCAAAATTGTAATGTGAAAAATAATTTCTTTTATAAAAATTCGCTAATCTTCTTGTTTTTCATCATGAGGGGACACTAACAATGACATAATAAACATAATATGAATGATAATGAGTCATAATCATATCTAGATAGAGAGTCATACATCAAAAGAAAGTTAACTGATGCGTATGTATATTCATACACGTATGTGTTTATTTTTAATCATATATACTGTTAGTTAAAGACAGCAGTGTTGATTGCTTGATGAAAATGTATTACTTTCTCTACTTTGTTCAATTAAATAATAATAGTTGCCAAAAATTTATATACTATATCTTAAACGTAAAATTAAAGGAACACTTGTCATATACACATAATTACTAATTAATTAATTAATTAAGAAAAAAGTAAAAACTTTTTTTTTTCATATGAAGAAATTATACAAAGGAATCTATGCTGCAAAATGATAGGAGTTAATTTGTTTATATACACTGTCACCAAAACTTTGTAGTATGAGGTTATTATCTCATCTTAAGAATAATAATAATATATATTATACTGTATGGTGCATAGTACTTGTTTATTTTGATTCGTTGCTAGTGGCAGAATCTTTTATATATATATATATATATATATATATATATATATATATATATATATATATATATATATATATATCATGTATTATTCCATAATGTATTAATTGATGCTTCTAAATTAAATTAAAATAATTAAATATATATATATATAAAAAAAATTAAATTAAGTAATTAACTCTTTGTTGTCTTGTAGTACTTCAAAAGGATAAATATTATCTTCATAAATTAATTACTTTATCAATCCCATTTTAACTGGAAGAAGAAAAATGTTTGGAAAGAAGGGAATTGAATAGATAAAGGAAAAAGACATTGAAGAAACCGTGTAGAAAAAAAAAGAGTACCAAAAAAAATCATTTGCATCTTCATTAATGTATTATAGTACAAGACATCTATGTACAAAAGGCAAAAACAATTATACCTACAAATCAACATCAATTAATGGAGTATATGTTGTATTAATTAATAATAAATTAATTATTATTAAAATAAATAAAAATTGGTTATTTTATTTATTTGATAGAGAGGCAGAGTATTCATGAATGGAGGAAGACATGGTTGTCAGAGCAGATTCATGAAGGAAGACAACACAATATGATGAAGAAACATTAAAATATCTTATATGTTTTTTATGATTAATTTGAAGTTAATACTATATAGTATATACTAAATTTCTTGTAACAAATTAAGACACAAACAAAAGGAAAACAACAAATGAGAAGAGATTTTGTATAGTATAGTAGTGACAAATAAAATAGATCTTCCATAAATTCAATCAAACAAAACTATAACAAGATAAGATACATCATATCATATATATCAAGATAAGAAGATAATTCATATAATTAATTAAAAATAATATATATACCAGGAAGTTGCCATGGTTCACATATGTGAAGATCAATTTCAATCAAAGTACCCTTAAGAACTTCCTCATTTGTGATCTTTTTGTAAAGATAGTGACAAACCAATTCTTCATCACTTGGATAAAATCTAAATCCAGGAGGTAGTGAAGCTCCTATGTCTCTCAAACCCATGTTTTTGCTAAAAAAAATAAAAAAAAAAAGAAGGAAATTTAATGAAGATTATGTGGATTAGAGTTGTATAAAGAAAGGAATGTGGATAATGTATATAATAATTGAGAAACTTAGAGAGAGTTAATCATATACTTTGGTATTTTGAAATATTAAGGTGAAGGCAGAAAGGTTGGTACCTTGTATTTATATATAGTTAGGAAGATAAAGAAAGTTTGTCAATTTAATTAGAATTTTGTTACTACAAAATATTCAAGCAGGGGCATGCTTGTGTAAATGGTTAGTTATAGTAGGAAGTTTCAAGATTAACTAAAGTTACAAGAAATCTCTTCTACAAATAAGGGGAGAACAACTTATATGTAATGTAACTATATGAGAGATATATACAAACACTCCAAATTAAAATGCCCTTTTTCACTTTTATTATTAAAATGTTACTTTTCTTCCATAATTTAGAGGACAAACTATTATCTAAAGATAACTGATTAATCACCTTTTAGAAAGAAAACAAAACTTCCCAAGCCTATGAATTACTCAACTTGGATAATATAATTATTAACAATTATCTATGTCTCATTCATGCCTTAGTTTTAAGAACTTTAACTTTTTTGTAAAAAAAAAAATATAATTAATTTTTTTTTTGAATGGGAACTTTAATTAAATAGTTGATAAGCTCTTTTTAAATTAATTGTTTTGAGAAAATCCGAGTTCGATATTTGATGGTATTAAACAGTTTTTAGTTAAACTTTATTTAATTTACGACCAAATTCTAAATTATCAGGATTCTTTTTTTCTAGGAGTTAGAGTTAATATAAAAAAAATATTTGTATGAATTTTTTTTTTAACAGCAATGCAATGTGTGTGTGTGTATATGCAGCACTCAACCCACCCTAGTCGAATAAGTACAAAGAGTATTCTACCTATTCGGTTATAATGAAAAAATCCCACCAACTCAAAGCATGAGATCTCTCTACCCAAGGTCTATTCCACCCATACCGTTATTTAACTATATAGTCATACGTCTATAGGATTAACTTTCCTTTCGTAGAACAAACACGGTGAATGAGATTTCTTTACCAGTAGTCATTGCCAAGAGATAATCCGTTTAATTATCTCTACTACTTCTTGGACATTGATCATGAATTTTTCAGGCGAAAATTGCATCATTCATTGATCTCTTCTAAGTGCCTCTGTCCCTGCCTCCATGAGACTAAACCAATTATAGATCTCCAACCATATCATCCATGCATACAAGCACAACAAAAATAAGCGATCCTCTGTCTCAGGCCGCTCTTTACAAAACGGACATAAAGCCTCGGCTCGGATTGATGACACTTCTACCAACAAAATATACTCTTGTCATTAGCCTAGCAAGTAAGTTTTGCCATTAGAAAACCACAATCTTTGATGGAGCTCAACTATCCCAAACACCATTCACCATCGACGTCGGGCAAATACAATGAAGATTAATTAGAGGACAATGATAGTCATTGGATTAGTTGTAAGAACTTTATTAAATCGTCACTTCAATTATATACCTCTTAAATGAGATAATTTGTGTAGGTTATCGCTGATTAAATTACGGAAATTAAAAAAATAATTGATGGAAATATTAAATTTATTGGCTATTCATCATAATATTGTTTACGAATTTACCCTTTAAGAGAATTTCTTTTTTATAAAAGACTAATAAGGCGCAAAAATATCATTATTTTGACACCTTAGGCAGCATCAATCCTCTACAACAACACAAACTAAATTTATTGTGGAACACTCAAACAAAAAATAAATAATGGTCAAGTACTAAAACCGATTTATAATACACCTTTTAATTTTTGGTATACCGTTTGGATTGACTTATTTTTTTAACTTATGTAAAACAGCTTATGCAAAAATAAATAAGTTTTTATATATTATTATAAGTTTTTTAAGGTAGTTTATGAAAAACAGGTTATAAAGATACAACTTTTAATAGTGAAAACTTATGAATTAACATAAAAATTTATTTATTTGCATAAATTATTTTTGTGAGCTCAAACATAAGCCAAATCTAGAGGGACCATATTATTAATTGAGTTTTTTTCAACTATATATACCCATTAACTAATGCTATCCCCTAACCCCCATTATATTTTATAAAAAAAATATCAATGCAGATTTTCGTCCTAATTTGTATAAGAAAAAGAAACACTTTTTTTTTTTTTTATTGAATATCCACGTATACATATGTAGCAATTAATCTTTTGAGTCTTGTGATACTCAAATAAATAGCAAATTCTCTCAAATAATGTTAGATACATTTTGTACGGTATAAAATTCTATTTAAAAATTTTATACAATATATATACTTTCGTTTGTTCCAAAATAAGTATTGTGCATACATGTTAATATTTTTAATTAATTTATTATTAAAATTTATAAAAATTGCTATATTGATATATAATATATTTACTGAGACAAATTGAATAACATCTTATATTTCAACAGGTATCTTTATATATTATTAAAAAAATTGAATTATAAGAAGTACAAGAGGTTAAAATGTTATACCACGTGCATTTAAATGTTACACACGGTTAAAATGTGACAATTATTTTGAGACTGATGAAGTATACTATTTTTTTTTTTTTTTAAAAACTAAATTATTCCACCTAAATTTTTACTAGAGAGAATCAAACATATATAAGATTTTACGGAGAGCAACCAATATCATGTGACCAAACCCGAATGGGTTGATAAAGTATATATACTGTTAATTCCAAATCCAATGAACATATCCAACCAATAATGTTGTAATGATAAATTGTCTTTACCAGCGACTTTGATTGATCAATCAGCATCAAATGTCCCTAGTACAAAGTATAGTTTTTGTTTTGAGGGATTTTTTGTCCAAAATGTTAAGCTAGCTTGGAGACCTCTTGGAAGTACTCCAAACTTTTCCTAGCATTGATTTACTAGATCTATAGACATCTTCATATTTATTTTTTTGGGGTACATTCTAGACATCTTAGTTCATTAATTAATCAAGTTAGTAGTATTTCAATTTTTTTTTTATCTTAGGGTACATTGAATAGAGACTCTTACTTGTAGATCATCCCAAAATCACGTTTTTCGTCGTTTTTCATTTATGTACTTTAATCCAATTTTTCTTTAACATGTGGCATTTTTTGTTTGATCTACTTGTATGTTAGCAAAATATAGCTTCATAATGTAGTCAATTACAAACCATAGTTATAGTAAAAAATAATTAAATATATGTCCCAATAAGTATACACCCTTAGATTGGATAATTTAATTATTAATGGATTCATGCATGGAAGTACAACTACAACTACAACTAGATTTGATCAGTTGGGGAAGCACGTGAGGTGGTGATAGTACATTTGATAAATTCTTTGAGGCTGAGCTAGCACAAAGTTGAACATGGACAGCTCTTATAATAAATAAAATAAATAAATAAAATAAAACAGAAGAAATAATTAATTGTAGCTGGAAGTAGAATTTAATGCCAATCATAAACTTGTAAGTCCCATCTGTTCCATCCTCTCTATCACAGATTGATAGTTTTGAAATGATGTATGCATTTGTAGGGTGTGACTGTGGGGTAACTTAGCTAATTTCTTTCATATGTGGGGACTCTAATTTGGCCCTTATATCATTTGAAAGACATCATCATAATAATAATCTATACTTATGGTATATTAATAGAACACTTGGTGTAGTATTATTTTTAATTATACAAATTTATTTTCTTTTATTTGTGGTATTATATCCATTTTATCATATTATTTAAAATTTCAATTTATTTTTTAAAAAAAAATCAGTTAAATATTAGTGTAACAAGAAAAATTCACTACAAACAATATATGAAACTAAAGAAAATCCATTTTGATATTATTTACTAAAATTATTTGATTTTAGTATACAATTAATTAAACACGATACGAAAGAGGACACACAAGCATGTTGGTGTCCTTTTGCTAAGACCTTTTTTTATGAGAAATAATATTTTAACAAATTTTTAATTGTATTTGTACAGCATATATAGGATTTTATTTCTTAATTATATATTTTCTCTCTTCAAATCATATCACTAATTATAAATTGTGTATTTTTATACGATGTTGAAATATGGTGTCAACTTTTAGTTATACAAATAACATTAGTATTTTAATAATGATTGTACATTTTCAAAAAATTTTGAATGACAATGAAACGTAATAGGACTAAGTATAAGTTGTAATACAACTCCATATACAAAAAATATTTTATATGAATGAAACAGCCTAGCTATTATTACTATATCTTTTGTTACAACAAAAGAGAATATTGTGCATTCATTAGGAGGGGAGACTACAAGGGGATTATTAGCAAATTTTAAATTTTAAATTTAGAATTGAATTTAAAATATTTACTTATGAAACAAATTAAATTATTAGAATATTTACTTACGAAACAAATTTTAACAAAAAAGAGAATTGAATTTTACTAAACTTTACTTATTTCGTAATTAAGTTTTAAATTATTAGAATTCTTTAAAAAATTAGCAAAAAAAAAACCTCACTCACTTTTTTTTTGTCGCCTCCAAAACGCGGCAAAGCTCCAACATTATTGGTGATCAATAGTACCACTCCAAGCCAATATTATAACTGTACTTATATATATATATATATATATATATATATATATATATATATATATATATATATATAACAAGATATTAAAATTGGTGTTTCTATTATACGTGTGATTTTGTTTCTGGCTGGGTGTTGAGGCCGTATGCAAGCAGGGCAATAATAATGTAGAAGCAGACAAAAATGATATTTGTCACAACATGTATCATCTAAACTACATAATAATTAGAGAGAGTGCATGTGACAAACGATTATCCATTGCGGTTTCTCTTAATCCTATAGCTCTTCCCCCACTATGTGAGGACAACACACATACTAATGATTATGATCAATATCTAAATTTCATTACGTGTACCATTTAATTACACTAAACATTATTAATCTAAATTTTTGACTAGCTAAATCTGTTAGAATGTTGTAATTCAAGCTTGTTAATAATTGTCTTGTAAATATCTACATGTTAGTTAGGATATTTGAGTTAGTTAGTTAGTTAACTTGTGTTACAAGTTACTAGTTAGTTAGATAGTTTGTTATAGAAGTTAAGTGTCCCAAGTATTATAAATACTTGTATTAGTGCTTGTAAATTTTGGAGTACCATTACCCCAAGGTGGATGAATAAAATTAGTTGTTTTTCTTATTCATTCATTAGAGTTTGTTTCATCTTGATAGTGCAGAAACACATTGTTTCTGCAACTGTGTGTGTGTGCATATAGAACTTTGTGGATATGTTCTGTGTGCGTATAGAACTGTGTGGATCTGCTCAGAGTGCTTATAGATCTGTGTGGATCTGTGTTCTGTGTTTAGTGGCTGCGCTAACAAGTGGTATCTAGAGCACCGGTTTCTATCTAGGGAATTAGGGAAACACGAGTGAGTGTGAGGGGAAAATCATCATTGGGAAACACTTGAGTGAGGAGTGTGATTTTCTTTAAGAAATTGTGTGAATTTCTTCAAGAAAGTGAGTGATTTTCTGCAAGCAAGGATGAATACAAACGGTTTTGGTACAAACATCTTGGTTCTTGATGGAAAGAACTGAGATAGGTGGAGTGCTGTCATGAAATCATTGTTTGGAGCACAAGATTGCTATGAAGTGGTGATGAATGGCTATGAAGAGCTAGGTGAAAATCCAACAGATGCACAGAGAACTGCTTTCAAAGAAATCAAGAAGAAAGATTATAAGGCCTTGTTCTACATTCAACAGAATGTTGATTCACAACATTTTGAGAAGATTGCTAAAGCTACAAAATCCAAAGAAGCATGGGATATTCTGCAATCATATCATGATGGTGGTGAAAAGGTTAAGCAGGTGAAGCTGCAATCATATAGAAAGAGCTATGAGATGATGCAGATGGAAGATGATCAGAAGGTGAGTGATTATTTCTCTAAACTACTTGCAGTTGTTCATCAAATGCAAACTTGTGGAGAAAACATCACAGATAAAATGGTTGTAGAGAAAGTTCTTAGATCCTTGAATCAAAAATTTGATTTCATCGTGGTGGCTATTCAAGAATCACATGACATAAGTGACATGAAGATTGAAGCACTACAGAGTTCTTTAAAAGCACATGAGTTGATGGTGATCAACAGAAGCTCTGAAAGAACAACTCAACAAGCAATGCAGGCTCAATCTGGTGGGAAAGATGGCAAGAACCACAAGAACAAGGGCAAAGGTAAATCAAATTGGTCAAAAGATTCAAAGATCAAGACTGAAGATAAAACTGAATCATCAAAGGGAGGTTATGACAAGAATCAAGGCAAGAAAAAGTTTGATAAGAGCAAGATTAAGTGTTATAACTGTGGTAAGCTTGGTCATTTTGCAAATGAATGTAGACTTAAGGATCAACAAGATGCAAATTTGACAGAAGAAAGTAATGATGCTAATTCTGTGCTCATGATGGCTACAACCTGTGATGACAATGCTCAAAATGAAGATTGGTATTTAGATTCAGGTTGCTCCAATCATATGACATCACACAGAGAATGGTTAACTAGTTTTGATGCAAGCCAGAAATCAAGCATCAAACTAGCAGATGGCAGAAAACTTGCAGCAGAAGGCATTGGTAACATGGTGATCAAAAGCAAGAAAGGAGGCAAAGTAATCATCTCTGAAGTCTTTTATGTGCCTGATATGAGTTGTAATCTACTCAGTTTAGGTCAATTGGTGGAGAAAGGTTTCTCAGTTAACATGGAAGATAGTGCACTGAAGCTGTTTGACAAAATGAAGAATTTGGTGTTGATGTGTCAATTGTCAAAGAACAGAACTTACAAGTGTAAAATCTCTAGTGTGGATATAATGTGCATGTCTACAACAATAACTGATGATATTGAAGCACTATGGCACAAAAGGTATGGTCACTTGAACTTTAGAAATTTAAGTGATTTGAATTCTAAGGAGCTAGTATATGGTATACCTAAGATTAGAGTCAAACATGCATTGTGTGATATATGTATGAAGGGCAAGCAGAGTAGGTTACCATTTGTGAAGGAGACAAGTAAGAGAGCTTGTGCTGCTCTAGAAGTAATACATTCTGATGTATATGGCCCTTTTGAGGTACCATCACTTGGTGGAAGCAAGTACTTCATCACTTTTGTTGATGAATTTACTAGGATGATCTGGTTATTCACTATAAAGCTTAAGAGTGAAGCTTTATCAGTGTTTAAAAATCTTAAAATATTAATTGAGAAGGAGAGTGAGAAATCAATTAAGATTTTAAGAACTGATGGTGGAGGAGAATATACCTCAAAAGACTTTGAAGATTTCTGCAAGAGTGAAGGCATAGTTCATGAAGTTACACCACCCTATACTCCACAACATAATGGTCTAGCTGAGAGAAGAAACAGGACCTTATTGAACATGGCTAGGAGTATGATCAAGCAGAAATCTCTTCCTCACAAATTCTGGGGTGAAGCAGTTACAACTGCTGCTTATATTCTTAACAAATGCCCTACAAAGAAGTTAAGAATAGTACCAGAAGAAGCTTGGTGTGGAAGGAAGCCTAGTGTGAAACATCTAAGAGTATTTGGCTCACTATGCTACAAACATGTGCCAGATGCTAGAAGAACTAAGCTTGCAGACAAGAGTGAGATAATGATACTGATTGGTTATCATCCAACTGGTGCTTATAAGCTACTTGACCCTATGACTAACAAAGTACACATCAGCAGAGATGTCATAATAAATGAAGCTGAGCAGTGGAAATGGGAGGTTGAAACTACTTACAATAGTGAAAGTAGTTATACATTCCCTGATTCAAGTGATGAATCTGAGAATGAAGCAGCTGGAGAATTGAATAATGATAACCAAAATCATGTAATTCCTGATAGTGATGATGATGATGAGAATGTAGAAGTCACATCTCCACCAGTGATAAGGCAATTACCTCAGAGAAATAGAAGCACCTCAAGCAGATTGAATGATCACATAGTCACTTCTGACAGTGCTGTGAATGATGATGGTGATCTAATTCATTTTGCTCTCTTAGCAGGTTCTGAGCCTATTGATTACAAAGATGCTTTGAAGAATAGAGTGTGGAAGAAAGCAATGGAGGATGAACTTCACTCTATAGAGAAGAAATGTGCATCAGAGTTTGGTGTGTATGTTCAGAGCTCAAAGGAAGATTTAGTCATCATTTGCTTATATGTTGATGATCTTCTTATAACTGGTAGTCAAAAATCAGAAATTGAGAAATTAAAGTGCAAATTGAAGGCTGAATTTGAAATGAAAGATCTAGGTGAACTCTCATTCTTCTTAGGAATGGAATTTGTGAAGATCAAGGATGGCATTGTGATGCATCAACAGAAGTATATAACAGAGTTACTTGAAAAATTTGAACTGAATAATTGCAATTCAGTGACAAATCCCTCAGAAACTAACTCCAAGCTTAGTGAATACAGTGATATGGAAAAGGTTGATCCAACTTTGTTCAGGCAAATGGTTGGTTCATTGAGGTATGTATGCAATAGCAGGCCTGATATATGTTATTCAGTTAGCATGATTAGTAGATACATGCATGATCCTAGAAAACCTCATTTGATTGCTGCAAAGAGGATTTTTAGGTATATTAGAGGTACTCTTGATTTTGGACTGCATTTTCCAATTGGCACAAGCAATAAGGGTAGTGTCTTAATTGGCTATTCAGATAGTGATTGGTGTGGAGACATAACTGATAGAAAGAGCACATCAGGATATGTTTTCAAATTCAACAATGTTGCAATATCTTGGTGCACAAAGAAACAAGTTGTGACTGCTCTCTCATCATGTGAGGCAGAGTACATAGCAGGCACATTTGCAGCATGTCAGGCATTGTGGCTTGACTCAGTGATGAAAGAATTAAAGTGTGAAGCAAGTAAGCCTCTACTGCTCAGAATTGATAACAAATCTGCCATAAGCTTAGCAAAGAATCCAATATCTCATGGAAGAAGCAAGCATATCGAGACCAAGTATCACTTCATCAGAGAACAAGTTTCAAATGGAGTAATTGAAGTGCAATATTGTCCAACAGAACTGCAGCTAGCAGATGGCTTCACTAAGGCTCTCAAACTTGAGAGATTTGAATTTTTGAGGAGACAACTTGGGATTTTTAGTTTGAAACAAGTTTGAATTATGGTGGAGTGTTAGAATGTTGTAATTCAAGCTTGTTAATAATTGTCTTGTAAATATCTACATGTTAGTTAGGATATTTGAGTTAGTTAGTTAGTTAACTTGTGTTACAAGTTACTAGTTAGTTAGATAGTGTGTTATAGAAGTTAAGTGTCCCAAGTATTATAAATACTTGTATTAGTGCTTGTAAATTTTGGAGTACCATTACCCCAAGGTGGATGAATAAAATTAGTTGTTTTTCTTATTCATTCATTAGAGTTTGTTTCATCTTGATAGTGCAGAAACACATTGTTTCTGCAACTGTGTGTGTGTGCATATAGAACTTTGTGGATCTGTTCTGTGTGCGTATAGAACTGTGTGGATCTGCTCTGAGTGCTTATAGATCTGTGTGGATCTGTGTTCTGTGTTTAGTGGCTGCGCTAACAAAATCAAGATGCCATGTTTCAATATGAATATTGTTTTCTTATATATATATAAACGAAAAGTACGTCGAAGTGTGTCTGAAATCCACATTACATTATGTTTTTGGGTTGTTGAGTGTATAAATATATATGAGGCAATTTCATCATTTGCGCTAACTTTCCAAGTATGTTAACGTTTAATATGGTATCAAAGCCGGGTTAAATACTGCAATATAAGTGTTTGACCCAGGACGACACTTGGCATGAGGGTGATTGTTGAAGTGTGTATGAAGTTCCACATTGCTTAGATTTCTGAGTTGTTGAATGTATAAATATATGAGGCAATCTCACCATTTGAGCTAGCTTTTGGTGTTGAGATCCAAGTATATTTAATAAAGTAATCCTAAATTTTTTTAGTATAACAAAATGAATCCTTTGAAAAATTAAATTAATAGATCGATTTAGGAGATACTCCCTCCGTCCCAATTTAATTTACACAGTTGACTGTTGTGCACTATTCACACATGTTGCTTTGACTTTATTTTTCTACTAATAAACAAAAATAAATATTAAGATATAAGATGTTGTTTGATTCGTCTCGATGAGTATATTCAAAATATCAAATTTTTATAATTTTTACTATTATACAATTAAAAATATTAATCATCAAAGTTATACATCGACATGCGTGAAACAGTCAACTGTGTCAATTAAATTGGGACGGAGTGAGTATAATATTATGAAACATGACAATGGAAGAAATAAAAAAAAACTCCAAACTCTTTATATTGATCAAAATAGAATTTTACAATATGAAAAAAGTAGAGTATAAAGAATTATACAAAATTTATTTATAGACTAACTAATTATATTTGAATACACAATATTATTACGATGGTCTTTTGAATTTTTTAGAGAAGATCCATTACTTTTGGTGTTAGAAAGTAAAATTAACTTAAAATTATACTAGTAACTCCATGTCTTTTATAATTATGTCAATGTTTAAGCTTAAATAACTTATAATAAATCTACAATTTGATTCATGATTAAAAAATCAGAGTATAAATACTCCCTCCGTCCCTATATGTAAGCAAAAATTCTTTCATTTTTTTGTCCCAAAATGTAAGTAAAAGATATGTTGTGAATTCGACGATAAAATCATACCAATAATAAACTGATGTGTGGGGCAAGCGAAACAAGCAACCAAATTAATGAACGGGATAGAAACGATGATGCAATAATCCAAAGCAATAACGGCGGAAGATAAAGAACACGATCAATTTGTTTACCCAGTTCGATGTTAATTAACCTACGTCTGGGGGAGAGAGCAACTCTCCGTTCCACTAGATCAAAGAAGTCACTTTACAAGAAATTCTCAATTGGGTTACAAGAATTAATCCTAATTCTACCCAAAATCCTGAATCTCTTCCCGTGGCCAAGAGACTCAATTTGACCTAGTCTACCCAAGGTGTATCACAAACCCCTTACATGTTTGCTCTTTTATTTTTCTATGAATAAAACACTCTCTATTTATAGAAAAATATATGCCTATTATTTTAAAACAAATCGTTATAAAATAAAACCAAATCTCATATTGTTTCTAAATATATCCAATTTAAAACTAAACACAATCCAAGTCAGATATTCTTCTTCAAAAATATATTATTTCACAAAATCTGAAATATTCTGACTTCCAATCTTGAGATTTCAAGGCATATCTAACAATTCTCCACCTTGCCTTTAAATCGATGGTGATCCAATCAACCACCGTGCTGCTCTCTACATCTTGAATCTTCTATCCAAGATCACCAGCCAAGTCCAAGTCCCACTTGAACCTTGACCTCTTCCACTTGCTTCCAACAACTCTTGCTAGAATCACAAGTATTACCTCCTCTTCATCCCTCGGAATGCCTTCCGCCCTCATGAAGATCTTGAATCCCACTACCATAGGATTTTTGGTAGCACCCACAAGATTTACCGTACCCCCTTCAGCCTCCGAACTTGTCAAGTCCGTACCTCCTGAAGAAACGCTTGCTCCCAACTATCATCGGATTTTTAGATAGCTCAACAAGCTTCACCACCCTCTTCAGCCACCGGATTGTGCCTTTTCCGTCCTCCTGAAGAATCGCTTGCCTCCGACTATCCATGGATTTTTAGGATAGCCCTACAAGCCTCACCACCCTTCGACCCCCGGAATGCCTTCCGTACTCTCGAAGTATTGCTTGACTCAAACCAACCTTGGAATTTTAGGTGGTTCCACAAGCTGCAACATCAAACTCCCCTTGCACCCGACTACCTTCAGCAGTCCTACAAGTTCCCAAGTTTGATCAAGGTTGCTTTCAATTGCCTCCCTGAAGATCCTTTCAAAGTCTTGCACTTCTTCAGCCACAATTGAAACGTTTCCCACAAGGTCTCCATGATTACACCTCTTTGGTTCAACACAACCACTCTCGTCCCTATCTCCGATTAGATACCTGAGAGTTAATGTTGATTGTCTCCCACTATTGGAAGACTCCACCTCAAACTGAGTTTCCACCAAAGTACACCAACCACCCCCTTGTAACAAGCAAGACCTCTCCAATCGTGCTTATCCCTTCAACGCCTTAACACTCGTTTTGAATTAACATCGCCCTCATCTTCACCTTCCACAACCCGTAGTCGTTACACTCTCAATATCCCCCTTCAAACCCATGATACTTGAATCGACTGATCCCCTTGCCCCACAGTGGGTGCCAATTGTTGTGAATTCGACGATCACACCAATAATAAACTGATGTGTGGGGCAAGCGAAACAAGCAACCAAATTAATGAACGGGATAGAAACGATGATGCAATAATCCAAAGCAATAACGGCGGAAGATAAAGAACACGATCAATTTGTTTACCCAGTTCGGTGTTAATTAACCTACGTCTGGGGGAGAGAGCAACTCTCCGTTCCACTAGATCAAAGAAGTCACTTTACAAGAAATTCCCAATTGGGTTACAAGAATTAATTCTAATTCTACCCAAAATCCCGAATCTCTTCCCGTGGCCAAGAGACTCAATTTGACCTAGTCTACCCAAGGTGTATCACAAACCCCTTACATGTTTGCTCTCTTATTTTTCTATGAATAAAGCACTCTCTATTTATAGAAAAATATATGTCTATTATTTTAAAATAAATCGTTATAAAATAAAACCAAATCTCATATTGTTTCTAAATATATCCAATTTAAAACTAAACACAATCCAAGTCAGATATTCTTCAAAAATATATTATTTCACAAAATCTGAAATATTCTGACTTCCAATCTTAAAATTTCTAGGCATATCTAACAAGACATCATTTTTATTTGTGTTGTTACAAAAATACCCTTCTTGTAATTAGTGTTTGGAGTAATTATTACTCTAAGAGTATCTTGTTTTTAATATGACAAAGGGTAATTTTAGAAACTTAATTATTTATTTTAGTAAAATTTAGAGTTTCTTAATAAGCGTGATTTTTTATTTTTTGCTTACATATATGACGGAGTATATACTAAGAATTAAGTTATTTGTCTAAAATGGGTCATTTTCCACGTATGTATGATTAATGGGCCTTTTAAATTAATTTGTCATTGCAATGCAAGAAAGAGTACTTAGGGGTCACATGCATCAATTTAATTAGTGTACTACGTGGCATAGACCATGAGACACTTATTGAATGAGAACTTGATCATTAATCATCGTTTAATATGACTCTGTCGGAGAAACAGTGATTATGTAGTTGGAATGGAACCAACCATTTGGATTTGGGACCAATGGAGTAATTATTGTAGTAATTAATGTAACGATAATTAGCTCGCCAGGGAAATTAATGACGCGCTAGAAAATACTACTCCACTAAATATAGTTGGAGATAGATATATAAAAATATTACTTTGTCTATAATATAATAAAAATATTACTGCCATATCATGGGCTTTTGCCCCTCTGCAATATATAAAAATATTACTTTGTCTATAATA
Organism: Trifolium repens; assembly: GCA_030408175.1. Classification (NCBI taxonomy): domain Eukaryota; kingdom Viridiplantae; phylum Streptophyta; class Magnoliopsida; order Fabales; family Fabaceae; genus Trifolium; species Trifolium repens. Next base: position 48,011,793 of record CP125848.1, read on the forward strand.
ATAATATATTTTTTCTGCCAAAAATTATAATACTTTTTTAAGATTTTTTTTTGTTTTTTTATAATTTGTAATAAATACACTAAAGAAACATTAATTTATTCTCTCTCTTAAAGATAAAATGTAAAAATAATATCAATTATCAACAAATTTAATACCATCTTTTTTAATCTTAATATTTTTCTCAAAAATTCTTATATTTAGAAACGGAAATAGTGGTACTACAGAAACAGAGCTAAAAATACAGCAAAATTGTGCTCCTAGAAGATAACTGATCAAGTCAAGATTAGAGAATAACTTAATTGTGACTTTTCTATACAAATTTGGAAAAGTATTTTCAATTACTTGAAGGTGGATTTTATTCTTTATTAAGAAGGGTAGAATCATTTCAATTGATTTGGGTTGTTATTGAAGGGTGTTAAAAGTGAGAAGATCCGTCATTTAATTTGGTTAACTACCACTTGGAGTATTTGGCGTTTACGTAATAAATGTTATGTTTGGGAGTGACATAATCAACTTGTCCTCTTTTGTGGATCAAATTTTTTTTTTTTTTTTTGATAAGCAAGAATTGAAATTGTTTTTATCTCTAGGTTTTGGTTTATATAGGTAGGGTAGAAAGAAATTCTTCTAATGCAGTTTTTATTGGTGTTATAATCCATTAGCTTACTTCAAAAGCATATAATGTTAAATTCTTCAATATATAAATTCTTCTAATGCATTTTTTATTGGTGTTATAATCCATTTTGCTTAAAATCTTAACATGCGCCAAAATCCTTAAATGCATTTGAATTGGTCTATATAATTAATATCACTCAAATTAAATTCACCAAATTATAGAATCTTTAATGTACTCTCTTTCACTCTTGGCCTACTTTTCTTGGATGAGATAATAATGACTTAGAAATATCAAGAGATATAATAAATAAGTAATTATTAGATTAATTTACAAGAACTCCCTTGTAACTCTCATCTTCAAAATTTCCAATTACTCATACTATACATGTTGTTCAATATCCACATTTTCATGCAATGTAGAACATTTACGCTCAATACCAATAATTTTTTCCACAACTATGAGTCTATCGACTCTATCTAATCATTTGGGCACGACTCCGCTCACTAATATATGTTGTTCAATATATTCTAAATGTGAAATTTTACTTACATTTTAAATATCAATAATCTCTCGCGTGTGTATGAGTCCATCAATTTAAATATGCTCCTCCTCAAGCAGAGTATTCTTTTCCACATGCAATCTCATCGACACCAAAACTTTCGATACAAAGGAGCAAATCACCTTTATTCAAATAATCACCCTGATACTGCTATTAAATCTAGAGGGGAGCTATAGATATCCTCACATTAGATCTGTAATATTCCATATTCTAAATCACCTAATTAATTTTAATTAGAGCTTTGCCTAATTTTTCATAAGTTAATTAGTGGTGTTTAGTTAATTAATCTTGAGAAATTAAGTGGGTTGTGTGTAAACTAGGAGTTTTAATTAAACCTACACTACACAATTACAACTTAAATATACTCTTGTGACTAATTAAGCCAAGAATTTCAAACTTCCCTCCTCCACTTCTCCCTCTCTCACGTGTCCCCCTCACTCTCTCAAGCCAACACCTCACCTCATTCTAATGAGTCATGTTTCCACCCACTTTTAAACCTCTAGTATTGCATGCAATCTAACCCTCATCTTTCATTTGAATTACTTCAGAAAAATTGAAGCCATTAGCTCCATTTCTCTCATCTCCCTCGTGAAACAACAACAACAACATAACTCCAAATTCCTCAATTTTGCTTAACCCTAGAACTTGTCCTCTTATCACCCTCACTTCCCAAGTTACTGAGATGCCTCACATGCATCTGAACCTCTGATTCTCATCACTGTTCCACCAAACCCCAAGCTTCACATGATGCAAAACAACAACACACATACCTCTTCATCTTTTACCAACCAATCACAATGCATGCGTGTATAATCTTTAGCCAAATCATGTGCTATTACATATCAGAAAACCAACTATAAATACCCCCTCAAACTCAGAATCAATCCATCAAACACCATTCAAATTCGTAGAGCAAGAACTAAGGGTTTCAAGTGTCAAAGTTTCAAATTCTGGTCTGGGGTTCGTGGGGCTTTGTGAGAGGTTGCAGTAGCTGTAGTAGACTTCAGAAGCAAGGATTAAAGCTTCATTACAGGTGGGTTCTTAGGATAGTGTAGTTAGAATTCTCAATTTTATGAAAATGCATGTTAACTTAGGATTTAAGAAAAATGTTGTGTGAGAGGAATTAATCCCCAAATTCCTCTCCATTCTGTCCTATATTATATATATTGTGTAATTGCATGACTTAGAATGAGGATTGTAGGTGTTAAACTTGTTAAAATATGAATTTTCGTGAAACAGGGCAGGTTCTGGGTGAACTCACCACAGCGTGTTCAGGGCGAGCATCCATGGCGAGTTGGGTTCTTCAGGCTGATGAACCTCGCTCTGGCGAGTGATAACTCGCCGAGCGAGTGAATTTGGGCCAGGACCTATAATCTCGCCATGGCGAGCTTTCCCACGCTGCAGCTAGCTCATACAGGACATGACCTGTAACAACTCGCCCTGGCGAGTGATAACTCGCCGAGCGAGTTTGACAGGAAAACAGAATTTTATTTCAAAACTTTTAAAGAACTATGACACTCGTTTTATATCCTCATCTGAGTTGGGTACACTTGCAGTAACACAATTATATAATGTTATACAGTATGTTAATCACAGATAACCTTAGGGTATAACTTAGGGAATTTAGAAATGCATGTTCCCCGGGACTTTGGTAAATTATGGTAGAATTCAACTAAATTAGTATCAGTCAGTTTGCTGCGATTTATGTCGCTTTATGGACTCCCAATGGGATAATCCATTAGGTTATGATTATGTGAGCTTTATGCCGTGACCGAATCGGTTGTCGGATATGGCAGGCCTCTGAGACATGCTCACCTCAGAGTGTCCTTGTGTTTAAAATGAATAAAACTAATTTCTGTGACACACCTTTATTTATGCTTATGTATTATGTTATGCTATGAATATATGTTATGACTGATTTAGGATTCCCCGGTGTAGTCACCTTAGGAGGGTAGTAGGACTCACTGAGGCTTAGTAGTCTCACCCCACTCCAAACAATTTTTTTCAGATAAACAGGTTGGCTAAGGTATGCTTGTTGGTGTGCTAGTAGCTGTGCTTGGAGGATTGCACTTGTTCATGCTTTCTTTTATTCCTTGTCTCATTGTATTTCAATAATTCCATGTTGTACCGTTGAATTCATGTTTTCGCTTCCGTTGTTTCTTAATCTGTGTTGTACTTAGCACCTGCGTGTGCTTTATTCTCAATGTAATAATAATGTACTCAGTTACCGGTTATGATATTTCACTGATATTCTAGATATTTCAAATGGGGTGTTATAAGATCATAAGAAATTAAATACATGGGTCACCTTACTTATTTGTTGCTTATCAATATCTGTTTTCTTTCTTCCAATATGAAATTCTTACTTACATTTGACATAACAACAACATTATTTATTATTTTCATTTAGTCTTTATCTTTTAATTTCTTTTATATTTTCATATATCGTTAAACATTCAATACTTTTGGTTTAGATCAATAATACCTTAACAAATGTTAACATATTATTGTTGATTAAAAAAATTAGAATTATGTTGGGTCAGTCCTATGTAAAACCACCTGAGCTTCCCCTATATTATTATTATTATTATTATTATTATTATTATTATTATTATTATTATTATTATTAATTTTAAAAGAGTCCATTTAAAAATTTGTCTTGGTGCCGGTCTTTATATAGTATAATTTAAACTTGGCTTAATCATCATTTTCGTCCCTGTAAGTTTATAAATTTTTGGTTTTAGTCCCTATATCTTTTTTTGTTGCAAATTAGTCCTTGCATGTGCAAATCTTTTTTATTTTAGTCCCTATAGCTAAAATCTGCTGGAAAATCTGCAGAAAAATTTGCTAGTTTCTTACGGATTTTCCTGCGGATTTTAGTTTTAAGGGACTAAAACCAAAAGATTTGAACATACAGGGACTAGTTTGCAACAAAAAAAGATACAAGGACTAAAACCAAAAAATCGCGAACTTACAGGGACAAAAATGATGATTAAGCCTTTAAACTTATTTCAGAAAGATAGTTAATTTCCTTTGAAAAAATAATTTCAAACTTACTCATTCGTTTACAATTAGATAAGCTAATTAATCTACTTGTCTAATGTTCATAGAGACATAAGATAAAAAAAAAAAATTATAAAAAATAACTTTAAAATTTAATTCAAATCAATTACAGTAAATTGGTTTCATTTTTTTCGCAATCGGATCAAAACCGTACCGAACCAACCTATTACCTATTAATTACACCCAAACTGAATATAAAAAAAATTCAAGTATCATGCATATGGGTAAAGTTATTATGCATAAGGATTTTCCTTATGCATGGTGTATAAATAAATCTCTACCATTTGTACTTCAATGTGATTTTGACATTATTAAATATTTTAAAATACAAATGGTGGAGATTTGTTTATGCACATGCATAAGGAAAATCCTTATGCATAATAACTCTTCCCCTATATGTATAAAACCCACGAAAATAAAAGTCACATTATCATGTATATTACTTGTTCAGAATATATTCTTTGAAATCTTCTTTTTTGGTGAATTATATTCTTTGAAATCAAAACCCTAAATCAACGGAATTCAAGCATGCTTTAGAAGACACATATGTAATTATATTGGAGCACCACAAATATACACGTCATAGGCATGTTGTAACGCACAATATTATTCTTTAAAAGAAAAAAAAAATTATAACTATCCCTACAAAGAAATTGATGATACAAATGATTGTGAAGGTTAGGGTTTTTTTCTTATATGATGGAACTTTCGTTGGGTGGGTCGAGAGAATAGGGTTGATGTTGGAGAAAGAGTGACGGCTTCATATTCCTCTCCTCTATTTCGGGCCAATAATTTCATCCATAGCTCTTTAAAGAGGTGTGTCTTTTAAGTCTTAATTGCCCTAACTAACTAACTAATATAGTTATTTTACTTCCATAAGTTATAGATTATGACTTAGCTTATTAACAAAAAATATAAGAAAAAGATTACGACTTAGCTAACTCTTTGAACAAATATAGCAATCATTTTATTCGACTAGAATCTTGCAAAATCCGTACAATAATTAACTTTTAAATTACTCACTCTTTTTTTTTTGAACGGATCCTACAATAACTAACTAAGCTTGTGGAATTTTATTTTTTTATTCAATATTATCATGTAATAATCTAATTTCACATCATTTTCATTGTACTATTTGATTATTTTAAATTAGTTTTACCTACGTATGTATACAAAGTATCAACAGGGTATAAAAGAATAAAAATAAAAAGAGACTACTTGTAAATAGTGTGTATTTCATTTTCGAATTTGCATGATTAATTTGTGCATTCTTTAGTCAATTAATTTAATTTGTAGTGGGCCATTAATATAATTATTACCATTGATCAGTCACGAATATTTTTGGTCTCGGCCCATGAATAGTACCCAATCAATTCTAGCCAAGTCAGCACATGAGGCTGCGCAATATACACGTGGCACTATTAACCTTTCATTGTCAATATCGTTTCTCTAAGGGTCCCTCAAATAGTATTAATTAGGATGTTAATTCATTCATTAATGAATGTTAGAACATAGGAGTATAAAGATTTGCTTACCAAATTAAAAACGAAAAAAACATTTAAAGAACTAATTTTAACGATTGACCTAAGATTTGTATGACAACCAAATTGTGGCCATATTATAACTAATTTCTTAGATAAGCAAATAAAACTATATATATTATTGTACCAAAAAAAAAACTATATATATATATATATATATTAATGATGGAGGATTTTTTTTTAATGGCTTAATGATGGAGGATATATAATCCAACCCATTACAAATAGAATAAGCTAGCCATTTTAATTTATAGTCACATTATGGGTCTGTTCGATCTGGAAAATGTAACTACCGAGTAGAACCGTACATGACACTATAAGACAGAACAACATATGATAAACGTTAAAAGTATTAAATAAATTTTGTGTTGTATAATGTTTGATGGATAAAAAGTTATTCTAGTATTTTAGACAATTTGTCCAAAGGATAAAGAGTTGTCATGTGATTCAGTGGATGATAGTAATTTCACTTTTTATCCTGTCTTTTGACCTCCAGTCGTTTATCTGGTACCTAGTAGTTTTAAAATTAAACACAGTACAAGTATAGTTCAAATTGTCATGTCTTGTCTCTTATTTTTTAACGGATTAAATGCACCCTATATATATTGAATTAAGCATACCCAATCAACAATATGATTAAGTATCGACTTGATCACTTTCATCTTCAAAAATTGGATGTATACACGTACATGCATGTTGCAAATTTTAGATGGTACATGACTTATATATACCCACAGAAATGTAAATGTCTTATGCTTGTTAGTCGTTATAATGTCTCTAATTTATACTTTTTTTTAAAGAAAATTTATTAAAATCGGAATAAGAATGATATTTCATCTTATTAAATTAAAATAAATTTAAGGGTCATGCTAACATGTGTCCTTAGGGCACATGTTAAAGAACCATAAAGTAGAATTATTTCATTGAAAAATGCAATGATTTGACTTTTATAAAGTTAAATGCACAAGTTTTGAGGAGAATATTTCTTTATTTAGTTGTTTATCATGTTCCCTTAAGGGCACATGTTAGCTTTTGCCTAAATTTAATTATCATGCATGTAAATATTTAACTAAACTGCTAACTAAAGATTGTATACATCCTTACATTTGAGTCATCTTGAAGAAATAATTTAAACAAAGTAATAGTAACTATAGTGTGATTAGTCAAAAAAAATTATAGTGTGCCATATGCGCCCAAATAAACCACTTTGTTGTCAAACAGTCGCATGAAAATGAGAGGGCGTATTTATAAGTTGCAAATTTACAGCCTAATAATGGAACTGCATTCAGGCTTATACACGTTTTAAAAATAAAAGGCGAAAAATGTGTCCTTAGGGCACATGATAATAATTCAAAAAAGCAAATATTTTATTATAATTTATGTATTTAATTCACTTTTTCAATTTGATTACAAATTAATTGCATAAAATTTAAGATAATATTTTTATTTTTTTATTCTTAGGCTAAGAGCACATGTAACATGTTAGCGAGACTCAAATGAAAAATATGATCAAAAATTACATTTTCCTAACCAAAAAAAAGAAATATGGAACTTGATTCGGTGAATTCAAAAAGTTGTGCAGTTATAAATCATATAGATTTAATGTTGTACAATTCTGATAGGATAGTTTAGATATTATCTCAAAAAAAATTATTAAATTAAAATAGAAAATGTCCGATCAAACAGCTTTGAGTTATTGAATGCATGCAGCACGAACGTATTCAATCCTTTATTTGCCTATTACTCCTTCTGGCCCTAAATATAAGAGAAAAATTACATTTTAGATTTATTGAGAATCTAATGTATCTAGTCAATAATATAGGCTAGATACATTGGTTTTCTTAATGAATGTAAAAAGTAGTTTTTCTTTTCTATTTAGAATCGGAGGTAGTAATACATCAAATATTTCTTTTCATAGAAAATATCTTATGATAACTATAATTATAGTACAACAAAAGCATACATTATATGAATGATCTCATGTACTCTTGTCAATTTTACTTGTAAAATATTACGGATTCTCACAATGTAACCAGTTTTAGTCATAGAGCACACATATATTTTTTTGGTAAGAGTCCTAGAGCACACATATTGAAATAAAATATTTTTAAATAGATATAGTTATGTAATAACTTAAAAAATTCCCCTACAAATATTCAGAACTTTTAACATAAAATAAATTATTTATAAATTTTTTCCACACAATCTACTTTTAAAAGGAGAAACATCTTATTTGCTTTATGTCGAATACTTTTTCAAAATCTTGCGGTTTTTCTTGATTAGATGGTCAATTCATGTGAGACCAATACTTTACCCCACTTTTGCCGCATAAAAGTCTTGCTCTCTTTAATTCACCTAAATAAACAAACAAAAGCCAGGCCCTCTTTGCGAAGAAAACAAGCTAATACTATGTTTTTCTTTGTTAAAAAAAGCCATGGAGATTATCTCATAAAGTTTCTCTCCATGTTATAATCAGAGGCGTCTTTCATATATTTGCCACATGCAGAGATAGATTTGGACTTGTAACATTGGTGGAGCTAAAAAATTTAAGCATTATTGGAAAAAAAAAATTATTTATCCTGATATTCCAGTTAAACAACAAATAGTATATTATTATTACTAATACAACATGCATATTCAAAAGAAGAAGAACAACAAATCAATATATTAAAAAATTTCTATTCAAAAAAGAAAATCAACAAACTATATCTAAGAAATCACAAAATTTCTATTAAAAAAAGGATTATAACTTATTTAGAGGACTGATTTTGCCAACCAAAAAGGATTAGCAACATAGTTTGTTGCTTATTTACCTTCTATTCAAATGTAATTATTTTACATATATAACTTATTGAATATATGTTAAACAATGCATATCACTATATATTATTTTATACTTCATAGATCCTACTTTGGACCTAAATATATTGAACCCAAATTACTAGCTTTATAGTTTATTTTGATAAGATACTATGAAAAAAAAAGTTTTTTTTGATAAGATAATTCAATTAGCTTATAACTTATTAATTTTTATTGCAATTTTATCCATATTATCTTACTCGAAAAAATTAAATACTAATTAAACATATTTTTTTATGTGATTTCATATTAATATACTAGTTCAATTGCAATTTTACTCATTCAATTAGTTATCCATTATTTTTTGACAAACACAGTTAAAATTGGTTGTTATAAAATTAAACTATATAACTTAAAATAATATTGTACGTACCACAAAAGACTTGAAATCATCAATAATAAACTACAGTCGTCAATAATAAACTCTAAACTAATATTTATTTTGATATTTGTACAAAGATGTATACAGAATGACTTAAAATTATTTATAAAATTTATTTTTATTTTTTTTCGAAAAATTCTAGGCTAGGCTGGTGTGGCTATAGTCATACCATGCCTTACACAGATCCGTCCCTGGCCACATGGGCTATAATACACGGCCTCATAAAAATGGAGGCTTCAAAATAATTATAGGGTAGTAATATTAGTAAATGAAAAGTATAAAATAAGGGCTATAGTTAATTGTTATATTATAGTTTTATCAAATGAAAATATTGTGATAAGGATTGTTTTTTTGATATTCAGAAACACAAATGTGACAGCAAGATACATTTCTAAGGATCAAAATGGAATTTTGTCCGCATACATTTAGTTAAATTCTTGAAAATTAAGATGAAAAATAACTTTACATATTAAAATAAATTAATTCAACTAGAAAATAATCACACATATAAAAACTAATTCTGTAATCAATTTTAGCTTTTTAAAAATGTATAACTAAACATACATTCAACTGAGGCAAACCAGTATTATTACTACAAGAAATATGATTTTTTGCAACAACTTTTTTTGTTAAAAGTTGTTACAAGTCGCTGGCAAAACTATCTTGTAGTGTATAATCAGGTCCGTTTTTTATTTTTTGAAGGTTTTGTGAGATTATCAACAATAGGTCCCAATAAAAGAAAAAATGCAAAAAAATATCAACAATAGGTCCCCAACCAAGCTTTGATACCACTGTTGGGCCGATGAGGGGGAACCTCATTGGGTTCGATCAACATATTGGACATTGAGCAACCATACAAATGACTTCAACACCATACTTTCACCAAAAACCTTAAGGATTTGAGTTTATGGGTCATCTCACTTATAAAGTGTTCAACATCTACTATTCCAACCAATGTGAGAATTTTTACTCACACTTGATAGATCTCAACAACTTATTGCTCCCCCAACTATGCTCTAATACCACTGCTGGGCTGAGAAGGGGGAGCCTCACTAGGTTGGATCAACATATTAGGCATTGGGTTTATGAGTACTCTCACTTTTAAAGTGTTCAATTTCTACTTTTTTATCCAATGTAAAACTTTTTACTCACACTTGATGGATCTCAACAAGTAACAAATTTTTTTAAAAAAATTTCTAAATAGGAAAACAAAAAATGCTTTTTATATGAAAAAAAAAATGTTTTTAACTTTATTTAAGGCGATGGTATAAATTTATATTTCCTTAAATTAAAAAAATGTTATAATTATTTTTCTGAAAATATTTGCTTTTTCTTTTGATGTAAACAATAAGACAAATATTAAATAAACTCACACATAATCGTAAAATTTGAGATTCGAATTTGGCTGAGAACATCCGATATAACTATTTCAACATTGTTAGCCATGCTATATAGAATTTACGGACAAAGGTAATCTGTACAATATGTCACTTTAAAAAAAAATGATTTGAAATCGAACAATATTATAATCTAAATTTTGTGGAGTATCATTAATTCCAAAATAATAAGTCCCTATCTAATGTTTCACGTTAAAAACCAACATTTTTCCTGTAGAAGTGCTTTGATAGGTTTTTTCACTAAGCAAGTGATTTGATAGGTTTTGTTTTATACAACACGTTACACATCCTTTTGAAGAGGATTAAGATTTTCTCATGTCTAAAATAACATAAGGAAATAATGTGGTGATTTAGAGCATAGAAATATAAAGAGATATAGTACTTAAATTTGAATGAGGGGGGAATATTTTGATAGAGAGGATTCATTTTCTGTGAAAAGAGAAAATCAACCACCATTGTTATGTGGGATAGAAGAAGAATGTGCAGGGAAAGAAGGGAAATACACAAAAACTTAGGCGCGCGCAAAGCACAAAATCAAAGAATTTTTCATTACTCACAAAACTGTTTATCTTACAATCTGATTCTGAGTCTCATATTTATACATTATACGGTTTAGTTTCAATCCTAATTAACTAACAGTTAGTTACAAAGTGAAACGGAGCTAACAAACTATGGAAGAAAAACAGTTATGGAAGTTAGATTCCTTAGGAAGCAAGTTAAGCTTTCAATCCTTCTTACGATTACCTTTAACTGTTAAGAGTATAGATCAACTAGAGTTAGTTGGTAGTTACCAAGTTGTTAGGAGGTTAGAAAGTTAGTTAAGGAGTTAGTTACTCCAAGTAGTTCTATAAATAAGACACTCCTATATATTGTACATTTTATTCATTCTTTTATCAATCTATATTCATTCAATATGAATTTTTATGAGTATCTTCCTCGTGAATACTCTTATGTTCTCTATCTTGCTTATGAGTGTGATCTTCATCCTTATGATACCATGTTAGAAATCATGGAATAATTACACCTATAATGATAACTTGAAAAAACGGATTTTTGATTGTTACATTTAAAAATCATGTATTCACCATTTCACCTACATTTTTTTTTTTTTACTAAAATATGCCTTCTTTAGTCATTTTATAAATAGAGGTAATTACACTTTAATGGAAGGTAAACGGGCAACAAGCTGCGCCGCTAACCCTTTTGGATAGCAAAACTAATCCTTTTAAATACAACATCTTGAGACCTAGGAGACACCACATTACTATGCATGACTCTTTGAACTCTTTTTAAAACATCCACGACCTCCGGTGCTAGAAAACCAAAAGTGTCAAATGCAAAAGGTATAAACACATGTTGATTTTCAGAACACGCTCTCTCATGTTTGGCCACTTTACTTGAAGCAGCTTTGAGGGCCGTCTGTCCTACAGTAAAATCCCCAGTCGTCAATCCCACGAGGGGAGAAACCCCAGTCAAATCCACACATGCATGTTTCCTTCCTACCCAGCCGTACACCAAAACATCAGTTGACCTCAATGTAGATCTCCCTTCTAGGGGGTCGGTCAAGAAATTCACAGGCGCTTCTTTCTTCACAGATACTCCTGCACGCTTAAACACATCAAAAAGGACATCTCGAACAAGGTCATGTCTGTATTTGAAACCTGGAAGCTCTCGACAATGAACTGCATGCTCCCCAAATTTATCGAGACACGTCTTACGATTACGACAAACTGGACACACCTCATCAACGGGAAATAAGGGTATCATTAAGCGATATTTGAGGATAGTGCGATACTCTACCGGAGACATGTGTTGGCCTAATCCGTCGATTGGGATAGTTAGGAGAAAATCCTGAGCATGAGCAGCCTGTAAACATCTAAAAACAACTTTTTGTCTGGTGGTCAATTGAAAATTAACTTTTATATCCTCAACAATTTTACTAAACAAGGTACTCGCCAAAACATGTTAGGCTTTAGGGGGGACGGTGTCCTTGCTAGTTAAACTGCTAAAGTCAAAAGCTGGAATCATATCACGAAGACCATCCAAAGCATTGTTAAAATCCGAGCCCATACCACACACGCCACTGTCTCTCAATATATGATCTTGCAACACCCAAGACTGAGCTCTGGAAGCCACAAAAGCATACAAAGCTGCCTCTACTGCTGAGTACAACCCCAATCCCCCGACCTTAATAGGTAAGGAAGATATCCTCCATTGAAGGTCTCCAAAGAAAGGACCTCCACTAACCACTATCTTAGTTTATTTTTTAAGATAATTTTGTCGTTACAACCTACCATACTATCTTTCTTCATTTTTTCTTCTAACATTTTACACTAAATGCAAGTAAATGTATAGGTGAATGTATAGAATCCAACTTAGGAAGAAAAAAGATTTACTTATGCCAAACGAAAAACACTAACTATATACCTGGTAATGTAATAAAAAAAATTATTTGCATGTTTAATTTAACCATTTTAGTTAAAATGCAATTCAATACTTGATGATATTTTTCAAACAGCTAATATTTTGCATCATTCCCTTTTTATAATTTTAGTAATATTGTGAGGAAATGCATCATCATCATATATATATATATATATATATATATATATACTCCCTCCGTCCCATTTTAAATGACCTCTTTTTGACTTAGTGTACTATTCATTTAACCTGCTTTGACTTTATTTTTCTACTAATATATACCTGCAAATATTAGCATATGAGATGTTTGATTTGTCTCGACGAGTACTTTCAAAATATACTATTTTTATAATTTTTAATAATATATAATTAGAGATATTAACGATTAAAGTTGTGCATTGGCAAACGTGTCAGTGGTCAAACAGGTCATTTATTTTGGGACGGAGGGAGTATATATATATATATATATATATATATATATATATATATATATATATATATATATATATATATATATATATATATATATATATATATATATATATATATATATATTCAATTTCACGAGTGCATAAAAAATACAGTGACTGATGATTTGGCAATGAGATAGATGGCTCTCTGAAATGGATAAATGATTCGTGACCCATAATCTAAGACTTTATGTCGTTTTCTGTATAATAATTTGGTGTAATTAAAAATAAAACAAATCAAGAAAAATGAAATAAAATAATATAACACTAAACCACATCTAAAGATTCTTTTGATAACTTGAAAACATAGGAAATTGATTTCTACAAGCATAAGCATCTTTAATCACGTATATATAGAGACCTAAGCTCGAATATGATTGATTGTCATTAAGAAATAATAAGGCCAGCATCATTGTATTTTTAAACAAAACTATATGATCATATATACAAATAATTAAAATATTTTTTATAATAGAAATACAATAGTTAATCCAAAGACATAAGTATATCAGTAACTTTGATTGTGTCACAATATTTATGTGTATGAGAGTATGTCTTGTTAAGTTACTAATTACTAATTAACTTAGATGATAAGAGAATTGTTCGCATATTCATTTCTTAGTTTTCAATTAATAATGTTGAATTTTTTTTTTGGATAAGTAAAATAAAATTATAAGAAATATGAGGAGTATTCAACTCTTACAATTCAAGAGTAATAACCCTAAGTTGAATTTGTGTTAGTATGTGATATATTCTATCAATTAAATAAATGAACATTATGTTTTTTAATAAAAAGTAAATAAAATACAATAGGTTTGAATAAAACCAACTAATCTACTTCATTGATTAGAAAATCAAAATAATAAACTAGTTAACATGAAGCCGGGCGGGAGAGGGAAAAGTGCTACAATCATTGGCTGAGTATTGACAAGTTGATGTAAGCCGCCATATTGAGGTTAGTTTTTTTTTTGGGAGAAATGATATTTATTTGTATAGTTAAAAGTTGATAACTTTTGAACAACTCTCTCTCATACTCTCATTATATTTTTACTCTATCTCTCATCCTCTCACTTTATTGTTTTTGTTACAAAAGAAAAAAAGAGTTGTCCCAAAAAGTTGTCAATTTTAGATGTTCAAATAACATTAGTCGTTTTTTGGTGACTCCATATTGAGGTTAGTTAGTGTTAGGTAGTCAATTTTTTTTTCTTATATATAAACCTCAATATATATATATTATAAAAGAAAAGAGGGGTACAAAAGAGGGGGACTATACCAAAACCCTCCAAGATAAGCTAACAAAATCTATAATAAGGGAGGTCATCCTTATTCCTAGCATGATCAGACCAAATGACATTGGGCGCAAAATTCCACCAAGTAAAAGCATTTAGAGACAGATCTATGTTGGCTAATTTATCAGCCTGATTACCTCTCTATACACATGAGAGAATAAAAAATTCATACTTCTAATCTTAATCATGCAATTGAGCCATCTATTATTCAATTGCAAAGGAATGTTGTTACAAGACTTAAAAGCCGAGACCACAAGTTTAGAATCACTTTCTTACCACAAATGAGACCAACCTCTATCAAAAGCACATCCAATCGCCAAGATAATACCCATGACTTCGGCAAATAGAGCATTAGCTATACCAAGATTCAAGGCAAAACACCCCAAGTTGGCGTCATTATTATCTCTAAAAATGTCTGCATGTCCTATACTCCCTAAAGAAGTACCATCAGTGTTACACTTAATCCAACCAGCTAAAGGAGGTGTCCAGATAACTTCAATAATTCTAGTAGGTAGGTAGTCAAAATTAACGTATAATTAAAACATAATGAATTTTGGTTGATCAACTGATAAAAATGTCTAAATTGTTAGATCGAACGTTATAATCAAAGTTTAAATAATCTCTCTACTTTGTATGTACGAGTTTCTAATGACTTATTATTCCATCTACTAAAAATTAACAAATTAATTTAGTATCTACAAGTATTTAATAAATCACACTTCATCTTAATTAATGTATTGGCTATTTTTGTACCCAAAAAAAAATTACTGGCTATTTTGGTATTGATAACAAACTCTATTTTGTGAGGCCCTAAATGAAAGGCTATTGTCCTTGCTTAGGGTCGCCCCCTGCATGTTAGCATTCTCCTAATCAAGTCCACATAGCAATTTAATATACTAAGTGTGACAAAAAAAGCATATACAATTGAAAAACATTGTTAATACTTATTGTGCTACTTGCCTGCTACTTGTGTCCAAAATTATAGATAAAAACTAATTAAAGATAAAATATATTTTATCTAAATTTAAAATCAAATACATCACATTTCATTAATCTATTTTTGTTTGTAATCTGGGTAGGTATTTAACTTTCATTAACATAGGAATACAAATTAGTTAAAAGCGTTGTGGAAGATGGACTACCTAATTTTACTTGGATTTTGGTCTCTTGAATTGAGAATTCTTCCTTGCAAGGGAATGATCGCCAACTTTTCTTTTTTGACGCCAACTTTACTACCGACATAACTGGATTTGGACATTCATGAATTCAAACACTACTTTTTTCATCCTAATGTTTTAATTATTTAAAAAAAATCTAAAATACAATTAATAATATTCTCCTTTTGTATCTTTAAAAAACTAAGAGTGTATTTGACTAGCAAAACAATAAGGTCTGGATAGAATAAGATAATATAGGACAAGACAAAATTGTATTGAAAAGAAATAGAAAGATAATACTTTTTAGTTATATTTGAAAACAAAATGTATATTTTAGTATTTTTTTATAGTTATATTATGCACAAAAAATTATTTTGTGGTTCTGTAATTTTTATCCTTTTTAGTAGTACTTATTTTGTTCAGTTTCACAACTAATTTCTAATTAAATTAAACAGAGTATAATAAAAATTATTCAATCCCTTATTTTTTTAACCGATCAAATACAAAACATATATTAAAAGAACTTTACTTTTAGTAAATGAAAGTAGTTATAGATTTATCTAATTTTATTACTCCCTTATCTTATATTATAAGTGTCTCATTTGGATTGAGAATCAATATATATATGTAAAACCAAACAAACCAAAAAAATATGAGCAATGCAATTAATTATTATATCTTTTACACACATCAATGAAATTTTTATTTCAATAATTGGATCTCTGAATAAGTCTTTTTCGAATGTAAGTTGTGACTTGTATCCTTACTTACCAACTTTAATCAGTCCAAAAACATTTCATTATTGATGGCCGCAAAATATTAATTACCATTATTTATTCAAATTAGCCATCACATTAAAATTCCCTCCTTGTACATATATATGTCTCAATAATGGAGATAGAAAGGGTTGCTATCACAGAATGATGCTTAGAACCCGTGATTCTAATTAAGTTAGGAATTATTTTAACTAATAATCGATTGATCATAAAGAGACATATCATTAGAGATTGTACGTTGTCAAACTTTTCTGGAACCGCCTCATTAGTCCGGATTCGGGGGTAAATTTTTCAGCTTGGGTTTATTCGCGTGGTTGGAATGGAATTTAACCAACAATCATATTTGTACAACACTGTGGCCTTGGAGTTGGAGCTTTTTTTTGGAGTTGCGGTTAATTTACTTTGGAAGGACCGCAACTCTTTGATTTTCTCACAGTAGATTGAACTCGAAGGTAACCTTTGATATCAAGTAATTAATCAAGTTGATCAAATTTATAATGCTCATCATTACCAATAGAAGAACATTCATAGTAATTCGATCACTACGTACAACTTGGATGAAACCGCAACAGGGTCGAGTGAATTCAAAGTAAATGTTGATGGTTCTGATTCTAGTCTCAATGGCACTTCTGTTTGTGGGGGTTTAATGTGACCATCATGGTTGATTGATAAAAGACTTTTTCTCCAAAGTTACCTCAAGTAATTCTCTTTTTGCTGATGTGGGCTTTAAGTTGTGGCATATTGGTAGCTTGTAATCTTGGTCTTAATAGAATTGTTTTTGAAACCGACTCTCTCACCCTTTACAATATGGTGTCCATACTAAATTTACCCTTCTCCTCCTTCTTCTCAAAGATATATCCAACCTTTTTCATTGGACAGATTGGATCAGCTCTAAATGATTTTCATCGAGAGAGACTAATAAATGTTCTCATATTAGCTTAATATGGTTTTTCTTCTTCTTTTACTATTAATATTTTGGAGAATATTACTTTACCATTAAAGTCTCGTTTAATGTATGATGCTGAATATTTTCTTTCTAGTTAATGAAAACTCCATTATAAAAAAGTAAAAAATAAAAAGAGAGAGACATATAGTAGTACCATGCAATTCATACTCCCCTAACGTAGTTATATCAATACAGGGTTAGTAATATTACATTACATAATACAAAAAAAAAAAAGTAATTAATGATTATTTAATTTTACTGGAAACACATGAACAAGTTATGGATTTAACAATTCAGATGGAGAAAGTTATGATACCCATACTTAGAAGTGATATTGTGGTGTAGGAAACAGACACATACATAACCTATTGATAAACATATATAGGGGTTATAATCAATAGTCAGATTACTATCAATCACAACATTTGCAAAATTATTGGAATTGGAATCCTATATTATTGACTAAAATTAATTACTATAATTCTATTTTGCACGTGTATGTGTATTTACTTATACTATAATTGATGGTGTATATTTTATTCAAATATTTTAGTGATTAGAAATTAACTCTTGAGGTGAATTAATTAAATGAGAAATCTTTCAAGTTCAAATTCTAACTACGGTAAGTAAAATATGATATTTCAATCAACTGAGTTATAATAATCGATTTGTTAGAATCAAAAATACAAAGTAGAGAAATGAACAGTGGAAACTATAGTGAAAATGAAAATCATAACAATTGCATATTACCTAATAAGATAGAGTTACAGGAAATTGTATAGCAATACCTAATGGACTATAAACCTAATGACCCAATGCATAAACTCAATATTTTATTATCTAACATGATTGATCTTTTATTTACAAAGTAAAACAACAACATCAAAGAGGTCTCTCTATTGTCCTTTGATGATAGATATGACCAATTAGAGCTGTCAAAATGGGCTGGCCCATATGAGCCGCCCGAATAGCCCGATTTTTTTCCGGGCTTGGGCTTTTAAAATCTAGCCCGAATTAACATCTGGGCTTTTTAGCCCGGTCCGATAAAATCCGCAAAAAATATGGGTCGGCCCGAATGGGCCGCGGGCAGCCCGCAAGCCCGAATAAATTCTAATAAACAATAAAATAAAAAATATGAGTAAATAAGGAAGGATGTTTATAACATTTTTACTTGGGCCACAAAATAAAAAATAAAAGCTCACACAACATAAGAAGTTAACAACACGGCAGCAACACAACACACACGTCACACACATCTTCTAATTCCATCAAACGCGCATTTAAGAGAATAAATATGCACTAGTAACGCAAATTATATACATGCACTAGTAACGCAAATTATATACATAAAGAAATGAAAATAAGCTAAAAGTAAAAATAACTTATCGTGTCATTAAAATAAATAAATAAGGTAAAAATATAAAACCACGGTCGTGAATTATTTCTCTACATAATTACTCGTAAACTGTAACTAGCTTAAATAACTTTACATTAATTCTAACAAATTTCAACCTATTTGTAATTAATGTTGTGAACTCTCTGTAATTTGTTGCTTAACAAGTATCTGAATTTGTCAAATTTATTGGACACTTAAATTTCTTTTTTTTCATTACCCTTTGTCTATCTAATTTTGCTTTTAAAAATCTTTTTTTTTTAAAAAAACCGGGCCGGGCTCGGGCCTTGTTTTTGCAGCCCATTTTTTACCCGAACTTTTTAGCTCGGCCCGAGACGGGCCGCCCGTTTTGACAGCTCTATGACCAATTATAACTTTTGTGTGGTTACTCAATTGCATCTATGAATGGCTCAAAATGAAAAAAGTTTTCTGTAATGCTAGCCCTATACTGTTTGAGCTTATGTTATGAAAATAAACCATCATAAAGGTTGCCGGCATGCGTGTATATATTATATATGAATAATTTGTCTCATGTGATATATAGTAAGCTTTTCTTTTTTTTTCAATGAGTGTTATATAGTAAGTTAGTAACGACATTTCCTTATTTTTTTTGACTAAACGACATTTCCTTATTGTCAACTGTTTTAGTACTTGACATTATGTAGGCCACGTATGATATTATGGACTAAAAACAAGTTATTTAAAATTTGCACCTCAAAGTGACCTATTAAAATGGGTCTAGACCGGCCCACTAGTCTTAAAATTATCTAGGTTGAGAAGTTATTTAATTTATAATTTACTTTGTTATATGTATTTTGAATTGTTAGATTGAAAATTTAGTTTGTAATGTAAGTTTGAATTTTATTAGTTTTGAAGGTATATTATGTGATTCATCATCCACAAACCTCTCTATTTCAAAGCCTAAGTAATGATAGTGGGCCAGTCTAGACCCATTTTGATAGCTCTATAATATAAACAAAAAATTATGAAATTAAAAATAAATAAAAAAAGTTATAGTTGAAGTGACTAAAAATCATGTTTAACTCTTTTAAATTTAGTGACATTTACTAAAATAACTTATATATAGACGAAAAATAATTTATAAGATTTATACTGGTGATCCCGCTGATCATTTGTATTAGTTAATACGATTTATTGTTTCTCTAACGAGCACAGAAAATCGAAAGACCGTGTTAGTCCTCTTATGTATCAGTAAATATTCTCTAATATAAGTGAATATTCTTACTGTGAGGTGCATATTCCATAACCATTAATCAGTTTGGACAAGGCTGCTCTTTAAAGTTTGGAGAGGAAGTCAACAATATCAAATAAATAAATAAATAAATAAATAAATAGTAGTATTACTATTGTATGTACAATTAATGTTTGATAATTTTGAGATAACTTTTTTGTTTCTTCTTATTTTATGTGACAAGAACAATAAAGAGAGATGAAGATAATAAAAACACAATGTGAGTATAGAGAAAAAATTGTCCCAATTGTTCAGATATGATTTTTCATAAATAAATAGTTTTTTTAAGCAAATTAGAGTGCTTCTGCGACATTCTAATTAAGATAAAAAAATAAAAGTTACAAAAGATTAAGGGGAGAAAAAATATAACTCAGTAAAAGAATAAACAAACAACTTAAAAGGGTAATACAAAACGGTACAAAATTCTCCAAACTCAATCTGAAGCAAATCATTATTATATAACACTAGCACAATTCAGCAAATCCATGTTCGGGCGCAAAACTTAATCGATAAAAAAGAGGTATTTAGGATGACAAGCAACGGACTCGTATAATTGTAGATGAGTCATATGTTAGAAGTAATTTATATTTAAGGGTATTTTAGTATTTTGCTATGTTGTCTTTATGACCTAGTCATTGTGTATAAATAGGAGTAGTGATATCATCATAGAAGTTAGTGCATTTATTCTTCTTGTAGCCGTCATTTCAAGTTCATTAAATACAATTCTCTTTTCTATTCATTTATCATCTTTGTGCACCAACAATTGGTATCTAGAGCTCCGGTTCGAATCCACGGGAAACACGAGTGAAACGTGAGGCGTTGTGTGATTGATTTCGTTTCTTGAATTCGAGTTGAATCTTGAACGAAGTTGTAACAGAATCACATTTTCTGATTCTGCGGGATTGGGAAACACGAGTGTTAGTGAGATTTAAGTGAACGCACAAAGATTGAAGATGAACGGAAACAGTGGTATGAGTACCAAGCTTCCAGTGTTTGATGGCAAAAACTGGAATCGTTGGATGAAACAGATGATTGTTCTGTTTGGTGCTCAAGATGTACTTGAACTTGTTACTGAAGGTTATGTTCCAGTAGCAGCTGATGCAACAGATGCACAAAAACTTGCTCAGAAGGATACGAAGAAGAAAGATCAGAGGGCGTTGTTCTACATCCATCAGTGTGTGGATGAAAACGTGTTTGAGAAGATTGCTGACTCAGAAACGGCAAAGGCCGCGTGGGACACACTGATCAGATGCTATGGTGGTGATGCATCAGTGAAGAAGGTAAAGCTTCAGTCCTTACGAAAGCAGTATGAGAATCTCAACATGAAGAACAATGAGAAGGTCTCTGAGTACATCTCAAGAATGATTTTGATCACTAATGAGATGAAGGCGTGTGGAGAAACACTCTCAGAACAAGTAATCATTGAGAAGGTATTGAGATCACTTACCCCTCAGTTTGATTACATTGTGGTAGCTATTGAACATTCCAAGGACTTGAGTTCCATGAGAATTGAAGAGCTACAAAGCAGTCTAGAAGCACAAGAGTTGCGTTTGACTGAGAGAAACTCTGAAAGAGAAGTAGAGCAGCAGGCTCTGAAAGCAGACTCTGGTAAGAATCATCAGAAGAAGTCTTGGTCAGAAGCCAAGAGAAGGTCTGATGGAGTTCAGAAGCCTGAAACTTCAAACTCTGATAAGCAAAAGTATCAGAAGGGAAAAGAGAAGTTTGACAAGAAGAAGATTCAATGCTACTGTTGTCAGAAGTTTGGTCATTTTGCTTCTGAGTGTCGGTCAAACAAAGAAAGGAAGTCAGAAGAAGCAAATATAGCCAGAAGCTCTGATGACTCTGATGGTGAATCTGTGTTGCTAATGGCTTCTGAGACTGATGATATGAATTCATCAGAGTGGTGGTATATGGACACAGGGTGTTCAAATCATCTTACTGGAAACAAAAGGTGGTTGGTTGACTTTGACTCGAGTAAGAGTACAAGGATCAGATGTGCTGATGATAAATACCTTAATGCTGAAGGTATGGGAAATGTCAGAGTCACTCTGAACAATGGCAAATCAGCATTGATTCAGAATGTATGGTATGTACCTGGCATGAAAAGCAATCTGATGAGTGTAGGGCAATTGATTGAGAAAGGTTTTTCAGTTACCATGAAGGACAATCTTCTGAAGCTGTATGATCGTAATCAGAAGCTGATTATGAAGTCAGAACAGGGAAGAAACGGGACATTCAAGGTGAATGTTAAAACTGCAGACTCTGAATGCCTTAGTGCAACAAGTGTTGAGAAGGATAGTGAGCTGTGGCATAGAAGATTTGGTCATTTAAATTTCAGAAGCCTAGGGCATTTGAAATCAAAGAATCTGGTAAATGGAATTCCTACAATCAAGAAACCTGAGAAGTCATGCAAGGTGTGCATGGAAGGGAAGCAACCAAGATTGCCATTTTCATCAGGAGTAGCTCCAAGAGCAAAACATGCATTAGGAGTAGTACATTCTGATGTGTGTGGTCCATTTCAGGTAGCATCAATTGGAGGGAATAAATACTTTGTGTCATTTGTAGATGAATTTACTAGAATGACATGGGTATCCCTGATAAAGTACAAACATGAGGTGTTTGCTGAGTTTAAGAAGTTCAAAGTGAAAGCTGAGAAGCAGAGTGGTCAGAAGCTGGAGATTCTCAGAACGGATGGTGGTGGTGAGTTTAATTCCAATGAGTTTAACACTTTCTGTGAGGAGAATGGAATTGAGCATGAGGTTACTGCTCCTTACACTCCTCAACACAATGGTCTTGCTGAAAGAAGAAATCATACTTTGCTTGATATGGTGAGAAGCATGCTGAAAGAGAAGAAGCTTCCTCATAATTTATGGGGTGAAGCTGTTGCAACAGCATGTTATGTGCTCAACCGATGTCCAACGAAGAAGTTGAAGGAAATAGTTCCTATTCAAAAGTGGACTGGAGATAAGCAAAGTGTTAGTCATTTGAAGGTGTTTGGTTCTGTTTGTTACAAACATGTTCCAGAAGCTAGAAGACAGAAGCTGGATGATAGAAGCAAAGTTATATTATTGGTGGGGTACCACAGTACAGGTGCGTACAAGCTCTATTGTCCAGAGACTAATAGAATTGAATTCAGCAGAGATGTCATTGTGAAGGAATTAGAAACTTGGGATTGGAACAAAACTCAATCCAACTCTGATGTGATATTTCTTGAAGGAGACTCTGAACGAGATTCAGACTCTGACGGTGATTCAGACTCTGACGGTGATTCAGGTTCTGAAGGTGATTCAGGCTCTGAAAGTGGTTCAGGCTCTGAAGGTGGTCCTGAAGGAGACTCTGAAAGTCAAGGCTCTGATGTTGAAGCTTCTGAAGATAGTACTTCTGAACCTCCAACCTCTGAAGGAAATCATGTGGAACAAGATCAAAGACCACAGAGAATCAGAAGCATTCCAAGAAGGTTTGCAAGGTTTGATATGCTGCAAGACACTGAAGTAGACTCTGAGGGAGAAGTTATTCAGTGTGCTATGTTAGTAGACTCTGAACCCGTGAGTATAGAAGAGGCTCTTAAGCAACAAGTCTGGGTGCAGGCCATGAATGAAGAACTTGATGCTATTAAGAGAAACAAAACTTGGAAGCTATCAGAACTTCCAAAAGGCAAGAAAGCCATCAGTGTCAGATGGGTTTTCAAGCAGAAGCTAAAGCCAGATGGATCAATTGGCAAATACAAAGCAAGGTTAGTAGCAAGAGGATTCTTACAGAAACCTGGGCTAGATTATTTTGAAGTGTTTGCACCTGTAGCAAGACATGAAACAATTAGACTGGTAATTGCAATAGTTGCTAACAGGAATTGGCCTCTGATGCATTTAGATGTGAAATCTGCATTTCTGAATGGTCCATTACAAGAGGAGGTATATGTGTCACAACCTCCTGGTTTTGAGAAAAAGAATCAGGAAGGGATGGTGTATAGATTACATAAAGCCTTGTATGGATTGAAACAGGCACCCAGAGCCTGGAATATGAAGATTGATTCTTTCTTCAAGAAGCATGGGTTTCAGAAATGTGAATTGGAGTATGGTGTTTATGTTCAACACACTTCAGACGGCAATATGATTCTGGTATGTTTATATGTTGATGACATATTGCTGACAGGAAGCTTTGAACAAGAGATAACTAAGTTCAAGAAGGCTCTGATGAAGGAATTTGAGATAACAGACCTTGGTAAAATGAGTTACTTTCTAGGGATGGAATTTATGTACTCTGAGAAAGGAATCATTTTACATCAAATGAAGTATGAACTTGAGCTTCTGAAGAGATTTAAGCTGGAAAATTGCAAAATTGCAATTACACCTTCTGATACCAATCAGAAGCTGGACTCAGATTCTGATGGAGAGGATGTGGATATGCTACAACCTTCAAACAGTTGGTTGGTTCTCTAAGGTATTTGTGCAATACCAGACCTGATATTTGCTATGCAGTTGGAATGGTTAGCAGATTTATGAGCAAACCAAAATGGTCCCATTACCAAGCTGCTGTCAGGATTTTGAGGTATATAAAGGGAACTCTGAAGCATGGTGTGCTATTCCCTTCTGAAGGAAAGACCGAATCAGAGCTTCTGAGCTACTCAGACTCTGATTGGTGCGGAGACAGGGTTGATAGAAGAAGTACTTCTGGGTACTTGTTTAAATTCCTGGGAGGTCCTATTTCTTGGTGCTCCAAGAAGCAACATGTTGTGGCTCTATCAACCTGTGAAGCTGAATATATTGCAGGCGCTCTGACTGCATGACAAGCTGTGTGGATTCTGAACTTGCTACAGGATCTGAAGATTAAGGTAAACAAGCCTCTGAAGCTGATGATTGATAACAAGTCTGCAATCAATCTTGCCAAGAACCCAGTGCTGCATGGGAGAAGCAAGCACATTGAGACCAAGTATCACTTCTTAAGGAATCAGGTTCAGAATGGAGTGTTAGAAGTTGTGCACTGTAGCACTCAGAAGCAGCTGGCAGATGTGATGACAAAGGCAATCAAGACTGACCAATTTCTTCGTTTGAGGGATGGAATTGGTGTTGTTAGTTTTGTGTAAATATAAATTAAGGGATGGTGTTAGAAGTAATTTATATTTAAGGGTATTTTAGTATTTTGCTATGTTGTCTTTATGACCTAGTCCTTGTGTATAAATAGGAGTAGTGATATCATCATAGAAGTTAGTGCCTTTATTCTTCTTGTAGCCGTCATTTCAAGTTCATTAAATACAATTCTCTTTTCTATTCATTTATCATCTTTGTGCACCAACATCATAATGAATTGTGAGTGTTAAATAACAATGTTTGATTATTAGATTGAACCAAGGTTTTAAAAAACGGTCGCGGTCGCGTCTCAGTTACGTAAAGGTTTTTGCGATTTTGGTCGGTACAGGTGTTACGACACTAATTGTGGTCATCGCGATGTGAATTAATCATAATTTGTTCTTTAATATAAAAAACGATGATAACGGTAACGGTATCGGCACGACGGCACCTGTCAACACTGTTTTGTCGCGGTGGTTTTCGCGGTCGCGGATCTTTATTTAAAACTTTGGATTGAACACTTATAATCAAGTTCAAATCCAAGATCTCGCAATTGTATATTTTTTATTATTACAAGAAGATTGAAACTTAAAATGTGTGTAAGTCTTGGTGATATTTAAAGCATCTTTAATGGAAGAACTTATGACATAAGATTTAAGCAATTTACACAATTTTACAAGTCACCGCGTACTAAATAAAATATATTGTTTTATTGTCAAGTTCTTCTATCTTTTTAGGTTATTTTTAATCGTAACAAGGCTCCAATCACTTCATGTCAGAACGGATCTCCAAACCAAATTAAACTGATGGTGAAAGAAAGAAAAAATACTATTGTTTCCAAATAAGTAATATAACTTGTCATGTGATCGCACTCAAATAGAAGAACAAATTAAACAATGTAGCTTAAAAATAAGCAACAAGTCAAACTTTCTCTGTTGGAGATGTTCTTATATAAACAAAACATAAGTGCTCATGTTCACGAAGCAACTAATCACTAATGTTAAAGCTACTTCTTTGTTTCTATCCAGTTTACTCATAGACTGGAAAGTAAAGCACACCACGACTTTTAGCATACTTCGTTCCTTAAAATACGCTGTCACAGAAATTGAGTGTATTACACACTAGTAGTAGTCTGTGTTTTATTTTAAAGGGATTGAATTGATTTAATTTTAAAAAAATACTCAATACTCCTCCTTCAAAAAAAATAAAAATCAAACTTATTAGAAAAAACTAAAACATAATAATTTGGAATATGTGATTTTGTACTTTTTTTTAAATAAATTTCATGCAAAGGTGCATAAATAATTTTTATTGGCTATTGCTTACTGATAAAAGTGTGGAGAGAGAAGGAGAGAGAAAATTAAATGCAATTTGCATTTAATTTTATGAAAATAAGTAGAAATAATTTTAAAAAAAGATAAATTTTGATTTATTTTCTCTTATAATTTGGGAAAAAATTTTGATTTTTTTTTTTAAAATTTGAAGACGGAGGGAGTACATATACTTAAACTATACGGAGTATATATAAACTGTTTAAAAGCATGCAATAAATCGTCCCTTCAGAGACATCCGATAAAATTGAAACGATACAAAAAAGCATGCGATAAATTTCCACAAAGTTTGATTCCTTAAAATCAAATTTAGTTGGACTTTCTTTCTCAAAATGGCTGTTGAGTTCAATCCAAGTAAACTTTGATTATTAGTACTATCACTATGTGCCTATGTGGTTATCAGTTTCGTTGGTATTAAGATTGGCATGCAGGGTATTTCAAAAAAAAAAAAAAGAGAAGAGAAGATTAGCATGCGGCATAGAATGAAAATCCCTTCTTTGCCTTAAACTTCTATAAGAAAGGGACAAAGAAAATACCAGAAATTTCAGTGCTAAAGCTTTTATTTTTTGTATCAGAGATTCAGAGTATATCCCATTTATTTGAAAGACAATGGATTTCATAGAGTACACTTTGTATTTGTTTACCGATATAAAAATCACTTTTTTTTAAGGATAAATAGGTTTTTACTCTCCACAAAGTAGGCGAGTTTTACTTTATCTCCTGTAATTTATTTATTTTGAGATTACCCCCTGTATTAACTTTTTAACTCTATTGTGAACCAAAGAATTTACATTGGTGCTTATATTTTAGAAAGAAAAAAAAAATCCTTCTAAATCAGAGACAGATAGGAGTAGGACATTATATTCGTTTTTTCGTAAAATCATAAACATCTATTTTGTCAAAATATCATAACCAGCTCAAAACAACCAAAAAAGACGCTACTTATAGGAAAAACACTTCGCCCCAATGATAGTAGTACTTGGCTACTTGCAAGATAAAACTCGTAGAGAGTAAATAATAACCCTTAAAACACAATTACAACAGCTATCGAAACACTTAACAGTGTATAAAATGCTATACTGATTACATGTAGGTAGAGAATACATGATACTGGACTATGAAAGCATGAGTACTCGCATGTTATGGCTATCATCACGATAGAGCTTTTCCCTTTTCGATACGATTGAGTTCTCTAAATTGTAACAGGCTATAACAAAGTTCCTACAAAATTGGATCAGTACCATTCTTTCAAGGAAAAACTCAGATAATCATGTCATCTCTTAATAAATAGACAATCTTCCTTTTACTCATGCAGACTTTAGCTTAGCTGATGTTGAAGCGAGATGGGAAAGTATTCTATGTCCCACAAACAACAGAAAAGCTCCCAAAAACCCTAATGCTTTGAGTGTAGTGAACAAGTCCAGCTGCACAAAAACAAAAACGTTAAAGAGACAAGCACTTAATATAGAAAAACGGCACTGTTTTCTGCATGAAGAGACGGAAATTGAACTTTTTCTACCAATATTGGATCATTCGCGCCAGCTCTCCTAATCGAGCATATTATCTATTCATTGCCGCTACTTTACATGGACTAATAAGTATCACAATTCACAACAGATGAAACTAACAGAAATATGCTCAATTGGAACACTGAATGGCCATACCTTCAACCAGAAAAGTACATAAAGCAATAGAACTGCAGCAACACCAAATTGGAATAGGATGGCATATGTAGCGGGTACTGCTGAAGAAGGGAAGTTCTTGAAGTTTACCCCCAGGCGCAATAGCTGTGAATGATGTAAAACAGAATTGCAAAAATTAACTAACATACAGGAAATATAGTACAACTTAAAACAAGACAGCTAAACCATGACTTTGTTCAAGTAACTTCAAAAATACAACGCTGAACGAAGTTTCCAAGAAAATCAGGCCTCCCCTGTCCTACATTCCTATACATAAGAGTGAAGTATACCTTTTTTTTTAATAAGCGAAGTTCACCATTACATTAACACATACAGTAAAACTAATTTAACATTTCTAGATAACTTCCGCTGGACTTTCTTTTTCTTTTTTATTTTAGTTTTTCCATTACATCTGCTGCCTTTTATCTTTGAATGCATCAACGTATTCATGTGCCACATTCTAGGGAAGATTTTCACAGGACTTACCCCAACCAAAAAGCCAATGAACGGCAAAAGGGTCAAAATCAAGAAAGCAAGAGAGACATTCTTGGGTGGTCGCTTTTCAGGAGCCCTAAACAAGTGAGCTATCTCTGCTTTAGGCCCATATCTTGAGTAAGGATCAACAGGTAGCGGAGGAAGACGTGCTGTCTTTTCAGGTGCTTCTGGAAGATCTAATTCTAAATGACCAAGCGGCCGTAAGAAAGAGTTCTCCTGGAATCATAAATAGTATTTGTTCAGATTGCCTTTCATTTCATATTACGGGGAAAGGGGAAACAAACCAAATCAAGTAGTGCATAATACCATGACAGCATCACCAACAGTAAGCTCAAAATCATATCTGCCTGAGAGATAATAAAATTTGTCCACCAAGCCAAGAAAATCCTAAGAGAAAAAATTACAAATGTGAGTGAAAAAAACAACTATATATGGTAGTAGATGAGAATGAAATGACCTATACAGCATTTCCAAAAAATACACGTAACACAAAATTATAAGCCCCCCAATCCCATTCCAGCTCAAAGCAATTTGGGGATGCAGATTTATATTCAACTGTATGTAGTTACAGCCTAATATATAAATAATAAACCCTCCCTTACAAGTGGTTAAAGACACATTGCATTAAACCAGCACATGCCTTTTCCACTCTACATTCACTTGATTTCTAATATTCAGAATGGTAGCTGTTATGCACTAAAACAGATATTAGACTTCAGCATTGTGTAAAATAGTTATTTATTATGAAGTATAACAAACTCAAAAAATACACAATAATGAACATGTTAACCTAGACAATGAAATGTGTCCAAAAAAAAACTAGACAATGAAAATACAATAGTAGATACTTAACAAGAATAATCTCAAACTTCTTGCCAGTATTTCGAACCACAAAGATGTGTTCATACTTTGTCTCATGCCTCAACTTAAGCAACACCTGCAGAAGAAAAAATGATTAATAAAAAGACTAATGAAATGACGTTCATTTAAAAGGTCTAATGCAACTACTACAAACCTGACGCGGCTTAAAAGCATGGCCACGAGGCGTTGTCAACTGAAAAGAAAAATGCAACTTTTGAAGATGGTTAGCTGAGAGTGAAACAACATCAGTTCCAGCCAAATCTAGCCTGCACAGAAAAATGAGAATTGAAATGAAGTAAAAACATAATTAATAGAATTGCTAACAGAAAAACAACAGAGATTTAAATTTATCCAACATGAAAATGACAAACATATAACAATCTGACATACTAATTGATAATTAAGTAGCCTGATCATGAATATAATTGCAGAGATTTTTTCAAACCGTTAATAGAAACCTACGTTTTCTGGGTTTCATCACTTCCAAGATCACTGTCAAGAACTGCAATTTCTGCGTTGCTAACTTTAACAATGCCAGTGACATATATTGGCACATGAATTTGGCCTCCGATAGCATAATCATTTTCACTACCAGAATCATGAAGCACCATCTGCAAAATAGGTTTGAAACATTATAACTAACAAGCAGACACAACTAAATACACCTTGATGCAATGAAAGGAAAAATAATCACTAAATAAACATGCACAAATACCTCAAAAACAAACACATATGTTCCCACATCCACATTATCTGGGAAAACACTCAAGACATGAAGTCCACTACTTTTATCGTACTGGAGCTCCTGTAGTACATAATATGGGCAGTATATTCAATCAATTGAAAGTACACACACCAGAGATAATAAAGAAGCACATAAACCAAATTACTTTACAATGCCCACTCCTAAAAAATAATCATTGACTCGGCACTCACCTTGCCCTCAATAACAGCCGAACCTTTGGCATCAGTGTGGAAAGCTCGGACAAGCTTAACTGTTAGAGGTGGTGCGGCTGAACCAAGTACTGTATTCACCGTAACCTGTTTAGTTTTGAAATAGAAAATTGTCATGCTTTCCTAGGTAAAAAGCTGCAGAGTCATGGAAAAGAGTGAAGAATAATCATTGCAGCCAACTGAGGTATGCAAAACTAATTTAGTATTGCATGTAAAAGAATCAAAAACCAAGAAATTGGGGAAGAGTTTGTTAAGCTCCACAACATAATAAAAAACAATGACACACAGGAAAGTGTAAGAAGAATAATTTAAAAGGAAACTTTGAAAATGAAAGAACTAATAATATGAGGGATAAGGGCCATTATGTAATAAAGAGTATGGTCAGGATATATGGTAAATAAAGAGTGGGCTAGGAGGCTTAGTAGGCAAGTTTGTTATGCCTTAGTATAAGAGTATAGTTCTTGTTATAGTTTAGTCTAGCAATCTGTAATTGTAACTAGCCTTAGTTAGCTTCAGTTAAACTACACCCACTGGGAGTAGGTTAAGAGTAAGTTATGACTGCTAGTGCATCCTACACCAATAGTGTAGGTTATGCAAAGTCTATATTAACTTGTAATAGCTCTCAGTTTATGTCAATGGAACAGAATATTCCTAATCACAGAAAGTTAGTTACAGTAGTTATAGTTTCTCTCTTAAGTTTTCCACTTAATAGGATAAATAGTGAGGTGGGTGAATTGTAGTGAGTATGGAAGAATATAGTTTGAACCATTATGGTTAGGCGGAGAAAGAGTGTTCTCTTTCTTTGAGGAGCTTAGGACTATGGCAGATTGGCGTCACATCCTTTCTAAAATTTATCTTTCATTTTGCTATTGTAAGAGCTTTAGCTCAATATCGATGAATAAACATATTATTTTATAAATCCACATTTCCGAGCTCCATCAGGAAGCCTAACCGGAACTAAGAACTGTATCTGTAATCTTTTATAGATTAGAGTCAACCATACTTTTGACAGAAAAAGTGGAACAAAAGTAATCTTACTGGGTGGTTGAGGCCCAAAACGGATAAAACCAAATGCTAGTTATGCTGCTAACAGTCTGTTCTCCGCCCTTATTTGTTAAAAAGAATTTGCAAAAAAAAAATGCCATAAAGCATTGGGACATAAAACCAGAGTGCACCATAAACTAATCATTTTGCATTCCTAGCTTACTAAAAGCCGCAAGTTATAAGACTCCCAAAATAAGGACTTATGAACCGTAACTTCATTACTTACCTTGAGTTGATCTTTTTTGGACAATGAATGAACTGTTGCAGGAAGTGACAGCACCAATGGGATGGGAACCCTATACCAGAACAAGATATTTGAGCCAGATGTTGTTACTGAATATATTATTAAGATGCCAAGATATCAACAAAGAAGAAGAAACAAGAGAAAAATGAAAGGTAAAAAAAAAGGACACCGCTATAAAGCTGAACTAAAATTATATATTTTTCCGTAAAGCACTTGCCTTTTGCTCTCCAGAAGAGCTAATGATTCAACTTGATTGAAGAAGTCCTTGGCAATTCCTGGGACTCCAATGCCTAAAAAAAATTTTGCTAAACCCAATACTTTATCCCCTGGAAGCTGGTAATGCAAAACCAAAGCATCAACAGAAAATTCAAGCAATTAAAAAAGTAGAGAGCAATCTATGATACTTCACATACATCTATTTTTCCAGAAGTTACAGCAGCAAATGATGTAACCCCTCGAACAACTGAAGAAGTTGTGGAAAGGGAACCCTGATGCTCACGGCCACCGCCAAATTTCTCATCAAAATAAAATGTTCCATCGTCTGAAAAAAAGACAAAATGTTCATCTAAGACCAGTAGGATGAAGCATGTTGTACGAAAAATGGCAAGCCCCTCATTACTAACAAAAAACAACACTCGGGGGAGGGGAGCATAGAAGTTTTTTCATGCCTAAAAGTCTTCCGGCAAGCAGATTAACTCGCTTAATGTCAAACAACACTCGGCAAGATTGTAACACACTCAAGAGAACATAAAATGACTATTCCTATTCCCAGCCCTACAAGATACATAGAATTTTGATTGACCCAAAAATAGATTGTCACGACTCATTTTAAAGAAAGGCGTTTCCAATCTTGAGGTCACTCAATTCATGAAAGTGGGATACTAATTTGATTTCAACAATAACAATTAAAAACAAAATCCCATTTGTAGAAATATTTTAGTGTTTCGTCAAATAATAAAGATGGAAGAGAAAGAATAAGGACTTTGAATTATGACTATGATTTGATATGATTGTGATTTGCTTATGCAAAAAACTGAAAAAGTACTAGTAATAATCCTTGTCTGATACAAGATTTCAAATCCTAATTAAGAAGCATGCCATGTTAATAAGAAATATGGACGCTAATATTAAGATATAATCTAATATGTTTTTATGGTAAAACGAGAGACAATCTAATATACTCCAAAATTATAAAAAATCTATGAGATCAATTAAGTTACTTCAAGATATTATCAAAAATATTTTCAAATCTTCTAGCACCATTATATGCAACTGAAAAAGCAGTCAAATGAACTGAAACCTTAATATATATATATATATGTATAGCACTAAAGAAAATTCAATAATGCTAAAACAAAAATAAGAAAAGTGAAACTATGATGATATCGATAACCTCCAATGAGGTGGTTGCGAATTTGCAAAGCAGTCAATTCATAAACAAAGGGAAAATAACACATAAAACAACCACATAAGACAAAAACTAACAAAGCATAAAATGCACTGGCAGTCTAGCATAGGCGGATGTTTAGATGTACCAATGATCAACACACACACACACAAAAAAAAAAAACTCTATTAATGGTTACCGAAGATATTCAAAAAATTTAAATGAACATTAACAGTAAACAAGGTAAAAGCAAATTTACCCGTACCATATTTCTGGATGCTGTCAAAGAGCTTCAATATATCACTTTTCACTGTATTTACCTGACAATAACAAGCTAATTGAGTATATTGATAGAAATACCAAAAGGCCCGAGACAAAGTATGTGTCCATGATGCATCATAAACAACAAAAGCATGTAAACAGATAAATTGCCAGAAAAATGAAGTGCTAGTAAATTTAGCATTAATTTTTTTTTTTGCCATCACTTTGCCCCCACTTATATTCACTTTCATTTAACAATCCCATGCTGGTATTTTAATGGTTTAAAAATATTCTAATGAAAAAGTCTTGACAAGAATCAAGCATATCATACTACTATAATACAAAAAATTAAACCCACGTGAATTTGTTGACCAGATATACAGCTTTTCTACTAAACAACCTTGAAGATTAAAAACCTAAAGCAAATCAACTAACCAATTTAAGACTCAGAACTTTACCCTAGACTGATCAATTTCCGAAGATGCTAATGAGATGACTCCAGCCAGTGCTTCAAGTGCTAATCCTGTAAAATACACGAGTAGCTTATTTTGTAATTATAGATAAACAGCAATAGTTCTAGTATTCTGTGTTTCAAGTTTCAGCAGAAAAAAAAAAATTATAGAGAAAAATAAAATGTCAACATATTTCCATAGAAATCATTACCAGCAGCATAGGTACTCGACTCGGGATTATCAGAACTGTAACGCCATCTTCCATCACTTTGGCTCAAAGCCTACCAATATTGAAGAACAGGACATCACAATGAACATGACAGTTTGAAGTGCAATTGCAGCATAAAACCAAGTCCCCACATTACTCAATACCAAAGATAGTGGAAACATACCTTGATTGAATGGAAAGTCCCATCAGCATCAGCAAGAAGCACATCAACATCAGGTGCCTGATCCTATAAACAGAGAAAGGGGAGATCAAAAGGAGAAAAGAACCATAGTGAAAAAAATAATATCACATTTGAATTTGCAAGTCACAATAAAAGAAAACAGTCCTCAAAAGAGGAGACACTTCCACTAATAAAATAAAACACTACTGTAAAAAAAAACTGGCACATTGGGAGAATACTAGAAGGACCGTGAGAATTTTGCATTTCAACTAGATAAGCAGAATGAGACGAATTTAATGAGTCCATGTGACAAAAAAATAATTTGCAATAATGCACTAGCACCCCAGAGGAGTCCAATTAAAGCTCATATAACAGCCCACTAGGCTTACGAAGTGGAACAGTGAAGTCTGGAGAATTACCTTTATAAGAACCAAACTTCCTATTGTATAATAGATGTCAATCAAAGTACTTGCATCGTTGACGGAAGCTTTAAGTCTTGAAGCAGTATCCTTTACAAAATAAATAAATAATTTCTAGCATTAATTTTCAGAACTCAGCAATTCAAAAACACAACATAAAGCAACGACAATCAAGCTGCAACCACGTCATAAAGCACCACCATAGCATAAAATTACCTGGAAAACACCCCTATCAACCTTGCATTTTAATATGCCATTGACCTTTAAGGCATAGAACAAATCCTTTAGAGAGGACGACGACCCAAGATTTTCCACCCCATTCTGACAAGCAGTTCCGCTCACATCAGGCTTATTCTCAAGCGCAAGAATCTCAAAAACTCTTAGAGCCTCATAGGTTTCTTCTAAACTGATGAGATAACAAGACAATTAAAATGAGTTTTCTAAAATAATCATCTAACCTATAATTTCAACAAAATGTTGCAAACCTAAAATCATCTAACCTATAATTTCAACAAAATGTTGCAAACCTAAAATATTACGAATTGATAACAGCTATAATAATCTTCTGTTATCTCAAGGATATGCTTAATTACACACCAGAATGTTACATTTCAAAAAAATATGACAAAAATCGCGTTTGTTAACGATAATTAAACTGTGAGAAAGTAATGTTAGTTAGAATTTGAATTGGCGAAATTCTAGTTAGACAAATTCTTCAAATGTTATAGTAATTTATACGAAACAAAATTTCTGACAAAAAAAGTACGAAACTAAATCAGCGCAAAACGATAATTAGATTTAGTTAGGTGTATAATATATATAACGATACAAATATCTGCATCTAAGAACTAAAACGTGTATTGAATCAAAACTAGGCATGAAAAAACGGAGGTGAGAGTTGAATTGACCTTGAAGAGGATCCATGGAAGATTTGTAAAGCAGCGGAACGGTGAGAATCAGAGATTGGAGTTGGAATCGCGACGGCGTTGCAGATCGAAATGGTGTAAAGTAGGAGGAGAAATTTTGCAAGGTTTGTGGCCATTTCTGTAGCTATGAATCAGAGAAATTGAAGGAGATTTCAAATCGCATTTACGATTTGGACGCAACGAGTTCTTCTTCGTCTTTCCCTGATCAGAGTGCGAGTGAGTCTGTGTAGAACTGAACTACTAGCAAGTAGTCGTCGTTTTTGGTCAATTGCATCAAATTGAATTACCGAAAATGTCCCTTTGCTCCAAATGTAAAAAAAAAAATTGTACTATAATAAAAGTTGGGTTTAAATAAAATTTAACATTTTTAGAATTTTGGTTTGTCAATTGAAGGAGACCAACAAAGGAGATTGATAAGATTAAGAATCTTTTCCAAAAGAGGATTTAGATAAAAAAAAAATACGTATATATGATGCGGGTGAGAACCGATGTTGCCACTAAAAGGAAATTTGTTTAAAAAATAATTTAGTCTATCTGGAGTTGGCGCGCCATACATATTGCATGGACCAAGCTCAACAACTCGACACACTTGGAGTTACTATCACCAATTTGACAATAGAAACCTTGAATAAGAGTCCCCACGAGCATCCCTAAGTAAATCTACACAAGTCGAGTTATTGTCTCATTTGTTGTGTGAGTCAGCAACATTGAACTTGTGCTTACCATTTGTCAGAGATTCCCATTTAAAAGGGAAAAATTGAACCAAATCTCTCTCTATATGTGCTGGGAGTTTAGAAATGCTATCAATAACCATTTGAATTTGATTAGCTATATGAAAAATTCAATTCTCACAAGAATTAGATAACCGGTTAAATCGAAACATGAAAGAACAAAATAAATATTAGTCCATTTAATTTTAATATCTCAACAAATTAGGTTTTTGAACCTTGACCAAAATAGATAAGTAAATTAGGTTCTCATCCATTATTGTTTTAATATTAGCACTTTAAAATAATCCTATCTCTTTTGCTAACAACAATCCCTCTTGCACAATTTTAAAAATCTAATTTCAAAAAACTTCACAGATCAATCCAAAATTTAGTTATATCTCATTTTGTTCAAAAAAAAAATCAATGTAGTCATGCATGAAAAATGATATTGAAAATTTGAATCTACATCTCAACGCACCGTTTACAGAGGCTGTTGCTTCTGTTCAATATATAATGACCGAGTATCTCACCGATGGTTTTAATGTTAGAACAAATTTTTATCATATCAACTACACTAAGATCATATGTCTAATTTATTTAACCCAAAAATGGGTGTTCTTAGCATTGGTGAAAATTGGTAAAAACAATGACTCAAAACATATGGTCAAAAATTATTTCAACTAGTCAGTTCTATCAATTTTTTAAGCAATGCATTAGCCTATATTTGTTATCACAGTAAATATGTCAAAATTACGGTGATCCACCGTGACTCTGACATATTCATTGTAATATCAAACATAGCTTTAGATTATGTCAAAATTACGGTGATCCACCGTGACTCTGACATATTCATCGAGATACCAAACATAGTTTTGGATTTGAAAAAATATAACTTAAAGGAAAGACCCAACATAGATTGAGTCTAACAAATGAGACATTGACAGTACTTCAAATGAGATTACTTTCAAACAAGGAAACACGGAATCAAAACCACGAGAATGAATCCTCTCATGTGTAATAGTAATATACACATGAAAGAGTACATAGTAATCTAATTTACGCGAGATACTTCGTTGCCACTTGCCTCTACACACCTCAGCTAGTCTTAATTTGGAGGAGAAAAAAGGACATCATCATAACTCACTGCTAGTCTCAATTACTCAAACCTAAAGCTTCATAGAATTAAAATAAATTTTAAGAAAAACTTAATAAAAACATATTAACTGCAAGATTTCAATACAAAATCATTCATTCATCAGTAAGTTTCAATATTCGCCACTTCGGTCCAACATTTGGGCTAGATTTTGACTGAAATTGGTTCAAAACAGAAAAGCATAAATGACTCAATTACTTCACACTAGCTATAGATCACAAAAAACTAGCAAGCACTGAAGGAACCATTCTAATAGTTAAAGCTAGAATGTTGCTCAGTATTTTGGAGCTGGATGTTGAGTTGGTAACAATCCAAATCGCTTCTTCAGCAGAATTCTCTCCCTTGAAAACTTGTCATCAGGTGAAAACCGGGCTGCAGTTTCAGGAAAAGAAAAGAAAAAATCACTTATTAGCAGAGATGATTTCACCAATGCAGAATCAAGGGAGTGCAAAAACAGACATTCATCGTAAATATATAAAGTACCGATTACTTAACAATTCAAAACATTTGCCTCACCTTTTTCTCATTGTTTTTAGCTACAAAAACATCAAATAATTTATTCTTCAGAATAAGCACTTATTACAGCTAGCTTCTCTAACTTATACAACGAAGGATTTAGCTCTTCTAAAGTGAGTAATTAGTAAAATGATAAAGGTCCTAATCCAATTTGAATTGGCGTATTTGAGTTTATCTACTAGCATAAGCACTTATTTGAAAAAACTCATCAAAACAGCTAATGAAAATTAAGTTGTTTTTAGCTTGTTTCCGTGTATTCTCCAGGATAGCTTATGAAAAATAGCTTATAGTCTATAGATTATACGAAACAGCTTGACTTTATTTTATCTTATGTTATGTTATAAAAATAGCTAATTCATAAACGCTTATAAGCTGCAAAATAACTTAAAATCCAAACAGAGCCAAAATCAAAATCAAAAGCTAAAAACTACACATAGTTTATCAAAATACCTGGATGAGCAGATTGAGTAGCCAACCCAGTTGGTGACTCTTTCTGCAAAGGAAAATCACAACAACAAAAAAAGTGTCACTTTTTTAATATAAACAATTTAAAAATGATAATAAACATATATTGAAATAAATAAATAAATATTAAAGATTTTAAATTAACGTTTTACCTTAGTAGTGTAAACCTTGTCACCGTTATCGTTGATATAGAATTGAAGATACATGGTTAACTGAAAACTTGTAACTGTGGAAGAAGTTAAATAAATTATTAGAAAAGGTTGTGGCAAGAGAAAGAGGATCTAGAAACAGAGATTGTAACAACGTTGTTGTGTGTTATGATTAGAAGCATACCTTGTTGAAAAACAGAGGAAAGAAACCTAAGATGGAGGCGAGGAACCTGTGAGTGTTGAAGAAGAAGGGTTTATGGGTTTTGTGATCTGAGATATTTCGTTTTTTACATGGTTTATGGGCTTTTTGTTTTATATTTAATGGGCCTCACTAGAGGCCCGTTTCTTGAAACTTTGTTTTATACCCGTATTTCTCCTATCACACCTTCTTTCATATTACTTGTATTTTAACTTCTAGACGGCTATGATGTCTAGGTACGGGTACTGGTATGGGGTACGACATTTAAAAAAAAATTAAGGTACAGGTACGTTAATACATAACATCAAAATAATTATGTTTTGAGTTTGTCCACCGTCTCAACTAATTTCATAAAAAAAGGGATAAATAATTAATATGTAATAAAAAATTAAAATGTTTTATGCTATTTTTCTACCGGTTGCACATTTTTTCCTTTATTCCCCCACCCTGAATCAACCAAATAAAACTAGATTTAGAGTATGTAAACAAAGATATATATATATATATATATATATATATATATATATATATATATATATATATATATATATATATATGAATATCAGTATGATTAATAATAATTTTTTTTATAATTTTCAATAGTCAACATTAATTTTTTTTAAAAAAAAAATTATATTAAAATGTTATCTTGTTTTTTAATTGATCAATTTATTCTTAGTAAAATTGAAAGTAATGAGTGCGAGTATGAGAACTCTGATACCCAAATGGTACGTGTATGATACAGGTACAAATATTGTTATACACGCGATATGAGTCGGGATCTTTGAAGCACTATGAGTCGAGATCTTTGAAGCACTGACACTACTTAGATTAATTGTGTCCCGTGTCGGACTACAACACTTATGATTACACTTAATTATATTATTTTTTTCAAATTATTATATCAATGTCAACATGTTAGCATCTGTGTCATGTCCAATGTCCTTATGTGTATTCGTGCTTCATAGTTCTCGATAAATACTTATATTTAAAATTGAATGAAATGTTAATTACCCGTGCTTGGCGCTGGAAATTCACCTCTTAAAGTTTGAACCGTGACCTTGCATATAAAATGCAATATCCTATCAATTAAGATATGCTCACATGGACGTGTTTATGTATAAGTTATTTCTGTAATAAATAATAAAATAAAGTCAAACTGTTTTCACTAATGCTATAAGTTATTTTCATAAGTTATCAAGGAGAGCTCATGGAGATAAGCTGAAAACAGCTTACACACAAGTCTTAAGACATTTCATTACGTTCTACCAAACGGTCTCACAAGTGTTTATGTCAGTAGAAAAACTCGAGTAATAAAATTCAAGCAGGTCATTGTGTAATATAAAGTTTATGTGTTTGTTTGTGATCTGTTGAAGACTGAAGTGAACTTGTATAATAGTTTCCTACTTTTGGATTGCAAGCATGGAGAAACTCGTGTGTGATCTTTTGTTTTTTGTTCGACATGTAAAAGTTTTCAACTATGAAATTATTATTATCCGATTGTCACTGATTAAAGTACTATAATTTTGCAGATTTTATTTTACTTCGATTTCAGTATGACTTATGTTGGAGCAGGAATGATTTGTTCTCATCTTGTTAATTTATCGTTAATTCTCGGTGCTATTGTTTCATGGGGCATCATGTGGCCGTTAATCAAGGGACTAAAAGGAGAATGGTTCCCTGCAAGTATACCTGAAAGTAGGATGAAGAGTCTCAACGGTTATTAATAAGGTTTAAGTTTAGCTAGAATTGATCAAAAAACACTAACAAATCTATATATTATTTGCTTTTAGACCTTATCAGATTGTATCTATTGCTGCAGCTCGGTGATGGATTTTACAATTTTCTCAAAGTTCTCTATTTCACTGGAACAAATATCCATGCCAACATGAAAAAGAAGAATCTTAATAATACATGTGATTAAATGATCGCTTATAATTTTTCCAGTCTCGCATTTGTCTGCAAAATATAATATTTCTTTGTCCTTGCAGTTTCTGATAACCAGAAACAATTGCCTCTTGATGATCTCAGACGAAACGAAATGTTTGCAAGAGAAAACATTCCTATTTGGTTGGCATGTACAGGGTACATATTTTTCTCTGTCATCTCTATTTTGTTCTGTTTGCGTATGTTTTCGCACCCTCGCTCGGTTTCTGCAATGCTTATGGTGTTGGATTAACCGATATGAACATGGCCTATAACTACGGGAAAGTGGCTCTCTTTGTGCTTGCAGCCTTGGCAGGAAAAAGTGATGGTGTAGTTGCTGGACTTGTAGGGTGTGGTTTGATTAAATCTATTGTTTCAATTTCATCTGATTTGATGCATGATTTGAAAACCGGCCATCTCACTTTAACTTCACCTCGTTCGATGCTTGTAAGCCAAGCAATCGGTACAACAATAGGTTGTGTTGTCGCTCCTATCACATTCTTCCTTTTTTACAAGGCTTTTGATGTTTGTAACCCAGATGGTGTCTACAAGGCTCCGTATGCTATCATATAGGCTTAAGGACCTTTTCGTCCCTGTATGTTTCAAAAAAATTTATATTCGTCCCTGTATGCTAATTTAATGCAAATTAGTCACTGAATGTGTTCAAAAGTTTGATTTTCGTCCTTGCCGTCAGATTCCGTTTAAAATGCGCTGATGTGGCAGACGGAGTAACACGTGACATATATGAGTAGAGCTGTCAAATGGGCCGGCCCAGTCCGGCCCGGCCCGAGCCCATTGGGCCAAAACATCTATTGGGCTTAAGTGGCCCGGCCCATTAAGGCCCAAGGCCCGTTAAGGCTCGGCCCGCTTAGCCCGGTCCAATAAAATGGGCCGATGGGCCGGCCCGCAACATTTTTTCAAATTTTTTTTTATAAAAAATTGACAAATTTTTTGTAAAAAAAAATTAATTGACAATAAAACTACATATGCATCGCACACAAATTAATATCCATAAAAAAGTAAGTGTCATGATTTCATGAAATAATAAATATTTCAAAATATCCATGCAAAAGTCGAGAGATTTGTAGATGATGATTCATAAAGTGCATCCTCAAAGCTAATAAATTTCAAACTTACATCAGACACTAAACTTTTAACATAACCATTCAAAATACATAAATTAAATTATAAATTATAAAAAAAAAGTAAATTATAAATCACATCTTTTTCCTTAAAAAAAAAAACAAATCTCATCTTTTGTTATTTATTTTATCTAAAGATTTTATGATAGCTAAAATTCCTTATTTTTAGGTAAAATTAAATTTAGATTTTTTTTTAATTCTTTAATGGGCCGGCCCAAAGCCCGTTGGCCAAGCCCATGATGGACCAAAACCGAAAAAAAAATAACAATGCATCAAGTTTAAAATCTCAAATCCCTAAATTTCCAAAATTGTTTCTCTTTCTCTTCTCTTCTTCACGTTCCCTCATTTCCTCTCAACCACACTCTTTATCATGGACATGAAGACTGGCGTTTATTTGACATAAAACTTGGACATAATGGAACACCTATCACACTCTCCCCTGAAATAGAAAAGATCGCAAAATGTATTGTAGAGAGGTGTGATGGTTTACCTCTTGGATTTAGTGTGATGGCAAGAACCATGAAAGGGATTGATGACTTTCATCAATGGAAACATGCCCTGAATAAACTTGAAAAATTGGAAATGGGACCAGAGGTGGAAGAAGAAGTCTTGAAGGTATTAAAACGAAGCTATGATAATTTGATGGATAAGAACTTGCAAAACTGTTTCCTGTATTGTGCATTATTCTGTACGGAGGACAAAGATGATGATGAGTATAATAATGATGGGGATAAAGATGAGTTGATCATGAAGCTAGTTATTAGTTATTATATGTATATATGTGCCTGCTCTTGTATCAAGATTGATATGTAAATCCAGCTCATATAGCACAAGAATAATGTGTAAAAAAATTTAAGCAGAAATATTGTAACAATTTTGATGTATTTGAATAGGGTGGCCGATTTAATCTATATTATATGATAAAACCGTACCGAACATAAGCTATTTGCTTTTTATCCATAGAATCGGTTAAAGTTTCTTATAATAAATATATAGAGGAGTTTGCTGTTAATTTGATTTGGTTCATTGATTCCAAAAGAATTAGGATAAATTGCTTGTAGTGTAGACTCATACAATAAATCTTCAGGTTATACTTTGGCTCATAGATCCAACTTATGTTATTAAAATTGTGTCACATATAATTGGGGTGTATTAATTATCTTATATTAATGCTATAGATAATAATTGGTAATATAAATAT
This sequence comes from Trifolium repens, assembly GCA_030408175.1. Lineage (NCBI taxonomy): Eukaryota > Viridiplantae > Streptophyta > Magnoliopsida > Fabales > Fabaceae > Trifolium > Trifolium repens. Next base: position 48,054,880 of record CP125848.1, read on the forward strand.
TGTCTTGGTAACAAGTTAGAATAGACGCGTGTATGTAAACAGTTAACTTGCTCGTGGCGGAAAAATTAACTTTCCCATGCTAAACGTCACCACAGTTTACTCCTCTGCGTGCAAGAGGGCAAGGCTCGTGGTCTGCTGGCAGCGTTGCATAATGTGAAGTTTGAGACTGAATCAAAGTTATTGATCGAAAGGTGAGCACTGGAATGCTTATGAGAGATGCAACCAGTCACTTTTTGAGAGCAATATCAGATGTTTATCACCACGCCATGGCAGCGGCTGTAAGTGAAGCATGGGGTTTTCTTCAAAACCTCAAATGTATTGAATCTCTAGATGACCATAATGTGATTTTTGAATTGAATTGCAAAATGGTAGATGATGATGTGCACACTAATAAGTTGAATCTCTCGGAGCATGGCTCGAATATACAAGAGTGTAAAACGTTCCTTCACCGCAAAGATCCATTCTCAACCACAAACAAATAGGCATAAGCAGAGAATAGCAAAAGAATATATTTAAAAAACAATAACTTACTGTCAAAAAAAAAAACAATAACTTGGCTACAGAAAACACATTAAAAAAGCAATAGTTACTTACTACAACAATGTAACATTTAAGAGATGCAACTTACCAAAGCAACAGTACAGAACTATATAGTAGTAGAGATACCAAAGAAAAAACAGAATAAAATTATGGCAATTAGCAAATAGAGTAATTCAAAAAACAATAATATTTTTATATATACATATATCAATATTTGATCGTACAACTATTCAAAAAACAAATGTTTTGATCGTACAATATTCGATTATACAATTTACTTAGACATAACTTCTAATCCGAAAATCACTCCAGCATGATTTTTAGCTTCGTTGTTGCTGAAATATAAGGGTAACATCTTTTGAAACGCGTGCCAAGTTAACAAACTATCCGATGCGGCTTGATGGGACTTTCCGGCAGTCCGACCAACATTAAGACTACTAGCAACACATTCGAGACCTCCATGTAGTCCATTGCAATAACGGATCATGTGTTTCATGTCATAGACACTCCTTCCAAATAAGAATCTCAACACATGCAAAAATTCTTCCAAGCTATTCGCAAGATTATTTCGCGTTAGAATCTTCACAAGATATCCAAAATCGTAGGTGCCGTGAAATGTCACCCAAGTCACTGTTTTGTTAAAGACTAGCCCAGACTTCAACATAACTCATAAAAGTGGAGGGAATGCACACCGTGATTGACATTGCGGTTTAAATCAATACCTTGGCGTCGAAGAAGATCAATGGAATCTTTGTTGTGAAGGTCGTGTTCGATGTCAAAATCACAAAAATTGAACTCCCAAATGTAGCATATATCGGTTCCAAAATCAGGGAGGTTGCCTTTTACATCCGGTAAAGTGAGACCGAGTTGAATGAGTTTGAGATTATCAACATTAGCCTTGAAGTAACCATAAAAGTCGGAAGGTTGGAGGTGACGGCGATCGATGTTGTTTGTGTTTTTTAATTGCATAATGCTCATATGTACAATTATATCTAGCGAAGAAAAGCAAGAAAGATACCTGGCCATTGATTTATAACCACCCACCCCCCATGATATCTATAAAGGAAAATGCTATTTAGCAAAAAAAATTTGATGCAAGAAAGAGAAGAATAAATCCTCACCCTTGATTACATCTATAACCACCCATGTTTTCCACTAAAAAAGAAGATTAAATGACATCATCCTTTAAGATTTTGCCATGTGTTAATTCTTGCATTTCTTGTGTAAAAATTTCATGTTAAATAGCAATGCTCATCTATAAAACAAGGACATAATAGTTTTAACTTATTTAAATTGCTCCACCTATCTATTCTTGTTTTTCGTTTCTAAATTCCTCCATAATATTTAGCAATGCTCTTTTTAATTAATTAACTAAAATTGCTTAAAAAAAAGTTAATTAACTAACAAGCTAATTAATTAAATTCATAATTTTAGTAAATATCTCATGGCTTAATTCATAATTTGGTCCCTTATATTTATTTTAGCTCTCAATTTGATCACTTATATTTTAAAACGTCTACGTTAGTCCTTTATGTTTTTAACGTTATCATTAATTGGTCCCTTCCGTCAATTTTTTATTTAACTCCGTTAATTTTTAATACGTGGCGTACACTTGTCAAATTAAAGACAGCCATGTGTCAAAAAATAACGGAATTAAAAAAAAAAATTGACGGAAGGGACCAATTAATAGTAACGTTAAAACCTAAGGGACTAACATAGACGTTTTAAAACATAAGGACCAAATTGAGAGCTAAAATAAACATAAGGGACCAAATTATGAATTAAGCCATATCTCATTTATTTTAGTAAAACAAAAACATGACAAACATTTTTGTTTTTTACTTCATGTTTATCAAATTTTTTCGGGCGATTTTATCTTCGATCATATTTTAAAATTTCGAGCGATTTTGTTCAATTATTGCCTACTCAGCGTGCCACATGCCTCCAAAAAATGCTACATCGGTTTTTTTGTAAAGTTAACGACAAATTTTAACGTCGGGGACTAAAATAACTAACGAATTAAAAAGTCGGAGACTATTTTTTATTTTTTTTCTTCAGTCAGGGATTATAATAACAACGAGTTGCATATTGAGGGACTATAAAATGACTGTTTTCTCATTATTACGAAATTGCAAGGCAGAGACAAATAAAGCTTTGATACCAAATGTTAGAATTTCTACATTTTTCAAAAACAAAATTCTACTTGAGCAACATAAACGAAAATGGAATTAAAAGAGCCAAAATAACTCCGACCATTGCGGAGCTTTAAAATTGTTCTTGAGGATTGCTCTTGTTTGAGTGTATTAAGGCTCTTCTAAATCTTCATTTTGATGGTGTAAGTTTTACTAAATAGGCATGATAGGCATAGTGAACCAAATCAAATGAACTGCACTACTTTGTATAACTTCTGTCCATCACAGAAATAATTTAACATGCAAAATATAAACTAACCCTCTATCTCATAATGGATAGTTACTACAATTGAGGGAAATAATAAAAACCACACTTTAGATTTAATGAGAAACTTCTATAAAATAAAAACTCAAGAGAGGTTAGTGTAATTTTCCCATATAATTTTTTAAATATTTAAAAATAGAGAAGTGTTTATTATATTGAAATTTGTGTAGGGGAGATTAGTGTTTAAGTTAAAATTAGGTAGGGGAGGTTTGTGTCTTGTTAAAAAATAGAGGGGGTGTGAGTGATATTTTAACATACCTCAAGAGAGGTTAGTGTAATTTGCCCATATAATTTTTTAAATATTTTAAAATTTATTAAGAGATTAAGTCATGACCTATAATGAATTGGTTTAAGTGGTAAGTGTTTTAATCATTTAAATATGTGGTCAGAGGTTCGATTTTCACCTCATATATAGCGAGTAGAATTGGTTGGAGGGGCACAACTCATGTACCCCACAAATTCTCCATCATATATTTTTTTTGAAGTAAGCTAACTTAACATATTTCATTATTCACCAATCGTTCAATATAAGGAGGAACAATATCAAAAAAGCGGTGACCAGTCCAAGAAATGGCCGCTCTCGCGAGAGCGTAGACAACCATATTCGTTTGTCGCCTTACAAACTTTACCTCAAAGTTGGACAATAAAGATAACATATTCTTAATACTAGAAACAATGACACTGAATTCAGAATTTCCATTGTTATTAGCAACAATGGAGTGAACAAGCCTGTTGGAATCACTTTCAAAGACTACATGCTCCCATCCATAATGAACAGCAAGTTGAATCGCCTCAAGCAACGCCAACGCTTCTCCTTCCAAGACCGTTAACACTGTGTTGAAAGTTCGAGTCTTAGCACATATGAACGAACCAGTTTCATTACGACCGCAGCACGCGAGTGATGTCATGCCTTGATCACGAAAAACGCAGCATCCACATTGATTTTAATCCAACCTTGTTGGTTTGAATTTTGAAAAGTACCTGAATAGAATAATCACCGAAGAGATTACTGGGTTGAGTCACGACCAGGTCGCTTTCTTTAAGACGTTTCACGACTCTACCCCAAGTTTTGTGCAAGGTAGACTATAAGTCGTGCGCCTTCAGGATAAAACAGCCCAATCAACTGTGCGATCACCGACTCTTGGAGTTAATAGATCAATCCTCTTAATTTAATTAGGTATTGAACTATTGAAGCAACTATTTGACCAGTTCTTTAAACTGCAAAAATCAAGGTTCTAGCCATAACAATTACTCCAGCAGCAGAAGAACGCGGCCTGCAATCCGCAATATCAATAAACTCAGTGAGCACAACAGGATGTTAGATGATTTAAGATTAAAACGTCCAATCTCCACATCCAAATAATAAAGCGACAATGAAAATAGTAACTAATTTATTGTAACTAATGGCTAATGCTACGGTGAACCACCTTCACAAGTGGTTCACCGTGGTGCAGTGATCATTAATACTATAATGAGTACAAATTTTACAAAATCCACCGTTGGATTGAAAGGTTGCATCATATAGATCATCCATACAAATTTTTAGAAAAATTGGAAATCATTTGATGTGTTATTGAAATCTATCAAGTTTAACGGTATTTAATAAAAACTCATAAACCGTTAATCTTAATGGGTCTTAATAACATATCAAATGATTTTCAATTTTTCTAAAAATTTGTATGGATAATCTATATGAAACAAACTTTCAATCCAACGGTCGATTTTGTAAAATTCGTATTCGTTATAGTGTTATTCATAAGTGCTCCACGGTGAACCACACTATGAAGTGGTTCATTTTAGAATTTGCCGTAACTAATAGGTTTAACAAAAAAAATTATGATTTGCTTCAAAAAAAAAAAAAAAAATTATGATTTAATTTTTTCATTGATTGGTATTTATTTTTTCTCGTTCTCACATTTTTAACGTTTTTTACACATGGTAAACAATTTCATCTATTATTGTGTTTAATTTTAAAACTTCTTATAATTAAGTTTAAATTTATTACAATTAAATGCTAATTATTTCAGGCTTTGCACCATTATAGGAAATTGTTACACGGTTTTGACCATTAATATTTTAATTTATTACTTTTTTTAATTTTAAAATTTACTATAGTTAAGTTTAAATTTATTACATTTAAATGCTAAATATCTCATATTTTTCACCATTATAGTAAATTTTTACACGGTTTTGACCATTAATATTTTTATTTATTATTGTGTTTAACTTTTAAATTTCCTATAATTAAGTTTAAATTTATTACATTTAAATGTTAAATATTTCAGGTTTGTTTTTCACCATTATAGAAAAAAATTCATAGATACAAACAAAAGAAGGAATGCCAAATAAACTCATGAATCTGATACAACAAACATAACTCTCTCACAATTATGACAGAGAAGGCTTACAGGAATTTCTCATTGTCAATGGTCTGGGGTGCATAGAGGTTAAGCCTCTAGGAGCAAGAGAAGTGATTCTGCAGTTTCCAAATCCTAAGGACTTGAATGAAATTCTGGAGGATGGGATTGATTTTCTCAAGCAAAAATTCAAGGAGGTGAAGCCTTGTTCCCTGTATACAGGTTCCTTGAGCCATTTGTTGTGGGTGAGGATCCGTAACGTCCTAGTGTTTGTTTGGGGGCATGATTTTTTTGAAACAGTGGTGAAGAAGTTGGGTCGGTTGGTGTGTTTGGATTTTTCGACAGCGGCGAAGGATCGGTTTGATGTGGCTAGGGTGCTCGTCGATTCGAAGTCGCCGGGAATAGCAGGCCATAGTCTTGTGATTACCATTGATGGCGTTGTTGTTGATATTTGGATAGAACCGGATTATGGAACACAACAACCCTTGTATTGTCTTCCACGTTCTAAACTTGTTTCGCACTCTGATGGCGATGCTGATGATGAACGTCCAGACCTGTGCTCTTCTGAAGATGAGTCGGAGGAAGATTTACATATTCTGGTGGAAGATAGTGATGTTCGTTCAGTTACAGAAGATGATGTGTTTTTTTTAAATAAGCCAACGGAAGATGTTGTGTGCAGCGATGGAGTCGACAGCACCAGGTTTCATCGAGCTTGATGGTGATTCGGTCACACACACGATTGGAGTCCAAGAGGTTGCTTCGGTGGAGGAACCAGTGGCAGCTACCAGCAGCACGTTGCAGGTCGGTGGAGTAAATGGAGCGAATTTTCAGGAACTGATTCAGGATTTGCATAATATTGTCAGTTACTCTTCAGAGGAGATTATGGAGTATTTTAGGGAAGCAGGTTTTAATTCAAATTTCAAATTGCAATCTGATTTGGCACCTCATTCACGTGGCCCTTCAACTTTTCATGCTTTTAATGATTTGATGAATTATGGGGAGAGGAGTAAGGAATGGAATTTTGTTTTTATGAGAGGAGAGTTTCAAATTTCAAATAAGGATGGTGATATATTAACAACAGTAAAGGGCTCTTCTGCTATTTTTTCAAGCGGGCCTTCGGGTCTTGGAGCCAATTATGCACAGTTGGTTAATTCTTCTGGCGTGCGTGGGCTTTGCAGCACAAAGTACCTCAGCGTCAAGGGATTTTTGAGGAATGTGACGTTGATGTTGGAGTAGGCGTTGAGGGCAGTGATTTTGATGATCATAAGGCGCCGGAGAAGCGTAAAAGAGGACGACCGCGCAAAATTGTTAAACCTCCTGTGCGAGGAAGTGGTCGACCGCGAGGAAGCAAAAACAAGTATTCTAGGGCAGCATGTGGGATTTCTACTTGGCGTCAGTTGGCGGAGGGTGAGGATCGAGTGCTCACCCGAGCTCAGATGGTTTGGAAAATATGGAAGGAATTCGGTTTATATTATGATGGCCTTGAGGAGCACATGTTAGAAGGGCTTGAGGCTCAGTTAGCTCAAAATCATCCCTCGTAGGTTTTTTCGCGGGAGTTTTGATATGTTTTCTGGGGGTGCTTGTTGTTTTATGGTGGGGGTTGTCTGTTCTAGGTTTTGGTCGGTTGGTTCGCCCAAGGTTGGGATTTGTTTTCTTAAAAAACAATGTGAGTGGGTACTTTTTTTTTCCTCACTAGGTTTTTTCCCAAGAGGTTTTCTTAGGGAGGTTTTGATTAGGCTCGCTCCTTTGTTTTGTGGCCTTGGTGATTTGTATTACATGTTCTTTATTTCTAATAAATTTTCACTTTCAAAAAAAAATATTGAGAAATTTACGAGATTCCATATTTCAGTTCCAAAATTAGGGGGAAAATAGATGGGCTTAAGGGCTCAATTAGGGTTTGAAAAATTAGGGCTGAGAGCAGCACGGCGGTGGATGGTGGATGAGTGAATGGTGGTCATGAATTGAACTTTGAGGTTGATGTGTGCGCCCTGGTTGGTGGGCTTGCCTTCCTCATTGTTGGTAAGACCGACGGACATTTTCAAACGCAGTGATAAAACACAAAATCAACGATGATTTTCGCTGCTTCCACCACCGACCAAATTTATGCTATCTGCTTGGTGTCAGATTTTCTGCGTGAATGTGAATGTGACAGTGAATGAAGAACATAGAGTCGGAGTAAAAGGAGGACAAAGAGGAATGGAGTTAAGTGGGACAAAGTTACCTGAGTCATCGTAGTCGCACCGTGGAGAGCAGGGAGGTCGTGAGTGTGAGCCATGGAATTGAAACGCGTTCAGAGGAGGAAACCATTCCATATGACATCACCCTACCTTGCAGCATCAAGAATTAAGAAATGGAAGCAATTGAAGAAACTTGCTTGTGATTTGAAAACTGAACAGAATGGATGACATCGCGTGGATGAAAGATTAAAATTCCGGAATTAGGGGTTGAGGAGGTGAGTGGCTGGCAAAATAGACACTATTGAGAAATGAATATAAAAAAAGGCTTAACTGCCCTTTTGATCCTCCACCTTTGCCCTTTGTGCGAAAAACATCCCCAACAAAAATCATTAGCAGAAGATATCCCCAACGTTTATTACCGTTTGCAATTTTAGTTTTCCATCCAACTCCGTCCAATATTTAACGTTTTTTAGTTTAAAAATTTATTTAAAACTCAAAAATATAAAACCTATAAACCTTCATCATCTTCATCCAAAAAGCCCAGAAATTTCCAGATATTCATCATCATCCATAACTAAAGGTAATAATCAATAGTTTCTATAAAAAAAATTCAGAAATTAAAAGCAAGATAGATAAAAATTCAAGCTAGTGGTAACTCCTGACGATTATTTCCATTCCTTATCTTCTCTCTCAAACCAACCAAACCCATATCTCTTCTTCTCTAATGTCTTGGATAATTCCTGAGGTCGAACTAGCCTCTTTCTCCACCGCACTCTCATCTTGCTATCATTCATCATTCAGATCCATATTAAAAAGCAACAATTAAAGCAAAACTAATTACACAGATAAGTACCACGTTGCTGCTCACTCACTCCACACCACAAGAAATTAAAGGCAAAAAGAGGATAAACAAAAGCACATTTGGTTATGGAAAAATGGTCAACCCAATCGACCACATCACAGGCTGAGAAGAATTCGCAGAGGCTAAAGAGGAAGAAAGCTTCATAGGCAACGATCAAGCAAAGGAAAAGGCTAATCGAGGGTAGTCGCTGAAGCGCCAAATTGAGAGAAATCAAGAGCGCTGCAGAAAAAGATAGCACAAAGAGGAAATCCAAAAGGCTAGGGCTTGAAATTAGAAAGTAGAGAGAAGGAAGAGGGAGGAAGATGAGGAAACGGAAAAGGGTGAGAAGCTTCAAAGTTAGAAACTTTGAGCAAAAGGGTATCGCCGATAATGGATGGCGGTGGACACTAGCCATTAGATCGACCTCTGAAAAGATGTTAATGGTGTGAGATTTGGAGATTTTCTTTTTTAATATTATTTATGTATTTGTTTTAAAATATTATTTGAATAATTTAGTTTAAAATTCATGATAAAATTGAATTAGTTTTTAAACTATATAGATTTAAGGATGTTACACCAAAAATCGAGATGAATAGTATTCATTTGTTTCCCGTTCTACATTATTAGAGACTTTTTTCTTTAATCTTCATCCCCCGGACTATATAGGGACTCTATAAATATAAAATAATTATAAACTTCATGGCCTTAAGACTTTTTGGCAGCATAGTTTTTATAAAATTAAAATATACCAAGATTCTTTGATTGCGATAAATTCCTTCAAGGATGGTTGTGTTGGTGCACAAAGGTGATAAATGAATAGAAAGAGGAATTGTATTTTAATGAACTTGAATGACGGCTACAAGAAAGAATAATAAAAGCACTAACTTCTATGCTGACATAACTACTCCTATTTATACACAAAACTTAGGTCATAAAGACAGCATAGTAAAATACTAAAATACCCTTAAATATAAATTACTTCTAACACCATCCCTTAATTTATATTTACACAAAACTAACAACACCAATTCCATTCCTCAAACGAAGAAATTGGTCAGTCTTGATTGCCTTTGTCATCACATCTGTCAGCTGCTTCTGAGTGCTACAGTGCACAACTTCTAACATTCCATTCTGAACCTGATTCCTTAAGAAGTGATACTTGGTCTCAATGTGCTTGCTTCTCCCATGCAGCACTGGGTTCTTGGCAAGATTGATTGCAGACTTGTTATCAATCATCACAGCTTGGCATGCAGTCAGAGTGCCTGCTATATATATTCAGCTTCACATGTTGATAGAGCCACAACAGATTGCTTCTTGGAGCACCAAGAAATAGGACCTCCCAAGAATTTAAACAAGTACCCAGAAGTACTTCTTCTATCAACCATGTCTCCGCACCAATCAGAATCTGAGTAGCTCAGAAGCTCTGATTCAGTCTTTCCTTCAGAAGGGAATAGCACTACATGCTTCAGAGTTCCCTTGATGTACCTCAGAATCCTGACAGCAGCTTGGTAATGGGACCATTTTGGTTTACTCATAAATTTGCTAAACATTCCAACTGCATAGCAAATATCAGGTCTGGTATTGCACAAATACCTTAGAGAACCAACCAACTGTTTGAAGGTTGTAGCATCCACATCCTCTCCATCAGAATCTGAATCCAGCTTCTGATTCGTATCAGAAGGTGTGATAGCAATTTTGCAATTTTCCAGCTTAAATCTCTTCAGAAGCTCAAGTTCATACTTCATTTGATGTAAAATGATTCCTTTCTCAGAGTACATAAATTTCATCCCTAGAAAGTAACTCATTTTACCAAGGTATGTTATCTCAAATTCATTTATCAGAGCCTTCTTGAACTTAGTTATATCTTGTTCAGAGCTTCCTGTCAGCAATATGTCATCAACATACAAACATACCAGAATCATATTGCCTTCTGAAGTGTGTTGAGTATAGACACCATATTCCAATTCACATTTCTGAAACCTTTGCTTCTTGAAGAAAGAATCAATCTTCATATTCCAGGCTCTGGGTGCATGTTTTAATCCATACAAGGCTTTATGTAATCTATACACCATCCCTTCCTGATTCTTTTTCTCAAAACCAGGAGGTTGTGACACATACACCTCCTCTTGTAATGGACCATTCAGAAATGCAGATTTCACATCTAAATGCATCAGAGGCTAATTCCTGTTAGCATCTATTGCAATTACCAGTCTAATTGTTTCATGTCTTGCTACAGGTGCAAACACTTCAAAATAATCTAGCCCAGGTTTCTGTAAGAATCCTCTTGCTACTAACCTTGCTTTGTATTTGCCAATTGATCCACCTGGTTTTAACTTCTGCTTGAAAACCCATCTGACACTAATGACTTTCTTGCCTTTTGGAAGTTCTGATAGCTTCCAAGTTTTGTTCCTCTTGATAACATCAAGTTCTTCATTCATGGCCTGCAATCAGACTTGTTGCTTAAGAGCTTCTTCTATACTCACGGGTTTAGAGTCTACTAACATAGCACACTGAATAACTTCTCCCTCATAGTCTACTTCAGTGTCTTGCAGCATATCAAACCCTGCAAACCTTCTTGGAATGCTTCTGATTCTCTGTGGTCTTTGATCTTGTTCCACATGATTTCCTTCAAAAGTTAGAGGTTCAGAAGTACTATCTTCAGAAGCTTCAACATCAGAGCCTTGACTTTCAGAGTCTCCTTTAGGACCACCTTTAGAGTCTGAATCACCTTCAGAGCCTGAATCTCCTTCAGAGTCTGAATCTCGTTCAGAGTCTCCTTCAAGAAATATCACATCAGAGTTGGATTGAGTTTTGTTCCAATCTCAAGTTTCTAATTCCTTCACAATGACATCTCTGCTGAATTCAATTCTATTAGTCTTTGGACAATAGAGCTTGTACGCACCTGTACTGTGGTACCCCACCAATAACATAACTTTGCTTCTATCATCCAACTTCTGTCTTCTAGCTTTTGGAACATGTTTGTAACAAACAGAACCAAACACCTTCAAATGACTAACACTTTGCTTATCTCCAGTCCACTTCTGAATAGGAACTATTTCCTTCAGCTTCTTCGTTGGACATCTGTTAACCACATAACATGCAGTTGCAACAACTTCACCCCATAAATTATGAGGAAGCTTCTTCTCTTTCAGCATGCTTCTCACCATATCAAGCAAAGTACGATTTCTTCTTTCAGCAAGACTATTGTGTTGAGTAGTGTAAGGAGCAGTAACCTCATGCTCAATTCCATTCTCCTCACAGAAAGTTTTAAACTCATTGGAATTAAACTCACCACCACCATCAGTTCTGAGAATCTTCAACTTCTGACCACTCTGTTTCTCAGCTTTCACTTTGAACTTCTGAAACTCAGCAAACACCTCATGTTTGAACTTTATCAGGGATACCCATGTCATTCTAGTGAATTCATCTACAAATGACACAAAGTATTTATTCCCTCCAATTGATGCTACTGGAAATGGACCACACACATCAGAATGAACTACTCCCAAGGCATGTTTTGCTCTTGGAGCTACTTCTGATGCAAATGACAGTCTTGGTTGCTTCCCTTCCTTGCACACCTTGCATGACTTCTCAGGTTTCTTGATTGTAGGGATTCCATGTACCAGATTCTTTGATTTTAGATGCCCCGGGCTTCTAAAGTTCAAATGACCAAATCTTCTGTGCCACAGCTCACTATCCTTCTCAACACATGTTGCACTAAGGCATTCAGAGTCTGCAGTCCTGACATTCACTTCCCTGTTCTGACTCCATAATCAGCTTCTGATTACGATCATACAACTTTAGAAGATTATCCTTCATGGTAACTGAAAAACCTTTCTCAATCAGTTGCCCTACACTCATCAGATTGCTTTTCATGTCAGGTACATACCATACATTCTGAATCAAAGCTGATTTTCCATTGTTCAGAATGAATTTGACATTTCCCATACCTTCAGCATTAAGATATTTATCATCAGCACATCTGATCTTTGTACTCTTCCCCGAGTCAAAGTCAACCAACCACCTTTTGTTTCTAGTAAGATGATTTGAACGCCCTGTGTCCATATATCACCACTCTGATGAATTCATATCATCAGTCTCAGAAGCCATTAGCAACACAAATTCACCATCAGAGTCATCAGAGCTTCTGGCTATATTTGTTTCTTCTGACTTCCTTTCTTTGTTTGACCGACACTCAGAAGCAAAATGACCAAACTTATGACAACAGTAGCATTGAATCTTCTTCTTGTCAAACCTTTCTTTTCCCTTATGATATTTCTGCTTATCAGAGGTTGAGGTTTCTAGCTTCTGAACTCCATCAGACCTTCTCTTGGCTTCTGACCAAGACTTCTTCTGATAGTTCTTACTAGAGTCTGCTTTCAGAGCCTGCTGCTCTACTTCTCTTTCAGAGTTTCTCTCAGTCAAACGCAACTCTTGTGCTTCTAGACTGCTTTGTAGCTCTTCAATTCTCATGGAACTCAAGTCCTTTGAATGTTCAATAGCTACCACAATGTAATCAAACTGAGGGGTAAGTGATCTCAATACCTTCTCAATGATTACTTGTTCTGAGAGTGTTTCTCCACACGCCTTCATCTCATTAGTGATCAAAATCATTCTTGAGATGTACTCAGGGATCTTCTCATTGTTCTTCATGTTGAGATTCTCATACTGCTTTCGTAAGGATTGAAACTTCACCTTCTTCACTGATGCATCACCACCATAGCATCTGATCAGTGTGTCCCACGCGGCCTTTGCCTTTTCTGAGTCAGCAATCTTCTCAAACACGTTTTCATCCACACACTGATGGATGTAGAACAACGCCCTCTGATCTTTCTTCTTCGTATCCTTCTGAGCAAGATTTTGTGCATCTGTTGCATCAGCTGCTATTGGAACATAACCTTCAGTAACAAGTTCAAGTACATCTTGAGCACCAAACAGAACAATCATCTGTTTCATCCAACGATTCCAGTTTTTGCCATCAAACACTGGAAGCTTGGTACTCATACCACTGTTTCCGTTCATCTTCAATCTTTGTGCGTTCACTTAAATCTCACTAACACTTGTGTTTCCCAATCCCGCAGAATCATAAAATGTGATTCTGTTACAACTTCGTTCAAGATTCAACTCGAATTCAAGAAACGAAATCAATCACACAACGCCTCACGTTTCACTCGTGTTTCCCGTGGATTCGAACCGGAGCTCTAGATACCAATTGTTGGTGCACAAAGGTGATAAATGAATAGAAAGAGGAATTGTATTTTAATGAACTTGAAATGACGGCTACAAGAAAGAATAATAAAAGCACTAACTTCTATGCTGGGATAACTACTCCTATTTATACACAAAACTTAGGTCATAAAGACAGCATAGTAAAATACACTGATCAGGTTGTGTGCTAAATCATCTCCAATCGACTCTTTTTTTCTTTCAAATGTTGTCTATGTTCTTTTTTCATTTTATATTATTTAGAAGGTTGTCTATATTTTTTTGCAAATGTCCATGAGATTAATTTTATTTAGTTTATTTAAGTATGAAAATACAATGTATGTTTCAGAATGTTAGATGAGCGTAGTTGAATGTGAAGTACTCCCTTGTTCCCCGTTCAACAATGCTGAAAGATTCTCTCTCCATCTCCCAATATTCTGTAGGGACTCCATCAACATAAAATAATTGTAAATTATATATTATTTTTCAAATCAATATTAACATACGTTGACCTTGATTTTATTCTTACAATTGTCACCGTAACACAAAGAAGTAATCTTCACCTGTGAGCGTCAAATGGGAAAAAATTTATGTGTAAATCTTCACTCACATTGATAAATTAACATCCTCAAAAGACTTGAACTAAATTTATGGAAATTTTAAAATTGTAATTATAAAAAAATTCCAAAGATTATAAAAAAACTAAAATTATATTAAATTATTTTAGGTTCTCCATAGATTCATCAGCTGATGGTAATTCTAATGAAAGTGTGACACACATAAAATATGGATAACTCCCGCAATCAGGATTCAAATTTAATTATTCAAGGTGCATTATTTTTAATAGTGGGGGTGAAAAGTGATATGCGTTTCCATTTTACACCAATGATAAATTCTCTCTCTCTCTCTCTCTCTCTCTCCCCGTATTTCTATATCTCTCCCGTACAATATTTTCATTTTTTAATTATATTTATTTGCTTATATTTATTTTTCTTTTGAAGGTTGTTTATGTCATTATACTATTTTGAATGTTGCCTATGTTTTTCTTTCAATTGTTAATGAAATTGATTTAATTTAATTTACTTGAGTATGAAAATATGATATATGTTTAAGGATGTTATAGGAACATTGTGGGGTGGGAAGTATGCCTCATTCCATGTTTCTCTCCCCCCGTCTTCCAAGACTTTGTAGCGAATTCATCAATAATATAGAGTTGTTTTTTCCTACTAAAAAAGGATAGTAGCTTTCTATAAAATTAAAATACTATAAAAATTAGATTATTATTGTCAATGAGATTCGAACAACAGACCTTATACTAATAATAAGTTAGTTTTTTCTATAAAAAAAAAAAAAAAAAAATAGAATTCCATATAATATTATAAAAATTGAATTTTTGTTGTCAATGAGATTCGAACCAAAGACCTCGTGGTAAAAGCTCCACATAAGTAGAAGCTCTATAATAATGACACGTAGGATTATTTTCTTGAAAATGTACGAGAAAGTTCCGTGGTAATCTCGTAATGTATATTATAGAGATGATGCGCCCCAACTCTAATTATTTATCGTGAAGTCTCCTAGCTATCTAAAGTTTTATTGAATAAAATAAGCCATGTGAATGGTGGAATTAATTATTAGTGTGACAAAACACGTCATATATGCAAATCCTGTCTGTCATTTTTATTTATGGGTCATGTTAATTTGCGCTCTTAGGGCATATGATAAGGTATCTTTATATGGAAATTTTGTATTTAATAAGCTAAGAAATTTAATCATCAAAAGTAAAAAACACAAACTTTCAAAACATAATTTTTATATTTATCTTCTTATCATGTGTCTTAAAGGCACAAGTTAACATTCTCCTTTATTTATTTATTTATTTATGCGTGGACATTTTTTTAATATCAAACTTTGGGGGATCCTTTGCATATATTTTGTTGGTCATGTTAAATGAAAAAGTGCAAGGTAAGGTGGAAAGTAGCTAGGAGTCCATGGAATTGATTGGCACGCTTTGCGGGAGGAAATAGACAGTGGCAAAATCATTTTGAATCAGTACGGGTTGTGTGCAGGGGATTGATTTTCATTTAATTTTTTATTTCAATTAGGTATCAAAGTTGGATTCAAGGAGTATGGGGCTATGATTATGTACTGGGTGGGTTGGTGCTGTTGTTTTGGTACATTCACAGCACTACTTATTTATTATTATTTTTTCTTTACTTTTCTCTTTTTTAATCTTTCTTGTATTTGGGTCCAGCAGTCTACCACTTCTTGTATTAGTTTTAAATACAATTCTTTTTGTTTATTAAAAAAAAAAGTTTCTCACAGAAATAGCCAAAGATTAATTGACGGGAGAGAAATATACAAGAGAGAATAAAAATGTTGAGAGTGATGGGACATAGGAGAAAAGTAGTACAAAGAGAATTTATCCAGTATTTTAAGTCTATAATAGAATCTATGCAATTGATTCATCTAATGGTTAGAAATGAAAGAAAAATATTAAAAACTAATAGTCCATCATGAACCACTTGTATTCATGGTCCATGGTAGAAGCAATCTAGAATGAGTATGTTAGTACTCGTGATATCCTGATCTCTATGTTTCACAAGTCTTGTAACGGATTTAAAGAAGTCACCTTACAATAGTATAATATGCCTTGGTGCTTGAGATGTATGCCACTATCATAATTATTTAATTATCATCAAGTCGGAAAAGAATACCATTTGGTTGAATACAAGCTGGCCATGTGAATGCAGTAAGTAATTAATTAGGGAAATGAACCCACCCTTAAAACGAATTTAGAGAAACATATGACCGATTTTAAAACATTCCTCAAAGGTAATCTTTGTTTATTATTATTATTATTATTATTAGATTTAAAAATGTTTTCGCTCCCAATATAATAACTCTCCGTATCTATAAATACGGGAAATGTAGTCATAAGCAGATACACAAAATCAACCACCACAAACCAAAGCCATCATGGGCTCATGGTTTACAGAAATTCTCGATGATCTTGCCATTGCCAAGAATGTGGAGGAAGAGAAATCTTCTGGGGTTATCGTGTGCCAAGTTCCTCCATACTGGAAATTTGGCAAGGAAGATGCCTTTATCCCTCAGTTTGTAGGCCTTGGTCTATATCACCATTTCCGCCCTGAGCTACCTCTTACAGATAAATTTAAGCTGGTGTCACCCCTGATGCTCGATGGCTTCCTGAATTCAAACCTTGATGAACAACTCCTCCAATTTAACCTAGAGAACATAGATATTGAAGGTTTCTACAAGGTTGAGGTAAGTCCCAACAACTATACATTCTACTTAGGGGGACTAACTGTTGATGCTTTATTCCTGCTGTCTTTCATTGTACTCAACACCCAAAAATTCATTTACTCCGAAAAATACATTTACTCTTTATTTGTAAGACACGGGATGCCCGTGGTGAACGCTGCTCAGGTAGAACTGACCATGGGGGCTATAAAAAATGACGTTTTCATGCTTGAGAACCAAATTCCCATCAGTTTTCTTAAGCAGATCATGGAAGACTTCAACATTCAGGGCCCTCTAAACTCACTTATAGATCTGGATTCAGCCCTGTTAAATTTCTGTGAAGCGTCCTGTCCTCTTGTCAAGTTTGAAAAACTGAGCCCATCGCCAGACAATTATGATCATTTGTTATGTCTCATGTACCGTATGATGGTACCACCATTAGCTGAACGCACCAAAAGGCCAAAAAGTTCTAATGAGAACAACAGCTGTTTCAGTTTCATCTGTTTGGTGTTCAGGTTTATATTACGAATACCGTTCCTGTTTTTTTCTATTCCGCTGATCGGTGGTAAACTATGTTTAAAGGGTTTGAGTCATTTATTTGGCATGCTTCTACGGGTGTTACTTCCCGGAGTTTCACTAAGAAGCTTGTCAATTATCATTATTCCTCTGCTTAACATTTTCCATGATTTTGAGGCTTCAATACCTGTGATGAAGCACTATGCAACTATCAGGCGATTAGAGCAGCAGGAGAATCAAGGACTTCAGGAGCCGGGGCCGTACCAGGGACCTTGGAACATGTCTTGTGAAGCTATTTCTGCGACAGAACTCCACAATTGTGGGATCGGCTTTTGCGGTTTTGAAGGCGGCATCTCATCCATTAAATTCAATGATCAGCATGTTTTGAGATTGCCCAAAATGTATCTGGATGTCAACTCAGAAGTCATCATCAGAAACCTTCTTGCCTACGAGCAATTAACTGAATTTGGTTATGAATTGGTACTCTCAAGTTACATTGAATTAATGAAAAGTCTTATAGACACTCCTAAGGACGCAGAGCTCCTAGTACGTGAGGGAGTAATTATAACCGAGCTAAGTGCTGAAGTGGTGCATCAACTCTTCAATGGACTAAAGAACAGATCTATTAGGCCTGTTTACAACGAACAGTTGTTCTCCGAGGTTCTGAAACTTCTCGTCAAGTACAACGAAAACAGGAAGATAAAGAGGGCGGTGACCAAGTTCTCAATTTGTTCTGGAAAAATTGTCATCGTTCTTGCTGTTCTTATATTCCTGGTCCCAACGGCTGTACAATTGTATTGCTCCGCTTTTGGCTGCGCTCCTGCCTCAGAATTTGGTCCTGAAGTTGGGAAGTATGGTACAAATAATCTTTTCTTAAATTCGACTTGAGTCTTTTTTATTGAGTTTGAGTGTGAGTGTGATGAGTGTGAGTGATGTTTAATTTATTAATGTAACCTTCAAATGTAATGTTTACTAGAATAATAGCCCGGACGAGCGATTCTACGACTTAACATAAGTAACTCTGTAATTTATTAAGATGAACAAACTAATTTGCATACTAATAATTTGTAGGGAAAACTCACAAATTGGTCACTGTCTTTGTGTCGCCGTCTGATCTAAGTCCCTCGCCGGAAATTTTTTGAAAAAAACTCCTCATCTTTGCAAATCGTTTGGAGCAGGTCCTCGCAGGAGCCCGGAGCTCCGGCGAGTGATGAAATGGCATGCTGACTGTATTAATGAGTCATACGTGGAATTTAAAAATAAAATAAAAATTACACATCATAAAATTAAATTAAATTAAGAAAATTAAAATAATTTAATTTAAGAGGAGGAATTTATTAACTTCAGGAGTAAGTTAAAAAAGTAACTCCAAATTTGGACCTTTGAATTTATTAAAAAACAACGGTTGGATTAAACCTCTCTCACATGGACATGTATATCTATGTGCCATTGTGCCTTGCTAATTGCTGTGCAAATTTATTTATTAATTAAAGACAACACCATCTTCCTGTGACAAATTCAAACATTAAAATCAGGCATCTGATTCACATCCTCATCCTTCAATCATTGGAGAACCTCATCCACCAAGAACTTGCCACCATCCACCACTAACCAACACCGTCGTAGACTTGTAGCTACATCGCTCAAGTCACAAAACCCCCCATAGCCATCACAGATCCGACCTCCATAAATTCTTGAGACCACCATTCAATCTGGATTTTATCCGCAGATATCCGCGGGTATGGATATTTTTGCCATCCCTAAGGTAACTTAGTCGTTCGGGCTCAAAAGTCAAGCTCGTCCGTTTATTGACGGGTTGGCGGACATGCCCGCCAAATATATTTTTTTTTAAAAATAAAAATAAAAATTCGGATTATAACTTCACAATTCTCTATTAATAAGTAATTTCTTACAATTACGCTTAATTAAACTTTTTTATCTGCAAAACTATTTATTAATAAGCAACTATAATTACAAGCATTACAAAACAGGCCAAAGATACAAAACATGGTCAAAAGACTCGTCCACACCAAAACAGCAAATTTGACAAGAGAAAAAAAGTCACATAGCTAACAAGCACAAACAAATGTGCAGAGAGAAGTTGGAAATCCAGGGTTCAAGTTCTGGCAAGGAGAAAACTAATATAACTAAGGATGTGCATTGTTTGGTTTTGGAGGAAAACTGAACCGAATTGAACCAAACCGTTTTTAAAATTTAGAATAACCGAACTGAACTGTTTGTCTTTAAAACTAAACCGAACCGAACTGTTAAAGTGATTCCGTTTTATGGTTTTAAACCAAACCATAACTAAATTTGGACTAAAAAACCAAACCATTAAACTGAATCGAACCGAACCGTTAATCATGCACTGAGTTGTTTCAGTTTAATTTCAAAACTGTTGGTTATGGTTCAGTTTTTTTTGGTTCAGTTTGATTTTTTGGTTTTTTTGCCCACACCTAAATATAACATTGTAATATATACTAACAATTTGCCATTCAAAAAAAAAAAGGTGCAGAAAGAAGAACAAAACGATGGTGGAGGAGGAGTGGATGTAGTAGCTACGGAGGATGAAGAAAGAAGAAATAAACAACCCTAAATTTGGAATAACAAAGAAACGTGAAACTGTAAAAGTAGTGAGAGAACATATTATTATTATTATTACTGAATTGAGAGAACATATTATTCAAAAGTGGTTCGGTTTTATGATTTATTGCTGAAATAGTTCTTGAAAGATCATAGTTGTCCGATATTAGCCTCTGATGTTAATTGACTGGTAAATAAATATGAGGTGGTTACCAAAGTCACACTTGGCAATGATGATGTATGTTTTTTGTTTACATGGCATGCCAACTCATTTTCTTAATTATTTTTTTAAAAAAATCAAGTCAAACCCAGAAACACACATGAAGATTAATCTATAGTTCATAACATGAAACTTATATTTTTTTCAACCCATAAAACACATTCAAAATAAAAAAAACTCATTTATCTCTTCAAATGTAACACACACAACACAATCATCCTTGATTCATCTAAATCACTTCATCATTACACTCAAATATCTGACGAATTGCTTCATAGCAACTGTCCAATTAATCTTCGTCCCAGTTGCCACCAAACGAACATTCAAATCTTCCTCCTGGGTGGCTTTGTTACAAAATTCAATCCAAATGACAATAACAATATTACCATAACATCAACAATAACAGAACAACAACAATTCAAAAATGAACTCCCTTTTCACTATTTCGTTTACCCCAATTAAAATCATAACCCCCTCAAAATTGATTTTTCTCGAGTTATTTTGTTGTCTTGGATGATGGGGGTATTTGTTGTTGTAGTGCTATTGATCAAATTAAAGAGGAAGGATTTAAAGAAACAACGTTCTAGGTTGAAGGTTGTATAATAGACACTTCGATGGAACTCATATTTTACTACAAAAAAAAATATTGGATTAAAAAATCATGTCAAACTTTTTGGGTTGATTGAACCAAAATTTTGCATATGACAAATATATGGGTCTAAGATATACATGGGATTAACATTAAGGAATGACATATGGAAATAAAGTGAGATAAAGATGTAATGAGAAGATGAAGAAGACATTAGAGATTTTAACAATTGTAATTTTTATTTAGATTTAGTCATTCAATTTAAAGAATTTGTTGAGCTGATGTTCAATGGCCATGTCACTATGTGACACACATGTCTATGATTGTTACCTATGTATTTTTTTTAATGATGACCAACGTCATGGATCAAAATCAAACAATTTCAATGAGTAATTCCTACAAAAAAAGATACAGAGACAAAAACTAAAAAAACACAAACTTATAGGAAAGAATTGCCTATTTAAGCCAAAACTTTTTGACAAATTTTATGTTATATTAAAATGGTATCATATTTTTTTAATTGATAAGTTTATTCTTAGTAAAATTGTGGGTAATGAGTGCGGGTATAAATACTATGATACCTCAAAAGTTTCTGTACATGTACGAGTGCAAATATTGTTACCCACGCATGTATGAGTTATAATACAAAGTTATTTAAAACTGAATGGAGTTTTAATTACCCAAGCTTGACACGAGCTCCATAAAAATACTTCTTTTGACATAAAAAAATCATTAGAATAACAAAAACACTGAAATTCAGTTCATAAGTTAACTCTTATTTTATTTTTACCTTTAATTGTTGGACACAACTAGAGCTATCCAAACAGTATCCGGCCCTCAACGGGCACCCCCGATTGGGCTTCGAGCCTTATCAGTTCGGGCCAAAAATCAATATATAAATACAGGCTTTTTTTGTCATGCTAAAAAACTCTAAAAATATCCAGACTAATATTTTAAGGCCCAAGGCCTATATTTATCCGTGCTCGGCGGACCGATGCATATGGTCTAACCCATTTTGACAGCTCCGAAGCTGTTAAAATTGGCCGAGCCAAAAGGTTCGTATTTAAATTTGAATTTTTTCGGATTGAGGTAAACCCCTAAAAAAATCCGGGCTAATATTTTAAGGTCCAATCTCTAAATTTATTCGGACTTTACAAGCTGACCTATATGGGCTATCCCATTTTGATAACTCTATAACTGTATCTTTAAAAGAGTTAATGTTGTTAATGCATTAACATGCCCATAAAAAAAATCATGAGAACAATAAAAACACTCAAACATTCACTACCATCTCTTAGAAACATCATATCCAAACATTTAAAAATGGATAAAAACCATTACTGAGTTCTGACTGAAAAATGGATGACAAAACAACTAGATTACAAATGAATAAAACAATGTAAAAGTTCACAATTGGCGAACTGACTCAATGGCCACACTAATTTTAGTTTAGGGTTAAATATGTTTTGTGTGCCATAAAATATATCAACTTTTATATTTTTCCCCTCTATAAATTTCCTTGAACTTTGGTTCCTCTAAATTTTATGTTTTAAATTTTAATCCATTCTTTTTTTATTATAAAGTTCATATTGATTGCTCAAAGCAACTTTAAATGAATCTGAAGAGTTATTTTTTTCTCAAAGATGACAAGTGGACCCATATACAGTAGGTATCCACAAAAAATGAATATACACATTGGTAATTATCCGCAAAAATGAACGGGTTTGAGTATCTTAGTATCCAACTACTCTCATATATTATATATATCATATAAAAATATATATGTGTATCAATTTAAAAAAATACAACACTGCTAAAATTTTACACGTTTGCAATTAAAAACTGTATATTTATTTATAACATAATGGAAACACAATATGATAATGGAAACAATGGAGGTACGTGCATCACTTTGTGGGCATGTGCCTGCACAATATTAATTTTTAGATATTTCAATGTATATACTATGCTAATACTCCACCCAATATGCATACTCTATTAAAATGTGGAACATGCATTCTAGTTCAACTTATTACTACCACCTATATATCTATATAAAACTCTAAATGATGAAAATTTAAAGAGTTATGCTAACTAAACTTCCAAGATACTAGTTAATTAAAAAACTAAAATAAGTAAAATTTATACGGTAAACAATAGCATTTATACTTTTAAAAACTTATGGTGTGTTTGGTTTGAAAAAGAAAGTAGAAAGAAAGTATAAGGAAAGAAAGATAGTAGAAAGTAAGAGGAATATTTTAGTTGTTTGGTATAAGAGAAAATGAAAGGAAAGAAGGATAAAAATAATGTATTTTATTATTTGATTTGACATAAAATACAAACAAAAAAATATTTATATTAGTGAACTGACAAAAACGACCTAATGTAAAAAGTGGATGATTTGTTTGAGACAAAACATGACCGAAAATATTTGGATGCAATAATAGCCAAAGTATAGTGGCATTTCTGTCATTTCATATCAAAAAACTTGGTCCTTCCAAACTTTCCGTCCACATTTGGGAGGAAAGGTTTTTTGTGTGGGCCCCAGCTGCAGGTTTCTTTCCTTCATCATTTTTTGTTGTTCCAAACAAGGGAAACACTTTCTTTCCATCATCTTTCCATCCCTTTACTTCCTTTCCATCATCTTCTTTCTCTTGAAACAAACATAGTGTTAAACTATTTTTACTATATTTTATTTCTTAATTAACTGGTGACCTAGGGGCACTAATTAACATTTTTCAAATTTAAAATATAAACATCAACTCTTTCATAATTTATATATACTTCTTTCAGTGTCATATATAAGTAATTTTTCGAATTCACTTTTCACTTTCATTCGATAGATGGATTTAATTTAATTTTACACTGTCAACCAATAACAACCATGTATTCCGCCACATCACCCCACTTTACCCCACTATCTTTATATGACATGGAAATTTAAATAATTCTTATTGGTTGCATGTGTAAAACAACTTTACACTGACAGTGCATAAATAGATAATGTATCTTCTATTGAATGAATCTAAAAAGTGAAAAGTTGATTGTGTGTAAGATTGGAGTATTCTTTAAATTAAAAGAAACTATTATCACTAGGTTGTTCTGTTCCAATTTTTTTTTCTTATATAACACATTAACAAAAAAATTCTTATATAACACATTAACAATTTTTTTTGCTTTTGTTCAAGTGTGATATTGTAAAACTTTTTTTTTTGTGTTTAACTCTATCACCTGTCGCCCCCACAACCTAAAATTTCTGACTCCGTCACTATATATATATATATATATATATGATTAATAATAATTTTTTCTATAATTTTCAATAGTCAATATTAAATTTTTAAAAAAAATTATTTATATTAAAATGTTATCTTATTTTTTAATTGATCAATTTATACAAATATTGTTATACACGCGATATAAGTCAGGATCTTTGAAGCACTGACACTACTCAGATTAATTGTGTCCTGTATCGGACAACAACACTTATGATTGCACTTAATTATATTATTTTTTTCAAATTATTATATCAATGTCAACATGTTACTATCTGTGTCATGTCCAATGTCATATGTTTATTCGTGCTTCATAGTTCACGATAAATACTTATATTTAAAATTGAATGAAATGTTAGTTACCCGTGTTTGGCGCTAGAAATTCACCTCTTAAAGTTTGAACCCTGATCTTGCATATAAAATGCAATATCCTATCAATTGAGCTATGCTCACAGGGACGTGTTTATGTATAAGTTATTTCTGTAATAAATAATAAAATAAAGTCAAACTGTTTTCACTATTACTATAAGTTATTTTCATAAGTTATCCTGGAGAGCTCATGGAGATAAGCTGAAAACAGCTTACACACAAGTCTTAAGACATTTCATTACGTTCTACCAAACAGTCTCACAAGTGTTTATGTTAGTAGATAAACTCGAATAATAAAATTCAAGCAGGTCATTGTGTAACATAAAGTTCATGTGTTTGTTTGTGATCTGTTGGAGTGAACTTGTATAATAATTTGTAGGTGGTTTTGGGTCTTATCTATTGGGGTTGAATAGAAGGACTTATGAGCAAGCTGGGGTTGATACAGAAGGGAATACTCCTGGTAGTACCAAAGAGCCTGCAATTGGTTAGATGACAGCATTTCTATTTGTCACCAGTTTTGTCGAACTTTTAGCTTTGGTCCCTATTAGAAAGGTAGTAGCATTTCGGTGTAGTATTCAATTGAATGATTTTCATGATTTTGTTTGCACTTGATTCATATAGTGCGATCGCGTATTCAAATGGTTCTATTTGACTTGAACAAATATCCATGCCGACCATGAAAAAGAAGAATCTTAATAATACATGTGAGTAAATGATCGCTTATAATTTTTCCAGTCTCGCATTTGTCTGCAAAATATAATATTTCTTTGTCCTTGCAGTTTCTGATAACCAGAAACAATTGCCTCTTGATGATCTCAGACGAAACCAAATGTTTGCAAGAGAAAACATTCTTATTTGGTTGGCATGTACAGGGTACGTATTTTTCTCTATCATCTCTATCATCGTAATCCCATTGATGTTCCCTCAATTGAAGTGGTATTTTGTTCTGTTTGTGTATGTTTTCGCACCCTCGCTCGGTTTCTGCAATGCTTATGGTGCTGGATTAACCGATATGAACATGGCCTATAACTACGGGAAAGTGGTTCTCTTTGTGCTTGCAGCCTTGGCAGGAAAAAGTGATGGTGTAGTTGCTGGACTTGTAGGGTGTGGTTTGATTAAATCTATTGTTTCAATTTCATCTGATTTGATGCATGATTTAAAAACCGGCCATCTCACTTTAACTTCACCTCGTTCGATGCTTGTAAGCCAAGCAATCGGTATCACATTCTTTTCCTTTTTTACAAGGCTTTTGATGTTGGTAATGCAGATGATGTCTACAAGGCTCCGTATGCTATCATATATAGAAACATGGGTGTGGAAGGTTTTTCCGCACTTCCAGATCATTGCTTGCAACTGTGTTGCCGATTTTTTGTATTTTTAATAGTGGCTAATTTGGTGAGAGATCTTGGCCCAAAAAATGTTGGGAGATGGATTCCGCTTCCAATGTCTATGGCTGTGCCTTTTCTAGTTGGTGGTTACTTTGCCATTGATATGTGTATGGGAAGCTTAATTGTGTTTGCATGGCATGTGCTAAACAAAAATGAAGCCGGTTTGATGGTTCCTGCAGTTGCTTCTGGTTTGATCTGTGGAGATGGATTATGGATTCTTCCTTCATCCATTCTTGCTTTGTTAAAGGTTCGTCCCCCTATCTGCATGAGCTTCTTTCCATTGAGGTAGAAAGTTCGGATTTGGGTTTTCTGCAGTAACTGCATCCCACAATTATCAATTTCAACCGTCCAATCTAAAATTAACGGTCATAATCATTTTAAACTGATTATGTTATTGTGAAATTTGAACCGCCCAATCTCATATTAATGACCGAGGCTTCAACTGCGTCTTCTATTTACTGCAGCAGATCCTGGTCCAAAGCTCACAATTAATATAATCACTTTATAGAGGAATTAGATGTAGTTAAGATCATCATGTCATAGGAGGGCTTGCTTATTAGTTATTAGTTATTATATGTATATATGTGCCTGCTCTTGTATCAAGATTGATATGTAAATCCAGCTCATATAGCACAAGAATAATGTGTCAAAACATTTAAGCAGAAATATTGTAACAATTTTGATGTATTTGAATAGGGTGGCCGATTTAATCTATATTATATGATAAAACCGTACCGAACATAAGCTATTTGCTTTATCCATAGAATCGGTTAAAGTTTCTTATAATAAATATATAGAGGAGTTTGCTGTTAATTTGATTTGGTTCATTGATTCCAAAAGAATTAGGATAAATTGCTTGTAGTGTAGACTCATACAATAAATCTTCAGGTTATACTTTGGCTCATAGATCCAACTTATGTTATTAAAATTGTGTCACATATAATTGGGGTGTATTAATTATCTTATATTAATGCTATAGATAATAATTGGTAATATAAATATTGTCTTGGTAACAAGTTAGAATAGACGCGTGTATGTAAACAGTTAACTTGCTCGTGGCGGAAAAATTAACTTTCCCATGCTAAACGTCACCACAGTTTACTCCTCTGCGTGCAAGAGGGCAAGGCTCGTGGTCTGCTGGCAGCGTTGCATAATGTGAAGTTTGAGACTGAATCAAAGTTATTGATCAAAAGGTGAGCACTGGAATGCTTATGAGAGATGCAACCAGTCACTTTTTGAGAGCAATATCAGATGTTTATCACCACGCCATGGCAGCGGCTGTAAGTGAAGCATGGGGTTTTCTTCAAAACCTCAAATGTATTGAATCTCTAGATGACCATAATGTGATTTTTGAATTGAATTGCAAAATGGTAGATGATGATGTGCACACTAATAAGTTGAATCTCTCGGAGCATGGCTCGAATATACAAGAGTGTAAAACGTTCCTTCACCGCAAAGATCCATTCTCAACCACAAACAAATAGGCATAAGCAGAGAATAGCAAAAGAATATTTTTAATTAAAACACAATAACTTGGCTACAGAAAACACATTAGAAAAGCAATAGTTACTTACTACAACAATGTAACATTTAAGAGATGCAACTTACCAAAGCAACAGTAGAGAACTATATAGTAGTTGTGGAATTATTCAACACAAGAAATATTCAACACAAGCCATAATAAGAAAATAAGGGAAAGGCTTATATTTTATTGTAATGTGCTTCGTTCATTTTTTAGTATGTTCATTACTATATAAACGTAAGCATGTTTGTAACAATAATCATCAACATCAAATAGTGTAACAAGTATCAGTTTCTTATATAATCAATTCAATCTTTCTTTATATTGCTTCATACAGTTTATTGTTCTAGCTACGATATTTCGTGTTCAACTTTAGTGAGTGTGATATTTCATATCATTATTAGAAGCCAAATTTCCGATGTGACTCCAACAATTGATATCAGAGCCAATTGTAAAATTGTAGAGTGGTAAAACTTTATTTAACTTTATTAGTGTTCGAAGATAATGGCTTCTACTAGTGGAACCGTCAAGGTTGGGAAATATGAAATTGAAAAGTTCAATGGGAAAAATGATTTTTCCTATTGGAGGATGCAGATGAAAAATCTGCTTATTTCACAAAAGTTGCACAAGGCGTTAGCAGAGCAGAAACCTGAAAGTATGAAGGATGAGGATTGGGAAGAGTTAGTTCTTGAAGCACGGGCAGCCATAATCTTATGCCTTGAGAGGGATGTTGCATTCTTGGTTAATGAAGAATCAACGGCTGGTGGCGTGTGGTCGAAGTTAGAGAAAAATTTCATGACGAAAACTCTAACGAATTGGATCTACTTGAAATCCAAATTGTATACATGCAAGATGGAGGAAGGCACCTCAATCCGAGATTATGTCAACAAGTTTGATAGGATTATATCAGACTTGAAAGATATAGGAGTAAAGATTGATGATGAAGACCAAGCACTTATGTTGCTTCTTTCATTGCCCAAGAAGTATGAAAATATAGTTCAAACATTGATGCTTGTGGGTGAAACTCTAACCATGGATGAGACTAAAACATCGTTATTAGCGGATGATCTTCGGAAGGTTGCTACTAGTGTGATGTCTGGTAATGGTGGGGAAAGTAACGAACAGGCACAAGGGTTGTTTGCTAGTAGGGGAGGAACAATGAAAGAAGTAAGGGCAGGGGCGGCAAGTCTAGATCAAAATCTAGAGCACCTGCGGAAAGAACGTGCTTTAAATGTGGCGAGCTTGGGCACTTTAAAACAAATTGTCCAAATAAGAGGGTATTATTTAAGTATACCAACAATGAAAACAACTCCAGAGGTAAACAACAAGATTTGTAGGAGGCGAGTTATGTCTCAAATGGCGAGGATGATTGCTTCTCGATTTCAGAGCAAGATCATGATAACTCCAGGAGATGGATGCTTGATTCAGGAGCTTCACACCACATGTGCCCAAATAGGAAGTGGTTTACTACCTACCAAAGTACATATGGTGGTACAGTTTTAATGGGGAATAACCATGCCTGTAAAATTATGGGGTATGGTACAATACGAATCAAGATGCATGATGGAGCGGTAAGGACATTGAGGAACGTGAGACATGTCCCTAATTTGCGGAAAAACCTTATTTATCTTGGTGTATTAGAGGAAAATGGTTGCAAAATAATCTTGGAAAATGGAAGCTTAAAGGTGGTTCGTTGGTTGTGATGAAGGGGGTTCGTCACAAGAATCTTTATTCTCTTATGGGGGAAACTGTCACGGATGATTTGATAGTTGGAATCGATAGAAGTAAAGACCAAACAGAATGTACGAGGATGTGGCACATGCGCCTTGGGCATATGTCTGAAAAGGGTCTATCACTGCTTGGTGAGAAAGGTTTGCTGAAGAACATGGAAAAGCCATGCATGGAATTTTGTGAACATTGTGTGTATGGCAAAGCACATAGGTTGCGGTTTTGTTCAAGCAAGCATAAAAGCAGGGGAATATTAGACTACGTGCATACTGATGTTTGGGGTCCGGCTCCGGTTACTTCTAAGGGTGGTTCCAGGTACTTTGTTACATATGCTGATGATCATTCGAGGTATGCTTGGATTTATTTTCTTAAGCATAAGAATGAGGTATTTGATATTTTCAAGTGTTGGAAAGCAATGGTTGAGAACAGAACGGGTAGAAAGCTGAAAACTCTGCGAAGGCATTGTTAGACACTGGACGGTCAGAGGCACACCACAACAGAATGGAGTCGTGGAAAGACTGAACCGTACACTTCTTGAGAAAGCAAGGTGTATGCGCTCTAATTCTGGGTTAGGTCGAGAATGGTGGGCAGAGTCAGTTGCTACAGCTTGTTACGTAGTAAACAGATCCCCACATTCTAGTTTAGGTGGAGACACGCCGTACAAGGTGTGGTCAGGTGAACATGCTGATTATGAAAAACTGAAAATCTTTGGATACACGACCTATTATCACGTCAAGGATAGCAAACTTGATAATAGAGCCAAGAAAGCTATCTTTCTAGGATATGCAACAGGGGTCAACGGATATCGCCTTTGGAGTGTAGAAGATTCTAAGTTTGTGATTAGCAGAGATGTTACATTTGACGAAAAATCTATGGTATAGCTTTGTCAAAAGTTATGAAACCTAATGATGGTGATGTGACAATATCAAATAAGCAAGTTATTGAGATAGAATCTGAAGACCAACCAGATTCTAGTCGTGGTCAGGTGGAGAATCCTATCGCCGGTGAAGACGAGGAAGATGATTGTTGAAATACAAAAGTAAGTATAGATTTATCGTCTCCACAGGGACTGATGCGATATCGATGCCGTTCAACAATTAATATAATTCCAAGTAAAGTGTTGTGAAGATATTTGTCATGAAAACTTGTGAAAATACTATAACAAAAGTGCGGTAAAAGATAATAAAATATCAGAGAGATGAGTTTGCTGAGATTAGACTTTATTAACTTATTCGTATGTATTGTTCTAACTATATAGGTTTTAGTTATTAATCAATTTTATCACTTATCACTCACATAAGTATCCGTGTCCAGAGTATGACGAGAATCCCGTTATACCTATTAACCCTCGATGTCTCGAGCGATCAATCAATACAACGACTATATTGTATTGCTTAAACTCCGATGTCTCGGACAATTTAACCAACACAACAGCATTAAGTTTTGATAATCCGAGTGAATATTAAACCTAAATCTATCTCTAGAGTTTAGAATTTAATAGATAATTATCCTAGTTCTTGGATTCAAAAGGTATATGTCTATAACAATTCAAACCCTAAAATTAAAACATGAAAACCAAGGATAATATCAAAATTGATGAATAATCTAAAACCATTTATAACATCATGATCAAAGTAAATACATACTAATAAAGTTAATTACATCTAACCCAACAAAAGTGTCTTTAGCTACTCATTATCATGGTAGCTGTACACAAATGAGAAAGAAAGAAATGAAATAACATCACCGTCGATCTCTCGAACAGTTGGTGTGCATCCCACTGCCTTCTTCTCGTCTCCTCCGTGCTCTCGCTCTCTGTTTTGCTCTCACTCTCTGGCTCTCGTGTATTGTTCTTCTTTCTATGCGTGTGAGAGTATCAATATATGAATTGGCCAATGCATCCTTTTATAGCTTTCAAACGTGACTAAGCAATAAGAGTCTTTGGCAGTAAGAAACATGTGGTGAGGCGGTGAAGCATGTCCTTTATTTTGGTTTTTCTTTTCAAGCCCCACTTGTTTCTTGTTTCACTTTATAAGCTTACTAATTTCTTCATTTAAAACCTGAAATATATAAAATAAATAATATAATATACCTAATAAATAATATATACAATATCTATTATAAATTAGGAGATATATCAATATAAGTAAAGTGAAATATGTAAAAATAGCTAAAATACTAATTTGCTAGTAAAGACTAATATTTACACTTAGTTGAGGCATTTACTTCAAATAACTTTATAAAACAAGTCAATAAATGTTTAAAATATATAGATAAAATTACTGCTTTTTATCACTTATCAATGATGAACATGATCATGAGGACGTTTAGCAGGAAAATACACATGTATTACAACAGCAGCAACAGGAATCTTTGGATGCCACTAGGCCAAAGAGGAATTATAAACCAGTTCAGAAGTTTGGGTCAGACAAGCCTCTGAGGCATTATGGGCAGGTTAACTTGGTCGAATATGACCTCTCAGTTGAAGATGATGAGCCGGTCACCTTCAAGCAAGCTATCAAAGACAAAGATAGAGAGAGTTGGTTGGTTGCAATGGAGGAAGAGATGCAATCTCTTCACAAGAATAAGACATGGGAGGTGGTCTCATTGCCCGTGGGAAAGACTGCTATTGGTTGTAAATGGGTGTATAAGAGAAAAGAAGATCATACTAAGTCGTGTGGTACAAGATATAAGGCTAGGCTAGTGGCCAAGGGGTTTGCACAAAAGGAAGGAGTTGATTACAATGAGATATTTTCTCCAGTGGTGAAACATACTTCTATGCGGGTGCTATTAAGTTTAGTAGCTCATGGTGATCTTGAGTTGGAACAACTAGACGTGAAGACAGCCTTCTTGCATGGAGACTTAGATGAGGAAATATATATGTATCAACCTGAGGGTTACAAGTTTGAGGGTAAAGAGAATCAGGTTTGTCGCTTAAGAAAATCACTCTATGGGTTGAAACAATCTCCTAGACAGTGGTACAAGCGATTTGATTCTTTTATGATAAAACAAGGTTTCTCTAGAAGTAGTTATGACAGCTGTGTCTACATTCAGAAGCTTCATGTGGGTGATTATATCTATCTATTATTGTATGTCGATGACATGCTTATTGCTTCAAAAAGCAAGGTGGAGATAGATCAGTTGGAGTCTAAACTTGGTAAAGAGTTTGAGACAAAGGATTTGGGCGCTGCAAACAAAATACTGGGTATGGAGATTAGAAGAGAGCGGACAAACCGTAAATTGTTCTTGAGTCAAAAAGGCTATTTAGAGCGAGTTATTGAAAGGTTTGGAATGAAAGGTGCTAAGTTGGTGGTTACTCCATTAACTCCACATTTTAGGCTTTCTGGAAATCAATCTCCTACTACAGCGGAAGATAAAGCATACATGGAACATGTACCTTATGCTAGTGCAGTTGGCAGTTTGATGTACGCCATGGTGTGTACACGCCCAGATATTTCACAAGCGATTAGTGTTGTCAGTAGATTCATGGTGAATCCGGGAAAGGCACACTGGGAAGCGGTAAAGTGGATTTTAAGATACTTAAAAGGTACCATTAACACTGGTTTGTGTTTTGGTGGAGATACATGTTAGATAAGCGGGTTCGTTGATTCTGATTATGTTGGTGACCTAGATAAACGACGATCTACTACTGGTTATGTGTTCAAAGTACACGGTGCTCCAGTTAGTTGGCGATCGATGTTACAGTCTACAGTGGCACTCTCTACTACGGAAGCCGAATATATGGCCGTAGCAGAAGGAGTAAAGGAAGCATTGTGGCTGAGGGGCCTTCTTGGTGATTTGGGTGTTGAGTAAGAATGTGTGAGACTGATGTGTGATAGTCAAAGTGCAATCCATTTGGCTAAAAATCAGGTTCATCATGCTCGGACCAAGCATATAGATGTCAGATATCATTTTGTACGGGATGTCGTAGAGAAATGTCGTATTTCTCTTACGAAGGTACACACTGAAGAGAATCCGGCTGACATGTTGACAAAGGTTGTAGAGGTAGCAAGTTCCAACACTGCTTAAACTTGCTAAACATAATTCCATATTCGTTCAAAATTTAAAAATGATGAACGAGGTGGAGAATTGTGGAATTATTCAACACAAGAAATATTCAATTCAAGCCATAATAAGAAAATAAGGGAAAGGCTTATATTTTATTGTAACGTGCTTCGTTCATTTTTTAGTATGTTCATTACTATATAAACTTAAGCATGTTTGTAACAATAATCATCAACATCAAATAGTGTAACAAGTATCAGTTTCTTATATAATCAATTCAATCTTTCTTTATATTGCTTCATACAGTTTATTGTTCTAGCTACAATATTTCGTGTTCAATTTTAGTGAGGGTGATATTTCATATCATTATTAGAAGCCAAAATTCCGCTGCGACTCCAACAGTAGTAGAGATACCAAAGAAAAAACAGAATAAAATTATGGCAATTAGCAAATAGAGTAATTCAAAAAACAATAATATTTTTATATATACATATATCAATGTTTGATCGTACGACTATTCAAAAAACAAATGTTTTGATCGTACAATATTCGATTATACAATTTACTTAGACATAACTTCTAATCTGAAAATCATTCCAGCATGATTTTTAGCTTCGTTGTTGCTGAAATATAAGGGTAACATCTTTTGAAACGCGTGCCAAGTTAACAAACTATCCGATGCGGCTTGATGGGACTTTCCGGCAGTCCGACCAACATTAAGACTACTAGCAACACATTCGAGACCTCCATGTAGTCCATTGCAATAACGGATCATGTGTTTCATGTCATAGACACTCCTTCCAAATAAGAATCTCAACGCATGCAAAAATTCTTCCAAGCTGTTCGGAAGATTATTTCGCGTTATAATCTTCACAAGATATCCAAAATCGTAGGTGCCGTGAAATGTCACCTAAGTCACTGTTTTGTTAAAGACTAGCCCATACTTCAACATCAACTCAGAAAAGTGGAGGGAATGCACACCGTGATTGACATTGCGGTTGAAATCAATACCTTGGCGTCGAAGAAGATCAATGGAATCTTGGTTGTGAAGGTCGTGTTCGACGTCAAAATCACAAAAATTGAACTCCCAAATGTAGCAGATATCGGTTCCAAAATCAGGGAGGTTGCCTTTTACATCCGATAAAGTGAGACCGAGTTGAATGAGTTTGAGATTATCAACATTAGCCTTGAAGTAACCATAAAAGTCGGAAGGTTGGAGGTGATGGCGATCGATGTTGGGTGAATAAATGACGTCGGGAAATTCAGTATCCATCGAAACGAAACAATATCCATCAATAACAACTTCACGAATGAGCTCGAATTCATATTCTACGTTGTGTGCCAATACTTTACGGATTATGACCGGTTTTGAATAAGACAATCCTTCCTTCAACATGGTCATTTTAACTTTCTTGATGATCAGTGATATTGAGTAATGAGTAATTATGAAATAGTTATGAACAAAGAGCGAATGATTCTCCACATATTTATATATCTCTCTTTAGGGTTTTTAGTAGAGAATATGAAACTTGTTCAACAATTTCTTATTAATTATTTATCCTAACCGATTTAGTTCTGGGGAGTATATATTTTTTACTAAATTATTGGATAAATCTTATATACAGCTTTTGTATTTATTAGTTAGATTAGATTCGTTAAAAATCTTTTCTTTATCATATTTATTTTCTGTTGCCGTAAATTTCGTTCTCTCTCTAAATCTTGTTGTTTGGTTCTCTTGTCATGCTTGATTTCTTCCATGATGGAGTTGATTTAATAAATTGATAGTAACTTGCATTTAGATTAATTAATGTCACACACGCTAATGAAACAAAAGAATATATTTGTAAATTGTATTTTATATGTTTCCTTAATTTTTAGTTAATGTCTCATATTTATTTATTTTTTATTTTTTTTGTGTTTTTTAATTGCATAATGCTCATTTGTATGATTATATCTAGCGAAGAAAAGCAAGAAAGATTCCTGGCCATTGATTTATAACCACCCACCCCAAATGATTTCTATGAAACAAGGAGATAATAGTTTTAACTTATTTAAATTGCTCCACCTATCTATTCTTGCTTTTCGGTTCTAAATTCCTCCATAATATTTAGCAATGCTCTTTTTAATTAATTAACTCCAATTGCTTAAAAAAAGTTAATTAACTAACAAGCTAATTAATAAAATTCATAATTTTAGTAAATATCTCATTTATTTTAGTAAAACAAAAATATGACAAATTTTTTTGTTTTTTACTTCATGTTTATCAAATTTTTTTTGGCGATTTTATCTTCGATCATATTTTAAAATTTCGTGCGATTTTGTTCAATTATTGCCTACTCAGCGTGCCACATGCCTCCAAAAAATGCTACATCGGTTTTTTTTGTAAAGTTAACGACAAATTTTAACGTCGGGGACTAAAATAACTAACGAATTAAAGAGTCTGAGACTATTTTTTATTTTTTCTTCAGTCAGGGACTAGAATGACAGCGAGTTGCATATTGAGAGATTAAAATGACTGTTTTCTCATTATTACGAGATTGCAAGGCAGAGAGAAATAAAGCTCTGATACCAAATGTTAGAATTTCTACATTTTTCAGAAACAAAATTCTACTTGAACAACATAAACGAAAATGGAATTAAAAGAGCCAAAATAACTCAGACCATTGCGGAGCTTTAAAATTGTTCTTGAGGATTGCTCTTGTTTGAGTGTATTAAGGCTCTTCTAAATCTTCTACAATCTGATTTTGATGGTGTAAGTTTAACGAAATAGAGATGATAGGCATAGTGAACCAAACCAAATGAACTGCACTACTTTGTATAACTTATGTCCATCACAAAAATAATTTAACATGCAAAATATTAACTATCCCTCTATCTCATAATGGATAGTTACTACAATTGAGAGAAATAATAAAAACCACACTTTAGATTTAATGAGAAATTTCTGTAAAATAAAAATAAAATAAAAACTCAAGAGAGGTTAGTGTAATTTGCCCATATAATTTTTTAAAAATTTAAAAATAGAGAGGTGTTTATTACATTGAATTTGTGTAGGGGAGATTAAGTTAAAATTAGGTAGGGGAGGTTTGTGTCTTGTTAAAAAATAAAGGGGGTGTGAGTGATATTTTAACATACCTCAAGAGAGGTTAGTATAATTTGCCCATATAATTTTTTAAATATTTTAAAATTTATTAAGAGACTAAATTATGACCTATAATAAATTGGTTTAAGTGGTAAGCGTTTTAGTCATTTAAATACGTGATCAGAGGTTCGATTTTCAACTCATATGTAGCAAAAAGAATTGGTTGGAGGGGCACAACTCATGTACCCCACAAATTCTCCATCATATATTAACCATTGTTAATAATGGTGAACACTTGATAAGTAACCAAAAAGAATATAAGTGAGGTTAATTTAAATAAATCAAGCTATCAAAATAATAGATTTTAAAATTAAAAGACTTATTTTTTGACAAAACACTTATTTTAAAGTTAAGGATTTATCTAAACTTTTTTAACAAGTGTAAAACTCTGTTTGATAAGCAAAATAAGATAATTTATAGTTTATGTCTTATAGCTTATAAGTTAAAAAACCTGTTTGGTAACAGTTTTTTCAAAAGAGCTTATAGATTATTTTACTGACTTATAACTTATTTCTCAGACGCTATTTCAATTAGCTTATAAACTTATAACTTATAGCTTATCATATTTTCTTCTAATTATACCCTTATTATTTTATCCAAAATTCAATTTTGCCCTTTATAATTTATTGTGATTTAAAATAATATTATAATTAAGGATGAAAATTTACCCATACCCAGTGGGTACCCATAAAAAGTACCCATAATGAATATGGTAAAAATCCGCATTTTGGGTATGGACATGAGTATGAGTAATTACCCACAAAATTGAACGGGTATGGGTGCGGGTACAAGTATCTTAGTACCCACCCCATATACCCATATGATATGTATTTATTTATTTTAATTATATTATTATATAATAATATATGTAAATCAATTTTAAAATACAACATTATTATACTATTACACATTTTTAATAAAAAAATGTTTATTTATAATATAAAGCAAATATATCAACAGAGAAATAAACTTTAGCATGCTATTACTAATAATTTTGTTTATGATTTTCATGAGTCAATATTAAAACCTTTGAGTTTTTTTAATTATATTAAAATGATATAATATTTTACAATTGATCAACTTATTTTTAGCAAAAATGCGGGTAACAGGTACGAGTATGATCGAGAACATGGACAAAGATTGTTACTCACACGGAATGAGGATGGGTAGGGTATTTTTTTTTAAAGTGCGGATATGAGGATGTAGACTATAGTACCTTACCTATATCCTACTCATTCACATCCTTAATTATAATATAATAGTACGTTTTACATTAATACAAATTAACCTTCCAATTTTTTAATAAACCATTATTAATTAGTACCCTTATAAGTTTATCACAATTTTTACGTGAGTGGTTAAGTTTTTTTTTTTCTTCTATAAGCTGAATAATTGAGTTTATAATTTACGTTGATCACTTTCGGAAATTTTTTTAAAAAATTTGCTGAGTGTTTCAATTATATAATATAAATATACACCCTTTTTCTTTATTTTTTTTTGGGTGGGCCTTATTCTTTTTTATTTTGCACCAACTCACTGTTTTATTTTAATTATAATATACCCTTTTTATTATGTTTGGTACCAAAAAATGACAATAAAGCATTATAAAAATAAATAAATAATAAAGATTTAATATTTTACTGTTAGTTTTTAGAAAAACCATGAGTTTAAAAATAAAATTCTAATTAATAATATTAGGAAATTTATATTAGTAAATTTAATTTTAAAATTCTATTACAATTTTTTTTAAAAGAAATTTTAAGTATATTAAATATTAATTTGATATAAATTTTATTGTGCATTAACAATATTATTTTATGTCATTTTACATTTATCAGCTGATTAAATCGTTAATTTTATCAAATACTTCAATTAACTTATTAATTATAAATCATCGGCCATCAACTATCAAACGGGGGAAATTTAAGCCAAAAAGTATATATAAAAAATGGAAGGGTATTAGTATCACTATCAGTCTATCACCCTGTTGTTGGTAATGCAAGAGATAGGTGGAAGAAGACGAGTGATCTATCTCAGTTGTTGACAGTTACTATAAATAGTGTTTCACAGATTCACTAATAATTAAGCGGCATTCCGATTTCTTAGCAATCTGATTCTATTTTTTAACCTTTTCTTTTTCATCCTCAATTTTCAATCACATTACAATCCTAATCATAATCAAGGTACTGATTAATCTTCATCTTAATTTTCATCACTTTAGCTTTTCATTATTGTTAATATAGAAATCAAAATTTGCATACAGAAGAAGAAAGGGAATGGTAACGTTTTATTGTGGTTGTTGTTAATGTTAACTGGTGGTGGTGAGGAAAATGGATTCTGCGAGGAGTTGGTTATCGAAGTTTCAACCGCGAGATAAACTGAGAGCTTCATCGAGGAAAAAAGATGATGTTAATGTCGGAATTGAAGATTCCAATGCGTCTCTTGATGATGATGCTCTTTCTAGCATTACCAAGCAGAAGGTTGCCGCTGCTAAACAATATATTGAGAATCATTACAAGGAACAAATGAAGAATCTTCAAGAGAGAAAAGAACGGTATAATTCATTTCATTCATCTTTTGTTATTCATTTATTCATCATGATAATAAGCGCTTATGTATAAGATCATTTTATAGCAAAAGATAAAATAAAGATAAATTGTTTTTATAGATCATAAGTTTATTTTATTTTTATTTTTTTACTAAGGTACTGTTTGACTTAGCTTATTTTAGACTGTTTTACTCAATAAAAGGAAAAGCTAGGGCAAACAGATTTTCAAGAACATCTTGATAGAAAAAAAAAAATTGCTTATTTTTTATGAGTAAAATACATAGATAAAAAACAACAATTATCAAACGATAGCTTTCAGATAGCTTTTAAGACCTAAAAGAGTCGGGCCAAACAATACCTAAAAACTTATGAAAATAAGGTCTTTTGCAAGTAGATATCGGAGAATTTATGAAAATAAGTTAATATTGGAGAACTTATGAAAATAAGCTGATATAAACTTATGAAGATTTTCTGTTTTCTGAAGTTCCGCTAAACCGTGGCATAAAACTTATGTGAGTAGATAAACTCAAATAAGACATTTCAATCAGACTCTATTTTACAGAATTTTCTAATATGTCACTTAATATATCAGGCGAACAATTTTGGAAAAGAAGTTGGCGGATGCCGATGTCTCTGAGGAAGATCAAAATAATCTACTTAAATTTTTAGAGAAGAAGGAAACGGAATATATGCGTCTTCAGAGGCATAAAATGGGTGTTGAGGATTTTGAGATGTTGACTATGATTGGAAAAGGTGCATTTGGGGAGGTACTTATGTGCTTATATATTTTTCAGTTTAAAACTCTATATGCGCTGTCACTTAATGTTATACTTCTCCCGGAAATTTGAAATTGTTGCAGGTCAGAGTGTGTAGGGAAAAGACTACAGAGCATGTATATGCAATGAAAAAGCTTAAGAAATCAGAGATGCTTCGAAGAGGCCAGGTTTGTAACCATTAGTCGTGCTACATTATATTCTACATATGAGAATCTATTGTGTTGAATTATTTGTCTTTGCTAATTATTCAGGTAGAACATGTCAGAGCTGAAAGGAATCTCCTTGCAGAGGTTGACAGCAATTGCATAGTCAAACTTTATTGTTCTTTCCAGGATGATGAGTATCTATATCTTATTATGGAGTATCTTCCGGGAGGGGATATGATGACTCTTCTTATGAGAAAGGATACATTGACCGAAGACGAAGCCCGATTTTATGTAGGAGAAACGGTTCTTGCTATCGAATCTATACATAAACACAATTATATACATAGGTATTTGTAGAATCCGTCATTTACTTCATTGTGTTCCGCATAATTTTCAAGATGATCATATACTGAAAACTATGATTTATTTATGTTCATAGCAGTTTTTATACCTGTTTAAAGATATAGTAAACTTAGTCATTTGTACTTTATAACTTAATCCTGTCAATATGTTATGTTGCAGGGATATTAAGCCCGACAACTTATTACTTGATAAATATGGGCACTTGAAACTATCAGATTTTGGACTATGTAAACCGTTAGACTGTAGTACACTTGAAGAATCAGATTTGTCTATTGGCCAGAATGCAAATGGAACTGCACAGAATGATGATCGTACAGGTCCAAAACGTACACAACAAGAACAGTTAGAAAACTGGCAGAAAAATAGGAGGACACTTGTAAGTTCATTGCTATTATGTATGGTCTGTTTTTTATATATTATAATTACTATGACAATATGTAACTGAATGTTGACACTTTTTGATCAATTGAGTTTCTCTTTCTGGTGTACTGTAAATGTGAATGTATAATTATGCAGGCTTATTCTACCGTTGGTACACCAGATTATATTGCTCCAGAAGTTCTATTGAAGAAAGGTTATGGGATGGAATGTGATTGGTGAGTTGCGTGTGTGATTGTTGGCATTAAAATTGATTCTATTATTTTCTTTATCGTACATTTATATCATATCTTCCAAGTTTATTCGTTTCCTTCAGAAGTGATAATTTCCAATATTGTAATGTGGTTTTACATTCAATATTCTTACTTCTATATTTGAGATTTCATCTGGGACATTTCATTTTTTCTCTTAAAAATGTTCTGTAAGTATACTAAAATTTTCCTCATCTATGTAGAAGACGTATAGAAGCCCCAATAAGCCGAGTATATAAGATAAAGTGTAGTCCAGTAATTTGAAGTAGAAGAAAAAAGAGAAAAACTAAAGGTCGACCCATGTGTGGTTTGCCATTAGACATGATTTATCATAGGAAATTATGACATTGTATAACTGATACCACATAGTGATAAAAGGATTTGTTGTTGTTTTATGTGGAGTTATGAATAAACCTTAAGAGCTCAGGGCACATAATTTATTTCGAAAAATTAACAGTTGTTCTAAATTCACAGGTGGTCACTTGGAGCTATTATGTATGAAATGTTGGTCGGATATCCGCCTTTTTATTCTGACGATCCAATGTCAACGTGTAGGAAGGTAATCTTTTTTATAGAAATGTTTGCTTTACAGAAGGCTAAATTTATTTGTCCTCCTTTTTTGGCTCTTTAAACTTCCACAAGATACCCTTAAAATTAAAAGGAGAATTAGTCCCCATAAACTTTAACCCACTTGCAATTTTGCAAATAGTCACAGCAAACTACCAAACCTTTCGATTTGGTCCTTGAACTATACAATTTCAACTATATCATCTCTTCCGTTTATCAAAGTTAATGCAGTAACTGATAATTTATTTCTTTTCCTTTTCTACTTTCTTAAACCATTTTTTGTGTCATGTGGCACGATGAACGTGTCATTGGTTGTAATCGTAAGATATAGTGGCATGTGACCTAGTCAATAGTCATGTTGTAGCGTGATGTGCCTTTCATTGATTGTAATTTTAACTGAGTGATTTTTGTTGTTGAAAATGTGATAATAAATGTTTTCTTTCTAAAGAAATGGAACTTATATTATTAGTAGCTATGAGCCACCTTGTCTGTTATTAGGTGTATTGAGAGTATGAAAACATGAAAGGGCAAGCGACAAATAGACGTCAGCGCTACCGAGTGATTTTTGTTGTTGAAA
Source organism: Trifolium repens (assembly GCA_030408175.1). Taxonomy (NCBI): domain Eukaryota; kingdom Viridiplantae; phylum Streptophyta; class Magnoliopsida; order Fabales; family Fabaceae; genus Trifolium; species Trifolium repens. Next base: position 48,096,661 of record CP125848.1, read on the forward strand.
ATTTCATAATAATTGCTTTGTTTATAAAGAAATGGAACTTGTATTATTAGCTATGATCCACCTTGTCTGTTATTAGGTGTATTGAGAGTATGGAAACCTGAAAGGGCTATTCAAACAACAAGTAGATATCATCGTTAATTATCTTATTCAAGATTTTCTGCCCATGTTTCGTCATGTTTTCTTCTTATTTTACACTGTTCTTTAGCATGTTATGTTTAACTGTTTCATCTAATGTATTTTGATGATTGTATACATAATAATTTAGAGATCTCAAATTTGGTATAGCTAAACAAATTTTATCTACCTTTGCATTTTATGCAGATAGTAAATTGGAAATCTCACCTGAAATTTCCTGAAGAAGCAAGGCTATCTCCGGAGGCCAAAGATCTTATAAGTAAGCTTTTGTGTAATGTCAACCAGAGACTGGGATCGAATGGTGCAACTGAAATAAAGGTGTTGTATGGTGTGTCCTTTTCTAATTTATTAAATATGTTATAATTGATTTGGATATTGAAGTTACATTTCTGTTGTATTCCTCTGCAGTCTCATCCATTCTTTGAAGGTGTTCAATGGGAAAAGTTGTATCAAATGGAAGCAGCATTTATTCCTGAAGTCAATGACGAGTTAGATACTCAAAATTTTGAAAAATTTGAAGAGGTATTTTAATATTTCAGGTTGTTGCTTTTTGTATTGCTACTCATCCGTCGTTCTCCTTGCTAAGTCATCTTCCTTTTACACTTTTGCATCTGCAGTCTGACAGCCAGACTCATTCATCATCAAGATCTGGTCCATGGAGAAAGGTAATCTTAGGTGTTTGTTTCTATGTTGGCAATTGCCATACAATTTTCTTTATTCAGAATTATGCCTAAATATTTTATGATTCATTGCTGAAAATTTCAGATATGACATGAATGCACTTTTTCCCTAAGTTTTTAGGAAGCTGCAAGTCATTGCTCTTCCAGGAGTGTGTATTTGTTGAGCTTTCTAAAGTGATGATTACGGTTCATGCTATAGTTAGAAACAATTTTCATGACCTAGGGTTGTTTATACTTGCTTGAGTCCCAGATGTATTAACATTAATTAGCAAGAAAAATGAACACGTCTTTCTGAAGCTAGTTGATGGTTATCTTGTCCATAATTGAATCTTTCACGACTTTTTTAACATGATTTTGCTCGTTGTCTTATTGTTCTTGGCGTTCATGTTTCCAATCTGGTGGCTTTGTTATCCCTCTCATATATGTTTCTCTTTTTCTCATTCTTCTTTGTCTGGTTTATTGGGATGTTACAGATGCTTTCATCTAAGGACTTGAATTTTGTGGGATACACATACAAGAACTTTGAAATTGTTAACGACTATCAAGTTCCTGGGATGGGTACATCTCTCTCTCTCTCTCTCTCTTCTCTTTTACTTATAAGTGTTAATTTAAAATGTTAACTATGTTTGCTACAAGTTTATATTTTGTGTTGTTGATGTTGTATGGCTGTATTGTAGCTATTACTCTTGTTTGACAGATATTTCATTTATTATAAGAGGGATACGTTGTTAGGCATTGAATTTTACTGACAAAAGTAATGGAGAATAGCTTCTCACAAGAATAGAAGATGCAGAAAATAAAGGAAATATCGGAAAAGGAAGAATGCTTTCGCTTCCCTATTACTATATGATGATCCAATACCCCCATCTCGACCTTCTTTTCCTACCCCTCTTCCATGCTTCACATATCATCACTCCCCTTGGCTTTGGAGCTTGTTCTCAAGGTCAAACTCTGGATAAGTTTCTTGGACTCAATCTATTTGGTAACACAATGGGCTTGATGTAGTTCCGATTTATTGTTGCCTGTTTCTACTTGTTTGCACGTCTTCTAGGTACCGCTGCCTTCTAAGCTCGCACCAAGGTTGCCACTCTTCTTTTGCACAAAGAGCTTATGTTGGTTGTTTTGGTGATGGAAATTGACAAGAATGCTTGATGCATCCGTTCCAGTTACTCTCACCTACACAGGAATGATGTTGTTTTGGAATCGCAGAACAGCAACCCATATCTTCGCCGCTGCCACTGCAGTAGCATCAATCGTCAGTCCCCATGCACATGTCACCTGTTTACGAACTCCTGCAAGGAGGAATTGGCCACCCTACTTAAGAACTGATATCCCATAGTCACTTCTTCACTACCTCCATCGCACTGCTCATCGCCCAGTTACCAGTACCGCCTACCTCCTTGCTTTGAAACTCGTCTTTCTCATTGCATCCATTAAAGCCCACCTCTATTTCTGATGATTCTTCTCCATCCATGTCAAGATCGACCCCTATCCCTTTGGTTTCAGATTTGATGACCTCCAAAACCCACATTTTCATTCTTTATTCTTCTGCCTTTGTTGCTCCCTGGGTATTGACGACAACAATTTCCTCCTTCGTCTTGACATTTTCCTTATTACACAACAGACGATCTTCGTAAACTCTCTTCAATGCTCTGTTCTGTTGCACTGTACCCATGGCAACATTTGTCTCGTTAAATCTATTCCTCAAAATTGGTTTTTTTGTCAAGTTCCTAAATTCATATAAGTACACTATCCACTACAAAATTGAAATTCTGATACCAAGTTGTTATGGCCTAGGTGTAAGACATATAGGGAAACGGACTCGTCCTTGACAGAGCCCTCTTAAACTACCACCATATTTTTAGTTGTGTAAACATTTCTTCATTATTTATGCCAATCAAAGTCTGCCTTTTTAAAAGGCTACAGATAAGAAAGAGATCCTAATTGATAAGATCATTAACTAAGAATCTTCCCAATTGATAAAAAAATAGGACTTGCTGATAGGATTATGTTGCCCGGAGTCTTCTCAAAACAAGAAGTTATAAACAATTTACACAAGAAATGATATGATATCTTCACCCATTCTTCTCTATTGCTTGCTTTCTCTAGTTTTTGTTTTTCATTCTGTCATTTCTTTTTAACCTATAAAAAAGGCAACCTAGTGCTATGAAGTTCTCGCCACGGTAGGATCCAGAGAAGAGTCGAATCTGTTGGTTTATTTAAACAGTATTATCTTGCGAGAAGAACCAACCATGGAGGCTTGCCTTTATCTTTTCTTTCTATGAAAAACCAAAAGAAGTCATGGAATGTTCTTCCTTCCGCTGAAATTATGGGTAAATTAGGATAACATACTAGTACAATTATATTATATGCTGCAAACATGGTAATGATTATTGAGTTTGGTTGGTCTAGCTTATGATTCATTCAATCTTTATCTAGTAGACAATGTAGGAAATATATATCAAACAACAGTATAACATCGTTGAGGTAGCATAGCTTTTCCAAAAGGGATGAAGAACATAATTTGGTTGGTTTTAGAATGTTGTGGTAGTTGATGACTATTGCTCTTTGTATTGATTGATTTTGCTTTCTTCTTGCGTTGCAGCCGAGCTAAAGAAAACCTCCAAACCAAGGAGGCCATCTGTCAAGTCGTTGTTTGGTAAGGCATACTTCTTTTTAACCATTTGTTTACTTCAAAATTTTAAAAAAATAACTATTGTTTGTGTTGTTCTTTGTATAAATTTCTGATTCTTGCTTATTATACTGACTCTTCTCTTCCAATTAAACTGGGGTGACATAATAGATGGCAATTCGGAGAATTCTGAGGCATCCGATGTTTCAGAAGTGTCTCCAAGCAATCAACCTACTCAATGAAGTTTATAAAGCCAGCCCTTGACAACCAATTTAGAAGTATCTCAAAGCTTGAAGAAATCTTCCTCCTAAAAAGGCAGTTTCTGATGATCTACTTCCTCGGAAAAGTATACGAGCCATAATTCAAGCCAGTGGCATTTTGACCATTTCCATTTTTAATATAATCGTTGATGCTATTCGACGTTTGAATTGTTCTTGGCAACATTAATGATTACATGAATTGTGGCTTGAGGAAAGCATGGAAGAAAAGTGTTGTGTCTAGAATCAACTGATTAGCCTCAACCTGGCTTTAGACGAATCTTGCAAGTTTTGTTAGTCACTACAACAGCAATAGAATTGTAAATCTCTTTTTCTCTTCATGTAGTATACGTAGTATTGTATATGTGACATTTGTGTATATTCATTTATATATAATTAAAAAAATACGTGTATATTCACTTGTATTCTTTTACATTAGCCCCGACAGCTAAGTATTTGTCCCAAATGGGTGACATTAGAGTGTTTGTCACTATTAAAAAATGAGGTCTTTTTTTTGTCTATTTGTAAATTTCAAAGAGGCAATTGGTCGATCTTTACAATTTTAGAGAGAATTGATAATTTACTGTTATTTATTTGATGCATAGTTCATATTAACTTTTGTTATCCTATAAAATTGATCATACTAATTTTTTTTTAATGCAATTGATCATACTATTTTTTTTTTTTTTTAATGCAATTTGATGCAATTGATCATACTATGTTTTTGGATTGTGATAAAAATAAAAGCTAAATATTTCTTTGAAAAAATAATTTCATTTTTAACATAATAAATTGGTAAACCACAATGCCCATAATAAATTTCATTTTTAATGCAATTCATTAATTATCAGACATAATAAATTGGTAAACCACAATGCCCATAATCTTAAATCTATGAAAACTGATTACCAAAAAAAAAAAATCTATGAAAACTAGTCCAAGAATTGGTCGCCATAGTTAAAATATAAGCAATCAAATTCGCCATAGTTAAAGTATAAGAAAAAAGTTTGTACAATGTTTATGAGTGTGTTGCAAGTCGGATTGAGTTTTTTTCTTTGTAAAATTCGTTATATGATTTAATAAAATTTATTGAGATTTGTTTGTTGTCATCCTATATTCATTTTCCCACGCGTCCTATAAATTTATTAAAATAGTTTTGTTGCTACTTAAGTAGCGGATGCATTTCAAATACATCATATGCGTAATTTGGTTTGGATACCACCAGGTTGAATTGATTTGAATTACCAGATTAAATTAGTCATCTAGAACCGTGAACGCCGCTATAGATCCTCTCATTAATTGTATAAAAAAAATTAAGAGAACAATGTAGGAGAAATTCTAGTATAGGCACAAACCCAAATAATTTTATCTTAGGCACACTCACAATAAAGGTAAAAAATTAAAGAGAAAACAATTAAATTGATGTTGATTGATGTGACAATTTTATTTTTCTTTTAATTTTATACATTTATGTGTGTGTGCCTAAATTGTGTCTATAATCTTTGTGCCTAGGTAAGAATATCTCACAATGTAGAATCATAATTATTTAAATTGTAAAAAGAGGTAGTTGAAGAAATCTTCACATTACGAGGTTTTTACAAGGTAAAATAAAACTACTTATTTATCCTAAAATTTACTTTAACTTCTAAGTTTAATTCATTAAAAAACAACTTTTTTGAATTAAGGAGTCCTCATCTAGGATTGAATTATGTATTTCTCCACTAAATTTTCACAAACTTGTCTCACTTTTTAACAATTTTCATCTGAACTTTGAACATATTTGCGTGAATACTCAAAGTGTCTAATAAAATATTCATTGAAAAAACTCTGATATTATGAAGTTTGAACACTCCTTGTTTGTTTAGGACACATGTTGCTGTCGTATACCGATATAACAAAGACACTTATACTTTCATTGAATTATGTCATTTTTTAAAATTATTATGGATGTCGATATATACTATTTGATATCCTAATCTGTACTTCATAATTAGATTCATATTCACTAATGACAATTTTACGACTCTTTTTAATCAATACTATAGAGTTAAAAGAATAAGTCCGACTTAAAATCTCAAAACACTTGATAGCATTTCTTTAAAAAAAAAATTAAAAGTTCTTGCCAAGATTGATTACTAAAGTAAAGTCTAATATCAAAAAGATTAATATAATCTCCTGCCAGCTTTTCCCTTATCACATCCCTTTCCTTTTCTCTCTCTCTCTAACTCTAATTTCCTAATTTTTTTGATTTGTGGAATTATTACTCTTGTTCATATCTGGTTAACCATACCCTCCCTCAATCACTCAATTTTCTTATTTTTCTTCATATACATATATTTTATTTTATTTATGTTTTTTATTTTTTATAAAAAAACAGTTCATTTTTTTTGTCTTGTTGCTGATACCCATTAGCATTTTATTTTCTGGGGTCAATGTGGTCAAGTTCCATCAAAATTAGGGCTTCAATCGGTGCTATGGGTTGATTGATTTCTGTCAAAATAATGTACTTTGAGAAGATTCTGTTGTATTCTTATTCTGAATAATAATCAATTTTTCATCTTTCATTTTTTGTGGCGTTACAATTTGTGTAAATTTTACTCCTTTTTGATTTACCCTTATCCTCGATTTACACCTTACTAGCTTTTAACGATTAATCAGATGAGTATATTGGGAAATCTCAATGAGTTTGAGTGAATTATTGAATAAAGTTTGAATTTTTTGAGTTTTGACCCTTTTATGCCCAATTTGGTGCTGAATTGGGAACAAATCTGAGAGGAAAAGGGTTATTGTAGTTACTGAATATATAGTTTAATTCACTATGGATCATGTGATTGGTGGGAAGTTTAAATTGGGAAGGAAAATTGGAAGTGGGTCTTTTGGGGAGCTTTATATAGGTTTGTTTCATGTTTCTTATTCTTTTTAAATATTCCTTTTTGTGGCATTGTTTTGTATTGTTGTTGATAAATTGTCTCTTTTTTGTATCAGCTGTTAATGTACAAACTGGAGAGGAGGTTGCTGTTAAGCTGGTATATTAAGTTCTCATAAAGTTTGTAACTCTTTTGTGTTTCGGTTTCGGGCGATTGATTAATGTGTTCTTGTTTATTATTGCATGCTTAGTATCTTAGCAGTGTATACATAAGCTTAAAACACCTAAATTTTTGTGTGCTATGGTGGTGTTTAAGAATTCCATGTTGTAGACATTGCCACTTTTGAAGATGAAGTTTGTAGTGTCCTATATTCTTTTATCGACGTTATGAGTGTTCCAATAAGGGTGCATGCCATTTAATTTGAGATATGGATTATTGTTGGGATAAATAACATTCCTCTTACTCTCTTTTGTCAACTTCGGGACAATAGTGCGAGCAATACTAATGGTTCTTAAGAAATCTTGAAGAATGACTTTATTGATTGCAGTGACATTGTTGTGTTGTAGTTTATCTGAGATTGTTCATCATGCTCTTTCTTTTGCCATGTTTTAAGAAGTTTTTCATATCAGTTAGTGATATCGGTCTGCTTGTGATATTCTATGTTTTTAATTTCTAACCATCGTGTCCTTCCCCTGAAATTTTTTCAGGAGCCTGTGAAGACCAAGCATCCACAGCTTCACTATGAATCAAAATTGTATATGCTACTTCAAGGAGGAAGTAAGTCAATGTCACTATTTCTCTTTACCGATTTTAGTACTGAAAGTATTATAACTAATAGCTAATGCTAAAGCTTCACATGGAATGATGGAAATGTGTTCGGTTCTTGAGTTTGGAGGATAACTGGATTGATGTCAATAATCTGAAGTTATTGGAATCAGAACCATTTGTCTTAAGTCATGCCCTTAAAGTAGATTTAAGACTGAAAAAGTTTCAGAAAACAATTGAAAATTTCCTTTTGAGTAACCCAACTTGGTTCCTTATTTGCAGCGGGGGTGCCTCACCTCAAGTGGTTTGGAGTTGAAGGAGAGTATAATGTGATGGCAATTGACCTTCTTGGACCTAGTCTGGAAGATCTGTTCAATTATTGCAACCGCAAGTTAACATTGAAGACAGTGTTAATGCTTGCTGATCAATTAGTAAGTCAGCGTGGAAACTATTATGAATTAAAGGGTCTTATTATATAATGACACTAATGTTTCACTTGGTTCATAATCATATTATTGTTCAGATTAATAGAGTTGAATATATGCATTCAAGAGGTTTCCTTCACCGTGACATAAAGCCAGACAATTTTTTAATGGGCCTAGGACGTAAAGCAAACCAGGTATATTTTCTTGTTGAAATGCTTTCTTTCACTTAGTTCCTAAGTTTTAATATTTAAAGAGGGAATGCTAATGTTTTACTCCAGTGTTTTTAGGCTTTAACTTTATTTATGTCATGCTGGGCACCTCATTTCAGGTCTACATCATCGACTATGGTCTTGCCAAAAAATTCAGAGATCTTCAGACTCATAAGCACATACCGTACCGGTAAATTTTGCCACCACCACTATTTCAAGATATTACGACGTTGTATAAAAAAACTTTTTGGGGGCAGACCCAACCTTTTGTTGCCATATTAATTTGACATGCTTTTTATTTTAAGCATTTACATCACTTTCATAGGTATTCTGCCATTTTTCAAATAGATATTGTTTACCTAAATTAGGTGGTATCAATATCATTTATTCTATTAATTAACAACAACCATGATAATTATGTTTCTGTAACTTATCTCGAGTGTGCTTGGCTGGTTGCGTTTGCAAGTATATATGTATGCTCCTGACTGATTAGAACTGGTATTTAGTACAATATGCACCATAAGTATCATAGTTTAGGAAATAATTGTTTTCTCTTGTCCCAACATGGTTTCAGGTGTCCTTTGTCTCTTGTCTGTTTTCTGATCCCAATACCAAATACTTAACAAAAAAGTCCTTTGACTTAATGTTAATTCATATTTATTTAGTTATGAAAAGCTTTCTTTCTTGCGCAGGGAAAACAAGAACCTTACAGGGACAGCTCGATATGCGAGTGTCAACACTCATCTTGGAATTGGTGAGTGATATGACATGTTATTTAATTCGTTTTTGCATTGACAACAAACAACTATAATGCTTTTTTTTATTCTTTATTTTATTGGCAGAACAAAGCAGAAGGGATGATCTGGAATCGCTTGGTTATGTTCTCATGTACTTCTTAAGAGGAAGGTTGGATACTTATTGTACACATGTATTTTTCCCCTTCTAGATTTGAATATCTTTATCATATTATTCTTACTACCTCCTTTCGCTGTACTCTTTTTATTTTCAGTCTTCCTTGGCAAGGACTGAAGGCGGGCACCAAAAAACAAAAATATGATAAAATCAGTGAGAAGAAGCTGTCAACTTCCATAGAAGTATAATGACTTCCGTTCATTTCTCAACTAAATTGATCTTGCCGCTTTTTGTTTCATTTCATTAATTTTTGTACTTGTATGACAGGTGCTCTGCAAATCATATCCCTCAGAGTTTGTATCATACTTTAGCTACTGCCGATCATTGCGGTTTGAAGACAAGCCTGACTATTCATATTTGAAGAGGCTTTTTCGAGATCTATTTATTCGAGAAGGTCCACAATCCAATACACCCTATCGAATTTGTACATTAGTGTATTCTGTATAATTTGTCTGGCATCCTATTGCGTTCAATAATTACAAATCAATCTGGATGTTATGCAGGTTATCAATTTGACTATGTTTTCGACTGGACAATATTGAAGTATCCACAGATTAGTGGCAGCTCTAGAGGACGGGTTAGTGTTTTTATATCTTGCTTGTTTCAGTGTCGTTAAATTGCAGCTTTAGCGTCTAAATTGCTTGTTCCGTGATTGGCGATTGACATCATTGACTTGTTTGGGTTTTGCTTTCTAGTAGAGGTTACTCACTATATTTTTGTTCTAATAACAGCATGACAGTGGCAAGGCGGCTATGAATGCAGGGCCATCTGTACAGAAGCCAGAAAAGATCTCAGGTATACTCTCTTTCGACCAAATAAGATAATAGATTTTTCATCCTTTAATTCATAATGAGTCTGAGCTTATGTGGTCAGAAATTTTGAATTTCACAATAGAATATAAAATCATCCAACTCCAGTATCATTTCATTGCTAACGGCAACCGCAGTCATATACTGTGCTTTCCCCAAATTTGTTTGTACAATAATTACTTATGCAATTGCTCTTTCAGTTGGAAAAGAGCTTCGAGAGAGATTCACTGGTGCTGTTGAAGCATTCTCGCGGAGGAACCCAAGTCCCCGTGCTGAACACTCCAAACATAGGAATTATGAGGATGCAGCAGCCGTGCACAAGGATGCGGTAAAAATTGTTTTTTTTAACAAGATTATGTAAATTATTAATGAGATTCTTCGTCTGAGTCATTTATCTCAATATCTATTTGTGAAGAAGCTGCTTGCTATGATTTTGTTTACACTTTTCTTCTGAGTGATTCTCATGTTAGTCTTACCTTGTCAATTCAGTATCATGATCAAGAGAAGGGACGCAGTTCCGCTCGATATGGAAGCAGTTCAAGAAGACCAATAATTTCATCATCAACCAGGCCAAGCTCCTCAGGTGATCATACAGACAGTCGTACTGGCCGGCTGACCTCATCTAGTAGCCGTCCATCTACCGCACAGAGAATTCAACCTGTGTATGAGACCAAACAGCCAACCTACACGCGCTCGGGTTCTACCAGAGGCAACCGCGATGATCCTCTGCGGAGTTTTGAACTCCTCTCTATCAGGAAGTAACAAACAAATCCGGATCCCTATTGTCAGAAGGCATTTCAGAACTTTAACGCGTCTGTTGCTGCAGTTTATTCATGAATGATATCAAACATGATGGAGTCATGTTAGTGTATATTACTGAATTAACATGAAGTCGTATGATCAACTTCACTTCCTGATATCGTTTTCTGGACCAATAAGTCGAACTTTATTACCCCTTCCTAAGACATGGTTCAGAGAGAACTCTGTTTTTCTTATTTAAACTTTTTGCTAGATAAATGTGTTTAATGTCTCTTAAGATTTTTTTAGATGAAACTAAAGAGTTGTAGTTTATGATGTGTTATTGTTTCTTGTATGAGAGTGTTTATTGAGAAGCTAGAATTTGGTCTTGGACTTGGAAATTATTTCTTCCATTGTTTTGTTTTTTGGTTTTCAAGTCATGCTAACATGGCTGATATTGCCAAACTCAGAACCATATAACTTTGGACATTGAGGCCAGCTTTAAAATCTGAAGTTTTTGGCTTGAAGAATTTAAAAAATAGATATTTTTAAGGTAAAACCAGTCAATTATGAATTGGTATAAATTTGGTATTTGTTGTATTTTTTTTTTTTGAACATCGATATTGGTTATATTTTATCGTGTTATTTGTTCTTGCTCTATATTTTTTTTGTAATAATTCCATTGCATTAAATTGAAGCTTTAAATATGCTTTAATTTTGTTTTATATTTATATTTTTAATATGCTTTTCTGATTTCAACATAATTTTGCTTACCAACATTTGATTGTAGAATGGTTCAAATCAATTTATTTATTTTAAACAAGGAGGTTAAGTTTTATGCACTAACAATTTAATTATTTTGCTCATACATGAAATGAAATCATACCAAATGAATATTTGTAGATATTTTAAAAATTATCATAAAACATGACATAATGGAGTGATTTGATCAAATACATGTTTAAAAAAGTTTTACACCATCAATGTTTGGATTTCACTTTTCTTAAAATAAAATCAAAATTGGTTCTGTCGCTAGTGAGGTTTATTTTCAGTTAAATTTCTTTTTTTTGACAAAAGTTAAAAATATGTTATGATCTACCTCCATTGGATATAAAAAAGTTGGTTGAAAATGTTTTGATGGAAGTTTTTAACCTCGTTTGATGTCTGTCTAATTCTCTTTTGGAAAATGCTATTTAATAAGAAAATCTATGGAGAAGAATTGCAAGAATAAATCTCCGCCCTTGTTTACATCAACTACCCCCCATGATTTCCACTAAAAGAGGAGATTAAAATTAAATCATCCTATAAGATAATGCCATTTGTTATTCTTGCATTTCTTCTCTAAAATAATTCTTACTAAATAGCAATATTCTTCTCTTTTTACCGTTTAATATAAAAAAATAAATTAAATATTACATATTAACAACTTTTTCTACAAATTTATTTCAAAATTGTTTTATACTCAATTATATTCGCCAAATTTCACTTTAAAATTGTCCTCTGAGATCTACAACTTGTAAACAAAGTATAGTACTGTACTAGTTAAAGCTAGCCATAAGTAGAAGGGGAAACAGTCACTTTGATCCCTGAACGTGCAACTCGCTGTCATTTTGGTCCCTGACTCAAGAAAAAATACAAAATAGTCCCTGACTCTGCAGTCCGTTAGTCATTTTGGTCCCTGACGTTAAAAATGGCTGTTAACTTTACAAAAATGCTGATGTGGCATATTTTGAGACACGTGGCACGCTGAGTTGGCACACTTATGAGACAATTGGAGGATGACGTGTCCAGGGACTAAAATGACATTTTTTTTTTTGCAATATCTTATATATTTAAATGATTATTCAATTAAATTATTTGAATTAATCAAATTGATATATTATTTGCAATTTATGTTAAAAACAAAATTAAAGAAATTCATCTTCATCCTCTAATCCAAAACCCACCCAAAAATCTCATTCTTTTCAACCTCACCTGTTCTTACTTCTTCAACAACCTAGGTGCCTAATCCCCACCCATTCTATCTTCTTCGGAATAACTACAACCACACCATACTTCACTTCCTCACCCCACCCATTCTCTCTTCTTCTTCTTCTTCTTCTTCTTCTTCTTCTTCTTCTTCTTCTTCTTCTTCTTCTTCTTCTTCTTCTTCTTCTTCTTCTTCTTCTTCTTCTTCTTCTTCGCAACAACAACACACTATCCATTTCACCCCACCATTCTTTCATCTGCTCCAATCCCATTGTTTCCCTCCTCTTTAGAAAACACCGACGAAAATTCATTTCATTTGTCTCTACTAGTGGTTGTGAATGCAAAACCAACATAAATTTGAAAAAACACTTCAAAGTACAACAAAATAATAAGGCAAAAAAAAAAAAATCAGATTTGATTTCATCATACTCAGTAAAACCCATATCCGATCAACTTCCCTCTTAGATATGCGATTCGCCGCTGCAAGTCTCTTATGCGGTGCCGCATGATTGTGGTCGACTTTATTTGTTGTTTATGGGTTCCCTAGTTTCCAGTTTTTCCTTTCCTTGTAGTCTCAGTGCTGGATTTTCATAATTTTGGTGTTCAACCTGCGTTTTTTTGTAGGATCTAGTTTTATTTTCACTTATTTGTGCAGCTCTGGCGATTTTTTTGCTGAAAAGATGAAGTTGGAAGTGTTTAATAGTATGTGAGTAGTTGTAGATCAAAATCTGAGAATAGAAGAATTTAGGAGATGTTGCGTTCTTTTTTTTTGGATAAAGGTGAAGGAAAGAAATCTAGGGCCTGTTTGAAAGGCTTTTGGATTTTAGTTTTTGAAATTTGTTTTGTAAATTTGTTTTAAGAAATTGTTTTTAAGAAGAGAACAAAAAAAAAATCTGTTTGGCAATTTAATTTTACAAAATTGTTTAAGAGATGAGAAAATGAGAAAAACTGTTTGGCATGCATTAGAATATGACAGGCTTTTGAGTATTTAGTTTTATGAGAGAAACGAATTGTGTGAAAAAATTATTAGAAAAAGTTGGAAAGAATTACGAATTTGCCATTACTGAAAACTAGTTGTTCTCCGTGTGTTTTTAAAACTGAAAACTGTGAAGGAAAACATCTTTTAGCTATTTCATTTTTCCAGTTTTTAAAACTAATAATTAGAAACAGTTTTGAGAAACACTTTTACAAAATTGTATTATCAAACAAGTTTCTATTTTTTGAAAATTTTAAAAACTAAAAAACAGTTTTTAAAAACTAAATCAAACAGGCCCCTAATTTCTCCATTTAATTTAATACCAGAAAAAAAAAAACTAAAAATATGATTATTTTTTTTATGCAAGTAATATTTTAGTTTTTTTGGTAAGCAAGTAATATTTTAGTTGAATAATCATTCAAATTTATAAGATATTGTAAAAAAAATAATAGTCAGTTTAGTCCCTCGACACGTCATCCTCTGATTGTCCCAGTATCGTGCCAACTCTACGTGTCATGTGTCCCAAAAAATGCCACATCAGCATTTTTGTAAAGTTAACAGTCATTTTTAACGTCAAGGACTAAAATGACTAACGGACTACAGAGTCAAGGACTATTTTGTATTTTTTCTTGAGTCAGGGACCAAAATGACAGCGAGTTGCACATTCAGGGACTAAAATGACTGTTTCCCCTAAGTAGAACGTATCATGCTCATATACTGTTTTATGTGAAACTTAAAATTAAGGACCAGTTTGGATTTTGTAGCAATGGAAATGACATGATTAGTGAAAATTCAACATATCTTGGCTCTTACTTAACCGACTAACACTTTTTTAAATTAATCAGACACTTTTTTGTTTCTAGACTAGAGTATTAACTTTGATAAAAAAAGACTAGAGTTTTAACTAATAATAACATTTCATATGCATGGAATCGAATTAAATATGAGCTACGAGTAATTAGGGCTTGAAATGAGTAGAACTGAGTCGAACTATCGTTCTCCCCTTGCCTAATTTGGACTTGGCACTCTTTTATAAATGGCATCAAACTGCATATATACACACAAATTTATCAAGAATTGTGCGGTATTCCTTCCATCCCCAACTACAGCTTTTACATGAATTGTCCACCTCATAAAATTTGATATATCGCCCTTACATAGTAATTTCAAGGTTGTATATACACACAACTTGTGAAATCTCTAGATAGTTCAGGAAAGAATTTTAGTTTAAACCTTTGAGATAAAGAACCATATAACCACAGCCAAAATTATGGGTTTCTCAGAGCCGCCAAACGCTTCTCAAGGTCATCAATTCCTGAGCTGCAATGGCAACCAGTTTCCAAGATATTTAAAACTTGAGATAATACATAACCAACCAAATTCTTTATGAGTTACAAGTTACAGAGAAGTTTATATCCCTTCTCTTAGTTTTCCTTTTGTGTTTAGAGAAAATAGAAAGAGTTACACAGAACATACCTGCCGACATTTTCAGTATTATTCTTCGTTGCGACTCTACCTTTGGGAGCTGCTGATAACTGCCAAAGAATTCAAATACAATATAATTTAGTGTGACCATAAGCACTGCCAAATGATATAAGTGCAGAGATTAGTAATAGCTTATTCTTACCTGTGAGGCAATATCCACACCAATTTCATCAAGTACCTGCCAAGAAAAGGGTAAGCGAAATTACTATAAGTTTCTTTTTGAAATTTCAAATATTATCCTCAAACAATAAGGCCTTGAATTTCTTCACATCTTACTTTTTGTTACTCAGTAATCATTCCTTAAACCTTGTAAACTAAGCCACAAAGCCATAAGAAATCATGACATTCTGAATTTCAAAAGTATTTTCAGGTCTTCACAATATGGTAAAAAAGCCAAACCCTTCTCTTGATATTATTTTATATATTTAAATTTATAGGATAGGATATGAGGGAATCCTAAGCTTTTTACTGATTAGTCCCTAAATTGTGGCCACCAGATTATGGATAGCCCATGTAACTATACTAAGGCTCTGTTTGAATAAACGACTTAATTAAGTGCTTATTGCATATATGCTTATCATATAAGTGCTTATGCATAAGCAATTTCTATAACAGAAATTATGATAAAATCAAATGATTTCATATAAGTTATAAACTGTTCTCATAAGCACTTCTAAACAGCCTCACAAGGGTGTTTATTGCTGAAGTTAGGATACAAAGTAAGACCTATTATTCCAAGCACTGCTAATCCTCAAGGATTGTGACACAAGATATACATGTTAGTCCTTATTGTAAAGTGCAAATCCTTTTAATTATTTAAAAAATTGATCAAGTAAAAAAGTCCTGTAAACATAGCAGAGCAGCATAATATTTTTTCAAAAAATGTTGCAATAAAAGGTAATCGAAAGTTTACTTGATTTGTAAGCTCTTCAGTCTCCTCTTCAGCTTCATCATCATCCAAGGCATCATCTATGACATCTGATATCATGTCAGTCTGCACAGAAAGTTATATATACAGTCATATCCAAAAGCTGTTGAAATGAAAACAATGATTTCTTTTAAAATTCTTGTAAAATTCTTAAAACCAAAGCATCAACTTACAGTCATATCCAAAAACTTGTAAAATTCTTAAAACCAAAGCATCAACTTACAGTCATATCCATCTGTGCCGATTGTTTCTGGAATTCCTGCATAACTTTGGCTTGCTTTGCTGGGTCCATTTGCTGCAAAGAATCAACCAATTTAGCAAAAGGTAAAAAGACGGGAAAATGTGAAGAAATTTTGTAATGGATTTCAATATCAATGTTGTGTTGAACTCAGGAAGTCAGAAGAACTACTATTATCAAGGCCGGTTTCCTGATACAGTGTTTTTTCCTTTTAATTTCTCCTTGGTAATGGATATTTTTCCACCCTATCAATTTTCTTTCTGAAGTCCCTTTCTGTTTGTGTGCATGTAGCGGGAGGGGGGAAACAGGGAAGCAATTTCTTCCACAGTATTTCACAAATGAATAAAACTTCACAATCTCACAAACCCCATAAAAAACCTTAAATATCTCTGTGCATTGCTCCATTTCATTAAAACTCACACAAACTTGCAGATGAAAATCAAACTCTATGCACTCAATAGCAATACCTCAAAATTTATCAAAACTCTTCCCCCTCCACTCCATAAAAAAAACGAAATTACCTTTCCTTTGTAATATTGTGTTTTAGAGTTAAAACCAAACAGAATGTTGATATCACACCCCGATCAAATTTTGGAGCAAGATATTATGAATGAACATGAGGGCGAGTCTTGGTACAATGATAAGGTTGCTGCCTTGTGACCTGGGATGTCACATGTTCAAACCCTATAAACAATTTCTTCGCACTTGTTGGGGTAAGGTTGCATACAATTACTACCCTCTCCAAACCCCACTTGGTGGAAACCTCGGGCATTGGTCTGCCCTTTATATTATGAAGACGGACAAGAAATATACTTAGAATGTAAAACCAAATATGCTACCTTATTCATAGCTGCCATTGCCTTGGTAGCACCTTTCATGCCAACAGCAACAGAAGAATGTGCGTGCATAGCCTGCACGAAATAACAACCAAACATAACTAAGACAAGGATCATAAACCAAACCAAGTACCATCTCAAAAACAAAGTTTTCAACAACCGACCTGCGTGTGAGTTGCTATGCCTCTCATCTGAGCTCGACTACCCTGAAGATTAGCAATCTGTTGCCTCAGTCTTATCAACTGACGAGCTAGAATTTTAGTCGCTCCCTACAAATAAAAACATTTTATTTCAAACCGTAAATGTCCGTAGAGTATAGACATAAATAGTCTGTTTGAATTGACTTATTTGAACTTATCTGCTACCGAGCAAATAGAAAATATGAATATGATACCTCGTTTCCTGTCTTGGCAGTTCTCTTAATCTCAGCAACAAGTTTCTTTTCCTAACCAAACAAACAATCCATATTATCACTAACTAACTAACTAACTATATATAAGTAATTGATTATAATAATAATAATAATAATGAATAAGTATTAAACATACTTCTGATTGTAATGATGCAATTTCCCTCTCTATACCTGGAGAATCATATCATATGATAGTTAGAAGTATTAATTAATAAAAAATAGGTTAAAATGAGAAAATTAAGAGATGATTAATTATTAATTTAACAAGATATATATACCTCTAGTGGCGTTTGTCATTTCGCGTTTACTCTCGCGAAGAGCCTCTGCAGAATTAATTAAAAACAAGATTGAAAAACAGAATTAGAAGCGTTAACGCGAAATTAACGATCAAAGAGAAGAAGATCAACCTTTAGCGGTGGGTTTTTTGGTGAAGATGTTCATGGCGCTATGTATGAATCTTCTTCTACAACGATGAAGGATCTTCCTCTTGCTTCCTATAATGCAAATTTGTAGTTAGTTACTTTCCTACCACTTTTTACTTTTCAATTTCTCTTTTTGAGTTTTTTTTTTTTCTTTTCTTTTTTATAACAAACACGTTCGTAGAAACCGCGTTGTTTCTAAAAATTTATAAAAACCCGAAAGCAAACGATCTAATGAAGGTGAAATCCGTCCAAGGGGATCAGCTCAGATTTTTAAGCAATTTCTTTATCATTTTGTTTTAAATACACCCAATTCGGCTGGAAGTTATTTAAAAAAAAAAAGCAGTTTTTATGGTTAATACCTAAAAAACTACTCTAAAATAGTTCCAAAAAGTATTTGATGATTAATTTTTTTAAAAAAAATTCGGTATCCGGATAAAGGATCGACCAATTTGAGAGAACCAATTTCATCGTCCACTTACGGAGTTCTGTTTAAAGTTAGAGTTATTTTTCTTTTTACTTGGTATAAACTAGCCTACCAAAATTGACACCAGGGAGAATCTTACCTGGGACCTTGAGAGAAGCAAAATTCAAGGATCTAAGCCAACACCACCACTAAGCCAACCCAAGTAGATTTTAAAATTTTATTTTTTAATAAAAAAATAGCAGCCAAGTTTATGATACACATACATTTTGATATATATCGGCAAAATATCATGTGATTAAATTTTATTTTTTAATAATATGAATGTTTATTTTATTTTTTTGATAAAAAAATTTTATAGTGAGCAGATGGTGTCCCAATCCAAGGCAGGAATAACCTTAGGGCTTAAAGGGCACTTACAAAGATAATTACATTTACCTCCCTTCAATATGAATGTTTATTTTACTTAAACTTACAAATTTTATATTTATATATTTAATTTTAAATTTTATTAAAGTATTTTGACCGTATCATAAATTATACAAATTTTATGTATCGCATATTCATGTCATATTCTAATTTCTACCTATATCGTATCAAGTATCTGAATTTCTTAAATTAATATTTTTTTTTTGAATAAGCCAAAATGGAATATATATATATATATATATATAGCAAAAATAAAGTAGTCACCTCGGCACAAGACGTGCTAAGAAGAACTACAACAGTCTTACACCAATATCAAATACAAGAGAGTTAAAACGGAATACAAAAACATTAGTCGACACCCAAACAGAGCAATGAGTTTGACCACCAGGTATGATAGTTAGAAGCAAGAGTTACATGTGTAGATTTCAACCACCTAAAAGAGAACATCGTGACTTTCTCCAATAAATGAGTAATCGGACTTGCCGCGTTTCTGAACAAACGATGATTTCGTTCGTTCCACAGGACCTAAACGCAAGTTAGCCAAATGAGCTCCAAGAATGACCGGCGAGTACGAAGACCTCCGGCTGAGTATGTGAACTGGACAAAATGAGTAGGGAGAGTGTGCGCATCCACCACCGAGAAACCAATCCACGAGCGAGCTAGTGCCCACAGGGTCAGGCTGTCACCGCCACACATCAGGGGTATGTGCCTGCACAATAATAGAGAGAAGTAAAGACTGACACTCTCCCAAGATCTCCTCCTCCCACACCCTCAACTGCCTCCACCACATCCACGCCTCCCCGCCAACCTCCCATCCAGCAGAGAACATCTCAGCTACACCCTCATAATTATACGTGATTAGGTATTGAACGGTAATATATATAGAGAATTTATAGTTATCTTTAATCGGAACATATTTTAGTTAGTAGCGAATTATGAAACACGAACACTTCTCGGATTAGACGTATCTGTGTCCGACACCGACACTTATAATTACATTAAATTATGTTATTTTCCAAATTTATTATCGGTGTTGCCGTGTCAATGTCCGTGTTATGTTCGATGTCCGTATCAGTGTCCGTGCTTCATAGCGACACTGCATGTACTATAGTTTCTTTTGGTATCATAGCAGCTTTACAATTACAATAAGTGACACATATATGAGATTGATAGGTCGAACTTTCTTACCAAACATCATGATCCATTAGTTTGTATATCCTCAACATGTTGAACCAAAATTATTTCCTAACAGGTTTAAATCATTAGAAAATTTTGTACCAAAAAAAAAATCATTAGAAAATTTCAAGAGTCGTATCATACTTCTATGTCATAACTAAGATTGTTTATGAATATTGAGAAGTTGAATTATAAGTTAATTATCATTATCATTGCATTTTTTTTTAAAAAAATAAAATGAGAAAGAATAAATTGTAATTTTTTATTTGTGAAAGCTATACTAATATTAATTTTACATCTATTTTTGAGAAATTTAAGCTCACTCTTTGAGATTGCAAAAGTAAAACTCATATCATAAAGTTGACTTGACACCTCACAAACACATTTTGCAATTTTAGTATGCCAAAATCTTGTTTTGATTATAGTGAATCACCAAGGCATAAACATTCTTGATTTATCCTCCGACTTTTTCCAACAAGTTTGATAACATGAAAAATTACTATGATCTTTTGCAGGCTCATGCAACGCTTGCAAAGAATCCAAAAAAAAAAAAAAAAACAGTGAAAGAATATCTACAAATGAAAATATATGTATTTGTTTTATTGATTTATCGACACAATTGTAGTATAGTACATTAGTACTTAGTAGCATTTACTACTTGCTATAATTTGTACATTGAAAATTTTACCTAGGCAAGACACTAAGATATATTACAGTTTTTTATGGTACTCAACACTCCAATTAGCAGTACAAAAGTTCTCTAGTTTGCATAGTTTGTCATTATATTTTCATCGGATCCTCGCTTAAGTTGTCCACCTTCTTCGCTGAGTCTATGTTTGTTCCTAGGTTTCGAATTGGGTCTAGTAAGGTCGCCTTCTTTCGAGTTTGAATCCTTAGATTTGGAACTTGACCTAGAATGAGGTCCTTCTTTAGAGTTCGAGTCTTTAGATTTAGAACCCGTTCTTGAATGAGATCCATCGTTCGAATTTGAGTCCCTTGATTTGGAACTATGTCTAGAACGTGACACTTCATTAGAATTCGGTTCCTTAGATTTGGAAACGGATCTAGAATGTGTACCTTCATTGGAATTAGGCTCCTTGGATTTGGAACTAGATCTCGAATGTGTACCTTCATTGGAATTAAGCTCCTTGGATTTGGAATTAGACTCCTTACCTTGGGATTTTGATCTAGATTTAGATGATCCACCAACACCTTGAACATCTTTTGTTTTCTTAGAATGAGCTGTTTTAGGTGGTAAATTATCATTAGCATCCTCCCCTTGGAGTTGGAGGGAGTCTGTATCTTTTGGTATAGATTGCTCTCTTGATGTGTGTTTGGATTCATTGAATGAATCATTTGGTGTTGAATGTTTGGAATGTCTTTTTGGTTGTCTTGGTTTGTCTGATTTTTCCTTTGCATGTGACTCTCTCATGTTTCCTGAATTTGATTGTTGCTTAGATGATTTAGGTAATGGCAACTCATGTGTATCATCTTCACCATTCAATGACTTTGAACCTCTTTTCATTGAATCTACATAGGAATTAACAACATTTTTAACAAATAAATAAATAAATAAATAGTTGAAAAGAAAAACCAACTAGTTGTAGAATTTGGAAGAGGATTTCATGCTATTACAGCAGGACACTATAACATATACCGGCTGTCTGATCAGAATGGTGTGGTTCAGATCATTTTTAGTAATTTTATAAGTGGGTTAATATAAACCGTCCGATCAGATAATCAACAACTGAGATGTAAAATAGTGTGAAACTGTGTGATTTTTGGACAACAGACAATCCTGATTCGTAGAATTTGGATTCCATACGGATCAGATGTCATATTGACACATTCAAAACATCAGAAGTCATACAATTGAAATTGAATGGTCCGAAAAAAAATCATATCTTATATTTTATTTTATAATTTAAAATGTCAAGTTTAAGTATGATCTTGTCTAATCGTGATCGAACAACCACTGGTATCTTGCTCGATCACATGAATGCTAAAAGTATTCCAATATTTTGTGTCAAATATGAAGCATGAAAGATAGTAGTAACACGTACCAGAGGAGGCCCAATCATTGAGTTCTCTAGAATGATTGTCTCCATTCATATTTAGAGGTCCTGATGATGAAAGTCCTGGGGTAGACTTAAACTCATTCATCTGAAAAAGAAAAAAACAATAATGCTCCAATTTTTTTTTAATATCATGCTCCAAAGACTTTAATGACACACAATTATCTTTATTATTAGTGTGCATCAAATAATTTAAATAGAGATATATCAAAAAAAGTTAAAAAGAAAAATTAAGTACTTAATTAATCTTTAACAAGGTTGAGTATATTAATTAATTAACAATTAAAATGTTTAAGAGAGAATAGAGACTTACCCAACTGGGATTATTATCAGTAGGACCATCCCATCCAATATGTGCCACATGCTTTACATCTGTGGGATTACCAATCTCAATTTCTTGTTCTTTTTCCTCTACAGAATGATTTATTAATCAGTGGTATAGTAATAGTATAAACATGAGTTTAATTTTTCATACATACATTGTTAGTGTAAAAAAACTTTACATTATGGAGACATCACATCCAATCATATATGTAAATTTTAATTGTTTTTTTGACAAAATGTAAATTTTAAATTAGCTACCATAAAAGTTAACAATATTTTTAATGATTTGACGGTTATGCTTAATTATATATTTTTTTTTTGCACTCATATTGTATACGAATGAAATCCTATAAGTTAATGACAATAGTACATGAAATCCTAGTGTCATCTTTTTGGGTCGGGTTGGTGTTTTTTCTGGTAGTCTAGAAATGTGGAGTGTCTTTTTAAGAATGTGATTAAATGCACCTCTTCTAGGTGGTGCTAGTTTTTGTTTTGTTCATTGGTGTTCCGCCTATATACGGTCACCTTTTGTCTGTAGTTCATTTTTTACCGATCTTTATCCATCTTGTGCAGAGACTTAATTTTAATAATATATTTACCTTAAAAAAATAGTACATAAAACAATTAACTCGTTAGAACAAGAGGGGAAGGTTTAATTTACATACCAAATATCTGAGAAATGATTCTCAGGCCTTTAAGGAGACCCTTCATCTTATTGTCACCGGCCATGATATGAAAATCTTATGCGTTGGAATTCTCTTTATCCAAGTAAATAGAAAAGTTTATAATCTCTAATTACACCTGCAAGACATCAATTCAAAAGTTAATTAAGGAAAAATCAAAATATAAAGCACATAGTAACAAGTTCAATTCCTAATGATAAAAAAGAAAAGAAAAAGAGTTTCAGCATTTATTATAGAAAATAATTTCCTATGCTTTTTTTTGACAAAGAAAAATATTTTATGTTAATGAAGGACATTACACATAAATCTGACCTATTGAACTTCTGCTTGAAAGGTTAGGATTCAAGAATCCATCCATTGTTGAATTAAACAAAATTTGCAAATAGAATTAACCATCAAAGAGGATAAGGTGTATATTTACACTTCTTTTTCATCCACATGAGGGTGAACATGCATGGTCTTGTGATTTTAAGAGATAGAAGATTTGTTGAAAAACTTAAGACAATGTTTTAATAAATGTTTCATGTGGAAAGTGTCTGATGAGAAAAAAGATGAATGTAGCAAATCAATTATGTTTAAAAACACAGCTATTTTTAATTTTGTTATTGTATGGAAATGCTTAATTTGTTTGTTGATTTTTCCCTTTAATTAAAACCAAATACTGATCGGAATTTCAGCTGTGACAATGAGAATAATTGAAAGAAAAAAAGAAAAAGAAAAAGAAAAAGAAAAAAGAGAATATTAAAAGTGATAATTTTAGAAAGGCCTTAATGGGATATGTCTCTTGAATGCAATCAATGGATGGATATGACCAATATGAATGTGTTATCCATATTCCACAAAGTATTTTAATTGCTCGGATGTTTTCAAATTTCTTGAAATGAATAATTTTTTTAAGGGTTTAATTTATATACACCACATGTGTAAAAAGTTTTTATATTATCAATAAATGGTGTTTAGATTATTAGAAACATGAGAAAAATATATATGTACAAAAAGTGTAAATTAATTTTACACTATCAATCAATACTATTCGTTTATTCCGCCAAATCACACCACTATATCCCACTACAATTGTATGACATGAAAAAATGTTTGATTCCTATTGAATGTCGATGTAAAATTAATTTACACTAACAAAACATATCCATTAAACTCTCGAAACATTTGACTTTTGACATAACCATTTCTAAAATCACGGACCTTATGCAATTGCACTCCTGGCCACAACTAGGGCTGACCCTGCTTATAAGGGAAAAAATGTAGTTCACATATTTTGGACAATGTTTTTGGATTTATAAGTTGAGGAACTAAAATCGACGGCAAAAGATACATTTAAGTTACTTTTAGAGTATTTTGGAAGTTTGAATAGAATCATTCTTCTTAATCTTATAATAAATTAATATTTGTTTTCATAAATCCAATTGTCGAATCAAAAGTTCTTATCGAATATCTTAACTTTTTTGCTGCAACTATTCTCTCTCCCCTATCTCTCCCCCTAACTCCCTATCCCCCTCTCTCTTGAATTAATTTGTTAAGAGGTTGTTGTTATTATTGTTGTTATTGCAATTGTTCTCTCTCCCCTTCCCCCTCCCTCCCTCTTTCTCTTTAACTCTCTCTCCCTATCCCTAATTTTTCCATCTCATTTTATGCAAATTCCACTCTATTTGTGCAAATTTTAGTAATATTTTAAACAAGTCAAAATGAGATATTTATTAATCAACCAATTAGTCTCTTTAAGACAAGGTGCGTCAAAAGAGACTACTAGAGTTTACAGAAACAATAAGCGAAAAACAATAAAAAAAAAAAAAGCAAATTTACATAGTTATATCATGCCCAAACAAGTAAGCGGACTCGACCATCAACTATGATAGTTAGAGACTAAATTAATATTAGTTGTCTTCAACCACCAGTAAGAATAAAGTTTAACCTTCTCCAGCAGCTGAGATAGGGATTGTTATGAGTTTCTGAATAATCGTTGATTTCTTTCGTTTCAAATAACCCAGACACATAAGAGGCAAATAAGCTGAAGAAAGGAGCAGCGAACTTTGAGACCACCAGATGAAAAGGTAAATTGAAGAAAATGATTAGCCAGAGTTGGAGGATCCACTTATGACAAGTCAATCCATGATCTAACTGACGATCAAATAGAGCCAAAGATGCTGCAAGAAATAAATAAGTATTGGGCTAACTCCATGTCTCCGCATCCGGTCACACAAGACCGAGCCTCTGTAGCGATGATACCACGAGTCGCCAAACTTGTCTCTCAGTCAATTATCTCCTCTTATGACGTGTATCATGATCAATTATTCTCGTGATGCAGAGTTAAGTTAGCAGGTGTCATATATACAACTAACATGACGAGTAAATAGAGGTAGAGTCAATTTAACAAACGACATTTAATTTGACATTTCAAAAAATTCAAAGAGGACATTTGACAATTTTTGCAGATTTAGAGGAATATTTGACTATTGCCTTTTTTTTTTTGAACAAGACTATTACCTCTTTTAAATAACAAAATAGATTACATAAGTTTTAAGAACTTATTTTTTTATGTATTTAGGACTTATGACTTATTTTTAAATTTATGTAAATAAATAAGTATTTATATTTATATATTATTGTAATTTTTTTTGACAATAATATTATTATAAAATTATGAATGTAGTTTATGAAAAAACTATATATAAAGATACGATTTTTATATAACTCAAAAATAAATTACGGACCATTAGTTCTTAAACCAGTGTCCTTTACTACTCACGGCAAGACCCGATTAATAGATGGTTTTTTTACCAAACGGTCCCTCATTTTTGCAGAATTTCCCACACTGCCCCCCTTTTAAAAAATATTCCGTTTCTGCCCCCAATACCCCTCCTTTAGGACAAGGGCCGGGACACTGTGGCCCACATGCCTGTTGGCACCACTGTCCCTGGCGCCATTGACTGGGATTGGAGCCAGTCAAAGTGGCGCCATGCTCCCACTGTCTGCAGCACGTCAGCTGCTGTCCCCTGCATGGCTGACACTGCTTTTTCCTTTTTTTTTTTTTTTTTTCGTTTTTAATATTTAATTTTTGTTTTTTTCAACTATCAACTCCTTCTATAAATACCACACTCTATACTTTCATTTTTCACTCACAAACTTCATCTCTCTATTTTTTTCACCCTCTATTTATTTTATCACAAATGGCTGGCAATAAATAAATTTAATTTACGATAAAAAATTTATAATAACAGAAAATTAGATGATTAAAAATAGAAAGATTATATATTAATTTTTTTTTTATTACAATTGGTCTAATGCCGCTGATTACCATCATCACCAGGTCTAAATCTATGTGAACCAGTGCCACACGGTGGAGGATAACCTTGTCGATGTCCTAGTCCATATTGTTGTTGATTCTCCTCCTCGTGTTGAGACCTATTCACCTCCAAGTCCATAAAATTATGCACTCGTGTCGGTTGATTATATTGAACCGCAGCCGATGACGAACCTTGACCACCAAGACCATCTGTCAACACACGACCATAAGTAGCCCATTCTGAATTGATAAGTGTGTTGAACATATCTTGGGAGATTTCTTGGGTTGGTTGGGGTTGTGTGGGTTGGTAGGGAGTTGTGTCTTGGATGTGCGCGTAATGTTCATTAAAACGTTGAGTTCCGGGTGAGTCGAAGTTGAAAAAATTACGCGTTTGTGAGAAGGGGGTAAAAAAATCTGATTCATTAAATGTTTCGGATTGGGTAAATGGTGGTGGTTGTGGGATGTAGATATCTTGTTGTTGTGGTGTATATGATGGTTGGTCTGGGTTGGTGAATAATGATAGCTCTGGAATAGGGGTGTGTGGATGTGGTTGTTCGCTGTAATGTAGTGGGGAAGGTTGATTATGGGAAGGTTGATTATGGCCATGGGATGAAGATTGTGCGCCATGGCGTGAAGATTGTGCGCCACGCCGTGAAGATTGTGCGCCATGGCGTGAAGATTGAGCGCCATGGGATGAAGATTGTGTGCCATGGCGTGAAGATTGTGCGCCGGTATCATGTGTTTGGGGATATGGTTGTGGGCGCGGGTCGTTCAAGAAATAGTCTCCAGATAGATATGGGTTGTAATCTCTTCTGTATTGTTCAAGATAATCGGCTGGGAACACAGGTTCATCGGCAACTACTGGTTCTCCCTGTAGAATGTAGAGATGGCGGTTATTCCAATACTGACATTCGACCTCAAAGGACCTGGCCGAATTAGGAGCTTTCTTCAAGGTGATGGAATGGTAACGTTCCATTAATTGTGCATGCTCCGCTACCGGTAGGGAAAGTCCATACTGGCGTGGGACTCTATTAGCCTGATGGTACTCACAAATATTAAAATTCAAGATAAATGTGGTTGATGACCACGTTGCACTGTCCGCCGGAAATCTTGATTCGCGATTTCCGTAAGGAGTCCAAATAAACTGTCAATATGAAAAAAAATTAGAAATTAATATTTGTGAATATATGCATTTAGGTAATAAATGAAGTATTGAGGAGAGAGAGTAAATATTACATCTTGAGGTTTCATACAATCAATGTATGCTGTAAGAGCTTTTGCATTATGCGCTGTATCACCCTCAAAGGTTGTCCCCGAAGCAATGTACCTGAAATAAATTTTTTCAATCACAATTAATAGTATCATAAATATAAATATTAATTATTAATAATTAGAATATGACGTACCATCCGGCCAATGGGCGTTCGTATGGTGGATTTGCCTCTCTGAGACGTTGACAGTGGGGAATACGACAACGTGCCCATGCAAAGAGAAGTAGCGCACATCCTTGAATACTTGAGTTGGGATGCTTTGAAAGTGTGACATCACACAAACCTCTGTACAAGCTAGCCAGCAGTGCCGAACCCCAACTATAACTTTTTATTGTTTCCACATCTTCCAATAGTGGAATATACATCGAGTGTACACGATCACCGGATGCGTCGGGAAATATTATTTTTCCAAATAAATAAAAAATATATAGACGTAATTGTTGCAACAGTTCTTCATGTGTAGGATGATCTGGCATTCTAGCAAACTGCGCTTCTACCCATGTTAATTGGACACTAAGTCCATGAACTTTGGGTGGACTATCGACTCCAAACAATCGTGGAATATAGTCGTACCCAATAGTGCAGTCACCAACAACTGGGCGTCCAGAAATACTAAGATCAAGTAACATATTTACATCTTGGAGAGTAACTGTGGCCTCCCCGCTTGGTAAGTTAAATGTGTGTGTTTCAGGTCTCCATCTTAGTGCCAAAGCAGTAACTAAGTGCCAATCTATATGCATCCCTTGCAAGTTGGCGAGTCCTTCAAAACCACACTCATACAAGAGTGGTCTTATTTTTTCATTTGGTGCTTTAAACTGGGTGTGACAGCGCGTTCTCTTAGGCTTGGCGTCTTCGTTGTCCTGTATATTAAACAAGCAAATTGGAGACAAAATTAATACTTCAAATTAAATATATATCAATTAATTTATTTTAATTAATTAAATAAAAAAACGAAAAAAAATTAAAATATAAAAAATATGACATATAATTAATTATTTTTATTTTTACTATCACTTATGTTTTTTAAAAAAATGAATTGACGACAGAAAAATAAAACGCAATAAAAATAAATGAAGCAATTTATGGAAATTGGGTGGAATCATTCAACAATCTTCCACAGTTCTTGATGGTCTTGGACAAATGGGTCCCAAGAACAATTTACCGAATGGATGTCAGTCCAACGCCCCTCCATGGTGAAGTTTTCTTTGAGCGTGTCTTTTGGGCTTTTAAGCCATGTATTGATGGTTTTGCGCACTGCAAGCCACTTGTGCAAGTAGATGGAACTTTCTTGACTGGAAAGTTTAAAGGGACGTTATTGCTGGCCGTTGCTCAAGATGGAAATAGCCATATTTTTCCGGTCGCTTTTGCAATAGTGGAAGGGGAGACTTTGGACGCTTGGAATTTTTTTCTAAAGAACTTGAGAGAGCATGTATGTCCACAAGAAGGCATATGCATCATTTCAGATAGGCACGTGGCAATTAAAGGTGCTTATGAAAATCCTGCAAATGGTTGGCATGATCCTCCTTCCTCCCATGTATATTGCATTCGTCACATTGCACAGAACTTCTCGAGGCAGTTCAAAGAAAAAAATCTTCGGAGATATGCTGTTAATATGGGTAAATTTCTAAATTTATGTAAACTTTTGTACCATGTTCATTGTATGTAACATATTTTTCTTCTAACTAACATATTCATCGTTTTTAATATAGGATATGCACCAAGTACCTCTACGTACCGATACTGGCGGAAAGAAATTGGTTCGGCAAATAAAGAGGCTTTAAGGTGGCTTGATAATATCCCAAGAGATAAATGGACACAGGCATATGATGGAGGTTGCCGATGGGGTCATATGACAAGTAATCTTGCGGAGGCAATGAACTCGGTGTTCAAGAAGATTCGCATGCAACCCATCACAGCTTTGGTCCAAGCAACCTACTACAAGTGTGGGAAACTGTTTGGAAGACGGGGAGAGCAGTCAGCAGCTGTGCTGACTTCTGGTCAAGTACATTCTGAAGCCTGCCAGAAAAGGATAGTAGATGAATTGTTAAAGTCTAACACACACATAGTCACTAAATTTGATAGGCAGCATTTGACGTGCTCGGTGGAAGAAACTCAGGATCCAAATGAAGGCCGACCAATGGATCATTTCGCAGTAGACTTGGTCTCGAGGTCGTGCAACTGTGGAAGGTTTCAAGCTTTACGTTTGCCTTGTTCGCATGCTATTGCTGCATGTTCTAAATTCCGCATTCCCTATCAAGACTATATTCATCCCGTCTACAAAGCTGCCAGTGTATGCAATGTGTACGCAAATCCCTTTCCGGTAATTCCAAGCAAAAGTTTGTGGCCAACATATGAAGGGGACAGGGTTGTGGCCCGCTCCAATCTAAAAAGAACAAAGAGAGGACGTCCAAAAAAGAACCGCGTTAGAACTGAAATGGACGAGTTTGGCAAACCTGATAGGTCATGTGGGTTATGTAAGGTGCCGGGACATAACGCTGGCAATTGTCCTAATGCTGGAGGACCCTCTGGTTCCCACTAGTTTATGTAATTTTTTCCATGCATGTTTCTCATAAATTGGGTTTTGTTGAGATTTTGGTTGATTTGTCACTTTTTAATTTAAAACTCATGATTACCATGCTCAAGCTCCATTGGGAAGGATTGAATTTTTTATCATTATAACATTTTCTACAATCAAGTGTTACCATTGGAAAAAAGATAAAGTATTAAAAAATAAGTTTTTAATAAAAGTTCAAAACACGACATCAATATATTTATAATAAATTTTAAATTTCATTTTAAATATATAATTGTTTACATTCATACGAAATTAAAAAATTAAATTGCACAAACATACACCATAGTAAAATTACTTAACCTAAATATAAACCACGATAAAACAATAACAATTTTTTTTTTAAGGTCACATTAGAACAATGTGATTATTTTTCAAATTCGACAACACGAAACATAAAATGAAATTGCACAAACATAAAACATAATAAAATTACATAACATAAAAAATAAACCACATTTAACAATAACTAAACTATTTTTTTTTTAAGGTCGCGTACAAACGATGTGGTTCTTTTTCAAATTCGACACTCCTAAACATGGATTGAACATCCATATCATTCTCCAACTTGACCCAGTATTTTTTATATGTTGGAACAATAGAGTCACTCGTGATGTCCGTACATGAATCTAAATAGGCCAAATGCTCAATTTCTATTTGTTCACCATTTTTGAAGAGAAATATTTCTTGAATATTATTTTTCAAAGAAACAAGATAACTCAATTCACCAATTCTTAATTTAAAATGTTCCTCGCGCCCATTAAATTTCACAGAAAATTGATGAGTGGTTGATGTACGGACATTTGAAGAAGAGGCCATTTGTGATAAAATAAATAGAGGGTGAAAAAAATAGAGAGATGAAGTTTGTGAGTGAAAAATGAAAGTACAGAGTGTGGTATTTATAGAAGAAGTTGATAGTTGAAAAAAACAAAAATTAAATATTAAAAACGAAAAAAAAAAGAAAAAGGAAAAAGCAGTGTCAGCCATGCAGGGGACAGCAGCTGACGTGCTGCAGACAGTGGGGGCATGGCGCCACTTTGACTGGCTCCAATCCCAGTCAATGGCGCCAGGGACAGTGGCGCCAACAGGCATGTGGGCCACAGTGTCCCGGCCCTTGTCCTAAAGGAGGGGTATTGGGGGCAGAAACGGAATATTTTTTAAAAGGGGGGCAGTGTGGGAAATTCTGCAAAAATGAGGGACCGTTTGGTAAAAAAATCATTAATAGATACTACGCTCGATTCCCGGAAAAAAAAAAAAATAGTTGCGACGCGGGTTTGTGTGTTATTGTTTCAGTTTCAATTCCAATTCCAAAGGATCGAGTGAGTCAACAATCAGTTGAATCGAAGACAGAATGGCGATGGCGGGTTTGTATCGTCGTCTTCTTCCTTCTCCACCTTCTGTTGATTTTGCTTCCTCTCATGGCAAGGTCCGTTTCATATTATTGCTTATTTCTCATATATGTGTTTGCTATTTCTCACTTTTTCTCATCTGTAATAACAGCAACTTTTTCTTGAATCGATTCAAAACGGAACAATGGAAGGTTTTTATAGATTAGTCTCTTATTTTCAAACTCAATCTGAACCTGCTTTCTGTGGACTCGCCAGTCTCTCTATGGTTCTCAATGCTCTTGCCATTGATCCTGGCAGAAAATGGAAAGGTATCATCCTTAATCCTTATGCTTGTGCTTACAAATATGACAAGATGTCACAACTCATTAACCATCCACTTATACATTCAAAGTTGTGGTTAATATTAATAATTACATTCATAGGATGATTATTCATTAACCACATTTGAATTGTGCTGCCAAGAATCGAAACTGTTGTTGAACTTTGTGTCAAATATCCTTTTTGTTTGTTTATTTTCCATAATTTAAGTTTGACTGTCACACACATTATCATATAATTTAGTATTTGTACTGCAGAAAAAATGCCTTTTTAATTTTTATATTTCAAGCTTTTAAAATCTGTGGTTTACAAATTTATAATTAAAGATTGAATCACTTCTGTTGAGAAATGTATTTGCCTTTTGGGTAATTTGTCTGCAGGACCTTGGAGATGGTTTGATGAATCCATGTTGGACTGTTGCGAACCTTTAGAAACGGTCAAAGCTAGAGGTATTTCATTTGGGAAACTTGTATGCTTGGCTCATTGTGCTGGAGCCAAAGTTGATGCCTTTCATGCAAGTCAGAGCAGCATAAATGATTTTCGTAAATATGTCATTAAGTGTTCAACTTCTGATGACTGTCATGTAATATCATCATACCACAGAGCTGCTCTCAAACAAGTAAGTATGTGGTTTGGTTATGGAACTTACTTTGACTTAAATAGGAAATACAAAAGCTTTCTAGGTTTCATCATTCATTTTTTAACACCCTACATTCTAATTAGTTCATATAAAACATCATTTTGAATCTGCTTCTTCCTATAAATTTAATTTGGTAAACTATAGTGGTGCATATATTTGATTATAGAAGAAATGTTGACAATGTTTACTTGATATTAATGACAGACGGGAACTGGTCACTTTTCTCCTATTGGAGGCTACCATGTTGGAAAGGACATGGCTCTAATTTTGGATGTTGCACGTTTTAAGTATCCACCCCACTGGGTTCCTCTTAAACTTCTTTGGGAAGGCATGAATTATATTGATGAATCCACTGGACAATCCCGAGGGTAAGCTTTTTTGTGTAAATTTTATACGATTTTCCATAGTCCTTGTAATCTAGTTAATTCTACATCTAGAATTTCTTGTTGTGTGTGGCAAAACTCTTAAGAGTGTTAGGGAAGAGTGAGATCAATGATTGCAAAACCTTTTTCGCCAAGGGTTGACATTGGTTCTAATGAATGAAGTGAATTACTTTTACAAAATCCTACCTCAACTGGCTAATGGTGAAATTGTTGAGCCAAATATTTGTGGTGTCCCGGGTTCAAACCCAAGATCTTCTATTTGTGTGTGAGTTTCATGTGGTATTTACCATTCTATCTACATACAAAAAAGAAGAAATTAGATCCGACTATTAATGGACTCTGGCCATTTAAACTTTGAGAAAAGTTCATGATTTCTCTATTCATTACACGGTTTAAACTTTTGTCAGGTCATCCGCTTGTCAATTATATATGTAATTTTGTTGATTACCTCTCCAGGTTTATGCTTATATCAAGGCCGCATAGGGAACCTGGCATGCTTTATACTCTGGTATTTTTCTTTCCTTTATGTAGTGAGTCTGAATTTTGTACTTCATTATGCAGTAAATAAACCAGTGTCGGTGTCATGTTTACAGCACACTTGTGTTCTTTATTGTTAATGATGGTGTGGCTTGCAGTATGCTTGTGTCTTTTATAGTTTATGTAGGTGCGGGTTTGATATATCATATCCTTCTTCTGATCTTGCAGAGTTGCAAACACGAGAGCTGGAATAGTATTGCGAAATTCTTAATGGATGATGTCCCTTTTATGTTAAAATCAGAGGATGTGAAAGACATTCATAAGGTTCTTTCAGTTATCTTCACATCACTGCCATCTAATTTTGAAGAATTCATCAAATGGGTTGCAGAGATCAGGAGACGAGAAGATGGTGATTCAAGTCTAAGTGCAGAGGAGAAAACAAGGCTCGCTGTCAAGGTTTAATATGTTTCATCTGAACTAGTCATAATTATCTCTAGAGCTTTATAAACTTGTTGTGGTTTGTTCATTTTACTCTTCTTAGTTCCATCATGTGTTTAAATTTTTGGTTATGCAGGAAGAGGTATTGCGACAGGTGCATGAAACTAGGCTTTTCAAACACGTGTCCTCTTTTCTGTCAAGTTCTTGTGGCAGACAGACAAACGGTGACACCTTACCTGTTATTGCTGCAAGTGTTTGTTGCCAAGGAGCAGAAATTTTAGATGGAAAACTTAGCTCACCGGCGGCAGCATATTGCTGTCCAGAAACATGTACGAAATGCTGGAAAGCAGAAGATGATAAATCAATAACGATGGTTAGTGGGACTGTGGTAAATGGTAACACTGAGCAAGGGGTTGATGTTCTTATTCCTTCATCATCGGGGAAATTATGTTGCACTTGCTCTAGCAAAAAGAACATTAGTATGCACCCAGCTAGCACTGATGTGCTAACAGTGCTTATTTTGTCCTTACCATCTACAACATGGGCTGGCATCACCAATGAGAAGCTTTTGGGGGAAATACATGACTTAGTTTCAACTGAAAATCTTTCTACTTTGCTTCAAGAAGAGGTATTTCACTTATTTGTTTTTATAATTTGATTCTGCTGAGGGTAGTTGATTATGGAAATGTTTGTGACATGACAAATGCAAGTCCAACACCTGAAATTTGCGCCTCAAAATGGCTTATGAGCTTTAGTGCATTATTAACTGCTCAACAAAAAATACTTTTCCCCATGAGTGGCCGCACTCTGATTTCTTCTAGTGCTAATTCTGCTCCATCTTTTTTCTTCAACTTATTGTAGAAATTTGCATTTCAGGTTCTGCACTTAAGAAATCAGCTACATATTCTGAAGAGATGTCAAGAGGGTAAGGTAGATGAGGATCTCGGTGCTCCTTTCTATTAGCATCTCTCATATATTTATATCATGTTTAGATTCATCGCGTTCACAAGATCCGTGTGCTTCTAGTTAACTCTCCAAGTTGTAGGTTCTGCTTCAACTCACAATGTCGCCGCAAAAGCACAAGTTTCTAAACACACACTTAGTTATCCATATCTAGGTTGAGCTTGTAATGTAAGCCAGGGTATTGACAATATAAGTTTGTGTTACAGAACATGAAACACATTCAATTTGATTTATTTTATAATAACACGTTAAATTTGTGACTGTGATTACCCACCCATGTTGTGGGAATGATGTTATTTTTTTCACCTGGGGATAGAATGAGATGCTTCATAACAACTATATTTTGTACATAGATGATTTTTCCACCCATATTCATTAGCCCTTTGCAATCAAATGGCCATGAAGTAAGCAACTTTGTGAATTTCTTTCTCTTATATGATTTATTTATTTGAAATTGAAATTTCTTTCATAAACCAAAGAATGTCTGACTCAATGTTTAACTCTAGAAATGATGACAAAAGCTACACATAAGCGGCAAATGTGGTACTGGTACGGAACAATTTAAAAAAAAATAAAGTTACGACTATATTAATAAAATATTAGAAAAATTATTTTTTTTGTGAATTATTATCTTCGTGCGTTGTTTCAACTATTTTTATAAAAAGTGAGAGATATAATTGAAATATGATAAAAAGTTAATATTTTAAGAGTGATTGAAAATGGAAGACTAAAATTATAATTAAGTGTCATCTCTTGTTTTATATATAAGCAAAATTTAATTTCTTGTAACAATTTAAGTAAACTTTTATAAAATCGGAGTAGAAAATGTTTAAAAATATATATTGGAGTTAAAAAAAAAAAGGGTTAAATAGTTGATACCCCTGCAAAGTAAGTCGGTTTTGCGATACCCCCTTGTAAATTATTTTTTTAAAGATCCCCCCTTGCAGACTGAAGATTCTTTGGGATACCCCCTGTAGTGACACCAAGACAGGGAATCTCCACGTATTGCCTACGTGTCACTGCCACGTGTAATTTAATTATTTTTGCCACGTGGCATTAAATTTTTATTTTTTTTTTTAAAAAAAAACCAATTTTTTTTTTCTGTTTTAGAGGGGGGTATCCCAAAACCGACCTACTTTGCAGGGGGTATCAAATATTTTTTATTTAACCCTTTTTTTTCTTTCTTTTATTTATTTAAATATTAATATTAACTATTTAAAAAAAACAATAAATATTAAATAAAAACATTAAAACTTATTATTAATTTTAAAACTTAAATAAATTAATAAAAAAATAAAAATTATATAAAAAAATAAAAACATAATGAAATAAAATAATTTTTTTATAATGCAAAAAATATTTTCTTTTTTATAATGCAAGCCAAATATTTTCTTTTTTATTAAAACCAAAAATTCTTTTTTATTAAAGCAAAAAATTCCTTTTTTAATAAAGCAATAAATTTTCCTTTTTTAATGAAAATAATTCAAAGGAAATTGAATCATGTTCATCTTCTTCTTGTTCTAGTTCATCTACATATCAGATTTTCCATACATACAACAACCAAAATTAAAATTGAAATCCCAAAAGAACAATAAAAGAACAACAACATGAACATTCTCAAAATTAACATTTTAGCAACACAAAAGAACAACAAAGCACTGTAGCAACACAAAAGAACAACAACATGAACATTCTCAAACAATGAACAGGGCCTCGGAACACTCTTTACGTATTTCATTTAAGAAAATAATTTATTTAAAAAGGTGAACATTTCAATTTTCAATGGTTGACTTTACATATTTTCATAATTTTTTATTGTAAAATATTGCTATTTAAAGGCTTAAAAAGTACTTTGTACAAAAAAAAAAAAAAGGCTTAAAAAGTACCACATGATTTGCCAAAACTTTTAAATGAAAATAAATCACCGAAAATTCTCAAAAAAAAAAAAAAGAGAAAAAAAAAGCAAGGTATATATACGAAAGTTGACCAAAAACAAGATATTGAATGATTGAAAATCATGAAATTATAAGAAAACTTATTAAAAAATTTAGTTTCTATTTGAGAAATGATTTGTTTTTGTAATTTTTTTTTTTTTTGGTACAGTTTTTGTAATTTAATTAATGAAAGATAAATAAGTAATCCACCTCAATAACTATACATTATTATATTATAGGAGTATAATTTAAAAGGGATGAATCAAATTACACCGGTATAACATTTGAGTAATGTTACACCGCTCAATAATGATATAACGAATACGATTTTTACAAAATCCACCGTTGAATTGAAAGTTTATATCATATAAATCATCTATGTTGAGTTTCACAAAAATCTAAAATCGTTTGATATGTTATTAAGATATATCAAGATTAACAGTTTATATGTTTTTAATGAATACCGTTAATTTTGTTGTGACTCAAAAACATGTCAACGATTTTAGATTTTTGTAAAACTCGACATAGATGATCTCTAGGATATAAACTTTCAATCCAACGGTGGATTTTGTAAAAATTATATTCGTTAAATCGTTATTAAATTATCAATTTTATGTATGAAAAGAAAACAAAATTAAATAATTTTAAAATACAAGTGATAAATTTTGTGAGCTAGTGAAAATGAAAGTAGATCACTTCAAAATTCTCACCCAAAAAAGAAAAAGAAAATGCTTCCTAACCAAGCAAGGTATATATACGAAAGTTGACCAAAAACAAGACGAATTGAAAAACAGTTACAGTATCAATCAGAGTGTTTTTGCATGGCTGCAAGCGCAGGTCTATACCGGAGAACCCTCCCTCCTCCTTCAATCGAATTTGCTTCGCCGGAAGGCAAACAAATCTTTACCGAAGCTCTTCAGAATGGAACAATGGAAGGCTTCTTCAAATTGATTTCTTATTATCAGACTCAATCAGATCCTGCTTTCTGTGGTTTAGCCACTCTTTCTGTTGTCCTCAATGCTCTTGCTATTGACCCTGGTAGAAAATGGAAAGGTATTTTTTTTATTTTTTTTTTCACGGATATTTGACTCTTCTAAATTGATTAATTTACTTTAAATTGCAAAGTTAGTAGTAATATATTAATGGTTGAAATTTCACTCGTTTTTAGTTTTCGGTGGCAAAAATTGATTTTGAATTAATTGATTCGGACTGAAATTGAGTTGGATATATTTATATAAAAGTGAGTTGAACAAAAAAAAAATTGCGGCTAAAAGCCACTAGGTTTGGTTTAGTGCCAATGGTGTGGAGTTTGGTCGGTATGCATGAGGTTCTAGGTTCAATCCTCACTGGTTTGATTGTAACAAAAACAAAAATTGCGGCTAAAAATCAATTCTAGAGGTTAAAACGCCAAATTCTAGTTTCAAGTTAGAATCAATGATACTTTAGAACATTCTAACATGTCAAAATCAGTTACAAATATCTGAAATCAATTTTGGCTCATCCAAAAGTGGAACCAAACATACCGGTAGAGTGTAGAGTGAGAATCTCAATGACTATTATTTCAACAAACTTATGATTTGTTATGATATGAATCATATGATTATGTTAAATCAATTGTCTGTAATACTCATTTTACTCTCTCTGAAGTGAGTTGATCACTTTAGAGGAGCATGGGAGTAATGGTTGATAGAAATGGTTGATATTACTTACTTTACCATTTAAAGTGAATTGGTTAGAGAAGCTAGAGCTAAAAGGGTAAAAGAAATAATAATTAAAATAAAGGGCTTAGTTAACAGGTCCTTGGAGATGGTTTGATGATTCTATGTTGGATTGCTGTGAGCCTTTGGACAAGATTAAATCACAAGGAATTACATTCGGAAAAGTTGTGTGCTTGGCTCGATGCAATGGAGCTAAAGTTGAAGACTTTCGATCAGATCAGAGCAACATTGATGATTTTCGCAGCCGTGTGATTTCGTGTTCTTCTTCTGAGGATTGTCATGTCATTGTGTCTTACCAAAGGACTCAACTCAATCAGGTGTGCTAAAGGACTCATTCCCCTTATGTTAGTTAGTGTTATGTTATCTATTCATAAATGGTGTAGTAGCATTCTTTCATTTAACTTAAATTCTCAGCTAAGGCCTCTTTTGAGTTAGATTTTAGCTTATATGTTACGAATTATGAGTGCTTATATCAATGAAAACAAGTATACTGCTCTTCACTTGAAAAAACCTTGTAAACTTATTGATGTTTGCAAAGAATAAAAGAGCTTCTAAAAATATTGAATTAAGAACTCATGGCCATTACAAGAACCTTTTCATTTTTTAATTGTTTCATGAAAAGTATATCGCAACTGCCTTTAAGTCTATGTCAAGTCCATTTTCAATTTTAACAAGAATTTGGAAATTTATTATTTAAGATCTTTTATACTTAGACATGGTATAGAAATGGTCAAAAATTGTCATATTGTTGGATAATAGACTGGGATTGGGCATTTTTCACCTCTTGGAGGATACCATGCTGAAAGGGATATGGTCCTTATATTGGATGTTGCTCGATTCAAATATCCACCTCACTGGGTTCCTGTTACCGCTCTTTGGAATGCACTGAAAACCATTGATCAAGCAACTGGACAACATAGGGGGTAAGTTCTGGTTAATTGAAGCATAATGGTTAGTAGTAGTGTCTCTCCTACAAAAAA
Organism: Trifolium repens; assembly: GCA_030408175.1. Taxonomy (NCBI): domain Eukaryota; kingdom Viridiplantae; phylum Streptophyta; class Magnoliopsida; order Fabales; family Fabaceae; genus Trifolium; species Trifolium repens. The sequence continues at coordinate 48,135,807 of CP125848.1, forward strand.
CTTTTACCGCCATTTCTATCAAATTGTTGTGCACCGTAAGTTCTTGTGTATTGTTAATTGAAGCATAATGGTAGGTTCTTATACTGCTGTTTCTATCAAATTGTTGTGCGATTCCTTTCACTATAACTTACCATTGCTATAACTTTTGTTTGTATTGAAAAATGGGTATTATGTACTACTTATAAGATTTTTATCTTATGTGGCGTCCCTTCTTTTGATTCAAGTTTGTAAACTTTTCAAAATTGTAATTTTTCTTGGCATGCATGCCATGCTACAGTGAACTAATTTATTTATTCATGCCCTGGTGTATTTCCATTAAACAGAAGATATCGGAAAACAAAATCTGGAGAATGATTGTTCAAAATTATCAAGGATAATATTCGGTTATTTGCTGGTGAATTTGCCCTATTCCATTTGAGTACATTTGGTGAATTTTTCTTTTACGGGCAGGTGGGGAGGGGACAATAAGTTTCATTACAGTCATGTTGTAGAACTTAACTTATGATTTATGACGGAAAAGGGTGGAAGTTAAATATCTTTACCTCATATCTTAGTCAAAATGATTGCATCCACTAAACTCTTGTTTGACCACCATATATTGTAGTTATACTTATGTAATTTGGCTTAGCTTTGTTCAGTATTTAGAAATTATACTATTTGAGTGTATCAGTATCATTGAAGTATACTAATTTCTGTTATTCAAAAGTTACAATTTTAAGAAATCTTTTGAGTTTTAAAGCCTATGCAACTAATCTTGTTTCCCTCCATTATTTATATTTGGACATTATTTCAGGTACATGATTATTTCAAGGCTTAACAGGGCACCATCAATACTTTATACTGTGGTAATGTACTACTAGTCCTAGTCGGTTCTTTTTCAAACCATTGGAGATTGTATATATATTTATCTAATTTCATGAATTTTAAGTTAACTACAACAGGAACTTCTATGTGATGATTGAACACTTGAACCTATATAATTTTAAGTTAACCACAACTTCTATATGTTGATTGTTCGTTGGTTTACGCTTCAGAAAAATAATTAGTTTTTGTAGATTACAGTAAATACATACTTTAATTTAATACTATCTGCAGAGTTGTAGACATGAAGGTTGGAGCAGTGTTGCCAAATATCTAACTGAAGACGTCCCTCTTCTTCTAAAATCCGAGGATCTAAAAGACATTCAGGAAGTATTCTCTGTTGCATTTAAATCTCCTCCTACTGAATTAAGAGAGTTTATCACTTGGATTGCTGAGGTTCGCAGGCAAGAAGATGGGAATCTCACGTTGAGCGAGGAGGAGAAAGGAAGGCTGGCTATCAAGGTTTCAAAACTACTTACCTTTCCATTTGGGGAAAAATAATTTCACTCTTGAATTTGATAAACAATGCATTTGGCATAATTGGAGAATTCTCTTGTTGACGAACGGAAATGATTTTTGGACAACCAATTTTAGACAACCTAGTATATCCACTAATCATCTACTTAACATAATTAACAACCTATCTAAATTGCATTAACCACTTAAAATGTTGTTGCGGAATTTCTCAAATTTTTATCGTTAAAATAACAACTGTTGAGGAAAATCCAACAAATGACCAATCTTAACGTTTGGGAGCTTTGAGATTTCAGGCAGATGTACTGGAACAAATTCGATCAACTGCACTCTTCAAACATGTGACCAGGTGGTTGGATTCAGAAAGGTCATGTTGCGATTCCATTGCAAGCTTTGGTGACAAAGATAAGTTATCAGCACTTGCGGCACGTGTTTGCTGCCAAGGGGCAGATCTCTTGTCTGGTTGTCGTTTGTCAGGTTCAAAATGCTGTAGTCAAATAGATGTAAAACATCTGAATGTTGATAGTGAAAATCCAGTAACAATGTTTTCCGGAACCGTTATAACTGGGGGCAGTAGTGAACAAGAAGTTGATGTGTTGGTCCCTCTGTGTCAAAGGAAGCCGAATAGCTTGTGTCTTTGTAATGAAGGTCAGTGCATTGGAATGCACCCATCCACTGCAGATGTCTTGACAGTGCTTATATTCGCCTTGCCGTTGCATACATGGTCAGGCATCAAAGAAGAAAAGCTGCGTGTGGAAGTTGCAAGCCTTCTAAAAACCGAAGATCTCCTTCCCTTACTTTCAGAAGAGGTAATGTCCATTTCTTTAGAACTAGTTTTCCAGTCTTTTTTAATCTAAAATTTGATATACTACTAAAAATATCTTGGTAATAATATGGACAACAAAAAAACAATTTAATCTTACTATTGCTTAATGTACAGTAAATTTTATTTGGGAACAAAATTTACGGGCTAAAATGTATAGCTACAGTTAAATCTGCATGCCTAGGCGACTTAATATGAAACTAAATAGCTCTTTTTCCTTTTCTAATTATGTGTTTATACTTATAGTTCTTAAAATCTCATCGAAGCAGTTAATACCATTTCGTTCAAACTCAATTCTCACAGTAAAATGATAACACAGTTGGAGATATTTAATTCAGTGTATACATATCATATGTTAGTGATACTTATCAACCGGTTATTCGTGATCCAGGTTTTGTTTTTGCGAGAGCAACTTCACTCTCTCATGACTGATAATGGTGCACCTTCTAACCTATGATACTCTTTTTTTTAGCTAATGTAACGGGTTCCCACAATAAAATTACATTCGACCCGGTTTTAGCATTGGTTATGTATTGAACTCGCGTTCAATACAACATGCGCATGTTGTAGTGATCATGTTGAACACATTAAACACCAACTATATTGTTACCTTTGTGTGAGGAATATAAATTGTAGTAATGGAGGTCACATGGGAAGAACATCATGTGGACTGCATTACAAATTCTTGGAAGATGAACACTGGTGAAAGGGTTGAAGGACCTTGCAGTCTTGGGCCTTTTATGTGAAAGTGTGTACTATTCATCTCTGATGTTTGTTCATTTGAAAAATAAAATACCGAAAGTTCAGTATTCGAAAAAATAATATTGTGCTTGGTTATTTCTTTTGTTTGATTTCATTATCTTTGTCATTTTGCTTTTGTCCAACACAATATTCTTATCTGTTGAAAATTTGAAATGACTCATTTCCTTTCATTTTGTCTGCTGCTAGGTTGCAAGCTATATTAACAATGTATCTAAAGAATTAATATGATATTTTATTACAGGACTATTATAATTTCATGTCTGTTTCATATTTCATGGTTTTTTCATACCATGAAATATAAAACTCTCTTGCTATTATATTTGTTAAATTAGTCCATAGATTCATATAGTCTCATTAAGATTTAAATTAAGTCTATAGTTTGTTTTTGTTTAGGAAACAGGCCCTCTTTACTGCTTTCTACCATCTTATCTCAATCAGTGGTCCAGAGACTGTTCAAAATTGATTCTATGAATGTTAATTTGAATTGTCTGATCTCAAATTAACTGCTAACACCGTCTATCACGTATAACTGTGTGATAGTGTGATTCTCCTGCAACATGGAATCCATGTCCCTTCTTTTTAACAATTTTTAAATTTGATCAATAAGTCCCTAAAATCTGATACAGTTAATCTCCCTTAAGTATAAGTACTTCAATAGTTAGCCTTAAGACTCATTGTTAACCAAGGGTGGCTTAGATGCTTTTCCTCAATCGAGCACTAGAATCAGTTATATGCTCCTCTATGGTATCTAAGACTCAATTATGTACTGTCTCTAAAGATTCGCGCATTGATGGCACAAGAGAGAGGAAGCAGTTATGTACTGTCTCAATATTCAATTTTATTTTGATGTAACACTGCAAACTTCTAATGATATAATGTACAGAAAATTTATATATGAAGAAGAATAGTAAATGCTTTAAGATCATTATTACTATTTAAGTTTGCAGGATTACATTGGACAAAGATTCATTTAAAAACAAAGGACAACAACCTCTTTCTTTCTATGACTCGTTGCTTTCAGTGGTTTTTTGCTTTCAACTCTCTTAAATATAGTTGGTGGCTAAAAAACACACAAGAATTAAGACCCAAAAATTACACACTAGTAAGTCTGTCATAAAGTAAAAGAAGTTGTCATGCAAGTGTTAGCTGCAAGGATATCTTTATGCAGGGGGCGTGAGTTCGAACATGCAACTATGTTATTTGATTAAATGGGCGAAATTATGACAATTATGCTATTTGATTTTATTTTTTAAAAAAAGCAATCAAACTTGCTCTATGTTATTTTACAAACTTGAGAGAGAATATGGGAATCAGACTTGAAAATTACTTTTGCAGCCCTACAGGTTACTCACGTGTCCTACGCATTTTTCATTTCACCCTTCAGCTACTTAAATAGCGGATGTTATAAAAATGAGTAATTTTTGAAAAATGTCGTCCGCTATTTAAGTAGCGGATGTTATAATTGTAGGGTATTTTTGGGGGTATTCGCTACTTAAGTAGCGAACAAGAGTATTTTGATAAAATCGTAGTACGTGCGAGAAAAAAACGTAAACACCAAATGACTTGTGATCAGACTTAGAATATAGTTTTCTTTCTCCATTTGCTTGGTTTCCTTACGGGCTCGACCAATTTGGAACGGAAGTTTGCTCTTCCCACCCCCCGGTTTTCTTTTTCACCCCCTGAGTTTCCCTTAATGCCCCTAATAAAAAAGTACGGATCTCAAGAGCAGTACTTTTTCGTGAATTTTCCACCCCCTACGTTGAAAAATCCGTGCTTTTCAAAAGTACGGATCTCAAGAGCAGTACTTTTTCGTTCAAAATTTTTGAATTTTCAGGGGTAATTTTGGGTTTTAGGGGGGTGAAAAAGAGATAGGAGGGGTGGGAAGAGCAAGCTTCTTTGGAACGAGGGTACAACTTTCTCTATTCTCCAAGACAAGATTACATCTTAAAAAAGCACAATTTATGTACAAATTATGCAGCATACTTTATAGAACATTGTTTAGTTTATTTGAAATATGAGATGTGGGAAAAGTTACTCTCTTTGGAACCAAATATTAACCTATTGAGGCTAACTTCTTTTACAAGCTTCACATAGAAACACTTCTATAGACACAAATACAAACTATTTAAATTTAAACACACATATAAAATTTAAATAAAATTAAAAGATAAATGAAATAATTAATATCAATTGATGTGACTAAATTATTTATAATTTAATTTTTATTATTTATATGTGTGTCTATATAAAATAGATTTAAGGTTGTGCCGATGATAGAATTGTTCAGCTTCATATTGTTTTCTGACTTAGCCTTCTCAGTGCAATTTTTTTCTTTTGCGTCACATTTTTACTCGCATAGTTAATCTTCTCAACATTTTCCGTAAAAAAATTGCACTCTTCAAATTAAAATGATTTTTTTTATTAATAATTAAAATCTTAAGACCAATAATAAATTAATCTAAATAGTAATGGATCTAGACACTTTAAGCAAGTGATCATGGGATTGATCTTTGACTTTTCCATACTGAAAATTTTAATTGAAAGAAGAAAACTCATTTTATATGCTTCACAATTTCGTACATATATTATGATAACTAGCACAAGAAAAAACATTCTAGAGTTAAATTTTTTGAAACCCAACAAATTTTAGAAAATTTAAACCAACAAATTCATGAGTTTCATCAACCCAAAAAATTGAAACCAAACAAATTTTTAAAAATTAGCGTATTAAATTTGGTCTTTCTAAGCTTAATTTCTGCCTTCGGTACGTTGAGAGTTTATATAACATTTGTTTTTGACAAAGACTTTAAATAACATCAACGTGTTAAAAAAGAGTAACACTTGCTTAGACACAAGAATTTAGATATAAGATTTAGACACACACATATCAAAATAATTGAAAAATCAATAAAATTGTCACATCAATTCGTATTATTTTAATCATTTTTTCTTTATTTTTATTTGTTTGTTGTGAGTGTGCCTAACAAATATTATTTATACTTATGTCTATATAAGTATTTCTTGCAATCTCAATTAGAAAAAAAAAATAGTAATTCCTTATAATTTTTAATTTTATTTTAGAAATATAATTGATATGCATTCAATGACATTCACGTGAATATTAATTTGTAGATATATTGTTGAGAATTAATATATAGAAACTAAAATTGTAGTATTTTTTTGAAAAAAGCTAAAGATAAACACGTACAAGATGTTGAAAAAGTAAAAGAAGCTAATTTACATCACAGAAAATACAACAAAGAGCCAACTAAACCTTCCTATAATAAAAAGTAAAAACCCAAAAAGACAAACCCTCAAAAGCCAATAAAATTATTGCTAATCTCAACACACAAGGAGATGGGTTTATCCTTGATTTAACTCATACTTAAAATCTTTGAACTTATCCCCAGTCAAACTAATAACTTCACGCGATCAAAATAATTTAATTATGTTTATAAATAGGGACATTTTCACTATACAAATTGATTTTATAATGTTAAATTATGTCCATGTCCATTTAACATAATTTCTTTTTTAAAAAAAATCATATGATTACAACTTTCTAATTAAATATAGACCACACTTAAAAATCAAACAGAAAAAAAAATAGCTAGAGACCACACTTGCTAACCAAATAATAATCAATCTATTGAGTAAACGTGTACAAATCAAATCTTTCATCAAGCCAGCTAGGCCCTATTTATCTATCTACATAATATAATAGAGGGTCAACTTCTGCCAGAATCGAAGCCAATAAATATGTGGACGCTCAAATGATTTGGTTCACGTCTTTCAATGCCTTAAGTTCTTATCCGAATGACCGAATTCCATAATTAATTCCTAAACCGGAAAGATCGTCTCAAACTAAGAGTCTACGAACAAGTCATTTTCCTTAACTAAAAATTAGTTATAACACAGATATTATATTAGGTGAATCCTTCAATATACATCTATATATATATATATATATATATATATCGATATATTTATTGAAGTGGACAATTGTAATAGATTTACAAATAATATTTATTAATTTTCTATATTAAATATTATTTGTTAACCTATTAAAATTATCTACACCAACTCTATACCGATACATATTAAAATAAAATGGAATATACAGGAGTATTATTGAATTTTGTCATTTGTATTTGTAGTGTGTTAAAAGTCAAGGCCAGGTAGGCATCTCGTGTCACCTTTATTCACCTTTCTATTATCTTCCACTTCCCCATCAACACAAAACAATATTATGGACAGCCACTCTCAACCATTTTGTTATTTCAATGGTATTAATCTTTCCTTTAATAAGGAAGAGGATCACGACAAAGTCCTATACCTAGTAACTAGTGACGGTAAAGTAGAGCGGATCAATTTAACTACACGTAGTCGAAGTAATCTGAGTCGTTCGATCTCAATTGCACGGTCTAAATTTTAGAGTTAGAATATTTCTATTTTTAAAAAATAAAATTGCATTAAAATTCAAATCATCTAATGCAGATCAAACAGCTAAGAGCTACTAATTGCAACTTGACTTAATTAAAAGTGATTGCGCTGAATCCATTTCCTTTTAAGTCCGATGGTTAGAAATTCGAGTTTTAAGATGAATAAGTGTGACAAACAAAGTTTGAATTCCAGCTCCCTACATATATAATGCAATGTTCAGTCAACTGGATTTAGCTTATGGAATGGTAAACAATTCTTTTACTGATAAATTTACTACGTGATTTACAATTTTTTTAAACATAGAGTAATTTTTAACCACACATTTTTAAAAATAATTCAAAAGATTAATAAAATCAAATCATATAGTAAATAGTAACGATTATAACACTTTAACACGAAACCAAAATTACTTCTTGTAAACAATTAATTTGGTTTCAATTTGTCACATTCCGCAGCAATATCAATGTCCCTCTTCAACAAAAAGAAGTCTCAAAATAAAAACAATCGATCAACATTAAATAAGTCTCAAAATAAAAAGAAGCACAAAAAATATCCAACAACGTTAAACAAGACTCAGAATAAATTTAAAGACCAAAATAAGTCTCAAAATAAATATGATTGAGAATAAAAGCAACACATGTGAAATTTAGTTAAACCCTTTTTTATTTAACTAAAAAGGTAAAGAGAAAAAAAGTTTAAATTTAGCTTACTCGTGAAGTTTAACTCTTTCCTCTAATTTTTATTCTAAATCCAAGAAAAAAAAATATCCGTGGGACAATCCATCCCGTCTCACTCTATTTGCCATTGAAAATAATATTTTTACATAATTAAGAAAAGTTTGGAAAATAATTTACGAACTATTTATAATGGACAAAAACATCTTTTTGGGGAAATAAGTCTTGAGGGAAGGGAGTGGAGGGGGAGATAATTTTTCTCATATTTTATGCAAATTAAATGGACAATCCAACTAAAGTATCGGGGCAAAAATCTCACCTTGACCCACCAAATATGATAGATTAAATAAATGATGTAGGAGGGCTAATTGTGCTTATCTTTTAAGTTTGTTTTACTTAAGTTTATTTTAATTATCTTTTTTTTTTTTTTTATTATCTTCATTAGGATAGTTAACTTATAAATTTAAAAGATAATGAATTTAGGAAAAGTTAGTTATTATCTTTTTTAGTTTGTTATTATTTTCATTGAAAATTGTTTTTTAAGTTTGTTTTTAATTATTGTAAGCCTATTTAAAGGCAGACATATTTGAAATAAATCAAATTATCGTTTTTCATAAAATTTTGAGAGTTTGCTTTCTCTTTCTAGTGGATTTCAAAGTTTGGTAGATTTCAAATTATTTACTCTTTTCAGTGAATTCTAGAAATTCTCTAGATTTTAGAGTTTTATGTCTGACAGGTTCGTCGCTTACAAATCTATATTTTTGTTATAAGATTAATGTTTTTTGATTTTCTATTGCTTCTGACCGCGTCAATAATAAATAGGGTGTTTCCCCACCCTAAGTCCTATCACACCCCAACAAAATCTTTGATGGTTACTACATGTTTCAATAATTTGGATTAGAAGTCGCATCATTCACATATAAGATAACAATAATTCCTTTTTTTTTTTGGTCAAGTAGGCCTAGTAACGTATCTTGATGAAATTTTATTCCTGATACTACTTGACCAAAAAAGAAATAACAATAATTCACATTAGAACTTCAAATAAATATATATATATATGCTTCTCTTAATTTTTTTCACATAAATTATTTTATATCATAAAGTATTAATAATTAATTTATTAAAAATGTTAATGAGAGAATTAAATGTTAAGATTTTACTTTTGACTAAAATAAAATCTACCATATGTAGTTTTTGTTCACATGCATGGACTCATGACTAGATAGTAGGAGTATTTCACAATCTTAATTGTATGGTTCTTATTTTTTTGACATAGTCATGGTTCTTATATAGAACACATAAAATTTAGAATATCAAAATCTCCATAGTCATTTAAATGCACTGGTACCACATAATTGAACAGATTCAGGGATCTTAAATGATATGTGTCATCTATTTTACTTTATGCTATAAATAAGGCATAAAGACAAAGATAGTTGTCATAACAATTTGTTTGTGTTGTGCATATGCTACAATACAAAAATAAAAGATATTTTGTTAACTATTTTTGTGATTTTATAGATAGAACTTAGAAGAGTAATAATGGAAGATTGTCATCCTCTATTGAGAGGTGGTAGAAGAAAAGAGAAAGGTTATAGTCATGGATTATCAACTGCTCAAATGCATGTTATGGCTACCATTTGTGACACCCTTTTTCCTTCTCTTCCATTGAACAAAGAATTTTCACAAGATGAAGGACTTTCATCTTTCTACTCAACTTCTGGTTCTCAATTCCCATTTCCTGATGAGGTTCTTTCTTCACCACACTTTATGCATTTTTATATGTTTTTTTTTATCATCTAAATTGTTGCATGACTCGTAATTACTGATAAGTTTTACATCTCTGACTTCAACCGTTATGTAGTCAGAGATGTAAGCTATTTTTTTATATCTATCATCTAAATTGTTGCGTATGACTCATAGTTACTGATAATCAATAATTTTGTAATCTAAGTTTGAACCATAATATTTAAATACAAGTTGTACACTATAAACTTATAGAAAGGAATTGTAATTACTCTGCAATATGACTCATAGTTACACTTGAGATCTATCAAGTGAGTTAGGTCTCACACTCTCACATTGGTTGAAAGAGTTAAGATTAAACAACATATACGTGAGATGACCCATAAATTCAATGTTTTAAGGTTTTGGGTGAAAGTGTAGTGTCAAAGTCACTTGTATGGTTGCTCATGTCCAATGTGTTGATCCAGTCAAGTGAGGCTCCCCCTTGGCCCATCAGAGTCTGGTTGGGAGAGCAATAAGTGAGTGGTGATGGATCCTAAACACGGAGAGACTCGCGCTTGTTGAGAGGAGATATTGAGATCTATCACGTTTGAGTTAAGTCCCACATTGGTCGACTGAATTTTTTCAAGTCTTAGTTTAGTGAGATGTATGAGAATTTCACACTATATTTTTTGTCATTTTTTTCTCTAGATCATGGAAGAGCATGGGAACTTTACTAATTTAATTCAATACATTTTATTTGAAAATAAAAACTTTATCAATTCAATTTATTTGATTGACTTTTTTTCAAATGAAAATTAGGCTGCAGAACTATTGTTGTTGTTCAAGAAGTGTGTACCAGAAGCATATCCTTTGGTGAGGTGGATTCTATGGCTTCTATCTTTCAAATTAGGGACCCTGTTTCTTTGTACAACTCATTGCTTACATTGGAAGTGGCCTTTTGTTCTCAAATTTTCTGATATTTCTTTGAAAAAGAGGGAAGAAATTCTGAATAAATGGTCAAAGGAGAACAGTTGGGTGCCTCTAAGAGTGGTGTTTGTGGTGATCAAACTTATTTTCTTCTATACTTTGTTCACAAGGGTAATGCTTCTTATCCGTCGAAATGCTCATAAGCTGTTTGTTAGTTTGCCTGTGAGATATAAAAATGTTGGTAAATTAGTAGCAATAAACTATGTTACACATTTTATGTTATTGAATGAATTTCTTGTGGAAAATTTGTCAAAAGAAATGTTTGAAAAAGTTTATTAATAGCATTATTCTTATGAGATATATATTAAGAAACTATGTTCCCATGTTGGTTTAACCAAGAAACAGGTAAATAACATGTGAAAGTTTCTTGTTATATGATCCACAAAATCGGTTTTAACATTCACGATGTTGTGCATCCATATTAAACATCTCATAAATCTAATTATTTATCGAAAAAATAGGTTCCTCGATGCTTGAGGGTTGTTGACTTTTTTTTCTTTCTAATTGATGCAGACAGATGTAAATGGCCATAATCCAATGTGGAAAGCAATAGGGTACAAGGTGGACACTAGGGAAAAGTTGAAAGCAAAGAAGAGGCCTCTCCAGGAAGGAGTAATAGAGACAACATACGAAACTAATTCTACGTTAATCCAATCCCTGAGTGAAAAAGGCCTTGAAGTCACTGAAGATGAAGAGAATAACGTGTACAAGATCAAATGCGATGTTGTCGTTGTCGGTTCTGGTAGTGGTGGAGGAGTTGCAGCTGCAATTCTTGCAAAATCCGGTCATAAAGTGATCGTCCTAGAGAAAGGAGAGTATTTTGTTTCTCAAGATTATTCTTCCTTGGAAGGTGTGTCGATGAACCAGCTATATGAATCAGGTGGAATCTTGCCGACACATGACGGTAAAATGATGATCTTAGCTGGCTCAACATTAGGGGGAGGTTCGGCTATAAACTGGGCCGCATGTGTAAGAACACCTGATTCTGTTATGAAGGAATGGTCCGAAAAATATAAACTACCGCTTTTCGCAAGCTCCGATTACCGATCTGCTATGGACTCGGTATGTAGAAGGATTGGTGTCACAGATAAATGCAACAAGGAGAGTTTTCAAAATCAAGTTCTTAGAAAAGGGTGTGAGAAAATCGGTTTAAAAATCGAATCAGTTGCAGTGAATGCTTCAGAAGATCATTATTGTGGTTCGTGCTGTTACGGTTGTAGAACAGGTGATAAAAAAGGTACCGACTCGACTTGGTTGGTTGATGCTGTAGAAAACGGCGCAGTTATCCTCACTGGATGTAAAGCTGAGAAATTCATACTAAAAGATGGAAATAATGGAACAAAGAGAAAGAATTGTTCAGGAGTGATTGCTGCAACAAGTGGGAGTAGTATGATAACAAAGAAACTTCAAATAGAATCAAAGGTAACTATTTCATCAGGTGGATCACTACTTACACCTCCTCTAATGATTTCTAGTGGACTACAAAATCGAAACATCGGCAAGAACCTTCATCTCCATCCTGTTCAATTTGCCTGGGGCTATTTCCCAGAAGACGAAAACTTAAGTGGTAGTAACTATGAAGGAGGAATCATAACTTCTATACACAAAGTACTTGCAGAAAATCTCACACCAAAAATCATTATAGAAGCACCTGCTCTCGGACCAGGATCATTTTCAGCCTTGGTTCCATGGAACTCGGGGCGTGATATTAAAGATAGATTGGCGAAATATTCAAGAACTGCTAACCTTTTTGCATTGGTTAGAGACAAAGGATCAGGAGAAGTAAAAGGTGAAGGAAGAATTTCTTATAGACTTGATCAAATGGACAAAGAAAATCTTAGAGTTGGATTAAGGAAGTCTTTAAGGATATTGGTTGCGGCGGGAGCTGTAGAAGTTGGAACTTATAGAAGTGATGGACAAAGAATCAAATGTAAAGGGATAAAAGAAGAAGATTTTGAGGAGTTTCTAGATACGGTTACGGTTGTTGGGGGTCCGCGGTCCCGAGGTGAACTATGGAATGTGTTTAGTTCTGCTCATCAAATGGGAAGTTGTAGAATGGGTGGCAATGAAGAAGAGGGTGCAGTTGATGAAAATGGAGAATGTTGGGAAGCAAAAGGGTTGTATGTGTGTGATGGAAGTGTTTTGCCTAGTGCTGTTGGTGTTAATCCTATGGTAACCATTCAATCTACAGCATATTGTATTGCTAGTAAAATTGCAGAATCACTTAAGAAAAAGTAGATAGAGATTGAACAATAATAATAATAATGAAGTTTGTATTATTTCAATGCAATGATATCATTGAAAACTAGTAACAGACGTAACAGACGGGTCGTCTGGTAACGCGACATTAAGTTAAAATTTGTGTATTAGTTGAAATTTAGGTATAAGTTTTTAGGAAAAAGTTAACTGGTAAAGTAAGGACTAATGCTAAATAAAGAACTTTGTAATAATGAAGTTTGTATTATTTCAATGCAAGGATTCCATTGAAAATGTACAAAACAAAGTTTCATGTATAACTGAGTTAAAATTTATTATGCAGGACTTCATCATAATATAATGTTGTCATGTGTTTCAGTATGGGCTAAAGAGATCAATTATCATATTCATCAAGTTTATCTTATCTTATCATGTAAATGTTAGTTCTTATTAAGTTGTTATTTGGGGGGTTAACTTTAACCAACGTTGCCCATGTACATGTACGGTATCACCCGATACGGTACTAGTATGGAATATGATATTTTTTTAAAAAAAATAAGTACGGAGGTGTTAGTATGCAAGAAAAATTATATTTTAAGTGAATTACTATCATTATGTTTGGAAAATTAATTTTTTTGTTCACTATCTTTATTATTTTCATCAAAAGTGAGAGAGATAATTAAAATATAATAAAAAATCAAAATATTTTAAGAGATTTTTTAATGGTCCGTATGTTTTCGAAAAACTATTAGAAATTTTTTTTCATTTTAGGATTAAAAATGATTTTTAAAAAATTTATAAGAAACACTATCAAAATTATAAAATGAATTTTTTCTTAAAAAAATCCAAAACAAATACACCCTGATTCTTATTACATATTGATGTGTTCTCATTACAACAAATACAAAATAGAAAATAATAGCTTTAAAGTAAAGTAAGTTGTTGAAGGTAATTAAAATTAAATTAAAACTTTTTTGATTTTTTTTTTTTTAACAAATGTGAAAAATTGAAGCATCATTTACAAGCAAACTGAAACGAGACTTATCATGAATCATAATTAAATTGGAAAGCAAACAAAAACAATATACAAGAGTTTGTGCACTCTCTAACTTTTTCGTCATGTTAGCCTATTTCTATGCATACGAAGTTAAAGCAAGCATGGGATGGATGGAAAGAGGAAAGACTCGTAAATGTTGGCCTTCCCAATATTTCAATTTTTTTTTAAAATGGTATAAATATTTAGTCATTACGTGTCACAATTTAAATCATTGGGTTATTTCTTCGGGGACAATATTGCATATGTAATTCATTTTTATAATTTTAACCGTGGGACAATTTTTATATTGGTTATTTTTATTGTGGGACAAACAGCCCTCAAAACTGCTTCATGTAAAGTGGCCAAACACGAGAAAATATGTTCTGTAACATGCTTTCATATCATTCGCTTTTGACACTTTTGGTTTCCTAGCATCAGGGGCTGTGAGTCTTTTACAAAAAGTTCAAAAAGTTATGAATAACAATGTTGTGTCCCCTAGAACTAAAAATGTTATTTTTATGCGAATTGATTTTGCTATTCAAAAAGGATTAGCGGCGCAGCTTGTTGTCTATTTGCCTTTAATTCTTATGTAATTACCTCTATATATATATATATATAATTATTAGCGTTCTTTCAATTCAATTTCTATTAAACCAAAAAGTATAGACTAAAATATATTTTTCTCATGGAACTAATACGATAATAATAATTGTTGTCAATTCAGTAACTTTGAACCACTATAAATACTAAAGTCTTCAATTTTCTGTTCATTCTTCTGAACTATTCTTGTTGAGATTGTTTCTCTTTCTATCCACCTCTTCAGTTTCCCCGAAATTATTATAAGAAAAAAGGTATCACCACACCGACCACAAAGATTACGATGATAAATTTTACCATCTTTTTTATATCAACCTCAATCCCAACTTGTATTGTCGCTCTTTGGTTAATTTTTTATCTTGAATCTCGCTACGAGTAACTTCAATAAAACATGCTCATTTCTCTTCAAATCATTTTTCAGGGATTCTTAGTTTTTAATTTGAAAAAAAGAAATTTCTTAAAATTTTATTTTTATTATTATTATTTTGTGATTTTAAAATATGATGATATGACATGCAACTTAGAGAAGCATGAGTACCAAAACATTGCATCCACCACCTCGTCGTGTGGCGCAAGCCAGCACCTCTACTACTAACAATAATAACAACATCTCTAAGCGCAAGGAAATAAATCACGAAACTTTCAAAAGGCCTACTACTATCCACACACCTCCAAACACCAAATTGTTCAAGTTGTTAGAACACAATTATGCAGCAAAAGACTTAGAAAAAATACACAATCAAGAGTTTCTTGATGTGTGAGCAAAGATGAACACATGAATGAAATGTTGAAAGAAATGTTGAAACATTATTAAGGAAAAGCAAAAATTTTATTCATCCACTATTTTGGGCCAAGTAAAAATGTATATTACAAATGATACACACTAAGGTGTATTTATAAGAGCTACTTAAACTATAAGTAACTAACTCTATGGTCTAACTAACTAACTAACCAACTTAACTTGTTGGTCAAGTAACTACTAACTACCTTAACTAACTTTTGAATTTTAACTCTAACTAACTTTTGAATTATCACAATTCATCACTCCCTCTTAATTCAAAAGTGATTTAAGCTTGTATGAGACCAAGCTTCTTTCTCAAGAATTCAAATCTATCCAATTTGACAGATTTTGTGAAGCCATCTGCTAATTGGATTTCTGTTGGGCAGTACACAAGTTCAATGTTTCCATTCATTACTTGTTCTCTAATGAAATGGAACCTAGTCTCAATATGCTTGCTTCTCCCATGTGAGATTGGGTTCTTAGCAAGGCTAATTGCAGACTTGTTGTCTATTATAAGCTTCAAGGGTTTCTGCACATCATGCTTCAATTCCTTGAGCACTGAGTCTAACCATAACATTTGGCAAGTAGCAAATGTTCCAGCTATGTATTCAGCCTCACACGTTGACAGGGCAGTCACTGGCTGCTTCTTTGTACTCCAAGCAATTGCAACTTTGTTGAAAATCATTACATAGCCAGAAGTGCTTCTTCTATCAGTTTTGTCTCCACCCCAATCTGAATCTGAATAGCTTGTTAACTCTGAGCTATCATCATTAGAATTGATAGGAAACAACAAACCAAACTTCATTGTGCCTTTGATGTACCTAAGAATTCTCTTTGCTGCAGTCATGTGAGATTTCTTAGGTTTGTTCATAAATTTGCTAATTACACTTACTGCATAGCAAATGTCTGGTCTACTATTGCATAAGTACCTCAAAGAGCCTATCATTTGCCTGAATAATGTAGGATCAACTCCCTCTTCATCTGCACATTCATCTAACTTCACATTGGTGTCAGATGGATTTGAGATAGGTTTGCAATCAGTCATTTCAAATTTTTTAAGTATCTCACTTATGTATTTCTGTTGGTGCAGCAATATACCATCTCTTCTTCTCATAAACTCCATTCCTAAGAAGAAAGATAGCTCACCTAGATCAGACATTTCAAACTCATTTTTGAGCTTGTCTTTCACTTTTTCAATTTCTGTAGTCTTACTACCAGTTATGAGCAAATCATCTACATATAAGCAGATGATGATGATTTCTCCATCTCTTTGACTATGCACATATACACCAAACTCTACTGCACATTTTTTAAAGCCAATTTGAATCAGAAAATCATCAATTCTCTTATTCCATGCCCTTGGTGCCTGTTTTAATCCATAAAGGGCCTTATGCAACTTGTACACCATATTTTCTTTCCCTTTGATTTCAAAACCTGGAGGTTGTGACACAAACACTTCTTCCTCAAGAGGACCATTTAAGAAAGCTGATTTAACATCCAAGTGATATAGTGACCAGTTATTCTTGCAAGCCAGAGCTACAACTAATCTCACAGTCTCAATTCTGGCCACTGGTGCAAACACCTCATTGTAATCAATGCCATGTTTTTGCAGAAATCCTCTAGCTACCAGTCTTGCCTTATGTTTTGAAATGGTGCCATCAGGGTTTAACTTCACTTTGAACACCCATTTCACATCTATCTTCTTTTTCCTGTCTGGCAAGTTGACTAACTTCCATGTTTGATTTTTCTCTATTGATCTCAGTTCTTCCTCCATTGCCTTCTTCCATACTTTATTCTTCAAGGCTTCATTGAAATTTATAGGTTCAACATCAGCTAGTAAGGCAAAGTGAATTAAGTCACCTTCATCATTCACTGCATTATCAGAAGTTACAACATGATCATTCAATCTACTTGAAGTATTTCTGATTCTCTGAGGTAATTGCCTTATAACTGGTGGAGTTACAATCCCTTCATTATCTTCATCACTATCAGGCACTACATTATCATTTTCATTAGCTAAGTCATTTTCACCTTCTTCATTTTCTGATTCATCACTTGATTCAGAAAATATATAGCTTTTCTCACTGCTATATGTAGTTTCACTGTCCCATTTCCATTGCTCATCCTCATTCACTATTACATCCCTGCTAATATGCACCTTATTAGTCACAGGATCATATAACTTGTAGGCACCTGTTGGATGATAGCCAATCAATATCATGATCTCACTTTTATCCTCCAGTTTTGTTCTTCTAGCATCTGGCACATGTTTGTAACACAATGAGCCAAAGACTCTAAGATGCTTCACACTGGGTTTTCTTCCATACCAAGCTTCTTCAGGCACTAATTTCAACTTCTTGGTTGGACATTTATTTAAGATGTAAGCAGCAGTAGTAACTGCTTCACCCCAGAACTTGTGTGGAAGGTTCTTTTGCTTGATCATGCTTCTAGCCATATTTAGCAATGTTCTATTTCTTCTTTCTGCTAATCCATTATGTTGAGGTGTGTAAGGAGTTGTGACTTCATGAGAAATACCTTGACTTTTGCAAAATGCTTCAAAATCATTTGAAGTATATTCACCTCCACCATCAGTTCTTAAAATTTTAATTGTTTTCTCACACTCCTTCTCAATTAAAACTTTAAGACTTTTGAACACTGCTAAGGCTTCACTTTTGAGCTTGATTGTGAATAACCATATCATCCTAGTGAATTCATCTACAAAAGTGATGAAATATTTGCTTCCTCCTAGTGATGGCACTTCAAAAGGTCCACAAATATCTGAATGAATCACTTCTAGAGCTTTACAAGCTCTTTTTGTCATCTCTTTCACAAATGGCAATCTACTTTGTTTACTTTTCATACAAATTTCACATATTGCATGCTTCATATTGATCTTAGGTAAACCAGACAGTAAACTCTTAGAATTCAATTCACTCAAGCTTCTAAAGTTTAAATGCCCATACCTTCTATGCCATAATGCCTCAGCTTCATCAATCACTGTAGTTGACATGCACATCATATCTTCACTTGATATCTTGCACTTATAGGTCCTATTCTTTGACAAGTTGCACTTCAAAATCAACTGCTTCATTTTATCAAACAGTTTCAGTGCATTACTGTCCATAGTCACTGAGAACCCTTTCTCCACCAATTGCCCTATGCTAAGCAAGTTACAGCTCATATCTGGTACATAGAACACATCAGAGATAATCACTTTACCTCCCTTCTTGCTTTTGATGATGATGTTACCAGTTCCTTCTGCTGCAAGTTTTCTACCATCAGCCAGTCTTATACTTGATTTCTTGCTTGCATCAAAATTGGTTAACCATTCTCTATGTGCAGTCATATGGTTTGAACACCCTGAGTCCAAGTACCATTCTTCATTCTGAGTGCTTTCATCACAGGTTGTGGCCATCATGAGCACTGCATTTGCATCATTTTCTTCATTAGCAATGTTTGCATCTTGTTGATCCTTTTTGAACCAACACTCATCGGCAAAATGGCCAGTTTTCTCACAGTTATAGCATTTCACTTTGCTTTTATCAAAATTCTTTTTCTTGTTTTGATTCTTAACAAAACCTCCTCTTTTAGAAGATTCAGCTTTGTCAGAAATCTTTGAAACTTGATCACTTGACCACTTTCCCTTTCCCTTTTCTTTCTTCTTGAAATTCTTGCCATTACCATCTTTCTTGATAGATTGAGCTTGCAGGGCTTGTTGATTTGCTCTATCTGCACCTCTATTGATCACTTTGATTTCATGAGCTTCTAAGGAACTCTGCAAATCTTCAATTCTTATGGTACTCATGTCCTTAGTTTCTTCAATTGTTACTACTATGAAATCAAACTTGTGATTCAAAGATCTCAACACCTTTTCTACTACCATTTGATCAGTAATGTTCTCTCCACAGTTTTGCATTTGATGAACAATTGCAAGAAGTTTTGAGAAATAATCACTGACCTTCTGATCTTCTTCCATTTGCATCATTTCATATTGTTTTCTGAAAGATTGAAGCTTCACTTTCTTCACTCTTTCTCCACCTTCATGATAACCAGCAAGAATGTCCCAAGCTTCTTTAGATTTTGTAGCCTTTGCAATCTTTTCAAAGTGTTGAGCATCAACATTCTGTTGAATGTAGAACAATGCCTTGCTATCTTTCTTTCTATTTTCCTTGAACAAGTTTCTCTGTGCATCTGTTGGATTTTCTGTCAACTCTTCATAGCCATTCAAGACCACATCATAGCAATCTTGAGCTCCAAACAGTGACTTCATCAAGGCACACCACCTATCCCAGTTTTTCCCATCAAGAACCAGAATATTAGTGCCAAAACCATGTGTATTCATCTTGATTTTCCAGAAAAATCACTCAAGTTCTTTGAAGAAATTCACACAACTTCTTAAAGAACTTCACACTTCCTCACTCAAAGTGTTTCCCTATGATGATTTCCCCTCACAATCACTCGTGTTTCCCTTGGATTTGAAACCGGCACTCTAGATACCAATTGTTAGAACACAATTATGCAGCAAAAGACTTAGAAAAAATACACAATCAAGAGTTTCTTGATGTGTGAGCAAAGATGAACACATGAATGAAATGTTGAAAGAAATGTTGAAACATTATTAAGAAAAAGCAAAAATTTTATTCATCCACTATTTTGGGCCAAGTAAAAATGTATATTACAAATGATACACACTAAGGTGTATTTATAAGAGCTACTTAAACTATAAGTAACTAACTCTATGGCCTAACTAACTAACTAACCAACTTAACTTGTTGGTCAAGTAACTACTAACTACCTTAACTAACTTTTGAATTCTAACTCTAACTAACTTTTGAATTATCACAATTCATCACAAGTCCTATAAGAAAATAGTTCGGCCTAAATTGACCCATAAAGAATCAAAGCCAAAGATATGCTGCAACAACAACGGCTCAGATCCAAAGTTGAACAATAAACTATTTGCAGGCTACATGGCTCATGAATTCCTTACAAAAGGGACTTTATTGGGTCAACAGGTGGACCTCAAGCCAAACCTAGGAGCAGAGTCGTTGCAAGAGAAGTTTGATTGGTACATCGAGGCAACGCACTTGTTAAAGACTGATGGGGTCCATCTGCGCCGCATCGTGAATCCGACCCAACTGGGTAGGTGGGCCAGGTCTTAAGGTTAAAGTGGAGTAACATCCGATGAGTAAAAATAGGTCACGCGAAAAATTCGTAGGACTGCAAAAAAAAAAACTCCATAAAATATACTCCTTGAGATCTATGCATGTTTTGATTCATCCATGGACACAACTCTTGTGTTTTCATCATCTCATAGAATTTCAATACTAACAAGTGAACAAAATAAAACTCCCTTTATTTACATTTTTTTCCTTATCCTTATCTATCTTCCTATGAAGCACCGACACCTCTATGATTATACGTGTCGCGGTGTCCGACACGTGTCGGTGTCGGACACTCATACGACACCCCTACAAACGTGTCCGAGAGGTGTCCAAAAAAAACAATTTTTCCTTTATTCCGACACTCCTTAAATCAGTGTCCGACACCTATAAGACACTCGTACAAATGTGTCGGGGTAATTGTCCAAATTTTATTTTTTTTATTTGCTTCTACTTTTCTTAGACATATATGCAATGATTAAAGATGTGTCGAAATAATAATACTGATCAACGAGGGATTAAAGATATTACATTTTTATTACATTAGTTTTAGTTTTTCAATAGTAGATGGATGAAATTTGTTCAACTTAGATGCATATGTATGTGTTTTTAATTCTAAACTTATATTTTTAATAAATATGTAGCGGTGTCGTATATTTTTTACATTAGCGGTGTCGGAGTGTCCGTGTCGTGTCGTGTCGCGGTGTCCGTGTCAGAGTCCGTGCTTCATAGCTATCTTCTCAATAATCTACTTTTTTTTTTCAATTGTATCTATGCTTATTTTGATCGGTTTAAACAAAAGTTTATTATGATAATTAAAATAAATATTCGTCCAACTTTCCCCGAAAAATAAGCTTCATTCTTCACCATGAGTAACCAGACATACCTGCTTTCAAATTGCTTCAATTCCTCTAGCTTAGACCTTTCCATCGAAAACACTATCATGACAGATAGAACTAATATCGAACATTTTGAAGATAAAGAAATTAGTAAAACTAATATGTTTTTTATTCAAAAAATAAAATGATTTATTAAAATTTAGCTAATTCTAAGAAAACAAATTTTTATTTTGTAATTTTTATTATCATCAATGATTTAAGGTTTTGAATTGGTCTCTTAATAAAAAAGAAATACAAAAATTGTATTAAGTAGGACTTCAACTCACAAATGAGTTAACCACTAGACCACTAGTAGACTACATTTATTATTTTATGAGCATTGCTATTTAGCATGAAATTTTTACACAAGAAATGCAAGAATTAACACATGGCAAAATCTTAAAGGATGATGTCTTTTAATCTTCTTTTTTAGTGGAAAACATGGGTGGTTATAGATGTAATCAAGGGTGAGGATTTATTCTTCTCTTTCTTGCATCAAAAAATTCTTGCTAAATAGCATTTTCCTTATTTTATACGGTTAAGTAAATGCTTAAACATTTTCAACAAGTATTTTAGACAGTGAGGCTTATTCTACCTCTTCATAATTTTAGAGTATTTATCCATCAACTAATGAGAAAAATCACATAAGTAATGCATGCGGTCTCCACAACTAATTTGTAAGAAATTTTTATTTCACTTCATGGTACGACATGAAAATCTAGTTATGTGGCTCATTTTCATTGGTTGATGAGTAAATAGTCCAAAATTATAAAATAGTAATTTAGAAAAAACCATTTAAGAGATATCCAACAAAAACCCAAATTTGATATCCATATTTGTTAAGATTCTCGATAAAGGATTGTATTGTCCTTCTGTATCGGGGATTTGGATTTGATGTTGTTGCAATATCACACATTTTCACGTTATTGTTTATCTCAGCCGTCCATTTATAATCAGACGGCTTATTTAAATGCAGAAGAAATAACTATCTAATAATCTTAACCATTAATATTTAATCGGACAACTAAAATACACAACAACATAAAACTGTGTGATATATTTCAACAGCATAAACCTAACAAAGAGAATATATGTTTAATTTTTGTTTGAGGTGTGTCTTCATGTCTATGTGTATTGTGTACTAGCATCAATAGTGATCCCACATTTAAAACCTGTTGGGTCTATATAAATTAAAGAGTTTCGTACAAGTTAAAAGGATTTCCACGTGAAGGAAACCTCTCATTCCAAGTAGGATGGTATAAATGACCAAAAAGAAAGATAAAAAATTATGACAAAAAATATTTAAGAAATTAAATTTTGCTAAACTTTTTTATAGATTTTTTAAAAAAAATTTAAAATATGTATACAAACCAATTTTTTTTTGGTCAAGTTATCTAGTAGATTGCATCTTTAAAGTGAATTAAGTCAAATTGATGAAATAAGCTTACTACAAAAAAAATTGTTATTTGCAACACATAGGTAGCAACAGTTTTGTAGAACTGTTGCTAATATAAAAACAAAAAAATAACAGCAACAGTTTTGGTGAACCGCCGGTGTGGTTTTAGTGAACCGGCGGTTTTTTTGGTTTACCAGCGGTTTTGCACCAGAAGAAAAGTGCCCTATAGCAACGGTTTTGCACCACAACTGTCACTGAAACGTTTTATTTATTTTCTATTTTATACATGTTTTTTGGGTTACCATGATATTGGTACGAAGTTTCCACCGCCGTCAGCGATGACTAATCTCCGTCGGGGAACCTGTGGGGCACACAAGGTGGGTTCTCCCCTCCCAACCGAATTTTCTCCATACGCATGAGCCAGGAATCGAACCCCTGACCACATGCTTAAGGGGAACAAGTCCCTTACCACTTGAACCAATTCATTGTTGGTTCTATTTTATACATGTTAACAGTAAATAACAATCTCTTGTCAAAATATAAAAAATTCTCCCAACCTTCACTCGCTCTCTCGTTCATTCTCGAATCGCTCACAATCACTCTCAAATCTTCCAATCGCTCTCGATCGTTCCCCTAATTTCAATCAATCGTTCAAAATCGTTGCTCAAACTTCACTCTCAATCGTTCAATATGGCAAAAGTTATTATGCTTAAACAATATCCTTAAGCAGGGTGCTTAAGTTAATATTAGCCATACAGATCCTGTGCCACGTGTAATGATCATAGATATCCCAGGAATTAACGGAAATTAACACGCGCGGGTAACGGTTGCTTCACACAGTTGACGGAAGTTCACACGCACGAGATCGGACACCGTAATCATCATCACCGTCTCCTCCGACGAGTTCCGACGGCGAAATCATCATCACCGGCTTTGGAATCCTCATCTCCGTCACTGATTGCATCGTTCATCGCCATCGTTGCCCATTATCTGTTATCACGTTAAGGTTTGTGTTGCACAGGAAATTGATTTCAAATTTGATTTTGATTTATTATGTTTGTTTTTTTATTTGATTTATTTTGTGGATGCATGTGGTTATTCTTTGATTTTCATGAGGAGGTTTATGAATCATTAGGTTGTTGTTTTTTAGCTGATTTGAGGTTGTATAGGATTTGTTCTTGTTGAAGATGGTAAAACTAACACTAATACACAACAAATTGTAATTAGTACTGATTGTGATGTAACTGATGTTAATAGACACAATGAATTTTTATTGACTTGTTTATGTGTGAAACCTAAAACCAAAGAGTGAAAATGGGATTGAGTAGTAAAAGGTTAGCAGCTTCTCAGAACACAAAACTTTAATAACTTCCAAGATGTGAAAATTGGATTGAGGTGCAAGTCTCTCCTGTAAATATTTTTTAGTAAATGCTATCTTGTTGATGGAAGTAACCCGACAGCGCGACCGGTAACCGGTTTGCTCGGGAACATATACAGTTGTCAAGTTCCTTTTGCAATGCCAATAGGTTTTAACATACCAAGTAATAGTATTCCAATACCTAATGCCAATGGTGCTAATCCTACTGTTAATGGTGTTTGATTGTGATGAGACTTTGTTGAGGATTACAGTCTATTTGAATTACTTATGAACATTGTTGTTATGTGGAAGTGTGTGAAAGAATGTGGGAACTGTTTGATTACTGATATGATTTTTTCAGTTTGCTGTTTTTTTATTTTCTTTTTGTTAGTTTGATTGCAAAATGTATTTGAAATCTTAGTTGTAATCTTATGTAAAAAGAATTCTACATGCTTAATGTCTAATGTTGATGAAATTTAAGGGGATTCATTGTATAACCTCCAATGAATTGTAATTTTGTTTAATTTTGGGCTGTAGGTGCTCATAGTAGTGGATTAATTGTAATGTTTCATTAGCAGCATGATCATCATTATTGTCATATGTTTTAAATTATATGCAACCATAATGATTGTTAAATGGTTTCCAGTTGTTATACCTTGAAACCATGAATATAGAGGAATGGTTTCAAGAACAACAACAATTGTCTGTGTAAATGATTTTTAAGTACACTACTTTATGCATGTTACTTTTGCTTTTGATCTCAATAAACATTTGTAGAGACAAGGGGAGAGCCTGTGAAAGTGAAACCTTCAATTTAACTATTTCAAGTATCAATGCAAAACCAAATTCTACATGCTTAATGTTTAATGTCGATGAAATTTAAGTGGATTCATTGTGTAACCTCCACTGAATTGTAATGTTGATTAGTTTTGGGCTGTAGGTCTTCATAGTAGTTGATTAATGGTGATGTTTCATTAGCGGAATGATCGTCATTATTGTCATATGTGTTAAATTATATGCAACCATAATGATTGTTAAATGGTTTCCAGCTGTTATACCATGAAACCATGAATATAGAGGAATGGTTTCAAGAACAACAATTGTATATGTAAATGATTTTTAAGTACACTACTTTATGTATGTTACTTTGGTTGTTGCTCCAGTGGTTAACTTAATTTGACATGATTTTTGTTTATAGGGATTGTTGCTGTTTTTAATGGATTCGATGGCAACTTCATCTGAAATTGCCCCATTGTCTGTTGCTGATAGTTCAAACACACAGGCTGATAGTTCAAGAACAGTTATTGATACATTTCAATGCTATTCTCCTACTAAAAAAGAAAGTTGGGACTTTTGCTTTTAAATCCGTTGAAGATGTTGAAAAATTTTATGGTGACTATGCATTGAAATGTGGGTTCTCAGTTCGGACTTTGATGAGACAAAAAAAGAATTCACAAAATAAGCCATCTGATAGATATCACTATCTACGTTATAACAAACAAGGTTACAAGAAAGGGAGTTCGTTGGATCCAAAGAACAAGGCAAAATCAGAGAGTCCTGTTGTTGTTGAATTTGACAAAGGAAAAGAAAAAGCAGAGGAAAGGGTTGGTTGTACAGCTGCGATTTGTTTGAAGTTGGATGAAACTCTGGATTCATATAAGATATACAAATGGGATGTGCCTCATTGTCACCCGTTACATAAAGCGGAGCATGGACGTTTTTTGAGATCATTTAGAGGAGTTAATGAAGTGCAAGGACAGCTAGCTGTAATCAATTCTCAAGCTGGGATGTCCATGAGAACTTCTTATGAAGTAATGGGTCGGGGAGTTGGAGGCACAGAAAATTTGCCTTTTCGATTTTCGGATTTAAAAAATTATTTGATGACAATCCGTTCGAAAGAGATGGTGGTTGGCGAGGCAACTGTGATTCAAGAATTTTTTAGGAATGAAGCTTTGTCGAAACCATCTTTTTATTATGATATTCAAGTGGATGCACAAGAAGATATAGCTAGTATATTTTGGGCAGATGGGATTATGCGGCTTGATTACGCTTTATTTGGTGATGTTATAAGTTTTGATACAACCTACCGAACCAACAACCAGTATCGCCCTTTAGGTTAGTTTTTTGAACTTGTACCAAGTTAAAAATTATTGTTTTTATTCCATTATGTTATATATTGTGTTCCCATGAATAGTATGGGTAAGTTGAATATGTTCAAACCATTTACCAATAAAAATGGTTCCTTTCTATATCAGACTGAAACCATTTATCATTAATAGTGGTTTCACTTGGTAATATGTTGCAACCAAAACAGCCCTTTTATGGTTTCAGTGTTTTATAATATCACTGAAACCATAATTTTGATATCTGGTGTGTGTCCTTTTAGTTGCTCCATTTTATATTTCAATGATAGTGTGGCATTTGTTTGATAGTTTCAGTACCCTACATAATCAATTATAAGTAGCTGTTACTAGAAATTTGGAATTCAATTCATCCTTATGTAATTATGATTGATCCTTGCAGTACCTTTTCCTGCTGATAGTGTGCAAAAAGGTTGTTTTATTTGGTTTTTATGTTGTTTGTGAATTCAGAACCAATGAGAAATCATAAGTATAGGTCAATGGTTTCACTGAGTGTAACTGAAACCATAAATGTGGCTGAATGGTTTCACTGTATTTATTTCTGAAACCAAAGTAGCCCCCTTATGGTTTCAGTTATAGTATCCCCCTTATGGCTGAATGTTTTCAACCTCAAGATAATCAATTATAAGTGAAATAATAATTATGATTGATCATTTGCATTTGTTTTGTTTGAAATAATGTTTGAATAATAATTATGATTGATCCTTGCAGTTGTTTGAATAAAGAGAAACCATAAATGTGGCTTAATGGTTTCACTGGATATGTATCTGAAACCAAGTATCCCTCTAATGGTTTCACTAGGTTTTTAATTATTTGGGGATTATATTTTTGATCTAAATATTAATGGTCCTTTTATATATATGCATTTTTTCCCCTGATTTGGTTCATTTACATTTCAGCTGCATTCATGGGCTTTGACAATCATCGGACAAGTGTTTTATTTGGTGCTGCTCTTTTGTATGATGAGACTTCAGCAACTTTTGATTGGTTGTTTACGACTTTTTTGAAGTGTATGTCTAATAAGAAACCACAATCCATATATACGGACCAGGCGCCTGCATTGTTGAAGTCAATTCCTAATGTTTTTGAGGGTGTTTTTCATGGCCTTTGCTCATGGCATATGTCAGAGAATGCAAAGAAGAATCTTGGGTCTCGTGCAAATGGTGCATTTTTTGATGAGTTCAATTATTTGATTTCAAATGTTGAGACTGAATCGGATTTTGATTATAGCTGGGATCAGATGATGAAAAACTGCTTTGGTGGAAGGCCAACTTCTGACTTTAGTTGGCTTGTTCAAACACACAAGAATCGTAAGCACTGGTCTTCAGTTTGGGTGAAGTCGCATTTCACAGCTGGTTTGAAAACGACTCAATTAAGTGAGTCCTTTAATGCGTTTCTTCGTGGTTTTCTGCAACCTGACCATTCTCTAGTTCAATTCTTTAGCCATTTTAATATCATGGTTCAGAGACTGAGGGAAAAGCATGCTGAGTTGGACTTTAAGGCTGCAAACACTAGATCAAAAAACAATTATCCCAATAGTCAACTGATGCGGTCTGTTGTAAACAAGTATACCCCAGCATGTTTTGCATTCATTCATAGGCAATATGATCTTTCCTTCAAATACTTCTATGAAGAGGTAACAACTCAATGTTCTGCCTTTAACAAGGTTTTCAAGGTTTTTACAATTGAACAGCTTGATCAACCTGAGGAAGTAGGTGGTGCTAATTATGATGATGATGCTAATGATGGGCATTCAGACCGCAATTTTTTGGATGAAGAAATTTCTGAAAACCTTTCCCCAAAATTTGGACAGCATGATCGACTTGATGAAAGAGTTGTGACAATCGATATTAGGACGAAACATATTAGCTGCACATGTCGTATGTTTGAGAACAGGGGTTTTTTATGTCGACATGTTTTCAAAATATTGGAATTTTTAGGTGGTTCTGTGCAATATCATAATTTGAAGACGATACCTGCAGAATATGTGTTAAAGCGGTGGACTAGAGATGTTCGTCATTCGATTGATAAACCTAAACCTACCATTAATGTTGGCACTGAAGGGACGACTCAAGCACAACGATATCAACAAATTTGTGCTGTTACAATCCAGCTTTGTACACGTGTTTGTACGGATCCCGAGGCTTCTCAAGTTTTCCTTAATGGTGTTATTGAAGCTGGGAAAAAGGCAGAGGAGTTGCTTATGTCCAAAGGTTTTCAATATTTTCTTTTGAACTATGTTTTTTACCTTGGTTGTCTGTGTTATAACTGAAACCATAAGTGTGGCTGAATGGTTTCATTGTCTTTGTTAGTGAAACCAAAGTAGCCTTCTTATGGTTACAAGTGCTATTGTGTCATTTGATTGAGGGTTTGAGTATTAAATTTGTCGGCACAAACGATTGATGATTTTTTTTGATAATTGTATAGGTATTCATACAAAACCACCTTCTGTGACGCCATCTAAGTCTTCCAATACAACTACTGTTGGTGAACCATCTGATGGGGTAAAGTCTACTGCTCCAAAGTTCAAAGCAAGACCAAATCCAATTAGATCAAAAAGACGAATGAGAAGTGATTATGAAATTGTTAGAGAACGTCAGAAAATGAAATTAGAGCGGAAGAGACAACAAAGAGAGGATGAGGCTTTAAAGGAAAAAGAGGCTAATGATTGATATTTTTACATTTGTATTTTTTTTTTTTTTAAATTTTCATTTTAACAGTTTGTACTAGAATTTCTTTAAAAAAACATGTATATTTAAATATTATTGAAAAATAATTTCTTATGAAAACCATTATTATTGTGGAATGGGTTGGGAAGACATAATAAACTCATATTATCTAACATGCCGAATAATTAAATGTAATCAAATAAAATTATAGATTATTGTTTGGTATAATGTAAATGAAACCATAAGTCTGGCTGAATGGTTTCACTGTATCTATTGATGAAACCAAAGTATCCCTCTTATGGTTTCAATGAAACAATGAACATTTACATACATATTTTAATATTTTACAATTTGATGATGGTTGAAGCTTGTATTTTGTTCAGTGAAACTTACATTTTCATGTGTGTATATTATATTGTACGACTAAAGTAAAGATTGATTAAGAATATAATTTCATAATCTACAGAGAGCAATTCATCAAATTCATTAAAACTAATCATTTAATTGAACATAACTTGTCCCAAAAAGAAAAAAACATTAAAACAATCCATAAAATCAGCAATAGAGTGTTTTGTCAATTAAAGTGTCATAATGACCAGAAGCGAACAAACTATGAAAACAACCCTTTCAAAAGACCATCTTGCAATACCAATGGTTTCAGGAAGAAAACATTTTGAAACCATATAACAGTACTAATGGTTTCTAACAGAACAACTTGGCATCTTTTGAAGCAGCTCTTCATGGTATGAAATTGCTAGCTTTTTCACTTCATCTTTGATTGAATTGCTTGGATGGCTTAAGATTTCTGAACATATATCGATCCGAAGATCCATAATTTTTTCAACCTTTTCATGTTTTTTGAGTTTAGTCCAACCTTTCAAAGATTTCCATCCACCTCCCCATTCAGCTAGAAACTTCATGCAGAATACACCACAATTGTCCGAATCAATCTGTGTAGGAACCTTTGGTGTATCCCAAGTGAATGTGTTGAATTCAAAAGGCATTTTCATTTTCCTTTGCTTATATAATTCAGCCACAAATGCTTCTACCTCATTTACCCATACATTAAATAGTTTCTTGTATGAGGTGGCTTCACCATCCTTGGTTTCCAATTTTTCTCCTACACCTGACAAGCTGTTCAGGAATTGGAATTTGTGGTGTTTGAGATTGACAACGAAGCAGACATAATGGCTTCCTGGGTTGCCAACCATTGCTGGTGTCATGATCTGTTCCATCATGACAAACATAGTATTAGAATCACATTATTTAACTAAAATTATAATACTAAAACATTATCATAACAATGTATCTGAAAGGTTTTGAAGATAGACTTACGTATTCTAGCTTTTCAGGGTCAATGGTCTTCCATTGCATGTAATTGAATTTGTTGAGTCTCTCGAGGAATCTCATGCATGCAATACTTCTAGTTACAGGAGGCATTTTTTCCTGGTCAAACTGTTTATATAAAATGAGTTAAATAAACAATATCATGTAAAATAAACAATATTATGTAAATTTTTAATATTAATGGATTTTGATACATACATAATTAAGTAATGGTGTCACCAGTTTTGTCATGTTACCCTGTTGATCCCAATTCAGACAATTAACCCAGCTGTTTATGACCAGGCATGACACCCATTCATCCTTTTGAAGGGTCCATAAAGCATCTCTTTGTAGAGAATAAGCATGATCCTTGTTGTTGGAGCAGTACATATCTTCATACCTAAATAATAATTAAGCATTTAGTATTGGTAATAACTGAAACCATAAGGGGGCTATTTTGGTTTCAGAAATCAAAGCAGTGAAACCATTCATCCATACTTTTGGTTTCACTCATATTATAAACTTAGTGAAACCATAAGGCTGCTATTTTGGTTTCAGTTACTCATTCAGTGAAACTTATTAAGCTAAACTTATGGTTTCTCATTGATTAAGAATTCACTAAGCTAAATAAGAAACAATTTTTCACTTACTGATCAAGTTCCGGGGCCGAAGCATATGATGACAGTTGTTTCTGCAACTCAGTTGTACTAGACTCGTGTACAGCGTCATCATATGGACTTTCAAGGTATTTTGATTTCTTCACCATCCGTCGACGCTCAGGGTACGTCCTATCGGAGTAAATCACATTATGCCTCTTTCTTTTCTTTGGTGTGACATTGTCGATGTCAATTATTTCATCTGGAAGCAATGTCTTTATTGGAGTTGCACTGTGAAATAAAATTACATAATACTGTTATTTTTTGCAGAATTTAAACAAAATTAGACCTATCACACTGTTTGATTCTTACTTTATGGCAGTGTCTGAGTCACATTCAATTTCTGAGTCACATTCTTTAGACTTCTCCCCATGCAACACATTTGGTACCAACACTAGGGCACGACATTGATTGGGTTCTTCAAAATACTGCGGGAACTTCAAGATTGTTGCATGTGCGGCTGATTCTGTGTCTTGTGACACTGAAACTTGTGGTACATCAGCATCTTTAATCAACCTGAAACAATCAAAACAATATTTTAGTTTTCAAACATCTTATATGAAAACCTTTTTGACAAATGGTTTTAAAGTTAAGATTTCTTACTCTGAATCTAGCGTCGCTGATTCTGCCCCCTGTGACACCGAAACATTTTTGTTAGAAGCTTCAGCCTGATCAAAATACTCTGGAAACTTCATGATAGTTTCCTGAGTTAATGTGAGGCCTGCATTCGGTGTCAGCTTCACTGAATGATCAGTGATATTGCATGCTGCCATCACTGCATCATCAATGATTTTTGGAGCGATCTCAATGTCTTCATCATTTGCTTCATAGTTGTTATGTTCATTGGCTGTTACTTTCACTGAATCATCAATGATGTTGCGTGCTGCCAGCACTGCATCATCAATGAGATTGGGAGTGATCTGATCTTCTTCATCATTTTCTTCTTCATCAATGCTTTTGTCATCCTCTTCATCATTCTCAGTACTTAACCTGCATTATTGAATTTTCACAAAGTCACAACACAACTCCCAATCATAAAGCCTAAATTTGGAAACATGACATATTCAATTCAAAAGTATAGATGACTATTTTTGGTTTCAAAGACAAAAGTAGTGAAACATTTAAGTCACACATATGGTTTCACTTATAACATCTAATTGTTGTATACAATATGTCTTGGAAACCATAAGATGGCTATTTTGGTTTCAGAAACAACTACAGTGAAACCAATAAGTCACACTTATGGTTTCAGTTACAACATCTAATGTTGTATACAATATGTCTTGGAAACCATAAGATGGTTATTTTGGTTTCAGAAACAACTACAGTGAAACCAATAAGTCACACTTATGGTTTCAGTTATAACATCTAATGTTGTATACAATATGAATAAATATTTTTGTTTCAGAACACACTATAGTGTAACCAATAATGCAGTACCTCTCTTTTGCTTGAGTTCTTTTTTTGACATCTTCATCATCATCATTCAACCTGGAAGTTCTGGCGTTTGCATCAGTTATTCTTCTTTGTAATGTTTCTGCGGTTTTTGTATAGATATTTATACAAGACCTACAGTGATCAAGATACATCTCTGCCTGCCAAGGACAATCACAAGTGAAACCATTAAGAAACAATTATGGTACGATTTCCAATATTTTATGTTCAATTAGCATTTGAAAAGAGAAGACAATACATGAGAATCTATAACAATCACCTCAGACAATGGACATGTGTCCGCATCAAAGCACAATACAATCGGACTTCCTACGGTTCTGTTTAGTCTTGGTAACTCAGATGGCAGTCCATTATCAAGTCTTGTTACCCCGGCTGTCAGTCCATTCTCAAGACCCATAATATCATGGATCTTTTGAAGTTCTTGGTTTGCCATCTTGACATTCCAACCACGGAGTGATGGCCGATTGTATTTCCCTGTCAAAAATGGACTTCTTTTCCCCATTTTCTCCATGTAATTAATCTGCAACAATTAGTTAATATTGTGTCACATCACAACTCCCAAGCATAGATCATAAATTAGAATATTGTATGATGAATAGAATTTGAATATTTAATGGAAACCATTATAGGCCTATTTTGGTTTCAGATGCAAATACAATGAAACCATTAAGACACACTCATGGTTTCAGTTAAAAGATTTAAGATATAAAAGATGCAAATACAATTAGGAATTAAAAATAGTTTATTGGATTGAGGGGAGATCATTACCATTAAGAAGTGGAAGTCTGCCAGTGGATTCAAAACATTTGCAGATTGCAAGCCTTTTTTCATATAGTGCAGAACATGCGAGCACCAGTTATATGAAGACACTCTAGCTGGATCTTCCAAAATGTCTGCATACTGGAGAGACACATTGCCTCTATTAGTTGGGCACAGAATGTTGTGAATGATGTAACAAATTGCACCCTTGACCCATGTTTTAGGATTCTCTATTGTCTTCAGTGAGTTTTCCAATTCCGCAACTTTCGCAATTGGGGAATAATCTCCAATGAATCCTAATTCCTTCCTCAGCTTCTTAATTGCTTTTTCAGAGCAAAGGTCAGTGTTTATTTTCTTTCCAGCCCTTGGAAGTTCATAGACCCTATGCACATCATCTTCTTTCAACATCAGAACCTCTGTATCACTCAGCCTTATCCACATATTCTCATGTTCAAATCTCTTGACAACCCAATCCACAAAAAAGGTGTGGATCCTTTTCCAGTCGCATATATGCATTATCCCTCCAAATCCACACTCTTCTAGTTGGCCAATTATTTCCTGTTTCCTTTTTTTGGCATTTATTGATTGCATAAGTTCGTAGACCTTAGGTACACTCATCTTATGCCTCAGCCTTGCATCCGCATCAGGATCTTTTTTCTCCATAACTTGTTTCACATTTTCTTCACCTGAGCTTGCTTCATCAGAATCTTGTGTTGCCATATTTGCTCTCTTTGTACGGCCACGAGATGTAGAAGCATTGGTTTTAGTTTCCTTTGTCTGTTCATTCTTTGTTTGATTCTTCTGTTTGCCTCTTCGCCTATCATTTTTTTGATCACTATCAGATAATGGATCATTCTTATTCCTGTTATCGTCATCTGACGGTGTCAATCCAATACTAAATGATGGCATTTCTTGTACTTCCTTTGATTCTTTCCCCTGTATCAAAGAAGCTATTAAGTATGGTTTCATATGGCAGAAAATAAGTTAAATACTCTAAGTTTTCCTATCATAGCACAACATAAGTTAAATACTTAAGTATAAATTAAATTCATTGAAACCATAAGGGGGGTTATTTTGGTTTCAGATACATATCCAGTGCAACCATTAAGCCACACTTATGGTTTCAAGGCCATAAGAGAGAATACATATCCTGTGCAAGCAAATTACAGTCATATAGTTTTATCTAAATTACATATGCAGAGAATACTATATCATTAGATTCATGCAATCACATATGCACTTAAAAATAGCAACATTAGTACAAACCAACTTAAAAAATATACAACTATGTACACAAGCTTGACTCACCAAGATCTACCACACAAACACATACTACTGACAGTTTATAAACTTACAACTTATGTAATGAGACTGTAAATTAAATAAAGATGATCTTCTAATGTAATGTGCTTAAGGAATAAGGGAAGTGTAATTTTCTTAATCCATTGAAACCATAAAAGAGCTAATTTGGTTTCATAAACAAATACATTGAAACCATTCAGCCACACTTATGGTTTCAGAGACAACAAACAGGAATGGTAAACCAAATTAACATGTAAACCAAATTAAGTTTACAAACTGTCAGTTATTTACAAACAGGAATGATTAAACTATCTTTTGTTTAGCTATCATTGAAACCATAAGAAACTTAGGCATAAGGGAAGTGTAAATTAAACTTAAGCATTTATAAGGGAAAATCATTTCAGTATATCATTTCCCCCAAATCAAAAGTTAGGTTTACACACATGCAATTACTTTACAAATTAACCAAATCAAGTTCAAACCACATTTCTTTCACTGAAATTGTTTGAAAAAATTTCAACAAATTTGGGAACACAAGTTAATTGTTGAATGGTTTACTACAGTTATGATCCAAACTGAACTAAACACCATTTTCAACAAGTATATGAAAAAATTTATCAGAAAGTAGAACAAAACCTGTGATGTGTTCTTCATTTTGCGTGTGGACAACGATTTTGGAACCCTATGTGTTGCTTCCATTGTTGCTTGCGTTGGTTACAGTGATGTTGATGACCGGCGACGACGATGACGGTGGTGAGTGGGGACGACGACGATGATGATGATGAATGAGGGAGACGATGAATGGGGACGACGACGATGTGAACGACGGTTGCAATTAATGTGAATAACGGTAAAGCGCAAAAGGTAACGGGTAGTAACGGGCGTTTGTGTTGGGCTTAGTAAAAAAGGGGGTGTATTCATGGATCTGCATTTGGGCGCGCGTGTTGGGCTTCTTTAAGCAGCGTGCTTAAGCTTTGGCTTAAGTATAATAACCGGACCCGTTCAATATCATTCGAAATCGCTCGAAATCGCTCAGAATCGTTGCAAATCGCTCTATATCGTTTCAAAGTGCAGTTCATAGTTCGTCGGTTCCACTCAATTGGAATCATTCATAGCTCTCAACTTAAATTTGTTTGAAATCGCACCTTATGAAGATTCCATAGATTGAATTTGAGGTAATTCTCTAAATGTGAAGGGATTCGATTTGTGTTTTGTTATCTAATAACACAATATTAGGGTTTAAGTTCACTTTGTTATATATGACTGATTAATAACACAATATGATAAATGTTTTTGATTGGTGGAGCGTTAATGGTATGATTTTAGGGTTTAAGTTTGGGAATTAATTAGCTATGTTTTACTTGTTCCTTCCCTTAATTTCTTGTACCAATTATTAATTACATTTTCAGTTTTGCTGGTTGTGTAGGCATGTAAATTTTGAAACTCAACCATATTCAGGGGTTGCTAGAAGTGAACAAATTTGTTTTTCATTTTCAATGGTTATATAAAGTCAACAATCTTAAGTGCAAAACCTAAAAGTTATGACTAGGGTTAATATGGAGGATATTCCCAAAACATTATGAGGATGTTGATACAGGGGATCAGAGTAAGGAAGACATCTTCTCTTAATTTATTGAATTTTTTTATTCATTTGTTATAGGAAATAAGTCAAATCAACAAAAGGAATTCCTCAAATTTGAGGATTCGCATATTGCGTTGCATGGGAATCAAGAATATTCAAGGCTAATTCATCAGATGGTATGCTTCTTTATATTACTTGTATGAATATTGTCAGCTTATTGTTTATTACAAATACCATGTTTAAATTGATGCATAACTAAAAAGGAATCCGAGTCTGCTATAGTGAGTTAAAAATGGTACATAACATTTTGAGCATTTTAATGAGGGTGGAACTAAGGAGGATTGAGGCAAACTGTGTGATTCAATTATGTCTTTTTGTCAAATTAGGACCACAAGATAACTTTGGTTGGCATTCATTTTAGAGTGGTATTGTTCAGTACTTGAAGTTAGGGGAATGTTTTTTATTGTCTTGGTTTTAGATAGGTCACAGACTTAACAAAGAAAATGGGGACATTGGAGAACACAATAACAGCAACAATGATGATGACTTGATCATGAAAAGTTGACGATTTGAATCACTTGTACTAAACCTCAAGGAGGTGAGGCTTATTTTTTATTCGTTTTTTTTCTTTAGTTTTGGTTCAATTCTGTTTTGGAGAGTTCAGAAATTGGAAAGAAATCTTAACTTAGAATCTTGAGAAATCTTCTTCATTCTCTAAGTGACAGGGGTCGAAGTAAAATTGACCAATTAAGATATGATTATCAATTATAATGAAATTTCTTGGTTGAGCTAAGCTAAGTGTCATATACTCATATTACCAAATGAGTCATAATACTATGTAGCTATAGGTTTGTTCTCTGTCTTTGTCCATTTACTAGTCCTTTTGAAAACTCAGAGAACTCCATTACTTTTAAATGAAGTGACCTTACTAACTAATTTTGAATAAACTTGGCCACTTTTTGTAGCAAGTTCAGCAAAATTTGTGGGAAAGGGAAGTTGATGTTGATGATGGCGAAGGAGTGGATACTGAAATTGACGTGAAGTCAACAACACCTCACATGTTCTGCATGACTCTGATACTAGCACTTGTGGTTGGTACCTTATGATGTAGCTGGAGATTTCTTTCCTCCCCTAGTACTTTGAATATGCTACTTTAAAATGACAGACCCTTTTAACTTTGCAGGTCCACTACAACTTTTACTATCATGTCTGATGTAATGAATTTCATTTGCATTCCAAGTATCTCTTAGGATAATGGTTCTGTTTCTTTGGAATTTTAAGATAAATTTCATTCCTTGTGGCCTCTGGTCCTTGATTAACATTAGGCTAATCATATCCAAATATACTACTTTTAAATAATTAATTTTTTCCCTAAAAGTGGGACAGAATCAGTGGCTATGGTTGCCAAAAAGGAAGAGCTTCTAAGATGAGACAGAAGCAGCCAGTGTACAGGAAATCTATTGGCATTTTTGGACTGAGAACATCACAATATAGAGGTATGTGTATGAAGTGTTGTTATATTACCTTATTCTATTAT
Source organism: Trifolium repens (assembly GCA_030408175.1). Lineage (NCBI taxonomy): Eukaryota > Viridiplantae > Streptophyta > Magnoliopsida > Fabales > Fabaceae > Trifolium > Trifolium repens. Next base: position 48,173,392 of record CP125848.1, read on the forward strand.
TTGATTTTCAACTCATACTTCTTATGATATCATTGTTCATGGAATAATTATTTCAGGTTGCTTCTGCACATCATGATATTTGTAGAGTTGTTCTTGCAGAAGTCACATTCATTCATGCCTAAAAAGAAATTCTCCATGCCCATCGGATAACCCGTGTAAGTGTATGACCAAATACTATGAATATTGATTAATTCAAATATCAAACAAAGCCATAAGCAGAAGCAGTCCAAAACTGTAGCTCTTAAACTATTGTTGGAGTCTTCAATTTTTGTTATTTGTTCATTTGTTGAATAGTGTGGATTTGGTGGATCATTTTCCAGGAATTTTGGAGCCTTCGATGTTGATTTGGTGGATCATCTATATATGATGTATTGCTATCATGATCTAACTGGTCCTATTCTCTTCTTATATCTTCCTTTATTATATTTGAAATGTAATTAAACCTCTAACTTACTCATCTTATATATAATGTAGTGTTTAATCATTTTTTGGTTATTGTATTTTGTAGGGGCTATAATTGAGGTTTTTTACATATGAGATCCAAGTCCCTCTAGCATCTATTTTACATCTCTATCAAGGGTAATGTTTTCCACTATTTGTTCATCTTTTGGTCCTCTTTCTAAATGTCTTCATGGATTACCTTTATTTTTACTTCAATTCATGGTCTTCTTTGTTTTGTCATCTATTTCATTATGATTATTATGAGTTTTATTGAAGAATCTTTTAAAGCAAGCAAATGATACAATAGTGTTATGCTGTAGAAGTGATGATGTGTTGGTGATGGCTAGCAAATGAAAACGAGGAAGAGAAGATTGGTGGGGAAGATGTGAAGGTTGGTGGGGATTGCATTGTAGCAAGAGATTGGCATGGTAGGAAAAATGCAGGTCTTTACATGAGCTGTTTGGAATAAATTGTATAATGATGAAGATGGTGTATTTTGTTTTATTATAATTTAGAAATAATGATAAGTTCAATTATTCATTTCAATACTGTTTAGTTCTATTTGTACAATTTTGAAGTTTGAATATATTTATGTTTAGATTTCATTTTGATTTTTTATTTGCAATTTTACTCATCGATATTTAAATTTAAATCATATATCTATCACTCAATCAAACATGTGCAACGCACGGGTCGAAGTCTAGTAATTGTAATTGTTTAGTGTATAAGTATATAAATTTGTAACTTTACGGTTTATATGTATGATTTATGGTTTTAGATGTATGATATTAACTCTATTGAATGATTTTAGTGTATAAATATAATTTTAGGTTTGTACTATTATGAATAAAACAGTTGAAACAATAAGTAAAATGTAAATAAAATAAATTTTTTTTAATTTTTTTTCACAATTAGCGGCAGTTTTAAACCGCTGCAAAACTAGAAAAAAAATAAAAAAATAATATAGCGGCGGTTTCAAACCGTTGCAAAACTGGCTCAAAATTTGTTTTGCATTTCATCAATAGCAACGGTTTCAAACCGTTGCTAAACTTATTGTGGCCGTTTGTGTAACGGTTTTCCAAACCGCCGCTAATTGAGCTACCAACGCTCAAATCTGCAACGGTTTGGCAACCGTTGGTAAAATTGTTGCAGCAGTTAAAAACCGTTGCTAAACTGTCCCAAAACCGTTGCTAAACACCTTTTTTCTTGTAGTACGTATATGAAATGTAATGTTTCTACTAACTTACTACTTAAGTTCCCGAAAACAAGACTAAAAACTTATTGATCTTGCAAACGAGTGTTCCCGAAACACTTTTTAAGATTTCTATTTAAAAAAATTATTTATTTAAAAAGTAAACTATTTCAATTTCCCGGGAGCGCATGTTAGCATTTTCCAAATTTATTTAACCGATGGTGATAATTAATTACTAAATGAGATATAATATTAGCGGCTGGTAGTAGGTGTTAGAGAGTGGAGCTATGAAGCCCCGATACTCTAAAATTGGTGAAGTATCGTGTCCGATACGCACCCGATACCGATACTCTTCCGATACGTCCCGATACTCGTATCGGAAGAGTATCGGTTAAATCTTTATTTTTAAATAAAAAAATAATATCCGATACGCGTCCGATACTTTCCGATACTCGTATCAGAAAAGTATCGGTTAAATATTTATTTCTAAATAAAAAAATAATATCTGATACAATCTGTGTTTCCTAGTAAATGTCGAACTATTATGTTTGTTACACGTGTATAACTATATCTTTTTTTGGATAGTACTAATGATGCTCTTTTTGTATAATACTTAACTTAAGATGTATAACTTAAAATGTACTGGTGACCATTATTTTTTAGGATAATATTAATGAAACACAAATACTTAACTTAGTATTAATGATTTTAATTTATTATAATTAGTATTTTTTGTCTTTGTCACTGTTCTGAAGTCACCGTGGTGCCATACTATATAACATGTTGTTAAGTATTTGGGCTTGTCCCAAAATTCCAGTATAAGAATGGATGTTTTATGCTTTTAATTGGTCAGCTGCAGGACCTACATATATAATTGTCTGATATTGCTACAAGATGGACGAATTGAAGAGGCTTGATGTCATAACTATTATATATTTTTTGAGTTATTACATGTCTTTAGTTAGGACTGTGAAACCCTTGTATGTTGAACATCAAATTGTATTGCTTTTGTGCAAGCTAATTGGTTTATGTTTACTCTTTGCACAATGAACTATTGACGTTTATAATAATAATAATGATAATTATAATAATTTTTTGTCTTTCAAAAAAATTTATCATCATTAATATTATTGATTTTAGTCATATTTATATATTGTGTATTTATATATATTTAATTTTAAATTTAATTTTTAAATAACGTATCGCGACCGTATCGGATTGTGAATTTTAAAAAAATTTACGTATCAACGTATCGGATTCGTATCGTATCCGTATCGTGTTCCGTATCGGGGCTTGATAGGAGTGGAGTGTAGTTAATACCCGTTTGATAGACAGGTAAGATATTGAGAAACACACGCCACGTGGACGTGGCAATCACTAATGCCTGGCACCTTAGAATGGAATGGGACCCGCCGCTAAAACAAAAAAAACGAACTTTCCTGTCATGCAATTCCGTTCCTCCCTCGATCATTTCTCTCTCTTTTTTTCTCTTTTTCTGGAAAAAAGAATATTAACTCAAATCTTCTCTCTTACGCTTTCCCTTTCCAGTTCAACCCCCCCACTCACTCAGTTTCAGTTTCTGTTTCTTCCCAACATAATTAAACAAATAAAGCTATTAATTAATAATAATAATTACATAAAGTTATTATTAATATTATTACTCCAAATAGAAATTAAAATTAAAATTACAAAAAAGGAAAAAGAAAAAGCTTATGAACTGAAAGAAGCTTTCAAATGCTTTGATTGATTCAAAGTTGCATTTGATTCAACAATGGAATTCACTCTTCCTATTATCTTCTCTTTCACTCTTTCCTTTTCTTTCTCTAAAATCAAAAGGTGATTCATTCTCTCTTTTTTCAATTCTTCATCTATCTATGTAGATTTCTAACCGTTTTTCTTGTTCAATTCACCATACCTATCAATTTCTTATTATTTGTAGTTATTGATAGTAATTTTATTTTCTAGTTACTGAATCATCATCGTGATCAACGTCAATTGTATTGATTTTCATTACGGTTATTAAATTCCAATATTTATAACAATAATTGTTAATTTCCTATTGAAATTAGTGAAAATTTGATGTAAGAAATTATTATCAATTTAGAGAATCAAGGTTTTCGGTTAAATCGATTTTCTGTGTTATTTATTGATTGGTTGTGTTTTGTTATGATTGTGGTTTAACTGTGATGGTGTATGTGACAGTGTTGTGGTGGAGAGGTTTTTGAGAGAAGAGAGGAAGAATGGGGAGTAGGGTTAGGAAACCGAGGAAGAGATTGCAGAAGATAATGAACTGTCTTTGTTCAGGGGAGATTGTAAAAGAACAGGAAGATACAATGGTTCCTAGTTCGTCCGAATCGCTTGCAACCAAGGATTTTTTTTCCGCAACGGCAAGTGGATTTTCTGGCCAAGATGGACAAGTTGAGAGGAGGTTGGATTCTGGTAACATAGAACAAGCTGAATTGTCGTTGCGTGAGAGTGGTATCTTGAATTATGAGGTTGCCTTCCTTTTCTCTTCGATAATTGTATTATATTATTTGATCTTTCTTGTTTAGAGGTCGTTTAGATAAACAATTTCATTGTGTTTATTTAATAAGCATTTACTTTACCTTATAAGTGCTTAAATTCATTAAGTTATTTGTATTTGGAAGATATGCTTGTTTGTTGGAAAGGTATTTCTGTGCTCGACATTTGTTTTCACTCGAAAACAAAATTGAGAGTGGAGGGAAATCAAAGAGGGTATATGGTTAACTATTTGCACAAACTATCTTGCCGAACATTTAGAAGAAGTTGAAAACATATCTCATGTGTGTGTGTGTGTGTGATTGTGTGTATTGAGTCTGTTATTTCTTTTGAATCGTGACTGATGCATGTAGTTGTTTGATGATCTATTTATTGGACTTGATGCAATCACTACATGCTTGTAATCTGTAGGAAGCTAGAGCGCTATTAGGGAGATATGAATATCAGGAAGGAAATATAGAAGCCGCTTTGCATGTTTTTGAAGGCATAAATATAGCTGCTGTGACTCCCAAGATAAAAGATTTTCTTGCCAAAAGCAGAGAACGCCCCAAGAGACGCTCTCGGAATTACACTACTCCACCAATGTCTATACATACAGCTGGATTACTATTAGAAGCAATCTTGCTAAAGGCAAAATGTTTGCAGGTTCTTGGAAGGTTTGAAGGTACCCTTACTGATTGTTTGATTAATCTTTGCTTTTATTGATACATGTGGCTTTTCATGAATATTTTCTTTTTAATCTGCATATTAAGATGTTCTTTATTGTTTTCCGTCTTCCTTATCTTCCAATAATTACTCAAAAACAAATTTGACTTCAAATAATTGTTTCCTTCTGCTTGCTTTTGCTTTAAGGAGAAGCATCAATTTCTTGTTTCTCTTTTGGCACCTGCATTTCTGCTTCAGTGTGACCTTGGCACTTTTATTCTTCAGGTCAAACACCACAAGATATTAAAACAAACGCCTTAAAAAGTAGAAATCTTGATTTCACAACATGACTAAAGAAGATTCTCATTACTTAGAGATCCTAGAACAAAATCATTATTTTCAACAATGTGTGTGTGATGTTAATCAAGATGGGCGTTTCCTTTGAATTCTGAGGGTTTAAAAAATTTAAAGGAAGTTTTCAGCTATTATAACCCAAATTGTTAACTAATATAAAATCTATAATAATTCTTGCAGAATCTGCCCAAACATGCAAAGTTATTCTGGACATGATTGAGTCTTCTTTACCTGAAGGCTTGCCTCGAAACTTTGGTGCCGAATGTAAATTGCAGGAGACTCTAAGCAAGGCAGTTGAGCTACTTCCAGAATTATGGAAACTTGCTGATTGTCCACGTGAAGTTATTTTGTCTTACAGGCGTGCACTACTTCATCGATGGAATCTTGATGCAGAGACCACAGCAAAAATTCAAAAAGAATTTGCTATTTTTCTTCTATATAGTGGAGCGGAAGAAATTCCCCCAGATTTTCGTTCCCATATGGACAGTTCATTTGTACCAAGAAATAACATTGAAGAGGCTATTCTTCTTTTAATGATTTTGCAAAGAAAAGTCTCTCTAAATAAAATTGAGAAGGATCCTTCAATTCTGGAGCACCTTTCGTTTGCTCTGTCAGTTTCTGGGGATTTGACAGCTTTAGCCAACCAATGGGAAGAATTACTCCCTGGTACTATCAATCGACGAGAAAGGTACCATGCCCTTGCTCTTTGTTATTATGGAGCAGATAAGGACTTGGTTGCACTTAATCTTCTTAAAAAGTTGTTGAGTAGCAGTGAGGACCCAAACCATGTTTCTGCTTTGTTGATGGCTTCTAAGATATGCTGCGAAAACCCTGAACTTGCAAAAGATGGGGTTAGCTATGCTAGCAGAGTGCGTGAGAACTTGGATGAAAAATGTAACCAGTTGGAAAGTCTCGCCAATTGCTTACTCGGTGTTTCACTTTCGACATACTCAAAATTTGCTGTTTCTAATTCTGAGACATTCGAGAGACAATCTGAGGCACTTCATTCACTAGAAACTGCAAGCACTATGACCAGAATGAATGACCCTCTTGTACTTTACTATTTAAGTTTAGAATGTGCAGAACAAAGGAAGTTGGATTCTGCACTTCATTATGCAGAACGCTTTCTAAGCTTAGAAGCTGGGTCTAATATTAAAGGCTGGTTATTGTTAGCCCGGATATTATCAGCACAAAAACAATTTTTAGATGCTGAATCTATTGTTGATTCTGCTTTGGATCGGACTGGAATGTGGGATCAAGGAGTTTTGTTGCGAACAAAAGCTAAACTTCAAATTGCGCAGGGGAAGGTGCCAAGTGCCATTGAGACATATATTCGGCTTCTTGCTATTTTTCTGGTTCAGAGAAAAACTTTTGGTTCAAGAACGAAGCTATATAAGGTTCATTCATTGTTGTGCTTGGTGATTTATAATTCTAAGTCATATGCCTTTATCTTCTTGTTATTGTCAGGGATAATTGGATGTTGTCTGCCATAAACTTGTGAAATTCATTTGTTGCATAAATTTGTGTCCTGTTCATAAATTTGTCTGCCATAACCAACATTTATTCAATTTGACTTGGATTATATCTTAGAAAGAAAAGATCAGGATCGAAACAGTCCCTTTGGATATATAAAGGAGAAGAATGAAACTGTTTAAACTTTAAATCTGGTACTCATTTAAAGGCTTGTGACTGTGTTCACATATTGATGTGATAATCAGTGTTTTTTATGTGTGAAGATTTTGTGGAAATTTTTATACCTACACCGTTTGGAGTCTCCATGTTTGCATTATATTCATTGAGCTTTCTTTCTAACTGTGCTTTAAATTCTGAGTAGGAATTCAAGATTCTGATTCTGCATTCCTTTCATCTTCCACTTTTCCATTTTCTTATTTCTAAAATCAGAGTTTACTAGTTAGCTCATTTGGCTGAAATAATTGTGGGTTTACTCCCTTATGGAGTTGATGAATTTAAGCTCTTGAAGAGTCAGCAGTTTATTATGGCAATATTCATAGCAGGCTAGTTTTAAAGTTCAAATTTACTGCGTCTGTTACTCCCCATTAGCACCAAAAGCTATTCTTAGTATTACTCGGTTCCAGATGTATTTGGTTTAGGAACTTATTTATAATAAATTGGTATGTGTTGATGGTCATTGATTTCGTCATGTACATGTTCCTGCAGATCTATTAAACTATTTGGTGAAAGAGCGGGTTGTATAGTTCGATGGCTGACTCTTTTAGGTGCATACTTTAGATTCTAGATGCAATCAATCAGTAGGTCACTATTTTTTTGTTTGTTATTTGTTGAAATGGTTGTCGAATGAATATGCTCCATAGAGATATGATGAATGCACTTACTTTAGATTCTAGATGCAATCAATCAGTAGGTCACTGCATATAATTTGTCTAAAGATAGTATTTAAGTCAATTGCTTTTATGTGAAAATTTGAAGACTTAGGTCCTATTCTAAAGATAGTATTTAATCTGCACACCTTATTTATCCCTGTGTTATTTTATTTTGTTTTGCTGTCAAAAACTTCATAAGTAGCATTATTTCTACCCCCTTACCCCTATTTTTGCATACTCTTTGAAACAGGACGGCAGAGATCATGCTAGGAACTTGGAAGTGGACGTATGGCATGATCTTGCTTATGTATACATAAGTCTGTCACGGTGGCATGATGCAGAGGTGTGTCTTTCGAAATCTAAGGCCATCAAACTATACTCTGCTTCTAGATATCATGTAATAGGTAAATAAATTATATTGTTTATCTTGAGTTATCCGATTCCGATGTTTCTTTTTTAAATTATGTCAACTGGCTATAATCAGTTGAAAAGAACTGCCAGATATTTCTTGAAATTCTGAATATTGTATTCTCTGCTTATAGCTGTCTAATAAGTTGGATGCAGGAGTTGGTGCCAAGAGATCACATATCTTGTCTGTGAATCAAGCGAATCTTATAAAATCAAATAGGTCTACTGAGTTCCAAAACTTCAAGAATATGACTATAAACTAACCTAAACCTATTTGAGGATGCCCTATTTGCTTTTAGTTAGCTTTGTTTGTTGTAAATGTGTCTATTTTATCCAAATTTTATTCTTGGTTTTCAACAAGGGAAAGATAGTTGACAAACATTAGGATGGTCTCAATGCCTTGTTTTATTTGGTTCCTGCCAGCTCCACTAGCTTAGCAGTTACCATATTTTTCCCCCGTCGCCCACATTGTTTAATGTTATAAAAAAGAATAAAGTGCCCAAAGTCATGGACAAAACATAGGTGGTTTTCCTATATTTCTTAACTTAAAATACATTTTTTGTAGTTATAACAAACTTTGAGAAAATTTTGATTTGAGAAAATCATGAGCGGTTAAATTAAGAGCCGTACGAAAAACCAACCATTAATTGGTTTCTTGTATGTGTAGCTTATTCTTTTTTTCTTTTTCTTTTTTGTCTTCGGAATGATGGAATTTATTCTGTTTGTTCAATTTCACAGGTACTATGCTCGAAGCAAAGGGTCTTTACAAAGAGGCTCTGAAATCTTTTCGTGATGCTTTGAACCTTGATCCTACACATGTCCCAAGCTTGATATCAACTGGTGCAGTTCTTAGACAGTACGATACTCCATCAAATCCTGCCGCTAGAAGCTTTCTAATGGATGCACTGAGGCTTGACAGAACTAATGCTTCTGCTTGGCATCATCTTGGCATTCTTCACAAGGCTGAAGGTAGAGTGTTTGAAGCTGCAGAATGTTTTCAGGCAGCAAACTCTCTTGAAGAATCAGAACCAGTGGAACCTTTCAGATGACTGATTCAACATCCACAAGCATTTATTTATGTGATGCCGTCTCAGGCTTCGTGCTCTTGACGTCGATATAGGTCAATAAGAAAGGCATGATTTACAATTTAGTTAGCTTTCCGTGGCAGTGAGCTGTTGTCCTTCCCTTTTGGATTGTTGCTCAAGGTTGATACGGACTTACCTTTAGATTACTCATTCATGTATAATTTTCTTCTTTTTCCCTGTATTGAGATCAATGTCATTAAATACAATGGAATATGTATCCAAAACAAGGAATGTGTATCCAAAACAAATAAAAAATTGAAGAACCGAAGGTTATCTATTGACAATTAGGATATGATTCTTGATTTACATATTCATCGTCAATATTTTCTGATAAGTTAAACAATTTTATTAGAACATCAAAATTTAGCACATGAACTACCAAGAAAGTGTGCAAAATTACAAGCAAAGGATGACTGCAACTGAACAATTAACAATTCAAAAGCAAAATCTCTCCCCAAGTCCTAGAGAATCACAGGGGCTGCAATAGCAAAGAATTTGAGCTGGTTATCTGACTAGTGGTGATAATGTGAGTCAATTTTGCCTCAAAGGGTCTCTTCCAAAGGACAAAGTTCAAGGCTCAGAAAAAGGTTAAGTACTCAAGTTGTGAAGAAATCAGGATGATAGAACCCACAAATTATGAATAAGGAAACAGTGTATTATTATTATTATTAAATGATAAAGATCATCCCACAAATTATGAATAAGGAAACAGTGTATTATTATTATTAAATGATAAAGATGAGCTCAAAGGCTCTACAGGGAAAATGTCACCAGAGTCAAAGACTCCCATCTAGAGAAAAACTCTCCTAACCAACTCTAACAATATTTCTGAATGATTCCCCCTACTCACCACTACCCCATTTGTAATAACATTCTCTAACAGAATCGCAAGGAAAATACCCCAACGCCTCTAACTAACTCTCACTCTCTCCCCTAGGCCCCACTTCCTTCTAGATATGCCTAGGTGTTCTATCACAGGATGTGCTGCTACATCTTTCCAAACACAGAACTAAACTTGGAAGAAGATTCAGTTGATGTTCTTGTGTTGCCTGCAACATTGGTAGGATTTGATGAATCAATCACCTTGAAATCTTACATAAACTCCACAGCAAGGCTACTTGCTCAGATTGGATTTGTAGGAACTGTAATAGGGAAGTCTAGAGCACCAGCGTTACCACGATTCTCAGCCAGAGGGCCAAGGTTTACAAACCCTTTTGATCCTTAAACCAGATGTTATAGTTCCAAGACTCAAGATTATTGCTGCACGGCCTCTGAGTCTTGGTCTGACAGGCCTTCCGGAGAACATCGGAAGAGTGAACGCCTCTGTGATGTGGAATTGCAGCTCAATGACAAGTCCTCAACTCCTCATGTTAGTGGAATTGCAGCTCGTACCCGTTCAGCTTGCACAAGATGGAAGATGTAACTGATATATGACCACACAGGAAGACCAGTACTAGACGAAGACAAATCAGCTGGAGCTTTTGTCAAGGGAGATGAAAATGTTAATCCACAAATAGCATTGATTCCATGACTTAGATATGATATTAGGCCAGATGGTTATGTCAACCACCTTTGTGGCATTATACAAGGTCAGAAATATTCAGCTGTATCACAAATCATGCAGATGAGGATTTCATCGACAAATTTTGCATTCACCCAAACACATATATCAACTAGCTGAAGGACTCCATTGAATGAATTGTGTACATAATAATATATGATGATTCAAAAACAATGAGAGTATAATGTAAGATATAAAAATCAAACGATATAAAAAATTAACCCTATATTGCAAAATTAAGATAATCAACAGACAAATAGCCTTAAGCATGCATTAGTTTACTTTACTGCAACTAGATTATCTTCATTCATCAACTAGTTAATCCGTCTAGGGTTTTGTTTGTAATATTTGATACTTACACACATTCAGCTTCAATCTGCAAAAAAGAAAAACCCTAAAATTAGAAACAATAAGAGTGAAAAATGGAGATGAACAGGGTTCGGAAAACGCAGATGAAGAGACAAAACTGAGAAATCGAAGAAAAAAAAAGGCAAAAAAATTTGGACCATTTCTCGATTTGTGCGTGTCATCCTTGCGCAGGGGCCATGCTAATCTTCTCTGTATCGTTCCAATTTTATCGGATGTCCCCGAAGGGAGAATAGTTATTGTGTGCGAGTTCTATATAAACACTCAGTGTTTGTTTCATATAAGCGATGTGGGACTAAATTCGGAACTAAACAACGTACTTTATCAAAGCGAGCAAATTAACTGAGATTTTGCGCTCTTTCATTGTGACTTTGAGGTATTAATTTTGTTAGAAGGTTTTAGCTCACACTCTTTAACAATGACAACAATATTTACAGCTGATCCTAATTATTTTTATCATCATCGGCCACTTTGTATTTTGCTGTTTGTTTTGCATGGAAAACATATTGAGTTTATCCAAAAAACACACGAGCTTTTGAATACACTCTATGTAAAAGTTGATAGAACAATTCTCAAAATATTATAGAACTTTACAAAGAATGTGTTGCTATCATTGTTTTAAAAAAAAGAAGTTGATAATCATTATAAATTAATGGTAATGGATATATATATCATATATACACACATCCATAATTGTAGAGAATCTCTTTTCCTGGTGTTCTTTAGTTGTTGTTTTCAAATTTGCTTTAAGTAAAAAAGAAAATATCACGTTCATTTTTCATTTCTCACTCTCAAATACTATCTCCGTCTCAAAATATTAGACCCTTTTGGATAAATTACGGGAATTAAGAAAGTTGATTGTGATATTAAATTTGTTAATTATTACCGTAGTAGCAGTGATGAAGATGAAGAAGAAATCATTGATCATACTAAAAAAGGTGTCTTTGTTCCTGGTCCTCTTCTTTCTCTCAAGGAACAGATCGAAAAGGACAAGGTTCTTTTTTTATTTTCTAAAAAATTTCCTTTATTTTTCATTCTGCAATTTTTTTGAAATTTTGGGTTTGAGGAAAGATTGGATTTTTCTTGGTTTTTTTGAAGTACTTTAAATGAAATGGCAAAAGGAAAAAAAACTTTTTAAGCTTTATGCAAAATAGCTCAAATAACCTGAAAGTGTTTGTAAAATGTCTCAAACAATTATTATTTATGTTTTTGCAAAATATTCATTACAAGTAGTCTTGGCTTTATAGTTTACATTTATTGATTTTTCTTTTGTTTTGATCAAGTTCAATGTGTCTACTAATGTACCAAGATAGTGATTAACTTTTCTGATTTTGAGCTTAATTGTGCTTTGTAGGAGGATGAAAGTCTAAGGAGGTGGAAGGAGAAGCTGTTAGGTTGCTTAGAAAGTGATTTAGATGGTTTGTTTTAAGGAGTTTCTTTGTCTATGATCCTTGTTTGTGTTGTATAGAAATATCAATTTTTGCTTTATATTTTATTTGTGTTGTGTTGTGTTTCCTTTTATAGGTCAATTGGATCCTGAAGTAAAATTCCACTCCATTGGAATTCTCTCTGAGGATTTCGGTGAAATCGTGACTCCTTTACCTGTGGAAGAAAGTCAGAACGGCCGTACGCTATTCACTCTAAGGGAGGGATCTCGTTATCAGCTTAAGCTGCAATTTAGTGTTATGCACAACCTTGTTTCTGGCTTGACTTACTCCAACACTGTGTGGAAAGGAGGGCTTCAAGGTACACATTTAGTTGTTTCCTTTTCTTTTTCTTGCTTCTTCTAGTTAATCTTGTATATATTGGTTTTTTGTGATTGTGTTATTGTTATAAAAACTGAAGCATTATTATCCTAAAAGTCGAGGGTCAGGTTCAAAAGACAATCACAATAAACCTTCACTTAGTTAAACTTCTGTATGATTACGGAACCTTAATTCGACAATGTCTAGCTTCCGGATAAAATGTCTTGAAAATGTTTCAGATAAAGTTTATCATAGTAATGATTATTTGGTCTTTTTATGTGACATCCTTGAAGTTTGGTTTGGTTTTAAAGGTTGCATTTTTTGTGATCATTAAGGTCCTTTCTCGGTTCGCTGGTTGGAAGAATTTTAGGTATTATTGATGCCATAGGAAGGACAAATGCAGCACCACAAGTGGCAACTAGCTTGTAGAATAGTAAATAATGCTGGCAAGGCGGCTTCTCATACCGGAGATACTGAATTTTAGTTCCATTTAAGAAGTCCAGCACTTAAACTCCGCATTAACTCAAAGTGAATAAAGGCTTAAACTACGTTTAAGGCTTACTAATTGTAAAAAAAAAAGCTTGTTTTCGTGAATAGAAATTTGTGCTTCTAATTACTGTGTTTATTTCTTCACCACATGGTAATGGTCATGATTGTCAAACTCTCGAGATAAATCTTTGAATTGGATGAGTTTATGACTTTCGATATCTAAATGGGGTCAATTTTCTTACGTCTTTTCAGTGTAAGTTTGGGTAGGGTCACATAAAGTCACAAGATTGAGGACATTAATTACATTATTGTTGTTTTCTTTCTCCCAACCATGCCCAAAATGATGTTGGTTTAGTGTTTGTTTTTCCAGAAAATCCAAAATTCAACAGTTGAGTAATAATTGTGTAGTGCAATACTCCCTCCGTCCCAAAATGTAAGCAAAAGTGGGTCAACAAAAATGAATGTATTTGGTCCAAATCTTTAACCAAATACATTCACTTTTGTTGACCAACTTTTGCTTACATTTTGGGACGGAGGGAGTAAACATCTAACATCCGAACTTGAACCCTGCTGTAAATGAGCTGAACAATGTTGTATCGAGTCTCAACTCTCAATCCTATAACTCTTAGCATAAACCAAGTCACAAACCAAAAAACCTGAACAAACCCGGTGTTACAAGTTTGCAATGAACCTAACATACAAGCCATCAAAGTGAATGAACCCAACTTCGATGAGCTGAGACCTAGGAGGTGTAATGAGTGAAATCCAGCTCCAACGAGGCAAACCAAGTCACACCATTCTTCACTTTAGTAATTTTGAACCTTGTGATTTATGCTTTATCCCATCGATTATGAACTTGTTATACTCTTTGTGTAATGAGTTGTGAACCTATCTTAAGTTAGAATTACAATGTTGAATATATAATATTAACATGTTATTAAATTATGTCTATATTTTGAATACTATTTTTGTATTAAGGAAACTCTTAACACTTTATGAGTTAAGCCTACAATGAGTTGACGTGTTTATGTATGTGATGTATTAAACTTATAATTTGATTGTACTCTCGAGCTTTTTCAGTTGATCAGAGCAAAGGAATGTTGGGTACTTTTGCTCCCCAAAAGGAGCCATATGTATATGCCTTGAAAGAGGACACTACTCCCTCTGGTGCACTTGCGAGGGGTGTTTACTCGGCAAAACTTAAGGTATGGGAATGAAAAATGCATTTCCAATTGGATGCTTTATTCATGTTAAGTGCAACAAGAAGGGTCTGATTAGTTTCTAAATATATATTCAGTTTTGATTTTCTAAAATTTGTGTTCATATTAAATTGTTAATAAAGAAACGGAAAGCTCATGTAGTCGACAATTGTGATAGAGAGAATATGTAAGACAAACTAGGAATAATGCATTTTCAAAATTTCTGAAAATATTGAATCTCTCTTTAAAAATTGTAAAAGAAAACTATGAGGGAAACATTGGATGTATATTATCTTACCTTTATCAGCTGAAGTGAAAATGAAAACTGAAAACACGAAAAATAAACGGCCATCAAATTTTATGTAATTTCCACATTTGTTTTTAACTTGAGCTTCTGTTAGTTGCCCAAGTTGTTAAAATGAATGAATATTTTGTGTGTTTACTTTGTATAGATAGAAGATTTGTTGATTCATATTGATGCATGAACTCTTCACTCTTTTGGTTGATGTTTTACAGTTTGAAGATGATGACAAAAGGTGTCATATGGAACTCAAATATTTGTTCGAGATTAAAAAAAGCGGCTAGCCCCTCGGTTTTCTGACACTGCACATTGTTTTTTATGCATGGTTGTATCTTTTTCGTGAAATTCTTGATTCTATTTTGAACATAATGGTTGGTGATGTTACTTTGTTTACTTATACACAAAAGAGTGTTACTTTGAGATTAGGTGCTTATTGATTGTAATCAACATTTAGCCTTTGCAATTTGTATGAATCGATGGTACGCGAGTTAAATTCTTGTATCTCTATTTTGAACAACCTCACTGTGTATTATTATCCTCAATATCTCTTTAGGATCTGGTTAGTTTAAGACAGTGTAGTGTTTTTATATTCTTTTTTAACTTTTAATTGTCAAACATTTGTTTTTATACCAAGTATGATTTTGCTTAAAGATATGTTTGTGGTATATATAATGTGTAACTGTTTAGTGCTATTCTTTTACTTGTGGAATTTAGCAAATTTTAAGACATAATAATCTTGCTTGTGCTGGGTTAGATACCAAATTGCTATGCTAATTTGGTTTGTTTCAAACTTGATATGCTATATTAGATATATACCATTGTCATTTGGTTTTGGATCCCAATTGAGTAAAGTTTTAAGTGAGAAAATAAGTGATTGTGATTGCAACAACACTTATCTTGGAGTCCCAATTTTCAAAGGTAAACCCAAAAAATGTCTTCTGCAACCTTTGGCTGATAGAGTTAAGATCAAGTTGGCCTCCTGGAAAGCTTCTCTTCTCTCCATGGCTGGCAAGGTTCAACTTGTTAAGTGTTATTTTCAGCATGCTCTTACATAGTATTACCATTTATGCTTGGCCAGTTAGTTTAATCAAAGATATCGAGAAGTGGTTAAGAAATTTCATCTGGAGTGGCAATGTTGATAAAAGAAAGTTAGTGACTATTGCTTGGCATAAAGTTTATTTACCTTTTAAAGAAGGTGGTCTAGGCCTTAGATCATTATCTAAGATCAATGAAGCTGGTAATCTAAAGTTGTGTTGGGAGCTTATGCACTCGAACCTGCAATGGGCTCATCTTCTTAGAAGCAGAGTTTAAAAACTCTAAACCTGTCTCTTATCATGTTTCATCTTCTATCTGGAGTGGCATTAAATATAAGTTCCCTGATATTTCTTTGAATTGCTCTTGGCAACCCGAACTTGAGTGCTCCGAACAATCCATCATTTGATAAAGCTCATTAACCACTTAAGTCTAATATCTTAATTGAATCACGAGTTTTAGGAGTGTCATGTATAACACTTTAAGGGAAATCTTAAATATTCTCACTTGAGACTTTATGTTAAGTCTTCTTTCCCGTATGTGTGACTTCAACATAGTCTAGTCACTCTACGCAAGACTTCAAATTAAAAAATTCACCATTATATATCAATAAAACCGTAAATCAAAATATGTTTTTAATTTTCTTGCATACAACATAAATACTAATGGATTGAAGATGTGCCACAGTGAAGACGTCTTCAATTGCAATACGGTTGAACCTTGTTTGTTTGCTTTTGAGCTCAGCCGCTTTTTCTCCTCTAATACTCATACCATAGATGTCACCAACTCACCATCACCATAAGCGTTCAACAAATTCTTTAGATTGTGACATTGTGTGATGGAAAAGGGAATGAGGAGGTCACAAAGAGTCGTTGAGAGAATTTGACAAATGAAGAGTAGGAGGGGTTAGTTGTTAACAATGTATTTAGTTGCATGTAGTACAGTTGTTATCAATGGGAAAAAAAGTCATTTAAAGAAGTTATCTTTCATATGTAGGGTAGAGTATAGGAAAATATTTTTTTCTACCCCTACATTTAACCTTCCACCCCTACATACCACCAAATATTCCCATTTTACCCTTCATATATAAAATTTTTCTATTTTATTTATTCTCACAAAAGTTTTTTTTGTACACCAGAACTCTTTTTGAAATCAAACCGGAAAACTTTTGTCAAACTCACCCCACCACTCTTCTCCTTCTCAGTGAATTCACCTTTCTCTATTTCTCTCGGTGATGGTCTCTTGCTCATTCTCATATGTCGCGATCTCAATATTTCCAGGTAATGGCTCCTATGGTTTTTCCCTTCTACCAACTGTTACCGCGATGTCGAATTTGATACCTCAAAGTACAACGATGTTGGTGATGTGCACGCAAACAACATCGAAATTTCCGTCAAAAGGCTTGTCTCCCTCGTTGTTGCTAATGTTTCTGCTTCTAAATTGGTTGTAAATGGTGGTGAAAAGTTGAAAGCTTGTGTTGATTATGATGTAAATTGAAGGAACCCAAATATGAAAATCCATTTATTTCACATAATACTTATTTGCTTAAGATTTGGGGTAATCATCATGTGTTGTTTATGGGTTTGAGTTCTTCCAGTATTCAAATTCTGCTGAGGTGAGTTTTAATTGTTCATTTTTTATCAATATTATTCTGGTTCATCATCTTTGGGTCTTCTGCGTTTTTTCAATGTTGCAGTGACAATTTCATATACCATAACACATTTATAAAGGGTTCCGGTGACAAATTATAAAAGGTTCCTAATGTTATATAAACCGGAACACTTGTTAAATACGAACGAGATAACATATCGGAACACTTAAAATTAAAAAATTAGAACACTGATACGAAAGTGTTCCGGTAAATAAACTCAAACCGGAACACTTTATAAAAACGTTCCGTTTTCTTTTTCCTCTTTTTCAAAACCGAAACACTTTTCTGAAGTGAGTTGAAAATGATTTTTTTTTTTTACGGTTTAAGTTTTTATTGAGGGTATATTTGTCCATTCAAAATTAAATGTTGGGGTATAAGGATAAATGTTGGGGTAGAAAAAAAAATTTCCAGAGTATAGATTAAAATAAATGAAATAAAATGTTATAGTTGCATTTTTTTAAAAAAATTAACTATTATTATGAAAGTAGGGCAACACTTTTTTCCTTGGTCTCGGGAACCACATGTTATCACATGAAAAACATGCCATGACCAATACTATTCATATCAGGTATCAATAACATGGAGTGATGCCACATCAGATACCACCCAGGCCTCAGTTAAGTGTCCAGTGTCCATTATAGTGACATTTTCAGAGATACATTCCATTCCACAAAGATATGGTAGACCATAAGCCCCAGCAGCTAGGAAAAATGAATCTTAAAACACAAAACATGTATATTATAACACTGCAGAATTGTTTTTCCTTTCTCTTGGAAAAGACTTCCAACATCAAAGAAAACGATTCAAGACATGATTATCGGTTTTCAAATTATACATCTAACATCTTTTGACAGGGCATAAGTTCCAGCATATCTCATTCGATTCAAATCTATATTATGAAGAGAGATAGCAAACAACGGCAAATAACATATAGGGAAAAAACTCTATTATGAAAACAGATAGCAAAGATTTTCTCAGCTTCACTATTATCTTCTATATTATCTAGTCTCTACATACCCTCATTTCCAATATCAACTTTTTCTAACAATGGATTATACATATACTATATCTTGTATGTTTCCTTAATCAAGAACTTCGTCAACCAATTGACAAATAATGTACAAACCCACCAAAATTTGGCCTGTTATTTCTCGGGATGGCAAAGTGGGAGCTGGTTACTCAAGTAACCATCAGTAAAAAGTTGCACCTAGCTTAATAGCAGTATAAATTGTAGTATTTCAACAAATAGAAGGTAATAACCTGAATTTTGTTCTGTCAAGTATATGTTGATGAATATCAGATGCCAGCAGTAATATATCAGTGGGAGATGC
Organism: Trifolium repens; assembly: GCA_030408175.1. Classification (NCBI taxonomy): domain Eukaryota; kingdom Viridiplantae; phylum Streptophyta; class Magnoliopsida; order Fabales; family Fabaceae; genus Trifolium; species Trifolium repens. The sequence continues at coordinate 48,192,054 of CP125848.1, forward strand.
CTCATGCCTACTGCTAGGAGCAGTAGAATACTACATTGACTAGGTTCTTCCCTGAGATATACTGTACAAATTTTGAAGTGGATAAAGAAGGAGCTATGAAGTTGAGCCAAAGTTCCAAACAAGCAAGCAAAGAATTTGCCAGAAAACAGTGGCGTAGCAAGTCTAGGTGCAGAAGAATGAGCAAATTCCAAAAATCAGTTATTCAGAGGATGAATTCTGATATTCAAGTGTAGTGTGTCATCCAGGAGAACAACACGATCCCACCGGCATCTGAGATTCTGACAAGAAATAACAGAAATCTTGTCCTTATGCACGTCAAATCTTAATATAAAGGCACTAGTCAACTCTTAAACACCCAGCTTTCTAGCCAACTCAGCATATATCTTAATATAAATGTAAAAGCTAAACATGCCCTTATGCACGTCAAATCTATGATTCAAGCATATTGGTAAAACAGCAATTAAGATCAGTCAAGAGAATGGCCTAGAAGCAATTAAGGCATGGACAGAGCAAATAAAACAGAGCAATTCACAAATGTCCCTACTTTTAAGACTACCCTATTCAAAATTCTATTTAAAATCATATACCAGTGCATAGGTCAGCCAATTGTACGAGGCTCACAACAGGTGGAGTCTGGAGAAGGTAAATATATACAGAGTCTTTCTCCCGCAAGCGGGGAGAATGTTTCTAAGATTTTAACCCGTGACCTTCAAATCACAACGCATCAAACATACTGTTGCTACCAAGGCTTGCCCTCGGTATAGCAGTGTATGTTCAAGCCAAAAAAAGAGACAAACAAAACATGCTCACAGAACATGAAAGAAAGTACCTTCTTATTTACAAATAATGCAACAACAATTCAGCTGCAGTATATCTCAACCTGCAGCTTTGTCCCAAGTGAACATCACCAAAAACATACCTGCATTATGATACATTTGACATATTAAAAAAGTTAAATGGAAAAACATGTCAGCCAGGATAAGATAGGTTACAGAGAATTCCAACTTAGGAAGTCTTGTACCCATACCCGCTTTTACGTCTTTATGTTGGACTTAACTTTTAACCTTACAAAATCCGGCTTATAAGGTGAGGATTTCCCTCACTTACAAACATATTTTTAGACCATCTCTCATCCAATGTGGGACTCCTAACACCCGCACATTTAAGAAATAGCCAAATACTTGGACAGTTGGACTCAAATACGCAGAGGTAGCAAACTTTAATGTCTATACTCGTTCACCATTGTTTTTTTGCTGCTGACCCACCGTAATTAGGGTCTTTCACCCCCAATAGACACTCCAAGGTATCCCCACGACTTAGGTTCTTCGAACCCACTATGAAACTAATCCTCAAGTCAGCAGAGGGACGTTTACCTTTGTTTTAGATAAATTAAAAAAGATTTCCTCTTTTAATGTGTATCTATTGACAAGCTTTTTTATCTCTATAAAATGAAATATTTATAAATAAAAAAATAACAAATTTTGGAGTCATAGACTTCTGGTTAATTCAGCTAACTCAACCATTACCCATTTTGTGAACCTGGAATCATAATCCTGCTGAAAAGTAACTTAGGCCTTAAATGAAGAGAAAGAAAATAACCTATATTCACAATAATCTGGCCATGCACAGCGAGCTTTCCCATAATCCCAATAGCAGTCCTCATCTCTTAAAGGTCCACGCTTAGCTGTAATGGCATGATGATTGGCGATTATCAGCTAAATTGTAGAAACTTGTTTATAAATATGGTACGAAATACCTTTTGTGACAAACTCTGATTTTGCATCAGGATGTATATCACGCCACATCTCAAGCCATAATTCCCTCATAAGCACCGATGATCTAACAATGTTCCTGTGATTTGCTACAAGAATATAGTGTCAATTTACTTGTATGTAAATTTTATAGTGTATGATACTTGGGCGTTCCGACATCATAATTCCTGTCCATCCATAAAAAATAATAGCAATACAAATTTATAGTTTATTAAGACACTGATAATTAGTGACAGATAAATAAACTTTTCTTGGGTTAATGCATAACATTTAACTAAAATCTCATCAGTTTAATATTTAATTCGCTAATTTGAAACCCTAAGGGTTTGTTTCATTCAGAAAGTTGATAAAAGTTTATTTAAGAAAGATGTCTCTCTGGTCTAGGAGTTCTCTGCAACTCTGGTTTAGTTTTTATGCTTTTCTTTTCTATCTTTCATCATTGTAGAGCTTGGCTCATCACATTTCCATAGATAATATAAAAGTTTCCTTTAGTCCAAGACAACTAGGGACAAGTCATGCATGCACCTTTATCAAGCTCCCAAACTGCTGTCCTCTTTCCTGGAAGACTTTCAGAATCTTCATAATATGTTATGTACTTAACCCTAGGAAGTCTAGTCATGTTTGGAACAATATCTTCTTCATAGTGATGTTCCACATTCAAATCAATCTGTACATCTGAGCCATCGTGCTCTGGCTGAAAAGTTAAAGCAAAGATAGTATCAAAATTGGCATACAACTAACTAATAGTATCAATGCAAATAAAACTAACTGAAGACAAGAAAAAATTTAAAGGCAAGATAAGAAATATCAAACTTGAAAAGATAAGATTTATTTATATCGAAATTTATCTTAAATTTGATGGTTTCCCCTTTGAGATGTTTGTTGAAGGAAATTGTTACATAAGATACTGAATAAAATGACTGAGAGTACACATAACAATTTCAATGACATTTTACACACATGACATATCATAAATTAATGAAGAACTAACATTGTTCTTGCCTCTTGATGTTAGAGCCTAGAGCAGTAACACACACATACAAAAAATAAAAAATAAAGAGGATAGGTTTTAAGGAAGAAAAGTACCACCACATTAATCCACAATAGACATAATGAATTGTAAAACACTTCTTATGGGCTTAGAACTGACGTTCACACACCCATCTATCTCAGAGACTAAGACAGATCAGGACATGCAACATCAATCAAATATTTTATGCCCCGGCCAACTAATCCTTTAATAACACATTTGCAAATCAATTAAACTTAATATCAAACACACTAGGAACAGAAGAGGTGAAAATAATTTATTTTTTTAAAGAAAAAAACAGAAAAAGAAAAAAGAAAAACGTTGGCACATCTAGACAAGAATACCTGAGGAGCTCTTGTGATGTTCACCTTTGGTCCCAGCCAGTTTTTGCACCAGGAAAGGGAGTTGTATGGAACCTGTAAAGGGTTGATTTTTTTGTAATCCAATTGGGGTGATCAATATATCATAAAAAAAATTAAAGGAAAATAATTTAAATTTACCGTCTCATCACCACTTATAGCTCCAGGGTTCCCTTCAACCAGATTCCCTGACCTGACAGTTAAGACTAGATTAAATAGAATATCCAGAAAATGTCAAATAAAAACTATAATAGTAGAACCACTTCCCCACTATACATACTACTACCTCCGTCCCAAAATAAAAGACCTTTTTGGATAAATCACGGGAATTAAGAAAGTTGATTGTGATATTAAATGTGTTGACTATTAGTAATATTTTTACAAATGTTTGCCCTTTATGAGAGAGAATTAGTTGGTAATTTTACAAAGTATTTATTACCAATTGCAGAAAACAATGTATCATGATTAGGGGTATGGAGGAAAAGAAATAATAAATGTATTTGAAAATAGGAAAGAGTTCTTATAAAATGGGACAAGTAAAAAAGTGAAAAGGGTCTTATATTTTGGGACGGAGGTAGTACTTCTTAATAAAAGTTTGGAATAATTTTGCAAAATTAATGCCAGATGTTTAATCAACAAATCGTCCCTACCCGCAAGCCCAACAAAAAAGGATGATGACTGATAGAAAAGAATTGGTTATGATGAAATGGCACAGCAATGAACTAGGTGATTGTAGTCAATATCTTGACAATAAAAATGACTTATTAAAGTTTATATGCTTCTCTATGAATCCATCATACACCCTTCCCTTTCCCTTGAAAGGTAGAAGACCAAAAACAGAGATATAAAAATAGAATAGAGTAAAATTGGAAATGCAGAAGGAAAGAGGAGGCATTTTGCCAGTGCCCATGATCATATGGGCACAAATATAAAGTGCGGAAGAGAAAAAATGTGTAACTTTATGTAACATGACAAGCTCCTTGAAGTACAAATTAAAAACAAGATACACAGATAGTAATAGAATTTTCATTCTGTTAACAACTAAAAAAATGCCATTACATCTAAATGACAGTTACCTTGAGACTAGAGTTCCTTCATACTCAGAAACGACATCCGTAATGATCCAGTTATCAGGGTACGGCTTGCCACTAGGGGCAAAGTAGTAACCAACCTATTTTGATAGTTATGAAGCAAAAATTATCATTCACAGCAGCACAATATCTCATAACAGACTCCCCAGAGATTGATAAATAAAGAATCACAGTCTACACTAAAATGTTGAAAAATCAGCAAGAAAAAAAAACTTAATATAGAAACAACTGGACGGTTGGCATTATTTGTGAACTCAAAATAATTTAGATATGAGAAATACAAGTTATTAAAGCACCACTAAGTCAGTGTCACCCTTATACCACTAGAAAGTATTCGGAATTCAACAATAACCACAAAGAAGCAAATACCAGAATATAGCACAGATAAAAGGTCTCTCTAGTCTCTAGAATGTAAAGTGCTGTTAACTGGCTAGTACAGAGAGAAACAGACCTGAATGTTTTGAAAGCTTCTATATAATTTAAAAATAATGGAATTTTCCGAGAGGTCAGAATAATCTTTCATTATTACCACACAATATGAAAGGTTTCTTTATTGTACATTTTTACACATAATTAACTATACTGAAGAAAATTAGCAAGGTAAAGGCTTGCAAAGAAACATGAAGGGGTGTGTAAAATGCGCAAATCACAAAATTTACAAGTACTAGTGATGGAACTATACCAAATATTCCATACTAAAACCAAATAAAACACATTGCTTATGTATCCAGGTTATACATAAGCCCAATATTTGCATCTTCAGGAAAAATAAAGATATTTAAATAGCAACATCAGACATGGTAAACTAAAACAAGACTGACAGAGTTCTAAACTAAAACAAACTACAGAATGGGGTGCAAATGAATAATATAGATACTTTTCAACACTTCCAATTCCAATTTCGGGATTTCAGATTTTGAAAGAAAAAAAAAAACTATTACCAAACTTAATTTCAATGGACTCTTTAGTATTTGCGGTTGTGGTTGACACTAGAGATAATGCTAATGTACCTTTGTCTTTGAATTAGTGCCATAAATGCAGAAGACATTTCTTATTGGTGGTCGGTCCCAAGGTGTAAGTGGATTAAGAACAGGATCGCCAAGATATGATCTGAAAAATTAAAGTATTCAAAGACATGTCAGTTCAATATATATAGAACTACATATAACAACATAGAGTTGCGTAGCAGTAAAGTTCAATATAGAACGGGAAAAATCGCTCATAATCATAAATTTCTGGTAAATGAAGCCAACCTATTAATTTATAGTTCCTTTTCAAATCTTATAGTTGCAACCATATTAAAACTAATGGGTTAAAAATTTGTTTTCTTTTAGAAAGGGGAAATTTATTCTTTTGCAAACATATGTTCAATCAAATGACTCCTACTGATGTTTAGTCTTTTAAGTTATTAAGGCTTTGTTTGCGAGTTTGGAGGGGAGGTTAGGGGAGGGTTTTGATAAAAACGAAGAAACAAATGAAAGGAATAGAGGAGTGTTGGAATATATTTAGTTTCCTAATTAGTTTCCTAGTTGTTATTTTCTAGGAGAATCAAAACTTTTCCATTATTTCCTTTTATTTCTCTTTGTAATTATTTTCTCCTTAATTCAAGGAGATAACTATTTATACTTTTTCTATTTAATCCAGCCTAGAGCTGAGCAATAAAGTATCATAGCATTCTCATATATTTTCTAATAAGGAGTTTGGGAGGGGAGGAGTATGGAGGGTTCATTTTTCTTCATAACACAAGAACCTCCTAATTTGGCATTTCACGTAGAATGATCAAAATGTTCTATCAAAATTTAATGAACAATTATTGAGATAACACTCACTTCTCTAACTGGTACAAGAGCCTCTTGCTGTCTGGGTCATAATCTTCAATTGCCTTGAAAAAGGTGCCATCTGCTATTTCACGAGCTGAGAAAGATAATTGAGTAGGTAATCCACATTCCATTCCGGACAAGTTGGCCTCAGGTATTTCTGAAATTGAGGGATATGCATCAAATCCTGCGAGCAGAGGATACAAAAGGCAGTTAGGACCATAAGCATTAAGCAGCATAACAAGATAGCTCACAAGCAAATGCAAAAGTATCATCAATCTCACCTCGGGTTGAGGGAATTTCAATGTTAATTATCTTAGTTGGCCATCCAGATAAGTTTGACTTAAACTCCTCCTCTTCACAGTGATATGTATGGGTACCTGCTTGCTTTTCTCCAGAAAAATGCTTAAAATATTTATTACTTGTTCTACAATACTTGGAAAAAGGCATCATCCACAATGACGAAGCAAATGAGTTGAACATCAATCGAGCTGTTCCCTGGTACCTTAAAAAAATTATTATAAGCATGTATTAAGATAGGAATAAAACTGCATATGCAATTTTAAACTGGAATGCATCCAGTTCAATCGGTCTATTAACCAATAGCAGTTTGATGTTTATCTGGGAGTTGGCCATCATCTGGATTTGTAGGATGATAGAATAACAAGGTACCAGTTCAATCATTCCTGACAATAAGGCATGATGCATGCAATGCACAACGATGAACTCAAGCTACTATTTTCTACAAATCCAGCTTGCTGTTTAGTCAAGTATTTTCTACTTGATTTATACATGAATGCATGATACCCACTTAGCAGACAAAGAAACCCAAAACAAAAGAAAAGTTACAAAAATTAGAAGGTAACCTCAGATACTGGAAGACCAAATGTGAATCCAGAAAGTGTTGCTTCAATAGTTTCAGTTGCACCCAGAAGGGGAGCAGCTAAAACAACCAATAAGAGAAGGAAAATCAGCACATTGATATATAATTATCAGAAATACCTTTAAACTGTAACAGTGCACACAAGTCAATCATACCAACAGCAAAATAGGCATGAATATGTTGATCCAGCCATTCGATATAATGTTTTGGTGCAATTTCTAGCTTCAACCACTCCAAGAAATAACGAAAAACATTATTGCCTAATGAATGGGCAAAAACTAAAGAGGGGCCACCTCGAAGTTTGAAAGCAGTCTCAAATGTCAATCTGCAAAAATAAACACAAATTGAAAAATGTAAATATCCTCAATGCAATTAATAAACCAATTTGATCTAACTGCCTGATATTTTGAGAAAAACAAACTAACTCGGCTTTGAAAGGTGGATCTATATTCTGGTGTACAGATATTATTAGAACTTTTTCCAGTGATAATGAACCTCAGAAGAAGAAAAAAAATACTCAAAGACATCAAATGCAATTTGCACATTTTGTCTCTTTACCAAAAAATATTGTAAGACAAGATGATGAACTATTGAATTATGCCTTTCACCTTCAACCCATCCATCTACTACCAAAAACACTTATTTTCTTTATTTTTTAATAATATTTTTTAAGCGCTGCAATTGATCGAGGTTTGGGATGTCAAAATGATTGAGATTTTTTTTCCTCTTGTGAAGACTTTGTGTCTATTTCTCAAGTGCTGTTGTATGATTGATTAATTTACTGTGCCAGATTAGTGATTTTTTGTGTGTTTAAATACTTTGAAGTTGAACTCTTAGTTTGTTTAGATGAGGGTGAAAAGGTGATAGGAAGGAAACAACTCCCTTATTAGGGAGTTCAGCAATTTAAAACGGGAAGGTAATATGGGGACTGGTGTGAAATATTCCCCTTCAATCACTTGCTCCCGTCCAAATTGAGAGGCTGCTGGCTGGTCTAGGGTTTTATATTGTCTTAGAAACTAAAAAGTGGTGTTTAGCTTTTTCCCTGTAAATATGGTTATTTTAACAAAGCAAGCATACATGATTATAGTAAAATTTAATGATTAACAACCTTCTGCTTTGTTCCCTCATTAATCATTGAAGAATATATGGAGAATTAACTATTTTCAGTTCCATCAGTTCTTTCTATTTCATGTCATTCTCTCTTAAACTTCCCTTATACTCCAGGTAGAACAAATATAATATTTGTTTACGAAGTTTGCGCAGATGCAAGTATGCAATTTTACAGACAATGCAGTTAGATTGATTACCATCAGTTACACATTTGGTTAAACTTTTAAGCAGTCGAAAACTAATTGCTGAGCAAAACCAAACTGGCCTCTTGCCAAAATGTACAAATCAACCAAATGAAAACATTGTTAATGTTAATGTGTTATAAATATACTAAAGTGATAGATGATCTTGTTAAACACTACAATGCCTATTTCAATTTTGAATACAATTCGTAACAAACAATCATTTCATCCAAATAATAGCAGACAATAACAGAAAACTAAGTGAGGCAGATGCAAAGATGTAGCACACATACTTAAGTTTATGGAAGTAAAGGTCTCGTTCTTCAAGCATAGACGGTGACAGTCTCCAATCATAAGGAACAGCAATTATTGCATTAGCTTCTATGCCAAATTCAATACACCACTTAATCCATTCTTTCCATACAGACGAAAGCGGTCCTGCAAATAAAAAAGAAAGAACATCATCAAACAAACAAAAACAAAAAACTAGACCAAATACATGACAGAAACACAGTTTACTCATGAAATAGAGATACAAAACACACCTGTTATATAACCTGGATCGAGTTCAGTAATTCCAGAAAGACCGCTATCAGGACGGGACTTACAATCAGAGTGATCTGTCTGATTGTAAGGGTCTAACAACATGCACTTAAGCCAACAATTCACAGCAGAAAGAAGCTGCAAAACGAATCAATTCTCATATACAAATAGTCCTAACTCCTAACTAACTTCGAAACTCATAAACTCATCACAAGTGCTTATTTCAAACGCATAAAAACAAACAGAAAACACAACAGTGCCAGAAAAATCATGTTCAAACAGAGCAAATAAATATGCACAAATTCTTTCAACAGAAAATCCACGTGTTCATCCGCATACACGCACATATAACAGAATCAATCATCAAGAGAAAAATAAAAATATCATAAACATCTAAGAATAGTAAGATTCAATCATGATGATAAAGAAAATGCAAAACGACGTCGAAAATTATTGCGACGACGTACTTTTGTAGTATCGAGCCAAACTAAATCGAGAGGATTGAAATCGAGAGGAGAGTAAGGACAGTCAAGAATAGACCATGCTCGGAGCTGAGTAGAAGCGAAGCCAGGGATAATAATGCCGGAGAGTTTGGAGTAGTCGAGTTCGGAGGTTTCGCCGGAATCTCCTCCGGTAACGGCGAGAAACGTAAGGAGAACGGAGAAGAAGAGAAACGGTTTATTCGCCATTGCGGCAGCGAGAGAGATAGGGAAGGGAACCTATGGGAAGAAGGAAAATGTGAGTCTGAGTCTGAGCATTGATTACAGGTTGCGAACACAAGTTGTGAATAATTGAAAAATCATAATTGATGATGATGGCTTTTTGCGTTCAGTTTGACCTTTCTTAGTTTTGAACGTTGAATTATTATTATAACTATTTTTCTAGTTTATACAGGGTCCCGAGCATGACTTAGTTGGCAGAAATATCGCATGAAATATGAAGGATTGTGGTTTAAATTTTATACTTCAAGTGTTTCCGGAGCATGGTTCGGTTGGTAGAAACATTGCATGAAATATGGAGAATTGTGGTACAAATTCCGTACTCCAACGTATTCATTTTAAAGATTAAATTTTTAGTCATCGGTCTAGAAAATGTAAGATATGTTTTAGGTTTCATTTTAAAAAAAATTGTACTATTATTTAACGCAAAATTTTTATGTTAGATACTTTAACAGGTGTTTGTAGAAGTCATATTAATATAACTCGTATAAAAGTAAATGATTGATATGATAGTGTTGGTTTGGAACTTTGGAGTGTGTTTATTTCAAAATTTTAGATTCGAATTCTCCTGATAACAACTTTGATGAATTATGGATTAGTGAATTGATGAGTCCACATATTACCCCAAAAAATTCAAGTTTAGTTTAGATGATAGCTCAATAGATATGTGACATGTTGAGACATACATCCAAAGTGGCAATTCTTGATTTATCAACAAGAACTTTGTATATCAACAAGAATTTTGTATACTCTAAAAACTGTTTATGATTTATTTATTTTTTGTTATTAATTATATATGATGTTTAATTTAAGGACTAAATTAAAATAGTGATAATTTAAGAATCAAAATTGATAATTTTTTTTATTGTTATGGATCTTTTGTCTTTTGGGACTTTCTGATCTAGAACTAGAAAGTGGAAAAGGAAAAAGAAAAGAGTGGGCGAAATGGATAATAGGAAAGTTGTTGCTTGTTGGAAGTTTATGCAAACAACTAATATTTCTTCTTATGCCTATTAGAATTGGGTATGGTCGTGTGTCATGACAAGTTGGATGAAAGTTAGGGAATGGGATGGGACCATTTTGGATAATCATCATGGTCTGTTTTGTCATTGTTGAAAGATCATTTTTTCATAATAATAAATTGATTCAAGTAATAAACAAATAATAAAAAATTGAATCTTTTGTTATTTTATATAGAAAAAAAATATGTAAGAGAATAAAAAAATTAACCTATTTCTTACACAAAAAATAGTAACCTTATATATCCACAAATTCCCTAAGGCTTTGTTTGTGAGTTTGGAGGGAGGGAAATAGTGAGAAAATTAGAGAAATCTTTTATATTTTTTGAGAAAGTATTTTTTTATAGAGAATGACAAATAAATGATATGGTTTTTTGTGTTTTTGGTATTGCGAAATTTGGTGGGATATATTTTTGTGTGGAGAAACTCCAAGTTTTGTTCTCATTGAAAATAATAGGTATATGACTCTTTATATAGAGCTACATAAAAACAAATAATATCTTTAAATAATAAACTAATCTTATAAATTCTAAACAAATCCTAAATATTCTAAATGGAAATATAAATCATAAACCCTTATATTATTTTATTTCAAATATAAATCTAAAACATATTTAAATATAAAATCTTCCAAAAAATATATTTAGGCATTATTCCCAACAATAAATACTTATGATTAATATATTATGAATTTAAGAATATTATACCAATATTAATTATATTTGAAAAATTCATATAAACCCCTCAAACTCACATCCAATACAATTTTTGAGTTCCACCAAATTAGGGGGTTTTGTGTTATGAAGAAAAAATAACCCTCCAAACTTCTTCCCTCCCAAACTTCTCTATTCCTTCCACTTGTTTATTTATTTTATTTTTTTAGAACCATTCCCTCCCCTCCACTCCCCTCCAAACTCGCAAACAAAACCTAACAATAATTAATTATTGTGAAACAGCGTTACAAACTCCATATCAATGGTTTGTATCAAAAAAACTCCATATCAATGGTGGTGCTTGAACGCTGGTTTAAGGGGTGCAAATAAGCTTTGCCACTGTACTAAAATAAAAATTATATTGTACTTAAGAAATTACATATACATGTTTTACAACTGTCCTCTATGCAATTTCGTGCTTTAAAATCGCTGAATAATTAACACATTATCTATATTATTGAACAAATCTCTTTCGACATAAATATGGATTACATGAAACAAATATCAAATAAAATTCATACTATAAATGGTGCATAATTATTGATATGGTCACAACATAAATACACAATCATGCAGTTAGTTTTCTCATTGCATAATGTTGGTCAATTTTTTCTATTTATGACTTGAGTATAAGCAAACCAATAACCAATGCAAATATTGACTTCATGCAAACACTAATTTTCATATGGCTAAAATTGAAACAAATTTTTTTTATATTTTGATCCATATCAGGGTATCCACCGTCGAAGGCAGTGACTATTTCTGTCGCTAGATTGGAGGCACCTCAAAGGGTGGAATAGTTGGCCCAAAGATTTAAAGTTGCTCCATACGCAAGACGAGGATCGAACCCTCGACCATTGGTTAAGAGAGGATGAGCCCCAACCACACCCCTTGGGTTAAATTGAAACAAGTTTGTAGATGGTTTAATTGGAAACTGTAAAATAGAAATCCAAAAGATGCATTTGAACCAAATTACAAACTATAAACAAATAAACAACCAACAAAAAATAAAATAAAAAACGCACAAATATGTTATTAGTAGAATCCTCAATTGAATAATAAATCAACCAACTTATCATTATTGAAGTTAAATTAACCAAATTACAAACTATAAATAAATAAGCAACCAACTAAAATATCGAATTTTTTTATCCCAATTTTTTGGAGTTAGACTTGATAGAATCAAAGCAAAGCTATATATTCAGAAGAAAAGCCTTTTGTATCAATTCTAGCTAGAGTTCAATTGGTTAAGAGTGTAATCAAATGAATGATGGTCTATTATGTTTTTAATATTGAAATAAGTTCATCATTTTCGTTAAGTTTTAAAGAAAAATATTAATATTTTTCGTTAACATTTTTCTTTAAAACATATGTTAAGAAATTTAATATAAAAATATCTTCTCAAAAGTCGTGCATTAAATTTTCTAAAAGTCTAAATCGTTTTTTTTTATACAAAATTTCCATTTTTGGTTTGCTCAACACGGGTCATTGAGTTTTTTCACATTTCTTCAATAGTGTCGGCCCTAGTTTGGATAAAAAAAATATTTTTTCTTTAAGTTCTCTTTGTTCATGAAATAGGGATAATTTTAGGTCACTTTTGGCCTAGAATCACCCCATCTATTCCTTTTTTTCCTCTTCTTTTAATATAAATAAGTGATTTTCACATAGATTTAATTTTTCTTTTATGTTTTTTCGTGACTTTAGTTTTATCATATTATTTTTTGTAGATATTTTGCCGTTGTATGCTATTAACTTGGACACTGTAAGTTTGTTCTCAGATTCATCATTTATGTTTTTAACAAAATTGAATATGTAATTATATCTGATGTATTCTATCAATTTGAATAAATGAATATCATTTTATTTTTATAAATAAAAAAACACGGGTCATTGAGACACAAGGTAGCATAACCTCCAATTTTAAATTAACTTTGTCTAAAATCAAATATATCAAATTGATCTCTAATTTAAATAAGTTCATCTTTAAGTGGATATTTAATTTTTAAAAACATATAACAAATTTTTGCAAGATTTAGTTCATTAAATATTTTTCATCACAAGTTAGGATTCATATATTTAAGTCAAATCATGTGTTATAATTAAAAATTTTGAATTTTTTTTTCTACATTATAAAAATCTTTCTTACAAATTATTATTATTATTATTTACAAGAAAAGAATTAAATACAAATTTCAAAGTTTAAAAATTCATATTTAATTTATTTTTTGTGGGATAAATTTTTACAAAATATCATAATACAAAAATTCATTAAAAAACTTGAATTGGAGGCATCAAAGTGACTTAAAAATGGGAATATTGTGGAAATGAGAATCTGCAACTGCAACAATAAAATGTTGAATCCATAGATGCTCCAATTGCAGAAAGTCGCTTTCTATCTCACATGCCCTCTCTGGTTCGTCAATCTTTCATCTCTTCACGCTTTCCACACTTTTTATTTTAATTTATTTTTTTTAATTCTTTTTTTATATCTTCGGTTTTGAAGATTGAAGATGATTTTAATATTATTGCTTGAGTTTGAAATATATATTTGTTTAAATTGGGATTATATAAATTTATTCTTTGCAGTTCCATAGTACATTGGCTGAATTTGAAAATGTTGTTTGCAAAGATTAAAATGTTGATGCAAATACTGATTCAGCTCAAGAAATTGACCACAAGAATATAAAAACTAATTGTAGGAAATAATCTAACATATTTTAAGATTTCAAACTGACCTTATGTAAGTATTCAAAAAAAAAAAGAAAAAAGAATGAGAGAAGAGAAGTCCCACACTAGGAAATAATTTATTTGGGCAAGTGGTGTTGGCTTGCGACCTTGGAGCGTGCTCCTCTCATGGTCCCGGGTTCGATTCTCTCTGGTTTGGTGCTAATTTACGTGGGTTAGTCCATACTGAGCAAATAGACAGTGGAATTGAACCCCTTGAATTAATCGGTCTTTGAGCTGGATACTGAGTTTAAAAAAAAAACAAAAAAGTATAAAGATATAGGATATTTTCTAATATTTTAGTTCTAACAGCATATAATGGGTGAAGGTTTTCTAGAAGTACTTAAATGTAACTAATAAGCTGATAAGCACCAAACTAATTGGAACTTTGGCTACACTGTTTTTCTTAATTTCGCTGTACAATAAAAGATGGTAACAGAGTTTTTCTTAACAGAGATTTTTATCATTGATATGATATTCTTTATGATCATGATCCTATTTTCCCTAGGACTTGGCATCTGGTTGTGGAGTGTTGTGCCTTATTGTAGCAGCATTGTCCTGAGATGAAGGAATGATCATGTCCACGCCGTATTTGTTTTGTGTTACATCAACATTATATACAAAGAACTTTGCGACAACCAAAAAGAAAAGAAAGTTGAGAAAGCTTAGTACTGCCATGAATACATAATAATAATCTAAACGGGATATGTTTAGGTTATCCAAAATCCATCCCTTGTGACCATGTCTTTGGCTGATATTAGCAACGGCGGTCAGAAGGAAAGTACTGAGAAAGCTTCCTAAACCCAAGCTTGTTGTGAAATATGCTGTTCCAAGACTTTTCATGCCTTCTGGTGCTTGATCATAGAAGATTTCCATCTTGGCAATTTCGACAAAGTTATCAGCAATCCCTGATAAGGCAAACTGAGGGAGGAGAATAAAAATAGTAAGAGGAAGTATATCATGTTGGCCAAAGAGATGATTTTCTCTTGCAACACTGAGACGCTTCCTCTCGGCTAAACATGCAGTGACCATTATAAGGATGTGCAACACAAGGCCAATTCCTAGTCTTTGTAGCATTGTGATCCCTCTTGGGTTCTTCGTGTATCGCCGGATTACCGGCACAAAAACACGATCATAGACTACAATGCTTATCAACATGAATATAGTTATAAATGCTGTCAGACATGCTGGAGGAATATCAAAATGTGGTCCCATTCTCTTGTCTAGTGTGATGCCTTGTTTAATGAAGATTGTGGTCGCTTGAACTATCAGCGTGCTTGGCATAATTGTTGTAATCAAGATAGGAATCATTTTTGTCATTTGTTTGGTTTCCTCAACTTGTGTCACTGTACAAAGCATCCATGGTGACGTTTGGCCAGTCTTTATAGCCGCTTTGTCAAGGAAACTACAATTAGAGTATAGTGAGTTAGTAATTCATGCTAAAATCCCATGACATGGAAAAACAAGTATAGTGAGATTTGTAGGGATAAGAAGCAACTTGACTTAACCTCAATGAAGAGCTGCGATCGATTCTGCTTCTCCCCTTACATGCATAATCTTCCATACTTAACTCATGCAGCTCTTTTGGATCTTCTGGGAAGCATGACTTGCACTTTCGTATAGCGGCCACATAGACTTGGAGAATCCTAGTTATAGGGCTGCCTGAGGGCAATTTGTGCCTATACAACGGAGTTCCTACCAGAAAAACCAATATTGAAATACCAAGCCCAATGGTCGGAAGGCCGTATCCAACAGCCCAACCGACATTGTCTTGAATGTAAATTAAGAAAGTGTTGGAGAATAGGGTACCCAGGAAAATACTAAAAAACCACCAATTGAAGAAGGAAAGCTTAAAGGATCTCTCTTTGGGCTCGAACTCGTCAAATTGGTCTGCTCCCATTGTAGAAATGTTAGGCTTGGTTCCCCCTGTGCCTACCGCAATGATATATAGGGCAAGGAAGAAAATACCCTTTTGCAATGGTGACGCCTTGGGACAGTTGCGGTCTGCTATGCCTTGTGCACATTGTGGTGGCCTCAAAGATGGTAATGAAACTGATAGAGTCAACAAGCACATTCCCTGTTGTCAAAGAAATCATGAGCTGTATATTTTTATACTTCATAATCATGTAAAATAGGTAACATATTAAATCACATTTTTTACAACTCATTGTCAATTTTTAAGGTCAAGTTATGATGTCAAATTTGCTATTGTGATATGTCATATGTTACTTGCCACTAATTAGCATATATTTAAATGGTGACAATAAATTTCATATTTCTTACCAAGAAATAAATGATTGATGCGATCACAAAGGTCCAATATCGGCCAAGATAGGCATCAGCTATGTAAGCTCCTGCAAGTGGCATCATCCACACTGCACCCCCCAAGTTGCTTATGTTGTTTGATGATTCCACAGTACCCTCATGTAGCTTAGTTGTTAGATACACCACCAAGTTTGATGCTATTCCATAGAAAGCCATCCTTTCAAACACTTCATACCCTATAAATTACACAAATGTATACACCAAATTAATGCAGTGATTTTAATCCACAAAAATGTTGCTGAAGCCGAAGCTAGAATAACTAATAAGTTTCGAAATATTAAGGCAGCAAAAGGCTTCATTTTACCGACTATGAAGGAGCAGGCTTTCCATCTTCCAGTCTTTGATCTTAAAATTGGTCTACCTTTAAGGTCTACTGTGCCATCTTGAGTGTAATCTTCTTGTCCGTTTGCCGAGCCTTTTTCTTCTACCATTGCCATCATGATGCTGGACAAGAACAACTAATTGGCTCTTGTGTGGGGATCAAGCAAGATTGTTAGCTTTTCTCATGAGATTTTTATGTATTTAAGCATGATGAATATGATTTTAGAAGCTTAGCTTTCAGTACCTTAAGTTGTAAATTGTCCATTTGGCATGCCAACAAACAGAGAATCCTGAAGGTCGAAAACAATAATGATGCCGGATTTTTTGTTTTGTAGTTCTTGCGAATTACACATTTTTCACCTCTTTCTTTCTTTGATGATTTGTTTAGTGTTTTACCTTTAACTTACATGCCAAACTGTTATTAGATCTTTTGAAGCTGACTTGAGAATTGAGATTAACATGACAGATAAAGTCACATACTTACTTACAAAGACAAAAAATAATTCTGTTAGTTAAAATTGCTTTCAGGCCTTTCCTGAATATATTTATATATATAGATTTTATTCCCTTGCTATTTCCTTGAATGCATTTAATATATTTATGCTTCATTACCTTTCTAGTTACTGGTCATCTCTATGCTATGGCCATTCACTCGTGTCTCAATCTCTGTCTCATGTTCATCAAGCTGAATTCTTCGATACACGTCTTATTTGAATATGTACCGGTATATCTGATAGATTTAGTGTTTATTAAATTTTTTATATTAAACATTATTTGTGGACCTATCACAATTATTCATCTCAGCAGTGTACCGGTATCGGTATATATCCAAATAAAATATGTACTGGATTTATTCTTAAACTTGACTTTGAAACTAAAATTTGAGAGTTGTAATTGCCGAAAGCATTTTTATTTTTATTTATAATATAGTACTAGCTAATACTCCATATGTACACATGGATTAAGACAAAGATATATTCATATATCATATGTAGCCGGCAGGCACAACATATACAGAATATGCTTGTAACTGTTTCACACTCTAAAAAGTGTGGAAAGGAAATTTAATGTAAAAAAAGGAAAGTGTAACTTTTTCAACATCTGATTAACATTCATGGATAAGCTGCATTAATATTCTGAATTATTCTGTACAGTAAAAGATGTTGATATAGTTTTTCTCAGCTGACCTTTCCTTATCATTGATGTGAAACTATTTATGAGCATATTAATGTTTATAAACAAGAAAAGACCACTGAAGAGAAGGATTAACAGTTGTGTTTTCCTAGGAACTGGCATGATCATGTCGCGGGGTACTTTGGCTTAATCTAGCATTGTCCGGAGATAAAGCTGGGCTCATCTCCAAACTTGATTTGTTTTGTTTGACATCAACATTATATACAAATAATTTGGCAACAACCACAAAGCAAAGGAAATTGATTGAGCTTAGTACTGCCATGAATATATAATAATTATCTAAACGGGAGATGTTTAGGTTATCCAAAACCCAACCTTTGTGTCCATGTCTTTGGGTGATATTAGCAATAGTTGAAAGAAGGAAACTACTTAGAAAACTTCCTAAACCCAAGGTGGTTGTAAAATATGATGTTCCGAGACTTTTCATGCCTTGTGGTGCTTGATCATAGAAGATCTCTAACTTGGCAATTTCGACAAAGTTATCAGCAATCCCTGTCAATGCAAATTGAGGGAGGAGGATAAAAATAGTAAGTGGAATTGTATCGTGCCGGCCAAAGAGCTTATTTTCTCTTGCAACACGGAGTCTCTTCTTCTCAACCAAGCATGCAGTGACCATTATAGCGATGTGCAGCACTAGGCCAATTCCTAGTCTCTGCAACATTGTGATTCTTCTGGGGTTCCTTGTGTATCGCCGGATAATAGGCACAAAAACAAGGTCATAGACTAAAATGCTTAATAGCATAAAGATAGTTATAAATGCTGTGAGACATGCCGGAGGGATATCAAAATGTGGACCCATACTCCTGTTTAGCGTGGTGCCTTGTTTAACGAAGAGTGTGGTCGCTTGAACCACCAAGGTACTTGGTATAATTGTTGTGATCAAAATAGGAATCATTTTTGTCATTTGTTTGGTTTCCTCAACTTGTGTCACTGTACAAAGCATCCATGCCGATGTTTGGCCAGTCTTAATAGCCGCTTTGTCAAGGAAACTGTAAGCATAGAAAGGTGATGCATGCAAATTAAATTATTAATACCCAATTTTCACCACATGAAAAAAGACGGTGAAATTAGAAGCAATAAAAAGTAATTAGACTTAACCTCAAGGAAAAGCTTTGATCAATTCTATTTCTCCCGCTGTTTGCGTACTCTTCTATGCTTAACTCATGTAGCTCTTTTGGATTTTCTGGGACTTGTTCCTTCCACTTTCTTATAGCTGCCACAAAGACTTGGAGCATCCTAGTTATAGGGCTGCCTGAGGGCAATTTATGCCTATACAATGGAGTTCCTACTAGAAACACCAATACTGAAACAGCTAGTCCGGCGGTAGGAAGGCCATATCCTACGGCCCAACCTACTCTATCTTGTATGTAGACTATGAAAGTGTTGGAGAAAAGGGTACCGGTGAAAATGCTAAAAAACCACCAATTGAAGAAGGAAAGCTTATAGGACCTTTCTTTGGGTTCGAACTCGTCAAATTGGTCTGCTCCCATTGTAGAAATGTTGGGCTTGGTTCCTCCTGTTCCTACAGCAATGATGTACAGAGCAAGGAAGAAAATACCCCTCTGCAATGGCGACGCCCTGGGGCAATTTTGGTCTGCAATACCTTGTGCACAATGCGGTGGCCTTAGAGATTTTACTGAAACAGCTAGAGTCAACAAACACATTCCCTGTGGCCAAAGAAAATAATAGCATGTATGTTTTTAATCACATGAGTAACAAACTAAATAACATAATATTCATCCAATAACTTTATCTACCACTAAGTAGCATATATTCAAATGGTGAATATAAATAAATATCATTGCATACCAAGATATAAATGCCTGATGAAATTACAAAGGTCCAATAGCGGCCAAAATAAGCATCGGCGATGTATGCTCCTACAAGCGGCATCATCCACACCGAACCCGCCCAGTTGCTAACGTTGTTTGAAGATTCCACAGTACCCTCATGAAGCTTGTTTGTTAGATAAATTACTAAGTTTGAAGCTATCCCATAGTAAGCCATCCTCTCAAACACTTCATACCCTATAAATTACACAAAAATGCATAATAGTTCATGTCACAAGAATTTCTTTTGGCGCTCTCTCAGTTTTCTTCCGTTCCCCCTGAAATTACCAAAATACTTCTTCCGCTACTTAAATAATGAACGTGTAAAATCTTCGAAATTTCATGTTCGGGAGTGTTTTTTTCTCAAATTTCTCATTTTTATAACGTCTGTCACCTAAGTAGCGGACGTGTAAAATTTTGAAAATTTCATGTTAAGAAGTGTTTTTTCTCAAATTTCTCATTTTTATAACATCTGGTACTTAAGTATCGAACTCAGTTCAGTTCGCTACAATTCACTACTTAAGTAGCTAGTAGACGTGTAAAATCTTTGAAAATTTCATATTAGGGAATGTTTTTTTCTCAAATTTTTCATTTTTATAACGTCCGCTACTTAGGTAGAGGAAGGGTAAAATAGAAAACTAGAGGGGCACGTGAGAAATATAGGGTAAAATCTCTCATGTCATTATATGTGAAAAAACAATAACATATGGAAAAAAGAGAAAGATTTGAGTATCTTTCATAATAGCCTTTAAGGAAGCAAAAAGCTTCTTTGTTTATACCTACTATGAAGGAGCAAGCTTTCCATCTTCCAGTTTGTGATCTTAAAACAGGTCTGCCTTTAAGGTCTACTGTACCATCTTGAGTATAATCTTGTTCACCACTCGCAGAGCCTTTTTCTTCAACCATTACCATGATGCTAGAAAAGAACAACTACTTATGTTGTGTTAGTTATTATGTTGGGAATCATGCAAGGTTATTACTTGCTTTATTTTTTTCTCATGAGCTTTTGATATATTTAACTTAAGGACGGGGAATTTGATTTTAGAAACTTGGCTTTACCTACCTATATTTATATGTTGTCCATTTTGCATGAGCTAACCAACATATCAATTTTAAAGCCGAAATAAAAAAGGAATCAGATAGATTTTTGTTTTGCATTTCTTGTTTTTTTCACAATTTTTGTCTTTTACTTTGAGTTATTTTATTTTGAAATCAAATTTTATACTCTATCATGTCTCACGAATAAGCAAGCACTCACGTTCATTTAATAACTAATGCATTTGATCTATAATATATTTAGTTTATAGATCAAATATATTAGCTATTGAATAGGCCTAAAAAATCAATTTTTGCTTATGTATGAGACAAGAGGAGTTATCAATTTTAGATGGTTAATATAGTGTAAAGTATATTCTAAATAATTAATTAATGAGTTGCGACGTCATTTTATTATATTTATTTTAATTATTTATTAAATATAGTTTATTACTTACAGTATTTAAATTGTGTTAACCATTTAAGCGTGTTTTTAATTTGAGCTAATAAAAATAATGAATTAGATGAGATAACTTCACTTATACTATATTTGATTTTAAAACCATTTCTAAGACTCAACAAATTACAGGGTAAGAAACTAGACAAAAATTAAATTTTTCGTGTTTCGTACTAAACCACATGACAACTTTTAGACTCAAATATTAATTATTTAAAATATCTAAATAATATTTTGTTTATTAAATATTGTAGAAAACAAGTTGTTGAGTCTCTTAAAAGTTTATCTTATTTATATTATTATTTCTTGTGTGATTTTATCTAGTATTTTCTTACACATTTCAAACAGAGCTAAGTTGTTGAAATTAGATGTGAAATTTATGTCTAATGTATCATTTTTCTTCTTTATGAGGTTTGGCTTGGTGGTGTTTACATATTAACTTATTCATCAAGGTATCATTGGATCGTTGAAGATGACGTGATATTGACATTGCACAAAATGTTGTATGCTTTTTTTATTCTAATTGTCATCGATCGTTATAGATTGTTTGTAATGCTTTGTCCCTCCGTACGTGTCTCTATCTTGTAATCATTGTTAATTTAGGCTGCTTCATATTTTCCTGACAAACTATAGTACAAATTTACCAAAAAAAACAAAAACTAAAGATAGTGTTAGATGTTGATTTCTAAAAAATGATTAAGAAAAAACTAAAATGATTTTATATAAAGAATTGTTCATTAAATTATTTCGAAATAGTTGTTAATATAACATTTCTCCTCTCCTCGTATTAGTCGAATATTAAAAAAAAAAAAAAAAAGAAGTATGTCATGTGTACGTATGCTTTCATTCTGGAAAATATATTGAATGATCATTTTGAATTTTTGGAATTTCAATTATATGAAATAGATTAAAAAGAATATAGGCAGATAATAAAATAATTTTTACAATGTCAACCAATCAAAATCATATTTTTCGCTATATCATCTCACTAAACCACACTATTTTAATATGACATGAAATATTTAAACATTCTTATTAGTTGCCAGTCTAAAATAGTTCTTTTTTATTAGTTGACAAAGAATAATTTTTATTCAAGAGGAGTATTTTTGCGATTATTTATATAAGTATCTCAATTTCAAAATAAATAAATAAAAGTTCCATTATAAGTTTATAACCATCAATCAAAAAAGATAGAAATTTATGCTCTCAAATCAAAGGCAATCTGTGTTTACACATAGATACAAATATCAATTTTCAAAAGCAAATCAAATAGAATTGGCAAAGAGGACTGAATGTCAAGTATATTTGGCTTCGATCCATAACCATGTATTAAGGCTCTGTTTGATAAATCAAATAAGTTAGATTATAGCTTTTAGCTTATAAGTTAAAAGTTTTGTTTGGTAACAGTTTTTAAAAAAGAGTTTATAATTTATTTTACTAGCTTATAGCTTATTTTTCAAATGCTATTTCAAGTAGCTTATGAGCTTATAGCTTATTATCTTTTCTTCCAATTTTACCCTATCATCTTACTTGAAAAAAATTAAATATTAATTAAACATAATATTTTTATGTCATTTCATACTTATAAGCTAGTTCAACCGCTAATTTTACCAAACACTACAAATTCAATCAGTTAGCTTGTTCGCTATAAGCTAAAAGCTAGCTTATAAGCTCATCCGCTATAAACGTTTATCAGCTAATTCGCTATTTTTTACCAAACAGAACCTAACTAGCCTGACATGCATATGAATTTGTGACACTTGGAAACAGAACCTATGATGTGTATTTAAGATGCAAAGAAAGTCCAACTAACAAAAATATTAATACTTGAAAAAATGCAAGACAAATTTAGAGTTACATACTTACATTATATAATGAATGATATGGTTTTTTTTGTGTTTTTGGTATTGCGAAATTTGGTGGGATATATTTTTGTGCGGAGAAACTACAAGTTTTTGTTCTCATTAAAATAATAGGTATATACTCTATATATAGAGTTACATAAAAATAAATAATATCTTTAAATAACAAACTAATCCTATAAATTCTAAAAAAATACTTAAGATTCTAAACATAAATATAAATCATAAATCCTAATATTATTTTATTTTAAATATAAATCTAAACTATATTTAAATATAAAATGTTCCAAAAAAGATATTTTGGCATTATTCCCAACACTCCTCCTTGACTGGATATCTTTTTGTTGTATCCAATCTGAGATTTGCGCTGAAATTTTATTTTGTTTTTTGTTTCTCAATCCTCCTCTTTGACCGAATATCTTTATCTTGTATCCGACCTGGGATTTGAGTTGAAAAAACCTTCTTGAACACTCATCCTCGACTGAATATCTTTGTGCTGTATCCAACCTGAGATTCATGTTGATTTTGTTGTTGTTGTTCATCCACATCAATTGTTTTTTTTTTTTTTCTATATCTTCATATGAGACTTGAGCTTTTTTCATGTATATGTTTTGGTTATTGGTTATATAATACAGAAACCATCTCGCATATAACATATGGTCATATGAGACTTGAGCTTTTTTCATTGAAACTATCTCGCATATAACATATGAAAGATCATATGAGACTTGAGCTTTTTTCATTAAAACTATCTCGCATATAACATATGAAAGGCCATATGAGACTTGAGCTTTTTTCATGTATTTGTTTTGGTTATGGGTTATATAATACATGAAACTATCTCGCATATAACATATGAAAGATGTAGGTTATGGTTATGGTTTTTTGTTATGAATTTTTTTTTTTTCACATCTTCACAATAAAGATGCAGTCATGGTTTGGGTTGTTGATTTCGTGATTTCTTCTTTTTCATCTTCTTCATCATCATCTTCTTCTTCCATCTTCACAGGTCTGAACTTTAGCGCTCTGATACCACTGATATGGTTTTTTGGTGTTTTTGGTATTGCGGAATTTGGTGGGATATATTTTTGTGCGGAGAAACTCCAAGTTTTTGTTCTCATTAAAATAATAGGTATATGCTCTATGTATAGAGTTACATAAAAACAAATAATATATTTAAATAACAAACTAATCCTATAAATTCTAAAAAAATTCTTAAGATTCTAAACATAAATATAAATCGTAAATCCTAATATTATTTTATTTTAAATATAAATCTAAAATATATTTAAATATAAAATGTTCCAAAAAAGATATTTTAACATTATTCCCAACAATAAATACATACGAAGATTGTCTTACGCTCATTCATTCATTTATTTATTGTTAATATTTGTGTGGAAAAACAAAAACATTAATCGAGAGTCAAATACTTCAAGTTGTTAGCACTTGTCACTATAGGCCCAGTATATTGGAAAATAAACAAAGCAATACTAATATCTTAAGACGATTAAAAAGTCGTTCAAAAGAATAAAAAATATGTAATCACATAAAAAATGAAGTTCCACTCGCATAAACAAGATACAATATACTAAATACTTATGGTTCTGTTTGGTAAATCAAATAAGAGAGCTTATAAGCTAAAAGCTATGTTTGGTAACAGTTTTTAAAAAAAAACTTATAGCTTATTTTACTAGCTTATAGCTTATTTTCCAAATGCTATTTCAAGTAGCTTATGGGCTTATAACTTATAGCTTATTATCTTTTTTTTCAATTTACCTCTATCGTCGTCTTACATAAAAAGAATTAAATTTTAATTAAACATATCTTTTTTATATCATTTCATACTTATAAGCTAGTCTAACCGCTAATTTTACCAAACACTATAAATTCAATCAGTTAGCTTATTCGCTATAAGCTAAAAGCTAACTTATAAGTTATCTGCTAAGCTCATTCGATATAAGATAGCTTATCAGTTATCCGCTATTTTTTACAAAACAGAGTCTATATTGATCTCCACGGAGCACATATTAACTCTAAGTCCTTTAGTTTCATTCAACATGTCTGGAATGAGGGAGAATAATTTTAGGAGACAAAACTCTTATTTTTGTTACTTCTTTATCCCCCCATCCGATAGATCCCCGTCCTTGACCAATAAAGGACGAATTCAAGAGGAAAGAACTAGTGAGAATCACATGTCCCTCAGTTTTTGTTGCTTCATAAGGATTTGTTACTTCTTTGTTCCCCATCCAGTAGGTTCCCACCATCCTGACTTAGAAAAGGAGTGATTTAAGAGTAGAGATTTGTCGAGAATCACATACTCCTCGATTTTTTCTTCCATTATGTGGAGAGTCTCTGCTTCTTTATCAAGATAAAGTTCATGTTCAACAAGTGCATTCCATCTTTGCCAAAAACATCTGTTGGTAAGTAATAGTACTCATCTTTCTCTTTATGACATTTGTTACTTTTAACTTGTTCATTTTTCATTTTTTACATGGATTACTCATTAAGTTCTATGTGGTTTATTTTTTCTTTTAATTTATTTTTAGTCATTCTAGAAAAATTGGGTCAGTTATAGAATTGTTAAACATATCATGATTCACGATTGAGGTTTTAAAATGAATTTGCAATGCATCACAATTTTTTATAGTTTGAATAATTTTTGCAGTGTTGATAGATAACTAAGTTTCAATTTGTATTGAATCTTTTGCAGCTTATGTTATGTAATAATTTATGTTTGTGTTTTTCAATTTTTTGCCAATTCCTTTTGGTTCATAGCTAAAAGGTTTTCACAAGTGCCTCAATGGGAGAAGAAGTTTTGTTATTCGGTTGGCTCGGTTCTATGAAAAAAGGTAATTTATGTCAAGAAGTCAATGTTTATGCATCCTAATGTGGTATAGTGGAAAAGTCGTTCCACTTTACCACATCAGGATGTATAAACATAGACTTTTTGACATCAATTACCTTTTTCCATGGAACTGGGCCAACCGACTAACAAAACTTCTTCTCCCACTGAGGCACTTGGTGGGAGAAGAAGTTTTTTTATTCGGTTGGCTCGGTTCCATGGAAAAAGGTAATTGATGTCAAGAAGTCAATGTTAATGCATACCAATGTGGTAAAGTGACTTCTCCACTTTACCACATTAGGATACATAAACATAGACTACTTTACCACATTGGGATGCATAAACATTGACTTCTTGACATCAATTACCTTTTTCCATGGAACCGGGCCAACCGAATAACAAAACTTCTTCTCTCACTGAGACACTTGTGAAAACCTTTCAGCTATGACACAAAAAGAATAAATAAAATAATTGACAATTTAAGGGCTAACCTATTATCACACAGAGATAACATACCCTAAAATTTAATTCTGAGATAATGTGGCAAAAAATTTAAAACACAAACATAAATGATTACATAACATAAGCTGCAAAATATCCAATACAAACTGAAACTTAATTATCTATCACCACTGCAAAAATTACTCATACTATCAAAAATTGTGATGCATTGCAAATTCATTTTAAAACCTCAATCATGAATCATGATATGTTTAACAATTCTACAACTGGTCCAATTTTTCTAGCATGACTAAAAACAAATTAAAAGAAAAAAAATAAACCACGTAGAACTTAATGAGTAATCCATGCAAAAAATGAATTAAAGTAACAAACGTCATAAAGAGAAAGATGAGTACTATAACTTACCAACAGTTGTTTTTTGCAAAGATTGAATGCACTTGTTAATCATGAATTTCATCTGGATCTGGATAAATAAGCAGAGGCTCTCCGCATCATGGAAGAAAAAGTCGAGGAGCCTGTGATTCTCTACAAGTCTCTACTCTTTAATCAGTCCTTTTATATCTCAGGATGGTTGGAACTTACCGGATGGGGGGACGAAAAAGTAACAAAGCCTTCTCAAGCAACAAAAATTGAGGGGTCTACGATTCTCACTAGTTTTTTCCTCTTAAATTGGTCATTTGTTGGTGAAGGACGAGGATCTACTAGATGGAAGGACGAAGAAGTAACAAAGTCTTCCGAACCATATTATGTTGCCTATGGATGGGAATCAAACCAACATCAAAATTATTAAACAAACAAACTGCAAAGCAATAGCCCATGGTATCCAAACACCAATGATCATCCAACATCAAGACAAGGCTCAACTAACCAAAAGCAAAAGAACAAGTCACAACAACCACCAAAACACGGCATGAAAAACACAAAACATCAAATTAATTCATACAAATATGCAAACACTACAAATGAAAACAAGAAATGGTGTAACTCTAAAAAAGAAACATCAAGATCTAGTTACTTCACTACAACTCCAAAAAAGCATATCACAATCATTATCATCATCAATGTTAATGGTTGAAAGTAAATCGGCTAATTTTACTTCCTTACATAACCAAAAACCTACAAAGTCTCTTAATGACATTTGATAAATCAATAAGTAGATTCTTTCTATAATAGTGTTTGGATTACAAAATCATGATACAATTTGGTATAGTTTAGAGTTGTGTCAAAGTAGAAAATGAGTTAATATCTGATCTGACAGTTATGAATCAAGCCTGAGCATTTTAAGACAAATTATTTCAAATAATCCTATTCCTTCCGGTAGGAAACAATTTGTAATTTCTATTTCAAATAATCCTATTTTTCATAACAATGATTTACACTTTCTTTAAATTTTAAACCAAAATCAGTCACAGAGTAACACATCTCACAAAAATAGAAAAGGTAACTTGAATTACTACAAACTAGGGGTGGACATCGGTTCTGATACTACAACAACAAAAAATTACATAATACACACAAAAATACACTTAAAATACAATAAGATATTACAAAATTATCATAATCAACTTAATTCAAATTAAACAGTTTGGCCCATAAATGCATATGGATGATTTTATGCAGGTTGTTGATTTTTTCCATGAAACCTAAAAATAAACAGAAGACATAAATCGAAGATCAATATAAAAAATACAAGAAAAAAAATAAACGATTAAGTAACACAAATAAACTATCAATATACCATAGATCAAATAAAAATAGTTTCACTACCAAAAAAAAGTTAAAGAACATAGATCAAAATGAAAAACAAAATACAAGAATAAAAGATCAATGAAGCTAATAATCCCAACAAACACAAAAATAGATTGAGAGAGAGAGAGATTCGCGTGCTCTTGAAGAATGAGGGAGAGGATATGTGAACTAAGGAATGGAAGAAATGAACAAAGAGGAATAACGCCGTGTGAAGTAGCCGCCGCTGTGTTCTTGGTTTGCTAGGGTTTGAAAATGAATGAAAATGCAAAACATTGGCTTTAAATAAGGAAAAGTAGGGTTTATTTGGGCCAACCAAAATGTTGAGGCTTACAATTATTATAAAAAAAAGAAACATAGTATTGATTCGGGTTCGAGCTTCGATGGGCTGAAACCTTCCAACCGGACCCGCCCATTTGAACCCATAAATACCCATGGATAACCCTTCTTCAACCCACGCGCCCAACTGGAACCGACCCGTTTTCGCTTTTCGACTTGGGCCAAATGGTTTCAAATAGTTTGGGCCGGTTATGTCCAGCCCTACTACAAACTACAAAACACAAATTTTAGAACCAAATGATTCATACAAGCTTATGACACATTCAATTTCATTTTGATGATTTTAATAAAGTACTAATTTTGGAATCAAACGATTCATACAATATGGGAAACATTCAATTTCTTCAGACTCAATCAAAACATACCTAATTACCATTGTGAAACCAAATGATGAAAAAATTGGAAACAATACATAAAAAATTGAACAATAATCTACTGAGAAATGGAACCCGGTTTTGAAGGTTGGATGAATTTGAATCTTGAAACTAAGGGTCTATTTGGCAACACCACCAAACTAACTTATAGCTTATAAGCTAAAAGACATGTTTGGTAACAACCTTTTCAACACTGACTTATAGCTTATTTTACTGACTTATAGCTTATTTTCCATAAACTATTTCAATTAGCTTATAACTTATAGCTTATCATCTTTTCTTTCATTTTTATCCTTATGATTTTACCTACAATCTTGTTTTACCCTTTTATTTAAAACCTTACGTTTGATATTACTTTAAATGACATTTTATTACAATTTGAAAAGGTGAGATAAGGAGAAAATAGAATCCATTTTCCCTTAGATATTATTATTACTAACAGGATTCTTAAAGTGGCATTGTTTGAAGTAGTAGATAATGATCAACTAGTTTGGTCCTATGATAATCATGGTTGTTATAGTGTAAAAAGTGATTATAATCTATTGATGAAATGAACAGGAAGAGGTGAAGTATTGACAACTTCGGAAGATTGAAATTCAATATGAAAAATTCATGCACCTCCAAAAGTTAAACATTTCATTTGGAGAACTTGTAAAGGATGTTTGCCGACCCGATAATGAGCTCCATTAAGGCTCTGTTTGGGAAGGTAAATATGCTAGCTTATAAGCTAAAAGTTCTGTTTGATAATAGTTTTTAGAAGAGCTTATAACTTATAAATTATTTTTCAAACGTTATTTCAAGTAGCTTATATTTTACCCTTAAGTTCTTACTTGAAAAAAATTAAATATTAATTAAACACATTTTTTTTATGTCGTTTCATACTTATAAGTTAGTTCAACCGTTTATTTTACCAAACACAAAAATTCAATTAGGTAGCTTATTCTCTATAAGCTAGAGCTATAAGCTACCTTATAAGCTCATCTGTTATAAGTTAGCTTATCAGTTATTCGCTATTTTATATATTTTTTTATAGAACAGAGCCTAAAAGATTCATCATTAAGGGACTTGATTACAATTCATGAGTGGAACAATTTTTAATACAATCTTGGCAATTTAGGTTTATTCCAAAGTTTGGTTTAAAACAAAAGTGCATGAGAACCAAACTGAACTATTTTTTTAGTTCGGATAAATTCAATCGAACCGCAATTGTTTAACATGAATTGAACCAGTTTGGTTAACCACTTTAATTTAATTGGTTTCGACTGAATTGAATGTTACAACTATAACCAATTTCTCAAACCATGAAACAACTAAACAAGGATAAACATGTTTTAAGAAATAGTTCAAATTTACTTTGCTCACTCAATATAACTTTCGAACTCACTTAATTTCATATCATACGGTCTGAATGGTATCAATAAAGTGCTAAACTAGTAAAGTACTATGCATTTACATTTTTTGAGTTTGAAATGCTTCGGAAGATAACTTAAGAGAAATCACTAAGTTTTAGATTGTATATTAATATGATCAGTTATATTTTTTTACATTTAAACTCAAAGTTAGACTTATTCTCCATATTTAAACTAAACCTTAAAAAAATCATCTTTAATCCCCTCAATATGCCCTAAGGCACTTCAACATGTTCTGAAATTTTGGGGACCTTAAAGCATACTGAGGGGCCTAAAGAAGATTTTTTCTTTAGTCATCAACCTAGTTAGGCCTAGTGTTATACAACATCATATAACTTCTTTTGCTTTATTTGTAAAATATCATATAACTTTTTATGTTGGTAAATTTAGAAAGTTACTTTCTGAAATCTTTTCTGTTCGGTTTGTAACTTCCAAAACCCATAAATTTTTAATTTTTTTCATATGTTGTTAATTTTGCAAGTTACCTTCCAAACCCAGAGTGTTCAAACTATAGCCTTCAAAGTTTGAGGAGACCTGAGAGCAATGCAGGAGGCTAGAAGAGCAATTTTTTCTGCCGTTTGTATGTCGGCTCATGGGCTAACCATGGCCCAAGCTAAGAAATTCAAACAAAAAAAAAATAAAATAAAAATTGTAGCGGGAACAAGTGGTGGGAAATTGCTACAAAAATCGAAAACAAAATGGCGCCAGCATTTTAACCAATATTATGAAATCCATTAAATCCTCGCGCCTCTATTTATCATTTTTAAAACAAAAGATCTGAGCCGTCCACGTAATCTCCAAAACCACCATAAGAACCTTCACTCTCTTCTTCCCCTCGATTTCCGAAAACACAAAAAAGACAAACAAAAATGGAAGATTCTGGAAAATCCATCATCAACAGTAGCAGTAAATTATTGAATCCATGGACGCTGCACTTTCAGAAACTCGCTCTCGAACTCAAATGCCCTCTCTGGTTCGCACTTTTATCATTATTATTATTTTTCTTCATTTTTCATTTTTCTTAATTTTTAATTATTTAGGTTTTGAATTCATTTGTTTTCGTAATGGATCTTGTAGCTTGAGCTTGTTCAAACAACCGGTTTTGCTTCCTTGCAATCACTTGTTCTGCAGGTTCGTTAATTATGTTCTTCGTGTTAATTAATATTTCTAGGTTATTAATTTAATTTAATTTAATTTAATTGAATCTCGTTTTTTTATTTATTTAAAATTTGTAGTTCCTGCTTGGTGGATACTACTGAGATTGGTGTTTGTTCTAAGTGTGCTCTCTGTAATACTAAGTACGCTCAATCAGGTAACTAATTAAGTTATTAATTATGTAGATTATTATGTAGTTATTAATTAATTCAATTATGTGTATGTTCCCATTATTTTATTTGTGAGAAGATGCAAGTTTGTTAATATGCTATTGCTGGCTTTAGGTTTCACTAATTTTTATTTATTTATTTTAATTTATGATTAGTGTACTTATGTGTTGATTATGGATGGCAGATGTAAGGCATTTGTCTTTTGTTGAAAACATGGTAGCGATTTATAAGAATTTGGATGCGACTTTTTGTTCTAATGCGTTTCAGCAAAGATCTTCTGGTGAGTTGATTTGCTTTTGTATTTGTTGATGAATGAGAAAAATTTAGCTTATTGCTTGATGTTGGTTTGATTTGTTTTTTGTTAATTGATTAATGTAGATAACACAAGGGTTTTGGAGCAATGCCAAACTCTTCACAATTCAGCAGGTGGTAATAAAAAGGCTGATAAGGTTCTGCAGAATTCATGCATTTCAAATGGAGTTGGGGTTGTTCGGAATGTCAAATCCAGAATTACAATGAATGGTAAAGCTGAGGAGCTTGAAATGTCTCGCAGAGGAGGGGCTAACAACCACGTTGCAGCGAAGCCTAATTCAACGAGATGTTCCCAAACAGAAATTGGGGGTCATATGGAAATGGATTTGAATCAAGTGACACAATCAGCACCTGATAGCCCTCCATTTTGTGATACCAAAGGTTCTGATAATGGTTGCAGCGATCAAAACAGTGAGAAGGTTGGTTTATTTATTTATTTATATTCTGGTCATGATTATTTGTGTAGTTAAGAGCAACTTCATATATTTAGTAGGCCAAATGCACTTTCAGTTTGACCTTATTCTATTCAATTTTTCATTTCAGCCACTCAATCTTGAGAGATCTGAAAATTCATCACTGAAAAGACCAAACACAGGAAAAGGTAACTTGAAAGAAAGAATGGCCCAGTTCAGGTCTGAAAGTTCTGCCTCTGAAAATGATGATCTTATGAGAGATCTTAAGAGACAAAAGAATCTTACTAATGGAGATGGTATTATTCAACAAAGCACCTCATATCATAATAAGCTCGTGGTTTCTCGCTGTGACTCTGGCACTAATTATGAAAAGGATCCTAGTGCACTCATTCCTTCAAATGCACCAAATGACTTGGGTCCAAATACTAGCATCTGCTTGTTTTGCCAGTCCTCTAAAATTTCAGAGGTAATATATGACATGCACTAATTTCTTGCATTTAATCAGTGCCTATTGATACTCCTTTTCCTAGAGAGCTATCTTATTCTCATATTTGCCACTAATCTATTTGGTGAAACTATTCTCCTGGTTTTCATTGGGGATTTTTGTAGGTTACTGGGCCACTGCTGCATTATGCAAATGGGATTTCAGTTGAAGGAGATGCTGCAATGAAACCAAATGTCCTACACGTGCATAAAGTCTGTATCGACTGGTAAGCTAATCTATCATGTGTATTCATTGTTTACTATGATAGATCCTGGATATGTTTTTGGTGGAATCATTCAAAACGGATATTGAACCTTTGTTGATCACGGCTGTTCAAATATTTCTTAATATGCATAAATCAACCTTTTTGTTCTCTTTTAGTTTTGTTGGTATTTGGCTGATGAGTTTGGTGTTAACTTTGGGAACCCAGGGCACCACAAGTGTATTTTGTTGGCGAAACTGTTAAGAATTTGAAGGCAGAAGTGGCCAGGGGAACAAAGCTTAAATGCACCAAATGCAGTCTAAAGGGAGCTGCTCTTGGTTGCTATGTCAAATCATGTAGAAGAACTTATCATGTCCCTTGTGCAATGGACATCTCTACTTGCCGCTGGGATCATGTACAGTTTTCTTATATTAGTGCTTTGGGATTATTTTTCAACAAAAGTTTTTGTTTACGTTTCTGTGCATTTATTTGAACTTTGTTGATGCATCTCTGGTTCAGGTGGATTATCTCTTGCTATGTCCTGTTCATTCAAATGTCAAATTTCCAAGTGAGAAATCCAGTCATAATAAACATGCAATTCAGAACCATCCTATTTCATCTCATCTGTAAGTTTATTTAAGTACTATTTAAATTTGGTAGCATGTAATTAATTTATCATTCTCTTGTATAAATACTACTCTGATATAAATTCTCTGATATAAATACTAGAGCATATTAAATACTACTTTGATATACATTCTAATATAAACCGGAGCATATTAAATACTACTCTGATATAAACTAGAGCATATTAACTACTACTCTGATATACATTCTCTTGTAGCATAGTATTTTCATAATGGCATGCACTGCATACCCAAAGATTAGAGCATAAACTAGATCACATTGTAACACTTGAGTGCAGATGGTCATTGATATGGTTTACAATCCAATTAGGGCTGAAGGACTATTGTAATAAACATAAAATAAATTCAAGTAAAACAATATGCACCGATATTCTAATATGCTCTAATAACTCACTCAAGTATTTATTATTTTTGAGTGGATTTCAGGGTTAAATTCACTGCAATTTTTTTATTACCAAAATAGTATATGTACACGAGGAAACTATTAATTTGCTATTATGATCATACTCATATTTACATCTTGTTCGATATTGTTTCTAAGGTTATCTATTTGCTGTTGCTGTAGGCCATTTCAACAGTCAGATCAAATGTTGGAAGCTTCACAACATTATGGTAAAAAAATGGTTTTCTGTGGGTCTGCTCTATCAAATGAAGAAAAGGTCAGTATTGATGTTGTCTTCTTTCGGTGATTAAGTCTTTTGTTCCCTTCATTATCATAACTGTTTGTTTCTTAGACCTGTGGGTATAAGAAGAGTGGGATGGGGGTATTGAGAGTGTTCAGCATCATAGCAATTTAGCAAACTTCTGACATGGTGTTGAGTGGAAGGAGGGATGTCAGTTATAGGAATGATAATATGTTTGTAGGAGAGTGGAAGAAAGAGAGGTATGAAGAAATTCAGGGAATTTTATTTGTTGTTTTGCAATTATACATTCTGTTCCTGGAACCCAAAAGAAATTCTAGAATTTCTTTCTGTTAAAGGAGCCAGTCCCTTATATCTTATCAATGAAACTAGCTCCTCGCTCTTTCTTGTGGACCTCCGGTTACACTTTTGTTGGAGTATTGCATTACAAATGTGTAGAATGTGTGCTGAATCTTTAGCTGAAATCTCTTTTGGTGATGAAATCACTCATAA
This sequence comes from Trifolium repens, assembly GCA_030408175.1. Lineage (NCBI taxonomy): Eukaryota > Viridiplantae > Streptophyta > Magnoliopsida > Fabales > Fabaceae > Trifolium > Trifolium repens. The sequence continues at coordinate 48,226,730 of CP125848.1, forward strand.
AACTTGCAACACTGACCCTCCCAATCGACTGAACATGAAAATGGCACATCTGGCACCAAAAATTTCCAATTTTTTTAATGATGAGGGTCAACTAGGGGAATGAAAGGCCTTAAATTGATGGATGGATTAAAGGTGAAAGACATAGTTCAATAGTTAATCATGTTTTACAATATTTTTCGTAAAGAAACAAGATCTTCAAATTGTGTAATGATCTCTCTTGGTGGTTTCTTGACGAGACTTATTAATTCATTAGCATGGGGAAAATGTCATTCTTAAGTTATTTGCTATTATGACAGGCGTAGAAATCATGATTTAAATTTAAATCATGGGTATATATATCATGATAAGATCAAATAGAAATTAATGTACCTTTCTGTAAGCTGCTACAGCCTACAGTACACCTTATGCTTTGTATATCAATGTCATTATTAACTAACTAATATTTTTCTCCTCTTGATGGTGCAGGTGCTATTGATTAATTTTGCAAGCAAGGTTGGTGCTACAGTGACCAAGTGTTGGACCTCAAATGTCACCCATGTGATTGCAGCAACTGATGCAAATGGAGCATGCTCCAGGACATTGAAAGTTTTGAGGGCGATTCTAAATGGACAATGGATCCTAAAAATTGACTGTATGTAATTTAGGCTTCCAATGTTAATTTGCTGATTTGATGCTCATTTTATTTTGGTTATTGACTCACATTGATGAATTACTTAATGGCTTATTTCTTTGGTTTTTACTTTGCAAAACTGTAATGTCTTCAATTTATATCAGTTCATCTTTTGAGTGTGGATTTGGAAGATGACTTTTAATTTGGGGAGACAAAGAGAACGAAATCAATTTTGTTCCATATATTTTGTTTTCATCTTGCAAACTATAAATGGACCCCTCAATAAAATGTTCATTTTAATCTGAAGTATTTACTTGATTTTGAGGTAGTAATTAAGTTTTATTGAAAACTTGTACATTGGGATAGTGGTTTCTCTACTCATACATGTCTTGAAATACCTCCAATATATTATGATACCTTTGGAGGTGGATTCTGTTGGGGCTGGGGATGAGGAATAGGGAAATATGAAATTGGGATGGAGTGCATATGTACTGTTGAGCCCTGTTAATTCATTAAGACAGGTTTCCTATTTGTTAATTCATTAAATTTTTTAATTAGTATTGATATCTTGAAGCTTAATTTTATCTACTCCACCCTCTTATGCATTTTATACTCTTATATTTATTCATGTTTTTGTATTCATGTTATTCTATCTATGCCTATCTTGTGCTGTAGGGATAAGAGCATGCATGGAAGCGATGGATCTTGTAGATGAAGAACTGTATGAAGTTGTTCTTGACAACCAAGGGTGTCAGGGCGGCCCAAAAGCTGGCAGACTTAGGGCATTGGCCAATGTAAGTATTTTTTCATATTGCATTTTATGTTCTTGCAAGTCCATGAAATATCATTTACACTATCAATTAGAATATCAAGCATATTGATCAATTTTTTGAATTACAGTTGTGTTGTGATCTTTGATTTTGTGAAAATATTTGGACAAATGGGACTAATGTGACCACATTTCTGTTTCAATATGGTTACAAATATCACATAAACCTTTATGTTGCAATTTTAGTTGCAGAATTTAAAATCATGGTGCCGATTATTGACTTACTATTTTCCTTGCCTTGCAACTGAAATATCTAGATGAATAAGATCATTGTTCTTTTAGCTTACTAATGACTTTACAATTTAAGTTATTTTAGCCTCCATATATCTATTGATATTCATTGTTAAATTACTTGGGTAGATCTGTTGTGAATTCTCTATTCTGATTGTGATTGTAGGAGCCAAAGCTATTCAGTGGCTTAAAGTTTTACTTTTCTGGTGATTATGATTTGAGTTATAAGAAATATCTTGAAGAGTTAGTTGAAGGGGGAGGAGGTGCTGTTTTGAAAAGCAAGGATGAATTGGAAGTAGGAAGAGATGCAAACTTGCTAGCTGTTTACAATCTTGATCCTCCACAAGGATGTAAGCTAGGGGAGGAAGTTTCCATTCTTTGGCAGAGACTGAATGAAGCAGAGGATTTAACTGCAAATACTGTTGGTCACACTTGGATTCTGGAGTCAATTGCTGCATGTAAGTTGCAGCCTTTTAGTTAGCTAAAATGCATCCAGTGATGGATATTTTGTTCATCTTATAATAGGGTGTGTTTATTTTGCAAGAGTAGATCAATTTTGTATAGGATTTGTACTGGATTTATATATTCTTGTTCCGGTGTTCAAGATATATCTTGTTCTGGCCTTCAATATATTGAAGGATGCTATGTAACAGTAATAGTTAATGAAATCCATGTGAAATTGAATAAAATGTCAGTTAAGTTTTGCTTTTTATTTCATGATCGTATTATGAAGTTTGGTTAAAAGACTAGAGAGGGTGCTGAAAATTCCAATAAATCTTCATTGAACTACTTGGTCATGATATAAGGGCAATCACTCTTGGGGGATTATGCTATCAACCTTTTACACTCACTCACTAGTGTTAGTGTCACATTAGCTAAATGAAATCAGGAATGTAAATTAATAAACAAAAAGAAAATGAAATATAGAAAAGGAATTACACTTTTTTAAGATCTCATTTTCATTATTTCCAGTAATATACTTGCATGTGTGACAACATTCAAAGCTCTAAAGTGAAAGAATCTTCCACTAATAAAGAATCATAAATTGTGAACATACCTTATCTTCGCTCACTTGATTTTAAAATATAAACCATATTGTTTCCCTAAAACTTGGCATATGGTTGCGAAGCAGGCTTAATGAGCTTTGTCTTGAGATGAACTATTGTTCATCTCCAAGCCTGAATTGTTGTGTTCAACATCATTATAGACAAAGAACTTGGCAACAACCACAAAGCAAATGAAGTTGAATAGGCTTATTACTGCAATGAATGCATAATAATAGTCTAAACGGGAGACATTTACATTATCCAAAATCCAACCTTGGCGACCATGTCTCTGGGTGATATCAGCAACGGCGGATATAACGAAGGTACTAAGAAAACCTCCTAGACCATAGGAGGCTGTGGAACATGCTGTTCCAAGACTCTTCATGGTTTCCGGTGCTTGATCGTAGAAAAACTCCAGCTTGGCAACTTCGACAAAGTTATCAGCAACTCCTGACAAAGCAAATTGAGGGAGGAGGATGAAAATAGTAAGTGGGATTGTATCATTCATGCCTAAGAGGTTTTTTTCTCTTGCAACATTGAGTCTCTTTCTCTCAACCAAGCTTGCAATGACTAATATAATGATGTTTAACACAAGACCAATTCCTATTCTTTGCAGTATTGTGATTCCTCTAGGGTTTTTAGTGTAGCGTCGGACAAAAGGCACAAAAATACAATCATAAACTGCAATGCATATCAACGTGAAAATAATTGTAATTGACACGAGGTTTCCTGGAGATATATTAAAATGAGGCCCCATTCTCTTGTCCAGTGTCATGCCTTGTCTAATGAAGAGTGTGAAAAGGTGCATTCCCAAGGTGCTTGGAATAATTGTGAAAATCGAAATCGGAACCAATTTTGACATTTGTTTAGTTTCCTCAATTTGTGTGACTGTACAAAGCATCCATGGTGAGTTTTGTCCGGTCTTTATAGCCGCTTTGTCAAGAAAACTGCAAGTACAAAAGGGGGTGATATAAAAATAAGTTAATAAGTGGTGGCAACACACACGCGCGCGCCCACACACACACACCCACACACACACACACACAAAAAGAAGTATTGGAGACAAAGCATTGGAGACTTAACCTGATGAAAGACGTGTGAGCAATTCTGCTTCTACCATTACGTGCATACTCTTCCATACTCAGCTCATGTAACTCTTTAGCATCTTCTGGAACACTAGCCTTCCATTTTCTCGCAGCGGCCACAAAGACCTGAAGCATCCTTGTTATAGGGCTCCCTAGGGGCAATTTGTGTCTATAATATGGTGTTCCTATTAGAAACACCAAAATTGAAAATGCGAGCCCAATGGTTGGAATGCCATATCCAAGGGTCCAACCTATATTGTCTTGTATGTAAACCAAAAAAGTGGTAGAGAAAAGTACACCAATCAAAATGCTAAAATACCACCAATTGAAGAAGGATAACTTATGAGATTTTTCTTTGAGATCAAAGTCATCAAATTGGTCTGCTCCCATAGTAGCAATGTTGGGTTTGGTTCCACCTGTGCCTAAAACAATGATGTACAAGGCAAGGAAGAAAATACCCTTTTGCAACGGCGATGCCTTGGGACAGTTTTCGAATGCAACACCTACATCACATTCCGGTGGCCTCAGTGATGGTAGTGAAACCGATAGAGTCAACAAACACATTCCCTGAGGCCAAAGAAAACAAGGACACATTCACATCGGTAACTACATTAGGTAACACAAATCATAACATTTGTTCGATACGAGTAAAATAAAAATTACATTCAAAACATAAGGTTCATTCAACTTATCAAGTCCTATATACCTTTCTATACCAGTAAATAGGATATATTCAAATAGTGAAATAAATATTATAGCATACCATGAGATAAATGCATGATGCAATTATAAAGGTCCAATATCGGCCAAGATAGGCATCAGCTACATAAGCTCCTGCAAGTGGCATAAGCCACACTGATCCTCCCCAATTGCTAATATTATTTGAAGATTCCACAGTTCCCTGATGGAGCTTATTTGTTAGATACACCACTAAATTTGTTGATATTCCATAATAAGCCATCCTCTCAAACAATTCATACCCTACAAATTATGTCACATTCATATAAGTGATAATTCCTCATGCTGTCAGGCAGTAAATGATAAAAAAAAAAGTTTTTAAAAGGATAAAGGATTAATGTATCTTTAACAAAGAGATCTCTACCCGTTTGGTCCGACTTATTTTCCTCTTTTTTTCTTTTCCTTAAAAATAGTAAAGAAGGAAAAAATTGTGTTTGACTTTATTTTTTTTAATTTTTTACTTCTTTACTTTATTTCTTTAATACTTTTAAGGAGAAATAGTGTTAAATATAATTTTATATTTCTTTATTTCGTTTAAGCTAAAATAAAAAGTAAAAAATAAGCCGGGCTAAAATAACTAGAATAGGATTTAGGAATTTGGGTTGAATTTGTCTCAACCATACAAATTTGGCTTGTAAGATGAAAATTGTCTCTACTTATAAAGCATGTTCATGACATTTCACATTTGATGTAAAACTCTTTTAATACACTCTGTCACACCCAACACTATTGAGCTTGGTGTGCGAATATAAATGGTAGGTGGTCCACTGGTCTGATAGCGAAAACTTGATAGCAGGTGACTCAACGGATCTTGAAGGAGACTTTGATACCATCTTAAAAATATGTGTTGAGCTTAGCTCAACTCTATTAAACTGGCTTGTAATGTGAACATTGTCTCTGCACTCATGTTCAGGCTATGACACAAAATACTAATATAAAAATACTTATATAAGATAGTAAAAGACTTCTTTTTACCTACAAGGAAGGAACAAGCTTTCCATCTTCCAGTCCTTGATCTTAAAACAGGTCTACCTTGTAGGTCTACTGTGCCATCTTGAGTGTAATCTTCCAATGGCCCTTTTTCTCCAATGACTTCCATGATACAGAACAAGAACAACTACTTGAGCTCTTTGATATATGGAGAATCATACAATGTAGTTATACATAGTCAATTTTGCATGAGCTATCATAATTCAAAGGCCAAAAACTAAAGAGAATCTCTGCATGTCATTTTTATACAATTTTCATCAATTTCTTATTGCCATATTGAATACCTTCTCAACCAAGCTATTAGATCTTTGAAATTGACATGGCACACAAAGTCATGAAATTACAAAAATAAATACATTAACATGGCCTTTCACCCTTTCCATGATAGATTTAAGTATATGTAATTATTTTTCTACATATATCCAATTATATGTTCTACAAGTATATACGACATTAATAATATTGTATCTCAATAATATATTAAATAATTTTAAATTAAAATATTATAGATGTGATATTTAAAACGAATCATTTTTTAATCCAATGACAAGTTTCAAATGCATGCATATTGGACAATGTAATATTACACGGTTATAATTTTTTCTCTCCTCACATATGCTCTATTCCCTTTCTGTTTCACAAAATGTATTTGTGTATAATATATATGTTTTATTCCCTTTCTAGTCACTCATGATTTATAATGCCATGACCGACATGTCTCTATCCTTGTATCTTGACTCTTGTTCATTTTTTACTTCTAATGACCCTTCTTATTTTTGAACTAGTGTATATTTTTTATTAGGAAAATGCTATTTAGCAAGAATTTTTTGATGCAAGAAAGAGAAGAATAAATCCTCACCGTTGATTACATCTATAACCACCCATGTTTTTCACTAAAAAAGAAGATTAAATGACATCATCCTTTAAGATTTTGCCATGTGTTAATTATTGCTTTTCTTGTGTAAAAATTTCATGCTAAATAGCAATGCTCTTTTTATTATTAACGATCTAGTTCTTGGAAAAGAGGATCCGATAATCTAAAACTCGGCCGCGAGTATTGGCGAATCTACTTCTCAGCAAGTCCGGACAGTTGCCTAGGCTGATCTTGCCAAATTTTATGAAATTTTTAGGGGTTAGTTTAGGACAAAATTGAAATTTTTAGGAGTTAGTTTATGGCAAAATTAAGATAAACTAAAATTTTTAGGAGTTAATTTAGAATAAAATTGAGATTTTTTGCTAAATTAAAATTTTGTCTAAACTCAATAAAATTTCTGACTCTGCCAAAATGGCGCCACTGATTTGAGATAAGTAAAGTCTCAAGAATAATGATTCCCACCAAGAATCTAACTAACTAGTATTTAATTTGAAATTAAAATAATTATAATAAAAGCTATTTTGGCAATTATTTTAACCAAATATTGGAATGAAATCCAAAATTTTAACCAAATGATTTGTCAAATAATTATTTTAACCAGTATATCAAATAATTTTTGATTTGTCTGAAACTTTGCACAAATAATCTATATAATATAAACTTTCAATCAAACAAACAATGAATTTTATAAAATTTATATCGGCTATAATAGGATTTGATTCATTCTATAATGAAGGGCATTTGGACATTGCGAACCCTTGGTTACACACCTTTTCTTACTATTCTAATTCCCAATTTGTATGAATCTCTATATTCATCAATTTTTTTATTAAATTATCTGTGTTTCCATTTGCAGAGCGTGAAAATGTTGCAACCAATGATGCTTTGGACTCCGAGGTTTTTAATTTTCCCTATTTGCAAATTTCTAATCTATGCATGCTATGTGTTTGTTTTTTTGGCTCTGCTGAACTGAAACCTAATATGATAAGATTTTTGTGTTTATTTCTTCATTTTCATATCAATTTCTTAATAATGCTAGTTGAATTTGGGGATTTTGCATTTGGAAAAGTAAATCTGATTTTGTCTATGAAGGACAGACACTTGACACCGGACATGGACACTGACACGTCGACAACGATAAAAATTTGAAAATATGACATAATTCAATGTAATCGTATGTGTCGGTATCCGATACTGGGATGCACCTAGGCATGGCAAAATAACCCAAACCCGCGGGTACCCGTCCGCCCCGCCCCGCCCCGATTTTGACGGGAAAAAAACCGAGTTGACTGGGTTTGGGTTCGGGTTTGGGTTTTCCCCGATTTTAAAAGTTGGGGTTGGGGCGGGTAATGGGGATATTGATACCCACCCCGAATTCGTCCCCGAACCCGCCCTGTTTATATCGAATTACATTTTATCCTTTATAAATTAGAAACCCTTAAACAAACTTTAGATTACATTCATATTTTATTTTTTAGATTATTACATTCATATTTTTAAGTTGAGTATTAATCAATATATTTTATTTATTTATTTTCTATGTATAAATATTGTTGAAACAAAATTATTTTCTACTTTTAACTATTTTTTTTAATAAAAAAACAACAAAATACAACTCAAATTTATATGGAAGTAAAGCGGAATGGGGAAACCCGAACTCCACGGGGATACCCGAACCCCGTTGGGTATGGGTTTGGGATTTTAGATTTCATCCCCATTAAGAATTGGGACGGGTTTGGGGAAACCCGAACTTTATGGGTTTGGGTTTGGGGATAGCAAAATCCGTCCCCGACCCGCCCCATTGCCATGCCATGCACCTAATCCAAGAAGTGTCTGTGCTTCATATTAATTAGTGGAAAACGCCCAAATCAACTTTCTTGTGTGGGATTTTATAAATATAATGTTTCTCAAACTTTTTATAAAACTATGCTTATTAGGTCCATTAATAAGAACTGAGGGATGGTGGAGAATTTGCAGAGTTATGGAATAATCAAATCTAGAAAGGTAGCTGAAGTAATTGAAAACATTGACAGAGGTTTATTTGTACTCAATGGGGTTCAACCTTACATAGACAGCCCCATGTCTATAGGCTACAATGCCACTATATCTGCACCACACATGCATGCAACCTTCCTTCAGTTGCTGGAGAACTATTTGCAACCTGGAATGCATGCTCTCGACGTTGAATCTGGTATACTCTCCATCACACTTATCAGCATATTCCTGAATTGGTTTCAGTAAAATAAAGAAGTTAGTAGCAATAGAACACCTTCCATGCTTCAAAAAATGAAATTGTATATTGAGCCATTAAAAATAAGAAAGAAATCAGGGGAACACTCACTTTGAAAGTGAAAATTTCCTGCACTCATTACATGCTACTTAGAGTATGCTTGAGGAAACACACTGGTTACATCTATTTCCTGCAATGATTCAAAAATATATATATATATATTATAAACCTCTAGCTAGCATGTAATGAACAACTTTTTAATCGTTCAATTGTTCATTAATTTATTCTACTTTGAAGGTAGAGAAATCTCCTACGAAAAGATAAAAATAAAAGACTAAATTCTCATTTCAGTTGCTTGATCGATCATTACATTCTTCAATGCTTGTATTTATAGTATTGGTATCCTAACAAACTAATCATAAGTCATCAAATTGGATCTATCTAAATTCTTCTGGAAAATGTGACTCGTAAGAAATGACTTGTGCCTTACCTGACCGTCAAGAGAAGCAATAACATTATGGATATCAGTCTCATCGGCGAATCTAAGATAACCTGTTGATAATTGATCGACGTCTTCTTCATCAGAGACTAATATATTGACACTCTCAACCTTACCATGTTTACTGAAAATTTCCTCCAAGCGACCACGATCAACATCCCTCGGTAAGTTTGCAACCCTGATACCATAATTGGAACCATATATGCGATATTTTGGCTCGGGCTTAGGCTTTGGTATTGGTTTCTCCCTACTAACAGTCAAATATTTTCCATTTAATTCCTGTCAAAAAAAGGATGAATTCTTATATCTTAATCAATGCACACTAGAAGATATAAACATAGTATAAACTTACATAGCGATTGAACTTCTTCATAGCCTTCTCAACTTCTTCAACTGTTTTCATAATTACACGTGCATAACTACTTTGGCCAGGAACATAATTTATCTGAAATCACAACACAAGAGCCACATTATAAAATCGAAAAGGTCTTATATTTTGGGACGGAGGTAGTATGTTATGAAATCGATAAGATAAGGACTCACCACAACACCCACTACAGTCCCAACCTTCTTAGCAAGGTTAAAAACTGTCTCAAATCCAATATTACTAGGCAAATTACCAATGAAGACATCCAAATTTTCATATGGATCCTTCTCGATATCCCCAGATTCATCAACAGCAAATGTGAGAAAAGAAGCATTGCCAGTTCTTCTCCTTCTAGTAGTTAGAGGGAGAGCGGGCGAAAACGATGAAGAATTATTATTACATGATGATGATGGGTTTTGTAGCTTGATGGGCTTAATAGAATTTGAGATAATTGAGCATTTGGTTTTGGTGTACAAGAGTGAAGGTTGAGAGAGTAACAATGATTGTGCTGCCATTATGATTGACATGGTAGCTCTGAATGAATAAAGGAGAAGAAAAGAACAGCACAACTCAACACTATATGGTTGTTTGTGGATATAATTGAATTAATTCAACAAGTGGGGGAGGATTTTGTCTTGGAATTATTGACAAATTAAACAATAAAAACAAAAATAATGCAATTATCATATCATGATATGGGGCCAAGACACTGATTTTAGTCTGATCATTAAAAACGTGGAGATTAAGATGCTAAAATGAAGAAGATGCTATATATGGTGAAAAATATGAAAGAGTAAAATGTGATGGTGATAGAGGAGGTGGTGGAGACTAGTGATGGAGATGGTGATAGTAGTAGATAATATGGGGCCAAGTTTTTTTAAATTAGTTATCCAAAATTAAACCAAACTAGTACATGAAATTTTTTCTTTTCAATAATTTTTTACCTCAAAACCGTCTCATATCAGTGATATTATTGGAGTGGTCGGAGTTTGAATCTCAGGTTTCACATTTCTCTACATTTAAATATGTGAGTCCAATTAAAGTCAGAGGTTCCGTTCCTTCCCTCCATGTCAAGGGAGAATGAATCTTCTCAAATTTTTTTCCTCGATTTTTCTCAATTTTCACAGATAAACCATCAATTAACTTTTCTCAATTTCTTTTAGATTTAAATATTATTTTATATTTATGATTCAATGGTCTATTGGCCACATTAATTATTTCCTCAATTTTTTTCCCACTTAAGAGAATCCATTCTCGTGCCAAGGGGATAGAGATTATCGGACTTTAAGGAGCTACGTACAGTGGTGGTGGCCATCCCTCCCTCCCCTTCTTTCATTCTTATTCTTATGTAAGTTGATTTTTTTTTCTATTTCACTTTACCCAAGTTAGCATTTCTCTTTTTTAAAAAAACTAGCCCAAATTCAATTTTCCAAAGTGTAATTAAATTTAGTTAAAAATAACAATCCTATTTTATGTCCAAAGTTTAATTTTCCAATTTTAGTATAATTGCATAGTTATAATAAAGTTCTCTTTTTCCAATTCCGATGAACTTTACTCGGTTGGTAAGGACGTCACATTTTATATACAAGAGTCGGAGTTCGAACCCACACTTCACTAATTCACCTTAAGAGTAAAATTCTCTAAACTATTTGACCAAAAAAACAATGTCCTTGTTTTTATGTGCACAATTATAATCAGCATTTGGGCCTATCTTTTTGGCTTTCTTAATCTTAAGTTTCTAACTATTATCATAATTTGAGGAAGTGTTTGTATTTTAGGTAACTAGCAAAAACACTGATTGTTGAGGTAATGAGGTTTGCAGTAGGAACAAAGTTGGTGCAATAACATCAATATTAATAGGTAAGCATTACAGGATATGGTGTTCTATAACGACGGTCAATTCTTTTACGGTTACTGCTGTCGTATTATAGGGGCGATATTTTCTACTGTCATTTGTCATAAAATGTGATCGAGTTCTTTTCACATAAGCGACATTCAATCCTAAAGTTTACTGTTAGAAATAAATACTATTAGATTGTGAAAGCAAATCTTTAATGGTTCTTAATGAACTTATAAATCTCTGATCATCCAATTGCAGTATACTATTTATTATTTAAAACTTCATGCCAAATCTGATTATATTGACAAGTCATAACATTTCTATCCTAGTAGCAGTAGTAGCTTTTTAAACTCACAAGACTCGAGGGATTAGTCTCTGCAGTTGCGCGCAGAGGATATCTGATTTAACACAAAAAAAGAGCTATAAGGTGAAAATAAGCGCTATTAAATGTCTTTCTTGACTGACATATAGTTTAAGTTCGTCATAATCAAAACTTTAAGATTATGAACTACTCAGCTACTATTTCCATTAACTTACCTACAAGTGTGACTACATTTCAATCTCTTAAGTAAATCTTACACTTTCGAAGAATCTTACACCCGAATCTTACACTCATGAATTTGATTCTTTAACTCGTGAAAAAATGTTGTTCATAATCATATTTTCCCTAGGACTTGGCAATCTATTGTGGATTGCTTTGGCTTATTGTAGAATTGTCCTGAGATGGAGTAGAGTTCATCTTTGAACTTGGTTTGTTTTGCCTTACATCATTATAAACATAGAACTTTGCAACAACCACAAAGCAAATGAGGTTGAGTAAACATAATACTACCATGGAAGCATAATAATAATCTAAATGAGAGATGTTTAGATTATTCAAAATCCAACCTTCGTGACCCTTTCTTCGGGTGATATCCGCAACAGTTGATAGAATATAGGCACTAGCGAAACCTCCTAAACCCAAACTTGTTGTGGAAAATGCTGCTCCAAGACTTTTCATACCTTGTGGTGCTTGATCATAAAAAAACTCCATCTTAGCAGTTTCAACAAAGCTATCAGCAACTCCTGCTAAAGCAAACTGAGGAAAAAGAATGAAAATAGTAAGAGGGAGTGTATCGTGCGGGCCTAAGAGGCTGTTTTCTCTTGCAACATTGAGTCTCTTCCTCTCGACTAAGCATGCAATTATCATCACAAGGACATGAACCACAAGGCCAACTCCTATTCTCTGTAGGAGTGTGATTCCTCTAGGGTTCTTTGTATAGGATCGGATCACAGGAACGAAAGAACAATCATAGACTACAAGGCTTATCAGTATGAAGATAACTATAAATGCTGTGAGACTTGCAGGTGGGATTTCAAAATGGGGTCCCATTCTTCTATCAAGTGTGGTGCCTTGTTTAATGAAGAGGGTGAATGTTTGCATAACCATGGTGCTTGGAATAATTGTTAAAATCAAAATAGGTATCATTTTTATCATTTGCTTGGTTTCCTCGACTTGTGTCACAGTACAAAGCATCCATGATGAAGTTTGGCCAGTTTTTACGGTTGCTTTGTCGAGGAATCTGCGAGCACATAAACTAAATTAGTCATATTGAACATACTCCATCCTTAAATATAAGTAAAAGTTCACTATATTCAGATTTATTGAATAACTAATATATTTGGTCTATAATATATACCAGATTCATCAGTTACTCAATGAATCTGAAAAGTTGACTTTTGTTTATAATCAAGGATGGAGTAGTATAGTAAAACTTGAATATATGGATAAAAAGTAATTAGATTCAACCTCAAGAAAGATGTGTGTTCAATTTTGTTTCTACTGTTACATGTGTACTCTTCCATACTTAGCTCATGTAGATCTTTTGGATCTTGTGGAATACATGCCTTCCATTTTCTCAAAGCAGCTACATAGACTTGAAGCATCCTTGTTATAGGGCTGCCTGAGGGAAATTTGTGCCTATAAAATGGTGTTCCTACCAAAAACATTAATATTGAAATAATGAGACCAATGGTTGGAATAGCATATCCAAGGGCCCAACCCACATTGTCTTGTATGTAAACCACGAAAGTGCTTGCGAAAAGGACACCGGTGAAAATGCTAAAAAACCACCAATTGAAAAAAGAGAGTTTATAGGATCTCTCTTTGGCATCGAATTCGTCAAATTGGTCTGCTCCTAGAGTAGAAATGTTGGCCTTGGTTCCACCAGTTCCTATAGAAATGGTGTATAGTGCAAGGAAGAAGATACCCTTTTGCAATGGTGATGCCTTAGGGCAATCCTGGTCTAGGACACCTCGTGCACATTGTTGTGGGCTTAATGATGGTAGTGAAACTGCTAGAGTCAACAAACACATCCCCTGTGTCAAAAGAAAGCAAGGCATGCATGTTTATAATTACATAGGATATATGTATAGATAATAAATCAAAATCATGTTAAGCCTAAATAATGCATCAACATAACATAGAATAACTTCTGCATATGTTAGATAATGTTTTGGTAGTAGTTTTCTAGTTATAAATTTGGTGTTTCTTGTATTTCAAAATCCTTATATAAATTTCTATTTTGTTATTTGGTAGATTTAGAATAAACTTCACAGGTCACTAGCCAGGGAGACAGTAAGATAATTGTGATTTAGTGAAAAAAAGGTGATTAGATTTTGGAGGGGAGAATAAGATATGTGGAAAAAACTTGGTTACTATGTTATAGATAGATATAAACTTTTCACCGCAACTGTTTAGTGGTACTAGCTAATTTTCGTCGGAGAACTTATGAGTCACACATCTCTCAATCGAATTTTTTCATACGCAAGAATTAGTGATCGAAACTATGACAACTACTTATTTAAGAGGTTCAAATCATTTACTAGGAGCAATTTATTATTGATAAAAGATGTGAAATTTTAAAAGTAAGTTGTATTTGATTTGGTGATTTGGTCGGCAATGAAAAATAATATTATATTTAGAGATGGAGGATCTATGTTAAATTTACATTTTGGCCAGGTTCTTGAGTAAAAACGATAGGGAACAATTTTTGTGGACGAGAATCCTCTCCGATGAAATTTTTATTGAAGTTAGTCCGGCAGAGATGTGAACCATTCAATTTTTTTTAATGATTTGAACACTATTTTGTATTCTCTAATTGGTATAGTAATTAGTAAACCTTTCTTGTACCAAAAAAAAAAAAAATTAGTAAACCTTTCATGTGCTTAATTATCTAGCTTGTAACTTCTCTTGATCATACCTTTTGTAATGTATTGGGACCTCTTACATTCTCCATAATTGATTCATTTTACTTATATACAACCTCCGTCCCATTTTATTAGAGCTATTTTGATTAAATGGTACTATTCATTTATCATGCTTTGACCATACTTTTTTAATAATATATATATATATATAAATATAAGCATATAAGATCTTATTTGATTCATTTTGATGAGTACTTTCTAAATATCCAATTTTTATAATTTTTACTAATAGAGAATTAAAGATATTAATGATCAAAATCGTGCATTGGCATACGTGTAGTAGTCAAAGTAGTTCTTTTATTTTGGGACAGAGGTAGTATTATATATATAAAAAAAAAAATGATGTCAAAATAAATATCATATCATACCAATAGATAAATGCAGGATGAAATAACAAAAGTCCAATATCGACCAAGATATGCATCAGCTACATAAGCTCCTACAAGTGGCATCATCCAAATTGAACCTGACCAATTGTTAACATTGTTTGAAGATTCCACAGTACCTTCATTAAACTTACTTGTCAAATACACCACTAAATTTGATGCTATCCCGAAATAAGCCATCCTCTCAAACACTTCATACACTGTAAATTTATTTATAAATTAAATACTCTATTCATAAAGTGTTAATAATTTTTCATACTATATATAAAAGCTATAAGTAGAATAACAAAAATGTGCTTAATGAACATAGCTCAATCGGTAAAAATACTGCATTTTATATGTAGAGCCAAAATTTGATATCCGAATTCTCGACTTATTCATCTTAAGAGATGAATTTTTAGCCATTAATTAGACTACTTGACCAAGATGTACACACATTCAATGTACGACGATGTATCAAACAAAAATAAAACAAGTAATTTTAGTTTCAAAATGCTTAAAGTAATTTTACCTATTATGAAAGAACAAGCTTTCCATCCTCCTGTCTTTGATCTTAAAACGGGTTTACCTTGAAGATTTACTGTGCCATCTTGAGTGTAATCATCTTGTCTTTTTTCATCAACAACTTCCATGATAACCTAACTACTAAGAAAGATATCTTAAGGACAAATATTAAGAAGAAGAATCCTTAAATTTTTTTTTGTCTTATAACTTCTTCATCACTTTTAATTTACACATTTTGTGTCTCTTTTACTATTTAAGGAATTTGGTGGTGTTTACCTTTTGGATCAAGCCATTGGTATTGGAAGTGGACGTGGGAATGATATATATGTGGAACAAAAGGTCATCAACTTACAAAAAGAAAATAATATTGATTAAAATGTCTTTTTTGTGTGATAGTTATAATGCATTTTTATATAAGCTTTTTTTGTAACTTGTGTAACCCTTCTAGTAGTCGGCGGTCATTTGTAGTGTTAGGGTCACACATCTCTTTCCCACTTCGTCACTAGTTTTTAATTACCATAGGTATAAAAAATTTACCGCGATTTTCGTCGGAGAATATATTGAATATATATGGTGAATTCTTCTCTTCTCAATCAATTTTTTTACATACACAAGAGACATAGATTATACATTAATATAATCTACATTTATTATAAGAACCGGTTAGTTTCAGAACAATGTTAAGACAATGAAACATGAAACTATCATTTAATAAATTTTCACAATTTTTTATATGGTTAAGGAAGCTATGAGTTTATAACTTAGTTTGATTATTGGACAAGTTAAATTATTGTATAGGTCCAATTGAAGTGTGGAAACATAATGGATTAGTTTGTGTGTTTTAATGTTGAGGTATATGCTCCAAAAATTGGAACCAATAGACTCAAACTCTCTAATAATAATAATATAATAATAAACACCTTAATTTTTCTTATTCTCATTTAAGACTTCTTAATTTTCAACACTCCTCTTCTACAAACAAGCCTCTTTATTTTTCCTTTCTAGGCTTGTCCTCAACGGAGACCGACTGTGCGGTTATTTGGAGCCTCTTTTTCTTTTTATCGTTGTTGTAGAGTCTCAAGGTTCAGTTGGATTCATCTTAGAAAAAGTTTATTAAGCGATTCATTAATCGCTTAATGATATATTAAATAGAGTAGTAAACTTTTATCTAAACAAAAATTTAAATGAGACATGACTCAATGAGAAGTTCATTAATCACTTAATGATATACAATTAACAAAGTTATCTCAATTTTGGGCCTTCGGCCCTCTTTTATACCAAAAATAAAAAATCTCAATTTTATTGATGATTTTAAGCAACCTATGCACACTTTTGAGAGCTTTTAAAAAAACAGATAAGCATAGAAAGTGAATCACAACTCACAACTATGGACAGAGCTAAACCTTTCTTTGCATTTTCAAAAGGCTTATTACAAGAATAGAGAAACATTTTTAGTGTTCTCTCTAGGATTTGACATCTAGTTGTGAGATACTTTGACTTATTCCACTCTTGTCCTTAGATGAAGAAGGGTTCATCTTTACATCCATTTTGGTTTGTACTACTAAATCCTCATTATATACAAAAAAATTGGCAATAACAAAGAAGCAAATGAAATTGACAACACTCAACAAGGCCAAAAAAGCATAATAATAATCTAAACGTGAGACATTTAGATTATCCAAAATCCAACTCTTATGACCATGTTTACTTGTAAGGTAAGCAACATTTGATAGAAGAAATGTACTAAAAAAATTCCCAATGCTCAATGTTGTTGTAAAATATGATGTTCCAAGACTTTTCATGGATTCAGGTGCTTGATCATAGAAAAACTCTAGCTTAGCAACATCAACAAACGTATCGGCAATCCCCGTTAAAGCGAATTGAGGGACGAGAATTAAAATCGAAAGAGGGATCGTATCATGCATGCCTAATAGATTGTTTCCTCTAGCAACACCGAGTCTCTTCCTCTCAATAAGGCATGCAACGGCCATTACAATAACGTGCATCACAAGGCCGATTCCTAGTCTTTGAAGCATTGTGATTCCTCTTGGATTCTTTGTGTAGCGTCGGATAGCAGGAACAAAAACGCGGTCGTAGATTACAACGCTTATCAACATGAAGATATTTACAAATGCTATGAGACATGCTGGAGGAATTTTAAAATGAGGTCCCATTCTTCTGTCTAGTGTTGTGCCTTGTCTTATGAAGAGTGTGGTTGTTTGAGCTATAATTGTGCTTGGAATACATGTTGTAATTAATATAGGAATCATTTTTGTCATTTGTTTTGTTTCCTCAATTTGTGTCACAGTATATAGCATCCATGGTGATGTTTGACCAGTCTTCACTGCAGCTTTGTCAAGGAATCTACAAGCATTCATCAATTTTATAACTATATAGTACATAGGTGTGTCTGGTGTCTGACATGCATCAGTGTCTAAAACTTACATGACGCTTATAATATAATTACATTCAATCACTTTCATTTTTCTTACAAATATTAGTAATGTCTACGTGTCGATGATATACTTTTAAGCAACCTATGGTTGCATGCGCCGCCGGTGTGATTGATGTTGTGTTGGTGGCCCTGGTCTTTGGGTGCTGATGGAGGTGTTGGTTGCTCCGGCAACGACTTTGGTGGTGGTGGTTTCTAGCATTTGGTGTTTTGGTTGTAGCTGCGTGTGGTAGGTTCTCTGAATGTTTGATTCTCTGATTATTTTTAAATCTGTTGGGATTTGCAGAAATCTTGTCTCTGGTTGATCTCTACTGTGTTGGTATAGTGACTGATTTTCCTCGGGTCGTATCAATCTTTGCCTCACAGAGTTGTTATTGAATTCTGATGGGCCGATTAATTTTGTTTCGAGATCGGGAGTTAGTGTTTAGTAACAACTTTACGGGCTGAGTTGGTATATTTTCTGAGATTGAAATGTTTGTTTTGGTGTTTATTTTCGGTGTTCCGCCTATATACGGCACCGCTGTTATGTAGTTACTTTTATTTCAGTCTCTGTCCATCTTATGCAGAGATCTGATTATTAATATATATATATTTGCTGTTAAAATAAAATAAAATTAATGTCTACGTGTCAAGATAGCATCTAATATATGTGTCGGAGTCGGTGTTTTATGTGACATGAAAAAAACTTATAAAGACTATTAAGAACTAACCTTAATGAAGAGCTGTGATTAATTCTATACCTTCCTTTACTTGTATACTCTTCAATGCTAACTTCATGCAACTCTTTTGAATCAATTGGGACATTTAAATTCCATTTTCTTATAGCAGCCACAAAAACCTGAACCATCCTAGTTAAAGGGCTTCCAGAGGGTAATCTATGTCTATAAAGTGGTGTTCCTAAAACAAAAATCAATATGGATACAACAAGTCCAATGGTTGGAATTCCATATCCAAGGGCAAAACCGACATTGTCTTGTATGTAAACCAATACAGTTTGAGCTGAAATGGTTCCAATTAAAATATAAAAAACCCACCAATTGTAAAAGGAAAGTTTTTGGGACCTCTCTTTGGACTCGAACTCGTCGAATTGGTCAGCTCCCATTGTGGAAATGTTGGGCTTAGTTCCACCTGTGCCTATTGCAATGATGTACAAAGCAAAAAAGAAAATACCAATTTGGAATGATGAAGCTTTTTGGCAATCTTTGCTTGCTATAGGGCCCGTTTGTTTGAGATTAAAATAAAATAGATTTATTTTGTAGAGATTTTGAAAAAAATCTAAAGTTGTTTTGTGTTTGTTTACTATTATAAAAATCATTTTTGAGAACAAACACATGGTCCATGTTTTAAAAAAAATAGATTTTGAAAGAATCTATTGAAAATAGCTTTTCATTTTGGACTCAAAAATGATTTTTTTAACAAAATGATTTTTATGAAAATCTGAAACAAATACATCAAAAATAAAAAAAATGATTTTTTTAACAAAAAAATAGATTTTTGTGAGAAAAAATCTCAAACAAACGGGCCCATATCTTGACCACATGGTGGTGGTCTTAGCATTGGTAGTGACACTGTTAGAGTTAATAAACACATTCCCTACATCAAAAAAATTCAAAGACATGTCAAGTTTATACTCATTAATGAAATTGTAAATTTACCATATGTCAGATGAACACTGGTAAATGTCATATTTTGAGTTTACAACTTATAGCTTATAAGCTCATATGACAAAAAAGACCTGTTTGATAAACTTTTTTTAAAAAATAGCTTACGAGATGTCAGATGAACACTGGTAAAAGTATGATTTTGAAAACTCAAGGAATATAGTTCAAATCTCTTAAAAATGTTGTAAAATGTATTAAAAGACTATATTAATCATATTTAGTTATGATTGTTAATGTTAACAATATCAAAGATCATTACACAAGAAATTGAAAACCTTATCAGAATTGAATATCTTGTTACCAAAAAGTAAATGGCTGATGATATGAGAAAGGTCCAATGTCGACCAAGATAGGCATCAGCTATGTAAGCACCAGCAGCTGGCATGATCCAAACTGTACCAGCCCAATTGGTGACATGGTTTGAAGATTTGACAGTACCCTCATGAAGCTTTTTTGTTAGATACAATACTAGATTTGATGCTATCCCATAATATGCCATCCTTTCAATCATTTCATACCCTATATTAAGAAATCATAATTGTTCTTTGTAGTACTACACTGAAAACAATTGAAATTGTTGAGAGTTTTTTAAATATGGTAACTAATTTACTATACAGTCCTTAGGTGAATTGTCAAATAATTACTTTTAGGGTTAATAGGCTTTTATCCCCTGCAAAGTAGGCGAGTTTTGCGTTACCCCCTGTAATTATTGTTTTTGAGATTACCCCCTGCAAAATTTACTATTTTGATTTACCCCGTTTTGCTGACGTGGCAGGCAAAAAAAACAAAATAACTGATTTAAAAAACACACTTTTTAAATCGGTTGAACAAAATAACCGATTTAAAAAGTGCATCCAAGGGGGTAAATCAAAAAAATAAATTTTACAGGGGGTAATCTCAAAAAAAATAATTACAGGGGGTAAAGCAAAACTTGTCTACTTTGCAAGGGTGTAAAGACCTATTAACCCTTACTTTTATGATACATAGGAAAAAAGATATTAAATATACTATGTGTTCAGTACCAAATATTAAGTCACCAATTGACCGATTAAAGCGCTTTTGCGCTTTGCCATTGAGGTCTGACACTCGGAAAATGTGTTCAATATTATTAAGTATTCGGAATTTATGAGGACCAAATGTGGAGTAAGGTTGAGGGCCGCTCTTCTTAGAGGTGGGAATAGGCTATGCCGAGCTAGGCTTTGCCAAGCCTGAGTCTGGCCTGTCATAATAATCGAAGGCCTAAGCCTGTGGCCTATCATAAGCTTATCTTTTAGGCCTGAGCTTGGCCTTTTGAAAGCCTATTGTGGCCTATTAGCCTGCTTAAAAGCCTATTTTTAATAAACATATTTAAATAAAAAATTATATTTATTTTTAAAATTACTTATGAACTAATAAACCAACGTCATTTTGTTATTTAACATGATATATTTTACAGAATTTGATTATATATGTCATTATATTTCAATTCTAGTGTATAATAATACATTTATATATGTGAAAAACTAATGTAGATTAATAAACTTAAATTAATGAAAAATTTAATAAAACATAATTTAATCAAAGTACAAATTTTAATATATAAATAATAATAGTATTAAAAATATTATTCATATTAATTTAAATAGATCGGTCTAGTAGACTAAAAGGTTTTTTTAATACCCTGCAGCCTGACCTATTTAACTAAATAGGCCTATGAAAAAGCCTAGGCCTACTCTATTTAAAGAAATAGGCTGGCCTGACCTAAACCTATATAGACTAGGCCTTAAAACCTTGTAGGCCGGTCTGGCCTATTCCCACCTCTTCTCTTCTAGATACACCTCCATTGTAGAATGACTTGAGGTCCTAGACCAATGTTGACCACATCATAAGTTTGCCGAGTGAGACATAGATCGTGGGTCGGGTTAAATGAACAAGACCGTAAAAGTTTAGACCAATCCATGGCTATCACACTCGACCGGTTGGATAAAACTTCAACGGTAGAAAAAACGTGCAATTTATAAGTCCTAAGGGACTTTAGTATTTTACATTTTGACTCAATTATAAACGTCACATCATTAAAAATATTTGATTGAAAATTAAACAATATAAAGAAATGCAAGTATTTGGGGTTTTCGAACTAATTTTACCCTCAACCAAATATTATTTTAGTGAAAAAAAATGTTTGATTTCTATTTGGAAAATTAATTTTGCTTATCTTCCTTATTTGATTAGAAATAAAAAAATAGTTTAATAATGTTTTATAACAAACATTAATTACTGCACTCCAAAATCAAATATAAGGTCAATAAGCTCTTAATTATTAAACATTTTTTTACTTAGAATTATAAGTTTAAGACAAAAAAAAATATTTAAAATCACTATGGCATTAAGGGGCCCAAGAGGCTTCATTTATAGTACCTACAATGAAGGAACAAGCTCTCCATCTTCCAGTATTTGATCTTAAAACTGGTCTACCTTTAAGGTCCACTGTACCATCTTCAGTGTAATCTTCACTTCCTCTAGCATGGTCCTTTTCTCTTACCATTGCCATGATGTTTGGAGAATTATGTGTTCTTTCTAACCTCTGTTGAACTTTAATTTATATTGCTTCTTCTAATTAAGGCCATGTATTAATTAATTGGAAAAATATGTTGTTGCAACCTACATCTTATTGTTTTATACTTTTGTCATTTTATTTACAATTTATGCGTCTCTCTATTATTTATTGTAATATTTTCTTTAAATTATTAATGTGAGATTGACAAGGCACTAAATGTCATAAGCTATTAGAGAACAAAACAAATTTGTGCTGATTAAATTGGCTTTGGCCGAATATATTTAGAGATTAAGAGCATGCATCATTTGATTTAAGCTAACATGTTTGTTATGTTATAGATTAGAATATTTATAGGATTATTACACATGAATAAAAGACAAATATATGCAAAGACAAATATATGCAATAAACTACACTACTAACTCTTTTGAATGACAAAAATCAATTCTCTTAAATATAATATCGTGGAAATACAACATTGTTATGCACAACTTTTTAAACTCTTTGCAAAAGACTCATGACCTTTGGTGTTAAGAAATCAAACATGTCAAACGCAAATGGTATAAAAATATACTGATTGTCAGAACAAATTTTCTCGTATTTGGCCACAATTGTTTGAAGAAGCTTTCAATGCTGCCTGTTCCGCAGTAAAAATCTCGATCCTCAATCCCACAAGTAGTGAAACTTCGGTTAACTCCACTCCACACATGCATTTTTGCCCTATCCACCCACAAGAAGTTGTTATTTTGCCAATTCATATCATTATTATTTTTTTATCAAGTAGTCCGATGACTGAATTTACCTTTAGTGAAAAATTTTAGATTAAAACTTTAATTCCTATATATTGTAATATTTCTACCAATTAAATTACACGTTTAATTTCTCCTTTAAAAACACAAACATAGTGGGTAAAAATTGCTATCCAAAGCCAAGTCATAATTACTATAAATTTTAAAGAAAAACTAATGAAATTTTTTAATATATATTCTGAAATAGTTATATCCATGCAAAAATATTAGTATCATGTAGATGCAACTATTAACTTGTCAAATTCTTGTTAAATCATTCACAAATTTTTAAAATAATTTTTGTATAGTTTTATGCAATATCAGAGTGTATCTGATGAATCTAAAACTAAAAATTAACTTCTGATTGGGCCAAGGCTTGACTTATGTCATGGAGAGTTGAAGTCAAATAGATATAATAATGACAATTATCACCAATGGGGTGGTGGCGCAGTTGGCTAGCGCGTAGGTCTCATAGCTTCTGAGTGATCCTGAGGTCGAGAGTTCGAGCCTCTCTCACCCCAACTTTTTAACTCATTTTTTGCCAAATTTATTGAAACTCATAAATATATTCATTAAAACGCAGCAATTTTTAATGCAAACATGGTAATATAATATCGCACTTCTTCCTTGTAAATTGATACTTACATTTTTTTTATATCCAAATAACAAATTTTTATATTTTTTTATTAAATATTAATATCATAAAGAGATTTGTAAAAGAATAAGTTCGATGTAAATTATATAATATATTAAAAATTAATATTTTGAAATGATAATTATATTATATTTAAAACATATAAAATAGTAAATAAAATAGATTAAACTGAACTAGTAAGTAATGTTTAAAAAATTTAAAATCAACAAATAATATATTAGTACAATACATCATACTAATAAAAAAAAATAAGTATTAAAAAAAATGTATTTAGTTTGATTCGATTTTGAAAAATAAATCTAAATTCGATTCGATTTAGTGGTTTTCATAAAATTACATCAAACACATTCAAAAGTATTTGCTCTTTAGATCGATTTGCAATTTTAATTTGGATCGGTTTAAAACTAAACAAAAAATTGTATTAGTTATTTTTAGGTGCTCTCCCCCATTTAAAATAAGTATTATTTTAGCAAAAAAAATAAAGTTTTTTAAATTTAAAATGAATGTAATTTACACCTTTTAATGTAGGATTATTTTTTCTCTTTCAATTATGCATTCTAATAATTGAGTGTACATTACTTTCAGAGTATTATATTTTACTATTTTATATTTAAATGGTGGGAAATTATCCATCAATTATTTTTTGAATTACCATGTTATAGATATAAAATTTCCATTGACCTTTTAACGATGATTAATATTTGCTGAGGAATTAGTGAAATACAGTACAAGGTGAATTATCGTTCCGACTATTTTTTTCATGTGCAAGTCTTAAATATCAAAACTTTTTATATCAAAAATAAAATCGAAACTCTGACTACTTATTTAAAGGGACAAAACCTTTACCGTTGGATAATATTTGTTAATAGTGTTAGGAAAAATGTCATACACTGTAACGATGATTAAAATTTCCATTGACCTTTTAACGATGATTAATATTTGCTGAGGAATTAGTGAAATACAGTACAAGGTGAATTATCGTTCCGACTATTTTTTTCATGCGCAAGTCTTAAATATCAAAACTTTTTATATCAAAAATAAAATCGAAACTCTGACTACTTATTTAAAAGGACAAAACCTTTACCGTTGGATAATATTTGTTAATAGTGTTAGGAAAAATGTAAGTGCAATAACATTCTTAACACTACAAGAAAACAATGTATTATTGAGGGCCTAAAAGCTTAAAATTCGTCAACAATGCAGCCATTATTGAGGGCCAAAGGCCATCAAAAAAAGCCTCGTCGGTAATGATTATTGACAGCCCAGAGCCCTCAATAATGCGTGTCAGTAACTTTATCCATTATTGAGGGCCTGCAGCGCTCAATATATTTCTGACGCCTGCAGCTCTCAAAGTGGATTTCGAGGTAAATTACTGACGGTCTGCAGCCCTCAATAACGTATCTTTAATTAAAAAATAATTTAATTATTTAATCATTTAAAAAGCATATTAAATCTAATTTTAAATAATTAAATTATTGTTTTTTAAATAATAATTACTTTTTTAATAATTAATTTAATTATAAACTTTTTTTTAACCTGCAAAATTAATTATTTATTTATATTTTTAACATCAAAATTTTATTTGTCACCACAAACAAACATAAGACATTTTTCTTTTAAAAAAGCCAAAAAAATTATTAGAAAATAAAAGTGAATTATGTCCAAGAAGTGCAAATTCACCAAAACTATATACTACATTACATTAGTAACATCACTACAATTAATCCTCCATTTACAAATGTCAATTACTACATCAGTACCATTATGGCTACCTATATATCTTAAGTGGCAATGGACTAACAAACCAATGGACTAGCATTACAAAACAGTCTAATTAAAACGCAAAAGTCAATGGACTTGTCTACTACACTTAGAAACTAGCACTAAAAAACTGCAATCAATATGCCGCAGCAGCCCCGAAAGACATACGCCCGAACCAACACAGCACTCCCATTCTCTGTCACCTATGTAACCAATAATCAACATGGAGTGAATCAGCATATTATATGGAAGAGAATCAACACGAGTGAATTCAAAGGTGTTAGTAACACATTAAAAAAATTGATAAAAAATAATAATTTCAATCTGAATTTCAAACAAGTGATCTGTTCTATAACACTTAGTTTTTTACCCTAAAATAACTTCACAAGGTTAACATGAGTGAATTCTGTACTTAGTTCTTAACACTTGCTTCCTATAGCCCCTCATGTGCAGCAAATTTGAAGTTTGACATTAAAAGATGGCTTGGATATTTGAAGTTTCTTGCTTATTTGGAGTTTAGCTTCAACAATAAAATCTAATACAATAGCACAACCATTCTAAGGTTTAAAACATTACATATCATCTATGGACCAATACATTCTTCAATTAACAAAAGCATGAGAAAAAAGTGTTCTGTACTACTTATGCAACAAATAAACAAACTTTTCTAGTTCCAAGGTCAACTACATAAGTCATGATTATTTTAGCAACCGAAGACAAAGCAAGAAACTCACTTTACTCTGAGTTTGTCTTTCTCATTAATCCCTTTTCATCAACTTTTACAAACCTTTAGAACATAACAACAAAATAAGGCATAAAGTAGAGAAAAAGGTCAAAACCATGCTTACCCAAAACCATTCATATAATATTAATTATCACTTTTATAAGATTATCCAATATTGATTTTCAGAACATAGTAGCTAGAAGGAAAAAGTACATAGTGGTAATAGTAACATAGTTTAAATTAGAAACATCAAAACCCTAAAAACATAAACACAAACAGAATCAACAAGATGTAGTATACTACTACTATAGAAAACATGTGCTAGAAACAGCAGTAAAAGAAGCAGCAGCAGTAGCAAAACAGCAGTAAAAACCAGAAAACATGTGCTAGAAACCAGAAAAGGCGGCTCTGGTTTAGCCCACTCTTCCTTCAAGGTAGTGACTGAATTACCTCCGATCCATAAAGGCGGCTCTGGTTTAGCCCACTCTTCCTTCAAGGTAGTGACTGAATTTCCAGCATGCATCAAACATTGTGACCTGAAATATTGACCAAAAAAGGGAGAATAGACCATTTAGTGAGCACTTCATCTAACCCATACTGAACTGATATTTAAATACTTTGTTAGGACATTTAGCATTTGTTTGTATTACACCAGGTATTGTATCCAAATAGCTTGTAGTCAAAATATTACTATGAGAGTTCTATTTTCCTTAATATTTAAGCTAATCCAAGCAAGCATGATAAGAATCACAATGCACAAAGGATAACAAACAAAAAAATGATTAAGGGTGTATCTATTAAAATGACATCACCGTAAAAGGTTCACTTTGTATCTCAACTTTGAATTAACAGTGAGTAAATAGGCAGAATCTATGTTGCATTGCCATTTTTTACACAATCTTCATAAGTTCTCATAAGAAATAAAAACAAAGGGGTTTTCAATAAAGGTCTAAGATTTATAACAATGGAAACAAATTTATTATAAAAAGCACTACTATCATGAACAAGAAGTACATAAAAGGCAAAATACAAAGCTTAGTCAAGAGACCGGTTCAAGCCAACACAGAGAAAAACAAGCAAAGCAAAAAGCTACCATGATACAAATAAATCACAAAAACCCAAATAAATCACAGAGAAAGACATTGAATGATATAAATCCAAAATCTAAAGCTACATGATATTAAAGATAATAGTGAAACGGTGAAGTAGAAAACCTAAAACAGATAAAGAGAGACAAACAAACAATACAACATTTTACATACCCACACCCACAAAGATTTAACAATACCAGATGTAGAAAACCTAAAACAGATATAAACAACTCAAATTTCCCAAATCAAAATTTTTCAAAAACCTAAACCCTAGAAAAAATACAGAGAGAGAGAGAGAGGTTGTGTTTTACCTGTCTGTCGCGGGAAGGGAGAGAGAGAGGTGGTTCGGCCGAGCAGAGGGAGAGAGGTTGCATCTGGTGGTGAGAGGCGAGTGGTGGTGCGGCCGAGGCGAGTGGTGGTGGTGTGAAACTTGTTAACGCGAGAGAGAGATTTGTGAGAGTGAGAGTGAAAGTGAGAGTGAGGGAGTGTGTAGTAAGATTATTTTTTTTTGGTAAGGAGTGTGTAGTGAGTTTCTTTTTCTTTTCTATTTTGTTTTTTTCAAACAAATATTTTTATTGAAACAATTTATTAAAAAATACAATATTACATGGGTTTGTTTGGTTCAACTGAGAAAAAGGGAAAGAGAGAGGAGGTGAGGGGAGGGATTTTTAAGAAGGAAAGGCGAGATAAAACATAATTTATTATGTTGACAAAATTACTCTCTTTTTTTTTTATTAAAATTCCAAATTATCCTGGTTGTAATATTAAAATTCTAGGTTTTAATTTTCTTTTACAACAAAAAATATTTCATTAGATTTTTTTTTGTTATATATCCATTAGATTTTTTTTTACGTAATATATCCATTATAATTTACTCCTTATTTTGAGTTTATAAGGTTAAGAGTAAAAAAGTAAATTACTTTTCACCTTCCCTCCCATTCCCTCGTTAAAAAATTGAACCAAACATAAAAATTTAAAATATTCCCTCACCTCCTCTTCCCTCCAAAAACTTCGAACCAAACGGACCCTAATTGTCATCCCAATCTGATACATCTTCATCATTGTCGCCTCCATCATCTTCACCATTAACTTCTCTGTCGTCTTCATCGATATCACCTTCTGAAGGTACTTCTTCGGCTTCTTCTTGACTTTGGGCCATCAGATAAGTTTCTCAAGTGTTGTATGATAGGAATTGCAGGTGTTTGAAGGTACAAGTAATTTTTGAACCATGCCGAAAAACGTGAATTGATTTGAGCAGAAGATTCTTGAGGACTTATCTCCTCGGATGTTAAAAACAACCTAAGTTACATAAAAAAATATCGTTAATTATATGAGAACTTAAATTGAATAACTAATTATTTAATTAATTAAAAATACTCACTCTAAATAGGGTTCGACTTCATTGCAATTAATCAACAGGTGAACATGAGCCGAATTTCTTACTTTGTCACCAGGTGTCGCGGTGATTTTTGGATATCAACCTATTGATTAGTTTTGACTCGCAATTTTTAGATTCACCACCGAGCTTTTATTTTTCCAAGAAAAAGGGGAAAAATTCGAAATAACCATATTTTTATGAGATTAAAAGTTCGGGGGTTGGTTACGTTAAGGGAATGTATTAGCACCCTAAACGTCTATAATCTATATCAACCTCTTGTTTTTATTTATCTTTGTGCTAAATTACTTTTTATTTAGCTTCGACGCATTAAACCCAATGACATTCGTTATCATATCGTTCATCTCATTGAACGGATCATAATGCTGATAATTATGTGGCATGGTTGAATACTACTTGGAGCACCTTGATAATTCACGGGTATAACACTCGTCGACATTCCCTCGCCATGACTTGACCACACCCAATAATTAGGTTGAAATCCTTTATTATATAAATGAACCTTAATTAATTTCATCTTCGCTGCGCATACATCTTCATCCACAAACTACACACGGACATCTAATTCCCCCTTCACGTATGACAATGGGATTGTGTTTTACGGTATTGAGAAAAAATTCAACGCATATTTTAAAAAGCTCTTTAACTTGTCCTCTCTTTCCAGAATTATTCCTATCATACAGCCAACTACGATCCATAAAATTCATATCTGCACAAGTTTAAATAATAATAATTATGTTAAAAAAGATTCAACTATTCTTTTTAAGTTAAAAAATATATACAGCGCAATATATAATTAAAAGATTTAACTTTAAAAAATTTTCTTTACATAAAATTACTAACATTTCTTTATTCTTTAAAATTATAATTTTTCTTAAATATTGTACTTCGTCTTTAAATATTTTTCTATAACATATATGTTTTTTCTTTAAATATTAAATTTTTTTAATGTTAATTTTTTTTAATTAACATTCTTTTTGAGTTATATATACACACACATATATAGCAATAAAAAAAATGTACCTTTTCTCTACTCTTTAATTTTAAGTTTAAAGATTTTTCTTAAAACTGACAACTATTTAAAATAAGTTAAAAAATTTCAAAATTAGATTAAAATATAAACACTTACAACTATTTATAGGAAGAAATGGAAATAAGAAATTGAGACGTGATAAATATGTGAAAAGTGTAGAAATAAGAAGATTTTAGATTGAGATGAAAATTGAAAAGTGTGGAAATGAAAAAAAAAAGTGTTTCCGTTTGAGTTTGGCCAATGTGGGAAGCATTATTGAGGGCCATCAGCACTCAACAATTATTGGTCAGAGTTTTCCAACTTTCGCGCCTCCCCATATGCATTGTTGAGGGCCATAAACACTCAATAATCACTGGTCAGAGTTTTGCAGGTTTCACGTCTCCCCATATGCATTATTGAGGGCTATTAGCCCCCAATAATGGCTAGTCAATTTTTTTTGAAATTGAATACCATTTATTGACGGTCTATATACACTATTGAGGGCTTTAAGCCTTCAATACATTATTGAGGGCCTAAAACCCTCAAAACACTCCGTCAATAATCTCAAGATTTCTTGTAGTGTAATAACGTCATTATATATATTTTTTAATATAAGTGCAATAACATTCTTAAATCAAACTCATTTTGAAAAATAGAAAAGGGGAACTTGAAGCAATAAAATATGATATGAATATGAAGTAATCACGGTATGGAGACCTTAACCAATAATCATTCAAAAACATAGAAGTTTAGCGAATATTCACAGTCAATTAGCTTCATAAGGATTGGGTGATGACAATGTATCTTTTTACTTAAATCAATGTCTAAAGTTTAAATCTAAACTAGAACAAGTAGAAACTTTAAAAAAATTTGGTATAGAATGCGTCCATTTGAACCATACGAGATTTAAGACATTAATTAATTTATGTATTGTAAGAATTGAAAATTCGAATTCTAATATTCTCATTTATTCATTCTAATTGGTGAAACAATTTTCGTGAGTATAACTCAGGACATTACCATATTCAGAGATCAGAATTCAAACAAATTTTTTCTATTTAATCATTTTTTATTTTTTTGATTCAATTCTATTTATTTATTTTTATAGGGTGAAATTCTGACTATTAAACTATAATTAATTAATATAATAGTAGATTGAAACCTGTAATTACATAAAAAGTCTTGTTAGTATTAATAATAGATATATAGATTGAAACATAAAAAGTCTTGTAAAACAAAAATGAAATTGTGGCAACAAAAGTCTTATCTTAACTCCCGCCAGATACGTTTGTTATTGTCGTTAGATCGAAAGTCAAATAAATGTAATATGAATATGAAGTGACCTTGGCATAGACTTGGACCGCAACCAAATAATTATTCAATAGCTTTGAATTTGAAGTTTAGCGATAATGATATTCACACAGTCAATAGTCGGAAGCTTCATTGTAAGTGCAATAAACATCAACATTTATTAACAATATATTCACATTAAAGCCTTCTGTATTAATGTTAAATAAGTTTTCTGAGCATAATTGACAAGGACATAGAAATTGAGGTTCGGCCAATTTCCCATTTTCATAATAGATATAGATTTTAGGTTTAATTAGTCTCTAAGTCCCTTAAAGACTTTTTTTGGTTTTACTTTGGTCTCTTAAAGAAAATAAGTTTCACTTTAGTCCTTTATTGATATCTCTGGCAGTTAATATGATCATTTTCGTCTATTTTTTCTTAGAAATTGTTAACTTCTGTACATGTGGTAAAATAGTTTGTTACGTGGCACATGTATTGAAGTTAACGGTTTTTGAAAAAAATGGACGGAAATGACCATATGGACCGATGGAGATATCAATAAGGACCAAAGTGAAACTTATTTTTTTTAAGGGACCAAAGTGAAACAAAAAAAGTCTTTAAGGGACTTAAAGACTAGATTTTATAGATGTGGTTAGATAAAATTTCATGTCATTGGAAAGTAAAAAAACAAAAATTCTATTATTGCCAAGGTTTTATAAATAGCGGTCTCGGTCACGATCACAGTCACATTAAGGATTTCGCGATTTCGGTTGTTACGGCTGTTGCGTTACGTAGTACGGTAGTCGCGATGTGAATTAATCACAATATCGTACAAATTTTATTAAAATTATTTGTACTATATATATATATATATATATATATATATATATATATATATGCATAACAACTTAAATTTGAGATAAATGTAAAGTTTTGAACTAGGAAAGGGTTAAAAAGAGGAGAAAGTCTTACATAACACTATAACTTATGTTCATATTTGTATTAAAAATGTGATTTTTATTGTACCAAAAAAAATGTGATTTTTATTCTTTTCTATTGGAAAAAATGGAAATCTCTATCTATTAGTATTTTGTCGCGACTGTGTTGCGTTTCGTTGCGGCTGTATCGGTGTTTCGTCACGGATGTATCGGTGTTTTGGCGTGATTTTTTTTTACCATACAAAAACGGTAATAGTGGGCACCAAAACCTTTTTATCGCGGCCTTTTTCGCGGTAACGGACCTTTATTTAAAACCTTGATTATTGCTAAATCTATTCATGGTATTCGATAGAGAATGATGACAAATCATGAGATATTTTCGATAACATAAATGGGGAAATTCAAAATGCACCGCATTGGAAATAAAGGAGTGTCACTTTGGTACTCCCACTATTTCATCTTAAAAAGTAAAATTTTAGCTATCAAGCTATTCCTACTTAACCCCCAAAAAAGGTTAAATAAGTTTTCAATTTCAATAAATATTTGAAATTTTGTTTAGTTCCTATAAATTTTTTAGCAACTTTTAACCATTCAAATATTTTCTATCACAATTTTCTGTCCCTATTTTTTAATCAACATTTGTATACTTATACATTTTTTAGTGGTTTTTTTTAATTAATATCATAAAAACCTCTCCCACAAAATTTTAGAATTTTTTAACATAAGATCAATTATTTATGAATTTTAAGTGTTAAAAACAAAAACAAAAAATCGTATTTAATTTATCTCTTGTTAAAAAAATTTAACTTTTGCAAGAGAGGTTTCTATAATGTACTAAAAATGACCATTAATTTTTTTAAAAAAAATCTTATTGATATACACGAGTTGACTGATTAGTAGAGACAAAAAATTATAACAAGAAATATTTGAGGGATTAAAACTTGCTAATTTTTTTTACGGAAACTTATAATAAAATTTGAGATATTTATAGGGACTAAAAATATATTTAGCCCTATTATTAATAATAGATTTTGAAACATGTAAAGTCTTGAGAACAAAGATAAAATTTTGCAAACAAAAGTAACACCAAAATGATTAATTCAACCAAATAAATGAACTTCATGTAAGATTATTCAGCTTCCATTTCTTCGAAAAACAAACACAACATTATGTCCCACACTATATGACTTTGCTTCCTTACCTTTGACATTTGTGCCTTTTATGAACATAAACTTCATTTTAACTAATTCCTAGTTGGATTCTAAGGTCAGCATGTCTTTCACAACTCCTAAACCTTAAAACATGAATGATTTTTTTTCATTATAAAAGAGATTAAAACATTAACATAAAAGACATATACTAAGAGACATGGCAAATATTCAAAAGGCTATTGCTCCTATCTTTTATATACTACTTATATCTTTGCTTCCATTGAAAATCACTTCATCACTAAAAACAGAAGCAGAAGCTCTTGTCAAATGGAAAAACAGTCTATCCTCTCCTCTTCCTTTTCCTTCACCTCTCAACACATGGTCACTCACCAACCATATCAACCTTTGCAATTGGGATGCTGTTGTTTGTGACACCACCAATACAACTATCTTAGAGATAAACTTGTCTAATGCCAATCTCAGTGGAACACTCACTAGCTTGGATTTTGCTTCTCTCCCAAACCTCACCCTCCTCGACCTCGATAACAACAGGTTTAGTGGATCAATACCTTCAACAATTGGCAACCTCTCCAAGCTCACTTTCTTGGACTTGGAAAACAACTTACTCGAAGACGCACTCCCTTCCGAGCTAAGCCGACTAAGGGAACTTCAACATGTTAGTTTTTACAACAACAATTTCAATGGTACCATTCCTTATCAGCTCACTAATCTTCCCAAGGTAAGTTACCTTGAACTTGGAGCAAACTATTTTGTATCTTCCCTCGATTGGTCCCAATATTCAAACATGCCTTCCTTGAATTACCTTGGTTTGGAAGAAAATAGATTCACCGGTGACATTCCGAGTTTCATAGTTGAGTGCAAGAATTTAACATACCTTGACCTCTCTCAGAACAAATGGAATAGTAAAATACCAGAACCCATTTATAGTAATTTGAAAAGGCTTGAATATCTTAACCTCACCAACTGTGGACTAGAAGGAAAACTATCTTCCAACTTGTCTATGCTCTCGAATCTCAAAGAACTCCGTATCGGTAATAACATGTTTAATAGTCCTATTCCAACAGAGATAGGATTGTTATCTAGGCTTCAAATTCTTGAACTGAACAATGTTTCGGCCCACGGAGAAATTCCTTCTTCCATAGGTCAACTAAAGAAGCTAGTGCATCTTGATCTAAGTGCTAACTTTTTTAACTTTAGTGTCCCATATGAGATTGGCCTATGCACAAATCTAACTTTCATGAGCTTAGCTGGAAATAATCTAACAGGTTCTTTGCCTTTATCATTAGCTAATTTAACCAAACTTTCAGAACTAGGATTATCAGAAAATTCCTTTTCTGGTCAAATTTCCGCTTCATTGATCTCTAATTGGACTGAGTTAACTTCTTTGCAAGTCCAAAACAATAGATTAAATGGAACAGTTCCTTCACAGATTGGCTTGTTGAAAAAAATTACACTCCTTTATCTCTACAAAAATGATTTCTCTGGTCCTATTCCTAAAGAGATTGGAAACTTAAAGGAAATGACAGAGTTAGACCTTTCAGGAAACCATTTTTCCGGTCCAATTCCGCCAACCATTTGGAACCTCACAAACATAACAGTCATAAATCTTTTCTTCAACAACCTCTCTGGAAACATTCCAGTGGATATTGGAAACTTAACCTCATTGCAAATTTTTGATGTTGACAATAATAACTTGGATGGAGAATTGCCACATACAATTTCTCATCTAACTTCCTTAACTTTTTTTTCTGTGTTCACAAATAATTTTTCGGGTAGTGTTCCCGGAGACTTTGGAAAGAACAGTCCTTCTTTAACTAATGTCTACCTTTCAAACAATAGTTTCTCAGGAGAACTTCCTTCTGACATGTGCAGTGGCCTCAATCTACTTATTTTGACAGTAAATAACAATAGCTTTTCAGGGCCATTGCCAAACTCCTTGAGAAATTGTTCATCCTTAACAAGAGTTAGGCTTGATGATAACCAGTTCAGCGGAAACATCACAGAAGCATTTGGAGTTCATCCAAATCTTAATTTCATCACACTTAGCAGAAACCGCTTCCATGGCTATCTCTCTTCGGATTGGGGTAAATGTACCAACTTAACTGAGATGGAAATGAGTGGAAACAAACTTTCTGGAAAAATTCCATCTGAGATAAGTAAGCTGAGTAAATTACAATATCTTAGCCTGCACTCCAACGAATTCACCGGAAATATCCCACGTGAAATTGGAAATCTAAGCCTTCTCTACAACTTGAACTTGAGCAGGAACCATTTTTCAGGAGAGATCCCAAAGAGTATTGGAAGATTATCTAAGCTTAACGTTGTTGATTTATCTGATAACAACTTCAAAGGAAGCATTCCAAAAGAGATCGGTAATTGTAATCAGTTGCAAAGTCTTAACTTAAGCCATAACAATCTATCTGGCACGATACCTTATGAACTAGGTAATCTGTTCTACCTCCAATCCTTGTTAGATGTCAGCAGCAACAATCTTTTGGGAGAAATTCCTCAAAATCTTCAAAAGTTAGCATCACTGGAGATCCTTAATGTCTCACACAACAATCTATCTGGAACAATCCCACAATCCTTTTCAAGTATGTTTAGCCTTCAATCTGTGGACTTTTCTTATAACCACTTATCAGGTTTGATCCCAACAGGTGGTGTTTTTCAAAAAGAAACTGCTGAAGCTTTTGCTGGGAATTCAGGTTTGTGTGGTGAGGTAAAAGGATTAGCATGTGCCACAACATTGTCTCAAAAAAATTCTGGAGGGACCAACAAAAAGGTACTTATTGGTGTTACTACATCAGTTGTTGGAGTACTATTTATAGGGATGATTGGTTTTGGAATCCTACTATTTCAAAGAAAAGCCAAAAAACTTAGTGAAGAATCCAAAAGCAATGAAGACAATGATCAATCTATTAGCATGGTATGGGGAAGAGATGCAAAATTCACATTTTCTGATCTTGTGAAAGCAACCAACGACTTCAATGAAAAGTACTGCATTGGAAAAGGAGGATTCGGAAGTGTTTATAAAGCAGAACTTGCTACAGGTCAAATAGTTGCTGTAAAAAGATTCAATATATCTGACTCTGATGACATTCCAAAAGTGAATCAGATGAGCTTCTTGAATGAGATAAGAACACTAACAGGAGTGAGGCACCGGAATATAATAAAGCTTTATGGTTTCTGTTCTAGGAGGACACAAATGTTCCTTGTTTACGAACATGTAGATCGAGGAAGTTTGGGAAAATTGTTGTATGGAAGAGAAGGAAAATTGGAGCTAAGTTGGGGTACAAGGGTAGAAATCCTGCAAGGAATAGCACATGCAATTTCTTACCTTCATAGTGATTGCTCTCCACCAATTGTGCATAGAGATATAACATTGAATAATATACTACTGGATTCAAATTTTGTACCTCATCTTGCAGATTTTGGCACAGCAAAGCTTCTAAGCTCTAACAATTCAACCTGGTCCTCCGTTGCTGGATCTTACGGCTACATGGCTCCAGGTACACAATGCATTCAATGATATACATATATAATAACATTTTAATAAGATATTCGCTAGTAACATTTTAATTTTGCATTTTGCAGAGCTAGCACAAACTATGAGGGTGACTGAAAAGTGCGACGTGTATAGTTTTGGCGTGGTGGTGTTAGAGATATTGATGGGAAAACACCCTGGAGAATTCTTGGGTACCTTGTATTCAAACAAGTCTTTAACATTAATGGAAGTGCTTGTGAAGGATATTGTAGACCAAAGGCTTCCACCTCCGACAGACAAATTAGGTGAAACAATAGTGTTCACAATGAGAGTAGCTTTGGCTTGTACGCGAGCTGCTCCTGAGTCTCGACCCATGATGCGATATGTTGCACAAGAATTATCAACTACTACACAGGCTTGTCTTTCTCAGTCATTTGGTATGATAACTGTAAGCAAGCTTATAGGATTCCAGAAATAGATCCTCAAGAACTATATATTTGGAGGATTTTAATATATTAGTCAGTATATTTACTCTAATTAAATTTATAAATTTTAAGAATAATGTAATTTATGTATGTTATTACCGTACTTATTAGAGTGACATATACAGAAGCATGTATAACGAAAATATGGCAGTATTTTATGTTGTTCTCTAAGTACTCAAAATAAATAACCCCGGTAACAATCAAGCAACATTTTTTAAACTTATCCTGAATCAAATTATATAATAAAGAATGCACAGCACAATATACACGAGTTTATGAAAGTGAAAGTGAAACACATGATATTATATAATTCAAAGAAAAGACGTTACTATGGACTCATTATACCAATGTGTGACTAACTATTTAGTAATCTACTCAGGCAAATGAACAAACACATAGAACTCAATATTTTCACTGTTCTAATTCCAATCTCACAAATAGAAAAAAGATAAAGATAAAGATATAGCAGAGAAATACCACAAAATGAAGTTGTAAATGATTATTACTGGAAGCCTTTGGTGTAAGGTTTGGAACATGCAAAAGAAATAAATCCCACATCGACAGTGTGTAGAAAATTGCTACGACAAGACGTGCCTGTGATAATTTGCAGTTACCGCATGCACTGATATATGTACTCCATAGTTATAGCTACTCTCATTGTGATCTCAATATTTCTTTTTATAAAATTAAACACAAAAAAAAATTATATAAAAAACTGTAATAAAATAAATATTTTTTTTAAAATTTTGGAGTAATTTATTTATTTTGCCATGTCAATTAAATAAATTTATTTTTTTAAAAAAATTTAATTTAAATAAATAAAATCCCTCGCAATCGGAAAATTCTTTGTATTTGCCCCCTAGTTGCATAACTTGGAATCTGACTAAGACCGAATGATGAAGTGGCATGTACGTGTAGATTTTTAAAATTTTTATTGTCACTTCTATTAAAAAAATTAAGATGATCTAAAAAAAACAATTACAAAAAAAATAATTTAATTTTTTTAAAATAAACAAAAAATAATAATAATTTTTTAAAAAATGTGTGATAAAATAAATACTTTTTTTAATTTTAATTTATATTTTATTGCCACATCAATTAAAATAAATTTATATTTTTAACTTTTTTATAAAAAAAAAATTAATTTATTCTTTACAAAACTTTAGTGCCCATTTGGACTTCAATAATAATAATAATAATATTTTGTAAAAAAAAAAGAAAAAAGCTAAATAAGTTTTTTATTCCTAAAAATATAAAAGATATTAGTTTTAGTCTCAATAAATATGATATTTTAGTCTTTCCAAAATTATAAGTTTCATATAGTCTATAATGATTAATCTATATTCATGTTAATATTAAAATTATAACTTTTTAGATTTAAGATTATGTTTATCTTTTATATAAGCTTATGTATTTTTATATTAGGTTCAACAAATATCAGTAACATATTAAAATTATGTCTATTAAGAACCAAAAACTTTAGAAGAACAAAAACATCCTTTTTTTTTATTGATTGGGATCATATTTTTATTTTTATAGATTAAAATCAAATTTCGTTGTATTTTTTAAACACGAAAAAATTATTCAATCGACAAAAAGTAATTATAATACCAGTGGCATCATTATTCATCTATGTGTAACAGTGTAAGAAAGATCAACCCACTTGAGTTGGTCTGATGGTATTGATTTGGAATTCGAAAGTTTACTCCTCGTTAAAATCTCAACTTCGATTATCTGTGAATCTGTGATGCCAATTTGGATGAATTAATTTAGCTTCTTATAAAAAAAAACAGTGTAAGAAAGATCTAATTAATAAATAGAATTAAAAAATGAAAAACCCTTAATTAAGAAAGATCTAGTAGTAGAATATACGTAGTGAGAAATTCTTGCATGGATACTCCTTTAACACCTCACTTTTACACTCAACCAATTAAAACTTTACACTACATTAAAACTGAAATAAATAAATAAATAAATAAATAAATAAAGATAATCGCTTTTGTTAACTAATCAATGATTCTCTCTCTTTCCCCACTTTCCCCACTTTCTTTTTTTTTTTTCTTCCGTTAAATCCTCTTTTTTTTTTGTTAAATGGGTTGTTTGGTGAAGGATTTGTAGGAAAAAGTCATTCTTATTTCTTGCACCATGATATTCTTCTTCTCCCCAGTTTCTATTAACTCTCAATTTCTAGTGCCTTGTTGTGTGTGTTGCAGTAGAATGTGTTGATCAGGATCTCCATGATTACTTTCACTTTCAATATAAGAGACTTTTGAATTGAATTTTAATTTTAATTTTAAGAAAGGTTATTTATTTGATCTCAACGGAAGGTTATTAATTTTGTAGATGTGATACAAATTAAAATATATGGTGGTGATTGATTCATGAATGAGAAATTAAGCCAGTATTGTTTTGTGAGGAAATAATTATAATGGGTGCAATTGTTTTTAGGGTTGTGTGAATGGTTAAAGAAAGCGGAGATTGGAGAAAGAGAAAATTTTTAACAACAATAATAAGTTTGATATTATTTATTCTAATTTTATGACGTGTAGCGTTTTAATTGGTTGAGTGTAAGAGTGAGGTGTTAAGGGAGTATCCATGCAAGAATTTCTCGTAGTAGTCTCAACCCGGTCCGTCCAGAGAGTTATACAATGCCCGACCCGACCCGTCAATATTACCATTGTTTCCTTTCTCTAATTTTGAATTTTCCGTAAACTGTGTGTTGCTTTCACTCAGCATCGAGGGTTTCTAATAAGTGCCATAAACTTGTGATTTTCTTCCTTT
The DNA here is from genome assembly GCA_030408175.1 of Trifolium repens. Taxonomy (NCBI): domain Eukaryota; kingdom Viridiplantae; phylum Streptophyta; class Magnoliopsida; order Fabales; family Fabaceae; genus Trifolium; species Trifolium repens. Next base: position 48,266,434 of record CP125848.1, read on the forward strand.
TTAACAATAATCTGGTTTTGGTAAGGGTTTATGAGTTTTCAGAGCACTGTTTTCTATCTAATAATCATGTTTTTCATTTTGTTGTATGTTTGAATTCTCATCATCAATCGTTCCTTTCCTAATTCCTATGATTGTAGATACAAACAACTACAAAACAATGTCGTTACTTTTTAACATGATCTCATGTTCTTACAACCGATTCAACGTTTCCACTTGGTAATTACTTCATAAATTTCTAATGTTTGCGTACTTTTCATCGTTTATTGTTTTTTCCAACAAGAAAATTGAAACATTATTTATTATCTTTCTATATATTTCAGCAAAACTTTGCTGAAAAGGATAATCGTAGATGCACAATCACTAATTGAAACAAAGGAAATTCATATCAATGAAATTCGAGACGACATTTCTAAGCAACTGTTGACTCCACGGCTAGAGCATTTTGGTCTTACTGCTGTGGTATACCAGTCTATTCGATTGTCTCCTCGTTTTTCGATTTAAGCATCTTAAACCAATGTCTTACGATTGTATTATTAACTTGTTCTTTATATTTATTTATATATGCAGGTATTGAATCTTATCGACGAGACTAACATGATTATACTTCTAAAGTATATTATATACTTTTGTGAAGTAGTTGATCGTCGTATTCATTTCATTGAATTCCAAAGGTAATCTATATTTTAAACAAGTTAAAATTATGTTCAATGATTTTTTACTGTTGTTTTGGTCGCAACAAAAGTACAAAAAGCAAGTCATTATACAACAATTTGAATCTGAAGTCTCGATGTTTTTCAGTGAAGTTCCTCCCGACCTGAAGGAAATCATAGCTAGTTTATGCTATGTTGGATCAAGGTATAGTGAACTTCCAGATTTGGATAAGCTTCGATCACAATTTTCAAGAAAATACGGGACAGAATTCATATCTAATGTGACCAAGGTCAAGGAAGATTGTGGTGTTAAGAAGAAGGTTATGTGAATGTTTTAATGCTCTTTATTTATGCTTTTGTTTTTTGTGGATAAAACATCTTATACAGTTTCAATTGCAGATAATAGAGTTGTTGTCAGTTCCGAAACCACCTGTCGAGGAACGAAACAAACTTCTAAAAGAAATTGCTGATCAGTTCGGTATAGATTGGCATGAAGACATGGCAGCTTCTGTTGTTGAGGAACAAAACAAACTTTCAGAAACAATTGCTGATAATCAGTTCAGTACAGTTGGAATGAAAGAATCAATGTCACATGTAAGTATTACTAATTAAATGTTGGAGTGTCTTTGCAAATGTTTTATAATAAAGTTAAATTTTTACCTTTTTCAATTGCAAAAGTTATGATAAAGGGTCTTTACTATTTACTCAATTAAGTATTTGTTTGGTTCTGTCATGACAAAAACTGATTTTGAATGAATTGATTTCGTAAATTGATTTTTCTTAAAACTGAGTTGAATATAAAATTGTTTATATTTGGTACATTACATAAAAATGAGTTGAACGATAATTTTTTGTAAAAATTCTGTTTCGACTCAAACTATAAATCTTAGCTTCAAGTTAGAATAAATTCTAGACACAATCAATTCTAGCTGTTCCAAATGTGGAACTAAACATAGACTTTATAAACTTTATTTATTTATTTTGGCAATCTTTAGTAATGTATGCTTGATTTATATCTTCAATTGCACTTTTTATTTGTATGGTTATGCATTTCTCAATGTAATGTCTTTGCAGGACAATATGGAAGGTACGCTATGAGAGAACTTCTGATTTTCTGTCCTGTTTGATAAAAATCGGGTTTTCGTAAGGGTTTGTGAGTTTTAGAGCACGATTTTCTTTTGAATAATAAATAGATCATGTTTTTCTTTTTGTTTCATGTTTTAATTCTCATCATCATTGTTCCTTTCCTATGATGTAGATAGAAACTACCACATAATGTCGGTGCTTTTCAATATGATCCCCTGTTCTTACAAGCGATTCAATGTTTCCACTTGGTAATGGCTTCATATGTATTTCACCTTATGAAATATGTAACATTTTAAGTGTATATATTTTCAAATTTCTAACATTTGTTTACTTTTCACCGTCTACTGTTTTCACCCAAAAAATAATTGATACTTTATTTATTATTTCTCTATGTATCATCTTGCATTTCAGCAAGACTTTGCTGGAAAAGATAGCTGTAGATTCCCAGTCACTAATTGAAAGAAAAGAAATTCATTTGAAGAAAATTCGAGAGGACATTTCTAAGATACTCCAGACTCCGGAAAAGCGTATTGCTCATACTGTGGTATACCCCTCTACTCTACTGCTGCATCTTTTTTCTATTTTAGCATCTTATCTTAAACCAATGTCTTAGGATTGAACAAACAACTCTTTACACATTTCTTATTTTGCAGTAACTTGTTTTTATATGGTTATATATATGCAGGTATTGAGTCTTATTGACGAGAATAACATGATTGATCTTCTAAAGTATATTATATACTTTTGTGAAGTAGTTGATCGTCATATTCATTTCCTTGAATCCCAAAGGTAAATATCCTTGAATTGTACTAGTTAAGAAGGAAATAACTAAGCAGTACTAGTTATTTTGGTTATAGTCTAGCTTTAAGAATTGTACTTTTAGATTCAGTTCGCATTGGGTGAACTGAACATTAGGCGTTTTAGAGACTTGTGAAGATCGAGATGCTTTAGCAATTGAAACAAAAGACAATATGTAACACTCTGCCGGTCCTAATGGCTTCGAAAGTACAAAAACCAAAGTCATTATACAATAATTAGTATCTAGCTAAAGTCTCGATGTTTTGCAGTGAAGTTCCTCCCGACATGAAGGAAATCATAGCTAGTTTATGCTATGTTGGATCACGGTATAGTGAACTTCCAGCTTTGAATAAGCTTCTGTCACAATTTTCAAGAAAATACGGGGAAGAATTCATAACTAATATGACCAATGTCAAGGCAGATTGTGGTGTTAAGAAGAAGGTTAGGTGAATGTTTTAATGCTCTTTATTTATGCTTTTGTTTTTTGCGGATAAAACATCTTATACAGTTTCAATTGCAGATAATAGAGTTGTTGTCAGTTCCGAAACCACCTACCCAGGAACGAAACAAACTTCTAAAAGAAATTGCTGATGAGTTCGGTATAGATTGGCATGAAGACATGGCGGCTTCTGATGTTGAGGAACGAAACAAACTTCCCAAAACAATTGCTGATAATCAGTTCAGTATAGTTGACACGAAAGAAAGACTCAATGTCATATGTAAGTATTACTAATTAAATGTTGGGTGTCTTTGCAAATGTTTTTATAGTAAAGTTGAATTATTAAGTTTTTCAAGTAAAACAAAATATGATAAAATTGATTTTAAATGAATCGATTTTAATTAAAAGTGAATAAATGGTTTATATTGGGATACATTTACGTAATAGCGAGTTGAACAATAAATTTCAAATGTGTAAAAATCAGATTTAGACACAAAACTAATTCTACCTAAGGGCAACAAAACATGTCAAAATAAGTTTATACAGACACCATCAAAAGCTATGCAAACTTTATTTTTTTGGGCAATCTTTGATCATGTATGCTTGATTGATATCTTCCATTGCACTTTTTATTTGTATGGTTATGCACTTTTCTGTATAATGTCTTTGCAGGTCAACATGAAACCTGTGAAAAACATGATCCTACTTAAGAGAGAACAAAATGCTTACAACACATCTCTGTTTTGCAGCAAGAATAGCACCACAAGTCCACCACAAGAGATGTGTGAATGAATCGGTTTCCTTTTTTTTTTTTTGTATGGATTTAGAGGGCTAAGCAAACATATAGGGGATAGCCCAAATATTTTTCCACTTGTGTTACAAACGGTTAGTCGTTAGTTTCACGAAACTATAGTTTCGCAATAGGATCATGCTAACTAGTGTCCCAGAGACACTTTTGTATTAAGAAAATGAAAAAGTAAACTTTGTATTAAAAAAAAGTTAGGTCAATGAAGTTTTGTGTATTTAGTCTAAAATGTAATTATTGTTGATTAGCCTAATATTATTTCTAAGGATTTGTATTGATATACATGTAAACTAATCACCCTTTACATCTAATTATAATATCAATTATTATATCAACAGCAGAGGAGGGACAAAATGTTTATATTAATTAGCAAGGAAAGAACAACTAAGTATAGTAGTAATTATGGTTTTCAATTGCGGATAGCGCGACTGTGATTGTAAGTGCGCGTATGTTTGATGCATATATCTTTCTTTCACTGATTTTAATTTGTATGCTGCAGTACGCCATGGCGATTGTGTTTGTGCCGGATATGTGTGGAAAATTTGATGCTTGATTACGGTGCTTTGTTTCACATACAGTTTCTTCTAGTTTGTTATGTTTTGGCCTTTTACTGAAAATGTTTTGTGTTGATCATAACTTGTCAAATTGAAGCTTTGTTCTTCTACTTTATGCAAATTAAAGTTTTCCTCCATATTTTATCTTCCAAAAAAAAGAAGCTTTCCTCCATTTTTTGTGAACAATTGAGAAATTCCCTTCATTATGTGTGCTAGCTCTAATCTTGATTAAAATACAAGAACACTTATAATTTCGGTATATATAAGAGTTTTGTACTCATCTATCAAATTTATATATTAATGATGTAGAACAATATTGCTATGGATATCCATGCTTTTTCATTTGATTTAAATGAAGAACTATTGTTTGAGTTAAATGAAGAGCTATATATTATTATAATATATGAAGCACGAACACCGGACACGACACGGACACAGCGATACCGATAATAATTTGGGAAAATGATATAATTCAGTGTAATCATAAATATCGTGTCGGTGTCGGACACATACACGTGTTGAACACGGACACACCTAATCCGATAAATGTTCGTGCTTCATAGATTATAATTTATAATGGTGTAGAAAAAAAATTGCTATAGAAGAAGAAATCAACGGTAATAAGTAACTAGTGGTATGTACTCTAATTTTTTACTTCTGACAAAACTTCTTGTATTGAAAATCTGAAATACTTGTAATAACGATAAATAATCTTAAATACAATTGAACTATCAAAACCACATGTAAAATGATAAAAGGTTATCTCCAAAAGTGACATGACATGTATTAGAAAAAGGAAGAAGTATGTTTTTATATAAAGTAACATGATATAAAATAGAGAAATAAATTAAAGATAAAAGTGAACAACCACAGCATATACATTTTTTTGACACACATTATTGAAAATAAATTAAAGATAAAAAAAATAATTAATAGTGATTGATGTGACTACTTTATTTAATTTTTATTTTTTCTTATGTATGTGTGCCCAAATATATTTTTTTTGGTTTAGGTGGAACGAAATTAAGAATGTCAACGGCGTACCACCCACAAAGTGATGGTCAAACTGAGATTGTAAACAAAGTCCTTTAGCAATACTTGCGCTGCTTCGCACATGATAAGCCTACTCAGTGGGGACAATACTTACATTGGGCCGAATGGCACTATAATACCGCAATTCACACCACTACAGGTATTACTCCTTTTCAAGTTGTGTATGGTAGACCTCCCCCTGCTCTAACAGATTATATTCCTGGTTCATCTCCCATTCAAGCCATAGATGCAACTCTGACAGCTCGAGAGACTATGCTGCAGAATCTCAAAAATAAGCTGCTCAAGGCTCAAGCAGCCATGAAATTGCAGGCGGACCATCATAGAATTCCACACAAGTTTAAGGTGGATGACCTTGTGTTTGTTAAGCTCCGACCCTACCGCCAAATTTCTATGATGGGAAGGAGAGTCCACAAGTTGTCAAAACGATTCTACGGGCCTTTTAAGCTAACTAAAGCCATTGGAGAAGTAGCTTTTGAGTTGGAATTACCCTCCACTAGTAGGATCCACCCCGTGTTTCATGTCTCACAATTGAAGCCATGTTTTGATGAAGGTGTTGTGGCATTGGACTTACCACACGGGGCAATTCACAACAAACCTCTTATCCAACCTCTGGCTGTTTTGGATTGGAAACAAGACGCATGGACTGATCAAATTGAGGTGCTCATTCAATGGGAAGGATTATTTCCAGAAGATGCTACTTGGGAAAACTTCCAGGATATCAAAACCACTTATCCTACTTTTGACCTTGAGGACAAGGTCTCTCTCGATGGAACCAAGAATGTTACGGATCAAGTGGAAGATGAGGCTGCTGACATGGACCAGAATGAGCCCATTACTCAAGTAAAGAACAAAAGGGTATCTGTTAGGCCCACTAAGTACCAGGACTTTGTGATACCTTCCCTGAAGAAGGGGGGCAGGAAGTAATATATCTATCTTGAACCTAGAAGGTTCTATACTCTGTTGACTCACCATTCATTTAGGGTGAATGATGTAAGAAATGCGTACGTCATTGGAATATACTATCTAGATTCCTTTTAGATAGTACTATTTATACAATGATTGGCATATCAATAAAGCAGAGAATATTGATGAGAATAGTGTAGTCTTATATTTTAGCTGCTTTCCTATTTTTATGCTTGCTTAACTTTCACGCTCATAACAGGTAGGCTAACTAGGCAGAGCCTCCAATTTTTTTTATCGATAAGTCAATGTATGTGTTGTTATTTTTTTCTGTGGGAAATTTTTTTTAATAAAATAAATCGTACTTTCATTCACTGTGCGACTATTCCTTTTGTTTGATTTTTCTACACTTTAATCAATATACTTTGTTACCAATACTTTGATATCTTTTATTAATAGGACTATAGGAGTACTTTTACACATTATTGAATGAAAATGAAATGAGTATAAAAGTGATTATTATAATAATATAGAGATGATTTTGCTTATAAAGTCAATATTAGGCCACGTATATGTTGTTAGGTTGTATTTTATAAAAGGGTAAATAGGTCTTTACCTCTTATAAAATAGGTGAGTTTTGCTTTATTCCCTGCAAAAAATTCCTTTGAGATTCCCCCTTGCAAAATATTTGTTTTTGATTTAATTCCCCCATTAGATGCACTTTTTAAATCGGTTATTTTGTTCAACAGATTTAAAAAGTGTTATTTTTTAAATCGGTTATTCTATTCAACTGATTTAAAAAATGCAAATTCCTTGCATCCAAGGGGGGAAACCAAAAAAAATATTACAAAGGGGAAATAATCTCAAAGGAATTTTTTACATGGGTAAAACAAAACTCGTTTACTTTACAGGGGATAACCCTTTATAAAATAGTAGACACACGGCCAAATTATTATCACATTCTTGAATTCCTACTTTACCTTACTCTTTCAAATACTACCGTGGTTTGGTCTAATTTCCAAGAATAAAAACTTTAACAATATTCCAGTGATGACACTCAACACTTACCAACTTTTGATCTTGATTTTCTGCATAAAAAATATTAATCACATCACATACACAAAGTGTATCCAACACTAAAAAATTTGCAACAATTTGATATATCATACAATTAGTTAGTCAAACTCAAGAGGCGTAGAACATATGCACACACATAAAAGTTAAATACTTTTCTGCACAGGGGTATAACGAAGAAACTCTACGTAAACAATTTATCAAACATCAAATAATACACTACAGTTATTTCAAGTTGCATACACTACACTTATCTCAAGTTGCAAACATGTTACCATACCATATATCACTTAATTTTGGTTCGGTTCAGTTCGGCAGTTACTTTGAACACTCTTACTCTAAAGGAATAAAAAAAAAAGAGCTCATTTCAACAATCATGTATATTTTGTGATCGTTAAGAAAATAATGTATTCATACCTTTACATCGTCCCCTTCCTTTTGCAAAGCAAAAGGCGCATCCTTTCTTGCTCTGTATCCATGCTAGCTTCTAGTTGAGGAATTGTTTCTGCTTCGGCTTGTTGATTATTGGTTTTTTGGCTTTGATGATGTACTGTGACATTCATTCCATCACCGAAGTATACATTATTGTTATTACCAAAAACATGAATGAAATCTCTTTCCCATCTTTCTTGTTCTCTATCTTTAGCTTCTTCAACTTCTTGGCCGTAAACTGCTTGAGCTTGTTGATTTGGGCTAACACCTTGATTTGAGCCAACATCTTGGTTCAGATGGTTTATCGTAATTGTCTGTCATTCCTTCTCCATAGTAAACATTATTATAATTACCATGTACTTCGACTCAGTCTCCTCTCGTTGTTAGTAGGGTTCTGGAAATTATTTTGAATAATTTGCATAGCATGTTGACGATGATGCGCCAAGGTATCTTGAACATTGTTCATATTTTCAAATGGGATACCTTGTAGGTCTTGAATTTGAATGGGTCATTGGTGGGGATAATGTAAAATGTGTAAAAATGATCTTAAATGGTTGTTGTTATTGTGGTTGAAACAAAATCTTTCAGAATCTTGGGACATTGTTGTTGGAGAGCTAAGGTTATTTAGTGTTTTTCTATGATTGAACCAAAATCTTCATAAACATGCACCGGCAACACAAAAAGCCATAGTTCTTAGAAAATAAAGTTCAAACTTCTATCAAAATAACAAACATATTTCATATTGCTACGTAACTATATAGAATCAATTATATAAATAATAATTTTCATATTGCTAATAACATAATGTTACTAACTCACATTTCTTTCCTTTTATTTCACATAATCATTTTTGAAAATTAACTAGTGAAAGTGGCTAAGCATTCCGGCGAAGTTTCGTATAATTTTGTTTACAAATTTGATCATTAATATCTTTAATTATCTATTATTAAAATTTATAAAAAAATTATATTTTGAAAATATACTCATCAAGACAAATCAAACAACATCTCTTATGTTAATATTTACATGTATATATTGGTAGAAAAATGTGGTATAACATATGAATAATACGCTAAGTCAAAATTAGGTCATTTATTTTAGAACAAATGGAGTAACATTTTAGATTTTTTTTACAAGTTTTTAAGATATCGCACACGTGATTTTCTAGAATATGATAAAAAATTAGTTAAACAAAATATGTTCAAAAAATTACTTAAGAGACAATTGTAAATAAAGGTATTATGTTATAGTAGTTCACCTAATAACGATTTGTTCACAAGAATTTAAATATTAATTGTGGCTAAAACAATTTTTTATCATACTTTTTTCACCTTTCTGACCAATTATATTTATGACAATTTTAGTTCTCAATGTTAATATTTTATATGCTAAAATTTTATTTAAGACTCTTGAACTATAATTTTGTAATAAGAATTGTATAAATTTTAAACATTTTTCAAATATTAACTTGGTCCCGTGCATCGCGTGGGTTTACAGACTAGTTGTAAAAACAACACGTCAACACTTAATCCCTTGTATTTTCATTTTATAAATGCAGGAACCCTTAACTCAACATTATAAATGTAAATCAATACTATAATGAATATTTTGCGTTTGTTTTGTCGATGTTTAGAATTGTTGAATTGAAACGTAGAGTTCAATTTTTTAAAAATGGAAAATATCATGCTGAAATGTTGTCTCGGCGATTCACCATTATTTGGCAAGAAAAGTAAGTTTAAAGGTTAATTTGAGTTTTTATAATTAAGTTTTTTAGTTCAATTTAACTAATTTGCTTATGTGTTAATTAATAACCAGTGCATGTCCAGCGGATCTTGTGGAGTCGAGGACATGTTTGATATATGATGTCGGTCGTTACCATGAACTTCCTAACCTGAAAAGATTCAAGAAAGCGATGATTAAGAAATATGGCTTATGTTCACAAATGATGCAAATGATGTGTGTTCGAGTGCCCTAAAGCAAGAGGTTTGCTAATTTTATTTTGTACACTCATCATATTTGTTTTTTTATCTTTTTCACTTAATTTTATTTTTCTTTGCAGGTGATCGATTCTTTGACTGTTCCCAATCTTTCCGAACAAGAGATGCATCGTCTTTTGGTTGACATTGCTCATCGTTACGAAGTTCCGCATATATGGATTCCAAGTGATTGTTCATGTCCAACTCATTAGACTTGTTATTAAAACATATGTCCTCCCTTCTAGCCTATATGAACTTATTATTAAAACATATGAACTAATTTTTCTGTTTTCTATGGTGCTACTTTTTGTGACGTTTCTGCATTGTTTCTCTGTGTTACTATTTTGTGTGCTTTGCTGTTGTGATTGTTGTAGGGGCAGTTTTTTGTGTTTATTTGTGTAATATCCCGAATAATTAATTAAAAGTTATGTAGTTTGTTTTATAAATCTTAATAAGTATTATCATTAGACAATATATTAAGCTAGTGAACAATTAGTAATTAAGTTGGAAAGAAATGTTTTCTATATAATTTATAAGATTTATAAAGCAAACTATCATAACTTTTGATTAATTATTCGGGATGTTACAATATGTATGAGATTTCTTTTGTAACATGTGGTTGTCTGTTTGTGTAGAGGCTTTAGCTTATTCGGTTGCACGGAATCACTTAGTGATCAATGGCAGCATAGGCTTATAGAATCTTTAGTTTTTTTGTTCTTTTACTATAACACATTTGAAATTTAGTAACTTTTTTAGTAATATTATTGTTTCTCTTTAGTAATATTTGTTCAAATGTTGCATAAAACCTATGTTACTAAAAGACTTTAGTAATAGTTTGAGGCGTGGTCGGTAACATTTAACAAATGTTACTAATTGATATATTTTGCAACACTTGAGAATCATTAGTAACATTGAAAAAATGTTACAAATTTATTGTTTTTGCAACATATAAAGTATGTTACTAAACTATATACATTAAATAAATTTGATTAGCTAGCTATTAGTTTTGTAGCCTATTCATCATCTTGTTACAAAAATGAATTGAGAACACTTAATAATTTGTAAGATGTGTTAGTTAAACTTCATTCTTCTTTTCCAAAACTTCTTGCGGTGTTTTAGGTCTCTTATGTCTATTTTAGGTTTTAATAGGTTTGTTACGTTTAAAAATTTCAAGTTAATCTTTTTAATAAAATAAAATATTTGTTTAGATCGTCCGCATGACTAATAGAGTTGCATACGTGAACAATTTATGAGGATACTACGCGAAAACTTTAGACGAAATTAACTAAAAATATGATAAAGTACTAACCTATGTTGACTTCAATAAGGGACCCACTTATAAAATTTTAAACATAAAAGAGCAATTTAAAACCTAAAATAAAGTTATTCCAATTTGGTATTGCCACAATATTATGTGTTGTCACTTGAAATTTGAGAAATTCTTGACTCTATTAGTTATGTTGAAGCAAACATGTATTGTTCTTAATAAATTGTAGGGATTACATGTTCTAAAAAATGATAATTGGATTCTGTTCTAGTGAACAAATAAGGGGGTGATATTTAATTGGACCGTGTCCAAAGAATGAATAGCTGTTGTCAATTGCACAACATTTCTGCATATATTAGAAAAATGTGAATAACTTGAGTATACAAGAAAAAACATAGATCCTTTTACAATGAAGTATGTTCTCATATTTATAGAGAATTTATGGAGATTTTTGTGGTGATATCATGGTGGGAGTGAGTGGTTAACTCATCCACCATGTCATTGTGGAGATAGTGGGTGGTTTCTTCTCTTGTATGATAGATCATGGTGGCGGTTTCTTATATGAGCGGTTACTCCTTCTGACGAGGGCGGTGCCCTCTGAGTGTAGCGCCTTCTTCTTTCATTTCCCGCCAAATCTTTTATTTGAATTACATGGGTTGGAAAGTTGGGCCATCTTGCTATTGAGCCTATGCTATTTATTTTTGGGCCTTACCTCAGTCCAGATTCTATCACTAGCTAATTCATGTTTTGTTTATCTATATCTTAATTCCATTTTATTTAATTTTATACTCCCTTCGTTTCTTTTTAATTGTCTTTTATTATCATATTTAGCGTTTCTATTTAATTGTCTTTTTTGTATTTTATGGGTATGATTTGTCAATTATACCATTTGTCAATTGCTCTTATCTTTTTTCCATAAAACCAATTAATGTTATATATTTGAAAAACTAAATTATTATTTTTTATAATTTTTGTTGGTACATAACATATTAATTTTTTTTTGTTTACATAATATATTAAATTTATTAGAAAGAGAAAGTGTGGACAAAAAAATAGGAATTTATTGGTGGATTAAATATATTAAATTATTTTTCGCACCCCAACACTCTTTTTCACCCCTGGCGTTCCGTTTTTACCCCTCTCGTCTCTCTCGCTACTTAGGAAGCGAGTGTGTAAAATTGCAAAAATGGGAACACTGCAGTTTGCATCCTAGGATGCGAACCTTATAAAAGTAAAAAAAAATTGTTCTCTTCACCCTTTTTAAAGTGTAAATTGAGTTCGCTCTCTAAGTGGTGAACTATAAAAAAGTTCGCATTCCAAGTAGCGAGTGTCAATTTTTTACACTCAAACTGGACGCCAGCACTCCCCATAGATGAAAAAATTATGAAAAAAAGAGTTTACTCCCTAGGATGCGAACTCTTTTTTTTCATAATTTTTTCATTCATGGGGGGTGCCGGCGTCCAGTTTGAGTGCAAAATATTGACACTCGCTATTTAGAGTGTGAAAAGTGTTCGCTTTCTAGATGGCGAGGGGGGTATTAAGGTCATTTCAGGGGGTGAAAGAGGATACCTGGAGGGTGCGAAAAGTAAATCTCAATGTGTGTTCATGCTAGTTTTTTATTTTTATCTATGATGCTATTTTTATTTGGTTTGTTGTGGTGTTGTTGTTCAACTATATTGTTGTACGGACTTGTCCGCTATTTAAGTAGCGGACACCCCAAAATCCTACAATTATAACGTCGCTACTTAAGTAACGGAAGGATAAAATGGGAAACGTGTAGGACGCGCAAGTAATCTGTAGGACGGCAAAAATAATTGTCGCATAATAAAGTTAAAATCCTATTTTTTCAATTGGAAAAATGGTTGTTTAGCCTTCAAATAGTTCAAATAGTTGTTTAGCCGGCAAAAGTGCTTATAGTATTAATTTTCATTTTACTGATTAACAAGTGATGTCATTTTGAATGTTTGGCCTACATTTTTTCAACTCAGAGACCTCTACTAACTCCTTTAACCCTTAGGTTAAACCAGTTGAGCTACTCACTTCTTCACCCTTAGCCTACATGTTATAATGGAAAGGTATGACTTAAAACAACAGAAAGCTGCAAGGTGTCCAAAGTCATAAAGGACAGTGAATTGCAAACACACTTTCAAGTGGAATTAGAAAAACTAACTAAGAGAACTAGAATTCTACATTTTTTTTATTCATTTTATTTTGATACAATTATAACAAACAGTTCATATTAGAAATGTAGTACATACCAACAATGAAATTTGTGTTGTAGGATGTTGATAAGATACTATCCTGATTAGATAAGGTGAAGCCATTATCTGTACTGTACACTAGAATCTCTCATCCTAACCAGATACCAAATAAGGTTTAGAAGAACATCATGGTCAAAATTTAACTAAAAACTAAATGAAAGGTAAACATAGAAGTCCTCATTCAACACAACATGACATGATGAATACGTTAAGTTATAGAGCTCTAGGCATTGATCAATCAAGTCTTCCTTGCTAAAATTATATCTCAAATGAATCAGTATTGTCTTGTCAGTTCTCAATGCTGATTCAGTAGCATAAGGTTTACTCATCTGTTCTTGGACGCTTAGGGGGTTGAGCGCTATCTTCGTTGTCATTTTGCTTAAGATCATCAGAAACTTGGGCTTTGGAGGTATCCGGCAGTGAGCTTTCCCCAAATGCCGTTTGTTTGTTCGTTCAAGGTGAAGCTTGTAGTAAGCTTTAAATGCCTTCATTTCATCTGTAACCTTAACAAGCTCTACTGTTGGTTTCTCCCTCGCGATAGGCAAGTATGATCCTTGAACCTGTGTAGCATTTGCAAGTTCCTCAAGAGTAGAGTCACCAGCCTTGACCTTGCGTGCACGTCTTGGGAAGACAGTCAACTTGGCCTTGTATGTTTTCAGCCTCTGCACGTTGGTTTGCAGACCCTCCAAGGATCTGTTCTTTCTGCGATGATCAACAGAAATGCTAATAGTTGGTGCAAGCTTTTTGGGAATGCCAGCAGCCTTCAACTCCTCAAGAGAAAATCCTTTACCAGCCCTAAGTTTCATGTTGTATTTCTGAGTTTGTCCATGAACAATTGGCCTAAGAAGTCCAGCAGTAGGCCTAGTTACAATTGACTCTCCTGCTTTTTCAACTATTCCTCTCTTTTTTTTAGTTCTCATCCTTATTCTAGTTTCATTCCTGTGAGATGCAGTTGGAAGTTTGTGGTTTCATTGCTTCTTGATTGCCACGGTTCTATGAACTAAGCTAAGACCCTAACTTCATTTGGTAAAATTTTTACTAACAATTTGTCAAGTATGTAGATTTAGTGCCTTTAACTTTAATCTGACTTGAACTTGGTCACTTTCACTATGAATTCTGTCCTGTAGTTTCAGTTTCTAGAATAACGGTGGACCCTTGATCATATATGGTTTAATCTGATTTAGTGCTATGTTTCACGAAATGCCTCTTCGCGATAAATATCATTATCGTTTGGTTTATCGTTAAAATTATGTCATGGTACATTTACGGTTAATTCATGTTATTTGTTCCTATTCATAATATTCTCTCTTCATCCGAATTGGAGAGATAAGTTCTCAAGATACTCCACAGCAGCAGGAGATAGTCCTCAACCAACAGCTAATTATGATAATCGAATCTTGGAAAAATAAAGGAAATTTAAAACTTCTAAACGTATTAAGGACTGAAAAATATGAAAGCAATGGCATGTCAAACAAAACACCATAACTGCATCAAGCATACTTTATTCCAATTGGCACAATCTCCTTGCATTTGGTGTCCTGCAAAAAACATTGGAAGATATACATCAAATCAAACATGCATTCACTTGCAAGAAATATAAGTTTACTTAATAGAGTAAATAGTAAAGATATTTTATCATAATTTTTTTTAAAATTAAAATAAACTAATGATCAAAGTTTTTAAAGACATTTGTAAAGGCAATACTCCAACATTTAAATTAGTAATACTTACATGTGACATTGATTTTCGAGAAGTAGAAGTCGTTGTGTCTTCATCAACAACGTCCGGGGTACATTTGTTCTTCGGATACCATTTGAAGTTTCTTTGTTTAGCAATGTCAATTAGAACTTTGTTTTGCTTATCTTTTGTTGGACTCGGAAGTAACAACAACTTCATTATCTGCAATTGAAATAGTGTGAGATATTTTTATTGTCAAGTTGTTTAGTAGCTAAAATTTCACTTTTTTTAAGGTGAATAAATGGAGTGGGGTTTGAATCCTGGCATATATTTATCCCTAACAACCGAGCAATGTTCACATAAACAAAATAGTGAGATATTTATCCCTAGCATACGAAATATTCACATACCTTCTTATTGACACAAGAATCTGGCTTGCACTTGGTGAGATTAACTATATATTCTTCCCCATATTTGCAAGAAAAGTGTGACCGAACCTTCACCAGAATCGGAAGTTCACCATACCTTGGTCCAATAAAACATAAAGTAGCTATAGCTTCCTTCATGTCTGGGGGAACTTCCCTGAGCAACATTGAGACTTTAGATACAAAACTATAGAATAATGGTTTGCTTTTTGAACTTATGTTTTAAAAATCAAGGTTGTGAAACTCTAAACCTAGATGGAATTGACTCGTGCACTCACTTATAAACTTGTACGAATTTATTTCATATTAAAATTATATATATGAGGAGGGATCCGTTTATCTCAATTTTTTCCAATTTTACCAAGAATTTATTAATTCAAAATCGATTTTGTCACGAGTTTACCAAAAAAATTAATTTATCACCAATTTAACACGACTTTTATAAATAGACAAGTAAAATTGGGCAATTTTATATGTTAATTAACACACGATTTAGACAACCTCGATAAAAACTTTATTATCAAAACAACATTAAAATATTCATTACTCATAATTTTGACATCTTGTATTGGCAAATAATAAAATTAAACAAGTATATATGCCTTAAATACAAGCATTTCAATATGGATGTGTTAAGAAAGTTCAATATTAGATGATCAAAAAATATGTTTATAATAAGTCAAAGTAATTTTTGTCTTATAAATCGGTATTGTAAGATTGAGTTATGTCCTTTGAGGTTGAATCATATCATTTTTTTTATCTTTCAGTCAAAAAGTTGAAGTAAAAAAAATATTCTGTGTTCAAAAAAAAAAAAGAAACCGACGATTGCCATTTTTTTCATACTAAAGATCTCTTTGGTTCTAATGATTATTCTGAAAGAATGAATTGAGTTCGTATAGGCATTTTGGATGCCGCTATTGAAATAGCCTTTCTAGCTATATTTTCAGGGACCCCTCCCATTTCATAAAGTATTTTGCCGGGTTTAACGACAGCTACTCAATATTCGG
This sequence comes from Trifolium repens, assembly GCA_030408175.1. NCBI lineage: Eukaryota > Viridiplantae > Streptophyta > Magnoliopsida > Fabales > Fabaceae > Trifolium > Trifolium repens. The sequence continues at coordinate 48,282,838 of CP125848.1, forward strand.
GAGATCCTTTTCCCGAACCCATACGCGTTTCGGTAGGTCTTACTGTAACGGGTTTGTCTGGAAATATACGTACCCATATTTGTCCACCCGTACCAAAAAAAAAAATTGAGTTATGTCCAATACAAAATTTTAAGATGGTATCAAAGTTTTTTCAATATCCATTAGACCACTTACTATTAAGTTTTAATTATCAGACAACCACCATTTATATCCACACGTCAGGCATGGCAACATGGTGGGATGAGGACGAATTTTGTCTTCCCCAAATCCATCCCAATTTTAAGTGGGGATAAAAAATATAACTCCAAAATATTACTATTAGCTTTTGACGACAAATGTGTCGTGCAATTAAGTATTATCCTTGATCACAAATACCATGCCCACATAACAGTTATATTTATAGGAGTAGGTACCTTAATCCAATTTTTCAGTTTTTAGAATAACTAGTTTCCTATGTCCAGGCCCGGCCTACACACATGTGTGTGCAGGGTGTGCGCCGGTGTCGGGCCTCCAAAAATTTTAGACCTTAATTAAAAATTTTAAAAATTTATAATATTAATTATATATTATTTATACTCATAAAATATCAGATGTGTATTTATAAATTAATTTTAGAGCCTTAAAATAATAATTATATATTATTAGTATTCATAAAACATCATAAGGAAATCAAATTTTGTGAGTGTGACTAAGAAAATAATATTTGGTCATGTGACCAGAATAATTATCACATGCTGTCATACATACATATCCATGACATGCACAATAGGCTAAACAACCATAATTACGTTTAAGCCTACATATATTAACTTTTATTGATTTAATTTTGTTTATATTTAAGATCAGATGTAGTATGTATATAGATATATATAGTACCTTTGTGATTGATCAATTGAAGGAAGACGACGATCAATTAGTTCACAAAAAGTTATGATAATCTCTAGGACCCGAATCAAATTTTTCTGATCAATAAAATTCACTACCTGCACAAATAACCGTATATATAAATGTCACGGGAAATTGTCCAAAGGTGTGATCTAATATAGACATGATCTAAAGGTGAATCCACACTATTTTTTGATAAATTTTAAGAAAACATCATCTATTTGTTGTATTTTTTTTTTTTTTTTTTTTTGGTAGTGCTATTTGTTGTATTTTTTATTATTATGAAATTTATTTTTTGCTAAAATTATTAGACTATTTTTTTAGAGTTGCTTATTAGACATGCCGTTAAATTAACTAGATTGATGGACATACGCATACCTTTAAACGAGCAAAATTCTCTTGTCGAGATTTGAGATAGAATATAATGTACTCTTTCATCCCATACATATCCAAGTTCTTTGAAACAATTAGTTGTTTTGCATCTTGTCTTGTCTTATGCAGCAAAGACGCTAGTTTTTTCTCTTTTGACGTCAAAGAATCGATGTGAATGTTCATTTTACCCGATGTAAAATGTCTTTCTTGCATCTCACTAAAAAACACAGTAAACAATGAAAAAGTACACAAATATATATTAGAAATTAATATATGCATTTAAATAAATAAAAGGTCATATATAAATACATATGTCATTACCGGGTGATTGGCTTGCTGTAGCAACATGGAATCAAGTTAAAAAACATTGTGCAGGTTTCAATCTACATCATAGAAAACAATCATGTTAACTAAAAAGAGAATTAATTAAACATGCAAAAAACCATTACGTACAAGTGTGTGTATATGTGTCCTGTGAGCTTAGTTCAGGACAGGAACATTGTATGATATATGCAGGGAGTCGAGATTCGAACTTCGATCATTCTACTTATCTAGGGTGAAATTTCTAACTACATACTAAGATACTTGACAAAAAAAAATTGTATATATATATTCTAAAGAAAACGGAGCTATGAAGCTCATAAATCTTGATGAAAAAAATCAACATAAAAGAATGTAATGTTCTAAAGTCAATGGACAAAAAGAGTGTGATTATACTTTGCTCAAAAGAAGGGGAAAACATTATTACATTAGAGAGAACGACTGTTCTTACCTGTTTGTCTTTTCTTGGCTAAACACTAGGGTACGTTTTGTTTTTGTTTTTTCCCTTTAGTTATAGCTTTTTTTAAAAAATTATATATATTGAATATTATATAAATGTAATTTTTAAAAGTATATTAATAAATTTACAAAGAATCTCTTCACAAAAAATATAATTAAGATAATAATTATGATTATACCAAAAAAAATTATGATTATAATTAATTCTGAATCAATTTAGAAAGACATGTGTATTGGATGTTTTATAAATTGAGAAAGAATCTTCTCATATATATAATTTTAGAATTTAATTTTTATTTATCAAAAAAGATAAATTAAATCTATAACCATGAAAAAAATTAAAACTTAAATTCAACTTTTTATAATATTCTAAAAATATTGCAAGACACTGCACTTTTTAACCTAAAAATAAAAATATTGCAAGTCTCAAATTTACAAAAAAAATAAATAAAGGTTAATAAAATCAATAAATATTACAATCAAATTTCATAGCATATTTGGGTGCGACGTTTATTCGTCATTAGTTTCCTTTCTACTATATTTTTATTTTATATATCTATTTTGGGACAAAAAAATGAAATTATCACACTTCATGATGGGAATTTTATATAGCATGTCATTTAATTAAGTTAGGGACTTCAACCTCTTCAAGACTCGTTGTTCTACATAACTCATTGATGATGTGTCTCTCTCTCATTCTTCTTGTGTGGATTTTTGTGTGTGACGTTTATTCATAGTTAATTTTTCTTCTCTTTATTTATACTTTTTCTCTTTTGAAACCAAAAAAAGGAAGCTAATGGTCCAATATTTTTTTATTATTTTTATTTTGATACAATTATAACAAACAGTTCATATTAGAAATGTAGTACATACCAACAATGAAATTTGTGTTGTAGGATGTTGATAAGATACTATCCTGATTAGATAAGGTGAAGCCATTATCTGTACTGTACACTAGAATCTCTCATCCTAACCAGATACCAAATAAGGTTTAGAAGAACATCATGGTCAAAATTTAACTTAAAACTAAATGAAAGGTAAACATAGAAGTCCTCATTCAACACAACATGACATGATGAATACGTTAAGTTATAGAGCTCTAGGCATTGATCAATCAAGTCTTCCTTGCTAAAATTATATCTCAAATGAATCAGTATTGTCTCTTCAGTTCTCAATGCTGATTCAGTAGCATAAGGTTTACTCATCTGTTCTTGGACGCTTAGGGGGTTGAGCGCTATCTTCGTTATCATTTTGCTTAAGGTCATCAGAAGCTTGGGCTTTGGAGGTATCCTGCAGTGAGCTTTCCTCAGCTGTGGTACTACCATTAGCTTGATCAGGTCCTGACCTGCAACGATCCTTTTTGGATGCTTCCGATTCATTTTTAGTAAGAGAATTTTTTGTGGTGTCAGAAGACACCTCAGATGGAATCTCAATGGCTGATGATGATGCTTTAAATGGTTCAACACCAGATTTACATTGCTTCTCAAACATCATCTGGAGGTACCTGCCTTGCTCTTCTATTCGCAACTGTAGATTTCTTTGAATCTAACAAAAAAAGGGGAGAGCTGTATCAGATCATGTAAAAAGGCATGACAATTATAAGAGGAACAAGTGAAATGGCCTCCGACAGTTCATGGATGTGACATGACAGAAGCAACATGTCAAATAATAATACAGAAATTAGTTTCATGACCCAAGATGATACAAAAACATCCTAATCAGTAAAGCCAAAAATTCCCAGATTCCAAAAGGGGGGAAAAGGAAGTATTCAAGTCTTGGATCTTTTGCACAAAAAAAATCTTAAAAGAGGATTATCATTCTCGTTTACAAATCAAGAAACGGGCATCACCTATAAATTAATATGTTCTGGGTATGGATAGTAAAAGTATCTGATTTATAATTCATTCCCCACGTCAAAGAAAAACAATCAAATTTCAATGGATAAGTCCTCAAAGAGATTAACATCACCTACTTTTGCTTTGTGAGATAGCTTATCAACCTTGGTGTAAATTCGTTCAGCTGTTCAGAGATTATTGAATATGAAGGTTTTGGGAGTAGCCAGGACAAAAAAGCTTTTGCCATTGTCCTTTTCTATGTAGTCTAATTCCAGAACTTCTATAGGTGGCAGGCTTTCTTTAATAGCCTCTCTGCCAGTTTCCCATTGTGATTTAAGAGTGATTCTAAATTATATACTTGCAATTGCAAAGGATCGGGTTTACTATTTTAAACTGATTTTTTTCCTTCAACTGCTGTCTGCTTTGTAGCTTTTGGAGGACTCACGATCCTCCTATTTTTTATTTCTTGTTTCTTAATGAATTCGTCCTTACTTAAAAGGTACCACGAGTATCTACGATGATACAAGAATGAATTTAATGACTGTGAATATGTTCTCATTTTTGTAATGCATGTTAAACTTATCATATATTAAACTATGAAGATGCTTCCAGATTAGGCGACATTTTTTTCTTCAGTTTTTCCCCCAAATAAATGCAATTTGCATCACTCTCAAATCATTATACTTTACTACGCATTTATACAATAGTTGATAAAGAAAATTTAGTAAAATTGTTGTTACACTTGTTAACTTATTTATAGGCAAATTGCAATCGAGTTTCCTTGAATTTCTTCACTAAGCTCATAAACACAAGTTGAAGTACTAGTACATGATCCTAGTTAATCCAAAAAAAAAATATTCGCCCTAATTCCATTAAGTTGTTGATGATGAATTTTTAAAGTCATGGCAATTTGCAACAGAAATAGAGCTTTCTTACAAGTCTTCAAATCACATTTCTAACCTTTTAACAATTAAATATGCATAGCAGAAGGAAATTCACAAAAATAATAAAGTTCAAACCTCAAGCTGTTCGTGCAACCGTTTCTGGACCTCCATCTGCAGTCGCAGAGCTTCCGTGATCTCAATACCACTGTAAACAATGCAATGGTAAAGTCAGCATACCAATCACTATGCATGCCTGTGCATGTCTGTGTCTGAAATATGACCAAAAGCTATAACATAGAGCCATTAAATACCAAATCTGCACTGACACATTGCTCTTAAAAAGTACTTTCCTGATCCATCATATAACTGAGAACCTTGACGCAGACTGTATTGATCGTTTACCTTAAAATCCTACTTTTCTTGCATTTCAATCATAATATTCAATCTTGAAGATATCCCTAATTTTTGGGTTATGTTATTCTTAAGAGATAATATATGCATAATTACTGCGTTAGTAACAGGCCCCATCTAGGAAAGGACACATCAGATTGGTTAAGGAATTAGTTAGACATTGTTAGTTAGAGTGGGATTTGTCAAGAAAGTTGTTAGCGTATTAACTAGTTAGCCTAGCCCTTTATTAATAGACATAGAATGTAAGAGAAGGCGGTTAGTTGGTTATTAGATTCGGGGTGGCACATTTCAGGCTCTTGAATTCCACGAGAAGATGTCATTGTAAATCATTTATAATACTGGCAGATGAGATAAATTTACAGAGCTATGTGCTAGTGTCAACCTCTAGAATGAAATTACTACTAGCTAGGATAATTGGACATGCAACATTATCCCTCCAACCTAAAACAAATCCAACATCAATGATGGATGGAAAACACTTGTCCATATTTCAAGTTTCAAAAGCTACACTCTCCTATGCCTTTTTATTAGATACTGGTAAAAGCTCGGGAGCAACGATAGTTGTGAATCAACACATAAAACATTTTGGATTTGACTCCTCTAAGTGGGGTACATTTTACTCCTCTAACCCACAACAGCAACAGCCAGATTTTTTACCTACTATTGCAGAGTTGTAACTGTTGATTGGAAAATTAATGGTCGAGACTTTAAAAACATTTTTTTGCATATGCATATATTTCATCACAAATTTTAAATTCTAATCACTCTGCACTTTACCCTCTAAAATGCACCTCTCCCTTTAGAGAAGTCAAATCCGAATATTTAAAATGTAGAGAATATTTTTTATCAGCAAATACTAGAGAGCCTAAATATTGTCTTAAGATATTGATGTAGCAAATAGCAATAGTCCTAAAGATTCAATATAAGTTAAAATAAAAGCAGATATTTTACTTACGTTTTCAAATCTAGAGATGAAATATCTTCAATGGGGCTTAGTCTTTTATCCGTAGCTCCTGCCAACAGTATTGAACAATTTGTATATTATATGACTACACAAAGGAAGAGAATAACGACATATACTTAGAGACATCAAATGCAGAAACTCAGGTCAATAACAGAGTTCACAGTTAGGCCTCATAGTATCTCAAATATGCAAATCTAATAAAAAATTACAACAAAGGAAATTATAGTAAATAAGTGCTTAACTAATTATTTGAAAATTCAAAACTCTTTGATTCTCTTTGGATTTCATATAAAAAGATGATTTACACATATGCTAATGCAGACCAGTATACTTGTATGTCCCTATAAGCTGAATCCCTGTGTCTTTTACTTCACTGGATTACAATACTTTAATCTGTGTAGCACTGTAGTCATATATGTGCGATGCAATATAGATTCTAAAACATGTTACATTTAGCGATTTCACAATTAACTACGCAGAATGTAGGAAAAATTCCAAGGGAGCTTGCACCTTAAATGGTTTCCTCAGACAGGAGCATAGAAAGGGGGGAAAATGTATGAAGAGTGAAGAAAACAGATAACAAAAATATTGTATACAAAGGGTTAATTAAGAGCTATAGACAACAATTTAAGACTTCACATACTTGTGCCATTCGATGACTTCTTATATATGATGACTGATATGTTATTAACTTCTTATGTTCGAAAAGCATACTTGACATAAATTCCAAATTTCTCGGTATGAAACAAAGTTTCCAATTAAGAGGAAATTTGACAAGAATCGTCTACTTGGTAAAAGCTTTTAATTCTACTTTAAATTTTGCAGGTCATAATTCATACTTCAATAGCTTATTTAATAGCCAACGGTATCCTCATCCAAAGTCCTAACTGATATACAAAATTTTATCCATAAAAAAGGCATATATAATACAATACATATCTTATGTACCTTCAGAAGACTCTGGTCTATATCTAGCTGTCCTGTATTTCTGTATTTCATGGAGCAACATATTTCAATATAAGCATTCAAGAAACAAACCTTGGAAGATAAATCAAATGTTACATACCTGTAAGTGGCTTTTAACATGATATATAGTTAATCCTTCAACTTTCATGAGCTTCAGCACACCCTTAGGGGTAGCTCCTGTAGAAAAAGACAGTAAAAAATAATTGAGGCAGAAGTTTAACAAATTAAGACCTTACTTTGGAGTGAGAAATGACAAAAGAGAGATGGACATACTTTCACTCCCACCAAGTTGGGTGACAGCCTCCACAAATGCCTCGTGAAGCTCAGGAGTCCAACGCATCCGTGGCTTGGCAGGTGCAGAATTTGCTGAGGAAGATGGAGCGACACCAACATGGTTTTCTCCAGATAGAGCTGGAAGTTGTTGGTGGCCTTGCGATTGGTGTCCTGCCGAAAATTGTGAAGATGACTTTGAAATGGGATCCACCGCCTAAAGAAACAAAATGAGTTCCCAACACGTTCCTTAAATAAATTGCTAATCATTTACTCTGCAAGCTAATACTGATTTGAATATTGAAAACTTCAAAAACCTTAACCTTTGGATCAAGATCTTGAATGTTATCAGCAAGAAGATCGTTCCAATTAGAAGTCAAAGTATCATCATCACTGATTAGCTGGTCAGCCCACTCTTGCCAATCATTTCGCTTAGGAAACTCCTCAGTAGCCATAATATTGCAGGCACTGCTCTCTACTTGGTTATTATCAATTGAGGCATTAACAGAGAATTCAAGAAAGCTAGGCAAGGAATCTGCATGCCATGAAGCACTGCTTCCATTGGAATAATGTGTTGATGTTGTAGAAGGTAGCGGACCATTATTTGAAGAATACGGTAATGGCACCGAAGCCACGTTGCTCATTGACTGTGAAATAAAATGAGCATTTCTAGAGTGTTTTTCATGAGGTGAAAGGGATGAGTGATGAAGGTCTGTTGAATATCCAGGGGAAGATGAAAACATATGCCCAACTGCTCCACTGGAACTTATATGATTTGAATGATTAAAAGTTCTTGTCTGAGGATCTTTTTCTACAAAAGCTGGCTGTGAATCAGAAAATCTGGGGTATGTCTCTTCTAGAGGTGTCGGATGGACAGACAACGATGAAGGAAGTGCTCCCGACATCCCTATGTTATTCAGCTGATTGGAACTTGATCTTTCAATTGAAAAAGCATGACGAGCTTCCATTACTTTCCTAAATTGTTATATGAAAAAGATAAAGGTATCAGCAGTCTAGTCAACTAATATGAAAGCTGAGATTCACACTATCTCTCACATGGTAATGCTCACCAGCAAAATACTACAGAGGTCGCTTTTTGTTCTTGATGCCCAGACCAGACAAGATGTCATCAATCTGCAAACTTGTGAAAGGAAAATGACTGTTTAAACACAAGGCTAAACCAGATAGAAAGAAACTCACATGTGAAAATGTTGCTTTTGAAGATCATAAAATCACATCATGAAAGTAAAACTATATGAATAGAATGGCAAGCTTAAACATAAGGCTAAACCTGGTAGAATGAACGTGTTAATGTCATAAAAACTTTATACCACTATAGCTTTTGGCAACAATCCATTTATTTCACATCAAGTGGTAAGCACAGTCAGATATATGAAAAATATCATAATGTTTACAATTATTCATTTCTTCATTAAAAAAATAATAACATGCAACATTTAAAAATGAAGAATCCCATTAAGCTGATGGGTATATGGTACTAGGTAGTATATGCTATCAAATAATATCTTGTAAATATAATAAAACAAATTAGTACACCAGTGATACTGGTATGCTTAAAGCCACAGTTCTCCAAGTAGATTCACAAATGAGTTTTCTTCCAAAACCAGCCGCATGCTATCTCAACGGAAAATAATCAGAATATCATTACTCTCTATGTGGTGGCTGGGAAAATTTCAATGATTTCAGCATCCATGCATCGGTAAAACTTCAATATACACTTTATTAGGAGATATGGCCATTTAAATCACACAACAAAGTACTAGTTTCCATTTGTACACTTATACTTGGCAAAATAAACTACAACATTTTGATAAGTGATACGAGAATAACTAGGCATCTCCAGAATATTACAGTTTCCAAAATAATAATAATAATTAATGATAAAATAAATGCACAGCATCTAAGCATCAAAACATGAAATGTAAAAGAATAAGCTAGTGAAACTCTTAGTATCATGTTTTATGATCCTTTACAATAACATGTAACCTGATTATTGTTCATCACCGATGAACACATGATGAAGCAAGATATCCAAAAATCCTTTCACGTCATATTTATAAAAGCTTCATCACTGTCATCATGCAATATGAACCAAATTCTAAACAAATACAAATCCCATCAAAATGTACATACAAGAATATCACCATTCACAATCAATATCCCCATCGATATATCTTACTACATGTTTAGTTTAAAAACATTGATCAAGAATGGCAAGTTTAAGAAGAGATACAAAAATTGCAAAAGGCCAACCAGAAAACACGTTATCTCCTGCCTAACCAGTAAAACATCAAGCTTCACTAATCACTATAAAGCCCGTTTTGATTGACTTATTTTTGAACTTATACAAATAAATAAGCTTTTAGGTATTATTCATAAGCTTGTCAAGGTAGCTTATCAAATAACGGCTTACGAAAATAACTTCATCCAAACAGGCCCTAAATATATACTATTCACAATATCCAGACACATGATAAACAATATTGTAAGTTTTTTTTTTACCCATTTTCAGTAATTCACTATTTTTTCGTACAGTTCAAAGGGTTTGTCAAAAAGCACCATATTTTTTTTTTTGTGGATGAAGCAAAACATCATTTTTCTTACTTCCCCCATTTTTTCAATAAAGCAAAAAAATAAACTAATAATCAACTACTTCACCTCAACTAGCAACTCTTCCAAATATAAATAAATTAAAATGAAAATGAAAATGAAAAAAAACATGACAAAGCAATTCACACTCCATGATCAAACCTTCACATAATAAACCTAACAACAAGCAAAAAATAAATACTCAAAATTCAATCGAATTAAACATCAAATAGTTTAAAAAAATAACAATTCAAGATAAATAAGAATGAAATCGATCAACGAAAAGAGGAAACAGAAGCAGAATCATCACATGAACAACGAAAATTCACGAAATCGATTATGAGATGAATCGAATTTTGATACCTTCAAAAAGGAGAATTTACGAGAAGATGAAGAATTGAAAGTTCCGTCACCGGCGAAGAGAAGTTTGATTGGATTTGTGGGAGTGAACGGTGACGAAAGGATGCGCTATGAAACTTGTTTTTGGTTATGGAAGAAATAGGTACTAGTTGATATCGTACGCTCGTAAAGAGCGCGTGAGAGATACTCTCTATTAGGAAAAATCACCAGCGTGTAACAATGTTTGTTACGTTGATGTGATTGGTTTGTAACAGAAGAGAGAAAAAGAGAAGAAAATATCCAACGGTGTGCACGTGAGGTTTGTTTACTACCATGTGGTTAGGGAAAATGTTCTTTCATTTAACACAATGGGCAAAATATATAAGTTGTCACACTTTGGATAAATAGTTTATTTGCTGCTTATGATACAAGTGTTTTTTATGATAAGTTTTTATGATTATGACACTTGTTTATATTGATTTTTTTTTTAAGTTTGTAAAAAATAATTTATGTAAATAAATAAACTTTTGTATATTATTTGTAAGATTGTGGTGGTAGTTTATAAAAAATAATTTAGGAAGATATAATTTTCGTTAGTAAGATTTTATTTATTTATATAAGTCATTATTCATAAGTTTAAAAATAAGAAAATTTAAATAGGTCATATGCTTAAGTTTAGACAAGCTATTTTTATATATGTTACAAGTTGTTTTCATAAATTATATAAAAAAGACATGCATGCACCTTATCTAATTAGAGAAATATTTAGACATTTTATCTAGTTAGTAGATAGACTCACATAAAAATATACATCATTTAATTATTTTTGTTTTCTACTTTTTATTTTTTCTCAGTCTAATGTCTAAACTTCTCTTTCTACCTTCATTTGCTTTCTACTACCTTTTAGTATAAAATATGTATGCAATGTGTGATCGAATTGTGTGACTAGATTTTTGTGTCCACTCAAGACTCGTCATCTAATTATCTATGATTTTTAAATACTTCTAATATAAATACAACTCAAGTAATCCCAAAAACAATTGAAAACAAGTGAATTCGCCAAGCGCTTCTGATAGAGACAGTGTTGCATTGTTTAAGGGATTGTGAATTCGTCAAGCGCTTCTGGAAATCATTTGGTTTCACAAACCATACTTTCTTCCAAGATGATAACTTATACAACTAGTTACGACACAACATCGATGGACCATCTGTTTTCCCGTTTCTAGCTGTAGTTTGGTGGTTATGGAAAGCAAGAAATCTATTGTGCATGGAAAATGAGGTTATGCCTTACTTTACTCTGAGGATGAACACCGACAACTATATGCCCACCTTCTCAAGAAGTGCTTTTTCAAACATTACGTGAGTCCAGAAACTAGAATGGTTCGCTGGAATGCTCAGGGGGGGAACATGCATGATCTTGAACGTTGACGGTAGTAGTATCGGTAATCCTGGCATTTCCGGTTTCGGAGGCTTGATTCGGAACTCGTTTGGTGCGTGGGTACAAGGTTTTGTTGGTAACATAGGTTTCTCGAACATCCTTCACGCGAAATTATTGGCAGTTTATTATGGTTTAACTATGGCCCGGGAGTTGGATATCAAAGAGCTTTGGTGCTATTCTGATTCTAAGACTGTTATTAAGTTGTTATCTGATTATGTCAATCATTGGCACCACTATGCAGCTATTATTCATAATATCAAGGATCTCCTAGCTAAGGACTGGAGTGTTAAAGTTGTTCATACGTTTCGAGAGGGCAACACCTGCGCAGACTATTTAGCCAAACTTGGAGCACACAACCCTGAAGTTTATTCTCCTATAGTTATTCCACCTAGTGGAATGAATCTCCTCCTACTAGCTGATGCTAGTGGGACTTTATTTTCTAGATAATTTTTTCTTGTTTATTTTTTCTTTCTTTTTCCTCCTTGTACAAAAAAATAAAAACAATTGATATGCAGAAAGCGTAGGTTTGAATAATTTTTCATTTCTTTTATATTAAAAATAATTTTATTAATAAAAAATATGACGACAAATCAAAAGTCAAAACTGTCAAAATACAAAAAATTGTATCTCTTCAATATTTCACATATAATCTAGATCATAAATGATATGATTAGCTAAAAAATAAGCAATTTGGTTAACCTCACGAACGCAAAAATTAAACTACAAAAACAAACATTAAATTTTTTCATCTCTCTATATATGTGTGAAACAGTGTGATTCTCTCAATAGACTACTGTTTAATAGGAAAATATATATATTTATGTGAGTGGAAAGGGGAGAGGTAAGATTGGTATTCTTTTTCTTCTAATTTTTAAATTTTTAACCCTGTGGATTTATCCGGTGGGACATTGAGCTACAATGGTCAAGGAAATCCAACAAGGATTCCATGAAGAAAATAAATTCTTTTGGTTTTCTCTGCCTCAAAGAATATATGGCCTCTTTTACTCATGAAAGTGTTAAGTGTTCATATATTGAAAGTAACACATTGTATAACGGTTGACCCGATTATTATTAATTAATTGCATAACCTACAAAGCTTGAATCAACCGGGGTGGATTTGGTAGAAGGCTCAAGAGGTTAATTTTTTACATGATAAATGAAAGTCCAAAAATCCATAATATTAAGATCATGTTAAAGAGTATCTTTGAAGGGGTGAAGTTATTTTTTACTTGTTAAAACATATCATAAAAGAAAATTTATGTTAAAAATATAATATTTTTATATATATTTTAAATATTGAATACAGAAATTTTAAAATTAAGTTTTTTTTATTAATTTACTTAATTAAGGCTCTAAAAATAATATTTAGCATTTCTCATGATATAAAGTGTTTATATTTAATATCGATGTTATCTCGACAAGGACTACCTCTTGTAGAGAAATCATACGATTAAACAAACAAATTAAAACCTACAAAACTTGAGAAACCGAAATAGAATTATTTGTTACCAAAAACTTATACACATAAAATGGAGGGACTGGAGTTTGAAACTCGATCACGGCGTCCGACCTAAAAATTTCGACATTTTTAGTAAAAAAATTGTTTTCCTTCTTTTTTTTTATATTTAAAAATTGTTTTCCTTTTTTTTTTTGATTACAAAAGAGGCCTAAGTCCAAAAAATTGTTTTCCTTTAATCCTAGTTAAAATTTAAATCACACATAAATGATTGTGATTTGTTGAAATCGCTATCAGTGTATCACTATAAACTCAAAAAGAAATAGTTTAATAGTTATGTCATCATCTTATCATATAAATATAATTTATAATTGTCTTTTAAAATAACTACAAAATATATTCTATTTATATTGAACTTTAACTCAGTGAACTTTAATAGATTTTTTTAGGAGTTATTTACATAAAGGTTTCTCTAGGACTATTGAATTGATTAACAATACAGTATCTATTTCCATATGTTTGATGTATTGTTAATCAATTTAAAAGCCAACTAAGTTTGCAACAATTCCTTTTATTTACTATATATGGTGGTATGTTGTTGATTACAAATGGAGGAATAACTCAAATCAATCCAACAACTAAATGAAGAATCATTTTCTCAAAAATAAAATATATTATTGAAAAACAAGTCAGCAACCATGTAATGTAACCCATGAAAGTTAATTGCTTTTTAGGACACTAGATCACCATATTTTGCTGAGCATATATTCTGACTAAAAGACAAGGGAAAAAAGACCTGAAAAAGGAAATTAAATTGATATGAGTTATGTTTCTTTAATTTGTGGTTGCAAAGAAATAAAGCATTCATCTCGTTATGATTCTTATAAAAAATGAGACAATTTTCATAAATATTATCACAGTAAAACTTTTACCTTTGAAAAAATATGTTTATATCGACATGATATGTGAATTAAAAATAAAATAGTGTTTCCTTTTTCTATTTTAGGACTCCACATAGTCAATACCATGTTGTCTAGTGGAGTAACTTGTCCTGAAATTCAAAGGTCCACCCAGTGTTCCAGAATAATATATTCTCGCAAAAATAAAAAATGTAAATCAATCATTATTTGGTTTTCAAATAAGCAGAAATTAGTCTTACTTTATTGGTGCAAAGAATTTTTTTTTTAATATGTATGCAAAGACATTTTCAAGACTGTTGATCATGTCAAATAATCGATTATCCCAAAAGCTTAAGCTATTAGGAAATACCACATCAATGATTTTATATTATTTCTAACACGCTCCATCACGCAAAAATTTATTTGGGCTTGAAGGGTGAATAATGCATAGGCACACCTACCATATGCTTGAATTCTACTTTTTAATTAGAAAATTAGGAGAACGTGAATCGTATTCTAGACTACTTGGTCATAAAGACTCTGATATCATGTCAAATAACTGATTATCCCAAAAATTTAAGCTGTTAGAAAATACAACATCAATAATTTTATATTATTTCAAATACATCATAGTCTCAATAAATAAATAACTACTCCACATTCTAAGAAGTAACGGTTCTAATAAAAATCGCCTAAACATTATTCCAAATCCAGCTAGTAAACAACAATGTGAGCTTTTTCATATGAAAAGATGATTTCAATATCATGAACTAATGCATTATGTGGACACCTAGTCATAGTCATCATGTATATAGACTATAGAGTGACATTAAGAATTATACTTCGATATGCAATGTTCTATATATATATTATAATAAAACAAAACTAAGAGTATGCCATTAGGCACTCACCCCAAACCATGACTCTTTATAATAAGAATTGTGGACAAAAGGGTCTCGTCAATTTCAAAACACCAGGACTCTTTGCCATATCACCTTTCAAAGTGCAGCATCCACTCGAATAGGGCCTAACCTCTTTCCACGTGCTCCACACATTCTTGAGTCACATCAGTAAACATGTGACTCATTAAACCGAGGTCCGAGTCACGACTCAACTTAAAATTGATATAACTGTCGACATATATGTGAGTCAGGTTTTAAGTTTGTTAAAAATCAGTCATGAATGATTACATATGAGTGAATGTTAATCTCTAAAAATTTATATCTTGATAATCGAAACTAATCGAACAACAATTAAGATGCAAATTAATAATTTTCTTCGATTTCAGCTGTGTTCTTTGCGATGCAGGTAATGAAGATAGTCTGCATTTATTTTTCTTTTGTCAAAATAGCATACTCTGTTGGCAACAGGTTGGGCTTTGGAGTAACATCATGCTAGCACGTGATTTGACAGTCTCAATTAATGAGAGTATGTTTAAGATTATGGGTCAACTTAATGAGGATAGCAGCTGTGTTCGCATGCACCATGTGGTCAATTTGGAAACAAAGAAATGACGTTGTATGGCGGAATGAGAGATTGCCTAGGACAGATGTATGCGAACGTGGAATATCACTCCTTACAGGTTGGAGAAATGCGAAAGAGGTACGGGAGAGTCATAACACTCAACATCAAACTCCTCAAAACTCTGTTTGGACAAGACCAAGCGAAGGTTACTTGAAGTGCAATGTCGATGCATCCTTTTCGAGATCGCGCAATAAAGTTGGAATTGGTGTATGTATTCGGGACGACCAAGGCCAGTTCGAGCTAGCGAAAACAGAATGGTATTCACCTATCCTTGATGTTGACACCGGAGAGGCTCTAGGACTACTTAGTGCGATGAAATGGATGAGAGACCTGCATCTCAATAATGTTGTTTTTGAGTTAGACTCTAAACGCGTGGTGGACAGCTTCAATCACAATCGGCGAGATGAATCTGTGTTCGGAGACATTATTATAAATTGTAAAAATGTTTTTTACTCTTATTTCACAAACTCTCATGTTGAGTTTATTAGGAGGCAAACAAATGAGGTCGCTCACTGTTTAGCAAAGGCAGCCCCATGCTTAGCTAGCTTCCACATCTTTACTGATATTCCTACATGTATCCAGAATTTGATTATTAATGAAATGCTATAAGTTTCTACTGTCAAAGAAAAAAAAATGTTACTATTTTAGTAGTTGTATGTCATATTGTGATATAAATAGTACTTTAATATGCAACGCAATATTGGCCTCACTTTTTTTTTTTAAAATTCTTTTAATTAATTTTGGACAACATCCAATTTGTTTTATTGAAATATAAAAAAATTTACTTATATTTTAATTAAAGTTAGTTAATAAAAAATTAAATAAAAATTAAAGAAGATTGTTAAGGTTACTTTTGTCATTTTGCAAATATAAATTCTACTTTTTAACTTTCTTTCCTTTCACTTTCTTTTATACCAAACATCTAAAAAATAACTTCACTTTCCACTTATTTTCTTTCCTTTTAGTTTATTTCCTTTTACTTTCTTTCCTCTCACAATTTGGTTTTGTTCCAAACACACCCTTAGAATTCAAGGTGGGCGTAGCATCTTTGAGGGTGAAGTCTTCAAGAGTGAACCCTTGTTGGACTTGGTTTGTTTAGGACCTTTGTGTTTTTTTTTTTACAAAAAGTTTAAATTAATTCACCAAATTGGCAGTAAAGTTTATATTAAAAAAAATTCGAAAAACGTTTCCTGAAATTTGGATGATCATTTAACAACTACACAATAATTTTCACATATACATACATGCAATAATAATTTACTAACATACTGTAAAATTATCAATCAACATATTCATATTACAGAAAAGAGAAGGTTAAGACAAATAATTATCGATCAATACAAGCTGTATGATCGTTTGAAGAAGCATCGCTGAAGTTAAGACAATAACTGCGAAGATCATAACTATACTGTGGAGTTTTCCTATGCCATCTCATAGCTTGCTTCCATCTCCTCTTCAACTTGCAAACAAGTTTTCTGAGAACCCTTGATGCAGGGACACAACCAAGTTCCCTCCTTCTTTGAACATTATCAAGTGTCACTAAAGGACTAACTTTCATTTTTCTCTAAAGTCTCAAAATTGAGTTCTTTGAGAGATATAAAACTGTGACATTTTTCATTTTATAGTGTTTTCTATATACTTAAAAGTCAACTTAGAACATGTATTGGTATCATAAATGCATCATGAGGAATAGGACTGGAAAAAAGCTTGAAAGGTGAGTTTTCAAGTGCTGCTAACCACATAATTCTGGCATCAAATATATGTTGCCTAATTTTTATTTGTGGTAGGTGTTAGACATAAGACATTATCATGAATAGTGAATCAAGTAATCAAGTTTTAGTTTGGTTCCTTTACTTATAATAATGGTCCCAAAATGGATGGAGTGTGTGGATTGAAAATTGCACTCTAGTGATGTAACATCAATGGAGTGTTCAAACATTTTTTGGAAGATCTTCTATGAGTAACTATTTGCTATAAGTTTATTGGTCAATTTCTATGGATGCTTCTAGGTCCTCAGATATAAAGGTATAATGCAAGTTATCCATACCTAAAAGCAGATTAAAAGCAACTAGATAAGAAATCACTAAGATTTTCTTTAGATTCATAAGTGAGGGAAGGACTGAACAGAACTACCTAGAGCAAATTAAGGTCTTGGCATGCTCATTATCTTTTTTGAATATATGATATATGATGATTTGAAGTATACATGACAAATATCTAATGACTTTGTCCTATATTGTAATTATGTACATGTTTTAATATATATCAAACACACAGTTTTGATTATTGTTTCAAGCATCAATGACGAAAAATAAAAATTAAGGTTCACTACCAATAGACAACTTAACTTTTAATTCAAGAAAACAAGCTGCCACCAAAGTCACAGCACACAAACACTTCCAAGGGATGGAGGCAACATCAAATAGCAGGTCATTCATTACCAACGGACAACACTGGAATTTGTAGGCAAGGCAATTCAAATATAGCAAACTTGTGTTTGTCAAAAAGCCTAGGAAATTGAAACAATGGATTTACAAAGATAATATAGGAAGCCAACTTGTAATAGTACAAAAAAGTTAAAAAATTTCCATTGAACATCATTTTGACTCAGTTTTTTAGCAGCTAAAAAAGATGAGACATGCTTGTAAGTTCACCAGTTCTAAACAATTGTCTAGATATTTCAAAAACAGTCATTTTTTTTTTTTTTTTGGTCTTAGTTGAAGTGGTAATCCACTTGAAATTAAACTCACATAATTGTGAAATCCCGGGTTCGAACCCGGGTCACGACGTCCGGCCTAACAATTTCGGTATATTTTACCAGTTGAGCTAGGACTTATGGGACAAAAACACTCATTTTTTAGCTTCAATATAAGATGACAAACCAAATATAAATGGACCAGTTTAAACATTTCTTCATGATTTTCAAAATAAGTAATCAAACTTGTTTAATAGATATAACTATTCTAGCTGATATATCACAAATAAAATTCACCCAAATATGACCAACATAAAAATACCAATTAGATATCAGCATAGGTTCTTCAGATTTTCATGATCACAGAAAAAAATTGGGCAAACTGAGAAATCTGGTAGCTTATAAAAACTTGTACTGGGTCAAACATAATTGCATTTTTTGAGTTACCAAGAGAATATGTAAAAGGAAGCATCCCAAATTCAGAAAAAATAAATACAGCAAT
Source organism: Trifolium repens (assembly GCA_030408175.1). Classification (NCBI taxonomy): domain Eukaryota; kingdom Viridiplantae; phylum Streptophyta; class Magnoliopsida; order Fabales; family Fabaceae; genus Trifolium; species Trifolium repens. The sequence goes on from CP125848.1 coordinate 48,301,668, forward strand.
GAATCGTGAATCCATTTACAAATCCCATCATTGTTAATTACTACCAAACAGACTGTCCATGAAGGTTATTTTCAGATTATCAAGATCGCAACACCGATGATGCATCAATATTTAAATTGCGTGAGAAAATTAACACAGATTGCACAAGGAACCAAAAACGATCATAAAAACAAACAGTTCTTATAACTAAGAATTAATATCTTCAAAACACCTCTCAGTAAAGAGAAATTAAAAACTTTTAAGCTATCCCGAGACACTTTGAAAAACATTCAACCTAAAGCGAAACCAGATACAACATCAAACAGCAAAACCAAAATCCTTATGAATACTAGAAATAAAGCTTAAACAATAGCATTAGCAGCACTTGCAATCCTAGGCCATAGATCAGCACACTCCTTCCCAATTGGACCAGTAATAGCAGAACCTACAATCACAAAAACACAATATTAAAGACAAGAACCAAAACCACAACAACAAAAAAAAACCATAAAAACAAAACCACATTATCATCAAGTAACACAGGAATTTAACAGACCCCATAAACCTAGCTCAATTCGTAGTTTCATCGCATTATATGTGCAGGAGCCAGGGTCGAACACCAAACACTCCACTAACGTAAGGTAAAACAGTTCAATTTACCAATGATTTACCAATTAAAATCATTAATACTATTATTAATAATTAAGCTCTAATTCCAATTTTAATACATAACTATTAAACATTAATCCAATTATTGAAGACACAAATTACCCACATAGCTTCTAATCACAGATATAGAACACATAATTTAGATTAACAAAAAATATTATTACCTTTCATTTCTCCTTTGGGATTAACAATGACTCCAGCATTGTCTACAGAATTCAAATCAACAAATTCAATACCCATTAACTAAAAATCTATCTCTATATATCAAAATAAGATTAAAAAACATTTTAAAAAAAAAAAGAGGAAAGTGAATATACCTTCGAAATACATGAAAACACCGTCCTTTCGGCGCCATGGTTTACGCTGACGAACGATGACAGCAGGAAGCACCTTCTTACGGAGATCAGGCTTTCCTTTCTTGACAGTAGCCATCACCATATCACCAACACAAGCTGAAGGCAAACGGTTCAATCTTCCCTTAATACCTTTCACGGAAATGATGTAGAGATTCTTAGCTCCGGTATTGTCGGCGCAGTTCACCGTCGCCGCCACTGGTAGACCAAGTGACATCCTGAACTTGTTACCCGCGGATCCACCGCGACCTGTGAAAGAAATTGGAATCGATTATTAGTAAGCGCTTATAGGTTTAAGTGATTAATTGATCTAAGAATTTGAAAATGAAAATGAAAATTGAACCTCTCTTCGACATTGCTGCAGCTCGATCAGAGAAAACAAACCCTAAGTTAAACTCTTTCTGTTATATATATGAGTCTGTTTCTCAGACTAGGGTTTTAACATTCTCACACACTCTACGAATGTTATATATGGGCTTTGAACTCTTCTACCCGGCCCATTACTGCATCTCTTCACTTGATCCATTTTTTATTTTGATTTTTTATTGAATATATATATTGTGTATCTTGTCAAAAATAAATTGGTGTAAATGGTAAAAGAATTGGACCTCTTGGTTAGAAATTTGATCTCTGATATGATATAATTAAGTATATTCAAGAGTTGACTACTTAGTTTTTAAACATCAAGGACATGTTGATTGCCAACAATTTCTCAGTTCACCATACTCTTCGGGAGGGTAATCAGGCCGCCGACTTCATGGTAAAGCTCGGATACACTATGACTGATGACGTTGCTACCTTCATGACTCCTCCGGAAGGCATTCTCCTGTTGCTCCTTAGCGATGCTACAGGAGTTCTTTTCCCTAGAGCTTAGTTTCCTGTCTTTTTCCTTTTCCTTTGCTATGTAACCAAAAAAAAAGTTGACTACTTAGTTTGAACCGGTAAAATTTACATATAATTTTAAATTTGAGTAGAATCAAACTTGATTGTTAAAAAATTGAATGTATATTTTGTGTACCTTGTCAAAAAAAAATTATAAACTTATAGAAAAAGAATATATTCACTATCAATAAATTGATCCAAGTGGTAAAAGATTTTAATCCCTTAAATAGAAGGTTAGAAATTCGATCTGACACAGTATAAATTATAAACTCAAAAGTTGACTACTTAGTTAGTTTACTAGGTTAGTGACTGATGAAGAAAATTTTGAATAGCCAATAATTTGAGTTGAGTTAAATTCAACTCTTAAAAAACTAATTTATAAGATGAAAGTTGTTCACACTTATAAATTTATTTTGAGATTTTATATCATTCCACGTTAGACCTTTAATATAGATTGAGATAACATTAAAAATGCTACATTTTGTCTTCTAGAAGTTTTAGAAAATGTAAATTTACTTTGTCAAAAAAAATAAAATGTAAATTTACAGTGAAAATCAAAATGAAAGTGGAGACACTTGCGTGTGTGCACAAGTGTTAATACTGGATTTGGATATATGTAGTACGCAATTATTGCTCCTAACCGTCTCATCTTTAATCAATAAAATTATTTATAACTTGTTATATTATTTTATTATTTGAACCGCCCAATTTATCCTCTAATGTGTATGTATTATTTGAACTCTTTCAATGTCTTTTAGCTCACCAAACGAGCTAGCTAAGAAGGACGTATGCGAGCAGATTCACTTAGTTACAACTTCTCGAAGATAATTGCTTATCAGGATACATTTTAGTGGCTTTTGGGATATTAAACCAAAAGCTCAAATCATGTTATTGGCACAAAAACAAAAATATACACTGTGATGGAACATGTATCAGGAGGGTACTATTGGACAAAATGGTGAGAATCAACCATTTTCTGTTGAAATGTTATGTACTTATAATGTTCGAATCCTGATAATTTTATTTATGCAGTCCTATGCCAGTAAGTTAGATGAATGTGAGACAAGAAAACTATTCCAGCAACTTATTGGCGCGGTCGACTACTGCTATAACAAGGGAGTTTATCATCGCGATTTAAAGGCAAGTTAAATCAACATGCTTTTTCTCTGTTTAGAAATTAAGTTTTGAAACCTTACTTGAACCTTACATATGACAATACAGACTGAAAACTTGCTCCTGGACAGCACGGGAAACCTAAAAGTGTCTGATTTTGGATTAAGTGCATTGAGTGGGGGAAAGTTTTTGGGAGTCCGGGGGAGTACTTGACAGCAACAACGTACTAAAGAGATCCCCCGGGACCTGCAACAGCTCCGCAACAGAAAGAGAGTAAGTCACGGCTTATACTTCCGCGTGTGCAGCTGCTGATGAGCAAAGAGTGTGATGAAGCAGCGGCGGATGTTTGGTCATGTGGAGTGATCCTTTTTGAGTTACTTGCTGATTTTCTACCATTTGATGACTTCATACCATAAGGAATGTGCAAATATAGTAAACCATGTAAGGGTAGAAATTCAAGAACTATTGCACTGTGCTTAAAAGTGTAACTGATAGATATCTCACTAGCTGATAACTATTTCGGATATTATATTGAAAATGAGTGGTTTTAAACACATTATAAGCCTGATCGTGCGTGAATTAGCCCCCGATCATTAACTTGGATGTCGATAATATTTACATTTGACTCATTTGAGGTAACTTGTTAACAAATAGCAGTCGTAAAAAACACTGAATTGGTGTTACGGACCAAATTGTCTAACAATATGTGCTATACGTGAAAACTACAAAGTCAATAATAACTAAGCCCTCAAGCTTCATTAATGCATTTCAACTGATAGCCATGTTTCAGGACCATGATCTATCATATATTCTGTTTACCAATGATAAATTCAATGACTGTTACTGTAATCTGATTGCTACATACTAGTAATCTTTTTTCTCCCACCACCACAAAGAAACAATGTTTTTAATCATTGGCTTCTATTAGACCATGGATGAAACTCAGCCCTATAACCATTTAGTAGAAATTTTCTCCTGTTAAGGTTGAACTGAACACCATTTACATGCACAATAGGTTTAGGCACTGACCATATAAGTGCATGTTTGGAACCGCAGTAGGGACCTTTTGTAGACGCACATTTTTTAGGACTCCTAGCTTCTCATTTTCACGTTGAAAGACCCTTGGTAGAAGCATGGCTGCGGTGGGGAGAATTGGAACCAAACACGCTATAAATAACAAGCAACATAGAAATATACAAGTCTAAATGAAAGTTCCAATTAAATGATTAACTTCCCTCAACAATTCCAATATATAGACAAAAATCCTATAAAGACGGTCACCAATGCTCGGGGGATATAAGGATACAAAATTACATATGAACATCAGAAACAACAATAATGAAAACAAAATGAGCAAAGCATCCTTGAAAGACACAATAATCTCAAGGGAACTGCAAATTGTGCATTCAAAGCTAGCAAAAAATTTAAGCTTCAGTTAAGTCAGTCTCTCTAAATTTGTAAGATGGTATCATGGTTCCACGCAAAAATTTAGGTAAATAAAGAAAATACAAGAATATTTGACTTCATTCTGGTTATGTACCTTCCTCAACCTTCAAAATATTTTTCAAGGCTCCTCTATCAGTCCAAAATTGTGAGCCCCTCGTACCTACTGGCTGCTCCAACTCTTCTCTCTCACACACAAACACAAAGAAAATGTAAATATACAATGATGGAGTTGACATGGCATGCAGCATTGAACTGTTAATGCTTGAGGCTAAATCAGTCAATGTCTCTTTGAAGAACTTGGTGAAGAATGTATTCCCCACTAGTAAATTCCTCTGCACTTGCCAAAGTTGAAGAATTCCCTTGAATACGGTTCTCCTCGCTGCGCCAGTTACGTAATTTTCCTGGCCTTACTCTAACATTGGCGCCCGAGAGGAAAGGCTCCTGTAAAGAAACAATAGGTCAAAACGGCAATAACGGATAGCATTTTATTGTGTTATCAAAAAGCATTGTACTGGCATCAACCCAACTATTAGTGTTATAACATCAATTAATCTAGAAATATGAAGCATAATATCTGTCAAAAGAATGTTGGTACTTGGTACTATAGCAGTTGCCTAGGAAAATAGTTACAGGTATAGAACAAGCTGATTTACTGGATCATCACCGGCATTTGTACCATCTATATGGAATAGAAAAGGGCGGCAATGTTTATCTTCGTTCATCAGACTTGAGTTCTGGAAATGAGCAATAAGAGCAGATTTTCCTTGAATCCGGGCATATGCAAGTGCGGCTACCTTTTCACTGTTAAACTTCTCCCATTTTTCCCATGAAAAGTCTGCATAACATTTCTTAACAATTAGTTTTATCAAAACATGCAGAACAAAAAAAGAAACAGATGAACTTGAAATTCATATTGCATAGGTAAATAAATAAAATTCACAATTACATAAGAGTTCTTAAATAATCTGGTGGAATGGATTTATTTGACCAGGATCATTGATGAATGCATAGCCAACATTACATTTGTTCTGCAACAATTTGAACAACTAATTAAGAAAATATTTATGATTGCTATGCTTATCAAGAGTCAACCAACACCAAAGAAATACTTGCCTTGAAATCAATCGGCAAATACAGAAAATCGTAAGTTCCCCGACAACTCTCATCTATGGCTGCAAGAAGCATCTTTGAAGTGTACCTGTCGAGACATTCATACAAATATCAATAGGAAAGAAAAAATTAATAGATCAGTCCCAAAGAATTTGCACACTTAACTCCTAGTAAAATTTGTTAAAGTAAAACCAATTAATCATCAATATAAATAATATACGTGAAATAAATATGCACAAGCAAGTAAAAAGTAAAGATGTGTCCTCACAAATGTTACCAAGCAAATGAGCGAAATAACATTGGTGTAAGTAATGCATAAAAAATGATAAGGGCAAAAGCAGAACAAGGAATTTGTAAAATGAAGATGAAAAGATAACAGTGCAAGAAGAAAAAAAAATAAATGTACAAGAAGATCAAAAGAAATACTTGATGAAATATTTTTTTATCATAAGTGTTGTTCGGTTGTCTTCCCCACGCAATATGCTGCCTAGGCCGAGTTCATATTGTTTTTTATCAGCATTGTTATTGTTGCTTCACTTCGACGATGATAGAGATTTCTCATCCGTTCATTGGTAGAATCAAATTTTGATATTGAAGTCCTGGGAAGTCTCCCAGGGAAGACATGCGACAACTGCTTAGGAGAGCCCTTCCCAACACTGGATGTCAAATCATTAACATTCCCACCAACATGAGAAAACATGTTGCTAGAAAGGTCTGGAGGATGCAACTGCCAGCTACCATGAAAACATGCATTTCCTAAAGATATGGAGGATGCAACTCCCAAGTAAGAATGTTGTCTGTCCCAGGGTGATCCTGTAACAACTGGTGCTGATCCAACATGGTGGTCTATATGAGATGCTCTCAGCACATGAGCCGGTGTCCTGGGAAAGCTGGGCACCTGTGGAAGACCAGGTGCACCAGCGCCATTAACAAAATATGCTATTTTCTGCCAAACCATAGCATTTGATGGAGATTGCTGACGCAAGTTTGAGCCATTCCGCATATGATAAAACTGATCCAAATTCCAAAATGAAACAGAGATTTCATAAACAAACATTCAAGAATATAGCATTATTAAATCCAAACTAGTTATCACTTTAGATGGAAATTGGAATGCATGATCTATGATACTTGGCATGCAAGTATAAATTTCCTTAGATCAATAATTAGCTTTCTAAACAACAATTTATATTTTTGGTCTTACTAAAAAATGAAATTAATTAAAACCAAAACTGTCATTAACTGTAACAATCAAGCCCATTATTGCAAGGTTTTGAATTCCTAGGATGCCATTTAAAGTAATACAATAAGATTAACCGATTGAATAAACCAATCCCTTCATGTCATAATTTTCTGTAGACTAGGAACAATTCCGAAACTGTTGCAAACAAAGTATGATTATCCATCCTTCCATAGCATATTAAACTTACCTCCTGCATTAATTATGCTAAGTTCCCAGTTGAGCTCATTCCCTGAATGTGCCTTCTGTCAGATGCTTCTGTCGATCCAGTTCCAATATTGGCAGTCATTTTAATGGTATTTGACAAAATGTAAGGACTACCGTTAGCTAAACCAACACAATACTCCGGCAAAGAATGAGGATGGAATCTTGAAATAGATGCAAATTTCATTGCATCAACAGCGTTACTGGACTCACGAGCATCAGATACTGTTACAGCAGATGCCCCTCTTGCGGTGTTGATGACAACTTTACTCTATTAATCACTAAAAAGCAATAATATTATCTATGGTGGTCTAAATTCCTAGAATTCAATGACCTATTTTGAAGTGCTTTCATTGCATTTTGTGCAGCCCTTAGGTCATAATATGAAACCAAAACAAACCCTTGATGCTTGCAGGCAGTATAAATGGTTCGGATATCTCCATATTGCTGCAAAAACAAACAAAATAGTCCGCTTTTATTTCACTACGGGAGGTATACAACACTTCATTTAAATTAAAAGAATTAAGAGTAAAGGTTCACCTCAAATAGAGCCTTTAGCTCTGAATCTTCTTCATTGCTAGTAATGTTTCTAACAAAAAGTGTTCTAAAAGATTGTTCACCAAAAGGACTTTTGCCTTTACAACCCCCAAAGTAAGCGGGATCTCCATCCAATTCCAAGCCACTGATTCTTTTTCCTGAAACTAGAAGTTCATCTCCTTCCAACTCCATGCCTCCGCCACTGCTGAACAAATCGGAATCTTCAAAATCGTCAGTTGTTTTGGCATGAGCACTGCTTCCTAAAGCATCAGTGACACCAGAAAACAGATCATCTTCGTCAGGATGGAGATCCCCTATAGTGTCATCCTCAATTTCTTCACCGAAAGACCTTGAATGCATGAGACCATTTCTCAACCAAAAAGTCTCATCTATATTAGACCTCTACTAACATCAACTCATCCCTCCAAACCAAAAAGGAAATATGTAAAGAAAAATACTAAAGAAACCCTACTAGTGCCTCTCTTTCTAGATTCAATTGCAAAATTCAAAGAGATTGATGTAAAACTAGGATAAATATTCAAAATTCATTAGTGAGTATGCCTCTACACTTAAGCTACAAATAGTAGCCTCTCTATTTTTCTTGGTGAAACACTCTCGAACGTGAGGTGGTGGAGAAAAAGCAAAACGAATTAGTAACATTGTATGACACACAAGAGACTTATTTTGTGTGCAACAGGATTAAGTTTTATGGAACACCACTGATGCAATTCAGTTATCACTTCAGCATAAACTCATAACTTTGAATTTGTAACAAGTAGAGATTGTATATAAAACATGGGAAGAAGGAATAATCAAAGATGAAAAACATGAACATAATACAACTACCATATGATCTTTTTTAATTAATTCGGTGATTTTACAGATTATTGTTGTGACTTCAAAATTTTACAAATAATCGGGTAAGTAAGCCATCAGGGAGGCTGAAACTCAAAATACACCATCCAAAATGAATATTGAAACGGAGTAGAGAAGACCACGGTAACAGGTTTTATATATTTGATGTTGAAAGTAAAACAAACTTATGTGCATTGCACACAAAAGGAAGATTACGAATTAAGATCGCTTCATATTCATGCATAATTTACTGCCACATTTGCACCAAAGCAGCTTGACAAGCTGATCATCGTCATCAAAGTTGATGGATGCCATAATCCTGCATAAGCACTACGCGCACAAGCTACCAAAACAGCATCACAGGCCTAACTAAATTTGATGAACTGCTCCATAAACTCTGCTGTCTATCTATGAATTAAAATTGCGTTTGAGGCCACAATCAAGCGTCTGAATTTAAAACACAAATGAAATGATATGAATAAGGCTACCAGTATGTTTGTTTTAATTTTCAAGGCCACAAAATAAAATTGGCAAAATGAATCATTAAGTAGCTTTTGAAAAACTTGGGTTGTATCGGAGAAAAATACTTGTTTGTGATTGTAAATGGGAACTGCAAATATAACACCCATCATTATAGATATTGATGACCGATAAGACTCTTCGAGAATGTTTGTCGATCAGCATCAATTCATTCACAACATGGATAAATTTATTTTTCCACACACAAACAAAAAAGTAGAAAGCACAAAAAATGAAAACACAAGCATTAACATAAACAAAATTAATAACTTGGAATTAAAATCTTCAAAATACTTCTCATACAGAGAAATTAAGAACTTGTAAACCATAAACTCAGTCATTGACTCACTTTGAAAAAGATTCAACCTAAAACAAAACCGAAAACAACACCAAACAGCAGAGACAGAATCCTTAATCATACTAAAAATTCAACTTAAACGATAGCGTTGGCAGCACTTGCAATCCTAGGCCACAGATCAGCACACTCCTTCCCAATTGGACCAGTAATAGCAGACCCTACTATCACAAACAACACTATATTAAGGACAGGAACCAAAAACACAATACCAACAAAAAAAAACAGCTATACAAACATATTCACAATGATCCAAATAATACATCGATTTAGAAATCAAAATAATTCTATTCAATTACTAAAGACACACATCACCAACTTAACTTCCTATCATGCATAGTATAAAAAATTAATCAAATAATTTAACAAAACTTGTGAAACACAGACAGACACGTTGGATACGTCAAGACTGATAATAAATTAAAAAAATGACATAATTCAGTATAATCGTATCAACGTGTGTGTCCGATACTAGAAAACGCCTAATCCAACACGTGCATGCAGTTCACATAACAAAACAACATGTGTGTGTGTGTGTCTATATATATATATATATATATATATATATAACCTTTCATAGCCATTCAAAGAAAAAAAATCTATTACCTTTCATTTCACCTTTAGGATTCACAATGACACCAGCATTATCTACAAAACGCAAACAAACAAAGTTAAGAATCATTCACTTATACATCAAATTAACATAATCTAAAATTTGGAGATAAAAAAATAATGAAAAAGAATATACCTTCAAAATACATGAAAACACCGTCTTTTCGGCGCCATTGTTTACGCTGACGGACGATCACCGCTGGCAAAACCTTCTTCCTGAGTTCAGGCTTTCCCTTCTTGACAGTAGCCATAACCATATCACCAAGACAAGCAGATGGCAAACGGTTCAACCTTGCTCCAACACCTTTGACACCAATGGTGTAAAGGTTTTTAGCTCCGGTGTTATCAGCACAGTTCACCGTCGCTGCCACCGGCAGACCAAGTGACATCCTGAATTTGTTACCAGCAGAGCCACCACGACCTGAGAAACAAATTGAAATCGGTTAGGTTACATAAGCGACGTTGTAAGTTAAAATATGATCAATCAAAGCATTTGAAAATGAAAATTTGATACCTCTCTTCGACATTGTTGAGTTGATCAGATACGACAAGGAAAACCTTTTTTTTAATATAAACCCTAATCACTTTCTAATTTATACTAACACTTATAACTATTGGAAGACTAAACATCACCGGCCCCACAAAGCACAATGTTTGGCGGTAAGTTTTGATAAATATAACGAAGTCCACCTCTCAATGTTTGGCGTACCGACTATGTATACCCCCGGCATACCGAATTCTTTGAGAGTTGCGAACCGCATACCCGAACCCGTACCACTTACCGAAGCGAACAACCTGAACTAACAAAACTATTATGTATCTCATGGTGTTGCTCAAAACTATTTTTAGCATACTCAATAAACCTTCTCTCCATTTTGAGAACACCTTGCCTCATAATAGTCTCAACCTCATTATCCATATGCTTAATATTATGCTGAATTCTCCCTGAAATTTATAACAGTGCTACTGCTACACTTCACATGACAATATATCACTAACTTTAGAAAACTCATCTCATCAGGTGATGGCTGCACTTTATCTTCGGGTGATGGATCCCTTCTCATCTTAGATGATGGTTGCATTTAAAGTTCAGGTAATGGCTCCATTTGTACTTCACTCAATGGCCATTGTACATTTGGGCTTGGTCCAATAGGTCTCTCTTGCTCCGCTCGATTGACCCTGCCCACTTATCAGTGACTACGAGTCATACTCAACAATAGCTGACAAACATTGTTCCTTCTACTTCTTTTCCTTTCAGCACCCTGCATCCAGATTTTTAACAATTATTATTTATGTTCCAGCATTCTCATTCAATAGGAGCAAATCTAAAACCATTAGTTTCATCAAACTACAGTCATGATCTCATTGTTTTGATCAGACATATAAACAGAATTGTTATTGCAAATTTGTTTTTTTTGATTTTGTTTATTGCAAATTTGTTAAGTATGGCCAAATGGAAAATTAGAGTGTCACCAAGAGTGAAACATTTACTGTGGCGGATATGTCGTGATTGTCTTCCTACAAGAACGTGATTACGTCAACACTGTGTTCCGTGCCCGACTATTTGCCAAATTGTGAAGGCCCAAATTCTTGTGCAGATTTTCTATTTATGCAGATTTTTTAATGGTTACTTGTAACTAAAGTAATTGAGTATTTCTTTTAGTCAGTAGCTAACTGGTGCATGATCAAGTATTGAGGTACCTTAACTGTGTGTATATTTGTACATCATATTGAGCTATCTTCATAAATTAAATATAAAATATTTTTCTTGTGTTTTCTTATATATAAATCAAGTACTTGGAGTTGGAGCTTGAGGGCATAAAAAAAAAAGAATATGTAGATAACATCAAATTGAAATATTCTGCAAGAAAAAAAAGACAATTTTTCCTGATGTGTTTTGCTGGGAAGAAACGCCTTTTGTATTAATAGAAATACACTTAAAAAAAAGTCATACTGCAGATACTTGTGAATGTCCATTAATAGGTTAAAACCGCAGCTAAATAATACTCGTGGAAGATTAAATTCAAAATAACTCACAATAGTCTCACGACATGATACAATAGTGGACTTTCATTCAACTTTATGTCCTTTAAACTAAACTTTTTTAAGTGGTAACCTGAGAAATATGGCGCATAAGTAGTCAAAAAGAAGATTAAATGAGTGAGGTATATATGTGGATTGCATTTAAGAATCTGAACGAACGATAAGTTCCATTAGTTTAAGGAATTTCCTTTTCATTAAATATTCATGAACCCTAAATTGTGCCCTTGTCATCAACCAGACATTGTGGCCTTTCAATATCTAAAGTTTCAACATCACAAAGGAAGATTATAACCACAAAAATAGAGGTAAATGACATATTATTAGCATTTCTAGTTACAAAATATTATATTCAGAAGAAATATGTGAAAACTTCCTAGTCACAATGGATTCTGACCTAGAATTACATCTAAAAAAGAATGTACAAAATTCTACACAAAGGGATAGCAACCAAATAATTGGACTGGAATTTGGGGCTAATAAGAATTGAACTTTAAAGTACAGAAAGAAGTAAAGTAGTGCATTCATGGGTTGGGATGATTATAATACTGAGGATAATAATAATACTGAGTAGAAGGTGCAGTGAGAAGAGTTGGATAAGGAGATGCAGCATATAGTGTAGTAGTTCGGAGGTATGGATAAGGAGACACGGCATATCGTGCACCTGCTTGGGGGTATGGATAAGGTGGTACATCATGTGATGCATCAGTTTGGGGGTATGGATAAGGAGACGCGGCATATGGTGCACCTGTTTGGGGGTATGGAAAAGGTGGTGCATCGGTTTGCAGGTATGGATAAGGAGGTGCAGCATTCGGTGCATTAGCATTCGGTGCAACATATTCTGGAGTCATAGATAAGGCTTCCATTGGATAAGGACGTGCATTAGCATTCAGTGCATTAGCATTCGGTGCAACTCTTGCAGGAACAGACGGCTGACCACCTCCAACATTGTGCAAATCATATTTTACAGTTATAGTTCTTCCCTGCAATCAAACAAGAATAATATGAATTACATTATAGTACATCATCTATGAAATTTCAAACATTTGCTTAATTACCCCAAGAGTGCTTTGATCTAGGTCTTTTATGGCATTCTTTGCAGCCTCCGCTGTCTTGTATGTAACGTGACTACAGTTAAAAATAAAACAATTGAGCAGGTACAAAAATTAAAAACAATAACTATTGTTACCAATCAATGCATGTTACTACTTTTACCTTGATATATTTAAATCATTGTTATATTGATATACAAGTACACATTCTTCTATATCACCATGCACCTCAAAATAGTTGAGCAGCATTTCTCTGGTTACTTGTCGTGATAAGTTTCCAATATAAAGATTTCTCTGCGAAAGATCAGTAGCACTACTGGTTGTTTCTGTTAGGCCCTCATCAGATAACTTACTTACTCCCTGAAAGCAAAAATTCATAAAATAAACTAACGAAACAGAAAAAAAGATCGCTGCATATATTTGTACAATTATTCGAAACAAGCGGACAAAAGATGTCAATCCACATGTGAAACAGTTAGATGATGTTTCCAATAGATGATCATAGAAATTGGCAGCTTGCTCAAATTAATTAGCGATTTGTTCATATAGCGACTATTTTACAACACATTCAAAGACAATAAATCATTTGAGCAGTCTCATTCAAAGGCTTACATCAATGAAGTTGCTTGGTGCATTCAATGCACTCTGAGCCGATTTTCCTGTGTCTCTATCAAGCATCACATTCCCTTCCTCAATTTCTCCATGAACTTGCAATGCCTGAAAAATAAAAAATAAAATATTAAAAGAAACAATCTACAAACAAATGATGAATGCACTCACCGAATACAAAGTTTTTTAGTCCAAGTCACGAACATTTGCAAAACTTTGAATTTCTTGTGCAATTGAAGGATATTTGGACCCTCTTGATATGTCAACAACATGCAAGCAAACAAACGACATCAGAATATTCATTTTGTGAAAAAGATTGTATCTTTTATAATTTATTTGATTGTTCTTGATGTAATTAAAAGGAACAAGAAAATGAAAGAGAGACATACAGTTGAGAGAGAAGATCAACGAGTTGAGGTTTGGAAAGAGGTTCAATCAAAACTTTAATTTCTTCCTTCGAAACAAAGTCACCACTGTTCTTTTCCAAATCCTCCATTTCTTTCTTCTTGCTCATCTTCAGTAATTATTCTCTTTACAAAAATGAAATATTCTTCTCCAAATTCAATGAGTTGAATGCAATATTCTCTTTGAATTCTTGAAGACAAGAAAAAGAAAAGATTGAAGGAGAAAGGAAGAGGATGAGTGAGTGCTGAGAGTGTGGAAATAAAAATTTGAATGTGGTTGAATGTAACTGAAAATCAACTAACAGATAATTGAATTTAGCTAACAGCAGTAACAGATGTATAACTAACTAAATTCAGTACTCAATTCAATGTATAAGGTTTGTAATTGGGCTTTTCTTCTTACACAATATCAAGGCCTTGTGCAGATTTTTTAATGGTTACTTGTGGCTAAAGTAAATGAGTACCCAAATACTTGGTGCATGTTCTTGTGCAGATTTACAAGACCTTTTAATATAGGCTTAATTAGTCTGCAGATCCTTTAAAGATTTTTTTGGTTTCATTTTGGTCCCTTAAAGAAAATAAGTTTCACTTTGGTCCTTTATTGATATCTTTGTCAGTCAATATGATCATTTCCGTCCATTTTTTTCATAAACCTTTGACTTCTTCTGTACATGTGGCAAAATAGGTTGTTACGTGGCACCTGGACAGAAGTTAGCGGTTTCTGAAAAAAATAGACAAAAATGATCGATGGAAATACCAATAAGGACCAAAGTGAAACTTATTTTCTTTAGGGACCAAAGTGAAACCAAAAAAGTCTTTAAGGGACTTGCAGACTAATTAAGCCTTTAATATACTTAGAGCAGGAGATAATTCTATCAATTTGCATAACTTGAATTTTAGCTGTACTTGCCTTGAGATTTATTAGTATGTTCTAATCTTATAATTGGAGATTTATTAGTATGTCCTATTCTTAGAATTGGAGATTTAATTTGTCCTTCTTTGAGGTCTGAGTGTTGACATCAAAACTGTCATCTGGAAAAGCTTTGATTTTGACAGAAACACTAACCAAAGCTTTGTTATGATTCTGATACTAAAACATGGAAATTGTTTTTCTATTATCTTTTCTGTCATAAACATATATTTTCAACTTTAAGCCACAAAAACATGAAATTTATCTTTTCTTTTCTTTTTTTATTTCCTTGATAAGTGTCCAAGAAATTTTTAAGTTACTGACTAACTGTCAAACACTTTATTATCCAGTTTGCAGGGACATTATATTATATATGTAGGTATTAAAAGGTTCAAACTCCGAAAACCTCACTTATTTATGTAAGGATAAAATTTGTAGGGTCTTGTTAATGAGTACTTCGGGGCACTCGTTAAGGATTCCATATTCATATATTATTCTTTAAACAAGTCAAATAGTTCAATTTTCAATATATTGAATGCACAAACTTTTATAAAAATTTACTATTT
This sequence comes from Trifolium repens, assembly GCA_030408175.1. Classification (NCBI taxonomy): domain Eukaryota; kingdom Viridiplantae; phylum Streptophyta; class Magnoliopsida; order Fabales; family Fabaceae; genus Trifolium; species Trifolium repens. The sequence continues at coordinate 48,317,123 of CP125848.1, forward strand.
AAGGTTCTTAAAGAGTGTCACGGAGGCACTCGTTATCATTTCCTAAATTTGTATTAGATAAAATAAAATTAAAAATTAACCCTTTGTTTTCTAAAAAAAATGTAACACACAATTACACCAACGATGAAGTGAGATTAATTTTTTTAGGGTAAAATATATTTTTAGTCCCTAGTTTTATAGTGAGTTTTGGTTTTCGTTTCTATAAAATAAATAATTTGTTTTTATCGCTACAAAAAATTTTCCTTTGTTTTTAGCCTCTAGTGACTAATTTTTGTTCAATTTAATGCTAATATTATGACCTTTTTATGTTCAAAATATTCTATATTATTATGTTTATATATCATGTAAAATCTATATAAGTCCATACTATGTTAAAAAATGTCAAAGTTTAGCCCATTAAGGATTAAAAAAGAAGAATTTTTTTGTAGGGATGAAAACAAGTGATTTTATTTTACATGGACGAAAATTAAAATTCACCATAAAAATAGGGACTGAAAATATATTTTAGTTTTTTTTTTTTTTTTGTGGTAATGAGGGCCGAAGCCCCAAGGAAGGAAATTACACAGGAATTAATCTAGGGGTAGTTATCCCCAGATCATCGGCTAACAGAAAATTCCTAATTTCAATTGGACAAACATTATAAAAAATAATTTCCTTATTCAACGAGCAACCAATAGTAGCCAAAGCATCCGCACACTGATTCGACTCCCTATATGCATGCACCACCTTAACTTCCCAATCCAAGGCTAGCAACCGACGAATATTCCTTAGCAAAGAGGCCCCCACCGGGCTGTTCAAGTTTCATGTGGAAATAGCTTGAGCTACCGTGACCGAGTCTGTGTTGAGTTCGACAGCCGCGAATCCCAGATGCCGTGCGTACTGTAGTCCTTCAAACACTCCCCATAGTTCTGCCACGAAGGCACTACAGTCCCCAACTCCTTTAGCAAAACCACCAAGCCACTCTCCTTGTCCACCCCGGATTACACCTCCACATCCAGCTTTGTTGTTTTGTTTTCTCGCCCCATCCGTATTAAGTTTCACGAAATTACCTGTCGGAGGTTTCCAACCAATTTGCTTGTTCACATATTCCCTTCCTCCCAATACCTCATTAGCTATCTTAGCTTGGTAATAGTCTTTAACTCTACTCCTTACTTGCTGAACTGCATGTACAGGCCTAGCAAAATTATCATCATGCAATTCCTTGTTTCTCCACATCCATAGATTGTGACAAGCCGTGGCCCAAAAATCACACCATACACTATCATTATGTTGCTGCATACCTTTATCCAGGTTGGTTCTAATCCATTGTTGCTGTTCTGCCATAAAGAAATCACCTCTGTCTTGCAATGACACAGTTTGTAACCAAAAAGATGAAACTAATGGGCAGTCCCGGAGAGCATGTAAGCTCGTTTCCTCGACATCGCCGCAATAACGACACATAGCATGACCAAGACCCATCCTGCTCTTGAGGTTGTTTGTTAGAAGCCGGTTATGTGTAAATAACCAAATAAAGCATCGCACCCTCTCCGTAACATTTAACCTCCATATTTTATTCCACACGGGATCAATCACGCTATTATCAAACTTGCATAACAGATCATACATGGCAGCCACCGCGTACTCCCTGCATTTTCCTCCAATACCTGCTCGTTCATCACTGCCATTCGCTGAGTTTGGAGGAGGAAGCGCTGCTACTTTATTTTGTACCTCGGTCGGCAACCAGTCTGCTAGAACACTCCAATCCCACTGACCATTTGCTGCTACTAAGTCACAGACTCGGGCACCATGCAGCTGAGGAGGGACAACACAATTTTGAAGCACTGTATAACTAGGTTCGATCCATGCTTGGCTCCACGCATCAATGTTCGTCCCGTCTCCTACCAGCCAGAAAGTATTGTCTTCCAAGTGATGTTTTTGGTTGATCAATGCTTTCCACACACTTGAATCATACGGCTTAGCTATAGTAACATTGGCTAAGGTTGAAATTCTATATTTTCCTTTTAACACCTCACACCAGAAATCATTATTTCCATTGATAAGTTTCCAGCCAAGTTTCAACAGACAAGCCTGGTTCATCACATCTAGTTTTCTCAATCCTAAACCACCCATCCTCTTTGGTGTTGTAACCATTACCCACTTTTTTATGTAGATAATATTTTAAAAGAAGAATATCGATGATCACTTAATACTTCAATTACATTAGAACATTAGAGTGAAAATTTATTTTAGTACTTCATAATTTTCAAACGACACAAATTTGGGTTTTTACCCTCAGAACACATTAGTTACTCTATTACAATGGATTAAGGACTAATTTATCTCATATATAAAAATGTGAATGACTAATTTAAATTTTATTTTTATTGGAGATTGAATTGAGTCATCAGAAATATGTGAGGACCAATATGAATAATCTTTAATTAATATTTTATATTTTACAATATTTTTAATTTATAAAAACAAAATTCTCTCGTCCCTTACTAAGTCCATACTATTTTTAATTTTATTTTTATATTAATTTATAATGTATTATATGTTATATTTTACATCAAATATATTATTTTGTCATGTCTTTACGATATTAATATTTAATAAAAAAAAATTAATTTATAATTTGGATATCCAAAAATCGATCCAAATTAAACCATACAAAATTGGATCGGCTTGGATCGAATTTTTTTAAGTAGCCGTCCAAAACCGAACAAAACCGCGAGTAATTTTAACTTTCGATCGGATGGATATTTGCCTCCAAACCGAACCGCGAGCACCCCTAAACAAAACTAAATGTACTTGGTTTAATTAAAAATATTGCTTAAAGTTTTTCATTAATTAATTATAGATATATTTTCACGATAAAAAAATCATTTTAAAATAATTAATATTGTTATGATTTCATTAATGTCAACTGATATATTTTCAATCCTTTTGGGATTTATGTATAAATAGTTCAAAAAAATTGTACCAAAGAAGCTATTTCATATATTGTTATAATTTGATATTTTTTAGGTTTAGTTGATAACTTGATATATATTTTTATCAAGATAAAAAAAGGAATATTTTTAGGATTAGATAAGAATGATGATAATCGTTTAAAAAAAATAAGGATTATTACTGGATTAGTATTGAAAGATTTAATTTAAATGAAATCTTTTAGAAATTAAATCAAATCTTTTAAAAAGATATTGATTAAAAAGGGAAACTTGATTCCCAAGATAGGATAAGTGTCTATATAAGAAACAACACTGTTTTGTTTTACAATCACAAACATTGTAACTTGTTTCTTAAATAAGTGCTATGGCATCCTCTGATCAACAACCTCGTAAGAGACTCATAATCAAACTTTCTTATGGTTCTAAAAAAGATGATGGGTCATGTAGCATTGTTGATGATTCTCAAGGCAACAAGAAGAGAAGGTTGGAAAAGCCAATAGTTTCTTGCTATTGGCTTGATGCAAACCAGCCACTACAAAAAAAGGATAACTCAAAGAATACTGAGAATCAAGTTTCTGTTTCTGCAACTGATCACTCAAAGAAGAATGATGGCAATGGTGGAACTGAGTTGATGGTTAAGAAGGAAGAGAAGAAAAAGAAGCCAATGGAACATTACAAAAGAATGCAATGTTGGGTGATTGTGAAGAGGATGATAGAAGGAAGAGATGGTTGGGCTTTGAAAGCACCTCTTGATATCAAGTTTTTGAAGGGTGGCTTAGAGAACAAGTCAAAGGTGAAGAAGAAAGCTATTGGTTTGAAAGATATTGAGGGCAAATTGAAATCATATTCATCGCCGGATGAGTTTGCTGATGATATGAGGTTTGTATTCAATCATGGATTGTGTTACCCTCGTGGAAATGCTGTTTACAGAATTGCAGCAAGACTTAGTGACACTTTTGAGCACAAGTGGAAGGTTTTGAAGAAAGAGTGGGCACTTGAGGGAAAAAGGTTGAAGTACAAGAATCATAAGTTCATGGCTAAGAAAGATTGAGGTTACCGGTTAATAATTTTTTATTGTCATAGTTCTTAGTTTTAGCATTATTTTTATTTTGTTTGTGTTCATTTGATTTGAGTTGGGATCCTAAAAATTTTGGTGGACCGGTATCACATTTTGAAACCCTTTGAGATGCAAATTAGAGAAAACCCGCTAGTTTTTATTATACTACCCAAGGACATTGGGTCAAGGTCTGCTTAAAAGTGAAATTTCTTATAGCTACCCTACAGACAAACTAAGCTTTGAAACCTAAGCACGAGTCTTAAATGCCTCTGAAGTTAGCATAAGGGAATTTAGTAATAAACATAGAACAAGGGATGTATATAATATTGGAATGGAAACTCATGTTCAAGAAAAAAGCAATAAAAGGCAACAAATCGGAGTAAACAAGGTGACTTTAGTAACCCTCATTGTCACTTGGTCCAAAAGTTAGTTGATCCCTAAATGCTTAAAAAAATAAAAAAGAGCTAAAGTTGTCCATTTAGCCATATTAGAATACCCAAAAATACGGAAATAATTCTACTTATGTGAAAATTTGGTCTCATTTTGGACAAATGTTTAGTGGAGAAGTGAAGTGAATTTCTAGGGTGCTAGATGATGTGGAACAATTGAGTATGAACCGCACACATATATTTTGAAACAAGTGGGGAATGATCTATGATGTTTCAAAGAGGGTGAATTAGAGTGTTTATTGTGTTAGCCAAATTTGAGGGACCCCAACTCATTTCATTTTAATGCATGCATTTCAGATTTTTTGCTATAAATTAGGATCTATGACAAGGATCTATAAATATAGTTATATAGTTACTCATATTAATATATGATGATTTATTTTTACTTTCCACGGGAACCGTCTTTTTGTAATTTATATGGATATCTATATTTCTACTCATACATTAATGTGAAGTTTATTTCATGAATTAAGTGGTCACCGTGATGAAATAAAGAGTTGAATGCAATAGTCCTCAGTAAAGAATAAAGATCATCAAGTGAGCCTAATGACCAAACTTTACTGGAATGAGAAAAGGTAACATGAAAGAGAACAAACATAAAAACAACAAATGAAAGAGAACAAACCAAAAACAAACCAACAAAAGTTATATTATTGAAAGCAGTAACATGCCAAAATTCAAACATTCGTCAAGGTCAATCATGCTCCATTATGAACAAGAATCTGCATGCAGTGCAACAAAAAAAAAAGACAATTTAACATGAATGATGCAGTAAAACATCTAAGATTCAGATTTGCTAGTGCCCAAAGGTTACTTCAATTTTTGGGCCATGAATGGCTAATAATTTTTGGAAATCACTTTCTCCAACCCTCACCTCAACAAGAGAGTTTGGATGCACATATCCGAAAAAATACCAACTTTATGCCGCCTAGAAGTACACTACTAAACAATTTATGTCGTCCAGAAAGTACACTTTCAGAACATGTTCGCATTTTTTAGTAGCAATGGGGATGCAAAATAGCACCCATAGTTTTCGGATGGCTGTAGAACTACTATCCAACCTCCTAAAAATAGAAGGAAAAAAATGAAAACAAGAGTCTGATTCAAAAAGCTGGGTCTTTTTAGTCATTACTAAACCAGCAGCATGGATCTCTGACAGCAAAAGTAGTTTAGCCGAGAATGCCTATCTATCACCCAGCAATTTAGGATCTAATGGTTCCTGCATTATGAGAGGGTAAAATGAATAAGTAACATTGTAATCTGTAACAAACAGGAAATTTATTCTCAGTGCGAAGTGATAAAGTTTCATGGAAAAGAGCACAACAGATGGAGTCATGTGACTCGGTGATCACTTCACGTGACGTGACTTTGAATTTGTAACAAGCAGAGGTTGAATATAAAACATGCAAAGAATAATCAAATAGGCAAAACGTGAACACAATCAAAAGTCTTCCATTGTTATTAGAGCCGTGTTTAATGCTTGGCATTCAAGCCAAATCAGCTATGCCATAAAAACTGTTCAGACGGTGAGTGCCATGTGCAAAGTCCAAAGAAAACCCCATCTAGTTAGCTTATAGCATCAACAACAAAGCAAGCAATTAAGGGAGTATTTCGGTAAATAACTTAACTAAGCGCTTATATTCAATAAAAGTTTGTTGTAAAAGTGTTTGCATAAAGTTGTTTCTACAATCGAAGAGGGGATGAAGGGAAACTTTGCATAAGCTATGTAAGCTTTTTCTATAAGTTATTCTCTGAAACTTGTGAAAATAAGTAGAAAACAGCTTATAGACATATCATTAGCTATTTTGTACGCTCTTCCGAATACTTACACAATTGCATGTGTTATAAGTTAAGTCCTGATAAGATAGTCCTAGCACCTCCTAAATATTAAACCTCAAGTGGATGCAGTATATCACATAAGCATATCACATAAGCAGTATATCACATAAGCATGAACCATAAGCCATCAGGGAGGCTGAAACCCAAAATACACAATCCAAAATGAATATTGAAACGGAGTAGAGAAAGCCACAATGTAGGAATTGAATAATCATAAAATGGAAACAGGTCATATATTTTATGTTGAAAGTAAAACAAACTTATACACATTACATACAAATAGAAGATTAAACTTACTATTCGATCGCTTCATATTCCTGCAGAATTTACTGCCACATTTGCACCGGAACAGCTCGACAGGCTGATCATCGTCATCAAAGTCGATGCCATAGTCCTGCAAAAACACAATGCCCATAAGCTTTTCTACAGGAAAAAAAAATCAAGTCCTGCATATGGAGATGTCCAGTAAAAAAATGTCCAGTCAAGAGCAAACTAACTACTGTATATCAGTATATGAGATTTTTCAATATCTCACCAGCGGATAACTATTTCGGATATTATATTGAAAATGAGTGGTTTCAAACACATTATAAGCCTGATCATGCGTGAATTAGCCCCCGATCATTAACTTGGATGTCGATAGTGCTGCTTTTGACTCATTTGATGTAACTTGTTAACAAATAGCAGTCATAGAAAACCCTCAATTGGAGTTACAGACCAAATTGTCTAACGATATGTGCTATACGTGAAAACTACAAAGTCAATGATAACCAAGCCCTCAAGCTTCATTAATGCATTTCAACTGATAGCCATGTTTCAGGACCTTTGATCTATCGTATATTCTGTTTACCAATGATAACTTCAATGAACTGTTACTGTAATCTGATTGCTACATACTAGTAATCTTTTTTCTCCCACCACCACAAAGAAACTATGTTTTTCATCATTGGCTTCTATTAGACCATGGATGAAACTCAGCCCTAACCATTAAGTAGAATTTTTCTCCTGTTAAGGATGAACTGAACACCATTTACATGCACAATAGGTTTAGGCACGGACCAAATAAGTGCGTGTTTGGAACTGCAGTAGAGACCTTTTGTTATTGCTTGAGGCTAAATGAGTCGGTGTCTCTTTGAAGAACATGGTGAAGAATGTATTCCCCACTAGCAAATTCCTCTGCACTTGCCAAAGTTGAAGAATTCCCTTGAATACGGTTCTCCTCGCTGCGCCAGTTACGTAATTTTCCTGGCCTTACTCTAACATTGGCGCCCGAGGGGAAAGGCTCCTGTAAAGAAACAATAGGTCAAAACTGCAATAACAGATAGCATTTTATTGTGTTATCAAAAACTAGCATTGTACAGGCATCAACCCAACTATTAATGTTATAACATCAATTAATCTAGAAATATGAAGCATAATATCTGTCAAAAGAATGTTGGTACTTGGTACTATAGCAGTTGCCTAGGAAAATAGTTACAGGTATAGAACAAGCTGATTTACTGGATCATCACCGGCATTTGTACCATCTATATGGAATAGAAAAGGGCGGCAACGTTTATCTTCGTTCATCAGACTTGAGTTCTGGAAATGAGCAATAAGAGCAGATTTTCCTTGAATCCGGGCATATGCAAGTGCGGCTACCTTTTCACTGTTAAACTTCTCCCATTTTTCCCATGAAAAGTCTGCATAACATTTCTTAACAATTAGTTTTATCAAAACATGCAGAACAAAAAATGAGGACGGAATTGGTAGCCATTTTAATGGTATTTGACAAATTGTAAGGACTACCGTTAGCTAAACCATCACGATACTCAGGCAAAGAATGAGGACGGAAGCTTGGAATAGATGCAAATTTCATTGCATCAACAGCGTTACTGGACTCACGAGCATCACATACTGTTACAGCAAATGCCCCTCTTGCAGCGTTGGAAATACTATGAAAAATTGTGTTATCAATGAAAGCATTCAAAGGCAGCTGTGATTCAGATTGGAATCTATGATTATATCCATTTTCCAAGCTTCCACCAGATGCAATAACTCCAGAGGACACTCCTGTAAATTATGTCTAGTGAGACCAAGTACATCTTAGCTTCCCAAAAAAAGATAAGTAAATGAAGAGAAACTCATACCCTTCTGTCTTAAAAATAAGATGTCATTGAGATTATGACCAAGATCAGGTTCATCTTATCCCTTTTGAGACGGCTTCATCATACTACAAAAAATAGGATTTCCATGATTGTTATGATCAGTAACATTTTAATAAGAACAAAAAGGTAATATTTTTCCATCAAGGTAATTGATGACAACTTTACTCTATTAACCACTAAAAGCAATAATATTATCTAAATATGTAGACTCTAAATGAAGACTTCATCTAAACAAATATATATCTAAAAAAAGTAGAAAAGAGTTCCAAAAGTTACTAAAAAGTAAGAAAATGTAATTCAAAAATAAATAAAAATTGGTAATAGCCATCGTGTTGCATTCTTAGGATGGCCAGGTTCAAGCTTGGTGTGCTTCCCAGCAATGCAGATCCCATTCAATGAACGGAGAGAAGCTTCTGCACCTCGAACATCATAAAATTCAATATATTTGATATGATTCATTTCTGGATATTCATAGATCTGCAATAACAGAACATAACATTTAAGAAGCTGGTATCATCTTTTGATATAATATGTTTTAGTTCATCTTTCAAAACAGATGGAACAAGCGAAGCACATAGCACTAGCAGTAATACTGAAAGATGCCAAAACGAACAGCAAAAATACTGTCTTCAATCAAATAATAATAATAATAATAATAATAATAATAATAATAATAATAATAATGGAAAAGGAATTTTGGATACACGAGAAGTTACTAAGTAAGATGATACCTTTGGAAATGACCTATTTTGAAGTGCTTTCATTGCATTTTGTGCAGCCCTTAGGTCATAATATGAAACCAAAACAAACCCTTGATGCTTGCAGGGAGCATTTAAATGGTTCGGATATCTCCATATTGCTGCAAAAACAAACAAAATTCCAAGCCAGGATCTCCATCCAATTCCAAGCCACTGCTGAACAAATCAGAATCTTCAAAATCGTCAGTTGTTTTGGCATGAGCACTGCTTCCTAAAGCATCAGTGACACCAGAAAACAGATCATCTTCATCGGAAGGAGATCCCCTATAGTGTCAGCCTCAATTTCTTCAAGAGATTTGTACAGTTCTTCCTCGGGAAGAAAACCAACATTAATGTTCTGATCAGACAGAACATCGTTTCCCGATAACCTCACTGCGCCACGATATTCATATAAAAGACTCGGTCTCAGTGATATATAAGGATACAACTAAACTCACTTGCTAGCATTGTTGGACTCATCTACTACTCATCATCAATTCAAGGTCATTTCCTTGACAAAGGAAAGAACAAATAACAATAAATATAGCAATACATTTGAAAATTGACATAAGCAAAAATAGAACACGAGATCATTTCTTAACCAAAAAGTCTCATCTATATTAGACCTCTACTAACATCAACTCATCCCTCCAAACCAAAAAGGAAAGATGTAAAGAAAAATACTAAAGAAAACCTACTAGTGCCTCTCTTTCTAGATTCAATTGCAAAATTCAAAGAGATTGATGTAAAACTAGAATAAATATAGTTGCATCTTCAACTAAACACTACCAGAATTAAAGGACAGCACATGATTATACTAAGAAAATTAATAGGTTCAACCATTTCATTGCCAAAAAAAATATAGAAAATTAAAACAAAAGTTACAAAACCATTCTTAGAAAAAATTAGTCAAATTCTCATTATTAAAAATAAAAGATGAAAAACTCATCTAGATGAAACTTACAATGTTCCACCTCGGTTCTATCACAAAATCAAGCAAAAAGAGAGGGAATTTAACATATAAAGCCATAAATACTAACAGATCAAGAACAAATAAACCAAAATTTCATAGAGTGTAATCTGAACATTAACAGATCAAAACAAAAAAACATAACATAAACAGGTTGTTCGAATCTGATCATATACCCATAAACAGGTTACTACAAAGAAACTAGTAATTAGCTTCATTTTTTAGGACCAGTAGCCGGCTTTATGTCGGTGAGTACTCTTCATTAGTGAGTATGCCTCTACACTTAAGCTACAAATAGTAGCTTCTCTATTTTTCTTGGTGAAACACTCTCGAACGTGAGGTGGCGGAGAAAAAAGCAAAACGAATTAGTAACATTGTATGACACACAAGAGACTTATTTTGTGTGCAACAAGATTAAGTTTTTTGGAACACCACTGATGCAATTCAGTTATCACTTCAGCATAAGCTCGTAACTTTGAATTTGTAACAAGCAGAGATTGTATATAAAACATGGGAAGAAGGAATAATCAAAGATGCAAAACATGAACATAATACAACTACCATATGATCTTTTTTAATTAATTCGGTGATTTTACAGATTATTGTTGTGACTTCAAAATTTTACTAATAATCGGGTATTGATATGCAAAACGAAGAAAGCTTCTAACAAACAGAATCTTAAACCAATTGGGAAGCGGACGAGTAGTATAGCTCATAAGCATTAATCATAAGCCATCAGGGAGGCTGAAACTCAAAATACACAATCCAAAATGAATATTGAAACGGAGTAGAGAAGACCACGGTGTAGGAATTGAATAATCTTAAAAAGGTAACAGGTTTTATATATTTGATGTTGAAAGTAAAACAAACCTATGCGCATTGCACACAAAAGGAAGATTACGAATTAAGATCGCTTCAGATTCATGCATAATTTACTGCCACATTTGCACCGGAGCAGCTTGACAAGCTGATCATCGTCATCAAAGTTGATGGATGCCATAATCCTGCATAAGCACTACGAGCACAAGCTACCAAAACAGCATCACAGGCCGATCATCGTTCCCCCATAAATAATACATACATAATACAAGCTAAATAAATTTGATGAACTGCTCCATAAACTCTGCTGTCTATCTATGAATTAAAATTGCATTTGAGGCCACAATCAAGCGTCTGAATTTAAAACACAAATGAAATGATTTGAATAAGGCTACCAGTATGTTTGTTTTAATTTTCAAGGCCACAAAATAAAATTGGCAAAATGAATCTTTAAGTAGCTTTTGAAAAACTTGGGTTGGATCAGAGAAAAATACTTGTTTGAGATTGTATATTGGAACAGCAAATATAGCACCCATCATTATTGTTATTGATGACCGATAAGACTCTTCGAGAATGTTTGTCGATCAGCATCAATTCATTCACAACATGGATAAATTTATTTTTCCACACACAAACAGAAAGTAGAAAGCACAAGAAATGAAAACACAAGAATTAACATAAACAAAAATAATAACTTAGAATTAAAATCTTCAAAATGCTTCTCATACAGAGAAATTAAGAACTTGTAAACCATAAACTCAGTCACTGACTCACTTTGAAAAAGATTCAAACTAAAACAACACCAAACAGCAGAGACAAAATCCTTAATCATACTAACAATTCAACTTAAACGATAGCATTAGCAGCACTTGCAATCCTAGGCCACAGATCAGCACACTCCTTCCCAATTGGACCAGTAATAGCAGACCCTACAATTACAAGCAACACTATATTAAAGACAAGAAACCAAAAAACACAACAACAAAAAAAACAGCTATACAAACATATTCACATTCATCCAAATAATACATCATTTTACCAATCAAATACTTGTAATCAACTAATAGACTCCAATTCCAATTATTTAAGACACGCAAGTCCCCAACATAACTTTCTATCATGCATGAAGTATAAAAATTAAACAAATAATTTAATCCTCTGAAACATAAACACCAGACACGACACAAACATGTCGGACATGTCAAGACCAATACTAAACTAAGAAAATGACATAATTCAGTATAATCATATGAGTCGATGTCGTGTCATGTTGAATATGAGTCGATACAAGAACACACCTAATCCAACTAGTGTATGCGCTTCATAGAACAGAACAATAGATATATCTATTACCTTTCATTTCACCTTTAGGATTCACAATGACACCAGCATTATCTACAAAACACAAACCAACAAAGTTAAGAATCAATCATTATACATAAAATGAACATACAGTACCGCTATATACCACGAAACCAAATTCTACGAGAATCACGACAACATGCTGCACGTGCCTATTTTCCCATTATGTTTCCATTTTCATTAACATAATATAGAATTTGGAGATAAAACATGAAGAAAAAGAATATACCTTCAAAATACATGAAAACGCCGTCTTTTCGGCGCCATTGTTTACGCTGACGGACGATCACCGCTGGCAAAACCTTCTTCCTGAGTTCAGGTTTTCCCTTCTTGACAGTAGCCATAACCATATCACCAAGACAAGCAGATGGCAAACGGTTCAACCTTGCTCCAACACCTTTGACACCAATGGTGTAAAGGTTTTTAGCTCCGGTGTTATCAGCACAGTTCACCGTCGCTGCCACCGGCAGACCAAGTGACATCCTGAATTTGTTACCAGCAGAGCCACCACGACCTGAGAAACAAATTGAAATCGGTTAGGTTACATAAGCGACGTTGTAAGTTAAAATATGATCAATCAAAGCATTTGAAAATGAAAATTTGATACCTCTCTTCGACATTGTTGAGTTGATCAGATACAACAAGGAAAACCTTTTTTTTTTTTAACAAGAAGGAAAACCTTTTTTTAATATAAACCCAAATCACTTTCTAATTAATACTAACACTTAGAAATAGAATCATGGGCTTTTTTTGTCTTATACCCGGCACCCATGAGCCAAAAATCCATGTACTGCAGCATCAGGCCACCTTTACTTTTTCCAGTCTAATTTTCAATGTTTAGCTTTGACTTTGGCTATGAAGCACGGACATCTTTATGATTATGTGTTTTGCGGTGCTATGGCAATTTTGGTGTTGTGGTGCTTAATCTCGTTGATCGACAGACTATCCCTTGATATGACTTTTGATTGATTTTGAACTCCTTTTGATCATGATCTGTCGAATCTACCGCAATATCCGTATCATTCGGACGGTTTAACTTGAAAAAACTAGTTATTGATTATATTTGTCACTTATGATGCAACAAAAGAGATACTTGAAGTGGGCTTTAGCCCTCATATGTATCAAAAAAAAAAAAAAGAGAGATACTTGAAGTACCACTTTTTGACACGGTGAAAGAGGATGGACTGGTGTGGAAAGAGGAGCTTAACGCTAAGTACGGTAAAAACCGATTATAGGCAACTGATACGTGAAAAAAGAGAAAAGGAAAATCGAGGAGTCATAGTTGATTGGAGTAGTGTGTGTAAAATTAGAGTGCCACCAAGAGTGAAACATTTACTGTGGCGGATATGTCGTGATTGTCTTCCTACAAGAACGTGATTACGTCAACACAATGTTCCGTGCCCGACTGTTTGCCAAATTGTGAAGGCCCAAATTCTTGTGCAGATTTTCTACTTATGCAGATTTTTTAATGGTTACTTGTAACTAAAGTAATTGAGTATTTCTTTTAGTCAGTAGCTAACTGGTGCATGATCAAGTATTGAGGTACCTTAACCGTGTGTGTATTTGTACATCATATTGAGCTATCTTCATAAATTAAATATAAAATATTTTTCTTGTGTTTTCTTATATATAAATCAAGTACTTGGAGTTGGAGCTTGAGGGCATAAAAAAAAAGAATATGTAGATAACATCAAATTGAAATATTCTGCAAGAAAAAAAGACAATTTTTCCTGATGTGTTTTGCTGGGAAGAAACACCTTTTAATATCTAAAGTTTCAACATCACAAAGGAAGATTATAACTACAAAAATAGAGGTAAATGACATATTATTAGCATTTCTAGTTACAAAATATTATATTCAGAAGAAATATGTGAAAACTTCCTAGTCACAATGGATTCTGACCTAGAATTACATCTAAAAAGAATGTACAAAATTCTACACAAAGGGATAGCAACCAAATAATTGGACTGGAATTTGGGGCTAATAAGAATTGAACTTTAAAGTACAGAAAGAAGTAAAGTAGTGCATTCATGGGTTGGGATGATTATAATACTGAGGATAATAATAATACTGAGTAGAAGGTGCATGAGAAGAGTTGGATAAGGAGATGCAGCATATAGTGTAGTAGTTCGGAGGTATGGATAAGGAGATACGGCATATCGTGCACCTGCTTGGGGGTATGGATAAGGTGGTACATCATGTGATGCATCAGTTTGGGGGTATGGATAAGGAGACGCGGCATATGGTGCACCTGTTTGGGGGTATGGAAAAGGTGGTGCATCGGTTTGCAGGTATGGATAAGGAGGTGCAGCATTCGGTGCATTAGCATTCGGTGCAACATATTCTGGAGTCATAGATAAGGCTTCCATTGGATAAGGACGTGCATTAGCATTCAGTGCATTAGCATTCGGTGCAACTCTTGTAGGAACAGACGACTGACCACCTCCAACATTGTGCAAATCATATTTTACAGTTATAGTTCTTCCCTGCAATCAAACAAGAATAATATGAATTACATTATAGTACATCATCTATGAAATTTCAAACATTTGCTTAATTACCCCAAGAGTGCTTTGATCTAGGTCTTTTATGGCATTCTTTGCAGCCTCCGCTGTCTTGTATGTAACGTGACTACAGTTAAAAATAAAACAATTGAGCAGGTACAAAAATTAAAAACAATAACTATTGTTACCAATTAAAGCATGTTACTACTTTTACCTTGATATATTTAAATCATTGTTATATTGATATACAAGTACACATTCTTCTATATCACCATGCACCTCAAAATAGTTGAGCAGCATTTCTCTGGTTACTTGTCGTGATAAGTTTCCAATATAAAGATTTCTCTGCGAAAGATCAGTAGCACTACTGGTTGTTTTTGTGAGGCCCTCATCAGATAACTTACTTACTCCCTGAAAGCAAAAATTCATAAAATAAACTAACGAAACAGAAAAAAAGATCGCTGCATATATTTGTACAATTATTCGAAACAAGCGGACAAAAGATGTCAATCCACATGTGAAACAGTTAGATGATGTTTCCAATAGATGATCATAGAAATTGGCAGCTTGCTCAAATTAATTAGCGATTTGTTCATATAGCGACTATTTTACAACACATTCAAAGACAATAAATCATTTGAGCAGTCTCATTCAAAGGCTTACATCAATGAAGTTGCTTGGTGCATTCAATGCACTCTGAGCCGATTTTCCTGTGTCTCTATCAAGCATCACATTCCCTTCCTCAATTTCTCCATGAACTTGCAATGCTTGAAAAATAAAAAATAAAATATTAAAAGAAACAATCTACAAACAAATGATGAATGCACTCACCGAATACAAAGTTTTTGAGTCCAAGTCACGAACATTAAGCTTTTGTTGAGTGCGATCAACATTTGCAAAACTTTCTATTTCTTGTGCAATTGAAGGATATTTGGACCCTCTTGATATGTCAACAACATGCAAGCAAACAAACGACATCAGAATATTCATTTTGTGAAAAAGATTGTATCTTTTATAATTTATTTGATTGTTCTTGATGTAATTAAAAGGAACAAGAAAATGAAAGAGAGACATACAGTTGAGAGAGAAGATCAACGAGTTGAGGTTTGGAAAGAGGTTCAATCAAAACTTTAATTTCTTCCTTCGAAACAAAGTCACCACTGTTCTTTTCCAAATCCTCCATTTCTTTCTTCTTGCTCATCTTCAGTAATTATTCTCTTTACAAAAATGAAATATTCTTCTCCAAATTCAATGATCTGAATGCAATATTCTCTTTGAATTCTTGAAGACAAGAAAAAGAAAAGATTGAAGGAGAAAGGAAGAGGATGAGTGAGTGCTGAGAGTGTGGAAATAAAAGTCTGAATGTGGTTGAATGTAACTGAAAATCTAACAGCAGTAACAGGTGTATAACTAACTAAATTCAGTACTCAATTCAATGTATAAGGTTTGTAATTGGGCTTTTCTTCTTACACAATATCAAGGCCTTGTGCACATTTTTTAATGGTTACTTGTGGCTCAAGTAAATGAGTACCCAAATACTTGGTGCATGTTCTTGTGCAGATTTACAAGACCTTTTAATATACTTAGAGCAGGAGATAATTCTATCAATTTGCATAACTTGAATTTTAGTTGTACTTGCCTTGAGATTTATTAGTATGTCCTAATCTTATAATTGGAGATTTATTAGTATGTCCTATTCTTAGAATTGGAGATTTAATTTGTCCTTCTTTGAGGTCTGAGTGTTGACATCAAAACTGTCATCTGAAAAAGCTTTGATTTTGACAGAAACACTAACCAAAGCTTTGTTCTGATTCTGATACTAAAACATGGAAATTGTTTTTCTATTATCTTTTCTGCCATAAACATATATTTTCAACTTCAAGCCACAAAAACATGAAATTTATCTTTTCTTTTCTTTTTTATTTCCTTGATAAGTGTCCAAGAAAATTTTAAGTTACCGGTCAAACACTTTATTATCCAGTTGGCACGGACATTATATTATATATATATGTAGATACTGAAAGGTTTAAACTCCGAAAACCTCACTTGTTTACTTAAGGGTAAAATTTGTAGAATCTTGTTAACGAGTATTTCGGGACACTCTTTAAGGATTCCATATTTAGATATTATTCTTTAAACAAGTCAAATAGTTCAATTTCCAATATATTGAATGCACAAACTTTTATAAAAAATTACTATTTAAGGTTCTTAAAGAGTGTCAAGGAGACACTTGTTATCATTTCCCAAATTTATATTAGATAAAATAAAATTAACAACTAACCCTTTGTTTTCTAAAAAAAAAATGTAACATGCAATTACACCGACGATGAAGTGAGATTAATTTTTTTAGGGTAAAATATATTTTTAGTCCCTAGTTTTATAGTGAGTTTTGGTTTTCGTTTCTATAAAATAAATCATTTGTTTTTATCGCTACAAATTTTTTTCCTTTGTTTTTAGCCTCTTGTGACTACTTTTTGTTCAATTTAATGCTAATATTATGACCTTTTTATGTTCAAAATATTCTATATTATTATTATGTTTATATATCATGTTAAATCTATATAAGTCCATACTATGTTAAAAAATGTCAAAGTTTAGCCCATTAAGGATTAAAAAAAGAAGAATTTTTTTTGTAGGGATGAAAACAGGTGATTTTATTTTACAAGGACGAAAATTAAAACTCGCTATAAAAATAGGGATTGAAAACATATTTTACCCACTTTTTTATGTAGATAATATTTTAAAAGAAGAATATCGATGATCACTTAATACTTCAATTACATTAGAACATTAGAGTGAAAATTTATTTTAGTACTTCATAATTTTCAAACGACACAAATTTGGGTTTTTACCCTCAGAAGACATTAGTTACTCTATTACAATGAATTAAGGACTAATTTATCTCATATATAAAAATGTGAATGACTAATTTAAATTTTATTTTTATCGGAGATTGAATTGAGTCGTCAGAAAATTGTGAGGACCAATATGAATAATCTTCAATTAATATTTTATATTTTACAATATTTTAAATTTATAAAAACAAAATTCTCTCGTCCCTACTAAGTCCATACCATTTTTAATTTTATTTATATATTAATTTATAATGTATTATATGTTATATTTTACATCAAATATATTATTTTATCATGTCTTTACGATATTAATATTTAATAAAAATAATTTAATTTATAATTTAGATATCCAAAAATCGATCCAAATTAAACCGCACAAAATTGGATTGGCTTGGATCGAATTTTTTTAAGTAGCCGTTCAAAACCAAACCAAATCGCGAGTAATTTTAACTTTGGATCGGATGCAAGTTTGCCTCCAAACCTAACCACAAGCATCCCTAAACAAAACTAAATGTACTAGGTTTAATTAATAATATTGCTTAAAGTTTTTCATTAATTAATTCTAGATATATTTTCACGATAAAAAAATCATTTTAAAATAATTAATATTGTTATGATTTCATTAATGTTAACTGATATATTTTCAATCCTTTTGGGATTTATATATAAATAGTTCAAAAAAATTGCACCAAAGAAGCTATTTCATATATTGTTATAATTTGATATTTTTTAGGTTTAGTTGATAACTTGATATGTATTTTTATCAAGATAAAAAAAAAAGGAATATTTTTAGGATTAGATAAGAATGATGATAATCGTGTAAAAAAAAATAAGGATTATTACTGGATTAGTATTAAAAGATTTAATTTAAATGAAATCTTTTAGAAATTAAATCAAATCTTTTAAAAAGATATTGATTAAAAAGGGAAACTTGATTCCCAAGATAGGATAAGTGTCTATATAAGAAACAACACTGTTTTGTTTTACAATCACAAACATTGTAACTTGTTTCTTAAATAAGTGTTATGGCATCCTCTGATCAACAACCTCGTAAGAGACTCATAATCAAACTCTCTTATGGTTCTAAAAAAGATGATGGGTCATGTAGCATGGATGATGATTCTCAAGGCAACAAGAAGAGAAGGTTGGAAAAGCCAATAGTTTCTTGCTATTGGCTTGATGCAAACCAACCTCTACAAAAAAAGGATAACTCAAAGAATACTGAGAATCAAGTTTCTGTTTCTGCAACTGATCACTCAAAGAAGAATGATGGCAATGGTGGAACTGAGTTGATGGTTAAGAAGGAAGAGAAGAAAAAGAAGCCAATGGAACATTACAAAAGAATGCAATGTTGGGTGATTGTGAAGAGGATGATAGAAGGAAGAGATGGTTGGGCTTTGAAAGCACCTCTTGATATCAAGTTTTTGAAGGGTGGCTTAGAGAACAAGTCAAAGGTGAAGAAGAAAGCTATTGGTTTGAAAGATATTGAGGGCAAATTGAAATCATATTCATCGCCGGATGAGTTTGCTGATGATATGAGGTTTGTATTCAATCATGGATTGTGTTACCCTCGTGGAAATGCTGTTTACAGAATTGCAGCAAGACTTAGTGACACTTTTGAGCACAAGTGGAAGGTTTTGAAGAAAGAGTGGGCACTTGAGGGAAAAAGGTTGAAGTACAAGAATCATAAGTTCATGGCTAAGAAAGATTGAGGTTACCGGTTAATAATTTTTTATTGTCATAGTTCTTAGTTTTAGCATTATTTTTATTTTGTTTGTGTTCATTTGATTTGAGTTGGGATCCTAAAAATTTTGGTGGACCGGTATCACATTTTGAAACCCTTTGAGATGCAAATTAGAGAAAACCCGCTAGTTTTTATTATACTACCCAAGGACATTGGGTCAAGGTCTGCTTAAAAGTGAAATTTCTAATAGCTACCCTACAGACAAACTAAGCTTTGAAACCTAAGCACGAGTCTTAAATGCCTCTGAAGTTAGCATAAGGGAATTTAGTAATAAACATAGAACAAGGGATGTATATAATATTGGAATGGAAACTCATGTTCAAGAAAAAAGCAATAAAAGGCAACAAATCGGAGTAAACAAGGTGACTTTAGTAACCCTCATTGTCACTTAGTCCAAAAGTTAGTTGATCCCTAAATGCTTAAAAAAATAAAAAAGAGCTAAAGTTGTCCATTTAGCCATATTAGAATACCCAAAAATACGGAAATAATTCTACTTATGTGAAAATTTGGTCTCATTTTGGACAAATGTTTAGTGGAGAAGTGAAGTGAATTTCTAGGGTGCTAGATGATGTGGAACAATTGAGTATGAACCGCACACATATATTTTGAAACAAGTGGGGAATGATCTATGATGTTTCAAAGAGGGTGAATTAGAGTGTTTATTGTGTTAGCCAAATTTGAGGGACCCCAACTCATTTCATTTTAATGCATGCATTTCAGATTTTTTGCTATAAATTAGGATCTATGACAAGGATCTATAAATATAGTTATATAGTTACTCATATTAATATATGATGATTTATTTTTACTTTCCACGGGAACCGTCTTTTTGTAATTTATATGGATATCTATATTTCTACTCATACATTAATGTGAAGTTTATTTCATGAATTAAGTGGTCACCGTGATGAAATAAAGAGTTGAATGCAATAGTCCTCAGTAAAGAATAAAGATCATCAAGTGAGCCTAATGACCAAACTTTACTGGAATGAGAAAAGGTAACATGAAAGAGAACAAACATAAAAACAACAAATGAAAGAGAACAAACCAAAAACAAACCAACAAAAGTTATATTATTGAAAGCAGTAACATGCCAAAATTCAAACATTCGTCAAGGTCAATCATGCTCCATTATGAACAAGAATCTGCATGCAGTGCAACAAAAAAAAAAGACAATTTAACATGAATGATGCAGTAAAACATCTAAGATTCAGATTTGCTAGTGCCCAAAGGTTACTTCAATTTTTGGGCCATGAATGGCTAATAATTTTTGGAAATCACTTTCTCCAACCCTCACCTCAACAAGAGAGTTTGGATGCACATATCCGAAAAAATACCAACTTTATGCCGCCTAGAAGTACACTACTAAACAATTTATGTCGTCCAGAAAGTACACTTTCAGAACATGTTCGCATTTTTTAGTAGCAATGGGGATGCAAAATAGCACCCATAGTTTTCGGATGGCTGTAGAACTACTATCCAACCTCCTAAAAATAGAAGGAAAAAAATGAAAACAAGAGTCTGATTCAAAAAGCTGGGTCTTTTTAGTCATTACTAAACCAGCAGCATGGATCTCTGACAGCAAAAGTAGTTTAGCCGAGAATGCCTATCTATCACCCAGCAATTTAGGATCTAATGGTTCCTGCATTATGAGAGGGTAAAATGAATAAGTAACATTGTAATCTGTAACAAACAGGAAATTTATTCTCAGTGCGAAGTGATAAAGTTTCATGGAAAAGAGCACAACAGATGGAGTCATGTGACTCGGTGATCACTTCACGTGACGTGACTTTGAATTTGTAACAAGCAGAGGTTGAATATAAAACATGCAAAGAATAATCAAATAGGCAAAACGTGAACACAATCAAAAGTCTTCCATTGTTATTAGAGCCGTGTTTAATGCTTGGCATTCAAGCCAAATCAGCTATGCCATAAAAACTGTTCAGACGGTGAGTGCCATGTGCAAAGTCCAAAGAAAACCCCATCTAGTTAGCTTATAGCATCAACAACAAAGCAAGCAATTAAGGGAGTATTTCGGTAAATAACTTAACTAAGCGCTTATATTCAATAAAAGTTTGTTGTAAAAGTGTTTGCATAAAGTTGTTTCTACAATCGAAGAGGGGATGAAGGGAAACTTTGCATAAGCTATGTAAGCTTTTTCTATAAGTTATTCTCTGAAACTTGTGAAAATAAGTAGAAAACAGCTTATAGACATATCATTAGCTATTTTGTACGCTCTTCCGAATACTTACACAATTGCATGTGTTATAAGTTAAGTCCTGATAAGATAGTCCTAGCACCTCCTAAATATTAAACCTCAAGTGGATGCAGTATATCACATAAGCATATCACATAAGCAGTATATCACATAAGCATGAACCATAAGCCATCAGGGAGGCTGAAACCCAAAATACACAATCCAAAATGAATATTGAAACGGAGTAGAGAAAGCCACAATGTAGGAATTGAATAATCATAAAATGGAAACAGGTCATATATTTTATGTTGAAAGTAAAACAAACTTATACACATTACATACAAATAGAAGATTAAACTTACTATTCGATCGCTTCATATTCCTGCAGAATTTACTGCCACATTTGCACCGGAACAGCTCGACAGGCTGATCATCGTCATCAAAGTCGATGCCATAGTCCTGCAAAAACACAATGCCCATAAGCTTTTCTACAGGAAAAAAAAATCAAGTCCTGCATATGGAGATGTCCAGTAAAAAAATGTCCAGTCAAGAGCAAACTAACTACTGTATATCAGTATATGAGATTTTTCAATATCTCACCAGCGGATAACTATTTCGGATATTATATTGAAAATGAGTGGTTTCAAACACATTATAAGCCTGATCATGCGTGAATTAGCCCCCGATCATTAACTTGGATGTCGATAGTGCTGCTTTTGACTCATTTGATGTAACTTGTTAACAAATAGCAGTCATAGAAAACCCTCAATTGGAGTTACAGACCAAATTGTCTAACGATATGTGCTATACGTGAAAACTACAAAGTCAATGATAACCAAGCCCTCAAGCTTCATTAATGCATTTCAACTGATAGCCATGTTTCAGGACCTTTGATCTATCGTATATTCTGTTTACCAATGATAACTTCAATGAACTGTTACTGTAATCTGATTGCTACATACTAGTAATCTTTTTTCTCCCACCACCACAAAGAAACTATGTTTTTCATCATTGGCTTCTATTAGACCATGGATGAAACTCAGCCCTAACCATTAAGTAGAATTTTTCTCCTGTTAAGGATGAACTGAACACCATTTACATGCACAATAGGTTTAGGCACGGACCAAATAAGTGCGTGTTTGGAACTGCAGTAGAGACCTTTTGTTATTGCTTGAGGCTAAATGAGTCGGTGTCTCTTTGAAGAACATGGTGAAGAATGTATTCCCCACTAGCAAATTCCTCTGCACTTGCCAAAGTTGAAGAATTCCCTTGAATACGGTTCTCCTCGCTGCGCCAGTTACGTAATTTTCCTGGCCTTACTCTAACATTGGCGCCCGAGGGGAAAGGCTCCTGTAAAGAAACAATAGGTCAAAACTGCAATAACAGATAGCATTTTATTGTGTTATCAAAAACTAGCATTGTACAGGCATCAACCCAACTATTAATGTTATAACATCAATTAATCTAGAAATATGAAGCATAATATCTGTCAAAAGAATGTTGGTACTTGGTACTATAGCAGTTGCCTAGGAAAATAGTTACAGGTATAGAACAAGCTGATTTACTGGATCATCACCGGCATTTGTACCATCTATATGGAATAGAAAAGGGCGGCAACGTTTATCTTCGTTCATCAGACTTGAGTTCTGGAAATGAGCAATAAGAGCAGATTTTCCTTGAATCCGGGCATATGCAAGTGCGGCTACCTTTTCACTGTTAAACTTCTCCCATTTTTCCCATGAAAAGTCTGCATAACATTTCTTAACAATTAGTTTTATCAAAACATGCAGAACAAAAAATGAGGACGGAATTGGTAGCCATTTTAATGGTATTTGACAAATTGTAAGGACTACCGTTAGCTAAACCATCACGATACTCAGGCAAAGAATGAGGACGGAAGCTTGGAATAGATGCAAATTTCATTGCATCAACAGCGTTACTGGACTCACGAGCATCACATACTGTTACAGCAAATGCCCCTCTTGCAGCGTTGGAAATACTATGAAAAATTGTGTTATCAATGAAAGCATTCAAAGGCAGCTGTGATTCAGATTGGAATCTATGATTATATCCATTTTCCAAGCTTCCACCAGATGCAATAACTCCAGAGGACACTCCTGTAAATTATGTCTAGTGAGACCAAGTACATCTTAGCTTCCCAAAAAAAGATAAGTAAATGAAGAGAAACTCATACCCTTCTGTCTTAAAAATAAGATGTCATTGAGATTATGACCAAGATCAGGTTCATCTTATCCCTTTTGAGACGGCTTCATCATACTACAAAAAATAGGATTTCCATGATTGTTATGATCAGTAACATTTTAATAAGAACAAAAAGGTAATATTTTTCCATCAAGGTAATTGATGACAACTTTACTCTATTAACCACTAAAAGCAATAATATTATCTAAATATGTAGACTCTAAATGAAGACTTCATCTAAACAAATATATATCTAAAAAAAGTAGAAAAGAGTTCCAAAAGTTACTAAAAAGTAAGAAAATGTAATTCAAAAATAAATAAAAATTGGTAATAGCCATCGTGTTGCATTCTTAGGATGGCCAGGTTCAAGCTTGGTGTGCTTCCCAGCAATGCAGATCCCATTCAATGAACGGAGAGAAGCTTCTGCACCTCGAACATCATAAAATTCAATATATTTGATATGATTCATTTCTGGATATTCATAGATCTGCAATAACAGAACATAACATTTAAGAAGCTGGTATCATCTTTTGATATAATATGTTTTAGTTCATCTTTCAAAACAGATGGAACAAGCGAAGCACATAGCACTAGCAGTAATACTGAAAGATGCCAAAACGAACAGCAAAAATACTGTCTTCAATCAAATAATAATAATAATAATAATAATAATAATAATAATAATAATGGAAAAGGAATTTTGGATACACGAGAAGTTACTAAGTAAGATGATACCTTTGGAAATGACCTATTTTGAAGTGCTTTCATTGCATTTTGTGCAGCCCTTAGGTCATAATATGAAACCAAAACAAACCCTTGATGCTTGCAGGGAGCATTTAAATGGTTCGGATATCTCCATATTGCTGCAAAAACAAACAAAATTCCAAGCCAGGATCTCCATCCAATTCCAAGCCACTGCTGAACAAATCAGAATCTTCAAAATCGTCAGTTGTTTTGGCATGAGCACTGCTTCCTAAAGCATCAGTGACACCAGAAAACAGATCATCTTCATCGGAAGGAGATCCCCTATAGTGTCAGCCTCAATTTCTTCAAGAGATTTGTACAGTTCTTCCTCGGGAAGAAAACCAACATTAATGTTCTGATCAGACAGAACATCGTTTCCCGATAACCTCACTGCGCCACGATATTCATATAAAAGACTCGGTCTCAGTGATATATAAGGATACAACTAAACTCACTTGCTAGCATTGTTGGACTCATCTACTACTCATCATCAATTCAAGGTCATTTCCTTGACAAAGGAAAGAACAAATAACAATAAATATAGCAATACATTTGAAAATTGACATAAGCAAAAATAGAACACGAGATCATTTCTTAACCAAAAAGTCTCATCTATATTAGACCTCTACTAACATCAACTCATCCCTCCAAACCAAAAAGGAAAGATGTAAAGAAAAATACTAAAGAAAACCTACTAGTGCCTCTCTTTCTAGATTCAATTGCAAAATTCAAAGAGATTGATGTAAAACTAGAATAAATATAGTTGCATCTTCAACTAAACACTACCAGAATTAAAGGACAGCACATGATTATACTAAGAAAATTAATAGGTTCAACCATTTCATTGCCAAAAAAAATATAGAAAATTAAAACAAAAGTTACAAAACCATTCTTAGAAAAAATTAGTCAAATTCTCATTATTAAAAATAAAAGATGAAAAACTCATCTAGATGAAACTTACAATGTTCCACCTCGGTTCTATCACAAAATCAAGCAAAAAGAGAGGGAATTTAACATATAAAGCCATAAATACTAACAGATCAAGAACAAATAAACCAAAATTTCATAGAGTGTAATCTGAACATTAACAGATCAAAACAAAAAAACATAACATAAACAGGTTGTTCGAATCTGATCATATACCCATAAACAGGTTACTACAAAGAAACTAGTAATTAGCTTCATTTTTTAGGACCAGTAGCCGGCTTTATGTCGGTGAGTACTCTTCATTAGTGAGTATGCCTCTACACTTAAGCTACAAATAGTAGCTTCTCTATTTTTCTTGGTGAAACACTCTCGAACGTGAGGTGGCGGAGAAAAAAGCAAAACGAATTAGTAACATTGTATGACACACAAGAGACTTATTTTGTGTGCAACAAGATTAAGTTTTTTGGAACACCACTGATGCAATTCAGTTATCACTTCAGCATAAGCTCGTAACTTTGAATTTGTAACAAGCAGAGATTGTATATAAAACATGGGAAGAAGGAATAATCAAAGATGCAAAACATGAACATAATACAACTACCATATGATCTTTTTTAATTAATTCGGTGATTTTACAGATTATTGTTGTGACTTCAAAATTTTACTAATAATCGGGTATTGATATGCAAAACGAAGAAAGCTTCTAACAAACAGAATCTTAAACCAATTGGGAAGCGGACGAGTAGTATAGCTCATAAGCATTAATCATAAGCCATCAGGGAGGCTGAAACTCAAAATACACAATCCAAAATGAATATTGAAACGGAGTAGAGAAGACCACGGTGTAGGAATTGAATAATCTTAAAAAGGTAACAGGTTTTATATATTTGATGTTGAAAGTAAAACAAACCTATGCGCATTGCACACAAAAGGAAGATTACGAATTAAGATCGCTTCAGATTCATGCATAATTTACTGCCACATTTGCACCGGAGCAGCTTGACAAGCTGATCATCGTCATCAAAGTTGATGGATGCCATAATCCTGCATAAGCACTACGAGCACAAGCTACCAAAACAGCATCACAGGCCGATCATCGTTCCCCCATAAATAATACATACATAATACAAGCTAAATAAATTTGATGAACTGCTCCATAAACTCTGCTGTCTATCTATGAATTAAAATTGCATTTGAGGCCACAATCAAGCGTCTGAATTTAAAACACAAATGAAATGATTTGAATAAGGCTACCAGTATGTTTGTTTTAATTTTCAAGGCCACAAAATAAAATTGGCAAAATGAATCTTTAAGTAGCTTTTGAAAAACTTGGGTTGGATCAGAGAAAAATACTTGTTTGAGATTGTATATTGGAACAGCAAATATAGCACCCATCATTATTGTTATTGATGACCGATAAGACTCTTCGAGAATGTTTGTCGATCAGCATCAATTCATTCACAACATGGATAAATTTATTTTTCCACACACAAACAGAAAGTAGAAAGCACAAGAAATGAAAACACAAGAATTAACATAAACAAAAATAATAACTTAGAATTAAAATCTTCAAAATGCTTCTCATACAGAGAAATTAAGAACTTGTAAACCATAAACTCAGTCACTGACTCACTTTGAAAAAGATTCAAACTAAAACAACACCAAACAGCAGAGACAAAATCCTTAATCATACTAACAATTCAACTTAAACGATAGCATTAGCAGCACTTGCAATCCTAGGCCACAGATCAGCACACTCCTTCCCAATTGGACCAGTAATAGCAGACCCTACAATTACAAGCAACACTATATTAAAGACAAGAAACCAAAAAACACAACAACAAAAAAAACAGCTATACAAACATATTCACATTCATCCAAATAATACATCATTTTACCAATCAAATACTTGTAATCAACTAATAGACTCCAATTCCAATTATTTAAGACACGCAAGTCCCCAACATAACTTTCTATCATGCATGAAGTATAAAAATTAAACAAATAATTTAATCCTCTGAAACATAAACACCAGACACGACACAAACATGTCGGACATGTCAAGACCAATACTAAACTAAGAAAATGACATAATTCAGTATAATCATATGAGTCGATGTCGTGTCATGTTGAATATGAGTCGATACAAGAACACACCTAATCCAACTAGTGTATGCGCTTCATAGAACAGAACAATAGATATATCTATTACCTTTCATTTCACCTTTAGGATTCACAATGACACCAGCATTATCTACAAAACACAAACCAACAAAGTTAAGAATCAATCATTATACATAAAATGAACATACAGTACCGCTATATACCACGAAACCAAATTCTACGAGAATCACGACAACATGCTGCACGTGCCTATTTTCCCATTATGTTTCCATTTTCATTAACATAATATAGAATTTGGAGATAAAACATGAAGAAAAAGAATATACCTTCAAAATACATGAAAACGCCGTCTTTTCGGCGCCATTGTTTACGCTGACGGACGATCACCGCTGGCAAAACCTTCTTCCTGAGTTCAGGTTTTCCCTTCTTGACAGTAGCCATAACCATATCACCAAGACAAGCAGATGGCAAACGGTTCAACCTTGCTCCAACACCTTTGACACCAATGGTGTAAAGGTTTTTAGCTCCGGTGTTATCAGCACAGTTCACCGTCGCTGCCACCGGCAGACCAAGTGACATCCTGAATTTGTTACCAGCAGAGCCACCACGACCTGAGAAACAAATTGAAATCGGTTAGGTTACATAAGCGACGTTGTAAGTTAAAATATGATCAATCAAAGCATTTGAAAATGAAAATTTGATACCTCTCTTCGACATTGTTGAGTTGATCAGATACAACAAGGAAAACCTTTTTTTTTTTTAACAAGAAGGAAAACCTTTTTTTAATATAAACCCAAATCACTTTCTAATTAATACTAACACTTAGAAATAGAATCATGGGCTTTTTTTGTCTTATACCCGGCACCCATGAGCCAAAAATCCATGTACTGCAGCATCAGGCCACCTTTACTTTTTCCAGTCTAATTTTCAATGTTTAGCTTTGACTTTGGCTATGAAGCACGGACATCTTTATGATTATGTGTTTTGCGGTGCTATGGCAATTTTGGTGTTGTGGTGCTTAATCTCGTTGATCGACAGACTATCCCTTGATATGACTTTTGATTGATTTTGAACTCCTTTTGATCATGATCTGTCGAATCTACCGCAATATCCGTATCATTCGGACGGTTTAACTTGAAAAAACTAGTTATTGATTATATTTGTCACTTATGATGCAACAAAAGAGATACTTGAAGTGGGCTTTAGCCCTCATATGTATCAAAAAAAAAAAAAAGAGAGATACTTGAAGTACCACTTTTTGACACGGTGAAAGAGGATGGACTGGTGTGGAAAGAGGAGCTTAACGCTAAGTACGGTAAAAACCGATTATAGGCAACTGATACGTGAAAAAAGAGAAAAGGAAAATCGAGGAGTCATAGTTGATTGGAGTAGTGTGTGTAAAATTAGAGTGCCACCAAGAGTGAAACATTTACTGTGGCGGATATGTCGTGATTGTCTTCCTACAAGAACGTGATTACGTCAACACAATGTTCCGTGCCCGACTGTTTGCCAAATTGTGAAGGCCCAAATTCTTGTGCAGATTTTCTACTTATGCAGATTTTTTAATGGTTACTTGTAACTAAAGTAATTGAGTATTTCTTTTAGTCAGTAGCTAACTGGTGCATGATCAAGTATTGAGGTACCTTAACCGTGTGTGTATTTGTACATCATATTGAGCTATCTTCATAAATTAAATATAAAATATTTTTCTTGTGTTTTCTTATATATAAATCAAGTACTTGGAGTTGGAGCTTGAGGGCATAAAAAAAAAGAATATGTAGATAACATCAAATTGAAATATTCTGCAAGAAAAAAAGACAATTTTTCCTGATGTGTTTTGCTGGGAAGAAACACCTTTTAATATCTAAAGTTTCAACATCACAAAGGAAGATTATAACTACAAAAATAGAGGTAAATGACATATTATTAGCATTTCTAGTTACAAAATATTATATTCAGAAGAAATATGTGAAAACTTCCTAGTCACAATGGATTCTGACCTAGAATTACATCTAAAAAGAATGTACAAAATTCTACACAAAGGGATAGCAACCAAATAATTGGACTGGAATTTGGGGCTAATAAGAATTGAACTTTAAAGTACAGAAAGAAGTAAAGTAGTGCATTCATGGGTTGGGATGATTATAATACTGAGGATAATAATAATACTGAGTAGAAGGTGCATGAGAAGAGTTGGATAAGGAGATGCAGCATATAGTGTAGTAGTTCGGAGGTATGGATAAGGAGATACGGCATATCGTGCACCTGCTTGGGGGTATGGATAAGGTGGTACATCATGTGATGCATCAGTTTGGGGGTATGGATAAGGAGACGCGGCATATGGTGCACCTGTTTGGGGGTATGGAAAAGGTGGTGCATCGGTTTGCAGGTATGGATAAGGAGGTGCAGCATTCGGTGCATTAGCATTCGGTGCAACATATTCTGGAGTCATAGATAAGGCTTCCATTGGATAAGGACGTGCATTAGCATTCAGTGCATTAGCATTCGGTGCAACTCTTGCAGGAATAGACGGCTGACCATCTCCAACATTGTGCAAATCATATTTTACAGTTATAGTTCTTCCCTGCAATCAAACAAGAATAATATGAATTACATTATAGTACATCATCTATGAAATTTCAAACATTTGCTTAATTACCCCAAGAGTGCTTTGATCTAGGTCTTTTATGGCATTCTTTGCAGCCTCCGCTGTCTTGTATGTAACGTGACTACAGTTAAAAATAAAACAATTGAGCAGGTACAAAAATTAAAAACAATAACTATTGTTACCAATCAATGCATGTTACTACTTTTACCTTGATATATTTAAATCATTGTTATATTGATATACAAGTACACATTCTTCTATATCACCATGCACCTCAAAATAGTTGAGCAGCATTTCTCTGGTTACTTGTCGTGATAAGTTTCCAATATAAAGATTTCTCTGCGAAAGATCAGTAGCACTACTGGTTGTTTCTGTTAGGCCCTCATCAGATAACTTACTTACTCCCTGAAAGCAAAAATTCATAAAATAAACTAACGAAACAGAAAAAAAGATCGCTGCATATATTTGTACAATTATTCGAAACAAGCGGACAAAAAATGTCAATCCACATTTGAAACAGTTAGATGATGTTTCCAATAGATGATCATAGAAATTGGCAGCTTGCTCAAATTAATTAGCGATTTGTTCATATAGCGACTATTTTACAACACATTCAAAGACAATGAATCATTTGAGCAGTCTCATTCAAAGGCTTACATCAATGAAGTTGCTTGGTGCATTCAATGCACTCTGAGCCGATTTTCCTGTGTCTCTATCAAGCATCACATTCCCTTCCTCAATTTCTCCATGAACTTGCAATGCCTGAAAAATAAAAAAAATAAAATATTAAAAGAAACAATCTACAAACAAATGATGAATGCACTCACCGAATACAAAGTTTTTGAGTCCAAGTCACGAACATTAAGCTTTTGTTGAGTGCGATCAACATTTGCAAAACTTTCTATTTCTTGTGCAATTGAAGGATATTTGGACCCTCTTGATATGTCAACAACATGCAAGCAAACAAACGACATCAGAATATTCATTTTGTGAAAAAGATTGTATCTTTATAATTTATTTGATTGTTCTTGATGTAATTAAAAGGAACAAGAAAATGAAAGAGAGACATACAGTTGAGAGAGAAGATCAACGAGTTGAGGTTTGGAAAGAGGTTCAATCAAAACTTTAATTTCTTCCTTCGAAACAAAGTCACCACTGTTCTTTTCCAAATCCTCCATTTCTTTCTTCTTGCTCATCTTCAGTAATTATTCTCTTTACAAAAATGAAATATTCTTCTCCAAATTCAATGATCTGAATGCAATATTCTCTTTGAATTCTTGAAGACAAGAAAAAGAAAAGATTGAAGGAGAAAGGAAGAGGATGAGTGAGTGCTGAGAGTGTGGAAATAAAAATTTGAATGTGGTTGAATGTAACTGAAAATCAACTAACAGATAATTGAATTTAGCTAACAGCAGTAACAGATGTATAACTAACTAAATTCAGTACTCAATTCAATGTATAAGGTTTGTAATTGGGCTTTTCTTCTTACACAATATCAAGGCCTTGTGCAGATTTTTTAATGGTTACTTGTGGCTAAAGTAAATGAGTACCCAAATACTTGGTGCATGTTCTTGTGCAGATTTACAAGACCTTTTAATATAGGCTTAATTAGTCTGCGGATCCTTTAAAGATTTTTTTGGTTTCATTTTGGTCCCTTAAAGAAAATAAGTTTTACTTTGGTCCTTTATTGATATCTTTGTCAGTCAATATGATCATTTCCGTCCATTTTTTTCATAAACCTTTGACTTCTTCTGTACATGTGGCAAAATAGGTTGTTACGTGGCACCTGGACAGAAGTTAGCGGTTTCTGAAAAAAATAGACAAAAATGATCGATGGAAATACCAATAAGGACCAAAGTGAAACTTATTTTCTTTAAGGGACCAAAGTGAAACCAAAAAAGTCTTTAAGGGACTTGCAGACTAATTAAGTCTTTAATATACTTAGAGCAGGAGATAATTCTATCAATTTGCATAACTTGAATTTTAGCTGTACTTGCCTTGAGATTTATTAGTATGTTCTAATCTTATAATTGGAGATTTATTAGTATGTCCTATTCTTAGAATTGGAGATTTAATTTGTCCTTCTTTGAGGTCTGAGTGTTGACATCAAAACTGTCATCTGGAAAAGCTTTGATTTTGACAGAAACACTAACCAAAGCTTTGTTATGATTCTGATACTAAAACATGGAAATTGTTTTTCTATTATCTTTTCTGTCATAAACATATATTTTCAACTTTAAGCCACAAAAACATGAAATTTATCTTTTCTTTTCTTTTTTTATTTCCTTGATAAGTGTCCAAGAAATTTTTAAGTTACTGACTAACTGTCAAACACTTTATTATCCAGTTTGCAGGGACATTATATTATATATGTAGGTATTAAAAGGTTCAAACTCCGAAAATCTCACTTATTTATGTAAGGATAAAATTTGTAGGGGCTTGTTAATGAGTACTTCGGGGCACTCGTTAAGGATTCCATATTCATATATTATTCTTTAAACAAGTCAAATAGTTCAATTTTCAATATATTGAATGCACAAACTTTTATAAAAATTTACTATTTAAGGTTCTTAAAGAGTGTCACGGAGGCACTCGTTATCATTTCCTAAATTTGTATTAGATAAAATAAAATTAAAAATTAACCCTTTGTTTTCTAAAAAAAATGTAACACACAATTACACCAACGATGAAGTGAGATTAATTTTTTTAGGGTAAAATATATTTTTAGTCCCTAGTTTTATAGTGAGTTTTGGTTTTCGTTTCTATAAAATAAATCATTTGTTTTTATCGCTACAAAAAATTTTCCTTTGTTTTTAGCCTCTAGTGACTAATTTTTGTTCAATTTAATGCTAATATTATGACCTTTTTATGTTCAAAATATTCTATATTATTATGTTTATATATCATGTAAAATCTATATAAGTCCATACTATGTTAAAAAATGTCAAAGTTTAGCCCATTAAGGATTAAAAAAGAAGAATTTTTTTGTAGGGATGAAAACAAGTGATTTTATTTTACATGGACGAAAATTAAAATTCACCATAAAAATAGGGACTGAAAATATATTTTAGTTTTTACCCACTTTTTTATGTAGATAATATTTTAAAAGAAGAATATCGATGATCACTTAATACTTCAATTACATTAGAACATTAGAGTGAAAATTTATTTTAGTACTTCATAATTTTCAAACGACACAAATTTGGGTTTTTACCCTCAGAACACATTAGTTACTCTATTACAATGAATTAAGGACTAATTTATCTCATATATAAAAATGTGAATGACTAATTTAAATTTTATTTTTATCGGAGATTGAATTGAGTCATCAGAAATATGTGAGGACCAATATGAATAATCTTTAATTAATATTTTATATTTTACAATATTTTTAATTTATAAAAACAAAATTCTCTCGTCCCTTACTAAGTCCATACTATTTTTAATTTTATTTTTATATTATTTTGTCATGTCTGTACGATATTAATATTTAATAAAAAAAATTAATTTATAATTTGGATATCCAAAAACCGATCCAAATTAAACCATACAAAATTGGATCGGCTTGGATCGAATTTTTTTAAGTAGCCGTCCAAAACCGAACAAAACCGCGAGTAATTTTAACTTTCGATCGGATGGATATTTGCCTCCAAACCGAACCGCGAGCACCCCTAAACAAAACTAAATGTACTTGGTTTAATTAAAAATATTGCTTAAAGTTTTTCATTAATTAATTATAGATATATTTTCACGATAAAAAAATCATTTTAAAATAATTAATATTGTTATGATTTCATTAATGTCAACTGATATATTTTCAATCCTTTTGGGATTTATGTATAAATAGTTCAAAAAAATTGTACCAAAGAAGCTATTTCATATATTGTTATAATTTGATATTTTTTAGGTTTAGTTGATAACTTGATATATATTTTTATCAAGATAAAAAAAGGAATATTTTTAGGATTAGATAAGAATGATGATAATCGTTTAAAAAAAATAAGGATTATTACTGGATTAGTATTGAAAGATTTAATTTAAATGAAATCTTTTAGAAATTAAATCAAATCTTTTAAAAAGATATTGATTAAAAAGGGAAACTTGATTCCCAAGATAGGATAAGTGTCTATATAAGAAACAACACTGTTTTGTTTTACAATCACAAACATTGTAACTTGTTTCTTAAATAAGTGCTATGGCATCCTCTGATCAACAACCTCGTAAGAGACTCATAATCAAACTTTCTTATGGTTCTAAAAAAGATGATGGGTCATGTAGCATTGTTGATGATTCTCAAGGCAACAAGAAGAGAAGGTTGGAAAAGCCATTAGTTTCTTGCTATTGGCTTGATGCAAACCAGCCACTACAAAAAAAGGATAACAAGAATCAACTTTCTGTTTCTGCAACAACTGATGGTGCTGCAAAAGATCACTCAAAGAAGAATGATGGCAATGGTGGAACTGAGTTGATGGTTAAGAAGGAAGAGAAGAAAAAGAAGCCAATGGAACATTACAAAAGAATGCAATGTTGGGTGATTGTGAAGAGGATGATAGAAGGAAGAGATGGTTGGGCTTTGAAAGAACCTCTTGATATCAAGTTTTTGAAGGGTGGCTTAGAGAACAAGTCAAAGGTGAAGAAGAAAGTTATTGGTTTGAAAGATATTGAGAGCAAATTGAAATCATATTCATCGCCGGATGAGTTTGCTGATGATATGAGGTTTGTATTCAATCATGGATTGTGTTACCCTCGTGGAAATGATGTTTACAGAATTGCGGCAAAACTTAGTGACACTTTTGAGCACAAGTGGAAGGTTTTGAAGAAAGAGTGGGCACTTGAGGAAAAAAGGTTGAAGTACAAGAATCATTAGTTCATGGCTAAGAAGATTGAGGTTACTGGTTAATAATTTTGTATTGTCATAGTTCTTAGTTTTAGCATTATTTTTATTTTGTTTGTGTTCATTTGATTTGAGTTGGGACCCCAAAAATTTTGGTGGACCGGTATCACATTTTGAAACCCTTTGAGATGCAAATTAGAGAAAACCCGCTAGTTTTTATTATACTACCCAAGGACCTTGGGCCAAGGTCTGCTTAAAAGTGAAATTTCTAATAGCTACCCTAGAGACAAACTAAGCTTTGAAACCTAAGCACGAGTCTTAAATGCCTCTGAAGTTAGCATAAGGGAATTTAGTAATAAACATAGAACAAGGGATGTATATAATATTGGAATGGAAACTCATGTTCAAAAAAGAAGCAGTAAAAGGCAACAAATCGGAGTAAACAAGGTGACTTTAGTAACCCTCATTGTCACTTAGTCCAAAAGTTAGTTGATCCCTAAATGCTTAAAAAAATAAAAAAGAGCTAAAGTTGTCCATTTAGCCATATTAGAATACCCCAAAAATACGGAAATAATTCTACTTATGTGAAAATTTGGTCTCATTTTGGACAAATGTTTAGTGGAGAAGTGAAGTGAATTTCTAGGGTGCTAGATGATGTGGAACAATTGAGTATGAACCGCACACATATATTTTGAAACAAGTGGGGAATGATCTATGATGTTTCAAAGAGGGTGAATTAGAGTGTTTATTGTGTTAGCCAAATTTGAGGGACCCCAACTCATTTCATTTTAATGCATGCATTTCAGATTTTTTGCTATAAATTAGGATCTATGACAAGGATCTATAAATATAGTTATATAGTTACTCATATTAATATATGATGATTTATTTTTACTTTCCACGGGAACCGTCTTTTTGTAATTTATATGGATATTTCTACTCATACATTAATGTGAAGTTTATTTCATGAATTAAGTGGTCACCATGATGAAATAAAGAGTTGAATGCAATAGTCCTCAGTAAAGAATAAAGATCATCAAGTGAGCCTAATGACCAAACTTTACTGGAATGAGAAAAGGTAACATGAAAGAGAACAAACATAAAAACAACAAATGAAAGAGAACAAACCAAAAACAAACCAACAAAAGTTATATTATTGAAAGCAGTAACATGCCAAAATTCAAACATTCGTCAAGGTCAATCATGCTCCATTATGAACAACAATCTGCATGCAGTGCAACAAAAAAAAACGATTTGACATGACATGAATGATGCAGTAAAACATCTAAGATTCAGATTTGCTAGTACCCAAAGGTTACTTCAATTTTTGGGCCATGAATGGCTAATAATTTTTGGAAATCACTTTCTCCAACCCTCGCCTCAGCAAGAGAGTTTGGATGCACATATCAGAAAAATACCAACTTTATGCCGCCTAGAAGTACACTACTAAACAATTTATGTCGTCCAGAAAGTACACTTTCAGAACATGTTCGCATTTTTTAGTAGCAATGGGGATGCAAAATAGCACCCGTAGTTTTCGGATGGCTGTAGAACTACTATCCAACCTCCTAAAAATAGAAGGAAAAAAAAGAAAATAAGAGTCTGATTCAGTAAGCTGGGTCTTTTAAGTCATTACTAAACCAGCAGCATGGATCTCTAACAGCAAAAGTAGTTTAGCCGAGAATGCCTATCTATCACCCAGCAATTTAGGATCTAATGGTTCCTGCATTATGAGAGGGTATAATGAATAAGTAACATTGTAATCTGTAACAAACAGGAAATTTATTCTCAGTGCGAAGTGATAAAACAGATGTGACTTTGAATTTGTAACAAGCAGAGGTTGAATATAAAACATGCGAAGAATAATCAAATAGGCAAAACGTGAACACAATCAAGTCTTCCATTGTTATTAGAGCCGTGTTTAATGCTTGGCATTCAAACCAAATCAGCTATGCAATAAAAACTGTTCAGACGGTGAGTGCCATGTGCAAAGTCCAAAGAAAACCCCATCTAGTTAGCTTATAACATCAACAACAAAGCAAGCAATTAAGGGAGTATTTTGGTAAATAACTTAACTAAGCGCTTATATTCAATAAAAGTTTGTTGTAAAAGTGTTTGCATAAAGTTGTTTCTACAATCGAAGAGGGGATGAAGGGAAACTTTGCATAAGCTATGTAAGCTTTTTCTATAAGTTATTCTCTGAAACTTGTGAAAATAAGTAGATAACAGCTTATAGACATATCATTAGCTATTTTGTACGCTCTTCCAAATACTTACACAATTGCATGTGTTATAAGTTAAGTCCTGATAAGATATTCCTAACGCCTCCTAAATATTAAACCTCAAGTTCGGTAAAGAGCAAAGCTTTCTAAACTATATATTAAGGAAAAGGATGAGCAGCTTTTGTAGTGTAAAACATGTTATGACAATCAAAGATCGCTTGCGATTAACAAGTATATGATCTTGAATTAATAAATTGTTTTTAGAATTTAGAAATTATTGTTGTGATTTCAAAATTTCAGTAATAATCAGGAATTGATATGCTAAACAGAGAATAGCTGCTAACAAACATAATCATAATGACATAATCAATCTGGAAGTGGATGCAGTATATCACATAAGCATGAACCATAAGCCATCAGGGAGGCGGAAACCCAAAATACACAATCCAAAATGAATGTTGAAACGGAGTAGAGAAAGCCACAGTGTAGGAATCGAATAATCATAAAATGGAAACAGGTCATATATTTTATGATGAAAGTGAAACGAACTTATACACATTACATACAAATAGAAGATTAAACT
The DNA here is from genome assembly GCA_030408175.1 of Trifolium repens. Taxonomy (NCBI): domain Eukaryota; kingdom Viridiplantae; phylum Streptophyta; class Magnoliopsida; order Fabales; family Fabaceae; genus Trifolium; species Trifolium repens. Next base: position 48,354,978 of record CP125848.1, read on the forward strand.
TACTATTTGATCGCTTCATATTCCTGCAGAATTTACTGCCACATTTGCACCTGAACAGCTCGACAGGCTGATCATCGTCATCAAAGTCGATGCCATAGTCCTGCAAAAACACTATGCCCATAAGCTTTTCTACAGGAAAAAAAATCAAGTCCTGCATATGGAGATGTCCAGTAACAAATGTACGGCCAAGAGCAAACTAACTATTGTATACGAGATTTTTCAATTCAGTAGTCAAGTACCAAATAAAACTTTATATCAATCATGATTCACTAAACATAGGATCATGCACCAAAGATATTACAGAACCAAATACACATACCCAGGTCAACTCTTCATGTGCTGCGATTTCTCTGGAGGTGAAGAAGGCAAACTGCACGTTTGAACATTAAAAAGCATCAGAGAACAATGTTTATAAACGCTCAACCTAGGCAACAAATGTAATTATAAATGACAAATCGAATTTTGTGAATTTGTTAACTTCTCACATGATAATAGTGATGAGATGGACCCTCAACTTCAACCGGGATCTCAATCAAGTTTGCATCTAAACATCTGCCATAATAGAATAGAATTACTAAGAATCTTCTAATTTACGATTCCAAATGATGATTTCAACGTCTACCTGGCCACTCAGAAGTACAGTTAAATTAAAATAAACAATACCATTAATAGCATGCAAATTGAAAGAACGGTCTGCAGAAATGCAGTCATTAATTTTCCTATCAGTACATAATTAAATTGAACCACTTTCACCCTAAATTGTGTGTATCTTTTACATTTCACTTTTATTTATGCAATTTAATAACAGTACTCACAAATAATTTTGGCTTGACCTAACTCACCTACACAAAAATTTAAAATGAAGTTGAATTGTATGAAGCATCAAATTGTAAATCACAACAATTAGAAAATTGAACTTTTTTCTTATTCAATTATCTATTCTTCCCTTCCCTCCCAATATCTCAAAACTGCACAAAAGCAAAGTGCGTGGTTGACAAAACAATTGTTATAAAGCTGTATTAATGAACCCAATAATTCATACCAGGGAAACGAAAAAAGTTCACAGTTTTGCTCCATGGTTGACAAAGTTAACGAATCACTTTTTGTTTAGAATAAAAACAAAAATTGAGAAGGGGGAATTTTTTCTTGATTCAAGTGGCACAGCACCTTGAGGTTCAAGGCTAAGCTCTTACCGCTGAGCTTGCACCTCAAGTGTTAAACCCAGTAATTCAAATTTTTACGGGTTATTATCTAAAATGATTGATTTGCTCTTTTCTCAATTTGATATTTTGTCACAGTAGTCACTTGTTTGAGTTGAGACTAAAACGGGAAACCCGCTGCTCTCTTCTAGAATAATTAATCAGAAGAAAGCAACGATGCAGTCAATATCAACAGGACTAAATTGCTAAGAAATTGTCCTTTTTAATAATAAAAAATCAATATTAATGCAAACTGAATTATTTTTCGAAAAAACCAAATAAAAAGAGTATAAAAGAATAATAATGCAAGCACGAAATACTTCTGTTGAAACTTGATAAATTTTAATACCTGTGATTAATAAACCTTGCAGCATTTCCATATGATGCTGCATATAAGCAAAGAGCTTGGTTATCCTTTACAACTCCAGAGTTCCATTCTGCATCTAATAAAATTGGATACGTATATTTCCCACTTTTGGGATATTTCAAGTTCCTCTCATGCAATTCTTCGACGGTCAAAATTTCTCCAACAAACTCGCATACAAATGCACCTTTTGGAAGATCCTCTAAGGTACGAAGACCCCATCCTTTTCCTTCTGAAGTTAAAAACACCTGAGTAGCACATGATCATCAGAGAAAACATGTCTAAATAAGAACAGAAAGAATCCATGTCTAGTCATCAGAGAAACCATGTCTAATTATGTTAAGGGAAAATGTGTTTAACAGAGAGAACCCAATAGTGTCACCTCAATGACATAAACATTGAAGAGTGTATATTTGTTTACAAGTAGTCAAGAATACTTAAACAATCACCTGCAAGTTGCGAGATATTCCACGCTGGACAATCCGATTGCCACAATGTTTCCCGCAGCCACATTTGCTCCAGCACTCTTTAATAAACTTCCTCTTCAAGTGTCCTTTGCATGGTTCTAAACAGCCATCATTCTTTGACATTTCCAGTGGGCATTCTTTGCAATAGGAATAATTTTGAGGATCACGGCTGATGGCAATACACTCTTCCAGGAACTTTTCCTTTAGTACACCTTGTGCAGTGTAGGCAAAATCCCCTCCAGTTTTATTTGCACAAGAACATGGTTTAGGTGATAAGACACAATTGCCAAAACAGGTAGAACAACAATCTTCACTCCCAATACGGGATAAAGAAATATTAACATATGCATCTCGGAACACCAAGTTTCGGGGTATGTAGTGAAACGGAGGTGGAATATCACTGTTGGAATTGTTCACCCATGAAATTTTCACTTTTTCTTCTCCCTTTGTTAGGTCAGTGGTAACACAAACAGCCCTTGTATCATCATTTGTATGATGATGCTTTGGAGCATTCATTACATTACATGAATTATGAGGCATAGGTTCCCTTGGCTCCTCCCCATCACCACTTTCCGAGAAATCATTCTTGGAAACTAGTACAGCATCATCCGGACCACTTGGGCAGGGTGGAGAAACAGGAACTTCGGGTGCAACCAAGGCGGAAGAAGACTTAACAGAGGTTGATCCATTTGCAGCGCAAGAAGGTATTGCGGAATCTTTATTTCCTCCGTCAATCAGTGTGCCATTTGCCTCGGATTCTTTTGAAAGACCAACGGTTGGTATTACCTTTACAGATGCATCCTGCAAAGTATTACTCAAATCAGTTCCAAATTCCACCAAGCAGACACAAAATTAGGGTTGGCTATTTTACATGAATGCAAACATTTATCATCCATTAGTTTCTAGACTTCGATCATGACTAAACCAAAAAAAATAAAAAATCTGGTCCCCCAAGAACTAAGGTGCAGCTTAGAGAAAATGTTACCTCTCCCGTAGATGATGAGGCTAGCTCAGCATTAGAATTCGCTTCTTCATTTGAGGAAGGAAGAATATCTTCACCTTCAACATTTTCGTTTCTGCATTGTGATGCCACAGTGTTGTTGCCATCTTGCTCTCCAGCGGTATCATTCTTCGACGAAGATTCTCTAACACTTGGTTCTTTTGATGGAAAAACAAATGAAAAGAAAAATGATCAAACAATGACTAATACACAGATGTATGCAGGGTCTTTTCATTTTTTTGGCATAATGCAAAAAAAAAAAGGCCATTTCTGATGCAACAGAAACTATCGTAAGATGAACTTTCTGGAAATGCAAACCTAGTACAGTATGCAAGTGAAGACTTGCATATAACATAACCCAATGAATCATATTGTGGGATGCCAAAAAGCAATCAGAAATTATTTCAAAGTCAGGCCAAAATTTGAACAGAACAATAAGTTAACTGCAGAGTAAAAGTTGACATGTAGATATATTACACCGCAGACTAAAAACAATGAAAAGAAGGGCAAAAAAAACTTATTTTCGAGGCAATCAGGCAGAGCCAGTTAATTACCAGGAAGAATCATTGAAATGGGAGCCAAATAATCTGGTTCTTCATCAAAAGGCTCGGGCTTGGGGGTGACAAAAGGGTAAGAATGAGGCGTTTTGCTTTTTGACAGCGGAGAGGTTCCTGGTTCTTTAAACACCACTGGAGGTGGATTTCTGTCAGATATAGATCTTCTCCCTCTTAGAGTATCTTCAGGTGATAGAGGCTTCTTTCCCTTGTCAACAACGCCATTTCCATTGGATAAAACTGATGTGCTTTGAGGCTGCAGTCTGGAACTACTTCCAGATACTGTGCCAGGTTCCGATTTAGGTGTTTTCAATGGAAAGGCGGCTGAACTTGGACCACCATTAGACAGCAGGCGTGATGGTTGACCGTCTTGACCTCTTAAACGCAACCTCTTCAAAGGTCGCACTGGCTCTTCGTGCGTAGGAGCTTCATCGTCTACATCCACCTTCTGTATGTTTGAAAAGCCATAATACATTTCAACAGCTATATAATTAACAGTAACAAACACAATAAAAACTCGGCAATATATAATAGTTAACAGTCGAACGCCAACCTTCTTGTTTTTCTTTTCCGGATCTGGCTCCGGCTCCAACTCCTGTTCAATAAACCCAACATCAGACAACATTAGAGTATGTTTCATAGAATAGACTACAACGTTGACAATTAAAACGAAATAGTATAAACCTGGTTTTCATCCGCATCGAAAATTGCATCAGCAAGAACCCTATAATTCTCTTCTTCAATAAGTTCCCAGTTTTTATCATACAATCTAAGTAGTTTCTTCAATACAGGTTTCACTTTATGTTCCTCAATCCCAATGCTCTTCATTGCACGGAACGCCGCTACAACTTTCGGATTGGGCGCCATTGTTGATCAGCCAATAGTTTTCTCAACTACAGCCTACCAAATGCAAGAAAATCTCAACCTTAAAATATTTCTGACAAAAAAATGCAATTTAAGATTTATAAATTGCTAAAATCAGTGTATGTCCATGGATATTGTTTTTAAGAGAACTGGTTTTTAAAATCAGTGTAATTATCCTATGATTATTAATGAAATTAATTTATGCATGTTTAATTAACTAAATTATAAAAATAAAATAAAAAACACAAAAAAAAAACAGTGAAACAGAACACAGCTAGCAACAACGTTTTTTGTAGTACCCTTACACTGAAATGTTTCAGTTTCAATTATTACACGAAAACCGAGGACAGGAACTGAGGTTAATTTTGAATAGTGATCTTAACAGCAGAGACTCATGCAACAATTGGAATCAAGAAATGAACGAGAATGATAGAAAAAACGCAAATTAATTGTCGGAGAAGAAAATTAAAAAAATGACAAAATTGAAGTCAAAGCAAAAAAAGGAAAATTAATAAACAGACACAAACGTTGCACAGTAGAAAACAAAACATTGAACCTGGGAGAATCGAAGAGTGTAACAATGTGATGAAGAATCTTGAGAAGTAACAACACGAGGGTTTTGGATGTTGAAAATTGCCTGCATTAGTGAAAAGGGGAGAATGGAGGGAAGGTTAAAAATGAAATTTGGATGGAGAGAGAGAGAGAGAGAGAGAAGGGTTGGTTTATTGATTTTACCTGTATTGACTGTGTCATTCACGTTCACCGCGGAATCACTTGTGATTTTAGCTTCTTTTTGCTGAGTTTTACAGAGAGAACTGTTATAAGTGATGATAGAGAAGCACTTCTAGCAGAAGCGCGTTTACATCACGCTTTTATGGAACACAGTCTAAACCGGCCCAATACAAATGAATTTGGGTTTCACTTCCATTTTGGACTTTGAGGCTATATGAGAATAGAGAGGGGTGGATTGAGAAATTATCAAAAAAATGCTCTCTTTGGGAATAGAGATAAGCTGTTTATAACTTAGGAGTTAAATGCTTTGTTTGATAACGATCATTTCATTATGAGCTTTATTTTACCCGTTGATTAATCAATTACATTAAAAACTTTTCTTTCTTCAGCTAAATCTCCATTTATATACTCACATTGCTTACTCGCGACACATCAAAGCTTAAATAAAAACTATAAAATAATATCGTAGATGATAATGGCGTTACAAAATGAAAATAAAGTTAAAAAAATAAATTGTTAATTGAAAGAAATGAGTTTAATGGATATAAGCAGACAGAGTATAAAAACATTACACACTCAACTAATCACCATCATGATTTCCGCCACGTCATCCCATTTTACCTCACCTTCTTGATGTGATATGGAAAATTACATCATTTTCATTGGTTGTTCGTGTAAAATTAATTTATAACGATTGTGCATATCCGTTAAACTCGGAAGAAATACTCTTGATGCAAAAAAAAATTGAAAGAAATACTCTTTATTACGTCCGTAAAAAAAAATTGCTTTCACCATCAGTTTAATCTGATTCGGAATGGTTTCAGCTTTCTTTCGATCGCAGTTGCGGAGATTGAACTGTGTCCTCCATTCAGTATCAATCATCACTGAACCAAGTTAATAAAATACTCTCTTTTTTTGTTGGTTGCCATGATATTGGTACGAAGGGGAACTTGTAGGGCACAGTCACACAAGGTGGGTTCCCTCATTCCAACCGAATTTTCTCGATATACACGAACCATAAATCAAACTTCTAAGTCTAACCACATGTTTAAGGGGTCAAGTCTCTTACCAATTTATTGTTGATAAAAAAAAAACTTTTTATTACGAAAAGATAATAATCGAAAGAAATTTTAAGAATGAATTTTAAGCCGTTTATTATAAAACCAACCAAATGGTTTCTGACAAATACCAACTTTGACTTTAGATGTTTAAAAATGAACTAGTTCTTGCATTTCGTGGGTTCTGTTTTCGTAAATCGTACCCCTCTTGACATATTCAAACACGACTTTCAGTTAAATACAACGAAGACATAACACTGTGATCAATCATTGCGTTTTTGGCCTGCGTTAGTATCGTTCGTACAAAAATTCCATGGCGGCCGTTACCCGCCTTGCAAAGCGCGTGTCGTTCGTCACTTCCCTGGCAAGGCGATATCAATTCTCCGAATTCAACTCCCACGCGCCGCCGCACAACTCTTCTCCATTCGGCGTTGTTCCTACGCGTGGAGAAGATCAGAAGAACAGACACGTACGGTGGGTCTTCCTCGGTTGCCCTGGCGTCGGGAAAGGGACCTACGCTAGCCGTCTATCAAGTCTCCTTGGCGTACCTCACATCGCCACCGGTGATCTCGTTCGAGAAGAACTCGCTTCCTCTGGTCCACTTTCTACCAAGGTTTTCTTCTTCTTCTTCCTCCTTTGAATTTTCATTCTGTTTTACTTTTAGCTTAGCTCTCGTGCACTGCTACATCAAAATTTGAGTGTATAATGATTCACTTTAAATTATTACACTCAAATTCATCTTAGAATTGATGTATTTAGGCTATATTATTGTCCATATTATTGTCCAGATACATTAATTTTACAATAAATCGTAACTTTTTTTCTTATGTATAAGACTAGAGGGAGGGAGTAACCGCTATGAAACATAATCGGAGCTTTGCATGTTAGTTTTCTCTGCACCATCACATCACCCATCCTATATTTCCATAGCAACTAACTAGTACTAATTTTGCTTTGGTCTTTTTTCGTTTTGGGAGTGACTTTTGGATTCAAGTGTCTTTCATTGTAGTGTTAGCTATAAAATCATGGGATTCATTAGTCCTATCTATGTAGAGATAGTAGCAAAGTTGGAGTATCATATTCATGAATGATGTTTGTTTTAGAAGGCTCATCTGTTTTGTGCTGGGGTACTGGTTAGCAAGACCCTATTAGTTATTATTGTTGAGTCGCATCATGTATCTCAATCAAATTTAAACATTGAACTTGAAATGAGTGCTTCTGGTGCACTAGTTGGTACTCACACTTTATGCTTTGGTTGTGTCTCAGATCCTTTGACCATAAATGTACTATTTGTTATATGACTTTCAACTTAGTGGTGTTTTTCTCATCTGTAACTTCTATTAAGAAATCTGTGCAGCATGCATTTAAAATTTAGATTTGCTTTCTTTCTGTTCCATTAACACTTAATCTATGAATATCATTGTGTTGTTGTGTGTGTTCTCTTGATTGATATTGTATTTGGGGCATAATTATGTAACTTTTATTGCACGTGCAATGTATTCCCTACGTTATTCGGAAAATCTACTTGCCCTCGAAGCTGGTAAGTCTTTAAATTTGGAAGTTTAAACTTTAACTTTCATTAAACCAAATCAATGAAATAAAATATTGATTACAGAATTAAATGTTTTACTATTCTTGATAGCCTAACAGGCAGTTGCGTACGTGAAAATAGCCGAGCTTTGATTAGTATAGTTATGTTATTTCGATATATGTCATAGTGTGACCTATTTTATTAGTGGCATGGTTATTTTATGTTCATTGCACCAGCTGTTCTGCTCTCTGATTTGTAATATTTGGTGTTTTACAGCTATCAGAAATTGTAAAACAAGGTCAATTGGTGTCGGATGAAATTATTATAAATTTATTGTCAAAGAGACTCGTTGCTGGGGAAGCTAAAGGTGATCTGGGATTTATTCTTGACGGTTTTCCTCGAACAATAAAGCAAGCAGTGAGTATATCATCAATTTGGTAAAGTGTATGTCACAATATAAGTACACCTCTATTTTGTTTGCAAATTAGTTCACAAGGCAAAGTATATGGAACAAAAACATTGGTAGTCGATTCTAATACCCAAAATTGTAAATTCCAATGGAAAATAAAGGCTTAATTGCAGTTTTAGTGGACGCAATACATGGACCTCTTCCTTCTTTATGCTGTTGCTAGTGCGAGTTTTTAAGAGCAAGAAAAGAATATGAACCCCTATCTAAACAAGCAACCTTATTTTCTCTCCTCCAAATTCTGTTATGTGCTGAAATTGGCTCTATCTTTGTGCTCAGGAAATATTGGAAGGGGTAACTGACATTGACTTGGTTATCAATCTGAGGCTTCCGGAAAATGTACTGCTTGAGAAATGCCTTGGCAGGAGGATTTGCAATGAGTGCGGGGGAAATTTTAATGTTGCATCTATTGACATCAAGGCTGATAATGGGAACCCTGGAATTGTCATGGCTCCGCTTCTTCCTCCTACAGATTGTATAACAAAGCTCATTACTCGGTCAGATGATACTGAAGCAGTTGTGAAAGAAAGGCTTCGAATATACAATGAATTGGTATTGTTGCACTGTCATATCATCATCATTATTATTGTTATTGTTTATTCGAGTGGACTTTCAGAAAGAATAGCTGCTTTTGCGATTTTTTATTCGAAGTCTTACATTTTACATGTGAAATATCTTGATTGAAGTTGTATCAAAGTTGATGTTTCTTGTTAGCTGTTGCTTACAATTACTTTGCTGTGAATAATTTTCACCATCTTCTCTAACTGATTTAGGATTTGTTATCTATTATGTATGATTGCAGAGTCGACCCGTGGAGGAGTTTTACCGCAACAGAGGAAAATTATTGGAGTTTAACCTGCCTGGAGGAATCCCAGAATCTTGGCCAAAGTTACTACATGCTCTTAATCTTGATGATTATGAGGATAAGCACTCCGCTGCAGCATAAAGATATATTAAGTATTAGAATTATGTACCATATTTCATTCTTTACATGCATATATTGCATGCTTGACAATTTTGCAGGAAAGAGAACCAAAGAAAAGGGATTTCTCTATTAGTATTATTTTCAGCCAAAAAGATATTGAAAGTGTTGTAATAATATGATAAAACTGATAGGGTTGGGTTTTCTTTCCTTTTTAAAGTGATAAATACTTTTGTCACCCTAGCCATTTTCTCGCGCGCCATACGGATTTACCAAAATACCCTTACCTGTTACTTAAGTGGTGAATACACCCAAAAACACCATACCATTATAACATTCGCTATTTAAGTAGCGGACGGCGTTTTTGAAAATTACTCATTTTTATAACATCCGCTACTTAAGTAGCAGAAAGGTAAAATGGAAAAGGTGTAGGCGCACGAGTAATCGATAGGATGCAGCAAAAGTAATTTTCTTTAAAGTTAGTGTGAAGATGAAGAGTATGTAATCACAGTATTGCTACATAGATAGTGGTTGTCAATAAGTTTCAAAAGAATTGGTGCATCATTACTGTATTGTTGTAACTTGAATGCAAATGATCTAATTTATTGCATGGTCAGATTACATGTTATTTCTCACCCCTCTATTTTCCTCTTTCACAAATCCACCAAACCAAACATAAAATAACTAAAGATTAAAAATTATTGTACAACAATTTTTTGAACTACTCTCTTTCACAAATTATAATAACCTAATACTTAACAATTATATTTCCTGTTACAAATTATGAAAAATTAATAAAGGGATATAGTTCAAGTGGTTAATGAACTTTCTTAAAATGAATCATTCAGGAGAATTCAAGTTTGATTTCTAGTGGAGACAATTATTAGCCATATTTTACTTGATTCACAAAATTTGTTCCCCTATTTTGAAATCACTCTGCTTTAGTTCCTCTATCAGATTTTTATACTTAAAAATCGTGATTTAGTATATTTTAAATAGCATGACATACAAAATGATAATATATACATTTATTTAGGTAGATTAATTATTTATTTTTTATAAACTAAATTACAAAATGACTAATCTCTGAAATGGAAAACCAAAGTTTTTTTTACTAAATTTTAATATATTTTTATGACTTTGGTTATTTAATATATCATCGGGTTGTATGTCATCAAATTTAAAATATGTTAAATTATTATTTTTAAGTAGAAAAGTTAATGGAGAGCTCAAAATTGGGTGATTTTAAAATAGAGGAACCAATTTCATAAGTGATTGAAAATATGAGTATTAATGATAATTTACCCTCGTATTAAAGAAATTAGAGTTATATTTCTTATAATATAATTAAAAAGAATTTTGAAAATTACTTCGTCCGTAACAATATATAAACAAAATTCATATTTTAAGTTTATTATATAATTATTATATCTTTATACACGAGATACATTAAATCTAAAAAGATAAATTTCGTTTAAATTTTGGAACATAGAAAATACAACAGTATGCATAAAAAAAATATTCTAAATAATATCTCGGACACTAACTAAATATACAAATTAGTAAATTTTATTTTAAAACTTGTTTATTCAATACTATAAAAGTGGAAATTTTATTATTTATTTCTATTTTAAATATACTTAATATTCTGAAATGCTATGTTGTTTAAATATTATCCAAAAATAAAATGAATATTGGAACAATAAATATACACGTAAATTTCATCACTATAGTTTAAGCCTTAATGGTCATTTATTACATTTAGGACCCATACATTACAACATGAGGGACCACATTCGAACTGGCTGCAATTTTTTGTTGCATAAATTATCTATGTTCTCTCTATGAACATTAATTTATTTAATTTAACTATAGTAGTAAAACTTATAAAAAGTTCGATCAGGAGGAGATTGAAACTATTTGATGTCAAAATTAATTTTTGAATCAGATTAAACTTGTAGTGAAAGTAAAAAAAAGAACTCATAAAAAGTTGATATTTTAAAAATAGCATCGAAATAAAATCAATAACATTTTATATGTTTTTACTCCCTCCAAAATATTTACGGTATTTATAAATAATTTTTGTCTTTCTAAAGCTATTAAATAATTAATGTATTTGGAATTTGCTTTTACAAAAAAGGAATTTGCTTATAAAATATCAAAGAGAAATTATTTATTAGTAGAAAATATAGTCAAAACAAAATGTGTGAATAAAGCAGTCTCATAAATTTTAGTTCAATTGACAAAAAATATCAAAATTGTTAGGTTGGACGTTTTGATTCGGGTTGAGTTTAATTTTAGTAGAATAATACTTCATCTATGACCAAACAAAAACAAATTGTCGACATCACTCATTTCCGAATGGACGAATTAATAAGTAATTCATCCGTCCCAAAATAAATGACCTAATTTTGATTTAGTGCACTATTCATATGATCTACTTTAACCATATTTTTCTACTAATATATACACGTAAATATTAGCATATGAGATGTTGTTTGATTTACTTCCATGAGTATTTTCAAATATACAAAATTTTTAATTTTTAATTTTTAATAATAAATAATTAAATATATTAATAATCGAAATTCTACATCGGTAAGAATAAATATGGTCTTGTAAAAAAAACGAGAGAATAAATATGGTCAAACAAGTCATTTATTTTAAGGCGGAAGAAGTATCGTTTATTTGGTTCATTTCTTAGTCAACATAATGTCACAAACTTCTTCTATGTAATGTGAAAAAAGTTTACTTTAAAATTAATCGGTGACTATACTTACATCTCAGCCAAACTCTAGATTATGGGGTCCCCTTCTTCTCGAAACCAAGGAATTAATAACAAAAAAATAATACTCCGTCCGTTTTTATTTATTTGTCGTTTGAGAATCATGCACACTATTCATATAATCTACTTTGATCGTAATTTTTTACTATAAAAATAAATATTAGCATATAAGATGTTGTTCAATTTATTTCGACGAGTAATTTCAAAATATAAAATTTTTACAATTTTTTATAAAAAGTAATAAAAGATATTGGTGATAAGCTCAACTGGCAAATGCCGAAATTGCTAGGCCGGACGTCATGACCCGGGTTCGAACCCGGGACCTCACAGTTGTGTGTGAGTTTAATTTCAGTGGATTACCACTTCATCTAAAGACCAAAAAAAAAAAATGTGTTTTAAATATTAGTAATATATTTTCAGAGCATTTTAATCAAGTGATCACATCCAAATTTTTAATCAAGTCTCGCAAGACTAACACACTCAATTTCTTTTCTGAGGTAGAATGCTAACTAACAAGTCCCGTAACCGTAAGAGCAATTTGTTACATTTTGACTATGTAGACTACTTTCACATAATTTACTCTGATTATATTTTTTTTACTATAATATAAAGATAAATTTTACTGTATAAAATATTGTTTAGTTTCTATGAATATTTTTAAAATATAAATATTTGTAAAATATGAATATTTTATAAATTTTACTAATATTTAGTTAGAAATATTAATAGACAAATTTATGCATTGACAATGTTAAAAGTAAAACGGTTAAAAACATTTTGGGGTGAATGAAATAGTATTTGATTAAAAACTGTGCAGCTAGCTCCTTAAAAATTATTATTCTTACATAAAATCTTTTAAATTCTTTAAACAAGTGTCTAAATTAGTATAACACTTTTCTAGAGATCTAATACCAATAAATTTATGACACAGTTTGAGGAAATCAATATATATATATATATATTCTTTTCGTAAATGAGAAATCAACTTTTATAAAGGTTAAAACACCTAGACAAAAAAAAACTTTTATAAAGGTTAAATTTTTTTTTAATAACAAATTTATATTTCTAATATCTTCAACTAGTGACCAAATGACATTTGTTAACATAGTAATAACATCTTAATTTTATGGGTTTTTCTATCATGTGCAAAGCTGCACATGTTAAGAAGTTTAAAATAGCAAGTTTGCATTGAAACTTGTGCATTTTATATTAAATGTATAATTTTTTAATAAATCATTATTGTTTTCAATAAAAAGTTACTATTTTTGCATACTTAAACACGTGCAATGTTGCACATGTTAGACAAGCCCTAATTTTATAATGGTGCAAACACCATAAAAATTAGCCCACTTTTTAATGGATATCTTCCACCTATTTATTTTACTTTTTGAAAAATATTAACTAATGCCTGACGTTAATTAAAAAATTCAATATATTTTATTTTGGTATGAAAAAAAGTTCAGTATTATAAAGTTGCATAGTCAATATTTATAAATTTTTTGAAAGAATACTATTTTTAATATAAAATTTATCTTTTTTGTATTTTAGCGGTGACTAGCATGACTCTTATTTTTCTTAGACAAACAAAGTGGCAACAACCACAAAAAATTCAAACACTTGTTCATTCATTTTTAAAGATAAATGTTATTAAATGAGGTTAATTTATTTGATAAAATTGATATAATCTTTTTATATGAATATATAAATTTCAATAAAGAAAAGTGTATATTTATTATGTTGTTCTTCTTTTGACCAAATTTATTTATGTTTAAAAAAAAGTAAAAGATGAGTTTTTGACCAAATGACACCATAACGGCACTCATAATGCAAGTAGTAGTACTACAAGGTGGTTGCATAAAAAAACAAAAAAACAAAATCTTTTATTTATTTCTTAAAAAAAACACCCTTTTCAATTTTGTTTTTTATCATAATATTCGTACCAAATTTTCACCATAATTAATAATAATAATTCTACATCAAAAAACTATTAGATATACTATATAATAAATTCTTCACTTTCAATTAAATTTTCTTAACACGCATTGTTGTGAATTCGTAAATCTCACACCAATAACCTTGATGTGTGGAGCAAATAGAATAAGCAATCAACTGAGTGGTAATAGCAATAATAACACGAACAGATAAAACTACGAAAGCGGTAAAAGGACACACAATATTGTTTACCCAGTTCGGCCAAAAATAGGACCTACGTCTGGGGGAGAGGGCAGCTCTCCGTCACTATCAATCAAGTTTCAAAGTTACAAAGAAATCCCCACAACAAGGGTTACAAGAAATAGTTTGAATCCTATTCTACCCAAGTCCCGAATTTCTTCCCGTGACCAAGAAATTCAATTACAAGTGTTTACCAAGGTGTTTAATTGATTCCCAATCCCTAGAATTATTGCCAAGAGAATTCTCTATAAACCCTAGTCTTTTGATTGGCTGCAAACCCTGAAAAATCACTTCTTTTACTCAGAAATCGCAAAACAGCATATATAGGCTCGCGGGCCTGAGCCCCGCGCAGGCAGGCTGCGCCCCGCGCAGGTGGCAGGAGCCAGCTCCTTTGCTGCGCCCTGCTCAGCTCTCCTGAGCCCCGCTCAGCCTTCCTGAGCCCCGCTCAGCCTTCCTGAGCCCCGCTCAGCTTCCTGTTTCTGAGTTTTCAAAGGCAATTCTTCACAAATCTCCACCTTGCCTTCAAAACGATGGTGATGCCAACTTCCCATCAACCACCATGCTGCCCTCTCCAACCTCCGCCTACTCCTCGACGAAGTTAATCAAGTCCAAGCAATGCTTGAACTTAACTCTCGGTAATGATTTGGTGAACATGTCTGCTGGATTCTCCTCCGTTGCAATTTTCTCCACCATGATTTCCTTTGTCTCAATCATGTCTCTCACAAAGTGCAATCGGATGTCGATGTGCTTTGTCCTTTCATGATACACCTGGTGATTCGCCAAATGAATGGCACTCTGACTGTCACAATGTATCTTCACACACCCTTGACTAATCCCCATTTCTCCAATCATACCCTTCAACCATATGGCTTCCTTGACCCCTTCAACAAGGGCTATGTATTCCGCTTGAGTCGTCGACAAGGCTACAACTGATTGTTGATTTGCCTTCCATGTTACCGCTGTACCAAACAATGTAAACACAAAACCAGACAGAGACTTTCTAGTGTCTACATTACCTGCATAGTCCGCATCCACATAACCTTCCAAAGCATCCCTACCTGGATCTGTTCTAGTATATTTGAGACCACCCTTCAAGGTTCCATTCAAATACCTCAACACCCACTTCAAAGCTTGCCAATGAACTTGGCCCGGATTTGCCATAAACCGACTTACCACACTAATTGCATAGGATAAGTCCGGTCTACTACAAACCATGCCATACATGATGCTTCCAACCCCACTTGCATAAGGAGTACCTTCCATCTTCTTTTTCTCATCCTCGGATTGAGGACACTGTTTAACTGACAACTTAGAATGGTGACCAAGTGGCGTATTCACTACCTTAGAATCTGACATTCTAAACCGCTCCACCACTTTCTTCAAATAATCATGCTGAGATAAGAACAACACACCTTTACTCCGATCCCTCACAATATCCATGCCAAGTATCTTCTTCGCATTGCCAAGATCCTTCATCTCAAATTCACCGTTTAATTTCACCTTGAGCTGTTGAATCTCATGCTTGTCAGAACTTGCAATAAGAATATCATCTACATAAAGGAGAAGGTAGAGGATGACTTTCTCATCCTTCTTCATCATGTACACACAACTGTCATAGTTGCTTCTCACAAAACCAGTCTTCAACAAGAAATCATCAAACCGACGATACCACTGCCTTGGACTCTGCTTCAACCCATACAAAGATTTCTTCAACAAACAAACTTTAGAGTTGTCTTCCACAAAACCTTCAGGTTGTTGCATGTAGATTGTCTCTTCTAATTCACCATGCAAGAAAGCGGTCTTCACATCCATCTGTTCTAACTCAAGATCATACATGTTCACAATTGCCATAAGAACCCTTATAGAACAATGCTTCACCACAGGTGAGAAGATTTCATTGTAGTCAATTCCTTCCACCTGTGTAAAGCCCTTGGCTACAAGTCTAGCTTTATACCTTGGTGCTTCGACCCCTGGTATACCTTCTTTTCTTTTGAACACCCACTTGCTACCAACTACCCTTTTGTTCTTAGGTAGTGGAACAAGTTCCCAAGTCTGGTTCTTCTCCAATGAAAGCATTTCCTCTTCCATTGCCTTCAGCCAGTCTTTACTATCTATGCTTTCTGATGCTTCCCTGAAGTTCTTTGGTTCTGAGTCTTGCACCTCTTCAGCTGCATTCAAAGCATAACAAATAAGGTCAGCATAACCGTATCTATTAGGTGGATTAATAGTTCTCCTCTCCCTATCTCTTGCTAGCTGATAGTCCGGAGTCACTATTGGTTGGCTTCCACTCTCCTCAGGTACAGGAGTCTGATTCTCCTCCTCACCCTCATCAGTAGAAGACTCCACCTCAAACTGAAATTTCTCTACCCCCGTTTCTGGTCTAGTCTCCAGGTCTTTGCACTTCATCCCCATGCGGGTCTCATCAAAAGTAACATCCCTGCTTATAATAAATTTTGATCCTCCAGGTTCCATCTTCCACAGTTTGTAACCTTTCACACCTTCAGGATAACCAATGAACACACACTTTACAGCTCTAGCATCAAGTTTGTCCTGTCTGACATGTGCATACGCTAGAGCTCCAAAGACTTTCAAGTTGGAGTAGTCTGCCGGCCTGCCACTCCAAACCTCCATAGGTGTCTTCAGATCAATACCTGTTGATGGACATCTGTTGATCAAATATGCTGCAGTACTAACAGCTTCTCCCCAGAAACTTTTCGGTAGTCCAGCTCCCAACAACATACACCTCACCCGCTCCAACAAGGTCCTGTTCATTCTTTCAGCAAGACCATTATGCTGCGGTGTGTATGCAACGGTCCTATGTCTCTTTATACCTTTTTTCCTGCAAAACTCATTAAACTGCTCTGAAACAAACTTCAGGCCATTGTCAGTTCTCAAAACTTTCAGTTTAGTTCCAGTTTGATTTTCTATTAAGGTATGCCATTCCTTAAACTTTTCAAATGTGTCACTTTTATTTTTAATAATGTGCACCCATACCCTTCTAGAATAATCATCAATAATGCTAAGAAAATATGAACCTCCCCCATGAGTTGAAACTGATGCTGGACCCCAAAGGTCCGAATGAACATACTCAAATGGTCTACTAGATTTATGTACTCCCACCCCAAACTTCACCTTGTGTTGTTTGCCTAGTGTACAATTATCACAGAAATCTAGTTTGTTCAATTTCTCTTTTCCTAGCAAGCCCTGTTTAGCTAATTCAACTAAACCTCTCTCACTGACATGTCCTAACCTCAAATGCCATAGTTTAGTTATGTCCTCAGTTTCTACACTAACAGCTAATGCATTAGAAATTACAGTGGAACCATCTAAAATGTAAAGACCATTAATTTTAGACCCTTTAGCTATTACTAATGCACCATGAGAAATTCTCATCACACCACGTTCAATTCTAGTACAATAACCTAGACTATCAAACATGCTAATAGAGATTAAATTCCTCTTAAGTTCAGGGATATACCTCACATTCTTCAAGAGAAAGTCACGGTCATCAAACATTTTCAGTCGAATAGAACCCATACCTTGAACCTTGCACGCCTTATTGTTACCAAGACGCACAACTCCACCTTCTTTCAATTCCAAGGTCTCAAAGTACTCCTTTCTCGGACAGATGTGATATGAGCATCCTGAGTCCATGACCCAGCTTTTCTCAGGTTCCCAACTCGTCACAGTTAGTGCTCCTGCACTCTCATAACCTTCCTCTTCACTAACGGCTATCTGAGCAGACGAACCACCGCTATTACCACTGCCCCCTCTCTGAGGACAGTCCTTCTTGAAGTGACCTGGTGTATGGCAATGATAACACTTGAATTTTGTTGTGTCACCATTACCTCTAGGCCTGGACTTAGACCTATGCTTCTTCCCCTTCCCTTTACCGTGATTTTCGCCCCTGCCCCTTGAGATATTCAAGCCTTCTCCACTATCATCCACCTTCAAGTCTCTAAACCTTGTCAGTTCCTTGGTTCTCAAAGCCGCTTGGACTTCTTCCAAGGTGATAGTGCCCTCTTTGCCATAAAGCAAAGCATCCTTGAGATTCTCCAGTGACTTTGGAAATGCACATAACAAATGGAAAGCCTTATCCTCATCTTCAAGATTTACATCGATGTTCGCCAAATCATCAATAATCTTATTGAACTCAGCCAGTTGCTCCAGAACCGGCTTATTTTCAACCATACGAAAGAAGTACAGTTGCTGTTTCAGTAACTGCTTATGTGCCAGGGACTTGGTCATATACAATGCATCAAGTTTGGTCCACAAAGCAGCAGCAGTCTTCTCCTTGGCTACCTCTCTCAACACCTTATCACCGAGGCACAAAATAATAGCACTGCGTGCTTTCTCATCCATCTCAGTTTTCTCCGCATCTGAGAGACCAGCCGGCATGTGTTCCATACCCTTTAGCGCCTGTTCACACTTCTGTTGGATTAGTATTGCCCTTGTCTTCACCTTCCACAGACCAAAGTCGTTACTCCCGGTGAATTTCTCGATGTCCCACTTCGAACCCATGATACTTAATTCTTTTGTTCCTTTGCCCCACGGTGGGCGCCAATTGTTGTGAATTCGTAAATCTCACACCAATAACCTTGATGTGTGGAGCAAATAGAATAAGCAATCAACTGAGTGGTAATAGCAATAATAACACGAACAGATAAAACTACGAAAGCGGTAAAAGGACACACAATATTGTTTACCCAGTTCGGCCAAAAATAGGACCTACGTCTGGGGGAGAGGGCAGCTCTCCGTCACTATCAATCAAGTTTCAAAGTTACAAAGAAATCCCCACAACAAGGGTTACAAGAAATAGTTTGAATCCTATTCTACCCAAGTCCCGAATTTCTTCCCGTGACCAAGAAATTCAATTACAAGTGTTTACCAAGGTGTTTAATTGATTCCCAATCCCTAGAATTATTGCCAAGAGAATTCTCTATAAACCCTAGTCTTTTGATTGGCTGCAAACCCTGAAAAATCACTTCTTTTACTCAGAAATCGCAAAACAGCATATATAGGCTCGCGGGCCTGAGCCCCGCGCAGGCAGGCTGCGCCCCGCGCAGGTGGCAGGAGCCAGCTCCTTTGCTGCGCCCTGCTCAGCTCTCCTGAGCCCCGCTCAGCCTTCCTGAGCCCCGCTCAGCCTTCCTGAGCCCCGCTCAGCTTCCTGTTTCTGAGTTTTCAAAGGCAATTCTTCACACGCATGAATCATGAATCAAACTCTAACTTCATACTTAATCCGTTAACACAAACAAAGAATATTTTTAACTTGGGCTATTTCTTCTTTTTTTGTTTTACGGATGGACTAATTAATTGTTGGTCACCCTTTTTAAGTTTTATCAAAAATAAAAAGATACTGTAAAAAATCAAGAAACAAACAAAATTAAAAAAAAAAACAAAAAACTTTTTTTTTCCATTTTTTTTTTCTTTCTTTCAATCTGCAACAGCATACAAATACCCATGAGAGTGAGTGAAAAATCAAACAAAAAAAACGTTGCTTTCTTTCCAATCTCACAAATGGGTATCTTCACAACAAAACAAACACTCTCATTTCTCATTCTATTCAATCTTTCATCACTTGTTTTCACCACCGATAACACAAATGTTGTTTACAAAGGTTGTTCAGAGCAAAAACTACCACAACAATCTTCACCAAATCTGCAATCACTGTTATCTTCTCTTGTTTCAGCATCAGCTCAAAAAACTTTCGCCGCCACAACCACCGGCGACGGTCAAAACGCAGTCACCGGCGTTTACCAATGCAGAGGTGACCTTTCAACTTCTGATTGTTATCTTTGTGTCAGCAAGATTCCAAGCAAGTTAAGCAAACTCTGCGGCGAAGTTGCGGCGGCGAGAATTCAGCTCAGTGGGTGTTATTTAAGGTACGAGGTTGTTGGGTTTAAGCAAGTTCCTATGACTCAGTTGCTTTATAAGGTTTGTGGTTCAAAGAAAGTTAATGATGGTATTGGGTTTGAGGCTAAAAGGGATTATGGTTTTGGAATGGTGGAAAATGGTGTGAAGAATGGTGGGAATTTGTTCTATACAGGGAGTTATATGTCTTTGTATGTTTTGGGTCAATGTGAGGGTAGTTTGGGAAATGATGATTGTGGTGATTGTATTAAGATTGCTGAAGAACAAGCTAAATTGGAATGTGGTGATTCAATTTCTGCTCAGATTTATTTGTTTAGTTGCTTTATCAGTTATAGTTTTTACCCCAATGGAGTTTCTACCACATCTTCTTCCTCTTCAGGTAAATTATAATATGCATGTTTGAACTATATATGAATAAAAAGCAAACGCACAACAAGCTGCGCTGATAATCCTTTTTGAATTGACCGTGAGGCGTGTGTCTGGATTGATTGTGAATTGCTATCTTCATGTTTGAATTGACTATGACTTATTCCCGTGTGTCTTGATTGATTGTGAGTTACTATTTGCATGTTTGAATTGACCGTGAGTTACGCGCGTGTGTCTGGATTGATTGTGAATTTGACAGAATTACGCCGATTTTATCAAATTCTACACTTTGAAATTTCAACAAAATGATGGTGTTGATTTTGTAAATTCGCCGACATTTGCATTATCTAGAGATTGATTATTATGTATTCTACTATTCTTTTGCAAAGGAGATGATTGATTAATTATTAATTAATTCATAATGAAAGAATTTTAGAAATTAGAAACCAAATTTTTATCCTAGATTGTCTTCAATAAATTATATATTTCTATTGTGGGAAAAATGTGATAATGTATATTATATGATATGATATGAGTTTATGAAATGCTGAGTGATATATGTCCTTTTTTGTCTGGTTAGATTTAAATATTGGACCAAATGGCATTAGTTGATTTGAGAAATGTGGTTTTGGGGAAATGAATCTTAGGATATGAGTAGGTGGATTTCTTTATAAGATTTGGACATGTAGTTGTGGTTGTTAAATAGTTTAATAACAACTTAATTAATAATATAAAGATCAATAGAATTATTGTTGTGTTTGATTATGATTATGATCAGGAGGGAATCCACACACAGAGAGGACAGTGGCTCTTGCAGTTGGAGGAGTTGCAGCACTTGGATTCTTCATTGTTTGTTTGATGTTTCTCAAATCAGTGCTTAAGAAAAAAGGTGGAAAGTATTGAGGTTGAATTGGTTTGTATATACCTCAAGATTCATAGATCTAATTTTAGAATCTTATTTAGGTGAAAAAATACCTTGAACCTTTGTATAGTTCTTTCTGATCAAAGGAATTGAAAAGGGAATTCTTATGATTATGTTGAGTAGTACTGAATCTGATTTGTGGTATGAATGAATGAAAAGAAAAGTGTTAAGTGTGAGACAAAAGTTTATTGGGATATGTGTGATACATCTTTTGTCCCCACACCATATGACTTTAGTCTTTAGCAAAATGAGATTATGACATATTTACATGTCTATTTTTAGAGTAGATTAAACTTATCCTATAAACTATAGAAATATTTTAGAGTAGATTAAACTTATCCTATAAACTATAGAAATATAATAGGGGTGTAGTTAATAAATGAGATTAATTGTTCTGAAGTTTTACTTCTACAAATAAATATTGATTGAATGAGTAAACTGTCGAACCAGTCTCTGACTTTGTAACACATTCTTAAATAGGCTTATGGTTTTCTAAAGTATAAACTATAGAAATATAATAGGGGTGTAGTTATTAAATGAGATTAATTGTTCTCTTTAAGTTTTACTTCTATAGATAAATATTGATTGATTGAGTAAATTATCAAATTAGTCTCTGATTTTGTAAGACACTCTCAGATAGATTTTTGGTTTTCTGGATATTTTAAAAGGGTCTTTGACTATGTTAAATTTAACTCATATCGGTCCTTAAAAAAATATGGAGCAAATAGATAAACCTAAAGACCAAATTGATAAGTTGTAAAATATAAAGACTTAATTGATAGTAATTGGTTAAACATATGGACAAATTTGACAGTTTAATAAAGTCAAGGATCTTTTTAAAATATTTGTAAAGTTAGAAACCTATTTAAGAATGTTTTACAGAGTCAAAGATTAACTTGATGGTTTACTCATATTGATATTGCTAGATTGAATATCTTTTATTTATGTTTGACCCAAGACTTCAACTCAATTGTCTTTTATGTGAATAATATTGAGAAATCTATGTAAATAGATTATAATAAGATTCCGTGTGTTAGTTTTGAGTGGCTGTCAATTTTTTTTAAACCCTTTGTTTTTTAAGGGTAGGAGGTCTTATAATCTATAGTTCGTCTACGAGGTAAGTAAAACATTACTGAAAATTGTTTCACCGAAAATTATTTTAGCGAGAACCCATTAATCAGTTAAGCTCAATGTCTTAGTTGAATGGTTGTTAATTTGTCAAGATAAGAAAAAAAATTTGATTGATGGTGTTTTTATACACATTCAATCAAATTACACTATAATGTCACTTGTAAATATCATGTCTTAAAATATCTTTACAAAAATCTATATGTGGTGATTTGATTGAATATATATAAAAAAAGGTTTTACACAGGTATACAATTTAAATCGTTAGCACAGTTGATTGAAAAAAGTTTTAAATTTTTTATTACATTTCTATAGTTCAGAATACACATTGGAACAATAGTAGATAAATCAAATTGAAGGCTTTATTTTTTATGTACAGAAATTTTCTATTCTAGAGCGAAGCAGCGTTCCCTTCTTTTCGGCGGCATCCTTCCGCATAGACCAATGCGCGAATCATGATAGATATATCACATTAATCCATCGTAATTTTTTAAAAACTACACTTAATAGTTTTTGCAAAATACGGCAAATCACCACAATGTTAATATATTCATTGTGATATAAACATGGACTACATTCATTCTCAAACACACTTGTTCCTTTATTTTCCAATTGCAATACAATGAATGCATATCCTCTCCCAAAGTTCTGCCTCATGTGTATCTGATAGGGGGCAAAACAAATGAAACTGAAAGTGGAAAATCAATCAATATTCATAGTGTATCTAAGTCCATAAATATTAGTAGTATAAAGTTTGTGTATATGTTATCGATTGTTAGCAGCAAAAGGGGAAAAGAATCTTATTTTTTCTCCCTTTAATCAAAACTTTTTCATAAAGTATTTGTTGTGGTGTTTATGGTATGAAACATAGCAATCACATTACATAGCTTGCAAATAAATTTGTTTTCTATCTTGGATTTAACTAATATATCACAACACTAATTCACTTGCTCTATATAAATGTTATAGTTTTTTTTATACCAAGTATGTATTGAATAAAAAAATACAAATGAGGATTCCAAATCACTTCAACCAATGAATCAAAGTTTTTAGTATGTTTCAATTGACAATGATATTAACCGAATCATAATTATTATTATTTTTTTTTTATGTTGCAATGTTAGCTTTTACAACAATAACAAGGAGATATGGTATCAAATTCACTTATATAATTACGATTAAATTCATTAAGTCGATCTTCCAAATTTCCCTAATGATCGAACATTTTAAACTTCGCAAAATTACGCTGTCAACTTTAATTTTGTTGAACTCACACTCAATATAAACATGACCAAGGATATGTTAAGTAGTACTAGACTCGAGATTGTTACATAATTTGCAATTTTTTCTTAGTCATTAAGAAATATATAAGTGCTTTTAAAAGGTATGACCAATATTACATGTTTATCCATTATATCTTTTCTCCTTTTCTATGCGCCTAATAAATCATAAGAAACTTAAAAAGTACTAGTAAAGAAAGAAGAAAGTGAGTGAAAAAAATAATCCAAATGAGTATATTATTAAAGACATAAGTCCACTATAAATGTGACAAACGTCATTCTTGATGGCGGATTTGTTTTTTAATAAATAAACACACATTGAATTTGAAATGAAATTAGAGTTGGTAATGGAAATTTGGCTTACTATAGAAAATAGAAAATAAGTGAAAAAATAGCTTAATTGAAAGGCTTAGCCGTGTGCTAATGATTAATGAAGTGGAGGTCTCTTTCAAGGCAGCACATAAAGAAGACAAGTGTAAACATGGTTGATCAGTTGCAAGAGTTGTGGCCAGCCATACAAAACAAAAGAAGATTGCTACTCCATGTAGTAATAATAAATAGGTCATGCTAACTAATGCTCCGGATGGATTAGTTAATGATACTAAAAAGAGTAGCTTTTATATTGAAAATAGTTTCTTATCTTTTTAAAACGTCAATTACATAAGTTTCAAGACCAATTTATCACATTTGGTTTTTTAATTAGTGTCACATGAGTACTAATTAGCACTTTCTATACGAATCAAATCAATAACTATTTTTTTTTATGATTGAAGAGAATATTATTTCTTGGTCGGGGGGGAGCAAATATATTTGCAAACTTTGGTAAATTTTAAAAAGAATGAAATTTGAATCAATTTGAAGAAATCTATTCCTATATATAAAAAGGATACATATTTTTGGGATGACTTTTTCATTATTCTTATTTTATCTTTAAAAAAACTATAAAAAAAAAGGTAACCACAATTTTAAATTATTAACATAATTGATGAATAAAATCATCAAATTAATAGAGATGATTTATTATCTATTATCTATTACTATTATCTTGACTAATATATAAAGATAATACCCTCTTTGTGCCCAAAAAAAAATAATACCCTCTTTCGTATGGACTTTTCTTATTGTCATTTTTGTCCTTCCCTTTATTTAAATATTTGTATATGTTGAAAAATAACTTCCACATAAATATAGATTTTCAGTAGATTAAATAGTTATTTATATATGCACAATCGAGAATATCAATCACACAAACAGGGGCAGCTAGTATAAATAATTTTAATATTTTGTTGTTGTTGTTGTTGTTTGAAATTTGTTAATAATAAGTAAAACACTTATAGTTGTGTCATTTTATTTTTCTTTTAGTTTTCTGATTTTATAATGGACTTGAGTCTTATTAGTCTTTGCGAAGATTTCTCTTCCCACCTCTTGCGTCTTTTTTTCACCCCCGAAAAATTCAATTTTACCCCTAATTTTATTCTCCAAAAGTTTGGTTTTCATTTACCGAACTTTTTTTTAAGCGTATACGCATGTGTTTTCAACCGTTTAAAAGTTCGGTTCACATTTACCGAACTTTATTTTAAGAGTATAAACGGAAATTCAGTGGGTGAAAAAGAAAAGCAGAGGGTGGGAAGAGAAATCTTCGATCTTTGCCTTGATCTTTTTAGCCCGCTAGATTGAAGTTATAGTTTATGTATGGTTTGTTTGTATCTTTGTACCGTTGGCATTTTGGGTTCATATATTTTTCTTACGCAAGTGCATATCCATTTTATTTTATTTTTTATATCCATTTTAAGGATTACTCGAATGTCATTATTATTATTAGGAAAATATTAAATAGTACATCTGATGCATTAGCTAATCACATAAATAAGTTTCTATTTAAGGTTTCTATCAACATTGAAAGTGTAAAAAGTTTCTATCAACATTAACTTTATATTTTATTTCTGTTTAAGGATATTTTTAAGAATACTCTTTTTTTTTTTGTTCTTAATCTTTTATTGTAACATTTTATTATTTTTTTGACAAAATTTTAGGTGCATTTCTTTAGATATTTTTCATATGATCCTTAACATAAAAACTATAATTCCCTCACATTCATCATTTTCTCAAAGTTTGTTATATCCACAAAATATAAGTTTTATGTAGTCATACGAAAAACACCTAAACAAATGCACCATAGTTTTATCTTTCTTTTTTTATATAAGTTGACATAATTTTTTCTTTTTTTCCCCATATTATCTTCTATAATTAGTTTCTTCTTCAATTCTTTTTTTTTTAATTTTTTTTGCTATATTTTCCTTTTTTTAAAAAAAATTGTTATATGTTAGATTAGTTACTATTTTTTATGCTCTTTTATTATAGGTTTCTATTCCTCTTTTTATTCTTTTTTTATTTATCGGATGATCGACTTTTTATCTCAAAACTGATATAAATCGAACCGAGAATACTCCATGACTAACTATCCATAGACTCTTTATTTTTAATTATCAAATACTATATTGCACAATGGTTTTTAAAAGATTGAGAAGACTTTGTCAAGAAAAAAAAAAGATTGAGAAGACGAACATCCTATTTTTTAAAATTAAGACATTAGTCTCATCATAATTTACTCCATTTTTAATAAAATAATATCATCTTTTTTTAGTTAAGTAGTCTAGTGTCTATAAATTTACACTTTAAGGGGTGAGTTTGTAAAAAAAAGGTGATGAATCATAACTATATAAATAAGGCCCCGTTTGGCCCATTTTTTTTTTCTCCTTAAAAATAGTAAAGAAGGAAAAATTTGTGGTTGACTTCCCTTTTTTTTATTTTTTACTTCTTTACTTTATTTTTCTAATACTCTTAAAAAGAAATAATGTCAAATATACTTTTATACTTCTCTATTCCGTTGAAGCAGAAATAGAAAAGTACAAAATAAGCCGGGCCAAACGGAGTCTAAAATTGAGAAATTAAATTTTGACGTAATTATTTATTCTTCTAATTGTAATACTTTATTTAAATTAACAAGATATTATTATTACCATTATCATTATTATTATTATATTGGTAAAGTAAAATCTTGGTTATATTTTTAGTTATCTAGTGTAAAAAACGATAGGAAGTTAAGTAATGTTAAATACTTGGAGGACAAAATAATAGGAAGTTAAGCAATGTTAAATACTAAGATATAATAATAGGAAGTTAAGCAATGTTAAATACTAAGATATTTCAAGGAGCAGACAATAGATAATGTTAAATACATCAATTCGTAAAGTATAATTAGAAGGAAAATATCCTACAATGGCAGTATGCCAATATTCCAAAGAGGTTCCATTACCCAAATCCAACCTGAGGTTGAATAGAATTCTTAAAAATACAATAATTTTACTTCACACTATAATTAGAGTAATTATAAAAATATTTGTTTTCCTTACTGAGTGCTATCAAAGCCCGAAAAATGAAAATCCTTCGAATATAGTTAGCATATTTAATAAAATAGATATTTATCTTTGATGTAACTGGCAGCCACATCGATGTAGTAGTGATTGTAAATCTCATATTGCATCGGTCTG
Source organism: Trifolium repens (assembly GCA_030408175.1). Lineage (NCBI taxonomy): Eukaryota > Viridiplantae > Streptophyta > Magnoliopsida > Fabales > Fabaceae > Trifolium > Trifolium repens. The sequence goes on from CP125848.1 coordinate 48,382,210, forward strand.
CAAAACTGGCGCATCAGAAATTCACCTATACACATTATTGAAAGTGAAAAGAAAAAGAAAAAAGAATTCACTTGTACAATAAAGCATATGGAAGAGCGTCTCAATTTTATTCTCCCTTTGTCAACACCGTTACATCTCCCATCAAATATCCAGCTCTAGAACCATTTTGAAATGTATATCGTGCCACTGCCATGTAAAATGTGCATAGAGAAATAAAACCATAATCGTTCAATAATCACAAAATTTTAATATATCAGTGTGAATGCCTCACATAATCTTTGAATGAATTACTACCACAGAAAAAAGTTTTAATAGCGTTTTTTTTTTGCTTTAATGGCATTTTTAAGCGCTATAGAAGTCAATGTTATTGTAAATTTGTGTCTATTATAGCATTTTTAAAAGCGCTATCATATGTCCAACTTTTAATAGCGCTCGTATACCTAAAGCGCCATCGTATGCCTGCTCTTAACTCGTCTTGGCAACAAGATTTAATAACGCCCATATTTAAAAGTGCTATCATACATCATATCTTCAATAGCGCCCATGTCATAAAGAAATATTGTATGTCATTATTTTTTAACATGCAATTTATTTATTTTTTCCACCAAATCTCTTTCAATATTTTCTTATACAACTTAAAACTTAATTTTGTTTTTTCAATTAGTGACATGAAACTTAAAACATAGTAAATAATACAAAGGTTTTATTAAAGGCTAATTGTAGTACAATCAAAATTACATCTCTCCTTTTACAAAACAGATCTAATTCTTTGTCCAAGACAAAAACAAATTAACATAAGTCACAAAATAGACAATAAGTGCCAAAGATTGGTTTACTACAAACATTCACAAAATAAGTTCATAGACCATTTCCAAACTAATTAATTTACCTAAGTCAACCACTAGATGATGTTCATAGCACTAATTAAAATAAAACAACCTAATTAACCTAAGCCAATCACTAGATAACGTTCATAACACTAATTAAAACAAGACAACCTAATTAACCATGTTTTCAAGAAGCCCCTAAAAAATTAAAAATATACTACGGTAATTGCACAACCATGACCTGAGCTATGTTACTATGTATATTCATTGAAGCTCATGCTTTTCAGTGTGTAGCACTGAAGAACATGAATGCAAAGCCATAGAAACCCATCTTATACATGTTCATACATATACATAGCCAATTAAAAGGAATGAATATTCACAATTGTATTTCAATATCTATATATGCCACTAACCCTCCCGGCACACCTAATTAACATCGGAGATATGCCTTTATTACATGATGATAAATGTGATCCAAAAATGATAACAACCAATTATATGGATACTTATTGGGCTGCCAACTCTCTTGGTTGGATTACGAAGAAGGACCCTTCACTACTAAAAAATTCGCGTTTAGCAACCGATTTGACGACCGAATATTTATTTACTCTGACACTCAAAATATTAGTCTTTAAATCGGTTGCTAAAATGATCAAAATTTTCCGGTCGTTAAATCAGTTGCTAAAAGCGAAATTTTTAGTAATGCTTATTGTATTCATGCGTTTTGGACGGTACAACAACCTCTCTAAAGTAGGTAGTGCAAATGCAGCAGTCTGCATGATAGCAGGATACGAACAAAGGGCGTTAAAAGAAACAATGTTATATAAATATCAGGCACCAAACAACGTAAGCACGGTATCATAAATTTAGCGTAAATAGGCTTTTATCCCTATAAAATATGCAAATTGTTATGAAATAAAGTGATAGAGAAAGAGAATAGAGATAGAGAGGAGATGAAGAAGAGTAAGAGAAGAAAGAACTCTTGTATTTCTTATTCATAAGTGTGTCTTTACATTGTAACATAAACTCTATTTATAGGACAATATATTGGGCCAATGATATGGGCCAAAGCATAATAAACATCTATTAGAAATATTCATAACACGAATTTTATTTTACCTCCTGTAACTTTTTTTGTTGAGATTACCTCTTATAGTGTTGACGTTTTTTTTATAGATTATTTTACCCCCTGTGTTGAAAAAAAGAGTCGGCAGGGGAATAAAAAGAACTAGAAAAAAATTCGTCAACATTACATGATGTAATCTAAAAAAAATTAATTACAAAGAGTAACACAAAAACTCGCCTACTTTGCAGGGTAAAAATCTATTTACCCACAAATTAATTTATAAATTTATAGGGGGAGTAGTTATTAAATGAGATTAATTGTTTTATGTAATTTTTACTTCTATTGATAAATATTGATAGAGTAAACCACAAAATCAGTCATTTATTATGTAAAAGGTCTCTGATTTTTTGAATATTTTAAAAAGGTCTATGATTTTGTTAAATTTTATTCATATTAGTCCTTCAAAAAAGATGTTAGGACTAAATTGAGAACAAACGGATAGATTTAAAGACCAATTTGATAATAAGTTGTAAAATGTAAAGACTTAATTGATAGTAATTGGCTAAACATAAGAACGAATTTGACAGTTTAATTTAAATCAGTGACCTTTTTGAAATATTTGTAAAGTTAGAAAGCTATTTGAGAATATTTTATAGAATCAAGGACTAACTTGATGGTTTACGATCATAATGAGACATGTACTTAATTAGTTTATAACAAGATTTAGTGTGTGAGTTTTGAGTGGGTGTCAATTTTAAGCAGGCCCGACCCTGAGTTAAGGCAATGAGTGCGACGACCTAAGGCCCATTATTTTAAGGGGCCCAAATTTTTTTATACGCACCTAATATTTTAAAAAGTCAATATTAATTATGCTTAAAAAAAGAAAATGTTACGAGACTTAAGAAATAAGTGTTATGAATAAGGTCTAAATATGTCTTTTTACATCCTAAATAAAAAGTGATTGAGGCCCAATTGGTAGAAAACATAATTAGGGCATAATTGGTAGGATTACCAAAATTGAATTCCGTAGAACAAAAAACAAAACGACGGTTGTGGTTAATTTCCTAAATTTTGCTTTCTTGCAAGGTATGTATGGATGCTATGGTTTTTTCTTGTTTATATTTTGGTGTTGTTTATATAATATATACTCGTATGATAAATTGATAATTATACTTTAGGCAAAATTACTTTTTTGGTCCTTTATTTTATTTTTTTGTAACACTTTGGTCCTTTATCTTTTATTTGTAACACTTTGGTCCTTTATTTTATTTATTTGTAATACTTTGGTCTTTTATCTTTTATTTGTAACATTTTGGTCCTTTATCTTTTATAACATTCACATATAAATCATTTTTTCATATTTTTTTTAAATTTAAAAAATGCTGAATTTTATTTTTTAAAATACCTTTTAATTAAAATTAATTAAACCTCATAATTTTGATGAATATGTTCATCATCTTCATCATTTTTTTCATATTTTCATATTATTTAAATGACCAAAGTGTTACAAAAAAATAAGATAAAGGACCAAAGTGTTACAAATAAAAGATAAAAGACCAAAGTGTTACAAAAAATAAGTTAAAGGACCAAAGTGTTACAAATAAAAGATAAAGGATCAAAATGTCACAAAAAAATAAGATAAAGGACCGATAATGTAATTTTGCATATACTTTAATAGCTTTTTCTTGTTTTAGTTTTTGTGTTCCTAATTTTATTAAAGAATTATTTAACTTATTTTCTACAAATTGTTAATACTTAATATGTGTTGTGAATTCGACGATAACTCACACCAATAATAAACTGATGTGTGGGGCAAGCGAAACAAGCAACCAAATATAAGGACGATAGAGATGATGATGCAATAATTCAAAGCAATAAACCGCGGAAGATAAAGAACACAATCAATATTGTTTACCCAGTTCGGTGTTAATGAACCTACGTCTGGGGAAGAGAGCAACTCTCCGTTCCACTAGATCAAAGAAGTCACTTTACAAAGAGTTCCCAATATTGGGTTACAAGAATTAATCCTAATTCTACCCAAAATCCCGAATCTCAAACCCTAATTCCCTACATCTTGTCACACTATTGCTCTCTTATTTTTCTACGAATAAACAACCTCTATTTATAGAAAAATATATGCCTATTATTTTAAAACAAATCTTTTAAAATAAAACCAAATCTTCTATTATTTTTAAATATATCTAATATTTAAAAACAAACACAATCTAAGTCAGATATCCTTCAAAACATATTTTTCCACAAAATCTGCACAAAAACCGGAACTGCACAATCTGGCTGCGTGCTGGCGCCTGGCGCCATATACCCTGCGCCAGTCGACAGAAGCCACAACCATTTCTGGAGGTCTCCTGGCGCCACAGTGCTGCTGGTTTCTTAAGTTTTCTGATTTTATGAGTTTTCATGTAACCGAGATTTCAAGGCACATCCAACAATAGGTTATTTTTTGCATCTAATTTTAACCATTTGGATCTTAAAAATTCTCGATTCGTCTCTGAAGTTAGCTACTTAATAGGTTATTGTTTGCTTATCACTGATTTTGCTTCTCAAAATGCTCGAAGAAATCATTTCTTATGAATTTTCGAATAAAAAGAATGTTTTTGATATTTTGTAAAACTTATTATGTATTAATGTTATTTTATTAAATGAAAGAATTTTTTTTCTTTATAATTGGTCTAGGATCCATGAAATGTCAGGAACGACACTGATTTTAAGGGTACGGGGTCTTATAATCCATGTCGTGTGCTACAGACTTTAAATTAAAAGACAAGCGGATAAAAGCAAAGACATAATAATGGATTGCATGGTTCATACTGTGCATGAAACAACAAACATGAAACCTGGAATTGTTAACAAAGGTATGTGAATGGGAGAACTTCTGACCATTATCTCTTACTTTGATCAAGTTATTTTGTTCAAATTGTTTTCTAATTTGTTTTCTACATTGTTTATCAAAATTGTGTGCAAAGTAAGCTATCACAAAAAGAGAAAACAGGGAGATAGGCCACAGGGTGCATCAAGAGTCTTATCTTATTTATCTTATTTTTTTTGTAATATTTAGATCTTTTATTTTTTTTGTACATTTAGTCATTTATCTTATTTTTTTTGTAATATTTAGATCTTTTATTTTTTATTTGTAACATTTTGGTCTTTTATCTTATATAGTTTTAATGCTTTAGTCATTTATCTTTTATTTGTAACACTTTAATTAAATAGAAATAACTAAAAAGGAGAAACATATCCAGTTTGTTGTTTTCCAAAAGTTTAACCATTCATAAAAAATAGTGCAAAAAATTTATAATAATCTTTAACATATAAATTAGCATAATATAAAATGCGTAACATACAAACAGACATAAAAACCGTTAGTACTTATAAAGAAAGTATCACAAATGTGTATGATATTTTTTTATTAAAATAAAATTTAATCGTTAAATATTTTTTTCGATATGTATAAAAAGTATTGGACGCGAATCAATACAGATCAGTATGGGTGACGGGTATAACAGATCAGTTTTAACAGGTTAGATTGAAACTTTGTTGTTACATCTAAAGCTTCATTGATCAAAAAATTATTATTCTTCAATAATATTTCAATATTTCATACACATATTGCAACAATTGATACAATAAAAATGATGAGATGCAGTTACTTTGTTTTAAATTTGTAAATCAAACGACAATAATAGATAGTGGATAAAAAGTAAAAATTAAGATAAATCTATAATATTATTATTCACATATCTTTTATCAACATATTATTAATCATAAATTTGTAAAATATAACATTTTTATCCTCTATCAAAGATAGATAAAATTAATAAGGTGAGTAGTATAAGAGATTGAAAGAGAGAGGAGAGGTGCTTGAAAAAAATAAATAAATTTGTATTATAGTAATTGTTCAGTTGGTTTCAGTTATGAGTTGATAAGTTTTTAGAGACTCGCACCCGTCCGTATGCAACCGTTCATAACCAATTTTTCTTAATTGTTGACTCGATACTCGGCCCATATCTGATCGAGTATTTCCATATTTTGTTGGTTATATCAGTTTCGAGTTGGGTTACGGGTTCATGCTCACCCAAACCAAATCAATATTAGAGTATCAGAGTTTTCTACTAGAGCCATCGAGCTTGAGCCGCACATCGCAGCCATCAGTAGTAGTACTAGGATATACCAAAGAAAAGCCCATTGCAAACATCATCGTCGAATCTACACCGTACAACAAATCCTAACACGTAATCAACTGTTCACATCACATCATTATCCACCACCAACGGTGTCAGATCTATCAGGACCATCACGTACCATGGACACGCCAACACACAGATCACCGCTATATTTATAGCAGAACCTCACCCTCTGTGCCCTACTTCGCAATTCCAATTCTCGATTTACCACCAAAAACTGTCATCGGAAGCAACCACTTTCAACCCAAAAACCACTCTCTTCTCTTCAACGACATCGTTTCTCACTTTCTCTCTCATCAGGTATTTCGATTTCTCCAAAAACTATCGATTAGGGTTTATATACTCTGAAACCCTAGGGATTTAGTCGATTCTAACAAGTTTTGCAATATGTTGTTATGGCTATTTGTTCGAATTTGTTTGATTAATTCCAAATGCTGTTTTCGTATGATGCATTCATTTGATTCTCTGGTTTTATTGATTGATATTGCATTTTGAATTATTTGATACTGATAGATTAGTTCATTGTAATAGAAAATTGGTTAATCCTTTTGTTTTGTTGTGGATTTAGATTTTTTGTTCGAGTATGGGGGATAGTGAAACAATGGTTACGGAAACATCTGCTGCTGAGACGTATCCATCGGATGGTTACAATAACACCACCGCTTCGAATCCGGTTCCCGAGGCGGCTGCTGCTCCTCCTGCTGAGGTTGCAGGAGAAGCTGGTGTTCAGGATAATTCAAGCTACGAGTTAGGTTATTCTGGTGATGGGAATGCTTATACTGCTGGGGATCCTAATTCTGTACTTCAACAAGCTCAGTTCAGTGCAACAAATGAGTCCAAGCAAGCTGCTGGAGCGCCTGATGCTAACTCGGGTGCGGTTGGAAATGAAGCTACGGATTCTACTATGGTTTCTGGTGAACATTTGTCTGTAAATGGCGGTGTTGATACAGCTGGACTTGAAAATGGAAATGCATTGGAGCATGTTGATGGGTCAGCTGATGAGAAACAGCTTACAGATGCTTACGGTATATTTATGCCTTTTCTGTCTGATTTATCATGTCTTTATTATTATTTGGAGTTTTGTAAAAAAAATCAGAATTCAAATTTATGGTTAGGAATAGAGCTGTGAAGATTTGGTTTAAGTGGTTTATTAGTTAGCAAATATAGTTTGTGTAGGCCTTGTTGCAATTATTTCGTTGATAATGAGTGTTTTGACATTATCATTTTCTAATGCAAGTTACTTATCAATGTTGAGAACTAAAGAATTTTCAACAATATTCATATATAAAAAAGAAAATTTCAATGGCTCATGTTAAGAAGCTTTGATTTTCATGCACTGCAGATTAGAACTAAGAGAAAAGATATATAATGCTACTTCCATTCGCTTTTGTTTCAAGTGACTTTGAGAATTTTACAGGCCTAAAGTTGTAGTCTGTTCTGGATCTTGTGACTAGTGATATAATAAATAGCTTTATTAGGTATATAAATAAGCTCTCACTCTTAATGGTTATTCCATTTTATTGTTTTACGAGTGCAACAAAATATTATGACTTTGGTGATTGCATATTCTAAGCCACCTCCGCAACATCTGGATGTCTTTTATCTTACTGATTCAGTGCCTAAATATAAACATCTTATCTTGATATACATCTTGTTTTTGATATTATTTAATTATTAGTTATTCACAATCATGTCGCTCTTCAACCAAATTATGATTTTGCCCTATTCATTTATCTCATGTTTAACAGCTGCTTTGTCCGCTGAAGAGGATAGGCTGTGGAATATTGTAACAGCTAATTCTTCAGATTTTACTGCTTGGACCTCTTTGATAGAAGAGACTGAAAAGTTGGCAGAGGTATGCTATGTTGACCTAATTTTAAGACGCAAGTTGCATTTTGAGAATGTGTTGATATTCACTTGATTCAGTTTTGACTGACCCAATTTTTATGCAAGTGGTTTTGAAGAACTGAGCCAAACCTTAGTGTGGTTCAATTCAGTTTAGTTTATGCACCATGAACACCCCTATCTAATGGCATTGTCAATTTCAAAGTTCTATACCGCAATATCTTGTTTGAATATGCCATGTGCTATAGCTATCTTTGCATACAAAAAATGATTTTCTATTCTTTTTAGCTTGGGTATATTTGGGTGGGTGGGCTGAAACTGGAGTTTATCAATTTATTGTCTTGGATTGTTATGTGGCTATTTTTTTGTTATGATCCAAGTTGGATCCAGCCAAATCATTGTTATGTGATGCACTGATGTTACATTTTTGAGAATTCTCAGATTCTTTTGTAGTTAACCATTAGGATGCAGCAATTTAATTAGGAGGAATTGAAATGAGTGACTGATTCACAATGTTTTCATATTACTTAGATATATGTCATGCATGCTGTTATTATTCAGTATATTATGTGTGCAAAGACATTTGCAGTTTATATTGTTAGATCTGCATCTGTTTAATGGTGTGTGTTGATTAAAAATCTCTATAATGTACACAAGTTATGTGGGTCGTTTCTCTGGTGCTTGCTGTTCCCAGTCGACAATCAAATTACCATAGTTTCTTGTTTTGTAGCATTTAAGAAAGATGGTCTATGAATGTTCCATGTTGTATTATTTTTTCCTTCTTTTCTCCCTCATTATATAATGCTTATAGTTGTGGGTTTAGTTGGCAAACTAATGTAATGTATTTTATCATTGATTTATTTTAAGACTCATGGTTCTCATTTAATGATTTCTCCATTGAAGAACAACATTTTGAAGATTCGTAGAGTCTATGATGCTTTCCTAGCAGAATTCCCTTTGTGTTATGGGTATTGGAAAAAATATGCTGACCATGAGGCGCGCATTGGCACTGCTGATAAAGTTGTTGAAGTTTATGAACGTGCTGTTCAAGGGGTTACATATTCAGTGGACATGTGGTTACATTATTGCATATTTGCCATAAGCACCTATGGAGATCCAGAGACAGTTCGTAGGTAATGGATGCTTATTTACTTGTTACCTTGTTATTTTCCATGATTGGTTTTTCCATTTACTAGGCTCAGCTGTTTCTTGCTTGCTTTCTAACCTGATTTCAGAGACTGTGCAACAGTGCTATCTCCCTTTTATGGCGGAAAAGCTTTGATGGGATTGCATGTCAGAATGGTTTTCATTCTGATATTTAAATCCTTAGTTTTGAGTTCACTATGTGTAGTAGTTGAAATTTTTGGTCCATTTTTCCCAATAAATTTTTCCATTTGATTTCAAAGTTCGTAGTTGTGTAGAAGGGTTTTGTTTTTTCCCCCCTTTCCTGTTGAAAATGGTAGCTGTTTTTATCTTTGACACTCTGAGGTGTATCAATTTGCAAATTGCTGCTGGGAAGATCTCGTCTGGTTAAGGGCTAGATGGCCTCTATGACTGCTCCATTTCTCGGACATAGTATGATTTTTTGCAGGAAGGTAAATGCAGCGTCTGGATGTCTTATATGATGTTACGAGTGATTTGTTTGTTACCCTAGTACACTAGTGCTGCTGTCTCCCATACATGGTTGTGCATCAGTTAACGGATGCTTCAAGTTACAGATTAATCAAAATTGCATGCTTGCATATTTCAGGCTTTTTGAACGAGGATTAGCTTATGTTGGAACAGATTATCTTTCCTTTCCTCTTTGGGATAAATACATTGAATATGAGTATATGCAACAAGACTGGGCCCGCCTTGCGATGATTTACACCAGAATATTAGAGAATCCAAATCAGCAGTTGGATCGGTATTTCAACAGGTAATTACTTGTTTCGATGTTATTGTTCCACATCATTATTAGTTTCTGAAAAGAAACAGTTACTATTTTTGGTTTTATTTTTGCACATATTGTTTTCTTCTATTTCCTCTCTATTTTCCTCAAATTAAAGTATTTCAATGGTGTTGCAGCTTTAAGGAGTTGGCTAGTAATCGGCCTTTGTCAGAATTACGGACAACTGATGAAGCTGCTGCAGTGGCAGGTGTTGTTTCAGAGGGTACCGACCAAGGTGTTGAAGGGGAGGTCCGTCCTGATGGTGCGGAGAGTTCTCCTAAACCTGCAAGTGCAGGATTAACAGAAGCAGAAGAGCTGGAGAAGTATATCGCCATTAGAGAAGAGATGTATAAGAAAGCTAAAGAGTTCGATTCTAAGATCATTGGTTTTGAAACAGCTATCAGGAGGCCCTACTTTCATGTACGGCCTCTTAATGTTGGGGAGCTTGAGAATTGGCATAACTATCTGGACTTAATAGAAAGAGAAGGTGACTTGAGTAAGGTAACTAAACTGCTTTCTTATAAGTACACATTCTGTTATTAGTTTTTCCTGTATAGATTGACTTACAGTAAGTAATATCTGCTGTATCATATGTTTTATCGGCTAATCCGTTGGATGAAGAAACTTTTTAATCGGGAAATTGAACTGAGACTAAAGCATGGGCCTTCAAATTGGTTTCTTGAGGCTAAGTACTTCAAACCTTAATTTGTCAGTGGACATTCTAGGTTTGTCATGTGTTTGCAAAAGTTTATTTTTTAAAAGTGTGAATGTTATGAATGCAGGTATCTTCTAATCTTCATAATCATCTGTCTCATGCAAGGAGGGTCCCTCTTTTCATATTTGAGGGGCCTCTCTGTCCCGCTACGGAGTATTTCTTAATGCTTTGAATTTTCCTTTTATGCTTATCTTGATTTTTTCTTGTATTTTCTATTGTCGGACAATTTTGATATATGATTTTTTCCTTGTTTTGTTGTTTGTGAATTAGATTGTCAAGTTGTATGAGAGATGTGTCATTGCCTGTGCCAATTATCCCGAGTACTGGATACGTTATGTTTTATGTATGGAAGCTAGTGAAAGTTTGGATCTTGCAAATAATGTTCTAGCCCGGGCAAGCCAAGTCTTTGTCAAGGTAATTTATTTCAAATGTCAAAGCTGTAGGTTTGGCAATCATTTCCTTTTTTTAGTGTTATATTCTTCTCCAGTTTTTAAGCTAAACAAACGGATGATATACATAATGGGCTCTAATACTAGCCACAAGATAATAGTTAATAAAACTTGAACTTGTGTGTAGATACACTATACATTGGCTATTGTTGATCAGTTTTCCTGAATGCCTGACCTGCCAGGTCACATGCTCAGCATATTTTCATATCTCTGACAAGTTTTTCTCGTGGCTTGTTAGTGAATGATATTCACGTGTACAATTCGGTCTTGATTTAGAAAAAATGTGATGTTAATGTATACCTTAGCTTACAAGCATAATTAGCTCAATTACAATTTCTTGCATGAGAGGCTTTCCCCCTTTGATTTTCTGTTGCTTTATCATTTTTTGCTTGTCATAATGCAGAGACAACCTGAGATACATCTTTTTTGTGCTCGGTTCAAGGAGCAAGCTAGAGATATAGTGGGTGCTAGAGCTGCATATCAACTTGTGCACACTGAAATTTCTCCAGGTCTTCTTGAAGCAATAATCAGGCATGCCAATATGGAACATCGATTGGTAGGCTGACTTACAAATGTGATGATAGATTGTGACTTAATTTTTGTTTAAATTTACAGCTTTTCCATTCCATGATATTGCAGGGGAAGTTGGAGGATGCCTTCTCTTTGTATGAACAAGCCATTGCCATTGAAAAAGGGAAAGAACATTCACAAACACTGCCAATGTTGTTTGCTCAGTATTCTCGATTTGTTTATTTGGTAGGTTTTGTAGCATATTTGTATTCTTCGCTTGTTACACATTCTTGTTTCTGACAGTTCCACGTTTAGCTTTAGAATGTTAAATACGGTTCTCACGATTAACATTAGCTACTGTTTTTGCTGACCTGTCTGGATCCTGCTAAATGATAATGATCTTTGCAACCTTCTCACTTATGCCAATAAATAACACATCCAAATGAGTGTGAACAAAACATCAAAACCTCAAATCTAAGATGACCATGCTTATATTTATTTTAACAATTTTCTAGTTTTGTGCTGAAGTTGCTCTGCTCGTTTGTGTGAAAATTGTATTGTCTTGTTTTTGAAATATTCTTTCTCATTCTGTTATCAGGCTTCTGGGAATGCAGAAAAGGCTAGAGAGGTTTTAGTTGGGGGGCTTGAGAATGCTTCCCTATCAAAGCCACTTCTTGAGGTTTGACCCCACTTTCTCTGTCAATGGGCACTTCACTTATATTATGCAGTTGGAGATTTCGTCTTCATATTCCAAAATGTTATTCATATCTAATGAGATTATTTAACTTGATGTCATACGCAGGCTTTATTGCATTTTGAGGCTATTCAACCCCAGCCAAAGCGAGTTAACATTGACTTTCTAGAGTCATTGGTTGTAAAATTCATAACGCCTAACCCAGAGAACCCTGGTGTAGCAAGTGCAACAGAGCGCGAGGAACTTTCTTCTATTTTTCTAGAGGTGATTTTGTATGACGATGATGCTCAATGTTATATTTAATGACTTTCCTTGAGTGATGTTGGGGACACTTATTCTGAAGCACCCACTTCACATCACATCTCATTTAAAAAAAAATTGTTTAAGCAACAGTGTACCTGTAATTAATCAATGCGTTCCATACTCCACTGCCAATCGTATTAAATCAAATGCTAGTGGTGGTATGATATGATTTGGTTGTTTTGTGTTGTGTTTTTTTTATACAACTTAAATGTATACATCTAAAGCTACAGTAAAAAAGAAGTGTATGGTATAGCTCTTTGATTGTTATTTATTTTCAAAACTGCGTTGTCTGAATTGTTTATAAATAAATTAGTTTTTTTCTTGGAAGGTCTGCCTGCTCTGTTTATGCCATACCTTAATGTGTTCACAAATGTTGGGCGTATTTTAATTTCTTCTGAGTTTTCTGTTTTCAGTTTTTGAATCTCTTTGGAGACGTTAAAGCTATCAAAAGGGGTGAGGATAGACATGCCAAACTGTTCTTGCCGCACAGGAGCTTGTCGGAGTTGAAAAAACGTCATGCAGAGGATTTCCTAGCTTCAGATAAAACAAAAGTTGCGAGAGCTTATTCTGCTCAATCACCTGCCCAATCTGTAATCGGTGCATATCCAAATGCACCTAACCAATGGACTAACTATGGAGTACAGCCACAGACTTGGCCAGCGACAACACAAGCACAAGGACAACAATGGCCTGCTGGCTACACCCAGCAGCAGGTAAATTAGTTTTTCTTGCTCGCTTTTGTTCATGGAAATAGTGGTGTGCACATAAGACATGTGATGATCCTAATCCACAGTGTAAACATCACAAAGCACCATATTACATTACCCATAAGTGCAGGAGAAATTGTTTTGTAAACTAGTTGGTCTTTCTTTCCGGGTTGTGTGCAATATCAACCGCTTTTGTTGTTCATGGAAATAGTGGTGTACACATAAGATGTGTCGTAATCCTAATCCATGCAGCGTTAACATTACAAAGCACCATATTCACCTAATTGAAATAGAATTTGCCCTTCATATCCAATATTGGAATGAGTTGATTACCCGTTCAAATTTATATTTGCCTTAGTATAAGACATCACGAGTTAACATTTGTTGTACCTGTAATGTATGCTTGACATTGTTTTTGTGCCTTGAATGATTAGGTATCTTTGTTTTTAAGTGATACATTATGATTTGATACAGGCTTCCTATGGGGCTTATGCTGGATATGGAGGTAACTATGCTAACCCACAATTGCCCGCATCAGTCCCACCAAGCACTGCTTATGGAGCTTATCCTCCTGCATATCCTGCACAGGTGAAAAGCTGTTTCAGCTCTATTGTTCTTTCATGCGAGTGTTAATTGCATTCTTTTGGCTTACTATAGATACATATAGTACACAAAAATAATGAAAATATTATCGAACATATCATTGTTTTGTTGGCCTCACATTTTTTTTTGAGCGAACATGTGCCTATGTGTCCCAGTGTGGTAGGCTTTTCATTGTGAGTTGAGTTTCACCAGTTTAATTGCACTAATAGTACGTACGCTTGGTGTCATTTCTCAGTTGATATTTGACTGCTCTAACCTTTTGTCTCTTCCATTTCTTTACATTCTGCTTAACCTGAGCATTGTGAATTGGATCTAGTGTTGATATTTTTTTGTCTGAATTTCAGCCGGCTCTGCCTCAACAAAATTATGCACAACCTGTTGCAGCCCCGACACAGCAACCTGCAGCAGTTCCTCAGGCCTATTACGGGAGTTACTACTGAGCTGGCAAAGTGAGATAGCTACTGTTTTTGCTTCCTGTAATTTTTGCCTTGAATATTGTAGGTAAGGTTTCTAGGTAATTTGGAGCATAGATGGAGTGTAACTTTAAGTAATACTAGTGAGTACCGAGGGTAGATAATCTTTTTGACTGAATTTTTGTTATGATTTGTTGTACCCGGCATTTTCTTGATATTGATCTTTTAATGGGTTGGTGCTTACACTTTTGATTATTTGTGTCGACAAATGTTTCTTTGATCTAATATGACCATCTAATATGAGCGAGTTGACAACAGTAAATTGTCTAAAAACTTGTGGAAAATATACCTAGGTGAATGAGAACTCAAACACGAACTCAATGTTGAATTGCTCCATATTCTGGTGTTGAAAAGTAAATTTATAAATGCAAGAGTGTTCATATAGACCATTATTTTTCAATGTTAGTTTCTTTCTATATAGACAATTGGCTTTACTATATAGCTCATGCAGTCTTCTCCATTTACAAATGGTACTATACCTTTTTAAAATAAACAACAAACTAAAATAAGAACATGCTGATAAAGAACATTAAAGTTACAAACGCTACTTGAAATTCACACACACGCTGCAAAGTCTGAAGTTTAAATCTGGGTTAAGTGGTTTATTTTTTGAATTACAATATTAGCTGTTGAGAGCTAGCATTATTGACTTTTGTACAAAATTTAGTTACAGCAACTTGTCACCCCTAAATAGCATATCTATTCAAAATAGCCAACCAGTCCTCTCAATTTGTAGTTACACGCACGCTGTTTTAGTGGTTGCTGACTATATATTTTGCTTTTAAGTTTATCTTGCTCACATGAGCTCAGAATCTGCGTCAAAGTGTTTTGAACCAACACTATTTCTATTTTAGGCAAAATAGTATTTGTCGTCCTTGAAGTTATGTGTTCCTTCCTATTATATAGGTAGTTTAAATGTTGTTTCTCCCCCTTCTTTAGAATGGTTTTTAAGTTACGCAATGCTTTACTGTTACATTTTCTATAAAAGTGTTGTTAAAAAGATGGACGTGCAGTTCAATGGATATCGAAATTCTTAAAGGAAACGGATCCTCTCATCAATCTCTTTTTTTGTCAATCTCTCTCAACAATAAATAACACCCACCCTTTAGATTAATCTAATAGCTGAAAGTTTAGAAGTTCACTATGTGCATTCTCTCATCAAATCCTCGTTTTCTCCTCACTGTCAAGTGGTATTTCATCTTTTCGTTTTTTATTTAATTTCTCGGTTGTGTCTAATTCAAAAAACTCCTTAACAACCTCAACCAGACACCATAATATTCAAGCATCGTGAAGCATGTGCTATGTGCCATAAATCACTCCCATCAACAACTTATCATAACAAAAATTGGTCAAATTGAAAGGATAACTAGGTCTAGTCCGAATTAAACTCCATCTAATTAACCACAATTTGATAATCATTTTAAATGGCTAATCATTTTGGTCAAATTTTCACTCTATATCAGCTAACTCTGTTAAGTTAACTGTAATGATGTGACACATTAACTGTCATGTGTATGTTAGAGCATACATGACGGCTAGAGATTCATAAGACAACAATATATTAGAGATTAAACTAAAACATGTAAGAATCTTGAAATTTATGTTAAAACATATTTTTCTCGGTTGCTTCTTTGTCTTGTTTTTTTCCATCTTTTGAAACCTAAATTTTTTTGTACCTTTATTTGTTTCTTGTCCAAAAGTTGATCCTTTCATTAGGGATTTTATCACCCATCGCTTCTTGTTAGATCTTGCGGATTGATCCAGCGCTAAGTTGAAAATTCTTGGATTGGAAGAGTGAAAATTACCCACACATAATTAAAAAGTGGTGTCGAACGACTTACTTACCCATGTCCACCCGCCCGACATTTCTTTTCTAAAAGCAATTTGTCGGGGGGTCATAACTCATAATTGTATATCCACATAATTAGATTTTGTTTGAATTAATTTATTTTTGATTTTATGCAAAATAATTTATATAAATAAATTTTTATGAAAAAATAGCTTAAAAAAATACATTTTTCATTAGCGATAACTTATAAATTAACATAAAATCTTATTTATTTGGATAAGTTATTTTATATAAACTCAAAAATAAGCTAATCAAAACGGGTCTTTAGTCAAAATTAAGGGTCTCAATTTCGCAATAAAGTTAAAATAATCATGCTATTTTCATATTTTGGGGTCAAAATTTTGGATTATAAAATTTGAGAAATGAAAAAGATGCACATTAGCCTAAAGAAATTCTTATAACAATACCAACAAATTGTTCAATGCGATTTGATGTTTATTATATGCAAATAGTTATTTTTTCATGCCTTGTATGTGCACCTACACATCATGAGTATGAAGATCATTGATAATCTAAAAATAAACAAATTTATCCAAACGAAGCAAAACTAGATCTATCCAACTACACAAGTAAGACACTTAAAAAAAACAATGAAATTTCAAGCAAAATATAATAATAATAAATCTAAAAAAAGAGGTAAAACTCTAACACACACAAAGTCCAAACAAGTAACTCTATTTGTCTATAGCCGTCCATTTACGTTGACTTGAAACCAATCTGACCCCTGAAATTTTACGTTACAATTAATAAATAATCACAAAATTTATTAATAATAATTACAATTATATCTCTTACACCTAATCCAACGGCTACGATTTCGTTTCTAAACCCCTAGCTAAATTCATATATATATAAAGAACAAGAAAGAATCTTTCACTATTTGTTTTCATCTTCTTTTCAGTTATCAGCACCACCACTCTCATTTCCTCGATCTATCACTTTTCTTCGATTCCTTCATTTCTCTCTCAATTCACATTTTCTTTTTCCCTTTTTCTTTCGCTTTTCGTTTCCAAAACGCAATTACCAAAGATTTAGGGTTTTCGTTCACTCATTTTTCTCCTGGATCTGTAACCAGAGCTAGGAGAATAAAACTTTGCATGCTTGTTTCTTCTACTCAAGAATTTAGCTATACCTTAATTGTTTAATTATGGCGTCTTCATATCCGGGTTCCGTTAGTGCTGCTCAGGTTTTTTTTTTGGATTTTTTTTTGAATTTTTATTATGTATTATTTTGTTTTGTGGATTTTCTTTGGATTCTTTGGATTCTTGAATTTGTGTGAAGTTATAGTTTTTCTTTGATTTTTAGGTTGGTTCTTACTTCGTTGGACAGTACTATCAAGTTCTTCGTCAACAACCTGATCTTGTTTATCAGTTTTACTCTGATTCCAGCTCCATGATTCGTGTTGATGGTGATTATTCTGAGACTGCATCTGATATGTTGGTAATACATACTATACTCGCTCAAAGTTTGATTTTTAAGGGTTTAAGGTTTTGAGTTCATTAGATTAGAAGTAATGTTTTTGATTTAGAGTTTAGGTGGTTTTTAAGGGAAATGAATGATGTGATGAAATTATATTTTTGGTGTAGCTTTTAGGTGATTTTAATCATGAGGGTAATTTTTAATATGATGATTTTATTTAAATAATTGATGGTTGATTGAGTTGGATTGAATTGTGTTGTGCAGCATATTCATAATATCGTGACATCGCTGAATTTTGCGACAATTGAGATCAAGACGATCAATTCTCTTGACTCTTGGAATGGAGGAGTGATTGTAATGGTTACGGGTGTTGTTAAGATCAAGGATGTCAACGGGAAGCAGAAGTTTGTTCAGACTTTCTTCCTTGCGCCTCAGGAGAAGGGTTATTTTGTGCTCAATGATATATTTCAATACGTTCATGAGGAAGTAGTGCATCCAAATCTGGTACCGGTGACATCTGAAAGGATTGACTCACAGCCACATGTGTCTGCTGCGTTTGCTGAGCCACCAGGTATATTGATTGCAGAATCATGTTTTTAGGACATCTGTAATTGTTTCTGACTAGTCTACTGGAATTATTTGTGTGGCTATCTGTTATACGAACTTAAACATCCAGCTATGAGTTTTATGGTCTGTGCATTCAGTGACATCTTATTTAGTAAACGTTACTTTTAAATAATATAGAATATCAGAATATCGGTTTTATGGTGATGATGATTATTAAAAAAAAATCATATGTTTTTTTATTGACCAAGTCTAAGGGCTTGTTTGGCCTAGCTTTTTTAGAACTTATGCAAATAGCTTATTCAATATAAATTAGATTTTATGCTAGTTTATAAGTTCAAACTAGTGAAAATTGTAATTTTGTAAACTTTTTTATCATAAACTACCTTGACAAACTTATAATAATATATAAAAATTGCATAAGCTGTTTGCATAAGCTCTAAAAAGAGCTAAAAAAGCCAGGCCAAACGGACCCTAAAAGATGCATTCTTCTGTGAGTATAAATTTCAGTTATTAATCTTTTTCAGCCCAAACTAAAAGTAAATAGCATGAAAACATCTTTATATTAAGAAAAATTATTGTGATTCTTTGGACTCTTGATTCTATTATTTTTTTATCAGCTTCAGACTACGGTTTTGAGGAAGAAGCAAGGGAATATGTCAACTCAGTTCGTATAGACGATGATCCAGTGGACAAGTATAGTCTCCCTGAGCAGCAGCAGCAACTACAAGATGATTTTGAGTCTGAAGTTGTGGTGGAGGAAGCTCCGGCACAGGAGGCATCTCCACAGATTTACAGTGTTGCACAAACTATCCGCGAAACCCCTGTTGCTCCTGTTGAAGAGCCGTATGAGGAGCCTGCTAAGAAAACTTACGCATCTATTGTATGTACAACTGTCGGTTACATTTTTTGTTCATCAGACAACTTTTTTTGTTTGTTTTAGTTTTGATACAGTTTCAGTATAATTTCTTTACATTGTCCATAAACAAAGTATGACATTTTAGAAGTAACAACTGTATATTGTTAAATTGAGGGGAACTGGGATCATAATCCATTTTTCCGATTTCTTGGAACCTTCTGCAATTAAATCTGGTTACTGGCAGACATTTGACTGCAGAAAGTAGTCTCTTAATGATTGACGAAAATTTAAGCAGGGAGGAGACTAAAAATAAATTGCATGTTTGAAGCTCCCTTTATTGAAATTTTGGGGATTTTAATACTGGGAAACTGTTTAACTTATTGTTCTTTGTTGTTTGCTGGACTCAAACCTATAGTAATTACGAGATTTTGCCTCTTTTTGGTGTTGTCTTAATATAATTATATTTGAATGAATTTGTAGTTACGTGTCTCCAAAGGCCAATCAGTGGTGTCCGCTGCACCACAACATGCCCCACAGCATTCTTTTAAAAGTGCTCCTCCTCCTTCCGATTTTAATCATGTCACACAGCCTGCTGTTCAGCAGTCAGCGGTGCAGCCTGCTTTTCAGCAGTCAAGCTCAGCATCATATGTTTCAGACTCCGGGGCTGAGGCAACAGAAGAAGGCTACAAATTTGAAGAAGGTTTGGTTCATTTTCCTAATATGAATTTTTTAGTATACTTGGTTTCTGTATAATTTGTAGTATTTATGTTGATGAATGTCTGAATTTTTTCATTAACTCTTTTATATGAGTTTTTGACTGTTGCTTTTTTTTACCTAAAATGCCTGTGGTTTAATTTTTTACACGATTGTCCTACACTCCTACTAATGTTGATGATTTGTGGGGGAATTGTCATTCATTCTTCCAATCATCCTTTTATGCAAGTTCTTTACTGAAGCTTTTGTTACCTAAGAGCCAGTGGTTTAATTGTTTACATGATTGTCATACACTCCTACTAGGTGAACTATTTTTTTAGGGATGAATCGTCCAGGAAGAGACTTCAGATATTGTTAGGCATAAACTTTTTATTCCAAAGAAATTTATAAATGAAACTCAAGTATTCTCTATGGTAAAATCGGTGCTTTGCCCTACCACTCTGGATACAGTATTTTTGTAACAGTGTTTTATGTGACCTGCATTATTCAAGATTGTACTCAATATTGTCTAAGAATTTGTAATACAGAGCCATCAAGTTAACACCCATTTTATAATTATTCCAGAAGAAGTAACGTCTGTCTATGTGAGAAACCTGCCTGGTGATATTACCGAAGCGGAGATTGAGGAGGAGTTTAAGGGTTTCGGCAGAATTAAGCCAGATGGAATATTCGTAAGGGTCCGACAGGTAGCTACTCTCGTTACATAAAACTGCTTGACTTTATATTCAAACCATGGAAAAAAGCACAATCTTAATATATAAATGGGTGTTTACAGGAAATTGGAGTTTGCTATGCATTTGTGGAATTCGAAGACGTTGTTGGGGTTCAAAATGCACTTCAGGTTTGATGTTCTTCTATTTAAATAATTTTGCTTGTTAGGCCTAATCAAATATATGTTTCATTATCAAATTTTTCCAAAAATTCAATAATCGGAAAACATATTGCCTTGTTGATTTTCTTGACTATGCTATCAGTTACATGGCATCCAATGCAATCAATTTTTCTATTCCTTAAAGCGAGAGTCTTCTCTGTTCCTTCATTTGATTTATTGTCATCATCAGATGTTTTCATATGGATATTAGGGTTAAATCGGTGTAGTTTAATTTTTCTATTCTTAGATTTTATGCTTTACTTGGTTTATATATATTTGAAGCATGGTTTATTTAGTATTCTGTATGCCAAAATCTGTGAATTAGTGAAGTCAAGTATCAATATTTAACACTGTTAAAATTTCTGCCAATAATTGCATTGTCCATACTATTCATTTTACATCATTTTTTGGGTTCATATCGTTCTAAATTTATGCACTGTTATTGTAGGCTTCTCCCATACAATTGGCTGGAAGACAAATATACATAGAGGAGCGAAGACCAAGCAGCAGCGGTGCAGCTCGAGGAGGAAGTAATGTCCTACATCTTTTTTTACCTAAATTTCTTACTATTTCATAAGTTACAAGAGTTGTTACTTCCATTTCTTAATAAAGAATGCATATTTTTCTGACAATGTGTTCTATTGTATCCAAAAGAATGGATGACGACGTTGTGAATTGCCAAAAAAATCACGGGAGCCGTAGCATTATAATCTTAGGCTCTCGGTGTTGCCAAACAATATAGTCTTTCATTTGTGCAACTACACATGATTATTGTTCTGTAGAATTGTGGTTTTTGGTCTAAACGCGCTGTTTAGCATTGAGGGCCATATGTTCTCCGACACTATGCCGATAGTTTCTTATTTAAGGGAGCTTTTACGGTAGACATGCTAAGAGATTGGAGGTTTATCATGAGCTTGTTTCTTTTGTAGTTTGTGTTTTTACTCTTGTGCTTTCGTGCAGCACAATATCTTGCCTTGACCTCCTCTTATAATGATTTTCTTTCTTCATGAAGCTATTTAGAAATGATTTCTTGGATATTTGAGTGTTTTGTTTTTTTGCTTTCTGTTGATGTAGGGAATTATTTTTGTAATATTGATATCCATTTTCTATATCTTGATCAGGAGGAAGGGGAAGAGGCAGAGGCGGTTATCCAACGGATGCTCCAAGGGGGCGTTTTGGTGGCAGGAGCTCGGGAAGGGGTTATTATCAGGATACCTCAGACTATACCAGGAGCTCTGGAAGAGGTGATGGTTATCTTCAGCGCGGTTCACGATAGGAAAATGTCGTGAAAGCTTGCTTTGATATGTTATTCAATGGCTTATACATTCAGTGAAATCTGAGCTTGATTCGGTATCTAATGCACAACATTTTCCTTCTGTAGTTTCATGAAAAGGATTCTTACATTTTGGGTGTCTTTTCTAAGTTGAAAAAGTCTTTTGAGATTTACTAGATCAGTTAGTTCCCTTTGAATGATTTTTATGATGCCATTCAGGTGGGAAATTTTGTTATTTGTATTGCCTTGTGTCAGGATTGTGGATGTTTTTTTTAATGAGAAAAGTTGTTGAAAGGAAAAAAAAGGTACCGCGATGGTTGTGCTGATCGTCTCATTGCCTTTTGTTGAGACTTATTTTGATAGGTCTCTGGAAATTTTTTAGGCCAATGTTTTAAATTCGTTTTAGGTTCTGAAAATAGGGGTAAAACCGTAATACCTTTTCTTTTAAACTGTAGTTCGCTTCCAACACATATACTTTGACTGAATTACTGCCATAAGTTTTCTGCAATATCCCCAACTGTTCTCTTTCCAACATATACTTTGACCTTGGGAATCTGTTATTATCTGGTTCAAATCGATTAAAATGTTGCGTGTATGAATTTTCATTTTTGGTTTGATTTGTATCAACTTAGGTGCTTGGTTCAACATAGACAACATTCTTCATGCTGATCCCATTACTTTGATCTTGCACGTCTATGAATCACATAGTTGGTCAACAGACTTTTTCCATCCCGTAGAGAGAATAAATAGTAGTTATTCAAAACCTCCTTTCAGATTGAGATCATTGTTTGGTTATATGGTTATAGGGCATTCTTATAGTGGTAAAAAAATAGCTATCTTTTTCAACATAATCATCATGTAGTAAGTCAACAAAACCTAAAGTTATCTCCCTTTCTCCTTCAAGCTTACCTACACAGTACCAGTGTGAATATGATTCCCAATAGACAAACGTAATGCTTTAGCTAATGATATGTAACTTGCGAAATTTCGGCTGTTGGAGTTTGGTTACTTCCTCTTGTACATCTCTGTTTAATTTCTACATGGAACAGAACCCTGGTGATGGAGTATATCTCTACAAAAGCTTTTGTTTTCTAATCTTGTTTTCCATCTTAAGTTGGTGTCTTTGATGCCAAATCAGCGGGTAAGAACACGTCTCAAACACAACATTTTACAAATCAGTTCATTGACTACTTAAATGGTTACAAACTGATAGCACTTCTAAATAATTACATATTCAATACTGCGATAGAAATCAGCTTGTGATTTCAGTTACTAGAACCTGCTTGTTTCTCAACTACTTGAATTCCAATACATCTCAGAAACCCTTATGTGCATCAGAAAATGTTTTCAACATTTTTATCTGATCGGTACATTATTTCTCTTCTATGCACTTGTAGTAGCCATAGCTCCAAAATGAAAATGCTGAGGTAAACTTTGTGGGTCATTGGAACTTGCATCTTCATCTTCCTCTGTGTCCCACAGAAAACTTGCATATGCTGCTTGTACATGGCTGATATCATCATGGAAACACACACAATTGTTAGAATGACTTTTCAACATGTAAGGGGTCAACTTGATCTAAAAAGTACAACAATGATCTGAACTGAATGTTATGAATGAAGCAGATGACAGTGTATCTGTACCTGTCATCAGGAGAAGCTTGTACTGCTCTTTCAAAATAGCTAGTGGCTCTTTCTTCATCATGATGTAGCTCCCAAACTAGTTTTCCATACTGTGATAGAACTTCTCCATCATTTGGATCTGCTAGTATGGCTCTGGAATAATACTCCTCTGCGCCTTCACGGTCTTTTTTGCTCTGTCAAACCAACACAAAATCAATTTCCCAATCATCACCAATAGTATAGTATAGTATCAACAAACAAAACCAAGTTTTGGTGTTGAAAATGAATAAAAGTAGTGAAAATTGCATGCTAGTCAGCTATATACCAAATTCAGATTTTCAACAATTGAGAGCTATACTTTGAAACAGAAGGAAATAGAAGTTACCTGATACAAAAACTGAGCATAATTCCTCAGAAACAATGAGTTCCCAGGATTTTGCTGCACCATTTTCTTGTAGTATTCTTCCACTTTATGATTACTATCTCCATCATTCCCTCGAGATCCCATGGAACTATAATCACCACCTCCATTGCCTCCTCTGCACCCACCATCTATGCCATCACCACTCACATCAACACCAAGACCTTTTGCAAGATACATCTCTTTATTACCAAAACTCACCTTGCAAACTCTATCAATCACCTTCACTTCTTCAGTCTGCATCATACCACTGCTACTATTCAGCATACTGAACTCATAACCTTCATCTTCAATATCACTTTCCTCGTCTTCATCTTCTTCTTCTTCGCGCAAACCTGTATGCTTAGAAAGAGAGAAAGATGGAATGGTCTCAAGTGCTAACGATCTTCGCCTCACTGGATACCTCTTAGAAGAAGAGTCCATATAATTGAATCTGTCTTCATTGTTATTGTTGCAAGTAGAAAAGGCTAAGTCTTCCAAGTTCCCTTCAGATTGAACTCTTCTAATCAACCCTTTCTTTTGCCTTTCAAGATCATAAATTGAAGGTGAGATTGGAGAAGAACTGCATGAGATCTTGTTACTGTGATGATGATGTTGGAGTGGTAGATGCTTAAGTGCATGACATGATTCAGGATGAAGAGTATGACTATGATGAATAGGACTATCTGTGAAGGAACTTGAAGATAGGAGAGAACCAAGAACTGGTGTTGATGAACTTCTTAGCAACATGTTTTCTGATTGGTTTATGATGTTTGAGGATAGATCACTTTTATGTGGTTGTTGTCACTTGATCCTGTTACAAAATGTAGAAAAAAAACTAAGAAATTACTACATATAAAGGAAAAAACTAGAAAACTAATTGACATGCAAAGTAGTGATGGAGAGATGTAAAGGAGAAAAAAGCAATACCCTTTGAAGATTATGGAGAGT
Source organism: Trifolium repens (assembly GCA_030408175.1). Taxonomy (NCBI): domain Eukaryota; kingdom Viridiplantae; phylum Streptophyta; class Magnoliopsida; order Fabales; family Fabaceae; genus Trifolium; species Trifolium repens. Next base: position 48,407,059 of record CP125848.1, read on the forward strand.
CCTTGATAATGATGAGCCTTAGAGCAAGATCAGATGGTGAGAGTTGGAGAGGAAAGATATTTGTAGCAGTAGAAAACAAATGAAAAAAACTTTATTTTATAAATAAAATAAATAAACCAGATCCTTATATAAGGGAGAGGATTGTAGCAAGTGGTTGAATATGTTAACCTTCTTGCGTGAATATGAATAGTATATAATATTTTGTCACAAAATAAATAAATAAATAGTTTATTTATGTATTGAATGAGTGGTGGAGGAGAAGGATTTTAGATCACAATTTTGATATGATTTTTAACTCAAGTTGGAACAAAGCAAAATATCAATTTGATGAGTTGTTTTGGTTGGTTAAGGGGACGGTCCATATGAAAAGTACTTGTAAAATGTCACTGTCTTTCTCATTTAAAACTAAACATTAAAAAGGTGATGATAAAGCAGAAAATCATGTATTACTGTACTGTTACACCTACCAAGGAAGGGTCATCTCATCAGTCATCACATGGAGAGCATATCTTCAAAATACAACTCTTCTCTTAACTGTCACGAGCATCTTTTATTGGTCGTACATGTTGCTAATTCTTATGGTAGATGGACTATACTATTTCTCACCAAAATTGATTACTAGTTGACACCTTATTATTACTTCAAGAAATTTTAGTTTTAGAGGGAAATTTAGTTGCAATTTCCTAACAATATTCATTGAATATTTTTGAAGTATATTTATTCGGTTTTGCTTTTTGATCTTTTGTGTATATATTTTCCAAAATTCTCTTAATTTATTTAGCATAATTCTATTTGACGCGTGTTTGTTTGAACTAAATGTTGACATTTTTCCCGTAAAGATTCTAACATTGATTATCATGTTGTGGAAGTATAGTCTATTTTGCTAGATCAAACTTCCGTCGTTTTTTGTAAATTTTTTTGGATCAGATAGTCTAGTGGTTAGTCTCATATATTTAAGTACGAAGAAGTGAGGAGTCTCAATTTTGAATCTAAACTCATCTATACTACAATAATAGCTAGGTTGAATGGAGGAAGACTTTTCTTAAATAAGTCTATGTTATGCTAATATGCTATATATTGATTGAGACCACAAACTAAAAAATGCTAAAATTAAAAAGATAAATTTGCAAATAAACTCACAATATTCATTAATAATAACATACAACAACCCAAATATGCAATATGAAGATACTAAAGTTATTGATTTAATGGATCGAAGACGATCTATCAAGCTAAACTAAATAAATACTGCAACGCTTATCAAAAAAATAAAAATAAATACTGCAACAAAATGGGAACGAAAAATATAACATCACATTAAAACGATGAAATCAAGAGGAAAAAAAAGGATTTGCATTAAAAAAAGATTTGAATCAACCATGAGGACGGATTATCATATTTCATCATCTCAATATTATAATGTAAGTTTATAAGTAAATCATATATAAGTGGAGTCTAATAAATTGTAATAATTGGATGATGAACATGACATGACCCCTCATGTTTGATTCAAACATGAGAGGATCCAAATCTTTTTAAAATATGTGAACATGTACAGAGTCATTAGATTAGTTTCATGTATCATAAGAAACACAGGAGATGAAAAACAGGAGGATCATGAATCCTCTAAAAGCTACAAAGATTGTTTGAAATAGCAACATAACCCCTTTGCCTAAAAGTTGCTACTTACACAACCTTCATATCCTATTAAATTGGTTGGACATATTCAACAATCTTTGAACAGACCCTAAGAAATGTACACAAAAGTTGATAAGCTACCTCACAAAACAAAAGTTTCTTTTTGCTAGTATACTAATTACTAACCAATAACCATACACAAAACATGTTTTGTTAGTATCATTTTCCATAACTGGAAGTTAAAAGATGATTTATTACAGAATCAAGCACAAAATTTCTTCCCATCCAGGACAATCTCTATTTTGTCCTGCAAAAGCGGTATAACAGTACAAATAAAAAAAACAGTCAACCATAAAATAAGCTAATGATTCAACTTTTAACTTACATGTGACATTGAGTGGTATTTTTTTTAACTTACATGTGACATTGAGTGGTATGCTTCTTTTATTATTTTTCATAGGAAAATAGACGGTTTTGAGTTTTTTTTTTAATCTAGAATCACTCTCAATGCATGTTTTTTATCCATCCTTTAATCTAAATAAGTGGTTCACAAATAAATTGGATTTATATTTTGTGATTTCGTCGTCTTGATACAAATTTGTTTGTCTTTTTCTTTCTTTTTTTAAATATCTTGATGAAGTGTTTGTTCGATTTTTCATCTTGTGTGATGTTCGTTTAACTCAAATTGATAGATAAACTATACCGATTACTAGGTCGTCAACGTTATTGATCTAGAGCATTTACCTTAATTTTGCCATATTATTTATAAGCATGAGTATGTTATTCTATGCTATACAATTTTGTTCGCATATTAATCCTTTTACATTTTTAATCATATTGAATTTGTGTTTGTATTTTAATGTACTTTACAAATTTATATAAATTAATACTATCATTTAGTTTAATAAAAAAATAATCATAGTATTAATTATTCCATAAAAAAATAAATAAAAAACTATTAATTAGTTATCCAGTAAAATAAATATATTCTATCGATGTAATTAATTTTAAAATCATATATTTATAATGTCATACAATAAATAGTTGTAATAAAGTGATTTGATATAACATCGGAGTTTGTGCAGTTAACTACTCGAAAGTTTAAAAAATGTTATTTTTCAGTTTAAAATTTTCTTTATGAAAGTTGAATATTGAGTGGTATCCTATTTTCTCTTACTAATTATCCTTTCTTTTTTTGTCAAATTAAGGATAAGAATTCACTAACTTTAGTCCTAAAAAGTTACTCTAACTTTAAATATATTTGGACCATTAGATAAATCCTACGATTTCTATGCTGACACGTGTCATATATTTGTTTTCTTTCTAAAAAACCGGTAAAATATGTGTTCTGCAAGTTTCCGTCTTGTCCCTTTTTACTTGATGCCATCGCCAAAGTTAGCCACCGGACCACCCAAAAATCTGACCACCACTATCAACTCCGACCAACACCATGGTTGTAGATCTTGCTTCAAAAAACTATGGTTGTAGATCCAACTACCACAATCATTTCAAATTTCCAGATCAAATTTATTAGAGGTGATAGTTGCTATGGTGGTTAGAAACAAAGAGAGTGGCAGTGGTCGGCGACGGTGGTGACACAAGTGAACGACCGACAGAGGTGAGAGTTTGGTGGTGGATTTTTTTTTTTTTTGTGTTCAGATGCATCCATTTACATTTAAGAGAAGGGCGCGTGGCTAGTTATAGTAAACACGATTAATCAAACGCAAGATAATGGCCCAAAGTCACATGCCATTCCCGCGTTAAAGGCAGAGAATAGCGATCCGTCAAATTAATTGATTATCCTTTGTTCAGAGAAGTGTATGTTTGGTTCCACTTCTCGAGTAGCCAGAATTGATTCTTGACGTGTAGAATTGATTCTTGACGTGTAGAATTGATTCTGTCTTGTTTAGTTTCTCAAAAGTAGAATTGGTTTTGACCACTTTAACTTAAAATCAATTTTGAACAGAATCAATTTTACAAATCAATTCTATCAAAATCAATTCTCGTCATCGCAGAACCAAACATACACGAAAAAAATTAACCTAATTTTCTTTTTGTTACATCAATACAAAGTATACAACCACGCACCAATACACCGTACGTATGACCGTATACGTATCTCTTCCCTCAACCACAATCACTTCTTTTTTGTTGCTGGTATCGCTTTCTCCTTCGTCTACGAAAACAGATACAAGTTTTGATGTTTTAGCCACCAAAACGCGGTTTCATACAAAATCAAATTAATTAATTCTAGCAGCTTACACTACCTCTTTCTCTGTAACTTAGGGTTTTCATTATTCTGCTTCTTTTCCCCCTCCATTTTTAATTTTCTTATTCATATTCAACTCAACTGAACAGAACATCGCAATTTCTTCTTAGTTCGAATTTCGGTGGTTCACAGAATCCAAGTGGCTTGTAGGGATAACTAATTTGTTGATTTATCATGTTGGCTAAGAGATTAAGCTCCTTCCTTAAACTCTCCCCTAAACCTCAGATTTCTGGGTAAGTTAACTTTTTTTCATTATTTTGTGATTTTTTCGTTATTTTTTCAGTTTTCTGATTCTATTAGAGGTAAATTTACATGTCTGTTTCTTGAAGGTTGCAAAATGTTAGGATTGAATAGAGTTGATTATATTGAAATATGATTAGTTATGATTATTATTTTGATTGGTTCAAATAGGATTGAATTGATTGGAATATGTCCATTCCCGTTGAATTTAATAGATGTATGATGTTTTTTTCTTCTCTGAATTTGGGGTGTGAGATTAAATTAGATAGAATCAATTTACTTTCACCAATTACATGATCATTTCATTTATTTAAGGGACGATGAAATCATGAAATATAACCTTTTATTTCATTTCATTGTTAATTTTCTATACCACATTAACAAGTTTAACCAATCCCTCTTTGAGCTGCATTGTGGGATGTGAACTCTAGTTCATGGTGCATCTTTGTTTCAATTTGCTAGGATGTGTTTGTTATTAAGATGCAATTCTGTGAATCATCTTAGCTAGGGGAAAAGACGAGGGGAGAGCCTATGTAATGTAACTAAACTCAATAGTCAATACTCAACACAAATAACGGAAGGGGAAAAGGGATCGATTGAGGAGGAGAGACTGTTCTATGCAATAGAATAAATGAGGAAAAAGAGTGAAAGGGTTCTTCAATACACTTAGAAATAGAAATAAATGAGAAAGATATAAATTATACAAATTTGAAATTTAACACAATTATCAATTTAAAATAGGTTAACAATATCTTTTATGCAGTTTTGTTAAATAGAGGAATTTGAACTAATCTCTATTGCTCCGTGATACGCTATTTAGTACAAAATGTTGTCAAATAGCGGCTATAACACTGTTGCATATTTTATGCGATTTGTGATTGACAACACTGATTTTATGTAACCTTTTGAATTTATTATAAAAAAAAATTATAATATGAGTATTACGAAACATATATTACAAAAATCGAACAACCATAGTTATGAATCTCGGATTGGAGTGCAGTGGCTGACCCTAAACAACAAGGGCTGAGTTTAATAATGTGCAGAGAATTAGATATCAAACAACAGAGACCAGACACGTTCATAAAATTTGAGGGAGGTGAGCTTGAAAGTAATCCCCAAAGTTGGCTGGACAAGTGGTGGGCATTTGGTCCGTTGGCTGAAATGAAAGAGGTCGCAGTTTGTGTTCATTGACCTAGAACATAAATCTAATATTACTTCTAGAAGGGCAGATGAGGAAAAAACCAATAGAAAATGGGTTTAACAACTCACAAAAAGGGTAAATATGAATTTTCCCCACATGTGAAGATTGGTGACCATGGTTTTATTTGATAGTGGCTGTGACTGCTGCTATTGAAAAATGCAATGCTATGGAAGTCTCTGGCCACTGTGCACCAATTCGCTGCTATAGCCATACCGAAGAGTTATTAAATTAATGGAAGCTATTACCTGACCAATGATAAGATAATTTACTTAAATTCTATTGTATATCACTTCTCTGTATTTCATTCTATCCCATTCTCAGCAATCAGTATGTATCCAAATTGTGCTTAGAAACTCATTCATACACTCACGCAGGGTAAAATCAGTGATTGAGATTATAGTAAATTGAGTCCTAAACCAAAAGGGATAATACTTATTCTTCAAGTTTAGCTGGAAATTTCCAGAAATAAAAAACATAAAGTACTCTATACTGTTACTTTGTTGAAATTAAAATCATAATATCAATGGTCCTTGATTGTAACTACAAATTTTAAATCATTGCAGTGCTGTGAAGAATGCGGATGAACAACAGAATAAATATTTTGGTCGTAAGGCAGTGTCGTTTGTTTTGATTACTATTACTGGTGGTGTTGCTTTGAGTGCTCTTGACGACCTTTCTATCTATCATGGTTGTAGCAGGTAAATATCAAGTTTTATGTGTTATTTGTACTTTAATTTCAAGGAATGCATTTGGCAATAATGAGAAACTCTTTTAAGAATTGTGTTCTAGCTTTTGACATACTGTGGTTTAGACTTTAGAATAAGAAGCGCTGAACAGGCCTTACAATTTAATGTACATTGTTTATGGTATTTCCTATCCTATATCTACCGTCTTTGGTAAAAACTGAAAGTTGAATATTCTCTTTTCCCCTTCTACATAACAACAACTAATAGTAATGATGGTTATATCCAGAGGGCAATAAATCTGATAGGTAAGCTCAGCTTCCAAGTTTGTAGTATCTTTTGTTTCAACATTACTTCATAGCTTTTTAATTTTCACACCATAGAAAAAAAAGCAGTGGATGCAAATCAGATCCGGAAGACTAAGAATAATTCTAAATTTTGTTTTCATTTTCCAGTTTTTTCTAATAATTACAAGAATATCACTTGGCTTTCACTTTGTTCCCTATTTTCAAAGATTAGTATAAGAAATTGTAATGTTCCTCGGGCACAATTTCCTGTACAGAACATTAAAAGTAGGAAATATTTTCTCGTAAAGGGGCCTTAAGACATTTGTTCTTGTCATTTTATACAAACTTCCAGCATTACCATTATAGCATCCTTGTAATTTCACATAAATTATAGCAACTAACCCCTAGGCGGCCTTGGCGTATCACCATTTTCAAATTCTTTGCCCTCATCCCTCCAATTGAATACTATTATAACTTTTTTATCCACTTTCATTTTTTTCTTAGTAGATATTTGATAGTAAGCATCATGAAGTCGAAAACTTTTCTGAAATCCTAATACCAATCTTTATAAAATGGACCTTCTCAAATACTGCTCTTTATACTTCAAAATTCAAAATTTGTTCCTCACGGCGGCTACTAAATTTATTACCTGTGAAACTTGCAGCAAGGCCATGGAGAATGCAAGCAAGAACCAGGCAATAATAAATGCTATTGGAGAACCAATTGTTAAAGGTCCATGGTACAATGCATCTCTTGCAGTGGCTCACAAGAGGCAGTCTGTGTCTTGCTCATTTCCCGTTTCTGGACCCCTAGGCTCAGGTGTCTTACAGCTGAAGGCAGTCCGCAATGGAGGTTAGCAATTTGAATATTTATTTAATAATTTGTATGCTAATAATGTGTTTCCAAACTCTCGGTTAACTACATTTGTCTGTAATTAACTAATTATTACTGCCGTGATATGCATGTGGTTGCTTACTTCGACATATTATATTTTTGAATGTTGATTATTCTTAACATCATAAGATCTTCGTATAGTTGGGTACACTGGGGTGAGGTCAGTTTGATAATATTAATTTTTGGTATGGCTTTTCTGAAACAGATGACACTTGGTCTTCCTTTTTCCTTCCTCGTGATTGGGACATTTTAATCATGGATGCTCTTCTCCATGTACCTGGGAATGAGGAGAAGCAACAGACATTACGGATTAATCTCTCTCACAAGTTATCTCCTTCTTCTACTGCTTGCGCTGAGTGTGTAGCTTGTCCTTCCCAAAGATCAGAGGCAAAGTTGAGTTCCAATCAATAATAGTAAGCTTAAGTAAGCTTAAGTGGTGATTTGTATTTCAACTATAAAAAAATGTTACTGGTTTGAAACCTTTTACATGAGACAGAACAATAGGTATTATAATAGCAAGCTTAAGTGGCGAGGCGATCTTTCTTTCAACTATAAACAATTTTTTTTTAATATTTAACCTTTTACATAGTATTATTGTTTGTTTTCGGTGGAATAAATTTCAACGTTTCTTATGGTGTAATATGTAACATTATTCATCATTGAATTTTTTGATAAATGGTGGCTTGTCTGTTGTATTTTTTTGCTTGGTGACTTTGGTCCGTTGGTAGAGATATCACCAGCCTTCATTTTTCAGATCTCATTAGTTTATTGTTAGGCCTCACCTTGATTAATTACACAATAATATAAGATAATCCCTTATTGAAAATCGGATAAGCTAATCCTCTAGTACACAACTGTGTATAATTAAAATAAAAATATGCGGATAGTATACACAAACAAAAACATATGCATGTCGAAAGGGCCTGATGCTGTAGTTAGGAGAATATATTTCCCTCAATTGAGCATAATTCTATTTGATGCTTGTTTTATTAAATGTTTAACACTTTACCGGTCGAGATTTGAACAATGATTATCACATTGTGGGAACTTAGTCCATTTTGTTAGATCGAACTTCCGTCAATTTTTGTAATTTTTTTTTAATTAAATAGATTAGTGGTTAGTCTCACATATTTAAGTATGAATAAGTAACTTAAACTTCTCCTTTCAAAAAAATAAAATAAAAATAAACTTACACTCCTATACAAAATATCTCTCGCATCTATCAATTTGGCAACATTTAAAATAACAGTATGTGAATTAACAAAATATGAGTAAATCTCATGACAAAATATGATTAAAATCAAAACATAATTCAAAACAACATATGTCAATAAATGTTTTTTTGATGCAGTTAGGAGGCCCTGATAGTGGTCGTGTGGTTTATCGATCTCGAAAAGCGTGAGTTGCAAAATGTCTCCACATTTAATCGATAAACATTGATTGTTCTAGCTGAATTAGCTTTTTGTGTTTTTCCCTTTAGAGAAGGTAAGGATATCGAGATGGTCAACAGGGATGAAAAAGATGTCTTCATGAAAGGTACGAAGTCAATTGCTATCATATCTGGTGTTTTTCTTCTCAATATTTTAAAAACCATTTGTGCAATATAGTATTTGATAATTAAGAAAAAAGTCTATGGATAGTTAGTCGTGGAGTGTTCGCAGTTCGATTTGGATTAGTTTTGAGGCAAAAAGTCATCTGATCGAATAAAAAATTTATTCTTGTTTCGGTTTGATTTTGAACGACAAATTAAAAAAATCGAATCAGATTTAATTCAATTTTATGCGGTTTAATTTTTATCGGTTTTTTTATATCCAAATTGTAAATTGTCTGTTAATAATATATTAAAAGAAACTGTTAGTAAAAAACTTAAGGGTCATGTTAACTTGTGCCCTAAGGGCACATGATAATGTATTTTTATATGGAAACTTTGCATTTAATAAGCTAAGAAATTTAATGCATCAAAAGTAAAAACACAAAACATAATTTCTATATTTTTGTTCTTATCATGTGCTTTAAGGGCACAAGTTAACATTCTCCAAAACTTAATTTGTCCTCATCAATTTTGTTATTAATAATATAAAACCATTGATGTGCCCAAATACCAAAAGCTTAAGCTCTTAGGATTATTTCTAACAATTTTAATAATATTGCAAATCTTCTACCCTTAAATGAAATTTTACCTCTAAATATAATAATAATAATAATAATAATAATAATAATAATAATAATAATAATAATTAAAAGAGATACAAAACATAAAAATCTATTAACAATATATTAAAACAAACTACTAGTAAAAAATCTGATTTATTCTCATCAATTTTAATAATATTGTAAATCTTCTATCTTTAAGTGTAGTTTTACCTTTAAAGATAAGAATAATAAGAAAAAGATACAAAACATAGAAATAGGAAGAAAAAAAAGATACAAAACATAAAAATAGGAATAAAAAAATAGTTAAAGAAAATATACGCATAAAAATAGGAATGTAAACCAATGATAAAAGATAAGCATAAAAAATAATAATTCAATAATATATAACAACTTATAAAAAAAAAGAAGTTATAATAAATTTTAAAAAATAATAAATTTAAAAAAATAGAAGAAACTAATTAAATAAGATACGTGGGGAAAAAAGAAAAGATTATGCCAACTTATATATAAAAAAAGAAGGATAAAATTTATGTGCATTTGTTTAGGTGTTTTTTGTATGACTACATAGAACGCATGTTTCGTGGATATAAAAAACTTTGAAAATCATGAATTTGAGGAAATCATAATTTTTATGGTAAGGATCATATGAAAAACATCTAAAGAAATGCATTTAAGTTTTGTTCAAAAAGAAATATATGTCTACAATAAAAGATTAGGCTTAATTGCACTCTTAATCCCCTTATTTTTAAATCAAACATTTTTGTTCCCCTATTTTTGATTTGGCAGTATCTATGTGGAACGAATAATTTTTTTGGAAAAATAGATAAAATAAACAATTTATTAAATAAAAAATAAAAAGAAATTATAAATTCATATAAGGGGTTAAAATTATAAATTTTAAATTTCATTCACATCATCAAATAATTACATAATACATGTAAAAACAAAAAAAAAAAAAATTACAAAATTAAGAAAATTTATAAAAACAAATTATTCATAGTTTTTTTCTTCCTTTGAAAATCATTGACGGTGGCTACTAAGGGCACACGTTATGGTGCATAAGCCATTTTTATGTACCGTGCATAAATACTCAAAATCAGGCCCGGCCCAATGACATGTGCCACATGTGCCATGACATTGGGCCTCAGAAAAATTTAGGCCTCAAACAAAAATTATATACTTACAGTATTAGTAAATAAGGAGGTACAAAACGTAAAGTATTTCTTTATACTGTGAAGCCCAACCTCTCAGGCCCAGTTTGTCAAAAGCAAAAAAGAAGGAAATTGTCATGGTCTGCACAATTAGGCCCAGATTTTCAAAAGAAAAAATAATTAAAAGAAAAAAAAAAGAGAAAAATGAAGTCCACCGCCATCACTATTAATAAAAAACACAAGTAAAAAGTCTCAATTTTACAATTTGAAATTCTTACAATTTTAAACTAAAACTTTTATTTTTATGTTAATGGCAAGGATGATTATTTTTTTTGTTATTTGCAATTTAAATCGTATGTGATTTTTTTTAAAATTGATTTTTTATTTTTTTTATAAATTAAGGGCCACTTTTAATATTTGCACATGGCCTTCAAAAACTCGGAGACGTGCCTGCCCAAAATGGTTTTCTGTGATAGTGGCTGTGACTGCTGCTATTGAAAAATGCAATGCTATGGAAGTCTCTGGCCACTGCGCACCAGTTTGCTGCTATACCCATATCGAAGAGTTATTAAATTCATGGATGCTATAACCTGACGAATGATAAGATAATTTACTTTAATTCTATTGTATATCATTCTATCCCATTCTCAGCAATCATTATGTATCCAAATTGTGCTTAGAAACTCATTCATACACTTACTCAGGTAAATTGAGATTATAGTAAGTTGAGTCCTAAAACAAAAGAGATAATACTTATTTTTCAAGTTTAGCTGGAAATTTCCAGTACTCTTTACTGTTACTTTGTTGAAATCATAATATCAATGGTCCTTGATTGTAACTACAAATTTTAAATCATTGCAGTGCTGTGAACAATGCGGATGAACAACAGAGTAAATTTTTGGTATGGCTTTTCTGAAACAGATGACACTTGGTCTTCCTTTTTCCTTCCTCGTGATTGGGACATTTTAATCATGGATGCTCTTCTCCGTGTACCTGGGAATGAGGAGAAGCAACAGACATTACGGATTAATCTCTCTCACAGGTCATCTCCTTCTCCTACTGCTTGCGCCGAGTTTGTAGCTTGTCCTTCCCAAAGATCAGAGGCAAAGTTGAGTTCCAATCAATAATAGTAAGCTTAAGTGGTGATTTGTATTTCAAATATAAACAAATGTTACTGGTTTGAAACCTTTTACATGAGTCTGAACAATAGTATTATAATAGCAAAGCTTAAGTGGCGAGGTGATCTTTCTTTCAACTATTAACAAATTTTTCTAATTTTTAACCTTTTACATGAAGTATTATTGTTTGTTTTCGATGGAATAAATTTCAACGTTTCTTATGGTGTAATATGTAATATTATTCATCATTGAATTTTCTGATAAATGGTGGCTTGACCTTGATATCATTAGTTTATTGTTAGGCCTGACCTTGATTAATTACACAATAACAATAACATAAGATAATCCCTTTTGAATCAGATAAGCTAATCCTCTGGTGCACAACTGTGTATAATTAAAATAAAAATATACATATGAAATTGTACGATATTACCTTGATATTTATAACCAAATAAATATATTTAAATCTAAAGTAAATCCTTTAGGTATAGGCTTACCAAACCTACTTATTGAGATATTTTCTAAACAAATTAAAATATAAAAATAATGCATATCTTAAAAGATATTTTTTCTATTCTAACACACATAAAAAATACATATGCATGTCGAAATATATTTTCCATAGGTTCCCTCAATTGAGCATAATTCTATTTGATGCTTGTTTAACTAAATGTTTAACACTTTATCGGTCGAGATTCGAATAATGATTATCACGTTGTGGGAACTTGGTCCATTTTGACAAATTTCCGTCAATTTTTGTAATTTTTTAAAATTAAATAGTCTAGTGGATAGTCTCACATATTTAAGTATAAATAAGTAACTTATACTTCTCCTTTAAAAAAAAAAACTTAACCTCCTATAAAAAATATCTCTCGCATCTATCAACTTAACAACTTTTTAAATAACAGTAAGTGAATTAACATGAGTAAATCTCATATTAAAATATGAGTAAAATCAAAACATAATTCAAAACAACAGATGTCAATCCAATAAATTTCCAAAAACAAAGATTTATATGCAATACTTCCCAGGAAGCCCCTCACAACCAGTCAAATTAATTGAGATTTGAAGATCGTTTCATAGATACTAGATTTCTTAAGTAATATTTAGTCAAACTAATTTAGATTGAACCGTTAAATTATGAAAAGTCCCACTAGTTGAAGATTGTTTCATAGATACTAGATATTTTAACATAATACACATTAATACATAATAATAGTTTTACAAATATAAAAAACCCTACTTTTACTTGAGAATTTATAAGAAGCGGTTTTTTAAGCATTAGTCTTGATTGGGACTGTATAACTTTTATAGGTGGTTTGGAGATTTTCTTCATATTTCTTATTTTTGAATTGTTAGGATATATAAATGATTAGTCTTGATTGGGAATTGTTTGGATTGTTAGGGTTAATGATAGAACATCTGTTTGGATTGTTTGATCAAAAGTTTGGATTGGTACCCCTGCATTCTTCATTCCCTCACATTCTTCATTCCAACTCGAACAACTCTCAAACTCTCAACTCTCCCGCATTCTTCATTCCAACTCGAACAACTCTCAAACTCGAGAACTCTCAACTCTCTCTCAACTCTCTCGCATTCTTCATTCCAACTCGAACAACTCTCAAACTCGAGAACTCTCAACTCTCTCGCATTCTTCAATGACAACAACAACACTTCAATGTTTTGCATGTAAGGCATACTTCTTCGATGCGATTGTCACCACCGAATCTCTTCCTAATTGTCGAATCTGTAATCGCAACAATCTCAGCATAGTTGCAGATTTCGTCGATGTTAAATTTCTTAATCAGGTTAGTCGCAACAATCTCTTCCTATTTGTCGCAACAATCTCTTCCTAACTGTGACTATTGAATGAAATTTATGATTAGGATTGAATACGTTATGTTTTCTAGTTATGTTAATCTATTTATGTTGAAATTTATGATTAGGATTGAATGTTTTCTATTTATGTTGAAATTTATGATTAGGATTGAATATTTTCTATTTATGTTAATCTATTTATGTTGAAATTTATTATTAGGATTGAATAAGTTATGTTAAGTTAATCAGGTTCATCGCTTGAAATTTATGATTAGGATTGAATACGTTATGTTTTCTATTTATGTTGAAATTTATGATTAGGATTGAATGTTTTCTATTTATGTTGAAATTTATGATTAGGATTGAATATGTTATGTTTTCTGTTTATGTTGAAATTTATGATTAGGATTGAATGTTTTCTATTTATGTTGAAATTTATGATTAGGATTGAATACGTTATGTTAAGTTAATCATGTTCATCGCTTAAAATTTATGATTAGGATTTAATACTTTATGTTTTCTATTTATGCTAATCAGGTTCATGTTTTCTATTTATGTTAATTTCATCGCACTATCGTTTTATTTGTATCTCATTCTTTTTCCTTCTTTTTCGATATTAAAATACATTAGCCTTTTAAGGAGGAAGTGCTGGACGAGGATGATGGCGGTTCATTCACACCTTATGTGAGTTAAACTCTATAATTATTGAATATTGAATAATTCAGTCTGATGTTAAATATAATATTATTCCGTGTATGATTAATTTTTTTTTTTATTAAAGCAATTGTCCCGTGTATGATTAATTTTTTTTTATTAGAGATCAACACTTTTTTTTTTTGACAAAATTATTGATCAACATTTGTCCTGTGATGTTTTAAGTATAATGTCAAATATTTACCCCGTAATTATTATAATATATATTCATCAATAATGCACTTCTTCTATATTTTTTTATACAAGAGTAAACAAAAATAGAACATTGCTACCACGAGAAAAAATAAATCAAATAGTTTAATCTAAAAAGTAAATATTTTCTTATAGAATGTTTAATGTATAGAATGTTTAATGTATTTTCTTAAATTTATAGAATGTTTAATGTATCTAGACTATGCTATGACTAGATACATCAAACATTTTATAAATTATAAAAAGTAAATATTTTCTTATAAAAAGGACCAGAGGCTACCAAAACCCAAGCCTTGATTAAACAAACATGTAACATTCTCCTTCAGTTTTCTTGTAAATAGAATGTTATAGGAAAAGAATTTCTTATATATAATTTTAATTACACGAAATAAAATAGTTTTAACACATATATTTATAATATGCAAAATGGGGACAAAAAGGAGATAGAATTATAAACAGAAAATGAAAATCCTTAAATATAGTTAGCATGTTTAATAATTTCACAATTAAAACTGAATCACAAAATACATTTGATGCAACTTGCACCCACATCGGCTAAGTTTCTTCTAGCATCAGCCTCGAGAACAGAACCACTAGAAATCCACCTACCATTGAAAAGAAAAAAGGAATTAAAAAGATTTTTTCTCTCTCCTTTATCTTGTGCTTCTATCTACATTTTAATCTACATGGGTTTTATCCGACCTTTTCCTACTCCTGTTTCATCGCCAATGAAGAATTCAACCTATAACCGCTTTGAGCGTATAGAAAGTGTCTCTGGCAAACATAACGCACCGTCTCACGTTGTAACCATGATAAAGCCTCCAAATTCATCCTAGGCTCATAAGTGATGCGAGGAAGCTTCACTGTACACAATAACAATGTTTCCACGATCCGCATTGGGTGGGGAGGTAGGAGCAATTGTTTTTCATCTCGTGGCCGCTGCACAACAAAATCCATCATTCAATTAAATAATCACTTATTTTATTTTTTTGAACAAGATAATCACTTATTTTATGTATGAGTGACTCACATAATCGGTGAATGTCTCCAAACCACGGTCATGATCTTCCATTAGATAGGTAAAGCTGCTAACTAAAGTAGTCAAAATCAGTTATTTTTTCTTCTTTTGTATTTTTCTCTTGTTTTTCCTTTTATTCATCTTGCATACATTAGTAAAAATAAAAGAAATTTGTACAAATTCACAGAGAACATTGCTACTATGATAAAAAAATCAAATAGTTTAATGTAAAAATTAAATATTTTCTTATAGAATGTTTAATGTATAGAATGTTTAATGTATATATTTTCTTAAATTTGTAGAATGTTTAATGTATTTAGACTATGCTATGACCAGATACATCAAACATTTTATAAATATAAAAAATAAATATTTTCTTATAATAAGGATCAGAGGCTACCAAAACTCAAACCTTGATTAAACAAACATGTAACATTCTCCTTCAGTCTTCTTGTAAATAGAATGTGATAGGAAAAGAATTTCTTAAATATAATTTTAATTATACGAAATAAAATAGTTTTAACACATAGATTTATAATATGCAAAATGAGGACAAAAAGGAGATAGAATTATAGATAGAAAATGAAAATCGTTAAATATAGTTAGCATGTTTAATAATTTCACAACTAAAACCGAATCACAAAATACCTTTGATGCAACTTGCACCCACATCGGCCAAGTCTCTTCTAGCATCAAATGGAACCACTAGAAATCCAAATATTTAAAGTTGAACAATCCTTTTGCGACAAATATAAATTTGGGCACTTGTCTATTTTCTTAGTCACAAATTAATTATGGTGTCTTAGCTGTCATTCTTTTTAAAATAAAGTACAGTAAAATGTATATTATGTATGCCATTTATATTAAGTGAATTCAAAGCTGACATATTTTTCTTTAATATACATTATACTTTCTACTATACACTTCAATCTAGACCCATAATTAATTGTCCTTAATAGACCGAAGGAGACTGGCTCAGAAGATGGGAAAACGAGTTCGACAGGGTGTAGTTTCCTATATCGACCCTTTTTCTATTCACAAATAGAAAAACTTAACTCAATAATTTTAAGTCAAATTAGAACAAAAATTAAAATTAAAATTATGCAAATAATCCAAAAACCTTCTTTTCCTTCTCCACTTGCATTTTGACATAATCTTTTTTCAGCATCTTAAGCCTTTTTCAGCCTCATCCAACTCTTCCTTTAATTTTTGTAGTCGAAATCATTAGAATTCAAACAATTTATTGAAAAGATAAGATTTTTTTAGTGCAGAAAAGATTTAATTTTGCCAAGAAAATATTCATGTTTTCGTAGACAATAACAGTGTATTTTAATCCATCCAAAGAATTTAAGAGAAATATAGTATTTTTTAAAGGAAATAACAAATTAATTTTTAGTGAGATAAAAAAGGGCAAAACTTAAGTGCATTTTTATAGGTGTTTTTTGTATGGTTCTTAACATAAACTATGATTTCCTATTATTTTCTCAAAGTTTGTTATATCCAACGAAAATAAATAAGAAGAAAAATAAGGGAAATACTCCTTTATGTAACAAGGGTAAACCTTAAGTGAAAAATAGGTTCATAGTGACTGACAATGGGTATAATCGATAAAATCTAACCTTAAATTATCAAAACAACAAGTAATTTAAAATATTCATAAAATAAAAGTAATTTGAAACATTTTTTTTTCTAAAACGACGGAGGGAGTATTTTTTGAAGGGAAATAACAAATTAATTGTTAGTTAGATAAAAAAAAATGGGGCAAAAGTTAAGTGCATTTTTTAGGTGTTTTTCGTATGATTCTTAACATAACAAACTATGATTTTCTCAAAATCACAATTTTCTCAAAGTTTTTTATATCAACTAAAAGTAAATTTCATGTTCAGAATCATACGAAAAAGAACCTAATTATGCAGCTGAATTTTGTCCATAAGAAAAAATAGATTTTTTCTAGATTTTAATTAAATATTTGTGGATTGTTTATCCAACAAGCAATAGAAATTAACCACGTAAATAAATTGCAACCGAAGTAAAAGTTTGTTTGAAAATAATACATGCATAGCTAATTATCTAGTTTGTTTTAATTATAACTATTTCTAATAATACTCTACCAAAAAAACATATATCTCCAATATTTTAAGGGATACATATATGCCTCGCAAATTTTTTATCAAAGAAATTTAAATAAACCAAAAAATTGAGATTAAAATACACACAATTATAGCTAAGTAGTTGTATTTTTAATATGAAGTTTATCCTTTATCTCTTTATATGTTATCCTTTATTTTTAGTTTATTATGACGCTTGTGTATATATACACATCATAGTTTTATGTATAAGAAATTACTGGAGTATATTGCAATACATAGTTTTCTTACTTATTTTTTTTACCGATATGGGAAGTTGTTGATCGAGAAAAGACCAACAATGATGATAACAGAAATAAGATGAAGAGTGACTTTGCGTCAAAAATAAAAGAGACTAAGAATGAAGGTGTCCTCGTCGGTGAAGCTAAGAAAGTCACAAAACGTCATGCCCGAAGTGTTTTTCACGTGTTCAGTTTAGCAATGCTTACAACTCCAACTTAAAATTAGGTACGGCCGCTCCAAAAACCATACAGATCAAGCTAAAGGTTTAGTATTTAAAATTTTAGTCACAAAAAAACCTTCAATTTAGTTATATATACTAGCGGCCGTTCCGTGCCCGTTTGTGCGATTGACATTCTCTGTTGTGCTAATATAGATAACTATTTAATCTCTTTTTTATTGTGTTTAGTTAATTGATTATTACTTAACCTTCTTTTTTGTTGTGCTTATTAAGAAAAAAAGATAATATTTTCTTACTAAAAAAAATTGTTAACCTCCTTTATTGTTGTGATTAATTACTAAGAAAATATATATATTTTAGTGAAAATATATATATTTGAATAGAATGAAGAACAACAGTGACAATAAAAAAATTTCACGCGAAAGGAGATAAGGAGATATTCCCTATATATATATGTGCGCGTGCGCACTGTCAAAAAAAATATATGTGTGTGTAATACGTATAATGATTAATTAAAAATATTTTATTAGATCTGCCCTTAGGTTGGATGTTATTTTATAATGATCCATAAAACATTGTTTTTGTTTTAACTTTTATATATGATATGATTAAGGTTCTATCAATTCCAAGAGTAACACTTTTCAACCTATTTATTTTTTGACCAAGTTTATACACCCATTTTGATCACACGTTTACCTGACTTTGATTTTTATTTTATTTTTTAACCAAAAAGTGGACTTTGATCTATTTTAATGCAGTTCAAATGAATCTCATATTGCCCTTGTTAAAATTACTTGTTAAAATTACTGGGATTTAAGCGATTTATTGAAAAGTTATGATTTTGTCAAGAACACATTCATGTTTTCGTGGACAAATATCACAATGTTTATACTCTATATATAATCCGCCCAAAAAGAGTTTTTTTTTTTTTCAAATAAGAAAAAATGTACCACTATTTTGTCCTTAAGCATATATCACATTTATCTGTTTTTCATTGTTACGATGTATGTGTATTATTCATTGACTAAAAAGTGTAAAGAAAATTCTTATATATGATGTGATGTCTATGATAGATAAACTTTTAGGAGATTTAGCAAGTGTAAATATTGATATGTTCATGCCAAAATCACACATAATTAAGAAATTAAATATCTTGAGGCATAGTTTTGGTACAACAAGAATCATGTCTAGAGACTACAGATAACTCGATTAAGTATGGTTTTGTTGCAATTCTACATGTCCCAAAATCAATTTTGTGGTGAAAATGAAAAAAAAATTGTGTTTGGCTATTCACCAAATACAAACTCGATTAAGTAAGAAAGTGAAGTTAAGGTGATCAAGTACTGCCATGCGAGCGCAATTTTTAGTTGAGTATAACCCCAAATAAAATATATTTAATACACATATAAAAGTGAAAAAAAATTAAATAATTTAATCATATATTTTAATATTAATTATTAATAATTTTATTTTTAATTTTTTAAAATTATTTATGTGTGCGTAACATCTTTTATTTGGTGTTGTACTTAGGCAAGTATTCCTCGGCAAATAAATCTCATGTGTATCTGTTAAATTTTTGATTTATTTTAGTCTCTATAAATATTTCAAATTTAATTTATATAAAAAATATTGTAAATTTTAGTCATCTTTACTATATTATATTTTAAACATATATTTCATGTAATTTCTTTTATTTTTTTAATAAGGATGAATTAAATGTGAATTTAGTGTTTTTAGTGCTTAAAAATTCATATTTAATTCATCATTTGTTAAAAAATTTAATATAAAAATGGAAAAGAATTTTATAATTTTTTAAATACTCATAAAAAAATTCATTTGAAAATTTGAACATTACACATGAGTTAACTTAAAAATAAAGGCAAAGTCGTGACGGAGAATATTTTGGGACCAAAATTTGCTGAAATTTTCTATAAGGTTTTAACAAAAATTTGAAATATTTATAGGAACAAAAAATTTATTTAACCCAAAATCAAATTGAGAAACCAAAAAATGGTTTATAAAATTGGTAAACAAAACTTCATTTAAGCGCAAGTATAAAATGGTTTTACGTTTAAAAATTAAGTATAAAATGGTTATTCCATCATAAAACTTAATTTAATCTTTTACGTTTAAAAAATTTCAAGTTCGTTCGACACGTTATTAGAGTTACAATAAGATAATTTTTTTAGTCAATTTTTTGTTTAAATCGTCTACATAGATAACTTAATTTTATACATGGACAACTTAAGAGAATGTCACGTGAAAATTTTAGACAAAATTAACCCAAAGTTTGATAGAAATAAGAAACTTATAACACATATAGGGGAGTGAACATCATTAACTATTACAATTTTGTACTTTTTACAAATTTAGAAAGAAAAAAAATACAAATATACTTCTATTTTAACTTCTTAGTACAAGTGTCTTCAGAATACTCTTTAAAAAAAATATTTTAAAGAAATTATTTATTAACAAAATTTCAATATGTCAATTTTCAATGTATTGATTCTACAAGTTTTTATTAAAACTTAGGCTAAGTGGAACCAAGAATCTTTAAGTTTCATATTTGTAAAAGTTAAGGCTTTAATTTTTTTAAATAACAAATAAATTTTTAAATTTCTAACTTCTTTCACCATTGTCATTTTAGTTATCTTTCGTTATAAAAATGTGTTACATAGGTACCCTTCAAGTTAATATCTTCAAATCTGTGTCTTTTTTTTTTATCAAAATATCTACCATAATAAAAATAAACTTAACTACTACGATGCAACAACTTAACAAAAATTAACCAAAAAATAATAATCAAGAAGTTAAAAACGCAAATGATTTATTTTTTTTATTTAAAAAAGTTATAGACTTAACTATTACAGTTAAACTTAAGACCCTCACGAATGTACATTCTAATAGACATTTGAATGCATTACTTTGACTAAAAGTATAATAAAGTGCAAAAATACACTTTTTTAATTTTATTTTTTTTTCTTTCTCAAACAACAAATAAAAAGGAACGGAGAGAGTATTAATTTGTTATATTAGGCATTATTAGAAGCGCAAACATTCTTTGTTACATTCTTTGTTAAAAGTCACATCATTGTACCAATCGTTAGTTGGTTCAGTGGTGATTGGCGCTGAACTTGGTAGGGAGGACCACGGTTCGATCCCCCTCAACTGCGATCGGGAGGGGCTGGAACCACTTGATACCAGAACTGACCCCCAAATCAGATTCAACTGGTGGTGAAAACCAAAAAAAAAAAAGTCACATCATTGTTGACTTTAATCACCTGCTCTCAGTTACATTCTTTGTTAAAAGTCGCATTATTGTTGACTTGAATCACCTGATCATTAGATGGGGTATATGAGATACCCATAATAAAATCAATAGTCGTTAAATTTCTTTTAATATTTTTGATCTTATCATTAAATTTTTGCTTTTGCCTTTTATAATACTTTTGAGGATGGCTTTTCACTTGGATTGGAGTCTTTGTTACTACGTATTTTTGGGAGATATCTTTCTAATTTCCCTTATAGCCATGTAAAAGACCCTTCAAGAACCGCCCGAAAATCAATAACCAAAATTCGATGTTAATCACAAATAAAAATAAAAATAAAGATTACATAAATATAGTAAGCAATTAAACGAATAAACTTCATATTATATATCTACCAAATAATAAAGAAAAATATAGAAACTTATGTACAAAATAATGAAGAATAAAAAATCCTCACATGTGTTCGTCATTTGTCCAATGTACTACTTTCCTCATCTGTTGTTCTTGATTGAAATACTTTCTCTCTGCTTTAAGAGTAGTTGCATTGAATTTGATATAGTTCATATATACTATATAGCCAATAAGTTTTGATATAAAATTGATATATACTTGTACTATTTTTTTTATTTTTTGATAAACTTGATATACATACTACATTTAAATATTTTAAATGTTTTAGCAACAAACTTATAAAAGTGACACTATATTATTCTCTTAATTAGTTAATTTAGAGATATAATTTTAAATTTAATTTGTTAGGATTAATTTAAATATATAATTTTAAATTTAGATTAGATCAAATTCAATTAGACGTTGGGCTCATAAAAGACAAGTAAAAAGGAACGTAAGGAGTATATGTTACATTCTACATCAAACGTAATATTTATTTCGTCAAAAAAAATCAAACTATTATTTTATAATTTGTTTATAATATTAATACCCCCTCCATTTCTTTTTACTTGTATTTTTTCGTCAGATATAGCGTTCCTATTTAATTATCTTTTTTGTCTTTTAAGGGTATGATTCGTCAATTATACTCATTGTCAATTACTTTTATCTTTTTCAATAAAACTAATTAATGCTATGTATTTGGAAAGCATTTTTTTGGTACATAACATATTTAATTTTTTTTTGTACATAATATATTAAATTTATTGGAAAGAGAAAATGTGTGCAAAAAAATAGAAATGTATTGGTGGATTAAAATTAGGGTATAATAGGAAGATAATGTGCAAAAATACATTTTCTTAATTTAGTTTTACTATTCTAAAAATATAAGTAAAATGAAACGAAGAGAGTATTGAATAAAAAAAAATTGTAATTTAGAATAATAACACCAAATTAAGAAAGTATATTTTTGCACCTTATTTTTCTATTATACCCTAATTTTAATCGATCAATAAATTCCTATTTTTTTGTACATACTTTCTATTTTCAATAAATTTAATATATTATGTACACAAAAAAAAATTAATATGTTATGTACCAAAAAAAATCTAGGAGTATAGAAGATAAAGAAGAAAAAACCTAGTGCTAGATTTTAGCAAAGTCAAAAGATAAGTTAGGTTATCTTAAGATCCATTGAGCATTCCATACGATGCATCTTTCTCTAATTCCTTGCCAAAGATGTTGTCTTTCTCTCAGAAAAAAAGAAGGATGAACAAATCTTCTCGGCAGTCAATTTCCACGGTAGATAGAATTAGCGACTTGCCGGATTCAATACTATGTCACATACTTTATTTTTTACCAACCAAATTCGTTGCAACCACAAGTGTGCTCTCAAAGAGATGGAAAAAGTTGTGGCTCTCAGTTCTTGCTCTCGACTTTGATTCCCGTGACTTCAAAAATTCTACCCTCTTTCGCCGTGTAATGTACTCAACAATGGCGAGTCATCACACTGACATCCATTCCTTTAGCCTCAAAGATCGTAAATGTTCTCCTAGGTTTAACCAAAAGAATGTTGATAAAATTGTTCGCTATGTACTGCAACGAGGAATACAAAACTTCGACCTCAATCATTCAAAATATTCTCGCTATTTGATCGAATTACCTGTTACCATTCTTAGTTGTAGAACACTAGAGGTTCTTATGTTGACAAACATAACGGTGAGCAATATTTTTGATAAGGTGGATGTACATTTATCTAGTCTTAAAACTCTCCATTTGAATAAGGTTGATTTTGAATGTCATATTCATCTAATGAAGCTTTTATTAAGTTGTCCTATTCTGGAGGATTTAGAAGTAACAAAACATTGCTCTATATCCAGTCTAGAAAACCGTTTCTCAACGAACTTTATAGCTTTACCTAATTTGATCAAAGCAAGAATTTCTGAATTTTATATTCCACTTAGTATGGTTTGTAGAAGGAAAGGTATGAATACTGTGGTCCTGACTCATAAATAGACCTTTAATGAAACTGTGATTTCTTTTTAATATTGTGTCTTGTTTAACTCATGTTGCAGATGTTAACATGTTTCATGGAACTTCCCAAGTTACAGAATCTGACTCACTTGAAGCTTAACTTTGAATCTACATTTTTGTATTCGAGGTGGACGTGGTTGCTGGGAATACTCAAACTTTCTCCCAAACTTCAAATTCTTGTCATTCAGGTATTGTAGATGTTTGGATGATTTTTTAACACTTTTTGTTGGTAAATTTTTCCTTATTGTTATTCAATTCAATGTATTTTAATTTCTTAAAAAAAATGTGAATTGTTGTTAGGATAACGATGCTCTAGTAGAGACGAATGACGAATGTTGGCAGACTCTATCAGTTGTTCCAAAATGTCTTTTGTCGCAGCTGAAAACATGCCATATTAGAGATTACAAAGGCGAAAAATATGATCTCAAATTTGCAAAATATATTATAGAGAATTCAAAAGTACTAAATACTATGACAATTAATTGTACATGTTCTCTAGATTCAAAGGCAAAGCATCGATTGTATAAGAAATTATCTTCATGCAAAAGAGGCTCTGCAACATATAAACTTTTATTTGATTGATAACAGCTAACACCAAATTAGCTTTTATATTAGATTCAACATATGCAGAAATAGGATGTTATGTGATTGTTTTGTCCTCAGCTATCATAAAAGTTTATTCTAGATCCTCTTAATTCTATATTTTATTTTCTTATTGGTGATTGTTTTAAATTTGAAATTATGAGTTATATAAATGTTTATCATTTTCCTGCAGTTGTTTTACATTACATGATCAATTTATGTTCTTTCTATCCCATCCAAAGCCTTTCCAGAGAAACACTTATATACATTACATGATCCAAAAAAAATTATGTTGCTGTAAGCTTGTGACATAAACAAGCTTTTCACAACTTCACAAGTTATCAACACTGATTTCACATCTTTTTTATGTCAGAAGTGCACGGCACTTTATTTATAGCCGCAAAGAGAAAACGAAATAACCGCTATCAATAAGAAATCCTTTTGAAGAAGATTTGTGCACCATGTTGAGGCTGCAAAGTTATAAATAGTATAGGCGCATGTATATAGCTTGGAGATACGACAAAACTATAACGTTGAATAATCAACGCAAGAGCTATTTTTGCCCCAACCAATGCCAAATTTTGCCCAACACAAGTTCTAGGCCCCAAGCCAAAAGGAAAGAATGCTGCTAAATGCTTCCGAGGCTCGCTAAATCTCATTGGATTAAACTCGTGACAATCTTGTCCCCAGATTTCTTTGTCATGATGAACAGCGGTCAATGACAAGTAGAGTTGAGTCTTTGCAGGAACTTCAATGCTCCCTATCCTCACATTTTTAGCGGTTTGCCTTGTTAGCATCAAAGCTGGAGGATAAAGCCGAAGCGTTTCATTAATTATCATGCTGACCTGTTCGAATATATAAACCAAAAGCAGTTATTAGTCCATAAATTCAACCGATTTTTTTGTTCATATTTGTTTGTACTCATTCTAGTACCGATAGAAACAGATTCCTACTACTAATTCTTGTGTAACGTAAAAGAGGCAAGTTGGACTTACAATCTTAAAATCATTTAAATTTTCTGCAACTGGAAGTCGATTGTGTCCAATGACACGAAGAACTTCTTCGCGTGCTTTACTTTGCCATTCTTGATGTTTGGCCAAAAGAAGAAGCGCCCATGTCAACAAGTTAGCTGTTGTATCCTTTCCAGCAAAGTATATAGTTTTACACTCATCTATAATTTCTTCCAACCCTAATTTGTCTTCTCCTCCAACTTCATTCTTGTAGGAACCCATTAATGAATTTAGTACATTTTTGGTATTTTCTCTGACATTACTCTTGGTCTTAATCAGCTTACAAATTGATTCACGCGTCTCTTTATCTAGTCTCCATCTATCCCTGTTCTTCTTAGTCGGCAAATATCTATCATTTTATCAAAAATTTCATAAAGAAAAAGGATAAGCTATATCAGTCAAGAAGGTAAATCATACTAGGCATGCAAATGTCAACAATTCATGTTTTTTATTCAATCATCATGGCTGTGTATTAAATTCATCTAATGGTAAACTTGTCAAACTTGGATTTAGGAAAATAACATATTGTTCAAATACCACTACTTGTACTTGACAACACATGGAACTATATGGCGTATCATGAAACAATCGAGATTTGTTCAAATTGTGCCACACAATATTGCGTTATATTGTCGCTATAGCTGTTATTTTACAACACTAAGCATATGGCATCACTAAAAAATAATTTGCTTAAGGTAGTTTATAATAATTGCTAATCTTTGACAGTATAACTCGAAATAGTCAACTACTCTTTATTTTGGTATAGTTATAAGTAATAACAACTTGTATTCTTTATAAATCTAATTAAGAAAATCAAGAATAGTTACCTAAATCCTGGAATATATATACTTCTAACTGCCTGTGAGAAAAGATGCATTTGCTGCTCCTGTAATTTGAAAATATGCTTGCCTTCTTCATAACTGCAGCCAAAAGCTGTCCTTGATATAATTTCTGCAGAAAGTTCATGAAGCTCTTTGTGCACATCTATTTCAAATTCATCTATTCCTCCTCTTTCAACAGTTTTCATTACAAAATCAACAAAAGTCCTTTATATATCCCTTTCCTATTCCTCCAATATAAAAATTGGCAAGTCAATAGTCAAATTACTACCTAAAAGATTGGTCATATAATTAGTAACTAAACTATTCAAGTTAATGTGTAATTTTCTAATCAAGTTCTCAACTTAAGTAGAGAATTTTGAGTACTGGTTTGACCTAGGGGAATATAGACTAATTCAAATTTTGAGTACGATTATTCAATGATGACTCATTCAAATTTCTATTATATGACAACGTTGTATCATCAACAAGACTAAAATGATCAAGGTTTAGATAAGCTTTTAGTCGCATAAATATACAATCTTTTTGTTTTAGTTCTTGTAAATTTTCTTTTTGTCCTTGCAAATATACAATTTTTTTTTTGGTCCTTAATATTTTGTTTTAGTCCTACAAAATATACTTATGTTAAAATTGGTCCTTATAATATTCATTTTGTCTTATTTTGAGAATTAAAATCAAATATTTTACGTATCTAAAATCAACACGAACTAAAAGCAAAACATTATGGCTTTGTTTGGAAAGACAAATAGGCTAGCTAATAAGCTAAAAGCTTTTTTTGGTAAGAGTCATTTTGTTATGAGCTTATAGCTTATTTTTCATACGCTAAGTAGCTTATGAGCTTATAGCTTATCATTTTTTCTTCCAATTTTACACCTGACATTTTACTTGAAAAAATTTAAATATTAATTAAATATATCTTTTTTATAACATTTCATACTTATAAACTAATTAAACCCCTAAATTTACCAAACATTACAGATTCAATCAGCTAACTTATTCGCTATAAATTCATCCGCTATAAGCGAGCTTATCAGCTATCCACTGTTTTTTACCAAACGAAGTTTATATATTTGCAAGGACTAAAACTACAGGACTAATCAAAACACTTTTATATTTGCAGGTATCATTTACATATTTAAGCTTTTAATTAATCTTTTCTCACATTAGAAATAAACAAAGCCCTTTTACATCTTCAAGTGGAAGCAAATGGATTTTTCAAAAATAATTTGTGCAATAAAAAATAGTGTTGCCGAACAATGGAATAGTGTTGAAAAAATGGCATACATTCAGCATTTTTGTCTTGGAAAATATGCATCAACATATACAAACTGTACATTTCAAAATGATATAGAAAAGAAATTCTCACAAGGTTGATTAGAATGGTTCAAGTTACTGAAGTTAGTCACACATTGTTTTACGACAGAACAATGTGTTGGGGGAACAATAGTCATGCACTCATGTGCAATATGGAAAATGACAATTCCGAAAATTAGTGGGAGGAAATAAAAAAAATTGTACTTTCCAACATTTGTTTGGGTGGTGAGGTCGTTAATGGAGTGTGGTGTATGTTACACCAATCAAACTATAATTCATAGAAAGATAAGAGTTTAACTTTCATGTAATGAATCGAGCGAAGCGAGAATTATACTTCAACTCGCTGGAGACATTTCCATCTTCACATGATGGAAGATGACTACTCAATACATTACAAATAACATAATCAACACAAAGAAAACAAGTACTCCAGAACTAGCAGCTGAGGAATCACATATTCTGAGGTAGTAAAGAGTAGAACGATGGGAATGCCATCTAATCCGATTCACCTCGACAGATGCAAAGACTCAACCCAACTAATCAAGAGCAAAGATAAATATCAAATACATGCCCAAACCAATATAGCAGAAGCAGATTTAACAACTAAATAATCTTAATCAAGGGGGACTACAACTGTTCGATTCATGAGATATCCCAAAAAAACGAAGACATGAATGGTGCTTTTCTAATATACCAAACCTGAGAAGTAAATGATCTCAATTAGAAGATTTCGAGCTTTATAACAATCGGATTTCGAGCTTTATAACAATCGGAGAAATTGTTCGCCATTCTACCTGCCTCATCCCTTTCAAAGACACATCAGGCTAAGCTGCACAGCCTTCCCACAAGTCCAAGTAGAAGTTCTGTTATGATAAAACAGAAAAATCAAAAACCAATAACCAGCACACCCACTAATCTATAGGTTTAGGATGAATAACAACAATAAACTATAACAACAGAAATGGTCTTCTAATCAACAGTCAAAAGTGCTCTTGTATCCAAATATCCAATACAAGACAAAACCTAAACACTAGGAAAAGACAGGGAAAAAACAATCCTAAATCACCACTTCAAGGTCATGATAGCAAGAATGCTGAAAATTAACAAAAAACAAAAATGATTCCACCCTGACAGGGAGCTTCAATAAATAAACAGATCAGTAACTTCAAAATAAAAATAAAAATAAAAAACAAATAAAAACTGAAATGCAAATTAAACAATAATTAGAGATGTAAACAATTTGGCATCATCAGATTAGATATTGGAACTCCACCACTTGCCATTTCCCTGAAGAAACAAGCGCCAAGGTGCAAAAATCTGTATTGCAGAATTAACATCACATCAGTCTTTAAGATAACAATCAAAACTTCAAGAAGCATCACATTACAATAAATATAAAGTATTCAACATAAAATCCATGCAGATAGGCATTATGTAGTCCAACATAGTATAAGAATCAATATGCCTCATCATGAAGCAAAGATTACAAAAACCTTGTTGAACAGCGAGCGCGTAATATGCTCATCTCTTTCTACCACCACGCTCTCTCAGGGTTAGGGAGAGTGTTTCTCCTCCACTAATATTGTAATGTGCAAGTGACATATTATCCTTGAGAAAGCCCGGCTTTCCACTCAATTTCTGCTTGTTAGCAGGGAGTTGGATCTCCCCAGCAATTTTTTCCTTCAGGCTGCCAACAGTTTCAGATAGAGATTGTACAGTTATTTCGAGAACTTGTCCCTTGAGATTTCCTTCATCAACATTAGGAACAGATACACTCAACCAAACTCTACATACCGGATGTTGAGCCAGAAATTTATCCTTGGGGATCAAAGCAGAATCATCATGCTTCTGCCTCTTTGGCTCTGGTTCCTCTGGGAGCGGGGGAAGAGCTTCCTCAGGTGGCGGCGGCGGTGGATGCATCAAAGGCATCCCTGGTGGTGGATGAGAGAGCGGAACATAAGGCCGTGGAACAGGAGTGAACTGAGATCCAGGTGGTGGTGGTATGGGAATTCCTTGATTATTCATTGGAATTGATGGATGCATTCGGGGCGGTTGACCACCTATCATGGAATGGTGTCCAGCAGACATTTGCATTGGAGGAGGGGGCGCTGGCCTGAGAGATTGCATCATGTGCATGCCTGGTGGTCTTGGTGGAGGCATTGGAAGGCCGCCACTATTAGGATTAGAATACTGCATGGTATGCATAGGACCACGAGGTAGATTCAAAGCCTGCTTAGGTTGTTCATCATTTTTCTCAATTTCAGCGTTCACAGCATTGGAAACCTCTTTCTCTGTAGTACCAAAAATATCAGGACGGGTCCGAGCAAGTCCAACAATGTTTTTTGAGATTTCATCATCCTGTGCCAGAGTGGTTTCTCGAATTTTGGCAAACATTCTTTCTTTTTGTTCTTTGTACTTGGGATCAATGAGAGAAATCCGCATATGTTCTGACATTTCACTAATAGGAATCAGTTGGCCAGTGATAGGAGAAACCACAAACTTGGTTGAATCTCTATCTGCAGGAAGCCTCTCCTCTGGTCTTTTCCAGTTCTTCACAATCTTCATCGGTGGTTCAGAGTCCTCGGTAACCCTGACTTCATTCCTTCTCCCATCATCATTGTCTTCCAAACTAGCAGCTCTCATTCCCTCTTCAACAAGTTGGGCCTCTTCCTCGTCCATTTCCATTTCTACTTCCTTTCCTGGCTCAACGGTATCTTCTTCCATGGGTGTCATCTTGCTTCTTCTCATTATAACCTCCTCAAGCGTCATTGGAGGAGGCAATTCTTCATCCTCATCGTCAGCAAAATCTATTGATTCAACCGCCACAAAATCATGCCAATCAATCATAGCCATTTGTATCCTTTCCTGCTCTATCTCATCTTCAGCCTTTTGCCTAGCTTGCTCTTGAGAACGCTCCCATTCCAGCCTATTCACACACCTTTCAAGCACGGTAGTCATGTCAGGAACACTCTTCTTCAGCTTTCCAGTCAAAACCTTTGAATATGCATCTGCAAGGGAAGTAAAAAAAGTAAACATGCTGTGTGTTGGTTTCATGAAATGAAACTGGGGATTATTAATTTCCCTACTTGTCAATTCAGTCAAAAAGGATTTCCCATTTGGAGCCACAAACTGTGCTGTAAGCTTTATTATATCGACCTCTTCGCCTGTAATTCCTTCAGGAAGCCTAACTGTATACTGCTCAGCTTCAGGGGGATCAAGTACTTTCCTCACATCAGGCTTCGCATCAGGCTTCTCAACATCGTTACTATCCTGAACACGGAACTCAACATCATTACTATTCTGAACACGAAACCTGTGCTGATAATAGGCATGATATGGATGTGATGAATTAAGGAAATTAAACTTACCATTATGTGCATTATTAACGATAATCTTCTTTTCAAATTCAAGACCTTCTTTATTAACGAACTGAGAGGTTTTGTCAATAATGGTTCTAATGTCTGGAGGAGGGTGAATTATTCCAATAGTTTTAGTGTGTGTAGCAATCGTTGTTGGCGCCGCTTCCTCGATAGAGAATTTCTCATTCTCAATTCTCTCGTTCACTTCAACCGGAGGCAGCATGACGACGAACTCGAGAATCGATTTTCTGGTAAACTTTGTACGGAAGTTGAGATCAGTGCGATTCCAAATTGTTTTTGCAACGAAGGGATTTAACGGAGATGAAAATTTTCGCCGCTCTGCAACGAAGGGATTTAACGGAGATGAAGATTTTCGCCGCTCTGCAACAAAGAGTTTTTTAATTGCACAATAAGATATTCCAATTGTGTCTATTTATAACATGAATCATGGGCCTCATCCTTAAACAAACCTATATAACGGGCCTGGTGGACAGTGATTGCTAATCCAACCCCCTCATGCTTAAATTCGAAGGGCTTTTGGCTTTTTTTTGTTTTTATTTTGGTGCAGCCTTTTTTATCTTCCAAAAACACCCTTTGTAACCACCATTTTTGTGACATATTTTTTTTCCACCAATTTCACTTTGTTTTGATCTCTTCAAATTTATAAACATTGTTCCATAAAAAATAAATTAAAAACATTGTATTTTATCTTCTTATTTTTTCTTCTTTTGTTTCTTGCATGTTTATTGAAAATCTTATTACACAACATTAAAAATCTCAAAATGACTACAACTTTGATGAGAGAGCTTGGTTGGTCTGATTATTCAAAACTTCCTAATTACAGAATAATCTTGTTTAACAAGGTAGAAAACCTTTGGTGTTGAAACTTGCCTGCCCAACCGCTCATCCGATAAAGTATCTTTTGTCAAAAAACTGGTTTGTTATAATTCGGCTTTAATTTATTTTTTTGTTGGTTTGTTCAAATACGTATCAAAAAATTCAGAAAATCTAGGAATATAGAAGATAAAGAAGAAAAACCTAGTGCTAGATTTTAGCAAAGTCAAAAGATAAGTTAGGTTATATTAAGATCCATTGAGCATTCCATACGATGTATCTTTCTCTAATTCCTTGCCAAAGATGTTGTCTTCCTCTCAGAAAAAAAGAAGAATGAACAAATCTTCACGGTAGATAGAATTAGCGACTTGCCGGATTCAATACTCTGTCACATACTTTATTTTTTACCAACCAAATTTGTTGCAACCACAAGTGTGCTCTCAAAGAGATGGAAAAAGTTGTGGCTCTCAGTTCTTGCTCTCGACTTTGATTCGCGTGACTTCAAAAATTCTACCCTCTTTTGCCGTGTAATGTACTCAACAATGGCGAGCCATCACACTGACATCCATTCCTTTAGCCTCAAAGATCGTAAATGTTCTCCTAAGTTTAACCAAAAGGATGTTGATAAAATTGTTCGCTATGCACTGCAACGAGGAATACAAAACTCCGACCTCAATCATTCAAAATATTCTCACTATTTGATCGAATTACCTGTTACCATTCTTAGTTGTAGAACACTAGAGGTTCTTAAGTTGACAAACATAACGGTGAAAAATATTTTTGATAAGGTGGATGTACATTTACCTGAGAATGTATCCTCTCAATTTACTTTTCCTCAATTTTTATATCTCAACCATCCATCAACTTTTTCTCATTTCTTTTCCATTTAAATATTGATCTATATTTCTAATCTAATGGTCTAAAAACCAACATTATTTCCTCAATTTTTTTCAAATTGAGAGAATCCTTTCTCACATTTACCTAGTCTTAAAACTCTCCATTTGAATAAGGTTGATTTTGAATGTCAAAAGTACTAAATACTATGACAATTAATTGTACATGTTCTCTAGATACAAAGGCAAAGCATCGATTGTATAAGAAATTATCTTCATGCAAAAGAGGCTCTGCAACATATAAACTTTTATTTGATTGATAACAGCTAACACCAAATTAGCTTGTATATTAGATTCAACATATGCAGAAATAGGATGTGATTGTTTGAACTTTGTATCGTTTTGTCCTCATCTATCATAAAGTTTTTTATTTTCTTATTGGTGATTGTTTTAAATTTGAAATTATGAATTATATAAATGTTTATCATTTTCCTGCAGTTGTTTTACATTACTAAAGTGCGCAATATATGAATTTGTGCACGACATTTTATTTATTTATAGCAACAAATATTTACAACATATCAAAGTTTAAAATTACACAAAAGTGAAAAGGAAATAACTGCTATCAATATGAAATCCTTTTGAAGAAGATTTGTGCACCATGTTGAGGCTGCAAAGTTATAAATAGTATAGGAGCATGTATATAGCTTGGAGATACGACAAAACTATAACGTTGAATAATCAACGCAAGAGCTATTTTTGCCTCAACCAATGCCAAATTTTGCCCAACACAAGTTCTAGGCCCCAATCCAAAAGGAAAGAATGCTGCTAAATGCTTCCGAGGCTCGCAAAATCTCATTGGATTAAACTCGTGACAATCTTGTCCCCAGATTTCTTTGTCATGATGAACAGCGGTCAATGCCAAGTAGAGTTGTGTCTTTGCAGGAACTTCAATGCTCCCTATCATCACATTTTTAGCGGTTTGCCTTGTTAGCATCAAAGCTGGAGGATAAAGCCGAAGCGTTTCATTAATTATCATGCTGACCTGTTCGAATATATAAACCAAAAGCAGTTATTAGTCCATATACTCAACCGATTTTTTTGTTCATATTTGGTTGTACTCATTCTAGTACCGATAGAAACAGATTCCTACTACTAATTCTTGTGTAACGTAAAAGAGGCAAGTTGGACTTACAATCTTAAAGTTATTTAAATTGTCTGCAACTGGAAGTCGATTGTGTTCAATGACACGAAGAACTTCTTCGCGCGCTTTACTTTGCCATTCTTGATGTTTGGCCAAAAGAAGAAGTGCCCATGTCAACAAGTTAGCTGTTGTATCCTTTCCAGCAAAGTAGATAGTTTTACACTCATCTATAATTTCTTCCAACCCTAATTTGTCTTCTCCTCCAACTTCATTCTTGTAGGAACCCATTAATGAATTTAATACATTTTTGGTATTTTCTCTGACATTACTCTTGGTCTTAATCAGCTTACAAATTGATTCACGCGTCTCTTTATCTAGTCTCCATCTATCCCTGTTCTTCTTAGTCGGCAAATATCTATCATTTTATCAAAAGTTTCATAAAGAAAAAGGATAAGCTATATCATTCAAGAAGGTAAATCATACCAGGCATGCCATAAAGTTTATTTGAAGACATCTACAAAAGCAAATTGACTTTCACAGACTCACAATGCAGCATTTAAAGCATGCCAGCCATGCCATAAAGTTTATTTGGGGACATCTTCATAAGTAAGTTGAAGTTCACAATGCAGAATTTAAAGCCTGGAACAAATAAAAATATACATGGCTGTATTTCTCATTTTATAATTTTAGTATAAGAAAGGATATGGCAGGCATGGGGAAGTTCACAAGTTATGAAATATTGTGTCTTCAACGTTATGCACTTGCATATATTGAAAAGTAACCGGCAGTTGGTCTAACCTTAAGTCAAGATATTTGTTTCCTTTTTTCTTATTGATCCTTGATTTGAGATTTTAATCACCATGACCGTGTATTAAATTCATATAATGCTAAACTTTTTAATCATGAATTGCAGAAAATAACATTTTGTTCAAATACCATTACGCTTTATTGCTATAGCCACTACTTGACAACACTTGGTATTAAACCGCGTATCGCAAAACTATAAAGATTTGTTCAAATTTAGCTACACTGCTATTTGAAAGCACTGAGCATTGAGCAACATCAGTATAAAATAAATTGTTTAAGTTAGTTTATACTATAGTAATTGCTAATCTTTGACAGTATAACTCGAAATAGTCACAATTACTCTTTATTTTGGTATAGTTATAAGTAATAACAACTTTTATTCTTTAGAAATCTAAATAAGAAAATCTAGAATAGTTACCTAAATCCTGGAATATATATACTTCTAACTGCCTGTGAGAATAGATGCATTTGCTGCTCCTGTAATTTGAAAATATGCTTGCCTTCTTCATAACTGCTGCCAAAAGCTGTCCTTGATATAATTTCTGCAGAAAGTTCATGAAGCTCTCTGTGCACATCTATTTCAAATTCATCTTTTCCTCCTCTTTCAATTTCCCATTTTTCCAGCATCTTTGTCACACTTTCCACAATATCCGGCACCCATCCCTGCAATAGTTTTCATTACAAAATCAACAAAAGTCCTTTATATATCCCTTTCCTATTCCTCCAATTAAAAAATTGGCTAGTCAATAGTCAAATTACTCCCTAAAAGATTTTGTCATATAATTTAGTAACTAAACTATTCAAGTCAATGTGTAATTTTCTAATCAAGTTCTCAACTTAAGTCAAGAATTTTGAGTACCAGTTTGACCTAGGGGAATATAGACTAATTCAACATGAACTAATTTGATCATATAGACTAATTTTCTAATCAAATCTTGGTTTAAATTTTAATATTTATTCACAATTTTCCACACTATCACTGTCAAACTAATTTTAAATTGAATAACGGTCGCAGTCATGTCGCGACCTTTGATATTGCAGAGAATTACAGTCAAATAACTGAATAACATTAACGTTGCAGTTGAAAACTCTACATCGCAGCCCAAACTACGATTATTCAATGATGACTCATTCAAATTTCTATCATATGACAGCGCTGTATCATCAACAAGATTAAAATGATCAAGGTTTAGATAAGCTTTTAGTCGCATAAATATACAATCTTTTTGTTTTAGTTCTTGTAAATTTTCTTTTTGTCCTTGCAAACAATTTTTTGTTTTGGTCCTTAATATTTTGATTTAGTCCTACAAAATATACTTATGTTAAAATTGGTCCTTATAATATTCATTTTGTCTTATTTTGAGAATTAAAATCAAATATTTTACGTATCTAAAATCAACACGAACTAAAAGCAAAACATTATGGCTCTGTTTGGAAAGACAAATAAGCTGGCTTATAGTTTATAAGCTAAAAGCTCTTTTTGGTAACAGTCTTTCCGTTATAAGCATATAGCTTATGACTTTTACTTCCAATTTTACCCCTGACATTTTACTTGAAAAAAATTAAATATTAATTAAATATATATTTTTTATGTCATTTCATACTTATAAGATAATTAAACCACTAAATTTACCAACACTACAGATTCAATCAGCTAACTTATTCGCTATACGCTAAAAGCTAGTTTATAAGTTATTTTCTATAAGTTCATCCGCTATAAGCGGGCTTATTAGCTATCCACAGCTTTTTAACAGACAGAGTTTATATATTTGCAAGGACTAAAACTAGCGGACTAAAATCAAAACACTTTTTATATTTGCAGGTATCATTTACATATTTAAGTTTTTAATTAATCTTTTCTCACCTTAAGAATCTCAGTGTTGAATGCCAAGTTGATTATCCTTCTATGAAAATTCCATTGATCACCATTCAACCCAACAAGTCCTTGTCCAAAAAGCAACTTCGATTGTGGATTGTAAGGAACCTTCCCATACTCTCCACATTTAGTAACCAGCACTTCCTTGATCATATCCGGGTCGGATATAGCCAACCGGGGTGTTGACCCGAACCAGTAAAGGAAAGTTTTCCCATACATGCAAGACCATATGTGGTAGAATGGAACCACACGTTTTAAGATGTCATGGTTGAATGAATTTGGCTCTGATTTAGTTTGCGCGTAGAGGCGTTTGATTTGAGATGAGTTTCCATAGATCGGACGGTAGGTAGGACCGGATATACCTTGGTTGCGGAAGTGTCGTTGGATTTTGTATGGAACATAGAAAAATGAGTGAAGTGTTTTAATCAAATAAAACAGAGCAAGGACAAATATGGTAACAAGAAGAAGTAAGTGATTCATTGAAACAAATCGTGTTTAGAAGAAGAAAGAACTAACTGAACAGAGTGTTGACTTGTTGAAGTAATGAAGGAATTGGATTGGGGCCAACTACTTTATTTCTTTTTTTTATTTTGACTAGAAATGGGGCTAACATTACTTTTTTTATTAAAATAAACCTTCAATTTAGTCTCCGAACTAACAACATCTCTCCAATTTGGTCCATAAACTATATAAATATAATAAATAGTCTCTGAACTATTAATAATCCATTAACTTAATCCTTGAACTTTTTAAAAACATGAAAGAAAATGATAGCTCAGGGACTAAATTGATGGATTATATAGTTCAGGGACCATTCAGTATATTTTTATAGTTTAGGGACCAAATTGGAGAAAGGTTGATAGTTTGAGGACTAAATTGAAGGTTTATTCTTTTTTATTATGTTCAAAGTTTTTTAATGCTTAATTCTTTTGATAATGCTCGCGTAAAAAAAATTAGTCCACAAATTTTAGTTCAATTGGTAGAAATATCGAAATTGTTAAAGTCAGATATTAAGATTGGAGTTCGAATCTCAGTTTTTTCATTTTGTGCGTGTGAGTTTTCAATTGTTTGTTATTTCATCTATCTAAAAATATATTTTGGATTTGGAAGTCGGGAGAGGACGATGTGTTTACGGTGAACTCTTGCTATAAATTCCTCTCAATGTAACTTAATGAGGAGGTGGCGGTGGTGGAAGTCTTTAATCAAATTTTGGGATCGTCCAGCTCCTTCAAAGGCGATTGCTTTCTCTTGGCAATTACTTTATGATAGGATTCCGACGAGAATGAATCTTGATTATCGCGGTGTTCTCGGTCCGGAAGACCCTCGGGATTGTGTGGGTTGTGTGGGTATGGTGGAATCTTCTAACCACCTTTTTTTTTTGTAGTGTCCAAGCATTATCTCGGTGTGGTACGAAATTTTTAGGTGGATTGGAGTGGTGATTATGATTCCTCCATCCTTATCATTACTTTTTGAGATGGTGAAGGGAGCGGCGCCAAACAAAATACCCCGTCAAGGTTTTTTGTTGATTTGGCATGCCGCACTTTGGTCTATTGAAAGGCGCGGAACAATGTTATTTTTTCGGAGGGGTTTTTATTCCAAGAGAAATTGTGGAGGATATTAAAATGTTGAGTTAGAACTAGAAGTGGGGTTTAGTTGATTCTTTTTAAATATGTCTATAATAAACAAAGGAGCCTCATTCCAAAAAGCAATCTCAGATAAGGCTAAACTAAAATTTGCAAGAGAATCTGCTACCTGGTTTCCCTCTTTGAAAATATGTGTAACCAAACAATTCATCTGCTTGAGAAGAACCATATCATTCTTCCATATGTTTTGTAGAGACAAAATGACATGAATAGAGGGTTACCGACAACAAAAACCACGGATGCGGGTCAGTTTCCGACCACAATTTATGCCCATTCATTTGATGAGCAATTTCTATAGCTATAATGGCACCACAAAGCTCAACTTGATAAGAAGTAGTAACCCCTAAATATTCGGCAAAGCAAAACATCAAATCAGCTATATTATTTCCGTAAATGTCACCATATGAGGAAATACCTGGATTGCCTTTAGAATCTCCGTCAATATTACACTTGATCCAATTGGTGAGTGAAGGGTTTCATTAATAAATTATCACAAGAGTCCTCGTGAGCTTAGCTCAGTTGGTAAGGACATCGCACCATATGTGCAGGGACCAAGGTTCGAACCCGGGTATGCCCACTTATTCACCTTTAAGGGGTGAAACTCTAGCCACTAGGCTATCTAACCAAAAAAATAAAAAATAAATAAATTATCACAAGATATATTCATTAATACGTTGCAAAATAAGGTACTAATATTACTTTCAAGCCTTACGCTAAAAAAAATTACTTTCAAGGCTTAAAATATGATCTACTAGTACTTCTATCACATAAAGTTTATTAGTTTTATTTCTAATATCTCAAATGAAGTTTATCCTTTTTCTTTTTTACTTGTTACCATCATTTTGGTATCACTTGTGATCATAGTTGTGTATAAGAACCAACATTGCAATACACATATCTATTTTCATAAGAGTTTTATTATATGAGAAGTTGTTGCTCCAAACCCACAAAGAAGACCAGCGATGATGATAATAAAAATAAGATGAAGAGTGACTTTGCACTAAATAATTTTTTTATAATAGATGAAATAAAAATTTATTCATATAAATGTCTCAACTTCTATTTTTAATCCTATAAAATATTTAACAAATTTTATTTTCCCAAATATTTTCCTTAGGTGGTTTTAAGTCCTATTTTTTATTAAAAAACTTTCAACACAATTAAAGTATGTAGTAGTTAGTTGGTTTAGTAATGATTGATATTGAATTTGGTAGGGGAACCACTATTCCATTCCACAATTATGATCAGAAGGGAGCTGAAATCATTAATATAGAACTGACCACCCATAATAAATCAGATTAAACTGTTGGCGAAAGAAAACAAAAAATTTGATAGTTGGCCACTTGACCCCAATTGGATGAATAGATTCGTCCCATTCATTACGTTGATGCTGCGGTACTAAATTCCAAATTTCCAC
Organism: Trifolium repens; assembly: GCA_030408175.1. NCBI lineage: Eukaryota > Viridiplantae > Streptophyta > Magnoliopsida > Fabales > Fabaceae > Trifolium > Trifolium repens. The sequence goes on from CP125848.1 coordinate 48,446,334, forward strand.
ACTTTCATTGCTCACTCACTCACTCAGTTTTTCGTTTGTGTTGAAATTTTTCTCTTTTCCTCTAAACACGATTTGTTTCAATGAATCACTTACTTCTTCTTGTTACCATATTCGAACAGGTCAGCATGATAATTAGTGAAACACTTCGGCTCTATCCTCCAGGTGCAATGCTAACAAGGCAAACCGTTAAAAATGTGATAATTGGAAGCATCGAAGTTCCTGCAAAGACGCAAATCTACTTGGCATTGACCGCTGTTCACCATGAGAAAGAAATATGGGGACAAGATTGTCATGAGTTTAACCCAATGAGATTTCGTGAGCCTCGGAGGCATTTGGCAGCATTTATTCCTTTTGGATTAGGGCCTCGAATTTGTGTTGGGCAAAATTTGGCATTGGCTGAGGCAAAAATAGCTCTTGCTTTGATTATTCAACGTTATAGTTTTGTCGTATCTCCAAGTTATATACATGCTCCTGTACTATTTATAACTTTGCAGCCTCAACATGGTGCACAAATCTTCTTCAAAAAGATTTCATATTGATAGCTGTTATTTCCTTTTCTCTGTTGTAAATGTGGTAAATATTTGTGGCTATAAATAAAGTGTCGTGCAATTCTGATATAAAGAAGTCGTGAAATCAGTGTTGATAACTTGTGATGTTGTGAAAAGGTTGTTTATGTCAAGCTTACATCAACATAATTTTGGTTGGATCGATCATGTAAGTGTTTTTCTTGAAAGACTTTGGTTAGGATAGAAAGAACATAAATAATTGATCAAAAGCTTCCATATTGTACAAACATCTGAGCTTTATGTAATTGTAGGTGTAGCCGTGATCAATCAAATTAAAGTTTATATGTTGCAGAGCTTCTTTTGCCTTTGTATCTAGGGAACATGTGCTATTAATTGTCTACAATATATTTTGGAAATTTGAGAATTGAGATAACACTTTTTGCCTTTTGTAATCTCTAATATGGCATGTTTGCAGTTGTGACAAAAAGACATTTTGGAATCTCTTCTAGAACATCATTATTTCAACAAAAATTCATATTTTTATATAAAACTAATATATATTGGGAGAGAGCACCTTTCTCAACATAAAGTCAAAAAAATATGATCTCAATTCTCAAAAAATTGATATATACATTATCCCTATAAACATGCCTCATTAGAGATTACGAAAGGCTAAAAATATGATGTCAATTCTCAACTTCAACAACATTTTATATACTAATATTTATTTTTATATATTACTTTCTCTATCTCTTTTTATAAGAGCTAGTTTGATAAAAAGTTTGGCCCTTTTTATAAGACTTTTTTACAATTATCAATGACATTAATTATTATTTTTCCAAACTTATCTTTATTTACTTTGCATAGTTTTTTTAATAGCATTAACTTCTCTTTTGTTTGATACAAAACACTACAATTAATTGTAATGGTAAACATGTAAATTCAATTTAATACTAAAATTCATTTTTTTAATACACGTGTTTTGTCAAACTAGCTCCTATAAAAAGGGACAGGGGAGTAGTAAAAAATTAAGATGAAAGTAGATTACATAGTATGCACGATTCCCAAACGACAAATAAAAAAGATCTATCTCAAAATTAAATACGGTTGGTCTAATATATGCAATATTGAACACGTTAAAACAACTAAAAATAGTAATTTTTTATTGCAATACAACAGTTATTTGTTAAAAACTATATATTTAATATAAAATGCACAAGTTTTTATACAAACTTACTATTTTGAATTTCTTATCATGTGCAAAATTGAATATGATAGAAAAATCCAATTAAATATATATGTCATTTACTAATTAAATTACAAGAATTAATACATTTGGTAAAAATATTAAATTATTGAAAATTAATATTAAGTTTAGTCAAAAAATATTAAATTTATTAACTAAGTTCTTATTTGGATTGAATTATTTTTAAACTGACGTAAAACATTTATACAAATAAATAAGTTTTATTCAATTCTTAAAAAACTACTTTGATGAGCTTATAAATAATATATACATTATTTATTTATTTGCGTAAGTTATTTTACATAAATTTAAAAATAAAAAAAATAAGTCTGCTCTTAATGATTTGTGTACATTAGAAATTAGAATCATCTCAATTACAAATTTGCAATTTATTTATTTTTTTGCGAGGAAATTTTCAACTCTTTAGTCTTATGATTTTTTTGCTTTTGTTAAAGGTATAATTATTTCAGAAATCACTACCAAAAAAAACAAAAATTATTTCAGAAATTCCTAGTTTATTTGAAGAGGTTTTAAACCACTAAACTTATAATTAAATTTAATCAAGTCACTATCTAGTATTAAATTAAAAAATTTATGAAAATTAGATGATTGAGAGAGAGAATAAAATCCAAACTTCCACATTTTGATTCAGTTCATCATATAGCTATTCCTTTCTTCCTCTTACTAAAGTCAACTCTTGTTCATCTACCAAAAAAAGTCAACGCTTGTTCTTCCTTATTTTATCCAACAATTTATGTTTTCCTCTAAAAGCAATGAATCACATATTTGTTGTTACTATTGTTGTTTTTGTTTTTCTGTATTACTTTCTCAAAACTCTTAACTCAATTTTCTGGGTCCCATACAAAATCCAACGACACTTCCGCAACCAAGGTATATCCGGTCCTATCTACCGTCCGATCTTTGGAAACTCATCACAGATCAAACGGTTCAACGCAGAAACTAAATCAGACGCGAACCAATTCAACCATGACATCTTAAAACGTGTGGTTCCATTCTACAACATATGGTCTTGCATGTATGGGAAAACTTTCCTTTATTGGTTCGGGTCAACGCCCCGGTTGGCTATATCCGACCCGGATATGATCAAGGAAGTGTTGGTTACTAAATGTGGAGAGTATGGGAGGATTCCCTACAACCCACAAGCCAAATTGCTTTATGGACAAGGACTTCCAGGTTTGCAAGGTGATCAATGGAATTTTCATAGAAGGATCATCAACTTGGCATTTAACATGGAGCTTGTTAAGGTGAGATAAGATTAGATCATTAATCAATCATACTAATCTATGAAGCACGAACACTTATCGAATTAGGCGTGTCTGTGTCCAACACTTGTCTGTGTCACCGTGTCAGTGTCTGACACCGACACGACACTTATGATTACACTGAATTATGTCATTTTTCCAAATTATTATCGGTGTCGCCGTGTCTGTGTCGTGTCCGGTGTCCGTGTCGGTGTCAGTGCTTCATAGATACTAATTAGTCTTGTTAATGATACAATATATTTTTATGTGAATTAATCATCATTGGAAAATGAAATTACTATTAAGTGATTGGATTCAAGTGGTTAATGAGCTTCAGGAGTTGTTCTGGATAATTCGAGTTCGATTTCAAGTGGAATAATTTTTTATTGAACTTTACTTACTATGGTATGACCTATTGCCTCTAGGAACAAGAGGGTTAACACAAAAAAATAAATGTTACACTATTAGTCATCGACCGTGGTCTAGAAAGCGACATCATAGCTTTTTATGTCTTTGCATTGCAACTACTACATGGTTCTTATTGAGCTTATATTTGACCGCGACATGACCACGACTGTTACTCAAATTTTATTTAATTTGACTGCAATCACCATTGTGGAAAAATGTGAATAAATTTTAAAATTAAGACCATGATTTTATTAGTCAAATTAGTCCATGTGAAATTAGTATATATTCCCCTAGGCCAAACTAATACTCAATTTTTTCAACATTAGCCGAGTAACGATTTGGAGGAACAAGAAAGGTATGTAAGGACATTTTTTGATGTTGTGTGTGAAACATGACTTTTTAGCATTCACTGATGATAGTGTGGTTAAATCTGTTGCAGGGATGGGTGCCAGATATTGTGGCAAGTGTGACAAAGATGCTGGAAAAATGGGAAAATGAAAGAGGTGGAAGAAATGAATTTGAAATAGATGCGTACAGAGAGCTTCACGATCTTTCTGCAGATGTTATATCAAGGACTGCTTTTGGAAGCAGTTATGAAGAAGGCAAGCATATTTTCAAATTACAGGAGCAGCAAATGCATCTTTTCTCGCAGGCTGTTAGAAGTGTCTATATTCCTGGATTTAGGTAAATATTCCAAATTTTCTTCAAAAGCTCGTTAAGAATAAATCGTTGTAACTTATAACTGACAGTGCGGTAATGTGAACTTCAAGTTACTTTTATAGATGCCTCCTAATAAACTTTATCGCGTGCCTGGTATGGTAATGGTTTGCGTTTTTGACTGAGATATTTTTTCTTTTTTCTTTCTGAACTTATGATAAAACGATAGATATTTGCCGACAAAGAAGAATAGGGATAGATGGAGACTAGATAAAGAGACGCGTGAGTCAATTCGCAAGCTGATTGAGACCAAGAGCAATGTTAGAGACAATAACAAAAATGTACTAAATTCATTAATGGGTTCCTACAAGAATGAAGTTGGTGGAGACGACAAATTAGGGTTGGAAGAGATTATAGATGAATGTAAAACCATCTACTTTACTGGAAAGGATACAACAGCTAATTTGTTGACTTGGGCAGTTCTTCTTTTAGCAAAACATGGAGAATGGCAAAGTAAGGCGCGCGAAGAAATTTTTCGTGTTATTGGACACAATCAACTTCCTGTTGCAAACAATTTAAATGACTTCAAGATTGTAAGTCTTCTGAATGCCACTGGAAGCATTGATTTAATAGTTAATAAGTCTGGATGATAGCTCATTAGTCAAATTTTCTATTGTGAACATTCAGTCTATGCTATATTATGAGACATTTAAATCGATATCAATGCAGAGATACTGAAAATTATGCCATCGGCGGAGTATATGATATGTTAGTGTAGTTGGTATTAGCATTGCATCAATAAATGAACAAAACAACCAATTGAGTTTACGGACTAATAATTGTTTTTGGTTTGCATATTCAAACAGGTTAGTATGATCATTAATGAAACACTTCGGCTTTATCCTCAAGCTGCGATGCTAATGAGGCAAACTGCTAAAAATGTGATGCTAGGGAGCATTGAAGTTCCTGCAAAGACTCAACTCTCCATAGCTTTAACTTCTGTTCATCATGACAGTGAAATTTGGGGAGAAGATTGTCACGAGTTTAAACCATCAAGATTTAGCGAGCCTCGGAAGCATTTAGCAGCATTCTTTCCGTTTGGTTTAGGGCCTCGCAACTGTGTTGGACAAAATTTGGCATTGGTTGAGGCAAAGGTCGCTCTAGCTTTGATTATTCAAAGTTATAGTTTTGTAGTATCTCCAAGCTATATACATGCTCCTATACAACTTATAACTCTGCAGCCTCAACATGGTGCACAAATAATCTTCAGAAGGATTTCAGGTTGATTATTGCTATTTCCTTTTCCCTTTTATGTGTAATTTTGAACATTGATTTTTGGTAAATATTTGTGGTTATAAATAAACTTTTGTGCACTTCTGACATAAAAAAGTTGTTAAATCTTTATTGATAACTTGTGAAATGCTTGCAACATAATTTTGGTTGGATCATCTAATGTTTATAAGTGTATCTCTTGAAAGAACATAAATTGATCAAAAGCTTCCATATTGTACATCCAAAACAATTGAACACCTCTTAATATCTAGTACTTTTTTTTTTACAATAACAAACTTAGTGCATTTCACTCAAAATAGTAGGTTTAATACATGGTGGACAATGATTAAAAACTTGGGGACTAGCATAAAACGAGGTGTTTGAGCTAAATCATGAGCAACTCGGTTAGCTTGTCTCCTAACATAACTGATACTATAGTTTACATTCAAATCTAGTAAATTACGCCACTTTCCAACGATGGCTTCAAACTCGGTGTTATTCTCGTAGTACTGCCTGCAAGCAATCCGATTCTATCACATTGGGGGGGCTTGTTCTATTTGTCTCACACAACAAAAGCATTACATCCATAACCCGTTGTGCCTCAGCCTCTGCTATAGTTAGTTTTTCATTAAACCTCCTCATATAAGATTGTAAAAATCTTCCATTTTCATCTCTTATTCATGCTCCAACACTATAAAAATTCTGCTAACCATAGCATGCAGTATCGACATTGCACTTTAGCATTCCTCTTGCTGGTTTTTCAAGACATGGTCTGTCATGTCTGCTGTAACGCGCGCGGTGCTGCCTGTTCTGATTCGACCGAACATGAAGCTAATCCTGCAGTGTATCTAGTGCTTTTGATTTATGAATATTGCAGCAAAATATTACAATCCTTAATCCTGTTTACTGCTTCATGATTTATGAATATGTCCCTTTAATCTTAGAGCCAAATCCCTGAAATCCTTTATCCAAACAGATTCTATGGCCTCCTTCAACTCCAAGAAGTTCCTTCTCATAGCTAGCTACATGTTTATAACTTTTTGGTTAACAGCTACTTACTTAAAATTTATCAATCTCACTCTGCCAAATTGAATTATTTCACTATTGATTCATCATCTATCACTTTATAGTTTCATGAAAACATTTATCACTTTATAGTGTCATGAAAACATTTCATTACTCTGCTGCAATATAATGTTGCTAATGTAAATCACTTCATATACATCAACTTTTCATTGCACAAAATACATGTCTATGCATCAATTGGAAACCTTAATAAGGTGCCATGATTCAAATTCATGTATTAAACACTATTAGTAATGTAACTCAATGTAATTATTCAATAAAAGTTAAATATGCCGAAAGATGCATTAGATAATTAGTTGATTAGTCATGCTTTTTAGGAGGATCTAGAAGGATCCAATTAGATGAGTCAGTGATTCGTTTGTTAGGATTAACCAATGCTATAAATAAAGACACGGATGAATGTAATAAGAAAGAAAAAGAATAAAAGAAGTTAGTTTCTTAGCGTAGTGCAGTTGCTAAACTCTTTTAACAATTATCTCGTCCATTTATTAACAACTAAAAAGTTGTTCATAACAATCAACTGCTGAAAAATGAAAAACATTTATATAACTCCTAGTTTCAAATTAAAACAATCACCAATAAGAAAATTAAAAAAATAAAGTTATTGGGATCTAGGATAAACTTTAAGACATAAAGGACAAAATGAAACATAGTTCAAGTCTTTCAAACAATCACATCATAATGTTGTTGTGCTGCATATGTAGAATCTGATTAATCCAATAAAAGTTTACATGTTGCAGAGCCTCTTGTGCACGAAGATAATTTCATAAACGATTGCTGCTTTGCCTCGGTATATATAAACAATCCACTATTAATTGTAATAGTATCTAGAACTTTTGAATTCTCTATAATATATTTTACAAATTCAAGATCATATTTTTCGGCTTTGTAATTTGTAATGTTGCATGTTTTCAGCTGTGCCAAAAGACATTCTGGAACGGTTGGTGGATTCTTCCAACATTCTTTATTCGTCGCTTCTAGAGTAGTATGACTATCCTGCCAAATATTTACATATTGTTTTATGAAATTAATATATACATTGAATTGGAGTTAACAAGAAAAGATTGACCAAAAAAAAAAGTGTTAAAAAAATTATCTAAACATCTACAATACCTGAATGATAAGATTTTGAAGTCTTGGAGAAAGTTTGAGCATTTTCAGCAACGACGTCCACCTCGGATAAAAAAGTGCAGAAGTAAAGTTAAGTTCCAAATGAGTCAGATTTTGAAACTTGTTGGGAAGTTGCGTCCATTCTGTCCAACATGCATATCTCAGCTGCATGAGTTACACAAGAGACAATATTAAAAAGAAATCACATCAATTCATTAAACGTTTATTTATGAGTTAGGACGATGCAGAATATTCATACCACTTTTTCTAAACAGAGGATCTGTGCTTTACAAAGCATACTAAGTGGAATATAAGATTTAGATGAAATCCTTGCTTTGATCAAATTAGGTAAAGCTATAAATTTCATTGTGAAACGATTTTCTATACCGTATGGCTCTGGGCAACGTATTAATTCGAAATCCTCCAGAATAGGACAACTTAATACAAGCTTTATGAGATGATCATACTCAAAATAAACCTTATTCAAATGGAGACTTTTAAGACTAGGTAAATCAAAATCCACCTTATCTGAAATATTGGTCATCGATATGTTTGCCAATTTAAGAGTCTTTAGTGTTCTACAACTAAAAATGGTAACGGGTAATTCTATTATCCAATAGCAAGAATTTCCACACGGGTTGAGGTCAAAGTTTTGTATTTCTCGTTGCAGTACATAGTCAACAATTTTATTGACAACCTGTTGGTCACACCTAAAAAAAGAATATCTAGGAGTTTTGAGGCTAAAGGAATGGATGGGTAGTGTGATGGCCCGCCGGTTCATTGTTGAGTGCATTACATTGCAAAGGAGAGTAGAAGTTTTGATGTCGTTGGAGTCAAAGTCGAGAGCAAGAACCGAGAGCCACAAATATCTCCATCTCTTTGAGAGCACACTTGTGGTTGCAGCAAATTTGGTTGGAAAAGAATAAAGTATGTGACAGAGAATTGAATCCGGCAAGTCGCTAATTCTATCTACCATACAAATTGATTGCCGGGAAGATTTGTTTATTCTTCTCTTTTTATGAGAGGAAGACGGCATCTTTGGCAAAGAATTAGAGAAAGAAGCATATATATATCATATGGAATATTGCTCATTGCCATCTACTAGTAGTATTTATATCTAAACCTAAATTATATATTTTGTTTTTGACAGAAACCTAAAATATAATTTTCCTAAAATCTCGCACTAGATTTCATATTCTTTTGTTTTTCATACAACAAACATTATTTTATAAAGTTCTATCCGTTTTTTTTTTAATAAAAAATCTAATTTGATTTAATCCATTTTTATAAAAAAGAGATTTGAAGACACACTTTCTCTTTCCAATAAAATCAATATATTATGTACAAAAAAAAATGTTATGTACAATAAAAATAATAATTAAAAAAAACAAAACTTTAATTTTCGAAATATATAACATTAATTTGTTTTATTCTAAAAGATAAGAGTAATAATTAATAAGAGACACAATTGACAAATCATACCCTTAAAACATCAAATGGACACTCAATCTGACGTTTTTGAACATGGAGATAGTGTTGGAGATTTTTGTTGGGGAAGATACTGCAACACTTGAACAAAGAAGATGTCGATGACGGATGCACGTAAAGATTCAAAGCGTGTTTTCACACTAACCTTTAGGTTCAATTCGCCCCCACCAATTAACGTATATTGGATGCAAATGGGATGAACAGCGAATTCCCTTCAGGATACTTTGAATACCTTGATGTGATTTGCACTAACACAACAAGCCTATCTTTGATAACATTTTACAAAAATATGATTCCTAAAATTCATTCATGCATTAATGAATTTGAAGGATGATTTAGAACAATGTAAATGAGGAAGAAATTGGTTGGAAGGTTACCAAATTCGTGTGCTTTACTGTTTCCAAGTTTCTCTGTATATATAGAGATTATCATAACTTGTTTTTTAAGAGATAACTTCTCTTGTAACTTCTATTAATGTTTGAAATTCAAAATCCATCCATAACTGTCGCAACAGTTAGTTGGCAAGGCATGTTAGCAGTTAATGAAAGGACCTGTGTTCGAGTCCCAGCCATAACAGTTTTTGCTAAAATTACGAGTTCAAATTAATTAACAGATAATTGCAAAAACAGCAGAACATGGGAATCGAACCCTAAACAAGCAGGTTGTCCCATTCATTACACAACCACTAGAGCACATCAAGTATCATTGATATATTTCTAAACATTAATGATTACAAACAGTTTAGCAAAGCATATTTCCAAGTTCATATATTTTGGAAATAACTCTTACAATCCCCCACCATTTACAAAATATAACTAAATCCATATTTCCGGAAATATCATGGTTTCAGATAATGGTATCTCACGATTTGAACCATTACTTAGTAAGATAATGTGTTCCACTTATCCTGAATAGACATTGGTAGACAAGCTTTGAACCAACTATTCATTTGAACAAGTGTGCATAACTTACACATGAAATCTCGGTGTTATCAAAAGAATTGTTAAATTTGACACATTCATTAAAGCCTTGTGTCACATATCCTCTTCATGAGAATTTAAGAGTCAAGCCCTTTAACTCTATGAAGCGGCCACACTTCATTCTCATATAGGTAGACTACATCATAAATGCACCCATAATTATGCATTCAAGCAAATATATGCTATATGTCTATTAAGAGGAAAACCTCATCCTACCACTTTACTTTTATGGTCCAAGTACTTTCACTCCTTGGGATGTATTTATTATTATCAAGTACTTCAATCACTCTAATAGTGTACTTTCACCATTGAACTCAAGACTTGATTTTACTCAAGTGTGAGTTGAGTTTCCACTATTGGTGATCAATTAGATATGGGCTTGAGACCCATCCCCAATGATGTCTTCAACACCATGTCCTTTGTCAGACCTTTCGTCAAAGGATCTGCAAGATTCTTTTCAGTTCTTACGAACACTATGGAGATTACTCCATTTGCAATTAAATCCTTCACATAGCTATGTCTTAAACCAATATGTCTGGATTTTCCATTATATACTTGGCTATATGCTTTTGATAGTGTGGACTGACTATCACAATGTATGGATACTGGTGCCATTGGTTTTGGCCAAATAGGTATCTCATATAACAAATTTCTTAGCCATTCAGCCTCTTTACTACCTGCAGCCAAAGCAATAAATTCTGCAGCCATGGTGGAGTCGGCAATGCAAGTCTGTTTCTTTGAACCCCAAGAAACTGCACCTCCACCAAGATTGAAGATCCATCCACTAGTGGAAGCATGATCTTCTACATAAGTTACCCAACTGGCATCTGTGTATCCTTCCAAAACTGAAGGATAATCATTATAAGTCAACTTATAATTAATTGTCCCTTTCAAGTATTTCAAGACTCTATTAACAGCATGCCAATGGTCTTTACTTGGATTACATGTATACCGACTTAACCTACCAACAGCATATGCTATATCGGGTCTAGTGCAGGTCATGGCATACATTAAGCATCCAATTATCTTTGAGTATTCAAGTTGTGCTACAGGACACCCTTTATGTGGTTGTAAATTGGTATTTTGATCAAACGGGGTAGATACTGATTTGCAATCAAAATGATCAAATTTCTTAAGCACTTTTTCAATATAGTGAGATTGGGATAAACCAACATTCTCACCATCTCTTATGATTTTAATTCCTAAAATCACATCTGCTTCACCTAAATCTTTCATATCAAAACTTTTGGATAAGAAAGACTTAGTCTTTTCTACCTCATTTAAATCAGTACCAAAGATTAACATATCATCCACATATAAACAAATCATAACACCTTTTCCATTATGAAATTTACTATAAATACACTTGTCAGATTCATTTATTTTATATCCATTAGCAAGCACAACTTGATCAAATTTTTGGTGCCATTGTTTGGGTGCTTGTTTTAACCCATATAACGACTTGGTTAATTTACACACTTTATGTTCTTGTCCTTTGACAACAAATCCTTCAGGTTGTTTCATATACACCTCTTCATCCAACTCTCCATTTAGGAAAGCAGTTTTGACATCCATTTGATGGATTACTAACTTATAGATGGATGCTAGTGCCAATAGCACTCTAATTGATGCAATTCTTGCAACAGGTGCATAGGTATCAAAATAATCAATACCTTCTTTTTGTGTAAATCCTTTAGCAACAAGTCTAGCCTTAAATTTATCAATGGTACCATCAACTTTCATTTTTCTTTTAAAGATCCATTTACAACCTATTGGTTTGGATCCTGGTGGGAGATCTACTAGTTTCCAGGTTTTATTACCCATAATTGAGTCCATTTCCTCTTGGATAGCTTCTTTCCAAAATGCAGAATCTTGAGACTTTATAGCCTCTTCAAATGTTTCTGGATCATTCTCTAAATTATAGCAAATTGGTCCATAACTATTTATGGAATCATTAGTTCCTTCAACAAGGAACATAAAGAAGTCTGAACCGTAATTTTTCACTTTACGAATTCTTTTACTTCTTCTAGGTTCTGAACATAACAAGGTATCTTTATTAGATACATTGTTTTCTAGACTTTGTACATTAGAATGAACAATGTCTTTGGGATTTTGAATTGAGGTAAATCTATTTTCTTGAAAAATTGCATCTCTTGATTCAATGACCATATTAATAGGATATGAGTCATTTGATTCAATAACCATGAATCTATATGCTTTGCTATTTTCAGCATATCCAAGAAATACACATTCAATTCCTCTTTCTCCCAATTTCTTTCTTTTTGGTTCAGGAACCTTTACAATTGCTCTACAGCCCCAAACTTTTAAATAGTTAAGATTGGGTTTTCTTTTCTTGAAAAGTTCATATGGGGTCATTTTGTTCCTTTTATTAGGAACTCTATTTAATATATAACATGCTGTTAGCATGGCTTCCCCCCAATATCCTTTAGATAATCCAGAATATGATAGCATGGCATTTACCATTTCTTCTAGAACCCTATTTTTCCTTTCTGCTATTCCATTTTGTTGTGGAGAATATGGTGCAGTTCTTTGATGCACAATACCAGTGGACTCAAAGTAATCAGGATGATAAAACTCTCCTCCCCTATCACTTCTAAAACTTTTAATGAAAGTTTCATGTTGAAGTTCTACTTGTGCTTTAAAAATTTTAAATTTATCTAGAACTTCATCTTTAGAGTGCATTAGATAAACATAACAAAATCTAGTGCAATCATCTATAAAAGTGACAAAATATTTTTTTACCACCAATTGTAGGCCAACCATGTAAATCACATACATCAGAATGTATAAGATCTAACACCTTAGAACTTCTTTCAATATTTTTAAAAGGTTGTCTTGTGATTTTTGTTAACATGCAAGTAGTACATGAATTTGATGTTTTGTCAAAATTTGGAATTAAATTTGATTTCATCATATCATCCAATTTTCTAAAATTAACATGTCCTAGTCGCATATGCCATAAATCACAAGACTCAACAATATAAGCAGAAACCATAGCATTATTATTATTATTGTTAACAACATTACACTTGAACATATTATCACAAAGATAACCCTTCCCTACAAACATGCCCCCTTTTGAGAGAATAAATTTGTCTCCCTCAAATACAGATTTGAAACCATACTTATTAAGTAAAGGTACAGAAATCAAGTTCTTCCTAACTTCAGGAACATAAAATACATCTTTAAGAGTGAGTTTCTTTCCGGAAGTGAATTCAATCTCCACCGATCCTTTTCCTTTGACTTGGACAGTAGAGGCATTTCCCATGTACAAAACACTACCATCTTCATCAATGGTTTTGAATAGTTCTTTGTTTTTGCACACATGGCGGGTAGCACCAGAGTCTATCCACCAAGAATCAACATCTTCTATCATGTTAATTTCAGAAATGACAGCAACAAGATTGTCATTTGTTGCACTTGAATTCTTTTCATTGTTCTTCTTTTTCAAGAACCTGCACTCATGTTTAAAATGTCCTGGTTTTCCACAATAATAACAATTTCCTTTTCTTTTCTTTGTTTTGTTGTTATTACCATGATTTCCATGAGACTTGTTAAAATCTCGATTTCTTTTCTTGGAACTTTTACTTGAATTCCCTTCCTCCATTACATGGACTTTCTCATGAGCATTTTGATTTTTAGTATCGTCTTGTTTACGATATTCTTCTTCTAAGCGAAGGTGATTTGCTAACTGCTCAAGAGAAATATCTTCTTTCTTATGTTTCAAAGACTTTTTAAAATCTTTCCATGATGGAGGAAGTTTATCAATTATGGAGGAAACAATTATTGTTTCATCCATATGCATGTTATGCTGTTTGTAGTTATTAAGAATTCGTTCAAGTTCATACAATTGTTCCATTACTGGTCTAGAGTCTACCATGTTATAATTATTAAATTGAGAGACAAGAAACTTCTTACTAGTAGCGTCTTCCAACATATATCTTGTTTCAAGTTTCTCCCATAATTCCTTTGCAGAAGTGCTACTTTGGTAGATGTCAAAGAGTGAGTCTGACAATCCATTGAGAATGTGACCCATGCAGATGTAGTCATCATTGTCCCACTTCTGTCTTTCTCTTGTTTCAGCAATTCTTTCATTTTCCCTCTCCGGTGGTCTTGTGGTGTTGAGAACATAAACCACTTTTAAGGTTGTGAGAAGGAATTTCATCTTTTTCTGCCATCGGTTAAAATGGCCTCCATCAAACTTTTCCAATTTCACAAAATCGGAAGTCATTTCTTTGAGTGATGCAGCCATTGATTACGAGAATTGAACCTAAAGATTGTTGGAGATTTTTGTTGGGGAAGATACTGCAACACTTGAACAAAGAAGATGTCGATGACGGATGCACGTAAAGATTCAAAGCGTGTTTTCACACTAACCTTTAGGTTCAATTCGCCCCCACCAATTAACGTATATTGGATGCAAATGGGATGAACAGCGAATTCCCTTCAGGATACTTTGAATACCTTGATGTGATTTGCACTAACACAACAAGCCTATCTTTGATAACATTTTACAAAAATATGATTCCTAAAATTCATTCATGCATTAATGAATTTGAAGGATGATTTAGAACAATGTAAATGAGGAAGAAATTGGTTGGAAGGTTACCAAATTCGTGTGCTTTACTGTTTCCAAGTTTCTCTGTATATATAGAGATTATCATAACTTGTTTTTTAAGAGATAACTTCTCTTGTAACTTCTATTAATGTTTGAAATTCAAAATCCATCCATAACTGTCGCAACAGTTAGTTGGCAAGGCATGTTAGCAGTTAATGAAAGGACCTGTGTTCGAGTCCCAGCCATAACAGTTTTTGCTAAAATTACGAGTTCAAATTAATTAACAGATAATTGCAAAAACAGCAGAACATGGGAATCGAACCCTAAACAAGCAGGTTGTCCCATTCATTACACAACCACTAGAGCACATCAAGTATCATTGATATATTTCTAAACATTAATGATTACAAACAGTTTAGCAAAGCATATTTCCAAGTTCATATATTTTGGAAATAACTCTTACAGATAGTAATGTAATAAAAAATGTATTTTAGGTCATTGATATCATTATCAATACTATTTATATTTTTTATTGTTTTCTTCTATTCTTTCACCTAAATGTCTGCCATTCAACTGGAAATATTGTAAACAAGGCCCTTGGGTTTTTGGTCAAGAACACATGTCTTCGAGCACAAGCAATCTTGTTTGAGACTATTATATGAAAAAATGGTTGCCCGGAATTTCAACAATCTACAGTCTGCAGTTCCAAATAATCAAGTGGCATTCATTTAGTCATTTGATGCAAAAAAAAGATTAAAGGTTAAAAAATATGAGATATCAATGCAGAGATACTGAAAATAATGCCATGGGCGGAGTATATGATATGTTAGTGTAGTTGGTATTAGCATTGCATCAATAAATGAACAAACAACCAATTGAGTTTACGGACTAATAATTGTTTTTGGTTTGCATATTCAAACAGGTTAGTATGATCATTAATGAAACACTTCGGCTTTATCCTCAAGCTGCGATGCTAATGAGGCAAACTGCTAAAAATGTGATGCTAGGGAGCATTGAAGTTCCTGCAAAGACTCAACTCTCCATAGCTTTAACTGCTGTTCATCATGACAGTGAAATCTGGGGAGAAGATTGTCACGAGTTTAAACCATCAAGATTTAGCGAGCCTCGGAAGCATTTAGCAGCATTCTTTCCGTTTGGTTTAGGGCCTCGCAACTGTGTTGGACAAAATTTGGCATTGGTTGAGGCAAAGGTCGCTCTAGCTTTGATTATTCAAAGTTATAGTTTTGTAGTATCTCCAAGCTATATACATGCTCCTATACAACTTATAACTTTGCAGCCTCAACATGGTGCACAAATAATCTTCAGAAGGATTTCAGGTTGATTATTGCTATTTCCTTTTCCCTTTTATGTGTAATTTTGACAATTGATTTTTGGTAAATATTTGTGGTTATAAATAAAATTTTGTGCACTTCTGACATAAAAGAGTTGTTAAATCTTTATTGATAACTTTGTGAAATGCTTGTTTAGGTTAAATGCTTGCAACATAATTTTAGTTGGATCATGTAATGTTTATAAGTGTATCTCTTGAAAGAACATAAATTGATCAAAAGCTTCCATATTGTACATCCAAAACAATTGAACACCTCTTAATATCTAGTACTTTTTTTTTTGACAATAACGAACTTAGTGCATTTCATTCAAAATAGTAGGTTTAATACATGGTGGACAATGATTAAAAACTTGTGGTGCTTGAGCTAAATCATGAGCAACTCGGTTAGCTTGTCTCCTAACATAACTGATACTATAGTTTACATTCAAATCTAGTAAATTACGCCACTTTCCAATGATGGCTCCAAACTCAGTGTTATTATCGTGCCTAGAATGAATAGCTTGTAGTACTGCCTGCAAGCAATCCGATTCTATCACAGTGGGGGGGCTTGTTCTATTTGTCTCACACAACAAAAGCATTACATCCATAATCCCTTGTGCCTCAGCCTTTGCTATAGTTGGTTTTTCGTTAAACCTCGTCATATAAGCTTCTAAAAATCTTTCATTTTTATCTCTTATACATGCTCCAACACTATAAAAATTCTGCTCACCATAGCATGCGGTATCGACATTGCACTTTAGCATTCCTCTTGCTGGTTTTTTCCAGACATGGTCTGTCATGTCTGCTGTAACGCGGTGCTGCCTGTTCTGATTCGACCGAACATGAAGCCAATCCTGCAGTGTATCTAGTGCTTTTGATTTATGAATATTGCAGCAAAATATTAAAATCCTTAATCCTGTTTACTGCTTCATGATTTATGAATATATCAGTGTCAAACTTAAGAAAATCAAATTCATATACAGTATTAAACACTTTATGAGTAATGTATATCAATGTAATGAGTCAATATAAGTTTAATAGTCCGAAAGATGCATTAGATAATTAGGTGATTAACCATGCTTTCTAGGAGGATCTAGAAGGATCCAATTAGATGAGTCAATGATTAGTTGTTAGGATTAACCAATGCTATAAATAAAGACACGGGTGAATGTAATAAGGAAGCTAAAAGAATAAAAGAAGTTAGTTTTTTAAACTCTTTTAACAATTATCTCGTCCATTTATTAACAACTAAAAAGTTGTTCATAACAATCAACCGCTGAAAAATGAAAAACATTTATATAACTCCTAGTTTGAAATTAAAACAATCACCAATGAGATAAACTTTATGATATAAAGGACAAAATGAAACATAGTTCAAGTCTTTCAAACAATCACATCATAATGTTATTGTGCTGCATATATAGAATCTGATTTGGCGTAGACTTGATCAATCCAATAAAACTTTACATGTTGCAGAGCCTCTTGTGCACGAAGATAATTTCATAAACAATTGCTGCTTTGCCTTGGTATTTACGAAATATCCACTATCAATTGTCATAGTATCTAGTACTTTTGAATTCTCTATAATATATTTTGCAAATCCATGATCATAATTTCTGCCTTTGTAATTTTTAATGTTGCATGTTTTCATCTGTGTCAAAAGACATTCTGGAACGGTTGGTGGCTTTTTCCAACATTCGCCATTCGTGTCTTCTAGAATAGTACCAGTATCCTGCCAAATATTTATATATTTTTTTATTAAATTAATATACATTGAATTGGAGCTAACAAGAAAAGATTCACCACAAAAAAAAAAAAAAAATTATCTAAAAATTTACAATACCTGAACGATAAGATTTTGAAGTTTCGGAGAAAGTTTGAGCATTTCCAGCAACCACATCCATCTCGGATGCACAAGTGTAGTAGCAAAGTTAAGCTCCAAGTGAGTCAGATTATGAAACTTGGGAAGTTGTGTCCAACATGTATACCTCAACTGCATGAGTTACACAAGACACAATATTAAAAAGAAATCACAACTTCATTCAAAATTTATTTATGAATTATGAGTTAGGATGATGCACAATATTCATACCACTTTTTCTAAACAGAGGATTTGTGCTTTACAAAGCATACTAAGTGGAATATAAGATTTACATGAAATCCTTGCTTTGATCAAATTAGGTAAAGCTATAAATTTCATCCCAAAACGGTTTTCTATACCGTATATCTTTGGGAAACGTGTTAATATCAAATCCTCCAGAATAGGACAACTTAGTAAAAGCTTTATTAGATGATCCACCTGATTAAAAACACTCTTAGTCAAATGGAGAGTTTTAAGACTAGGTAAATGTAAATCCACCTCATCAGAAATTTTGGTCATCTTTATGTTTTCCAACTTAAGAGTCTTTAGTGTTCTACAACTAAAAATGGTAACAGGTAATTTTATCAAAGAGCCATAATTTCCACGCGTGTTGAGGTCAAAGTTTTGTATTCCTCGTTGCACTACATAGTCAACAATATCATTAAAAACCTGTTGGTCAACCTCGTTGCAGTACCATATAAGATTTTTTAGTCTAAAGGAATGGATGGGTAGTGTGATGGCCCGCTGATTCATTGTTGAGTATATTGCACGGCAAAAGAGCGTAGAAGTTTTGAAGTTGCGGGAATCAAAGTCGAGAGAAAGAACCGAAAGCCACAAATCTCTCCATCTCTTCGAGAGCACACTTGTGGTTGCAGCAAATTTGGTTGGAAAAGAATAAAGTATATCACACAGAATTGGATCCGGCAAGTCGCTAATTCTATCAACCATACAAATTGACCGCCGCGAAGATTTGTTCATCCTTCTCTTTTTATGAGAGGAAGATGGCATATTTGGCCAAGGAATTAGGGAAAGATGCATATATTGTATGGAATATTGCTCATTGCCATCTATTATTTATATCTAAACCTAAAATATATTTTTCAAAACTTTGCACTATATTTTATATATTCTTTAGTTTTTTTATACAAACACTAGCCGCCAGTTTGTGTAATTAATATTCTCTTTTTTCGTGTGTTATCGATGTTCTGTATTGTGCAAATATAAATAATTATTTAATTTCCTTTTTTATTGGACTTTGTTAATTGATAACTACGTAACCTCTTTTTTGTTGTGGTTAGTTATTAAGAAGATTTTTGTTTTTTTTACTATAAAAAAACTGAAAACCTACTTTTATGTGGAAGTTATGCTTAGTTATTAAGAAGAAAAAAAAAATTTATTTACTAAAAAAACTGAAAATCTATTTTTATGTGGAAGTTATTTTTTAAGGGTAAAAGTGGAATAACAAAAAAGTGATCCCAAAAATTTGTATCCCCTTTATATATTAGTATAGATTATTTAAAAAGTTTCATCCTTTTTTTAATAGAAAATCCAATTTGATTCAATCCACTTTTATAAAAAGGAAATTTGAAGATACACTTTCTTTTTTCAATAAATTTAATATATTATTGTATAAAAAAATTAATATATTATGTACCAAAAAAATAATAATTAAAAAAACAAAATTTTAGTTTCCAAATATATAGCATTAATTTGTTTTATCGTACAAGATAGGAGTAATAATTGACAAGAGATACGGTTGACAAATTGTACCATTAAAATATCAGTTGTGGACACCAAATCCGGCGTTTTTAAACGTTTAAAAAGGAACGGAGATAGTAATATAATAAAAAAAGTATTTTAAGTCATTGATATTATTATAAATAATATCTATGTTTCTTATTGTTTTGTCCTACTCTTTCACCTAAATATCTCAAATTCAACCGGAAATATTGTAAACAAGGCCCTTGGGTTTTTGGTCAAGAACACATGTCTTCGAGCACAAGCAATCTTGTTTGAGACTATTATATGAAAAAATGGTTGCCCGCAATTTCAACAATCTGCAGTCTGCACTTCCAAATAATCAAGTGGCATTCATTTAGTCATTTGATGCAAAAAAAAAGTTTTGATTAATCACATTTTTTATCATATAAAACAAATTGTGACCAAAATACTTTTGAGCATTATCATCCAAAAGGATAATTAATAGGTACAAATCTTGGTTACTATTGGGGAATGGATTTCACGCAGTAACCGTGATGTAATTACTGTTGTGAACCGTTTGATCTAGATCAACAATTGAGATTATTGAACAGTGATGATTAATTTCAACCGTCCAATTTTAAATCAACGACTGTGATTGTAAACTGCGTAATATAGCGTGTAAACTGGACATCAGCAAATCCAGGTAAGGACCTATTGAGTATTGAGTTCTATGGTTTCTGTACCAAAATGAGGATACAAAGAAATTTTATTTTCAGAAATTAATCATTACATTAATTAATATTACAAAGACAAATATTGCATCACTGATTACAAAATTACATAGGTGAAAGTGAAACTCAAATCTTTGTTCCTAAAGAAGGCCACTAACTGGTGATGTGCTAAAAACTGACATCTCCTTGTTATTGTTGTTAGCTGCTAAAGATGTTTCATTGTTTCCACTGATTTTTCTTCTTGGTTTTGCCTCTCCAAGCATCATTATCACATCTCTCATACTTGGTCTTTCTTTAGGAAGCTTAGCAGTGCAAATAACTGCTATTCTTAAAACTAAAAGCATCTCTTCTATAACATGTCTGCAGTTTCCTACACTTGGATCTAATGCTTCTTCTAGAGATTTGTTATCTCTAATCTTCCTTCTAATCCATTCTACAATGTCTACACTTTCTCCAAATTCTGCATCTAATGGTCTCTTTCCTGTTAGAAGCTCTAGTAAAACTACTCCATAACTGTATACATCAATCTTTTCATCCACCTTCAATGCATATCCATATTCTGCCAATTCGTAAATCGTTGAAATGTTAGTATGTACTGACAGTGTAAAATAGTTTACGTAATGTCTAATCGTATCTAACCATGTTGTTACTTTGTTTAGTTTGTTATATTATTACTAGCTAAAAAATCGCCACAAATATCTACATAGTGAAATGCGATTAGACGCGCGCGTGCGTGCGCGTGTGTGTGTGTGTGTGTGTGTGTGTGTGTGTGTGTGTGTGTGTG
Organism: Trifolium repens; assembly: GCA_030408175.1. Taxonomy (NCBI): domain Eukaryota; kingdom Viridiplantae; phylum Streptophyta; class Magnoliopsida; order Fabales; family Fabaceae; genus Trifolium; species Trifolium repens. Next base: position 48,467,335 of record CP125848.1, read on the forward strand.
TGTGTGTGTGTGTGTGTGTGAGTGTAAGAAAAATGCAGTTTTAATCACAGATAAAACAAGATATGGAAACAAGTAACTCACCAGGAGCAATGTAGCCATAAGAACCAGCAACCATGGAGACCGTTTCGTTCTTCCGGACCATCATCTTGGCCAATCCAAAATCTGCTATCCTTGCCTCAAGATTTGCATCAAGAAGTATATTATTTGACTTAATGTCGCGATGAATAACCGGTGGATAACAGTCATGGTGAAGATAAGCAAGTCCTTGAGCAACTCCTAAAGCTATATTATATCTTGAAACCCAATCCACAAGCTGTCTAACTGCTTGCTTACCATGCAAGGCATCTCCAAGGTTTCCATTCGGCATAAATTCATAAACTATCATCAAATCAGTGTCATTATGAAGAAACCCTAATAATCTAACAATGTTCCTATGTCTTAATCTTCCTAAAAGGTTCACCTCTCCAACAAGTTCATCACTGCCTCCTCCTCCTACTTCCACATCATTTCCTGATCTCCACAACTTTTTCACTGCCACAACCGTGTTAGAATGCGGTACCTCGGCCTTGTAAACAACGCCGGTACCTCCCATTCCAATCACATTTGTTTCCTTGATGCAAGCTAGAATGTCAGTGCTTGTGAAACCAAGTCTCTGAAATGCCATCAATCTCCATGGCCACCCTTTGCTACCTTTATAAAATCTCTCTCTGAAGCAAAAACCGCCGGTGTACCACCTTACGTATAAAGATCTTGCTACCAAAATTGTAATTCCAATGGCTAGAATTGATGATATTCCAATAATCCATCCTGTGATAATGTGCTTTTCATGTGAACTTCCATGTCTTGAGGAGTATGCTGAGTTTTGATCACATGAAGGGAGGATACCACCACATAGGCCATCATTTCCGACGAGATTATTCGGGTTTATAGTTCTCAGCATACCATTTTCTGGCACAGAACCTTCAAGCTTGTTGTATGAGACATTAAATGCTTCAAGAGCAGGTGATGAACCAAAGTTTTCAGGTATATGACCGGTCAACGAATTGTTGGAAAGATCAAGTATGGCTAATGTAGGCATATTAGCTAATGTTTTTGGGATTTCACCAATCAAAAGGTTATTTTGAAGGTTCAAATTTACTAATTTTTGACATGAACCTATGCTTTCTGGAATGGTTCCGGACAAATGATTCGATGAGAGGTCAAGAACAGTAAGTGAAGGAGAGTCCTGAAATTGGTGAGGAATTTTACCTTCTAAGTTGTTATGTGAGACCATGAAAACTTGAAGATTTGAAATGGAAAGAATGGTGGAAGGTAGAGAAGAATGAAGTTTATTTCTTGAGAGATCAATGAAAGAAAGCGACGCGGAAGAAGGAATATCATCTGGAATTTCACCAGTGAGACTATTGTTAGCTAATTCTAACCTTTGAAGCTTCTCAAGCTTGCCAAGACCAACAGGAACTTTACCAGAAATAAAATTATTGTGAATTCGAACACGAACAAGTGAAGAACATGTCGATAGGCTTGATGGAATTGGACCGGAGAAAGCATTGTTGAAAAGTATGAGCTTAGTGAGATTTCCTTTCCTGCAAAGAGTTTCTGGAATTTCACCAGAGAGTGAATTGGATGATACATCCAACCATTGCAGCGGTGAATTCTCGCCGAGGTTACTAGGCAATGGACCTGATAATGAATTGTTCCATAGCTCAAGAACCTCTAGTTGAGGCAAGTTACCAATTCCAGAAGGAACAAAACCAGATAACTTATTTCCCATGAAATTCAGAAGCTTCAAACTCTTCAGAAGACTCATTTCATCTGGAATTTTTCCTGACAAATTGTTATCAGAAAAATCCAAAAACTTCAAAGAAGTAATGTCACCAATTTGTGATGGAATTCTTCCTTCAAAATTGTTATTGTATAAAAAAAGTGTATCCAATAACTTAAGATTTCCTAATTCATTTGGAATCTCACCACCAAGATTTGAAACTGCTAAATCAAGATACTTTAGACTAGTAAGATTTCCAAATTCCGATGGAATCTCACCTTCGAATTCGTTATATCCAAGAATCATATACTCCAATGATGAAAGTTTTCCAAGCTCACCAGGAATTTTTCCAGTGAGATTATTCCCAGATAAACCAAGAAACTTCAACTTATTCAAGTTTCCGAATGATTTCGGAATTGAACCTTCAAAGAAACTGCCTCTAAGATCAAGCATTTCTAATGAAGTTACATTTCCAATGTCCACAGGAATCGAACCTGTGAACTCATTGCTCGAAACATTTAAGCTCGCGAGTTTCAACGCCTTTCCAAATCCTAATGGAAATTCACCAATGAAGAAATTCTGACTTACATCAAGAATGCTCAATGTGGTAAGATTTACTATAGATTTTGGAAAAGGTGATGAAAATGCATTGCAACATAAGTTAAGAGAAGTAAGATTTTGAAGTTTTTGTATATCATTGGATACTATACCACTCAGATTCTTGTGAGAAAGATTAAGATTCTCTACGGTTCCGGCCGAGTTGCATTCGACGCCGGTCCAATTACAATGATCTGCATCTAACTTCCAATCATGAAGACTGTTTAAAGGATCAACAAGACCTGATTTTATAGAAAGTAAAGCTGATACTTCATCATTTGAAGCAGCAGAAAAACTATAAGAGAAACAAAAAATTACAATGTAACAGAAGAATATGAAAAACTTGGTTTTCATCTGCATTTTTTTCTTCTTCATTTTCTTTGTTTAAGGCTCAGTTTTCCATAATGTATATGATTCACTATATTATGTGTGACTTATAAATAAACTATATGATAAATTTGGATCAAATTTGGACTTATTTGTAGTTTATCCGACATAAAACATGGGAGAGAATATGTATGACTCTTTAATGTTGTTGGTTTAGTTTCTAATCTTCATGTCATGTTTATAACTTATAACTTATTCTTGTCAATTTGAGAAGTGATTAAAAAAATAATCTCTTATTTTTTTATGTTGAATTCCATTTTACGGTAACTACATTCTTGCTAAAATGATTGTAAGGAATTAGAGAATATAAAATCATCTTAATTTTTTTTCTTAAATACTTAGGTAATAAATGTATATTTCATAATTAAACTCCGGTGTAAATCTTATTTAATTATTACTTATATACAACTGACGTGGATAATTCTGATAGGTTCAAAAATTAATAAACATTATTCGGAAACTTATTAGAATTATCCACCTTAATAATACTACATATTTAAATAAGATGTGTACCGAAAAATTAATCTTAAATCAATGTCTTAAGTTTTTATTTTCACTTGAATAGTAGATCTAATATGTTCACTAGTATACATTAATTCAGTGATCTATAATTTGAGATTTACCATGAAAAAGTTGCAAAAAAAGTATAGTTACCAAACTATTTAAGTACTAGTATGTTGTTAATGGAACTTTACAACCTTATTTGAACTTTATGATTCTGATTTTTGAAAAGAAAAATTGGCTAAAGCATCTTTTTTAGTATAGTTATTTTTTGTTTTGTTAATCTACTTTAAGTATGTTTTTGTTAGATACATTAATTACATTTGATTAAAGGGTAACTTCTAAGTATGACAAAGATTTAGAAATGATGCATTGTTGGTACAGCAACATATGGTTAATGTAGGATCCATAAAAAAAATATTGATGTATTTGTGATTATTTTAACATAAAAAATTTAAATTAAAGCCATGTAATAATTGGAACAACTTCCAACATGATGAAGGGAGAAAATAAAAGGAAGAAAGACACACAGGAGAGAAAAGGAGACATGGGAAAATTTAAAAATAGATTAAAGTAAAGACAAGAACTATCATCTATCATCCACTTGATGGTTTTAGCTTCATAAATATGTTAATTATTCATTATGATTTTAATAAGGGAATCTTTCCATGTTACAAGGTGAAAGAAACTTGAAAATAAGACAGTTCTACCTTCCATTATTAGATTAGATTAATAATAACAATAAAATGTAAGGTCCACAAAAATAATTAGGTATTTTAATTTTTAAAACTAATGTCTAGACTAGAGCATTTTTTTTTTTTTTTTTTTTTTTAAAAGTTGATGGTTTATAAAACCCACCAACTTGTTTACAAAGAAAATACTATATTTGCTGCTGTCAAGGATCGAACCCCTGACCAACAGCCTACACCCGCTCGGTCAACAAGTGCCAACTGAGCTACCCCACCCACCCCATCTAGACTAGAGCATCACATGTACACTCAATTGACCATTTGGTGATATATACTAGTAGTACTCTAGCATTGTTAGGTCCATTGATTGAATCATAGAAATTTTGTTTTAACTTTGTTAATAAATGATATTATTTTCTTAAACTACCAAAGTTAATTGTTAGTGTAAAAAATATTCAAAATTGTTAGGTCGAATAATAAGATTGGAGTTCAAAATTTATCAGTTTGTATATGAGTTTTTAATGACTTATTATTTTGTTTATCTATAAAAAAAATGTTAGTAGATGAAGATCGAACCCAATTATATTTTCAAATTCTTAAGTCTTTCACTAAATACTACCGAACTGACTTATATCTATTTATTAATAATTAATAATTAATATTATTTCTCAATGAAAATAATAATTAATATTAATTGCTTAATTAAGTTTACCTTTAAATATATAGATATATATTGTAAAAAAATCTTTAAATAGAGATTATTAATTTATCTTCACAATCAAAGTAAATACTACTCCTAATACTTATTTAAAATATAAAAAATAGTAAATAATTAATTAATACAATTAAAAACTTGAAAATCTCTAATAGGGATAATTTTTTCCAAAAGGATGGATAGATACATCATCATACAAATAATTAATGATCCTTGTCAAGATCTAAACAACATATTTTTTTCAAACATAAATAAGGTTAACATTAGATGGAAAATAATAAGTACATGATGTTATTAATTAATTAATTAATAAAAATGGAAATTGGAGAATAAAGTATAGCAAGAGGAATCTGCAAACAGAAGGTAATGGGAGAAAAGTGGTGAACTTGATCAATCATGGACTGAGGCCAACAACCGCCACTTCTCATAGTCACATGCACACACACATGGTGTAGACTAACCAATATTACTGCCCCTTTTTTTCTATTTGCTTAGATCACATCTCATCATATAATCTGTCCATGTACTAATACAGATGGAAGCCATGTGAAATGGCAGCTTCCTACTCAAGTCTCAAATACATGACAAACCTTCCTTATTATTGGAGAGAAGACTTTAATTAATATTCAATTAGTCTTTCTATATTTTTTTTTATTAACTTTCTACTTTTTTTTGAGAAAGAAATCTTGATAATTTAAAATTCAGGGTAAGTTCAACCGTTAATACGTGTTTCACTAAAATTTCGTCTTAAGAAGAGCTCATAATATATTGATGGATAAATAAGGTTTTACCTTCTATAAATTAAGTACACGTGTTTTATTTTATCTTTTAAAAAAAATTTGATTACCTTTTGTAATGTGTGTTTTGTTCGGTATATCCCCTATAATATTTTTTTTATTGGATTTGTCCCCGTCATTGAATATGTGGGCTCAAAATTCCATCATTTTTCCCCTTGTAATGTTAGCGAATTTTGGTTTATCCCCCTCATTTGGCATGCCACGTCATCATTTGCATGAAAAAAAATTACAGGGAGTAATCTGAAAAAAAAATATTACAGGGATATACCGAACAAAAACATATTACAAAGGGTAATCGAAATTTTTTTAGAAGATAAAATAAAACACGTATGGTAAATATATATTTACCCTATATTGATTGAATTAGTCTTTGCATGTGGTTGTTTTGTTTTCTTTACAGTGAAAATAAATGAATTTGAGTCATATACACGGTTATTGTAAAAAATATATTGCATTGTCCTTAATATTTAATTATTAATGAAAATTTAAAATATTTTAATTGTAACTGTTCCTAAATTTAAATATATTATTAATAAGAATTTGTTGATAGTGTAAAATTTTATACATGGTAATTATCAAAATTAAACTTAAAAATAATAATCTTTCACTAAGGTGGGAGAGTTAGTGTTGAGTTGAGGAGCTTGGTTTAAAGTGAAAACATTAGTTGCTTGTGTCCAAATTCCCTTTGTGGCAGGAAAAACCAGAAGCAGCTTTTGATCATTAAAAAAATAGAAAGAAAAATAAAAACCCATATTACAGATGGCAAAGAGATGCCATGTTGGGATTATTGTACATGTGCTCCTCATTGCACATGTATATAGCACGTGTATATGATGTGGCTTGCTCTCGTTTTATTTTGGAAAATTATTAATTTTGGATCTTCAAAATCATAACATGGACACCACACACACTATATATTACTTCAAAATTTATATTATAGGTTCACAGCACTGAATTAATTTGTTTTGAAATGTTACTTCTGTAATTTAATATTGAATTCTATGTACTATCAAATTATTTTATACTGACAATTAATAAAAATGATTTAATATTTTTTTTAACATCAAATTTTATTTAATAATCAGACCCCAGTTCAAGACGAGCAGAGACTGATAATTTATTTAAAAATGATTTATTGGATTTTATATAATACAAACTAAAGACGCTGTATATAGGCGGAATACCCAAAAATAACATAAAAAACACACCCCCTACACTCAACACCTAGCCATAAATAAACATCACCATCTAAAACAGAATGTTTCACGAAAACGGCCATTGAAACTGAAATCATCCATCATCGCTACTCACCCCAAAACGAACACCCATCTAAATGCAACTTCGAGTCCTACTCACCAAAGTTGAGCCATAACTGTAAAGCTTCTATTTGAAAGATCATTCAGCTTCCACCACCTCTCAACCTCTGATCCACCGAAAGAACTCCAAAGAAAGCCCCAAATTTGGGCCAAAAAACTGACTCCCGATCTCGAATCAAAAGTGATTGGTCCACCAAACTTCAAGATCAAATCATAAGGGCACCCCTCACCCTGATCAACCAGGGAAACACCATAGCCAACCAAACAAGATTGCAGCTAGACACCAACTCCGATCTCGAAGCAAAATTAACCGGCCTATCAAAATTCAACGCACAAAAAGTAAGACAAACGACAAAAGGTGGTGTAAACAACAATCAAATCAAAAAAGGCTCAACTCAAAAGGACACACATATTAAGAAAATGGGGTTAAATGAAATGATGCGGCGAAAAACATAATTGTCAGTGCATATTTTTTTCTCTTATTTTACCTTAAAAGTTATGCTTGTTGCAGGTTTAGCCTGAAATTCATTAGATTGGTACATTCCTTAAAGTTGAATTATTTTCTTCCCACCATGTGTTTCTTTTTTATTCCCCTTTTTTTATTTTTTTTTCATGTATAAAAATTTCAGAACATATTTTTTGAAGTTTTTTTAATTCAAATTTTAAAAAAATTCGAAATATTTATTTAAGGACAAATTGAAAACCTAGAATAGAAAGAAACACAAGGGTGAAAAGAGAAAAATTCCTTAAAATTTAAAGAGTTGAACTTACAAATTGTTCCACTATGTTATGTTTTTTTTTTGGATAGAATCACTATCTTATGTCACTATGTTTGCAATGATAATATATGCCATTGTATAAATTAAATCCCATAAAATAGATTGGATAGGTTATGTATGTTTCATGAAAACTGTAAATTGATTCAGAAGCATAGTCCATATTAGAATTAGTGATGATATTCAAAACACAGTAAAAGAGTTGAAAGCAACAAATTACAGGAAACAGATTATTTAAGACAAAACAAAGGATTTCAAATACAGAAGAAAGGAAAATCGGTGGACGAAAAAGTCAGTAATAATGTGTGTTTCTTGCTTCAGTTGGTAAAAGCGTTTGTTTTTTTTTGTGTTGTACAATAATAGTCCCACATCGCTTATATGAAAGAAACACTGAGTGTTTATATAGAACTCGCACACAACAACTATTGTCCCTTCGGGGACATCCGATAAAATTGGAACGATACAGAGAAGATTAGCATGGCCCCTGCGCAAGGATGACACGCACAAATCGAGAAATGGTCCAAATTTTTTTGCCTTTTTTTTCTTCGATTTCTCACTTTTCCCTCTTCATCTGCGTTTTCATTTTTGAACAACCCTATGTATCTTCATTGTTCCCTCTTATTGTTCTGTTAGTTTAAAGTTCTGTTCCTAATTTTAGGGTTTTTTTTTTTGCAGATAGAACTAGAAGCTGAATGTGTAAGTATCAATTATTACAAACAAAACCCTAGACGGATTAACGAGTTGATGAATGAAGATAATCTAGGGTTAATTTTTTCTAAGGTTTGATTTTTATAGCTTACATTATACCCACTTTGTTTTTTTTAATTCTATTATGTGCACACTTCATTAGGAAAAACCTGCCACATTATGTGTTTTTATTCTTTTTCTTATGAAGTTGGTGATGTCATTAGTTTTTATATGATTGATATGATATTAACATGTATATGTTACTGCTAAATTTCTTGATAAAAAGCCCTCTTTTTTGTGATATAATCATATAAAACAGAATTGAAATATTGCTCCTAACTTTTATGTTGCCCCTTCCTAATTGCTTATTGTTAGATGTCTATTTACATTCTTCTTTTATTTTTGTTGAATGTCTTTTCCTTATGATTAAGAAAACAACTTAGATGCACTGTGGAATCACTTTTCTAGCTCCCATGGCAAAATCTCAAGTTGGTTTGTCTTCATCAAGTATTGGTCTTCATGTGTGGTCAGTCACATCTTTTGTCATGATTTAAGATTTGACAGATGTAAGGCTACATCTTGTGTGAGCTGAACAGATAAGAGTTCTAATTCCACTGACACGAGGACATGCCAATGCCATTGAGGTGCCCGAGACGACAGAGAAGTTCACACTTTCAGTGTCCTCTGGATGGCTATCGAACCAAGGTTATGAGGCCATGCAGCAATGAGGTTGAATCCTGGCGCTATAACTTCTGGTTTAAGGATTGAAGGGTTTATAAAATTTGGCCCTCTGACTGAGAATCTTGTGTACACTTTGCTATTACAGTTCCTGAAAATTCAATCCGAGCAAAGTGGCCTTGTTGTGGAGTTTATGTAAGATTTCTAGTTGACTAATTCATCAAATCCCACTTAGTATTGCAGGCAAGACATGAACATCAACCAAATCTTCTTCCAAGTTTTACTTTGTGTTTGCCAAGATCATTGAAGCACCGCCTGCTTCTTCACAACTTGACACTTTTTTTATCTTCTTTTGACACCTCGATTGCATACTGCCATTTTTCCTTGAACTTTGTCCTTTGGAGGAGACCCTTTGTGGCAAGAATGCTTCTTCCAAGGTTAGTTACTGGGATTCTGCGTATTTGCTCTGGATGTATTATGCATGTAAGCTATAAGGCATGTGTGTTTGACGTTTGTTAACCGGTTTTTCCCATATTTGAGGTTGATTGTAATTTATGTTTGAGTAGGATGAATGAGGCATGCCCATTATCTTTTCTGATTTTGATTGAAGAAACTTGGTATAAGTAATGAGTTGTTTACTGTGTTCATTTTCGATATTTTTTGTGCCTTCATATTTATGAAATATGACTTCGTTTGGAAATTTCTTATTTAATATTTTTGAAGTGTTTGGTATTATTGCTTCAAAAAATAAAGTGTTTGTTATTATGCGTTGTTTGTTGATTTTGCTGGTTTTGCCTATCCACTTTGAGCTGGATATTTTCTTACTGTCATTTCGACTAGTACTACTGTTTTGCTTCAATAACTTTGTGTTGGCATACAGATCAGGAAACTTGACGACTCTGAATTTTGAAATGGATTTTATTAGGCATACATATTTTGAAGTAATATTTGTCTACATTCAACATTATTTGTGTACTTCATTTCCTTAACATATCTCTATGCGTTGTCCCGGTAAAAAGGAATATGATTGGAGTTATTCAGAAGTTCCAATCCTTATTCAAGTAGGAGTTCATATATAACTGAAGTTGATGTCTGCATCATAGCTACAGTGGTAGAAGGTTCACTTTGTTTGCATTGTTGAAGAATGAAGTTGGTATGTGATAGCTCTGAATAATTGATTAAGTGTTCACCTTTTTATAGTTTGACTACAAAAGAAGAAGTAAAAAGGGCATTTGTGAGGCTCTGACATGTGGTGGTGCTCTTACTAGAGTTCTGACACTACAATTGTTGTTGCAGTTTCATTGCTTTTTCTATTTGTTCCAGTTCTGTAGATGTGATTTGATTATTTCGCTTATGAATGTTAAGTAAATTGAGATTCATGTGTTGTTTTTGATTGATCATAATCTATTTATTATGTAGCATTACTACTTTTTTTTTCCAAGCAAATAGCGTCTAAAAATTCAAAACTCGCAGCTTTGTGCAATGATCAATTATACATTTTGCATTTCGTTATGTATATAGTTTACTATGCTATGAGTGCTGCATTTCGCTATGTATATGTTGAAGTCGAGGACATTTTATTTATGCAGGAAAAATTATGGTAATAGGTTAACATTTATCACATTGAATGGGTGCATGTTGGAACCCGAAAATACCAATAAATGAAATTAGATGTAAATTGATTGAAAATTGAGCAAAGCTCTTACAATATCAAAATGAAAGATAAAATGTGTAGAAGGAAGTGATTCTAATGGGCATAACAAACTTGCCAACTAAGGACCCTATCTCACTCACTAATTACTCATATATTCTTTTCACACTCTTTATTACATTAATAGCCCTTTTCTATATCTCTCATACTTGGTCTCTATCAATGCACTTTATGAAAATCATTAGTGAATCAAAATAACACCATTTTCACGTTCTTCCTGAACATTTTCATTTCCTTTCATAAGGATATAGCTTTGTTTTAAGTTATACAGAAGTGACCTAAACAAGGTTCTCACTTCTTTTATGTTTTTTGATGTTTGAGAAGTGCAAGTTTAGATTGTTTTCGAATGCATAATTCATTGACACTGGAGGAGCCAACTATGAGGAAGAAAGTAAGAATAAGGTAACGATAAACGAAATTACTTCTTTGGTCAGTCAAGTTCTGTATGGTGTGACGCTCTGCACACTTGAATTTTGAACTTCTCTTTCTATATGTTGAATTTGACATGTTTTCTTGATTTTTTCTGTTTAGATAAAATTTTGGTTGTTTCTACAGATGTTTCTTGGTACACTAATAAATAACGTTGTTCGAGATGCTAAACAGCTAGATGTTGCCTTTCATATAATAATTAGCAAGATATTGTATAATATTTGAAATGACAATGATTTCACAAACACAAATAATGTTGTTGGACATGCTAAATAGCTAGATGTTGTATATATTAGGAATTTACTCTTCACAGTAGGTTGACACAAATAATGTTGTTGGACATGCTAAATGTTCAATCACCAAGTATCAATATTAGTTTCTTTACTGTAAATCCATCATAGCCGTGGAAGTGAAGATCCGAGAGATGTATTTTTCTCGCTTCAGCTGGTAAGTGTGTGCTGTTTAGTTGTTTCTGACTATAATAGTCCCCTATGAAGCACCGACACCTCTATGATTAGACGTGTCGCGGTGTCCGACACTCGTATGACACCCGTACGACACTCCTACAAACGTGTCCGAGGGGTGTCCAAAAAAAACAATTTTTCCTTTATTCCGACACTCCTTAAATCGGTGTCCGACACCTATAAGACACTCGTAAAAACGTGTCGGGGTAAGTGTCCAAATTTTATATTTTTTATTTGCTTCTACTTTTCTTATACATATATACAATGATTAAAGATGTGTCGAAATAATAATACTGATCAATGAGGGATTAAAGATATTACATTTTGATTACATTATTTTTAGTTTTTCGATAGTAGATGAATGAAATTTGTTCAACTTAGATGTATATGTATGTATTTTTAATTCTAAATTTATATTTTTAATAAATATGTAGCGGTGTCGGTGTCATATATTTTTTACATTAGCGGTGTCGGAGTGTCCGTGTCGTGTCGTGTCGCGGTGTCCGTGTCAGAGTCTGTACTTCATAGATAGTCCCACATCGCTTACATGAAAGAACTACTCAGTGTTTATATAAGTCCCACATCGCACAAACCGAGAAATGGTCCAAATTGGTTTTTCTTTTTTGCAGATTGAAGCAGAATGTGTAAATAAAGTATTGAAGATTACAAACAATTGCTAATTTTAGGTTCTTTTTTTTTTTTGCAGATTGAATCAATTTGCTTTTTTGAATGTTTATTTATTTTCTGTCAATTGAATATCTTAACCTTATGGGAAAGATAACTTAGATTTCTTTCATGATTTTGGAAATAATTGGTTGGTTGATGCAATTCAACTTCATGAGAAAAAAAAAATGATATCTGAAAACAAGTAAAAAAGAGATTTTTTGACTAAAAATTAGCAGGACCAATTATTTAACCTTTATAAATGAACTTATTTCCTAGATTTCATTCTAGAGTTTTTTTGTCTACTAAAACTCATAAAACAAAGTTTAGCATAAACTCTGCTATTAGACATAAATAAAGCAATGTAACCAATGCAACAATGATAATAATTAATCTCTCTAAGATAAACTTAGTAATAATGGTTGTTATTGTTGTTGTTTTCAGACTTTTCTCCATGCTACTTAGCTTTCCAACTCACTGATATAGGACTTCTAACTCTGTAAGAACCATTTTGTGAATTTATCCATGTTAAATGTCCTTCTGCGAAGTTCATGTTATCGTCGCCTTTTTTGACTTTTTTTCTTGATATGAACCAAACCCTGTAGCTCAAGCTTTGATTTATTTGTTTGAATACTAGTTTCTTGGGTTTCACTATTACTTTTACTCCTTGAGGTGCCATAACCTCCACTGAGTAGATGGAGTTAGGACTTCCCACATTTGTTACCCTCCTGCTGAACATTTTCCTTCTCATTCCGTCCGTAAATATTACTGAGATTGAGGGATAGTTAAGGCTGAAGCCTCTATTCATCTGCATGATTGTATGGCAGCTTACGTTTCGGTGTGTGATACTGAATATTTCTGATTTTGTATAACCAATGCTGCAAAGGTGGTTGACGTAATCATCTGGCTTGATATCGTATATCAGTCCTGGATTCAATGCTCTTTGTGGATTCACATTTCCAGCTCCCATTGCAAAAGAAGTAGCTGGTTTGTCTTCATCGAGTATCGGTTTTCCTGTGTGGTCGATTACGTCTGCTGTTGTCATCATTGCAGATTTAATAGCTGCAGGGCTCCATTTTTTGTGAGCGGAACGGATAAGAGCTGCAATTCCACTAGCATGAGGACATGACATTGATGTACCTGACATGACAGAGAAGTTCACTCTTCTAGTGTCCTCTGGTAGGCCTGTAGGACCAAGGTTTTGAGGCCATGCAGCAATGATGTTGACTCCTGGAGCTATAACATCTGGTTTAAGGATTGAAGGGTTTGTGAAACTTGGTCCTCTAGCTGAGAATATTGCTACTGCTGGTGCTCTAGACTTCCCTATTACAGTTCCTCCAAATTCAATCCTAGCAAGTGGCATTGTTGTGGAGTTTATGTAAGATTTCAAGATGACTGATTCATCAAATCCTACCAATGTTGCAGGCAAAAGATGAACATCGACCGAATCTTCTTCTAAGTTTAGCTCTGTGTTTGTTAAGATCATAGCAGCACCACCTGCTTCCTTCACAGCTTGACCCTTTTCTGATCTTCCGTTGACACCTCGATCGCATACCACCATTTTGCCTTGAACTTTGTCCTTTGGAAGAGACCCTTTGAGGCAAAATTGACTCTCACTATCTCCACCACTCAGGTAAACCAACTCAAGTTCTTTGCTATTGCTTGCTAATCTGTTGTTCACTGGATACATGGATTCTCCATAGAGAACTTTTCCATTACCCATGCGAACTATTGCCGGGAATTTCCTGTCGAGTGTGCTTGCGCCAATAGTGGCAATCCAAGGAGCGTCGTTGGCAACTGACATTGCCATTGGACCGTTGTTTCCTGCTGCACATATAACCGAAATCCCTTTCTCCATTGCTCTAAAGCTTCCAATGGCAATACTATCATCATATAGAGGTACCGGAAAACCACCAAGAGACAAGGATAGAACGTCCACGCCATCTCTGATTGCCACATCCATTGCAGCCATGATGTCAGAGTTATAACAGCCATTGAACCAGCATACTTTGTACACTGCAATATGAGCACCAGGAGCCATACCTCTTGCCACACCTTTTCCATAACCAAAAACACTCGCCATCGGCACCGGAACTCCACCAGCAGTGGATGAAGTGTGCGTTCCATGTCCAGATGAGTCTCTTGGGGAGAGATATTCTGGAATTCTTGTAGGTGATACTGCAAAATGGCCTTTTGTGAAGTACCGTGCACCAATGAGCTTTCTGTTACAATTGGAAGAGTTAAAAGCTTTTCCTGATTGGCATATACCCTTCCATTTCTTAGGAACTGGAGGCATATCATGATCATTGAAGCTAGGACTTTCGGGCCAAACACCAGTATCAAGCACCCCGATTATGGTCCCACTGCCGAAACCAGCTTGATACCAACCATTTTCTCTTGCAGCATTGAGTCCTAAGAACTTGTAAGAATAGGTGGTTTGAATTTGAAGCTGCCTATCAGGCCTAATTGAGATAACATCAGGATGTTTTTGCAAGTACTCAAGCTCAGTCTCAGTTAACTGAGCTGCGAAACCGTCCATGGCAGAACGGTAAGAGTATAGAAGGCGTGAAGAAGGATCCCCATCAGAGGAAATGGTTTGTTGTATGAATGAAAGATGCCATTTGAGTTTGGTGGCAAACAAAGACTTGGTTGTGCCATGAGGGTGTAACTGAACAATGTAAGTTCCAAGAGTTTGTGCATGGATAGTGAGAATGAGAAGAAAAAGGGTGAAGAAAAAGAATTGAATTTTGGATTCCATTGCTTTTTGTTGCTATAGTATGAGAAGAATGTGTTGTGGGGTGCATGATTTTGATGAGGAATTGGAGGGGTATTTGAAGGTGTTGAAGAAGAATTCAAAAGTGAAGCGTTTTTTGATGTGTATTCTGTAAGTAAGGAATATGAAGCTCGTGAAATATAAGAGCTCTTCATCACGAGGATCCTTTGTTGAGAGAGAGAGAAATAAAACAGAAGCTGCTGAAATTGAGTGGGAATTGAGAAACTCACTGTATGTGTCACGAGATGTTTTGCTTAGTTTTTATAGATGACTAAGTAACCGTTATTTTCAAATTCATTGAAATATTTGTTTCTATCTTACTTAAAATAAGCTCTTTTGTTTTGACAGAACTAAAATTAAGCTATTAAAGTTGCTTTTTTTCCATTTTAACTTAACCTTTTTTTTTTGTAGATAGACTAAAAGACAAGATATTAAAAACTTACACACACAAAGTGGAGGGATCGAGGTTCAAATCCTGATGATAGCGTTCGACCTAAAAATTTTGGCGTTTTTGCCGGTAGTACTATAATTTGTGGACTATTTTTCAATTCGAGTGGGTTAATTTAGCCTCTTCAAAAAAAAATTGTGGACTATTTTAACTTAACTTTATAAGAATGGTTTATTTATTATAGCTAAAAGGAAGAATTAAATGCAAGTGTAAGAGAGAAACATTAGCATTCTTTTAGATCCCGTTTTCTTTTATATCATAAAAAGGAAGTGTAATTTATACTATAAGAGTTTGGGAGAACCCGAATTCGATTCATAGGTGGAACAAATTTTTGACCAAACTTTACTTATCTTGTGCCCGAACTCCGGATTAATTGGGCAATTCCCCTACGAACCGGAGGGTTAACAAAAAGAAATATAGAATTTAGAGTGTAGAAATCAAATAATATTGGTTTGTTGTGTTAATTACTAAGTTAATGAGAGTGAGAGGAGCCTAAAGAATGAATTGTTTGAACAGATACTATTGTACTGAATTCATTTATTAAACATGTACGCTCCTTTAACTTGCTATGCATTGTAATGGCTCCCTCTCCTCTGCCTCTCGTGCTGGTGGGGGATCAACTTCAGTGGTATGGTACATCACTAGGGAACCTCAACAAAGGAAATGATTCATTTGACTATTTTATACAAATTAAGAGATATATATAAATTATAGAGAAAATATTTTACTTTTTTACTAAATTACTGTTATCAAGTATTATTGGTGTATTTATAAACATAAAGTAAAATATCTTGGTCAATTCACAATTGGGTCACTAATTATAAATGAGGGAGTAATATTGTTTAGGGTTAAATATATTTTTGGTTCCTTTAAATATGTATAATTTCATTTTTAGTTTTTATAAAAAATTTCTTCGAACTTTAGTCCCTTTAAATTTTCAATTTTTATTTGTAGTCCTTTTTTTTTTTTCAAAGCTTGCGTATCACGTTCTAAATGACTTTTTTTTAAAACATTTCATTATTAAGACCATAAAACACAATTAATTTAATAATTTAACTATTTAGTCTTTGATTTTTGTTAATTTATTTATCTATAACTTCAAATTAAAGATTAAATTGTTAAACTAAAGATTAAATAGTTAAATAATCAAACTAATAATATTTTAAGGTCTTAATAATGATATATTTTCAGAAAACATCATTTAGAACATAATACACGAACTTTTAAAAAAAAATAGGGACTAAAATTGAAAACTCAAATTTTGGAGGGACCAAAATTCAAAAAATTAAATTTAAAGAGATTAAAAATGAAATTTGTTATATTTAAAGGAACTAAAAACTTATTTAACATTGCCCCGGGCACCATTAATGCAAGACTGACTATGAAGAAACATTGGCATAAGCTCCACAAGGATTACATGAGTGCATCCGATGTTATCTAACCAAGGCCCCTGCTGCCAGTGCCAGAGGCCCAACTAATAAACATGCCTTGCCTTGTCAGGTTTCTTTCATTCAACTGTTTCTCTATTCATATATACATGTGTACTCATTCTATTAATCTAGTAAGAAGGGTAGTAACTATTTAACTACATGCACAAAATAGGGTTGATCCTTGCCAAATTAATTCCCTTTGTCTATTTTTCTGTCTCACTACACTAAGTAACTGGCTAAAAGAAAATGACCTCAAGGAAGAAAATGAAGTCATATTCAGAACATAGATTGAGTAATATGTTGATGTATTTGAACTTTTACTTAGCAATGTGGATTGTGGAAGATAAAGAGTGTTAGTAATAGTCACGATCTTCTATTTATGGAATGCTTGCACTCTTTTTCCTTAGCATAGAATTCAAGTTGCTTTGCATGCCTGTGGATTAATGCTGGCAAGTGTGGAAATGAAATCTCTGCGTCTTCCCATGTTTGCACAGCATAGCTATCCACCATTGAATCACACGACAATATTGGATACGATATCATTTAATACATGCACATCAACTAATGCTTACACGTTTAGCTATTAATATTTGCACGTCACTCAATCATTGGGAAGACGCATAGTAGCTTGCGATCATGGCAACGTGCACAAATGGAAATCAAATCTCTCAGTCTTCACATGCTTGACACCTACCTACTCACCAATCACCATTGAGTCGCGCAAAATGTAATAATTGCACAATATTGGATACAATATTGTTTATACATGCAAATAAACTAATGCTTACATGTCTATCTATTCATGTTTGCATGCCACTCATTCATTGGGAAGACACATAGTAACTTAAGGCTTGCAATTCATTGGAGATCATGGCAGCGTAAAGGGTGCGTGTGAAAATCAAATCTCTCCAAATTCACATGCTTGCACACCTAACCTATCACTATTAACCATTGAGTCACGCAAATTGTAATAATTGCACAGTACTACAAACAAAGTTGGCGTCTAAATGCTTGCATTTTGGAGGGATTAAGGTTTTTAATACTTGGCAATATTTTGAAATAAGGGATTAAGGTTAATAATCACTTCTTTCATTAAATAAGAGCCCTTCTCAATCGCACTACATATATACTCTTTAAAGTTTAAATAACAAACAAGGAGTACATGAAAGAACACAACCAGCAAGCGCTAGGATAACACCTTTAAGACATAAGCCTAATCATTTCACCAATATCCAAGACCCTCAAACACCTTTATACCAGCCTAACAATATCGATACTAAGACCCTAGAAGCAGAATTACAAGACTAGCAACGCCTATAAACCTAGCAAACCTGCTATCAAATAAAAACATACACGACAGAAACAGCCCCTGCAGAATTATTGCACTAAAATACTAGAACCTGCATGCAGAGTTACACCAGAGAGGCAGCACCAGTTACCATTTGGATAGATGACTTCTTTGCATTTTCAGCTACAAGACGCAACAACTACATCTCACAACCATGATATCCAAGTTTTCCCCATTTGGTATCCATCCTTTGCCCAAAAACCCACTATTTGAATTGCTTCCCTGTTATGTGTACAAAGCAAACATCCTGCATCACGCTCAACAGTTTGTTGCTCAAAAATCCTAACAATAAATTTGTTAAGATCATACCAAAATTGATTATCATACACAGTATAGATCATTCAAGTGACCAATTCAATTGATCGTTAACCATAAATTTGTTTATATTTCCTATATGAATCAAGTGAACAAATATATCGTATCGGGGGAAATTATTTGACCTTAGAAAGTACATCTAGAAAGAAGAAACCACTATGGAAAATACAAAATGCATAAACCAGAAAGAATTTATATAACAAAACTGTTGTAGCAAGCAGTGATTGTCTCTCCAAGCTAGGGGTTTTCAATGAAGCCTGCTCGAAAGTACAAGTTCTGCAGCAAGTTGATAGCAAGATTCATCAATTCTTTTCATCAATTCTTGTTCCCCAAGTCAGGGAAATCATTAGAATCTTGCTCTAAACCACATTTCAGAAACCTGCAGCCAGAAGTTGAAGTTTTTTACCTCCCCATCACGAATCATGATTGAGTTCTTTGCTCATTTTTCCAAGAATTTTTCGCAACTTCAGCAGAGGAGTCACTGGATTCCCCATTTCCATCCTTGGGTTTAGAAAAGAAAGGATCCCATTCATGAGGTCCTACCTCACGCTGTCCCTCATCCAACAATGCATATTTCCAACTATTCTCCTCAATGAAGTTTTCGTCGGTGTGACCTTCAATAATATCCTTCCTCAAATTGGTAACCTTATCAATCACTGCTTGTACAGAAACATCAAAAGCATCTTTCAAAGTCTCTAACTTAGAGCGAGGATCAGCGTACACTAATCTAGGAATGAGACTAATCACCTCCTCTCTCATAATCCTCACTTGCTCCTCAGGTATCTGACTAAGCCTCTCCTCTATACTAACATTCCTCTTTCGAATATCATCCTCAGGAATGAACACAGAATACTTAGTATAATCCTTAGGAAGATGCCAAGTATATTGTGTATACGCCGAACCAGGATGGAAAAACACAGGTATACAACCTGCTAGCATTGAATCAAAAGCAGATCTTCTTGTATAAGAATCACCCTGAGGTTGAAGACAAAAAAGTGACCCCTGAAACATCTGCATTATAGAACTAGGAGAATGACATTTACTCTCCCCAAAATCACACTCCAAAAGCTTCCCAACGTTAGAACTCCTACATTGCTCAATTATCTGACCCCTAATAGATTTCGGATTATCAGGACGCGGCGCACCTGCAAAAGAGAAAAGCCATTTCCTCTCCAACCTTCTCATCCTCTCCTGCCAAACAAACACATCTTCATCTTTTGCAGGATGGAAATAAGTAGGATAAGGAATCCCAAAATCATTAGCATTCCAAGGACTAGATTCAACAACAAGCATAGACATATTCTTAGCAGCAGGTAAAAACAAAAGCTTGTTCCCCCAATCCGTTTCCTCCTCGGACAATCTCCTAAAATCCCAAGTTATCCTACCAGCAACAAGAAAATGATCTCTCCCATTCATAACACTCCATTCAGGTCTTTTCACAAGCCAATCAACAAGATCAATAGAAGCAGAATCTCTCATTGAAATATTATAACCCCAAAGATATCTAGCAATATCAAAACCAGCATAAAAAGGTACAAAAACAGCAGCAGCAATTGAAGAATCATTTGTCAAACATTCATACTGTTTCATTCTATTAGCAAAAATAACATCAACAGCAAACTGATTAGTAGCATACCAACCAGTATCAGAGAAAACTCCATCGACATTCTCAAGCGGCGGACCGAGACCTGCATTGGTTGTAAACTTACACATGTTGGTCCAAAGACTTAAACTTTTACAGTCCCTTAACATATCTTGGTTGAACCTTGAAGGAAGGTCATGAACATAAATGTATCTACCTTGACATGGATCAGTTTCATGGGATGTGATAAAGGTTAAATTTTTTTGATGGATTTGAATTGGGTTTATGGTTTTGATATCAGGGAAACCGAAATTCTTTCTGGGTGGTGCGGTGGTGGTGGTGGTTGAGGATTGGGGGAGGATTATGAAATGGAAGTAGAGGAGTAAAATCCAGAAAAAAGCGGAGAGAGAAGCGAGGAAGAAGATACGTGAATTGGGGGTTTTGATTGTTGATTTCTCCATTTGATTGGAGAGAATGCCCGGTAAAGGGCGACGTCTCATTTTACATTTGAATTGAACCGTGAGAATTGGGATTAATGGTAAACCCTAGAAGTGATGAATTGGGAATTTGAAGGGTTTTGTTAGATTCAATGGTGCAATGGAGAATTTGGAAGATGAAGAAGAAGAGGAATGAAGAAGTTTGATGATGCATGCGCACGTTAGCAATTAATCAATTAACCTGCGCTGATGGTTGCAACTGTGGTATGTCGGTGGCATTGTCTACTAACTCTAAGTCTAACACATGCTGTCTGCAACGTGTCCGTTTATGGTAATGGTAATAAAAAACACATGATCAACCAATTAGAAAAACTTAGAAAACTGGCTGAGATAATCCAAAATCAACTTTTTAGATTCATTAAAGAACTAATTATTAGTTTTCAAAAAAAAAAAAAAATTAATTATTAACTTTTTAGATTTATTCAATATTTAAATAAAAAAAGAAATTAAATACATCAACCTATGAAGCACAAACACATATGTAAATACCGCACACGATATAAACACTGACATATTGACATCAATAATAAATTTTTAAAATAATATGATTATATATAATTATAATTTATAAGTGTCGGTGTCGTGTTGCTCAATTCAAATGGTGTTCGTGCTTCATAAATATCGGTTATTTAATGAATCAAAATAAAAAATTACTATTAATTAAAGATGGAGAAACTATATTAATTTTCATCACTTATATTATATTAGTAACTTCACTAAATTCTTATTAGTCATAAGTAAGGGTAATGCCAAAATTAAAACCCTACACAAAGTCAATAATATAAAATCCCAATGCATGGTCAACAATTTCATGATTCTATCAATTACGCCTTTTCTTAAGGGGTGATTTGACTAGAAATTCATCTATATAACTTTGAATCCTCTCCAATTTTTTCTCTCATGTTTAGTCATGTGCTACCATCTTAATTCTTAACTATTTATTCATTTTCTCTCTCTCTCTCCACTTAAGTATTTTTTTGCTTTTAGTGGATTATTAACCATTAGATTAAGAAAAGGAGAGAGAACATGAAAGAAAAAATTGGAGAGGATCCAAATTCATAAAATGTAGTATTCATACTAATTATGCTCATTTTTTAATAGATGAATTTTGAGGAGTAATATTACATGATTAGTAATCTCACAAAATACATGATTTAGACAACCAATTTACATACCCTATATATATTGGAATTGTTTTAAGAGTTTAAGGTATTTCCTTCCCTACGTTCCTAAACTTTCATTGTAAAAAACAATTGTATTGATTAGAAAAAAATAATTAGTATTATATTGAAAATGAGTATGTTATTTTTGGACAATTTTTTTTCTTTTGTCAATAAGTAAGCCATTTTGGGACAAAGTGTAATTTATATCACTCAACAATATTTTGACAAAATCAAATTTTACAAAATTTATTGTTGAGTTTAAAGTTTATATTATATAGATTGTCCAATAAAATTTTAAAGAAATATAAAATAATTTAATAGCAGTTGGGATTTAGGCATGTAGAGGTGGAGTGGATTCTCAACAAGTGGTGAATGTGCTTAATAGAGATAGAGATGAGAGTCCGATGGGAACATTGTTGATAGCAAAGATCAGAGGTCTCTAGGCTTTGGAGTGGGATGTGGTGCATTACTGTTTTCGAGAAGCAAACTAGTGTTTTGATGCATTGGTTTATTTTTTGAGATTTGTCCGCCTCAGATTAATCATTTGCTTGTAGCTGATGTTATGGGGATTTTATATATCGGTGAAACATCTCACATTTATTTATTTGGGACTGTTGAGGGAAAAAATGTAAGGAAGTCCATACCAAAATAACCGAATATAAAAAGAAGAAAAAAAATTCACGATTTCAGTATCATTAGGTCTCAATCAATTTAAAATTTATCAGCTCATATTACACCTTTATATAATCAATAAATTTATCCTACACTAGACTTTTTACCCGTGCTCGCACGGGTTCAATCATTCAATTCAATTATATAATGGAAATGTTGATAATGTGTGATTATTTATAGTAGTAAGTATTTAGGGCCCGATTGAATAAATAGCTTATATAAGTGCTTATAGCATTATAGCTTATAGTATGAGAACTTACATCATAAGCTCTTATGCTCAATAAGTCCTTTGTGTTTGGATATATACACTAAAAAATACTTATATAAATTAAATTGTTTGGATGTGTCATTATATAGGCAACTATAGAACGTTAATATGATTTTAATTTCAAAAAATAAAATTAAAGAATCAAACCATATATATATAATTATCAATATAAATAAAGTAAAAAAATTCATTAAGCTACGTTACCAAAAAAAGAAGTAAAAAAAAGATAACTTAAATGAAAAACAGAAAGTTTCGATCGAAAAAGAAAAACAAAAGTGTGTAGATAAGATGGATAAGCATAAAAAGACAAAGATAAAATAAAAATTAGTTAAAATAAAAGTTTGAAAAAAATATGTTAATCCGAATGGCTGAGGCAAGAATCGAAGCTTTCCAAATTTATATAAGCTGACATATAAGCACATGTATAAGCTAATATAAGTAGTTTATAAAAATGTGATAAGCTTTTATTAATTTATCCAAATATTAATATAGTGACTTATGTTGATAGATAAGTGCAAATAAGATTTAAATAAGCCAATTCAAACTTTGTCAAAAAAAAAAAAAATCCAATTCAAACGGGGCCATAGTGTAGAATCTTCTTGACCTTTTAGATGTGAATTCCAAATAATGTTTGCTTTAATCCAGGAATAATAATAGGAGAGATAAGTTTCAAACACGATAAACTTGAAATATTTGCTGTTTTTTTTTTCCTTATCATTTGTGTGCGGCATATAGTTTTTTTGTTAACAATTTTTTTTTTTAAAAAATAAAATTATTAATTAACATCTATACTAATATATAAAGGGGAAACAAATTTTTGGAATGGCTTTTTTGTTATTCCAATTTTACCCTTAAAAAATAACTTCCACATAAAAATATATTTTCAGTTTTTTTAATAAATAATTTTTTTTCTTCTTAATAACTAAGCACAACTTCCCCATAAAAGTAGGTTTTCAGTTTTTTTATAGTTAAAAAAAATATTTTTTTCTTCTTTATAACTAACCACAACAAAAAAGGAGGTTACGTAGTTATCAATTAACAAAGTCCAATAAAAAAGGAGATATAAGTAGTTATTTATATTTGCACAATACAGAATATCGATCACAGACGAAAAAAAAAGAATATCGATTACACAAACGGGCACGTAATGTATAATTATCCTTCTTATGCTTATCATGAAATACTTTTTTATGTCATTCTTATACTTATCATTTGCGTGTGGCATATGTTTTTTTTGTTAACAAATCTTTTTTTTTTTTTAATAATAATATCATTAATTAATATGATGCATAATTATTCTTCTCATGCTTATCGGGAATATTTTTTTGTTTTCTCATGCTTATTAGGTAAAATTAATTAGAATTAGCCCGCCAATTTACTTAGCAAATTAGGATTTAATATACATAATTAGAAAAATTAGAAATAAGTAGTTCGAGAAATTATAAATAAGTAAGATAGATATATTCATGTTAAAATAAAAGATGGTGGAATTCAAATGACGGGAAACTATTGATTAATAAGAAACAAATTTGACATTACAATAAGCAGATTAATTCAAAATTAAATTAAAATACTGAAATATAAGGAAAAAACAAATGTTCCCATTAATTTTTTCCACTTATACGTCAAATTAATTTCCTAAAGGATGAATCAAAGTTGCAAAACACCTAACTTCGTGACTGGTAAACATCTTCGAAAGCATTATTGCACTCTATCAAGAAATTAAAACAAAACATATCAGAAGAACATTTAGAAAATTTTGGTGAAACAACAACATCAACAAATAATAAGAAACTTAAGAATTCAAACAAAACCTAAAAATCAGAATTAATATGATCAAATATAAAAATATAGAATTCAAACACCTAAAAATATTGATAGGAGTACATACCTTTATAGAACCCCAAAGCAAAACCTGCATCCAATAGAAAATATAAGAAACTTAAGAAAAATAAAATCTATTTTTTTTTAAAGAGAAGAATCAGAATTAATATGAAACAGTAAAAAAAAAAATAGAATCTGTACCTTTAGGAATCCATATCTATTGGAATAAAAATCAAATTAAAAAAGAATAGAGAATTAATATGGAAAATTACAAACTATAATCATAAAGCAAACACCTAAAATATCTATAGCAATCCATACGTTTATAGAACCCCAAAGTCAAATCTGCATCAAATAAAAAAAGTAAATATGTGAGAAAAAGTGAAAATAGATGCATAATTTAAAACTATAATTTAAGACTATAATTAATGTGAAAGATACACTCTTAAGAGAAAGAAATAAAAGACTTTCCTATTTATTGTAAAAGATGCATAATTGAAGGCTATAAATAAAATAGATTCCATAGAGTATATCCAATCATCAACTGAAAGCATATAATTAAGGATTAGTAGGTAACAAAATTATGGATTGGTGTAAAATTATTTTATACACACATCCAATCATATATTGACACATCATGTATTGTGTTTTTCTACGTGTCAAAATCTAAATCATTCATATTAGGGTTAGGGTTTAGGATGTCTCTAATTACTCTCGTTTTATTATATTAAGATATATATTAATTTTATGAATAAAAATTTAATGTATTCGATTTAAAAAATATATTAAATAATCAAAATCGGACAATTGAAATCCATTACAACAACATGCAATTACTGTGTCTGCATGCAATTCAATTCCGAAGAAAATGCTTTTAGGAAAAATAAATTTAAAATCAAATGAATGCAAAACCAATCCAAATATACTACAACTCAAATAATGGCAGCACCAATGCTAACATAGACAATGTAGGAGTATGACTTAGTAATTAGCTATCAAAGCCCCGATACGCGACACGATGCGGATACGATACCGATACGCCGATACGTGAAAATTTTAAAAAATTCATATCCGATACTGGCGCAATACGTTATTTAAAAATTAATTTTAAAATAAAATATATAAATGCACAATAATATTAATAATGATAATTTTTTTTTAAAGACAAAAAATTATTATAATTATTATTATTATAAACGCCAATAGTTCATTGTACAAAGAGTACACACAAGCCATATAAAGGTTCATCAGTCCTAACTAAAGACATATAATAGCTCAAAAAACATATATAATAGTCACGACATCAAGCCTCTTCAACAAGTTAATCTTGTAGCAATATCAGACAATTATATAGGTCCTGCAGCTGACCAATTAAAAGCATAAAACATTCATTCTTATACTAGAATTTTGGGACAAGCTCAAATACTTAAACAACCTGTTATATAGTAAGACACTATAGTGACTTCAGAACAGTGACAAAGACAAAAAATACTAATTATAATAAATTAAAATCATTAATACTAAGTTAAGTATTTGTGTTTCATTAATAATGTCCTAAAAAATAATGATCACCAGTACATTTTAAGTTATACATCTTAAATTAAGTATTATACATAATCATTAGTACTATCCAAAAAAAGACATTATTAGTTACCCGTGTAACAATATAATAGTTTGACATTCACTAGGAAACACGAATTCTATCGGATATTATTTTTTATTTAAAAATAAACATTTAACCGATATTTTTCCAATACGAGTATCGGGAAGTATCGGATGCGTATCGGATATTATTTTTTATTTAAAAATAAAGATTTAACCGATACTCTTCCGATACGAGTATCGGGACGTATCGGAAGAGTATCGGTATCGGGTACATATCGAAGACGATTCTTCATCAATTTTAGAGTATCGGGGCTTCAGAAGTAATTAGTAATAGTGAGGAAAAGAAAAAAAAAGAAAGAATAATATTGATAACAACGTTTGTGATTATGTAGAAGGAATTTGAAGTTAACACAATTTTGGGGATATGGATTTGATGCACGTTTTAACTGTCCGATAAAAAATAAGTGGTCGAGATTAATTTTCATATAAAACAAATCAAATATATCAGATTCGTCTGATCTTTTTGTTTGGTTGTGATTGCTTACTCCATATAGCAGTTGCAACAGACAATTTAAATCTCAGTTTTGGCCATGGTTTATGCACATATGCATTGAATATTGAAAATCAAACTACAGTACAATCTTTCATGATGTAACACTGTCCTGTTGTGGGGGCTCAATCTTAGAGTGTGCTTCCACTAACTCTCTTCAAAACTATACATTTAATGTACCACACCTATATATTGAATAATTTTGTTGATATTGAATCATTTTGTTGATCCAATGTATGGCCCTTAATTATAAACAATTTTTTTTTTTTTAAGTATAAACAATGTTGTTTGAATCTAGAGTTTGTCATCAATTATATAATAATCATGATTTTAACATTCTTATTGTTGACCCTTCACAATATCAAATTGAAGAAAATTAAGTAATAATGCAGTCCTAATTTCAAGTAAAATAAAAACACAATTAGAAATGTAACTTGGACAAAAATGTAGTATGTGGTTGAAATTTTTTACCAATTCATTTAAATTCTACGATAGAGTTAGATGATTCACGTTGTCTAGTAAGTACAATGGTAAAAATTACAAGAATATTAACCTGCGATTTCTAACTTCTATACACTTCTTGTGTCAGTTTCACCCCTAAATTATTTAAAACATCGATTTACTTTGTGATTATGACAAATTGAAAACTTGGATATCTCCTATCCTTCCCAAACACACAATGTAGTAACTGGATTTCATAAGACAAAAATTATGATTCTAGTTGAGAAAAGAAGCACCGAGAGAAACACAAGAGCCAATAAAAAAATCAATATGCAAAGACAAAAACCAAGTTTCTCTCCCCAATAAATTCTCTTGTGGCAAGAGGAAATTCCTTTATCAAACTTAAAATCTTCAAAATATAGACTAACACCTGGATCTCTCATCCTTACCTCACTATCATGTAACACAGAATTTGTAACACCTTGAACGTTGTTGTTTACATAAATGTTGACACAACAACAATCTTTTGACTCACCTTTGGTACTTCTGTGGTGCAAGTGCATTGTTGCACCCACATTCTTTCCATCCATGTTGATGTATTCAAACGAGCCATCCTTGAATTTAGAGTCCATAATAATCACTTAAGGGTGCCACAATCAATGTGCATTGAGAGTTTATTCAAGTTTTAAGGAGCTTTAATTTCACTTTTTTCAATGAGTTAGATTTGATCTATAGAGGTTGCCTCATGATGAAGGAAACTCAATGTTCTCTTGTTATGTTATTACTTGTAGCACACTCAAGTGGAAAAGTGGAATTGGCTCAAACTATTCAAATTACATTGAGTTGTTTGCTCTTCGCCACTCCTAAATTGATCAGAATCCCTCCAGGTTCCCCCATCTACTAGGAAATATATTCCAGTAGTCATGTGATCCTAAAATTCTATCCCTTAACAAGAAAAATTATTTCAATCGTGGAATTCTCTACAATTTGTATGTTTAATCTTTAATGGTGTAAGACGAGTTAGCACCGGAGGACGTGATAAAATAAAGAGCTACCATTAAGCATGTGATAGTGGTGCAATAAAGCATAAAAGAAGAGGGAAATAAAGAGTTGTCATTATTCTTCCTTTTCAAGATACTCACTATCTCTTCTTTATTTTGCATTATCCTTGTAATAATTCAGCCACAAAGTAATCATTATAATTAGTGGTTGAAATCCTTTTGTTTTCTTTATTATTAGGAGTTACTTTTTGCTTATTACATCATCATCAGTCTTTCCTATATAAAGGAGACTTGTAACTCTTGTTTCGTTTCGAACGTTTCGCGAATTTCTTATCAAGTAGTGTAAATCTTACTAGGAGATACCTTCCAATAGTATGGTATCTAGTGTAAGCAATTCAGGTGGACGAAGAGCAACCATTTCCTCAAACACATGGGTCTTTTTAGTTCAATTTGATTCTAAAGTGAGAATCAATTCTAAACAATCATTTAGATGATAAGATATCTCAAATAATAGTTAAAAAACTACCAATTATTTTCCATAAAAAATAACACAGATTCTTAAGTTTACACATAAGCATTGTTTATTTTTGAATTTATAGTTGAATTATCTTTATTTTTGAATAAATTGTTCATTTTAGAAGAGTCAAATCCATCATAATTATATGGTCCTCAAGTTGTTATAAAGCAATGAAAAATTTCATTTCACACTAAAAGAGGACAATGTAGAAATCTGCCGATTCAAACAAAAAGACACACAATGTGGTGTGGGACAGTTTGTGCACCCTTGATGGATACCTAAGAAACATGACTAGATACATGTCACATTGCTTCTATAAGTATTAAATTATTGTCTTTATGTGTATGGAATGACTCAAACTGACTTTTGAAACCCTTGTATTACTGTTTTATTGATTCTTGAGATTTTGTGTTTGCAATGACTATATATGTAGTGATGGCAATATGGATTGAATTGTTTTTGAGTTTATGCAGAACAGTTTCTGAAAATATATAAACTTTTCAAAGTAATTTATGAAAAAACAGTTTATAAAAATACTATTTTTGTCAGTGAAAACTTATGAATTGTTGTAAAATTTATTTATTTGCATAAGCTATTTTCATAAGCTCAAAAATAAGCCAAATCTAAACGGGCACTATTTATCTCACTGCTGCTTTGTATATTCGTGGTTTGGAGCTCTATATGAGTAGTTTCCTCAAAATTAAGGTACAAATCTAACAAAATAAATGTTTGAAAATAGTTTGAAACCCCAACTTCTACTTAAAGATGACAATATTGATCATCTTCAAAGTTTTGAGCGATTTTCAAGCATTATAACTCTTTCTCACCCTAGTCATTGTCTTAAAATTTACCCCATAATGAATGTTACATTTTCTTGGACCCTACCACTGTAGGAGTTTTATAGCACTGTCTGCATTGAATCTACCAATAGGTCACTCACTCATTTACTAGATCCTGCCATGCATCCTTATGACTATGGTCCAAAAGTAGTAAGCATTCTTTGGTTAGTTCAATGAGTCTTTGCCACTACAAACCAGCATACTGTACACAATTCATTACACTTCATAAAAACAAATAGAAAATTTAATAACCCTGCAGAGGATAAAAAGATAACAAAATCTAATTTTTCTTTGGGGTGAGGGAAATCTAAGGTTGAAATTAATTAATTCTGAACATTCTCTACAAGTTATGGAATACACAGAAAAGTTTAAACTCTATATTTTCCTAACTAAAGCAAAATTCTAGTTCCTCATTCTACAAACTACTTTATTGCACATCATTGAAACCAATTCAGACGCCTATACTTGCTTTCCTGTAATCATGGATCTGTCTTATTGTGTTACAAAGCATGCTAACCATGCACGAATTCCTCGAATCTGTTCAAAGGGAAAAATCAAACTAGTTTTCTTCCACTAGAGTCCTCGATTCTCTTTCGCTTCTTTTTATTCTTTTCTATTTTGGTCTATGCATGCGCCGAATGCATCAATAGCATGCAAGGGAGGCATCACTTACTGTTTAGACTTCTGAACTGTTTTCAAGCTCTGGCCAGCGCCCACTACCAACTTTAAAGGTTTCTAGACCTTTTATCTGATCTAAAGTTCTGGCATACCACTTGTCCGTGAGGAATACTCAGTCACCAACTTTAGAAACATGGATGATTTGTCCTCTAATAGTCGTAAAGGGGTGTCAAACTCAGCAACTCGACCTGCAAAGCCATTGCAAAATTATCCTTGTAAGCATAGATTAAAGAACCATAATGCAAATCCAATGGATAAAAAGAACAGACAGAAAAATAAGATACAACTATTACAATACACACCATCACTGAGCACCAGAACTTGATCACTGTCAATGACAGTAGGAATACGATGCGCAATGGTGACCACAGTGCAGTCTTTGAACTCTGTTCGAATGATCTTCTGGATAAGATTATCAGTGGCAGCATCGACGGATGCTGTTGCTTCATCAAGTACAAGTATTTTTGACTGCTTCAGTAGAGCTCGGCCAAGAGAAACAAGTTGCCGCTGTCCTACACTCCAATTGTCTCCATTTTCTATAACTGCAGGTTTCAAATTCCATGTTAAGAAAGCTACTTATGACTCCACACACTTTTCTTTTTCTTTTTTCAACATGTGTATTTTGCAACAAAAAAATAATCATGGCTACCTACCTGGCGTATCAAGCTTTTGTCCTTTCTCACGAATGATATCTCCAAGTTGAGACTTATCTAGCGCCTGTGAAAAATTAAAACCGACAATTATAAAGTGGATGTGCATAATCTTCTACTCAAATAGCCCTAATTTTCAAAACTGAATTATTGATCTATTTTCATATGCTATGAGCTCTTTCCTAGTAAAAAGTACTGGAAACTTTTCTTTATATTGACTCCATGCCCTTTCTTTCTCCTGTTTTTAATATCAGTTTTATGTATGTTTTTCCTGTAAGATATCTTGGCCTCTCTCTTATTCTTCATCCTTCCTTAGTAACAACACTTCTATTTCAATTAAAAATAATAACTAATTCATCTGTTACAATATTACTATATGTAAGAATGCAAAAACTCTTCCAACATGCATATACTTAAGTAATACTAACCTCCCAAATCGCTTTATCTGAGTGCTCCTCAAGAGGATCAAGATTGCCTCGAATGGTCCCTTCAAATAAGGTAGGATCCTGTGGTATGATACTGAGATGGCTTCGGAGGTCATGAAGACCAATTTCTAAAATATTGATGTTGTCTATGCGGATACTTCCATCTTCTGGTTCAATCAATCGAAATAATGCTTGAATCAAAGTAGATTTGCCACTGCCGGTTCGTCCAACTATCCCTATATTCTTTCCACCAGGAAATGTGCATGATACTCCATGAAGCACCAAAGGAAGATTTTCTTTGTAACGGACCTTCAGGAGAAACAGAATTATGTAAGAGAATGGAGGTGCGGGATCATTAAAAAGAACTAGTTGCAGTAGAGTAATCATAATAATGATAATTTAATAAATGTAACATGGTTAGCAGAGTAAATGTCATACACCAAGAACCAATATAAAAAATTATTATTTATTTCACTTCTCAAACAAAAAGATATAAACAACAATCAATTTAAGACTTCGGGAAAAAAAAAATACTGAACATATAAATATGACATTATATTCATACCTTCAAATCAATTATTTCTATTGTGCCATTTTCAGGCCATAAGGATGGAGGGCGAGAATCTTCAATTATTGCTGGGGCTTCACTAGGAATTTGGCTGTACTGATAAATTCTCTCAATAGATATAATTTTATTTTCAAGTTTGCAAAAGCTAAGTATCCAACGGGATAAGCGCGCATTTAAGTTCAGACCATATGTCACAGCAAGTCCAGCCATGCCTATGTAGAAAAAGTAATATTAATAAGAAACAGAAAAAGTAATACTCTGCATCATGTGCAAGCATCACTTGTGAAAATAAAACTAAGGTGCCTTTTGTTATACAAGTTAGAACTAACAGAACAAAACTTGTGTTTTGTTCCATGTTTGATGCGTTAAATGTGGAGCAAGACAAGGACAATATAAAAAGTGGCATATTTTAATAATATATTACATAATTTAATCCTTCAGGATTATACGTATAACGTATCACATGTGAAAGTACGTAGATGAAACAAGTTATTAGAACTAAGTACTTACTTGGGTCAATAGTTCCACGGGGAAAGCTAACAAGTAACACCATGCAGAAAGCAAACACAAAGGTGGACAGTAACTCCATACGCAGGCAGAGCCACTCAATAGCAGCAAGACTGCAGAAGAAAGGTCGTGCAAAACAATCAAGAAGATAGAGGTTTCGCTTCATGAACCTTTTTTCTTGTCCGAAACCCCTGATGGTGGATGCTCCAGCAATTGATTCACCAAAAAGATTTATAATTGGTGATTTCTGGATGCTTACAATTCTGACCAGTTCTCTCGATGAAGCCATGTAGTATTTCTGCAACAGAATTGGTTATCGTTAGAACAACTAACAAAATAAATTCACGGGGTGAAAGACAGACATTAAAATATAAAAATAATGCAACGAGAATTAAAACATTAAACACAACAGTTTTTCTTTTACCTGCATCCACAAACAAGCAATGGCCATTGGGATGACTAAGAGTAAAACTTGCCATGTCACTTCTGTCATTACGCCAACAATACCAATAAGCTGTATTGTTGTTGCAGCAAACCCACCAAGTCTAAAAGGGATGTCAAGATCCACAACACTTTGATCAACTGAAACCTGGATGGATACAGATGATACATTACTATTGTCTTACACCATTTACAGGGAGAAATAGGTAAAATAAATTTTTAAAAAAACATACCCGGTTCAAGATCCTTCCAGCTGGTGTAGAGTCAAAGAAATACATCGGTGCATGGAAAACACATCTAAGCATCTTCAAGAATAGCTTCTGTGCAGCCGTGAGACCAAATGTAGCGACTAGAACAGCCCTTATGAATATAAACAAAGAACTGCCAAAAGCAAGGAGCATGTAATTAAGAAGAAGAACCATGGGAGTTACTTTGGGCTCATCTCCTTCTGTTTGAGGGTTAGCCCACGCCATCCACCAGTTACTAGCAATCTGAAGGAACTGAAATAACGCTTGTGCTATGATTATGGGTGCAATTAACCAGCCTTTATATGCCGCTGCCATGTATGAAAGATACACCTTCATGCTTACTCTACCTCTAACCCTCTCCTCTTCCTGAACAAGCTGTTTTTTTCTCGACCTTTTTGCTTTTTTCTTCTCCTTAGTTGTTTTTTGATCTGAAGATGATGGTCCCTCTTGCATTTCCTTTGTCAAACTGTCGATATCGTTAGCAGAACACATGGACTTCTTACTGGTCATAACAGATGCCTCCAATGATAAATTTTCATCTGAATCTTCAGAGGAGTGAGCAGGGATATCCATAGCCTCTATGGCTTCATGGTGAGCTGAAACTAGAGCTTTAAAATCTGTTCCTGCTTGTAAAAGATCATCATACTTTCCAGCTTGTATGATGCAACCTTCCTTGAGAACCTTAAAAAATTGAAAGATAAATTTAGAAAGAATCGTCTGTGCATCATATGAACTGCACAAACACAATCATACTCCTAAGTTATTTTAAAATTCCAAACTTTGTAGTGAAAATCGAATTTAAATTCCATATAACATTGTACATTTTTCAAAGGATTCTTCCCAGTCCTACAAAGAAATATATTCAATAGCTTTATAGACAAAGATAAATTACAGATGTATTGATAATAAACAGATCGGAGATCGAAGTTGTAAGAAATATGGATTTAATTAACATATAGCTGGTTGGAAAGAATTATACTTATGAACTTTCTTGAACCCAACCTATATCAATGTTTTAGGTCCTACAACAATTCATCGATTTTTCCTCCAGTTTAATATTTAAATCTGCCAACATCTCTTGCTGATATTCTTATAATTTCGCGTAATCAATCTCTGAACTGGTTCTTCTGTGTTATTTTATAAATGTTGACCAATTCTATCTGTCAAGTAGTAAATATCTAGAGTGCATAATTGCCAAAATCTACTTAGCTTTCTTCTCAAAAAATGAACAAAAAAAATATCAAGAAACATGATTCAAAACATAATCTCTATACACAGTTACGATATTCAAACTTTGATGTAAACCATATGTAACGCAAAAAGAAAGAACTAATAATGTAAACATCAACAGGGTATGAAATGAGCTTGAATTTGAAACGTAACATCGACATAAGCTAAGGCATCTAAAACCCTGGAGCATGCATCATGCATGGAATGCACAATTCTCAAATGTGAAATGAAGTGTAACTATTAACTTTGCCACTTATTACATAAATGCATGAATGTGCAAGAAAAAATGACACAGCCATACCAGTATCAAATCAGTAGCAGGAAGAAATTCAACTTGATGGGTCACAAAAATGACTGTTTTATTTGCTAGTGCCGTCAATATATACTCCTGCAGTTCCATATCATTAATTAAGCAAATACAATTCAGTTAAAAACAGTTACATCAACTATGATCCAGAAAACTGCTAAATAAAATGCGTCCAAGCCAAAAGCTAAGGAAAACTAACCCTAAACAACTCTGATCCGGTGTGCGCGTCAACTGCGCTGAAGGGATCATCTAGAAGATAAATATCAGCATCTTGGTAGAGCGCCCGGGCAAGCTGTACCCGCTGTTTCTGACCCCCGCTTAGGTTTATACCTCTATCACCAATAATTGTCTGATCTCCATGTGAGAAAAGTTCTAGATCCTTTTTCAGTGAACAGGCATGAATAACATTCTTGTACTTTGCTTTGTCCTTTGGGCTTCCAAAGAGTATATTTTCTTCTATAGTTCCTGATTGTATCCACGCCGATTGGGAGACATATGCAGAAGAACCACACACACTGACCTGTAAAACAATCCAATGTATCTTGTAAAAAACTGTTACAGAACTAAAGACTACGGGTCTGTTTGGGTAACCAACTTAATTGATCACTTATAGCATAAGCGCTTATCATATAAGTGCTTATGCATAAGCTATTTCTATAACGAAAGATAAGATAAAGTCAAAATATTTTCATATAAGCTATAAGTTGTTTTCATAAGCTTCCCTAGAGAACTTATGAAAATAAGCTGAAAGTAGCATATGGAAATGCCATATGTTGTTTTCATATGCTCACGGCCCATTTGGATTAACTGATTTTTGAGCTTATGCAAATAAATAAGTTTTTATGTTAATTCATATGTTCTCACTAGCGAAAATTGTGTCTTCATAAGCTAGTTTTTCATAAACTACCTTAAAAAACTTATGAATAATACATAAAAGTTTATTTATTTGCATAAGTTGTTTTACATAAGCTCAAAAACAAGTCAATCCAAACAAGCCCTCAAACAGTCTCACAAGTGCTTATGCTAGTAGATAGCATCAATTAAGTCATTCCAAACATCCCCTAAAATGCCAAAAAGAAAAAAAGGATGGAATTAAATTCTTAAGTACACAAACATACTTCACCAGAAAGCTTAGGAATTTCTCCAAGGATGCAAGAAAGAAAACTTGATTTCCCTGAACCAACCGTACCACAAACAGCAACACGCATCCCTTTTTCAACTTTCATATTTATATCAGAAAGAGTAGGCCTGGCAGCTGAAAGGTCCCAAGAGAATTCACTATCCTTAATTTCTATGGCAATGTTGGAAATTCCTTGTGGCAAGACAATAGTTGCATCTTCTTGCAATTCTTCCTCGAGTAGGAAACAAGATAAACGATCAACAGAGACTTTTGTCTGAGCCATTGTAGATACCAAGTCTGGAAAATTCCTCAGCGGTTCTTGGAGGATCCTGAAAGTCGCTAGAGCAGAAAGTACACCTCCTGCAGTTAGCTTACCGCCCAACAATATGCAAGTAGCGAAAGTGACAGCTGAAACAAATATAGGTGAGCTCCAGAACATGAAAGTTATGAAAGCCTGAGAATATAGGGCTTTCCTAAGCCACTTGTACTCTACTCCACGCATTTCCTCTAATCTTATTCGATATCTATCCTCCCAAGCCTGCAGCTTGAGAATCCTCATGTTCCTTAGGCACTCAGATGTTTTTCTCATTCTTTCATCCTTAGCAGCCATTAATTTGTCTTGGTAATCTTCTTGGACCCGAGCCACGGGAATAGTGACTATAATAGAAATGATTGTGGCAACAAGTGTCGCAATGGAAGCAATTCCAACATTCTTATACAAAATTGCGAGGGCTAGAATAATCTGCAGAGGAAGCATCCACATGTCATGAAGATACCAAGCATAGTCCCCTACCCTCTGAACATCAATAGCCATGTAGTTAACAATCTCACCACTTGTGTGACTTTGCCTGGCTAAGCTCGATAACCTAAGCCCCTTTTGATATACCATCGCTGTTAAAGCGGACCTAACATGCATCCCCAAAATGTCCACTCCTAGATACCACTGCCTCGTTGTGAAGGTCTCCACAAGCTTTGCAACAAAGAATATCCCTGCAAGGACATACCCCTCATGAGGGTAAGTCTCTATACCACTCAAGTAATCAACAAAGTAACTTATCATGTATGGACCTACATATGAGACAAGAGTAGTGACACCAGCAAAAATGGCATTAATAGCTGCCTCCTTCCAGAATGACTTCAGAAGTGTCCAAGCTAATGAAGGCTGAGTCGACGTGTTTTCAGCCTTCATTTTCTCCCAATTTGAATTCAAAACCTTAAAATTTGCTTTGGCTCGATCTTTAGGAGCAACAAGGGGAATGTCCTTAAGCTCAAGTGGTCTCTTTGCACCAATGGAAAGAATTGAGTTAAGCCAAGACAACGTAGCCAAACTAAAAAGTCCAGCATCGCTATAAGGAGTAACCTTGAGGCACCCCGGTTCTTCATCTTCCTCTTCATCAAGAAGCAATGGCTGTTGATTCTCAGCGTTGCTACAAACTTGTATCCCAGAAACACCCCTAATTGCAACAAAACACAAGAAGGCAAGAGCAGGGGTAACAGCGAAATTGGCCAAAACATGAGAACGCATATGCTTAGAACCTTCCACCCAAAACCCTCTCCCATCAACATATAAACCACACAAACAAACAACAAACAGCACAAACCAAGAAACTCTCAGCAAAATTGGAAACTTCTGAGACACCTTGTACTTGCAATGCAAAGCAGTGAAGCACAAAACAATCCAAACCAAACTTTGCACAAACGGCACAGAAAGTAGAGACAAATCTTCCACAACCACAAACTTGTCCTTAATCAAAGCAACACCCTCAAATCCCAAAACCAAAACTTGCACCAACAAAACATAAAAACAAGACAACACAGATACCTTAAACCATGTCCCAATTCTAACCTCAACCGTTTCTTCACGAATCAAACCCCCATTGCCAACAACAACAACATTATTATTATTATTATTATCCTTAAAAAACCAAACTCTTCCACCAACAACACAAACAAAAACCTCCCTCAATAGAAACAAAACAAGAACAACCAAATTAACACATATTGCCACAAGTTCCAAAATAGGCAATCCAAGGATCTTACTCAAAAGGGTATTCGAATTCCAATTCAAATTCCACAAAGTTGAATCCATAACACAAAAACTGATTCAGAACAAGAATATTGAGTCGGTGTGATGAAGAAATGAGAGAGAGTGTAACCATATGATGTCATCAAAAGCAAGGAATGAAGAACAACAACATTTCACCATGTGGAGTTAGATTCTGCGTGACACATTTTCACGTTAAAACAAAGTGGTTTTTTTCATTCATCATTAACACAGAAAACAAAGACAAAATTTTTACAGTTTTCAGCTACAAAGAGACAAAAGGGTAGAATAAGGAATCAAAATTGTATACATATACAATAACAAAAATACAAACCTGGATTTTTCTTCTTTAGATCATGTGAAGTTACTGTGTAAAGTTTCTATCTTTCGACACCAAATAGAACAGAAACAACGATGATGGTGACCCAAATCAGTAGGGTAGGTGAATTAACGATCCTTTAATATAGAGGTATAAAATTTATAACAATAATAATAATTATTATTATAATAATGGTAATGATGATTTTAAATTGCGGCTGCGTTCGCAGATATTATTAAGATCAAAATTACAGCTGCCGCTGCGCGCAACTGTAAAGAGATCAAAACTCTCACGGTGTATAACTAAAAAAGAAATTAAAACCCTTAATGTCGCAGTCTAAATTACCGTCTATTTAAAACCCTTGAAAATAACAATGTAGAGAAGAAGAAGAAATGAGAGAGTGTGTGATGTGTCT
This sequence comes from Trifolium repens, assembly GCA_030408175.1. Taxonomy (NCBI): domain Eukaryota; kingdom Viridiplantae; phylum Streptophyta; class Magnoliopsida; order Fabales; family Fabaceae; genus Trifolium; species Trifolium repens. The sequence continues at coordinate 48,505,732 of CP125848.1, forward strand.
CTATTTTACTTAATTTTTTTTGTTTAATTTTATTTTAATTATTACTTAAAATTGTTTACATTTGCCTTGAGTTTTAACAAACTTGAGGTAAAAAAAAAATAACCACAAAGTAAAAGTTTCATATTGGTGTGTAAATTAATACAGATGGCATACACTTAATTTTGTATTTTTTTTGTTAAATAATTAAGTGTTGAAGTGTCACTTATTTTGTGTGGAAAAAGTCACTCATTTTCTAACAGTTTTTAGCATAGTTTGTGACATGTGAAGAAAATGCTTCATTTATTTACCATATGGTATAATTTATTTATAGACCCTAGTTTGTGTGTGTATATTAACATATATAAGTAAGAGAGATTTTTGCTAGCTAGCACATAGAATATTACTTTTTTTTTAATTGAGAATATTGCATGTTGATACATCATGCATGTATATCTTTTAGCATAATGTTTTTATTACAAAAATCTCTCCATGTGTGCGTATGAGGGATGAGATCATGATATATACATTGATATAGATCTCATCATATGGTCCACAAATAAATATAATTATATTATAAGTATAAGTGGACTTGTATATTATTATTTAATGCTTTACAATTTTCATGAAAAGGAGAGGGTGCTTTGTTTGTTTATACTTTACAGTGTGTCTTTGTATAGGTACATATAGTGGTATATAGTGGGAGATGAATCAGATCATATAGAAAAAGTGATTATTGTGAATGTGATACCATTTTACCATAATGATATAATTAGATGCTTTTTTAGGATTTGAGACTCTCCAAACATGTTTGTGAAAAAGGATCATGCATTAATAAACATATCTTGATCACAATATAATCCACACATTGTACAATATATAAGGTTACTTAATAGTCAATACTAATAATTAAATAAAAAATAGAAACAAACAAAGATTAAGAAATGAGAGTGATTGTATTGAATGGTCAATTATTTAAAGAAAAAAAATTGATGAATCCACTACCCCACTTACTTTATCTTCTTAATTTGGATATTTCTAATTATACATGATAAAACATAAATTGAAAGAACATGAAAAAGATTGAAACACTAGTTTCCTTGGAAAAGTTTTTTTTGTTAGGAGGATAGGTATATTAATTATTTGGTGAATGATGGAGGAACGTGTGGCTATGAGGTCTTTATTGACTTTTGAGAAGGTTTGATTTAATTGACGTATATCATGGATCCTTGTTACATTTGATAGTGATCTAAGTCATAACAGCAATAATAGTTATAATATCAATAAGGATAGTTGCTTTAAAAATGAAAAAGCTAGGAAGTTTGGTTGATAGTGTTATCAAAGTAAGAAAAGGAGATTTTTTTTTCTTCCATAATAAATGAAAATTCAAGTGTAAAAAACGAATTCTTTTGTTTTCTGTCGTTCGGAATTACCTGCGGATTTGTCGCATAAAATTTTGCTATGTATTTATGTTCATTTCCGACAACAGATTATGTAGGAAAGTTTCCTAAAATTTCAAAATCTGCATGAAACAATTTTCCATAGAGGTATTGGCTGAGAATCCAAATCGGCAGGAAAATCCGCAAATAATAAGCTATACTCATAACCATGAAGTTCTGAATTCGAATAAAAATGAAGTTTGACCATATCACTAAGACATACTATACCAATTGAAAATGAATATGAAATATAATTTCATTGGATTCATATTATTTTGCCAAAATATGATGTAAAAGATAAATGGTTGCTCTTTGCTACTTCTAATTTGATCAAAATCTCTTCATGTCTTTTTTATCTATTATAAGATATTTTCCAGTAGTACAAATCTTACGACATATCCAATAATATTTGGCTTAGTGTTGTATTTTATTTTAACTTACTTCATAGCCAAAACCAAAAAAAATTAGACCTTCATTAATGCCCAAAACCCAAAAATTGTAATCTTTAATATTTTACTATTCACTTTTCACATCACTAAACATATATTCCCATTAACTAATTGAAACTCAAAAATATTCCAAGTTTTTGTCGCGGCATTTAAATTGTTTACTCCTTGTTTTTTTTATGTGAAAAATATTCCGTCTAATTACATTTGATGTGAAAAAAATGTAGAAGATTTAAATTCTGCTCTTTGCTTGGTATAGAATGATACAAAACCTATGATCAACAGAAATTTGTTGGGGGAGTTTGAAGAAACTCGGGAAAAACACCATGAGACAGTGTTTCAGGACTATAAGAGACTTTGACACCACATACCACCCAAAATTTTAAGGTGTTAGATTAATGGGCCACCTTTTTTATAAATTTAACATTTTTCTCATACATAATTGATATGAGACTTAATTACTCAACACTTGAAACCCAGCAAAATTACTATCGTGGCAGCAGTATTCAGTTTTGGTTAAATGCAGGATGACGTACAAATGGACGAGAGTAAGATCTAATGGTATTCACTGGACATGATATGATGTACTTTCCCGAAGCATGGTTCCAAAACCAAAACCTTCTTCTTTTTTATGAGAAAGACAAAACATCTTCCTAATTTATTTATTTATCGAAAGCAATGATGCAAGAATTAAAATGAAGGGAGTTCATGGTGCGGTTTGGTTTGATTTTGACTATAAAAGTTATCCTAACGCGAGATAAAAATGTATGTGGTTCAGTTTGATTCGATTGTTTTTTAAAAGATCATCCAAATCAATGCGGTTATGATCGATTCGGTGGTGGCGGTTTATGCCATAATTAAATAACTAATAAATGTACTAAAATAAAATCAAATAAGTACCTTCATGTTTGTCCTAATAAAAGGAAAGTGATATATTGTCAAAATAATGTATGATATTGTACCATGGACATACAATCTTTCTGACTATGAAATCTTTGATTTCATTCTCCATACTAAAGAACATTATACATTAAAATACCAAAAAGAGTGTTTCACCACATGCAATATGAGTGACAATATTACAGTACCAAATCAACCACTATGAGTCATATTGTTTAAATACCAAAATGAGTTTTTCATCAAAGTTAAATTGATTACAATACCTAAACGAATATTACATCAAAAGACCATTACACCAAAAATTAGAAATAATGATATGAAATTTTGGAATATAATAAAAATTAGAAATTTTAGTTAAATGTTGCAGTTCGGTTTGGTTAACCGAACCGCGCGGTTCACCTAAAAAACATCCAAATTCATCCAAACCAAATGCGGTTTTCGGTTTAGATTGATTCGGTTTGCGGTTTTACTTTTTGTTTGGTTCGGATACGATCACCACTCTAATTAATTTGGTGGAATCCATTGTGTGCATTTCGGGTTTGTTAGGGGTTCTACATTGCGTAGCCGTAGATAAAAATGTTCGATGTTTAAGTTATGAGTCTCTTTTTACGAGTATTTATTGATGATTGTAATGAACAACGTTTTAGTTATTCATTAATACTATTCTACTTTAACGGTAGATAAGACTCTTAAAAAAAGATAAAAACTAAAACTAATTTCTTATTTGATTTTTTTTTGTTTGCTTTCGCACCGGTTCCGACCCACCAAAGGTGGACGACTAATCCGGCTCGTGCGTAGAGGCATGCGCACTGGCCAAGCGTTGTTCCCCCTAGGAATCGAACCCGGTATTCCCCGGCCACGTCCTTGGAAGGAGCTCCTTGCCACTTGAGCCCAATCAACCTGGTTATTTCTTATTTGATTTTGTTTCTTTATAACATTCCACAATGCATTTATTTATAGCATTGATATTATACTAGAACCTTCTATATATTATCACTCATAATTTACAAATTATCTAATGCAACTTGGACCTATTTTATTATCTCCGGCCTACATTAATTTATTACAATGAGTGAAGCCGTCGAATAGTTTCTGAATATTTTGATTTGATTATTGATTCATATAAGGTTTATTGATTTGATTTTTTATGTATGTTTATAAGAAAAAAGTTTCGGAATTCTTTTTTTTAAAAAAACTTTAAGAATTGTTCCCATAAAAAAAGGATCGTTAAAGAAATATTGTTGAATGATGCAAAATCTAAAAAAATACAGCTCGCTATTGATGTAGCTAATTGAGTTTATACTTTAACTAGTGAATTTTATAAAAATATTTTTTTACGGAGTAAAGGAAGGATGAGAAGCACAAAAATATTATATTTTATGAAGTTCGCTACTTAAAATAGCGAACTATATTTTTTCATATTTTCCACTTTTGAGTTTGATACTTAAATAGAAAATTATGTTTTTCTAGATTTTGTCCCCTTTAGCACTCACTACTTAAGTAGCGAGGAATATATTAATGAAATTTCAAAGGGTACGTGAGAAAAGCAAGGGGTGCAAAAAGAAATTTTCTAAGGACCCATAATTAAAGGGCTTAGTACCGGCCCAAATAAAGAGGCCTTGACATTTTTGGCTTTATTTATAACTCTAGTTGTTGTTTTTTTTTACAGAAAAAAAACTTAATTCATTTTAATAAATACTTATAACTCTAGTTTAAAGATTAAATTGATAGTTTATTCATTTGTAAATGATAGAATTTTGAATTCATCCTGCAAAATGGCCATGATTGAAAATTTAATTGGAAAATAAAGAACATAACATATGATTTTATTTTAAGGGTGTTGTATATAGTAAACATATACTGGTTAAATGAATGTTTGGTTCCACTTCTAGAGTAATCAGAATTGATTCTGGACGTGTAGAATTGATTCTGACTTGTTTGGTTTCTCAAAAGTAGAATTGATGCTGCATCCAGAATTGATTCTACTTGAAATTAGAAATTGTAGCTTCTGATTCTAGAATTGATTTTTTAGCTAGAAATTATGGTAGTGTAAAAGTGCATGGCTAGAAAAGTTCTAACTAAGAAAGATTTGATATTTAAGTGTATCTATTAGTGATCCACTTCTATGTTTTATTGACTACAAACATTGTTCTACTACATGACACTCTTCACGTCAAAATTGTGTAAGCTGGTCTAATTTTTTTGGTCTAATTAAAAAATTATTTCCTGTAAAACCATGATAGTGATATTTGAGATAGAGAAGTTTAATAGGAGAAATTTTTGTTTGTGAAAATCGAAGATTTAAAAAATTTTGATAAAAGATAGTTGTTTAGACGTAATAGAAGACAGACACGTAGATATCACTGATGAAAAGTAAAAATGGATGGATGATAGTGATGTTGCAACATGACACATGAATCCACACGGAGATTGGTTTTAATCTTAATGAGCTTATCTCGAAAGGATTTGTGTACATGAGAAATGACCACGGCTTATAAATTGCTGGAGTTCATACTAACAAATGCATGATGGTATTGAAACAATTTAGTAATTGGTTATTTTAAATCAGATAATCAATATATACAAACTATTATGTTCACTCACTCGATTGATTGATTATTGGCAACGCTGAAATCAATGTTCGGCCACAATAGAATAATGAGAATCATAATCGACTAATTGCTTCCATAAACGTTCCACGCATAACGAACGCTGCTGCTTCAGACAACATTGTAAGCTTACAGCACATGACTTACTCAAAAAGCAATGGTGGATGCTGCAAAAGCAGATTAATTCATGCTATAAGTTCTCTAATAGAGCAGTGGCTTTTTCTTGCAAAATCTGCCATGCCGCATTGACATGCCTCACTTCTGTCAATGGTGCTCCTACTGCTAAACGTAGAATGTACTCACCGGATAGAACCTGCACGTATTGTTTATCATCAAGGGAAGAACATATTACATAGGTGATAAACAGAACAAAAACCCTGAAGTTAATTAATGCATACCGTGTGTGTTATGAAAACACTTCCTGTTGAGTTTACTGAGTCGAGTAGATCCTGGTTCAGTTTATTGCCATTATCTTCAGAGTTTGAGGGAGGCAAAAGACGAAAACAAACTAATGAGAATGTTCGAGGCGCAACAACCTGTGTATATATTTTGTTGCATTAAATGCAGTAAGTAATTAAGATAAGACATGCATTATGTAATCTGTCCTAGAAGGAAGAATTAATACCTTGAATCTTGTGTCTTGAACTACAAGCTCCTCAAAACAAGCTGCTATTGCGATGTGGTTTCTTATGTGAGCTCGCAGGCCTTCCAATCCATAGAGCCGCAGCACCATCCAAAGTTTTAATGATCTGGAGCCAGTGTATGATAACGGGCAAGGTTACACATGTGATGGTAATTATGAATCTTCAATGTGTACTTTTTCATTTAGAAAAATAGATAGATAGTAATAGAGAGCAAATAAATGAGCTTCTAAAGGTAAAATTCAAAAGACAGACCTAAAGCGACGCCCAAGAGGAATTTGCCAGTCTTTGTAATCTATGACCATGTTTCCTTCAGAGGCCTACAAATTCAGTATGATAAGAACACAGTTAGAAAACGACTTAAGCTGCAACAATGATTCCTGCAAATACAAACTACAAGCATGCAAATCGAAACCTACCTTATTTTTCAGAAATTCAGGATTTGTAGACAGTGACTGAATCAGAGCATTCCTGTCCTGTATCAACTCATAATCAATTTTACATATTAACATAAAATTTCATAAGTGACATTGGAAAGAGTATTATGGTGATGGATACCTTAACCCAAAGTAGTGAACAGTCAAAGTTAGTAAGGAACCATTTATGTGCATTCATGTTAAATGAATCTGCTTCTTCAACCCCGTCAATGAAGTGGCGGTACTCTGGACATATACAAGCACTTCCAGCATAAGCAGCATCCACATGAAACCAAATGTTGTTGGTCTGCCAATAAGACATCCATAATCAGATTGTATCACTCTCCAATATGCACGTAAAACAATTATCAATCTTATGTAGGTCATTTCACAGACAATCTTGCAAAAGCATGATTGTCAGACAGATGTGCAAAAAATGGCATAGCCTAACAGTCGGAAAATCCATGTATAATCTCACAGGAGTTGTTATTTTTTGAGTTTTTAACTTTCTGCATAATCATTTCTGATTTTCATCTATCTAACTGTCTTCCTAGTTCCTTATTAGTCACATACTTCTCTTAACTATTTGGACTTCAGGGTTAATATCCTCACTACAATGCATCAAGTGTTACACTAGCAAGTTCTATGATCAATTCAATTTAATCAAATACATTACCCTCGTGACTTTCGCTAATCCAGGTAGAGGATCAACAGCTGTTGACGAAGTAGTACCAACCTGCACGCATAAATGTAGTGTATACAGTCAATATGAAATATAGATGGAGCATTAGTACCGACCATATAGTTTCAGTTGGTAAAACTCCCATGTTTATCATCCATTTAGTACAACCTTCAGATTTAATATCTATAAAGGTCAACATGCAAAATTATCAACACAAAATCTCCTTGCATGCACAATTTCAGATTTAAAAGAGTATAGTTTCATGAGACTACGGTTGTTACTGGAAGGATATCATTCTGTGTCAGCAACAAACAAAGAAGAAACAAAGCTCCTACAGCAACACGAAGAATGATATATTATCCCTTTTGACCCAATGAGTTGAGCACTAGTACTAGTAAGAAAAAAATTAAAAGAAAAATATTTGATTTATAGAACACATACACGCGGAGAGACAAAGCTGGACAGTTAACAGTTAAGTATGTAATGAATTGCAAAGTAACTTATTAAAAAGTAATATCGGAAAACTTTAATTCTTACGTTAGCACATAAGAAAAAAGGTATAAGACCACTGGCAATGTCATTTGAAATTGCTTCAGAAAGTACATCAGGGGAAAGCGCAAAATTTGTGGAAGAATCGGTTTTAAGCAACCTGCAAAGATCTGGATTAAGTCCTCCTATCTGCCAATGAAAAGCAAAAGAGCGTTATAGTTAATCATTAAAATGCAACCTTAATGGATGCAAGGTTCAAATCTATGACTTGTCTCATGATATATAAGACAGCTTGTTTACCACATGTGTCATCTTGATTAATGTACAGGAAAATTTTCATAAACTACAAATAGATCAGAAGCCTAAAACCTAGACATCATACTATCAACCGAAAAAACATATTGAAGTAATACAGGCCACAAGGTGATCAATAACCCAAAACTCCTTAGAATTGACACTATACATCCAAGCTTCTAGTTACCACAAGGTGGCAGTGACTCGCTGGTCACACAAACATGTACCGAGTATATTTGACAAGAAGGCATTTCAATTTTATGTGTCACTAAGCATACCTGGACAGCTTTTTGTAAAGAGGAGTGGACTTGGTCAGATGCATAAGTCACAAGCTTAGGAAGGGCACTCCTTCCAACTGTCCGCAGGATCTTGTCACGAGCAGCCAACAATACAACTAGCACAGCTTCACTTGCTGTTCCCTGTATAACTCCGCCGCCTTTCCCTGTAATATAATCACATCCATGATTCGCAGATTTACATTACTACTACATATCATAGTATATGAGCTTCTACCTAATAAATATTCCATATGTCTTTGGGGTTCAAACTTCAAAGTTTTATAATTCAAATTCATTGAAGGTGCGGTCTAATGAAATATCAAGCAAGACTTTGCAACCTCATCCAAGACCTTACCATTAGAAAGGAAATCCTGAGGCAGAAGGAGTGCCTTGGCAAGCCAGTCAAGGACAATTGATTCGAGTTCAGTTGCAGCAGGAGAAGTTATCCAGCTGAAACCCACAATGTTGAGACCAGCACTAAGCATCTCTCCTAAAAAACCAGCAGTGCTGCTATTGGATGGAAAATATGCAAAATAATTCGGGCTTTGCCAATGTGTTACCCCCGGTAGTATCTTTTCCTGTACATCTACAACAAGGAACAGAGAGCATTTCAGTCAAAAAATATATGTTTGTGAGAAGAGCTTCATGCTAGGAAGGGTTTTGAAAAAGATCTTCGACCATGATTTGGGATGCTTTTGGATGAAAAACTTAATTAAGCGCTTATAGAATAAGCATTTATCATACACTTGAGGCGCTAGCTCAGTGGTAAGTAAGAGCTTAGCCTTGTAACCTCAAGGTGCTAAGTTCAAATCCCGTCAGAGACAGTTGTAAAATGGTCATTAGTGTCACTTGAATTATAAAAATTTCTCCCTTCCACAATAAAAATGAAAAGCACTTATTGTATAAATGCTCATGTATAAGCCATTTCTAAGTCAAAGATAAATTGTGGTCAAAACTGAAAACAGTTTGAAGTTTTCATAAACTTATCAAAATTAGGTCGAAACAACTTATGACATTTCTGTAAGCTTTCTCAAACACTTTATCATGTGCTTATACACGTAGATAACGTCAAGAATTTTTGTATCCGTGACTGCGATATGAGCCTCGTCAGCCACAATTAACTAGAACCAAAGTATGACAAATAAATAAAAAAACAGTACGCAAAGGTTAATTGAGAAATGTAAGTAAAGTAATTAAACCATTCAAAACATGTTGCAATGGTTCAGGGTAATTAGGAGCAGAATCTGGTAGAAGCTTTCCAAGATAACCTGGCTGAAACATCAAGGAAATGTATATAAAATTCCGTACATAGTATTCATTTATGTAGCACGGACACAAAGACACAAACACCACACTGACATACCGACACTGATAATAATCTGATAATTCAATTCAATATATATGTGTCCGTGTTGTATCGATGTCCGAGACTGTGGCATGCATAATTCAAGGAGTGTTTGTGCTTCATAGGTATTCATAGAAATAGATTGAAAGGGTATATAGAAAGATAACCTCAACTTGGCTGCGAACTGGGAAATTTTCGATAGTTTTGTAGTAATCAGCAATGAAATCTACCATCTTATGAGCTTGCTCTCTCAGTTGCTCAGCATCCATTGGTTTCAACTCATTTCCTTCTCCTTCCCTGTATGCATGTACGTACAATTTCAAACACCAACCATTACTAACCACATTTATTTAATGAATAATGAATGCAAGAGAGATAATAGCATATCATATTCATGATCATGATGCAATTTGTGTTGAGACTCACTCACATTTGTATGTCAAGAAAAATTGGAGTTGAGAAAATGAGAGAAAGAGCTTTCTCCAATGAATGGTAGTAGTTGTTTAATTTCCAACAAGCAGTGTTTGGAGAGATGAATGGATTCTCTACCATGAAAGTTTCTCAACTGAAAATCTACACCATTCAATTTCTATCTCTCTTAATAGTAGTATTAAATTTTTATTTTTAACGGTTGCGATTCCCCTGTACCTCTCCTGTAATAATCTTAGTCATTTATTCATTTTTCTTCTCTCTTTTTTAATGTTTTTTTTTGCTTTTTGTGATTTACTAACCATTAAATTAAGAAAATTAGTGATAACGTGAGAGAAAAAATTGGAGAGAATCCCGAACATAACGTGCAAGTACATTTTACTAGAGTTTAATTTCTATTTAATGTTGATGTAAAAATTATTTATATTTATCTACCAAAAAAATAAATATTTATATTTACATTCAATCATATCTCAAAAAAATTGATAAGTGTGAGAAACTAATAAACTAAAATGACATAAAAAAAGGAGTGAATTAAAAATTAAAAAAAAAGGATTGGGCTAGCCCACAAGTCCCATATGGGCCGGGCCGGACTCGTCAATGTGTAAGCAACTGAAGAAAAATTTCCCTTCCACCCCTACATTTAACAATTCACCCCTACAAATAACACAATATTCCAATTTTCCCCTTTTTATTATTTGACTTCATCCCAACAATTTTGCAAACCAGAAAACTTTAAAATGAGTTACTTTTCGCACCATTATAAGCTGCTTCTTCAGACAACATTATAAGCTTACAGCACATGACTATGTGAAATTACTCAAAAAGCAATGGTGGGTGCTGCAAAAGCAGATTCATCCTATAAATTCTCTAATAGAGCAGTGGCTTTTTCTTGCAAAATCTGCCATGCCGCATTGACATGCCTCATTTCTGTCAATGGTGCTCCTACTGCTAAACGTAGAATGTACTCACCTGATAGAACCTGCACATATTGTTTATCATCAAGGGAAGAACATATTACATAGGTGATAAACAGAACAAAACCCTGAAGTTAATTTATGCATACCGTGTGTGTTATGAAAACACTTCCTGTTGAGTTTACTGAGTCGAGTAGATCCTGGTTCAGTTTATTTCCATTATCTTCAGAATTTGGGGGAGGCAAAAGACGAAAACAAACTAATGAAAATGTTCGAGGCGCAACAACCTGTATGTATAATTTTTTGCATTAAATACAACAAGTAATTAAGATAATATATGCATGTTTTGAAGGAAGATGCGTTACGCGATCTGTCCTAGAAGGAAGAATTAGTACCTTGAATCTTGTGTCTTGAACTACAAGCTCCTCAAAACAAGCTGCCATTGCGATGTGGTTTCGTATGTGAGCTCGCAGGCCTTCCAATCCATAGAGCCGTAACACCATCCAAAGTTTTAATGATCTGGAGCCAGTGTATAATAACAAGCAAGGTTACACATGTGCTAATAATTATGAATCTTCAATGTGTATTTTTTTAATTTAGAAAAATAGACAGTAATATACATATTAAGTTACTACCAAGGATTTAAAAAACCAACCAATAGATATACAAATCCATAAAAATCCAAGAAACATTACAATTCATGATCAAATCAAAAGACACACCTAAAGCGACGCCCAAGAGGAATTTGCCAATCTTTGTAATCTATGACAATGTTTCCTTCAGAGGCCTGCAAATTCAGTACGATAAGCACACAGTTAAACAACGACTTAAGCTGCAACATTGAGGCCTGCAAATACAAGCTACAAGCATGCAAATAGAAACCTACCTTATTTTTCAGATATTCAGGATTTGTAGACAATGACTGAATGAGAGCACTTCTGTCCTGTATCAACTCATGATCAATTTTACATATTAACATTCTTGTTAATGACGTAAAGTGAAATATTAAGAATAAAATTTCATAAGTGACATTGAGAAAGAGTATTATGGTGATGGATACCTTAACCCAAAGTAGTGAGCAGTCAAAGTTAGTTAGGAGCCATTTATGTGCATTCATGTTAAACGAATCTGCTTCTTCAACCCCGTCAATGAAGTGGCGGTACTCTGGACATATACAAGCACTTCCAGCATAAGCAGCATCCACATGAAACCAAATGTTGTTGGTCTGCCAACAAGACACCCATAACCAAGTATTATCAGATTGTATTACTCTCCAATATGCACTCAGAACACTTCAATTTTGTGTTGGTCATTTCATAGACAATCTTGCAAAAGTTTGACTGTTAGACAGATGTGCAAAAAATGGCATAGTCTAACAGTCGGAAAATCCGTGTCAATAATTTTTATTTAGAATATTACTCAGGAATTGTTATTTTTTCGAGTTTCTAATTTTCTGCATAATCATTTCTGATTTTCATCTATCTATCTGTCTTCGTAGTTCATTATGAGTAACATACTTCTTTTAACTATTTGAATGTATGCGTCAATATCCTCACCACAATGCATCAATTGTTACACTAGCAAGTTTTATCACCAATTAAGTCAAATACATTACCCTAGCAACTTTCGCCAATGCAGGTAGAGGATCAACAGCTGTTGATGACGTAGTACCAACCTACATGCAAAAATGTAGCGTATGCAGTTAATGCAAAAACTTAAAAGCCACCTCAAATTGATGTCAATACTAAGATATATCAAAGTATGTAACATATATCAAAGTGAACAAACATTTTTACCAACCATAAGCTGGACAATTAAGTATGTAATATATAAATTATATCAAAGTAATTTATTATAACTAATATCAGTAGACTTTAATTCTTACGTTAGCACATAAGAAAAATGGTATAAGACCACTGGCAATGTCTTTTGAAATTGCTTCAGAAAGTACATCAGGGGAAAGTGCAAAATTTGTCGAAAAATCTGTTTTAAGCAACCTGCAAAGCTCTGGATCAAGTCCTCCTATCTGCCAATGAAAAGCAAAAGATCATTATAATTAATCATTTAAATATTGATTTCTGATAATAATGCAATGCAGCCGTACAATATGCAACCAAGCAACAAAAAGAAAGACAACTTTTCCATCTGAAGTGTCTCTAACCATACCTGGCAAGCTTTTTGTAAAGAGGAGTGTGTTTGGTCAGATGCATACATCACAAGCTTAGGAAGGGCACTCCTTCCAACCGTCCGCAGGATCTTGTCACGTGCAGCCAACAATACAACTAGTACAGCTTCACTTGCCGTTCCCTGTATAACTCCACCGCCTTTCCCTGCAATATATTCACATCCATGATTCACAGGTTTACATTACTATTACATATTATATGAGATTATTCCATGTGTTTGGGGTCCAACTCCAACCTTCAAAGTTTTATTATTCGAATTCAAAGTGCAGTCTAATGAAATATCAAGCAAGAACCTCATAAAAAATCATAGAAATAATCATCCAAGACGTTACGTTACCATTAGAAAGGAAATCCTGAGGCAGAAAGAGTGCCTTGGCAAGCCAGTCAAGGACAATTGCTTCGAGTTCAGTTGCAGCAGGAGAAGTTATCCAACTGAAACCCACAATGTTGAGACCAGCACTAAGCATCTCTCCTAAAAAACCAGCAGTGCTTCCATTGGATGGAAAATACGCAAAAAAATTCGGGCTCTGCCAATGTGTCACCCCTGGTAGTATCTTTTCCTGTACATCTGCAACAAGAAGCAGAAAAACATTTCAGTCATCTCCAAAAAACAACATATGTTTGTGAGAAAGAGCAATTCGTAATCTCATGCTAGGTAGGATTTTGAGAAAATAACTTCAACCATGAGTTGGGATGTGTTTGGATGAACAAAATCAAACACTTACGTATAAGCTATTTCAATAGTCAAAGACAAAATATTATCAAACCATTTTCATATAAGTTTAAAGTTGTTTTCACAAGCTATATCTTAGAGAGCTTATCAAAATAATCTCGAAACAACTTATGACATTTCCGTAAGCTCTCTCAAACACTTTATCATGTGCTTATACCCGTAGATAAGGCTAGATAACGTCAATTTTATTTTGTCTCTGTAACAGTGATATAAGCCTCATCGCCCATATTTGACCGCGATTCTCAATAACATAAAGTGAGATAATGACTAAAACCAAAGTATGACTAATAAAAAAACAGTAAGCAAAAGTTAATTGAGAAATGTAAGCAAGGTAATTAAACCATTCAAAACATGTTGCAATGGTTCAGGGTAAGTAGGAGCAGAATCTGGTAGAAGCTTTCCAAGATAACCTGGCTGAAACATGAAGGAAATGTTTATAGAATTCCAAACATAGTATTCATCTATGCAGCACAGACACAAACACAAATACAACACTGACACATCCCCACCAATAATAATGATAATAATAATAATTTGAGAAAATAACATAATTCAATATAATCAAAATGTCGGTGCTTCATACGTATGTTAGTATATTTTTTGGGCTGCAATCAATGTGATCCATTTGATGATGCTTAGGCCCACTAATTGTGATCAGTAATAATGGGATTTGAACACTGATTCTGATTTGTGTAGAACAAAGTGTAGGCCAACCTCTAGGGTCCATGATGGGTGGTACTAGGGTTGTAATCTTATAAATAGATTGGCTAGCTCCCCTTTGCCGTCACACAGAAAAACAATGTACGCTCATTTGTGGCTTTTCCCAATCAAAGACCCCAAAGATCAGAGCAAGTGATTAGGCAAATGACCTAATATATCGATGTTTTCGATATTGGCACTTCCGATAACAATGATCATTGGTGATCATGATTTTCAAGTAAGTACGTTCTAATTTCATATAATATATGGATCTCTAAATTTAAATCTTACAACATATTCATAAAAATAAAATAGATTGAAAAGGGTATAGAAAGATAACCTGAACTTGGCTGAGAACTGGGAAATTTTCAATAGTTTTATAGTAATCAGCAATGAAGTCAACCATCTTATGAGCTTGCTCTCTCAGTTGCTCAGCGTCCATTGGTTTCAATTCAGTTCCTTGTTCTTCCCTGTATGTACAAATTAAAAACATGAAACATATTAATGAATAATGAATGTAAGAGAAATAGTATTCATCATGATCATATATAGTTTGATGCAGTTGTGTTTTGACTCACATTTGTTTGGAGTTTTGAAACTGAGAGAAAGAGCCTTTCCCCAATGAATGATAGTTGTTTGTTTCCAACTTGTGTTTGTCGTTGTTATTTGTTTTTCCAACAAGTAGGAGTATTTTTATTTTTTTTTTCTTACGGCAAATTGGAGTATGAGATTATTCTTATAAGGTCATGTAATTTAATATAGTCTAAATATATCAATATTATAATGTATCTAAAAGATAGAATGTTTTTTATTAATGTATTTAGACAATGATATAATCTAAATACATCAATTTTATAATGTATTTAAAAGGCAAAATGTTTTTTATATATATGATCGGAGAGTGACACTCTATGAAGCACACAACCTCTAGAAGAAGTGACGTAGTGTCTGACACGTGTCGATATCTGACACTTATATAATACATGTACGACATGTGTTGGAATAGTCAAATAAGTTCCAGAAAAAGTCAAACAAATTTCACAATTTATTTTAATTATTTTGTCTTTGACTCCTAGAGTCACTGACTCACACTCATATGATATTCATGCAACATGTGTCGCACAATATATTCAAACAAGTATTTCAAAAGGAAATTGTATTTTTGTATGGTTTAATATTCCTTATACATTTTTCTATTTTTTGGTTAAATCTCAGACACATCTAAAAAAAATTAAACATGTATCGAAACAATGTCATCAATGAATGATTAAAAGCATTAATTTTGATTTTAATTTTTTTAATAATAAATCGATAATTTTTTATCATATATGTAGTGGTGTTAATGCCTTATGTTTTTTACATTATCGGTGTCTGTATGTCTGTGTCACACTTACAAAATGTTATGTTTTTATTTTTATAAATAAATAATTAAAAAAATTAATTTTATATTTTAATTTTATGTAAATGTATCTAAAATGGATGCTTATCGTCAAGTGACTCTTACAGAGACGATCTTATATAGACATAAATGTTTTGGACACAAAATTTAGTCACACCAATTAAAAATTTATAATAAAAAAAAATTAGTCATATCAATTAATATTATTTTTAATTTTTTTATTTAATTTTTTAAAATTTAATGTGAATGTGCCTAAAAAATATTTATTTGTGCTTGGGGACCGCTGATTTTGAGAGGAAAGAAAGTCAGAACTGTGTAATCACAATTTTAGAAAACATTCCTTTGTTTGGTTGCTATCCAAAAAAGAGAAGGAAAGATCATTTTTCTGTTGAGTCCTGCAAAAGATTCCCTGGCCCAGCAATTTAGGAACAAAGTCAAGGAAACCACGTGTCTTAAAAAAACGACAAAAAAAAAAACCATACAAATATTAGTAATAGAAACTAGGGTATGGTTCGAAGTTTTTGGAAGTGAGGGGAGGTGAGAAAATGTTTTAAATTTTTATGTTTGGTTCAATTTTTTAACAAGGAGAGGAAAGGGGAGAATTAATTTACTTTTTTACTCTTATCAAAATAAGGATTAAATTATAATGGACTAGCCGCGAAACGGGCACGTCCCGTGTCTGTATGTGTGATCGATATATATTTTTTTTTTGCTTGCTGTGATCGATATTCTCTATTGTACAAATTTAAATAACTATTTAATCTCCTTTTTTGTTGAACTTAGTATAAAAAAAAACAAAAATTGCATCAAAGATAAGTATAAAAAATAACATATTTTATCAACTCTTCAAGATTTTTTTTTTAAACAAACAGAATAAAGTCATATAAAAGATCAAGAGCTCCGTCAAAAAAATAATAATCAAGAGTTTGTTATTAATAATTGATTGATTGTAACAAAAAGTAAGTTCGATAAAAAAAAAACTAACTCCATAATAATTGTGAAAATTTTCCTTCATCTCCATTAATTTATTGATTAATAGTAATTGCTGCATAGTTTCAGTTGGTTCAATAAAACTCTAATTATAAAAAAAAATAAATAAAAATTTGATGGGTATAGTCCTATACATATATTATTGAAATTGAATGTGGAGACTACATACCTAATTTTAAGTTCACTCTCTTCTTACGCTAAGAGCAAAACATATATTGTCGGTTTCTGAATGACGAAACATCCACACTTTAACATTATCTTGATTCGCTTGCAAAGAATATTCTTGAAAGAAATTCTTCCACCCAGATCCATTGAGGACATAATATTTTTTACTCCAAAATATGAACTTCATGTTGAACGTCCTACCTTGCATGTCATATGCAATCACGTTTATACCATCTTCAATTTTTTCTTCAGATTTTCTCAATAAGGGTATGAAATACTTTTCCACATGACCCTTGCCCATAAACAATCTATTTTGATCCACCTTCAAATCACTCATTGATAGTTTTTTCACAAAAGGCTTGCAACATTGAAGAATATTATTATTCGGTACGCCAGGAATCGTCGGTATATCTAGAGGAGGGTTGTTTACATTTTCCATAGCAACATCAGGAATATTATTATTTGGTACGCCAAAAATCGTCGGTATATCTAGAGGGTTGTTTAGATTTTCTGTAATAACACCAGAAATATTAATTTGCGGTACCGGATGAACATTGCCGTCATTATAGGCTTTTTCACGAATTTTTGAAATCTGTTTTCCCCCAAGAGTTATTTTCAATTTTCTTCTCTTCTCCATAACTTGATGTAGCTTTGGCATTTGAAGAAGAATGGCAGCTACTTCACGGTCATCACTATTGAAGTCCGTAGGATGAAAGTCATAGACTTTTTCTTTCATCTTAGAACTTTGATTCATCTTGTTGCAATTTTTGAGACTTTGTTTGTTTCTTGATTTTGTTTCTCTTGGCTTAAACTTTTTGTTTTGATAACACTCTATTTCGGCTAAGTATGTGCTCAATGTGCTTCTATTTAATGTTGTGTGAATATATTAGATTCAAGTATTTGGTTTGAAGTTAAACTCTCCAAAAGATATAAAAGTTGTTTTTAAACAATAACAAGTGTTTGTTATGAAAAAAATATTTATAAAAAAAGATTTAGATTGATTTGGTAAAAAAAAAAAAAAAGATAAAAATTGCATCAAATATGGTGATATTTAATAGAGTTATAAGGATTCGGTACAACCACAAAAAGAAAAACAAGAAAAATTTCTAACAAACATATACATAAGCAAATAATTATTGTTACAAATTTTAACCATATCTTGCTTAAAAAAAATTCCAACCGTATATTGTATTCGTATATCGGTTTCATAAAATAAAGTATATCTCACACAAACAAATCTATTACTACTAGCCGCCGAACGGGTACGTCCCGTGCCCATTTGTGTGATCGATATTCTTTTTTTTTGTTTGATGTCATCAATATTTTCTATTGTGCAAATAAAATAAATATTTAATCTCTTTTTTTATTGGACTTATTTAATTATAACTACTTAACCTCATTTTTTTTGTGGTTAGTTATTAAGAAGAAAAATATATATTTGTTTTTTACTATAAAAAAACTGAAAACCTACTTTTATGTGAAAGTTGTATCCCCTTTATATATTAGTATAGATATATTAGGTAAAAAAAAACTAATGGATATATAACAAAAAAAAATCTAACGAGTAGAAAACCTAAATTTTTTTTGTTGTAAAAAAAATAATAAAACCTAGAATTTTAATATTCCAACAAGGATAATTTTGAATTTTAATAAAAAAACGAGGGTAATTTTGTCAACATAATAAATTATGTTTTATCTCGCCCCCTCCTTAAAAATCCCTCACCTCCTCTCCTCTCCCCTCATTCTCAATTGAACCAAACAGGCCCTAAAACCTCACCTCCCCTCCTCTCCCCTCCTTCTTAATTGAACCAAACAGGCCCTAATAGCAATCAAATTATCAAAAGACTAAAAGCAATATATTTTAAAGGAAACTAAAAAGAATCAAAATCAAAAGATCTCTTTTCATAATGAAAAATACAGTAACATATTTTATTTAACTATATAATACTCCCTCCGTTTCTTTTTAATTGTCCTTTTAGAAAGATAAGACCAAATTAAAGAAGTGTATTTTTGCACGTTATCTTCCTATTATATCCTTCTTTTAATCCCTAATAAATTCCTATTTTTTTGCCCACATTTTCTCTTTCCAATAAATTTAATATATTATATACAAAAAAAGAATTTAATATGTTATGTACCAACAAAAATAAAAATAAAAAAAAGATTTAGTTTTCCAAATATATAGCATTAATTGGTTTTATGGAGAAAGATAAAAGCAATTAAAAAAGGGTATAATTGACAAATCATACTCACAAAATACAAAAAGGACAATTAAATAGAAACGCTAAACATGATAGTAAAATACAATTAAAAAGAAACGGAGAGAGTATAACAACCGTATCAAATGTCCCTTATTATACTATCTAATCTCTAGCTATATGATAAAATATTTACATTTAGCTTTTAAATAACAAAAATACAAAATATACAATAATGGCTGTAGGATGTTCTTAACGCCTTTGGAAATTAAACATCTTGATTGATATGGCAAAGACCAAAGCAAAAACTATTGGAAATGCAACATTAGCAACTGCAACCACTCCTAGAAAATCATGCTTGAAACCAAAATAATTTCTCACAAAACCTTCTACTGTTTGTCTTCCATCACTGGTTTCAATGTTGTGTTTTATATCACCATATTGTGAAGCCACTAATCCATACAAACTCCAAGCCACTGGATTTGCCCAACTGTACCACCTCCACCACACTGGTATCCTCTATTAGCCCAAATCACAAAGAAAAATATATACAATAAATTAGCTATATAATGAAATTTAATAAATAAAAAATGTAAAGAGAAATGAATCTTAAATTAAAGTGATACTAATGACCGGTGTACGACTGTTGTTCTGACGGTATTTTGAGATTATAAGGTTAGACTTTTACCACTGAGTTGACACGTTAGGGAAAAGAAGCATGAAATTGATATGCATTATGCACTAAGAATTCGAGGAAGTTAAAACTTACGGGTCTTGGGACTACGAATCCTGAGAAGAGATTCCAGGCTGAATAGAATCCAGAGGAAACTATAGTGGAAATGTGATTGTTTGGGGTCATGGCTACTGACATCATGCCGTAGTAGGTGAAGTAGAGGAAGGTGCAAAACATGTAGAATATGCACCACAAAACTTTAACCATAGTCCACTCAAAACCAATCATAGCATAAACTATAATGCCATAGACCACAGATTGTACAAAAACATATGGAAGCTCAAT
This sequence comes from Trifolium repens, assembly GCA_030408175.1. Taxonomy (NCBI): domain Eukaryota; kingdom Viridiplantae; phylum Streptophyta; class Magnoliopsida; order Fabales; family Fabaceae; genus Trifolium; species Trifolium repens. Next base: position 48,525,981 of record CP125848.1, read on the forward strand.
TACAACCTGCAATGCAAGATAAGATGAATTACTTACACATGATGATGTGAATAAAAGTTATAATTTAAGTACTTTTACAGTTTACTAATTGTTCACTTTTGGTTTAAAGGATATTGCACGAGTCATAAGGGATACTTGCCTGAGCAAAAGCATATGGAAAAGCTGAATACATTCCGGCCGCTCTTTCTCTATAAAAGACTGTTCTTTCAACAGCAACCACTGGCTGCACTGAACTACCATTTTTTACGCCGATTAGGATAACAGCAGCATACATGGATCCCATGGCATTAAAAAGATCTTGATCCTTTTCACTGCAATAATTTGTACTATTAAATTTTGAAAACTCGTGTTGGAAGCGATAATTTTTTTTTTATAGTTTTCCAATTTGATCTTACATTTTGGAGCCGAGGTCCCAAAACATGCTTCCGAGCAAAACAGCCACCGCGGATGAGTACAGAAATCTTACGACAGTGTATTCAGGATTACGCCAGTAAGACCAATGTTGTTTCCATAAGCAAGCCATGCATTGTGTGAAAAAGGATCTTGAGTATTGTGAACGAAAATAAAGATCGTTCGAACCAGGAGCCGGTGTATTCAATTCTTTGATAAGTGCCTTGTTACTCCTAAAACAGAATGATTAAGTACTGTTAATATCAGCATACATTTCTAATATTGCAGATTCTTATCCTTCATACAAGTGAAAGTACCTGTATAACTCTGATTTTTTGTACACTTCTGCAAAATCAATCCCCAATTCCACTTCTTTAGATGAAGTTGTGACTTCCAACATCCAAGTTGCTGGATTATAACCGTCTTTGATCTTGCTAATACCTTGGATTCCCTTCAACACAAAAGTGTGTTCGTTAACAAGAAGATAATGAATTTGAAGCATAAAAATGTTTTCATTGGATATATATTCTCTACCTACCTCAAAGTAGCTGATTAAATTCGAAGAATGATGTCCAAGTGGCCCCACATATATCTCCTGCCCTCCTTGCTTAAGTAGCAAAAGCTACATTTCATTGTGACAAAAATATTAGAAACTTGGTAAACTGTAATGGAAGAGAACAAACGAAAAAGTATTAATTTCTTGATTTTTCCTTTTATTACCTCATCAAAAGATTCAAATATATCAATGCTAGGTTGGTGGATGGTACAAACAACTGTTCTTCCGGTGTCTACTGTGTTCCTAACTGTTCTCATCACAATAGCTGCAGCCCTTGCATCTAGCCCAGAAGTCGGCTCATCCATGAATATTATAGAAGGATTGGCTACCAACTCAACTGCAATAGTCAACCTTTTGCGCTGCTCGGTCGAGAGACCACTAACACCAGGCAAACCTACTAATGCGTTTCGTAGTGGTTTCAATTCCACAAGTTCCATAACTTCCTCAATGAACATCTGCAAGCATTAGTATATGTTCAGAACTTAGCAGCATTAATAAAACATGCATTGATGTCTCGTATGAATTAGATACCAACCGTTCTTGTTTCGGCATTGATGTTTGGGGACAATCGGAGCCATGCTGAATAGAGCAAAGATTCATAGACAGTAACACAAGGAGAGTGGATATCATTTTGCTCACAGTATCCAGAAATTCTTGCAAAGGTTTCTTGGTTCTTTGGATAGCCAGAAATTGTGATGTTCCCACTGATATATCCACCAGTTTTTCTACCAGAAAGAACATCCATCAAAGTTGTTTTGCCAGCACCAGTGATTCCCATTAGAGCAGTGAGAACACCTGGTCTGAAAGCTCCACTTACACCCTTCAAAAGAACCAACTTATCCTCAAGCACACCCCGGTTCTGCATTTCCTGCAAGTTCAGTGCAAGCATGCTTTTAAAGTCACACATATAATTGTCTGTAATTTGCTGATAGTGTATTAAGATCAAGCTCTCTATTTATTCGTTTTCTTACCTGTGGCATGTCTACAGAATATGTCACTTCATCAAAGGTGATTGAATGTGGTTCAAACGGAAGAACCATTCCTCTTTTCCTACTATGATTTGTCTCTACAACAACTGTTTCTTTTGTACTTGTACTTTCGCCATTTCTCACTGTGAAGTAGCTCCGATGTTATCCATAAGTTGTTATGTGAATTGAAAATCAATTATTACTCATCACAAGCGATTACAGCATTTTCAGTAGTTATGAGATGAAAGTACCTTTATTTGAGTGCTGTGAAAAGCTATCTTTTATGACTTTCAATATATTAGTTCTTTTGCTATGCTGTGATCCCTCTGGTATAACAGTTTGATGCTTCCCAAGTGCTGCATGATCAATTTTTTAGTATTTATACATGAAAACACTCATGATCTTGTCTTAACTTTTTTGTTATAAATTTAAAGTGAAGTCGTGAAAACACTTACGATTCAAGAAAGTGAGAGCAAGTATATATCCAATGTTGAGAACTAATGTATATCCAATCAAAGCACAAACACCTATCCAGTAAAAGTATGGCTCAGTGAAGAAACCGCGAGATTTCAAAACTTCAACTCCTATAGGCTCTTTCGAGTTAGGAAGAACCTTTCATAAGAAAAGACATATCAAGACATAAGATTACTTATATGATAAGTAAATGAAATCATAGAAAATGAACATATAAAATAGTAAAAAAAAAAAAACTTACATGTTTCCATTTATTCCCAAGGAACTCATTATTTACCATTGCATTTTGCGCATACATCATAGGTGATATCCAAAATCCCCATATCCACCATTTTTTTATGTTGTCTATGAGAATAAAGAAAAGAAGAAAGAGGAGAACTCTTAGTATAGAACAAAATGAATAAAACATAGTGATTGTTTATTTGATTTGTATCCATGATATGATATTGATACCTTTTGATAGGACAAAACCACTCATAGAAAAAAGGATGGCAAGTGCAAATGGTCCAAATGTAAGAGCCATTGTCATATCCCTTCCAACTGCTGCAATGAATCTGAATAATGCTAAAGCCATCTGGTGTACTAGTACAAGAATAAGGTATTGTTTGAAAAATCTGCATTTGGTAGTAGACAGGTAAATGCATATCAGTATATGTTTATTAGACAGGGAAATAGCTTATACATAAGCACTTATAATATAAGTGCTTATAAGTGCTTATGATTACACTAGGGACATTTAAAACATATCTCTCTTACCTTCCAATATATGGATCAAAACCAATGACATAGTAGGTGAGGAATACCCAAACAGCAACTTCCACAAAAGTCAAAGGGATTTTTAGGATCCATGAAGGAAGAGCAAAAGCCCATGGAGGGTAAAAGAGGTATCCCCTTTGCTTGTAGAAAACCGGAAGCCTTGAAACTACCATGGAAATTTCAGCCATTCCATTGAACATGATCACGATAACACCAAAGAATAATGCACCTACATATATGCCTCCATGAGTCACTGAATCACGGTGCATCTCAGTCCGGAAGAAGATGGTCATTGCAATCATTGCCATTATACATACCTAAAAGGAGAAGGAAATTATCAATAATTGGCCAATTTAATGTTAAAATGAAAATGTCCAATTTCCAAACTTACTTGGCCAAGCTTGAAGATGTAGACAAATGAATTGCGCTTCATAAGTAAAAATTCTCTTGATAAGCAAGCTTTATACAGTTCTAATTTTCCAACTCCGTATTTCTTGGTTGTCAAGGCAGCTGGATGACTCTTAGACTTGTCAAATTCAGTACCAAGTTCATCACCAAGTCTTCTTCCAACATGAAATGCATCAGAAAACTCTTCAGCTGTGACAAAACTATAAGGCTGATCTTTGTGTTCCCAGTACTGCTCTTGGTCTTTCCTTGATGTCACCTATAACAAAATAATTTTCATAGCAAAAAGTGTTATTGAAAAGTATAAATTATAAAACCTTTTTACAAAAATTAGAGAAGACACAATGACACTCACTTCTTGCAAAAAATCTGCTACTCCTTTTCTATTAGGACATTTGAAGCCGGTTGATTCAAAAAATTCAAGCACGTGTTCGCGGGGACCCTGGTATATAATGTGACTATCAGAGAGTAGAATAATGTCATCAAAAAGATTGTAGGTCTCTGGCGGTGGCTGCAGGAGTGAGATCACAACGGTTCCTTTGAGAATGTGGACATAATGCTTCATTGAATTCACAATTTGGAAAGTGGTTGAACTATCTAAACCAGTAGATATTTCATCCATGAATAGAGCTTTATACGGTCCAACCAACATCTCCCCTACAATTATGGACTCATAATAATCAATTTATTTAGATGATTAATCACAAACGATGTTGAGAGTGAAATTGGAATTGTTTTTGTTTACCAGTTGTAACGCGTTTCTTTTGTCCACCAGAGATACCTCTTAACATTGCATTTCCTACAACAGTATCAGCACATATCTCTAGTCCCAAAATCTGCAAATATATAACAAAGAAACAAAGGAATTTAAAACATAATATTACTATGTAGTTATGGTGGTATTAGATGGTTTGGAAAGTAAAAATTATGTTACCCTTAGGACATAATCTGTTATCAAATTTGCCTTCTGGCCTTCAGTTGCAATAGCCTGTGAGCATTATGAATCAAAAGGGAAGCCAGTTTATAAGTAGTCATTTCTATTTGTATGGAAAAAAAATAGATGATCCAAAATAAGTATAAAATAGCTTCTATATTACCTTCATGTACACATCAATATCTGGATCGGGTATGATATTTGCATGTTTTTCTCTTCTGGACAATTCTGCTAGCAAGTCTGCAGAATGTCCAACAATATTAAACATGGTCAAAATTTTCTAATAAGCATTGGTTTGGATCGACTTATTTGAGTTTATCTACTAACATAATCAGTTTTGAGACAGTTTGGGAGAGCTTACGGAAATTATTTATGACATATCCATAAGTTGTTCTCAGCTTATTTCCATAAGTTCTCTATGATAGTTTATGAAAAGAGTCGATAGCTTATATGAAATCTGTTTGACTTTATTATCTTTTGTTATTTAAATAACTTAGACATAACACTTGTACGATACTCGTTTAAGTTATAAGCACTTATTTAAGCAGATTATCCAAACAAGGCCGTAATACTTTAGTTTTTGTTTTCAAACATGAATATAACCAAAAAGATATATTGGAAACTAACCATAACGAGGCCCGACTCCTTGGACTCTTGCTGAGAAGGCCAAAGTTTCTCTAACAGTCATTTCTCCAATGTGAAGATCATGTTGATCCACATAAGCAGCAGTTCTTTGAGGCACAAACTCATTCATTTCATGACCATTATAAGTCACCTTTCCAGAAAACTGATTACGAAACAACACGATTCAAGATTGGAAACTAAAGCTAAAATATGAAAAACATAGTTAAGATTTGTGTAATGTTATAACCTTCAATGTTGGATCAAGTTTTCCAGCCAAGGCCAACAGGAGTGTGGTTTTTCCAGAACTTGGAGGGCCCAAAAGCAATGTCATTCTTAAAAGAACAAATTGAAACATGTTATATTGGTTCAAAAGGTCCTAAGGAAAATCAATGAATAGAGCAGTATCTATATTGATACCTTGAAGGCTTTATTATTCCACTAACATCCTTCAGAATATTTAAATGTTGCTTTCTACTTGGAAGTACATGCAGAGAGTTCAGTAGGCCCTTTAAATTAAAATGTTCAAGAAAAAAGCAAAATTGTTTATAGTTAGAATCTCCTTCAACAAAAAATCACTTAGAAAGTTATTATACTATATAATAAAATTAGTACTTTACCTCAACTATATTAACCATGAAGTTAGTGAATGTAGGCAAAGATCTGCTTCCGACGTGAGCTTCTGCTTCGATATTCAGGTGCTCGAATCGAACCTCTATTGTAGGAAGATCAATTCCAACTCTGATATCATCCAAGGGAGAAGAAAAAGAGTAAAAGCAGTCAGTGAATTTCTCTTTTAAAATCAAGGACAACAAAAAATTGAATTTGAACCTGTCAATTCGATTCTTGAGTTTGAGCAAAAACTCCTCATTGTCCTTTTCAGCAAGTCTAACAAGTCTTTCAAGCAAATCTTTTCTTTCTTGCAACCCAAGGTTCTCGATATCGATCTCTGTAGCTTCACCTTGAAGTGAAGTAAGCAAACCTTTCCTCAAACGCGCAAAAGTAGGAAGTTTCTGAATTGCAGCCCATTTAAGAGCCTCTTCATCATCTTCTTGGTGAAAAGAATTTGAAAAAATCTCATCTGCATCACTGTTCCTCCAAATTGATGAACTACCAATCCTAAAACTACCTCCACCCTCCATCATCCTCACCAAAACAACAAGAAAAAGTTTTATACTTTTTGATAACTCAGTTAAAATCCAAGTTTAACTACTAACTAAGATCAAATTTGGACAAAAGGGTATTCAAAATTAAAATGCATTTGCTATTTTCATTCAGTTTGCTTCTGTTATAGTGTTGTTTTAGGTAGTCAAAAGCTCTTTTATCTTCATTGATGAATGTGAAACAAAAATAAACAATGTTGAGGCATATATATATAAAGAGAGGAATGAATATGTGTGATTTTAATTTACTATGACATTAAAATTAGAGGAACATAAGTCATGTTCTTATGTTGATATTGCATATAATTTGATGCACATGCCAGCTATACATTTATTATCATTTTCTTGTTTACTTCTTTAAGGAAAAGAAGAAGCCTCAAATAAAAAATGACTATAGATAGAACTATAATAATATAATGGCATAACTGATATCATTTTGTCTTTAAGTGTAAAAATACTAAACAAGGACTCTTTATGGTCTTAATTAAACAAGTTCCTTCAGCATGGCTTGAAAACTTATCTACTCTGATCTATGAAGCACGGACACCTCTAAGAGGTGGCGTGTCACAGTGTCCGGTATGCGTTGGTGTCCGATAGGTGTATGACACTCGTACAACACCTGTCGGAATAGTCAAGACACTTTAAAAAAGTTAAACATGTATTGAAACAATGTTATCAATGAAGAATTTAAAGATATTAATTTTGATTAGAATATTTTTAATTTCCTTTAATAATAAATTAATAAAACCAAATTTTATCATATATATATATAGCGGTGTTAGTGTCCTATGTTTTTTACATTATCAGTATCAGAGTGTCCGTGTCGTATCGTATCGCAGTGTCCGTGGGAGAGTCTCTACTTCTTACATCACTTGAGTTTCATATTATACTTTCTTTCTTTTTAAATATTGTTGATGATGTTTGTTACGGCATGATATTGATGGAATTAATGAGTTGATTTGAGATAATTGGGCAATAAAATCCTGAAATTTTTGTATAGGGGTGTTCACATGATAACTAGAGAACACATTTCACATGTTAAGTAGTGTACAACGTAAAATTCTGAAAATGTTATGTACATGAGTGTTTGCATGATAAATAGGGAACATAATTCACAAGTTAAATAGTATAAGGGGTATTTTGATAATCTCATAATGCATGCGAGAAAACGTAGAGAACATAAAAAGAACGACGTTTCTTTTTGCGCCCCCTCCCTTTCTCGCACAATCCCTGAAATTCCAAAAATTTCTCACTCGCAAGGCAACTAGTGAGTATTAAAAGGGGCGCAAAATTTAAAAAAACATAGTTCAATTCAAATGCAAATGATTATACTATCTAATTTGTAGATATAGCTATGAGGTTGAGGCGTATGACAAATAAAAATAAAACAAAAGGACCAATATTTTTTCAGTGTGAAAATATCAGATTAATATAATTTTTATTTTTGTTAAGAACTCAATTATTCGGTCACAAAATTGTAAAAAACTAAAATAGATCTCCGCTCAAAAGTAAAATTCGGATGTTCTTTTTTTTTAAGCAATTCTAATGTTCTTAAACCTTTTGAAATTAGCATAACTGAATAACTGATATATATTGATTATGTGTTAAGTGTAAAAAAACTAAACAAAGACTCTTTATAGTCTTTACAAGTTCGTTGAGAAATTATATACCGTGATTACTGATTACATCACTTGGGCTCCATATAACACTTTTTTTAATATTGTTGATAATATCATTGTTACAAGGATGATATTGATGGAATTAATGAGTTGAAGTTACAGTTAGCCAAACAATTTGAGATGAAGGATTAATTGGGCAGTAATCAGCAATTAATATCAACTATTTTATGTGAGTTTGCTCTCTCATTTGTTCAACGTTTAGGTAGAGCCGGTCCCGACTATTTGGAGGGTCGGCATAAATGTTAAAAGTATACCCTAATAAATATATAAAAAAAAAACAAAAATAATAATCCTCATTAAAGTTAAAACAGATTTATAAAAAAAAGATAATTAGCAATTCACAAATACAATCACAAATTAGTAAAGTAGAAGAATAAATTAGCAATTAAAATAAAAGAAAAATCGAAAAAACTGAGTAATTAGCAGGATCATTCCAATTAAATTAGAGGCCCGACCCCATCGTAAAAATGGACCCTTACTAAAAAAAATAAAAATTGTTATAAAAGAGCAATTTTATATTTAAATTGTACATAAATACAAAATAATAATTTAACTAGGGGGTGTAAACAGAAATTAAGTGTAGTCTAGGAGTGTAAACAGAAAGTCAACATTCTAATTGAGTAGGCTGGGCTGGTGGAAGTAGATTGATGACTTGTTGTTTACACCCTAAGGATACACTGACTTACTATTTGCACCCCTAGCTAAAAAATATTTAAACAAGTGAGGCCCCAAATATTTGGAGGCCCAGCTATGTAGAGCTGTTTGCACCTCCCTAGGGCCGCCCTGCGTCTAGGCAACGTGTTGAGGTCTAAAGCGAATCGTTGCATGAGAGTATGAGACCTTTTTAAAACTAATAATAGATAGACTAGTTGAATTTAATCATCAATTTATTTAAGGGGATAACAACCAATCAACAATAGATTGATCCAAGTGGTAAGAGATTTGAAAATTTTAAGCAAGTGATTAGAGGTTCGATCATTAACTTATTAACTTATGAAAAACATTTGATTGAAATGAAAGAATTCATCTCATGTAGCAAACAGGTATTTCGAAATAATCGTCATTAATTGACAATAGAAATTTTGTACTTATAACATATTAACTTAATATTTTTAAGCATTTTTTTGGTTAGATAGACAACATAACAATAGTCATTAAAAAGTGAGCAAAAGTGAAATTTTGTACTTAGAAGTTATAACATGATAACCTAATTTAGTCAAAAAAAAAATGCTAACCTAATCTTTTTATCGTTTGTAATATATTAGTCCTTTACTTTTTTTTTAGCTTTAAATTGGTCATTTATATTATACAACTTTTGCATCTTTATCATTTTTCATCGGTGAGACATATTCTACCTTAAAGAGTATTTACTTATTAACCAATGAGAGCAAGTCACATAAGTAGATTTGCATGTAGGTACCATTTGCAAATAAAAATTTATCACAAGTTAGTTGTGGGTACCACATGAAAATGGAAATCAGTTTATAAGGACTACATATCCACATAACATGTCTACCAAAGTGTTCACCAAATTTAAATTAGTCGTTAACATTTTTATATTGAGGAGATATTAGTCACTCTATTATAATGAAATAAGGACTTATTTGTCCCAAATAGAAAAATATAAGGGACTAACTTGATTTTTATTTTTTTTAAGAACTAAATTAGATCGTCAACAAATTGTAAAAGACTAAAATAAATCCTCACACTTTTTTTTATACAAAATAAATCTTCACTCTTATGAACGAAAAAAAATTTAGGGTTCATCATGTTGTTCATATATATTCTTCAACAACTTCAATATATATTGGTTATTTATATTCAGGCTGTCTAAAAAATAATGTAGGTTCTAAATAAAAAATTAATGTGGGTGTATGTGTGTTTTCACACCCTGGCAATGTGAAAATTTAGCTGTTGCACCGATTAATTCTCTCTAAGGTAGTACAATGTTAATGATGTTATCCACAAAATAAACATTGTTTGTACTTATATGCTAATATTTTCATGGAATTCAGATTCTAAGAGACCTATATGGTGGTGTTGAGTACACATAGAATGAGGACAAAAAATCACAATATCCGAACATTAAATTGAATGTGTGAAACCTATTTTTGGCTTCAATACATCTTGCATATCAATTTCGGAAGATTTGTTAAAACGCAAGTATAAGAAAATCAAAATACATTATGTCTATAAGAAAAATATAACAGTACGTATCCTGCCAAAAAAAAATATATATAACAGTACGTAGCTCACAAATCTAAATCCTCCTTCTAATCATCATCTTCTTCCACCACATACACCCTAGTATAAAATATTTACAAATTGATTTTTCTTTTTGTTATGTACCGGGCGAGAATCTATAGGCCCAATTCGCCTAAGCTCAATCCATTTGATACCGGCTCACCCGACCTTCCTGAAAGCTCCATATCTTATCACTGACATCCGATGATCCAGGCCCAACATCTCTGTGGCTTATCAACACATGAAAAGGCGAGACAAGGCTCTGAAACAGTGGGACTGAAATCATAGGAGCGTGGGAATACACCTCCCACTACCATGAACTTGGAGATCGTGGGATCATGGGAATGGTTTCTACGCACCACTATAAGAAATATGATTTTTTGCAACGACTTTTTTTGTTCAAAGTTGTTACAAGTCGCTGGGAAATCTACCTTGGGTAGTTTTGCCAGCGACTTGTAACAAAAAAAGTTGTTGCCAAAAATCATATTTCTTGTAGTGCACGTTGGAGCAACCCTATGACCCTATAAATATAACCCCCAATAGAATTCCAAAACATAAACAATTAAGCAAAACTCAAATACTTAGTTTACATTCATCATAGATTCAGGGAACACATGCCCTCTTCGTTCCACACCGGAACATGTTACATTTACAAATTTGTTATAAAGTAACGTTAAAATTTGAGTGAAAGTATTGTGTTTTTTTTATAAAACTTAATAAATAAATAAATTTGTTTTATTAAAGTTATTGTCATGTGATTATAAAAAAAGTTATTGTTAAAGTAAAACTACATAGAAGGGTAAAAAAGTTGTAATTTATTAAAATTAATAACGACAAATTAGTAAATGTAATCAATTTTTTTATTGACTAAACTAAATAAACTTTCTATAATCTTTTGTTCATATTTTTATGCACAAATTCATATATTTATTCTGTTTCATTTTTTTTATTTTCGTTTTGTTTCTAATTTTATGCATAAATTCATATTTTTATTTTGTTCCTATTTATATCATTAATAGAATAGAATTATAATTACTGGTAAAAAGTTTGGCATATTATTAAAATTAATAAGGATAAATTAGTAAATTCGATAGAGTTATTAAATGAATAAATTTATTTGATTAAAGCTATTGTCCCGTGATTATAAAAAAAAAGTACCTATTGTTTCGCGTATATATTTTAATAAATTCTAATTAATATGTTCTACTAGATTAGTAGTTAACTCTTATTAAAGTAAAATTATATAGAAGCATTATACCAAAAATATATATATATATATATATATATATATAGAAGCGTAAAATTTGTAATATTATTAAAACAGATATGTACAAATTAATAAACTTGGTAGTAATAATTTTTTTACTGACTAGATTACGTGGAATCGATGAGGCAAACAATGAGGTTGTATGTTTTATGGTAGATAAAATGAAAAACAGAGAGAAGAAGAGTGGGCAAATACGTATCTTGAGGAAAATGAATATATTAGTTCAATACTTAACGATCACTAACAGTACAATAAATAATTCAAAAGAAAAATTTACTAGTCATTTCTATTTTCTAAATTCAATAAAGATTCTAAAAACATTGGATAACAGAAGTTACTTTCTCCTAAAGTGTAAGAACTACTAATTGACGAGAATGTTTAAATAAAATGTTTTAAAAAAAAACACTACAGTTATAAAAGCACACATTTATCTAACATAGACAATAAAAGAACTACCTGATTTTTCCGACAGCTCTTTTCATCACTTTTAAGAGGCACTTCATCAACTACATATGGGTAGTCAATGTCGCAAGTGATTTCATTCCCTTGTATATATTCAAATGCTTAATATATAATGCCGACCACTTATACAACTATGACTCTTATGGTTATTATCCATTAGCTGTTGAGCGGAGAGATCCAAGAGCGCCGACCCACACTCTATATGATTGATGCCTTCAACGTAACCCACCGCATTGAAAGCCCAACAACTTTCTAAAAAACATGTTTTTTTTACTACTTGATAGTTTGGATCAAGATCAAACATTATTGGAAGGATAATATCAATGTGCTCTGACATTTTCCTTGTAATGGTTGATGGACTGTTACTGGTGGTGTGAAGGCAAAAGGATTAATAACACCTTAACTGCAAAAAAATGTAATGATACAAGGAATTGGATTTTAATAATGTAAAATGACATGGTTTTATGGGTCCATAAATAATTGTTTAAATTGTCACTATTCATATAAGCTAATTGTTTAAATTGTTTAAACTAAAATCCTAACCGCACACATTCAAAAAAGTAACAATATTAAAATACAAAAGCAACAACAAGAACAACATACATAACCTTATAGTGGACCAACACACATGGTATAAAACTCTCTTAGTGAACACTAGAAAAAAAAAACTTCTCCCATTGTAGTGTTTATAGATATCATGCTTCACTCTTCAAAACCAAAAACAATGGAAAAAAAAAACTAAAAGAAGCTAATCCATGTATATGCCACTAATAATAGAAAAGTAAGCAGATTTGTTTATATCATACATTTCTTTTTCATACTTTTTCTTAATAAATACATATATCCATCGATTTCCCAATCCACTCCCCAGAAATTCTTTAATATCCAGTATACCCGTCCTAAAGACGAATAACCATACCTTATAAGCAGCGTCATCGATTCCCCAATCCACTCCCCAGAAATTCTTTAATATCCAGTATACCCGTCTTAAAGACGAATAACTATACCTTATAAGCAGCGTCCCATGACATATTGTGTTTTTGTTATCCAAGTAAAAAGACCCTCAAAGATTTTCTGAAACAAAAACTAGAAGTTAAAACTATAATATTGATTGATTTATTGTTAATTTGTGTTAATTTTTGTTTATTATAAAAGTTAGAAGATAAAACTAGAAGAAGGTGAAGTGAATGCCAAAGAACTGAAGATTAATTTCTCTAACCTTAAGATATTGATTGATGTTTTATGTTAATTCTTTATTGATTGATTGATTGATGGTTTTTTGTTTATTAATTGATCGATAGTTTTTTGATTGATTGATGATTTTTTGTTAATTTGTGTTTTTTTAATGTATTTATGATTAGGATCGGAAGAAGCATGGGAAGAAGAATACATGTGTTAAGTATCTTCTGCGAATTTTACTTATTGCAGTCGATTTTTCTAATCGAGGTAATTCACATCAAATTGAACTTGGAAAATGAAGAAGTATATTTGCTGCACTCAGTTGTGAATGTAGTAAAGAATATATCGCACAACCACAAGCCCAAATACCTAGATAAAGTAAAGGAAGCACTGAACACTCTTTCCGAGGAGGTAAATCAAATTTATTGTTTCTTCGCCAATAGAATTTCAAAGTTCTTGTACATAATTTAAATGTTTATATTTTTAATTTCAAAGTTCTCGTAAATACCTTTGTTGCGTTGTATGGACTCCATTGTATACCATAGACCGCTTCTAGCCGCCAAACAATTTGAGGAACTGAAGCATCATATTTGAGCAAACTAAACTGACAAAAAACTGACCTCGTGTCAAAATAAAATAGGGAATTCTTTGCCCAAAAACTTTCTACGACTAAGTTTGCGCAATGGAATGCTGGGAAGCTGGTTACCAACCTTTTGCCGGGGTATGAAGAGGAGGATCTTAGTTGCTGCTAAGATACCACCACCATCCAAAAAGCATAGGGTGTATGTGGTGTAAGAAGAAGGTGATGCTTAATATGACACTGGTATTACTTTAAATATAAATAAATTTTAACATTGTTTCTAACATTGTTTAAAATATTTATACATTAATTGATTATTTAATATAATAATCTGCAGCAAGTTATAGCTGACACACCACGTCTTTGGCTATTTGTCAAAAAAAATAAAAATACCAAGACTTTGTTTGGTAAACCAAATAAGTTAGCTTATAGCTTATGGCTTTTAGCTTATAAGCTAAAAGCTCTGTTTGGTAACAGTTTTAAAAAAGAGCTTATAGCTTATTTTACTAGCTTATAGCTTATTTTCCAAATGCTATTTCAAGTAGCTTATAAGCTTATAGTTTATAGCTTATTATCTTTTCTTCCAATTTTATCTCTATCATCTTACTTGAAAAGAATTAAATATTAATTAAACGTATCCTTTTTTATGTAATTTCATACTATAAGCTAGTCCAACCGCTAATTTTACCATACACTACAAATTCAATCAGCTAGCTTATTCGCTATAAGCTAAAAGCTAGCTTATAAGCTATCCGCTATAAGCTTATTCGCTATAAACTAGCTTATCAACTATCCGCTATTTTTTACCAAACAGAGCCCAACACTTTCTACTTTGACACTGAATATGGATATTCGTTACTAGCTACTACTATTATACTGTATTATTTTAATTAATTGTCCTATTTTCTTTACTTTCTAAATTTAATTGTCATATTTTTATCAAACCTAGTAGTGAATTTCATGAGTATTTCGATGAGGAGGGAAAATATAAGAACTGTAACTTGAATAATGAAATTAAGAGGTATTCTATTTTTAGTTTAGTTTAACATGTTAGTTTAAGAGCTATCCTATTTCACGCTATATTTTTGCGAACAACTTACGAGTCGTATATTTCATACTTAACATATTTTGTAACTATTTTAAAGGATAAAATAAAGGTTTACAATTTTTCTTTTGACGATAGCAACAACAATAATCACAAGCTTAACAATTATTCTTAATAATAAGTTTAACAATTTTCACTAAAACGCTAACCAATAAAAACAACAATTTTTCTTGAAGAAGGTTAATTATAACCAACAGTTCGGTTAATTGGTTTTGCAGTTTCTACAAACAAAAACCGAAAATCGAATTAATCCACCTCAATTTTGATTGGTTCAATTTGAATTTTTATCTGAACTAAAAAATTGGTTTTTTTATTATTTAGTTTGAATTGTTGGTTCAATCGATTTTTCTTAATTCAACTACACCATTAGATATTAAACTTAAAGTTGATCACAAGGTGGAATTATAGTCCCTCGAATCCTCGACTACTTAACAAAATTTTTTTTTTTTTTTTTGGGTTACCATGATATTGGTACGAAGTTTCCACCGCCGTCAGCGATGACTAATCTCCGTCGGGGAACCTGTGGGGCACACAAGGTGGGTTCTCCCCTTCCAACCGAATTTTCTCCATACGCATGAGCCAGGAATCTGTTGGGGATAACCCACAAAGATGAACAACAAAGAACACTATGAAAGAATAGAGAGAACTATGAATAAAATTGAAGAGAAGGAATTAAGGGAAAAAAGTTATCTTTATTAATCACCAAAATCACCTATATATAGGTGTATGTACAATAGGTGGGAGAGGTAGCTTGAACAAGCCAACTAACAAATCTAAACCTCTCTAACTAACTAACTGAAATACAACTGTACAAACAAACTAATCTAACTAACAAAACAGAAAAACATAACTGAACTGAACCAGAGGTTCAGAGCCTGAGAAGTATAAGAAGCTATGTTTGTTCAGAAGTTGTTGCTTCAGAACCTGTTCCATCAGAACCTGTGACCTTCAGAAGCTAGGAAGGTCAGAATCTGGTTAAGAGTCTCGTGGCCATCAGAAGCTGTTTGTATAAGAGTCTGAGTCAGAGTCTTGTGAGCATCAGAAGCTGCAGAGCTTGAATTACAAATTCAACACTCCTCCTTAATTCAAGCTGTCAAAGCTCACAACTCCCATTTCTCTTCTGAGCTTGAGAAATTGATCTCTTTTCACAGCCTTAGTTAGGATATCAGATTGTTGATTCTCAGTAGAGCAACACTCCAATTTCAACTTTCCTTTAGTGACTTGGTCTCTGAGGAAGTGAAATTTTGTCTCAATGTGTTTGCTCTTCCCATGGCTAACAGGGTTCTTAGCCAGGTTGATTGCTGACTTGTTGTCGATCTTCAGCACCACTGTAGTGTCAGCAATAATGTTCATCTCACTGAGAAGTGATTGCAGCCAATTTGCCTGACATGCAGCTAGGGACCCTGCTACATACTCTGCCTCACAGCTGGAGAGTGCTATGACTGACTGCTTCTTAGAGCACCAAGACACTGGTGCATTTTGAAATTTAAACAAATAACCACTGGTACTCCTCATGTCCACCTTATCACCACACCAATCTGCATCGGAAAATCCACTTAACTCAAGTTTTCCATTGTCCTTAGAGTATGGAAATACAACACCATAGTGGATTGTGCCATTGATGTATCTAAGTATCCTCTTAGCTGCCAATAGGTGACACTTCAGTGGTTTACTCATAAACCTGCTTACATAGCCAACTGCATAACTGATATCAGGTCTAGTTTGACACAAATACATCAGTGAACCTATCAATTGCCTGAACATGGTAGAGTCCACTGCATCACTGCCTGTATCTTCTTCAATCTTGGCTCTTGTATCTGCAGGTGTGACTGATGAATTGCAATCAAGCATTTCAAACTTTCTCAGAATCTCAGTGGCATACTTAGCTTGATGCAATATCATCCCTTTTGGAGTTTCTAAGAGCTCCATTCCTAGGAAGTAAGTTAACTTTCCTAGGTCAGTCATTTCAAACTCACACTTCATCTGTGATTTGAAATTCTCTATCTCTATAGATGAGCTACCTGTTACTAACAGATCATCAACATACAAACATATGATTAACATGTGTTTGTCATCACTGCATTTCACATAAACACCATACTCTACACTGCACTTTCTGAAGCCTTGCATAACAAAGAATTGATCAATTCTTTTGTTCCAAGCTCTTGGTGCTTGCTTCAGACCATACAAGGCCTTATTCAGCTTCAGAACTTTGCTTTCCATGCCCTTCAATTCAAACCCTGGAGGCTGCTTCACATACACATCTTCCTCTAAGGGTCCATTTAGAAATGCTGACTTCACATCTAAATGAAATAAGGGTCATCTTATACTACAAGTCAATGCAATCACTAGCCTTATAGTTTCATGTCTCGCCACTGGAGAGAATACCTCATCATAGTCTAGACCTTGCTTCTGAAGGAATCCTTTGGCCACAAGTCTTGCCTTGTATTTTATCACTTTGCCTTCAGGATTTTGCTTGACTTTGTACACCCATTTCACACCAATTGCCTTTTTATCAGAGGGCAATTCACACAAGTCCCATGTCTTGTTCTTCTCTATAGACTTCAACTCATCAATCATTGCCTCCATTCAAACTTTACTCTTCAGTGCAGCTTTGGTATCTAAAGGTTCAGTATCTGCAAGCATTGCATAATGCACAATTTCTCCTTCATTGTCTACTGCATTGTCTGATACAATCTCACAGTCAACTAACCTTCTTGGTAATTGAGTGTTTCTCTGAGGTCTTGGTGGTACAGTAGTGTCCTCATCATCACTTGAAGTATGCATGTCTTCATCACTTGCATTACCTTGATGCTGATTCACAAAAGTGGGAGTGTCATTAACAGTGCTTGCTTCACCACCTAAGTCCACTGCACAAGTTTTCTTAGATGAGAGCTTCTGACCTCAATCCCAACTTTCTTTTTCTAGTACCTTCACATCTCTGCTGATCTCTACTTTGTCACTTGTAAGATTATACAGTCTGTAGGCACCAGTTCTATGATATCCAACAAATATCATAGGAACACTCTTGTCTTCCAGCTTCTTTCTTTTAGCATCAGGTACATGTCTGTAGCACAAGCTGCCAAACACCTTTAAGTGACTTACACTTGGCTTACTCTTGGACCACACCTCTTCAGGTACCTTATCCTTCAGCCTCTTAGTTGGACTTCTATTCAGAATGTAAACAGCAGTAGCAACTGCTTCCCCCCAGAACCTCTTGGGCAGATTCTTCTGCTTCACCATGCTTCTGGCCATATCTAGAATACTTCTATTCCTCCTTTCTGCAAGACCATTGTGCTAAGGAGTATATGGTGCAGTAACTTCATGAATTATGCCTTGTTCCTTGCAATAATTCTCAAACTCTGTAGAGGTATACTCACCTCCACCATCTGTTCTCAGAACCTTCAATGACTTGTCACTTTGCTTCTCAACCAGTGTTTTGAACTTCTTAAACACTTCAAAAGCATCACTCTTAGCTTTTATATGGTATAACCATATCATTCTAGAGTACTCATCAACAAACGTCATGAAGTATTTGTTTCCACCAGTTGATAACACATCAAATGGTCCACAAATGTCAGAATGCACAACATTTAACACATCACTAGATCTCATAGGAAGATGACTTTTAAATGATGATCTATGATGTTTTCCTAACAGACAAGTAGTGCATGTATCAACTGGAGTTATGACACTAGGCAAACCTAACACCATGCATTTTGAATTAAGCATTGACATGCTTTTAAAATTCAAATGCCCATACCTTTTGTGCCATAGATCACTATCTTTCTCTTCAGCAGCTGCAGACAAGCATGTAGCTTCAATAGCTTTGATTTGAGTCTTGTAGATCCTATTCTTGCTTTGGGCTATTTTGAAAATCAGTCTCTTCTTGGAATCAAAGAGTTGCAGAGTCTCATCCTCAATTACTATCTTGAAACCCTTTGAGATTAATTGCCCTATGCTCATCAAGTTACACTTCATACCAGGGACATAGAGAACTTTTTCAATCACAGTTTTCTTCCCATTCGATCTTTGGATCACCACATTACCCATACCTTCTGCCTTAATGGAATCACTGTTGGCCAATCTGATCTTTGTGTTGAGACATTCATCAAAGTCAGTCAAGATGCTTCTATTGCCAGTCATATGGTTAGAACACCCTGAATCAAAGTACCAAACCATGGAATCTGCTGCTTCATCAGCAATTGTCACCATGAAACTGGTTTCATCATCAGAACATGAGCTATCATGTGCTACCTTGGCCTCTTCTTCATTGTCTTGACCTTTCTTTTTCTTTGGATTTTTGCATTCATTGGCATAATGCCCATATTTGTCACAGTTGTAGCACTGAATCTTGCTCTTGTCCTTCTTTTTTGACTTATCTTTCTGTTTCCCTCCTCCTCCACTAGAGAATTCAGGAACTGTCTCAGCATTCTCCTTGCTTTTCTTGGAGTCTTTCTTGTTCTGTCATTTCTTCTTCTCACTTTGATACTTCTTGAATTTTGAGAAAAGAGCTTGCTCATCTTCTTTGCCATGGCTCCTCTCACCATGCTTTAACTCATGAGCTTCAAGAGTGCTTTGCAGATCCTCTATCTTGATCTCACTCAAATCTTTAGTCTCTTCTATAGTCACCACTATATGCTCAAATTTAGAAGTCAAAGTTCTTAGTACCTTTTCCACCGTTTCTTGCTCATTAAGATTACCTCCACAATTCTTCATCTGATTGGTGAGAGTCACCAATCTTGTGAAGTAATCAGCAATTGATTCATCACTCTTCATCTGCAACAGTTCATACTGTCTCTTCAAGGCCTGAAGCTTTACTTTCTTCACTTTTGCATCGCCACCATAACTCTTTTGCAAGATATCCCATGCATCTTTGGAGTTCTCAGCATCTGCAATCTTCTCAAACACCTTTGAATCAACACATTGATGAATGAGAAACAGGGCCTTGTTATTTTTCTTCTTTGCTTCTCTGAATGTTGTTCTTTGTTCTTCATTTGCATTTTCTGGTAGAGGAGTGATTGCTGCATTTACTTGTTCATCCACTTCTTGAACATTGAATATCACCTTCATCTGCTTCACCCATCTATCACAATTCTTTCCATCGAAAACTGGAAGATTCGCATGGAAGTTGTTGTTTCCAGCCATGGTTGATTCACTTTCAACCTGATTCTTCTTTCAAGAACGAATCAAGATCCCTTTGGATCGTACGAGCTCTGATACCACTTTGTTGGGGATAACCCACAAAGATGAACAACAAAGAACACTATGAAAGAATAGAGAGAACTATGAATAAAATTGAAGAGAATGAATTAAGGGAAAAAAGTTATCTTTATTAATCACCAAAATCACCTATATATAGGTGTATGTACAATATGTGGGAGAGGTAGCTTGAACAAGCCAACTAACAAATCTAAACCTCTCTAACTAACTAACTGAAATACAACTGTACAAACAAACTAATCTAACTAACAAAACAGAAAAACATAACTGAACTGAACCAGAGGTTCAGAGCCTGAGAAGTATAAAAGCTATGTTTGTTCAGAAGCTGTTGCTTCAGAACCTGTTCCATCAGAACCTGTGACCTTCAGAAGCTAGGAAGGTCAGAATCTGGTTAAGAGTCTCGTGGCCATCAGAAGCTGTTTGTATAAGAGTCTGAGTTAGAGTCTTGTGAGCATCAGAAGCTGCAGAGCTTGAATTACAAATTCAACAGAATCGAACCCCTGACCACATACTTAAGGGGAACAAATCCCTTACCACTTGAATCAATTCATTGTTGGTAACAAAAAAATTAATTAGCCTACCAAAAAAAGAAGAAAGAATACCCATTAAAAAAACAACATATTTGCCACACAAAAAAAAAAATAACAAATCACGAGAAATTTACTCAAACAAACAAATCCTAATCACAAAATTTATTCAAAAGAAAAGAAAAATAATAACAAATCACGAGAGATATACTCAAAAAATAAATTACTAAACATAAACAACCAAAGATAAGAGATGTTGGTGACTGAGTAATCTGACTTATGCAGCAATCTGTATTTTTACTCATATTAATAAGTTTTTTTTTTTTTTTTACTTTTATGTAACTTATATTTCTATCAATATACTAATATGGATGTCTATTTTTTATTGCAATTTTTGCGAGAACATATTTTGTACTCATATATTAATATGGAGGTTTTTTTTGTTTTTACGGAATCTATATTTTACTCACATACGATGATTATATTTTATTTAAATGTGAATCTATACTTCTATTCATACATTAATACGAGTCTATTTTATTTTTTATAATTTATATCGTAGTTTAAATTTCTACCCATGTTAATACAAAGACCTTTTTTATTTTTTTATTTCTACCAGATCTATATTTCTACTCAAACATCAATACGGATGTCTTTTTTTATTAAAAATGTCTATGAGTACATATATTTTTACTCACATATTAATACGAATACTGTTTTTTTGTAATTTATACAAGAACTTATATTTCTATTAATATATATTAATATGAAGACCCGTTTTTTTTTTATTTTAATTTTTATGAAATCTATATTCTTACTCATATTAATACGAGAACTATTTTTTTTTTAATTACAACGTAAACTTATATTTCTTTTTAGAGTCAGGATCCGTTGACACCAACAAGTTTGACACCAAATGTTACACCTCTCAATAACGTTTTAACCGATATAAATTTTATAAAATCCACCGTTGGATTGAAAGTTTATATCATATAGATCATTTATGTAAAATTTCAAAAAAATCTAAAACCATTTGATATGTTATTGAGATACATCAAAGTTAACGGTTTGCGTCTTTTTTTAAATGCCGTTGATCTTTATGTGTCTCAAAAGCATATCAAATGATTTTGGATTTTCCTGAAACTTTACATAAATGATCTATATGATATAAACTTTCAATCCAACGGTAGATTTTATAAAATTTATATCGGTCAAAACGTTATTGAGAGGTGTAACATTTGGTGTCAAACTAGTTGGTGTCAACGGATCCTGACTCTTCTTTTTATATATTAATACGGGATCTATTTTATTTTTGTAATTTATACTGTAGTGTATATTTCTATTCATATATTAATACGAAAGCCTGTTTTTTTAATTTCTATGTGGCTTATATTTCAACTTATACATCAATATGGTAGCATATTTTTTATTGTAATTTTTACGGAACATATATTTCTACTTATGCATTAATACGGACGACTCTTTTTTTTAAAAAAAAAAAATACTACTTAGATCTATATTTTGTTCCTCATATATTAATACGAAAACATATTTACTTTATAATTTCTACGAAATCTATATTTTTAGTCATATGTTAATAGGGAGACTATTCTTTTAATTTCATCGGGAACCTATATTTCTGCTTAAATATTAATACGGGAATCAATTATTTTGTTATTATTCATATTGTAGTCTATATTTCTACTCATATATTTGATACATTGACGGTTTTTTTTGTAATTCATATCCACGTCAAATTCTTTTTACGAAACCTCAAAATCTCTTCCATATATCCCATAGAGAAATTATTTTCCCTCCATTTTATAATTCTTTTAGTGGAGAATAATAGGAACAACTATGATAAATTTTTCATTTGATAAAAATAATAGGAACTATAGGAATCTTCCCTAAGAAAATCTATGAAACTATACATAAATTTTACAGTTAGTTTTTATCACATAATGCTATTTTTTTTTGTTACCATGATATTGGTACGAAGTTTTCACCGCTGTTAGCGATGACTATATCTCCGTCGACGAACCTGTGTCCTGACCACATGCTTAAAGGGACCAAGTTCCTTACCACTTGGACCAATTCATTGTTGGTCACATAATGCTATTTTAATTATTAAATTATATAACATAAGATTATAAATATTTACGTAGTTGTTATTAATTATCTTCCATTAACAATTAAAATTTTAAATTTTCAGTTTAAAGTAAAATATATAAAAATATATTATTTATAAGTCGATTCTAAAAACACATTTTTACTCGTGTTTGGCACGGATCTGGATACAGCTAAACTTAAAGTTGATCACAAGGTGGAATTATAGTCCCTCGAATCCTCAACTACTTGACAAAAAAATTAATTACCCAATACCCATTAAAAAAACAATATATTTGCCAAAAAATATAAAATAACAAATCACGAGAAATTTACTCAAACAAACAAATCCTAATCACAAAATTTATTCAAAAGAAAAGAAAAATAATAACAAATCACGAGAGATATACTCAAAAAATAAATTACTAAACATAAACAACCAAAGATAAGATATGCTAGTGACCGAGTAATTTATCTATTACTATATATAAAAAGATACAAATTTTTGAGATGATTTTTTCATTATTCATATCTTACCCTTAAAAAAACTACCAACAAAAAAAGTAACAACTATATATAAAAAAAATACAAATTTTTGGATGACTTTTTCATTATTCTTATTTTGCCCTTCAATAAAACTACCAACAAAAAAATTAACCACCAATTATGGTTTACTCTCTTTTTAACAAGTTCTTATATAACAACCAGTTACAACAAATATAATTTTACAATTTATATACCTCAGTAGAATAGAAAAGACGAATAACGCAAACGGGCACGAGACGTGCCCGTTTGGCGGCTAGTAACAATATATAAAGGGGATTCAAGTTTTTGTATTGACTTTTTTGTTTTTCCAATTTACCCTTAATTTAGTTTCACTTCTCCTATATAACGGGGATTTCTTAACAATGCATAAAGGGGATTAAGTTTTTGGGCTGACTTTTTTGTTTTACCAATATACCCTTACTTTAGTTTCACTTCTCCTATATAACGGGGATTTCTATAATAATATATAAAAGGGATTCAAGTTTTTGGACTGACTTTTTATTTTCTCAATTTATCTTTAATTGAGTTTCACTTCTCCTATATAATGGAGATAAGTTTTTGGGCTGACTTTTTATGTAATTAGTTATTTTTAAAAAAATTAAAGAGAAAATGATTAAAATTATATTAATTGATGTGACTATTTTATTTTTATTTTAATTTTTTTATTGATATATGTGTGCCTAAATATTATACTTATATTGTTGTGAGTATGTAAGAATGTCTCGTATAAAGAAATCCTAAATTCTTTGTACCTAAACAAACACTCACGTTCATCAAAAACATTATTATAATGAAACTTCTCACACTCAACGTTCCTTCAGCAACCCTTTTTTTTTTTTTTTTTTGATCCAACCCCAACCCAATTTTTTGAGATGTAAGTTTCACATGGAATCCGAATATTTGTTTGTTTTGTGTATCTGCTGTAGTGTACTACCATCATGGTGAAATTAGTAAAAATGGAGAGACTTTGTTGATCTTCTCGTTATTAATTACTTCATGTTTTTTTATTGTTAATTCTCTGATTTTCGGGGAGAAGACCTAATAATCTGGATTTGGCCGTAAAAATAAATAAAATTTGATTAAGAATTGTTCCATCGTGATCATGATCGTTTTGGTTGGTGTGATTTGTGTTTTGGCTTTTAAGTGCAGGATTGATAGAGAGCATAAGAGTTCTCATGAAGAAGATACTTATAAGAATTCATATTGAATGAATATAAATTGATAAAAAAATGAGTAAAAGTTACGGACTTATTTATAGAGGCACCAGGGGTAACTAACTCCCTAACTAACTTTCCAACCTTCTAACCAAATTAGTAAACTAACTTTAATTGGTTAACTAACTATCTATATTCTTAGCAATGTATAAACATAACTAAGAATAATGATCCAAATAAGTGAAAATATTACTGAAAAATAATCAAAATAAGTGAAAGTTATACATCTTTTCCACACCAATTAGAATATAAGAAAAAACAACTTCAATGAACAATATAGCTTTAAAAAATAAAAAGCAAAATGTTATTAATTGAAAATTTGATGAATTTTGATGTGCATTTGTTATTGGTTGCAGCAACAATGAAGAAGAGAAAAATGCATAATAGTGAGTTGCCTGATTGTGTTAAATCATATATCTATCTTTTCAAAGTTGAGTTTGAAAGATTTGTTGAAAACAAGTGCATTGTCCAAAAGATGGTATCATGAATGGGGATTTATAACAATGGACATCAAACTTTGATACCATACCATCTTTGATAATACAGTGTTACCTAAAAGCCTTCCACTCTTTCAAGATTTTCAATCTCAATTTGCCACTAGATTAGATCAATTCATTCTGCATCATCAAAGTGACATGATCCATTCAATCCGAGTCGATTTTCCATTAAGTGATCAACATAGTCATATCATTGACAGAATGATTTCCAAAGGAATTTCTAAGGGTGCCAAACGTATCGAACTCCTCTTCTCACATGATGATGTTGCTAGTGATCTTAAGTTGGAAACAAAGCCATACAAATTTTCCTTTAATCTCTTATCTGACACTGATTCTCTAATCTATCTGCACTTAGAGAAGTGCCTCATTGAAGAATCTACAAACTTGTCTGGTTTGAAGAATTTGAGAACTCTTGTGTTGCATGAAGTTGTTGTCAATCAAGATATGATTCAAGGTCTGTGTTGCATGAAGCTGTTGTTCCATTTGAACATTGTTCACTATCAGAGAAAGAGGAATATAGATACCATTGCATCAAATCTCGCATCCATTGATTATTCTTATAATCATAAATATGAACCACATACATTGAAAATTGAGGCTCACATGTTATCCAAGTTCAGCTACAAAGGTGGTAAAATTTCGAATCGTCTAGTTGGATATTCTGGAATGAGAAATATGACAACAATTGTGTTGGATGGAGTCGATGAATGTCTCCAATATAAGGTCTTCCCTCTTTTGTTTTCTGAGTGTCTCCAACTTGAAGACGTCGCCTTTAAGAACTGCAGGATCATGACGTGTGTTCACATTATCAATGCAAAGTTGCGTTGCTTGAACATGATTGACTGCGGCTATATGGATATCTTACCTAGCTTCATACATATTGATGCACCAAATCTCTCATCCTTTGAATATGTTGGTCACACTACAAAGATATTCTTTGTTAAGGCTCCAAGGTTATTGAAGGTTTTTTGGAATGCAGCTAAGAGAGACAAAAATCCATATCCCTTTGGTCCAATTGCAAGATTACATCATATTGAGAATCTAGCTATGATCATCAACGCTTCACAGGTAAGTCAGTCAAAATTGAGATATATTGCAGAATAGTGCATTGTTTGGATTACTACTAGTTGCTCTTAATCCACTTTTGTTATTACTGGTGTAAGCAGATAACAGAATTATCGGCTATCTTGGTTCAATTTCAAAATCTTAGACAATTGGAGCTCTTTATCGAGGGTGCATATGATCTTAATATGGACTACTTTTGGATTTTAGATATTGCAATGGCTTCTCCGCATCTCCAAAAACTTTCTGTGACAGTGAGCATTCAACTCTATATTTATATGTGTGTGTGTGTGTGTCTAATGAAATTTTCATATATGTAATATTTTATGATTTTTATTTTTGAATTTTCAGATAAGACATTCAGATATGGAAAATTCCCATATGGTTGGATTTAAGAGGCAAAGAAGAGAATATGCAAAGTTTTCTCATAATGATTTGAAATATGTTGAACTATGTGGTTGTGTTTGCACCATAAATGCAATTGAGTTAGCGAGTCAGATATTGAAGAATGCAAATTCACTTCAGCAAATTACTTTCACTCCTCGTGACAAATTCTATATAGGTGCGGGAGAATGGACCGAGAGCTCTGATGGTTGTTGGTTCGAACAAAATCTTATTCATGAGATGCTTAAAGACAACGTAAATGAACAATGTCGGCTTATAATTTTGTAATGTTATTTTATTTAAAGTGAAATTTGTACTATTATACGTTAATACATTCTTGCAAACATCGTAGCAATTATTACTTTGATATGAAATACAATATTAATTATCCTTTTAGGTGTTTTTAATTTTATATTTTTATAATAAAACAACATTCGTGAGTTTCGTGAGGAAACTATTTCGCAAATTCAACTGCATTCCTCAAGATGTTATCCATCACAAATGTTCCAACATCGTAAAATAGTTCCAAATGTCTTTGGAAAGTCCTATACAAAAAGTAAAAATTAGACGTTCTTAACGCCTTTGAAAATTGAACAGCTTGATTGATATGGCAAAGACCAAAGCAAAAGCTATTGGAAATGCAACAATGACAGCAGCCACCATTCCTAGAAAATCATGCTTGAAACCAAAGTGATTTCTCAAAAAACCTTCTACTGTTTGTCTTCCATCACTAGTATCAATGTTGTGTTTTATATCTCCATATTGTGAAGCCACTAATCCATACAAAGTCCAAGCCATTGGATTTGCCCAACTGTACCATCTCCACCACACTGGAATCCTCTATTAGCCCATAAAGAAAAAACATACAATAGTTTAGCTATATGCATTGGAAAAAGAGAAGCTGTTGTTAATTAGAGTGATACTAATGATCAATTTACAACGAATTTGGATTTGTTGCATACTGCAGTCACAAATTCACGCATTCACGTAGTCAGCACATCATGATTGGATAGTCCTATCTAGAAGCAACAGACACCGATGTGCGCTACCTTGGTGAATGCGTGGAATTTGTGAATACAACAAACTCAAATCCATTTTACGAATTGTCTATGGTTTGCCCTTGAGGTTTGTTACAAGGTCAGACCCTTACCAATGAGCCGACACCTCGGGAACAAAAAGCATGAAATCAAAATTCAGGAAGAATTTGAGGATGTTACTTAGAACTTACTGGTCTTGGGACTATGAATCCTGAGAAGAGATTCCATATTAAATAGAATGCAGAGGAAACTATAATGGAAATGTGGTTGTTTGGGGTCATGGCCACTGCCATCATGCCATAGTAGGTGAAGTAGATGAAGGTGCAAAACATGAAGAATATGTACCACATAAATTTAACCACAGTCCACTCAAAACCAATCATAGCATAAACTATACAGCTATAGACCACAGATTGTACAAAAACATATGGAAGCTCAATTACAACCTGAAATGCAAGAGAAGATGTGGATTAGAAAGAAAAAAAATAACTCAGATGAATTAAGATGCCTTTCACTTTTGTTTGGAATATTAATTGATTTTGGAGGATGTTGCAGCAGTCAAACATAAGATAAGTTTTTTAAAATAAGGCATATGCTTGCCTGAGCAAAAGCATATGGAAAAGCCGAATACATCCCAGCTGCTCGTTCTCTATAAAATACCGTTCTTTCAACAGAAACCACCGGCTGCACAGAATTACTATTCTTCATGCCAATTAGGAAAACAGCAGCATACATGGACCCCATGGCATTGAAAAGATCTTGTTCCTTTTCACTGCAATAATTGATATGGAATTTTACTGTTAGATATAAACAAGTTATACGAACACAAAAGTTTGAAGTCATAAAACATTACCAATTTGATCTTACATTTTAGAGCCAAGGTTCCAAAACATGGTTCCAAGCAAAACTGCGGTAACAGTTGAGTTCAGAAATCTTACGGCATTGTATAGAGGATTGCGCCAGTAAGACAAATGTTGTTTCCATAAGCAAGCCGTGCATTGTGTCCATAAGGATCTTGTGTACCGTGAAGGGAAATAAAGATCTTTCGAACCAGAAGCCGGAGTACTCAGTTCTTTGATAAGTTCTTTGTTTCTCCTGAAACAAATTTATCAGCATGCATTCTAATACACTATGCTACGCGTAACAATATACAAGAAAATCTTCTTTAATTTTCTCCAGTCAGTGCTTTCTAGAAGATTATTTTCCAGTTCTATAGTTTGATTACATTTCATACAAGTGACAATACCTGTATAAATCTGAATTTTTGTATATTTCTTCAAAATCAATCTCCAATTCCACTTCTTTTGATGGAGATGTGACTTCGAACATCCATGTTGCTGGATTATAGCCGTCTTTAATCTTGCTAACACCTTGGATTCCCTTCAACACAAAATTATGTGCATGATGTAAGTAAGGTAATAATTTGAGGCATAAAATTTAGTTAAGTGTTCCCTATTGTTCATTGTATATCTTTTTTCTAAGTACCTCAAAGTAACTGATTAATTCAGAAGAATGAAGTCCAAGTTTCCCCGCATATATCTCTTGCCCTCCTTGCTTAAGTAGCAAAAGCTGCATTTCATTGTAACAAAAAAAATATTAGAAACTTTACAAATGGAAGAGATCAAACAAAAAAAAAATCTCAAAATTTTTTAGTGTTCATTTATCACCTCATCAAAAGATTCAAATATATCAATGCTAGGTTGGTGGATGGTACAAACAACGGTTCTTCCGGTGAGAACTGTATTCCTAACTGTTCTCATCACAATAGCTGCAGCCCTTGCATCTAGTCCAGAAGTTGGCTCATCCATGAATATGATAGAAGGATTACCCACCAGCTCAACTGCAATAGTCAATCTTTTGCGCTGCTCCGTTGAGAGACCACTAACACCAGGTAATCCTACTAATGCATTTCTCAGTGGCTTCAGTTCTACAAGTTCCATGACTTCCTCTACGAACATCTGCAAGCAATTGTCAGTTACAAACTGTCTGATTCTTATGTTTTCTCAAGACATAATTATTCCAAGGAATGGTAAATAAATAACACAAGTACATGAATGCAATATTGTGGAAAAATATCAAGCGATTCAGATACTAACCTTCCTGGATTCAGCGTTTATGTCTCGGGACAATCGGAACCATGCTGAATAGTACAAGGATTCATAGACAGTAACATGTGGAGAGTGGATATCATTTTGCTCACAGTATCCACAAATTCTTGCAAAGGTTTTTTGCTTCTTTGGATAGCCAGAAATTGAGATGTTCCCATCGATATATCCACCAGTTTTTCTACCTGCGAGCACATCCATCAGAGTTGTTTTTCCAGCACCAGTCACACCCATCAAAGCAGTGAGGACACCTGGTCTGAAAACTCCACTGACACCCTTCAAAAGAACCAACTTATCCTCAAGAAAACCTCTATTTCTCATTTCCTGCAAGTTCCGTGCAAGTATTTGATAATGTTATTTCATAAAAAATGCTTTGAAACTCTATATTTATTCGGTTTCTACATCACCTGTGGCATGTCTACGGAATATGTCAGTTTATCAAAGGTAATTGAATGTGCGTGAAAAGGAAGAACCATTCCTCTTTTCCTACTTTGATCTGTCTCTTCTGCAATTGTTTCATGTCTACCAGATATATCACTAGGAGTGATACTTCCACTTCTACTTTTTCCGTTTCTCACTGTGTGTGAAATATAGTCAATGTTAACCATAAGGTGTTATGTGGATTGAAATTCAACTACCATTAGTTGTTATGTGGATTGTTCTTTTTCATTTACCTCCAGTTTGCTCATTGCATTGAGGTTCCTTTGGTATAACAGTTTGATGCTTCCCAAGTGCTGCATGACCAATTTTGTAGTATTAATACATGGCCTAGTTCATATGTTTTTATTATAAATTTAAGGTGAAGACACTCACGATTTAAGAAAGTGAGAGCAAGGATATAGCCAAAGTTGAAAAGTAATGTATATCCAATCAAAGCACCAACACCAATCCAGTACCAGTATGACTCGGTGAAGAATCCACGAGATTTCAAAATTTCAACTCCGAGTGGCTCCGTTGCGTTAGGAAGAACCTATCATAAAACAAAATATATCAAGACATCATCATAGAAAATGAACATATAAAACAGTAAAAAACTTACATGTTTCCAGTTACTCCCAAGGAACTCATTATTGACCATGGCATTTTGTGCATACATCATAGGTGAGATCCAAAATCCCCATATCCACCATTTTTTTATATTTTCTGCGAGCATAAAGCAAAAAGAGAGAAAGGAAAACTCTTAGTATATATAGAAAATAACGAGACAAACAGTGATTGTTCTACCTTTTGATAGGACAAAACCGCTCATAGCAAAAAGGATGGCAAGTACAAATGATCCGAATGTGAGAGCCACGTTCAAATCCCTCCCAACTGCTGCAATGAGTCTGAATAATGCAGAAGCCATCTGGTTTACTAGTACAAGAATAAGGTATTGTCTGAAAAATCTGCATCAGGTAGTAGACAAATAATAAGTGCTTATGTTATAAGTTTAATTATGTTGTTTATCCAAACAATGGTCCAATTAACAAGTACCTTCCGATATATGGATCAAAACCAATGACATAATAGGTGAGGAATACCCAAACAGCGACTTCCACAAAAGTCATGGGGATTTTTAGGATCCATGCAGGAAGAGCATATGCCCATGGAGGGTAAAAGAGGTTACTCCTTTGCTTGTAGAAAACAGGAAGCCTTGAAACTACCATGTTAATTTCAGCCAATCCATTGAACATGATCACAACAACACCATAGAACAATGCACCTACATATATACCTCCATGAGTCACTGAATCATGGTGCATCTCAGTCCGGATGAAGATCGTCATCACAACCAATGCCAATATAGATAGCTAAACGGAGAGGGATGCCATCATTAATGGAATTTAATAAGGTTAAGGGTGGTTTATAAACACTCACCCAAGTGTCTTTTAACTAAAGACAAAACTGTGACGGCTTACACAAGGACCAAAACGGATAATATCTCAAAAAACAGTACAATAGACAAATGTCTAATTTCCAAACTTACTTGGCAAAGCTTGAAGATGTAGACAAATGAATTGCGCTTCATAAGTAAATATTCTCTTGATAAGCAAGCTTTATACAATTTCCATTTTCCGACTCCATATTGCTTGGTTGTTAAGGCAGATGGATGGCTCTTAGACTTGTCAAATTCAGTACCAAGTTCATCGCCAAGTTTTATGCCAACATGAAATGATTGAAATGCCTCATAAAACTCTTCAGCTGTGACAAAACTATAAGGCTGATCCTTGTGTTCCCAGTACTGCTCTTGATCTTTCCTTGATGTAACCTATAATAACAATAATTTTCATAGCAAAAATTAAATTGTTATTTCATAGTATAATTATAAATCCTTTTTTCAAAAAAAATAAATAAACTAGAGAACAAAAGATAACACTCACTTCTTGCAAAAAATCGGCCACTCCTTTCCTATTAGGACATTTAAAACCGATTGATTCGAAAAATTCAAGTACATGTTCGCGAGGACCCTGGTATATAATGTGAGTATCAGAGATTAGAATAATGTCATCAAAAAGATTGTAAGTCTCTGGCGGTGGCTGCAAGAGTGATATAACGGCGGTTCCTTTGAGAATGTGAACATATTGTTTCATTGAATTCACAATTTGAAAAGTTGTAGCGCTATCCAAACCAGTCAATATTTCATCCATGAATAGAGCTTTAATCGGTCCAACCAACATCTCCCCTACATTTATATATTCACAGTAATCAATTTCTTGAGGTGATTAAGGACAAAATACTATCCAAACCAGTATTATTTGTCTATCCTAAAAGAAATTATTGGCATGATTAATCGTGATGTGCATTAAGATTGAAATGATATATGTTTTACCTGTTGTAACTCGTTTCCTTTGTCCACCAGATATACCTCTTAACATTTCATTTCCTACAATAGTATCAGCACAAGCCTCTAGTCCCAAAACCTGCAAATGTATAATATAATAGAAACAAGAAACTTTAAAACATGATATTACAATGTAGTTATTATTGGTGACAAATATATGGCTTTTAAAGTAAAAATCATTTTACCCTTAAGACATGATCTGTTATCATATTTGTCTTCTGGCCGTCGGTTGCTATAGCCTGTGAGAATTATGAATCGAAAGGACAACCATTTTATTATCGGTCTCATTTCTAACTGTATGGAAAATAAATAGATGATTCACTGAAGTATAAAATATCCTCTATTTTACCTTCATATACACATCAATATCTGGATCAGGCACGATATTTGCATGTTTTTCTCTTCTGGATAGCTCTGCTAGCAAATCTGCAGAATTTCAACAATTTTACACATGGTAAAAACTTTCTAATTTACGGTTTGTTTGGATTGACGTATTTGAGCTTATCTATCAGCATAAGAACCTATAAGACTATTTTACGGAGCTTCTGGAAACAACTTATGACTTGTCCATAAGCTGTTTTCAGCTTATTTCCACAAGCTCTCCAGGATATCTATGAAAACAACTATATTTTAAATGAAAATAGTTTGATTTTAAATTATAAATAAGAACTTATACGATAAACACTTATGATATAATTTTGTAATTAAGTTTGTCCAGACATGGTCTTAATACTTGAACTTGTGTTTTCAGTAATGAATATAAGCAAAAAACAATGTTTGAAACTAACCATAACGAGGCCCGACTCCTTGGACTCTTGCTGAGAAGGCCAAAGTTTCTCTAACAGTCATTTCTCCAATGTGAAGATCATGTTGATCTACATAAGCAGCAGTTCTTTGAGGCACAAACTCATTCATCTCATGACCATTATAAGTCACCTTTCCATAAAACTGATTATGAAACCACGCGATTAAAGAATGGAAACTAGAGCTAAAATATGCAAAACATATATAGTTAAGATGTGTGTAATGTTATAACCTTCAATGTTGGATCAAGTTTTCCAGCCAAGGCCAATAGGAGTGTGGTTTTTCCAGAATTTGGAGGGCCCAAAAGCAATGTCATTCTGAAAAGAGAAATCAATGAATATTTCCAGAATTGAAACATGTTATATTGGTTCAAAAGGTCCAAAGAGAAATCAATGAATATAGCATCATCTGTATTGATACCTTGAAGGCTTTATTATTCCACTAACATCCTTCAGAATATTTAGATGTTGTTTTCTACTTGGAAGTACATGCAGAGAGTTCAATAGGCCCTTTAAAATTAAAATGTTAAGAAAAAAAAAAAAAAAATTGTTTATAGTTAGAATCTCCTTCAATAAAAAACCACTTGGAAGGCTATTAGTACTATATATTTAAGTTAGTACTTTACCTCTACTATATTAACCATGAAGTTAGTGAATGTAGGCAAAGATCTGCCTTCTACCTGAGCTTCTGCTTCGATATTCAAGTGCTCGTATCGAACCTCTATTGTAGGAAGATCAATTCCAACTCTAATATCATCCAAAGAACAAGAAAAATGATAATATTAATAAGTTAAGAAATTAGTGCATTACAAAAGCATCTCTTTTAAGAGGACAAGTGAATTTAATCCGACCTGTCAATTCGTTTTTTGAGATTGAGCAAAAACTTCTCGTTGTCCTCTTCAGGAAGTCTAACAAGTCTTTCAAGCAAACCTCTTCTTTCTTGCAATCCAAGATTCTCTATATCGATCTCGGTGACTTCACCTTGAAGTGAAGTGAGCAAACCTTTCCTCAAACGCTCAAAAGTAGGAAGTTTCTGAATTGCAGCCCATTTAAGAGCTTTTTCATCATCTTCTTGGTGAAAAGATTTTGAAAATATCTCATCAGCATCACTTTTCCTCCATATTGATGAACTTCCACCCTCCATCATCCCACCACAACAAGAACAAAAAAA
Organism: Trifolium repens; assembly: GCA_030408175.1. Lineage (NCBI taxonomy): Eukaryota > Viridiplantae > Streptophyta > Magnoliopsida > Fabales > Fabaceae > Trifolium > Trifolium repens. The sequence continues at coordinate 48,560,260 of CP125848.1, forward strand.
AATTATGGACAAATTGTAACTATAAACAAATTTGGAGTAAAGGGTATTGAAAAAATCACTATCTATGAATGAATGTGAAACAAAAGCAGAAAATATTGAGGTGCATATATATATTGAGAGAAATGAAGTAACATGGTTATAACTTATATGGCTGACTTTCATTTTCTATTAAGGTCAAATTTAGAGTAGCACATGTTCATATTCCATATAGATAGTTATGAGGCAATGTGTACAAACATGCCAGTTAATTATATTATTTTCTGTTTTAATTCCTTCATGGAAAAGCAACCTCAATAAATAAAGAATCATCATAGTACTATAACAATTCAATTTTAGATTTTGGATATATAATTGCATAATTGACATCATTGATTATGTCTTAAAAATGACATCATTGATTATGTATTAAAAAGTGTAAAAATAAATTAAAACCGACTTGTATAGTGAGGATTGCCTCTGCTTATAAACCTATGTTCAAGTCATCTCACATTCGATAGGAGACTCTTAACACACCCCCTCATGCCCACCCTCAAACAGCTCAGCACTATTAGGCTTGATGCGTGAATATAAATAGTGGATGTCCTGATAGCGGAAACTTGAGAGCAGTTGACTCATTTTGAACCTAATATTAAGTTGGTTTCTTTCTTTATTTTCATTGTGTCTAATTAATTCAAAGCATGTAAAAAAATAAAGATTAAAGTCAATCCCACTATTCAAGTCTACCAAAAATCACTTATTCTCATTCTTCAACAATTATTTTAAGTATTAATAATTAAGATATCTCAAGTGGTTAACGAGTTTTTCTATGAGAAATTGTTTGAAAAATTTGAGCTGATTTTTGAGAAAGAACAACTTTTAAACTCGCAACTGTGTGTGCGAGTTTTAAGTGGTACTTGTCATTTCGTCACGGACAAAAAAAACATAATATTTAACTGTATAATGTGTCAAATGACACTTAAACCAACTAATCTCTAGCAATGATACAATATGTAATTGGTAAATCTGAAAAATACAATAATGTGGTTCTGGGATCCTATATTCCTAAGATGTTTTTAACGCCTTTGGAAATTAAACATCTTGATTGATATGGCAAAGACGAAAGCGAAAGCTATTGGAAATGCAACATTAACAATAGCAACCACTCCTAGAAAATCATGCTTGAAACCAAAGTAACTTCTCAGAAAACCTTCTACAGTTTGTATTCCATCACTGGTATCAATGCTGTGTTTTATATCACCATATTGTGAAGCCACTAATCCATACAAACTCCAAGCCACTGGATTTATCCAACTGTACCACCTCCACCACACTGGAATCCTCTATTATCGCAAACCACAAAGAAAAATATATGATGAACTTGTTAGTACAACAAACCGAGCGAAGATTATAAGGTCAGACTCTTATTAATTAGTTAATTGATACCTCGTGGAAAAAAAAATTGTACTAAGATTTTCAGGAAGTTACTTAAAACTTACCGGTCTTGGGACTATGAATCCTGAGAAGAGATTCCATACTGAATAGAATGCAGTGGAAACAACAGTGGAAATGTGGTTATTTGGGGTCATGGCCGCTGCCATCATGCCATAGTAGGTGAAGTAGAGGAAGGTGAAATACATGAAGAATAGGAACCACAAAACTTTAGCCACATTCCACTCAAAACCAATCATAGCATAAACTATAAAGCCATAGACCAAAGATTGTACGAAAACATATGGAAGCTCAATTACAACCTGCAACGAAAATAATATTTAGATTAAAAAAATGAATTACTTAGACATATAGTTTTAAACTAAGGGATACTTGCCTGCCCAAATGCATATGGGAAAGCTGAATACATTCCAGCTGCTCGTTCTCTATAAAAGACCGTTCTTTCTACAGAAACCACTGGCTGCACCGAAGTAGAATTTTTTATGCCAATTAAGAGAACAGCCGCGTACATGGACCCCATGGCATTAAAAAGATCTTGTTCCTTTTCACTGAAATAATTTGATATGAAATTTTACAGTTAGATAAAACATTAAGTTATACAAACACAAGATTTTGAAGCCATAAAAACATTTATAGTTTTCCAAATTGATCTTACATTTTGCAGCCAAGGTTCCAAAACATGGTTCCAAGCAAAACAGCTACCATGGTTGAGTATAGAAATCTTATGGCGGTATATATAGGATTGCGCCAATAAGACCAATGTTGTTTCCATAAGCAAGCCATGCACTGTGTCAAAAAGGATCTTGAGTATTGTGAATGAAAATAAAGATCTTTTGAACCAGGAGCCGGTGTACTCAATTCTTTGATAAGCTCTTTGTTTCTCCTGAAAATAAATGTATCAGTGCTTTCTAGTAGATTATTTTTCAGTTCTATTCTATAGTTTGATAAGTGCTTTCATACAAGAAAAAATACCTGTGTAATTCTGAATTTTTGTACACTTCTGCAAAATCAACCCCCAATTCCACTTCTTTAGATGAATTTGTGACTTCCAACATCCATGTTGCTGGATTATAACCGTCTTTAATTTTGCTAACACCTTGTATTCCCTTCATCACAAAAAGAGTGTACATGTTGAAATATTAACATGAAAATAATGATTTGAAGCATAAAATAATTTTCATTTGATATCTATTTTCAACATACTTCGAAGTAACTGATTAAATTGGAAGAATGATGTCCAAGTGGCCCCACATATATCTCTTGCCCTCCTTGCTTAAGTAGCAAAAGCTGCATTTCATTGTGACAAAAATATTAGAAACTTGGTAAACTGTAATGGGAGAGAACAAACAAAAAAATATTAAATTCTTGATTTTTCCTTTTGTTACCTCATCGAAAGATTCAAATATATCAATGCTAGGTTGATGGATGGTACAAACAACTGTTCTTCCGGTGTCTACTGTGTTCCTAACTGTTCTCATCACAATAGCTGCTGCCCTTGCATCTAGCCCAGAAGTTGGCTCATCCATGAATATTATAGAAGGATTGGATACCAACTCAACTGCAATAGTCAACCTTTTGCGCTGCTCTGTCGAGAGACCACTAACACCAGGCAATCCGACTAATGCGTTTCGTAGTGGTTTCAATTCCACAAGCTCCATAACTTCCTCAATGAACATCTGCAAGCATTACTCAGTGTCAAACTTAGAAACACCGATAAAACATACAAGTATTTATTTATGGACAAATTTCAAGTGATTCTGATACCAACCTTCCGGGTTTCGGCATTGATGTCGGGGGACAATCGGAGCCATGCTGAATAGAGCAAGGACTCGTAGACAGTTACATGAGGAGAGTGGATATCATTTTGCTCACAGTATCCAGAAATCCTTGCAAAGGTTTCTTGCTTCTTTGGATAACCAGAAATTGTGATGTTCCCAGCGATATATCCACCAGTTTTTCTACCTGCGAGCACATCCATCAGAGTTGTTTTGCCCGCACCAGTCACTCCCATTAAAGCAGTGAGAACACCTGGTCTGAATGCTCCACTGACACCTTTCAAAAGAACTAACTTATCCTCAACAACACCTCGGTTTCTCATTTCCTGCAAGTTCAGTCTAAGTATCTGAGAATCTTTTCTTCACAAATCACAATAATGCTTTGAAAGTTCAATATGAACTTTTGCCACTGTCAATGTAAATATATTTAATACTGCCAATCAATTATATCTGTCACTATATCAGATCAGTAGAAACTTTGATTTTAATTATAATAACTACTTTTAAAATCACTCATAAGTCATATATATTTGATTGTGATTTGCTGATAATGTAAAACTTTTTACCTGCGGCATGACTACAGAATATGTAACTTCATCAAAGGTAATTGAATGTGGTTCAAATGGAAGAACCATTCCTCTTTTCCTACTATGATTTGTCTCTGCTGCAATTGTTTCCTGTCTACTAGATAAAGTACTAGGAGAGACGCTTCCACTTGTACTTTCGCCTTTTCTCACTGTGAAGTAGCTCCAATGTTATCCATAAGGTGTTATGTGAATTGAAAATCTACTATTACTAATCTATAGAAAACACCATATTTTCAGTAATAATGAATTATGAATTGCAAGTACCTCTATTTGAGTGCTGTGAAAAGCTATCCTTTATGAACTTCAATACATTAGTTCTTTTTCTGGTACCACCATTTTGCTCATTGTTTTGAGATTCCTCCGGGATAGCAGTTTGATGCTTTGCAAGTGCTGCATGATAAATTTTGTAGAATATTAGTTCATGGACTATAGTCTTATTTGTTTTGTTATAAATTTAAGGCGAAGACACTCACGATTCAAGAAAGTGAGAGCAAGGATATAGCCAAAGTTGAAAACTAATGTATATCCAATCAGAGCACCCACACCAATCCAATACCAGTATGACTCGGTGAAGTATCCGCGAGATTTCAAAACGTCAACTCCTAGTGTCTCCGTTGAGTTAGGAAGAACCTTTCATAAGAAAATACATATCAAAACATAAGATTATTTATTTGATAAGGAATGGAAGTCATCGAAAATGAACATATAAAATAGTAAAAAAACTTACATGTTTCCATTTATTACCAAGGAACTCATTATTGACCATGGCATTTTGCGCATACATCATAGGTGATATCCAAAATCCCCATATCCACCCTTTTTTTATACTGTCTGTGAGCATAAAGCAAAGTAAAGAGAGGAAAACTCTTAGTATAGTACAAATGAGTCAAACACTGATAATTTGTTTTATATCCATGGTATTCTACCTTTTGATAGGACAAAACCGCTCATAGCAACAAGGATGGCAAGTACAAATGATCCAAATGTTAAAGCAACTGTCAGATCCCTCCCAATTGCTGCAATGAATCTGAATAACGAAGAAGCCATCTGGTGTACTAGTACAAGAATAAGGTATTGTCTGAAAAATCTGCATCAGGTAGTAGAAAGATAAATGCATATCATTATTTGTTTAGTATAGGACAAGAATAGAAAATGATATGTGTGGGAAAGAAACCAAAAAAGATCAAGGGGGATTGGCTATTTCGAGCTTATCTACTTGCATAAACACCTGTAAGACTTTGTAAGAGCTTATGAAAACCACTTATAACATATCTATAGGCCTATTTCGTTAAACTCTCAAGGATAGCTTATATGAAAACAGTTTGACTTTTTACATAAGCACTTATAAGATAAGGGCGTATGGCATAATAAAAGCTTAATTAAGTTTTTTTTTTAACAAAGAGCTTAATTAAGTTGTTGATCCAAACACTGATCCAATTCACAAGTACACTTAGAACTTATATAAACATATAATTTTCTTACCTTCCAATATACGGATCAAAACCAATGACATAATAAGTGAGGAATACCCAAGCAGCAACTTCCACAAAAGTCAAAGGGATTTTTAGGATCCATGAAGGAAGAGCAAAAGCCCATGGAGGGTAAAAGAGGTATCCCCTTTGCTTGTAGAAAACAGGAAGCCTTGAAACTACCATGGAAATTTCAGCCATTCCATTGAACATGATCACAACAACACCATAGAACAATGCACCTACATATATGCCTCCATGAGTCACCGAATCTCTGTGCATCTCAGTCCGGAAGAAGATAGTCATCGCAATCATTGCCATTATAGACAGCTAAAAGGAGAGGGAAGCCATCAGTAATGGACATAACATCATGTTAAAAAGTAAATGTCCAATTTCAAAACTTACTTGGCAAAGCTTGAAGATGTAGACAAATGAATTGCGCTTCATAAGTAAATATTCTCTTGATAAGAGAGCTTTATACAGTTCCCATCTTCCGACTCCATATTTCTTGGTTGTCAAGGCAGATGGATGGCTCTTAGACTTGTCAAATTCAGTACCAAGTTCATCACCAAGTCTTATGCCAACATGAAATGATTGAAATGCATCAGAAAACTCTTCAGCTGTGACAAATCTATAAGGCTGATCCTTGTGTTCCCAGTACTGCTCTTGATCTTTCCTTGATGTCACCTACAATAATACAAGAATCGCCATTGCAAAAATTAAATTGTTATTGCATAGTGCAAATTATAAAACCTTCTCTTTTTTTTTCAAAAAGAAGAAAGAAAAAGAGACGCATACTTCTTGCAAAAAATCTGCCACTCCTTTCCTGTTAGGACATTTAAAACCCATTGATTCGAAAAATTCAAGCACGTGCTCGCGGGGACCTTGGTATATAATGTGACTATCAGAGAGTAGAATAATGTCATCAAAAAGATTGTAAGTCTCTGGCGGTGGCTGCAGGAGTGAGATAACCGCGGTTCCTTTGAGGATGTGGACATATTGCCTCATTGAATTCACAACTTGAAAAGTTGTTGAGCTATCCAAACCAGTAGATATTTCATCCATGAATAGAGCTTTATACGGTCCAACCAACATCTCCCCTACATTTATATATTCATAATAATCAATTTATTGAAGTGATTAAGGCTGAGTTTAAATTACGGTAAAGAAGAAAATACTAACACAACTACTTAGGTGATTAATCATGATGTGCATTAATATTGAAATAAGATTTATTTTACCTGTTGTAACGCGTTTCCTTTGTCCCCCAGAAATACCTCTTAACATTGCATTTCCTACAACAGTATCAGCACAAATCTCTAATCCCAAAACCTGAAAATGTACAACAAAATAAACAAAAGGCTTTAAAAAATGATACTAAAATGTATTTATTATGGTGATTAGAGATGGTTTTGAAAGTATAAGTTAGTTTACCCTTAGGACATAATCTGTTATCAAATTTGCCTTCTGCCCTTCGGTTGCTATAGCCTGTGAGCATTATGAATCAAAAGGACAACCACTTTATTATTAGTCTCATTTCTATCTGTATGGAAAAGATATAGTCTCACTTTATTACCTTCATGTACACATCAATATCTGGATCAGGCACGATATTTGCATGTTTTTCTCTTCTGGACAACTCTGCTAGCAAATCTGCAGAATTTCAACAATATTACACATGATCAAAACTTTCTGATGGATTGACTTATTTGTGTTTATCTATCAACATAAACACTTGTCACTTGTGAGACTGTTTGAGAAAGCTCAAGGAAACAACTTATGACACGTTCATAAGCTGTTTTTGGCTTATTTCCATAAGCTCTCCAGGATAGCTTAGCTTTATTGAGAATAGTTTGATTTTATTTTCTCTTTTGTTATAGAAATAGATTAAACATAAACATATATGTGATAAACGTTTATGATATTAGTGTTTAATTATGTTGTTTATCGAAACAAAGTCTTAATACTTCAACTTCTGTTTTCTATTATGAATATAGGCAAAAATAAATTATGTAAACTAACCATAACGAGGCCCGACTCCTTGGACTCTTGCTGAGAAGGCCAAGGTTTCTCTAACAGTCATTTCTCCAATGTGAAGATCATGTTGATCTACATAAGCAGAAGTCCTTTGGGGCACAAACTCATTCATCTCGTGACCATTATAAGTCACCTTTCCCGAAAACTGATCATGAAGCCACACCAGATTACCGATTTAGCTAGCGATACAAGGTTGAAAGTAGAGAGCTAAAATATGAAACCATAGTAAGACGTGCGCAACTGTGCGCGCGTGTGTGTGTCAGTGTTCATTTTAATGTTCTAACCTTCAATTTTGGATCAAGCTTTCCAGCCAAGGCCAACAGGAGTGTGGTTTTTCCAGAACTTGGAGGTCCCAAAAGCAATGCCATTCTGAAAAGAACCAAATTGAAACATGTTATATTGGTTCAAGAGCTCCAAAGAGAAATCAATGAATAGAACCTTATTTGTATTAATACCTTGAAGGCTTTATTATTCCACTAACATCCTTGAGAATATTTAGATGTTGTTTTCTACTTGGAAGTACATGAAGAGAGTTCAATAGTCCCTTCAAAATTAAAATTTTATAGAAAGAAAACAAATTGTTTAGTCAAAATCTCCATCAATAAAAAATAACATAACAAGTTAGTGCTATTTACAAAAGTACTTTACCTCAACTATATTGACCATGAAGTTAGTGAAGGTAGGTAAAGATCTGCTTCCTACATGAGCTTCTGCTTCTATATTCAAGTGCTCGAACCGAACCTCTATAGTAGGAAGATCAATTCCAACTCTAATATCATCCAATGAACAAGAAAAGCATGATAAGCAAAGAAACTAGTATATTTCAAAAGCATCATCTCTTTTAAAATCACAAGAGGAACAAAAAATAATTGAAATTGAACCTGTCGATTCGATCCTTGAGTTTGAGCAAAAACTTTTCATTGTCCTCTTCAGCTAGTCTAACAAGTCTTTCAAGCAAATCTTTTCTTTCTTGCAACCCAAGTTTCTCGATATCGATCTCTGTGGCCTCACCTTGAAGTGAAGTGAGCAAACCTTTCCTCAAACGCGCAAAAGTAGGAAGTTTCTGAATTGCAGCCCATTTAAGAGCCTCTTCATCATCTTCTTGGTGAAAAGAATTTGAAAAAATCTCATCTGCATCATTGTTTCTCCAAATTGATGAACTATCAATCCTTAAACTACCTCCACCTTCCATCACCACCACCACAACACCAAGAAACAAAAATGACCCTTTTTCTTTCTCTTTGGAATATTAATGAATGTGAAACAAAAATAAACAATGTTGATGTGTGTGCTACATATATATAGGGGAGGGATCAAATTACACGGGTGTATCACTTGAGTAATGTTACACCGCTCAATAACGCTTAAACGAATACAAATTTTACAAAATCCACCGTTGGATTGAAAGTTTATTTCATATAGATCATCTATGTTGAGTTTTACAAAAAACTAAAATTGTTTGATATGTTATTGAGACACACCAAAATTAACGGTTTATGCGTTTTTATTGAATACAATCGATCTTTATGTGTCTTAAAAACATAACGGTGGATTTTCTATAGTAAATAGTAAATGTTATACCCTAAATTTTGCTACCTCTTTTATTTTTATATATATTAATTCAATCTCATACTTTTCACTTTTTCTTCTTTACTTTTATACAAAATCCAAAAAAATACTGCTTTTAATATATGTTAATTTCACTTTTATATATGAATCTTCTTTTTTTACTTTTTATATATGTTAATTTCTCTTTTAAAAACTTTTTGAAAAAATCCCAAAATAAGTTAAATATTTATTTTTTTCCTTTTATCATTATTTCTTTCCTTTTTTACTTTTTTCCCTTATTAATATTAATAATAAAATAAAACAAAAAAAAGGAAAGAGGAAAAGCAGGAACAGAAGCACGCCCCCTCCCCTGTTTTGCAGCTTCACCACTTTTTCAAATTTCACCAAAATGGCTTAATCTTCACCGATTCCACAATCAATCAAAAATTTGAAATCACTTCATTCTTTCTTTGTCTTTGCAAAACCAATTTTTGTGACAAAAACAATCAAAAATCCAAACTCAAATCATCCAATGAACATCAAAGTGCATCAATTGAGTCTATAAATTGAAGAAAAATCAGTCAAGGAAAGGGGAAGAAAAACAGAACCGAAACAGAGAGGGTGAAAAGCAAAAACAGAGTAAAAATGTAGACTTGAGAGTCAGATCATCACCATCAACAATAAACAACACATCATCATCATGCTCTTCAAAACAGCCACAAACAACCACTACAAAACCACCCATGACAAATCAAAACAAACAAGGACCAAAACGGATAATATCTCAAAAAATCAGTACAATAGACATGAGGTCAGTGTTGGCGCAGCAATGCTTATTGTTGTTGAATCAATAAGCTAAGAACACAATCACACTATGTTTACACACAAACTTTGGAAGCAATTAGAAAAATGAGAGAAAGTTAGAGAAGGTTAGAGAAGGAAGAAGAAGTATTGTTGTAATCTCTCACATTCATTAGTTATGAAAAATTGCATGATTACATCTTATTATAGGCACTTGCCTTGTAGCACAAGTAACTGACTTGTAACTACCTAACTAATTAACCAACACTTTGAATAATCTCTAACTAACTGAAACTGTTAACTAACTTCCTAAGACAGTTAGCTAACCAACTCTTAAGCTATGGATTAAACTCACAACAGTCATAACATAATGTTAAAATGTAAATGTCTAATTTCCAAACTTACTTGGCAAAGCTTGAAGATGTAGACAAATGAATTGCGCTTCATAAGTAAATATTCTCTTGATAATAGAGCTTTATACAGTTCCCAATTTCCGACTCCATATTTCTTGGTTGTCAAGGCAGATGGATGGCTCTTAGAACTTGTCAAATTCAATACCAAGTTCATCACCAAGTCTTATGCCAACATGAAATGATTGAAATGCCTCAGAAAACTCTTCAGCTGTGACAAAACTATAAGGCTGATCCTTGTGTTCCCAGTACTGCTCTTGATCTTTCCTTGATGTAACCTATAATAACAATAATTTTCATAGCAAAAATTAAATTGTTATTTCATAGTATAATTATAAATCCTTTTTAAAAATAAAATAAAATTAGAGAAGAAACAATGACACTCACTTCTTGCAAAAAATCAGCCACTCCTTTACTATTAGGACATTTAAAACCGATTGATTTGAAAAATTCAAGTACATGTTCGAGAGGACCCTGGTATATAATGTGTGTATCAGAGATTAGAATAATGTCATCAAAAAGATTGTAAGTCTCTGGCAGTGGCTGCAAGAGTGATATAACTGTGGTTCCTTTGAGAATGTGAATATATTGTTTCATTGAATTCACAATTTGAAAAGTTGTAGCGCTATCCAAACCAGTCGATATTTCATCCATGAATAGAGCTTTAATCGGTCCAACCAACATCTCCCCTACATTTATATATTCACAGTAATCAATTTCTTGAGGTGATTAAGGACAAAATACTATCCAAACCAGTATTATTTGTCTATCCTAAAAGAAATTATTGGCCTGATTAATCGTGATGTGCATTAAGATTGAAATGATATATGTTTTACCTGTTGTAACTCGTTTCCTTTGTCCACCTGTGATACCTCTTAATATTCCATTTCCTACAATAGTATCAGCACAAGCCTCTAGTCCCAAAACCTGCAAATGTATAATATAAAATAAACAATAGACAAGAGACTTTAAAACATGATATTACAATGTAGTTATTATTGGTGACAAATATATGGTTTTTAAAGTAAAATTCATTTTACCCGCAAGACATGATCTGTTATCAAATTTGTCTTCTGGCCGTCGGTTGCTATAGCCTGTGAGAATTATGAATCGAAAGGACAACCATTTTATTATCAGTCTCATTTCTACCTGTATGGAAAATAAATAGATGATTCACATAATTATAAAATATCCTCTATTTTACCTTCATATACACATCAATATCTGGATCAGGCACGATATTTGCATGTTTTTCTCTTCTGGACAACTCTGCTAGCAAATCTGCAGAATTTCAACAATTTTACACATGGTCAAAACATTTTAATTTACGGTTTGTTTGAATTTACTTAGTTGAGCTTATCTATCAAACTATTTTACGGAACCTATAAGACTATTTTACGGAACTTTTGGAAACAACTTATGCCTTGTCCACAAGCTGTTTTGAGCTTATTTCCATTAGCTCTCCAGGATATCAATGAAAACAACTTATAGCTTAAATGAAAATAGTTTAATTTTAAATTATAAATAAGCAATTATACGATAAACGCTTATGATATAAGTTTGTAATTAAGTTTGTCCAGACATGGTCTTAGTACTTGAACTTGTGTTTTCAATTACTATAAGCAAAAAGCAATGTTGGAAACTAACCATAACAAGGCCTGACTCCTTGGACTCTTGCTGAGAAGGTGTTGCATTAAAATCACACTTAGAGAAAGTGTACTCTATCGCAGAAGTAGTATAAAAGATTATCGTATCCACATGGATTAATTAACAAATACCAAACTAATTAAGATTATTTATTATTTAGAGGGACAAATAGTTGAGTTGTTTACGATAACTAAATAAGTAAATAGAAAGTAATAACGAACAAAAGTAAAAGTTGTAATTTAATATAAAGAGGCCTAGGGTGATGGTTTCACTTGCAATCTTTAATTCCCTATGTCTAGTTCCACTTGAACTTCATCATTCTAACTCAAATACCAATCCCTTTACTAAAAATAGAAATTCAAACAATAAACTAGATCAATTTCAATTGCAAGATCAACCATAAACCCTAAAAGAGTATTTAGCTATACATCATCATGATGAAGAACACTAAATTAAAAGAAAGAGTAGAAAATAACCCAATAATACTTCAATTGTTGTTCTGACTTTGCCTTGTTAAATCTCTACTCTGTGTCCAAAACTATTCTCTATGTACAGCGAGTTATCTCCAAATCGTTCTCCAAAATGTTCCTATTTATAAACTTTACATATCACCGCCTCTAGCACTTGTCCAATTACAAACCACTTTGTTGTTGCTGTGAAGAAACAACACTCCCCTCTTCCCAAAATCCCCACTTGTTTTCTTAAGTATTAATTTAAGGTTGTTCTTCTCCATTTCCTTTGCTTTGACCAATGTCAACAAGAGTGTAGAAACTTTTCTTCATTTATTAAGTGGGCCATCATGTATCTCTTTGGGCTTCATCCTATCCTATGTGCTTTGAAAAGGGAAAATCATGCTTTTGTTTCTCTTTTGTGTGCACTGGTGTAGTGTAGAGAAAGAGTCTTTAATAGCTTCTATTTTCTTAACTACATGAAATAAGAAAAGGGTAATGTTAACCAGTGCTAGATAAGAATACAAAAGTAGTCATTTTTATATTACAAACAACAATTTTTTTACTTTTCAAACATTGATTGCACACACTTTAATGTATTATTACTATTTGAAGTATTCTTAACTAATGTCCGGGCATTAGTTAGCATTTTCTATAAGATAATAATAATAATAAGTATAGAGTCAGGATCCGTTGACACCAACTAGTTTGATACCAAATGTTACACCTCTTAATAACGTTTTAACCGATATAAATTTTTTAAAATCCACCGTTGGATTGAAAGTTTATATCACATAGATCATTTATGTTAAGTTTTAGAAAAATCTAAAATCATTTGATATGCTATTGAGACACATAAAGATCAACAACATTTAAAAAAAGACGCAAACTGTCAACGGATCCTTGTGTCAAATTTAGAGTAGCACATGTTCATATTCCACATAGTTAGTTTTGAGGCAATGTGTACAAACATGCCAGTTAATTATATTATTTTCTGTTTTAATTCCTTCCTGGAAAAGCAACCTCAATAAATACAGAATCATCATAGTACTATAATAATTCAGTTCTTAAAAATGACACCATTGATTATGTATTAAAAAGTGTAAAAATAAATTAAAATCGGTTTATACGATGAAGATTGCCTCTACTTATAAACCTATATGTTCAGGTCAGGGCCGTCCTGACTATTTAGAGACCCAGTTTAAATATTAAAAGTCGGCCCTAATAAAAAAATATAAAATAATTAAAAATTATTCTCTATTTAAATTATACGTAAGAAACACATAAAAAATAATTATCATTATATATAACGTCAAAAAAAGACATCCTAATCTAAGATTAAAATGTACTAGAACAATATTTATGTGTATAGATAACTAATCTATTAATACTCATATGATGTTTTATGAACATTAACAATATATAACTATTATTTTAAGGCTTTGAAATTAATCTATTAATACACATCTGATATTTTATGAGTACAACTAATATATAACTAATATTATAAAATCTTAAAATTTTAAATTGAGGCCTAAAAATTTTGGAGACCCGGCACCGGCGCACACCCTACACACGTGTGCAGGCTGGATCTGGTTCAGGTCATCTCACATTCGATAGGAGACTCTTAACACACCCCCTCATGCCCACCCTCAAGCAGCTCAACACTATTGAGTTTGATGCGTGAATATAAATAGTGAATGTCCTGATAGTGAAAACTTGATAGCAGGTGACTCAACGATTTTGAACCATTAAAGTTGGTTTCTTTCTTTATTTTCATTGTGTAACACCCCGATTTTTCAAAGCCTAAAAAGGGGCATTATTTTTTTTTTTTATAACACGAGACAGAGTGCGCGGAAAATATTTTACAGTGAGCCGACATTAAATTTACAAACGAACCCATATATAATATATAGTGCATCCGAGACGCAAAGTATTCACCTGAATAATTTACAATCCACAAGTCTAAGTACTCAAAGTACAAGTGCAACAAAACAAGTTAGAATCCTATGCCTAACCAAAAAGCACGATGTACAACCACACCGGCGCAGAGTCTAATTCTAAACTATAGCTCCAACACGAGTTCACTGGGGCCCTGAGCAGGCACCGTCGTCACCACGACCTAGCCCAACATCTGGGTGGGATGAGCCCGCAAATGAAAAGTTGCAAGGGTCACCACACATAACACAACAGCAAATAGCATGTATATATAAAAGCGAATAAACACTTAGCAGTTCATGTACTTGCACACAGTATAGAAATGCACACCAGCCTATCAATGCAGACTCTAAATGATTGTGATCACCCTACCCGGGTCTTTTTCACATGCATGAATTATTCCGGAATAAACCTCTGCAGAAGGTCGTAGGCTCAGGTGGGATAACATCTCCTACTAGTGGTGGGATAACACCAGGTAGAGTCACTCAGACAATACCAAAACAATCACGGTGGGATAACACCGGGTGAGTCACACGGACAACACCAAACTCAAAAAGGAGGACACCAATCACTGGTCGTCGCACCCCGTGGTCCATTCCCGTTAACCACTTACTATGAATGCATGAGCATACGATTCCCCTTATATGCTAATGCAACAAATACATACTTCTCAAGCGTATGTAAACCAACCATAATATGTACATATATTTTCAAAATCATATGCACGCCAATCACATATTCATACATATATTCTCAAACATATGTAAACCACACATGCGATACAAAACACCTTCTCATCACGAGAATACATAATATAATCATGCCAAACATTCACACAATCCAAAACCAGGCATACATATATAAGACGGAAAAATAAAGGTGCCCTTACCTCAGCAAGATTTCCTTAAACTCTTTCTCGTCTAAACTATTATACGCGCTACCTAAAAGTTAAGCAGCGTACAATCAGTAAAATACTCCTCGATTATCCTATCGAAACGAAACTTGCTCTCAAAGCTCCAGAGGGGTCTAAAGTACTTCCTAAAGCTATCCCTCAATGATTTCAGGTTATTCTCATAGTGTTTAAAAATTCACGAAGTTAATTGTACTATTTTTATAACACAAAAATCATTTTGTTTTCAAATCATAAACTAAAACCATTTTGGATTTTCCACTTCAAGGACTTGTTTCACACACAACAAAACCATTTGAAACCCAACTAAAACTTTTCAAAAATATTTTTATGAAAAATCGTAGTTTTCTTGCGTTACAAGTTACACATTTTTTTCTTCCTAACAACCTTTCCTATACTCATTTTTCTTCAAAACTAAGATTATCCAACACATACACAATTTTCACACAATTGTGGACTTAGAAAAAATTTTGGAATTTCTCCCTTACCACTAAAAAGGCCACGGCCAAAATGGCCAAAATTTTGAAAAACACCCTCCCACACAAAATTTTTCACTTCTAAATGCATGGTAATATCCCATAATACCTAACTAGCACTTATCAAAACGATTTAGAAATTATAGAGTCGAATCGCAAATTTCGAGAAATCTCAATTAAGGTTTTTCTTAAGGCATGTGATCATTTTCTTTTCAAAACATCCCATAACCAATCAAACAATTAAACAATGATCATGGGAAGCTATTTGCCTCTAAACAATTTTCGAAATTCGATTCCTCGAACCCTATTTGGGTGCCACGGCCATTTGAGGCAAAAAGGGCAACCCTACACATTTTTTTTCATTTGAAACCCTAGCCCACATTCATTAGTTTGTAACAATATTCGATCGTGTACCCGACTCCTTTTGAAACTCGAAATAAATTTTTCTAAATTATGTTCTTCGAGTCGCTCAAGAACACGAGAATAATTTTTTTCTTATTTTTCGAAACAAATTTCATATTCACCAATCCATTTTGTCAAAAAGCTCAAAACTAACTTCAAAACCAAAATCATACAACACAATCCAAGTTTATGATCTTTTCAAAAAAATTCTTCAAAACCCTTAACCAAAATTTGTGAAAACAAGATTTAACCATGGGAATCAACTCATGCTTCACTCATGTGTACTAATAACTCTTATGAACACATCTATGGAACCCAAAACTAATTAAAACTAATTTCTAAATTTTTTCTCTCAAGAACATAATTTTCATAACTTAATCTATGAGGAATTTAACCAACAATAGGAAGGGAATAGACTTAGTTACCTTAGAGGAGATGATCCTAGCAATTTTCTCTTGATCCAACAAAACAAGAATGAGTTGATTTGGTGAAGAATTGCAAAATTTCAAAGGTGGAATGACCAAAGAAAAACTCACGGCCAAGGAGAGAAAGAAGAAGTGAATTTGTGATTTTTGTCTAAGTCACAATGAGACCAAAAGTCTCCTTAAGTAATGGTCTTGCTACTTGTGAGCCATTTGATCAAATAGTGAAAGTTCTAAGACTTAATCCTAGTCATCCACCTCTTCACAAAATATCTAGATATTTCTTATGTGATCTTATCCTCCCACTAGCTCGCGCTTAAACGAGTCGCACCTCGCTAACGGACGAAAATCGCAAAAATAGAAAAACTACGGAATAAACGTCCGTCGTAAACCGCTTCTAAAAATTATCGCTAAAACTTTTTCCTCGACTGTGATTTTCTTCCTCACCCTCGAAAAATAATCTGAAGATATATCCTAACTCGCGCAGATATATAAAACTCCCATCTAAATTTCTACGGAATTCAGACGTCGTGAAAATTTCCAACAGCGGGTAAAATTCCTACTCGTTTTTCCAAAAGCGAGAATAATCCAAAACTCGTTATTCTGACTACACATAAACCTTCTTATACTCAAAAGAAGACTACGACCCAAAAGTCAGTGCCTTTCCAGCGCACGAGCACAAAACAGACTCTATTTCAGCAAAAATTCCATTATTGCGACAATACTTACGAAACCGCTTCGCCAAAAACCCTAAAACTTAGCCGACACTAAAGTTCCTTAGAAAAACCTGTACAGTGGAAATCTTGGGTCTTACACATTGTGTCTAATTAATTCAAACCATGTAAAAAAATAAAGATAAAAAATTCAATCCCACTATTCAAGTCTACCAAAAATCACTTATTCTCATTCTTCAACAATTATTTTAAGTTTTGTCAAAACAAAAAAAAACAATTATTTTAAGTATTCATAATTAAAATATCTCAAGTGGTTAACGAGTTTTTGAATAATGAACATCTTCATCCAGATTTGAATTTCGGACCTCGCAACTGTGTGTGCGAGTTTTAAGTGATATTTGTCATTTCGTCGTTGACAAAAAATAAATACGGTATAACGTGTCAAATGACACTTAAACTATCTAATCTCTAGCTATGATACAATATGTAATTGGTAAATCTAAAAAATACAATAATGTGATTGTGGTATCCTATATTCCTAAGATGTTTTTAACGCCTTTGGAAATTAAACATCTTGATTGATATGGCAAAGACAAAAGCAAAAGCTATTGGAAATGCAACATTAACAACAGCAACCACTCCTAGAAAATCATGCTTGAAACCAAAGTAACTTCTCAGAAAACCTTCCACTGTCTGTTTTCCATCACTGGTATCGATGTTGTGTTTTATATCACCATATTGTGAAGCCACTAATCCATACAAACTCCAAGCCACTGGATTTATCCAACTGTACCACCTCCACCACACTGGAATCCTCTATTATCCCAAACCACAACAAAGAAAAAAAATATAAAATGAATTTGTTAGTACAACAAACCGAGCGAAGGTTATAAGGTCAGACTCTTACTATTGAACTGACACCTCGTGAAAAAAAATATGAAATAAAAATGTACTTAAAACTTACCGGTCTTGGAACTATGAATCCTGAGAAGAGATTCCATACTGAATAGAATGCAGAGGAAACTACAGTGGAAATGTGGTTGTTTGGGGTCATGGCCACTGCCATCATGCCATAGTAGGTGAAGTAGAGGAAGGTGAAATACATGAAGAATAGGAACCACAAAACTTTAGCCACATTCCACTCAAAACCAATCATAGCATAAACTATAAAGCCATAGACCAAAGATTGTACAAAAACATATGGAAGCTCAATTACAACCTGCAATGCAAAAAAAATATATTTACTATTTAGATTAAGAAATGAACACAAATGAATTACTTACACATATATATAGTTTTAAACTAAGGGATACTTGCCTGCCCAAATGCATATGGGAAAGCTGAATACATTCCGGCTGCTCGTTCTCTATAAAAGACTGTTCTTTCTACAGAAACCACTGGCTGCACCGAAGTAGAATTCTTGATGCCAATTAAGAGAACCGCAGCATACATGGACCCCATGGCATTAAAAAGATCTTGTTCCTTTTCACTGCAATAATTTGATATGAAATTTTACTGTTAGGTAAAAAATAAGTAATAAAAACAAAAGATTTTTAGGCCATAAAAATATTTAGAGTTTTCCAAATTGATCTTACATTTTGGAGCCAAGGTTCCAAAACATGGTTCCAAGCAAAACAGCTACCATGGTTGAGTATAGAAATCTTATGGCGGTATATATAGGATTGCGCCAATAAGACCAATGTTGTTTCCATAAGCAAGCCATGCATTGTGTCAAAAAGGATCTTGAGTATTGTGAATGAAAATAAAGATCTTTTGAACCAGAAGCTGGAGTACTCAATTCTTTGATAAGTTCTTTGTTTCTCCTGAAACAAATTCATCAGCATGTATTGTAATACACTATTCTTCGTATCAGTGTTTTCTAGTAGATTATTTTTGAGTTCTATTCTATAGTTTGATTAGCTTTCCAAGAAAAAATACCTGTATAATTCTGAATTTTTGTACACTTCTGCAAAATCAATGCCTAATTCCGCTTCTTTAGATGAAGTTGTGACTTCCAACATCCATGTTGCTGGATTATAACCGTCTTTAATTTTGCTAACACCTTGGATTCCCTTCATCACAAAAAAAAAAGTGTACATGTTGAAATATTAACATGAAAATAATGATTTGAAGCATAAAATAATTTTCGTTGAATATCTATTTTCAACATACTTCGAAGTAACTGATTAAATTGGAAGAATGATGTCCAAGTGGCCCCACATATATCTCTTGCCCTCCTTGCTTAAGTAGCAAAAGCTGCATTTCATTGTAACAAAAATGTTAGAAACTTTACAATGGAAGAGAGCAAAAAAAATCTCAAAATTCTCGAGTTTTCATTTTTCACCTCATCGAAAGATTCAAATATATCAATGCTAGGTTGGTGGATGGTACAAACAACTGTTCTTCCGGTGTCTACTGTGTTCCTAACTGTTCTCATCACAATAGCTGCAGCCCTTGCATCTAGCCCTGAAGTTGGCTCATCCATGAATATTATAGAAGGATTAGCTACCAACTCAACTGCAATAGTCAACCTTTTGCGCTGCTCTGTCGAGAGACCGCTAACACCAGGCAGTCCTACTAATGCGTTTCGTAGTGGTTTCAGTTCCACAAGTTCCATAACTTCCTCAATGAACATCTGCAAGCATTACTCAGTGTCAAACTTAGAAACACGATAAAACATACAAGTATTTTTTTATGGACAAATTTCAAGTGATTCTGATACCAACCTTCCGGGTTTCGGCATTGATGTCGGGGGACAATCGGAGCCATGCTGAATAGAGCAACGACTCGTAGACAGTAACATGAGGAGAGTGGATATCATTTTGCTCACAGTATCCAGAAATCCTTGCAAAGGTTTCTTGCTTCTTTGGATAACCAGAAATTGTGATGTTCCCATCGATATATCCACCAGTTTTTCTACCTGCGAGCACATCCATCAGAGTTGTTTTGCCAGCACCAGTCACGCCCATCAGAGCAGTGAGAACACCTGGTCTGAAAGCTCCACTGACACCTTTTAAAAGAACTAACTTATCCTCAGCAACACCTCGGTTTCTCATTTCCTGCAAGTTCAGTCTAAGTATCTGAGAATTGTTTCTTCACAAATCACAATAATGCTTTGAAATTTCAATATCAACTTTTGCCACTGTCAATGTAAATATGTTTTATACTGTCAATTAATTATATCCGTCATTATTTCAGATCCTTAGAAACTTTGACTTTAATTATAATAACTACTTTTAAAATCACTCATAAGTCATATATTATTTCAGATCCTTAGAAACTCTTCATTAATTGGTTTCTACATTACCTGCGGCATGACTACAGAATATGTCACTTCATCAAAGGTGATTGAATGTGGTTCAAAAGGAAGAACCATTCCTCTTTTCCTACTATGATTTGTCTCTGTTGCAATTGTTTGCTGTCTAGTAGATAAAGTACTAGGAGAGACGCTTCCACTTGTACTTTCTCCGCTTCTCACTGTGAAGTAGCTCCAATGTTATGTGAATCGAAAATCTACTATAAAACACCATATTTTAAGTAATAATGAATTATATATCACATGTCTACCTTTATTTGATTGCTGTGAAAAGCTATCCATTATGAACTTCAATACATTAGTTCTTTTTCTGCTACCACCATTTTGCTCATTGTTTTGAGATTCCTCCGGGATAACAGTTTGATGCTTTCGAAGTGCTGCATGATAAATTTTTTAGTATATTAGTTACACGGACTAGTCTTGTTTGTTTAATTATACATATAAGGCAAAGACACTCACGATTCAAGAAAGTGAGAGCAAGGATATAGCCAAAGTTGAAAACTAATGTATATCCAATCATAGCACCCACACCAATCCAGTACCAGTATGACTCGGTGAAGTATCCGCGAGATTTCAAAACTTCTACTCCTAGTGGCTCCGTTGAGTTAGGAAGAACCTTTCATAAGAAAATATACCAAGACATCAACAAATTATATATTTTTTGATGAGTCGGATTAAACTTAGTACTCTGGAGTTTACAACATTCACACATATTGCACATCAACCATTTGCACTAGACTTGGTGATAAATCAGATTATTTATATGACAATGAAGTCATAGAAAATGAACATATATAATAGTAAAAAAAACTTACATGTTTCCATTTATTACCAAGGAACTCATTATTGACCATGGCATTTTGCGCATACATCATAGGTGATATCCAAAATCCCCATATCCACCCTTTTTTTATACTATCTGTGAGCATAAAGCAAAGTAAAGAGAGGAAAACTCTTAGTATAGTACAAAATGAGTCAAACACTGTTAATTTGTTTTATATCCATGATACTCTACCTTTTGATAGGACAAAACCGCTCATAGCAAAAAGGATGGCAAGTACAAATGATCCAAATGTTAAAGCAACTGTCAGATCCCTCCCAATTGCTGCAATGAATCTGAATAATGAAGAAGCCATCTGGTGTACTAGTACAAGAATAAGATACTGTCTGAAAAATCTGCATCAGGTAGTAGACACATAAATGCATATCATTATTTGTTTAGTATAGGACAAGAATAGAAAATGATATTAAGGAAAGAAACCAAAAACGATTGAGGGATTGTTCGGATTGGCTATTTCGAGCTTATCTACTTTCATAAACACCTGTAAGACTGTTTCTAAGAGCTTAAGAAAACAACTTATAACATATACATAAGCCTATTTCGATAAACTATCAAGGATAGCTTATATGAAAACAATTTGACTTTATACATAAGTACTTATAAGCTAATGGCTTATGGCATAATAAAAGCTTAATTAAATTGTTTTATTTTTGAACAAAGAGCTTAATTAAGTTGTTTATCCAAACAACGGGCCAATTCACAAGTTCACTTAAAACTTATATAAACATATTTTTCTTACCTTCCAATATATGGATCAAAACCAATGACATAATAAGTGAGGAATACCCAAGCAGCAACTTCCACAAAAGTCAAAGGGATTTTTAGGATCCATGAAGGAAGAGCAAAAGCCCATGGAGGGTAAAAGAGGTATCCCCTTTGCTTGTAGAAAACAGGAAGCCTTGAAACTACCATGGAAATTTCAGCCATTCCATTGAACATAATCACAACAACACCAAAGAATATTGCGCCTACATATATGCCTCCATGAGTCACGGAATCTCTGTGCATCTCAGTCCGGAAGAAGATGGTCATCGCAATCATTGCCATTATAGACAACTAAAAGGAGAGGGAAGCCATCAGTAATGGACATAACATCATGTTAAAATGAAAACGTCAAATTTCAAAACTTACTTGGCAAAGCTTGAAGATGTAGACAAATGAATTGCGCTTCATAAGTAAATATTCTCTTGATAAGAGAGCTTTATACAGTTCCCATTTTCCGACTCCATATTTCTTGGTTGTCAAGGCAGATGGATGGCTCTTAGACTTGTCGAATTCAGTACCAAGTTCATCACCAAGTCTCATTCCAACATGAAATGATTGGAATGCCTCGGAAAACTCTTCAGCTGTGACAAATCTATAAGGCTGATCCTTGTGTTCCCAGTACTGCTCTTGATCTTTCTTTGATGTCACCTATAATAATATAAGAATTGTCATTGCAAAAGGTAAATTGTTATTGCCTAGTTCAAAAAAGAGAGAACAAACAGTGACACTCACTTCTTGCAAAAAATCTGCCACTCCTTTTCTGTTAGGACATTTAAAACCCATTGATTCGAAAAATTCAAGCACGTGCTCGCGGGGACCCTGGTATATAATGTGACTATCAGAGAGTAGAATAATGTCATCAAAAAGATTGTAAGTCTCTGGCGGCGGCTGCAGGAGTGAGATAACCGCGGTTCCTTTGAGGATGTGGACATATTGCCTCATTGAATTCACAACTTGAAAAGTTGTTGAGCTATCCAAACCAGTAGATATTTCATCCATGAATAGAGCTTTATACGGTCCAACCAACATCTCCCCTACATTTATATATTCATAATAATCAATTTATTGAAGTGATTAACGCTGAGTTTAAATTTTGGTAAAGAAGAAAATACTAACACAACTACTGAGGTGGTTAATCAAGATTTGTTTTACCTGTTGTAACGCGTTTCCTTTGTCCCCCAGAAATACCTCTTAACATTGCATTTCCTACAATAGTATCAGCACAAATCTCTAATCCCAAAACCTAAATATGTACAACAAAATAAACAAAAGGCTTTAAAACATGATGCTAAAATGTATTTATTATGGTGACATTAGATGGTTTTGAAAGTATAAATTGTTTTACCCTTAGGACATAATCTGTTATCAAATTTGCCTTCTGCCCTTCAGTTGCTATAGCCTGTGACCATTATGAATCAAAAGGATAGCGACTTTATCAGTCTCATTTCTATTTGTAAGGAAAAGATATAGATGATTCACAAAGTATAAAAGAACCTCTATATTACCTTCATGTACACATCAATATCTGGATCAGGCACGATATTTGCATGTTTTTCTCTTCTGGACAGTTCAGCTAGCAAGTCTGCAGAATTTGAACAATAATACACATGGTCAAACCTTTCTAATTTATGGTTTCCTTGGATTAACTTAATTGTGTTTATCTATCGACATAAGCACTTGTGAGATTGTTTGAGAGAGCTTATGGAATCAACTTATGACACGATCATAAGTTGTTTTTATAGCTTATATCCATAAGAGCTCTCCAGGATAGCTTAGCTTTATTGAGAATATTTCGATAATGAATATAATAAGCAAAGTTAAATTTTGTAAACTAACCATAACGAGGCCCGACTCCTTGGACTCTTGCTGAGAAGGCCAAGGTTTCTCTAACAGTCATTTCTCCAATGTGAAGATCATGTTGATCTACATAAGCAGAAGTCCTTTGGGGCACAAACTCATTCATCTCGTGACCATTATAAGTCACCTTTCCAGAAAACTGATCATGAAGTCACACCAGATTACCAATTTAGTAGAGAACTAAAATATGAAAACATGGACAGTATAAGACATGTGTGTGTGTGTGTCTTCTTTTTAATGTTCTAACCTTCAATTTTGGATCAAGTTTTCCGGCCAAGGCCAACAGGAGTGTGGTTTTTCCAGAACTTGGAGGGCCCAAAAGCAATGCCATTCTGAAAAGAACATAATTGAAACATGTTACTATATTGGTTCAAGAGGTCCAAAGACAAATCAATGAATATTTGTATTGATACCTTGAAGGCTTTATTATTCCACTAACATTCCTGAGAATATTTAGATGTTGTTTTCTACTTGGAAGTATATGAAGAGAGTTCAATAGTCCCTTCAAAATTAAAAAATTATAGAAAAAAAAAAACAAATTGTTTAGTCAAAATCTCTTTCAATAAAAATAACATAACAAATTAATGCTATTTATAAAGGTTAGTACTTTACCTCAACTATATTAACCATGAAGTTAGTGAAGGTAGGCAAAGATCTGCTTCCTACATGAGCTTCTGCTTCAATATTCAAGTGCTTGAATCGAACCTCTATCGTAGGAAGATCAATTCCAACTCTGATATATACCATCCAATGAACAAGAAAAGTATGATAAGCAAAAAAAACCAGTGTATTTCAAAAGCAGCTAGAACCTCTTTTAAAATCAAAAGAGGAACAAAAAAATAATTGAATTTGAACCTGTCGATTCGATCCTTGAGTTTGAGCAAAAACTTTTCATTGTCCTCTTCAGCAAGTCTAACAAGTCTTTCAAGCAAATCTTTTCTTTCTTGCAACCCAAGTTTCTCGATATCGATCTCCGTAGCTTCACCTTGAAGTGAAGTAAGCAAACCTTTCCTCAAACGTGCAAAAGTAGGAAGTTTCTGAATTGCAGCCCATTTAAGAGCCTCTTCATCATCTTCTTGGTGGAAAGAATTTGAAAAAATCTCATCTGCATCACTATTCCTCCAAATTGATGAACTACCAATCCTAAAACTACCTCCACCCTCCATCACCACTACCACAACAACAAGAAAATATAATTGTAACTAACCACAAATTTAGAGAAAGTTAAAGAGTATTGAAAATCATTAGCTATCTGCTAACTTTTTTAACAGTTTATTTCCTTTCTCTTTGGAATATTAATGAATATGAAACAAAAATAAACAATGTTGGTGTATGTGTGTCTATATATATATATATATATATATATATATATATATATATATATATATATATATATAGAGAGAGAGAGAGAGAGAGAGTGTGTCACATGGAGAATCTTCATTTTGTATGTTCATATTATACATTGCTGGTAAATAGCCACCACGAGCATGCCAGCTATACTATACATTATTGAACAGATTATGATTATTTTGTTTTTTAGTTACTTTTAGGGAAAAACCAGCTTCAAATAAATAATGAATCATCATATCATAGTCTACTGATGATTTTAATTTTAAGCAAAAAAATTATCATTGCTTTTAAATATTTTTTTAAGAACAAATTTATTAAAAAAAAATTACTCATTTCAGTCTCATGATATAGTTAACACTGGAGTGAATATATTTTTTGGATAAATAATGGCCTAACTGTGACATCACTGATTATATCTTAAGAAGCTTAAATTGACTTTTTGAGAGCTGACAGTTTTGATATAATATCAATCTCTTTGGATTAACAAGCTGACTTCTTTCTTAGATGCCGTATCTGACTTTGTGGTAGTAAATCTCTTTTACTGCTTTGCACAATTTTAACAGTACCGTAAACATTGGCGAAATTGAGATTTTTATTTCGGGAGGGCCGGTAAAAAAGTTATAGTAAATAAATTATATACAAATTTTAAAATAATATTCTATTTTTATAAAATAATACTATATGTGTGTTAAGTGACTTGAAATAATTAATAATTGAGTTTGAATTAATACTCGCACAAAGTTAATTATTAGAAAATGTTTTATTATTATATTACACATATACTAAAAAGAAAATCTGATGAAAATAGTTGGGTTCTTAGAAGGAAAAACATAGAAATTGTGCATTTTTTTATATTGATAAATACATATGAAATTAACTTTTTTAAATGGTTGTGTTTTTAGAAAAGAAAAAAAAATAGAAATTATGCATTTTTGGTATTGATAAATACATATGAAAATTAAATTTTTGAAGGAAAATATCCTTTAATGACTATGAAAATTAACTTTTTTAAATGGTTGTGTGTTTTTAGAAGGAAAAAAATAGAAATTATGCATTTTTGTTATTGATAAATACATACGAAAATTAACTTTTTTAAGGAAAATATCCTTTAGTGGCTATGAAAAATAACTTTTTTAAATGGTTGTGTGTTTTTTGAAGAAAAAAAATAGAAATTATGCATTTTTAGTATTGATAAATACATATGAAAATTAACTTTTTTAAGGAAAATATCCTTTAATAGCTAAAAAAAATAAAACATGACAGCAAAGGGTTGAACACGGCTCCTCTAGGTAGAAGGAAACTGCATTAACCACTCAATTGGCATTCCATATTGATTATTCTGCTCACAAAAAAATATATATATATATATATAATATTTTTAATTTTATAAAAATGCTAAGGGTATTCTAGTAATTTCTTATTTTTTTAGGTGGCCGCGGCCACCATTAGCCACCCTTGGTTCCGCCTTTGACCGTGAAACATCTTAAAGGGAGCGACCTGATCCTGACTCAGCTGGTAATTTCTTCGGTTCAAATTTTTTCAAAAATTATTATTTTTTTAATATAAAAAACAACAGTTTCCTTCAAATATGTTTTATTCAGCAATTTATATCTATTTTTTCAAATTAAATCTAATTAGTGCAAACTTTTTTCCTTGCAGGAATTTGTTGCTAACTATATACTCCTTTCGTTTAAAAGCATAATAACTGAATCAATAAAAATTAATATATTTAATCTAAATTTTACAAAAATGTATCAATTTTTATTGATTAATATTTACTTATATTTTAAAATAGAATAAGAGTATGTTTGAATTAACTTATTTTTAAGCTATGTGAAACAGCTTATACAAATAAATTAGCTTTTATGTATTATTATATACTTTTCAAAGTAGCTTATGATAAAAACAACTTATAAAACTATAATTTTTGTCAGTAAAAACTTAATTATGAATCTATATAAACTTTATTTGCATAAGTTGTTTTCATAAGCTCAAAAATAAGTCAAATCCAATCAGACCGTAAGTATATAGTACGTACGCCATTTTCCTTTTTTGTTAAAAATGATTTTATTAAATAAAGTTTGGCAACAAATCAAAAGCTAAAACTGCAGTATAAGAATCTATTATATGGTCACCAAACTAGCTAATAACAATCTATTAATATTGTTAGTATGTTACAAAAGAAGAAAAAAAGAAAAGGAGCTGAAAATTTGTGATTTGATATTTTGACTAGAAAGGGAAAAAGGGATTAAAAATATAAAAATGAATGAAAGCAAACGTGTAACAACTGATGTTAACCATAAACTAATTGTCATCAGCAATGATTTCATATTTTCATTTGCTTACTAAGCATTAGCAGTACGCAAGCAATTAGGTAATGCTAACTATTTTAAATGAATTTATCTATACGATTAATTGTTATTATTGTTAATATATTAATATACTATGAGTTGTACCAAAAAAATATCAATATACTATGAGTTACCGATTTTGTCATCTATTGCCTACAAATAGTTTTGAATGAAGTTTTTCTTTTATTAATCTTAAATATATAATTAAATAATGTTAACATGTTCCTTACTTTTGTTTGAAGCAAAATGTTACTTAGACCATCTCCAATGGTGATACCACTTTGGGTATCGTACCTTACTAAAAAGTGGTACCTACAATGCTATGTAATATTTATGCAACTTATACATATTTTACTCCAATGGTGATATCAATCTAAATATCATACATTATTAACAAGTTTTTAATTCTATTTAATTTTATATACAAAAAAAGGTAATATTAAATTGATGATACGGTACCTTAAATAATGTACCGGTATCATCAATTTTGATACCCTCTGTGCCACGTCATGGAACTCCAATGATTAAAAAAAATAAGGTACGGATCATTAGTCTATGATACTCTTTTTGATACTCTTATTGGAGATGCTCTTACTTTACTTACAAATTTAATCATAAAATTGTAAGAATTGATTAATTTGATATTTACAAAACCGGTGTATATTTGTTTTTACTATGGATACATATTGATGTGATATTGTAAAGCTACTATTTGAAGCTTCTACTTGAATAGCAGGGTTGAGGCCAAGAAAGAGAGAAAATAAACTATTGAGAAAATCAGTATTCGGTGAA
Organism: Trifolium repens; assembly: GCA_030408175.1. Classification (NCBI taxonomy): domain Eukaryota; kingdom Viridiplantae; phylum Streptophyta; class Magnoliopsida; order Fabales; family Fabaceae; genus Trifolium; species Trifolium repens. The sequence goes on from CP125848.1 coordinate 48,588,505, forward strand.
TCAACAAGATATAATAAGTTAATCCTGCACTTATTTTATTATGTCTCTCTAGTTAAAAATTTTATCCTGAGTTTGAGTTGGATTACGGGCAAAATAGGATAAGAAAACAATTTACCTATTTATTTGATAAAATATATTTTAAAACGAAAAATGAAAATTAATAAAATATTAATAATAAAATAATTTGACAGTAAATTTAAAATAAAAATAATTAATTTTTAAATATATACACGATTTTCTCATACGGGTAATTTTGTAATTTACATAATTTTAAAAATCAAATTGTACTGAAATTACAATATTTCAAAGTAAAATAATTATTAAAATTTGCAAAATAGGGATATTAATTAAAATTTTATAGCAAATTAAATATAATTCCCTTGCCATGGTAGTTTTATTATTTACATATAAAATATATGATATATTTATTTACCTTGTCTAATGTATATAATTAAGTTATTTATTTGATCATATTCATATAAAAATTTAACATGTTTATTTGCTCATTATTTTATTTAAATTTATATGAAAATATTTGATTTCTTATTTAAATTTTTATTTATAAAATTCAAAGTATTACAAAATAATTTTTTTTAAATAGTTATTTTACAATTTTAATTTTGTGATTAAAATATGATATATATATATATATATATATATATATATATATATATCTTATCACATTATTCTGAGCAAGATATATATTAAAAACATTATACGATAGTTATCATGTTTGTTATTTTGTTTGCACCAAACATATGATAGGATAACTGGCGATAACTATTATTCTGCTTATATCATATCATATCTTTATCCTGTTTTATATTTTATCCTGACACTATTATATTCTCCGCACCAAATGGTGGATATTTTGATCGATAGACTTTGATATTATATATATTGAGAAGTTGAGCCAAAAATTGAAAGAAAACCAAACTAATTAACAAAGAATAATATTTGAAATTTTGATAGAATGTAAAGTTGTTTACAAAATGAGTCTAGGATACAGTAATTAATGCTACAGTGGACCACCTTCACAAGTGGTCCACCGTGGACAAGTGATCTATCGAATATGAATTTTATAAAATTTACTGGTAGATTGAAAGTTTATATCATATAGATCATTCATAAAAAAATTTAGAAAAATTGAAAATAATTTGATATTTTATTGGGATTTATCAAGATTTACAGTATTTAATAAATCATTAATTTTGATGAGTTTCAATAACATATCAAATTAATTTCAATTTTTCTAAATTTTTCTATAGATGATCTATATGATATAAAATTTCAATCCGACGGTGAATTTTGTAAAATTTGTATTCGTTGTAATATTATTCATAATTGCTCCACCATGTACCATAATGTAGTAAACCAATCAAACAGTCCATATTAAAATTTATCACACTTTACATAATGTAGTAAACCAATCAACTAATCATAATCAACTTTAACCAGTGGCGTCTCCAGGAACCTGGAGCAGGGGTTCAGACTATTTTACTTTAAGAAAAATTTTGTTTCAAAATATTTTTTATATTTTAGTTAGCAATTGTTTTTTTAAATGGGAAAATTTTATTGAAAACGGCTTAAAATTAATAAATAGTTTACAAAAAAATAGAAAATATTTTAAAAAAAGATTATCCTAAGGTTAAATTCATCCAAAAAAATGTTCTACCAAAATTAATAGTCGGATTAGTATCTTACAAAAAATTGTTAGTTCAACGTTCAATAGGTCGGACCGGAGGTCAACGAATCGAACTGTTTTTAATTAAAGATTTTTTTTATATATTTAAATACTATATAAAATAATAATAAATAAAATTAGATAATATTTATAATTTCAGACTATATAAAACATAAAACATCATAAGTCAATACATAAAAACTAAACTCGATAAGAATTGGTTCGATTAGAAACTAGACTTGAGTTTGACATAAACTGTTTTTTTAGCTCGAGTTCGACTCGTTTATAGTTTGCGAGCAGTTCGGTTCAGCTCATTAGGTTCAATTCATTTTCAACTTGAAACTAAAATCAAGAATTCGATATGATATTTTTTTTCATTATATTTATTCTCCATTTTAAATTATTTTTTAAGTGTTATTTAAAAATATATTTTTAAGTGTTATATATATAATCAAGTCAGCTCGTGGAACCAAACAAGTCGAACTATATATAGCTCAAGTTCAGTTCATTTAATTAACGAAAGTTCAGTTCATTTAATTAACGAACTTAATATTTAACTTAAGTTCGACTCATTTGGTTTATGTATCAAGTTCAAAACCAAACTAGCCGAACTATATATAGTTCAAGTTCAACTCGTTTAATTAACGAACTTAATATTTAGCTTAAGTTCGACTCATTTGGTTCTTTAACCAAGTTAAAAACAAAACAAGTCGAACTATATATAACTCAAGTTCAACTCGTTTAATTAACTAATTTAATATTTAGCTTAAGTTCGACTCATTTGGTTCATGAACCAAGTTCAAAACCAAACTAGCCGAACTATATATAGCTCAAGTACAGCTCATTTAATTAACGAACTTAATATTTAGATTAAGTTTGACTCATTTAATTCATCAACCAAACAAGTTAAATGAATTAATTGTCAAATCAATCTCAAACTTTATTCGACTTGTTTAGGTTCATTGTCAGCCCTTATAAGAGAGAATAAAATTTGAAAATAAGTAAGTTAAAATTGTTTTGAGTTTAATTAGGTCAGTGGTGCAATATAGAAAAATAAGGGGGTTCAAAATATAAATTATATAGAATTATACGTGTTTTTTAAGTTCAGGGGGCTCAGTTGAACCCCCTCAGCTCTATGTAGCGACACAACTGACTTTAACTACCTAACAATTTCAAAACTAACTAACTAAAGTCATTACTCTAATATTAACCACCCAAAATGATTAACGTGATTGATGTAAAAACTATTTATAGCGACATGCATGTATATAATTGTTATTTTGAATCTATTATATTTTATTAATGGACAATTTCCTAAACCAGAAATATAAGGAATTATTGATCATAAAACGAGAGAGAAAGTGATAAAAATACTTTAATCAATCAAAAAAATACATCAAATATCAGTCCACTCCGCCTCCTACGGTAGACATGTATATAAATTTTAAGCCACTTGATCAAATTGATGTGCTTTGTGGATAAGTTGGAATTGAAAAGATTGAATGTGTGAGTACCTCATGAATGAAGCCCCGATACTCTAAATTTGGTGAAGTATCGTATCCGATACGTCCTCGATATCGATATTCGTCCGATATGTCCTGATACTCGTATCGGAAAAGTATCGGTTAAATCTTTATTTATAAATAAAAAAATAATATCCGATACACATTCGATACTTCCTGATACTCGTATCGGAAAAATATCGGTTAAATCTTTATTTTTAAATAAAAAAATAATATTCGATACAATCCGTGTTTTCTAGTGAATGTCAAACTATTATGTTGTTACATGAGTAACTAACTATGTCTTTTTTTGGATATTACTTGTGATGTTTTTTGGGATAGTACTAATGATGTTCTTTTTGTATAATACTTAACTTAAGATGTATAACTTAAAATGTACTGATGATCATTATTTTTTAGGACAGTATTAGGGGTAGCTACCCTCAGCTGACATGTCACCAATAAGATTCTGCTAATTGTAGTTAATAATTTTGGTCAAAGATTTAGTTACTTTTTAACCACAAAGTAATTATGATTGCTTTAACTTTTCAAATAATTATATTTTTGGTATTCAAATCAATGAATTTACACTCTAGGTCCTAAATTAATTAGGAGGATAATTCAATATTTATTACCATAAATATTGAATAAATTGATGATCACTTATGTTTATTTTTTCTTAAAAGATTTTTTTGTTTTTCTCAAAATATTTTTTTTCTCATTTCTTGCATAACAAAAAATGCAGACTAGTTAGTGTCTTGCTATACATATTTTTGGTTCGTAATTTATTTATAGAACATTTGAAAGTAAAAAATATTTATTTAAAGTTGGTAAGTATTTTTTATTGCAAAATATTCATTTTTTCTTAACGATTGTCGATAATAATCAAGTAAAAAATAACAACTCTTATCAATTTATATTTTGGTTCATGTCCAAATTCAATCTTTCTCTAAAAAAAATAAAGTCTAGTTCAACCCCTAATTATAAAAAACAACAACATCACATTCATATTTTTACAACCCTGGAATTAAAAATTATATTTAATAATTAAAATTTATATTTAATAATTAAATTTAGAAATTAAAATTAAAAAATTATATTTAATAATTAAATTTAAGGAGTAAGAACCTTCGTATTGGAACAACACATGAACTTCGGTTTAAGTTACGTAGTTAGAACCCCTAGAATTTGGCCTAGACGTACACTCCAGTTTAAGTTAAGTACTAAGAACCAGAAATTTGACTTACACGTATACTCCGGTTTAAGAATTTAAATAATTAAAATTTATATTTAATAATTGTATTTAATAATTAATATTATATTTAAAAATTAAAATTTTTAAGTAAAAATGGTATTTAACAATTATATTTAAGAAGTTAAAACCTTCGTATTGGACCAACACATGTACTCCGGTTTAAGTTACGTAGTAACAACTCTAGAATTTGCCCTAGACGTACACTCCTGTTTAATTTAAATACTAAGAATCCTAGGATTTGACTTACACGTATACTCTGGTTAAAGAATTTAAAAATAAATTTAATATTATATTTAGAAATTAAAATTTAACTATATTTAAAAATCTTATTTAATAGTTAAATTTAAAGAGTAAGAACCATCGTATTTGACCAACACATGTACTCCGCTTTATGTTACATAGTAAGAATCCTAGAATTTGACCTAGACATACACTCCGATTTAATTTGACTTACACATATACTCTGGTTTAAGAATTTAAATAATTAAATTTGTTTTTAACAATTAAATTTAATATGAAATTTAGAAATTAAAATTTATAATGAAAAAATGTATTTGATAATTAAATTTAAGGAGTAAGAACCTTCGTATTTTGGATCATCAGATGTACTCTGGTTTAAGTTACGTAGTAAAAACTAACAACCCTGGAATTTGACCTAAACGTACATCCGGTTTAGGTTAAGTACTAAGAACCCTAAAATTTGACTTACAAGTATATTCCGGTTTAGGAATGTAAATAATTAAATTTATATTTAATAATTGTATTTAATATTTAAATTTTAAAATTAAATTCAATATTATATTTAGAAATTAAAATTTATATTTATAAATTGTATTTAATAATCAAATTTAAAGAGTAAGAACCATCATATTTGATCAACACATGTACTCCGCTTTATGTTACATAGTAAGAACACTATAATTTGACCAAAATATACACTCCGATTTAAGTTTAGTAATAATTAATAACCCTAGAATTTGAATTACACGTATACTCTGGCTTAAGAATTTAAATAATTAAATTTGTATTTAATAATTAAATTTAGAAATTAAAATTTATAATTAAAAAATGTATTTAATAATTAAATTTAAGGAGTAAGAACCTTCGTATATTGGATCATCAGATGTACTTTGGTTTACGTTACGTAGTAACATCCTTAGAATTTGACCTAGACGTACACTCCAGTTTACGTTAAGTATTAAGAACACTAGAATTTGACTTACACGTATACTCTGATTTAAGAATTTAAATAATTAAAATTTATATTTAATAAATGTATTTAATAATTAAATTTTAAAATTAAATTGTATACTCCAGTATTATATTTAGAAATTAAATATTTATTTAAAATTTGTATTTAATAATTAAATTTAAAGAATAAGAACTTTCGTATTGGACCAACATATATAACTCCAGTTTAAGTTACTTAGTAAAAACCCTAAAATTTGACTTACACTACAAGAAATATGATTTTTGACGACAACTTTTTTTGTTAAAAGTTGTTACAAGTCGCTGGGAAAACAATCAAAGGTAATTTTGCCAGCGACCTGTAACAAAAAAAATTGTTGCAAAAAATCATATTTCTTGTAGTGTTACACGTATACTACAGTTTAAAAATTTAAATAATTAAGTTTTATATTTAACAATTGTATTTAATAACAATTTTATACACATGACCTTTTTTTCCGAAGATGTTAACATGTTTTGCTCCACGCACATAGCCATTTTTTGCAATATTATTATTAAGGGTTGTTATGCTACTTTATTATTTTTTTTAAGTAATGCTACATAATAATAATAATAATAATAATAATAATAATAATAATAGTAATAATAATAATAATAATATGCACCCAAATCATTGAAGCTAGACAACAATGGAAAAGCGGTTCTGGAGCGCGTTTGAATTTTGAAGGAATGACACTGTGAGAAGAGAAAGTAAGTGGAGTAACAACGATTGAATGAAGCCGTTTGGAAACGCGTTTGAAGATTGAATGAAGCGGCAATTGCAGAAGATGAGTAACGGTGACGACGATGTTGTGAGGCAACAATTGCAGAAGATTATTAACTGTGACAGCGATGTTGTTAAGCGGAAATTATGAGAAAGAGAGAAATTATGTGAATCGGAATTTTTTTCTTAATTGTCTGAGAAAGAGGGCAGAGAAGCGCTAACATAAAGTGAAGAAGGGGTGATTTTTATTTTTGAAGAAGGATGATTGAAATTAGGAATTAGAATGTAAATTCATTTTTTGATAATGTAGAATGTAAATTCATTGAATACAATACCTAAAATGCAATTAATTGAAAATAAAGATAGTCAAAATTACTTTATGGTAAAAAATTACTCATAAATTTGATTTTAATAATTGATTCCACTTGACTGAATTTGATTGGTGCCAACTCAGGTGAGGGTAGTTGCCCTCAATTTATAAAAGGGTAGACAAGTACTCACCATTAATGAAACATAAATACATAAGTTAGTATTAATGATGTTAATTTATTATAATTAGTATTTTTTGTCTTTGTCACTGTTCTGAATTCACTATGGTGTCCTACTATATTACAGGTTGTTAAGTATTTGAGCTTGTCCCAAATATGTTTTATGTTTTTAATTGGTCAGCTGCATGACCTATATAATTGTCTACTATTGCTACAAGATGGGCTTGTTGAAGAGTCTTGATGTCATGACTATTATATATTTTTGAGCTATTATATGTCTTGTATGTTGAGCCTCAAACTGTTTTGCTCTTGTGCAAGCTTATTTGTTTGTTTGTACTCATTGTACAATGAATTATTGACATTTATAATAATAATAATTTTTTGTCTTTAAGAAAATTATCATTATTAATATTATTGATTTTAATCATGTTTATATATTGTGCATTTATATATTTAATTTTAAAATTAACTTTTAAATAACGTATCGTGCCGGTATCATATATGGAATTTTTAAATTTTTTACGTATCGGCGTATCGGTATCGTATCGTATCCGTATCGTGATTCGACTTGTCTAGGTTCATTGTCAGCCCTAATAAGAGAGAATAAAATTTGAAAATAAGTAAGTTAAAATTGTTTTGAGTTTAATTAGATCAGTGGTGCAATATAGAAAAATGAGAGGGTTCAAAATTTAAATTATATAGAATTATACGTGTATTTTTTTAAGTTCAGGGGTTCAGTTGAACCCCCTCAGCTCTATGTAGCGACGCAACTAATTTTAACTACCTAACAATTTCAAAACTAACTAACTAAAGCCATTAACTCTAATATTAACCACCCAAAATGATTAACGTGATTGATGTAAAAACTATTTATAGCGACATGCATGTATATAATTGATTTTTTGAATCGGTTATATTTTATTAATAGATAATTTCTTAAACCAGAAATATAAGGAATTATTGATCATAAAACAAGAGAGAACGTGATAAAAATACTTTAATCAATCTAAAAATACATCAAACATCAATCCACTCCGCCTCCTACAGTAGACATGTATAGGGGTGTACATGAGCCGGATTGGGTTGGGTTTGGTCAAAACCAAAACCCGAACCACATAAGGTACTATGGGTTGGGTCTAGTAAAATAACCACCCACTATAACATTGGGCCGGGTTGGGTAAACCCACTAATTTCCGGGTTGAATTGGGTTGGGTAGTGGGTTACCCGAACTATTTTTCTATTTTTTATATTAAAAATATAAATATTGAATCATCATATTTTTTTCATAAAAATAACTCAACTATGATATTTTTTTGAAAAATAGTGTTGCTTTTTTTCACTCTAAAAAATAATCACCTATTATTTATGTATACCCACTAATTTATGGGTTGGTTGTGTTATCCAAATGATATTTTTTTCCTTCTTTATAATATCAAATGAATAAACGAAGAATCATCATATTTGTTTATGAAAATTATTCAATATTTTTATTTTTAAAATAATGCGATGAATTATCATATTTGTTTATAAAAATTATTCGATCCTTTTATTTTCTTAAAAAATAGTATAACTTATTTTCAATATAAAAATATTTATTGATCAAATGGCAAAATCTTTAGTATTTTCATAAAAATGTTTCAAAAAACATAACACTAGTGGGTCGGTGAGTTTTTTGGGTTGGGTCCGGTTTTACCCGAAACCCAAATTTTTTTATGGATTTTTCATTTTTGAAAATCCATATCCACCCACTTGCCCGACCCAACCCACTTTTTTGGGTTGGGTGGGTTTGATCGGATCGAGTGAGTTTGCCCAATACATGTACACCCCTAGACATGTATATAAATTTTAAGCCACTTGATCAAATTGATGTGCTTTGTGGATAAGTTGGAATTGAAAAGATTGAATGTGTGAGTACCTCATGATTCATGAACCTCCGGTATTTTAAGTCAAAAAAATAATTCAAAAAGTTACAAAATGCCGCCTTCTTGATTTGACTTACAATTGGTTGCTGCATAACTTTCACACACACATGACACATCGTATGGTCTCAAATAAAAAGGTTAAACATAAGATCACACTGTCCATTAAAAGACTAACCGGCAATTTAGAAAACTAATTTTGACTAACCGGCAATTTAGAAAACTAATTTTTGTTTAAAGGAAAATGTTAAATAGTGTTTTGGAAGCTGAAAATACTATCTAAAAAAATTCAGTATACTAAATTTATATTGAAATTTGTGTAATAAAATATTTTTTTAAAAAAACTCAATGTAAAATTTACTTTTTCAATTTTTAATTGGTACTCCAATGATATTTGATTTAGAAGCTTTGGAGTATGTTTTTTTTAAGGTTTCTTCTCATGCCAATTTTGATAGGTTCGGACATACAAAATCTTGCTTTAAACTGGATTCCTGCAAATGAACGGTTGAATTGGAATCTTTAGATTGATCGATTATTGACTTAGATAACAAGTTTTTTTTAACTAAATAAATAATATTTAGTCATTCAAATTGATAGAGTACATTGATGCAATACAAATCAAAAATTGCCAAAAAACATCTGTTAACATTTTCCTTGTCACCTCAAACACTTTTAAACTATGTTGGATAAAATATATTTTCGGTCCTTTTATTAATAGCGAGTTTTGTTTTTTTTTTCCATGTAAAACTAAATCATTTGTTTTCATCCCAATAAAATTTATTCTTTTGTTTTTAGTCCCTAATGGGCAAAATTTTGACATTTTTTAACATAATATCAACTTGTATAAGTTTAATATGATATATATAGACACAATATAGATCGTTTTGAACATAAAAAACATCATAATATTCGTATTAAAATATCAAAATTTTGTTCATTAAAAAAATAAAAACAAAAATGAATTATTTTGTAAGAATAAAAACAAGTAATTTTATTTTACAAGAACGAAAATCAAAACTTATCATAAAAGTAAGACCGAAAACATATTTTATCCGACTATTTTTATGCCTATCCAAGTTGTCCAATATTATTATAGTATACAGTATTTTTTTTCCCCATTAAACGTGTCCAATTAAACAGTTATAGGACAAAACTGACATCAAACCAAATTAAACTACAGTGAAAGCCAAAATAAATAAATAAATAAATAGTTAGAGGACAAAATTGTAATTAAACGTCATCATTTCCACAAATTATCCTTTACTTCTACCATCAGCATGTATCCTTAACGACGGCGAGAACTGCCGCCGCACCTGAAGCTCAACATTGTTTGCTGGGAAGCACAATGCCGCAATTGATATATGAGCTTATCATCAAGGTACCAAATACATTCAACTTATCTTGCTGTTCAAAATTGTTTCGCTACTCAATTTTATTCTTTATGTTTATTTAGGGTTCCTTTTTTTTATGTATTGGAATATTATTATTTGTTGGAATGTTAGTAAATAGGTTGAATGGAAGTAGAAAATTGAAATGGGAAATTAGTCTCCTATTTTTGGCATTTTCTAATTGCAATGTTTTGTTGTGCATTGAGAATGATAAATCATTGTAATTGTATATAATCAACTCATGATGACAGTTATTTGTTATGGAAATTTTTCTAGCAACAAAAACTTATGGTGAATTGATCTTAATTGTCAAATCTGTTGTGCTCATATACATATATATGATTATAATTATCTTTGTTGTCAGTTTTCACTCACATACCATGAATTGGTGATCTTGCCTGTTGTAGATATTTTATGATTTCGACGAGAGAATTGTCAGCTCCGGCTTGTGAGACGTTGCTAGTAAGTTCACACTTCATATTCTTTCTTGTATTTATACATGTCTGTGTCTCATTAATGTCTTTAAGTTACCGCCGTGTAAGATTAATTCCTGCTTGGTTTCTCTTGATAAGCAAGGCTTACAATGAAAATGTTGCCAGAAAAGTTAGGGTTTTCGTTTTTCTTTACTTCTTTTTTTGAAAAAACGTCTTGTGTGGGCTTGGCCAACACTACTAAAGGTCAACACCTTATTTAGAGCAGGCCAAATAAACGATGACTAGCATGGGCCAAACCAACATTAATTGGCGTGGACTAAGCCAATGCTAACTATTCCTTATTCTTCGTCAATTTGGCTAAAAGGGGACTAGAGTCCATCTAACGTCTATTTAGCATCAGCCGGCTAATTAGCAGATGTTCCCAGACAATGCTGCCTGTGGATTTTACCGCAAACATGTTAGAGACAATCGCCTGTTGTCCTTTTAGAGACAATCATACATTTTAAAACTTAACAAACATCTCTATAAGCAGTTACTCTGGTCTTAGCTATTGATCCTAAAAACCATCCACTATATCAGCAATTAACTTGTATCTGTAACAACATCACAAAGATAAAGAGTAAAAACATTTGAAACACTAAAACACGATATTAATCCACATCTAGTTTATTTTTTTGAGTTGCAAATTGCAACTTTTCATTATTAAACAAAAAAACCAATATTTGATTCTCCACTAAATGTTCAACGACTCTTAGCGTCGTTGAAAATTTAGTTTCTTGATGCATATGGCAAAGACCAAAACAAAACTAATTGTAAATCCAACAATTATAACTGCAACAATTCCTAAAAACTCATACTTGAAACCAAAGTAATTCCGCAAAAAGTCTTGTATTGGAACAATTCTTCCATTAAAATCCAAACTATCCTTTATATCTCCAAATTGTGAAGTCACCAGCCCATTTAGAGTCCAAGCTGCTGGATTTATCCAATAAAACCATCTCCACCATATAGGGATCCTCTGCGAGTCCATTTTAGAAAATTATTGAAAAGAAACAAAAAATCAATTAATTATTTGTATTGTACAAAGCTGTGCAGTTAACATCAACAGAAGCTAAAACTTACTGTTTGTGGGATTAAGAATCCACAGAAGAGATTAAAGAATGAATTGAACGCACTACCGACCAAAGCAGCTATTGCTAGGTTTGGGGTCATGGCTATTGTCATCATGCCCAAGTAGGTATAGTAAAGGAAGGTGAAGAACACGAAAAAGATGTACCAAAAAATTTTAGTGACGCTCCACTCATAACCAAGCATTGGATAAACTATAATCCCATAAACCAAAGTTTGCAGAAGATTATATGGGACTTCAATTAGAGCCTACATGAAAGAAAAGTTGAAGATTAAAAAATATAGACAATTTTTTTTACATGCATGGAACTAATTAAATAAAGACTAGTTCAATGCTTGCCTGAGAAACAGCATATGCCAATGATGAATACATTCCTGCAGCCCTTTCCCTATAAAAGACTACTCTCTCTATACTGACCAGTGGTTGCACTGAATTATAATTCTTGACACCAACAACCAAAGTAGCAGTATACAGAAAGCCCATGGCATTAAAGAAATCTTTTTGGTTTTCACTGCGATAAAAAATTCACGTTTAGAATAATTAGAAGTAAAACTTTGAAAGCCATATACAACTCCTAGTAATTTCAAGTTGGTTCTTATTACATTTTGGAGGAAACTTTCCAGTACATGCTCCCAAGCAACAAGGTGGCAGCGATTGTGAATATAAACCTTATTGAATTGTACAACGGATTGCGCCAGTAAGACCAATGCTGTTTCCATAAACAAGCCATACATTGGGTAAAAAAAGACCTCGAGTACTTCGAAGGAAAATAAATGCTCTTTGAACCAGGATATGGAGTGCTTAATTCTTCAATCGTAGCTTTGTTTCTCCTATAACAAATGTCACATAAGTTTCTATTTAAATAACCTGCGCATGCATAACAATTCACAACAAAAATTGTTTTGCGCTTTTTGCAGTTATTTGCTATCCAGCATATTCTTTTCAAGTTCAATACTTCACAAAACAGAAAATACCTGTACAATTTTGAACTTCTGTACACCTCAGCAAAATTAATCCCCATTTCCACTTCTTTATCAGAACTCGTAACTTCCAACATCCAAGTTGCTGGGTTGTAGCCATCTGTAATCTTACTGACACCTTGAATTCTCTTTATGAAAAAAAGTTTGCACAAAGGTAAGTTTCATGCTACGATAGATTATAGATGTAAAACATAGACTTCAATTCAAAAATTATTTAGAATAATTCTACCTCAAAGTATTTAATTAAATGCGAAGAATGGCGTCCGAGTGGCCCCACATATATCTCTTGTCCTCCTCGTTTCATTAAGAAAAGCTTAATTTCATTGAAAATAAAGATCAATATCTTTGTAAAAGAAGGAAACAAACTGAAAATAAATTGTTATGAATTTTTAGCTCTTCTTGTTTACCTCGTCGAAAGATTCAAAGATATCAATGCTGGGCTGGTGAATGGTACACACAATTGTTCTTCCGGTGTCTACTATGTTCCTAACTGTTCTCATAACAATAGCTGCAGCTCTTGCATCTAGCCCAGAAGTTGGCTCATCCATGAATATGATAGAAGGATTACCCACCAGCTCAACTGCTATAGTCAATCTTTTACGTTGTTCAGTTGAGAGACCGCTAATACCAGGGAGACCAACATATGCATCCCTTAGTGGGGTCAGCTCCACTAGCTCCATGACTTCCTCAACGAATACCTGTAACCATTGGTCAGCTCCAAACTATTCTTGCTTCCAACATTATTTTATAGGACATAATAGTTCTATCTACGAATGGCGATATTTATGCCAAGTCTGGAAATTATGCAATTAGGTACTGAAAATTACTTGAAAATATTAAGTACATATGAATTTGAATACAACAGCAACAATTTAGAAAAATTACTTGCTCATAATCCATGCGTTGTGTCTAAATAGGCAACATAAAAGAAATCTGGTGAATCAGGTTAACAACAACTGTATCATACGTAAAAACCTATAAGAACTTAACATGAAAGTAGAGAGAGTTTTAATTAATGCATAAACAAATGTGGCAGGAAAGTCACAGATGGCAGTAAAATAGGTTGACAAAAATAATATATAGGTAGAAAGATGGGTGTGACTGTCGACATGTTATGTATATAGAAAATCATACACAGCAGGATATTCAAATGCCAACCTTCCTAGTTTCTGTATTGATTTCCGCTGGCAAGCGGAGCCATGCTGAATAGAGTAGGGATTCATAGACAGTAATATGAGGAGAGTGTATATCATTTTGTTCACAGTATCCTGAAATTCTTGCAAAGGTTTCTTGCTTTTTGGGATACCCAGAAATTGTGATGTTTCCGGTAATATATCCCCCAGTTTTTCTACCAGCAAGTACATCCATCAAAGTTGTTTTTCCGGCACCGGTGACACCCATTAGTGCAGTGAGAACACCTGGTCTAAAAGCTCCACTGACACCATTCAAAAGAACCAACTTATCTTCAAGGACACCCTGACTCCTCATTTCCTTCAAGTTTAAAACATGGATTGAATGAAACTCATTTAAAAATTAAGAACTGAGAGTGGAATGCAAACCTTTTTCATTTGAATATATATATATATATATGTTACCTGAGGCATGTCTACAGAATATGAGACTTCATCAAAGGTTATACAATGTGGTTCAAAAGGAAGAACCATTCCACTTTTACTTCGACCATTCTCGTCACTGCTTTGAGATTGCTCTGATTTCACAACCTGATGCTTCTCAATTGCTACAAAATTAGTTTGCAATATTAATTCATATTTCAGGCTCATTTTTGTTACAAAATATTCTAATTTATGTAAAGAAACTCACGATTTAAGTATGTCAGAGCAAGAATGTAACCCAAGTTGAACAATAATGTATATCCAATTAATGCCCCGAAACATATCCAATAGAAGTACGACTCTGTAAAGAACCCACGGGATTTCAAAACATCAACTCCTAGCGGGTTTGTTGAGTTAGGAAGAACCTTATAAAAGAAAACATGTATCCAGTCATCAGACTATTTATTTATCAGATATAGAAAATGTAGATGTAGAACATTGCAGAGCATACATGTCTCCATGTCTTCCCTAGGAACTCGTTATTCACTAAGCCATTTTGTGCATACATTATAGGCGATATCCAGAATCCCCATATCCACCCTTTTTTCATATCATCTGAAACCAAAAATCAAAAAAGGTGGGAAGTTATTGTTATTCTAAATTCGAGCAATAATATATAGGAGAAACATTAACTTTAACTACTTCAACCTATGAACTGTAGTACCTCTCGAGAGGGCAAGACCACTCATGGGAATAAGGAAGCAAAATATAAATGACGCTAGTGTGGTAGCCACTGTCATTTCTCTACCAACTGCCCCAAAAAATCGGGATAGTCCAGTACCCATTTGGTTGATAAGTATGAGAAGAAGGAATTGCCTAAATAATCTATAATCATACACAAAAAGATACCGTTAATTACACATTACGGTTCAAAGCCAAACTGCATTGAAGATTACTTGACAAGTTTTACTGAATACATATTGAAAATTTTCTTTTTTTACCTTCCAACTTCAGGATCATAACCGATGGTAAAATAGGTGAGGACTGTCCAAACAACTGCTTCAACAATTGTTATGGGGATTTTAAGGATCCAAGAAGGAATACCATATGCCCAAGAAGGGTAGAAGAGCATGTCTCTTTGCTTGTAAAACACAGGAAGCCTCACAACAGTCATCGAAAGTTCAGCAAATCCGTTAAACATAAGCACCATATTTCCAAAGAACAATGCACCGGCATAAATGCCCCCATCAATCACTGAATCGTGGTGCATTTCAGTTCGGAGAAAAACTGTCATGGTAACGATAGCCATCACAGCAAGCTTAAAGATGGAGAAATGCATTAGTAATAGAGTAGCAAGTACATAGTTTATAGTTTATACATTAGTAATAGAGTAGCAAGTACATAGTTGTTAGAACCTACTTGGCAAAGTTTGAATTTATATGTAAATGAATTGCGCTTCATGAGTAAAAGTTCTCTTGATAAGCAAGCTCTGAACAATTCCCACTTTCCAGTTCCATACTTGTTGGTCGCCAAAGCAGCTGGGTGGCTTTCAGACTTGTCAAATTGAGTAACAAGTTCATTACAAAGGTTTCTCCCAACATGAAATGACTCAAATGCCGCCGCAAACTCCTTAGGTGTCACAAATGTATAAGGCTTCCCTCTTTCTTCCCAATATTGCTCCTGATCTTTCATTGATGTCACCTAAAGCATAATGGTCAAAATTATATAGTTAACATTCACTCATATCCATATAGATTTGTAGTAGAAAGGAATAAAGTTACAATTACTTCTTAGATTGTAGAATGTAGAAAGAAGTAATGTTAAACTTACTTCTTGTAAAAAGTTTGCCACAGATTTTCTTTTAGGACACATGAAACCTAATGAAGCAAAAAATTGAAGCACGTGTTCACAAGGACCCTGGTACACAATGTACCCCTCAGAGAGTAGAATAATGTCGTCAAAAAGATCGTAAGTCTCTGGTGGTGGCTGCAAGAGTGAGATAACAGCAGTTCCATTGAGATGGTGGACAGACTGCTTCACTGATTGCACAACTTGAAAAGTTGTCGAGCTATCCAAACCAGTAGATATTTCATCCATGAAAAGAGCCTTAGCTGTTCCTACTAGCATCTCCCCTGTATTAATACATTCAAAAGATTTGCTCATCGTCACTCTATTATGGTGAATCATGATGTATACCTCAATGTTGAAATAAGTCTGGTTTACCTGTCGTAACCCGTTTCCTTTGTCCTCCAGAGACACCTCTTAACATTGCATTTCCCACCACAGTATCTGCACAGGTCTCTAGTCCCAAAATCTGAACATATAAAGCAAGTAAAACTATAAATTATTTGTTGCTAGTATTTTATAAAGATCAGTGAAAGTTGAGTGTATGAAATTTTACCTTTAAGTAATAATCTATTACAAAATTTGATTTCTGGCCCCCAGTTGCAATAGCCTAAGCATATTATCAAGTCACAAGTTCATCCACTGTGTTATTATTAATTTTATTTAAAAATAGGAAAAGTAAAAGATGTTGTGTTGTTTGTTACCTTCATAAAGACATCAATATCTGGATCAGGGATAATATTTCTCTCTTTTTCTCTTCTAGATACCTCTTCTAGCAGATCTGCATTTTACCAATTATATTTTCTAATCAACATGGAATCATGTTTTCAATTTTTAGGTGTTTAAAGATTGCATCGCATCGAGATGAAACATTGAGCAAAAGACTCAATGTCGTGTACTAACCATATCTAAGTCCAACACCTTGGAATCTAGCTGAGAATTCCAAAGTTTCTCTAACTGTCAATTCTCCAATGTGAAGATCGTTTTGACTGACATAAGCAGCAGTTCTTTGAGGTACAAACTCATTCATCTCATGACCATTATAAGTCACCTTCCCAGAGAACTGATAATGAAATTAAGGATTGTTAGTTAGCTAGAAAACCAAATTGGAAAATATAATTAAATAACATGTTTTCATTTGTCTCAAGTTACCTTTAGCTTGGGATTGAGTTTTCCAGCCAAGGCCAAAAGGAGTGTTGTTTTTCCAGAACTTGGAGGGCCTAACAGCAATGTCATCCTGGAAATATATATTAGCAAATGTAAGTATATTAAATTAAATACATTTGATACATATCATATATACTTGGATACATGCTCATTGTTACCTGCCAGGCTTTATTATTCCACTAACATTCTTGAGAATGTTCACTTGTTGTCTTCTTCTTCTTAGTATATAGTTTAATGGAGCCTTTGAAATACCAAAAAAGAAAAGATAAGGAAATTAGTATATCAGAGTTTCTCCGTAAATAAATAAGGTATTGACAAGCTGTAAACTGTAGGTGTTCAATGTTATTACTCACCTCTACCATATCAAGTACGTAATTAGTGAGGGTAGGCGAAGCTCTCTTTCCTACGTGAACTTCTGCTTTGATCTTCATGTGCTCAAATCGTACTTCGATTGTAGGCATCTTAATTCCAACTCTGGGATGTTGTGAATGAGCGCAAGGTGAAAGCGAAAACATTAGTGCATCTTTTTGATGTAGGAGAAAACAACAATAACAATAAAACTTAAATACAGTTTAGTCTTCTGCTTCATTTGAGACTTTTTGGTCACTCAGTTTTTAAAATGCATTCCCACCCATACACCAGAGTCTGATTTTTGTTACACACATCTCACTTGTTTCATCATCAAAAGTTCAGTCTCAAAAAGCATATGTGGAAAAAAATACAGAGGACATTCTAAAAAGTGTAGGCAAAATCGTACATGAAATAGAGTCAAAAATTGTAAATGAGACAAATTATAGGGATCAAAATTATACTCAAACCTAACAATTAATAATATAAATACGAGTAGAAATGTTACCTGTTAACGCGCTCCCTGAATTTCAATAATAATTTCTCATTGTCAATATCAGCAATTCTCACTAATCTTTCTAGCAGATATTTCCTTTCTTGCAACCCAAGTTCATGTACATCAATTTCACTAACCTCTCCTTCAGGGGTAATCAACAAACCTCTCCTCAAACGTGTAACAGTTGGTAGCCTCTGAATTGCAGCCCATTTCAAAGCCTCTTCATCGTCATTGTCCTCCCTATTAACAGAGTTAGGGAAGATATTATCCGCCTCACCGCTAATCCTTAGTGATGATGAACTGTCAAACTTGAAACTTCTCTTGCTTCCTCTGAATCTTCCCTCAACATCAATGCCACTCTCCATTTTCAATTCTGACAAACAATCACAATTTTCTTTCTAACTGAATGCTCAACAACACAAGTTTGTTTGTATGATATACATATAAGTTGCACATATAAATAGGATTTTTTTTTTAACACTTCTAGAGGATGCGATTTAGCATGTATGTATGATTCATTTTTTGTGTTGTTTCTTATTGTCTGTTATTTCTTGATTTTGCTTACATTTTAGCGTTTTTAAAAAATCCATATCCATTGTATATCAATTGTTTTCCATTTTTTTATTTTTTTTACAAATGCACCCTAGTTTGCCTTTTTTTACTGTGATTTGAACAATGTTTCTTCAAAAGTTTATGATATCTAACATTTTATATTATTTTTTTTCAAGACATTTTATTTTTATTATAGTCTAAGTTTGGTCAACAAAAAATAAATTTCAGTTTTATGTGAAATTTTATTTTTTGGGTCATGCTATATTGACTACATTTCCATAAAAAAAATATTGACCACACAAACTTTAAGATAATTTTACTATATTTTAGTACCCTAAATACACTAGTTAGTATATTTCTTATTTTTTTTGTTTTATGTGAAATTTTATTTTTGGGTCATGTTATATTGACTACATTTCCAAAAAAAAAATATTGACTACACAAACTTTAAGATAATTTTATTATATTTTAGTACCCTAAATACACTAGTTAGTATATTTCTTATTTTTTTACCAAACTTAGACTACTATTTTCTTGACCAAAAAACTTCACTCTTTTCTTCTTTTTTTTTCAAAAACTTAACTTTTCAATCAATCTCCGGCCGCTCAGTGCCGCCTTTTCTTATCAATCGGCAAGGCCTCGCTAAAGCTCCACTTCTTCCTGATTGAGTTAATTCTCACCCTCTATTGAACATGATGAACTATCACCAGTCAAGATTACGACGACGATGAGAACCTTGGTATTATGAATCAAAGACAACTCAAGTTCAATAAGAAATTAGAGATTGGACATCCCAGACACAACACAAAGAGCCCTTCCAACGAGACTCATTCATCTTCTTGGATGAAGACTATTGACCTTGGATCTATTTTTATTCTATTAGCTACTCTGTCGATTCTTTTCCAAACAAGAGAAAACCGGAAAAGGTTCTACATCTTGTGGAAAAATTGGTGTACTAGCAGTCAGATCTAGAGATATAAAGTTACATATATATTTTAATTGAGGCTGTGAATGTGATCGCAGTATCTACAAATTTATAGCGTTGATCACATCAAAATAATTAATTAAATCCGCACTATATCAAACTTTTTAAAATGTATTACTATATTCAATTTTTTAACATGAATTCACAACTTTTTTTTTTATCAAGTTGAGATAATTGACAAATAAGTTAAAGACATGTATTAACATTTTTCTTATACCTCAATTCCTCAAACACTTATTTTTATGCTTGTCCAATTATATAGTTTTATTTTTAACGTGTTAAATAGTTAGAGGACAAAATTGTAATTAAACGTCATAATTTCCACGAATTATCTTCTACCACCACCGTGTTACCTTAACGATGGCGAAAACCGTCGCCGCACCCTTGTGGTTAAACTCCAATGAGTGTCATCAGTCTTCTTCTCCCACAACTGAAGCTCAACATTGTTTGCTGGGAAGCACAATGCCCCAATATATGAGCTTATCTTCAAAGTACCAAATACATTCAACTTATCTTGCTTTTCACAATTGTTTCGTTTCTCAATTTTATTCTTTATGTTAATTTAGGTTTTTTTATGGGGAGGTTTTGATGTATTGGAATATTATAATTTGTTGAAATGTTAATAAATAGGTTTAATGGAAGTAAAAAAATTGAAATTGGAAATTAGGTTCCTATTTTTGGCATTTTTTCTAATTGCTATGTTTTGTGCATTGAGAATAATAAATCATTGTAGTTGTATATAATCAACTCATGACAGTTATTTGTTATGTATTTGTCTAGCAACAAAATTTATGGTATCTTACCATGAATTGTTCTTAGTTGCCTGTTGTAGAAGATATTCATATTTTTGTCAAATCTGTTGTGCCATATATATACATATATATGATTATAATTACTATCATTGTTTTAAGTTGTCACTCACATACCATGAATTGGTGGTCTTGCCTGTTGTAGATATTTTTATGATATGGACGGGAGAATTGTCAGCTCGGGCTTGTGGGACGTTGCTAGTAAGTTCGCACTTCATATTCTTTCCTGTTTTTGTGCACTGTCTGTGTCTCTTTAAAGTCTTTAAGTTTTGCTTCTCTTTGATAAGCAAGTCTGACAATGAAAACATTTTATGTGGGCTTGGCCAACACCTTACTTAGAGTGGGATAAATAAACGATGACTAGCATGGGCCAAACCAACACTGATTGGCGTGGACTAAGCCAACCCTAACTATTCCTTATATCTTTGTCGGTTTGGCTAAAAGGGGACTGGAGTCCATCTAGCATCTATTTAGCATTGGCTGGATGATTAGCCGATGTTCACAGACAATGCTGCCTGTGGATTTTACAGCAAACATTTTAGAGACAAACGCTTGTTGTTCTTCTAGAGACGATCCCTTTGAAAATATTATTCTTGTGGTCTTGGGGGTCTTAACTTTAAGAATTCCTACATTTTAAAACTCAACAAACATCTCTATAAATGTTTAGTACTCCTGTCTTAGCTATTGATCCTAAAAACCGTCCACTATATCAGCAATTAACTTGTATCCCTAACAACGCCACAAAGATAAAGATAAAAAGATAAAACAATTGAAACACTAAAGTATGATATTAATCCACATCTGGTTTATTTTTTTGAGTTGCAAATTGCAACTTTTCATTTTTAAACAAAAATACCAATATTTGATACTCCACTAAATGTTCAACGACTCTTAGCGTCGTTGAAAATTTAGTTTCTTGATGCATATGGCAAAGACCAAAACAAAACTAATTGTAAATCCAACAATTATAACTGCAACAATTCCTAGAAACTCATACTTGAAACCAAAGTAACTCCGCAAAAAGTCTTGTATTGGAACAATTCTTCCATTAAAATCCAAACTATCCTTTATATCTCCAAATTGTGAAGTCACCAGCCCATTTAGAGTCCAAGCTGCTGGATTTATCCAATAAAACCATCTCCACCATATAGGGATCCTCTGCGAGTCCATTTTAGAAAATTATTGAAAAGAAACAAAAAATCAATTAATTATTTGTATTGTACAAAGCTGTACAGTTAACATCAACAGAAGCTAAAACTTACTGTTTGTGGGATTAAGAATCCACAGAAGAGATTAAAGAATGAATTGAACGCACTACCGAGCAAAGCAGCTATTGCTAGGTTTGGGGTCATGGCTATTGTCATCATGCCAAAGTAGGTATAGTAAAGGAAGGTGAAGAACACGAAAAAGATGTACCAAAAAATTTTAGTGACGCTCCACTCATAACCAAGCATTGGATAAACTATAATCCCATAAACCAAAGTTTGCAGAAAATTATACGGGACTTCAATTAGAGCCTACATGAAAGAAAAGTTGAAGATTAAAAAATATAGACAATTTTTTTTACATACATGGAACTAAGTAAATAAAGACTAGTTCAATGCTTGCCTGAGAAACAGCATATGCCAATGATGAATACATTCCTGCAGCCCTTTCCCTATAAAAGACTACTCTCTCTATACCGACCAGTGGTTGCACTGAATTACAATTCCTGACACCAATAACCAAAGTAGCAGTATACAGAAAGCCCATGGCATTAAAGAAATCTTTTTGGTTTTCACTGCGATAAAAAATTCACGTTTAGAATAATTAGAAGAAAAACTTTGAAAGCCATATACAACACCTAGTAATTTCAAGTTGGTTCTTATTACATTTTGGAGGAAACTTTCCAGTACATGCTCCCAAGCAACAAGGCGACAGCGACTGTGAAGATAAACCTTATTGAATTGTACAAGGGATTGCGCCAGTAAGACCAATGTTGTTTCCATAAACAAGCCATACATTGGGTAAAAAAAGACCTCGAGTACTTCGAAGGAAAATAAAGGCACTTTGAACCAGGATATGGAGTACTTAATTCTTCAATAGTAGCTTTGTTTCTCCTATAACAAATTTTACATAAGTTTCTACTTAAATAACCTGCGCATGTATAACAATTCACAACAAAAATTGTTTTGCGCTTTTTGCAGTTATTTGCTATCTAGCATATTGTTTTCAAGTTCAATATACTTCATAAAACAGAAATACCTGTACAATTTTGAACTTCTGTACACCTCAGCAAAATTAATCTCCATTTCCACTTCTTTATCTGAACTCGTAACTTCCAACATCCAAGTTGCTGGGTTGTAGCCATCTTTAATCTTACTGACACCTTGAATTCTCTTTATGAAGAAAAGTGTGCACAAAGGTAAGTTTCATGCTACGATAGATTATAGACTTCAATTAAAAAAATATTTAGAACAATTCTACCTCAAAGTATTTAATTAAATGCGAAGAATGGCGTCCAAGTGGCCCCACATATATCTCTTGTCCTCCTCGTTTCATTAAGAAAAGCTTAATTTCATTGAAAATAAAGATCAAAATCTTTGTAAAGAAGAAAACAAACTGACCATAAATTGTTATGAATTTTTAGCTCTTCTTTACCTCGTCGAAAGATTCAAAGATATCAATGCTGGGCTGGTGAATGGTACACACAATTGTTCTTCCGGTGTCTACTATGTTCCTAACTGTTCTCATAACAATAGCTGCAGCCCTTGCATCTAGCCCAGAAGTTGGCTCATCCATGAATATGATAGAAGGAGTACCCACCAGCTCAACTGCTATAGTCAATCTTTTACGTTGTTCAGTTGAGAGACCGTTAATACCAGGGAGACCAACATATGCATCCCTTAGTGGGGTCAGCTCCACTAGCTCCATGACTTCCTCAACGAATACCTGTAACCATTGGTCAGCTCCAAACTATTCTTGCTTCCTACATTTTTTTATACGACATAATAGTTCTATCTACGAATGGCGATATTTATGCCAAGTCTGGAAATTATGCACTTAGGTACTGAAAATTTACTTGAAAATATTAAGTACATATGAATTTGAATACAACAGCTACAATTTAGAAAAATTACTTGCTCATAATCCATGTTGTGTGTCTAAATAGGCAACATAAAAGAAATCTAGTGAATCAGGTTAACAACAAATGTATCATACGTAAAAACATATACAAACTTAACATGAAAGTAGAGAGTTTTAATTAATGCATAAACAAATGTGGCAGGAAAGTCACAGATGGCAGTAAAATAGTTTGACAAAAATAATATATAGGTAGAAAGATGGGTGTGACAGTCGACATATTATGTATATAGAAAATCATAAACAGCAGGATATTCAAATGCCAACCTTCCTAGTATCTGTATTGATTTCCGCTGGCAATCGGAGCCACGCTGAATAGAGTAGGGATTCATAGACAGTAATATGAGGAGAGTGTATATCATTTTGTTCACAGTATCCTGAAATTCTTGCAAAGGTTTCTTGCTTTTTGGGATACCCAGAAATTGTGATGTTTCCGGTAATATATCCCCCAGTTTTTCTACCAGCAAGTACATCCATCAAAGTTGTTTTTCCGGCACCAGTGACACCCATTAGTGCAGTGAGAACACCTGGTCTAAAAGCTCCACTGACACCATTCAAAAGAACCAACTTATCTTCAAGGACACCCTGACTCCTCATTTCCTTCAAGTTTGAAACATGGTTTGAATGAAACTCATTCAAAAATTAAGAACTGAGAGTGGAATGCAAACCTTTTTCATTTGAATATATATATATGTTACCTGAGGCATGTCTACAGAATATGAGACTTCATCAAAGGTTATATAATGTGGTTCAAAAGGAAGAACCATTCCGCTTTTACTTCGACCATTCTCGTCACTGCTTTGAGATTGTTCTGATTTCACAACCTGATGCTTCTCAATTGCTGCAAAATTAGTTTGCAATATTAATTCATATTTTAGGTTCATTTTTGTTACAAAATATTCTAATTTATGTAAAGAAACTCACGATTTAAGTATGTTAGAGCAAGAATGTAACCCAAGTTGAACAATAATGTATATCCAATTAATGCCCCGAAACATATCCAATAGAAGTACGACTCTGTAAAGAACCCACGGGATTTCAAAACATCAACTCCTAGCGGGTTTGTTGAGTTAGGAAGAACCTTTCAAAAGAAAACATGTATCCAGTCATCAGACTATATTTTTATCAGATATAGAAAATGTAGATGTAGAGCATTGCAGAGCATACATGTCTCCATGTCTTCCCTAGGAACTCGTTATTCACTAAGCCATTTTGTGCATACATTATAGGCGATATCCAGAATCCCCATATCCACCCTTTTTTCATATCATCTGAAACCAAAAATCAAAAAAGGTGGGAAGTTATTGTTATTCTAAATTCTAACAATAATATATAGGAGAAACATTAACTTTAACTACTTCAACCTATGAACTGTAGTACCTCTCGAGAGGGCCAGACCACTCATGGCAACAAGGAAGCATAATATAAATGACGCTAGTGTGGTAGCCACTGTCATTTCTCTACCAACTGCTCCAAGAAATCGGGATAGTCCAGTACCCATTTGGTTAATAAGTATGAGAAGAAGGAATTGCCTAAATAGTCTATAATCATACACAAAAAGATACTGTTAATTACACATTAGGGTTCAAAGCCAAACTGAGTTGAAGATTACTTGACAAGTTTTACTGAATACATATTGAAAATTTTCTTTTTTACCTTCCAACTTCAGGATCATAACCGACGGTAAAATAGGTGAGGACTGTCCAAACAACTGCTTCAACAATTGTTATGGGGATTTTAAGGATCCAGGAAGGAATACCATATGCCCAAGAAGGGTAGAAGAGCATGTCTCTGTGCTTGTAAAACACAGGAAGCCTCACAACAGTCATCGAAAGATCAGCAAATCCATTAAATATAAGCACCATATTTCCAAAGAACAATGCACCGGCATAAATGCCCCCATCAATCACTGAATCGTGGTGCATTTCAGTTCGGAGAAAAACTGTCATGGTAACGATAGCCATCACAGCAAGCTTAAAGAAGGAGAAATGCATTAGTAATAGAGTAGCAAGTACATAGTTTATAGTTTATACATTAGTAATAGAGTAGCAAGTACATAGTTGTTAGAACCTACTTGGCAAAGTTTGAATTTATATGTAAATGAATTGCGCTTCATGAGTAAAAGTTCTCTTGATAAGCAAGCTTTGAACAATTCCCACTTTCCAGTTCCATACTTGTTGGTCGCCAAAGCAGCTGGGTGGCTTTCAGACTTGTCAAATTGAGTAACAAGTTCATTACAAAGGTTTCTCCCAACATGAAATGACTCAAATGCCTCCGCAAACTCCTTAGGTGTCACAAATCTATAAGGTTTCCCTCTTTCTGCCCAATATTGCTCCTGATCTTTCATTGATGTCACCTAAAGCATAATGGTCAAAATTATATAGTTAACATTCACTCATATCCATATTGATTTGTAGTAGAAAGAAATAAAGTTACAATTACTTCTTAGATTGTAGAATGAAGTAAAGTTACGCTTACTTCTTGTAAAAAGTCTGCCACAGATTTTCTTTTAGGACACATGAAACCTAATGAAGCAAAAAATTGAAGCACGTGTTCACAAGGACCCTGGTACACAATGTACCCCTCAGAGAGTAGAATAATGTCGTCAAAAAGATCGTAAGTCTCTGGTGGTGGCTGCAAGAGTGAGATAACAGCAGTTCCATTGAGATGGTGGACAGACTGCTTCACTGATTGCACAACTTGAAAAGTTGTCGAGCTATCCAAACCAGTAGATATTTCATCCATGAAAAGAGCCTTAGCTGTTCCTACTAGCATCTCCCCTGTATTAATACATTCAAAAGATTTGCTCATCGTCACTCTATTATGGTGAATCATGATGTATACCTCAATGTTGAAATAAGTCTGGTTTACCTGTCGTAACCCGTTTCCTTTGTCCTCCAGAGACACCTCTTAACATTGCATTTCCCACCACAGTATCTGCACAGGTCTCTAGTCCCAAAATCTGAACATATAAAGCAAGTAAAACTATAAATTATTTGTTGCTAGTATTTTATAAAGATCAGTGAAAGTTGAGTGTATGAAATTTTACCTTTAAGTAATAATCTATTACGAAATTTGATTTCTGGCCCCCAGTTGCAATAGCCTAAGCATATTATCAAGTCACAAGTTCATCCACTGTGTTATTATTAATTTTATTTAAAAATAGGAAAAGTAAAAGATGTTGTGTTGTTTGTTACCTTCATAAAGACATCAATATCTGGATCAGGGATAATATTTCTCTCTTTTTCTCTTCTAGACACCTCTTCTAGCAGATCTGCATTTTACCAATTATATTTTCTAATCAACATGGAATCATGTTTTCAATTTTTAGGTGTTTAAAGATTGCATCACATCGAGATGAAACATTGAGCAAAAGACTCAATGTCGTGTACTAACCATATCTAAGTCCAACACCTTGGAATCTAGCTGAGAATTCCAAAGTTTCTCTAACTGTCAATTCTCCAATGTGAAGATCGTTTTGACTGACATAAGCAGCAGTTCTTTGAGGTACAAACTCATTCATCTCATGACCATTATAAGTCACCTTCCCAGAGAACTGATAAAGAAAATAAAGATTGTTAGCTAGCTAGAAATCCAAATTGGAAAATATAATTAAATAACATGTTTTCATTTGTCTTAAGTTACCTTTAGCTTGGGATCGAGTTTTCCAGCCAAGGCCAAAAGGAATGTTGTTTTTCCAGAACTTGGAGGGCCTAACAGCAATGTCATCCTGGAGATATATATTAGCAAATGTAAGTATATTAAATTAAATACATTTGATACATATCATATATACTTGGATACATATATATACTTGTAATACATGCTCATTGTTACCTGCCAGGCTTTATTATTCCACTAACATTCTTGAGAATGTTCACTTGTTGTCTTCTTTTTCTTAGTATATAGTTTAATGGAGCCTTTGAAATTCCAAAACAGAAAAGATAAGGGAATTAGTATATCAGAGTTTCTCCATAAATAAATAAGGTATTAACAAGCTGTAAACTGTTGGTGTTCACAGTTATTACTCACCTCTACCATATCAAGTACGTAATTAGTGAGGTTAGGCGAAGCTCTCTTTCCTACGTGAACTTCTGCTTTGATCTTCATGTGCTCAAATCGTACTTCGATTGTAGGCATCTTAATTCCAACTCTGGGATGTCGTGAATGAGCGCAAGGTGAAAGCGAAAACATTAGTGCATCTTTTTGATTTAGGAGTAAACAACAATAACAATAAAACTTAAATACAGTTTAGTCTTCTGCCTCATTTGAGACTTTTTGGTCACTCAGTTTTTAAAATGTATTCCCATCTATACACTAGAGTCTGATTTTTGTTACACACATCTCAATTGTTTCATCGTCAAAAGTTCAGTCTCAAAAAGCTTATGTGGAAAAAAATACAGAGGACATTCTAAAAAGTGTAGTCAAAATCGTACATGTCGAAATAGAGTCAAAAATTGTAAATGAGACAAATTATAGGGATCAAAATTATACTCAAACCTAACAATTAATAATATAAATATGAGTAGAAATGTTACCTGTTAACGCGGTCCCTGAATTTCAATAATAATTTCTCATTGTCAATATCAGCAATTCTCACTAACCTTTCTAGCAGATATTTCCTTTCTTGCAACCCAAGTTCATGTACATCAATTTCACTAACCTCTCCTTCAGGGGTAATCAACAAACCTCTCCTCAAACGTGTAACAGTTGGAAGCCTCTGAATTGCAGCCCATTTCAAAGCCTCTTCATCATCATTGTCCTCCCTATTAACAGAGTTAGGGAAGATATTATCCTCCTCACCGCTAATCCTTAGTGATGATGAACTGTCAAACTCGAAACTTCTCTTGCTTCCTCTGAATCTTCCCTCAACATCAATACCACTCTCCATTTTCAATTCTGACAAACAATCACAATTTTCTTTCTTACTGAATGCTCAACAACACAAGTTTGTTTGTATGATATACATATAAGATGCACATATAAATAGGATTTTTTTTTTAACACTTCTAGAGGATGCAGTTTAGCATGTATGTATGATTCATTTTTTGTGTTGTTTCTTATTGTCTGTTATTTCTTGATTTTGTTTACATTTTAGCTTTTTAAAAAAATCCATATCCATTGTATATCTATTATTTTCCATTTTTTTTTTACAAATGCACCCTAGTTTGCCTTTTTTTACTGTGATTTGAACAATGTTTCTTCAAAAGTTTATGATATCTAACATTTTATTTTATTTTTTTTCAAGACATTTTATTTTTATTATAGTCTAAGTTTGGTCAACAAAAAAATAATTTCATTTTTTGTGAAATTTTATTTTTTGGGTCATGCTATATTGACTACATTTCCATAAAAAAAATATTGACCACACAAACTTTAAGATAAAATACACTAGTTAGTATATTTCTTATTTTTTTTGTTTTATGTGAAATTTTATTTTTTGGGTCATGTTATATTGACTACATTTCCATAAAAAAAAAATTGACTACACAAACTTTAAGATAGCTAGTCGCCACCCCGTGCGTTGCACGGGTTTTGTGGAACGCCATATATATTTGGCACAAATTTTTGTAAGCAATAAAAATTATTATTTTCTCGTGAAATATAAATTTATCAGTAATAACTTATAACAATGATTTTAAAACTTTTATTAGCGATTAAAAATGTCATCTCCATGTAAATTATTGTAATAGTGATTTTAAAACGTTTCTCGGTGATAAAATCGTCATCTCCCCGTTCTAATAGTGATTTTAAAACTTTTATCAGCATTAAAAATTTTCATCTTCCAATGAATTATAAATTTTTATTAGTAATAACTTGTAATAGTGAATGAATTTGAACTAAAGTTAGTTCAAATACACCCATAAAGTGATGAGCGTTTTATTTGTATGTATCACTAATCTAGGTAGGATGCCAAGAGTTTGAATTTCTAGGTGATATAATAGTGATTTAAAACTTTTATTAGAGATTAAAAATGTCATCTTCCTGTGAACTAAAATTTTGTATCAACAATAGTTTGTAATAGTGATTTTAAATTTTTTATCAACGATACTATTTGAGAATACATAGATTATTATTTGAGAGGCCAAAAATTTAAATGTTCACTATATAGTGTTATTGCATGCATTTTGATTAGTGGTTTCTTATGCTAAGTGACACGTTTTATTTAAGGAACAAAAAAAGATATGGATTAGTTTTGTTTTTCTTCTTAAAAACCAAACTTCTTGAAATCTCATAGCAATGACAAAACAATCATATAGCAGTAGCAACTTTGGCTTGAAATTTGGAAATAACAACATGAATATCATATAGATACAAATTAAAGTATTGTTGAGAAGTGCTTTTAAAGATTAAGCCAAATTTTGATACTTACCCCCAAGTTTTTTAAGCTAGTAGTAACATCCTCTTGTTGCTGCTGAAGAGTGTTCCTGACTACTGAAGAGTGGTCATGGCTACACGCACACCTTTTGCACATTTAAAAAAGTTCAAACTGTAACACTCATGTTTAACCTATCAGAAAAAGTATTTAGCAAAAAATAATTTCAACAAACCAGTTATCAGAGTCAGAAATAATACATATAGACATAGTTAAAAGCATAAGTTCAACATTTGCAATCAAAATTGGCTCAGTTTGCCCAGAAAATTGAAATTTGGGGAATTTAAAAGTTAAAAGCATGAAATTAAAATTTTAGGAATTGAAATTTTGGGGTTAGGGTTGATGATTTTTGGACCAGCTGAGAGGAAGAAGAAAAACGCGTGAGTGAGTGAGTGAGAGAGAGAGAAAGCAAACCGGGAGAGAGCGGCCGACAGAGAAAGAGAGAGAGGCTGTGAGTTGTGGTCGGCCGGCGAGAGAAAGAGTGGCGCGCGAAGATCCGGTTGCATGTGGAGGGTCGTGTGCGGCGGTGGCTGAACGGTGGTGAGTCGGATTTTTGTGGTGGTTGGTGATTTGGTTCTCTTTTTTCTCTGTTTTGCTTGTTCTGTTTCTTATGTTCCTGAGAGAGAGTGTGTGAGACAGAGAAAAAGAGAGTGAGAAGATGAGAGGAAGGAAGAGGGACATTAAATGAAAATTAATGTGACCAATGCATGTCACTTAGCAAGTTCAGTATTGACAAAAGATATTCATTGTCCACTCAAGCAACTAAACAATACATGTGTCAAGAAGCTACTCATTCATCTTCTTGGATGAAGACTATTGACCTTGGATCTATTTTTATTCTATTAGCTACTCTGTTGATTCTTTTCCAAACAAGAGAAAACCGGAAAAGGTTCTACATCTTGTGGAAAAATTGGTGTAGTAGCAGTCAGATCTAGAGATATAAAGTTACATATATATTTTAATTGAGGCTGTAAATGTGATCGCAGTATCTACAAATTTATAGCGTTGATCACATCAAAATAATTAATTAAATCCGCACTATATCAAACTTTTTAAAATATATTACTATATTGAATTTTTTAACATGAATTCACACAACTTTTTTTTATCAAGTTGAGATAATTGACAAATAACTTAAAGACACGTATTAACATTTTTCTTATACCTGAATTCCTCAAACACTTATTTTTTTGTTTGTCCAATTATATAGTTTTATTTTTAACGTGTTAAATAGTTAGAGGACAAAATTGTAATTAAACGTCATAATTTCCACGAATTATCTTCTACCACCACCGTGTTACCTTAACAATGGCGAAAACCGCCGCCGCACCCATGTAGTTAAACTCCAATGAGGCTCATCAGTCTTCTTCTCCCACAACTGAAGCTCAACATTGTTTGCTGGGAAGCACAATGCTCCAATATATGAGCTTATCTTCAAAGTACCAAATACATTCAACTTATCTTGCTTTTCACAATTGTTTCGTTTCTCAATTTTATTCTTTATGTTAATTTAGGTTTTTTTATGGGGAGGTTTTGATGTATTGGAATATTATAATTTGTTGAAATTTTAATAAATAGGTTTAATGGAAGTAAAAAAATTGAAATTGGAAATTAGGTTCCTATTTTTGGCATTTTTTCTAATTGCTATGTTTTGTGGATTGAGAATAATAAATCATTTTAGTTGTATATAATCAACTCATGACAGTTATTTGTTATGTATTTGTCTAGCAACAAAATTTATGGTATCTTACCATGAATTGTTCTTAATTGCCTGTTGTAGAAGATATTCATATTTTTGTCAAATCTGTTGTGCTCATATATATACATATATATGATTATAATTACTATCATTGTTTTAAGTTGTCACTCACATACCATGAATTGGTGGTCTTGCCTGTTGTAGATATTTTTATGATATGGACGGGAGAATTGTCAGCTCGGGCTTGTGGGACGTTGCTAGTAAGTTCGCACTTCATATTCTTTCTTGTTTTTATGCACTGTCTGTGTCTCTTTAAAGTCTTTAAGTTTCGCTTATCTTTGATAAGCAAGTCTGACAATGAAAACATTTTATGTGGGCTTGGCCAACACCTTACTTAGAGTGGGATAAATAAACGATGACTAGCATGGGCCAAACCAACACTGATTGGCGTGGACTAAGCCAACGCTAACTATTCCTTATATCTTCGTCGGTTTGGCTAAAAGGGGACTGGAGTCCATCTAGCGTCTATTTAGCATTGGCTGGATGATTAGCCGATGTTCACAGACAATGCTGCCTGTGGATTTTACAGCAAACATGTTAGAGACAAACGTTTGTTGTTCTTCTAGAGCTGATCCCTTTGAAAATATTATTCTTGTTGTCTTGGGGGGGGTCTTAACTTTAAGATTTCATACATTTTAAAACTCAACAAACATCTCTTTAAATGGTTAGTACTCCTGTCTTAGCTATTGATCCTAAAAACCGTCCACTATATCAGCAATTAACTTGTATCCCTAACAACGCCACAAAGATAAAGATAAAAAGAAAAAACAATTGAAACACTAAAGTATGATATTAATCCACATCTGGTTTATTTTTTTAGAGTTGCAAATTGCAACTTTTCATTATTAAACAAAAATACCAATATTTGATTCTCCACTAAATGTTCAACGACTCTTAGCGTCGTTGAAAATTTAGTTTCTTGATGCATATGGCAAAGACCAAAACAAAACTAATTGTAAATCCAACAATTATAACTGCAACAACTCCTAGAAACTCATACTTGAAACCAAAGTAACTCCGCAAAAAGTCTTGTATTGGAACAATTCTTCCATTAAAATCCAAACTATCCTTTATATCTCCAAATTGTGAAGTCACCAGCCCATTTAGAGTCCAAGCTGCTGGATTTATCCAATAAAACCATCTCCACCATATAGGGATCCTCTGCGAGCCCATTTTTGAAAATTATTGAAAAGAAACAAAAAATCAATTAATTATTTGTATTGTACAAAGCTGTGCAGTTAACATCAACAGAAGCTAAAACTTACTGTTTGTGGGATTAAGAATCCACAGAAGAGATTAAAGAATGAATTGAACGCACTACCGAGCAAAGCAGCTATTGCTAGGTTTGGGGTCATGGCTATTGTCATCATGCCAAAGTAGGTATAGTAAAGAAAGGTGAAGAACACGAAAAAGATGTACCAAA
The DNA here is from genome assembly GCA_030408175.1 of Trifolium repens. Classification (NCBI taxonomy): domain Eukaryota; kingdom Viridiplantae; phylum Streptophyta; class Magnoliopsida; order Fabales; family Fabaceae; genus Trifolium; species Trifolium repens. The sequence goes on from CP125848.1 coordinate 48,621,671, forward strand.
AAATTTTAGTGACGCTCCACTCATAACCAAGCATTGGATAAACTATAATCCCATAAACCAAAGTTTGCAGAAGATTATATGGGACTTCAATTAGAGCCTACATGAAAGAAAAGTTGAAGATTAAAAAATATAGACAATTTTTTTTACATACATGGAACTAAGTAAATAAAGACTAGTTCAATGCTTGCCTGAGAAACAGCATATGCCAATGATGAATACATTCCTGCAGCCCTTTCCCTATAAAAGACTACTCTCTCTATACCGACCAGTGGTTGCACTGAATTACAATTCTTGACACCAATAACCAAAGTAGCAGTATACAGAAAGCCCATGGCATTAAAGAAATCTTTTTGGTTTTCACTGCGATAAAAAATTCACGTTTAGAATAATTAGAAGAAAAACTTTGAAAGCCATATACAACACCTAGTAATTTCAAGTTGGTTCTTATTACATTTTGGAGGAAACTTTCCAGTACATGCTCCCAAGCAACAAGGCGACAGCGACTGTGAAGATAAACCTTATTGAATTGTACAAGGGATTGCGCCAGTACGACCAATGTTGTTTCCATAAACAAGCCATACATTGGGTAAAAAAAGACCTCGAGTACTTCGAAGGAAAATAAAGGCTCTTTGAACCAGGATATGGAGTGCTTAATTCTTCAATAGTAGCTTTGTTTCTCCTATAACAAATGTCACATAAGTTTTTACTTAAATAACCTGCGCATGTATAACAATTCACAACAAAAATTGTTTTGCGCTTTTTGCAGTTATTTGCTATCCAGCATATTCTTTTCAAGTTCAATACTTCACAAAACAGAAAATACCTGTACAATTTTGAACTTCTGTACACCTCAGCAAAATTAATCCCCATTTCCACTTCTTTATCAGAACTCGTAACTTCCAACATCCAAGTTGCTGGGTTGTAGCCATCTGTAATCTTACTGACACCTTGAATTCTCTTTATGAAAAAAAGTTTGCACAAAGGTAAGTTTCATGCTACGATAGATTATAGATGTAAAACATAGACTTCAATTCAAAAATTATTTAGAATAATTCTACCTCAAAGTATTTAATTAAATGCGAAGAATGGCGTCCGAGTGGCCCCACATATATCTCTTGTCCTCCTCGTTTCATTAAGAAAAGCTTAATTTCATTGAAAATAAAGATCAATATCTTTGTAAAAGAAGGAAACAAACTGAAAATAAATTGTTATGAATTTTTAGCTCTTCTTGTTTACCTCGTCGAAAGATTCAAAGATATCAATGCTGGGCTGGTGAATGGTACAGACAATTGTTCTTCCGGTGTCTACTATGTTCCTAACTGTTCTCATAACAATAGCTGCAGCTCTTGCATCTAGCCCAGAAGTTGGCTCATCCATGAATATGATAGAAGGATTACCCACCAGCTCAACTGCTATAGTCAATCTTTTACGTTGTTCAGTTGAGAGACCGCTAATACCAGGGAGACCAACATATGCATCCCTTAGTGGGGTCAGCTCCACTAGCTCCATGACTTCCTCAACGAATACCTGTAACCATTGGTCAGCTCCAAATTATTCTTGATTCCAACATTATTTTATAGGACATAATAGTTCTATCTACGAATGGCGATATTTATGCCAAGTCTGGAAATTATGCACTTAGGTACTTAAAATTTACTTGAAAATATTAAGTACATATGAATTTGAATACAACAGCAACAATTGAGAAAAATTACTTGCTCATAATCCATGTTGTGTGCCTAAATAGGCAACTTAAAAGAAATCTGGTGAATCAGGTTAACAACAAATGTATCATACGTAAAAACATTTAAGAACTTAACATGAAAGTAGAGAGTTTTAATTAATGTATAAACAAATATGGCAGGAAAGTCACAGATGGCAGTAAAATAGTTTGACAAAAATAATATATAGGTAGAAAGATGGGTGTGACTGTCAACATATTATGTATATAGAAAATCATAAACAGCAGGATATTCAATTGCCAACCTTCCTAGTTTCTTTATTGATTTCCGCTGGCAATCGGAGCCATGCTGAATAGAGTAGGGATTCATAGACAGTAATATGAGGAGAGTGTATATCATTTTGTTCACAGTATCCTGAAATTCTTGCAAAGGTTTCTTGCTTTTTGGGATACCCAGAAATTGTGATGTTTCCGGTAATATATCCCCCAGTTTTTCTACCAGCAAGTACATCCATCAAAGTTGTTTTTCCGGCACCTGTGACACCCATTAGTGCAGTGAGAACACCTGGTCTAAAAGATCCACTGACACCATTCAAAAGAACCAACTTATTTTCAAGTACACCCTGACTCCTCATTTCCTTCAAGTTTAAAACATGGATTGAATGAAATTCATTTAAAAATTAAGAACTGAGAGTGGAATGCAAACCTTTTTCATTTGAAACAAATAAAATAATATATATATATATATATATATATATATATATATATATATATATATATATATATATATATATTACCTGAGGTATGTCTACAGAATATGAGACTTCATCAAAGGTTATACAATGTGGTTCAAAAGGAAGAACCATTCCGCTTTTACTTCGACCATTCTCGTCACTGCTTTGAGGCTGCTCTGATTTCACAGCCTGATGCTTCTCAATTGCTGCAAAATTAGTTTGCAATATTAATTCATATTTCAAGTTCATTTTTGTTACAAAATATTCTAATTTATGTAAAGAAACTCACGATTTAAGTATGTCAGAGCAAGAATGTAAGCCAAGTTGAACAATAATGTATATCCAATTAATGCCCCGAAACATATCCAATAGAAGTACGACTCTGTAAAGAACCCACGGGATTTCAAAACATCAACTCCTAGCGGGTTTGTTGAGTTAGGAAGAACCTTTCAAAAGAAAACATGTATCCAGTCATGAGACTATATTTTTATCAGATATAGAAAATGTAGATGTAGAACTTTGCAGAGCATACATGTCTCCATGTCTTCCCTAGGAACTCGTTATTCACTAAGCCATTTTGTGCATACATTATAGGCGATATCCAGAATCCCCATATCCACCCTTTTTTCATATCATCTGAAACCAAAAATCAAAAAAGGTGGGAAGTTATTGTTATTCTAAATTCTAACAATAATATATAGGAGAAACATTAACTTTAACTACTTCAACCTATGAACTGTAGTACCTCTCGAGAGGGCCAGACCACTCATGGCAACAAGGAAGCAAAATATAAATGACGCTAGTGTGTTAGCCACTGTCATTTCTCTACCAACTGCTCCAAGAAATCGGGATAGTCCAGTACCCATTTGGTTAATAAGTATAAGAAGAAGGAATTGCCTAAATAGTCTATAATCATACACAAAAAGATACCGTTAATTACACATTAGGGTTCAAAGCCAAACTGAGTTGAAGATTACTTGACAAGTTTTACTGAATACATATTGAAAATTTTCTTTTTTACCTTCCAACTTCAGGATCATAACCGACGGTAAAATAGGTGAGGACTGTCCAAACAACTGCTTCAACAATTGTTATGGGGATTTTAAGGATCCAGGAAGGAATACCATATGCCCAAGAAGGGTAGAAGAGCATGTCTCTGTGCTTGTAAAACACAGGAAGCCTCACAACAGTCATCGAAAGATCAGCAAATCCATTAAACATAAGCACCATATTTCCAAAGAACAATGCACCGGCATAAATGCCCCCATCAATCACTGAATCGTGGTGCATTTCAGTCCGGAGAAAAACTGTCATGGTAACGATAGCCATCACAGCAAGCTTAAAGATGGAGAAATGCATTAGTAATAGAGTAGCAAGTACATAGTTTATAGTTTATACATTAGTAATAGAGTAGCAAGTACATAGTTGTTAGAACCTACTTGGCAAAGTTTGAATTTATATGTAAATGAATTGCGCTTCATGAGTAAAAGTTCTCTTGATAAGCAAGCTCTGAACAATTCCCACTTTCCAGTTCCATACTTGTTGGTCGCCAAAGCAGCTGGGTGGCTTTCAGACTTGTCAAATTGAGTAACAAGTTCATTACAAAGGTTTCTCCCAACATGAAATGACTCAAATGCCTCCGCAAACTCCTTAGGTGTCACAAATCTATAAGGCTTCCCTCTTTCTGCCCAATATTGCTCCTGATCCTTCATCGATGTCACCTAAAGCATAATGGTCAAAATTATATAGTTAACATTCACTCATATCCATATTGATTTGTAGTAGAAAGAAATAAAGTTACAATTACTTCTTAGATTGTAGAATGTAGAAAGAAGTAAAGATACACTTACTTCTTGTAAAAAGTCTGCCACAGATTTTCTTTGAGGACACATGAAACCTAATGAAGCAAAAAATTGAAGCACGTGTTCACAAGGACCCTGGTACACAATGTGCCCCTCAGAGAGTAGAATAATGTCGTCAAAAAGATCGTAAGTCTCTGGTGGTGGCTGCAAGAGTGAGATAACAGCAGTTCCATTGAGATGGTGGACAGACTGCTTCACTGATTGCACAACTTGAAAAGTTGTCGAGCTATCCAAACCAGTAGATATTTCATCCATGAAAAGAGCCTTAGCTGTTCCTACTAGCATCTCCCCTGTATTAATACATTCAAAAGATTTGCTCATCGTCACTCTATTATGGTGAATCATGATGTATACCTCAATGTTGAAATAAGTCTGGTTTACCTGTCGTAACCCGTTTCCTTTGTCCTCCAGAGACACCTCTTAACATCGCATTTCCCACCACAGTATCTGCACAGGTCTCTAGTCCCAAAATCTGAACATATAAAGCAAGTAAAACTATAAATTAATTGTTGCTAGTATTTTATAAAGATCAGTGAATGTTGAGTGTATGTAATTTTACCTTTAAGTAATAATCTATTACAAAATTTGATTTCTGGCCCCCAGTTGCAATAGCCTAAGCATATTATCAAGTCAGAAGTTCATCCACTTTGTTATTATTAATTTTATTTGAAAATAGAAAAAGTAAAAGATGTTGTGTTGTTTGTTACCTTCATAAAGACATCAATATCTGGATCAGGGATAATATTTCTCTCTTTTTCTCTTCTAGATACCTCTTCTAGCATATCTGCATTTTACCAATTATATTTTCTAATCAACATGGAATCATGTTTTTAATTTTTAGGTGTTTCAAGATTGCATCGCATCGAGATGAAACATTTAGCAAAAGACTCAATGTCGTGTACTAACCATATCTAAGTCCAACACCTTGGAATCTAGCTGAGAATTCCAAAGTTTCTCTAACTGTCAATTCTCCAATGTGAAGATCGTTTTGACTGACATAAGCAGCAGTTCTTTGAGGTACAAACTCATTCATCTCATGACCATTATAAGTCACCTTCCCAGAGAACTAATAATGAAATTAAAGATTGTTAGCTAGCTAGAAATCCAAATTGGAAAATATAATTAAATAACATGTTTTCATTTGTTTTAAGTTACCTTTAGCTTGGGATCGAGTTTTCCAGCCAAGGCCAAAAGGAGTGTTGTTTTTCCAGAACTTGGAGGGCCTAACAGCAATGTCATCCTGGAGATATATAGATTAGCAAATGTAAGTATATTAAATTAAATTAAATATATTTGATACATATATATACTTGTAATACATACTCATTGTTACCTGCCAGGCTTTATTATTCCACTAACATTGTTGAGAATGTTCACTTGTTGTCTTCTTCTTCTTAGTATATAGTTTAATGGAGCCTTTGAAATTCCAAAAAAGAAAAGATAAGGGAATTAGTATATCAGAGTTTCTCCATCAATAAATAAGGTATTGACAACCTGTAAACTGTTGGTGTTCAATGTTATTACTCACCTCTACCATATCAAGTACGTAATTAGTGAGGGTAGGTGAAGCTCTCTTTCCTACGTGAACTTCTGCTTTGATCTTCATGTGCTCAAATCGAACTTCAATTGTAGGCATCTTAATTCCAACTCTGGGATGCCGTGAATGAGCGCAAGGTGAAAGCGAAAACATTAGTGCATCTTTATGATGTAGGAGAAAACAACAACAATAACAATAAAACTTAAATACAGTTGTAGTCTTCTGCCTCATTTTCAACTTTTTGGTCACTCAGTTTTTAAAACGTCTTCCCACCTATACACTAGAGTCTGATTTTTGTTGATGTGATTGATCATATAATTATGTGAAAATTTAACTGATGAATTTGAAAATGAGTTATTAGGCGAGAATTCACTTATATCAAATTTGATTGCTTGTGTGGTATAGAGTAGGTGTATATTTTGATGAAATAGAAATCAAATGTCAAGTGAGAATCCAATTAGATAGTAATAGTATCATGTCATAAACGGAGTTGTTTCACACATCTCACTTGTTTCATCGTCAAAAGTTCAGTCTCAAAAAGCATATGTCGAAAAAAATACAGAGTACATTCTAAAAAGTGTAGTCAAAATCGTACATGTCAAAATAGATTCAAAATTTGTAAATGAGACAAATTATAGGGATCAAAATTATACTTAAACCTAACCATTAATAATATACATATGAGTAGCAATGTTACCTGCTAACGCGTTCCCTGAATTTCAATAATAATTTCTCATTGTCAATATCAGCAATTCTCACTAATCTTTCTAGCAGATATTTCCTTTCTTGCAACCCAAGTTCATGTACATCAATTTCACTAACCTCTCCTTCAGGGGTAATCAACAAACCTCTCCTCAAACGTGTAACAGTTGGAAGCCTCTGAATTGCAGCCCATTTCAAAGCCTCTTCATCATCATTGTCCTCCCTATTAACAGAGTTAGGGAAGATATTATCCGCCTCACCGCTAATCCTTAGTGATGTTGAACTGTCAAACTTGAAACTTCTCTTGCTTCCTCTGAATCTTCCCTCAACATCAATACCACTCTCCATTTTCAATTCTGACAAACAATCACAATTTTCTTTCTAACTGAATGCTCAACAACATAAGTTTGTTTGTATGCTATACATATAAGATGCACATATAAATAGGATTTTTTTTTAACACTTCTAGAGGATGCAGTTTAGCATGTATGTATGATTCATTTTTTGTGTTGTTTCTTATTGTCTGTTATTTCTTGATTTTGTTTACATTTTAGCCTTTTTAAAAAATCCATTTCCATTGTATACCTATTGTTTCCATTTTTTTTTTTATTTTTTTTACAAATGCACCCTTGTTTGCCTTTTTTACTGTGATTTGAACAATGTTTCTTCAAAAGTTTATGATATCTAACATTTTATTTTATTTTTTTTCAAGACATTTTATTTTTATTATAGTCTAAGTTTGGTCAACAAAAAAATAACTTCAGTTTTATGTGAAATTTTATTTTTTGGGTCATGTTATATTGACTACATTTCCATAAAAAAAATATTGACTACACAAACTTTAAGATGATTTTACTATATGTTAGTACCCTAAATACACTAGTTAGTATATTTCTTTTTTTTTTTTTTTGTTTTATGTGAAATTTTATTTTTTGGGTCATGTTGTATTGACTACATTTCCATAAAAAAAATATTGACTACACAAACTTTAAGATAATTTTACTATATTTTAGTACCCTAAATACACTAGTTTGTATATTTCTTTTTTTTTACCAAACTTAGACTACTATTTTCTTGACCAAAAAACTTCACTCTTTTCTTCTTTTTTTTTCAAAAACTTAACTTTTTTGACTAAAAGAATATCTTTCTTCATGAATACTGAAGATTCTGTTTTAAAGATATGTACGTCCCCTTAAACTACTAACTCAATTTTTTGACTTAATTTAATGCTAATCTTAAAACTATAATACTATTATGAGATTATTAAACCCAATTTAACTTTAAATTTGACCTTTTGGGATGTCTACATACTCCCTTCGGTCTCGAATATAAGCAACAAAACAAAAAAATTGAAAGTCTCAAATATAAGCAAAAGTTACAACATTTATTATGAACATATAATAATTACACTGTTTTGTTCGGTTTCCAACATAACTTTACTTTATTCCACCAATCCATGCAACTACTAATATCATAAACAAACCCAAATAATACACTTTATCCATTTTCTTAAAGAGTGTGCTTTTTTTATTTTTGCTTACATACAAGACTAGAGGGAGTACATTACAATATTATTTGCCTTCTTGTAGAAAGAAAAAAAAATTATTTAAATAAAAAAATCAAGATATTTTTTTAAGGGAAAATGCTGAAGAGTGCCCCGGTGCACTAGTTAAAAACATAAATAAGGAAATTATATCTTGAAACTCGTGCATTCAATACATTGAAAGTGTAAAAAGTTGTCTTTATCAATATTAACTTTGTGTTTTATTTCTACTTTTTTAATAGGAAATAAGTATTAGGTTATTAGTTTTATATTATGTCATTTTACATTTTAAGCCCTTGTGGTTGTATTTAAAGGCATTGTGTTTTTTTTTAATCTACCCCTTGATAATTTAGGGGTATTTATCCAACAAGTAATGAGAACGTGAAATAAAAGTTGGAGTATTGGTGACTGTATTTGGAAAATTGGTGACTGTCGGAGATTGAGAATATGGAAATACATTTGGTTGCCGGATATGAAGCTCATTACATCCAGACACAACAACTTCCCTTTATTTGATGATGCTTTTGTTATGGAGTTGATTGATGTGGAGACCAAACAATGTGTGCCTATCGTTTGATACTCTAGCTTGGAATTGGGATACAGATGGTGTTTAAAGGGGACTGGCTGGAACCAGTTCGTTTGGTTGACGAAGCAATGTCCTTTGTCCGAGAATTGAATGAAGCAAATCCTTTAAGAAGGGGACGTGTTGCTCTTCCTTCAACCACACCACGCCTTTGGCTTTGGTTTCAGGCCCTTCTTGATGTTGGATGCAATACGGATGACCCAACTGTTTGCGATATTGTGCTAAAAAACCAACATTGTCACGACGTTCAGTGCCTGATAACATTGCGGTGGATCCATTCATGGCTGAAGCGTTAGGAATTCACTGGGCAATCCTGTTTGTTCATGCTCACGGGTTACAATCTGTTTCCATTTTTTTCTGATGCCGCAAATGTGGTTGATTGTATTGCCAGCAAGGTGAAGTTAGCAGCTATTGAGATGGTTTTTCATGATTGTAGGGAATTGTTGTCTTGTTTGCCAAATGTTAGTGTCATGTTTGTTAATAGAGATCAAAATGTTGATGCTCATAACTTGGCAGCTACCAATGATTCTGTTGTTTCAAATTATACAGTTAATCCTTCATAGTGCATTTTTATTATTTTTGTTTCTTGGTTTCTCATTTGAAACACTCTTCGATATTAAATACGGTTATCTATTTTAGTCGAAATTCAAATTTTGGTTCGTTACATTGTAGGAGACTGCTCTATTTCACTAGAATCAATTTTATTGATGCTTCATACCGCATTATGTCCTTATTCTAACAATTTTCAATTACTATATGAATTGTCCTGCATCAAAACCATGAAATCCATGGTTAAATTATTATTTGTTTTACTATTGTTTGTAAGTCTCTGGTCTCTACTACCATCTCATGTTAGAAAACATGGAAGGATAATAGAGAAAAGTCTAAAATGACATCATGATTTTCTATCATATATGATACTATATCATATCATTATCCAACTAATCTGATTTACTCTCCTTACTACATAATCTACAATTCTTCTCTCTACATGCCTAAACCACGCAAACATAGTTTCCACCATCAATGTAAAATGATACGTATGAGAAAAATTGGATGCAAAAGTGATTACATCAAGCTTACTTATTGGTGGTTAAACCTTCATCTCAAATAGCCTTTGCAAGCTAAAATATTCTTGAAACATGCTTAACATATCATCATAAGATAAGATGATACTTGCAAATTTTGAGATAAATTGTAGTCTCTTAATTCAAGCTGCTGATTTACAACCAGTAATATAAAGAGAGCAAAAGATAGTAAATCAGTGCTTAAAAAAAAGAATCAAAATTTGCAAATTGCTACTTAATTAAGAGAGCTTTCCACTACATAGACTCATTTGTGAGCACCAACTGTATTCTTAGCAGCATCAGCAGCATCTTGTGCATGTGCCTTCATTTGCTGACCACCCTACAACAAAAAGTGTCATAACTTACCAAATTAAATTGATTAAATTGCTGATATAGAATTGATAACTTATGTTTTTCTACTCTAATTTTTTTTTTTTTTATAATTCTATTCTCCATAAACTTGATCAAAGACAAATTTCTTTTATTTTGGCAAATGTTAGTCTTTTTTAAAGATTAATATATATATATATATAGGATAATTACATATGAATGAAAGATAAACGGGCAACAAACTATGCCGTTAACCTTTTTTGAACGGAAAAATCAATCTTCTTAATTCCACATGAATGTTAGTATTTAGTTGTTAGAAATGTTAGTGGCGGACACGAATCCACATCACCGTATGTCTCTAACCGTTATGTTCCTTCTAATAATTATTGATTATCTACAACCGGCACTTTAAATTGAAGGTATACACATTAATTTTCTGAAACTATTATCGGTATCCATATGTCATGTATGGTATTCTATGTCTAACCTCTTGGCAAGATTCATTGGCAGATCGAGCAGCATTGCTTGCCTTGTCCATCAAGTTACTTCCCTTCTCCTAAATCAACACTAACATTATATCAACCTATCATGCTAAAATAATTTAAAATGATATATACAAAAAGTTAAAAAGGCATGGATATATCCAAATACATGTTGTGACTAATAAAAACTCACTTGAGCTTGTCCCACGGCTTGGCCAGCTTGTTGGCTTGCATTCTGTGATTGATCCATATCTTTGGTTTCTCTTTGAGGATATTGAAAAATAATAATTTAACTCAACAACTGCAACTTTACTTGGTGAATATAATTCATGACTGTGTGGTGAACATATATATATATAGTTTTTCAAATTCATGAACAAAGTGATACATGTAATTATTTGCACCATTTAATGGAGATGTTTAATGCTTTAGTTTGGGCTAAAGACCAGGAAATTTTGTAATTTTTTCCTTGTGAATTGACTGTTGTTAATTAAACTACAGCTTGTTAGAAGGCTAAAACTTAGACGTTGCAATACTAAAAACAGAATGCACCTAAGATCTACCAAATTATTAATTATAACTAACAAGACTATCATTTTTTTTTCTTTTTGGTAAAGTTCGGCCGCGAGGTAAGTAAAATCTAACCAATAATTGTTTCTACCATAAATGAAACTCGGATTCTCCCCGAACAATTCGTTGTAAGAAGAGCTCATTAACCACTTGAGCTCAATATCTTATTTTTTTTTGGTACAATATATCTTGATTTTTTTAATTATAACAAGAACTTTATTCTGAATTAGGTCTAATGATGAATTTTATTTTGTCTCTCTTATTTCATCTTTTGAATAAAGTTACTATGTCCCGATGAATATTTTGCGTGCAGTTTCAAAGTTGAACTTTATTATATTTTTTACAATTGGAACCAAAAGGATCACAATTGAATAATTATTATTAATTAGTTATGAATCCATCACCATTTACCAACTTCAACATGAATATTAATAACTATAATATTGTAAAAAAAATTGTTAACTAGTATATTATAGATATGAATGTTAACTGCTAGCTACTTAGGAGTGACTAATATCAAGCAATGATTAATCTAAATCAAAATATTTGTTACACAAAGTTGATTAAACCACGAGAGTTAAAAAATTTATACATACACAGTCAAAAATTAAACCGCAAGTGCTTGACTCAAATTATAAACTGAATGAAAGTAGTTAATCATACATTGAAACCAAACAAGTCTTGGCTATTCTACAGATTTTTCTGAAAAATAAAATAAAATAAGATACCAAGAAATTTGAAACATTAGCTAGACATGTTTTCAAAAAAGTACTTAGAAATTGGATTCACATAACTTTACTCCCTGAAAAACAAGTATACCAAAATAAAACATACTAGTACTACTTTAAGATTCATACAAAGCAATAAAAAACTTGGGAGAGAATTAAGTCATACATTCTTTCAACTTGACCTACATGTTGAACATGCATCAGCACAGCAAATCAATTTACAAAACGGGTTGTAAAGATAGGTTACTCTGATAGAGTGATAGCAGTAACCATCAACCAGCGTATTTTCTAATCGGCGCAAATCATTTCCCAGAACTTTTAAAGCAATTGAGTCAACTATTTTATTGTCGAAGGAGATTAAAATATTAAATACATTGAGCAATAAATTTAAAAAAGAGAAAAGAAAAAAAAACCGCGATAGCTGTTGTATGAGAGTCATAACTATGAAAGTCATTTAAAATAAGAAACAAAACAATTTAGTAGTGTAATCAACTCATTCAGAAATCCAACCATTTCTGAAAATAGACACATGTTTCTGGAGAAATGGCGCCATTGGGTGAACATAAGGTCATTCGTTGACAAGAAAAACATGGAAAGTTGGTGTTGTTGACAGATTTCTTTTCCCCTTTAACTCCGCCCTTGCGTTTGCATATGTAACAAGTTTTGCCAACAGGAACAGATGCAAAATCACCATATCCAGTACTTGTCATCTGCATGATCTCGTCGTCCAAAATCAAAGTGTCCAAAATCTCTTTTATTTGTTTTTCAGTGATTTCGGTAGTAAAGGCTCCGCTCCTTCTACACCACTCCAAACATCCATCACATGTGGAAACTTTCTGCATAGAAATGCATTGCACACACACTTTCTTTAGAGTGTCTATAAATCCCGTATCAAGACCTCCATCACTATAAAAATGCCCGCCGGTGATTTCAGTGGAAGGCACAAATTCTGTTGCCATGTAATTCTTTCTACCTTTGTTATGAATTGTAGGAACATCCTTTACAACTTCCTTGGAAACAAGCCCCTTCAGGATTTTATTGATCACAGTAGTAGGAAGGTTTGTTTCTTTTTTTATGTCTGCTGCCGAGATCCCTATGTCTGTCTTGCTACGTATGAGGTTATAGAGTACACGCTCATCATTTGTCATGGAGGACTCAGACGACACTCTTTGTCGTTTCCGTTCAGGGGAAGAAGATTTTTTCAAACGATTCATTCCTTGCAAGAGAAAAATGTCAAAAAAATAAATGTAAAGTGACTAGAAACCTTCGACTAAAACACCAATAGACATGAATCACGATGAAATAACAAAAAGAATTGCCTATTGCAACTATGAAGCCACACTTTCGAGAATAAAAATAAACTTAAATAAGCCAATCCAAATAACATAAGAAGCACATACACTCTTCAAGTTAGGTATGTGTGTCGGACACCGGCACGACACCGACACTTACGACGGTTACACTAAATTATGTCATTTTATCAAATTATTATTGGTGTCGACATGTCAGTGTTCGTGCATCCTATAACTTTAGTGTTTGACCAGGTTAACATAAGAAGCACAAACACTCTCCAGGTTAGGTGTGTGTGTGTGTGTGGGACATCGGCACCACACCGACACTTGCAATTACACTAAATTATATGTCATTTTATCAAATTATTATCGGCGTCGGCGTGTCAGTGTCTGGAGATGTTGAGTAGAAACACAAGCATAATCCATTTTTTATCACAATGACATACCTTAACCCTTAACACCAATCATTGTAAAGCATATTATTTCAGAAACTGATCACACTCTAATTCACAATTATTTTCAAAATTGCACTAAAAAACATGATTATTATAACTAGAATGCAATAGAATTTAGGGCGCAATCAAGGAACCGAGGTGCCGAGTGGAACTCGGTGGGTTACATTTTGCAGTGGCGGTTATCGCAGCGGTAAAATCGCATCACCGCGTGCGCAAAAGAAGAGAAAAGGAAAATCGGAAAATGGAAAGGAAAAGATGGAATTACTCACTGTATCTTGTGGTCTTCCGACGACCACCGAATCCAACTGCGTTTTCCGGCGATGTTTAGTGCGACTCCAATTTGTTCGTGATTTGTGATACAAATTACACTGGCTGCATTTTCCCTTTTTTTTTTTTTCTTTTATATTTATTTATTTATATGGCACGCTTAGCTTTTGTAATTTTAGGGTTTTCTAATTATTACCTCGGACCCAAAATATTAGAACTCATTGATAATGTATATCAATGCATAATTTTAATTATGAATATCTTTAATTATCTATTAATAAAAATTATAAAAAGTGATATTTGAAAAATACTCATCGAAACAAATAAAACAAGATCTTATATGATGATATTTATATTTATAGACTTTTAAAAAAATACGGTCAAAACAAAACATATAAATAGTGCATTTTATCAAATGAGTTCTTATAAAATACTCCCTCCGTTTCTTTTTAATTGTCTTTTATTATCTTATTTAATGTTTCTATTTAATTGTCATTTTTGTATTTTATGGGTATGATTTGTCAATTATACCCTTTTTCAATTGCTCTTATCTTTTTCCATAAAACCAATTAATGTTATATATTTGGAAAACTAAATCTTTTTTTTTTGTTGGTACATAACATATTAACTTTTGTTTTTTTGTACATAATATATTAAATTTATTGGAAAGACAAAGTGTAGGCAAAAAAATAGGAATTTATTGGTGGATTAAAACGATGGTATAATAGGAAAATAACGTGCAAAAATACACTTCTTTAATTTGATGTTATCATTCTAAAAAGAAACGGAGGGAGTAGGACGGAGGTAGTATATTTTAGTGTCAATGCTTAGGGGTGTACATTGATTGAGCAAACTCACCCAATCCGGTCAAACCCACTCAATTCAACCCAAAAAAATGGGTTGGGTAGGACAAATGGGTGAATATGTATTTCAAAAATGAAAAACCCATAAAAAAAATTGGGTTTCGGGTAAAACCAGACCCAACTCAAAAAACCCACCAACCCACTAATGTTATGTTTTTTGAAATATTTTTATGAGAATACTAAAGATTTTGCCCTTTGATCAATAAATATTTTTATATTGAAAATAAGTTATACTATTTTTTAAGAAAATAAAAAGATTGAATAATCTTTATAAACAAATATGATAATTCATTGCACTATTTTAAAAATAAAAATATTGAATAATTTTCATAAATAAATATGATGATTATTTGTTTAGTCATTTGATATTATAAAAAAGGAAAAAAAATCATTTGGATAACACACTATCCAACCCATAAATTAGTGAGTATACATAAAAAATAGGTGATTATTTTTTATAGTGAAAAAAGTAACACTATTTTTCAAAAAAAATACAACCTTGAGTTATTTTTATGAAAAAATATAATTATTCGATATTTATAATTTTAATATAAAAAAATACAAAAAATAGTTCGGATAAACCACTGCCCAACCCAATTCAACCCAAAAATTAGTGGGTTTATCCAACCCGGTCCAATGTTATAACGGGTGGTTATTTTACTAGACCTAACTCATAGTACATTATGTGGTTTGAGTTTTGATTTTTGTCAAACCCAACTCAATCCGACCTACATACACCCCTAACAATGCTACTAACACATGTTCATTACGGATAAGTGATCAATATATTATTATAATGAATAGCAATTTTATAAAATTTACAAATTGGTTTGTTATGTTATTGAGACTTATCAAAATTAACAGTATTTAATAAAAATTCATAATCTGTTAATTTTAATGAGTCTCAATAACATATCAAATGATTTTTTATTTTTCTAAATTTTTTTATGGATGATCTATATGATGTAAAACTTTCAATTCAACAATGAATTTTGTGAAATTCGTGTACGTTATAATGTTATTCGTGACTGGTCCACTATGGATCACTTGAAAAGGTGGTTCATATTAGAATTTGTCATTGGAGAAAGGTTATCTAATTAATTACTATTATTTTTTGCCTAAAAAATAATTAATTAGTTGTGAAAGTATGTTTGTGAAAAAGTGAGTTATTTTTTTTTTGTATATATTCATTAATTCAAATTTATAGAGTATAATGATACATCACAAATTTAAAATCGCTAAAAATAGTAAAAAAAAAGTGAGCTAACACGCCCGAAAAAATAACTATACACTGATTAATTTAGGAAATAGATAGGTCGGTTTAAGGATAAAGGTAACCAAATAAGGGTTTTAGGACCCAAAAATGAAAAAACAAAAATATTAAGGAAAAAAATCTCTCGCAAATTATAAATTCATTAGTCTGTAGAAAAAAGTCTCGGTAAAAAATATACAAACCTTTAAGAAATTTTTTTTTTCATAAAAATCAAACAAAACTTTTAAAACCTTTATAAATTTAAGTAGCTATAACTTTTGAATCTTATGTATAAAAAAGAGAGTGGTGTCATAGAAAAAAAAAAGCAAATATTGTTAGTCTAAGAGTCAGGTGGAACAGTAGATCGAGGTAGAGTATCTAATAGAACTTGGAAGAGAGATGTCAAATGGTGACGGTGGAAATGAGAAGATGGAACGGTTATCCAAATATTTAAAATAAAATAAAAAAAGAATGAAGACTAAACCTGTTACAAGTACAACATTAAAAATACCGAATGATGTGGCACCAATAGATGAGAGTGTGTTTAAAGGAGAGTGTTAGAAGGTGTGACCTTAGCATTCCTCGTATAAAAATAAACAACTTAATAAATGATTTTGTCAAAAAAAATAAGATGTAAATAAAACAAATAATTTTGATAAAATATATTTTAAGTAAAATAAAAGTCTCACTTTAGGGGCTTTGCCCTCTTTTTTATACCAAAAAAAAAAAAAGTCTCACTTTAATGTTTGCGGCCGTGACAACATAGACTCTCATTTGATTATGAGTTAGTAAACAATTGACTTAAGTTAGACAAGACTCATAAAACATCATATTATTATGTAGCAAATTTTTGAGTCAATGCTCATACTACAACCAATATTATTAGTTAGAGCATTGAAACAAAAATTTGCTACACGATAAGAATTGAATCTTCTAATTAATTGAGCTGCGACTATCGTCCTCTCCTTTACTTTACTAAGCAAATTTGCCACAACCAAGAAGTCCACATTTAATTCCACCGTAGTAAAACTTGCTGAGTACTTGAAAGACTTTCATATTTCTCTTTCGCCATAAACTCCATGCCATCATCGCAAATGTGATCAATTGAATCTCATTAGTGCTCCAAAAAGCAAAAACATTAGTTAATATGAACTCATACATAATCAAATCCGGTGCAGTAACTATGTCGCAGTTATCATTTTCAGTTGTACGATTTCAATCAAATGGTTGAAATTGTGTAAATGAGTTAAAATTGATGTGCAATCTAAAGGAACTTCAATAATTAAGTTTAGAGTTAGGAGCAAGAGAAGAAAAATAAGAAATTTGATAAAACCAAATTGTTATTCCATAAAACAAGTCACATAATTGTAACAACCTACTTATTTTTAAAAGAAATGTAGAAGAAAACGTGTCTCTGATGATGTTTTAATGTACACTGAAATTTAAAATTAGAAGAGTACAAAAAATACTATCTACTCTATTGTTTCGAGTAGCTTCTTAGCGCGATCGGAAGTTAAGCATCTTGATAGACATGACAAAAACCAATGCAAAAGTAAGTGTGAATCCAACAACAATAGCTGCAACTACTCCCAAAAAATCATGTCGGAAACCGTAGTAATTTTCCAAAAAATCTTCTACTGAAACACTTCTTCCCTTAGATTCAATATGATCTTTTATACCTCCAAATTGTGAAGTCGCCAATCCATTAAAACTCCATGCTACTGGATTTGCCCAATAAAACCATCTCCACCATATTGGAATTTTCTTTTACCACAAGTAAAAGAAAATGAGAGAATAAAAGTTAATTCATGAACTACATACACAAATGGTTAAAAAGTAAAATAAGCACTTATCATTAGAGGAAGTAAAAACTTACTGGTGGTGGAATTACAGATCCTGAGAAAAGACTCCATAATACATAAGACGGACGAGTAAGGAAAGAGGCAATGGTTTGGTTTCGGGTCATGGCTACTAACATCATACCATAGTAGGTAAAGTATAGTGAGATGAAGAAAACAAAAAATATGTACCACAAAAAATTAGCCACACTCCACTTAAAACCAATCATTGCATAAATTATAGTTCCATAGATTAAAGCTTGTAAAAGAACATAAGGGATTTCAATCAGAGCCTGCATGCAAATATGAAGATTGGATAAAAAACGCATAGACATTGAAGTATTTATACGAGAGTTGAAATAAAGAGCGAAGAAAACCACTTACCTGACCAACAGCATATGCTAGAGAAGAATACATTCCTGCAGAATTTTCCCTATAGAATACCACCCTCTCAGTACTTACCACCGCTTGCACCGAATTTGCATTCTTGATACCGATAAGTAGAATAGTGATCAACATTGAGCCTATGGAGTTAAAGATATCTTGTTGCTTTTCCCTGTAAGTTTATTGATGTGGACTTGCTCTTAGAAAAAAAAGTAGAACCGAATTCGTGTTTAAAAGGCATAGCATATTTTAGTTTTCGACTTACATTTTGGAGCCAATACCAAAAAACATGCACCCGAGAAAGACGGAGGAAACAATTGTGAAGAGAAACCTTAATCCATTGTTCCGCGCATTACGCCAGTAAGACCAATGTTGTTTCCATAAGCAAGCCTTGCATTGAGTCAGAAAGGGGCTTGAGTACTTTGAAGGAAAATGAAGAATCTCAGAATCAGGGGCTGGAATGCTCAATTCTGAAATAAGATCTTTGTTTCTCCTAAACCAAATGTCACATTAGAAAATTGTAAATGACATAAAAAAGCTTATACTTTTATTTATATTTTTCCATCAAATTACTTCTATAGGATTAGTTTCCAAATCAATAGTCTACTATAAAGAATGGCAAATACCTGTATAATTCTGAATCTTTGTACACCTCAAAAAAATCAATCCCCAATTCCATTTCTTTTTCTGGAGAAGTGACTTCCAACATCCAAGTTGCTGGGTTACAACCATCTTCAAACTTGTTGACACCATGAATCCCCTTCACGACAAAAGTGAGTATGAAGGTGAATTTTTTAGCCAAATTAAGATCAGAGTAAGTAGAACATGCACTTCGATTATCAAAATTTCATCACGATTCTACCTCAAAGTAACTTATTAAAGAGGAGGAATGATGTCCAATTGGCCCCGCGTATATCACTTGTCCTCCTTGCTTCATCAAGAACAGCTACATTTTGTAGAAATTAATGATCAAAACCTTGTTAATGTAAGAAAACAAACTAAAATTAAAATATTTTACCTCATCAAAAGATTGAAATATATCAATGTTAGGTTGATGAATGGCACAAACAATTGTTCTTCCATTGTCCACTATATTTCTAATTGCTCTCATAACAATTGCGACTGATCTTGCATCTAGTCCAGAAGTTGGCTGGTCCATGAATATAATAGAAGGATTGGCCACTAACTCAACTGCAATAGTTAACCTTTTGCGTTGTTGCGTCGAGAGTCCATTAGCTCCAGGCAATCCAACAATCGTATCCCTTAGTGGGGTCAGATCCACAAGCTCCATAATTTCCTCGACGAACATCTGAAACCATGAGTTAGCTCCAAGTTTGTTAACATAGATAATACATCCAACCATGTTTTTACTTCTCACACTCTTTTTGCTTCAACATTAATATTTACAACAAGTGTTGAACTTCTACACGCAGGTGCTGAGAAAAAATTTGCATGCAAATAACATATGTAGATTTGAATGCAACAACCAACAATGAAGAGAATTATTGAATGTATATGAAATCAGGAAATTTAGTGTTGTAAGATTCATTTTCATTGATAGGATGAAAGAAATTGTACAAACTGATTATGAATACATGTAGTGGAATTTATACTTCCGATTAGCTATATATATCGAATCTTTGGAACCTCTAACAACTATCAATGTCAGTTAACTAACTTATCCAACTCTATGTTTAGTAAGAATCCATAGAAAATTTTAATGATTCTCCACCTTCTAATTGATGAAGTGTCGCTAAATAGGCTACTTCAAAGTTCAAAGTAACCTGGTGAGTTCAAAAGTTGATCTAACAGTGAAAATATTAATAAAGGGGGTAAGAAATTTAGAAAAATAGGAACACATGAATACTACAAAATGTGTAACACATTCACACTATAAGGCAGAAAGAGACATGAGAGTGTTCGAGAGGAGCGACTGCATAGGACACCAAAATTTTAGAGGCACCAATTTTTTTACTTAGTGTATGTATGTGCGTGCACTCGCGTGTGCGTGCGTGCACTCACGTGTGCATGCGTGCGTGGTCAAGGTGTAATCTATATATAGAAAACTATTCAACATGGAATTCGAATACTGACCTTCCTGGTTTCAGTAGTGATTTCTGTAGACAATCGGAGCCATGTTGAAAAAAGCAATGATTCATATACTGTAACATAAGGAGAGTGAATATCATTTTGTTCACAGTATCCACAAATTCTTGCAAAGCTTTCCTTAGTCTTTGGATAGCCAGAAATTGTGATGCCCCCACTAATATATCCACCAGTTTTTCTACCAGAAAGCACATCCATCAGAGTTGTTTTGCCAGCACCAGTCACACCCATTACTGCTGTTAGAACACCTGACCTGAAAGCACCACTAACACCCTTAAAAAGGTTCAACCGATCTCCAATAACTCCCTGATTCTTCGTTTCCTGCAAGTTTAGAGTAACGATTCGCTCGTTCGGCAAGCTTAAGAACTTTGAAAACTATGGCCATGGTTACTTTTTGAAAACATTTTCTACTTTTATTTTCTAAAATATGTGTTGATTTTAACTTGTTAATCTTATATGTGAGACTCTTGAAGTGTATCATTGTGATGGAGAGAAGAAGAAATGTTAGCTATGGATGGTGCAGAAATAATGAAAACAATTATTTTGACATTTTCATTGTTTCAAAAAAATCAACACAATTGTTCACTTCAAGAGTTTTATATCTTCTTATTATTGAGTAAAATCAACACAATTCTTAGAAAATGTTTTCATAAAGTAAATGGGGCCTAAAAAAACATTCGCAATTTTATTTTGTTTATAAATTACCTTTGGCATATCAACTGAATATGTTACTTCATCAAAGGTGATATATTGTGGTTCAAAAGGAAGAACCATTCCTCTCTTCTGGTTTTGTTTACTATCCCTTACAGATTGTTTCTTTGTGGATAACGACCGAATGGATTTAACAACCTGATGTTCTTTAAGTGCTGCACAATTGATTTCTAATATTAGTACATACTTTAAGCTATTATTTATTTTGTTATAAAACAATCAAGGTGGATGAAACTTAACGGTTCAAGAAAGTGAGTGCAAGAATGTGACCAAAGACGAACAATAGCGTGTATCCAATCAATGCCATAAAACCTATCCAATACCAGTAGGACTGAGTAAAGAAGCCGCGAGATTTCAAAATTTGAACTCCTAGAGGTTCCGTTGAGTTAGGTGGAACCTTTCATAAAAACATATGCATATCCAAACGTGTGATTATTTTTATATGATAAGGAAGGCACAAAAATGTAGATATAGATCAGTGAGTAACATACGTGTCTCCATGTCTTCCCATGGAATTCGTTATTTAACAAGGCATTCTGTCCATACATAGTAGGTGATATCCAGAATTCCCA
The DNA here is from genome assembly GCA_030408175.1 of Trifolium repens. Classification (NCBI taxonomy): domain Eukaryota; kingdom Viridiplantae; phylum Streptophyta; class Magnoliopsida; order Fabales; family Fabaceae; genus Trifolium; species Trifolium repens. The sequence goes on from CP125848.1 coordinate 48,643,230, forward strand.
TAACCACCACTTTCGTATATTGTCTGTAATCATATAGAACAAGAGTACAACTGTATTGTTATTCTAAGTCTACAAAAATAATATATACGAAAACATAAACATTGATATATTTGTCTTTATGATACCTTTTGACACCGCAACAAGAAGCATTCCCAACGAAAACGTCCCAAGAGTCGCGGCCATTGCCATATCTCTACCAATTGCAGCAACTAATCGGCAAAACAAAGTAGCCATTTGGTTGACAAGCACTAGAAGAAGGAACGTCCTTCAAAACGACATGTTGATTCACAAAATATATTAGGCTCCAGAGTCAAACTTGATATGTTTTACTGAAAATGCAACAAAACGTTGCACTTTTAAGTTTTACCTTCCAACAGCATTTGGATCACCAATGAATGAATAGGTGAAGAGTAGCCAAATACCGACTTCTGCAAAACTTAAGGGGATTTTTAGGATCCATGACGGAACAGCATATGCCCATGAAGGGAAAAAGAGTAAGTCTCTTTGCTTGTAAAACACAGGAAGCCTCACAACCATCATAGCAAGTTCAGCAAATCCATTCAACATAAGTACAGTACTTCCATATAACAATGCGCCAGCATAAATGCCTCCATCAGTCACTGAATCATGATGCATTCGAGATGGTAGGAAAACAGTCAAGGTGATGATGGCAACCAAAGCAATCTTAGAGGAAGAGAAATGTGTTAGTAATGAAATTAAGTGAAGTTTTCATAAAAATCTAAGCAATGTTCAAATCAAACCTACTTGGCAAAGTTTGAAGATATAGTAAAGTGAATTCCGCTTCATGAGTAAATATTCTCTTGATAAGCACGCTTTGAATAATTCCCATTTTCCAATGCCATACTTTTTGGTTGTCAAAGCAGATGGATGGCTTTTAGACTTGTCAAATTGAGTAGCAAGTTCATTATAAAGGCTTATCCCAACATGATATGACTCAAATGCGTCCGCAAACTCTTTAGCTGTCACAAATTTATAAGGCTTTTCTTTTTGTATCCAATATTGTTCCTGATCTTTCCTTGATGTCACCTACAACATTACATTACAACCAAAGTTAAATAGTCAAAAACAAATTCTCCTAAGTCAGTAGAAACACTAAAAGTTGCGCTTACTTCTTGCAAAAAGTCAACAACAGTTTTCCTCTCGGGACATATAAAACCCATTGAAGCAAAAAAACCAAGCACTTGTTCACAAGGACCTTGGTACACAATGTGTCCATCAGAGAGTAAAATAATGTCATCAAAAAGATTGAAAGTCTCTAGTGATGGTTGTTGTAGTGAGATCACAGCAGTTCGTTTGAGAAGGTGGACAAATTGCTTCAATGATTTCACAATTTGAAAGGTCGTCGAGTCATCCAAACCAATAGATATTTCATCCATGAATAAAGCTTTAATTGGTCCTACTAGCATTTCCCCTGTATGTATTCATTTTGAATAATTAAAGATTCTCACATATCAACATTGCGGTGATTATTCATTATAGTAATACTTCGATATTGAAACCAATTTTTTTGTAATTGTAAGTTGTACCTATTGTGACACATTTCCTTTGTCCTTTAGAGATGCCTTTTAACATTGCATTTCCCACCATAGTATCTCCACAGATATCCAGTCCCAAAATCTGAAAATGTAAACCAAATAAAAAGATAAATTAACACCAAGTTTCATGGTGAGCTTATGATGATCATAAAAGGTTTCGAGTGTATGAGTTTTACCTTTAAAATATATTCTGTTACAACATTTGCCCTTTGATCCTCAGTTGCAACAGCCTTAGCATATAAGTCACAAGCCCAACGACTTTGTTATTAGTCATTCTATTCATACATAGAAAAGAAATAAACGCTGCACTCTCTCTCAGACCCTCCCTATTTGCGAATCTGGAGAGGAAGATTTCTCTATTTTTCCTTCTAATCCCCAAAGTCTTCCCATCCAAACTCGCAAACAGAGATAGGTTTTAACCAAAGGTCCGCGAATGCAATTCGGGTCGTGGTATAAAAGTTTTTTATGGTACAAAAATTGCAACGGTTGAGTCCGCATTGGCTGGATATGATTGCAACTCTCTACAGCTATTTATAATTTTTGTTCTACTTCTATCTTACCTTCATATAGATATCAATATCTGGATCAGGGATAATGTTTTCCTCTTTCTCTCTTCTACACACCTCTGCTAGCATATCTACACAACACCGAAGACATTTTATTATTATTTTTCCTCTTGAATATAAAATTCTGTTTTGAAATTGAATTGTGATGATAAAACAAAATGCAATGTCAAATACTAACCATATCCAGGTCCAACGCCTTGAACTCTTGCTGAGAAGGCCAAGGTTTCTCGAACAGTCAATTCTCCAAGGTGAACATCATTTTGACTGGCATAAGCAGCAGTTCTTTGGGGTACAAATTCATTCATCTCATGACCATTATAACTCACTTTTCCAGTGAACTGTTCATGAAATTGCACCACATTAGGTAGCTAGAATTTAAAATGCGATAACAAAATATGAAAGCATCGTTTAACACATGAATAACCTTTAAGTTGGGATCAAGTTTTCCAGCCAAGGCCAATAGAAGTGTGGTCTTTCCAGAACTTGGAGGGCCTAAAAGCAATGTCATCCTAGAGACATATAGAGTAGCAAATATATAATTATGGAGTTAGAGATATATGAAGTACCGACTTAGACACTGATAACAGACATGACATTGACATTGACACTGACATTGACATTGGACACATCAACATTGAAAATATTTGAAAAAATTAAAGTAATTGAATGTAACCACGTGTCTCAGTGTAATGTTTGTATTTGACATCACCGACACATGTCGGACACCAATTATGCTTCAATATGAATTGTCAGTGTTTTATTACCTGCTATGCTTTATTATTCCGCTAACATCTTGTAGAATATTCAAATGTGGTTTTCTTCTTCTTAGTATATATTTCAACGGAGCCTTTGAAATACAAAATAAAAAAAGGGGAATCAGATTAATTGTATATTTCAAGTCCAACCCATAATTTTGAACGACATAAATTGCATATCAAACTCTAAACATGAATATGATTTCATAATTAATACTTGATTACCTCTAGAATGTCAAGCATATAATTAGTGATTGTTGGCAAAGCTCTCTTTCCTAGTTGAACATGTGATTGAACATTCAAGTGCTCGAATCGAACTTCAATTGTAGGAATATCAACTCCAGCTCTATCACAATACATACATTATGTCATCATGCAAAGTCGAAAAAGACCACAACAGAATAGAATAAAAGAACTCATACCTATCAATGCGATCTCTCATGAGCTTCAACAACAAGAAACTACTTTGATCATTGTCCACATCGCCGTCGTCGACGTCGGTATTAATATTATTATTATTATTGGTGACGAGTCTTTGAAGCAAATATGTTCTTTCTTGCAACCCAATATTGTGAACGTCAATTTCATTGGTATCTCCTTGAGGGGTAGTCAATAAACCTCTCCTCAAACGTGCAACTGTTGGAAGTCTCTGAATTGAAGCCCATTTCAAACTTTTCACGTCACTCTCCATTCTCAATATTGCAAAGTAAAACAAATTGTTGGGATATTCAAAGATGTTAGCAATGTATGAATGTAATGCAATAGGAATAGGAAAGAAACTGAATCGCCTACTTGTTTATCCTATTTACATGGAACGGAAGGATTGGACTCAATTAGTGTAACAAATAAAAGAATAAGGGCGGAGCGGCGGGGATCAAACCAAATGACACCACTCTTCCTCTCAAATAAACAATAATAATAATAATAATAATAATAATAATAATAATAATAATAATAATAATAATAATAATAATAATATAATAATAATGACAAAACTTAGGTACTGTACTCTAAATCCTGTTCCGACTGTTACCAATTAGAAATTTACAGCTGTATTGTATTTTTATTCTAATTAAAAATTACATGGTTCACACCCAGCAACGGTGATTCATATTTATCAAGAATGAATATTTTCCGACGTCGTAACTGTGCAGGTTTGTAGCAACGATGAGTCTCACATAGTTTGAGATCGAGAACAATGAATTGCAGAGGAGTGCTCCTCCCACCGTGATTCCGTGAACACTTTTTCATTAACGTTGAAAAAAGACGTTTTTTCCTCTGGTTTGGTTAGTTCTGCAGAAAGAAATAGGATAAATAGAGTACACGTGTAAATTTCTAATTGGTAACAGTAGGAACGGGACTTAGGTTACAGTACCTAAGTTTTGTTTTGTCCTAATAATAATAGTGTAAAATTTTATTTGTTTAGGGCTTTAGGCAACTAAACTTAATTCATTTATTCAAAATAATAGGTTCCATATATAGTGGGTAATAATTATAAAATTGGGGATTAGCTATAAAGCGAGTCGCTCGAGCTATCTTATGAGCTATTCGATTTCCTTGTCTCTGACCTTCCAGTTGTTATTAGTAACCAACATCTGACGACACATATCGATAATACTAAGGTTGTGAAAATCGGACCGACCGGTTCGACCGGGAACCGGACCTGCAGCCGGTCCGAGTCGGCCGCAAAACTAGTCTGCGCATGAACCGGAAAAAACCGGCGGGCCAAAACCTGAACCGGTTTAAAAAATTTATTTTTTTTTAATTGAATTTTTTTTAAAAATCCACAAATTAAGTGGGGTCAATCTCATACCACTAAAAGTCACATTAAATGATGACCAATCAAGTGGGAGACTTCAAATGCACTAAGGGTTTTTTGGTTCTACGGAGGGGAGGGGAGGAATTTTAATGAAAGGGAGAGGAGGGGAGGTGAGGGTAGAGCTGTCAAAATGGGCCGGCCCGAATGGGCGGCCCGAATAGCCCGATTTTTTTTCGGACTTGGGCCTTAATAATCTAGCCCGAATTAGCATCCGGGTTTTTTAGTCCGACCCGATAAAGCCTGCAAAAAATATGGGCCGGCCCGAATGGGCCGCAGGCCGCCCGCAAGCCCGATTAAATTATAATAAATAAAATAAAAAATAAAAATATGAGTAAACAAGAAAGGATGTTTCTAATATTTTTACTTGGACCACAAATCTAAAAGTCCACACAAACATAATAAGTTAACAACACTGCAGCAGGACAACACACACGTCACACACACCTTCCAATTCCATCAAACGCGCATTTAAGAGAATAAATATGCACTAGTAACGCAAATTATATACATGCACTAGTAACGCAAATTATATACATAAGGAAATGAAAAGAAGCTAAAAGTAAAAATAACTTATCGTGTCATTAAAATAAATAAATAAAAAAATATGCTAAAAATATAAAACCACGATCATGAAATATTTCTCTACATAATTACTCGTAAATTGTAACTAGCTTAAATAACTTTACATTAATACTAATAAATTTCAACCTATTTTTAATTAATTAATGTTGTGATCTCTTTGTCAAATTTATTGGGCACTTAAATTTATTCTTTTTTCATTATTCTTCATCTATTGCTTTAAAAATGTTTTTTTTTTAAAAGGGCCGGCCCGAAAGCCCGAGAGCCCGTACCAGGCCGGGATCGGGCCTTGAATTTGTAGCCTGTTTTTTATCCGGGCTTTTTGAGCCCGGCCCGACAAAACCCAAAGCCCGAATGGGGCCGGCCCGAAACGGGTCGGGCCGCCCGTTTTGACAGCTCTAGGTGAGGGGAAGTAAGTTAATTAAATATATGTTTGGTTCAAAATAAGGGAGGAGAGATGAAGTATTTTAATTAAATAGATGTTTGGTTCACGAGCGGAGGGGAGATATTTTAAAACTAAATTACTTTTTTATCCTTACAATCTTAAAAGAGTTTCATCATTTTAAAATTATTCACTTTATAAATAATTAAATATAAGAACTCAATAGACTAAAAAACTCCACAAATAAAATTATTTATCAATCTAACCCAATAAATAGTATATAAAATTAAATTTTATACAAAAATTTAAATTATTTTTTTATTATAAATATATGCACGAGTATTATGAACTCAAATATAACAAAACCAAGTTTTTTTAACTCAACATATAACAAAAAAATATATATATTAACGTTAAACATGATTGATACTGTAAAAATGACCAAAGCAAAAAAATAATGAAAAAATTGATCCATATCAACGTAAGAAAAACTAGTGAGGAAATTTTTATAAAAAAATAAAGTGTATATCTAGTTCAACGTAAAACATGATATTGTAAAAATAATTAACAAATTATATAATACGTAGTAATAACTAATAATCAACATGGCAACAATCCTTAAAATAAATTAGCAAGTTAGTACCGTAATAAAAAAAATGCAAGTAAGGATAATTTCGGTATTTTAAAATATATATGAGGATAAATATGTCAATATAATTAAAATTGTAGCAAGTTAGTACGTTGGTGCATCTCTGGCCTGAATTTACGAAACATCAATATTGGGCCATAGGCGACGGTGTAAGCGTTAGTGCCTGGAGTAGCAGGTGGCTGCATGATGGTGTTCGCATTGATGAAGTAGTTGACGATATCCCGGAGGAAAGGAGACAAGATCGAGTTAGGGACTTGATTGATGAAGACGGGATGTGGAGCGAAAACACTATTGCTTGGTTACCTGAACACCTTAGAGATGTCATCAAAGCAGTTGTTCCTCCTTCAGCCGACATGGGTAGTGATCGGTGTCTCTGGCCGGGGAATAGTCGTGGTGAGTTTACTGTCTCAAGTGCCTATAAGCTACTGAAACAAGATGGTACAGTAGACAATTTTTCTACTGATGGGTGGAATAAAATCTGGAAACTACAAATTCATGAAAGGGTGCGTTGTTTTATTTGGATTTTATGTCATGGCAGGATTTTAACAAAACAGCAGATGCACTTTATGCATTTGAGTGAGCCTTTTTGCCATAGGTGCAACTTAGATATAGAAACTAGCCTTCATGCATTACGTGATTGTCCACATGCAAGATCAGTATGGCTACACTTAGTGCCTAGTGATCTAAGAGCTACTTTCTTTGTGGTAAATCTCCATGTTTGGATAAATATCAATATCAATTATAGTGTGGAGGATGGAGATAATATCAAGTGGTGTTCCTTGTGGGCAGTGACATGTCACACTCTTTGGACGTGGAGAAATAAGGAGAGTCATGATAATAATGTCTCGCGGCCGCCAGATTTATGGCGTTGGACTCGGAAAATTGCTCGTGATTATAATTTGGCTATGCATGAAGGAAGAAGCATGAACATGGGACGTAAATCTCTTGTGAACATCGGTTGGACTCCTCCCATCTCAGGTTGGGTCAAAATTAATACGGATGGAGCGCGAAGACGAGATGGAAGAGCTGGTTGTGGGGGTTTGATTAGAGTGAAAATGAAGAATGGCTAGGAGGCTTCTCCAAATATATTGGTCAATGTAGCGATTTTGTTGCGGAATTATGGGGTGTTTTTGAAGGATTGAAGCTAGCGCAATTTAAAGGCTTTAAGAAAGTAGAATTGTCCGTTGATTCTCAGGTTGTTATCAACAGTATAAAGAATGGAGATGAAGGCAATGCTATGGGTTACAGGCTAGTTCAACGTATAAGGCAAATGTTGGAGCTTAATTGGGAAATCAATATAAGCCATAGCCACAGGGAAGCCAATAGATGTGCAGATGGCCTAGCAGAATTGGCTTTCACCTTATTAGATGATTTCCAATTTCATGATGTTTGCCCGGAATTTATCAAGGGTTATTTTGATGATGATGTATCCGGAGTCTCTACTCCGCTCTAGTTACTATGTAATTTTTTCTTTTGGGCTTCGGCCCTCTTCTATTCCAAAAAAAAAAAAAAAACTTACTTCTCCTCCCCTCCAAATTCCCCCAATTTGGGGGAAGCAAAACTTGTTCTATTTTCCCTCCCCTCCCCTTCCCTCGCCTCCCCCTCATAAAAAATTAAACCAAACATAAAATATGTTAAATATCACCTCATTTCCCCTCCCCCTCTCCTCCAAAACCCCCGAACCAAATAGACCCTAAGAAATATCCTAACAAATGCTTATTTATAACCAAGTGGAAGACTTCAAGTATGAGATTTCTTCAATGTGGGACTTCATAGAGTAGTTCATATACAAAGACACTCTATTTTTATTTACAAAACACATGTAACCTTACTTTTTATTAATAATTTGTAATGAGATTAAAAAAGACATATTTATTTTATTTTACAAAACACACTTAAATTTATATTTGTTGTAAATTACCAACAAATACAAAATAAATATAAAGAAAAAATCAACCAACTTTCTCAATAACTATTTTTTTAATTTAAATTATACAATTATAAGTTTTTATATGGACTTCAATTTTTAATAGTGTAAAATTATATATATTGTCTAACTTTTAGTTTATTATTATTATTATTATATATTATTTAAAATATAAAAATTATATATTTAATTAAAAACGGTCCGACCCCGGTCCGACCTCAGTCTGACCATTGAACCTTGAACCGGTAAGCTTACCGGTTCAATGACCGATCCGGTTCTGACAACCTTAAATAATATTGTCAAGTTCATAATAGTTCATGTGTTCTACGATAATAGATTGCACTACCAGCAAATGGTCGCTTTCAATTTCAATAGTTGCATTCGTCATGTTCATAGTGCTCAGCAAGTGAAAAGCTCCTCGCACACCCCAAATGTCTGCTTCTACAATCTATGATATTCCATAAAACGCTTCGAAGAAGCTCTCACAAAACGTCTGTGTCATCACAAAGACATGCTCTGACATAATAGGCATTCTCTTCCATATAGAAGGCATTGTCAACATTGCATTTAAATAGTGTAAAAAAATTTCTCTATTATTATATTTTACTTTTATTAATATAAGTGTGAAATTCTTTTTATTATTATAATAATGATAATTTGAGACTTTAATGTTATGGATTTAATTATATTTGAGTCCCCTAATTTAAGATAATTTATAGATTTAGTCCCTAGAGTATAGGGGTGGCAAAATGGATTGAGTCTGACGGGCCGACTCGTTTGGCCCGTCATTTGGGGCGAGCTGGGCTGAGGTTTTTAGCCCAGTACCTTAAGGTGGCCTGCCCCGTCTAGCCCGCTTGAAAAACGGGCAGGGGCGCGGGGCGGGGGCTTTGTTTTTCATTTTTTAAATTAAAATTGGTCATGTTAAGCACAATCTAGTACTTTTTTTTTTCTCTTCTTCTTTTTGATAAAAGAAAATTTGATTGTTTATTATTACTTTATTTCTCTTATGAAGTTTCTTTTTGAGCCATGTTTTGGTGTGGAACTTGATGCATCACTTGCTAGTATTTATCTTTTTATCTTAGATTGTAAAGAATTATTTATCAACTTAGTTGATGTTTCTATTAGTTTAATTAAGCGTAATTGTAAGGAATTACTTATTAACTTGGTTAATGTTTCTTTTAGTTTAATTATCCATATTCTCCCCTGCAATCTTCTCTTAATTATCCTTATTCTCTGTTAGTTTAAAAATAGGTGATTAGAATTGTAAGAAATTGTGAAGTTATAATTTAACCTGCTTAACGTCACAATCTTCTCTTAATTATCCTTATTCTCTGTTAGTTTAAAAATATGTGATAAGAATTGCAAGAAATTGTAAAGTTATAATTCAACCTGCTTAACTTCATAATCTTCTCTAGGGGTGGACATCAGTCGGTTATGGGTGGATTCGGGTCCAAAATGCCAAACCCGATTCAATCCGTGGGTGAGAAACCAAGACCCAATTTCACCCAATTAAGTTAACGGTTTGATCGGATTTCGGTTATACAGTTTAATCGGATAAAGCGGTTGGGTTCATTCGATTTGAGCCAATAATGAGTCAACATAGATTTTTTATATCCAATAAATTTTTTCAATTTTTTTAATAATAAAAAAAATCTCGGCATAAAACTTCAAGTAATGAAATAAACAAATTAGGGATATTTACTTGTCATAACATACAAGGTTAAGTTTCTTAAAAAAAGCCTAAATACGTATATCGCTCACAATTCATACATGTAATATTGTAATTAAGTTGACTTATAATCTAAATACATCATTTGATCACCCATGTAAGATCAGACATGGGTTTTGCTATAATACACCCACCTCCAAATTAGAATGTGTGTTTTAGCAAGCTACACCTTTGCTAGTTGACAAAAATATTCACATTTTCTTTCTTAAACAACCAAAAACGTAGGGGTGTGACCATAATTTATTAATATTATTATAAAAAACAAAAATCCCAATGTTCTCTTTTCCTTTCTCATTGGTCAACATATAGTTGTTTCTAGTTGAAGGTCATGGCTCATGAGATCATCATCTTCCACAAGCTCTCAGTAGAATTGAATGATCAAATCTTTGTTGCGGTTAAAATTTCCTAAAGTGATATTTAACTAGAAATATTAGTTTTAGGAAAGAAAGAGATCTAAAAAATTATAAGCAGCTCCGAAACATTTTCTCAGACAACAACAACAATAGAGAACTCAAAGTGTTCCCTTTTTCTTCAGTTAAACTTATTTTATTATCAGAGCAAAAATTGCTTTTCTTTTCCTTCATTATGGAGATTGGAGAAGATCTATTAAAAAAATGGGTCTTTGTTTGGTGTAAATAATGTGCAGTGGCGTGTTTCAAAATTTCAAAATTTTGGATTTTTTTAAATTTTTTTTATAACATAAACTTGGAATTTAATTTAATAAAATAAAGTAAAACACACAAAATTACAATTAACTCTATAATTTTAAACTCTCAAAATGAAAAAGTGAATATTTTTGTCAACTAGCAAAATTTTTGTCAACTAGCGTAGCTTGCTAAAACACACCTTCTAATTTAAAGGTGGGTGTGTTATAGCAAAACCCATATATATATATATATATATATATATATATATATATTTGGCGGGTATGCCCGCCATCCCGCCAATAAATGTGCGGACTTGAATTTTGAACCAGAACATCTAAGTTGATCCGCACCGCCCCGTACCGCTTTTGGACGGGCTTAAACGGGGCGGACATGCCCACTTTGCCCCCCCCCCCCCACTAGAGTATAAGAAGAGAAAGGTAGTGGTGGTGGTACTGTGATCCATCGAGAAAGAATGGAGGAAGAAGGTGAAATATACGACGGCGTTAGAGCTGAATTCCCTCTTTCCTTCGGTAAACAATCCAAATCTCAAACCCCTCTTGAAACCATTCACAACGCTACTCGTCGCAGTTCTTCTGCTGTTCCCAATTCCAACGATTTTCCTTCCATCTCTTCCTCTTCCAAGGAATGGCTTCATTCCGTTCGTTCCTCCAAAAACCCTACCCCTCCTCCTCCCCTCCACGACGATTCCCCCCTCGTCGGACCTCCTCCACCGCCACCACATAATAACCACGAGGAAGAGGAGGATGATGACGACGACGACGAGATGATTGGCCCTCCCCCGCCGCCACCCGGTTCCAATTTGGATGATTCCGATGCCGAAGACGACTCGGATCAAGACCAACCGAGTAACCGCTTTCGTATTCCTCTTAGCAACGAGATTGTGCTCAAGGGACATACTAAGGTATCTTCTTCCTTCCTACTCTATTTCTTATGTGTTGCATCCAATGAATAATGTTGATTTTGTTTGGATAATCAACTTACTTAAGCGTTTATAGCACAAATGCTTATCATATAAGTACTGTTTAAGTTATTTCTATAATGAAAAATAAGTTATAAGTTGTTTTTATAAGTTATCCTAGCAAGATTCTCCTAAAGAATTATAAGCTGTTTTCATAAGTTATATAAACATGTTATTAATTGTATAGAGTCTTCCAAATGCTTACGTCCATTTGAATTGGCTTATTTTTGAGCTTATGAAAACTGCTTATGCAAATAAATATGTATTATTCATAAGCTTGTCAATGTAGTTTATGAAAAAATAGCTTATGAAGATACAATTTTTGTTAGTGAGAACTTATGAATTAACATAGAAGTTAATTAAGCCAATTCAAACAAAGTTCAAATCAACAAATAGAAACAACTTAATTAAGCGTTTATAGAACAAATCCTCATCACTTAAGTACTTATGTTGAAGTTATTTCTATAAAGAAAAATAAGTTATAAGTTGTTTTTATAAGCTATCATGAAGAGCTTATGGAAATAATCAAATAAGTGCGAAAGTTCTTATTAACAAACATGTTATAAACTTATAAGTTGTTTCTATATGCTTTCCTAAAGATTCTCACAAATGCTTATGCCAGTAGATACACTCAAATAAGCAAATAGAAACTAAAATCACTAGGAGATGGATACTGACTATATGAATGAGTAGTAGCTGTAGTTATTGATTTGGGCAACTATTAACAGGTTGTGTCGGCTCTTGCTGTGGATCACACCGGTTCCAGAGTACTATCTGGAAGCTATGACTATATGGTCCGTATGTATGATTTTCAAGGAATGAATTCTCGTTTGCAATCGTTTCGACAAATTGAGCCGTCTGAAGGGCATCAAATCCGCAATTTAAGCTGGAGCCCAACTGCTGATCGCTTTTTGTGTGTAACTGGATCAGCTCAAGCAAAGGTAGCTAAGAACCTAACATCATTTTCTGTTTGTTTTTCTTTCATGCTTTAGTAGTGTTTTTTCCATTTGTTATCGTTTGCCTAACTCCCTTTCCTTGCATTGCAGATTTATGATCGTGATGGCCTCACTCTGGGTGAGTTTGTAAAGGGAGACATGTATATTCGCGATTTAAAGAATACCAAGGGTCATATAACTGGATTGACATGTGGAGAGTGGCACCCAAAAACTAAGGAGACTGTTTTAACATCATCAGAGGATGGGTCGCTCCGCATATGGGATGTGAATGACTTCACAACTCAGAAGCAGGTTTGGAAATTTTCACCTTACTCTTCTTCCACGACATATTTTTCATGGAGTAGTTTTGTGAATGGCGATTTTCGTTTTATTTTTCATCTTTAGTTGGGGGAAGAGAAGAGAACCCTCCCAATAGAAACATTGTGTGATTTGTATATATTAATATGTTGGGTTTTTTTTTACAAAATATTAAAAATAGGTTTTTTTACATCTATTATTGCTTCAGACATTTGCATGTACAATTATCTCTGCTACTTGGCTTTAGATTTAAAGTAATCGGCATTAACTTTATATTAACCCTCTTCTATCCTGGACTATTGCTGTATGGGAAAAAAATTTATTATTTTGTTTATGGTTAATAATATGCATGTTTTTTTCTTTGTACATGTTCTGAAGAGAAACTGGTAATTTATCTGATAGTAACTAGCTGCTGTCGTTCAATGATAGGTCATTAAACCAAAGCTTGCGAGACCTGGAAGAGTTCCTGTCACCACATGTGCATGGGATCATGATGGTAAATGCATTACTGGGGGTATAGGAGATGGTTCTATACAGGTAAAAATCCTTTCTCACTGACATTGGGTAATAAGGTCGACATCTATGTCTTGCTTTTATGTTTTACGTAGTTATACCTTTCTCATTATGTTGTTTTGGAATGTTCGATTAATTTTCACAGATTTGGAGTATTAAACCCGGATGGGGGAGTAGGCCTGATATATATATTGAAAAGTGTCACGAGGATGATATTACTAGTCTGAAATTTTCTTCTGATGGGAGAACCTTATTGTCAAGGAGCTCTGATGATTCATTGAAGGTAAATAAATTATCACATACTTGAAATGATAGCTCATAGTTTTCTCTTTTCTTTCTTTACTAGGCCTACATATAGACTTATCTAATCTTACTGACATAACTTGATTGACCAATGAATTATGTTGTAGGTTTGGGATCTGCGCAAAACAAAGGAAGCATTAAAGGTATTTGGAGAACTGCCAAATCACTACGGACAAACAAATATTGGCTTCAGTCCTGATGAGCAACTATTTTTTACTGGAACATCTGTAGAAAGGGATAGCACAACAGGAGGTTTATTGTGCTTCTTTGATAGATTAAATCTTGAGCTTGTTTCAAAAGTTGGCATATCACCCACTTGCAGTGTTGTTCAGTGTTCTTGGCATCCTAAACTGAATCAGGTAAAAATTATTGGTTATGTTACTCAATAATTTTCTGGTGTCATCTTGCATTCTCTGAAACAGGTTTTGTTGCTTATGCTTATAATATTTCTTGAACTTACTTTTATTCGTATAGATCTTTGCAACTGTTGGTGATAAAAGCCAAGGAGGGACTCACATACTATATGATCCAACCATCAGTGAGAGAGGAGCTCTTGTTTGTGTTGCACGTGCACCAAGGAAACAATCAATTGATGACTTTGAGGCAAATCCTGTCATTCACAATCCTCATGCTTTGCCTCTATTTAGAGATCAGCCAAGCCGCAAGCGTCAGCGAGAGAAGGTATTAAAGGATCCATTGAAGTCCCATAAGCCTGAACTACCTATGACAGGACCTGGCTTTGGTGGACGAGTTGGTACAAGTCAAGGAAGCTTACTGACCCAGTATCTTCTTAAGGTTTGTGTGTATTTCTTATCATTTTTCTTGAGTCTCCGGTCTTCATACTTTAGAAAATGACAGTTGAAGTTAATTATATTTTTTACTTAACTGCAGAAAGGTGGCATGATTAAGGAGACATGGATGGATGAAGATCCAAGGGAGGCTATCCTAAAATATGCTGATGTTGCAGCAAAAGAACCAAAGTTCATAGCTCCAGCATATGCCGAAACTCAACCTGAGCCATTGTTTGCAAAGTCAGATTCTGAGGATGAAGAGAAATGAGTGTATCATGAAATTATCATTGCTGGTATCAATGCAGAAGGTACGGCAGACAAGAGTGACTCAGAACTTAGAAACTCTTCCTTGTTCCAACATGCAGTCACACTGCAAGGCTTGCTGGCTTACCCATTTTGATCTGAACCTAAATAAAGTCTTTCTGTTCCTGATTGAACTCCTTCATGCCATTGATTGATGACTTGGTATCTTGTGTAAGAAATATTCCATCAAGTTTAGAGACTGAAAGCTACCTAATTGTTGAACTTGGTAGGTCTACCAAGTTTTATGGATCTTACTAGAGAAGTGTATTAATATGTGTACATTCTGTCATATGTAAAATTGTATTTTGAAAACTATTATAATGCTATATCTTAATTTTAACACTTGTGTATTATAGAATTTTGATATACATAATTTTTTTGGAAGATTGCTGGTCTCAGAATTTGGCATGGTACATGACTGCTATGGTGATGAAACTAAATTATTGGTATCAGAAACAATACTTACAAAGCACATTTCAGAAGCTGAAGATTTGTTTTACAGCCAGCTATAGATTAGATACTTTTCATAAAAGAATGCTTCAACTTTTCAAAGAGCATAGTTTTCTAATCCATTTCTAGCAAGAAGAGCAATCCATTGGATTTTGCTGTTCAAGGTTTCATATATAGGAAATGTACATTATTAAATAAAAAATTCAGCATGTTTTACTATTTGATCAAAATTGGTAAAAATAAAAGATGCTACAAGGACTCATGAAAATGCATGAGCGGCTGCATATGTCCAAGTTAATGAAAACATTGAGACTTCATAACCAACAAAAAAAAGAAGAAAACAGAGACTTCCCCAAAGATATAGATCCATGCACTTGGATTTTAGTAGGATTATTGTAACTACAAACAGCTTTTGAATAGCTTCAAAATTCAATTATGACATACTGAATTGACAATTGAAAATCACACAGATAACTTGCAAGTATTTTTCAAAGGAAACTACACCTACAGTAAAATACTAGGTTCTCCTATTTTTTTACAACATCATCCACAAAGGCCATGCTACTTGCTAGCTTTTACAACATCAAGAATAGAATTAACCACAGCAATGGTCAGTGGTTTCACTTGATAGTCATCTATCCCTGCTTTCATGAAGTCTTGTTTTTCTGCTTCTGTACACGACGACACACCAACAATCCTGCTAACTATTCCCATTGATCGCAGTTTCTTGGTTGCCTGCATAAAAAAAACATGCAAAAAATAAATAAAATGAACATATTATAAGTAAATATAAATGCACATGCAATACAATCCTTCTTTTCATTGTATACAAAACAGTGCTTCAAAAGAAAATATACAAAACAAGATCAATAGGCAAAAACTGAATCAAGAAAAATAATGCTTTGAAATTATGTACCTCAATCCCAGTCATGATTGGCATTTCCTTATCCATCAGTATAATATCAAATCTTTGGCCACTGTAATGAATATCTACAGCTTCTTTACCATTTTTCACAGCCTCATTCTTCACACCAGCTCTTTTCAACAAACCTTGATGAATCATTCTAACAAGCTTATCGTCATCTACAACCAGCGCTGTTAATTTGGTTTCCGAATTTTGAGGCTCCATCAGCTCTTTTCCTTTCTCTTGATCTCCCATTTTGTACAAAGCTCCTTCAATGATCGAGATTGATAATTTCTTTTCTTGATCTTTTCCAGAATCTGAGACTAAAAGATTGAAACATACATAAAAATGAATGAATGGCTATGATAAAGATATGTTAATGCTAACTATATTTCAAGATAATGTTGCAGTTACAGTACTTGCCTTGTGAATAACTTTTCTTTCTCAAGATTCTGGAACTAAAGAAAAGGGAAGAATGAAGATTGATGAATATGCTATGAACACTTCAAGATAAGAAAGTTGTGAATGAATATAAGCTAGTTTGGTATGCTATATATATAAGTTGTGATGACATGAGATGAGATTGAAAGGAAAAGAGAAAGAAAGAAGTTAAGATAATTAGAAAGTGTTTTTGGATTTTGTCAAACCAATTAACTGCCAAACTAATTTAACTAACTCATGTTTTGTTTGTTACTGAAAAACTCAACTGTGTTGTAACTGATATTGCATCAGTTAGTTAGTTAGTTATTTTCTTTGCTTTTGTATCACGTTATGTATTTGGTGGGAAAAAAACAAATGCATTTTGTTAGGTATGTTAAAGAAGTGTTTATACTTTCTAAATCCAAAATTTTTGTATGTTTAAGAAAAACAAATGCCTTTAATTTTGTATGTTAAGAAGTGTTTACTACAATTAAAATTAATCTAAATTGGACATTAGGAAGTTCTTCAATGAAAATTGGTCTAACAACTTAATGATTAAAATTAACAATCATGATATATACTTACAAACTTTTTTTAGATGTTACTTTTACATTTAATTTCAAGGCTATTGATATATAAAAGTTTAAGTGAAATTTAAAATTGAATTCCAATGTTGGTTAGGTCTAGTTCGAATTCAAAACTTCACAATAGTGTTAAGAATTTTAGATGGTCTATAGACAAAAACAAAAATTGAATTCTAATATTTGACATTTTCGAATATAATAATCATCATAATAATAATGGATAATTTTTTTTTGATGAGGCTCTACAACTTTTGAATCGAATTAATTGTTATTTCTACCAAAAAAAATAACTGATCAATATGTTTTCCTTTATTGAATTCCTTATGGATATTATCACACTGAAACAACTGTTACTTTCCAATATTATTAGTAAACATTTATTGATTGTTTCAATGATTTTTAATTCATTGATTCTGTAACATCCTTTTTATTGATTTGTAACTTCTATCTTAAGGATCTAGTGTTTCAATAACATTGATAAACCAGCTCGTCAGTATTAATTGGTTTATGTTTATGTATCAAATGCAATACAACTTAGGCTTTTTGGCAAGACAATAGTTGAGCTTATGGCAGATAGAGTATTATAAGCCCTTAAAATCAATAAACTACTTTAAACAGTAACGTTTGAACTTATGGCTTATAATTTTTTTCAATTTTATTCTTGTATCTTCTTACTACCTCTATCTCAAATTATGTATTTCTTTGAGTACATACCTAATAAACTCGATTAACCAAAAAGAAACAAAATAAAAATAAGCATTGCTAGCATTTCTGCTTAATGTCACAAACCTCTTTTATTCAATAATAATAGTAAAGAAACATGAACATGAAAAGGAATATTCACAACTTATTGGCTACCATACATAATGTACAAGTAGCTATACAATCTAAAAAAGTTTTCAATAGTTTCCTTCATACTTCAATTGCACGTTTCTTGGAATGTTCTTGACCTTCATCATGATACTCATAAGCCATTCCACCATGACAAGTTAAGTCCAAACCAGCCATTTCTTCCTCAGCTGAAGTCCTAAGCAAATTCAACTTATGAAGAACATAAAACATTGTTCCCATAGTAACACTCACCCAAGCAATAATAGCCACAATTTGAACCAAATGTGCAGCCAATAATCTTCCACCACCTCCTAAAAATAATCCATAAGGCCTATTAATTGAACCACCATAAACTTCATTCACATATTGTTTCTTAGCAAACAAAGAAGTGAAAATTATCCCCCAAGTTCCACAACCACCATGAAGTTGTGCAGCTTCAAGAGGATCATCATAGTGATATTTATCAGCTAGCATATTGCATCCGATTAAAACCCAAGCAGCGATAAATCCGCAAATAATTGCGGCCCACGGATCCACGACAGAACACCCTGCGGTTATAGCAGCAAAACCGCCTAGTAGACCGTTACAAACATCGGTCACATTCCAATGACCGGTTTGCATACGTTTGCCAAATAATGTTGTGAGAGCGGCCGTGCAACCTGCTAATGTAGTTGTCACGGCCGTCCTCCCGATTGCGCTCCATTGACCGTAGTAATTACCACTTTCACCGTAAGTTTTCAAAATGTTGAGGAAAGAACCGGGGTTAAAACCGTACCAACCGAACCAAAGTAAAAATGTTCCCATAACAACTAAGGTACCACTATGTCCTCTCATTGAAACAGATTTACCTTCATGATCAAATCTACCAATTCTTGGTCCTTCAATAAAAGCACCCCAAAAACCAGCAACAGCCCCAACCAAATGAACGACGCCACAACCTGCGAAATCGATAACGCCCGAACCGAACAAAAGATTCTCTGATCTAGCAGGACTGCCCCAACCATCAGCAGACCAAAACCAATGAGCAACAATTGGATAAACTAAACCGGTTAAAAACGACGAGTAGATCAAATACGAAACGAACTGTGTTCGTTCCGCAATTGATCCACTCGTTATTCCTGCTGCAGCGATTGCGAATGCCCATTGATATAGAAAATATCCGTAATCAAAGGACTGAGAAGGAAATTCACTAAGACCGAAAAAATGTTTTCCGATGAAACCATTTGAAGGTGTGCCGAAAGCGAAAGCAAACCCGAAAATATAGAAAAATATGCCTCCGGTCGCGGCATCAAGGACGTTTGTTAACATAATATTCATGGTGTTTTTGGCACGAACGGAACCGGCACAAAGCATTGCGAAACCGAGTTGCATTGCGAAAACAAGGTAAGCGGAGAAAAGAAGGTAAGTGTTGTCAACAGCATAGGTTGTATCAATGAATTTGTTTGCAACGGCATTAAAGCCGTTGCAGATGTAGTCGGCAGCGGCAGTAGAGTTTGAACCGCTGCCGAGGAGTGCATGAAGATCGGAGGCAGAACAAGTGAAAGAAGTCATAGTGGATAAGCGTGATGATTGGAAAAAAAAGGTTAAAACTCTTTCTCCAACGTCTTCGAAGAGATGTTGGAGAGAGAGAGGTGCAACAAAAGTGAGATAGAAGAAGTATGAAAAATTTAAAAGAAGTGATGGAATAAGGAATATTCAGTGAATAATGGTGTGGTTGTGTGTTGGTATAAATAATGATTTCAACAGAATCTCACGTTTATTACGTACGGTGAATCTGGAAACAGCTTGCATATAGTGGATGTTTTAGGTTTTTCAAATTTACTCTTATTTTTTGAATTTATAATAATATTTTTATTTTTTTTTGACAGATTTTGAATAATAATATTAATAAGATAGAAATGATTTTTTTTAATAATAATTTATGTTTTATTTTTTTGGGACAATATAGTCTATTTTTGGGAAATGTTGTTTATCTCGAATTACTATTTCGTGAAAAATAATGAAGTGAAGTTATTGGTTAATTTATTCATACACCTTTATAATTTCCGCATCACAACAACTTTGTTATTTTGACTAATTTATAAAAGTTTGACACGTATTGATTCGGGACATTCGCCATTAAATCTCTTCATTCTATACTTTTTATCTTTTATTATGTGTTTTTTTTTACAATCTTTTTTATTACTGTATGTGTTATGATTTGAAATATTTGTTTTTCTTTTATGTGATGAAATATTGGTTTATAATTCCTAATAAAAAAACATTGGACAAAAAAAAGAACAAAACATTTATCAAAAAAAAAAAAAAAAAGAACAAAACATAAAACAAACCAATTTTGTTCACAGAAAACAAAAAACAAACTTGAGATCTATTTCACTATAATTCATCAACAAAAAAAAACTATTCTACAATTTTTTAAAAGAAAAAAACTACACTGATATTATTATTACGTTGTGTTCCTTTTTAAGTGTTTTTTATTTGTCAAAATAAGTAGTTTTTTTTATAATTCAAAATAAGTAGTTAAAAATATTATAGAATTTTTTTCAAAATAAGTAGTTAAAAATATTATAGAAATTTTGTCAAAATAAGAAGTAGTTAAAAATATTATAGAAATTTTGTCAAAAAAATAATATTATAGATCTTCGTCAAAAAAAGTTATTATGGAAAAAAGTTACGAGTAAAAAATTTCCTTAGTTTTATTACTATTATTTTAAATAAATTTAAACGAAATTAAAAAGTATCTCATCTCAATCTCATATAAGAGATTCACTTTGACTTTTCTCAACAAAAAAAAAAAACTTTTTAAATAGAAAAAGATTCAATCCGGCTTTGACTGAATTCATACTCATCCATTGACTACTTTGCGTAACGAGTAACGACTTTTTGAGTTTTTTTCTTGTTTTTATGTATAAAGGTGGTGATGGGAGACTAATTAAAAAATTATTAAAATCCTTCAAAAAAATCAAAAAATTATTAAAAGTACTCGAAATTTAAAATACTCCATATTCCAAAAATTAAATTCATCTAGAAAAGTGACATTTATTTGTCCAAATTCCAAAAATTAAAATATGTTCGGTACAATGAGGTATCTCAACCATGAGTTAAAAATTAACCGAAAATATAGCTGCCATAGGTAAAAAGCAAATAATTTCTTTTGTTTGTCTCCTAAATCCTAATACATCCAATATTAGAGTACTCATAATAAGTGAAAAACAAAGATCTACAATGACTAATAATATTACAAAATTTTGTAAATATATCTATGATGACGAAGAATATATCACCAAATTTTGTAGCATCGCATACCCTTGAGAAGAAAGTTTGTCAACAACCAATATTGAGTCTAACTCCAAATCAATTGGTCCCAATTGTAGTTCCCTGACCAAATTAAGGCTCTATTTGGTAAAAAAGAGCGGATAGTTGATAAGTTAGCTTATAGCGGATGAGTTTATAGTGGATTATTTATAAGCTAGTTTTTAGCTTATAGTGAATAAACTAACTGATTGAATTTGTAGTGTTTGGTAAGATTAATGGTTGAACTAGCTTATAAGTATGAAATGATATAAAAAAGATATATTTTATTAATATTTTATTTTTTTCAAGTAAGGTGATATGGGCAAAATTGGAAGAAAGGATAATAAGCTATAAGCTCATAAGTTACTTGAAATAACATTTGAAAAATAAGCTATAAGTTAGTAAAATAAACTATAAGCTCTTTTTTAAAAACGGTTACCAAACAGAGCTTTTAGCTTATAAACTAAAAACTATAAGCTCTTTTTTAAAAACGGTTACCAAACAGAGCTTTTAGCTTATAAACTAAAAACTATAAGCTATAAGTTAGTTTATTTGGCTTACTAAACATAGCCTAAGTGTCAATAATAGTCAAAGAGCCTCTTGCATGTGAACTGCACATATATGCGACAACTAGGGGTGATCCCGGTGCGGATTGGTTCGGTTTTGAACATAAAAGTCATCCTAACCGCGAGATAAAAATGCATGCGGTTCGGTTTGGTTCGGTTGGTTTAAAAAGTCATCCAATCCAAACCAAACCAAACCAATATGGTTAGGATCAGTTCGGTGGTTGCGATTTACGACGTAATATTTCGGTACCAAACAATTTTAAACATAGCAAAAAAAACTTGAATTTCCTAAGTAACATTAAAGTACCAATAAAAGTTGTTTATCCACAATAAAATTACACTACGTTACAATTTTAAATATACAAAAAAAGAATTTAAAATTCCAAAATAACACTATAGTATCGATAAAAGTTGTTGATCAAAAATAATATTACAACACAAAAATAACATTACAGTACAAAAAATAACTAAAATTGAAGTTTCATTAATTTGGTGGACTGACTTGGTAATTAGGCTATGTATATTTGAATATAATATAAACTTAACGTGATATTGGAATATAATAGAAGCTTAATGCGGTTTTAGCGGTTAACCGCGGTGTTTGCGGTTTATGCGGCTCGCGGTTTTGCGGTTCGCGGTTCAATAAAAAAGTCATCCAAATACATCCAAACCAAATGCAGTTTTTGCGGTTTTCGGTTTATATTGGTTTGGTTTGCGGTTTTGCTTTTGGTTTGGTTCGGATATGATCACCCCTAGCGACAACTTTGTTTTGACCAACACAAAATGTTCATTTTTATTTTTAATACATATGTCAAATCCAATGTTGTTGCTTTTTCCCACAAATCCTAGCTTAATTGGCAAAATTGTTGAAATTCCTATCAAACGTTATGATCGGAGTTCGAACTCCGACCCCTCCACTTTATGTGTGTGAGTTTCTAATAGTTTGTCATTTCATCTAACTACAAAAGGTATATTTTTACAATTTTTATGCAACCATCTGTTTATCATGTAAGGTTCCTTCAATGGAATGAAAAAATAAGGAACAAATTTATTATTCTATAAAATTCATTTTAATATCCTTTATTAGAGATGCTCTAATATACATGCTAACATTTTCCTATTTTATATATGCTAATGCTACTATGCAATCCTAGATGCAATTCTTCTTATGTCAACCTCATAAAAAAATAGTAATAAATTTCATTCCAAACATGAAAGAATATTCTAATTAATGTTATATAATTTGAAATGCATATGTCAACATTCATTTAATAATATTTAATAACATGATACGGGACAGTTGATTTGCAACTATACAACCATTATTGATTCATTTCATTATTGTACTGGACTATTAATACCAATTTTGCTATAAAAAAATTCTTAGAAAAACTTAGGTGAGTTAATTTTGGTGTTCACCAGGATTAGGGAAACTCTCATGATAAAAAACAATATACTTGCAAAATTATTTATATTGTTAATTATAATGAGGTCCTCAAATCAATATTGGAGTCAAGCTCAAATTCTTATATATGAGCTTATATTTAGACACAATTTTTTTCTTTTAAAGAGTATTTATAATTAAAGACGGAAAAAGTATATCAAAATCAAATTCTTTCGTTAATATTACAGTTCTATTATAAGATATGAATAAAGCTTATGAATTGTTGTTCCCGTAAGTTTAACTCAGTTAGTAGGATATCGTATTTTATATATAGGAGCTGAGATTCGAACTTAGTTTATTTCTAAGAGCAAACTTAGTTTATTTCTTCACTGGTTTGGTCAACATTTGAATTGGCGAAAACAGTGTGACCATATTAGATTCTTTTATTTCCCTTACTTAATTAGTTAATTGTTATAAATTTTCTTTTCGGGTATTGCTAACTAGTGTACTAGTTAAGGAACCCAAAAATAGCAAATTTTACATTAAAAATAACATAACTTACACTTTAAAAAAGTTGGCTACACAAATTCCAAAATAATTTTACCATTTTTTATTCTTTAACTGGTACAAAGAGTGCAATATTTAACATTTATATTTTCTTAATTACAAATAGCATATATTGTTGATGCATGCATGCATGTGTATCACAAAACAAAACACAGTGCCCTCAAATTAAGCACAAGTCTGATGCGGTTGATCAGTCTTATGTGACCGCTGTCGAGATGGCCAATTATACATGCGGCTGCTTTTAATTCTAAAAACGGTTGCTCATCTATTTTAATTATTCATTCTATGAATTTATCCACCTATCTCACTCATGAATTATACTCTACAGTAATATTTTGAATGCATCTATGACAATCCCAACGGTGAATTTTGCGGTTGATTTTAATGGAGAATAATATGAGTTATACATCACCACTTCCTACGCATTTCGTCGGTAAAAAGACCAGGTCCCATTTCCTGTTCGTTAAGAGACATCGAATATAATATGTAGTAGAAAATGAAGTTTTGAATTTTTGTGCATTTATTTATTTATCTTAAAAAGGAAAAAATTTAGTTATTATGTTATTTGACAAAAAAAAAACAAAAAACACGTCAGAAATTTAGTGAAGTGGGTTTTGTTCCGAACATAACTAAAATTTTATCAGAATAGGATAAAAGAGAGGTGGAGAAGATAACATTAAAGGGGATACCTACGTAAAACACTCAAACCCCTAAGCCAGCATAAGCTTGAGATGGAAGCGGTTAGAGTGAATCATACCTTTTGAAGTCGTGAAAGAATGATTTTATACGTCTATGGATGTGGCGTTGGACTTGGTTCAATCCATAAGTCCAGTCCAAGACAAGTTAGATTTATAATCTAGATCACATTTTATTGTCCCATTATAAATTACACATGAGTGTCGAGAGTTATGATGCATAGGTACGTATGGGTACGAAATACGGCAAATTTAAACTAAAAACAAAAGGTATGGAATATGGATACATTAATAACTTAATATAAAATATTAAAAATAATTTTGAGTGAATTTCCATCGTTATGCTTCAAAATTTTACTTTTTTTATCCATTGTTGGGACTATTTTCATCAAAATTAAGATAAAGAATTGAAATGCAATAAAAATCAAAATACTTTACAATGTTTCTCCATTATCAGCACGTTTTTGCGTTATTCACCACTGCAAATCAACCAAAGCAAAAATGAATACAAAATGTTATGTATGGTATGAGTATTGTACATGTACTACTACCAATAACATATCTAGTACGGGTACTTCATCATTTTAGGATTATTCATATTTTAGGGATCGAGAGAATCTATTTATATTTACATTTCTTAAATATTAATTTATGAATATTTTTATTTTAATAATTTTATATATGATATTTATTAAAACAATAATTTGAAAGTAAATAATTATAACATTCTTAAGATTATACTTTCTGCACCATTTGTTCTGCTATTTACTTATACACCATTTCTGCATTGGGCTAGATCAATCTTCCTTTTTATTGGGCTACTTACTAGAAGCACCCCTCGTATGTGACCACACCACTTTTCTCTTAGATTAGACCCACTGTTCACACCCCCTTTCCTTAAATTTACTGCTTGGGCACCCCGGTTACCTTAACACTACAATTGTCACAAAACCTAGGGCCATTTATTTTTTGGAAGGAAGTTGCTGAACTAGAGCTTGTTGAAATTAGATTAAGGCTCCGTTTGAATTGATGAAATGTAATGGAATGGAGCGGAGCGGAATGACATATAATAATGTTCTATTGTTTGGATTTGAAATATAATAATGGAATGGAGCAGAATGGAATAAGATGGAATGAATTTAATATTATACCACCACTTACCTTCAATTTTGTTCATCTCCTTTTTAAAATATCCAAACAATGGAACGAAATATTTATTTCATTTCGCTCCATCCTATTTCACTCCACTCTATTCCGCTCCGCTCCATTCCATTCCATTACATTCCATCAATCCAAACGGAGCCTGATAGACAGATGCAGTTAAGCATATCAGAGATTTCCAACAATGTTCCGAAGTATAAAGTATAAGTGCTCGTATTATTCAGATTTGGATCCTCTACTGTTTTTTCTATCTAGTTCTCTCTTGTGTCCTCTCTCATGTTCCTTTTATGTGTCTTTCTCTCTCCTCTAAAAATGAAACATTTATTTTTCATCTCTCTATCCTCGCACAATAAAAACTGCACTCCTGTTGTACAAGAGATGATCCAAATCTGTAAATTTCTAGAATCAAATTTGTGGTAGGTGCGACAACAACAATGCAACATTAGCAAAGACAATGGTGACAAATAGAAATATGGAATGATAAAACTTTGAGATGTTGTAATAAAGGTTAAAACTTAAACAAATTCACTTATCAAAAAACAAATTCAACTAAAGATTTTCTATTCAATGATTATAACCCCTCATTTTTTTTCTTCTCAAATTAGACATTGTAACACCTCAAATCAGGTGATGGTAAATTCTACTCAGAAGCTAAAGCAACTTCTACATTAATTGGAATCAAAAAGAAAGCGCTTAACATCATCCAATGAGAGTTCAGCATTTCCAAGAAATGGAGTACTAGACTCATTGGCATTTGATAGCATGTTCTTAGATACTAAGTTCTCAACATTAGAAATGTTTTGATTAGTATTCTCAGCCCAACTTGAGCCTTTAGCTAGAAAATCTTGCAATGTAGTTCCACTATTGATGATATTTCCACTAGCATTTCCATTTTGACTTCCAATTTGATGCTCATTTAAATTCCGATTTTGGTTCAGGCGAGCCACAGTACTCGAAAGAGTGTCATTACCAAGAAAAGCATTACTATATCCATAAAGATTCTGGATATTATTTGACTGGTAACATGGTTGTGTTCCGTATGCTGGAGCTGGAATATGGTTTGGTTGTGTAAGCAATGGGTTGATTGCTTTGGCGATCCTAACACCAGCTTGTCCGGAACAATTTATGCTATTTGAAGATCCTGTTGCAGCAGCAGCAGGAGCACGATATCTAGTGTCATATAGCGGATTGACATGATTGCTGAAGCCAGATGCACCGGGAGGTGTAATGTGGTTCGTTGTAACGGTGTTCCCAGCACCAACACTGTTTATCCCATTGAGCATCGTACAGTGAGGCCCTAAACTGCTAACTCTCAGTCCTCGCTTTTTTTGGATGGCATGGTTTTGTATCCCTAGAGACGTTGGAATGGTATTAGAAGGATGTTTGTTTCTCGCCACCGTAGATCCGGATTTTTTATATCTACCGTTGGTTGTGCCGTTTGGGATTGTAAAGTTGGAAGCTGTGGCGCATTCACGGATATTCTTTAGCATGGAGATCTGATCCTGTAATCTAGAATTTAGTGAGGAGAATGCATTCGTTGTACTCTGCTGAGAGGCCTGATTTTGAGGTATCGGATTTGCTGAGAGTGGATTTCTAACAGAGGGCTGATTCTGCAGTATAGAATTTAATGCGGACAATGAATTCATTGTAATCGGCTGAGATGCCTGGTTTTGAGGTATTGGATTTACTGAGAGTGGATTTGATTTGGTTAACCTCGAGGCTCGTTTCAGTAATTCATAATGTTTTTGATGAATCTGTAATTGATTCTGTAACTGTGCATTCATTGTAATCGGCTGAGAAGCCTGATTTTGAGGTATTGGATTTGCTGAGAGTAGACGTGCAGCAGTTGACCTTAATACCCGATTCG
This sequence comes from Trifolium repens, assembly GCA_030408175.1. Lineage (NCBI taxonomy): Eukaryota > Viridiplantae > Streptophyta > Magnoliopsida > Fabales > Fabaceae > Trifolium > Trifolium repens. Next base: position 48,670,704 of record CP125848.1, read on the forward strand.
TTGGCACGGAATTTGAAGACAACTGTGTGGTTGTTATGGTCCCTGGTCGAGGGACCATAACACTGGCAGGAAGCGGAAAAACATTGATATTTTGAGAACTCACAACACCAACTGAAGTACCATATTTGGTTGAATCTGGCAAAGGAGCAGTCTTAACCAGCTTCGAATCTCTTCTCAGAGTCTTCCATGTCTCCAATTTATCAGTTGCATGACAATGATCTGTCGGTAAAAGGCCATTGCCCCACTTCAGACATGGTGCTGGAGAGTCGCATACATAACAGTGGCACTGCGTGTCATCAAAATTAGAAATCAAGTAAAACAAGGTAATGCACCAACGCAAAATTCTAGCATAGTCTTAATGATCGATCTTTTTTACCTGGCCACAATGTTTCTCATGAGGGGTGGTAGAATAAGGAAAATTGGCACAATGATGCCGGGGATGAGGATAGTCTCTGCACGCAATCTGCAAGTCAAAAATAAAATGAACCGCCACAAGTAAATGTTGCTGAATGCCGATACATCTTCGATCATAAGCACACAAAAAAGTATGAAAAATTATAGTTCTGATTAAATAAAGACCAAGCATGACACCGATGAAAATTCAAGGGAAGAATTTATTTATCTTTTTAAAAAGGGAGCAGATAGAAAATAGTAATGCCGTAACAAAAACAAATCCTTAAACCTCAGTTTGAATAAGGAGTGAAACACAAATTTGGTACCTAAAATTGTAAGGTCATCTCTGAAATTTACGAAATTCCAAGATGATCCCTGAAATTGAAAAGTATCAATCACATTAGTCATGCTGAAACAACTTTAAGGATTAAATTGAATAACCTAAAAGGACTAATGTAATTGGGGATTTCCAATTTCATGAATCATTTTGGAATTTTTCTCAATTATAGTTGATTAAATTGACCAAAAATTCAAGAACTAAAGTCAGTAATTCACTCTTTAAATAGGTATTGCAACCTCAAACACACTTCCAAAAGTAATGTAAATTTGTTAGAAAAATTCAATCATCATAAACTATCAAAACATTACTACAATGCCTTCATATATGGCATTACATTTAAAGCATACTCGCCGGAGTCACATATGTCCACACTAGTCATGTGGCAAGTATCGTCCGTTCCCTAGTTGTTGCGACTAGCGCGCTCGATCCTCAGCACATTTCAAAGATTTAAAGCATCCTCTCAGACTATGTTTTCTCACAAATAATATAGATTAAATTTTCAACACTTACACAAGACATGACATACATTCTAGAATCTCAATTAAATCCATTCAAAAAATTTCTTTTTATCTCATACCATAACACAAAGAACAACAAAACTATTCAAACTTCTATAAGTGTAATGTCATGCATGACATAAATTCAACTTTTTTTTTTTTGAAAAAATAAACACTTAACTCCTCTAAAATTAAATAACATAATTTTCAAAAATGGTACTAACATAAATAATAAAATTGAAGAGAAAAAATAAATTACCTTTCCCTTCTCACCAACTACACACAACTCATCAGACCCAGTTGGTGAATCATTCACACATTTAACTTGGTTTTCTGGGTCACAATCTAGAACTATACAATCACCATCATCATTGTCATCGTCGTCGTCGTCGATAACAATAACCCCATTAGGTTTATTGACTTCACCTGACACAGCAACCTCGTTCAATTCTTCATCCTCCAAAAACTGTTTTATAAAATCAGTGTCAACACTAACTTCAATTGCTTCTTCCAAACACCCTTCTTGTTGCTGGGTTTCCTTCATGGTGTTACCAAAAAGTGATCAAATTGTGAGAAAGAGTAAAAAGATTGAATTTTTGGAGTGAAATTGTAGTGGGTGGGAATGTAGAAAATTTCAAAAAAAAAAAAACGGAAACGGTTTTTGAGTTTTAAACGTTAGAAAAAAACGTTGCAAAAAATGCGTTACTAATGCGGAATTTAAGTAACCGATGGGAATGCGAAAAAACAGAGTGGGGGGAGATGGTATGTGATGGGATGGGGGGAAGTTTTGAAGACTCCACTTTTATAGTTTAGTGGGAGAGAAATGGTATCGTTTGGTCGCAGCTCTAAATAAAAATTATTTGAATGGATGTGGAAAATTATACCTTATTTAAATTTGGAAATTATGTATTGACTTTTCTTTTAGCAAAAATTATGTATATTGACTTGATTCTCGTACCGATTGTTATTTGATTTTCATAACGATTGATGAGAAAATTAATAACATACTAAAATTGTAGATAAAAGGTCAAAGTTCTCAATACGGTTTTCTTTTAAACATTGATTAGAGTTAATATCACAGAACCGAGATGGTCAAAAAGTTTTTTTTTTTGGACAAAGATGGTTAAAAGTTTTAATCATATGATAAGATATATTTTTTATCACGAACTATTTTAATATAATATGACTTAAATGAAGGATGATTTTTTTTAGCCACAAAATGAATCAACTTTTATAGTTTAGTGGAGAGAAATGGTATTGTTTGGTTGCAACTCTAAATAAAAATTATTTGAATGCACGCGGAAAATTATACCTTATTTAAATTAGGAAATTATGTATTGACTTTTCTTTAAAACAAAAATTATATATTCGACTTGATTCTCGTACCAATTGTTATTTGATTCTCACACCGATTGATGAGAAAATTAATAACATACTAATTGTAGATAAAATGTCAAAGTTATGATTAGGATTAATATCACTAAACGAAGATGGGTCAAAAAGTTTTATTCATCTGATGAGATATATTTTTAATCACAGACTATTTTAATATAATATGACTTAAATGAATAATAATCTTTTTTTTAGTAAACTAAAAGTGTGCTGATATAAATTATAATTTAGTAAATTATATAATGAATTGTTATTTTTATTTTAATCATTGTCATGGTTGATCGATGATAATTAAAGATTTTAATTTTTAGTGTTTTGTTAACTTATATCCTAAAAGCATATGTTATTAAGAATTTAAAAGTATAAATATTTTCTTAAATTTTGTGCAATTAACTTGTGAAAAGTTTTAAAAAATGAATTATGCATAGGTGCTTGAGTCTATTTTTTTTCTTTAGGAATCTACTTGAGTCTATTTTTTATAATGCTCTTTTTCTAGGTGTACATTAAGACAAATTCTAAAATGTAAGACTCTTTTAAAAAAATACGGAAATTAAAAAAATTTATTGTGGTAAATTTATTGATAATTGATATTATTTTTATAAATTTATCCTTTAATAGAGAAGAATTAGTTAATAATTTTTAGAGTATTTATTTAGAGATTATAGAAAAAGATTTGGTGGTAAAGAAATATTTAATGTCATTCAAAATTTAAAAGAAATTTTATATAAAGGGACAAAGAAAAATCTCAAAAACTTATCAAAAAAAAATAAAAATAAAAAAAAAATCTCAAAAGACTTAAAGACTTGTGTGATAATTTTTTTCTCTTGTTTTTTTTTTTTGACTAAAAGTTCCTTATAGCATTTCATTACTTAAAATGTGTTCAATATGATTTGGTACATCGATCAAAATCTGGAAACTAGCATACAATGTGGCCACCTTAGCTAAGTGATGAGCAACCTCATTTGCTTGTCTCCGCACAAACTCTACACTAGAGTTTCTATAATAAGTAGAGAAAATTAATTTACAATGATCCATAATAACTAGAGGTGTAAAAATGGGCCGAGCTATCGGGCCGGCTATAGTTTTATACGGGCTGGGCCGGGCCGGACTTAACAAAATTTATTTGGGCCTTATTGGGCCGCAGTGGCGGGTGCACATACACTTCAGGGGGTGCACATGCACACCCTCAACATTAGAAAACTCCACATACTATCCTATTTATTTATATTTTGCACCTCCTGGATAATTGAGTTTGCACCATACACTCAAAGTCAATCTTATTATTATCTCTTCTAGAGTGCACATAGTAATTTAAAGCACTATTATTATTATTTAATAATTTTATAGGTTACAGGTATTACTTCAAAGCATGTTTATTATTATTTGTTAGATATTTCCATCGCTTAAATTAGTTAGATATTTCCGTCAATTTTTGCACTAACACTGTTTTAACTCTCCATGTGGCTAACAGATTGCATATGTACACAGACAATGATCAAATTGAAACTTAAAATAAATATAAGAGACCAAATTAAAACTTAAAATAAATATAAGGGACTAAATGTGTAGTTAAGCCAAAATATTATTAGCCAAGAGTGTGCCAGATATGCAATCTGGTAATCACGTGGAGGGTTCAAACAGTATTAGTAGAAAAACTGATGGAAATACTTATGTTTATTTTTTTAAAAAAAGCAATACATATAAATAAATAATTAGCTAGTTAGTTATTAAGCGAATTAAAAATATGAAACTGTGTAGTGGATAGTTGTAAAACATATATATGTAAAAAAATTATTACAATGTAATTTTTGAATGTGTGTGTCTATATATATATATGAGTCAGGATCCGTTGACACCAACTAGTTTGACACAAAATGTTACACCTTCTCTTAACGTTTTAACCGATATAAATTTTATAAAATTCACCCATGGATTGAAAATTTATATCATATAGATCATTTATGTAAAGTTACAGAAAAGTCCAAAATAATTTGATATGCTATTGAGATACATCAAAACTAACAGTTTGCTTCTTTTTTTAAATATCGTTGATCTTAATGTGTCTCAATAGCATATCAAATAATTTTGGATTTTTCTAAAACTTTACATAAATGATCTATAAGATATAAACTTTCAATCCAACGGTAAATTTTATAAAATTTATATCGGTTAAAACGTTATTGAGAGGTGTAACATTTGGTGTCAAACTAGTTAATATTAACGGATTCTGACTACATATATAAGTATTAAAATATTGATTAAAATTTTGCACCCCCTGAGCCAGGGTCCGAGCACCGCCACTGTTGGGCCGGGTCACTTAAGCCCCTTTATATGTCTTGGCCCTCTGGGCCGGCCCATTTGACAGCTCTAATAATAACACCAAATTCAGTAAAGTCTCGGCTGCTACCAACTACTCTCTTAGAGTCCAACTCAAAATCAACCGGTCCCAAATTAAGCTCGTGCACCCAATTAAGAGCAAATAGTAACCCAAGTGCTTCACGAGTATGAACATCACTTTTTGGAGAAAACCATTTAGTCTTGGATAAAATGAAGGCCCCATGTTCATCTCTAATGCAAATATCAATTCCAGAGTTAATTGGAAAAGAAGCATCTATATTACATTTTACCCGGCCAGTCATCGGTTTGCGCCAATTGTGTTGCACTTCAGCCTGCATCAATAACATTATTCCAAAGTTGATTGTTGTGTTGCTTCCAAATACTCCACAAGATACATGCAAACAAGGCTGCATCATTCTTTGATAGTTGTTGCAGAATGTGGAAAACCACGGTTTTGACATCAATGTCACCGTTAACAGCGCTAGAAACCACTTGAGAGAATACAGACATACTCCACACATTTTGACTACTAGGACAATTGAAAAAGACATGCTTGTTGTCCTCTTCCTCCAGATTACGCAAAACACAAACTACTGGACAATCTACTCCTTTAGTCTTTAATCGGACCCGAGTCGGAACACAATTTTGACAGATGCGCCAAAGAAAGTTCTTAACCTTTGGCAGAGCTTTAATTGACCATAGTAAATTCCAATCACTATTGACTCGCAGATGAAAGGTATCGATATCCTGTACACATATTCTATAAGCACTTTTAATGAAATATTCTCCATTATTGTCACCACGCCAAATGCGTCTGTCATATGTGACAGAAGGTTAAAGCGGAGTAGCAAGAACTCTAGCTGCAATTGGTTGATTGTAACAGCCCGGGTCTTCGGCGCTCCCGGCACTGCTACATCACGATCTTCTCCAACCCCTTCACTATTGGAGTTTTTGCGTTCCGTGAAAATCGAACTCATGTACCTGGGGATAAGTACATTGTTCATTCCATTCCCACTACCAATTGAGCTACTAGCCCAATTGATAGTGGGAATGGAATGAACAATGTACTTATCCCCAGGTACATGGGTTCGGTTCCCACGGAAGGCAAAAACTCCAATAGTGAAGGGGGTTGGAGAAGACCGTGAGGTAGCAGTGACGGGAGCGCCGAAGGCCCAGGCTGTTACATTGATCAAAAAGGGGCAGCACAATATCACTATTACACGCCTTAGGATTATGCTCCATAATGTCGGAAACAAAAAAATTAGTACTGACTAATTTGAGGGGACCAATTTCACCTAAATCGGGAGAGCACAATATCACTATTTCACGCCTTTTTGTTTTTTCAAGAGTCTAATTGTTTTTTGAAAACTTGGTATCTGACCTAAGGACCAACTAATTTGAAGGGACCAATTTCACCTGAATCGAATATGAGATCTTAAGAGGACCAAACTACAAGAATCAAACTCAGACAAATACTACTATGTCAACTCAAGTGGGTTAAGAGTCTAAAATTTTTATTTGGATCGTTCAACTCTTAAACCGGGCTCTGAAGCTTTGCAAAGGAAGAAAGAAAAAAAAAAGTATAATATTGATGCTCATAGTAACACATTTCTTTTCAAGATGTATCATTTTTAAAATACATCATAAAATACTGTAATGTTTAGTTGGCACATTAATTCGTATGTTCATAGCTTGTTTCCTGTTTCTTGATAATAACACAAAGAAGATATTAGTTTTTGATGGGTACCATACAAAGAGGGGGAGAATGAATTCTATTAAGTGGGAAAAAAAATTGAGAAAATAATAGGGATCATAGACTATTGGATTATAAATATAAAACAATATTTTTTTTGGTCTAGAATATAAAATAATATTTAAATTTAAAAGAAATTAATAAAAGTTAATTTATAATGTTTGGCTTATTTGAGTCTTTCTTCTTTAGGGTAGCTTATTTGAGTCATAACATCCCACAAATCTTGCTAAAATTCCTTATCCTCTAGTTGGAAATTAAAAGCCAAAATAATACTCACTCGTCACAAACTCAATTACTCTAGTTCCTTATTTACTATTTAGCACCAATATGATACAAGTGTTTTAAAAACCGGACCGGACCGGCCGGTCGGACCGGTTGGACCGGAAACCGGAGGTGCTGCGGTCTGGTCTGATTGCTGGACCGGGTAAGCAGTCAAACCGGACAGAACCGAATAAAACCGGTAAAAACCAGCGAACCGGCAGTTTTGCAAACCGGCGGTCTGAATGTTTTTTTTTTTGTAAGCGTAGAAACGAAGTCGATTGGATTTAAGAAAAAAAAAATGCAGAATCAAAACCAAAAAACGAAAATAGAAATTGAGATTGGAAAATCAAAAACAAACAAACAAAATGAGAAAGAAAAGCTGGAAAAAAAATCAACGTCGTCGTTTATAAAAAATTTCGTTTACAGATCAAAGATTTTTTTTAACAGATCATAACAAAAAAATATAAACAGATCATGATTTAATATAAAATGCAATTTATAACAAGAAAATTAATTGAATGTTGAGTTAAGAAAAAGATGAGGATGGCTGCACACAACATATGTGAATGAAGATGATGGGAATATGACAATTGCTTGATGTTGCTGCTTTCTTTTTGCTTGTTGTTGCGGCGGCTACCTTCATTTTCTCAGCAACAAAGTTAGGTTTTGGCAACTACTCCTACTTTATCTTAGGGTTATGTTAATAAGTGGGCTTTGGGCCTTAGCAAGTACAATACTTTACTTTTGTTTGGTGAATATTATGTCATTTTAATTCATATCTTAATTATAAATAAAATTTAATATTTTATCATTTTAATTTTTAAAAAGTATGAGAAATTTTTTAGTGGATGTAATTTATTAACTATTAACTATATACTTTTATTATAGACACCGGTTTATTTAACCGAGTTATCCGGTTTAATTCGGTTTAGTCATGCGGTTCGACCAATAACTTAGTGGTTCGACCAATGAACCAGTGACCCAGTGCTCTTCCGGTTTGATGACCGGTCCGGTTTTTAAAACACTGGATACAACTTTTTGGTGGTACAACTTTCAAAAAAAAAAAAAAACAAATGGTGAGAAAATACACAGAAAAAAGAGACTATGACCATGACTAAGCTGTTCAAAAAACTAATTTATATATTTTTTTAGATAGAGAAAATGACAATAATAATTATTAAAAACTAGTATATAAAAGTGGAGAGTCAAAATTTGTATTCCTTACAAAATCCGATCTAATAATTTTGATATTTTTTTCAACTTAGTTATCATTTGTGGACAAAATTAGGTTTAAAATAAAACCCATCATTCATGTCTATAAATTCTAGTTCAACTAACAAATAACAAACTTCAGTCTCTTTACTTTGTGTATGTGTGAGTTTTCAATAGCTTATTATTTTGTCAACCTACCAAAAAAGAAACCCCATTATTCATAATTTTAAATCTAGTTTAGTCACTTTTTTAGCACCAATTATAATAGCCAAAAAAATTAAAAAACTAATTTATTCGTTCATTCTTATTATTAATGATCATATTCGCTATTTCTCTATTGATGACATTTAACATAACAAACTAACAATGAATCGTCAAATGAATTTATCTGGATTCATCTAAAAATTGTCAACTCATCATCTAAAATATCTCATGCAGCTTGAACTTAGTGCTTACTCTTACTTATAAGATTTTTTTTCACATTTCTTTGTCCCTTAATATAAGATTGTTTCTTTGTGCAAATTTATGGTTCTCTTCTCTCTTTTCTTCCGTTAGTAGATGGGTTGAGGAACAAAAAGAAAATATCTCACACATATAAAAGAAAGTTTATGAATTCAAACCAGAATATAACCACAAAATATCTAATCTAATAATCTCAACATTATTAGTTGAACTAGATCTAACACACGATTAATGCTTCTCTTTAACATTACATGCATGCGGTGTATTATTTTAAAATTGATTGTTAGACCTAACTCAACTCTACAAAACTAGCTTGTAAGTTGAGGATTGTCGCAGATGTGAATGGTGGGTGGCCCGATCAGAAATCTGAGAGCAGGTGGCCTAGCAAATCGTGAAGAGACTCGAGTACTATCTTAGAATTGAGAGTTAAACATAATTCATCCTTACAAAACCGGTTTATAAGGTCAAAATTATTTCTAGTTTATAAATACATATTCAATCTATCTCGCAACTGATGTGAGACTTCTTAAGAAATATATCATTGATTTCATATGTTTGTGTACATGCTTCTATATTGTTTATATTTCACCCATTTTTTTTTTTTTTGGTTTTCACCACCAGTTGAATCTGGTTCGGGGGTCAGTTCTGGCATCAAGTGGATATTCCACCCATTTTTACTAGTGATAAAATGGAGTCAAACATGTCAATCTGTCTAATTTAAGGCTCAATGTTTTAAGTTAGCACGCCGTGCCTTATCCACCTAAAAAGTGGGGCGGGCAGATTTTAAAAAAAAATTCATTTATGTAGACTTGATATAAAAAATGGAGAAAAGAAATAAATTTTTCAGGTGATTTTTTTTTTTTCATTTTACATTTTTAAACCTAAAATTGATATCCATTACCTAAATTTATATAAGTGAATCCTTATAAATTTTAACCAATAAGGTACTCCTTCCGTTCCTTTTTATTTGATATTTTAGAAAAAAAAAATTGTTTCAAATTATTTGATGTTTTGATGATTTAAGGTTATATTTTGTCTATTATACCCTCCTTCCTAATTTTTTTTTGACTAAATTTTATATAATCTTTTTATTGTATCTTTATTTTTTACTAAACTTCTTCATATAATCTTTTTAATGTATCTTTTTTTTTTTACTAAACTTCTTCATATAATCTTTTTATTGTTTTTGTTTTGTTCTTTTTTTTTCCTTGCATGTTTGTTGAAAATCTTGTTACACAACATTAAGAAACTCAAAGTGACTACAACTCAATCACAATAAGTATTATTCCATGCCTAAATAATCTTTGACTTCTCGTACTAAAATTAGTTCACACTTCATTTGAATGGGTAGTTGTCCTATTCTTTCTAGCCTTTGTTTTTCATTAAATAAGTTTTCCTTTCTATTCTTCCGATGAAGTATATTTTGTCAAAAAACTGATTTTTTTTGTTGAAAAGGCAAAAACAAAAAAATTGGTTTGTTAGAATCCGCCTTTAATTTTTTTGTGGTTTTAATTTTTTGAAAGACAAAGTGTGTGCAAAAAAATAGGAATTTTTTTGTGATTAAAATTAGAGTATAATATATTCAAAAAAAAAGGTATAATAGGAAAATAAAGTGCAAAATTACACTTTCTTAATTTGGCCTTTTTTTCTCAAACATCAAATAAAAAGTAACGGATGGAGTATATTGGATTTTTTTTTTAAACTACACATGTCAAAAAAAAAAATCCCAAACTACACTAACTTTTAAATTTTTTTCGAAAATACACTATTTTTTGGTGTGAGGGGGACGCGCCACCCCCAATGTAGCGTCCACAGGAAGGACGCGCCACCCAGAGTGTAGCGTCCATAGGAAGGACGCGCCATGCCCATGTTAGCGTCCACTTCTGGCTTTTTTTTTGTTTTTTCGTTTTCCAGAATAGGCAACGGTTTTTAACCGTTGTCTTAGTGCTAAAAAGCGTTGCCTTTGAATTAACGATACACTTTTAAACCGTTGTCTAAAATGTTCTTCAAAATTTATATTATTAAATCTCACAAAAATGTGCCAAAATAAAAAGTTAAGTTCTAACGAATGTGTAAATATGAAAAACTAATTTTTACATTCATTTTTACTACTTGATCATTAATTCTTTCAAATCAAAATATGTATGATATGTTGTTCCTTCCATAAAATTTTCCATTTTAAAGTGTTCTCTAAAGTGTTCTTTGAATTTCAATTATCATACATATTTTGATTTGAAAGAATTAATGATCAAGTAGTAAAAATGAATGTAAAAATAAGTTTTTCATACTTACACATTCGTTAGAACTTAACTCTATTTTGGCACATTTTTGGGAGATTTGATAATATAAATTTTGAAGAACGTTTTAGGCAACGGTTTAAAAGCGTTGCGTTATATCAAAGGCAACACTTTTAAGCTCTAAGACAACGCTTAAAAACCGTTGCCTATTCGGAAAAACTAAAAAACAAAAAAAAAAAGCCAGAAGTGGACGCTAGCATGGGAATGGCGCGTCCTTCCTATGGACGCTACACTCTGGGTGGCGCGTCCTTCCTATGGACGCTACATTGGGAATGGCGCGTCTCTCTCACACCAAAAAGTAGTGTATTTTCGAATTTTTTTTAAAAGTTAGTATAGTTTGGGATTATTTTTTTCTGACATGTGTAATTTAAAAAATAATTCGAGTATATTGGAAATGTTTGACGATGAAAAGTGACTTTAATGATCATGTTTTTGGCATTATTAAACAAGTCTTTTTGGTCATAAAGATTTATATATTTTGTTCTTATATATACCACTTCTATATTTAGCAACACTTTTTCTTCCTGTTCCCCTTCTCTCTCGCTCTGTTCTGTCAACGACAACATACGATCCACGAATAACAAAACAACCTAATTCCTTCATGTTTTTCTTAGCCTCACCAAACAACACAACAACCCCTTCAAATCCAATGTTGTTTTTTTCCTTTCCTTTTTTTTTGAATTACTTTGCATTTACTCACTCTTGTTTCCGTTACAAGTAACATCATTATTCTCTCATCGTTTCAAAATCACGTTGATACCCATTATTATTCGGGTCAAAAAGTTTCAAATTTTGAAAACAACCCATAAAAAAAAATCTAGAATCCATCATAAGAATCCTAAGATTGTTAGGTTTCGGTTACATGTGAAAAAAAGAGGACCTTTGATGATAATTTCCATCTGGGGTCTTCTCATTCAATAATCATCAACAAAATCAGTGGAATAATCAAAAGGGTTGCGTTTAATTGATGAAAAATTGAAACTTGGGTTTTTGTTTTGTGCATTTGAATGTGCATGAAAATGAGGTAGGTTAATAGGTTTTGTGTATGTATATGAAAAAATGGATACAAAAGAAGAAGCAGAAGCTAATGAGGATAGACCTTCATCACCAATGTGGGTTCTACAACAGTTATCTGAGGGAGCATTTAGAGTTGCTGGTGAAGCATTGCAGAATATGTACTCTGGTGGTGGTGGTGGGTCAAGTGTGCCACAGATAGGGTCTAGTGGTGGTGCTGCTGCACATAGGAGATGTCAAAGTGAACTTGTTAGTAAAGGATTTCAACGTAGTGATAGTTTTCAGAAGTTAAAAGCTCGTGTGCATAAGGCGTGGGGTTGGCGTGGAAAATCAAGGGAAGAAGGTTTATCGGCGAATTTTAATCCTGAGATTATGGCGAACCAGAAACGTCAGTGGTATCAGCTTCATCCCAAATCTATGGTATTCAATTTTTAGAATCACTTTATGTAGTAGTATCATGTTTGTTTTCAAAATTTTCCTTGATTGATTGAACTACTGCAAATAGTAATGGAGTTTAGTTTATAGTGTTTGATAATGTAGTACAACTTTAGTTGAGTAGTTTCAACGACTTATGTTACTTTGTGTCTCGTCTCAGAAAAGACATCGTTCTCCCCTCAATCGATAATTGGTTCTTTATTGCTAGCAAGGAGATATGGACTCTTGTAGTGAACAATTGCGTGTATTGTTTGTAAACAATTGAAAATTATGAAAGAATTGATTTATTTATTTATTTCCAAAAATGTATCATCCCTAATTAACATTTCATTTTTTCTCCATCAAAATGATTCATTTCAAGAGTCTTATGAAAATGTTTTCACAAAGTAAATGGAGCCTCAGAGATAGAAAACATCTTCTATTTTCAGTTTCAATATATTTTGACTTTTAATCCTGTGCTGTCAAATAGCAGCTATAGTACTATAACATAGCAGAATTTGAACAAATTATTATTGTTCCGCGATATGCGATTTAGTACAGTGTTGTTAAATAGCGGTGCCATAGCACTGTACTGTACTAGAATTTGAACACAACTGTTTTCTGCAAGTCAGGATTGACAACATGGTTTAGTCACAAATTTGTCACTTCATTTTGTGTTTTCAAACATATTCGTTTTTTCTTGTGCAAATATTTGAAAATAGAAAACAAATTAAAAACAAGAACTTTATCCATTTATTGAATGCTTGTTTTCAAACATATATGCAATATTTTAAGGTTATATATACACATCCGAAGGGAATTGATAGCAGGTGTCTCTATATATAAGTCTAACACTATCAGAAAGGTATAAATATAAGTCTCTATATAAGTCATGCTGGTAGATGAGTAATGTGTATGCTAAAATTTATTTGGAATGTCCTAGTAGACTCGGTAACATTAACATTTATGCACTAGTTTTTAGGAGGCGACTTTGTGTCCCTTACACATGTTTGTCACAAATGTGAACTTATCATTCTGTTGAAGTAAGTCACTGTGAATATTACTGTAGGATTGTTTAAATTATAAGGAGCCAACCTCGCTCTTTGAACATTTTGTGATTGTGGGGCTGCATCCAGATGCTAATTTGGAAGTCGTGGAGCATGCATTTGCAAAAAGGAAGAAATGGGAAAGAGAGAAGAAAACCTCTGAATGTCTCGATTACAGAATGGCGCAGCAACCAAAGCCGCCAGAACCTACTTTGGAACCTCAGGTTTGTTAGATATCAGTATCCTTAATACACATACTTGAGAAAAATTGAAATTTTCTGTCTAGTTCTCTTGCGAATTTCAATGATAAATTTCACCAAATTTAGCAAAGATATTTGGAATATTGCATTCATATTTTGATGGTTAACAAATAAGTTACCAACTCTAACCAATTCTTCCCTATGTATGTTTACAATTTCGGGGATGTTTGAGTAAACAATTTAATTAGATGTTTATTCAGCGAGTGCTTATCACAGATATTTATGTCACAACTGCTTAAATTTAATAAAGTATTTATGTTAGGATAAGCATAACATAATTTGTTTTGATCTATCTTAAGGAGATTATTAGAATATTTTGAAAACAGCTTATAGACATGTTATAGGCTATTTTTCTGGATCTTTATCTCAAGAGATGGACTCAAATAAGCTTTTCCAAATGTTCCATAGTGTATTGTTATTGGATCAATAAATTCCTTATAGCTGATACATTTTTTGTAAACTTGCAGATACTGTTCAAATATCCTCCTGCAAGGAGGTTAACAGTACGTTTGAAGGATTTAGCCTCCTTTTGCTTTCCTGAAGGTGTTAAGGTCTGTTTGACACTCTTAATATACTTGATCAGATCTATCCGTTTTCTCTTTGCTATATGCTACCTTAAAAATTGTTTGCTAGTTTTCCTCTTTTTGATTTTGGAGGTACAGAATCAGTTCCCTCCGCTTGTTAGTCTCCCCCCTTCTCTGAAATGTACACTACAAAATTAACTGCAAACAACTTGTTTGGTTTTGTGCACTTACCTTGGATTTTTATGATGTCTTTAAATTTAAAACTAAGTTTGACGTCTTTTATTTTTGGTAGAATTTAGCATTTTGTTTACTAAGATGAAAATAACACTTTTCATAAACGGTAGATATATTAGTTTATGAAAGCTGGTGCTATTTTTCCCACAAATTGTTTCATTTCTTAAAATGTTGACATTGATATTTATTTACAGGCATCATTGTTGGAGAGGACTCCATCTCTAAGTGAACTAAATGAAATTGTCTACGGACAGGTAAGAAGATCAGTCTTATTTGGAAAGGCAAATATTTGTTCTCTTGACGAGCTAATTAAAGCAGTTTATCATCTTTGATTTGTCAAATTCAGTGTTTTGGATGGTGAATTCATAGTGTGCAGTATGCACGCCAAATTTAGTATTATGTCTTAATAAGGCGGTGCATATGTAGAGTAATTTTCAGAAGCTCTACATTTCTTGATCTTTCATTTTTGTTAAAAAGTAGCATTAGCCAATCAATTCTTATCTTATAATTAACATTCAGCACCTTTGAGGCCAAAGATAATGTTTTTGTTTATTCTCCACAGGAGCATTTAGGCAGAGATGATCTATCATTTGTCTTTACACTCAAGGTAATATTTGTGTTGGCATCTTCTATCAACTTTAGGTGTTAGCTTGACGTGGTTAGTAAGGAAACACGGTTCAAAATAGTAGTGCTGTATCTGTGTTGAACACTTCACATACATTTGGATACTTTCATCTGTATTTTATTATTTCTTTTAGTTAATATTTGGAACTCTTACATAAAAAAACATTTTACTATGATTACAATGATTCATGCTAACTTTTAAATTATTGATCCTCTCTTCTTTTGATATAAGATTGGTGATTGATGAAACATATTATGTGCACCTTGATCAGGAAGCAGACAATACAACACTTTATGGAGTTTGCTTACACGTGCCTGAAATTGTTCAGAGACCCCCTGGTATCTTAGGCGGCGGATCATCTCTTTCTCTTCCCTCTGGGCTAGGCAGCCGTTTTCTAGTTTCTGCACCTCGCTGTTACTGTCTTCTGACAAAAGTTCCTTTCTTTGAGTTACACTTTGAGATGTTAAATAGGTTAGTTCCTTTCACTGCGTCGGAGAACTGCTTATTGTGCTCTTGTTTTCTTTTGATCCAATAGAATTTATTACGTCTTACTTGGATGCAGTCTCATTGCACAGGAGCGTCTGAACCGGATTACTCAGTTTGTAAATGAGTTTACTCTTTCTGGTTGCATTCCTTCAATGCCCAAACTAGATGACCAATTGAGTTCGTATACTAACTCTCCAGACAGGGAATCATTTAGCGACTGGATGACTTGCGCAATACCTCTTGATGATGCAGCTGTCATTACTGCTGCTGCTGCTGGAATTATACCTGATGATGAAATTCCTCAGTTATCACCCAAAATATGGGATTCTCGCTGTCAATCCCCTGTAAGTGTGAGTGCCAGTGATGCTTCGGATGTTTGTCAGTTTAGAGATGTAGATAAAGATGGCAAGAAGTGTCTACAAGATCATGATACATGTGCTTTTGAGGGACCAGAAACTCATGATTCTGTGGAAAGAATATATCGAAATGGTGAATGCGGCCAAGTTTCTCCCAGTGTTGTAACATCTGTATCTGCTCGGGGTCGTAGCGTTGGAAGTTCTGAATCACTTTTCAGGTGGTAGATTTATAATTATATTATACTATTATAGGTTTCAATTTTACTGTTGATACACTATCATCACAATCACAATTTTCTTCCTTTGATTTATTGTGATTCTGAGATATGTTTCTGGTAATAGTTTGTCCTCCTTATGGTTTATGGTTGCATATAGTTCGTTCGTTCATTCGTTACTGGTTTTTTGTATGCCATTCGATGTTCATTTTCAATATCATATTGTTTTCATTGGCAGTCCAGTTAGAAGCATTGTATCGGAAGATGAGTATCATCCTTTTTCAAACAACGAAAGAGATAACGAAGATGATTTGTCAATGGAATGGGATATGGTTAGTGAAAACTAGTTTCCTATTTTGTGCATTGGTAAGATTTAGACGATACTTGATTGGCATTTAACATGTTTTCTTTGGTGTGAATGACTTTGATAGGACCATAAGAATGATTTACTACAGATAGTGTGCAGATATCATGCTCAAGCTATTCCATCTCGAGGAAGTGAATTCGTCTTCCACCCTCTTGAACATTTACAAGCTATTCAATATATACGACATTCAGTTGTTTCTCTTGGCTTCAGAGAAAATTGTCTAGATTGTTCCGACTCAACTGAGGTAATTCTTAAGTCATTGTTAACACAATAAGTATTCACAAATATGTGCATTCTTACAACTCTTCTTTGTAAAAGGTTAATGCGAAGTTGGCAGCTGCTGAGGAAGCCCTTGCATTATCTGTATGGACAACTTCGACTACTTGTCGAGTTCTATCCCTTGATAGGGTAAGCACATATTCCAAATTTTTTTTTGAAGGATTGGCATCCGGACCAAGGACCGACTAATTTCTTGAATGATTAATTTTTTTTATGCACATTACTTGCAGTTGCTGGCATTAGTTACTGGAGTGTTATTGGAAAAACAAGTTGTAATATTGTGCCCAAATTTGGTAGGTTTTTCAAAAATTGTACTAATCAACGACCATTGTTTGTCGATATGTATTAATTTGGATTGCTTTAGAGAGCCTTTCATTTTGGCAATTTTTGACACAATGCAGGGTGTTCTATCTGCAGTAGTGCTTTCTCTTATACCCATGATTCGTCCATTTCAGTGGCAGAGTTTACTGCTCCCGGTGAGTCGGTGGATTCAAAAAGCCCTGGTTGCAGATTTTCCTCGAGACTTTACTGCGTAAGTCTAACATGTTGGCCATGCTTTTCAGGTTTTGCCTGCAAAAATGATCGATTTTCTTGACGCACCAGTTCCATATATTGTGAGTTTCCTTTTATTTTTTGTTGTATAAAATATGTTGCTTCATGTTAGAAAAATTTACCATATTTTTAGAGTATTTAAGAATTTTCTCATTGTTTATTCAATTTTCCAATGTTGTTGCAGGTTGGCATACAACATAAACCAGATGATTTGAATATGAAAACTGCTAATCTTGTGGAAGTTAATGTAACGAAAGATCAGGTTTGTAATGACATTTTAAAGATAACATGGTAGTCTTTTGGAAGCTTGTTACACTTACCTTATATTGAAATAATTATGAAGCACGGACACTGACACGTTGACACTGATAAAAATTTGAGAAAATGACATAATTCGATGTAATCATAAGTATCGGTGTCGTGTCAGCGAGTGTCGGACACGACGCCTAATCCAAGGAGTGTCAGTACTTCATAGTGAAATATCTTAGGTTCCAAGGCTTGTAGTTATGTTTTTAGACTCCATTGTTGAAAATGTTCTCTATTAGATAGAAGATGGCAATGATGCACCATGTAGAATTTTTCTCTAATTTTTTTTACCTGTTCGACATTTACTTTAATTTTGTAGGTTAAAATGTGTCACTTGCCTAGACTTCCACAGCAAAGAGACCTTATTTCTCAGTTGAGTCCAATCCATGCAAAACTTTCACGTGAAAGTTCAATTTCTAGAAAGCATCCTATACATAGGTGCAACGAAGTCCAGGTTTTTTTAGTTCTCATACATACTGAAAAACTCTCACAAATTCAGAAATATGATATTTATTTTATCTATAAGTGATATGCATCAGAAACCAGCAGATTTTCAGCTTCTAGCCTCTGATGCTTCTTCCACCAGTGGCAATTGCTAATTTGTACTTGTTTGTTCCAGGCTGAAACTGCAACTAAGTTTTTGAATATCATGTGGCACTATTTGGAGTCGCTTTGTTCGAATTTGAAATCGCATACGATAACTAGTGTACAATCAAATCACGACAGGGTAACATAACTAAGTTATTGTTATGATTTTTTTCTGTCAAATAAGAATCCTTGATATTTCGAATTTGAAATCGCATACGATAACTAATGTACAATCAAATCGCTTTGGTCACATTTTCCTAGCTCATCCTTGATATTTTTTTAATCAGGTTTCTTTACTTCTTAAAGATAGCTTCATTGATTCCTTTCCTATTAGGGACCAGCCTTTTATGAAGGTAACAACTCAGAAAAAAATTCACTCTACACAAAACTTGAAATGGTTATGTTACAGATAGTTTGCACATGTTTCCATCTAAGTTTTCATTGTTCTGAATCCTTGGCTTTGCAGCTATTTGTAGATACGCAGCTTTTCACCGTTTTATCAGACTCTTGTCTATCAAGTTTCGAGAGTGGCAACTCATAATCCTCCTCCCTCTGTCTGTCGCTTTATTTTAGAAAGAAAACGGTGTTTATCTGTTACATGACTGACTGTTGACACTGAGGAAGATGTGTTCATAATTTCATCGGCAAACCGAACCGAACTCCACTCCAATGCATGGATTGGAATGACCAACAGTGAGGAAATACAATTGTACAAGGGTTTCAAAAATTCTGTATCATGTTGATAGGAAAATTGACTGCATAATACTAAAGGAAGAATTACTGGTGCAGATAGGAAAATTTACTGCATAAATCACTGGTACAGTGGTGCTGACCCCAAGGGAAGAATTAGTACTTACTTTCCCTGTTTTTTTTATTGAGGGATAATATGTTTTTGGGTTTAGGTGTTCAATGTTTTGCAATTGACTTGTGAGTACATACAGACAGACAATTATGATAATCAGCTGGTCTTTTTAGTTTATTTTCTATAGGATAATGGTTTCTTTTAAAATTTGACAAATTAGAATCCAATAATCTAATTGTAAAAATGAATCCATTCAAGCGAATTTTTATCAACTTATTCATTGTTTCCAAAGATGTAGCTTAAGTCAAATTTAGAACTATGGCTATATCCAAACTTTTTTTTTTTTTTAAGTACCTGAACACATAATAGATATCATCTAAAGTAAGTTATTTATTTCTGCAGAAAATTTCATCTCTAGCATGAATTGTTCTTTCTCTTTCTGTGTTTATCCTTTTCTTTAATCTTTCATCGCTTAACTTCTTTTTTTTATGCAAAGAGAAAAAGCTCAGTCGAGAAAGATAAAGACATCCCAACGAGATTGGCACCTCTTTACTAACCCAACGAACAAGCTAAATCTCATGAATATTATTAAAAATAAAAACAAATACAAAGAATTTGGGGGGATTAGACCAAAACCCAAGTGGGAGCTTGAGAAAATACAACTGCCTCGTTAAAAATCTTATCCGTAAAACCCTGAGGGAAAAACCAGGTGAAGGAAAAAAGAGTGCAGAGCTTCCAAAAAGATTAACAAACTCTATATTCAGGGAGGCCAATCCTATTTCTAGTAAAAGCATTACCAATAGTAACCGGAAACTTTTTCATCGCTTAACTGGCTCACAGTAATCTTGAAAACTTTTTCTATGGTGCATTTTGTGAATTCATATGGCTCTTATAATAATCTAATTATTTTTCTTCAAAAAAATAAATTTATTATTACTGAAAACAAGAAATAGAAAGGAAAAAAAAAAAGTTATCATAGAAGAAAACCATAATCATAATCCATAACTCAAAAAAGGATGTTTATCCATCCCAAAGACCTTCTAATCAAACTGGAATACTGTCCCATATAATAAACCATACCATCTGTTTTTACAAACTATAACCACTCGAATTATTTAATTGCAATCGCCATAGAAGAAGGGAATAGGAACCAAAGACATCTCTTCTGTCTGAAAATAGGAGTGGACCAGAGCACCTCATACATGCAATGCAAGCACACAACGGAGGCATTTCCCTTCATGCATAAGATCGAAAGCCTTGTTGATTTCCGCAAGAGTCAAATTATGAGTAATGTACTCATCAACCTTGATTTCCTGCAAAATGAGTTAAAGCATTAAGTATAATAACTATCCACTATCCTTGTGTACCATTTACCAACATTGTATTAATGCATTAGACGCATGAAAAATCTTTACCTTCTTCAAGTACTTCTCAACAAGCCAAGGCACCTGTGACCTGCTCTTAAAGCCACCAAAAGCTGTTCCTTTCCATACACGCCCGGTCACCAACTGGAAAGGGCGAGTTGATATTTCCTGCCCTGATGCTGCAACACCTACAATAACTGATGTTCCCCATCCCTGGAAATTTTCAACAAATGACGTTTTCATCATGTGTACAAGTACAACAATGTAATATTTGAACAATTGAGTTCATGAGACAGCGCAGCTGCAGCGATATTCACCTTGTGGCAGCATTCCAAAGCAGATCTCATCACGGAAACATTTCCAATGCACTCAAAGCTATAATCAACTCCTCCATCTGTTAGATCACTTATGACTTGCTGAATTGGTTTCTCGTGGTCTTTTGGATTAATGAACTCGGTGACTCCAAAGTTTTTCGCTGCAATGTAAAGTATAAGACAAGTAAATAAAAGATCGGGTAATGAAGAATTTTCTGAAGCATACAGGCACCACAAAATCCTAGACTGAGAAAACAATATACACAAATATAGTTCATAGTAAGGCAGTATTTTATAACTATTGGTCTATATTCTGCCACAGTTATGAGAAAAGAAAAACAATAGAGGAAATAATCAATTACTATGAATACATATTAAGAACACATTAAAGCCACATCATACTGCTACCATGATCTTTGTTTATATAGGACTGCAGATGACAAGTGACAGTCAATGTGTGAAAATGCACTTCACAACATTATAAACATACTGTCCAAGTTACTAGGTCAACCAAGTTTTACCTATATCATATTTGCTGCTATCAATATCTATGCCAATAACCCGTGATGCGCCGGCAGATTTTGCACCCTCCGCAACCTGTCAAGTATAAATTATGAATCATAACTGTAACACAAAAATAGGCAAAAAAATGAATATCTGATATTGTAATTTTAGAAACGTACAGCAAGCCCAACAGTTCCAAGGCCGAAGATAGCAACAATTGACCCTGGCTCAACTTTAGCAGTGTTCCAGACAGCTCCAAGGCCTAAAATATAAAAATAAAATAGTTATTATAAACTCATATTAATAAGAGAACTAGGTAAAGAAGGATACAAATACAATTAGCAAAGAAATATAAAAACTAATAAGGTAGTCAAAATCAAACTGTTCATTTTAACTCACCAATCTCTCCCTCAGGATTTTCATTCGATAATGATAAAACAAAGCATACAGCCAAAGTACAGCATTAACATTAAGTAGACGTTTTATGAAGACTTCCATAGATTTAAGAAAGAAAAAAAGGTAAATAAAACAAAACTAAAAGGTCTACAAAGCAACATTTTCATGATGTGCTATATGAATCAATAAACTACCAAATTACAAAGTGCAGGACCATGGTTGAACTCTAATCAGATATGTGTATTACATGGCCTGTGGCGATAATATACATCTCAAAGGTCAAATGTAAGATCATTGTCCAAGCACACATGATGAATTCATTAGTGACAAATTATGCACAGAGAGGATAAGGTACAATGCGCTAAACTACACATATAACTCAAAAAGCAATACAATGATTTCTTCTATAAGACAGTAACATAAAATAAAATAAAAAGAGAATGGCTAAGAATTACCGGTTGGAACACCACATCCAAGAAGACAAACTTTTTCCAAAGGAGCATCTGGATGAATCTTAGCAACACTAACATCATGAACAACAGTATACTGACTAAAAGTAGAAGTCCCCATAAAATGATAAATAGGTTTCCCTTTAATAGAAAACCGTGGCTTACGATCCGTCATCATAACTCCAACACCAGTAGCAGCACGAACCTTGCCACACAAATTCGTCTTTCCGGATTTACAAAACTTACATTCTCCACACTCAGCTTGGTAACACGGGATCACATGATCCCCAGGCTTAACATCAGTCACACCTTCACCAACACTCTCAACAATCCTAACAATAATAATATTAATTCAAAATTCAATTCAACCCTAATAAAAACAAATAAAAGAGTAAACCATCAATTTGGTCTCTAACTTTCTAAAACACTCAAATAAGTCTCTGACTTTGTGAATATCTCAAAAAAATATCTTACCTTTATTAATATGTCAAGTTAGTTCTTGTTTTTAGTCATTTAGTATCAATTAAGTCCCCATGTTTTAGTAACTTACTATCAATTTGGTCCCTAACTTTATACACTTAGTGCATGTTTGGTTTCTTAAAAGTAGAATTGATTCTGCCTCCAGAATTGATTCTACTTGAAGCTAGAAATTGTAGCTTATGATTCTTCATACTCAAATTATTTGTTCAATCCACTTTTACATGAATATATTCATACGTAAATCACTTTATTTTCAACTCAATTTTGGTCAAAATCAATTCTGCCAAAATCAATCAATTTTTCTCAGCGCAGAATCAAACATACACTTACTATCGGTTTCTATCATACTTAAGGACTAATATGAATAAAATTTTACGGATCTATTTGAAAGCGTCCTACAAAGTAAGGAATGAATTTGGTGATTTAGTTGAATTGAATTGAATAGTAGTTGTATAAGAAGAATGTGATTATTATTATTATTATTACCCTGCAGCTTCGTGACCGAGAATGCAAGGGAAAAGGCCTTCGGGATCTTTGCCGCTCCAGGTATAAGCATCGGTGTGGCAAAGAGCGGTGAAGAGGATTTGGATTCGGACTTCGTTGGCTTGAGGAGGAGCGACTTCGACATCTTCGATTGTTAAGGGTTTGTTGGGTTCCCAGGCCACCGCAGCTTCAAAAATGAAAATGAAAACGACGTCGTTGTTAGTAAAAGAAAAGAGGATCTGAAAATGAAAAAGAAGAAGATAAAGAGAGTTAGTTACCTTTGCATGTAATGACTTGACCTTGAGTTGTTGCCATTGAAATGAGATGATGAGATTGAATGAAAGAGAGTGATGAGGAGACCACACTGATGAGTGAAAGAAAACAAAGCAAGACTAATCTGCCTTAGGAGAGATATTGGGCCCGTTTGTTTGAGATTTTTTCTCACAAAAATCTATTTTTTTGTTAAAAAAATCATTTTTTTTATTTTTGATGTGTTTGTTTCAGATTTTCATAAAAATTATTTTGTTAAAAAAATCATTTTTGAGTCTAAAATGAAAAGCTATTTCCAATAGATTCTTTCAAAATCTATTTTTTTTAAAACATGGACCATGTGTTTGTTCTCAAAAATGATTTTTATAATGGTAAACAAACACAAAACAACTTTAGATTTTTTTCAAAATCTCTACAAAATAAATCTATTTTTTCAAAATAAATTTTTTAAAAAAAATCTATTTTATTTTAATCTCAAACAAACGGGCCCATAGATAAATAAATTAATCATTTTCTTTGACACAAAAATAAATTACTGTATTTTTCTTGACTCAGAAAATACAAAGGATAAACTATTTTTATTTTTCCAATTACATTTCATTCTATGCTTACTCAAAAAAAAATATTATTTTGAAATGATAAATAACACTAAAATTCATATAAATCAGACACAATTGCAAAGCAGTTGAGTTTGTGACTTCCACATCTGCACGAATTGTAACTTAATGCTATAGCCTATAAGTATATCGAATTTGTGACTTCCATATGTAAGTTTTATCGATTCTAATTTGAATAATTCAAAATATGCATAATTATGAAATGTTTTGAACTCATTTGTAACATGTACTGTATCAAAATCTTCTAATATTTTTGCTTCAATCGATTAATTTTCAAAAGAAAAAATGCATGTGTACACTATTTTTGAATTACTATTTTTCAGTTTATATTTAATGATAATACACTAATAATTAATAAAATTATAAAAAAATCACTTTTACATTTCATATCCAAGCAAACTAAAAATTATTCTAGCGATTCTTACTATAATAAACAAAGTAAATTTCACGTTTCAACTTCTCATTTTTAGTTATTTTCTAATTATTTTTAGATTCTATTTTTTTATTAAATCTATGACAAACAGATGCAAAAAGTCTTAATTTAAATATAATTTTTTTGGCTCAGCCCAATAAAACTTGAAGTCCATTTGGGTCGTTCATTTTGACAACTTTAATTTTTTTTGTTAGATAACTTTATGTCTAGAAATTTTACTTTTAAAATAAATAAGTAGAGTGTATGAGATTTAGACTTCGATCTGCATATCAATAAGTATTTTTTTATAAGCTGCATATAAATAAGTTAAGTTAACAAAATACATTTCTATTTTTTAATTACGAAAATACATTATTATTCTTACGAAGAAAAATTAAAAAGTACGTAAGAATTTTATCAACAAAAAAAAAAAAGTACCTAGTAATCAAAACGACGGCGTTTAAACGGTCTTTGAAAGAAGAAATAGAGTCCGTGTAGAAGAAAGAGCGCGACAATGTTGCTTCATACAGAGAGAAAGGTTTTTGGTTAGGGTTTTTCTTTTCTCAAAGAACCTGCGTTTTCGCCTCAACGATTCTTCGCTTCATTCATCCAAATTACACTGTAATGTCTCCCACATTTCTCTCTCTATTTCAATTCCTTCTTTCAAACGCTATTCATTCATACTCTTTTCGTTTATTGCTTCACTGTATTTCACTTTTAACTTAATTATCGCCAATGCTGCTTATTCTTGTTAATCTATTCAATTTTCAATATTGAATTTCACTATATATATGATTGATTGATTATTATATACGTTGTTTTGTACAAACAGGATATTTTTGAATTTGAATTTGAAAATTTTAAGGCTGAAGCAAAGAGGAATATTATGGCTGATTTAGAAAATTTGCTTTTGGAGGCTGCTGGGAGAAACCGGCATTCTCTCCCGCCTTCGAGTGAACGGAGGGACGGACAATTTTTGGATGGTGGGAGTGGTTCTGATTCTGACTCTGATTCTGATGATGATGATGGGCATGGTTATCGGGGTAAAAAGCCGAATCAGGTTCCTCTTAAGAAGAGAGGAAGAGAAGATGACAGTGGTGATGACAACGAGGGGGATAGTAGTGAGGAATCTGATGTTGGTGATGATCTTTATAAGGATGAGGATGATAGACAGAAACTTTCTGAGATGACTGAACTTCAAAGAGAGATGATTTTGTCGGATAGGGCTTCTAAGAAGGATGATAAAGATTTTTTGGGTAAGATAGCATCAAAGCGGGAGAAGGAAAAAAGGACATCTGTGTCTAGAAGAGAGAGTCCTCCGCCTCTTCCTTCTTCTCGTGTGCGGTCATCTGCCAGGTCTGCTGATAGGTCAGCTGCAAAGGATGGTGCTTTAAATGAACTGCGTGCCAAGCGGTTGAAACAGCAAGAC
This sequence comes from Trifolium repens, assembly GCA_030408175.1. Lineage (NCBI taxonomy): Eukaryota > Viridiplantae > Streptophyta > Magnoliopsida > Fabales > Fabaceae > Trifolium > Trifolium repens. The sequence goes on from CP125848.1 coordinate 48,696,434, forward strand.
CCAGAAGCGAAACGCAAGATGGAAGAGGAGTCGAAAAGTGAAGGACCGGGGCTTTTTTCGCAAAAAGGGAAACATAATTTCAGTAACTCAAGCTATAGCGGAAGTGAAAGTAGGTCTCATAGTGATGATGAAGGTTTGAATGGAGATGGAGGGATTATTGACAGCGATGATGACAAGATAATGTCTGGACGTGAAGTTCCTTCGTTTGAGGACATACGGGAAATCACCATTCCAAGGTCAAAACTTGCAAAATGGTTGATGGAGCCATTTTTTGAGGAGTTAATTGTGGGTTGTTTTGTAAGAGTTGGTATTGGTAGGTCAAAGACTGGGCCTGTCTATAGGCTCTGCATGGTGAAAAATGTTGATACCTCAGATCCTAACCGGCTGTATAAATTAGATAATAAAACCACATACAAGTACTTGAATGTTGTATGGGGAAATGAAACTTCTGCTGCAAGGTGGCAAATGGCTATGGTTAGCGATTCTCCCCCGCTTGAGGAGGAATTTAAACAGTGGGTTAAGGAAGTAGAGCGAAGTGGTGGCCGGATGTTGATGAAGCTAGATGTGTTGGAAAAAAAGCAAGCCTTACAGAAGATCAATAATTTTGTTTACTCTGCAGCTACTGTGAAGCAGATGTTAGAAGAAAAAAAATCTACCTCGTGGAGGCCACTAAATATTGCAGCTGAGAAGGATCGGTTGAAAAGGGAATTGGAAATAGCAGAAAGCAAGAAAGATGCAGCTGCAGTAGAGAAGATCAAGACAAGACTGCAAGAGCTGGAGGAATCCCGGAAAGCTAAGGAGATGGATGCCAAGGCTTTGAGGCTTTCTGAGATGAACAGAAAGAACAGGTTTGAGAACTTCAAAAATGCATCTGAATTGAAGCCAGTAAGTAAAGCTTTGAAAGCAGGGGAGGCAGGTTATGATCCCTTTTCAAGGCGATGGACTAGATCAAGGAACTACTATAATTCAAAACCGGTTGAAGAGGCTGCAGCTGGAGATAATAGTTCTGGTGATGCAGTTGGTGATAGAGTCAACAATGGGACGGGAGCTGGTATGGTGGCCACTGCCGAGGCTTTGGAAGCTGCTGCTGATGCTGGGAAGTTAGTAGACACTAAAGCTCCGGTGGATCAAGGGACGAAGTCATATGTACTGCACGATTTTGAGCTTCCAATATCACTAGCCTTACTCCAAAAGTTTGGTAGAGCACAGGGAGTTCAGGCAGGGTTTATGGCAAATAAGCAGAGAATTGAAGAAACTGTTGGATTTCGAGTCCCAGAAAACGACGGAAGGAGTCATCTGCTGACATTAACAGTTAGTGATTACAAAAGAAGAATGGGGCTTCTTTAAAATTTGCTAAGTGTCAATTTTTCTTTATTTTCTGCAGGTTTTTAAATTGATCATAGTAGTTTTCAATCTAAGACAAATCCCTTAGGATTAAAGTTTAAATTTGTAGTTTAGATCTGAAATTCTTGTTAAGTTGAAGCGGATTTTTAATTATGCTTTGCTATACATTCTTTATCCTGTTTCTCACTTAAGTTTTTTTTTTTTTTTCCTTTCATGTTAATTCTCTTATGAATGTCTGAATGTTGTTATTTGGAAAATCTTTTCCATGTTGTTCTTTGTTGTTAAATTTTGATTTTGTTCTTTGTTGTATGTATGCTGTTATGCTAAATTTTTATATTCTTTGTGGTTATGTATGATTGTTCCGTGTTCTGTTGTGCTTTGATCTGCTAATAATATATCTTCCCCCTCACATTTCACATTATTGCTCTCCATTCATCTCTTTCGCGACACTCTTGCGTATACCTCTTCTTTATCCCCGTCGTCTTCCTTGGCCCCTACTCAATGCTTCAATTTTGAAATCTTGTTTTGATATGTTTGCAGAACAATGTATTTGTAATGCTAATGCAAATTGAGTGGATCAAACTCGATTAATAAGAATACTTCATCTTACAAATACATTTCGTGATTTAAACAAAAGAAAATCCACTCTCACCATTTCAACTATTGGAAAAGTGTTTTCTTTTGCTGACCTTAACCCTATGTTCTCATCACTAAGCAATTGATCAGTTTTTTTTTATCTCCTCACTTAACACTAATCCATTTTCATCTTTGTCAAATCCCTGCCCAACTTTAAATTCATCACAAATATACTGTCATAAAATTGATCAGCAAAACTTGGCCAACACAAAAAGGGTACCCCATTACACAAACTTTCCAAAGTAGAAACATCTCCTTCCAATGCACTCAAAGCTATAATCAACTCCTCCATCTGTTGTTAGATCACTTATGACCTGCTGAATTGGATTAATGAACTCGGTGACTCCAAAGTTTTTTGACAAGTAAACAAAAGATCAGATATTGAAGTATTTTCTGTAGCATAGAGGCACCACAAAAACCTGGACTGAGAAAAAAATAAACTCATAATAGTTCATAGTAAGGCCTATACTATTTGCCACAGTTATGAGAAAAGAAAAATAGTAAAGGAATCTTTTACTATTTGTGTCCCTAAATACAAAATTTTCTTGAGTAAACCACAAAAATTGATCAATATTTAAATTTATTGACAATTTGTATGATTTACAAGATTAATCTTTAGGAGAGAAAATTAGTTAATATTTGCATAAGAATATTTATTACTTATATTATAGTAAAAAGTTCTAACATAATTAAAAGTATGTTGTAAACCAACGATAAATTGATACAAAATTACAAATGTAACGTGTTTGATCATTCTTTTTTGTATATGGAAGAATTTGGTTGGAAGGAAAGAATATAACATGGTAACCGGAAAGTCGGAAACAAATTGTTAATAAAGAAATAATTGATGCACTTAAAAACTAAATTAGTCGGACAAAAAAAAAACTCAATAGATCATATGTTTAGGGACTTACTGTAGTTAATAAAGAAATGATTTGGGATTAGGAGATGAATTTTGATTAGGTGGTGTTTGTTTAGGGGTGTTTTTTCTTTGGGTGTTCCGCATATATACGGCACCAATATTGTTATATAGTTCTTTTTACCGGTTTCTGTTCGTCTTGTGCAAAAACTTGGTTATTAATATATTTTTCCATTAAAAAAAAGTGTACAACCCTCGTGATATATAGGAGTGAGAATAGGTTAATCTACTTAAAATCCAACAAAGATTTATGATATGAACTACTTAAAGTCCAACTCGACTTGGCTCAAAGTTAAACTCAGTTACTCTTTTTCTTTTTTTATTTTTATTTTTAAAACATATAAAGTTACTCTTTTATAATGCCTATTTATTTGAATAGGTTAAGCTTATTTATAAAAAATATAAAAAAAAAAAAAGTTATGCTTAGACTAGACCTATTTCTTTCATTTATATATTCACACACACATTAATAAATATTTATAATTTGTAAAATTTAAAAAAGATCCTTTGATAGTTACCCTTTTTTTTTATTCTCTTCATTTTCCTTTCATATCTTGTAATTTGTAATTTTTCTTTGAAATGTAATATATGTTTTTCTTTATCCTATCTATTTTTTGCTTAAAGATGTTTTATGTCATTTTAGAAATACACTTCTTCCTTTTTCTAATTTTATTTTATTTTCTCACATCCCAAACTATTGTATAATCATCTTTATTTTCTATTCTTTTATCTTCTTTTCACTCTCTTCTTTTCTCTATATTTTCTTTATAAATCAAAAAGTAGCATATAAAAAATGTATGAACCGATTGTTATTCTTATTTATTTTTCTTAAAAACCCTCAGTTACTTATTTTTCTCTAAATGCCCAAAATTTATATTTACTGTTATTATTTTCGGTTGTAAATATATAAAAGGCAAATTAATCAACAAAAATTAATATATGTCGTTAAAATTTTAGACTAAATATATAAACTTTTGTTGGCATAACTTATGCTAAATATATTTTATAAAAAAAAAAACTTATGCTAAATATATTAATTTTTGTCACTTATATTCATGTTGAAAAACAATTCTACGTGGCACAAGGTGATAGGTGAACTATAACTAACGCACAATATAAATATCCACATTAATTTTTGTCAAAGGTCTTATAAAATGTTTGTCTTCTCTCATAATAATAACACAGTGGTAGTACAAGTACTGCACAAAAAGATTCCTTCTTTTTCTATCCAAAATCCCACACTGCATGTAACAACAAAAAACAATTCCAACTAAACTTTCTTCATATTTCTCTTCCAAAAAACTCCATGGCTTCAGATTCCAATTCAAATCTTAGAATCACCATTGAAAGAAATCCTTCTCAGTCACGTTTAGCTGAATTAAACATCAAATGCTGGCCCAAGTATGCATTCTAAATCACTCTCTTTTAATTTATTTATTTTTCATTATTTTTTTTGCATATTTTTATCTAACATAAATTTTTTATGGGGGGGGGGTGTGAACATAAAAAGATGGGGTTGTTCACCAGGAAAGTACCAATTGAAATTTGATGCTGAAGAAACATGCTATTTATTGAAAGGGAAAGTGAAAGCATACACAAAAGGTTCATCAGATTTTGTTGAGTTTGGTGCTGGAGACCTTGTCACCATTCCAAAAGGACTCAGTTGTACTTGGGATGTTTCTGTTGCTGTTGACAAGTACTACAAATTTGAATCTTCTTCTTCTTCATCATCTTCACAATCTTGTTAATTAATTATTAGTATTATTATATTATTAATGTTGTATCTAATTTAATTGAAATTAAAATTATATACAATATAATATAATTCATTGAAATTTTGTTCAATATTTGTAGCTATATAGTAGTATATGAATTTGTCTAATTTTGTATTTTTTATGTATTGTTGTGGTTGGAGTTAAATTGAGAATAAGATGCCTCTGACATGAATATAGAAAGAGTGGGAGAGAGAGAGATATTTATTTATTACATTTATAAATTTGATTATGGTCAAAGATAGAGAAAAAACAAATGAGTCAAATGCATGTAATGTTCTGTTCAAACCAACCAAGCATACGTGTTAAAATATAAAACGCCGCTTTTAATGTTCATTTGACTGGTCAACGATATGGATAATATTTTTGAATTATTTTTATCATATGGTTTAATGATATTAATGAGAGAGAGTCACATTATATTCCATAGAGGGAATGGAAATGATTTAGACACGTTAATTTGCTGTCCATGTCTTGTAGTTAGTAATTCATTTATCATCTGAGGACCACGACGGTACGACCCATTCTTCCTCCCCTCCTCCTCTCTCTCTTCTACTATTGTCATGCCTTTCATCATGTATAGGAGTATATAAGTTTGTTTTTATTAAAAAATTCAAGGTCTAAACTTAGTATATGATGATTTGTCATAGACTTTTAAGTTTAAAAAAATAAAAATGAAAGATGAGATTAAAATAGGATAATTTTGATGGTGAGACTTTAGATAGTTACCGTGGTGTTAAGTTTTATAGTATGGTGGTGGGGATTGGGGAAGATACCTGTAAAATATATTAGCAGTTAAAGGCTCAAATTAATATTACGAGGAGTAAAGTAAAAAATGATCGAATTGTGCGCTTTGGAATCAACGGTTTGTCCTTATATAGGAAAGAAGACAATTATAATTATTTATTTGTGACAACAACTGACAATAGCTAACTTAGAGTAAGAGGAGTCGCTGAGATGAATGTAACGGTCCTAATAGTGTTGTCGGTGAGTATTCACTATAGGAGATGTACAGAAGCGGTGATGTCTGTAAGACAGTAACTTTTGACTCGTATGCGAAACTACTAAAATGAAGGGAATTTGGATTGGACCTATGATGATTTGGCCACTTGGATTGAGCTTTAACCTAGTCCGAAACAATATTTGACATGATGTTTTAGAAAATTTAACTACATATATACGATATTAGATTTCAATTCTATTAACGTTTAAATACATTTTTTTATTCTTTATTTTGCAAAAAAAAAATGAATTTTTTAGTCCTTCCATTTTAAAAATCTTTTTTTTTTTATAATTGAAATTTATTATAAGGGAGTACAATGAGTCGCTCAATCCCTTACAATACAAAAACAGCATTAAGAGTTAAGAGTAGAACTCATGGGATCAATCAAAACACCAAGCGGATAAAGAAGTACAAGAATTGCGAGCATGTCTCCAACTAAAGCACATCCAAGAGAAAGTTTTGATGTCCGCCAAAAGAGAAGATGCACTTGGAATAATGCCGTTGAAATATCACATTATTTCTATGGTTCCAAATATTCCAAGTTGTTGCTAACCAAATCAAGTTATTTATCCTTCCTCCCCTTTTTTATTTAAACAAATTCCTGAAAGATAGAAAGAAAGAAAAAGAGTTCGCATCCTAGAGAACGAGTATTGTTCGCATTCTAGATATCGAACTCTTTTTTTCATGATTTTTTCATCCATTGGGGTGCCGACGTCCAGTTTGACTATAAAATATTGACACTCGCTACTTAGAGAGCGAACTCAGTTTACACTTTAAAAAAGATGAAGAGGAGAATTTTTTTTGACTTTTATAAGGTTCGCATCCTAGGATAGCCGGTGTAATAACAATACTGATCCTAATTAATGTTCGACAGATTAATTTATATTGTTTGTGGTAACAATATAAGGTTAGTAAGTTCCTCTAAACATCTTAGCTACAAAATCCTACAAGAGCCTACCTCATAGTTGTCATGTACCTAGCTACAATGCGAATAAACATACATGCATGCATTAAGTTCAATTAATCCTTTTATGGCCACCAGCCTAGAATATCAGAGTTACCGTATATATGCGACTGACACTATAATTTATTAGTTCCGTAAATAGCAGTCAGATTCGTGACTAAATACTATCCATATGATCGTCCTCTCAAGGCACGGCTAAAGGTTTATAGTTCACGTATATTAAAGCATAAATATATAAAAAAAACAACATTAAACCGTAAAACATTATTAACTTATCAACCGGTTACATATTTATACCAAACATTCATTAGGGGAGTTCATCTTCTCCACCTAAGCCTAAAAGAACCTATGCTATTAATTGCATAAATTACAAGAATCTAATCATACTTACAAATGGCGTAGGAAGTTATCTCTCCCTTAACGAGGGAAAGTTCTTCCGGTAGAAAGCGCCTCTGCCCTCTTTGCTACTCCTCACTCTAGAGAGAAGTGTCTCTCTTAAAATTTTCTAAACTGTTGAATGAGTCTAGAATTTCTGAATGAGAAATAATAAGTGAGTGGAGCTATTTATAGTTTTTCGTGGACTTTCAGCGAGCCATCGTGGCTACGATATGAATCACCGTGACCACAATGGGAATAGATATGCTTCAATTAAATCGCAGATTTTTTCCTTTTTTGGGCGCCAAGACAATTCTCATCGTGGCTACGATGGGAGTCATCGTGGCCACGCTGGAGCTTCAATATTTATCTACTTTTTGCTCTCTTTTTGGCTAATTTTTTTATCTTGTCTTCATTTTTTTCGTTGTTTGATTTCTTCATACTTTTATTCTGTAATTGGTCTTCAAAGTGCTAAATTAGTACTAAATTCACCACCTAAATTCCTGTCATTAAATGACAAAGTCAATATTTTTTTTTTGGTTACAATAGAGAAAAAAAAAAGAAAAACAAAAGAACCAAAACCACAGGGACTACACCCTTACAATAGACACACCCTCGACATCAGCTTGAAGCAAACTGGTAAGCTCAAGAGGAGGTACTGATACGATCACTAGAGGAGAATTTGAAGCTGCTCCTACCTTAGCCAAATGGTCTGCACACCTGTTACCCTCACGGAACGTATGCTCAAACAACACAGTCTATGCCCTGTTTCTCAACTGACATATTTTCTGTAGCTCATTTGCAAAGCTATGAAACGGTGAAACACCCTCCCTAACCAAAGTGACAGCTTGCAAGGAGTCTGAGAAGCACACGACATTACGGAAACCCTTATTCCAACATACCTCTAATCCATGGAGAATTGCCATGATCTCAGCGTATAAGACATTAGGCTTAACAGAAGCTCCGTAAAAACCTCCAAGAAAATCGCCCGCATTGTTGCGTAACAATCCTCCGAAACCTGCGGTGTGTGCTACGCGTAAAAGGATGTCGTCGACATTCAAGCAGACTGTCCCTTCTGCTGGTCGCGACCATGATATGTGTCGAAGGTTTGCAGTTCGAGCCGTGTCCAACAGGTGCGTGTCAAAGGCCGAATCGCAGAAAATCCTCAAGGAGTGGATTTTCGCGACACTATTAGTCACGCTTTCACTCTAACCATTGAAGAGTAAGTTGTTTCTCGCACACCAAATAACCCACATAATAATTAACACAACAGAACCTTGTTCCACACAAGCTCTCCTACTCCAATTGAAAAGATCACCGCTTTGTAGTGTTAGTAGTGTAAGACTAAATTCAATTGATCATGAGTTCCTGATAACAAATGAACAACAAGTTCAATAGACTAAATGCGGAAAATAGAATTAAAATTACCTCCAACCATTGTTATAGTGTTATGAATCTCAACTCTTTGAGTCTTCTAAGCTTTCACTCTCAATACTATAGATGGTGTATATTTTCTGAATGATGAAGATGAAGTGAGAGCAAGCTTAGGGACCAAAGTGTATTTATAGGTTTAATTCTACCATCAAGAATTCACAAGCCATTACAACCCAAATAATTATCATTAATCTTGTGACTCTTGGCAACCAAAACCACCATAACCTATGGACCACTAAAGGTGAGATTTTATTAACAATAATTTACAAATAAAACCAACAAATTATTACAAGTAGAATGTTATCCAGCCCACACGCTTTCCACACGCAAACCGCGTCGACGCACCAGAACAAACAATGCTCAATTGTTTCCGGGCCTGCTGAACATCTCGGACAAATATTTAAATTACATACCCGGCGATGTTGAAGAACTCCTCGTGTAGGAATAGAACCATGTAACATTTGCCAAATAAAGAACTGAATGTTGGCTGAGAGATTACTTCGTCAAATCCACTTCCAATTTTCATGATTATTAATAGGGAAAGGTTGTAATAACCACTCATACGCATCCTTAGTAGTGAAAATACCGGAACTTGAGCCATGCCAAACCCAAACATCAGGAATATAATTAACTAAGTAAGGTTTAATTTGTAGGATAGCCTCCTTTACAGAACCTGGAATGTTAGTATACAAATCCTCTAAATTCCACTTTCCATTCATCCACACTTCCTTGATCTGCAATGATATGTCATGAATGTCCGCAAAATAGTTTCTAATTAAAAACATATATGCCGTTTAAAGCTTGAAATTCATATAATTCAAAGTAGGCTTAAAAATGTCGTGAAAAAAAACAAACTAAATCGTTATATTAAATGTTATATTAAATTAATTTAAAGAACCACGAGATTAATTTTGTCTACAATTAATTACGTTTTAGAGGGTTTGAACCTCTCTTACTTTTTTGGTTCAACCCTCTCTCTTTTTACTCATCCAATGAACTATTGTGCTACTAGCCCTCTCTTTACTTATCCTTATCCTTCTTTAAAAGGTTAAATTTTAGCGGTTCTATTTGACAAAAAAATTATGACAATGTTTATGACTTAGAAAGGCCAAAAACACTATTTTCTTTCGAGTCTTGCTAACGAGTGTCCCCGGGGCACTGTTTAAGTATTCCATTTATAGAAGTTTTTTATTTAAAAAATTAAACATTACAATTTCCAATGCATTAACTTTACGCATTTCCGTAAAAATTCTATAAAAACCTTAATATTTAAGGTTTTAAAGAGTGCCCGGGGGCACTCGTTAGCATTTGTCTTTTCTTAATACTCTATATTACTTCCTCTCTAATTGAGTGTCATCACTATGAAATACAGTACTATATTAATGCTCTACTCTCTCCATTACAATATATAAACAAAAATGCACTTTCCAGATTTATTATATAATTAATGTATTTAGACAATAAACTATCCAGATACATTAATTATACAATGAACTTATAAAATAGATTTTTGCTTATATATTATAACGGATGAAGTATTTGGTAAGGTCAGATTTCGAGTTTATAGTTTATAATTTTATAGACTAAAAAAGTTATGTTTATTAAACGTTTTTTAAAAAGAGATTATAACTTATTTTACTAGTTTATAACTTATTTTTCATTCAAGTAGCTTAATTATGAGTTTACAGTTTATTACTTTTTTCCAATTTTACCACTATTATTTTACTTAAAAAAAACAATTTATATTCCTTTACTCTGTTAATTACAAATACAGTACCACTTTTTTTTTTTTTTTTTTTTTTTTTAGTCAAAAGGAAAAATAAGATAAATAAAAGGAGAACGATACAAAGACTGGGGACATAAAACCTGACCCAGGTACAACCTAAGAGGGAATAAAACGATGTAAAACAAACCTAGAGGAACCACTCTAAACTATCCTAACAAAAATTCAACAATCTCAGGCGCAACCCAGCGAACCCGCGTACGGGCGCGAAACCAAGTTACAAAACACTCATAATTTATTTTTCATATTGTTTGAAAAATATGGCTCAGGGTTAATCGACTTTGACATTATTCACATGTTTGGATGAGATGACGAATAAGAAAAAATATATATTAGTAATTTGTAAATTATGTCTTCTTTTATTTCTATAAAAATACATAAACATTTCTCAACACATTATCTCTTACATAGACACAAATGTTTGAGCATAAAATTTAGGTACAACTCACACATCAGAAAAAGAAAAAAAAACTCACCTCAAATAATATAACTTTAATTCTTTTTTATTTAATTTTTTTATTTAATGTGAGTGTGTCTAAAATTGGGATAATATATTTGCGATTATAGTAGACTCTTCTCCACATTTCAACGCACTAGCCAGGAAACATAGGTACGTCACATGGAAGCAGAGGAGAGACTGAGAGGACTATTCATATAATTGCAATGTTTCTATTTTTCCAAGCTTCATGACTAGTGAAAATGAGGAGTCTTTTCTAAAAAGAAAATTTAAATTTTTATGGCGTTGAATCCACGATTTTTAAGTTTTGAAACATTATTAAATTTTTGGACACTTAATATCACCGATAAACTACTAAATCAATCTCTGACTCTTTAAGATATTCTCAAATAAGTTCATAATTTTATGAATATTTTAAAAAAATCTCTGACTCTAATAAATTTCTTCCATATTAGTCATTCAAAAAATAAAATATGGACTAAATTGAGAATAAATTGATAAACTTAAGGACCAAATTAATAGTAAGTTGTAAAATATAAGGACATAAATAAAAATAATTGGTTAAACATAGAGATCCATTTGACAGTTTAACAAAGTCAAAAATATTTTTGAAATATTTATAAAATCAAGATATGTTTGAGAGTGTATTACAGAGTCATGGCCTGATTTGACAATTTACTCAACATTTACCAAATGAAAAATCATGAAAAGCCGCACAAATCAGGCTAAAACTTCCATGATTAATAACATAAATGATTAATGTGGATAAATATTGATAGGTCATGTTAACTAGTGTCATTGTGACAATAGTTATTAAAGAACTAAAAAAATATTTTCTTTTATATTTTAAAAAAATTAACTATCCATATTTTAAGATAATTTTACTATATAATTAGCTTTCTTAACTAGTGTCTCGAAAATACTAATTAACATTTTTTAAAATCATATTCTTTCGATTAATCTATAGTAAGGGGGTGAAGGCTTGCATGGACTAATGAATGACACATATGGTCCATGTTGACCACAATTTTACATTCGTTTAATTAATTTATGAAAACATATAATTTCAAGTTATTTTTCTTTTAATGCAGATTGAGTGGTAAAGTTTTGGACTATAAACGCATAAGCAGGTAATGTATTGAGCTACCAAAGAAGTAATGACCCCTAACGAGGCTAAAGCAATGTCTAATCGAAAATGAATTGAATTATTGATTGTGTCTTATCCACGTCCCAATGTACCCTTCGGAGGAATATGCGCTTCTAAAATATCTTTTATACTGTATCCAATCCCAAAGTTAGTTCTATACATATGACCGACAATGAGAAAAAAATTTGCAATAGCTAAATGATGATGTGCCATATTGGTCAGCCATAAACTTTGCGTTTAAGGGTGGAATTCCCTAAGAAGTGTTAGAATGGCATTTCCCGCGCCTTACGAAGTACTAAATAAATGACTACTCGAATCGATGTTTGTCATGTGTTACCGATCTTACCATTAAATAGAAAAAAAAGTGAGATTAATTTTAATAATGTATTAGAGAAAAAAAAATAAAATTAATAGTTAGATTATCAAAATTGATCCATATGTTTGCTGCAAATTCCTCCTTCGATGAGTACACAACCATATAGATGGAAGTTTAATTCATCAATTTTTAGATATAGAATCCTCCTCTCTATTGTAACTGTAATGTTGTGGAGCGCCGTTGGATACATCAATTATGATTGAATAAGATCAATAATTTATTTATTAAAAGTTTATTTTTATAATATTGAACGGGACCTTAAAAGAATAAGTAATATTTTCCTCAAAATGTATATGACAAGTGAAGAGTGTATGTTATACTAGTAAATTGTTAATCGATGCTTTATTTATTTATTAGGTGAATTAATATATCATATGATGCCAAAAGAAATTAGACATGTGACGTGTGTATCAAGTAAAAATTGGTACTAGCTGGAAAAATGTGTTGAAACAAAGTGAGGGCAAATTTGTAAATTGACGTAGTCCATAGAATATGCATGTGGAAGTGGAAGTGGAAGTGGAATGGAATGTCATGATGGTTTCCTTCCTTCCTCGCATCGCAGAGCAAATTAGGGGATGAATTTTGGACGTGGGACCCACGAAGATTCTAGTACTTCATTTGTTACATGTTATACTTGTACATGGCCTAAAATATTTGCATAAAGTAAGACATAGTATAGAATATTTGTTTCATATGATCGATCCTATTATATACTATAGTAGTATTATATTTGCATAAATTCAAAAACTAATTTAATTATTAGTAGTAGTAGTAGTATTTATAAATGTTCAAAAACTAATACTATAGTAGTGGAGTGTATTATATTTGCATATAAGATACGAAAGGGGTGAAGCTAAGCAGCAACTCAGCCTTGCTAAGAACAAAGTTGAAGAGACCGCCACAACTTTGGCTCTTCTCAATCCTACAAACACCAAGACCACATTCGTTGGAAAAGCCGATCAAGAGCTCTGACTTGAAAGATAAGATTAAGAGGTAGTGATTATGTTACTTTTATATTCTTGACATTATATTATTTTTGACATTCATCCATCAAGACAACAAAAGTTTTTGACTAACAGAACCAAATTCAATGAATTTTAATTTTCCAATGCCCTTTTGTCCAAATTTGTTTGTTAGTTACTAGTTAACTCGGCTATCAAAAACGATTAAACTTTTTCTTGTTGTTTTGGTGAGGATGATGGAGGGTGCAAGTAGTTTTAGGATTCATATTGAGAAACTTGGGTTGCAAGAAAGGAGAGATTTGCTTCAAAAACTTGTTACAAGAACATTACTGTAATTAATAAAACAATGGAAAAATGCTTTGTATAGCCTTCAAAAAGTGATTATTACTTACACCCGACCTCCCCTTTTGGGTTATGTTATCTTATCAGATTAAGGAATAATAATAATATATGCATAATTACTGTGTGAGTAACATGCCCCAACTAGGAAAGGACACATCAGATTGTTCAAGGAATTAGTTAGACATTGTTATCTTAAATGAAAATCAAACTATTTTTGTTTAAGCTATAAGTTGTTTTCATAGATATCCTGGAGAGCTTATGGAAATAAGCTGAAAACAGCTTATGGACAAGTCATAAAGTTGTTTCCAAAAGCTTCGTAAAATAGTGTTTATGACGATAGATAAACTCAAATAAGCCAATACAAAGAAACCGTAAATTAGAAAGTTTTGACCATGTGTAAAATTGTTGAAATTCTGCAGATTTGCTAGCAGAGTTGTCCAGAAAAGAAAAACTTGCAAATATCATGCCTGATCCAGATATTGATGTGTATATGAAGGTAAAATAGAGGATATTTTATACTAAAGTGAATCATCTATTTCTTTTCCATACAGGTAGAAATGAGACCGATAATAAAATGGTTGTCTTTTCGATTCATAATTCTCACAGGCTATAGCAACCAAAGGCCAGAAGACAAATTTGATAACAGATCATGTCTTAAGGGTAAAATGATTTTTACTTTAAAAACCATCTATTGTCACCATAATAACTACATTGTTAATAAAGGGAAATTTGTTATATCATGTTTTAAAGTCTCTTGTTTCTTTTGTATTATACATTTGCAGGTTTTGGGACTAGAGGCTTGTGCTGATACTATTGTAGGAAAGGCAATGTTAAGAGGTATCTCTGGTGGACAAAGGAAACGAGTTACAACAGGTAAACCATATATCATTTCAATCTTAATGCACATCACAATTAATCATGTCAATAAATTCTTTTTGGATAGACAAATAACACTGGTTTGGATAGTAATTTGTCCTTAATCACCTCAAGAAATTGATTACTATGAATATATAAATGTAGGGGAGATGTTGGTTGGACCAATTAAAGCTCGATTCATGGATGAAATATCTAGTGGTTTGAATTCAATGAAACAATATGTTCATATTGACTTTCAACGCCGAATAAATAGAGTTTAAATTTGATATACTGTCAGCAAATCGTAGTCAATCAACTGTGTGACTTTAGAAATAGTTATAATTAAAGACAAACATTTCTAATGATCTAACGGCTATAATTGATTGATAGTATAAAAAATCTTTACACTGACAGTGTAAATCTGCAAAAGATGATATTGACTTTCAAAGCATATTTTATGAAATAACATTATCAAATACTTTCAAATCTTTATGAAATAACATTATTACTTACACCCGGCCTCCCCTTTTATGAGTGAAAAAAAGTGCTTATAGTATTAATTTTCATTTTCCCGATTAACAAGTGATGCAATCTTGAATGTTTGGCCTACATTCAAGACCTCCAACTCCTTTAACCCTTTCCTACATGTTATAATGGAAAGACATGACTTAAACCAACAGAAAGCTGCAAGGTGTCCAAAGTCATAAAGGACACTGAATTGAAAACACTTTCAAGTGGAATTAGGAAAAACTAACTAAAGGAACTACAATTCTACATTTTTTTTTTATTCTTTTTGTTTTGATACAATTATAACAAACAGTTCATATTAGAAATGTAGTACATACCAACAATGAAATTTGTGTTGTAGGATGTTGATAAGATACTATCCTGATTAGATAAGGTGAAGCCATTATCTGCACTGTACACTAGAATCTCTCATCCTAACCAGATACCGAATAAGATAAGGTTTTGAAGAACATCATGGTCAAAACTTTAACTTAAATCTCTGCGACGCGCGACGTTCCAGTGCTATAAAAATGAAGCAACTGTGGCCTTCACCAAGCTCAAAAATGCTATAACACAAGCTCCAGTGCTATAGCTTTACCCGCTTTTGACAAGATGTTTGTGTTAGAAACTGATGCATCTGGTTCCGGTATTGAGGCTGTTTACAGTCAGGACAAACACCCTATAGCTTTCTTTTCCAAGAAGTTTACCACTCGAATGCAAAGGCAGTCTGCATATGTTAGAGAGCTATTTGCCATTACTGAGGCTATGGCAAAGTTTCTTCACTATCTTTTGGGTCACAAGTTCATTATACGCACGGACCAGAAGAGCTTGAAGTCCCTTAAGGATCAAACTATTAAAACACCGGAACAGCAGCGTTGGCTTCATAAGTTCTTAGGCTTTGATTTTGTTATTGAATATAAGCCAGGCAGAGACAATATCACTGCAGATGCCTTGTCACGTTCATTTATGATAGCTTTGTCATCCCCACACTCAATACTCATACAGCAGATTCTTGAAGCTATTAAGTCAGACTCTAGCTTAACTGCTCTGAAGGCACAATGTGCAGATGGGACACAGGCAGATACATATCAGGTTCAGCATGATTACTTATTTTGGAAGGACAGATTGGTTGTTCCCACCCAACCCTCTATTATTAAACAAATCTCGACTGAATTCCATGCTTCTCCTATTGGGGGTCACTCCGGTATCCTTCGCACTAAGGCTCGGATCTCCCAACAGTTTTATTGGCCCAACATGTCCAAGGATATAGCTAAGTTTGTGTCAGAATGTCTTATTTGTCAGCAGGTAAAGTCAGCCTCCACACTGCCTGCTGGCTTACTGCAGCCACTTCCAATTCCTAGTCAGATTTGGGAAGATATTGCTATGGATTTTATCACCGGAGGATTTCCTATGTCTCATGGTTTTACCGTTATTTTTGTGGTCATTGATCGACTCTCCAAATACGCTCACTTTGCTCCTCTCAAGGCCGATTTCACAAGTGCTAAAGTTGCTGATACCTTTATGCACAATGTGGTCAAGTTGCACGGCATCCCTGAGTATAGTCTCGGATCGAGACAGGTTTTCACGAGTTGTTTTTGGCAACAACTCTTCAAATTGGTGGGAACTACATTAGCCATGAGCACTTCATACCATCCCCAAACTGACGGCCAGTCCGAAGCGCTTAATAAATGCTTGGAAATGTATTTACGATGCTTTACTGGGTCTAACCTAAAGTCCTGGTCTCGCTTACTCTCTTGGGCCGAATTTTGGTATAACACATCATTTCAAAGTAGTATTGTTATGACTCCTTTTCGTGCTGTTTATGGAAGAGACCCCCCAGCTCTCATTCGCTATGAGTTCACTGCCTTAGACCCACCTGACATTCAGCAATTACTTGTGGAAGCATCACTCCTAGTAATTTATCTAGTAGACATGAAACAGTTGCAGAAGAGACAGATCAAAGTAGGAAGAGAGGAATGGTTCTTCCTTTTGCAGCACATTCAATTTCCTTTGATGAACTGACATATTCCGTAGACATGCCACAGGTAATGTAGAAACCGAATAAGTATAGAGTTTAAATTTGTAGCTGAACTTGGATAACATATGAGCCTTCATGTTCAATGTATGTTCAAAGTGTACTTGTCTTCATTAATTATCCATTTATATTTGTTCACTTGTTTTTAATTGGTTTTTAACAATTATGTCTAATTTCCCGTAAAAAAAAAACAATTATGTCTAATTAATATTTTTCTATTAATTAAAATTGAGACGTTACAATGAATTAAATCAATCCCGTGTAAAAAGTAAAACAATTTGGAGCATAACCTTAGATCTCACAACTTAATTATTTTTATAAAATATTCAAGTAAAATATTCAAAGAGATATGATCGAACGGAAGTGGGTGCTCTCTAGCAACTTTAAAAACTAAATGAAGATTGTGTAAAAAGTAAAGTAATTGATATCATAACTTTATGTCTCACTTCTTAATTATTTTTGTAAAAACTTCAATTAAAATATTCAAAGAAATTTGTTCTAACGAAATTTGATAATCTCTTACGGCGTAAAGAAATAAATAAAGTATGCGTCAAAAGTAAAGCAATTGAGACGATATTCTTAAGCTTGGCATCTTTATTATTTTTTGTTAAAAGTTCAATTAAAATTTTAAGATGAATTTGATCAAATACAAGAGAGTAATTTCTTACGGTGTTTAAGAACTAAATCAAGCTCGTGAAAAAAGTAACACAATTGGAACTATAACTTTAGGTCTAAGCATTTGTAAAACATTAAATTAAAATATAAAAAAAGTTTGATCTAAGCATGTGTAAAAAGTAAAGCAATTGAGACTATAATTTTAGGTCTCGCGTCTTAATTATAGCTGTAAAGTTCAATTAAAATTTCAAGAGATATTTAATTTGATAAAAGAGAGTAGTTTCTTTCGTATAAGCGTAAACAAAAATAAAGTATATGGTTTTTGTATAATAAAAAAATATAGTAGAATTGAACTATTATATAAAAAGTAGAGTAAATTGAAAAATATAAAAATATATCTTTACAGAATAAAAAAATTACATATAAGGGTAGAAGATTTGAAATATTATTGAAAATTGAAGAGTGTTTTTAATCTTTTATTGTAGACATAGCATTCTTTTTTTTATATAAGTTAGCATAATATTTTATTTTTTGTCTCAAATATCTTCTTTTATTAGTTTCTTATATTTTTATTTTTTTTGTAGTAACTTTATCTATACTAATATATAAAGGGGATACAAATTTTTGGGATGACTTTTTCATTATTCCTATTTTACCCTTAAAAAAACTACCAAAAAAAAACTAAGCACAACTTCCACATAAAAGTAGGTTTTCAGTTATTTTATAGTAAAAAAAATATTTTTCTCTTCTTAATAACTAGCCACAACAAAAAAGGAGATCAAGTAGTTATCAATTAACTAAGTCCAATAAAAAAGGAGATTAAGTAGTTATTTATATTTGCACAATAGAGAATATCGATCACAGCAAACAAAATAAAAAGAATATCGATCACACAAACGGGCACGGGTAGTATATATATATATATTACTATATATAAAAAAGGATACAAATTTTTGGGATGGCTTTTTCATTATCCCTATCTTACCCTTAAAAAAACTACCAACAAAAAAAAAACCAACTATATATAAAAAAGATACAAATTTTTGGGATGACTTTTTCATTATTCTTATTTTGCCCTTCAATAAAACTATCAACAAAAAAATTTATATACCTCGCACTATGGAGCGATGATGACTAAATAGATTAGTAGAATAGAAAAGACGAATCACACAAACGGGCACGGGCGGCTAGTATCTATACTAATATATAAAGGGGATACAAATTTTTGGGATGACTTTTTCAATATTCCTATTTTACCCTTAAAAAAACTACAAAAAAAAAAACTAAGCACAACTTCCACATAAAAGTAGGTTTTCTGTTTTGTATAGTAAAAAAGAAATATATGTGTTTTTCTTCTTAATAAGTAGCCACAACAAAAAAGGAGGTTAAGTAGTTATCAATTAATTAAATCCAATAAAAAAGGAGATTAAGTAGTTATTTATATTTGCACAATACAGAATATCGATCACAACAAACAAAAAAATTATCGATCACACAAACGTGCCCGTTTGGCGGCTAGTATATAAAAGTTGTTATAAGTTAGATTGAGTTACTATTTTTGATACGTATCTTTTATCGTTGTTTTTGTTCATATTTTTATGCGTAAATTTTTTTGACTAAAATATTTTTTTGTTCCTATTAATATTTTTGAGGACAAATTAAGTTTTTTTAATAGTGGTTCTTTTTAATATATTGTTAGTAGACAATTAAAAATAAAATAGCGCAAACCAACTATTATTGGATGTTTGGAAATCTCCTTTCTATATAACGGATTGAATCGAATAGACTTTTTTAACCAAAGCAAAATAGTTAAAAAAGGGATAAAATCTAGTTTGTATCAAAAACTAAAGAAAATAAAATCTAGGTTTAATATAAATAATAGATGGCAATGAGCAATATTTCATACGATGATATATGCATCTTTCTCTAGTTCCTTGCCAAAGATGCCGTCTTCCTCTCATAAAAAAAGAAGAACAAACAAATCTTCCCGGCAGTTAATTTCTATGGTAGATAGAATTAGCGACTTGCCGGATTCAATTCTCCGTGATATACTTTATTATTTACCAACCAAATTTGCTGCAACCACAAGTGTTCTCTCAAAGCGATGGAGATATTTGTGGCTCTCGATTCTTGCTCTGGACTTTGATTCCCGTGACTTCAAAACTTCTGACATCTTAGGCTGTGTAATGTACTCAACAATGGACCGGCGAGATATTACACTACCAATTCATTCCTTTCGCGTCAAATATCATCATGATTCTATTTGTAGTAACCAAGAGGATGTCAATCAAATTGTTCAATGTGTAATGCAACGAGGAATACAAAACTTCGACCTCAACCCATCTAGAGATAGCTCATATCGCTCATTAGTTGCATTACCGGTTACCATTCTTCGTTGTAGAACACTAAAAGTTCTTAAGTTGACAAACATAACAGTGAAAAGTATTTCTTATGAGATGGATTTACATTTACCTAAACTCTCCATTTGAATAAGGTTGATTTTGAAAGCTATGTGGATCTACCATGCCTTTTATTAGGTTGTCATATTCTAGAGGATTTGGAAATAATAAGTTGCTATATGTCCAAATTTCATGTCCGTTTTATGAACTTTGGAATAATCTTGCATAATTTGATAAAGGCAAGGATTCCTGAATTTCATCTTCCACTTTGTGCAATTTCTAAGGCAAAGATCCTACATCTAGAAGTGGTATGATTATGAATATCATGGTCCTAACTCATAAATAAACATTTAATGAAATTTTGATTTAACTATATACATTTTTGATGTTGTGTCTTGTGCAACTCATGCAGGGGATGTTTACACGTTCAACGGAACTTCTCATGTTTCAGAGTTTGACTCACTTGGAGCTTCACTTCTATACAAAACTTTGGAGTCCAAAGTGGATGTGGTTGCTTGAAATGCTCAAATTTTGTCCAAAACTTAAATATCTTATTATTAAGGTTTTGTGGATGTTTATATAATTTTTTAACACATGATTTTTTTTGTAGTGAATTTTTTCTTGTTAACTCCAATTCAACCAAATTATGTGAATCTTTTGACAAAATTATGGTTCTGAATGTTATCGATCTATGTCAACCAAATTTGACAACAAGTGTCATCTTTCTTAAATAAGCCTTAAATTTGAATCATGGCTCCTTATTATGGTTTGCATTAATTTGATGCATGGACATGTATTTTGTGCACTGAACATAAATGGCTCTAATATTAAAGGGACATATTCATAAATCATGAAGCAGTAAACAGGATTAAGGATTTTAATATTTTGCTGCAATATTCATAAATCAAAAGTACTAGATACACTGCAGGATTGGCTTCATGTTCAGTCGAAGCAGAACAGGCAGCACCGCATTACAGCAGACATGACAGACCATGTATGGAAAAAACCAGCAAGAGCAATGCTGAAGTGCAATGTCGATACTGCATGTTATGGTGAGCAGAATTTTTATAGTGTTGGAGCATGAATAAGAGATGAAAATGGAAGATTTTTACAATCTTATATGAGGAGGTTTAATGGAAAACCAATTCTCTGTGATATACTTTATTCTTTTCCAACCAAATTTGCTGCAACCACAAGTGTACTCTCAAAAAGATGGAGATATTTGTGGCTCTCGACTTTGATTCTCGCAACTTCAAAACTTCTACTCTCTTTTGCCATGTAATGTACTCAACAATGGACCGCCGGGCCATCACACTACCGATTCATTCCATTAGCCTCAAAGATCCTCTATGGTATTCTATGTGTGACCAATGGGTTGTCCATAAAATTGTTCACTATGTACTGCAACGAGGAATACAAAACTTAGACCTCAACACAGGTGAAAAAGATCGCTATTCGAGGAGATTTCCTGTTACCATTTTTAGTTGTAGAACACTAAAGGTTCTTAAGTTGTCAAACATATCAGTGGACAATATTTCTGATGAGGTGGATTTACATTTACATAGTCTTAAAACTCTTCATTGGAATAAGAGTCCTTTTGTTTATGATCATCTAATAAAGCTTTTATTAAGTTGTCCTATTCTGGAGGATTTCGAATTAAAACGTTGCCCAAAGCCGTACCGTATACAAAACCGTTTCGGGATGAAATTTATAGCTTTACCTAATTTGATCAAAGCAAGGATTACATCTAAATCTTATATTCCACTTAGTATGCTTTGTAAAGCACAAATCCTTTGTTTAGAGCAAGTGGTATGAATATTGTGGTCCTAACTCATAGATAAATTTTGAATGAAGTTGTGATTTCTTTTTAATATTGTGTCTTGTGTAACTCATGCAGCTGAGATATACATATACTTCCCAAGTTTCAAAATCTGACTCACTTGGAGCTTAACTTTGCTTCTGCACTTGTGTATTCGAGGTGGACGTGGTTGCCGGAAATGCTCAAACTTTCTCCGAAATTTCAAAATCTTATCATTCAGGTATCGTAGATGTTTAGATAATTTTTTTAACACTTTTGGTTTTGAATCTTTCCTTCTTAACTCCAATTCAATGTATTTTAATTTTATAAAAAAATGTGAATTGTTGTTAAGATAATGATGCTCTAAAAGAGACGAATGATGTCCGTCGGCAGAAAGAAACCATCAACTGTTCCAGAGTGTCTTTTGTCAGAGCTGAAAACATGCTGCATTAGAGATTACAAAGGCAAAAAATATGATCGCAAATTTAACATAAAAGAATCAAATTTTATTCAAAAGTATATCCTAAACATAAAAGAATCGAATTCGATTAAAATATAAGAATTAATCGAATTAAAATATAAGAATTAAAGTATATCCTAAACATAAAAGAATCAAATTTAACATAAAAGAATCGAATTAATTTAACATAAAAGAATTATTTTCTTCAAAGAATCAAATTGATTAAAATATTACAACAGAACATGAATCCAAATAGCATACCGACTATATATAGCCCACACGTACCAAATATGAGAAGTTTTGAAAATAAGTTAAACATATAGTGTTATCGAGTCAACTCGTGAATCAAATGAGTCAAACTATATAGGCTAAAGTTCGGCTAATTTAGTCAACAAACTTAATTTTCAACTCAATCACATTTAGTTCATGAACCAAATTCAACTAATCGATTATCGAGTCAAGTCTCGAACATTGTTTTAGTTAGCTCGGTTCATAGCCTACCTTAGCTAGAGACAAAAAAAAAAACTCAAAAATGAGGCTCTTACTACCATATTTTATAAGAAAATACCAACCTCGGTGAAAAACAACTCATCTCCAGAGCACTACAGAATGCTAAACAAACATGCTCATGAAGATCAAGACCCCTTCCCTTCCCAATGCTAAACATAGTTTTATGGTGATATAATATAAGACTACATAACCACTGCTAAACATGATTACAAGCAGATCCAATCCATAGTAACAGCTTTATCTACAAAATTTCTAGCAATTGCCCAGAAACATCCCATCAATGGAATTGTATAACTAGAATTCAGAAAATACCCCATTAACACTTTAACTACTTCCTCTTCCGTAACCAAGCTCCCCTGTGCACAACAATAAACAAACAAATTCATACATTCAGCAGTAACAATACCAAACATAAGAAAGTAAGCAAAAGTTGTATGATTTCTATTTTTTGTAGATTTAAATAAATTAGTACAAAAAATAAGCATATGATAGTTACATACAATAAACTTTGTCTACTGTCATTTATTTCGTTTTACAATGGACATGACACGAAGATTAAAAATTTCAGATCTGCAAAAAATACCTTGTTAGATATAATATGGAGGAAATAAAGAAATATATGAAAACAAAGTATTATTTGATCATCACAACTTTTGCTTACTTTGTTTCTTTTTCTACAATTTTGTATTCAACTTTTTCTCTATTTTCTAGATCTAGAACATTTGATGAAACAAAAGAGTACTACTATTTATTCAATGGTTTCTAGAGACGAAGATTGTGTAATCAAAACTTCATCTCTTTTTTTTTGGTTTATTTTTCCTTTCATCCTCTCATGCAAAAATATAAAGTTGTGAATGAAAAAATATTGTAGAACAAAATATGAATGTTTAGTATACTTTGGTTTAATATGAAGAAAATACAAACTTCGTCTCTTTTCTTTTCTGCTGTTTTTTTTTTCTTTCCTCATCATCTACAAAAAGCATAAAATTTTGAAGAAAAAAGAAAAAGAAAATAGTGAAAGTTGTTATTCATCTACTTTACTCTTTTACATTCTAATTTTCTTTCTATTTTTACTTCTTACATCTTGTTCATGCAAAGCATCATATTATATTGTAAGTATGAAATTCAAAAAAATGGAAATAAAGCAACCAAGCAAAGTGTTGTCAAGCAATAAACATGAAATGAGTGTAACCAAAAAAAAAGATTAAACATGAAATGAGTAAAAAAGATGAGTGAGAAATTGATAGAATAAAGGGAAAGATGAAGATTAAAAGATTGTATACAAAAATATGAGGTAAAGTAAAAAGATTGAACCTGTGTATGTAGAAGATTAGAATGATTTAGATGATTTCTGAAAAAAAAAAAAAAAGAGAAATTGATTCATTAGATAAAAAAAAAAGGTGAAGAAATGATGAGAGAAATGAAGAACAAAGTTAGAGAGAAAAAGAATGAAATAAAGAAAGTGTGTTAATCTGAATTTTGAAATGAATTAGTAAGTGGCAAAAAGTATATAATGTGTGAAAAGTTAAAATTTGAATTCAAAATTCAAAATAGAAAAAGAGTGGGAAACAAATATGTAATTAAAAGGAACAGTGAAGGGCAAGAAGGTAAATGTGTTACACGTGTCAAGCTGAAAATTGATTGGGCAAAAACTTCTTCTTTTCTTATAGTATTATTAGATATTAGATGTGTATTTTTAATAGTCGGGTGGGAAGTGTTCTCCGTTTTCTATTTTACACAACTGAGAGATCCCCCCCTCTCTCTCTCTCTCTTTTATCATAAGAATCATGTTTCATCGTGCTAGATAAAATTTTGAATAAGTAATCCCCATGATAAAATATGAAAATATGGATCCACACTTGGAATTCAATTTTTCATTATTCAATGTGTTTTTTTTTAATAGTGAGGTGATGAATGCTCCCGATTTTTCATTCTACACCACTGAGACTCTCTCTCTCTCTCTTTCATTCTACCCGTCTTCTGTGTCCGTTACAGGACTCTATAGCTGCTCCATGAATAAAAAAAAGTTGTTAATTCTTTAATATTATATTCTAATGAATATTAATAAAATTCTCGTATTTAGTTCTCACAACTATCCACGAACGTTTTTTATTATAAGGATAACTTTTCGTCGTGCTACATAAAATTTAGAGATATTTAGTCAATGTATAATTTTAATAGTGTGGTATGAACTGCTCTCTATTTTCTATTCTACATTATTTAAAGATTCTCTTTATATATCTCCCCCCCCCCCCCCCCCTCTCTCTCTCTCTCTCTCTCTCTCTCTCTATATATATATATATATATATATATATATATATATATATATAATCTCCGTTACAGAACTCAAATGTGCAATCTAATTATATAAGGATATGAAATATGATTTTTTCTTTCATCAATTTACACTAAAATTATCATGCTCAGTTCTCACTATCATCAACGAACACACTTCATCACAGGATCACTTTCCAACGTGCTAGATAAAATTATAAATGAGTGATCCCATAAAAAATATGAAATATGATTTAAATTTATTTTAAAACAAATCAACATAGAAATATAACATGTAATTGAATGATTGGATAATAGATACATGTCCAATCAAATTTTAGTCGAAGTGTTCACATAGTTTTTACATAGAAAATATATAATATTTAACCATGGATTAAATAAATTTGTCGTCATTAAAAATATAATATATATTAATAATAAAATATAATATTTGAATTTCTACCAAAAAAAAAATTATTCGAAAAGTTTTAATTGAATTTCACCTACGCAATAATATTAAAATATAATATTAGAGTTTCTAAAATTAAAAAATACCAATCCCCACAAAAAGAAAGATTTCTACATAAAAAAATATAATATCAAAGATTCTACAAAATAAAATTTAGAGTTTCTACGAAAAGAATATATAATAATATAGTTTTTACAATAAAAAATATATTAGAGGATCTCTAATTGAATGGCAAAAAATAATACAAACTCGATAAAAAAAATACAAAAAAAAAGAAGAAAGAGAAGCTCTAGTTTAGTTGTATATATCCAACCATTTTTTAAAAACAATAAGGTTGTTTTTTTTAAAAAAAAAGGATAGTAGCTTTCTATAAAATTAAAATATTAGAAAAATTATAATATTGTTGTCAATGAGATTCGAACAACAGACCTTACACTGATAATAAGGTAGTTTTCTCTAAAAAAAACGGGTTGAATTCCATATAATATTTTAAAAATTGAATTTTTGTTGTCAATGAGATTCGAACCACAGACCTCGTGCTAAAAACTCCACATAAATAGAAGCTCTATAATAATGCCACGTATGATCTTTTTCTTGAAAATGCACGAGAGAGCTCCGTGAAAATCTCGTAATGTATATAGTAGATATTCCTTTAGGTTGTTTTTACGTTTCGAGGAATTGTGTAGTTTACACTTTAGTAGTAATTCCTTTTAATATATTTTTATTTTATTTTTATTTTTCTGTTTTTAATCTTTTATTGTAGATATAATCTTCTTCTTTTTATATAAGTTGGCGTAATATTTTCTTTTTTGTCTCAGGTATCTTCTTTTATTAGTTTCTTGTGTATCCGAGGTGGACGTGGTTGCCGGAAATGCTCAAACTTTCTCCGAAATTGCGAAATCTTATCATTCAGGTATCGTAGATCTTTAGATTATTTTTTTAATTTTTTTTTTGTTTTGAATATTTCCTTCGTAACTCCAATTCAATGTATTCTAATTTTATAAAAAAAATTGTGAATTGTTGTTAAGATAATGATGCTCTGAAAGAGACGAATGATGTCCGTTGGCAGAAACCATCAACTGTTCCAGTCCCAGAGTACTAAAACATGCTGCATTAGAGATTACAAATTTGCAAAATATATTATAAAAAATTCAAAAGTACTAAATACTATGACAATTAATAGCTCATGTTTAGGGATGGCAAAAATATCCATACCCGCGGATATAATCCGCTATGGATACGGAGCGGATAGTTTAATGGATATCCACGGATAAAATAAATGGATATTTCAATTACCCGCATTTAATGGATACGGATGCGGGTTTAATACTATCTGCGCCCGCGGATATCCATACCCGCTAAATAATTAGTAAAATTACCTAAATATCTCTACTTACATATAAATTCTAGTATTTTATATAAAAAAATTGTATTTTTATATTTTATATTTTGCATTTTAGCTATTTTATATAAATTCTAGTTTTGTTTGGCTCTTTTGCAATTTTGTGAGGTGATTTTTGTTTGTAGATTGAATGTTTTTATTAAAAATAGAGTGCAAAATTTATGAATATAATGTATTAATGTTTTGTCTTTAAAAAAAATTATTTTTTTTCAATAATTAGTTTTTTTTTTTAATAAAAAAATATCATCCATGGATATCTGTTAATATCCGTGGATTACCCGCTTAACGGATATCCGCACGGATATGGAGCGGACACGGATATCATATTTATCTGACGGAGCGGATACGGATATCACACTATCCGCGTCCATGGATATCCATTGACATCCCTACTCATGTTCCCTAGATACAAAGGCAAAGCACCGATTGTTAAAGAAATTATCTTCATGCAAGAGGTTCTGCGCAACGAAGTTTCTACCTATGAATATTTCTATAAGTGTGCTACTTAAGCTTTATGTCAATTCACTGGCAAAGGAAGTTCATGTTTTAGACTTTTTGTAGCAAAACTTGCATATTATATTTTTTGTATTTTCACGTAAATTTCTAATTGGATTTCGATAATTTCAATAGATTGTCAAATTAGTAAATGTCTAATTAGATCTAGTGCGTAGAACAATTAGAGTTGTTAAAATAAGTTGAGATAGTCAGACTAGTTCATCGGTCTATCAATTTATATGAATCTATAAGAAATAAAACATAAAAATAATCGGATTTTTTTAACCCTAGTCCATTGAACTTCTAGCCAGCCACTACCAACATCTTTATGCCATTTTTTAATTAACAATATTAATAAAAAATTCAAAAAATATCATCTAATTTAGAATTTATCAATAAAAATATTTAAATATGTAAATTTAATAAAAGGATATACATCCAGCAAAAACTTTAAAATTTAAAGTTTATAAATTTGTAATTTTGTTCGGTTAAAAAAATAAAATTTAAGTTTAATTTATTTGGCGTTAATATAGAAAATTACACACTTACATCCAATCATATCCTAAAAATACATAGTTTTGAGAAACTACTATATCAAAGTAGCATAAAAAACAGAGTAAATCCACAAGTGAGTTCATCTTGAGGCCCTCAAGAGGGAATGTTGAGGGAGTTTAAGAAATAATGTATTGAAGAGATGCGTCCAAGTAGTGTAGGTTGTGGTTTCATGAGGTTGAATGTGTCTACTAGATATGGCAAATGATGTTTGAAAGTGCTATTAAGCATTAGGTATATATATACACGTGTGTAAAATTATAATTACTTTCTTCTGTAAATTTTTCTTACTAAATAGTATACTTTTATTTTAAAATAAATTTAAAATTTAAGTTCATTTTGTCTTATTGGTAGGTACAAAAGAATTCTCCTATTTTATCTTTCAATTTGAAACTTGATAAAAAATTTCCAAATTCAAGAAACTCCTCACATCAAGTACTATTTGGCTTTGTTCATGATCATGAGTAATATGTGGACATCTCGCTCAAATGAAAAACTTTAATATCATATTAGATTTTTATGAGTTTAACTCATTCTCATAAAATTATTGTGAAATATAAATGGTGCTATAATTAAGTTTTTGAAACCTTTTCATAGTTAACTATTTTCGATGCGAGTCTTGTTTATGCTATATTTATTTATTTAAAAACACATTAACAAGCACTAATTTTAGAAAGTAAATTGCAAGTAATATATTTATGCTTGTTTTTTACTTTTAATCTATTTTTTTGCCTTTTATTCTAAGCATCTATACAAATATTATAATGGTCTTGCAATATTACATAATACATACTCTTATGCAAGAATGCCATTTTTATCACACTAGTTAGGCTTCAATTTCTTGTCAGGATAGGCTTGAATAAAATTCATGAACTTGTCTTAATCAGGGAGAAGTTTTTGATTAAATGGACCACAATAGAAAGAAGAATATATAGAAATAAGAAAATGAAAGAAATATTATTTCATTTGTAAGGACCACACAGAGAAACTTGTGTACCAATTTGGTTGTGTAGGCACATTGGATATTACACACTAAGATACTAATTAATTAGTGTTTTACTAACATAAAAAATTAATTAGTGTTTCTTTCTCCATAAAATTATAATTATATACCAACAATAAAGAAACCAATTACATATTTGGATTTTCTATAACTATTGATTTGAACGTGTTCAACATATAAGTAGTTGTTGAATTGTGATTGAATGATCTAAATTTTAATGTGTCTTTTAATTTTTAAAAATAATCTAAGTATTAAACATAAAATGTTAATCGTTCGATCTCAATTCAATAATAGTGGATGTATTGACCCGCTTAAATGGGGTCCGGTTATCCTGCATATGGAAGGTTTATGCACGGTGCATAAACTTCCTATTTGCACCCCTCCCATTTCGTTATACACCCCCCCCATGGGCTTCTCACATCGCGCTGCAATCACCACGCCGCTGCACTGCCAGACCAGAACCTCTCCTCCCTCTCTCGCACGATTCCATTCTCACGGTGAACCTCACCCTTTTTCTCTTACCAGTGGTTGTGTTAAGGTGGACTTTATGGTGGTGTTGTGATGTGCGGCGGCCGGTTAGATTTGACGGCGACGGCGAGATCCTCCGCTTTTTCTTCTTCTAGTTTTTGCTCCTCGCTCTTCGTTTTCTGCCTCTGTTTTGTTCTTTGATTTTGTTGGTTTGGTTTTGTGATTTGGGATTGGTGGTTTGGAATGGTGAAGAATGAAAGTGGTTGAAGATTGATGGTGGTGTTGATTTAGATAGTGATTTGATGATTATTGGTTTGTATGGTGTTGTTAATGGAAGTTGAACGAGGTATTGTTGGTATGGAGATGATTATGGTTGTTACCACGAAGAAGCACCTGACATAAACCATAAGTGTGGTTTAATGGTTTCACTAGTTTTGTATCTGAAACCAAAGTAGCCCTCTTATGGTTTCTAATAAAATATCCCTATTTAATTTAAAATAAATATTATAACTGAAACCATAAGTGTGACTTAATGGTTTCACGAGTGTTGTATTTGAAAACCAAAGTAGCTCTCTTATGGTTTCCAATAAAATATTCATATTTAATTTAACATAAATATTATAACTGAAACCATAAGTGTGGCTTAATGGTTTCACTAATGTTGTATGTGAAACCAAAGTAGCTCTCTTATGGTTTCTAATAAAATATTCATATTTAATTTAACATAAATATTATAACATAAGTGTGGCTTAATGGTTTCACTAGTGTTGTATGTGAAACTACAGTAGCTCTCTTATGGTTTCCAATAAAATGATTTTCAATATAACATAATGATTTTCAAAATAACATTGCATAAATAACCAATGATTTTGTAACAAAGTAATATGGGTAAAAATTCGTGGGGTGCGCAAAGTAATATGGAGGGTGCGTAAAGTAATCTGGGTGCACAAAGCAACTCGGGGGGTGCGCTAGAAAATTTGGGTGCAAACATAAAAAATTAGTAAGTGTAAAACTGGGTAAAAAACAAAACCAACAAAAAAAACAAAAAGGAACTGGCTTTCAGGCCCAGTAGGTTAAAAATAAAAACAGAATGTGTGCCATCAGTAGAAAGGGGTGTGTGGATAGCAAGCCATTGGGGGGTTGGGTGGCGCGCACGAGAAATTTCTGGAGGGTGCGCGAGAAATTCTGGTGCTTATGCACCATGCATAAAGGGATCCTTATGCATAATAACCTTAGCCCTTAAATGCGCGTAATTAATAACCACATGAATCCAAATTCACTACAAATTACATGTATGGACAGAAGTCAAACAAAACATTTATTTAAAGCAAGGATAGTTGAATTTTATTCTATATGTTATAAAATTAATGTTTGTAGAAGAAATGATATAAAGTAGACAAATATTTCAACCAAAGTAAGGAAATATGGTATTAGCTAGCGTTAGGCCACCGTCTCTTTTTAGTTCTCAATCTTTTACATTGTGTTTCCATGATAATAAATAAACTAACCATGGTTAACTAACTTTTTATAGAAAGGTGAAAAAAATAATGAAATTGAGGGACATATTTTCCATGTTCTGATTACGTAATCGTGGACCTAGTTAATAAGTAGGCAAAATTACACGTATGATCCTTTATCTTATTTTTTTGTAATAATTTGGTCTTTATTTTTTATTTGTAACACTTTGGTCCTTTATCTTATATATTTGTAACACTTTAGTCCTTTATCTTTTATTTGTAACATTTTAGTCATTTATCTTTTATAACATTCACACATAAACCTTTTTTTTCATATTTTTTTTTATTAAAAAAATGTTGAATTTTATTTGTTAAGATACATTTTTATTAAAATTAAATAAAACTCATGATTTTGATGAATATGTTCATTATCTTTATCAATTCTTTCATATTTTTATGTTCTTTAAAGGACCAAAATGTTACAAATAAAAGATAAAGGATTAGAATGTTACAAAAATATAAGATAAAGGACCAAAATGTTACAAATGAAAGATAAAGGACCAAAGTGTTACAAAAAAAATAAGATAAAGGATCAAACGTGTAATTTTGCCCAATAAATATGAAAGTGTCTTTTTGACAAGGTCTTATGAAATTGTAACAGATCTATATGAAATTGAAGCATGAGGTGCATAAACCTCTTTTTTGGCAATGGCATAGCGCAAAAAAGAGTGGTATCTATAGAGCCTAAATTGGAAGCAATTTATTGTTGGATATTTTGTGTTGGCTGCATTTTGGTAAAACAAATAGTTAAGCAGGATGTGGTATGAAACGTTACAACATTAGATCCTGACAGCTGTACGCCAGCTAGCGTATCTTTTGTGCACACATTTTAATTTAAGAGAAGATCTTTTCTCTTTATTCAGTCCTTGTGTGTGCATTAAGGAAGGTTTTATTTTCTAAACAGATCTTTTGTTTAAAGATTGTTTTAGAAATTATTGTGAAGATTTGTTTTAAAAAACATATCAAATCTTTTAAAGATATGGTTTTATTTTATATTTGTGAGCTGGATATATTTCTGGAAAGAATCTCTTGGAGCCCAAGTTATCAGCTATATAAGGAAGACTCAAGACCTAGTTTTCCTCACCGAAACCAATGTATTAAAATGTAGACTTTTAGGGTTTCGTGTCTATGTAAGCCTTGTGCTTTAGATTTGTGCGTCTTTCTTGTATCGATTGATGCAAGCTTAGGACATAGGTTATTGTAATCTGCTTCCAAACCTTTAGGTAAGAAGCTAGAGTAGTTTGCACTCCAAAACCTTTAGGTACGGAGTATAGAAGCTTTTGGTATACTCGCATGAGTATAGTTTTCTTGAAGAGTGTCTTCACACATGTTTTATGTACCCCAACCTTTGATAGGTTGGTCAGAACCCTTGTTGGGATTACAAGGAAGAGGAAGTGAGATGGTGCATCTCAGATCTAGGCTAAGACCCTAGGTTGTAAACAATAGGGGAGTTGCTAGATGGGAAGGGCATAAACTTGAGGGTTTTGTCATCAGTCTAGGGCTATTGATTATTGGTTACATTCCTGGATTGGTATCCCCCAGATTAGGTTGCTGTTTGCGCTGAACTGGGTTAACAAACCTCTGTGTGTTGTTTATCTTCTTGCTGTTTACTGTTTATACTATTGTCCATTGTGTTTTAACGTTGGCACGATGTTGGAACATCATATACCACATCTATGACCAGCGTGCCAGAATTTCAATTGGTATCAGAGCAGGCATCCTGTTCTGTTTCTGGGTGAGATCCATGGAAGATACTTTCTGGCATTATGGACAAGGAAGAAGAAGATGTGTTTGTTGCTCCGATACTGTTCTTGTTGTATGTTGAAGTTGAGGGGGGGCATACGTTTTGATATTGAGGGGGAGTATTGTGTGAGGCTGAGTGTGTTCAAATCCGTTGCTGCATGTCTCTGATGCTGGGAGCAAAGTATTTCTCGCCTGATGTAACTATCCGAGAAATTATTTTGCTGGTTGTGTGTGCAAGACGTTCTTCGCCTGATGTAACTATCCGAATTACAACTTGCTTGCAAAGTATTTCTTTACTTGATGTAACTATCTGAAGAAGTAGTTTGTTGTGGCTGTCTGCAAAATAATATTCGCTTGATGTAACTATCCGAATTGTTCTTCACTTGATGTAACTATCTGAAGAACTATTTTGCTAATGCCGTGCGTAAAGTAATTTTCACTTGATGTAACTATCTGAAAATTTACTTTGCCACTTTGAGTTCCTTCTCCACTGCGTATCCATGAAGACCTGAAGGAAAGATCACAACTGGTTTCCCACGAAGAGGTTTTAGCCAAAATTTGCCAAAGGGGGAGATTGTTGGATATTTTGTGTTGGCTGCATTTTGGTAAAACAAATAGTTAAGCAGGATGTGGTATGAAACGTTACAACATTAGATCCTGACAGCTGTACGCCAGCTAGCGTATCTTTTGTGCACACATTTTAATTTAAGAGAAGATCTTTTCTCTTTATTCAGTCCTTGTGTGTGCATTAAGGAAGGTTTTGTTTTCTAAACAGATCTTTTGTTTAAAGATTGTTTTAGAAATTATTGTGAAGATTTGTTTTAAAAAACATATCAAATCTTTTAAAGATATGGTTTTATTTTATATTTGTGAGCTGGATATATTTCTGGAAAGAATCTCTTGGAGCCCAAGTTATCAGCTATATAAGGAAGACTCAAGACCTAGTTTTCCTCACCGAAACCAATGTATTAAAATGTAGACTTTTAGGGTTTCGTGTCTATGTAAGCCTTGTGCTTTAGATTTGTGCGCCTTTCTTGTATCGATTGATGCAAGCTTAGGACATAGGTTATTGTAATCTGCTTCCAAACCTTTAGGTAAGAAGCTAGAGTAGTTTGCACTCCAAAACCTTTAGGTACGGAGTATAGAAGCTTTTGGTATACTCGCATGAGTATAGTTTTCTTGAAGAGTGTCTTCACACATGTTTTATGTACCCCAACCTTTGATAGGTTGGTCAGAACCCTTGTTGGGATTACAAGGAAGAGGAAGTGAGATGGTGCATCTCAGATCTAGGCTAAGACCCTAGGTTGTAAACAATAGGGGAGTTGCTAGATGGGAAGGGCATAAACTTGAGGGTTTTGTCATCAGTCTAGGGCTATTGATTATTGGTTACATTCCTGGATTGGTATCCCCCAGATTAGGTTGCTGTTTGCGCTGAACTGGGTTAACAAACCTCTGTGTGTTGTTTATCTTCTTGCTGTTTACTGTTTATACTATTGTCCATTGTGTTTTAACGTTGGCACGATGTTGGAACATCATATACCACATCTATGACCAGCGTGCCAGAATTTCAATTGGTATCAGAGCAGGCATCCTGTTCTGTTTCTGGGTGAGATCCATGGAAGATACTTTCTGGCATTATGGACAAGGAAGAAGGTGTGTGCATTAAGGAAGGTTTTGTTTTCTAAACAGATCTTTTGTTTAAAGATTGTTTTAGAAATTATTGTGAAGATTTGTTTTAAAAAACATATCAAATCTTTTAAAGATATGGTTTTATTTTATATTTGTGAGCTGGATATATTTCTGGAAAGAATCTCTTGGAGCCCAAGTTATCAGCTATATAAGGAAGACTCAAGACCTAGTTTTCCTCACCGAAACCAATGTATTAAAATGTAGACTTTTAGGGTTTCGTGTCTATGTAAGCCTTGTGCTTTAGATTTGTGCGCCTTTCTTGTATCGATTGATGCAAGCTTAGGACATAGGTTATTGTAATCTGCTTCCAAACCTTTAGGTAAGAAGCTAGAGTAGTTTGCACTCCAAAACCTTTAGGTACGGAGTATAGAAGCTTTTGGTATACTCGCATGAGTATAGTTTTCTTGAAGAGTGTCTTCACACATGTTTTATGTACCCCAACCTTTGATAGGTTGGTCAGAACCCTTGTTGGGATTACAAGGAAGAGGAAGTGAGATGGTGCATCTCAGATCTAGGCTAAGACCCTAGGTTGTAAACAATAGGGGAGTTGCTAGATGGGAAGGGCATAAACTTGAGGGTTTTGTCATCAGTCTAGGGCTATTGATTATTGGTTACATTCCTGGATTGGTATCCCCCAGATTAGGTTGCTGTTTGCGCTGAACTGGGTTAACAAACCTCTGTGTGTTGTTTATCTTCTTGCTGTTTACTGTTTATACTATTGTCCATTGTGTTTTAACGTTGGCACGATGTTGGAACATCATATACCACATCTATGACCAGCGTGCCAGAATTTCAATTGGTATCAGAGCAGGCATCCTGTTCTGTTTCTGGGTGAGATCCATGGAAGATACTTTCTGGCATTATGGACAAGGAAGAAGAAGATGTGTTTGTTGCTCCGATACTGTTCTTGTTGTATGTTGAAGTTGAGGGGGGGCATACGTTTTGATATTGAGGGGGAGTATTGTGTGAGGCTGAGTGTGTTCAAATCCGTTGCTGCATGTCTCTGATGCTGGGAGCAAAGTATTTCTCGCCTGATGTAACTATCCGAGAAATTATTTTGCTGGTTGTGTGTGCAAGACGTTCTTCGCCTGATGTAACTATCCGAATTACAACTTGCTTGCAAAGTATTTCTTTACTTGATGTAACTATCTGAAGAAGTAGTTTGTTGTGGCTGTCTGCAAAATAATATTCGCTTGATGTAACTATCCGAATTGTTCTTCACTTGATGTAACTATCTGAAGAACTATTTTGCTAATGCCGTGCGTAAAGTAATTTTCACTTGATGTAACTATCTGAAAATTTACTTTGCCACTTTGAGTTCCTTCTCCACTGCGTATCCATGAAGACCTGAAGGAAAGATCACAACTGGTTTCCCACGAAGAGGTTTTAGCCAAAATTTGCCAAAGGGGGAGATTGTTGGATATTTTGTGTTGGCTGCATTTTGGTAAAACAAATAGTTAAGCAGGATGTGGTATGAAACGTTACAACATTAGATCCTGACAGCTGTACGCCAGCTAGCGTATCTTTTGTGCACACATTTTAATTTAAGAGAAGATCTTTTCTCTTTATTCAGTCCTTGTGTGTGCATTAAGGAAGGTTTTGTTTTCTAAACAGATCTTTTGTTTAAAGATTGTTTTAGAAATTATTGTGAAGATTTGTTTTAAAAAACATATCAAATCTTTTAAAGATATGGTTTTATTTTATATTTGTGAGCTGGATATATTTCTGGAAAGAATCTCTTGGAGCCCAAGTTATCAGCTATATAAGGAAGACTCAAGACCTAGTTTTCCTCACCGAAACCAATGTATTAAAATGTAGACTTTTAGGGTTTCGTGTCTATGTAAGCCTTGTGCTTTAGATTTGTGCGCCTTTCTTGTATCGATTGATGCAAGCTTAGGACATAGGTTATTGTAATCTGCTTCCAAACCTTTAGGTAAGAAGCTAGAGTAGTTTGCACTCCAAAACCTTTAGGTACGGAGTATAGAAGCTTTTGGTATACTCGCATGAGTATAGTTTTCTTGAAGAGTGTCTTCACACATGTTTTATGTACCCCAACCTTTGATAGGTTGGTCAGAACCCTTGTTGGGATTACAAGGAAGAGGAAGTGAGATGGTGCATCTCAGATCTAGGCTAAGACCCTAGGTTGTAAACAATAGGGGAGTTGCTAGATGGGAAGGGCATAAACTTGAGGGTTTTGTCATCAGTCTAGGGCTATTGATTATTGGTTACATTCCTGGATTGGTATCCCCCAGATTAGGTTGCTGTTTGCGCTGAACTGGGTTAACAAACCTCTGTGTGTTGTTTATCTTCTTGCTGTTTACTGTTTATACTATTGTCCATTGTGTTTTAACGTTGGCACGATGTTGGAACATCATATACCACATCTATGACCAGCGTGCCAGAATTTCAATTGGTATCAGAGCAGGCATCCTGTTCTGTTTCTGGGTGAGATCCATGGAAGATACTTTCTGGCATTATGGACAAGGAAGAAGAAGATGTGTTTGTTGCTCCGATACTGTTCTTGTTGTATGTTGAAGTTGAGGGGGGGCATACGTTTTGATATTGAGGGGGAGTATTGTGTGAGGCTGAGTGTGTTCAAATCCGTTGCTGCATGTCTCTGATGCTGGGAGCAAAGTATTTCTCGCCTGATGTAACTATCCGAGAAATTATTTTGCTGGTTGTGTGTGCAAGACGTTCTTCGCCTGATGTAACTATCCGAATTACAACTTGCTTGCAAAGTATTTCTTTACTTGATGTAACTATCTGAAGAAGTAGTTTGTTGTGGCTGTCTGCAAAATAATATTCGCTTGATGTAACTATCCGAATTGTTCTTCACTTGATGTAACTATCTGAAGAACTATTTTGCTAATGCCGTGCGTAAAGTAATTTTCACTTGATGTAACTATCTGAAAATTTACTTTGCCACTTTGAGTTCCTTCTCCACTGCGTATCCATGAAGACCTGAAGGAAAGATCACAACTGGTTTCCCACGAAGAGGTTTTAGCCAAAATTTGCCAAAGGGGGAGATTGTTGGATATTTTGTGTTGGCTGCATTTTGGTAAAACAAATAGTTAAGCAGGATGTGGTATGAAACGTTACAACATTAGATCCTGACAGCTGTACGCCAGCTAGCGTATCTTTTGTGCACACATTTTAATTTAAGAGAAGATCTTTTCTCTTTATTCAGTCCTTGTGTGTGCATTAAGGAAGGTTTTGTTTTCTAAACAGATCTTTTGTTTAAAGATTGTTTTAGAAATTATTGTGAAGATTTGTTTTAAAAAACATATCAAATCTTTTAAAGATATGGTTTTATTTTATATTTGTGAGCTGGATATATTTCTGGAAAGAATCTCTTGGAGCCCAAGTTATCAGCTATATAAGGAAGACTCAAGACCTAGTTTTCCTCACCGAAACCAATGTATTAAAATGTAGACTTTTAGGGTTTCGTGTCTATGTAAGCCTTGTGCTTTAGATTTGTGCGCCTTTCTTGTATCGATTGATGCAAGCTTAGGACATAGGTTATTGTAATCTGCTTCCAAACCTTTAGGTAAGAAGCTAGAGTAGTTTGCACTCCAAAACCTTTAGGTACGGAGTATAGAAGCTTTTGGTATACTCGCATGAGTATAGTTTTCTTGAAGAGTGTCTTCACACATGTTTTATGTACCCCAACCTTTGATAGGTTGGTCAGAACCCTTGTTGGGATTACAAGGAAGAGGAAGTGAGATGGTGCATCTCAGATCTAGGCTAAGACCCTAGGTTGTAAACAATAGGGGAGTTGCTAGATGGGAAGGGCATAAACTTGAGGGTTTTGTCATCAGTCTAGGGCTATTGATTATTGGTTACATTCCTGGATTGGTATCCCCCAGATTAGGTTGCTGTTTGCGCTGAACTGGGTTAACAAACCTCTGTGTGTTGTTTATCTTCTTGCTGTTTACTGTTTATACTATTGTCCATTGTGTTTTAACGTTGGCACGATGTTGGAACATCATATACCACATCTATGACCAGCGTGCCAGAATTTCATTTATAATCTGTAAATAGAAAAGAAAAAAAATTGAAGCAAAATAGTCAAACAATTGAGGATTAGGAAAATCAATTGTAGAGGGCACCTATGACTCGGTGGTCGGTGCCATCAGTGGCCGTTTTCATCTGAAGCAAAAGAGAAGAAACGGCAACGAGACTCCCCTAAACGGGAGTTTAGCTAATGGGTCTGACGTGGTTTCATTAATCCATGTGGCATAGTATTATTGGAAAACAGTTTGAACAACGCCTAGAGAACAGTTTCTAAGTTTTCTCCTTTATATAATCATCCTATACA
Organism: Trifolium repens; assembly: GCA_030408175.1. Lineage (NCBI taxonomy): Eukaryota > Viridiplantae > Streptophyta > Magnoliopsida > Fabales > Fabaceae > Trifolium > Trifolium repens. The sequence goes on from CP125848.1 coordinate 48,735,057, forward strand.
GCTGGAGTTAGTTACATAACCAACTCTAACTAACTTATAACTATCAGCAAATAACAATAACTAACTAAACTACCATTCACATAATTTCATCTGAGCTAATATACCTGACATTAGAACGAAAGGTGTTTTTGCGGATGCACCAGCAGCAATAATGCTAACACCCGGTGCAGTGATGTCTGGCTGAAACACAAAAGAAAATACACCATCAGTTAAGACTTAAGATAGCCTAAAGATTTTCAAAAATAATATAGCCTAAACTGTGATTGATAATTATGAAAAACAAACACAACCTTTAGAATTCTGGGGTCAAGGGAATTCGGGCCCCTTGCCGAGAACCTAGCCACACACGGAGCAGTTACAAAGTGATCCATTGGAAAATATTCTAGGACCATTTCCACTCACAAATGAGAGACCTTACCATACTAACAGATAACATGATCTGATAAGTTATGATATGTTATATCAGCTACATCCTACTCATAGCTTATGTTATTTTGATAGCTTAGGTTAGAACTTTAAAAAATCTATTTAATATGTAGCTAACAAATTATGTTATTTGTCTAAAACAAAACAAAACAAAATGTTGAATTTGTGGTATTTAAAGGGAAGAATAGGAGAAAACACTAAGAAATAAAAATATGATTAATAATGAACTAAAACACAATATTTACATAGAATATTTACATGTGAAATAGTATGATAGTACCTTAGTATTTATAACCAAGTGAATATATTTAAATCTAAACTAAATCCCTAAATTATATGGCTTAGAATAAACTAACCTAATGAGATATTTTCTCAACAAATATAATAAAACTTATGCATATCTTAAGAAGTAATGAATCCGTATCAAATTATGTAAAAATACCCGCGGATTAAAGCATCACAAACGGGAACCTGCGGATTAAAGCATCACAAACGAAAAGCCCGCGGATAAAAGCATCACAAACGGGAAGCCCGCAGATTAAGGGATCACAAACAGGAAGCCCGCGGATTAAAGCATCACAAACGGTACCCGCGGATTAAAGCATCACAAACGGGAACCGCAGATTAAAGCATCACAAACGGGAAATTAGGACCACCAAAACAAGACCAAGAGAGACTAACGATCAATCTTGAAAAAACGGTGGGTAAAGGTAAAGGATTCATGGAAAGTGACCGGTTGTATGTCAGGGTAACATATAAATAAGGTTAGAATAGAAAACAAAAAACAAGAATCATAAAGGGTGGAACAAAATAAAAAAGAAATCCTAATGACGGCTAGGGTTTATATGAAGAAAAAAAGGTAAAGCTAAAAATAACCGAGAGTTAATTTTTCTCGGAAAGAAGTTGCAGCGGAATTATGTTTCAAGGTGGATACCATGGCTTTGATACCATGTTGAATTTGTGGTATTTAGGGGGAAGAATAGGAGAAAACACTAAGAAATAAAAATATGATTAATAATGAACTAAAACACAATATTTACATAGAATATTTTCATGTGAAATAGTATGATAGTACCTTAGTATTTATAACCAAGTGAATATATTTAAATCTAAACTAAATCCGTAAATTATATGGCTTAGAATAAACTAACCAAATGAGATATTTTCTCAACAAATATAATAAAACTTATGCATATCTTAATAAATATTTTCCTATTCTAACACAAAACAAAAATTATTCCCTTTTTCAAATTAGCCTTGCACCAATAGAATGAGACGAGATATACCAACCAACAATATTGTCTAGTGTGAACAGAGTAGCTCCTAAAGTAAAAAACTCATGTTAAAATAAATATATGGTCACAAGTAGGTATTAAAGTTCATGTTTGTAAGAATTTTTTAATCACAACATACTGTGTAAGAGAAAAGATTATTAAGTAGTATAAATAAATCATTAAGTATATCATTAAGATTATTAAGTAGTATAAATGAAATCATTAATTTGATTAAGTAGTATAAACAAATCAAAAAGCTTTCAAAAATCAAAAGATTATTAAGCATACAAACAAACACCAAAAGGGAAAAATACTAAGAACAAAAACAGCAACACACCACCCCACTTTGGTTCCTGTAGTAGGAGTTTCTGGCTTTGTTTTTTCTGTTTGTTTACTGGGTTGCAGATCCCTTATATTTGTTTTTGTTGCTGTGTTTCCATTGACACTTCTTGTGCTTTGTACATTTGCTCTATTTTTCTAATATAATTAAATTGGTTGTTTCCAAAAAAAACTAGATGAATAGAGAAATAGGAAATGTGGACATACTCATTGTAGTATGAGGCCAAATGGAGTGATTTTTACTTGATGAAGACCAAATGCAGTGATTTTCCTTTGGTGTTTGAAGGAGTGATGTGACTTCTAGGGTAAACAGACCTTACAAAAGACTAGGCACAAGCCTTTAGTAGGGGTGGATAATGTGTTGGGTAGGGCGGGTTTGGGCCAAAAAACACCACCCATCTTAACCCGACGGCGTCCTCTTTTAGCGCGAGGGGCAACAGCTTCATGCGCAGAAGCATTTGCGCGTGTCTCTCTGCCTAATCCTGTTCTTCCGACATCTTCTTCCATTTCTACAAATAAACATTCAAAAACAAAATCATAATCTAAATACTATTTAACATACATTCAAATCCAATTCAAACATGTTTATATCAACATTTATGCATACAAACATTTGCGATACCAATTATTTCATTCAAACATTTTTTCAAACAATTCATGTGCTAAAATCATAGTGTTTATATCAACAACACAGAATCATAGTTTTGAAACATGCATTGATGCATACATCAACCCAATGCCACAAACAACACATAATCAACATAATAAACAACATCAACAACATCAACCCCATCAGTGGTGGCATGATCAAATGCAGTTAATATGTCTTGCTCGTACTCGAACACCTTGTAGGCTGCAACTCTAGCTTTCGGTAATCCGCCGCTTGCCATTCTCATAGCAATGCCCAAAACACTTGTGTGAACAAAATTTCCTCCAACAATGGATAAAGTGTGTGTTCCATGACCATTAAAGTCACGAGCACTTCTAATCGCATTGCCACCATGTTTTTCGTAGTTTTTGGAAAAAAACCTTGCCCCAATTAGCTTTCTACATGCAAATAGTTAGAGTCAAAATAGATGCCACAAGTAGTATTAATTAAAATATCAAAGACAATTAAAAATGATTAAGAAGAATAGTGTTCGATATACCCATATTCTCCAATATAACGCAAAACACAATATAAACTTTTGCTAAAGCTTTAAGCTTTTTTTGCCACCAACTTTCTATCTCCGAATATATATATTGAAATCTGAATACATTTGCTTTCAATAGCCATATCAAATTATGCATATATAAAAATCATTTTCACATGTTAAAATTTTGGATGCAAAATAACAAAAAGCTAAGCTAGTACTACTACAATTAAAGGATGGATTAAGTTACACACTCTTAACTATTACACAATCACACTTATTATTAGTCATCAGTCTTGTTTAGATGCAACGGTTCTAAAATTTTGCAATTAATCAGCCATTTAAGTTCTCCCTAATATGCGGGTGACACTGACCCGCTTTGCCTACTTTCCATCATGGAACACTATATCTTCAACTCTATATCATATTGCAAACCACAATGACAACCAAACCACCTTAATCACCATCTTTGTGCATTTTTTTATTTTGATCAGTTCAAGTCACCCATAAAACCCCAACTTTTCCATTTAGCCCACCAACCTTGCCCTTGACCTTCAATTAATAGTTCCTAAACTATAGAACTTAACGAGTACAATTTTTGCTTTATGCCCAGCTAGGAAGGTCCAAAATTCCAAGTTTCAATATTTAAAATCTTAACCAAACAATTTGAATTCGGCCCAAACCAATTTATTTACCCATAATTGCAATTCCAAGTTTTAACAAAGGAGCACTTAGTAAGAAAATCAATACTCTTCATTAACTATATGGATTTGTTATTTGAGACTAACTTGATCACAACTATGGTTGATGAGTACAAGCCATTAAAATTGCAGTGTACAAAGTTTTGTTTTTGAAAAAAACTTGTGCAAAATTAGTTCCTTGCGGAAAAGATAAGAAGGATACTAAGTTGACTATTTACAACAAATTATAAATATTAATAAGGACCGGATGTTTACCAAAATGTAACCATCTTTAAATTGGTGTTGTTACTTTGAAAGAGAATAAATTACCTATTGCAATGAAAATCATCGGAATTGTCTTTGTCAGTTTGACAAATTCCACGCCATCTAGCTGGGATTGGTCCCATCTCTTCATCACTAAAACTTTTAGATTCGAGTCAAATACATGTGAATCAATATTGATGAATCATTATTTATAAAAAAATGTATACTATCAATTATTGTGAAGAAAATAATGAAATTTTCATCACATGTGTCTATGTTTGCAATAATTATGTCTTCCCCAAATGTTTTTTGCCATAATGAGTCCTTGGGAACTTTATCCTTTTTTCCAAATCCAAGGAAAACCCATGAGTTGGTTGTTTGGGGAGTACATTTTCCAGTTATGAATACTGATATTACATCTGGTTGCTCTGCATAAACCAAATAGAAAATTAAACCGATCCAAAATGTGCATATATATATATATATATATATACACACACACACACACACATATTATATTATGAAGAGGATTCATGCATGAAGCTAAATTACTTACGTGCAAAATCAGTTGCTACATCTTTGTTAATCATTGCAGCAAAACCATTAAAACATTTGTTATATGATTAAACAATTGTTTTTTTTTGCTTTCTCAATGCTGCATGTATATAAGAAAAAAATTAGTAAATCAGTTCATATAGGATCTACCACGCCAAAATTTGATGGACTTTGAGGTTAAATTCTTATATACCTTCCAACATAAGGTGCAAGTAACTCATAGTGAGAGTTTGCTACTGATTCAGCATCAATTACTTTCCCAAGTGGGTGTGCTTCTAAGCCTACAATAAAGTACTGACAAATAAAAGAGAAAAAAATTACTAGACCATAATTCAAATATCTAAAATATGAAGAATTGAACCAATAACAATAATAATATCTTAAGACACTTGTAACCAATTTTAGAGGGGGGAATTATCGAGTGAATAAAAAGACAGATATATAAAGTTCAAAAAATCAGGTGAAACACATATAAAGTCAATTTAACCTGTTTAGCCTTGTCATGGCGAGTAGGTCCTGAGAAACCACCATCCATATAAGGTTTATTATCGTGCTTCCAGAACTTAAGTCGCTGCAAGAATTTCAGCACGTCGTACTGCTTCTGCGGAGACTGCTTCTTTAGCCATTCCTCCGGAATACGCTTGTAAACACCTATTCACCACATAATAAATCAACAAAGTTTTTTATATTTTGAAAACAAATGGTTGTAACAAAAACCTCTCTAACCAATTGTCCAGGACCAAAACACCAATCCACAAAATGAAAAAGAATGAGAAAAACTACAAGAATCAATTCTTATATCATCTTTTCATGACACCATCACAAATAGACTTGTGTTTCGTGTTATCCATTATGAAACAGAATAAATGTTAGCAAAGCCCTCAGCAATACCAATCTAGTTGTCTGTCTTTTTCCATATACAAAACAAAACTATGTTTCTAAACTTTGATTCTGCCAAGTGAGACAAATCTTGTTATGTTAATTATGGTGAGAATTTATTTTTGATTGAAAATAAGGTCAACAAAGATACCCCACATATGTCCCCCACATTTATTTGTGCTTTTGAATTTTCCTTATTTGCCAATGCAATCTTGAGGCACTCAACTTGTTCTTTAAGTTGCATAGTTTATTTTTTTTGAAATGGTTAATTTTATTGAGATGAAAAAAGGTAACCAGCACAAGGAATGCTAGATTACCTTAGGTTACAAAAGATCAAATAAAAAAGCAAGGAAAAAACTTTGAAACAAGAGGGCACAAATCACAGGATCCTCAATATAAGAGCACAAATCCTCAATACACAGCAACTCAGGTGCACACTATCAAGGAAAAACAAAGTGCAGCAGCACCAAAAACCAAAACAGCATATCAGATACAACTTCAATCATTGAATTCAAATACAGGGAATTTCAATCATTAATTGAATTTCAATCATTGCCTTAGAAAGTATTAATAGGCCAATGCACTGTTGTATAAATTTTGTACTCAAATACAGGGAATTCAATGATTGAACAAGCTCGGTGTTGAAGAGAAAATGTAAAGATGTTAGAGATTGTTTTCTTAGAGAAGATAAGTTTTGTGAAATATGAATTGCCTTCATTCAAGATAATTGGTTTAACTATATAACTAAAGCAGTTACAAAGTGATCCATTGGAAAATATTCTAGGACCATTTCCACTCACAAATGAGAGACCTTACCATACTAACAGATAACATGATCTGATAAGTTATATCAGCTACATCCTACTCATAGCTTATGTTATTTTGATAGCTTATGTTAGGACTTTGAAAAATCTATTTAATATGTAGCTAACAAATTATGTTATTTGTCTAAAACAAAACAACACAAAACAAAACAAAAAGTATTCCCTTTTTCAAATTAGACTTGCACCAATAGAATGAGACGAGATATACCAACCAACAATATTGTCTAGTGTGAACAGAGTAGCTCTTAAAGTAAAAAACTCATGTTAAAATAAATATATGGTCACAAGTAGGTATTAAAGTCCATGTTTGTAAGAATTTTTTAATCACAACATACTGTGTAAGAGAAAAGATTATTAAGTAGTATAAATGAAATCATTAAGTATATCATTAAGATTATTAAGTAGTATAAATGAAATCATTAATTTGATTAAGTAGTATAAACAAATCAAAAAGCTTTCACAAATCAAAAGATTATTAAGCATACAAACAAACACCAAAAGGGAAAAATACTAAGAACAAAAACAGCAACACACCACCCCACTAACCACTGTTGTAATAGCAAACAACAAAACAAATAGACCCCTTTCCAAAACGTCAAGAGAGAAAAACCACACCCACTACAATGCCATGAAGCTATACAGATCCAACACCATAGCAGCAGTAAAACAACTAGATAAACAGAGAAATAGGAAATGTGGACATACTCATTGTAGTAGGAGGCCAAATGGAGTGATTTTTACTTGATGAAGATCAAATGCAGTGATTTTCCTTTGGTGTTTGAAGGAGTGAAGTGAAGTTGTCTGAGATTTGCCTCTTATATGAATGGATCGGAACCTATGATCTGTCTAGATAGAAGCTGCTGCTAAGGCTGTTTTTGCTTCTTCTTCTGGTGTAGTTCGGTTCCTTTTTTCCCCACTTATTTCTCTTGTTTTCTTTGGTTCTTGTAGTAGGAGTTTCTGGCTTTGTTTTTTCTGTTTGTTTACTGGGTTGCAGATCCCTTATATTTGTTTTTGTTGCCGTGTTTCCATTGGCACTTCTTGTGCTTTGTACATTTGCTCTATTTTTCTAATATAATTAAATTGGTTATTTTCAAAAAAAACTAGATGAATAGAGAAATAGGAAATGTGGACATACTCATTGTAGTATGAGGCCAAATGGAGTGATTTTTACTTGATGAAGACCAAATGCAGTGATTTTCCTTTGGTGTTTGAAGGAGTGATGTGACTTCTAGGATAAACAGACCTTACAAAAGACTAGGCACAAGCCTTTAGTAGGGGTGGATAATGTGTTGGGTAGGGCGGGTTTGGGCCAAAAAACACCACCCATCTTAACCCGACAGCGTCCTCTTTTAGCGCGAGGGGCAACAACTTCATGCGCAGAAGCATGTGCGCGTGTCTCTCTGCCTAATCTTGTTCTTCCGACATCTTCTTCCATTTTTACAATAAAAATTTAAAAACAAAATCATAATCTAAATACTATTTAACATACATTCAAATCCAATTTAGACATGTTTATATCAACATTTATGCATACAAACATTTGCGATACCAATTATTTCATTCAAACATTTTTTCAAACAATTCATGTGCTAAAATCATAGTGTTTATATCAACAACACATAATCATAGTTTTGAAACATGCATTAATGCATACATCAACCCAATGCCACAAACAACACAGAATCAACATAATAAACAACATCAACAACATCAACATGAACTCACAAATTGAAAAAATCCAAGAGAAAATGGAAAAATTTGATAAAAAATGAATTAAAGAGGAATGGACGATCTAAGATGCATAGAAGTTACTTGCTTGTTAAATTAGAGTGGTTGAATTAGTTGAAGTGTTGATCAAAATCACAAGTTCACGTTTTCTACCCTTTTCCCACCCAACCCTATTTTGAAACTTAAAAATAGAAACTGACAGAAGATAGCGCCTTTCTGTTACTATATTGAATTAGTTCGGATTCTATTCCCCGAAATAAGGTTTCAGAGTGTACGTTCCGAACGGAAATTTCTTTTAAACCTCTTCGGATTCTACATTCCGAAGTTGACTTTGCAGGGGTAAAATTAGATTTCCGGGGGGTTAAAAATATGACAACATATTTTAAATTTCTTTTAAACCTCTTCGGATTCTGTTAGGAATAAGACAACATATTTTTGCAATAAAACATATTTTTTGGATTTTTTTTACAAAACTATATTTTCAGAATTATATGGGGGTATATTAATTCTCTAGTCGCGTATCCTATTTTAATAAAATATGATCTAACAGTTACTTTGTCTTAATTGTAAATCAATGGTTGTAATGAATTGTTCTCATTTCTCACAATAACCAAGTATTTATGAAAATATTGAGATTAAATATGCATTTAAACTTATTTTAATTCGGGAAAACAACTTAAACAATTAAATTTTTCACCAAAATGAAATAAAATGAATCAACTTTTCACCAATATTATAAATTTGCTTTTTAAGAAATAAGAAGGTACAAAGTCTTATAAAAAATATAGTCAAACACAATAGATTTATCTTTCAACATCTAAATTTATAAGATAGATTAAAATCTCTTGACACCAAATTCATCCTAAAACAAATGTTTTATCACCCCGCATATTTTTTATGTCAGTAATTTTTTATCAAAATAGTCAAGGGGTCATGAATTGCAAAAGGGGACAAACAGAGGGTCAAAATCGCACAATTAGAAATTAATGATAGGATATTGCATTTCCTGAGCCCCTTGACTACTTTGAGTAAAAATTTGCTGACATAAATTTTTTTAACACATGTCCTAATTCTATTGGACAACTTAAAGTGTTTTTTAGTCAAAAAAAACTTTAAAAGTTTTTTTTTGTCTTAATAAACAATAATAAACGGGATCTTACTAAAATTAAAACCAATAATAAACGGTCTTAATTTTATTTTTTTTATCAAAAAAAGGGAGATAAAATGTTTTAATATAACAATTTGATCTAAACTTTTATTAAATTAGAAAAAGGGAGATAAAAGTGCTTCAAGGAATGAAGACACACATGACGTTATTTCAAATTTTTTAAAAACAAATAACACTATAAATTGTCCATTATAATTAAGACATGTGCTGAAAATTTTCATTTCATCAAATTTTTTTTTTAAAATAGTCAAGGGGTCGTGAAATACAAAAGGGGGCAAACATGGGGTTAAAATTGCACAATTAGAAAATTTGGGGGTAAAAATCGCTCATTTGAAACATGAGGACAAAAATAGCACAATTAGAAAAGTTGGGGGCCAAAATCGCTCATTTGAAACATAGGGTCAAAATCACATAATTAAGAAACTTAGGGGTTAAAACCAATGTTTTAAGAACCGGACCGGAGCTCGAACCGGTGTGGCCACTGGTTCAAGGGTCAACCGGTCGGACCGGTTGAATCGTTATTGAACCGTTTACATTGAACCGTTCATATAATTTTCTATTTCACAGGTAATAAACAAATTAACAAAGTAACATTAACAAAATAGAAAATTTAGAAACTTAAACATAAATCCAAAATAGAAAATAAACTTTAAATTGGTAACAAATTAACAGAACATATAAATATAAAAATATATAATAGTAATACACACTAGAAATAATATTAATTATTTTATATTATTAAAAAATTAAATTCACTCAACAATTTCTCATACTTTTTAAATATTAAAATGATAGAGTAATTTTTTTTATAATAGTAATTATGTATATTAATTTTTTAAAATATTAAAGTTATATAATTTTATTTTTTTTTTTGAAAATTCTGTTTTTTTTTTTGTGAAGAAATGCTTGGACCGGCCGGTTTTATGAAACCGCCACCGGTTCACCGGTTCGGAACGGTTTGGAACGGTTTTCTGTCATTTTTGTCCGGTTTTGGGATTTAACGGTTCTAGAGGGTCGCCCGGACCGGCGCTGTGACCGGTTCCCGGTCCAACCGGTCGAACCGGCCGGTCCGGTTTTAACAACATTGGTTAAAACAGCAATTTAGTCTAACAATTTTCGTGAAATTTCTAACATAAAGCTTCCCTTGTACAATAGTTGACTTTCAACATGAAGTGATTAACAAAACCACTAAGCCATTAGGATAAAAAAAAAGCACTTAAAATGTTATAATAATTCAAAAGCCACTGACACACAAAATTGGGAATGTGAATCAAATACAAAAGAAGGAGGAATTCTTACCTAGGCACAAAAAATACGATCATAAATTTAGACACACACATAAATTTATAAAATAAAATAAAAAAATCACATCAATCAACATCACTTTTATCATTTTCTCTTTAATTTTTTAATTTTTTTTTGTGAGTGTGCCTAAGAAAAATTATTTAAGTTTGTGTCATGTTAGAATTTCTCCAAAAGAAGCTACTAAGCCATTGTGAGGTTATAAAAATATATTATAATAATTCAAATGATTGGCATTATCGAGTTTTAAATTATTTTTGAAACGTTACTAGATTCTATTATAATTTATTACTTGTAAGTTTTAAATGATGAATTGGAATACTAGTAACGTTTTTTGTGGTGGTTTTTCACAAAAAAAAAAATACTAAAATCTCTATTATATACATTACGAGATTCCCACAAAGCTTTCTCGTACATTATCTAGAAAAAAAACCTATGTGGCATTATTATAGAGATTCTACTTATGCGGAGCTTTTAGCACGAGGTCTGTGGTTCGAATCTCATTGACAACAATAATTCAATTTTAATAATAATATATGGAATTCAAAAGCATTCGTAGATAACAGTGAGAACTAAATACGAGAATTTTATATATATTCATTAAAAAATAATAAAGAATTACCAACTATTTTTGTTCATGGAGCGGTTAGAGTCCTGTAACGGGCACAGAAGACGGGTAGAATGAGAGAGAGAGAGAGAGAGAGAGAGAGAGAGAGAGAGAGAGAGAGAGAAAGAGTCTCAGTAGTGCAGAATAAAAAATGGGGAGCATTTCGCACCCCACTATTAAAAAAAACACATTGAATAATGAAAATTTGAATTCCAAGTGTGGATCCATATTTTTATATTTTATTATGGGGATTACTTATTCAAAATTTTATCTAGCACGATGAAAGTGATTCTCATGATAAAAAGTTTATGTATATGATAATGAAAACTGAGCATGAAAATTTTATTAATATTCATTAAAAAATAATATATATATATATATATATATATATATATATATATATAGAGAGAGAGAGAGAGAGAGAGAGAGAGAGAGAGAGAAATCTATTAAAAATACACGTTGATGAATTACAATTTGAATTTCGACGGTAGGAGTTATCCATATTTTTATATTTTACCATGGAGATTACTTATTCAAAATTTTATTAGCACGATGAAACATGATCCTCATGATAAAAAGTGAATGTATATGATAGTGAGAACTGAACACGAGAATTTTATTGATATTTATTAAAAAAATAATATAGAATTAACAAATTTTTTTGTTGATAGGGCCCAATAGATCTGTAGAGGCGATGGAGAGATAAAAGAGAGAGAGAGGGGATCTCTCAGTTGTGAAGAATGGAAAATGAGGAACACTTTTCACCCGACTATTAAAAATACACATTGACTAATTAAAATTTAAATTCCGACTACGGGAGTTTTTTTTATATTTTGTGTTCACATGTTTTGGACCTAGAATTCTGTTTGCTCTACTACCATAAAAAAATCTGATTTTGTTCTCTTTTGAAATTTTCGATTTGAACTGAAACCCTTGTGTTCATTTTTAAAAATTTGAACTAGCCACCAATTGTTCTCTTTATTTTCCAATTTCAAATTTCTGATTCAGTTATGCTGAGTTCGTGAATTGTTACACTTTCCTTAGTTCTTGGTTGCATTTAGCTTATTACAATTTGTCTATATTACAGAATGTGTAAAGTCCTGAAGCAATAAACTTGTTACCTCTAAAACTAGTAAAAATATCGCTGGAGGATATGGTACCAAAGTATGTTTAGATACTATTATAGGTTTCTTGAATATCATATGTGTACGAGGTAAATGAGTGTGACTGCGAGCAAGCTTGCAGCTTGTGATTTCTTTTTAATATTGTGTCTTGTGTGACTCATGCAGCTGAGATATACATATTGGATGCAACTTCCCAAGTTTCAAAATCTGACTCACTTCAAGCTTAACTTTGCTTCTGCACTTATGTATCTGAGGTGGACGTTGTTGCTGGAAATGTTCAAACTTTCTCCGAAATTTCAAAATCTTATCATTCAGGTAGGTATTGTAGATGTTTAGATAATTTTTTTTACACTTTTTTTTTGCTTTGAATCTTTCCTTCTTAACTCCAATTCAATGTATTTTAATTTTATAAAAAAATGTGAATTGTTGTTAGGATAATTGTTGTTATAAAAGAGACGAATGACGTCCGTTGGCAGAAACCATCAACTGTTCCAAAGTGTCTTTTGTCAGAGTTGAAAACATGTTGCATTAGAGATTACAAAGACAAAAAATATGATCGCGAATTTGAAAAATATATTATAGAGAATTAAAAGTACTAAATACTATGACAATTAATAGTACATGTTCTCTAGATATAATCGCAAGGCACCGATTGTTAAAGAATTTAAAAGTACTAAATACTATGACAATTAATTTTATTTTTTATTATGATGCATGATTTTCAAAAGGCCTTCTTTGGCATAGCCTTGATTAAATGGTCAAAGTGTTGGGAGAAAAATGCAAAAGCTTCGTTTGAATGAACCATGCATTACAAATGAAGTGATCAAAGACCACGAATGTCATTGGGATTTTAGTGTTACGAGTGTTTTTTATTTTCATTTTTTATGCATGAGTTCAAATCCTTGATCAAACAAATAATGCTATGTTTTAACTATTTTAGCTTCACTTAGTGTGTGTTTGGAACAACGTTTAGAGATGCAATTTCTCGCGTCTCCGTGCACTTTGGATTATTAGCACTATTATGATTATTATCACTCATTATAATCATACAGTATATCATTATAATCATTTAAGCATTTTCATTTCATAAATTTCTTGTCTTCTAAAATTATAAGGAACTATCATATTTTAAAGTAAATAAAATTTCTCAAATCACCAAAGCTCATGCATGTGAATAATATATAAGTGATTTCAAAATATGAAAACCGTATATATATTATTAAAATTGTAAATTTTAAAAATTTCAATTTAATATATTTATATATATATATATATATTTGTGCACACAAATTTATTTAACGTATAACCCGAATAACACTAAATATCTAAACTAGTGTGATAACATAACATAGTGGTTTTTGTCAAAAAAAAAAATATGGAATAGTGGTTTGAATGCGTTTCCATTATTTTATCCCTGGTTAAGAGTTAGACATTTTTGCTTACAACAATATTTTACTTATAAATAAAAAGTTAGACATTTCTATTACTTTTAAATTCAACTTTTGTTGGGCATCAAGAAAAAAAAAATCGTTATGCAGTATTTTTTTGTATTACAATTTTCGTTATGCAGTACTAGTTAATATTGGAGGGGGCATAACTTTAACTTGATGCTTAGAAATATGAAATTGCATTAATTGAAAGTGGGGTGAATTTGCTAATAATAAAAAATATATGTCGAAACCGATAAAGGTTCTTATAACTATGATAGTATATGTAGCAAATGTTTTATGGGAGCTTCTACATTCAAGTGTACCGGTACATGACATCGCAAATTAATAAATTAATAATTATTTTTATGGATTAAAAATATTATTAGTTAATTATTGTATTTTAGATATAATAATAGCACAAGGAAAGATACAATTTTATTGTTTATTAATTATTACACTAATATTTTAACATTTTTTCAATAAAAAATTGAATATTGACTATTATGAAGAATAAAAATTTTAAAAATATCAAAATTTATATTTTTGACAACTTTGGTTAATGATATTTGATTATTATAATGTTTTTAATGATAGAAAAATAATTTCTCTTAAAAAATATTCATTTTATTTATTAATTTGATAACTATGTACCGATACATTAGAAATTGTGCACGAACTTGCATGTTTTATTGGTTCCATGTCAATGAAGACATATTACACACCTCACTTAAAACGCAACCTAGAAAAAACCTTTATATAAAAATGTATGTATCCCTTAAAAACTAACTAGAAACCACGTACTACTTCTCTCACCATCCCTAATCAACAATTCTATATCGAAATCCAAACCCTTGCTACTATGAAGCTGCCGCTGCCGCTGCATATGTTGCGTCGACCCCTGATTCACAAAACAGGGGGGGCCGCTGCCTTGAAGCCCGGCTTTCCACCTGCTTTTGAACGTAAGCTCCAACGTATGAAAGCTGCGGTTTACCAGGTGTTCACCAACAATTACCGGGACTATGATAACCAGTTCAAAACCCTCGTCGCGGTCGTTGGCAGTGAGAAGGCAGCGAAGAAGGCTTTTCTGTCCAGTCATGGACCTTTAACTACTTCCTTCTCTGCTATACTTACTCGTGACCAATTTCATCGAATTTCAAGTAAGCTTCCTTCTTTATTTATTTATTTATTTATATGTCAATGAATGAATCTGTTTTTCATTACATCCCATCAATCCAAACATAGTCTGTTTGATGGAATTTCACATTCATATTTAATAGTTGCTGCTTGGTTTTTTTATTTTTGCAGAACACCCTCAAGTTTTTGAGGTTCTTCATGATCCTGGACGTAAACTAATGTATTAACTATAGTTATCGCGAAGGAAGGTGTATGGCTTCCAAACTATCTATCTATATGCTGCTAGCTGGTATTACTATATATAGTTATTGCAATGTGTGCTTTTATGTGTAAACCAAACAAACAAACAATGTTTGTTTGTACTACTACTGAATAAATAATAAATTATCATGTTGTGCTGCTAATATTTCCTGTAATTGTTTTAATCATACTTTATTTACCTTATAGTCAAATTCTAAATTACTAAAATTTCATTATCTTAAAAATCAGAGTTAATACCAAAGAAAAAAGTTACTGATTTGCAATCTCTGTTGAAAAACACCACATATTGTTTTGGTCTAGAACTTAAAACGAAAAGTATTATCTTTTTTTGATAAACACTTTCGTATATATCCTAGAATTTTATTGAATATAATATTTAGGATCTTGCTAACATGTGTCTTAATATCCATTCATTTGATGTCATATATAGTTCATTTATAATTAATAATTTTAAGGAAGTTAGTAAGATTTTTTTTGCTAGAAAGAAAACAATTTTATGTGACAACATTCAACACTTACCAATTATAATTACTTTCTTCTGTAAATTTTTCTTACTAAATAGTATACTTTTATTTTAAAATAAATTTAAAATTTGAGTTCATTTTGTCTTATTGGTAGGTACAAAAGAATTCTCCTATTTTATCTTTCAATTTGAAACTTGATAAAAAATTTCCAAATTCAAGAAACCCCTCACATCAAGTACTATTTGGCTTTGTTCATGATCATGAGTAATATGTGGACATCTCAAATGAAAAACTTTAATATCATATTAGATTTTTATGAGTTTAACTCATTCTCATAAAATTATTGCGAATAGAAAGAAGAATATATAGAAATAAAAAAATGAAAGAAATATTATTTCATTTGTAAGGACCGCACAGAGAAACTTGTGTACCAATTTGGTTGTGTAGGCACATTGGATATTACACACTAAGATACTAATTAATTAATTAATTAATTAGTGTTTTACTAACATAAAAAATTAATTAGTGTTTCTTTCTCCATAAAATTATAATTATATACCAACAATAAAGAAACCAATTACATATTTGGATTTTCTATAACTATTGATTTGAACGTGTTCAACATATAAGTAGTCGTTGAATTGTGATCGAACGATCTAAATTTTAATGTGTCTTTGAACGTGTTCATAAATTTCTTGTCTTCTAAAATTATAAGGAACTATCATATTTTAAAGTAAATAAAATTTCTCAAATCACCAAAACTCATGCATGTGATCAATAAGTGATTTCAAAATATGAAAACCGTATATATATTATCAAGCTCCAACTATACATTTCAATAATGTCTCTGGAATGTAATGGACAAAGGTTTTCATGTAAATCAATATTTTTGCCAAAGCTAAATTCACCATTATTACCATGCATGGTGGATTGTACTATTAGATTTTAATTTTACACTCTTCAACAGAAGGGTCTTTATGTTGATCAAGTGTATCTACCACTACTTTGGCCTGGAAAATAGCACTATAGGCTGGAGAGATCTTTGAAAACAGGAAGGTTACCTTCGGTTATGTCAAGGGGTCTGATAGGACGACCGCCACACAACAATGATCTTCGTGGACGGGGGATAGCATCGTAACGCTGCAGCATATTGTGTTGTCGAGAATCAAAATTGAAAAGGGAAACGCAAAATTGAAAACAAAATTGATTAATCAAACAGATGCTTACACTTAGTTTGCGACTTTTCTCTAGATAAGCTTTATCTGCAGCCTGGCGTCTTCTATAATCTTTAATGAATTCGAAATGGGCTTTATTGGAATCGGATTCATCGGATTCTTCCGGATCATTAGTCTCAGAAGTCAGTTTGGGTTCTTGTTCCGATATCAGCAGTTTCGGTTCTGGTTCCGATTTCAGCGGTTCCGGTTCTGGTTCCAGATCTCGTTTGGGCAGTGTGACTCTGTGGCAGCGGGTACCCGATTCCATCAACATTCTGCAACAAGGAAGGAAGAAGACAAGAGAGGTTTTTCTAACCCTAAACCAACACATCGTTCCTTCTCTTTATATCAGTATGTTTTCTTTTGGTTTTGGTTTGGCCTTTTGTTACCAAGCGGATTGGTGTTATGCATGCTGAATTTAGATGTTACAAAGGCAAAAAATATGATCTCAAATTTGCAAAATATATTATAAAGAATTCAAAAGTACTAAATACTATGACAATTAACAGTACACGTTCTCTAGATATAATCGCAAAACATCAATTGTTACAGAAATTATCTTCATGCAAAAGAGGGTGTGCAACATGTAAAGTTTTATTTGATTGATCATGGCTACACCAAGTTAGCTTTTTATATTAGATTCTACATATGTAGCAGTAGGATGTGATCGTTAGACTTGAACTTTGTATTGTTTTGTCCTCTTATATCATAGTTTATTCTAGATCCTCTAATTTTATTCTAGATCCTTTTGGTTGTGGCATGTCCTCTTTAATAGACACAAAAATCGAATGGAGACACAAGATACAATTCAAGGCATTTACAACATTGTTCGAGTTACATTTCTTCCTTGTATAATAATGAATCAATATTTCAAAATTAGTCAATGTCCTGTATCTCCAACTTTTAAACATGAAAACTGCAGAAATTTGATACGCCTAAGCTAAACCAGTCACTCAAATCAATTGTTTGGATCCTTTTTAGGAACTGTACATTTCAAAAACATTAAAAATAAACCAAACCTTAAACCGGTAACCATCATATCCAATTTCGCTTGGAAGAAAGTTCCCCGTGTTCACTCCGACTTCCAGAAAATCTATATAAGGATAACTTGCTTCGAATTGTTCTCAAGGGACCTGATCTATTCCCATGCCTAATTGGTAAAGATAGCTCATCTCCATTAAAGCTTGAAGTTGAAAACGGTCTGTTTTCCATATCTTCAAGTGGACCAGAACTGTATTCCATCGTGATGAAGGAAGATGCCTGTCCATAAGTTAATCGAGGCGTTAACCCTCCACCGTTCCACCAACTGCTATCAGAAGGGGCAAGCTCGCCTCTAAAATCAGACTCCTGAGCAGAGGAGTCCTTCTGACTACAATAATCTCCACCAGTCTCATCAGTGTCATTGTATATCAATTTAAGAGCCTGCACTACTTCACCCATAAAAGGTCTCTGTGTGACCTCGGAGTGAACACACATTGATGCAATAGCTGCTACCTTTGCCATGTCATCGAAGTTGTAACTTCCGGCCAAAGATGGGTCCACTAGCTGTTCTAAACCTTCTCTGCTAGTCAACAGTGACCGTGCCCAAGTTACAAGATTCTCCTGTCCCTGGGGTTGAGACATATCGACTGGTTTTCTGCCTGTGAGAAGTTCAAGAAGCACAACGCCATAACTATAAACATCACTTTTAACCAGTAAATGGCCCGTCATTGCATATTCTGGGGCAACATACCTGCAAAAATATAATAGATAGAAAGGCATCAGGTTAAGGCCTGGAATTTGCATTGCATGAAAAGTAGAATGCAACCACCGGCAATTCATTACACACACAAATTACACCTTGCAATCATGGAGCATAATGCATTCATAAAGCTAAATTGTTCACTCGAGGGAAGAGACAATCTGAATAAAACTGATGATTAACGAGTAGTGTGTGAAAAAACTGTATTTACCTATTACAAACTTCACTAGGTTAATTAAAGTAATATATGAGTTACCTGGATGTCAAGAGTTGTATATATTCCAAAACTTTAAAATAGTATATATTGGAAGTTCTTGAACAAGTTTATAATTTGGTGCAACACACACACCAAGTCAAAATGGTGCAGACAAAGTCTATTACACTTACCCGAAAGTCCCCATCACCCGTGTAGAAATATGATTACTTCCTTCAGTTGCTTCTCTTGCCAAACCAAAATCAGAAACTTTAGGGGTAAAGTCGTCTTCTAATAACACATTGCTGGCTTTGAAGTCCCGATGAATTACACGGGGATTAGAATCCTCGTGAAGATAGGCCAATCCTCTCGCAGCTCCAAGGGCAATTTTCATTCGTGCTTCCCAATCTAGAGGTCCCCTATTCTTATCATCACCTGGGATCAGTAATGAGCATTTAAATAATTTAATTCCGCGGATAAGATAGAGAGTGATGTGGGTTCCAGAGCTAGTGAAAAATATATTACCATGCAGATGGGACTCCACACTGCCATTAGGAACTAGCTCATATACCAGGCAACGCTTGCGCCCTTCAATGCATATTCCAATAAGTTTCACTAGATTACGATGATGTAAACGGCTTAACATCTCAACTTCTGCAATAAATTCACGGTCTCCATTCTGATTATTATCTCTTGTAAGGAGCTTCACTGCAACTTCAGCCCCATCTTCCAATGTCCCACTATACACACGTCCAAATCCCCCTTCCCCTAATACTCTCTTTGAATTAAACTTATCTGTTGCTTTCTCAATCTCAGAAAGTGAAAATGTTTTAACAGAGAGAATGGAAGTGGGCATTGTGGACATGAGGGACACTGATGTCGAGCTTGTAATACTGCTTGACAACACAGACCCCAAACCTGCATTTACATTTACTTCCAACTATTATATAATTGACTTTATATAGATAACCAAGAAACATGAAAATCACTAAAAAAGTCATGAGGGTAAATAAATGCCATGTTTGCACCTCACAAATACAGGTTCACATACTAGCGAAAGAGAGTTGATATGAAAAATGTAATTTTTTTTGGCTGAAGAAAATTTAAACATCGCCACTTTAATTATTTGAGCTGCATGTATAAATCAATAACCACCACAATGCATAGGACATCTCAATAATATTGATTCTACACATGACAATAATAGCATGAATTTGACAGAATAATTGTGATTTATAGTAGTCAATTTTTTTCAAATAAAGATAAATCATCAAGATCACACACATGAAAACTAATTTAATGTGGCACAAAAGTGACATCAACAAGTAGTAACAGTAGTTAAAACTTAAAGCCAATAAGACAAATTCATATTGTACAAACATCATTTTTCCACGAAACAGAGCTCAACAAGACAAATATCATTGTCTGTAGAAGACAAGAACAACACAGTAAACTGAGGAATAATATTGGACAATTTGTTGCCCGGGTTAATGAACAATAAATAATTAGCAATCAGACTGTTATAAACCAATTATTGTCCGGAAAGATTAAGTTGTTAAACATTTCAATGGTTTTTATAACTAACACCCCCTCACACAAAAGCTCTCTTTGTGCTTGGAGCACGGACAAAGACGTGTTAACCAAACCTTGTGCTGAAATTAAAATTTTTTATAGAAGAAAAGAAGAATGGAAACAACAAAGATCAAACAACAGACCACTTGGCCACAGTGGCTCTAGTGCCAAGTTATGAACAAGTCAATAAACTATCCCAAAAGCATGAGCAGATGAAGTTACACTTACATGAATGGACACATCTTTCTAAATGGCAATTAGACGGCTAGGGTTTCATAGAATATCAGAATGATATCTTTCTGTAACAATGAAAGAATCTCATCAGGGGATTCACGAACAACAATTGTAGATAGAACCCAGACAACCTCCTCAAGGGGGTAAGTATCGGGCTTATCGGACTGTCCAAAATCAACGACATGACCTACAAGCGTATGCTCAAAGACCTCCTGAAATTGAGAAGCATATGCTGCTATTACATGCACAATCAACCAACAACTCTCTTTAATTACGTTTCGATACATTATATCTTCCTTGAATATCCGAAAGATTGCAGAGATGTTTAACCATCTTATTCTCCACTGCAATCTTTAGGATATTCAAAGAAAATATAATGTATCAAAATGTAATTAAAGAGAGTTGTTGGTTGATTGCGCATGTAATAGTAGCAGCAGATTTTTCTTAAATTCACGAGGTCTTTGAGCATAAGCTTGTCGGTCATGTCGTTGATTTTGGAAAGTCCGATAAGCCTGATACTTACCCCCCGAGGAGGTTGTCTGGGTTCTATCTACGATTGTTGTTCGTGGATCCCCGATGAGATTCTTTCATTGTTACAGAAAGATGTCATTCTGATATTCGATGAAACCCTAGCCCTCTATTTGTTATTCTCTATTTTGTATCTCTGCTTCTAACAAATAATTATTTAAAAAATGTCAAAGAGAAGTTCAAAATTATACCAGATCTCTTGTTTAGAGAAGATGTAAATGCTGGGCCAACAGCACTTGATGGTCCCCTAGTCTTCCTCCATTTCAAAGCAACAGAAAATGCTGCAACCAAAACCAGCAAGAGCACAAAAGAAGACAAAGCAATGATGATTATGGTTCTTAGATTCGTTTTCTGGTTCTTGCTAGCAAAATCGGCGCTGAATGGCAGACTACCATCAGCATTTTGACTGGGACCGCTCCCAATTGAAGTTTCATATGGTGGCGAAGATGGAATTCCTGATACTAACAACTTCAGTCTCAAACAGTAGCATGGCATCAATAAAGTAAGATGTTATTAGGAGAAAAACAACTACCTGGATATGTAATGTTCACGACAGCATAATCACCAAATATGCTCCTATTTAGAGGAACTTTTTTGTGCCAAAACCTCTCGTATGTCAGGGCTGCAGTTGTGTTGTCAAATTTTTCTCCCAATGGAACCAAGTTAATATCAACAATAGTTCTTCCCTGATTTTGACTGTCAGCAGTTGCACCCATTATCACCACCTGACTCTGTTCTAAATATGTGCCTAGCGCAACTTCATGCTCTAACTCTGTCATTACTGGAAAAACAGCATAAGGAGCTACATCCAGTGTAAGTCTGACTTTCATAGGAAATACACAACCACAAGGTGAACCAAAGGGAGTTGATGTGAGAGGATCCGTACATATTTGATCGCAAGCTGCAGGGATTTCATTATAATTGAGTATATGGCATGAGATATTGACAAGGAGGGGCAAAAACAAATGTTAGGTTCACAAATCCAATCAATAAGTTAAAACGCTTCATTCAGAGAAATCATTAGTTTGATTTGTGCATTTAAACAAATATTTAGCTCTATTCTATTATTTAAACCAACTACATCTTATCATAACTTTGAAAAGTAGGAAATAATTTTCACATATCATGGGCTGCGGAACATACAAATTTAGCTTAAAATAACCCATACCATGAATCAAAGGTGAAAAACCATTATTAGACACCCCAGAAAGCTCGAAAAAACTTTTAGAGGTAAATATAGTTTCAAATAAATAAGCATGGGTGACGTATGGAAGAAAACTGATTGGAGTAAGAATTTTCTTCAAAATAATAATGCTTTTGACCTCATTTCTATTTATATCGTCTTACCATGGTTAACATCAGTAGTCGGTACACACTAAAAGACTAAGAAAGAATACTATGTTACAAGGCAGTCACAAATACAATCATGACTCCATCGACAATCTTACTTAATCAAATAGAGATTTAGAGAAACATATTTTTTTTCCAAAAGAATGTACCTAGAAAATGGAAAGATCAATAACTGTTGAGATATTATAAGTACTACTCCTACCCCCCTAGAAAGAGTACAATGGAATGATGGGTGTCTAAATTCCAAAAATTACCTTGGTCTGTGGAAGGGGGTGGAGCCCCTATATATGGTCTCATGCTATGATGGTGTCGGTGACGATGATGATGTTTGTGTCTTGGAGCCACACTAGGACCTATACAAGAAGAGTAGTCGTTAGTTAGACTCAGCTAATATTAAGTTAACAATGAGTTATTAAAATGTATAAACACTATACCTTGATAGGATGGAGATGGCACGGGTGCAGAAATTGGTCCAGAAGAAGGCTTAACTAACCAAAATTTAGTTTGTTCCAATGAAGCAAACCGCACACTCAGGGAAAATGACTCCACTGCACACAAAGAGCCTACATGTCATACATAATGGCACAGTATATATACAGAAGACCTCAAAGAAATCCTTTTAAAATAAAATATCAAACCATAATCTGTTTCATTAATAGCAAAGACCAATCTGAAGTTTGGAACAGGTTTTCCATGAAAGCAATTAGTTAGTCGATTTTTTGGGTAAATTTAAATCAGGTTCTCAATATAGTGAATCATGAACAATCTAGCAGACTATTTGCATTGGATTTTGCTGATTCTAGTTTCATCAACCTTTAGTTTACTTTTTTTATTATTCATTTATTTGTATCACCGAAAAGGTGAAAGAGAATATTATCCAATAAAAACAGGAGCACAAGAGCAAATAAATATTACACTGAATTCATTAAAGCATATCAACAAGTAGAAGAGTGTTCCAGTACCGTCTAAACCAAGAAAACCAAAATCCAAAAATACTGTACACTAAAGGAAATTATTCCCACAATGCCTGTTTTGTCAAAGTTTACAATAGACACCGAGTACATACTAACTGGTCTAGCCTCAAATCTCAAGCAATGTTGTTAAATAGCATCTATATCTGCACTATTGCATAGCACAATTTGAACAAATCGCTATTGTTCTGTGAAACGCTAAATAGTACAAAATATTATGAAATAGCATTATAGCACTGTTGTTGCGTATCGGAATTTGAACAAACCGCTATTTTCTGCAATCCATAGTCGCCGAGACAACAACAGCTGTCTCAAACTAGCACATTATTGGAATCCAATCGAATAATGAAGTAGCGATAAACATAGAGTGAAATATATTTATTATAAATATTCCACATGAAGTAAGTAAAACATGTTTCTAAATTAGTCAATGCTCAGTTTAGTAGCTAAAACATGTGCTTAAATAGATCAAATCGCCAATGTTCTCCTTTAATTAATAGTAGAATAGAATGAAATCATTAGATTAAAAAACTAAAAATCAATTAAACACTTAAGACAAATAAATTAAAAATAAAACTATATTTAATACAAACAATAACACAATATTAAACTAAAATATTAGAAATTCTTCAATAATAATTCAACATTTGATTTACTGAAATTAAATATCCATAATATACCTTGAGAAGAGAATAGTAAGTTAAGAAGAGCAAAGAGGAACATGACCGACGGCAGCATTCTCTGTCGCCGACAAAAAACTGGACGAAAAGCATGATCAGAAGAAATCACATCGGAACAGAGAAATCTGACCGGAGCAAATCATAGCTGAGAATCGTGAAGAAGAAAAGAAGAGAAGCATGCGGTTAGAAACCCTAGGAGAGAGAAAGTGAAAATGGAAGAAATGAAAGAGGTTTAGTTTGTGGATCCATGAAATGCGGTAGAAGATCTAGGAAAAGAGAGGAGTATGAAGTTAGAGAGAGAAAGAAAATGATGAGAGAGAGTGATGTTGTTTGAGAGAGTGTGAGGAAGAGAGAGTAAGAGGAAGGAAGTTTAGTTGAGAGAATTAAATGCTGGTGGAGAGAGTGTTGTTGACAGTGATGATGATGAATGAATGAAATGAATGAATTCAAGTTATCACGATGCATTCTTTTTTTCTTTTTTTTTTGTGCATGAATACTGTTTGACGTTTGTTTAGTGAGTGAAAGAGCGTGAAGTAAACGGGTTTTCAAAACGACAATTTCGGAGAGCCGTTTTGTTGCTTTAAAACTTAAAACGCGCGTTTGTGGTGGGACCCTGGAGGGGTCATAACCTGTCACGTAAATAAATAAATAAATAAAAAATCGGTTACTATTTTATTTTATTTGACTAAATATATACAGATATATACTGGTCAAAATTTAAATGACTTTAAATGACATGTATTGTTGTCATATCAATAAAGTAAGATTAAATAAGATAATGTAGCAAAAAACATAATTGTGATTAATTGAAAGTATAGAATTATTTTACATTATTTGTGCATATTCTTTTTTCTCAATTTAAATTTAGAATTAACGATAATGTAAAACTTGTTTATATGTGCATCAAATCATGCATATAAATATTTGTAGAGATATTTAGAAAATTATTTTATAAAAGTGAGACTATAACTTAATTTGATTGGATTAATGTGTATAGAAGTTGTAGGTTTAATTGTTATGCACTGTCAATGTAAAGTTATTTTACACATGCAATCAATAAGAGTGATTTAAACTTCCATATCATATAAAGATAGTGGGGGTGAAGTGGAGTGATGTGGCGGAATACATGGTTGTTATTGGTTGACAGTGTAAAATTATTTTACACTGTAAAATTATTTTACACTGTCAGTGCATACAAATTAAATCCATAAAGTAAATGCTTAATATTCTTGTGAGAACATTTTAATTAAGAGTGATATTGCTTATATATGTAAGGATGAGAGTTTAAATTCAAAATATTCGCCTTATTCATTTTAAGAGGTGAATTTCTAGTTATTGGACTGCCTGATAAAAAAAATATCTTTAAACTAATTTTTTTAACAATAATTTCTATACTTAATATCAAGAAATTGTGTTTGGATATCAAGATTTTGTTGTCAAACTACTTGTTGCATATATTTTTAAAATATGTGTAAAATGTAGAAAGTGGAAGAAAAGTGAATATTCTTTTTATAAAAGACAAATTAGTCAACAAAAATTTATGTATTTAGTTAATAAAAAAAATAATGTATCTAATTAGCTAAATATATCAACTTTTATTGTCTCGTCAATCTTTATAAAAATTATCATATGCAATACATTGTCAAATATATTATCAAACATAGAGATATTCAAATATGGAGTACTTCTTAATCTTCAAATAAAATATATATTATTATTATTATTAGTCTCTTTTTTTTTGTCAAGTTTATTATTAGTCTCTTTAAGTTTAGTTACATTGATATAAATATTATCCTATAAGAGTCGGAATTCGAATTTCAATCGTCTATTTTTTTTACTTTAAATTGAAATTTAATTACTAAACTATATTTACATTAAAAAAAACCCACTAAACTACTTTAAAAAACCTCTTACTAATCTGTTTTCATATTTGTACCAAAGTGTAGTACTATCAAATTAGGTGGGAGTGGGAATTGGAATTATTCTTTGTTAACTTTGTAATCATAGTGTCAACCACAAATTATATTATACATGTCTCAAAGTGGCCTCCTAGTCAAGGTCTCTCTAGGTCTTTTTGTTGTGCGGATTATGTTATTGGCTGACGGGATCTGTTTTTTTCCTTGTCAATATGATTGTCAAGAGAACTTTTTTATTTTTATAAAGAATTATTTTTGAGTAAAACAAAAATAAGAAAAAAAATACACAATGAGATATCCTTGACCCGTGATACTAATGCTCTTTATTTATTCTAACAATTGCATTTGTTTGGACTTGAGGAATAGAAGTGGACCAAAATAATGCTAACAGAGTAAAAGTGAGTACAAATGTAAGATCATTTTTTTAGGCAACTTTTCTTCTTTTATTTAATTACCTTTGTAAAACGTAACGACCCAATTTTATTAATTGTTTATTTATGCGTGATTATTATATTTATTTATGTGTGTTTATTAACTTGTGTTGAATTGTATTATTATTATTTATTTATTTAAGTTACTAAATATAATCATGCATGTTATTTAGTCATATGAGTTAATTGGTTTGAATAGAGTTATTGGGCTTTGGTATTGGGCCTAGGTTAAGTTAGTAAGGGTGTTTTGGTAATTGATGAGTGTTAACCTAGTTATAAAAGGGGAAAATTAGAGAGAGAAGTTCATTTGTCACAAATTTTGGTGGAGGAAGAAAGAGAAATGAGATAAGGTTTTGAAATAGAGAAAGAATTAGAGTAGAGAAACAATTCTCGTTTTCCATGCAACAGCTCCACTAAAACGTGATTTCTCGATTCGTTAATCGTCGGATCTTGATGAGATATTGAGGGTAGGTTCACAACACCCAAATGCAACTTTTGACCGTGGGGATCGTCGAAATAAGGTCTGAGGTGGGAGAAATCGAGTTCTGAGTATAGCAGCTTGTTTAGGAAGAAAATAGTGATTAATGGAAGAACAAAGAGGAGCTTAAGCTTGAGGATTGAAAGCTAAGGAGATTGGTGGAGTAGAGAATCCAACTTAATTCAAGTATGAAGTTTAGATAATATAATTAGAGTGAGCATAGAGAGGGGAGAATGTCTATTTCTCCATTCTCAAACTCTCTACACTCTTTTATTTTGGGTGGGTATGTTCATTGAATAAAAATGATATCTTTGCATGATTTAATGATTATTGAGTTTATTGCAATATGATATATGAATTTTGGGAAAATAAATTGGAATGTGTAGATGTTTGTAAGGAATTTATGTGTTGATATGAGTTTTTGAAATGTTATGCAAAAATCTATGGATTCTCATCTCTTGATGTTTGATCATGTTTTAGACTGTACTTCCATGTTGTATTTGGTTATAAACACTTAAAGTTGGAACCTTTAATCTTTGAAAGCAAGAAAAATGATATTTTTATGGGTTGTGGCATGAAACCCACGAACACGCGAGGACCTTGTTCGCGCGCGCTAAATTGGCAGAGAGCACACCTCCTTTCAGTCGTATTCTTCGCGCACGCTACTTGAGTTTTCGCGCACGCTAGACAATTTAGCGCACGCGAGTCATAATTTCGCCTGCGCGAAAGTCAACACTTTTCAACCCATATATCTTTGACTTTTTCTCTCCTTTTTGACCTTGGCTTGTAACATGTCTTAATTATGGTCTTTTGATTATAGAATGACATGATAGCTTATATACGAATGACTTATTAAAGATAACATGATTGAGTGCTTAAGCTAGTATTGAATCATGAATGAGTAATTGTGATAATGTTATTATTGAATATGTATGCTTGATTACTTGCGAGATTTATTGAATATGATTTAATCAATGAGATTGTATATCTTCAATTGAGTTATTGAGATATGTTGTGTGTGATATCCTTATGGGATGAGATGATTAAATTATATGATTGGTAATCTAGCATACATGCATCATTTTGTATGATGAGCAGATGCTTTAGAGGAGATCCTAAAGTATGACAGATATCTTAGTAGCTGCGGTTGACTAAGATATATTTGGAATAAGTTTTCCAATAACTATGAGGTACCACATGCACTTAGTAATATTACTAGGATGCATTGCATGAATGTGGCATTATATTGCATTAGGAGATGAAGGTGAATAATTATATGAACTAAATGGTAATTGTCATTATTGTGCATCCTTGATCTTTTGTGATTAAATGTGATACTTGACATTGACTGTTAATCCTTAACAAACGATTATGTGTATTATGAGATATGTAATAATGATTGATAATTGACGATGATGTATATGTATTTGTCAATTGATTTGAGAATGTAATATTATTATGATGCATTGTATTTTATGATTATAAAATATAAATGATATGAGATTGATATCTGTTTATGGACTAAGTTGTTAGACATGAGCATATCATGTCCTAAGTATTAAGTGTGTCCTTATACTTAGATTCTTTTTATGGTTATATTATCTAACCCTCTGTTTTGTGTATGTGCTGGATTTGGGATCCAGATTCTCAGGTTATGTTTGTGACTGAGTCGACGGTGAAGCTCCGCTCTGATCATGACACGGGGTTGGGATCATTTCTATATTGTGTATTTAGAGTCTTGTTTCTTATTTCTAATGTATATAAAGATGTATTTTCCTAGAAATTTATCTTGTACAATAATTGTTTTACTAATTAAGTTATTAGTAAGTTTTTATGTGTACGATGTAATACTCGAACCAAACCTTTTATAAATCAAATTTTATTTCCGTTGCATATTCTCGAGTAATATTTTATAAAGGTATATTTATATAATTATGGGTTTAGGTGTTACATAAAATAACATAAATTATGCGTGGTAAAAAAATAAGGGCATTTTCACAGTATACTTCAAATTGTAAAAGGCAAAGATCATGTAGTATTTAATATTTTGTTGTAGTGTGTATGTGAGTTTTGCCATTTCAAAACAAACACTTTTTTACCGACAAGGTTAAAACATTTTTCATTGACAATAATATATATGACGAATATAAGTGAATATCTCAATGAAAAAGAAGAAAATTAGCTAAAAATACGACTACTCTTACCAACAGATGCAAACTTTATTGGTTTGTCTCTGAATAAACTCGATGTTAGAGTTTATGAAAATATAATTATCAGGGCCGTCTCTGACTATTTGGAGGTCCGGTGAAAATATTAAAAATCGGCCCTACTAAAAATATACAAAATTATTAAAAATTATTCTCTATTTAAATTATACGTAAGAAACACATAAAAAATAACTATCATTATATATAACGTCAAAAAGAGACATCCTAATTTAAGATTAAAATGTACTAGAACAATATTTATGTGTATAGATAATTAATCTATTGATATTCATATGATGTTTTATGAACACTAACAATATATAACTATTATTTTAGAGTTTTAAAATTAATCTATTAATACACATCTGATATTTTATGAGTACAAATAATATATAACTAATATTATAAAATCTTAAAATTTTAAATTGAGGCCTAAAAATTTTGGAGGCCCGGCACCGGCGCACACCCTGCACATGTGTGCAGTCCGGGCCTGATAATTATGCAATATTTATAATCTTTAATGACATCATCTAGCTCAAACATATCATCTTTGCTACCATGGAACTTGGTGACAACGTTTTTAAAATCAAGTTCAGAATTTACATTTTTCAGTTGTAGCTCATATATCCAGTTAATAGCATAAAGCAACCTCATGGCTTCACCCAAATCAACATTATAAATAGGCGTGAGCCACTTTGTTTTAGCAAAAACAAATATACCTTGATCATCTCTTATACACATACTTATCCCCACATCTGTTATGGTTTGTGGAAAATGTGTCAATATTGCATTTGAATCTACTATATTCGGTTTAGTCCAAACAAGTATTATTTGCGGCTGATGCTGACTTGTTTGCACGTTTCGCTAAACAAACAAAAAATTAATGGGATATTTTCACCAATAATAACTATAAGGGTAAAATAGAAAAGGCGACAGGATCGTCTATTATAAAATTTCTCTCTAATATGAGTGGAAACCAAACTTTGGAGGCTTACACTATTGTTTAATTTTTTTTAGTTACCATGATATTGGTACGAAGTTTCTACCATCGTTGGTGATGACTAATCTCCGCTGGGGTCTGTGGGGCACACAAGGTGGGTTCTCCCCTCCCAACTGAATTTTTTCCATAGCATTAGTCAAAAATCAAACCCCTGACCACATACTTAAGGGGACCAAGATCTTACCGCTTGAACCAATTAATTGTTGGTTTGTTTAATGCTTTATTTCCCTATATGATATTGTTCAAAATAAAAATTAGACTAAATATATTCTTGAGTCTTTGGGTTGATTTTTTGTTTTTAACAAATAGTCTTTTTAAGGTTTCTTTTTTAATAAATTGATTGATCTTGTGATTTTTTCTCTTTTTACAAGGCGTCAAAAAGGTTATTAATAAATTAATTAATCCAAATTTAGAGAAGTTTATTCCCTTTTTAGAATACTCTCAAGAAGGTGGAAGTAATAGTTGAAAATGCTATTGGTCCAAAGCTTTGAATGATATGGAGCAATTATTCATGCAAGGTATGGAGTATTTCTTTCAAGAAAATATGGAGTATTTCTTTCTGTTCCATAAAAATAATTAAATTCAGAAAGATAACTTTATTTGCATGCTGTCCGGAGACAAAATGGATGGTTTGCTCTTGGTCAATATGCACAGAAGGGGGAAAAATCATATTGGTGGACAAATCCACTTTTTTAATGTTCTGTAATGGGTTTAAATACCTCTTATATTTATTAAAATTAAATTTACTGTGGAAAAAAGCCTTGTACTAAGCTTTTCTATGTATTTATCTAAAAAAAATAAATCAACATTTGGAAAGACATTCTAATTTTATCTAAAAAACATTATAATTTTTGAAGAATCATACTAAACAATATATTCGGGGTATTTGTTTAACATATAAAAAAAAGAAATAAAAATAAAGTTTAATATTGGAAAGACAACATTTTATACTTTCAAAATGTTGAATGCACATATTTCGAGACAAATTTTTATATTAATATATTTAACTAGTATACGGGAGCTTGAACATTTTTCATTTTTTAATCATGGAATTACAACCACGTACTCCCTCCTGCCATAAATATAAGCAAAAGTACACTTTTTAGATTCACTTAATAATTGATGTATCTGGACTATAATACAGACCAGATACATCTGTTATTCAATGAATCTAAAAAGTGCACTTTTGTTTATATTTGTGGCCGGAGGAAGTATATATTTCATTCGTTACAAAATATAAGCAAAAGTTAGTCAATAAAGGTGAATGTATTTGGTCTAAATTTTGAACCAAATAAATCGAATTTTTTTGATTCACTTTTGCTTATATTTTAAACGGATGTAGTATTGGTTAACACTAATAGTAATGTACACCATAAATCTATAATGTAACACTTGAGATTCGATCTATAGTTGTTACACTTGGGGAAAAAATATTGGCTTACAATGATGAAAGATGTGTTCTGGTCTTCCTCAACAAAATATTAGTGGTTACTAAAGAGATGTTGTACATCTATATAAATAAAAGTATCTCTTTAACATAGATTTATGGGAACATGTAGAAGCTAGCATTTCACAATATTACAAGCAAAATTGAATTTTCTACATTTAAAAATTATACATTCATCTACATTTACTTATATTTAGTGTAAATATAATAGGTGGGAGAATAATAATAATAGATAATATAAGTATGTGATAATAACAAAATTGACCTAAAAAATAAATTAAATATAGGTGAAGGTATAAATTTTAAATATAAAGAATCTAAATTCATTACACACACTGTTATTAATTTTTTTTCTATTTCTTTTGTTTAGGATTTGTGTTGTCAATTGTTATGTTTTGATTTTAGACTTGGTTTGCGGTGAATTGAGATCTATGTGTGTCTTGTTCTAATTCTACATAGGCTTGTCATTTGATTATAGACCTTTTTAAATTTTAAAGAATCATTAGCTATAGTACTAATATTGAGAGGTTGAGAGTGACAATATATTGTAAGTTTGAGAGTTTAGTTAAAGAATTATTAGCGCATCATTTGCTGGTAAATTGTTGTCTTCTTTTTATATGGTTTGCACCAGGTTATTTATAAGTATAGTCAAATCCTTAATATAATTTTTTTTTAAGAAGATATTTGTTATGCAGTGAAATATCCTAAAAAAATTTGATGTAATGTTGGTTTCAACTATGGATATGGAAGGTTAGTAAAATGTTTTATCTACTTCATTTTACGAAATGATAATTATCACTAAAATTTATACTAATAAATTATGAATTTGAATTATGATGAAAATATCTAACCTAATAATATCAATATTTGACAATTAAATTGTATCTCTATTTTTTAAAACTATGGTAGAGGCCATTTTTTAGTTTCAACCCCGACTTTTGCACACGTTACCACCCCATTAAAATATTATGGAAAACATAGTTCGCTATTTAAAAATTTGAAATAACGCATTTTAGCCGACGAACCTTATAAAAATTTAATCCTTTTGTCCCCCATCCCTCATTGAAAATATCTTGAATGAAATACCATACGAGTGAGTGACTGGAAATTGGAAAAATATGTCTTCAATTTATAGAATTATAGGGTGCGTGTGATTGATTGATGATATATCACAATCACTCTAGTGTCCAATCAAAATTTGGTCTTGGACAAACCTATTTTGATTGGCCGCCAATATGATTGTGACATAAATCACATACACTCCCACAATTCTATAGTACTACTTTTGAAACCTATTTTTTCATTTTTTTAATCATCATCCACTCATACAATGTTTCATTTAATTTTAAACTAAAACAATTCTAATAATTTTTAATCACTCACTCATACAAATGTTTCTATCATTGATAAAAACTAAAACAATCAATGAAAGAACAAATCGGTGAAAATTCTTAAACCTAACAACCAAATTGCATTAAGTTGCCAAGAATGACCTAAACGATTGAAATCACATCAATATTGAACTCAATCATACTTTATTCACTCACTCAATACTGTGGATAAACATTAAAATCAAATATTGATAGTCATCTTGATATAGTTTATTTCCTTTCAACATGTTAATTGACAATCATCTTAATATTGTTTATTCTTGTTTAACAAGCTGCTCATAGACGAATAGATAACACGTTTTTTTAAAAGGAGTAAAATGTAAATCTATAAACTTTGAGTGACTACAATTTATCTAAATCCGTAAACACAAAATATATTTTTTACAAAAGTTTAAAATTGCTCGTTTTAGAAGTTTCCATGTTGTTGAACTTTGTATTGATTCACAGACAGTGGTGAAGAGTTCGAAGGACGATGCTTCTTATAGTGTGGCGGGTTAAAGATTGATCAACAAAATCTGTAAACCACTCGAATTAGATTGAAAGGTAAAAGTTTACCAATACGTTTAAGTATCATGAATCCAACTATCCATGTTTTTTGAGCTGCCTAGCATGTCCAATAAGAGACTAATTCTTCAAGCCTTTGAAATCTAATAGACAAAATTTTACCGCTATAAGATGTCCAAGAAGCCGTTACATTTTTTTGAACCAAACAAACTTAATGCATTTTATTAATGATCAAAGATGTAATACGCGAAGGAGTAATCTCAAATCCATGGAAACTAGACCAAGAATTGACCGCCCTAGCTAAAATATGAGCAAACAAAGTCACTTATCTCCTAACAAACTTAACTTCAAAGTTTGCACATGATAACATAATAAGAATAATTTTCATTAACGATTGAGAGAAACTCTAAATTGTCTTGCCGCTTTATGCGAATGGCTTCAACAAATGCTTAAGAATAAGCCGCCTCTTAGATTATCATTAAAATGACTTTTTTAGTCATTTCACAAATCTGATCTGAATATATTTATTTTGACCTAATGGATAACGTTGAAAGACATCCCTATCAAAAAAAATGAAAAATCTGCAAATTAACACAATAAATATTAATCTTCACATTTTAGCCCCTTAAATTAAAGAATATTCTATTATAGCCTAAGACTTACTCCCTCCGGTCTCAAATATAAGCAACAAAATAAAAAAATTGAAAGTCTCAAATATAAACAAAAGTGTATTACAATTATTATGTTTTATGACATTATTCCAATTTCAACCAATAAATGCAATGTTTTACGCTTTTCAATGTGTTTTTTCTCCTCAACCAATGCATTTACCTACTTTCTTAAAAAATGTGTTTTTTTGAAAATTTTCTTATATATAAGACCGGAGGGAGTATGTTAATTATTCTATTATCGTCGTCTCTCTAGGTCTCTGAAATCAACCCAACACGACACACGGAGGAGCCTCTCTGAAACAAAGCCACCAGAGAGAGAGAGAGAAGAAGAGACTTCGTCGTTAATCTCTGCTTCCTATAACTCTCTCTGATTGGATCCTCTTTTCATTTTCTCCTCCTTAATCTTTCTTCTTTCTTCTATTGTTCTCTTGTTCTATTCTCCACACACAAAATGACGAGAATTAATCGAAATCGTGATCGCGCTTCTAATTATAACTGCGGGTAACGATTCGTCCTTTTCCGATTCACCGTTTACCTCTTTGAATCTGTTTCATTTCCATTTAAATCTAATCATTCTTATTTTTTGTTATTTTTCATTTTAATTTACCTTAATGATAGACTAGGATTTTTGAATTATTGAATTATAGGGTTTCTGATTTAGGTAGAAATTTGCGAAATTTGATTTGTTATGATGATTCTAGATTGATCATTAGGATCAGCTGAAATTGTGTTGAATTAATATGCATCTAATGTGTTTGATTTATTGTTTCTGAGGTTGGATTTCGCGTGCTACTTAGTTTTGAAGCTGGTTTCTGTTTTGTTGTTTAATTTTAAGTGGATTTTTATTTGTTTGACTTTAAGATTGAAATTGACAGACAATAATTAAGGAATGATGAGTTATGTGAGCTTAGCTAGTAGGTCTTAGATCATAAGATTATGATATTAAGGGCCCGTTTGGATCTGGCTTATTATTGAGTTTATGCAAATAAATAAATTTTTATGTTAATTCATAAGTTTTCACTAACAAAAATTGTATCTTTATAAACTATTTTCTTATAAACTACCTTGAAAAGCTTATAATAATACATAAAAGTTTATTTATTTGCATAAGGTGTTTTACGTAAGCTAAAAAATATGCCAATCCAAACGGGGCCTAATAATGTGTGTTGAATGGGTTTATTGATAATGTATACTTTGACACTGTACACTCACTTGGGCTTTTTTATGCATGATATAGATGGGTGGTTGTGGATCATGTAAATTTAATTGTCAGAATTTTCTTAATACTTAAATCATCTTCAAGTATGTGTTCATTAACCTAAGCAGAAATAAAAGCTTCCTCTCGTTTTATATTGATTGTATATTAGTTTTTGTACAATATTTCTCTCATTTGATGTGTTGAGTTTTTCAATTGTAGCAATGTCTTTAATTTGCTTGCACGGAGAGAGATTTCACCTAGGACAAAACATGCAGCAAGAGATGCAAAGCGTGGCCTCCTGTCATGGTATTTAAACTACCTCACTCTATAATGATATCTAGGAAACAGCCTCTTGAGGATGTGGTTTTTTGTTATGTGCTTTCTTTGTGAAAAGCCTATTTTCTGGACTAACATCTCTGAAAATGAATCTCAGGGTTGAGGCTGATTCACTGCGGCATTTGTCAGCTAAGTATTGCCCTTTATTACCTGCCCCAAGGTCTACTATTGCAGCAGCGTTTAGTCCAGATGGAAAAGTTCTTGCCTCTACGCAGTAAGTTGCAACTACTAGTTCACCACCTCATTATTAGTTTGAATTACCGACCCTTTGTGATTAATAATTTTTTGTTTGCCATTTGTAGTGGTGACCACACAGTGAAGATAATCGACTGTGAAACTGGACGTTGCTTAAAGGTGTTAATTGGCCATATGAGGACGCCTTGGGTGGTAAGCTTGAAATCTGCCTGTTTACCTGAATTTCTTGTGCATTTGTTTTTAGTATTCTTTTGCCTTTTACTTTTAGTATTGATTGTGGTTTACAGAAGGAATAAATGTGCTTCGTCATTTCCAATTTTAGTTTATGTGCTAAATGACTACAGGTTAGGTTCCATCCATTGCATCCACAAATACTGGCCAGTGGGAGCTTGGATCAAGAAGTTCGATTATGGGATGCTAACACATCAGAGTGCATAACATCTCACCATTTCTGTATATTTTCTTGCTGTTTATCTCATTTTATTTTCCTAAATTACCTTTGCTACTGTTACTAACGTTGTTGGTTTGTTGTGTTGATTGGGTTCTCTGTTTGATGAATTTATGGATGTTTTTTCACAGATCGACCAATTGCATCCATTGCTTTTCATGCCAAAGGAGAAATAATTGCCGTTGCATCAGGCCACAAGGTAGTAATTTTTTCTGAGAACCTCCCATGCTGTTTTTATAAAACATCTCTATTGAGTTACTCTTCGTTTGAATGGGTTTTTTTCCTATATTCTTACATTGTGTTATGGAATACTATGTAGCTGTACATATGGCACTATGACAAGAAAGGCGAAGCATCCTACTCACCAACTTTTGTGTTAAAGACAAGGCGATCTCTACGGGCTGTGCATTTTCACCCTCATGCTGCGCCATATCTTTTAACTGCCGAGGTCAATGAACTCATGTTTTTGGGTGCCTAGATATCCATGCTATTCAGAATGTTAATTTCTTGATTTTTCTTTTTGGCCAACATGCTTTTGTATTGATGCGCAGGTCAATGATCTTGACTGTTCAGATTCCTCAATGACAGAGGCAACATCTATTGGTTATTTACAATATCCCCCACCTTCCTTTTTTGTCACAAATGTTCAACCTGCGGAACATGTTACTTTGTCCAGTGAATCATCTAATGTATCATTGCCTTTCTTCTTCGTTCCTTCATATACTGCTGATGAGTCGAGAGAAGAATTACCGGATGCTAGTCATGGTGTTGGCTCAGGTAGAATACAAATTGAGTCTTCTGCCGTGGTTCAGTTTCAAACGAACACAAATACAACAGAACAATATGATACTACAGTGTCTCCCATGGATACAGTCTCTGAGATGCCCACTAACTCTCCTGCACACACTACTTTCTCTAATGGAATGGGAGTTGGCATCCGGAACCTCACAGCGGATGGTATGGAGACTGATGAAATCAGACCTGCTGAAGGAAGTCAACACAGATACCCTACTGATGCCAGTTCTCTCAATGTTATGCTACATGGCCCATCTAGACAAACTGCAAATCGTGGAGTTCATTCAGAGGGTGGCCAATTTCATCAGTTTGTTTCTTCAAGAGATTCAAGTGGATGGGAATTACCTTTTCTACAAGGATATTTGATGGGTCAAAGCCAAGTTGGCATCCCTTCAATGCATTCTCACATGGGTGTTACTCGTGACTCTCTAGCTCAACAGATTAGTTCTTCTGTAGCATCGAATAGTAATACTCTTTCAACTTCTAATGTTGATGTTGCAGTCCCATCTTCAGCAATGTCTGGCAGCATCAACATGCCCGGGACTTTTATAAGAGGACCAGGTTTTCGGAGTTATATATCACAACCACGTACACCTGTACCAGAATCTGAAAATCTCGCTGCTTCTATTAATACCCCACATGATGGATCTGACATCCAAACAATCATGAACCGAATTCAGTCAGAACTCGCTACATCCGTGGCTGCAGCGGCAGCTGCTGAGTTGCCTTGTACCGTGAAGTTAAGGGTATGGTCTCATGACATAAAAAATCCATGTGCCCCACTAAATGCTGAAAGATGCCGTCTAACCATACCTCATGCTGTCCTCTGCAGGTACCTTCTGAAGTTATGCTTTTCACTTCAGTTATGTAATTGAAATTATATGCACTTAATGTTTCTATTTCACAATTGTGTTTGCACTTTGCAGTGAAATGGGTGCCCACTTTTCACCATGCGGTAGATATTTAGCTGCCTGTGTTGCATGTATGCTTCCACATATTGAAGCTGATCCAGGATTACAAACTCCTGTACATCAAGAGTCTGGCATTGCAACATCACCAACTCGGCATCCAATATCAGCACACCAAGTTATGTATGAGCTGCGGATCTATTCCCTAGAGGAGGCAACGTAAGACACCCTTCAACTATTGCTGCTAAGCATTTACTATTTCTTGTGCAGGTTTAAGTGAGTCCAGTACATTTTAAACTAATTTTGTTATCAATATTTGTTAAACAGATTTGGATTGGTGCTTGCTTCTCGAGCAATTAGAGCTGCTCATTGTCTGACTTCAATTCAGGTCAGTTTAGTACTTTATCATTTTTTTTTTTTTTTTTTTTACTTTATCATATGCTTTCTCATAATCATAATTCTATCTTCCCCTCTCTGCATGTGTCTGTACCTTGTTTTTAATATTCATATTTATGAATGATTTCTTTTCTTCTCTTCGAGGCAAAGATACAGAGTACAGACACATGCCCTTTTATTTATATGTGCTTTGGACACCAAACCAAAATGATAAATAAAAGTGCAGTACTCCCTTTGTTATTAATAGCTAGTTCTGCCACTTTTATCGAGTTTAAATACAATTTGTAAAGCAATTTTTTTCATGGATTGATTTTGTACAACTGCTGTTTGATGTGTAGTTCTCACCTACATCTGAGCACATACTCCTTGCCTATGGTCGACGCCATGGTTCTCTTCTTAAAACCATTGTCATTGATGGAGAAACAACGTTACCTATATATACAGTTTTAGAGGTGAACTGCTCTTCCTACCTGTTGTAGTTTTGTATGATCTTTAGTTACGAAGTAAGCATGTTTTTGAAACATGAAATTTATATTCTGTAACTGCTGTCTTGACTACCAATCAACCGACTGTGCTCAATCTGTGAGCTGGTGCTGAATGTTCAGATAAAATTGTTTTAGGTAAAATATTTTTAATCTCAATTTCATGTCTCGGAATTTGCTTTGTATTTTAGGTATATAGAGTTTCGGATATGGAACTTGTTAGGGTGCTTCCTAGTGCTGAAGATGAGGTCAATGTGGCATGCTTTCATCCTTTTCCTGGAGGCGGGTTAGTTTATGGAACAAAGGTATGATTTTACTGGGGAGAGATCAATGTGGTATACTTTAACTTGAATTGTTTAATTGTTAAACTTTTGCTTGTAATTACAGGAAGGAAAGCTCAGGATCCTCCACTATGATGGTGCTCACCCAGCGAATGGCACTGGACCAAGTTACTTTCCTGAGGAGACGATCGTCGGAGTCAGTCAGTAAGCAAGGTTATATATTGATTCATTGCTTGGGGTTTTAGAAACTAAAAAAATACATATTAGATTGCCTTAAATATATTAGTCCTTGTATATTTTTTTTAATGGTTGCTGTAATGCAATATTGTTTTTCCATAGTCCTTGTTTTTTGATTTAGACTTTACAGTATATATTTTGTTTGTTTTATTTTCTGTATATTTGGTTTATGTTCAATTAGTTCTTTCATGATAGGGATTCAAATGATAAAAAGTATATTCAGGAATCCTTTTTAGATGCTTATTGTATTTTCTGTTGGCCCAACTCAAGTAACTTCCTATCCTTGACAAATTTAGAAGAAATTGAATATTCCTACTATCAGCATGATCTTTGTTTTTTGTCTTGTTTATATAAGTGAATTTAAGGAACACATGCTTTTGTTTTTAATTTTTTATCGTCCTTTACGCTAATGTGTATTTGGATCACAATGATTGACATTTTATATATTATCCTCACAAAGTTGTCAGCTAATTGTAGGTTTTAACATGATTGGAGATGGAACTCAATTATCTGCTTCACATTATCTTTATTACCCACGTGGTAAGCCTTTTGTACCCATAACCTCCTTTGTGCCTTTTTTTATTGCATCCCTTGTGTTTTATTTGGTTATATTTGTGGTAATATGACATATAAACTGATACAAACTCAGTTCGTTTTACTACATAAGTATATTTGATACAAAGTATTATTTTATATATCAAATGTGGAGGTGAATCTCTCAAGCAGTTGAGCTTTCTCACCGTGAGATTTATATTGAGATTCTCACCTTGATTTTTTAACCAACAGCTCAAGCAATTAAAAATTAATTGAAAAACCAATTAAAGCTCAACTTCTTGAGAGGTATTAACTTGATGAAATCATCCTTCTTTTCATCTGTGAGTTGTTTTAAAACGGATCTTATCACCGTGCAGCTGTTTCCGCTGATGATCTGTACAAATTCGACATCATCATATCCCAGTGCTGAGCACAGACAACCAAGAACTGGAACTTCACACTCACTGCATTACCAAATGTATATTTTTGTGTTATCAATGTATGAGTATGTATTTGTATGTACAATGTATAATATTCTCCTTTGTAAAAATGTCTGTGTTCTGTTTTTCTCCTTACCCTCATGCCCCATTAGCAGGGGTATCTTCCTTTTGTGAAACAAATTTATTCACATCAGAGAAATATCATAATCTAGGGACATAAGAAGTTTACTTTGTGAAATTTTTACACGACTTCATCGAGTACATTTGGTATTTGCGTTTTGTTTTTAAAAAGTAAATTTGGGTATCTTGAGTTTCCCTTTTTTTTCCAATTACTCTTTAAATTCCTACTTTTTTTAATGACAAATTGTTAGTATGTGTTGTTAATTTTTTTTCCTTGAGTCTCCAAAACAACATTTTCAACCACCCTACCAAAACCAACC
This sequence comes from Trifolium repens, assembly GCA_030408175.1. NCBI lineage: Eukaryota > Viridiplantae > Streptophyta > Magnoliopsida > Fabales > Fabaceae > Trifolium > Trifolium repens. The sequence continues at coordinate 48,775,867 of CP125848.1, forward strand.
TTTTCTCACTTTCCTTCACACCCATTGCAATCAAGTGCACCACCCAATCACACACCACTAATGTTATCAATGATTAAAAGAACAATTAAACTCCAATTCCAAAAAATGCTATCAATGATATTGCAAAAGAAAATTTGCAGACCAACTGTCTACAAGAGAAAAATTGTTACGGTTTAAAGTTTTATCAAAATATCAGATCAGCTTTGGTTTTTATTAATATCTTCAATAATTTTATTGAGCTATAGAACAAAAACATTGAATAATAATAATGACCATATTGGGGAAGGCTTAGAGAAGCATGAATTTGACAATTGAAATCTGTTAGATTGAAAGAGATATTTATTTAAAATAATGGTTATTGTGAATTAGTTTGGATAATTTGTGTTTTATAAATGATAGGATTGATGGTAAAAATACTGACAAATTGAAGAAACAAGGGAGACAGATGCAACAAGAAGAAAGAGATGAGTTGAGAGAAAGGAGGTGAGGAATATATATATATTACACCGGTGTGTAATATGATTTCTCCCCATATATATATATATATATTAATTAATATAAAATTGTTATGTATCCAAATGACCCTAATTTTTAACCCTAATTATAACCCTAAAAGGACCTTATATGAAATTAATCCGGATTTTTTTTAGAGTCCGTGTAATTGTGAGGTATGTTAGACGTACTCCTTGGAGGTTTGGTAGGTTTGTGAAGTGCATTGATCATGAAACAATTGCGTATAAAGACTATGTTGGGAATGATTGTGAGACACGGTGGAATTCAACATACAAGTTGAATTTCGGACTCTCAAATCACCATTATAAATTTCTAAAGAGAAACTACATTCTCCTACTCAGGTACCGTTTGACAGAAAAAGGTTGTTTAATTTTTTTGAGTAAAATACATAGATAAAAAACTTTTGAAACTTAAAATAACAACAGTTACCAAACAACTTTAGCTTTATTCTAAAAGTTTTTATTTTCAATTTTAACTTTCAGATAGCTTCTAAAATCTAAAAAATTCATGTCAAACGATACCTCGAGATACTATGCTTCTTACACTTTCACAGTCACACCCACTTCCATTTCCATGGGCCACTTCAAAACACGCTATCATTTAACATGAAAACTTAGTGAGAAATATATATAACTAAACGATTTAAATCAGTTGAAGATAACAATTAGAGTCTATATCAATAATAACAAACATAACAGAAGTGGTTGGTTATACAAAATCCAAACATACTCTCTAACTATGCTTCCTTTTTTTCCTTTCTATTCTTTCCAATTTAGAGATTAAGAAGTGTATATTTAGGACAAAAGAGAGTATTAGAATAAGTTTGAAAATGTTTAAACTAACTATTGTCCATAATGTTAAGAAATTCGAACACCTTAAATAAATGAAGTAATGTGAATTTGTCAACAACTTCCATACAAATAATGCTATTTTATTTCACAATGAAAAAATGACATGTCAAAGTTATGGGTGGGCAGAAAAACCAAAAAACTAAACTGAACTGCTAAACTAAACCGAGCCGAACCAAAAAAAACAGAATCATAACCAACAGTTTTAAAACCAAACTGAAACAGTGTTCATGATTAACAGTTCTGACTCGGTCACTCAGAGTACCTAATTGGCTCTCACATAGTGGATTTAGAGTGTCCCTCCATTTTTTCTCAATCATCTTGTTAAAGTCTCACAATGAATTGTACCAAAATAAAAGTCTCACTTTGAAGTTTTATTTTGAATATGTGATTATAAATTTTTCAAATACAAAGTCCATAAACCAAAAAAAAAAACTAACGGTAATCAGCTGCAAACAATATATAATTAGAGTCTAACAGTAACAAACAGAGCAGAGTTAGTTAGTTAATTAGTTATTTTGATCATTAATTTGTTCAACACACAATCCAAACACACTTTGTAACTATAATAACTAACTTCTGCTTCCATTTTTCCTCTTTATTTTCATTCCAATTTGGAGGGTGTATGTAGCATAAATATTTAGATATCTTGAGTTTAAATGCTCACTATTCAACAAAACAAACACACATTGCTCATATTCATTCAACAGAAAGTTGTTTTCTTTCATTAGTCCTTCCGGTGAAGCAAGAATTCTCAACAAGCTGGCATAATGGCAGCAGCTCAAGATCATGCAGTGTCAGTGACCCCAAGAAAAAGAGTACTTGTTGTGGATGATGATGATCGTGTCCGAAAGATTCACCAAGATCAATTAAAATCACTTGGTGTCGAATCTTGTTTTGCAAGAAATGGGAAAGAAGCCATCGACATAATTTCTTCGGATTGGTCAGCTCCAACCTTTGATCTAATTCTCATGGCTAGGCATATGCCACTCATGGATGGCATTCTGGTACGTACATGCATTATATAACTTTAATATTTTAATTTATATACACTGTCAGTAAAAAATGAGATTTACTTTGTTAATCGTATATTTTTGTTTTTATGCATGCAGACGACTATGGTATTGCGCACGATAGGGTACCCTAGTTTGATTTATGGCGTGTCGCATCGCCTTACAGAAGCAGAATGGGAAGAATTTTTTAGTGCAAGGCCAGATGATATCTATGATGAAGGGAAACCTTTGTCCATTGATACAATGAAATATATTGTTGAATCAATTCCTACTCCCAAACCTTGTTATGCATGGAGGGAAAGAGTGTCAAGGTTACCTAAACAAGACAAAGGATATTGGTACAGTTGTTTTTTTGACCAATAAGTGAATATATGATATTTTTCTTGAATTAGTGAATATGATGATATTTGATCAAGAACGATCATTTTATTGTTCAAGAATTATGCTAATTCCTTATCTCTCTATTTCATCTTTCTTTATAGAAATAACTATGCTAATTCCTTATCTTTCTTTTTTAAGACAAATATATAATAAGGACAACTTTTTAGTTTTTTATTTTTTTTTATAATAGGATCACTATTTTAGTTATAATAATTATTTTATTTTAGTTGAATAATTTTAATGATTGAACTATTGTGGTTGATATTTTTTCAAATTATTTTGAATAATCATGATTTTTCATCAATTAATTTGCTTATCAATTAAGTATAAAATGAAACTACGTCACCCCAATTCTTAGAAGAAGAGGTTCTTGGAAGTTCGATGACTATTTAAAAATGTATGCATCATTCTTTTTTTATAGAAGAAATTTTATGAAATTATGTGTTTATGTGTCTGTTCATTTTTAAATTAGATCTATAAGCTTGTTGGGAGAATATGACTTCTGAATGGTATGGATGAAGAAATATTTGTTGAGAGATATAAAGTTATTGAATCTCAATTATTTCGAAAAATTATATTCATAAAATATAAAAGATGAAACAATGTGGTGCGATGGGATGCATGAAAAAAAGTTTTGCTCGTCAAATCTCGCTATGACAAATGAACGTTGTATTTTGTTATTTTTCTCGGCAAATAAATACCATAGTTTAAAATAATAGGTGTCACATTTGCAAAAATAATTATTTTATTTTAAATTGGATTTTCTCCATGTGCAACTTGTGAGTCTAATCTTTTTAACTTTGTAAAACTTAAATGGATGACAAACTCTTTCTAAGAGTTTTATTTTAAATTTTCAATATAATTTTTCTCAGGTGAAATCTCATATAACATACTACCTTTAAAAACTGCAACGCTTATTTTAAAATGGACGGAAAACTAACGAGGACAAGTGAAAAGCTAAGTCTATGTTCAGTATCAGAATGGATAGCCCAAACTCACGGGGATCCAGAGTGATTTTCTAAAAGCTCCATTTAAGGGAGCATCAATAATGCTCACAAGCTAAAGAAGACCGGTGAAGTGAAATAACACATGACTGAAACTAGACAAAATCAAACTTAATATCTTAATTTCTAAAAAGATCATGGCTTTCTAAAATAATGACAACAAACTTTCACCTTACGTGGAGAGTGGTTATTTGACTACAATGATTTTCTAAAATCTTAATTTCTAGAAAGAAAGAAAAGAAGGGGGAAAACAAAGTGAAATGCTAAAGCTAACAAGAAAGCAAAATATTTCAATTCAATCTACCACTAAATTACCATCATTTGCGTAGAGGATGTCTCACTACTCCCAAAAAACTCTGATAGAACATCAAAAGCTATGGTGTCCAGATTAAGTAGAGAGTAGTAAACATGCACTTTGATGATCAAAATTTCATTATGAATATTTTACCTCAAAGCAACTTATTAAATTGGAAGAATGGTGTCCATTACTTGCTCTCCATGCTTAGAACAACTACATTTTGTTGAAAATAATGATCAAACTTGTTAATGTAAGAAAATTGTATGGGTCTTGTCTTATTCATGAAACAATTCCTATTACCAAATATATAGGCCAAGGGCACACAATCAGTTAGTTACAAATCATTTTGAGGCTAACAAGTAACAACTCGTTAAGGGTGTATTTGTTTAAACTTTTAAAAAAATGATTTTATTTTTTTAAAAAATAGAGATTCTATTTTAGAGATTTTTAAAAAAAAAATCAAAAGCAATTTTTCGTTTGTTTATAAAAGTTTTTTTTTTTTTAAAAAGGAAGTTCCTATACTTAGATTTCTTAGTTTTTAAAAAATATATTCTTGCTTTTCATTTTGGAGTTAAAATTTTTTTTTTAAAAAAATCTAAAACAAACACTATCAAAATTATAAAATGAATATTTATTAAGAAAAAAAATAAATTTTTCTTAAAAAAATCCAAAACAAACACATCACTAAACAAATTTACTTGCCAATTCAAGCAAGTAATCTGCCTAACTCAAGCTCAATGACATATATTGTTGGGCCGTGAGGAGGACCCTCGCTGGATTGTATCGGTACATTAGGTAATGAGTAACTATTCAAGTGACTTTTAACAACACATATCCACCCAAAATAGTAATGCATTGAGTTTATGGGTCACTCAATCTTAACTCCTCCAACTAATGGGGGGCTTTTTACCCACACTTGGTCGATCTCAACATCTTCCTTCAAGTGTGAGTCTCTTTGCGTCCATAATCCATCACCATCCACTTATTACTCTTCCAACCGGACTCTGATATCATTGTTGGATCATGAAGAGGGGTGGTCAGAAGATCATCCATATTGAGCTTAAGAGCAAAACATCAAATGAGTTGGATACCACACTTTTATCCTAAACACCCTTAGGGTAATTTGGTCGAACAAGGATCATGAGAGCAATATGGTATGTTAGAAGAGCAAAATTCTTTTTTTTTTTTTTTTCTTTTTTTACATGAGAGGGCCCAAGGCCCACACAAAAGAAAAAAGTCAAACTATATATATAGTATTTATATAATTTTTGTTGCTTTAAATGAATTTCATAAGTAATTTAACAACCCCAATTTCGTCGTGCAGAAATTTCTGGAAGATTATTTATTTGTTGTTACCAATTCAATTTTGGTGACAAGAGAAATATTCCACAAAGCATTAGAAGAGGCACGTGTAAGGTACGAGAAGATAATAGTATGTTTGTGTGGGTTAAAACATGTTGCATCTCAGTTTCATGAACCTTTTCCTTTGTTTGTTTTTTATAATAATGCATAAACAGTTTTTTCTTATGGTGGAATATGCTTCTCATGTAATGGTTGGTGCAGTTTTTATTTATCATGTTTTTGTTTTATTATTATATATATGGGAAAAAGGTAATGACAATGATTTTTCCAAGTACTTACTGTAACATTTTTGGACCGTCAATTCTTAACCAAGCGAAACAGCTCACCAAGTATTTGATGTTTTGCTTCAAAAGCTTTGTCCACCACTTAATTCATATCCCACTTTTATTTTTGTTTTTTTGGATGAAAATATAAATCATTTTGATTTCATTTAAAATAATTTACAGAGCATCTCGTGAACATAACTTAGTTGATAGAAATATGGATATTGTAATATATAGATATAGATGCCGTAGAGGGACATTGCAATATGTAGAGGTCAGAGGTTGGAGTTTAAACTCGAGATTCCCACTTACTTATCTTGAGGGGGTTGAAAGTCGACATTAGACTACTGATAAAAAAATACATGGGGAGACTCTTGAGCAAGTGGTTAGGGTTTGACCCTGACTCTTGCATATGGAGAAAATTTGGTCGTTGCAATGGGAGAGTCCACCGTGTACGGAGAAAATTTAGTTGAAAATAGAGAATTCACATTATGTGCCTAACAACTTCTTGATTGAAAAGGAAGAATTCACGTTGTGTGCCTAACAACTTCCTAGCATATGCTAGAAAAGAAAATAATACACAAGAATATTATAGCATTCTTATTCAAATGTAAAGGTTAACCTATAGTTTTTCCCCTATATATATATAATAAGAGAACCCTAGTTGTATTTATAAAAATCAAATTGTTCTGATTTGTTGTCTGCTGCTACAAAATTCTTTCCTGTCATCTGATAACTCTCCACTATCTAAAAAGGTATTGCCTTTTTCTTTTTTAATTAAAGGGTATTGCTTCTTTCTTCTCCTTTCTGCTATAGTTATGCTAATTATTCTTCTGTTTCATAAATCAATGTTTTTTCCTCTGATGTAGTAATTTCTAACCTTTTTTTTCTTTCCATTTTTCTGTGTTTTAGATTTTACTCCAAAACCAAAGAATTAAGTGATAACCATATAAAAAGTGATTCATCCTCAATCATCATCAATTAATCAGAAAACATGTTGCTAAGAAGCTCTTCAACACCACTTCTTGGTTCCCTATTATCTTCCAGTTCCTTTACAGATAGTCCTAATCATCATGCTCATATGATTCACCCTGAAACCTGTCATGCAATTAAGCAACTACCACCATCAACCACTTCACTCCAACATCATCACAGTCACAAACTTTCATGCACTTCTTCTCCAATTTCCCCTTCCATTTCTGATATTGAAAGGCAAAACAAAGGCTTAATTAGAAGAGTTCAATCTGAAGGGAACTTGGAAGACTTAGCCTATGCTACTTGCAACTACAATGAAGACAATTTCAGTTTAATGGATCCTCCTTCTAAGAGGTATTCAGGTAGACAAAGATGTTTGGCACTTGAGACCATTCCATCTTTCTCTCTTTCGACGCAAACGGGTTTGCGTGAAGAAGAGGAAGATGTGGAAGAAAGTGATATTGAAGATGAAGGTTATGATGAGTTTAGTGTGATGAATAGGATGATGGTAAGTGCAGAAGTGGATAGAGTTTGCAGGGTGAGTTTTGATGAGGAGGGAGAGTTTGGTGATAAAGAAATGTATCTTGCAAAAGGACTTGGTATTGGTGTTGATTTCTGTGGTGGTGGTGGTGATGGCATAGGTGGTGGCTGTAGGGGAGGAGGCAATGGAGGTAGTGATTATAATTCTATGGGTTCTGAAAGGAATGATGGGGATAATAATAATCATGGGGTGGAAGAATATTACAAGAAAATGGTTCAGCAAAATCCAGGGAATCCATTATTTCTGAGGAATTATGCTCAGTTTCTGTATCAGGTAACTTCTATTTCCTCCTGTTTGGATAAACAACTCAATTAAGCACTTATATCACAAACACTTATCATATAAATGCATATACATAAGCTATTGTTATAACAAAGATAAAATAAAGTCAAACACTTTTATTTAAGTTATAAGTTGTTTTCACAAGTTATATTGGAGAGCTTATGAAAATAAGTTGAAAACAACTTATAGACATATCATAAACTGTTTGCAGAAGTTCTCTCAAACGGTCTCACTAGTGCTTATGACAATAGATAAACTCAAATAAGTCAATCCAAAAGAGGCCCTCTAACTCCCAATTGTTGAGAATATATGATTCTGTAGCCAATACTAGCCAACTAGTTGGATATTACCAAGCTATTTTCACAACTTTTTCATAATAATAACTTAAAGAAACCATATTAATTTTCAACACACAATGCTATTGGTGATGAATGCAAAAAATTGATGTTGTTTTGACTTATGACAGTGCAAACAAGACCTTGAAGGAGCAGAGGAGTATTATTCCAGAGCCATACTAGCAGACCCAAATGATGGAGAAGTTTTATCACAGTATGGGAAACTAATTTGGGAGCTACATCATGACGAAGAAAGAGCCTCTAGCTATTTCGAACGAGCAGTACAAGCCTCTCCTGATGACAGGTACAAATACTCTTCAATCATAACATTGAATTCAGATTATTGTTATACTTTTTATAAAGTTGTCACCTTACATGTTGGAAAACCATTCTAACAATAGCTTATTGTTTCATGATATGATATCAGCTATGTACAAGCAGCATATGCAAGTTTCCTTTGGGACACAGAAGAAGATGAAGGTTGCGACGAGTCACAATGTTTACCTCAACATTTTCATCTTGGAGCTATGGCAACTACAAGTGGTTAGAAGAGATGTGATATTGATGGATTGATGAAGTTTCTGTTGAGAGAATCAAAGACATTCTATTCTAATAATTGAAATAACAAACTGATGTGTAACTTTGAGTTTCTTTTGCACAATATGTAAATAATTTAGAGAGGCTACAAGTTTGTAAGCAAACTGTTCGGTTTAATCGATTAAATGTCATATTTGGGGACTGATTCTAATACTTTGCATCGATAAACTCCAACTTAAGAAAGAAAAATTGAGATTACAAAGAGGAAATGACATTGTTTTGTGTTGATTGACCCTCTTGTTCTGAAGGGAAATATATATGTCCTGATAATCTAGAATTTAATTCGATCTAACGATAAGTAAAATATGATTAATGATTGTTTCATCCAATGTTGTCAAATATCGGCCATATATGTTTCTTTTTTGACACCCTTCCAAGTCACAGATTGTGGGTTCGAGTCCCATCGTGGTCGAATTTAACAATTTTTTCAATTATTTTATTTTTCGATTTTGTTTATGAAAAAAACTACAAAGATAAAAGCACAGAGAATAAGTGAGGATGTGTTTCTTTAAGTTCAACACTTGTTTTAAATGAGTATCAAACCAATTTTGCAGTTTTTAGGATTTTATTTAACAATGATAAATAACATAACAAGATTATAAAAATGAAACATCACAGAAAAGCTAGATTGTTCAGCAGCAATAAAAGACAAACATACTGACTAATGACTATAACAAGACAAACAAAATATTCACAATGTCAGCATAATGTGTGTATGATAAGCATAAACACAAGGATATATTTGTAATTTTAAAAATAAATTAAGCTACTAATTTTTTTTATAATCATAAAACTTAACCAAACATTCTTTCACACTATGTCTGGTGATTTCCTTCCTGAAAACTCAATTGTGGTAAGTCTACTCTTTGATTCAATCACTACCTTTTCATCTTTGAAGCTTAAAAATTGAATCTTTTTTGTGTTTATGCAGGTGGGGTGTGGAGCTGTGGGATTGGATTTCTTGGCAACTGTTGCTGCTTTTCCTCAGCCAGATCAAAAAATCAGAAGCACTTCCTTCAAGGTAACTCAACTCCTTTCTTCTTTTTCTTTTATCATCAAAAGCACTTATGAATAAAAAATAGTTTATTGGATTATGATCTAAGCACTCTTTAATTGGATAGGTTTTTTTCTTACTCAATTTAAATGGATGGTTAAACTTTTAAGTAATTTGTAATTACATCTTGAACTTAGGTATTTGATTTCAAATTATTAAAAGTTCATAATAACTAAATACAAAATTATTGTACTAAAAAAATATACAAAAATTAATTAAAACTTTGTAGATTCAATTAATTTAATTTTAAAATTTAGGGACCTAAATATATTTATTAACAAGTTTAGGGACCTAATTACAATTTTTTTTACTTCATAAACTTATTTAAAAATCTCCAAAATAGGGATCTTCAAAGTAATTCAACTTTTGTTATTGTGTGTGTTTTCTCTTTTAAATATAATCATAATTTGAAGCAAATCTGAAATTTAATTATATTGAAAAACTACTTTTAGTAGCTTCTGGAAAATAATTTGATTTTAAAGAGTGTGGTTGGTTTGGATGATTTTTTAAAAAATAATTATAAATGTAGACAAACAAGAACTTGTTTTTTATTTTTATTTTTAAATGTAATCTAAAAATCACATTCTTTAGAGATTCTTGTGAGTTGAATCTGCATTGTCGTTCGTAGATTCAAGGAGGTGGTAACACAGGCAATGCCTTAACCTGCGCGGCTCGCTTGGGCCTCAAGCCAAGGATTATCTCCAAGGTTTTTAACCATCACACACTCTATGCATCTCTATTCTCTTCACAAATCTTATGAGATATAACAATTTGTAGTAACTTATGTGTTTGTGTTATGACTTCACATAAACCTGTTTGATACTCATTAGATAGCAGACGACACTCAAGGAAGAAGCATATTAGATGAACTACAGGCTGATGGTGTAGATACCTCATTTATAGTGGTAATTATTTTCTCACAATATTATGATTTGCAATCTTAATTATTGTTTGATTTTTGGCAATACACATAGCATTTTTAGTGTCGCCATCCAAGATTCAGCGTGATCTTGGATTTTTAAGCATGCTGTCATAGGATTTAAGTTTTGCAATAGAAACTTTTACTACATAGCAATATTTAGTGAGCTTCTTATTTGCAGGTATCTAAGGAAGGCACTTCACCATTTACCTATATTATTGTCGACAACCAAACGTAATGATCATTGGTTTGGTCCTCTTTTTAATCTTAAAAACTTAAGTACTATCATGATTTGTTTTATATTAAGATCTTCGAGGGTTTGATGTTAATGCGGATATTAAAAATTTATTTGTAACTTGACTAGTTTTTTTTTTTTAATGTAATGTTTCAGCAAGTCGCGTACTTGTATACATACTCCGGGATTTCCTCCAATGAAACCAGCTGATCTTACCGAATCAAGTTTGTTATCTGCATTGAATGGAACGAAAATTGCTTATTTAGATGGGAGATTGCATGAAACTGCTCTAGTTGTTGCACACGAGGTTATTATTTGTATAACTTTGCTTGATGTTTATCAGCAAATGATTTCACCTTTTGTTGTCTATCTGAAACTTCATGATATTCATGTTTTTGTCTACTGCTAAAGGAGGTTTTGCATGAGACAATAGAGCTTCATCTGATGAGAAATTAAACAAAATATTATATCTTTTTCAGTACAGGCAGTTAAGAAGAATATACCTATCTTAATGGATGCAGAAAGGCTAAGAGAAGGGTTGGATGATCTCATCAAACTAGTTGATTACGTTGTATGTGCTGCACAGTTTCCGCAGGCAAGTTAATCGTTTTCATTCAAAGTATATATTGTAACAGAAATATAATACTAAGCTTTATTTTCTTCAATTATATTATCTTTTTGTGACTGTGAAGATATATTACATTTCTGATCCCAATCATAGATTCATTATCCTTTTCTGCTCACTAAATTTTTATAATTTCGGATAAATATTTGTCATTCGCTTTGTTGCGCTTTTTTTGCTGATAGGTATGGACAGAGGCAGCAACTATTCCAAAAGCACTTGTTTCTATGCTTCTAAGGTTGCCAAAAGTCAAATTTGTAATTGTAACTTTGGGAAAAGATGGTTGTATAATGCTTGAGAGAAGTGCTAATGGTTAGTAGTTAGTACATACTCCCATTTTATTTTTTTCCTTTTCCTTTGTTGGACTTGTCCGAAATTAGCGTTTTGTATCGAGTATTAATTTTATGTTGTATTTTCTCTTAATGTATACACTAAACAATGTTCTTTTCACTTATTTTGCTTTTCTAGCAGAGATTCCATCCACAGAAGAAGAAATGGATGTTGACAAATTACTGGAATCTCTGGAAACAAAAAAGAACGCAAGCGTTAACATTCCAACCTGCATATCATCAGTAATCTTAACGAAACTCTTAAACTTTTTTTGTCAGCTTCAGTATATATATGATTGAAATAAAAATATTAGTCACATATTCTTGTATTTTTGAACTTATAAAGTGGATTGTATTCGTAGCTGATTTGCATTTTCGGTACAGTTATATTCTATTTTCTTTACCTCCAGCCGGTTACAAATTTGCGAGCAGAAGGTATAGGAACAATTTGTGGTAAGTTATATATTGGAACAGCTGAAAACATACCACCATCAGAGCTTATTGATACCACTGGTGCTGGTGATGCATTCGCCGGAGCTGTTCTCTACGGTAATGTGCCAACTTTGTTCTATATCTTATTATTGTTCTATATCTTATTAATGTGCCAACTTTGATTGCTTTCAGCTATCTGTGCCAACTTCGCAACAGAGAAAATGCTATGCTTTGCTGCTAATGTGGTAAGTAGTCTTCCACTCAAGTGATAACTGAAAAAAATTGCATTACTAGGTGAATGGATTTTGTTGTAAGAAGCTTATGCTTTGTTTACAGGCAGCTGCTAAGTGCAGAGCTCTAGGGGCGCGAAGTGGTCTTCCTCGTTACAACGATCAGCGCTTCGTATCCTTCATGTAGTAGTAGTAGCTGTAGCTTTACCAAGCTAGATGGATGGAAGGAAATAATAAATGATACTAGTCCAATTGTTCTTGATGTTGTTTTCATTACTTGTTTTAGTTTTAATTGTTAAGTTGGTACAATTATGCAAAGCTAACTACACAAGTGGAAAAGGAACTCTTTCCATGAAATTTGTTACAAAAAAGTGGGATCAAGATTGACAGCAATAATTATTACACTTTGTTTTCAATATAAACCATCAATCTGAAATTGGACGGCCTAAATAAAAAAACTGTGTCTTTTCATTGAAAACAATCTCGATCGTTGGTTTATGATATGAAATCGATTACATTGTCTTGCAGTAACTGCGTTTAATCCTTATTCGCCAAAAATTTGCTGCTAAACTTGTTTAAAACATGTGCGTGTAGTTATTAACTTATTTAAAAGGGTTCTGCTAACATGGGCACATGATAAGGTACATTTAATTAGATAATATTTCACTTAATTTACTTTTTTTTTTTTAAAAAACAATTGTATTAAACTAAGAGGAGAAAACAAAAGCACCTATATTTTTTTTTTACATAAGGCATTATACAAAGAGGGACCAAATTGGGCCAATCCGAATTTGGGGCACATTCAACCCATTTAGCCAGCTCGTGGGCTGCTCGATTCTTCTTCCTGCTAATCCAATTAATGGACGACCTAGGGTTATCTTTGAGAAATTTCACACATCGATTCACGATCGCTCCCCATTCACGCCGGATGGAAGCTTTGTTCTTCACATGGCATTAGTTAACTTTTGATAATTAAAAGATATGGTCCCTAAGAATTAAAAGACACAGCTGACATTTAATTAAAAGATACGACTACCAAAAAAATTAAAAGATACATGCGCCCCATTTTTTTTTTTTTGACAAAAACAAAATGATATTCATTCATTCAAATTGATAGACTACATCGAATACAATCACATATTCAATATTCGCTAAAAACATAAAGGATGAATCTGCGAACAAACTCACAGTATCCAGGTTAATAGCATACAACGGCAAAATGCCTACAACAAATAATATGAAAAATTTAAAGTCACCGGAATGTCCATGCTTCCGGATCTGCAACGTTGACGCACAAATTATTGATTGAATCTGCAACTGGTTGAAGTTAATCTTTCAATATGAGTTAAACGAACACCGTAACAAGACGGAAAATCAAACGTCGTAATAAGACGACGAACAAACACAACACCGCACGCGGACGATGAAACCACAAATACAAAAGAAAACAACGAAAATAATATATCAATCTATGTGAGATTGATATACACTTATTTAAATTAAAAACAATAAAAAAAAGACACAGAGGGGTGATTTTAGGTCAAAAATGACCTAAAACCACCCCCTTACCGATAGAGGAAGAGGAGACTCAAAGAGAAAAAATATTAGGGCCGGCGTACATGCGCCCCATGTTTTAGTAAGCTTTTTTATTTTATTTTAAACTCAAAACAAAAATTAATATCAATTAAGGTGTAGTAAAGAATGAGTGACATATAACTAATTAAATGCACCTTATTAGCATTTGCCTATTTAAAATGAAGTATGGTTTGGTAGTTTAGATTTTTAAAAAATAAAAACAAAGTAAAAAAGAAGGAAAAATTGTTGTTATAGAAAGAAAAAAAATGTGGCTGCTGGGATTCGAGCCCAGGTCTCCACGGCCACAACGTGGAATTCTTACCACTAAACTACAGCCACTTATGATGTTAAGATTTTGCGTTTAATTACTAAAGACTCTCTTTCCATCGATAAAAGGAAAAAAATACAAATTAAAAAAATCGCCGTTGCCGGGGATCGAACCCGGGTCACCCGCGTGACAGGCGGGAATACTTACCACTATACTACAACGACTTGTGTGTTAATTCATCAATCAATTTAATACTTATTAGTTTATTAATGTTTATGCGAAGTTCAAAATTCATCGTCTTCTTGAACTGTGAGTTTCATCAGTCACTTTCCATTTCAAGCTTCAACGGAACTACAACCGTTGATTCTCCGATGGAATGCATTTCAAAGCCATTCAATGTCACTGTCTTCCACTCACATTCATCCTCTCGATTTCCACGCCACCTCCATTCTAACGTATTCGCATTTCTCCTATCACTCCTTTTTCCTTCAACTCAATTCAAATCTCATTTCTTCTGTTTTCACTTTTTCAGTCTATCACGTTCCGTTGCTCAAGTATCAAAATCTCATCCTCAACCGTTTCTCCTCTTCCTCAAGATCACATCATCGTAATTTTCCTCTCTCTCTCTCTCTCTCTCTCTCTCTCTCTCTCTCTCTCTCTCTCTCTCTCTCTCTCTCTCTCTCTCTCTCTCTCTCTCTCTCTCTCTCTCTCTTTCTCTGTGCGCGCGCGTGTAGTTATAGTTATACAGGTTTTGTCGTGTACAGATTGGATGTGGAATGACGACGGTGGATTTCTTAGCAACTGTTGATGGATATCCGAAACCAGACGATAAGATCCGAACAACTTCCTCTAAGGTTCAAGGAGGTGGGAATGCTGGTAATGCATTAACATGTGCGGCACGTCTCGGCTTGAAACCAAAACTAATCTCCAAGGTTTTTCAATTTTCTGAATCTGATTTTCACTGTTAAAACTTGATTGAGATGTTTATTAATTAACATGTGTTTTCAATTAGGTTGCTGATGATGCTCAAGGAATGAGCATATTGGAAGAACTAGAAGCTGATGGTGTTGATACTTCCTTTATTGTTGTAAGATTCACCTTGTTTGTTTAACTGTTTATGAATCGATGATTGCCTTTGTTCTTGAACTCGAACCATTAAGCATGTATGTTCGTATGAAATTTGAATGATTATTACGAAAAACTGTTTTTTCTGTTGATGATTGCCTTTGTTCAGGATGCAATTTGTCAATGTGATTGTTGATCAGTTCTTAACTTTTTCATGATTTTTAACGAATGTTTGCAAAGGGTAAAAATAGAATGTTGGTCAGTTCATAAACATATTTGTGTGTGTCAATTCGTAAAGATTTGAAATTATCTTACACTTTTTCTATTGTATGTACTGTGGAAGAACCTTCTTCCTTGAGTATATACTTATTATCAGCCTTTAAGATAGAAATAAATTGGGAATGTTGGTATTTCATTAGTTTTGTTTTACTTCGTTCTACCTGTTCCTTTATTGTTCGTACTTTTTGATTTGTCTATTGATATAACAAGTTGTTCTGCTTCACATTTACACTTCTTTTCTAATTAGCTATCACTTTGTAAATTGAAAGGCTATTGTTTTCATTTTTCAGGTATCGAAGGGTGGTAGTTCAACATTTTCATATGTACTAGTAGACAGCCAAACGTAAGGCAGTTGCTTGTATGTTTTACCCTTTCTTTCAAGTTTCAACACCTTAATATTAGGAATTAGGATGACTTTCTTTAACAATTTCAAGAAACCTGATGATTCAAGACTTACAATGGTATTAAAGGAGAATATTATCTGAAGGTGTACTCTCATGAACTCATGGTGGAGCTCTATTATATTTCAGCCAGTGCCCCATTTATTTAACATAACATATCCTGAATCTAAAATTATGCATAAACGTGCAAGTTCTCATTCCCCGTTTGTCATGTATATCAATTTTTTCATCTCATCATGACCCTTGCTAGCTAATAGTGGCTCTCCTGGTTATGCAGCTGTAATCTCCAGAACTATATCTGTATTGACAATACTTCTACATCTGTTTTTTTTTTGTAGAATTAGAGGTCATTAAAATAGAAATATGTGATTAAACATATTTGAAGCAGTCTACCTAGGATTTCAATAGTTTAAGTGAGTCAACTAATTATTAGTAATACTCTCAGAAAAACTCGCACAAGTATTTACACCCCTGGAGATCCTCCCTTGGTGCCCGATGATTTGTCTCAGTCAATGTTATTATCTGCATTTGATGGAGCAAGATTAGTATATTTTGATGGAATGTCTATCGAAGCTGCTCTATTTGTTGGACAAGAGGTAAAACCATCTCACTTGTGCTTGCACCTTTTTCACCATCGCTGGATGACTTTTTAAGGCATGCATACAGTAAACTATAAATTACTTTTAGTTGTCGGTTGTCATTTCAATATCACTCAAGAAGACAAAATAAATCCATGCACAAAGCTTACCTGTTTGGGCTTTGATTCGTCATGTTGGCGAGGTTTCTTTTTGTTTCCCAGCTTGGTATATGGGAACTATAATATTATGATAGAAAGAATACCTACTACACTTAGTCTGCATGAACTTGTTTCTCAAACTCCCAAGTTAACTCATACAATTTTATGATTCTAGGCATCAAAATCGAGTTAGCTTGCATAGAATTGTGATTTTGAGGACGATTGAACGAGTCCACAACATAATAGCTATTTTCTCCTAGATGTGAATGAATATATAGAGGAGGTGAATGATGCTACGTTGAGT
The DNA here is from genome assembly GCA_030408175.1 of Trifolium repens. NCBI lineage: Eukaryota > Viridiplantae > Streptophyta > Magnoliopsida > Fabales > Fabaceae > Trifolium > Trifolium repens. Next base: position 48,792,728 of record CP125848.1, read on the forward strand.
CTCAACCCCACCATAATTCCTAGAGTAAATAAAGTCATAAACCAAGAGACATCAACAAACTCACTGTTGTGAGTTTGCCATGAACCCAAAAGGCCAAAGAGGTAAGTGAACCTAACTCTGATGGGCTGAAACCCAGGTCTACCAAGTTGAATCCAGCTCCAAAGAGGGGAACCCAATCCCCCTGATGTTTCACTCTTTAGTAATTTTAAACTTTGTAATTTTTTAATTTGTCCTTTGATTTTGAATTTGTAATACTCTTTTTCTATATTGGATTGTGGACCTATTTCCTGTTTTGTGAATTTGTCCATCAATGCTTGTCTGTTCTGGTCTATTCTTTTGAATTTGACAACCTTGGTTATTCATTGAATTTTAAAGTACAGGCAGCTGCCAATAATATTCCTATTTTAGTTGAGGCAGAATCACCAAGGGAAGGGTTGGATGAGCTATTGAAGCTTGCTGATTTTGTTGTATGTTCAGCAAGGTTTCCACAGGTAATATGAGGGGCTTCCGTGCATTTTTGAATGATTTGGACTGCATAAATTTGGATTCGTTAGTATGTTTATAGTAAGGCTTGCTGGAAAATGTTTATCTTCCCAGCTTCCAGTAACAGAGAGACTTTTTTTTTTTCAACTTTCAACACTTCATGTCATCTTCAGAATTTCAGCACCCCAAACAAAAATTTTCTTCAATTTTGGCAATTCATGATACATTTACTTTTTAACTCCTGTATTTTTTCATGATAGCTCGAATTGCCTGTTAGGGCAGGGTGCGCCTAATTGCATATATAACGAGTCCACATGCTTCTGTTTATGGTTCCATCTTTCTTGGTGTTCATTTGGGATTTGGTTTCTGTTAGGCTTGGACACAAGCACCATCTATCCCGAGTGCAATGGTTTCAATTCTTTTAAGATTGCCAAATGTCAAGTTTGTGATTGTGACTCTGGGTGAAGATGGCTGTCTAATGTTGGAAAGAAGTACAAATGGTGAATACAAAATGAATTTTTCAATTCACTTTTTTAATTTTACTTCTTGAAGGGGGGCATAATGTTCTAAAGTGTTATTCCTTTGAATCACACTCTTTTCTTTGAGCAAATGTAACTTACAAGTTTAACGCTTTTTTGGACAGAGGATGCCAATGTAGAAGAAAGGAATGTGGAGAGTTTCTTAGAACTCTTGTACAAAGAGAAAGACGATAGCTTGGCTGTTCCAACCTGTATACCGTCGGTAAAATATATATTTTAAGACAAAGATAATAATTTGCTAAGAGAAAGGAGAATTATATGGCTAATCCAAAAGAATCTTGTCAGATTTCATAACTGTCACTAGTTTTCTGTTCAGCGTGGAATTACAGACCATGCAAAAGCCAGCATGGAAGTAAAACCATGCGCTTAAATATTAGTGTGTGTCATAAACGTCACTAGTTTTCTGTTCACAAATTACATCTTTTGGTTCATAGCCATGAGATAAATTGGAAGGAAGATCACTACATTGATGTGTGAAAAGTATTACTTTTCGGTTTTATTTTGCTGTATATTGACATGAGATAAATTGGAAGGAATATCATTACATTGATGTGTGAAAAGTATTACTTTTCGGTTTCATTTTGCTGTATATTGACATTTTCAATTGAATATTAAAAATTGAAAATAAAATCAATATATTCATCAAGTATAATGCTACTCGAGTTTGACATATTAAAATCACCAACATAAGTTGGGGGACAACCACATGAGTCCAATTCTATGTCAAATTGATTTATTTATTTTTGACGTTAAATTCTATGTCAAATTGATAATAGTGTTAAATACTTAAAATAAATTCTCTTCCTCTTATCTTCAACCATTTGATTTCTCAGGTAGCTGCAAAATTCAGAGCAAATGGAATAGGGACAGTTTGTGGGAGATTCTTTATTGGAACAGCAGAAAATATACCAGATTCTGAACTGATTGATACAACTGGTGCGGGGGATGCATTTATTGGAGCTATTATGTATGGTAGGTGCAGTCACTGACCTGATATAATTTTTTCTAAGCTTGTTACTCAAGACTTCAACTGGATATTTATGTTTGGTAGAAGTAGAACTATGTCACAAATTCTCAATGGTTTGAGATATATGATACTTGTTTGGGTGTTTTGCATGGCTGCAAGAAGTACATAATCAAAGAGTAAGCTTGGGAAGAGCTCAAATTTAGCCATCTAAAAGATAGTTTTGAAGTTACATAAATGACACGCGATCTCTGCATGTTTACAGTTCTTGGAAGTTTTTCTGGGTACAATGGACGTTTATAGTTTCAGGGTAATTGATTTTGCTCTGACTTGTTTTGTTTACAGCAATCTGCTCAAACATGGTACCCGAGAAAATGTTACCGTTTGCTGCTCAAGTGGTATGTTGCGCAAGACAAATCTATTCACAGCATTTCAAATTGAAGTAAGAAAATATAATATTGGATGCTTTTTTGTACTAATTTATATGCGATGACTTCAGGCAGCGGCCAAGTGTAGAGCTTTGGGAGCTCGAACCGGTCTTCCGCATCGAACAGATCCACATTTGGCATCCTTTCTATGCTAAAAGAGAGACAACTAGTATTTCTGTCAAGGAAGTTCAAGTCTGTTGTAGTGGTCATGTTTACTTTGTGGTTCTTTATTCATGTCTACTAAAATGTCCTGTAGTTTGTACTTTGTACAGAATTGTGTGTACAATAATATTTTTATAACAGGTAATAAATATTTCTTAAATGTGTTTACTTTTATATATTTTTGATAAAAGTGTTTACTTTTGTTTTGATTAGGACAATTTTCTTTTAATACACACTTTCGGAAATGCTTCTTATAGCGAAATAAAATTCGTGAAATTTACGCGAATTATGTGGCTGACTTAGAAACCTACTATACTCTTATCTTTCTCTGTTTTTTATGCATCTTCTTACTCCTCTCTTCTTTATACATCTCTTTCGTATTAAAAAATTTCTATTATTAAAAAAAACCAACAAACTATATAAAAAAATCACAAAATTTCTATTCAAAAAAAAAAAGACTATAAATATTAAATCATGCATATCACCATTGTTTAATGTTTCACAATATCATACTTTGAACCAAAATATATAGAACAAAAAATTATACTAGCTTACAACTTATTAATTTTTATTCCAATTCGTTTATATTATCTTACTTCAAAAAATTAAATATTAATTAAACATATTTTTTATGCATTTCATATTTATATGTTAGTTCAATTGGTAATTGTTCTGGATACACCAAAATAGTCTCACGTCGCTTGGTACTCGAGGCAAATGATAGTTTATATACAACACACACCTTTCAAACCAACCGAGACGCATTTTCTACAAATGACAAAATCGTAACGGGTCAACCCCAAAGCGAACAATCTTTCGAAGATGTGGACTTGAGGTCGGATCTGAACAGTAATTTTACCCAATACGACACACTCAATTAGTTTTGTACTTATTTTTGCCAAATAAAGTCAAAGTTGATTATTATAAAATTTAAGTATATAACTTAAAATAATATTTTATGTATAGTGAAAGACTTTAAATTATTAATAATAGACTATGATATAATATTAGCACTAATGTTTAAATTAATATGTGTACGAGAGACTTAGAATCATCAATAATAAACTCTAAACTAATATTTATATTAATATTTGTATGAATATATATAAAATTACTTGAAATTATTTATAAAATATTTATTTTTAAAAAAAAAAAAATTGGGCTAGGCTGGCCATACCATGCCTTGAATAGACACCAACGTTGAGTTTCAACAGTTTATTTTCAATAGCATCATGGAATTCAAAATTTCATCGTTTACATTTTACAAAACTGAATGAGAGTATTTGTTCATGGCAGAGTATACAGAGCAGCTTTTTGGGTCGGCAGGTTTTGTTGGCTTTGTAGTAGGGCGGCAATGGATTGATTAATAAGCTAAGAATTTATTTTAGAAATAAGAACTCTTTATGTTTATGGTAGTGGGGCGGCAAAATTGTTATAGAAATTGAATTAAATATATACTATAAAATAGAGTTCGTGTGAAATTCGCGAGATGTGCTTCGCGACATATAGCACTGCTCTTTTACCAGGGTCGGCCCAACATAAAATGAGGCCTAAAACAAACATTAATATGAAGCCTAACATAATTTATGATCCAACATAAAGTTCACTGTATTATGCGAAATATTTTTTAGTGAAATATAGTGCAAGAAAAACATGTAAAATTTATATGTTGTATCAAATTTTCTTTTTTGATTAAGTAGTCTAATGGCTAAAAATTCCACCCAAAGATGGAGAAGTAGGATGCCCGGGGTTCGAACCCCCGCCCCCTGCATACATAATACAATGTCCTACCAATTGAGCTAAGCTCACGGGACTATGTTGTATCAATTATATTTGGTAAAATGTAAAAAAAAATAAAAATTTATTACTTGTAGAAAATAAAATATACTATTAGAAAAAACTTCTTTTTATTTTTGGTGATTAGAAAAAACTTCTATAAGATGAACAAAATAAAAAATATATTTTTATTCTATAATATTTTTATTTAGAATTTCATTAATATTAATATTTTCTCATCATCAGAGTATATATCACGTCGTTTAAAATATATTATTTCGTCAATTTTATTAATATTAAAATATATTATTTCATTAATCTTTAACTTATTTGCTTCATTTTCATAATTTTTAGCTATTTAAAGTTATTTAAATTCCAATTTTAATATTTTGATGTTGTGTAAATTTTTAAAAAAAAAATTGTTAAGAACAAATTATTCAAAAATAAAAATCCAACTAAAATTTGTGGTTAAATTTTGTATTGTTTTTTTATATTATGATATAGGCTAGTAATAATTTTTGTTTGAAATGAATAATATTCTCTAAACAATTTATCTTTTTCAATAATTATAATTAACAATTGGAAGATTATGAAAAATAAGTGAAAAAACCAAGTAAATAATGGATAACAGGCATCCCTTGGATTTGAACCCGCATCCTCCCTTTCTCATTACAAGAGGGCGACCAACTGGACTAAACGGCTTAGTGTGTCTAATTCGGGGCCTAACTCTTTATATACAATTCACATAAATTTTTTTGGGGGGCCTAAATCCTATATAAAAAAAAGTATTTTTTGGTGGGTCTAAAGCCCTAGCTTGGGTGGCTTTACCCTTGGGCCGGCCCTGTCTTTTACTTTTGTTGCTTATTTCAAATGTGTATCAAACAAATGAAATGAAACAATAAAATAATGATATTCAGTTTCTTTTCATTTGTGCACCAAATGGCAAATAGATGATAGGATAAGTGTATATCATGTTACTATTTTTTTTTCCAATAGTGGTTAGAATTTTACCTTAAAGTGAATAAGTGAAGTGTTTAGAATTAGAACTCCAACTCTTGCGGATTTGGATCCTTTTCAATTTCTTTTTCATGTTTTCTCTTCTTTTTATAATCCAATGGCCGGTTAATTACAAAAAATAAGAAAACACTTAAGAAGAAAAAAAAAAGTGAATGAATGGTTAAGAGTATCACAACATGATTAACATGAGAGAAAAAATTGGAGAGGTATCCCAAATCCGACTTTTGCATATATAATATGATATCTCTATCAACTGAGCTAAGTTCACGTAGACGTCCCTATTCTATTCTTATCCAAATTTCTTTTTTATCTTATTATATATATATCGTCATATTTTGCGCATAAAGACAACCAAATTCTAACCATAATGGGAAAGTTTATAACTTTCCCATCTTAAATGCCACCTAACTCTTAGGCTTTGTTTGGATGATGAAAGAAAGTTAAAGGAAAGAAAGTGAGAGGAAAGATTGTTAAAGGAAAGAAAGTAAAAGGAAAATAAGTAGAAAGTGAGATGATTAATTGATTGTTTGGTTGAAATGAAAGTGGAAGGAAAGATAGATACATATTTTATTAAATGACTAAAATATCCTCTAATAAAAAGGTGCTACTTTATTAAATGAAAAATCTCTTAATAGGATGAAAACCTATTTTGTAATAAAAAATAAAATAAAATAAAATATCTCTTAATATATTCTTTACTTATATTTTACAGTAATATATTTGTATGTTACTACATTAGAATGCATTGAAATACTCAAAAAAAAAAGTCAAAAAAATAATGCAATAGATTGCTTTTGTGGTTGAGGGCTTTTATGTAATTTTACTCAAAATAAAGGATTCTTTGTGCTTTCCATCCAACATAGAGCGGAAACATATTTATTGTGGGACCCAGCTATTATAATCATTCCTTCCCTTTTTAAGGTGGTTCCAAACGAAGGAAAGATTGTCAATCCTTCCACTTTCCCTCCTTCCTCAATATTTCCTTCCACTTTCATGCGAAACAAACAGGCCATTAAAGAGTTCTAGCACCTATGTTTAAATTATAAAAAGTCAATATCAAAGGAAAACAAAGTTTTGTCTAACATGCATGTAATGAAGAAAAGAATGATTAATTTATGAGACCCACTAAAATTGCTTTCCTCAGTTGCAACAAAAAAAATTGCTTTCCTCATAGTTGAGAAGAAAAGTGATTGACTCAATAAAATGTTTGAAATAATGAAACACTGTTTTAAAGACCAAAACACCCTTGTTGTCATATTTTAATTGCAACATTAATTTAGTACTTGTGTGGTAATTGCCCTACATAAAACAAAAGACACTCGAGCAAAGCAAAGCAAGCATTGGGCCATCATTCAAAGAAATTTGATACGTACCATAGTGATCGCACTTTAGCGCCTCAAATATTTGATTTTTTTTTTACTTCTTTTCTTTGTATTTTATTCTTTAACATCGGTCCAATTTGGGATTTTTTAGTATGAAATTTCATCCTTTTTTTATCAATGCAAAATAAAAAAGGAAGACAAGGATGAAAGGAGTTACAGATAGAGAAATTGACTTTCTAGTTTCTAGAGTATCAGCTAAATAATACTCTTTTCATTTCTTTTTAAGTGTCCAAAAATATTTAACGTTTCTATTTAATTGTCCATTTAATATTTTAAAGGTACGATTTGTCAATTATACCTTTTTTCAATTACTCATATATTTTTCAATAAAACTAATTAATGCTATATGTTTGGAAAACTATTTTTTTTTGGTACATAACATATTAAATTTAGTTTTTTTTTTGTGTGCATAATATATTAAATTTATTGGAAAGAGAAAGTGTGTGAAAAAAAAATAGAATTTTATCGGTGAATTAAAATAGAGTATAATAGGAAGATAAAGTGCAAAATACACTTTTTTAATTTAGTGTTATTATTCAAAACGGACACTTATAAAGAAATGGATAGACTAATAATTTAATAGATAAGATGAAAAATATGAGATATTAGCCGATTTAGCGAGTCAATACAAAATATGCATTCAATTTAGCATAAGAGTTTCTATCATGTAAGTATGTGCCAACAAAACATTTTAATCTTTCAATATAAAAAAAACGGAATTTATAAATAATAGGAGCATAAAAATGAGCAGGTAGAATCCCTATCTTTATAAAAGTCAATGTTATATGAAAATATTATACACAAATGATATTTCCCAAATCAAGTTCTCAAGTAACCCGAAATGGGCATGGCCGCCCGTTTTGACAGCTCTATCTGCAACCCACAAAACATAGCACGAAACTTGGCATTAATATTAGTGTTATGACCAACTCTTCACAATATTAGTAATTCAACCACCAATCGAGTTTCTAGCAAGACCCCCAAAACCTGAACAACTAGGGTTACCAATTGAATCACCGTTAACATTAACTATATCCACATTATTTGGAGGGGTGCTAATAAACCGTTGTTCTACAAGAAGAGATAGAAGGAGAACCACAAAAAATTTATTTGTGAAATCATAATGGGGTAGGTTTTCGCTAAGATTTACTAGGGAGGATAACTAATGTTCGAGAAAGCTTCATCAGTTATAGATTTTCAAATAAACCAACATCCAATACGAAAAAGAGTATTTTGATTGTAGGCAGCTTCCCGTGCATAATAATCTCGTCATTCATTAATATATTTCATCGCTTATGATTGTTACCATGTCATGAAAAGGTACAATATATAATATTAAAACCACATGTATAACAAAGGTAACGTTTCATTTTTACCTTAACAAAACAACGTGTTTTATTTTTGGATAACATCTTAACAAAACAACATCCAAATGCATCAACATCGTGTTCCTTTTCTAACCAAATGAATAACAACCTTTATTTTATGAAAATAAAAATATTTTTAAAATTTGTATTGATTTTACTTGCTAATTATTTGTGCAAAGATCTAATTTTTAATAATAATATATTTGTCTTTCAAAAAAATTACGGTAATAAGAAAATGATAAACTATGAAGTAAACAAACCTAGTATACATTTTTAATAAATAATAAAATATTTAAAATAATTATTTTATTATTTTCAAAGATAAACTATGTCTTATTAACATATTATTTTATCCCAAACACAATAATTCACTTCAAAAAGTTCACATTTTCTTATAACATACCAGAATTAACACATAATTTATAAAATGAAAATAGAAAATGTTGAGCGAAAACTAAACAAATGGACAAACAACCATTTTAATCATGGCTTAATTACTAATTGAGTCCCTTGTCTTTAATTTAGTTCTCAATTTTGTTCTTTATCTTTTAAATGTCTCAATTTGGTCCCTTATTTTTTTGAAGTTCTCAATTTGGTCCCTCCTGTCAAATTTTTCACTATTACCATTAAATTTGGACACGTGTCATCTGTCCAAGTGTGCCACATGTCCAAAATTTTAAAGACAAGGGACCAAATTGAGAACCGCAGAAAAGATAAGGGACCAAATTGAGACCTGCAAAAAAGATAAGGAACCAAATTGAGACTTTTAAAAAATAAGGGACCAAATTGAAACGTTTAAAAGATAAGGGATCAAATTGAGAACTAAATTAAAGATAAGGGACCAAATGAGTAATTAAACTTTTAATCATTGAAGGTGTATTTGACTATCACATTCGTTTATAAAAATATCGAAATTACAATTACATCAATAAATATATTTTTTGTTAATTATCTTGATCTTCAAATATGTTTTTAAACGGTTAATTTAATCTATAAAATTCCTAACAAAAAACACACTAAAGATGTATTTGCAATTTCAATAACCATCGTCAATCGTGACAACATATTAAGCTTTCAACAACTAAAAATAATTTTTTTTATAAGCAACTAAAAGATGATTTGCCCCTAAATAAATTTGACTTTTTAGACCCAAAACCAAAATTGGGAAAATAAGAAAAAGAGAAAAAAAATAAAAAGGAAAAAAGAAAAAAGTAAAGGAAAATGACAAGAAACAATCACACACACGTTATATTGCACCAAGAACGCTCAAAACTCTTCAAACAATATATAAAAACCCACACAGCAGAACCAAACTCTGCTGCTACAATACTTTATGCTTCTAAAGTTTTGATCTTTTTCAAAAGGGTTTTCATTTCAACCTTCTCATTGTTTTATCCACATTATCGTTATTCACTTCATAACCAAATATTCTCTCTGCACCCTTTTGTTTTTTCTGCATTTGGAGTTGTTGTAAACCGCGTTTTTGTAAAATCTGTGCTCAAAAACTTGGTGGGCAAGTGCAAAAATCGTTCATTTTTGAGTGAGTAGTTGAGTAGCTGTTGTTGGTTGATTCAATTGCTTGCAAGCTCAGTTTTTTCATCAGATCTTTCTTAGATTATGGTATAGTATTCATTTCTCATTCATTTTGTTATTCATTTGGGTTTTGTTTTTTGGTCTTTGTTGAATCAATTTTAAGTCTTTTATTCACTTTTAGTCACGTGAAATTTTGTTGAAAATGGTTTGGTTTTTTTGGATAATGAGGTTGTGGTTTTCCTTGGATATGTTTTTTCATTGAAGTGATTAATGTTACAATGTTGTGGTTATGTTTTTTTTAATGAATGTTGCCCTAGGTTATTGCTAGCTGATTGTGTAGAAGTCAAGTCAAATTCTATAGTGATAGTGATTTTCATTTTGACAATGTTTTTTTTGGAGAAAAAGGATTTTTTGTGAAATTTTTATTTGTGAATGGTGTATTGTAACTTGTAAGTCTTTTGTTATAAATTAGTTATTGAAATCTGTTGATTTGTTTGTTGAAATTGGGCTGTGTTTGATTCGGTTTGTTGATTACAATGTCATAAATATGTCGGTATTATGTTATTGATTGATTTTAAATTTTTCGTTGACTTGGTATAAAAATCTGTTATTTAATTTGGTCCGAATTTGCAATTAACGAGAAATTGAATTTTCCATTTTCCCGCGTGTTTATGATTTTCGCGCTAGTTGTTTGATTATGCATAAATTTCATAGTGTAGGCTGCCGCTGCCATTCCTATAGTATGATCTTCATTTCTCTTTCATTTAGGTTTTGTTTTCTAGTCTTGGTTGAGTCAATTTTAAGTCTTCCATTCACTTATAGTGACGTGAAACTTGGTTGAAAATGGATTTTGTTTTTCATATTGATGCAAATGATTATGTTTTTAACTTAGAAGTGATTAATGTTACAATGCAGAGGTGACATTTTTTTATGAATGTTGCCCTTTGTTATTGCTAGCCGAAAGTGTTGAAGTCAAATTCTATAGTGATAGTGATTTTCATTTTAACAATGTTGTTTTTGAGAAAAAAGATTTTTGTGAATTTTTAAACTGCAAATGGTGTATTCTTTTGTTTTTAAATTGTTTATTGAAATCTGTTGATCTGTTTCTTGAAATTGGACCGTGTTGGATTCAGTTTGTTGATTACATTGTCATAAATATGTCGGTATTATGTTATTGATTGGTTTTTTATATTTTTCGTTGACTTAAGTGTAGAAATATTTGTTTTTAATTTGGTCTGAATTTGAAATTAACGAGAAATTGAACTTTCCATTTACCCGCGTGTTTATGAGTTTCGCGCCAGTTGTGTGATTATGCATAAATTTCATACCGTAGGCTGCCGCTGCCATTCCTATAGTCGGGACCCATGTTTGGGTGGAGGATTCTGAAGTAGCTTGGATAGATGGCGAGGTCTTGGAGCTTAATGGAGAAGAAATCAAAGTCCTTTGCACTTCAGGAAAGACGGTGAGTACATTTCGTAATAATATTTGCTAAATGTCAACTCAGAATTTAGAACTTTCTGTTGCTTTAAATTTTGTGAATTTTGTCCCCTTCATATGTCTCATTTGTAATATGCAGGTTGTTGTCAAAGCTTCCGATATTTTTCATAAAGATACCGAAGTTCCACCATGCGGAGTGGATGATATGACAAAGCTCGCATACCTGCACGAACCTGGAGTCCTAAATAATCTGAGATCAAGATATGATATCAATGAAATTTATGTACGCAGCTCGGTTCCCAACTCTAATAACATTATGCCTGTTGCGTGGCGGGAACGTCACCATTCAATCTTTATTTATTAGAAAAATCTTCACGTCTTCATGCTTTATTAACACTGCCATATTAACGTTTTGCTTCCAGACTTACACTGGGAGTATATTGATCGCTGTGAACCCTTTCGTAAAGCTTCCTCATTTATATGATAGCCATATGATGGCACAATATAAAGGTGCAGGTTTTGGCGAGTTAAGTCCACACCCCTTTGCTGTTGCAGACACAGCCTATAGGTAATTTTTATTTATGTCTTGTACATAGAGCATGCTATTAGGTTTCAAATTCTGATTATATAAATTAATCTGTATTTAGGCTCATGATAAATGAAGGAATCAGCCAGTCAATATTGGTTAGTGGTGAAAGTGGAGCCGGAAAAACAGAAAGTACTAAGTTACTCATGCGATATCTTGCTTACATGGGGGGGAGAGCCGCTGTCGCTGAAGGTAGAACTGTCGAGCAAAAAGTCCTCGAGGTGAGAGAATTATTATATCTTTATGAATTTAGTTTGGCAAGCTGATTTGACTACCATAAACTTTATTTATTTTCCGTTTTAAAAAAAAACTGTATTTATTTCGTTAATCTCAGTTAACATCTAAATTTCGTATAACCTTGACAAACTAATGTAGACCTTTCTTTCTTGATTTGCAGTCAAATCCTGTCCTAGAAGCCTTTGGCAATGCAAAGACTGTGAGGAACAATAATTCAAGGTGGAAAATAATAAGTGTTCTGCCTGTTACTATAGGACAAGTTTTTATGCCATACCATCTTATTGGTTTTATTTTCTCACCTGTGAACTTCTCTGCAGTCGTTTTGGTAAGTTTGTGGAGATTCAATTTGATAAAAAAGGAAGAATATCAGGCGCTGCTATCAGAACCTATCTGCTGGAAAGATCACGTGTTTGCCAGGTGTCAGATCCCGAGAGGAATTATCACTGTTTCTACATGCTCTGTGCTGCATCTCCAGAGGTAATGAGATCCTTTTGTTTATAATAATACGATTAATATAGGCAATAGTTTTGAAGTTCTTTATTGGTAAATTCATGCTTGGCATTGTGGGATTTCATGCTTTAACTTTTATATTTTTTTACAGGAAGTTAAGAAGTATAAATTAGGACATCCAAGAACATTTCATTATCTGAATCAATCAAGTTGCTATGAGTTGGAAGGAATCGATGAATCTAAAGAATATAATGCTATAAGGAGAGCAATGGATGTTGTTGGCATAAGTTCTGAGGAGCAGGTATTTTATTCGGAGTTTCTTTAGTATCACGATTAGTTTCTTCAATTATGGTCTATGATTCAATGCTTTGTTTTTCGATTTATCAAACCTATCTCCAGGATGCAATATTTCAAGTTGTTGCTGCAATTTTGCATCTTGGGAACATTGAATTTGTGAAAGGGGAGGAGTTTGATTCATCTATGCCCAAAGATGAAAAATCCCGGTTCCACCTACAGACTGCAGCTGAGCTTTTTATGTGAGCAAAAATTGAACATTTGCACAGTTTCAAGTTTTACATTTTATATCTTTTCCACCTTGACTAATTTTTTTTATTCAGGTGTGATGCAAAGGCACTTGAAGATTCTCTTTGCAAACGTGTAATTGTTACTCGCGATGAAACAATTACCAAATGGCTGGATCCAGAAGCTGCCGCACTCAGTCGGGATGCTTTGGCTAAGATTGTATACACAAGATTGTTTGACTGGTAAGTCTGTGAACTTATTGGTCAGATACAAGGTTTTAAATAGCAGTCCCGGTCGTGGTTGTGTTAAGGATTTCGCGATTTTGGCAGTTACAGATGCCGTGTCATGGATTGCGGTCGTCGCGTGGTGAATTAATCAATATTGCACAAATTTCAGTAAAATCAAGTTCTAAACTAAAAGCTGAAAGGAGAGAGCATTATGTAATTTATGTTCAGATTTGTACTAAAAATGTGTCTTTTATCCATCTTAATTGTTAAAAATGTAAAAATGGGTAAAAACGGTAACGGCTACTGCCGATACTGTTTTATTGCGGCGTTTTCTCGGTAACAGACCTTTTTTAAAACCTTGGTCAGATATCTATTTTCGAAACATGGAGGTACTGGCAAATTTGATCAATTTGCTTGTCGTATTAACATCTCATTTGTCATTCTTTTGCAGGTTGGTTGATACAATAAATAACTCCATTGGTCAAGATTCTGAGTCAAAATCCTTAATTGGAGTGCTGGATATTTATGGTTTTGAGAGTTTCAAAACCAACAGGTGTGTGACCGGTACACCTTTTGTCGTGTAATTAGCACGGATCAGTCTTTTGAAGTGACTAGTTACTCAAATAAACTTGCAGATTGTTACATAGCCCTTTGCTGATGTCAATTTTGTTTATTATCCCTGATTATTGTCATGTGTGCTTTGCAGTTTTGAGCAATTTTGTATTAATTTGACCAATGAAAAGCTTCAGCAACATTTTAATCAGGTTTGTTTGTGAAAGATATATATCTTTCACCTTATAATTGCTTGCATATTTGAAACATACAATAACACCACCTTTTTGATTATTCGACATGCTATTGTTGGGCTCAAATATTTTGTTTTACAGCATGTTTTCAAAATGGAGCAAGAGGAATACAAAAAAGAAGAAATTGATTGGAGTTACATCGAATTTGTGGATAATCAAGATATTCTGGATCTGATTGAAAAGGTTTTTCTTTATAAATCTGCTATCCTTAAGTTGATTAGCTTTATCTTTCGTTGCATGGTTTTATATAAGATATTCATTCCCGCTAAATATTATGTATTAAATGTGGATGGCTGTAGATCAAAGTGTCATTAATGAATTTATTATTTATCATTTGAAATATTTTTAACTTTTAAATTGTTTTGCATTCATTTTCAGAAACCTGGTGGCATTATTTCGCTTTTGGACGAAGCTTGGTACATTTTGTTCTGATAATCCATATATCCGTTTTAATTATTTCTATGAATGCTCAGTATGCTGTATGTGTTTGTGTTATGCAGTATGTTTCCTAGATCAACACATGAAACTTTTTCCCAAAAGCTGTATCAGACCTTCAAAGATCATAAAAGGTTTAGCAAGCCCAAATTATCACCTACTGACTTCACAATTTGCCATTATGCCGGTGATGTAAGTTGATAAAATTGCAATTTTAGTTTTGAAATATAATAAATAGGATAAATATATGACATAATATATGTCAAGAATGCTAGATTTGATATAATTTTTTTTTGTAGGTCACTTATCAAACTGAGTTCTTCCTTGACAAGAACAAAGATTATGTTATTGCGGAACATGAGGCACTTCTTTATGCTTCTAAATGTCCCTTTGTATCTGGCTTGTTTCCCCCTTCACCCGAGGAAACTTCCAAACAATCAAAGTTCTCTTCAATAGGTTCCAGATTTAAGGTATTTTTATTCATAAAAGAAAATAACTACTTTGTCTTTCTTGTTTAATATTTGGGATTGTAAAAATTCTTCATATGTTCTGCATTGCAGCAACAATTGCAATCTTTACTTGAAACTCTAAGTTCCACTGAGCCACACTACATTCGATGTGTGAAACCCAATAATCTTCTTAAGCCAGCAATTTTTGAGAATAAAAATGTTTTGGTGCAACTGCGCTGTGGGGTAAGACTGCTACCGTTTTTTTTTTCTTCCAGTTTTGCTTAACATATACTTCATGTTGTAAGTGAAGGTCGACCAAAGATTATGCAAGTTTCTTATTAGGATAGTTCATCTGGTTGTAGGGAGTTATGGAGGCAATTAGGATTAGCTGTGCCGGGTATCCCACTAGAAAAGCCTTTGATGAATTTGTGGATCGATTTGGCCTTCTTGCTCCTGATGCACTAAATGGAAGGTATCTATATTGTTCTTCCTTCTTATCAGGAATGTTCGTTGTTATCTAAAAATGTTTACTTATTTCATATTTTAAATGTCAGTTCTGATGAGGTCACTGCTTGCAAGAGGATCCTAAAGAATGTTCAGCTTGAAGGTTATCAGGTAACTATTACCATTTCATTCGGTAATTGCAGATTGGCCGGACATATTATATTTTTCTAATTAGTTTTATTGGTATTGCCACAGATTGGTAAAACAAAGGTGTTTCTCCGAGCTGGTCAAATGGCAGAACTAGATACCCGTAGAAGTGAGATCTTAGGAAAGTCAGCAAGTATTATTCAGAGGAAAGTTCGTTCATATTTGGCACGTCGAAGTTTCATTTTGCTTCGTTTGTCAGCTGTGCAGATTCAAGCTGCATGCAGAGGTCTCTGCTCATTGATTCTTAAGATATTAGCTCACAGGATGAATTTGGAGAATTATGTATAATTTTGAAGTCTGATGGCTTGCTTTGTACTGATTGCAGGACAACTTGCTCGGCAAGTTTTCGAGGGATTGCAACGGGAGGCTTCTAGTCTTCTTATTCAGAGGTATTTCCGCATGCATATTGCTAGGAAGGTGTATAAAGAATTGTATGCCTCTGCTGTCTCTATCCAAACTGGTATGCGGGTGATGGCTGCTAGGCATGAACTACACTTTAGAAGGAGGACCAATGCAGCAATTGTCATTCAGGTAGGGGATATTTTGAAGAGCCTATATAATACAGTTAAAACATTTTTTTACTGTTATTATTGTTCATACAGCATATACAAAATTGTTATTGCGGAACTTGGTTTATTTGTTTTGGCTTAAAAAACTTTTACAAATCTGATGAATTTGTGTCTTGCAGAGCCACTACAGGAAATACTTGGCACGACTTTATTTCACAAAATTAAAGAAAGCAGCAATTGCAACACAATGTGCATGGAGAGGAAAAGTTGCCAGGCGAGAACTGCGGAAACTCAAGATGGTAAACACCTTTTTGTAACCTGTTAATCCTTTGAAGCTGTCAATGAATATATACTTTTAGTAAAATTGTGCAGCTATACATTTGGACTGTGAAAACCTACTGCAGCTATACTCCTCCAGCAAGAAGTCTTTCTAGCGTACATATATTATGTTCTAATATCTCTTGGTTTCTTAGTAGCTACTACCTATAGGCTATATTTTCATCATCAGTTTCTCCTTTAGTCCATGACTGTATGCCTGTAATAATACTCCAGCCTAAATTGATTCACATATATGTGATACTTTTGACCTCTACTAGATGATTACATTATTCAAAATAGATACTTTATGAATTTTCCTACCTCAAACTACAATGTTATAAAAGTAGTACTGCAGAATAAAATCAAATATCACGCCTACTTGGTATATGTTGTCAATGCTTTTCTGGTTCATATCTGCGAGCCAATGTTTTTTGTTTCAAACTATTAGACCGTACGATTAATTGACTGTGCATTGACGATTGAAGACCTTACATTAACATTTTTTTTTTGGTTGTAGGCTGCAAGAGAAACAGGGGCTCTCCAAGATGCCAAAAATAAGCTTGAAAAACAAGTTGAAGACCTTGCATTAAGGTTGCAGCTGGAAAAACGTTTAAGGGTAAACGACTTTGATTTTTCTAGTACTAACTGCTAACTGAAATCATTTAACCATGGTATACCGGAAAGTTTCAAGCAGAATTAATTAACCATTACAATTTCAGTAAAATATTTTAGTGGAATGACATTGATTTGTGTAATTGATAAAAGAGTTTTTTTTTGTCTGCTTTTCTGACAAATATGTAAGGAAGTGATAATATAAAATTTAGTATCTGACCTTGCAATAAACTTCTATAATATTAAATATAGGTTGACATGGAAGAAGCAAAAGCAAAAGAAAATGAAAGATTAAAGTCAGCTTTGCAAGAGATGCAACATCAGTACAAAGAAACCAAATCACTTCTTGAAAAGGAGCGGGAGGCTACTAAAAGATTGGAGGAGAGAGTTCCTGTCATACAGGAGGTTCCAGTTGTTGACCATGATTTGATGGAGAAGCTACGGAGCGAAAATGAGAAACTCAAGGTGAGGTGGTTATGTGCTTAGATATTTGTGTTTTGTTTAAAGAAAGTATTAGTATATTGATGATATGCTTCGGATATTTTCTCATATAAGATTGATCGCCAAATTGTATTACTATTTACTAATATAATGCTTCTTGGAGTTTTTTTACAGAACTTAGTGAGTTCACTGGAAAAGAAAATTGATGAAACGGAAAAAAAGTATGAAGAAGAAAGCAAACTTAGCGAAGAAAGGTTGAAGCAAGCATTGGATGCAGAATCGAAAATAATCCAGCTGAAGACTGATATGCAAAGGTATTGTTCATGACTAAGCTTTGTTGATATCAGATAAAAGAGTTAACTTTGTAGTGCTAACTGTAATCATCCAGTTACAAGATCTCTGTCATGGTGACCATTTTTATTTCTTAATATCGATAGGCTTGAAGAGAAATTCACAGACGTGGAATTTGCAAATCAACTTCTTCAGAAACAATCTCTGTTAAACACACCTGTGAAAACAACAGCGGATCACCTCTCTTCCCCTGTATCTAAGGTAATTTATTTTATACCAGATAAATTATGTAGGTCCTCATTTTGTGTTATTGTGCATGCGTTGTTTGGAATATTGACATTTTCATATGCAGAAGTTGGAAAATGGCTACCATGTGGCAGAAGAACAGAATGACGTTGTAAGTACATTGTTTGCTACTATTTCTGCGTGACTTTTTTTATTGTGCTTAGTCTGGAATATGAAATGTTTTGTATTTCCAGGATACATATGTTACACCAGTGAAACAATATGTTACCGAATCTGACTCGAAGTTGAAGAGATCGTGCAGTGAACGACATTATGTATGTTCTTAAGCTTAAGAAGTTAATTATGATAGTTTTCATATTTTTTCATGCAAAGGCATCATTTGATTTTAAACTCTTGTTTCGCTGTAGGGGAGTTTTGATTCACTTGTCAACTGTGTTAGTAAAAATATTGGGTTCAATCATGGAAAGCCTGTTGCTGCATTTACCATATACAAATGTCTTCTCCACTGGAAATCATTTGAAGCTGAAAAATCTAGTGTATTTGATCGCCTTATCCAGATGATTGGTTCTGCAATCGAGGTGACTTTCCTAATCTATTCTGCACTATACTCTATGGAACATGATAGTATCTGGAAAAAGCTTTGGAAAAAAATTATACTTACAACAAAACCATTTAATTATGAGACACCCCATGTAAATTGTCCCATTAATTATGACAAATTAAATTGTATTTCATGTTAAACATGTCAAAATGTTAGACAATGAATTATTTTGTGGCTCCTGAAATGATAGATGATAATCAATATTTAATTATTCATATTGCTTTTGTGGTATAATAAAGAAAAAAGTATAGAACACTTGCCCAAAATAATTTATTGCGATTCTTCAATCATACTCTCTTTTTACCTCGCAGGATCAAGATGACAATGATCTTATGGCCTATTGGCTGTCAAATACATCAGCATTGTTGTTTTTACTTGAACAAAGCTTGAAATCTGGGAGTTCAACAAATGCAGCCTCGGTTGGAAAACCACCTAATCCAACATCCCTCTTTGGAAGAATGACTATGGTAATAAATATTTATATTTTCTAATTTCCATTAAGCACCTGCAGTTCAAAATTGAAATATTCCATTTAATTCATTTCAAGGGTAAATTGCAGGGTTTTCGTTCATCCCCTTCTTCTGCCAACCTCGCTGCCCCCTCATCGGTGGTTGTACGCAAGGTAGAGGCTAAGTACCCTGCTTTGCTTTTCAAGCAGCAGCTCACAGCCTATTTGGAGAAAATATATGGCATCGTTCGAGATAACTTGACGAAGGAGATAACATCGGTTCTTGCATTATGTATCCAGGTGCGTTGAAATCTAGTTGGAAACTATAGAAGCAAACATTGTCTCATCCGATACAGTTCTCTTTGTATGTTAATGTTGTCATATACATTTTTCCAATCTGGAGATATTTTCTAGAAACATACTTCAAAATGGATTGAGACTACATATTATGTTCCTTATGTGAACCTCATTGATGATTCACAGGCACCAAGAACATCAAAGGGAGCGTTACGCTCTGGCCGGTCCTTCGGTAAAGATTCCCCAATGGTTCACTGGCACAGTATTATTGAATCCCTCAACAACCTCCTCTGTACATTGAAAGAGAACTTTGTAAGGAGCTTTGTGAATATTAACATCCGAATATTATGCAATTACCTTTCTGTTAGCCTTCTCCATTCAATTTTTAAAATTGCTGAAAGAAGATAACAAACTTTTGTGTTTCAGGTGCCTCCGGTTCTTATCCGAAAGATCTTCAGTCAAACATTCTCATTTATTAATGTGCAACTCTTCAATAGGTAAGTGATTTATACATACACGCTTTAACATAGAAGACATTTTGTTGTATCATAATGTTTTTATCGTATTAATGTGGAATATTTAACATTTTTTCCTCTAAAATGATTACTAGTCTACTAGTTCGTCCCGGTTGCTGCACATTCAGCAATGGAGAATATGTGAAAGCTGGATTAGCTGAATTAGAGCTATGGTGCTGCCAAGCAAAGGAGGAGGTAATTTGTTTTCACTTTTACCGTATTGTGTTGATCTCGAGTTAGAACATATGTTAATGTTTTTAATAAAAGCTCCAAAATAATTTCTGTAAGTTTGCAGTATGCAGGATCGTCTTGGGATGAGCTCAAGCACATAAGACAGGCTGTTGGATTCTTGGTAAGCGCTTCTCGTTTTTGATAATGTAACCTTATTTTGATAATCAATGTTGATTCTTGAACAAGATAACAAGTAGATTTATTATGTTTTCGTTTCTTGTTTTAAATGAAATAATCAAAATCCAATCTTTTGTTTTACTACATTGTTTAACTTTTGTGATTTAATGTAACAGGTTATTCATCAGAAGTATAGGATTTCCTACGATGAAATCGTTAATGATTTATGCCCTGTAAGTCTTTATCCATCTCAAACTCAACATGCGTCTCTCATTCATACTCTCGCCATTATACTCTAACAACGCTAATCTTGTCATCAGATATTTTTTATCTCATCGTTACCCTGGTTTTGCTTCTACAGATCTTGAGTGTCCAGCAGCTATGTAAAATATGCACACTTTACTGGGACGATAACTACAATACACAAAGCGTATCACCACATGTAAGTTTGTGTCTATAATTTCTCTAATCACAGCAGAAGGTATCTTTGAAATGGAAAATGCTTGATTGATGCATTTAAATCTTCCTTCAGGTCCTCGCAAGCATGAGGATGGACTTGGACACCAATAATCCCCCGAGCGATTCTTTCTTGTTGGATGACAGTTCCAGGTGAGGATGCTTAGTAGTACGCGTTTTGAGCTTTAATAGAACCATGCAGTGGTGAAAATCATCTTGATACCTTCCAATATAATGGAAGAGAATTGATATAGTGAAATTCTTGGTCAACAATTAAAAAAAACGATTTTCATATTTAATAATTTGGAGATTAATTTTTAAAGATTTTTTTTTTTATAAAAAAAAAGTAGAAACTATTGTGTTTGTTTACCATAATGAAAACCATTTTTAAAAAATATATGTTATAAAAATATATTTCTAGAGAAGCCATTCAAAACAAACATCTTCTCATTTGAAGCAGTTTTTAGATGTTTTTTCTTTAGTCTCTTTTTATTTATTTATTTGTTTATTTAGGAATGAAAAGTTCTAAAAGTGATTTTTTCATAAAAAAAGCTATAACAAACGGACCCTTAGACACTACACAATAGGCCTATGTTATTTGTTAATAATATGGTTTTGTTTTTTTTACAGCATTCCCTTCTCAGTGGAAGACCTCTCTGCCTCACTACAAGAAAAGGACTTCTCAGACATGAAAGCAGCAGATGAACTTCTTGAGAATCCAGCCTTCCAATTTCTAAATGAGTAATTACTCATTTGATTGTGCCATTTGGTACTTGTAAATGTCCTTTTACATTTACTCTCTTACATTATTTTTTTCCTTTAGAAAAATATAGTGTATTTTTTGGCCATATCCCTGCAATCCTTCATCATGATGCTGCTGCTTCAGCTGTATAGTATTCTTTTGTTAGCATTCAACTATAACTTTTCCATTATTAATATGGGGAGGGATTGTTTGGGATTAATGAGCTTGCCTTGTAAATTTACAGGTATGAAAAATTATATAGCAATGAAAAACAGGAGTTTGAACTCATCTGATATTTTCTTTCACCAGCATGTTTATCTCATAATTGATTCCCCTAGAAAGTATTTTTTAATGCTTTTTAATGTAATGAATTTTTTAGACTAAACTAAATAAAATGATAAATTGTCATGAAACTTGAGGTTCTAATTCCTTAATTATTTTTATACATAGCAATAAACTCAATTTTATTTGTACAAAAACTATTAAAAACCGCTGCCGTCCAGATTTATCCATCAGAGTGAGAAAAATCATAGTTTTTTTTTTCCTTTATGAATCTATCCATTCAGATGCCAGAAAAAATTGTTTTTTCCCGTCCTGGTTGACAAATCTAGAGGTGCAAGTTGGGCTTTATTACTTGGAGTCCCACATCGGAAGTCATGAATTGGTGTAAGGGTTTATATAGGATTGAAATTGGACAATCCTCTTGTTTGAACCATGATTTTTAGGTGGAGAGGTTCAATCCGTATCAAAGGGGTGTCGCTTTTAATACAATACAACAGTAGAATTAAAAGTAACTTAAATTTTTCCTTTTTCCCTTGAAAACTTTCTAACCAAAATTAGTTTAGTTAGGCCACAGGAAACATGACTTTTATTCATGCTGACAACTGAACCTAAAGTTAATGAAAGGAACTTATTTTTGACATAGAATTCAATAATAAAAATCTGCCTCTGATGGACACATACAAAATACTACAAATAATTTCTCAAGATTTGAAACATTTTTTGGCCAACCCATTTGAAATTCACATGGTACAAGCCCTAATAGCCTTACCCCAAAAAAAGGGTTTGGGACCAAGCTACTATATCCTAATGGACCACTCTATAGTCTAAATTTCCAGCCAGCCATTACAACTGTAATATTACTACTATTTGATTTGATAATGTCACAGTCAGAATGATAATAATAAGAATAGACAAAAATTGAAATAAATTATGGATTTGGTGTTTGGATTTGTATAATGTTTTGGACTGGATCAAGGCCCAATCTACTCAAGATATGTGGCCCAACACGTAAAGGATCCACAATTGACTACACCAATCCCACCGTATTCGGCCACACACATGATCAAATCACGTGATCAAATCACCAGACCCTATGATAACAATAAGACAACAATCTAATTTTTGTGCCGGATTATATATTACCTGTTATCTATGAAAAGGCCTCAATGTAGGTTAAACTTCGATGCTAATCTAAAACTCTTACTGATTTGAACGTTGAAGTCATTACATTTACAAATCTATCGATCCAAATAACTTTGATTTTTATCCGTCGCATCCAAATAACTTTGACCGTCGTCTTTAGGTCCACTCCGGATCAGATAAGGTTTGGTGGCAAGAAAACGAGTAAGGAAATTTGTTCCAGGTTAGACTTAGTATGATTTTGGCCCATGCTGTGTGTGTGTGGATGTATTACTTCACGAGGTTCACCTGAATTTCTCATAAATCGTTGGTCCATTCCAAGTGCTACAAGGTCCTCACCCTATGCCTAGGCTATTAAATATAACTATTTCATAATCCTAATATCCTTGTCAGTATAGCTAGTTGAGGAAATTCTCTTGGCATTCACATCTTGGTCATAATTTTCAATGTATAGTATTATTGTACACAAACAATGATCTGGCACATTTGGATTTAATTCACTTTAATTTTCGTCAATGTTAAATAATATTTGATTGGTTGACCGTGTGGCTTAAGGCAGTTACGTTGGCGATAAGTCTTAAAGAGGTGGTTTACGGTGGCAAGAATATTTGCAAAATAGGTTAACACTTTGACGCTCAAGTTAATATGTGATTAAGTTGGAGTGAAAGTGAAAACGGAATGAATCATATTGTGGCACGAAAACCTTTGCGCTTATAGAGCGGTTATAACTATCAGCATGAGATGTGGAGGACAGTTGAGATCAATTTAGCGAGTACATGAGGGGCGAGGGCTTCCAAGTATTCGGCATAAGTAAACTTGTGTCGTAATGACGAAGTGGCGTGACGTAGGATTGAAGTTGTTTGTATTGGGTCTTGGTCAAGCCGGAAATAGTTTTGTTCCTAATTTTCCATGCCACTAGCATGTTTGGATTTATTTATTTTTGAGCTTATATATGCAAAACAACTTATACAAATAAATAAATTTTTATGTCTTTTTTATAATAAGTTTGTTAAGGTATTTTATAAAATAATAACTTATAAAGATCCAATTTTTACTAGCGAAACTTATAAATTCAAAATAATAATTTATTTATTTGCATAAACTATATTTCATAAACTAAAAACTAAGCTAATTCAAATAGATCATATGTCTCCCTCTCTTGACTTATGCTTTTAAAGAGATATTTTGTTCTTATACATTTTGCATTGGAAACGTTTTCTTCCTTTTTGATTGTTTGTTTATGGTTTGTACAAACTGACTTTTAAGCTTGTACTAGTGTTTGTAGGTGCTCTTTTGTGTTTTAAAGTTTTCTATTTTTCAATTGGGATACCATAATCTCACTATAAATTTTTCAAATAAAAAAATTGATCGTGTTTTTGGTTAAATATATATATTTTTTAATAGATATTACTATTTTTTCTGTCCCTAATTATAAAATATATTTTTTTTTTTACAATATTACTTATTTCATATATAGGACAAAATGTTAGAAATAATATAAAACCATTGATGTGGTCAATCCTAACAGCTTAAGCTTTTGGGATAATCGGTTATTTGATATGGTATCAGAGCCTCTATGACTAAGTGGTCTAGAGTTCGATCCCCGCTCTCCTTACTTTCTAATTAAAAGTGGAATTTAAGCATATGGTAGGTGGACCTATGCATTATCCACGCTTCAAGTCCATGTGGGCTCTTGCGTGAGGGGGCGTGTTAGAAATAATATAAAACCATTGATGTGGCCAATCCTAACAGCTTAAGCTTTTGGGATAATCGATTATTTAACACAAAAGAATTATGATAAAATTTCTCCATCTATTTGGATTTTGGACCATCTAACATGTATAGAAGCTTCCACAAGTGGAGCTGCATATAGCAAATCACAAAATGTAAGTATGAAAATGACGGTGACTGTATTATATTATCTATATCTACTATATCTTACAATGGGATTAATTCTCCTCTTTATCATCTAATTTTGAACTTTGTTTATTTATCAATATAATTATTCCTTTTTAAATTTTTAAAAATAAATATCAAATATATACTATGATTCATATTTTATTGTTTATTTAAAATTTTACAATGTCAAATATTCATGTTTCGTATGAAAATTACAGAAATTCCATGAGCAAAAAAATTATGTAAAAGTTTGGTATTTATCATTTTTCCTCAACAATTTTAATGTATAATAAAAGAAACTCTTTCCGTCTCAAATTTTTTAAATCTTTTTAGAGTTTTGTACATGAATTAAAAAAATAATAAATATTAATAAATTAAATCAATTTTATTCTTACTTTATTAAGAAAAAAAGTTTATTTAATGGATATTTAGTTTTTTTTTTTTGATAAAGGTATATTTAGTTTTTTTTTTGGTTTTCACCACCAGTTGAATCTGGTTCGGGGGTCAATTTTGGCATCAAGTAATTTCAGCCCCCTCTTAATCGCAAATATCATTAATTGTACATTAATTTTAAAAAAAAATATAAATTTTGAATTGGAGAGAGTAAAAGACAAGATAAATTAATAACCATGGGCCAAGACCCATAATAATTGAGTAAGTATGGCTATGCTACAGAAGCCCACATGAATTTGAGCAATGCATGATAAATGCTAATTAGTGTGATTAGTCAAAATGATGCCACTATAATCTTCCAAAGCTATCACTATCATGAAATTCCTTGTCACAAGAGATGCAATCTATTTTCTTGGCTTTGTCTTACTTGTAATATTAATGAATTTATATAATGAAATAATTCCAAGTTGGTCATTTTCAATTTTCACATGGCTCCAAATATGAGACCCCAACCACGACTTTCTAATTTAGATTTAAATAATCTATCCCTATCATAAATATAAATATACACATGTCATAGTTGCACAAAAATTTGTGGCTTAGGCTTAAGGAAATAAAACGAAGATAATGAACATGTTCTCATTTTTTTTCAGTATGACAGTTCGAGTGGGAATGGAAGAAAGACTATGCACTATTTAGTGTAAATTATTTTACACATATATCCAATCATATTTACTAGTTAATATTCATGATGAAGGGGAGACTTAATTAACACAACATGATTAGTTAATTTAAATTAAACCTAAGCTATTAATTTAAATTAATTTTGATATGTCAAATGTTATTAATTATGCACTTTTTATGATAAAATTATTGTTTTAACCAAAATCACTCTTATATAAAATAATTGCACAAGTTTTTATTTATTTTTTGAAAAATCACTCTCATATACAAGTATAGGTTTTACAAATAATAAATTGATCTAGTAGTCATCGATCAATTAGTGGATTTTTTTTTTGTCTTTTAAAAAAATTAGGGTCATGCTAAATAGTGCCCCCGGGGCATTTGCGGGGGTACTTGTTAAGCATACCTAAAAAGGAAATTAGAAATCTAATGATTAATTAGAAATTTCATCTTAAAAATGAATAAGTAGAGTATCAGAATTTGAAACTCTACACTTACATATATAATATGACGTCTTTACCAACTGAGTTAAACTAACAAGAACACGATCCATATTTTATATTATCCAAATTAGTGTGGCCCGTACTTAAGAAGTATATTTTGTGTGATATATTATAGATAAAAGATTAGTGTCTCGTGAGCTTAGCTCAATTGATATGACATTGCATTATATATACAGAGGACCAGAGTTTGAATCTTAGTCATCCTACTTATCCACCTTAAGAGTGAAATTTCTGGCTATTGGACAAAAGCAAAATAGTTAATGCATTAATTTTGTATTAATTATCTTAATTTAATTATTCCATTAACAATGGATATTTTTCCCACAAATACACTCACACCCCTCAGGAAGTGGTTATGGTATATAAGTTTTTTCTTTATGTATCATGCATAAATAATGAAAATTGCTTAATGCACCCTGCAACTACTTAGTGCATCTCCCAGATTTTTAACGCACCCCCCAAATTTCTTGTGCACCCCCTTATTTCTTGTGCACTCACTATAAATATGGGGGGTGCGCTAGAAATCTGAAAGATGCGCTAAGCAATCTTAAGTATTTATACATGGTATATAAACATAAGCATGACTTATGCACCATAACATGTGTCACACCCTCATGAGTTGAAATGGAAAAGTATTTTTTATTGAAATCCATATGCATGCTATAGTCAACTTAAAAGCAAAGATTGTATTTTTGTTGTTGTTGTTGTTGTTGTTGTTGACAAGATTAAAAATTTAGATTGTTGATGATTAGTCAAACTACATACCTACTTCACATGTAATTAGTTTATGATTAATTATTCCAATTTGTAAATTAAGCTTCCTTTCCATGTGGTCTCATGTGTTTCACCGGAGAGTCCACATCTCTTCCTAGTGGTATGGTAGTATCTTCTTAAATATAACTATATATAGTCAAACAAGTATCACAAGAAATAGTTAATAATATTTCATCAAAAAATTAAAGTTAATAATATATCATCATAAGCATCTAATCCATCAACCATGTTCTTCATTTTATTTTGGTAAACGGCCGGTCATGTTCTAAGTATATTCAATTAATTTCTTTCTTCCTAACTATCTTAAGACATGTACAATTATTACTATTTTTATACTAAAATAATATATTGACATTTATTTTAAATTCGTTATATATCTTTGCCGTTATGGTAGTTAGTAGTTATTAATTTTTTTTTTGTGGTAGGTAGTTAGTAGTTAATAGTAAGCACTACATTTATATATAAATAGTGAGTGAATAAGTGGTAGTATGTAATTAATAATATTGTAATGCTAGTGATTATATATATTTTGACTCAAATAATGCTACTAATTATAGTATCCCTTATATAATGCACTTAATCAATTTGAACAAATCAAGTAGCTGCAGCAACCTTTCTAACTTCAAATTCATATGAACTTGATTAATTTGTCGTTGTGTGCAAAGTGAATCATGAATAAATAATTTGCATGTAATTAAAATAGATTATACAAATGTTCTCTATAAATTGTTGGTTTACATACGCTAATGTACATGTACCATTTGTCAGAAAAACAAAGATGATCGATGACTACTTATGTTTGACCGTTGAATTATCATACCGGAACATTTATGAAGAAAGATTTGAACTTATCTCCCAAAATCACCAAAGATGGAACTAATCAAGTATTATTTTTAATTAATTAATTAATTCATGGATTTATTCTTGGTTTTTTTTTTTTTATTTTGAGGAAATTCATGGACGTTTTATAGGAGACAATAATATAATATGGATTAATTTATTTTTCACATGTATCCGGTAAAATTACTATGTAAACATTTGAAAAAATATTTTAAAAACAAACATATAATAAAAATAATAATACTATTTCCGTCACTAAGTATAAGATCCCTTTGAAAAAAATATGGAGATTAAGCAAATTGATTATAGTATTATAATATATTTGATCGGATGTATCTGATTTTTTTTACATTGCATGACAAATTCAAAATTAATTTCATAGATTATTTGAATTTTCTCAAATCAATTGTAGGTATTGTCACATTTGTAAATATCAAATTGTTTTATACTATTAACTTGGATGTTGTGAACTTGTTCACATATTCATCCTTTTTAATTTTTAGCGAATTTAAATATGTAAGATTCTCAATTGTTATACTCTATTGATTTGACATCCACAAATGTTAAAAAATTAAAATTGCAATGAAAATAAAAGGTAGGGCTCTAATTTCACTATACAACATAAAGTACTGAAAAGGATCCTCTCTCGACTTGCTATTAAGTGCAGAGTAATTCTGCCACCACAAAGTTAGTATTTGTTATCACTTATGTTGATTTGTGAGGGTTTTTGGACTCCACAAAACCCATATTTTCTTGTATGAATTGAAGAAGACAAGGAAGTCCCATACTCGACTAAAATGAGTTGATATCCTATTTTGTACATTTGTGTAAATATCTCTAACAAATATTAATCATCTATCAAGAACATAAATTTATATACTCCCTCCAATTTTAAATATAAGATACAAAACAAAAAAAATTAAAAGTCTTAAATATGAGCAAAAGTTACAACATTTATTATAAACATATAATGATTATACTGTTTTGTGAGGTTTCCAACATAACTTTACTCTATTCTGTCAATCTATGCAACTATTAATGTCATAAACAAATCTAAATAATATACTTTATCCATTTTCTTAAAGAGTGTGCTTTTTTTATTTTTACTTACATATACAAGACTAGAGGGAGTATATATAACCACCAATGATTTTTAGCTAAAATTTATACTTTTTTTATCCTGCTTGAGTCTGTTAAAACATAAATCGACAAAGCAAAATAACTTCATATATGACTACTTTAGTTCATTTAACCATATCCCCACCACCACACATTTGATAAACTTTGGTTGAGAGGATGGTTGCGAACAAATATGATTTATGCCGCTTTGAGGAAGAAGATTCATTATAAGTCTCATCATTGAGTATTAAAATCATTTAAAATTATATTATAAAAAAATAAAACAACTTTATGCATTGGGGAAGAGAACCCATACGGGCTTCCCCAATGTTAATATCGTTCAGAGAAACAACTTTCAATAAAAATAATTAAGGAATACCTTCATATTTTGAGGGCTAGGTTTAGTTTTGAGAACCCATACCAGCTCTATCACTGACATTATCGTTAG
This sequence comes from Trifolium repens, assembly GCA_030408175.1. Taxonomy (NCBI): domain Eukaryota; kingdom Viridiplantae; phylum Streptophyta; class Magnoliopsida; order Fabales; family Fabaceae; genus Trifolium; species Trifolium repens. The sequence continues at coordinate 48,822,085 of CP125848.1, forward strand.
AAAAAAATTATCAACCAAAAAAAATCTAGCAAAATACATAAATATATATAATCATTAATGATTTTTAGCTAAAATAAACTTGTTTTATTCTGCATGAATCCGTTAAAACATAAATCGACAAAGCAAAATAATTACATATGACCGCCTTTAGTTTATCTAACCATATCCCCCTCCCCCACCACCACATCTCATATGCATGATGGAAAGGATGGTCACCGATAATAAGAAGAAAAATCACTACAAGTTCGATCTCCAAGTATGAAAGTCATGTAAAAAAATTAACAACAGATATGGTTTTATACATTTTCAGAGAAGAGAACTAACTATAAGTTCCACCATCGAGTATAAAAAATCAAGCAAAACCCCCCAACTTGTGATGCTTTAGGTTTACACCTTGGGATGCCATTCCCCAATGTTAATATCGTTTAGAAAAACAATTTTTAGCAAAATAAATAAGGAAAAACCCTCATCTCGAGAGGGGTTAGGTTTACTTCTAAGAACCCATACAAGCTCCACCATCGACAATATTGTTAGAATTTTTTGCAACGAAAACAAATCTAGCGAAAACCCCAACCTATGATGGGTCATGTTTACGCCTAGGAAAGTAAACTTATTACATCTATATTCCACCACCGATAACAAATTAAGGTAATAGCTTTGATTCACGACAGACCTAGTTTACGCCCCGTAGAGGAGAACTTACTAAAAGTTCCACCACCAATGAAAGACTATGTTTACTCTCGGCTAATTGGCCTCGGACCCTCTAACCATACTAAAGTATGCTAACATACTATTCTCATACATTGACATTATTTTCGGCACCATGAATATTATCACAACCAACCGATTCTCCTCCGAGCTCTCTCGCTCAATTGAGCAAAAATCTTAGCAAGCCTATTCGATATAAAATGCACCACTTATACTAATTAACCAAAAGATTAACATTAATTATTATCGTAAAATCTTTCATCATTGTTCATAACAGATATATAATCACTCTACACAGGATCCATATTTTCTGCTGTAACTGTTTCACGCAGTTTTCAATCGGGACCATTAATATTATATCGGACGGATATGATTAAAAACTATATTTTTATATCAAAATAATGTCAGCCGCCGATTTTAGATCGAACAGCCCAATTAACACATGTTGAGGTTTGCCCTAATCGAACTAATGTTTCTTAAGAGTCAACTCACCAAAAAATTTCTTTGAAAATGAATTCTAAAATTAAGTACATGAAAAGTGGCAAAGGATATATACGTGGAACATGCATGAATCTTCTAGCACCTAAAGCGCCCACGTAGACATATTAAACTTTAAAATACTCATCCTTCTCGAAACAATATGCCTGGGCATTTGAATTGAATTATTTCGACGTTCTATCCTTCACTCCACTATTTCTTTCTGACACCAAAGAATTTTCTAGGGAAACAAAATGTAGTAGCAATATAAAATTCATTTTTCTACGTGCCCGAGTAGAGTATATGAACCAAACCAGTGCTCAAAATGCGTACTCTTACTAATGAGTTTGTAATCAGTGCAGGTAGTACAATGATCGATCGATATTTAATGTGGAATCACATGTTTCGGTTAGTGATTCACCTAACTGCCAAGAATTTGTTAAGCTTAATTACTCATTTACATGCTCCTAACTAGTAGGATTATTTAGTCCTAAATTGATTTGTTTATGTAAAGTTAGGTCAACAAGTTCTTGTATACGTGGTATATTTATTCGGTCACTAATATTAGTAACAAAATAAGTTTTTTTTTTTTTTTTTTACAATAGAAAATTTAAATCATTTCATTAATCAAACAACTTTCAATATACAACAAAAAATCCACTCAAAATCATTACGACTAACTAAGGAATATACGGCTATTGCTAAGTGGTGAGTAACAAAATAAGTTAGTCTTTACTTTCTCCATCTATAATATTCGATTATTTTAGAATTTGACACATAAATTAAGAAATAATAAGTTTTGATAAATTATATCTTTTTTTATCTTTAATTTATTAAGATTGTTTAACATTCATTTAATGAATGTTTATAATTTGTAAGAGTAAAAATGATAAAACGTCATTAATTTGTACCTAAGTTTTCTAAAAGAACCATAGTTTTGAACAAAAATAAAATACTACCGTAAAACACTACAAGAATCAGTGGCAGAGGCAGGGAAAATTAATTGGCTGGACCGTTAAAAAATTATAACATATAAATTAAATATGAAAATTATATTGTATATAACAATTGAAGTTATAATAAGTACAAGTTGATCATTCGAGATAAAATACCATCAAATTGCTCATGTAAAAAAAATAAAATTGGTCATTGAAAAATTAAACTGCACACTATAAGATAATATTTATTGTACCTTACAGAATAATCAATAATATTTTTTTTGATAAAAGAAGAGCGTCTAAACATCAGAAAACAAAACAAGCTTCATCCATGCCCATCATTTACCTATGATTAACTTTGAATTAATATTTACAAAAATTGATCATCGAAAAATTTGATATGATAAAAGAAAAAATATTAAAAATGCGGACCACCATGTTAAGCTCAAATATTAAAAGAAAAGCTCATATGAAATTGTGTGTGGAGAACGTGAGGATTTTGCTATAACCATGGCATGAAAATTGAGAAAGGTTTCTAAGGGGCGGCACCTAGGATATAGTAAGGATTTATTTATTTATAGATAAAAATTAATCGCATCTTAAGGTAAGAAATCTTAAAAATTAGAGCAAAATATGCCACATGCGAAGCCGCGGTCGTGCCAAGTGCAGTGCTCCTAACAACATAATGCAGTGACTAATATTTCAAGATGATGTCTTCAAAGTGTAAAATTTACGAGAACTACTACTAATAATTGAGTATTAGTGTATAAAATTTTCTCTTGTACTTCTTTCGCATTCATAAAAAAAATCGTCATTGTTCTAATTCTACCAATAATTATTTGATTTATTTTTTAATAGAGAATGTTAGATAAATGTGAAAAATATTTATTAAAGTATATATACTATTCAATTATTTAAGTATTAAATTTTTTATATCATTAAATGCTATATTTCTATTTTTATGTAGCTTATTATATGTTTTTAAGACACAAATTAACATCACCCTTTTTTAATTTATCGGTGACCCCCTCTTGCATTTTTTCCGGTCCTCGAAAATCTCTTCCTTTGTTTCTATTTATGTCATGTGTATTCATATTCATACTATAGTGGTCTCATATTTCATTTTGTTGTTTATAAAAAATTGATGTTTTACACGTGACAAAGCTCTAATTGGGAATTGCTGTGCCCAATGCACCAACTGAACTTAACCGTTGGGAAAGTCGAAGTTAATTCAATTTTATAAAATTAATTTGTAAGGCGAGAAGTACCACTCTCTATAAATTATAAGGAAAATGCTAAACAGTACCCCGGACACTAGTTAAGCTTATTAATATAGAAGTTTTGTCTTAAAATATGTGCATTTAATGCCTTGAATATGCAAAAAATTATTATGTCATCTTTAATTTTGTCTTTTATTTCCTCTTTTGTCATGCTTAACAAGTGCCCCGGGGGCACTATTTAACATTTGCCTTATAATTAACTCTTGTGTTTTATTTTTATATATTTTTAATTTTTATACAAAAGTTAGGTCTTATCTATTAAATCTTGGTTTTTTCAATACACCTCCTCACGTTTGCGCAATATTGAATTTGGTATGTGGATACCAATTTAAAATTGATAGTTTAGACTTAACTCAATCTACAATTGTAAGGTGAGGGTGCCGCTCTTTATAAATTATAATTAAATCTTATCTTCAATTAATGTGGGACTTGATTTTTCCAATAAAAATAAACTAAGAAATTAGTTGGTACTTGATCGTTCGGTGTAAATGATTCATGCAGTTTTACATAGCAAATATTGCAGCCATATGAAAAAATTTCTAAAGGTATTAATTAATCCAATAAATTTGGCCAGTTTATTCATAATTTGATCTTACTCATTCATTTCTAAACGAACAATCGTAAATAATTTGATCACCCACATTTAACTTAAGAACAACCATACAAGTGCATCAACATCTTTACTAAAACTTTAAGACATTAAGTTTATGAGTCATCTTGTTTATCAAATGCTCAATCTCCACTTTTTCGAAGTTTCATCCAAATATTTGTACTATCATTGTTGTTACACTCAGCGAGACACACTGTCTAACCACCTTTGTTTGGAAGACTTTTGACACAAGAAGCTGGTTGAACCCTTCGTCGGATCATAGACTCTGATACCAATGTTGGGTCACGAGGGGGAAATTACGAGATCATCCACATTGGGCTTAAGATCAACCATACAAGTGAGTTAAACACCACATCTTTATCCAAACTTTAAGGCATTGAATTTATGAGTTATCTCTTTTATAAATTGTCCTCAACTTTTTCAAGCAATGTGAGACTTAACCTACCTCACATTTGCCACAACAGTCTCCCCCTCAAGTATGAGTCATTTGATTCATTTTTGCTCACCCTTAAGCAAATTTGTTTTTCATCCAAACACTTGCACCGTCGTTACTACTGCACTCAACAGGACACGCGTCTAACCACTTTTGTTGGTAAGACTTTCGACACAAGGAGTCGATCAGACCTTTATTCAAATCATCATCTCTGATACCACTGTTGGGTCATGAGGAGGCAGCCGAGAATCATTCGTATTTGGCTTACGAGCAATCATACAAGTGAGTTGGACACTACAACTTTACCCAAAATCTTAAGTCATTTGATTTATGGGTCATCTTATTTATAAATTGTTCAACATCTACTTTTTGAAACAATACGTGACTTAACTCACCTCATGTACACTTATCTCATGTACACTTGTCACAACAATCAAATCCGCTTCAAAAATTAATTAAAATTTAGTTGTTAACTTCTAATTTTAGAAAACGACGGAGATATTTTATATTTAGATCAGAGTGATCAGAAGACCAATAAATAAAAAATAATTTGAATTACTATGATATAAGTACGAAATTTTCATTACTGTTAGCGATGACTAATTTATGTTGAGAATATATGGGGGCACAATAGATAAGTTCTCCTAGTCCAACTGAATTCTTTCCATATACAGAAGCTAGAAATTGTACCCTTAACTACATGCTTAAAAGGTCACAAACTCTTAATACTTGGACCAATTTTATTAATGTTGCAATTTATCCAATAATCAAACTCAAATTATCTCAATCATATACTTCTTACGTTTTATTATAAATACTTTATTAGTGTTTTTTATACTTAAAATAAATAAGTTATTAGTTTTTTCGACAGAAAAAATAAATCATGAGTTATTAAATTAAATAGAATGAAGTCTACAATCATTTTTGGGTCAAAAATATGCTTTCTAATGTTAATAAAAGAATAAATCATATTATTATTATTATTATTTGGGTTCTAAAATCACATAATTATTAAGAATATACTTAATTAATTTTCAACAATATGATTCCATCTCGTCATGGTTTGCATGACAAAAATCCCAACCAATAATAAATTATTAATATTTTAATACCATCATATTTACTATAAGATTTTGTTTCATTATCTAGCATATCCAAACACATGCCAGAAAATATTCCGTCCGAAGAAAAGTTGGTATAATTTGTCACTACAACACTAATGAAAGTTTATAGTTTGTCACATGAGTGATATGATGATTAAAATTAAGAACAACAAAGTAATTAAGCAAATTTGGGGAAAACGAAGATCTTCTAAAATCTTTTTAAGGTTCTTATTATGACCACATAGATTTGATTTGTATATTTTATTTTTCATAACGGTTATGGTGCTATGCCATGTGAATATGTGACTCAATTATCAATAGACTGCATTCCCCTCGCAACATAGAAATTAGACGTGACTTAATTCTCCCTTATCTCACCGTCCGTTTACTTGTTTGGGACTGCAGTGTTTAATTTATTCAAAACTATAGTATGAATTAAGTAACTACAATCTATAATTGTGGATGGAAAATGTTTAGGGTATGTGTTTGAGCGAATTTTTCGATATATATTTTATTTAATGTATATTGGTATATTTGTTCATTTGGATAATTGTGACAGATTTATAAATACTGTTTTTTTAATGGCAAAAATTAAATAGTGTACATAACTCTCTTGTACTTCTGTCGCATTCATAAATAATGTTTATTAATATTTCTATATTAAATACTATTTGTGGACTTATTAGAATTGTACACATCAGCAATGTATCGGTACATATCCAAATAAGAAGTGTATAAGAGTGTTCACCATGTGTTTGTCATGTATTTGTAGTTGATTTTCTCTTCTCTTTGAAAGGAGGAGTCAGATCTTTTCATGGTAGTGGTTTTAAGGTGCTCTTGTTTTTTACGTTAGTGTGCGTTTTGCTTTTCTTGGGTTTTTGACATGATTGCCACCTTTTGAAATGAATATTCCAAATATGCCACACTTTCAAAAAAAGTTCCCCAAATGCCACACTTTGCTATCAGCCTTTGACCAAAAAATTTCCCCTATTCAGTGGCGACACTCTATAGCATTTTCAAATTTTTTTCGTCTCTTATGATAGGTGCGGAATTATGTGCAATTCCTTGTCTTTTTTGTTTTTTTGGTCTTTCTCGAAACTCTCTTCTAACCATAAACCTCTTCTAACTCTAACCCTTCTAACCCTCTTCTAAATCCCAAATAAAAAAAATTGTTATAAAATTATAAAAAAAATATTTTAAAATTAATAAATACTTAAAATCATTAAAACTGACGAAAAAATTAAAAACTCTTATTTATTTAATATTTAATTATTTAGTAGAATAACACTCAACATTTGGAGAATACAATTTTAACAAATAAAAAAGAAGAAAAATAACTAGTGTTGAGTAGATGAATCCTCAACATTTGGACATTTGCTACGATTATGACCCGGTTGTCCACATAACTCACATTTTTATTGGTTTTTTGGTAAAATCGTCCATTTCTGTCCTTATTCGTGTACTGCTTGGACAACCTCTTTTGGTTCGTCGCATCTCTTCATTTGCATATAGTTTTATCCCTTGAAAAGAGGGCCAAAAAGCTTCGTTGCGAATAACTCGAAAAGGTTCGTTGTAAACGTTGAATACTGTAGAAACTTAATTGGTACACTTCAGAGATATAAACTTGGAGGTTTTGATGAACACAAGAACATGCAGCAATGACATGTGAACAAGGTAGATGTAAAGCTTGAACATGCATCAACTTGGTATAGTTTTCTTTTATTTGGGGTTTAAAAGAGGGTTAGGGTTGGAGAGGGTTATGATTAGAAGAAGATTTTGAGAAAGACAAAAAAAAAACAAAAAAGACAAGGAATTGCACAGAATTTCGTGCCCGTCATAAGAGACAAAAAATTTGAAAATGTTATAAGTGTCGCCACACCATGTGGCACCACTGAATAGGGGAAAATTTTCGGTCAAAGGGTGATAGCAAAGTGTGATATTTAGAGAATTTTTTTTTTAAAGTGTGGAATATTGGGAATTTACATTCCAAAAGGTGATAGTTTTGTCAAAAAGCCCGATAATGTATTGAATTTGGGCAATGAGTCCCACAACAATGGGTCATGAACTAAAATTGTGGCATTTTAATAATTTTATTTTCAAAAGGTGGCAATTTAAGAAAAATCTCGTTTTTAATATATACAACAACTTCCTCAAATAAACAGTGTTGTGGTCGCCTCCTAATGACCGAACTTATAGATCCAGAGTTTCCAATCGAACTTCTTCCACTTGTTGAGCTTGCCATTTCTGGTGGGTAACTTAATTTTGGAAGTGAGATAATGTGATGAGATGAGATGAAGAAGAAGATTGGGAAGAATGATTAATCCTAATTTGTTGGGTGAAATTTAAGAAGACAAAATACACAATCACCTAATTTTCTGAGTTAGAGTATTCCATTTAACTCTCCACAGTGCCACATGTACAGAAGTTAACGATTTCAGAAAAAAAGAATGAACTGAAAGAACCATATTGACCGACAGAGATATCAATAAAGGACCAAAATGAATCTTATTTTCTTTAAGGGACCAGCTTTTAATTGGGACACAGTCTGTGAAGTGAGTTTTAGAACCTTGAATAAAAAATTGACTAGTGCACCAGTGCTTGTGATACCTGACCCAACTAAGAAAATAAATGACCTATTTTCATGGCATTATTAATTACTTATTTTTCAATTCGAAATATCCTTTAATTAATTTTAGTATGGCAATGATGATTGCATAAATAAATGATAAAAAATAATTTAGTAAAAATATCGTTTTCTCTCATTCTTTTATATATACTCCCTCCGTCCCTTTTTATAAGAGTTAGTTTGACAAAAAATTTGTTCATTTTTATAAGACCATTTTACAATTATCAATGATATTAATTATTCTTTTTCTAAACTTACCATTATTTTCTTTGCATAGTTTTTTTAATAGCATTAAATTCTTTTTTGTTTGATACAAAGCACTACAACTAATGGTAAAAGAAACATGTAAAATCAATATAATTTTTCAATCAATTTAATACTAAAACTCACTTTCTTAATACATGTGTTTTGTCAAATTAGCTCTTATAAATAGAGACGAAGAGAGTATTTTTTAAAATATGTGAAATGATCAAATGAATGATTCATTGTGGAACAAAATAAGAAACAATTCCAATTATATGAAATGGTCAAACAACCTTATTTTGAACATTTTTTTTTAGCTAAAGTGACAATTATTTTGGAACATATGTGTAGTTGATTATGATTTATTTAATTTTTTTTTGAAATTCTTCAATGTTGAAATTAATGTTGTGAATCTTTTAAAATTAACTACTTTTCAAGAGGTTTCAATTCGGTAATAGTACAAAATTGAGTTTATAGCTTGAAAGAACCATTCAAATTTTACGATATAGTCATAAAATTTCATTAGAGTCGATCACATCTATTAAGATAATTTTCTCTTTTCCAAATTATATTTTCTTAGATATACTTATATTTGAGAGAGAAATCTCAAACTTTATTTCACAAGATCATACTTCTAATGTTGGGACCCTTTGTATATCATCAACCGAACCTAACCCTAGTTTTTTCTTAGATATTATATGTCATGCTTGTTTCCTTATCGATCAAACCAAAAACAATATATAGCTAAAATGGAAGATTTATATTCCTAGTTGATGACTTAGGAGAAATTTGTGGGCATTAGAAGAACCTACCTAACAATGTGTGATGAAAATGAGGAAAAAATATATATAAATGAAAGGAAATGACAGATATCAAATTGGCTCAAAATTCTCTCAATCTATACAGCTAGATATATTGTTGGAAACTTCAAAGCCTACGTCGCCAATTGATACACTATTTTTTACTTGAACACCTTAATTGTTAGTTAAAAAAAAAAAAAACATTTTTGCGTATCTTCGGAGTATTCTTTAAGCATTAGTTTTTATTTAAAAAAATGATTTATTTAAAAAATAAAATATTTTAATTTTCAATGCACTAACTTCACACATTTTTATAAAAATTTACCAAAAACTTATTATTTTAAGTGTTTAAAGAGTGTCCCGGAAATATTCGTTAGCATTTAATTTGCACATAGGTTCCATATGAATTATAAGTAGGAATGTTAAATTGTACATGTAATTAAGAGATATCCTCGTGAGGAATGCTTATTTTTAGGGGTTTGCAAAAAAGAACCGTTGGAATCCGCATAGACGGAAATATGAAGAAAAAAATTCCTCGAATTGATGAATGAAAATGGAGGATGTGGGGAATTTCGGTGGCGGCAAAATGTAGAACCGAAAAATACTATTCTTCACCGCCGCCTTATTGACATCTCTATCTAAAAGGTTAACAATTTTAATTAATTCTAATTTAATGAAAAATTTTGATATAATTTTTTATGTTAACTTCAATATGGTAAAATCTTTCTGAGTTCACAATTATTTATTCTTTATTTATTTAACACAAGATAAAATACTAAAAAAGAATTACTATTTATTTTTTTGAATGAAAAATATAAAATAAAGAACAGGTACACTAAAAGAGTGCACACTAAAAGTGAGTATAAAAAATACCGCGCCCCAAAATAAAGAGAAAATATAAAGAACTCATAGATAAATAACTCTTAAGACGCCCTTGACTAGATTGAGAGAGCCACCAATTTTCAAAATATCTGATGATCAAAAACAGAAAAAGAAGAAATCAAGAAGAAACAACAAAAGTAGTCCTACCACACAAATATGACAATATAAATACAATTTCTCATACTTATAAGCCCTCCAAAATACTTTAGTAAAAGCAGAAATAAGAAAGGGGTTAGAAGATACCTTTAGCCCCCAACAATTATAATTCAATTTAAAATTACATGTGTAACCTTTTTTATAATATCAAAAACAAATATATTGAAGGAAAAAATGAAAAAAGTAGAATGAGTACAAAACTCACCATTCGGAGAAAAGTATATAAGGGGCATTCGATCCAGTTAGCTAAACAAAGAAAGATGATAAGAAACAATCAATTAAACAAATAAACCAATCAAAAAAATACAATGCCCCCTTTCTTTCTTGCTAAAATGAGAGTTGAATTTAATAGTTTCTACTATACATATCATTTACAGGTAAATTTATTAATGAGACAGTTGTATTTATTGGCTTCCACTTGGATATTAACCTAGTTTTCCGAATTTTCTTGTATTCTTTTCTCTAATATATTTGAGAGTTAGTTTATTTGTAGGATAAGTAAAAAAGTACCAATATAATTCGAATATCTTTCTCATTAACCACAAAAGCCTTTGACAAAAAAATAATGTGGTTTTTAGCCTCCCAAATTTTTAAAATGGTTGTGTGCCTAGTTATTAGTCAATCTCACATCCTAAAATGATATTATTTATATATTTATTTTATTCCAAATTCAAAAATTGAAAATTAAATTTTAACAAGTTGACATGCATATTTTCCACCAAAATTAAATATCAAGTTTATTTAATTTAATAGCAATAACAAACATCCCCCTTGTGCATTTGCAAGGGACAAAATATATAAACAAAAACTTTATTGGTGTCACACACCTTACTCGGTTCTCAAAACCTTCTCCACCTCCTAACTTCGTTCCACTCACTCAGAAATTTCTTAGGAGCAAAACAAAGAGATAATACTTGGAAGTGGGACTCATCACTTTATAATTAAATATATAAACTAAAAATCGTACTAATTGGCACCGCCATATATATAGCCATATTCCAATGCAAATGGGTTAACTTTTTGCTAAGGAATTTGGCAATTGAGATTTCAGCAATCCAAAGTCAAGAGACTTCTATGAAATACGAACACATACATCAAACACGATACAAACACTAATATACCAACACCAATAATAATTTGGAAAAATAATACAATTCAATATAATAATAATTGTCGATATCGTGTCAGTGTTGGACATTAACATATGTCTAATACTGAAATACACTTAATTCGATGAGTGTCCATACTTTATAGATTTTTTTTTATATATATACATCAATGATTTTGCCTTTTCTTGACTACGCGTGAACTTAGAACAACATTATATTAATTCTACTTTACATGAAAACCATAGTTTAATATTACTTAGCCACACTACTCGTTTTGTAACACTATATAAAGTTCATAGTATAATATACTAGTAAATTCATAAATATATTATTATTTCGAATAAAAAACGCGTTTAATTTAAATATTTATTATAGTAGAGATTATCATCACCGCCGACGATTGGAAGGTTATTAACTAGCTAATTCATTATTTATCATTTCTCTTAGAAACACTTCAATATTTATCATGAACGAAATTAAAGCCCTACCTAGCTAGGAAATATTAATTACTACGGTTTGAATGCACAAATTAAAAGAAAACGATGAAATACTCTACCAATAACATGTGACATATATGAATTCTTTAAGTATTTGATCTAGGATTCGATCTTTTCTCGATGCGTTTAGACAAATTTTTAATGAGAGAGATTAACCACTAAAATATATCACAGTTACTTCGACAAATTTGATTTACCAACAAAAAAATATACCATCTAATTTTAAATAGGATAAGAAAAACCGAGTCAACAAAAATTAATATATTTAGTTCTCGAAAGTATTAGATAAATGGAAAGAAAGATAGAAAGAAAGAAATATAAATTTGTTTGATTTTGATTAGACGGTTTTAATTTAATTGAAAATGGTGACTCTATATTGAAGAACAAAGCTAGTGGTGAGGGAGCTTAGGATAAGAAATAAAACACATATCACGTCCATATTTATATAATGCATATGAGATACGACTAGCCAGCTGAAAGAATCATATATGGTATTTATATATATAATCATGTCATATCTATTTTGGCTACATTTGCACTCTCACATCTCTTTGGTGTGTAGCCATTTGTAAGATTGTTTTTTGGAGCATTTGATAGTACTAACTGGGGCAAAGATTGGAATGATGGTGGCTAGCTAGCTCTAATATAATTCCATTCATTTTATTCCAAAGCATATTATTAATTAATTAATAATAATATATAGAAGAACTTTAAAGAAACGCCAAACTCGTAGCTTACAATCTTTTCATGAAAAGGAGAGACTCCTATGATGTTCAAGCCTCATGCACATGCTGCCCTCTCATACCCATCAAATTTTAACCATTTCTCAAAGTGGAGTTGTGGGGTATTCCATGATTTTCCCAAAAAAAGTTCTTCATATGCAGCCACAAACTTGTACTTGCATGTATCTGTCATATTGACATTTTTTTTTACTCAATCATATATATTGATTTCATAAAACTTAATTACATTAATTTTGTTCCTCATAGTTTGATTTATATGTTATTTTGGTCATTCTAATTTTTTTGGGGCCATTATAGTACCTTTATTTTAAAAATTAATTAGATATGGTCCTACCATCGATTTTCTTTCGCCTAAATCATATATAATCTCATTTTTTTATTTGCTAAATAAAGTATTGCTGATTTTGTGAGTTAAAAAAAACATTTAAGATTAGATGATGAATTTAAGATTAAATAATAATATCTTCTTCAAAATAATATAAAAAAATTTAAAATAAAAAAATTGATAATTTTTTTTTAAAAAAAAATTCGAAGAATGGGTACCAGAAGATGGAACACTCAAAATCCCAACAGATGAAAGATAACTATAAATTTCTTTTGTGGACTACTTTGGATGTACCGATTCTTTCTTATTTATTTATATATATCTATATATATTTACCATTCAGAAAAAAAATGAAAGATAAAGAGCATAAGTAGCTAAAATAAATTACACTATAGATAAAGTGATAAACGTACATTTAAAAGAGGAACTAAAAGAGAAATTTTTTGCATAAAAAAACACTTTATTCATTTTTAAAAAGTTGACTGCACTATTTATCCTGAACTAAAATCCTTAACTGAACTAAAATTTTCTCAAGAGCACTATTTAACATTTTTCTCAAGAGTGACTGAACTAAACGCCTAAAGTGACTGAACTAAAATCCTTAACTAATTCTCAAGAGCACTATTTAACATTTTTCTATTTAAAATTACGATTAACAAATGTAAAACTCTCGGATGCACCCTAACTTAAAAAATAATACACCCAAAACTATGATCATTAAATGAATAACTATAAATTAAAAGTAGTACATATAAAATTATTTCTTTTTAAAGTAAGAAACCAAACCTAATGCAAAAATGAATCATTTATAACACACTTAAAGTATCATACTTCAATCATTTCTCTCTACCTTCCACTTCCACGTAGAGCATAGTGGATTAAGCATATTATTAACTCCCATGTCCTTCCAATTAAAGTACATGAAAGTGAAATTATACGTGCCATTTACCTATAGTATAACTACTATATTATGCAGTAAATTAAAAAGGCAGTAATAGTCCAAAAGCTAACCTAAAATATCCAGTCTAGTTTGATTCTATATAGTACTGCGTGCACTATTTAATGTTTTTAATCATTCTGAAGATTGCCCGTCCGAACTAGTATATACTCACATGTTTGTTTTAGTTTTAAAAAAATAGATTTTTTTTTGTATTTTTAAAAAATGGATGTTATAAAATTGTTTTTTAAAATATTATAAGTTTTTTTATATTCGTTTTTTCTAAATTGAAACACTAATTTTGATATCATATAACACAAATATACATTATTGAAGAACAAAACATAGTCAAAATCACAATTTTTGAAAAAGTTGTATTTCAAAAAATGATTTTTATGAAAATCTATTTGAAATAGTTTCAAATTAAGTTATTTTTTTGAAATTTTGATATAAAAAAAAAATTCAATAAAATGATGAAATGCCTAAAATGACATTTTAAGAATAACTATTCAAACTAAATTTTCATTTGAAGCTTTTATAAAAAGTTTCTTTGTAAATTGTTTTTACACAAAATATGTAATACTATAAAAACTATTTAAAAAAAAAAACAAAACAAACGGGTCCAACATTTAATATAAGATACAATTTTTGTTATTGATAATTTATAAATTAACATAAAAAATTAATATTTGTATAAATTATTTTTTATAACCTTAAAAATAAATCAATTTGAACGAACTATTTATATAGATGTGACACAAATCTTCATATTTGATAATTTAATTTATTGATTCAACATGATGAAAATAAACTAGCTAGCTTGTACATAATTAAAAAATATATATTTTACTTGTGTATCATAGATTTTACATATATTGAATTAAAAAATGGTAGTATTTAGTAAAGTTTTTTTTTTTTTTTAACGGCAGTAGTTAATTAGTAAAGTATTTACCTATTTAGTACATTAAATATTAGCACTATTTAGTACATTAAATATTGTTGAGTCGGCGGTGTTCTCTTTGGGAAGTGATTCTTGGAATTGGTTACCGGACTCGGAGGGGATTTTTTCGGTCAAGTCATCTTATATTCTTCTCTCCTCGGAATTATTGACCGATTTAGTGGTTGATGGTGATCTTTTGGTGGCTTTGAATCATATTTGGGGGAGTCCGGCGCCTTCTAAAGTAATTGCTTTTTCTTGGCAATTACTTTATGACCGCGTTCCGACTAGAAGGAATCTTTAGTCCCGGGGATTGATGTTGGTGGATACCCCATGGGAATGCTTGGGTTGTGTTGGTAAAGTGGAGACTTCTCTTCATCTTTTTCTTCATTGTCCATGTGCCATGCGTGTTTGGTGTGAAGTTTTCAAATGGATTGGTGTGCAAATTGTTATTCCTCCTTCCCTTCATATGCTTCTTGAATTAATAAGGGGAGCCGCTAGGAATGCAAAGTTGCGGAATGGCTATATGTTGATTTGGCATACAACTCTTTGGTGTATTTGGAAGGCGAGGAATAACTCTATTTTCTCGACCAATACTTTCTTGCCAATGGTTATTGTGGACGAGGTAAAGGTGCTTAGTTGGAAGTGGAGCTTAGTTCGTTTGAAGACTTTGCCTTGCTTATTTTATGAGTGGTCATGGGACCCCGGAGATTGTTTCCTCCGTTAAGTAGTTTTATGTTTTTGGTAGTTTTTATTTTCTTGCATGTTGTATTGTTGGAGTTGTTTTGGTGGTGGTTGTACTCCATTGTTCTAGTTGTACTTTGTATTGTGCCTCTCTCTTACTTCTTGTATGGAGGAGTGCTTTTCTAATAAAGTTTGCCGATTCAAAAAAAAAAAATATTAGTACTACTTTATTCTCATAAGAAAAACAAAATATTTCTACTATACTTTTTTAAATATTTTTAATAAGATCATTAAGGACTTTGTTCAAATGCGGACCCAACTATTTGAAATAATGATTTAAAAAATGTGAAAGAAATCGGTTCATTGTTAGGGTTGGATCACGAGTTTTGAAAGAAGTTGTGATTACACTACTAATATTAACATATATTAACATGTTAGATAAAAAAGTTGTTTGAAATAGCTTATTTTTGAGTTTATGTAAAATAGTTTATGCAAATAAATAAGTTTTTGTGTATTTTTATAAATTTGTCTAGGTAATTTATGAAAAAATAATTTATGAAAAATACAATTTTCGCTAGTAAAAATTTATAAATTAATATAAAAACTTATTTATTTACATAAACTGTTTTGCATAAACTCAAAAATAAATTATTTTAAACGGGCTAGTTTGAAATAATGATTTAAAAAAAGGTGATATATGATTCTAATTATCAAAACACCACTAGAGTTCATGTTGAGGAGAGGGTTCCGATTACTAATCTTTATACTTCTATTGTACATTCTATTTTTGGTTTCAAGTAATGATTTGAATCATCTAACCCAAAATATTCTTGAGTTTTCACTCAAATGATTATATGTACTATTTTCCTTTATTATTGTACAGAAATATTATGCATTTGTCAATTTCAAACATCAATTTCTATCATATCACTTTAGGCGTTTTTTTCCCCTTATCTCAAAAATAAATTATGACATGTCTTTTTATTTTCTTTTATTATTTTAAGGTTTTCTCTCAAATTTTTGTTTTTTTATAGACAAAAAATAATTATAAGAAGTACAAGTTTACTAATTCCTTACAATTATTCACAAAATAGGAATTAAGGAGATTTATTATGTGGGAGAGTTGTTGTTTATGCTTCGATTCAACTTTGATTTGTTCAGGTGATGGAGTTGGATTATGTAGGATGTTATTGTGTCCTTCATTTTAATTGGTGTTGTTGGATTGTATATAGAATGTTATCGTGCCTTTGATTTAATTGGTGTTATTTTGTGGGGGTGATGTTATGCTACATTTATTTGTAGTTTTGTACTCTTTCTCGCTATTTGTATGTCTTATACTTATGGTTGAGTTATATAATATATTTGCCGATTCAAAAAAAAAAAGGAGATTTATTATGTTTGGTTAGATTGTAAAGCGGCTTAAAAAGTTAGTGAATAAGATTTTTGATCAATTTTTTAAATGAATTTCAGTTATTTTTATTATTTTTTATAGTTGGTCAATCTCTTAAATAAATTTTAGTTTTTTTTAAAAAATTCGGTATTCGATGACCAATTAATCCAAGTGATCAATCTTACTGCCCACTTGCAGGGAGCCATTTAAAACCAAAGTGTTTTTATTCTACATGAACTAACCCATCGAAATTGATATCAATAACAATCGAATATGAGATTTTGAGAGGAGCACACTTCAAGTTTTCAAGCTAACACCACTAAACTAATCCAAATGGATTATATTAAGATGGAGTGGAGAGAGAAAGTAGAGAGAGGGGGTCTGGAGAAAGGAGGGAGAAAAGGTGGTGGGTACGGGAAGGGCTTCGAAACACATCTCAAGGGCTACGTTCACAGATTAGACCAGGTTGCTACTTCCGTCTTCTTCACCAATTTCCCTGAGGAGGTTACAGCGGCGGACTTATGGCCTATGTTTGCCCACTATGGTCGTGTGGGCGAGGTATACATTCCTAGTAAACTAGACAAACAAGGGAGGAGATTTGGTTTTGTCAAGTTCAGAGATATTAGGGATGCTAAAGAGCTATTAGCAAGGATGAACGATCTATGGTGGGGAACCTTTAAGATTCGTGTGAATCTTTCACGTTTCGAGAAAGGTGCGCAGAAATCTGATAAGAAGCCGGTTACAACAGCGACGAGAGGTGAAGCACCAGGTACAAGTACTGTGTTTGATAATGTAGCTCTTGCTGGAAGATCATTCAAGGCGGCCCTAGTTGATAACCAAGATCGACAGAAGGGGGGGGACAAGGAACAGGCGGGTGGTGGTGTGGTTTGGGAAGTTGAGGTGGAAGTCGTTGCTCTTGCGAAACTTGGTGGCTCTTTTGTGGGATTCCTCTCGGAACAAAAAGAGATCAAGGACATTTAACACAAGTTTTTAATGGATGGTTATTCCAACATTAGGGTAACCCCATTAGGACATTTGAAGGTACTCTTATCTAGTACAGTGATAGGTGAAGTGAAAGAGGTGGTGGGTGCGGTGGGATGGTGTTGCATTTGGTTCGATCGTTTCGTGGAATGGTCACCGGAGTTGGTTTCTAATCAGAGGACTACGTGGCTGAGGTGTTTTGGTGTCCCACTACATGCTTGGGGACAAGCTATTTTCAGAACGTTGGGGTTCAAGTTTGGGACCTTTATTGAGGTTGATTCTGATACAAATCAAATGCTTAGGGGTGATTTGGCTAGAATCAAAATCACAACTGAGAAACTTTTGTTGATTGATTCCTCCGTGACTGTTTCGGTCCTAGGTAAACATTTTGAGATTTACGTGGTGGAAGAAGGTGCTGCGAGGGTGGTCAGTGATCGAATATGTTGCGATGGTTGTAAGGGGTGGCGTGGGGAAGGAACAAACAAGCAGTCGATTGATGGGGATACGGTGCTGCCGGTGGCGGTGGGTTTTTCCGAGGAAGGGAGTGATGGTGATTGGTCAGAGAATGGCCAGCTCCTGTTGGAAGTAGGGGAGCAGGTAGGTCGAAATCGAAATGATGGGAGTATGAGGGCTGAAGGTGAGCAGGAGTATGGTGTGTCAGAAAGAAATCCCAATTTTTTGGGAAATTCTTTGGTTTCTACGCCATCAAAAGTCAATATTGATATGGTGGATAGTTGTGAGTCTATTGTGGATGTTAACAGGGCTATTGTATTGGTGCCAGAAGAGACAAGTGGTTTGAAAGAGATTGTGCCAGCTGTTGTGGTGGATACTAGGTCACATGTTGCGGTGGAAGGTATGGGGCTTGTGGATGGGTCGGTTGATATTGGGCCTAAGCAGCTTTGTGGGCCTACTTCAAAACCTTGTATGTTGAGGACACGGGAGAGGGATATTCCGCTGGGAGTTATAAGGGGCGGTGTGTTTATTACTAATGGTGGGGAGGTGGAAAGTCAACAAATGGACCTTTTGCCAGTAGGCCCAGTGGACTCGTGTCCTGTCCAGGTGGCATCAAGAGGGAGCCTGAAGGTACCTACTACTAAAACAGCGATCTCTGAATGTGGAAAAGGTGTTGGAAATAAAAAAACTATTCATAGAGCACATCCTTATCTTCCCTGTAACAATTTCTTAAAAATCCAAGAACTTGCTCAAAAAAAGGGTGGTGCGATGCTGAGAAGGAAGATCAATAAAAGAAAATCTCAGAAGAATGGTGGGGAAAGCTCGACAGAATCTGACCCAATTCAAAGCCTAGGCATGGAGAATCAAGCTTGTCATCGTCAACATATTTGCGATTTGGAAGGAATAGGTCTTGAGGTTGTTCTGTCACAAAATGTTAGCATAGAAGAAGACTCAATTTGCTCTCAAGTTCCTTGTTCGCTGATAAATAGGGGAGGTGCATATGCTTTTGGTTTGGAGGAGGTGGTTCGTGAAGATTTGCCAGTCAGAACTATTTTACCTTTCATGCGTGGAGGGATGGTGGATAGGAATAGAGCTGAGGCTCACCATATAATTGACATTGAAGAAGATTTAGGAATAAAATTCAAAGGGGTGGGTGAAGAGGACGTTGACAGAATAATGAATTGTGAAGTCAGAGATAGAATTGAAAAGGAAGATTGGGAGCAACAGCAAGGTTATCAATGATAATATGCTCTTTCAACATTAGAGGGCTGGGGAGTAGGGTGAAGCGTCGGAGAATCAGAGACATTGTGAGGGACGAAAAAATTGATTTCTTGGCTCTTCAAGAGACGAAGATGGAGGTAATAACAGATGGGCTGGTGTTTAGCTTATGGGGTAATCGTGATTGCAGCTGGATCTTTCTTCCGGCAGTGGGAAATAGTGGAGGAATCCTATCAATTTGGAACAAGGTAGTTGCTAGCCTTGTTTTTAGCTTTATCGGGGATGGCTTTGTTGGTGTCTGCCTTAATCTTACTGCTGAGAATAAAAACTGTTTTATTGTGAATGTGTACGCCAAGTGTAATCGTAGTGATAAGAGGAGGTTATGGGGGGATATTAGGATGTCAAAGATGGGGTTTGGTGGAGGGTTGTGGTGTGTGGTGGGGGACTTTAACTCTGTAAGGGATGTTCATGAACGAAGGGGGGTCAATCAAAGCTCCTCTGCTGGTCGGTCGGGGGAGATGGAGGAATTTGATACTTTTTTGGGAGATTTGGAACAGGTTGATATACCTCTGAGTGGAAGATTGTTCACATGGTTTCATCCCAATGGTGTGGCCATGAGTAGACTGGATATGGTTCTCATCTCCGCTGATTGGTTTGATATTTGGGGTGAACCTAGTGTCCGTGTTTTAGCAAGAGACGTGGCGGATCATTGCCCCCTAGTCATGCGTTATAGTTCGGAAGATTGGGGTCCTAAACCGTTTCGGTTTAATAATTGTTTGCTCCAAAATAAGGAATTCACAAAGGTGATCACTCAAGCGTGGGGGGCTCAATATTTTGAGGGATGGATGAGATTCATACTAAAAGAACGGCTAAAAGGTCTTAAGGCGGTGGTTAAGGAGTGGAATACGGCAACATATGGTAGAGTGGAGGCAAAGAAGAAGCATCTGATAAAGGAGATTTCCGATTTAGATCTCAAGAGCGAGATTATCGGTCTTGAGGATGCTGAGGTAGGGAGTAGAAAGAAGCTTTTTGAGGAATTATGGGAGACTTTAAAATACATTGATGCGGTGATTTTCCAGAGATCTCGATCCCGTTGGTTGAGGGATGGTGACTATAACACTCGGTATTTTCATCATTGTATAAAGGCAAGGAAAAGGGTGAATAACTTCACAGTTTTGAGAACACCTACGGGGTGGGCTGAAGGGCCGAGACAGGTGCGGGAAGCGGCGGTGAATTATTTTACAAATCATTTTGCAAATGAGGGGTGGCAACGTCCGTCATTAGATGGAATTGATTTCCCACAGTTATCTCTGGAAAAGGTTGATATGTTGACGGCTATTTTTACCCTTGAAGAAATAACGGAGGTTGTGAGAAGTTGTGATGGAACCAAGAGTCCGGGCCCGGACGGGTTTAGTTTTGCCTTTATCAATGAATTTTGGGAATTGATGAGAATTGACATTCGGATATTGTTCGACCAATTTCATGCTAACGCATGCCTCCCGAAATGTCTCCTCTCCTATTTTTTAACCCTTATTCCAAAGATTTCCTCCCCGCAAGCTCTCGGAGATTTTAGGCCTATTTCACTAATTGGTTGCATTTATAAGTTGGTGGCGAAAGTCTTGGCGGCTCAGCTAGCCAAGGTGGTGGGTGAGTTAGTTCCTAACAACCAAACGGCTTTCATTAAAGGGCGTCAACTAGTGGAAGGTGTGGTGGTGGTAAACGAAGTTATAGATTATGCAAAAAGAGCGGGGAAGGAATGCTTGATCTTGAAAGTTGACTTTGAAAAGGCGTACGACTCGGTAGATTGGGGATTTCTTGACTACATGTTACAACGTTTTGGTTTTGGAGCTAAGTGGCGAGCTTGGATGAAAGCGTGTATTTGCTCCGGAAGCATGTCGGTTTTAGTTAATGGAAGTCCAACGGAAGAGATTAGTATCAAAGCGTGGTTTGAAACAAGGGGATCCGTTAGCTCCTCTCCTTTTTCTCTTGGTGGCGGAAGGGTTGTGTGCTCTTATGAGGAAAGCGGTGGAGCGTGGTCACTTTCAACCTTTCGTGGTGGGTAATGGAGGAATGCCGGTATCCATCCTTCAATACGCGGATGATACTTTGTACATTGGTGAGGCGTCGGTGGCTAATCTTTGGGCGCTTAAAGCGGTCCTTAGAGGCTTTGAATTGGCTTCGGGTTTGAAAGTTAACTTTTGGAAAAGTTGCCTTGTTGGTGTAAATGTGTCGGATGATTTCCTTGAGATGGCCTCCGGTTTTTTGAATTGCAAGATTGGTAGTACACCGTTTAAGTATTTGGGTCTCCCGGTGGGGGCAAATCCAAGACTCTTTTCTACTTGGGTGCCTATGTTGGATGCTTTGAAAAGGAGACTTAGCTCTTGGGGGAATAAATATATTAGCCTCGGTGGGCGGATTGTGATGATAAACGCGGTGTTGAATTCTATACCTATCTTCTATCTTTCCTACCTTAAAATGCCGGCTAAGGTATGGCGGGAGGTGATCAAGTTACAACGTAATTTCCTTTGGGGTGGCTTAGCACAAAGGAGAAAGATTTGTTGGGTGAAGTGGAGCGACATTTGTAAACCTAAGAGGGAGGGTGGCTTGGGGATTAGGGACATTCGGTTGGTTAATTTGAGCTTGTTGGCTAAATGGCGATGGAAATTATTAACGGATGACAATGAGATGTGGAAAAGTATTGTGGTGGCCAAGTATGGTGTAAACGCCGTGGGGAATGAGAGGTTGAAGGTGGATAATTTTGGGGTTAGAACTTCGTTATGGTGGCGCAATATTTGTCAGTTAGATGAGGGGAATGGTTGGTTTTGTCAGGTGGTGGTAAAAAAGGTGGGGAGGGGTAACTCAACTAATTTCTGGCAGGATGTGTGGGTAGGAAATCAGTCATTACAGCAGTGTTTTCCTCGTCTTTATGGTATTTACGTTCAACAAAACATTTTAATTCGAGACGCAGGGTTCTGGGCAAATGGTGTGTGGAGATGGGTGCTACAGTGGCGTAGGAACCTCTTTGTTTGGGAGGAAACACTTGTAGCAGACTTGCTGGAGGTTTTATCTTTGGTGGTTATTTCTAATCATGATGACAAATGGGTGTGGGTTCCGGACGGGGATGGTTTTTCGGTGAAATCTACGTACGTTTTTCTTGTGAATTTGATGCTGCCCCAGGTACAGAGATCTCCGTTGGAGCTGTTCTCCTTCAAGAATATTTGGAAATGCGGTGCTCCTTCCAAAGTGAGTGCACTCTCTTGGCAAGTGTTTCTAGACAGAGTTCCAACAAAAGTTAATCTTTATGCTAGAAACGTGATTCCAAATGATGAGGTAAGGTGTCTGTGGTGTCAAGTTGGAGCTGAAAATTCACAGCATCTCTTTTTACATTGTAGTTTTGCTGCGAATATTTGGTATGCTGTTATGCGTTGGTTAGGTGTTGTTGTTGTGCTTCCCCCAAATGTGATGCTGTCGTATGGTGGTTTAGTGGCATATGGTACGAATAAGAAACTTCGTAAAGGTTTCTCCTTGGTGTGGCTTACTTTTGTTTGGGCAATTTGGAAGTTTCGTAACGATCGAGTATTTAATAACATCATTGTTGGTGAATCAGTTGTAGTGGATTATATACAACGTACCTCTTGGAAATGGCATTTGAGTAAGAATGCAAAAGGCACATGTCTGTTGTATGAATGGGTTTGGGAGCCGGGTTTGTGTATGATGCATTGATGCTTGCGGATAGGGCTGTTTTGGGCGCTGCAATTTTGTTTGCTGGGTGTTGTTTTTGCTGTCTGTTTGCATGCTGCTGCGTGTGTTCTGCTGCTAGGGGTGTGCTGTTCTGCTGTTGTACTGTGGGATTTTAGGAGTTATGGGAGTACCTTTGTGCTGGTTGTATTTTAGTTTTGTTTGCCTGTTATTTCCTTTAATTTCTGGTGCATCAAACTTGTATCTCTTGCTGTAACTTCTCACTTTGGCTTACAAGTACTTCTTGTGCTTAGTATTGCCTTTAATAAATTTGTTTTGCTGTTCAAAAAAAAAAAAACTTCAATTGTTTGAGGAAATTAATTACCGCAATTGCGTGCGGAGTTTATTTTTAGTACACCAAAAGAAAAGAAAAAAAACACTTGGTCAAAAAATGAAAAACAAAAACAAAATATGATTGGCAAAATGATAAACAACACATGGTAAGGTGAGGGTGTGAAAACCAGGAAACGGGGCAGTGTGGGCGAGAAACAGCAGTAGCTGGAATTTGCCACTGGTTTTAGCGTCCTTTTTTAATTTTATTTAAAAAATATATTTTCATGCAATTGTTAAATTTCGTATACAAATTCATTAAAGATATTTGGTATTATAATAATATTAACATTTTTAATTAAATTATATCTTACATCCTAACGTCCCAACTTATCTACCTTAAAGGTGGAATTTCTAGTCATTAAACTATTTGACCAAAAAAATGGAAAATTAGTTGATATCGTCACATTTTTTAAAATTAGATTATTATTATTATTATTAAAGAAAATAAAATGATAAAACACAAATTTTAATAAAAAAATTGATAAAACAAATTGAGATACCTTCACTTTTTCTCACTATCTTTTTTTTTTAATGGCAAATATAATATATATAAATATAAATATGAGAAAGTACGAGAGAAAGATCTAGAAAAATCAAAGAGGTATCAGAAGTACACTTCACCTGAACCAAAATCTCTAAAGAAACAAAGTAAAACTACAAAAGAACAAGGAGATACACCACCAAAAAACTAGAATCCCTCTGAGACACCACCATAAGAAGAAGAGTCCCCTCAAGAAGTGAGACAATGATCAACCATAGGTAGGACAAAACAACAAGAGGGCCTCAAATCTCTCCAACCCATCGAGACCCAACAAGATACCTAAGCAAACTCTACCGGTTCCAGCATAAAGTATGGTGGATTTCAAGAAAGAAGTTTCACCTTATCGACCAGACACTCGATAGAAAAAGTCCCTTCCGAAAAGAATACATCATTTCGAAATTTTCAAATAGTCCATACAATAGTATGCCAAATTGACAAACACCTCAATCTATCTTTTCCAATACTTTTTCTCACTATCTAATATTTTAAAGATGATTCCAACTCTAATTTTTATTATATTTTTTTTCCTTTTGAATTTTTTTTGAACGGCAAATATATTATTAATAATAGTCAGATCTTTGTACAAGATGAACAGAGACCCGTAAATAAAGATCTACAAAACAAAGGTGCCGTATATAAACGGAACACCGATGAAAATACCAAAACATACACTACCTAAAAGAGGTCTACATCTAATCCCATACTTAGAAAGACACTCTTCAGCTACCTGACCACCAGAGAAAGACCAACCCAACCCGTAGAGATGTCCCTAGACACTAACTCCCGAACTCGAATCAAAAGTGTTCGGCCCGTCAGAATCCAAAAAACAGCTCCATGAGTCAAGAGTTGATGCACACCAGTAGAAAGAGAACTAGGCAGATAAGTCTCAGCTTGCAGACCACCTCCGAAAAGTCAACGCCCATGCGGTAGAGTTCAACCAAATACAGAGAAACCTGCAAATCTCAACAGATTTGAAACCGGTCAGAGAGTCAAGTATCATAGAAAACCACACACACGGCATCAACTACATACCAACCACGCCAGATCTAAATACCACCACAACATCATCTCAGCTTGAATTGTAAATGTTGATTGTTTGTTTTATTAATGTTGATAGAAAGAGTTGAATTCTGTCCCTGAGAATAGCTCAATTGATAAGAACAATAACATTTTATATGTAAGAGTAGTGTTTGAAACACTAGGTTATCTGACAAAAGAAAAGTTGAATTCTAAAACTTGAAATCAAAACTTTTTTATTACTACAACATTCATTTTTAGATGCTAGCTGGTTCGAAATTTTTTCAATTGAGAATTCAATTTAAATTTTAAATTTTTTTTTTCGAAGAATTAAATTTAAAAATGTTTAAGTTAACATATTCGACAAACCTAATTTAATCCAATCCAAGAACAATTTTTTTCTTCTAATTTCCACCATCAAATTATGTTATCACAGTCCTTTACAGGTGGTCTTTGAAACTCTCCTTGCAACTTGGCTCATCCACTCCACGTGGGTCTAGCTAACCTTACTCATCACTCCCCAAATGCCACCTCATATTTTTTTTTAATAATAATTCTTTTCTTCTAAAAAGTATATAAATTTGAGATCAATATTGTTGTGCCCCAACTCCTTTTCCCGCGTTTCTTACTTTTGTGCTAATTTTTATTTTAAAAAGATCATTCTTTTTTCCTTTTTAAAAGTGTTTCATTGTTTTTAAACCTAAAACATGTTATAATTCATTTATATATATATATATATATATGAGTCTAAAGCTAAATAATGACAGTATATTTTCCATATTATAATGAACATTTTTTTTTGTTATTATATTATAAATACAAATTTTTACTGTTGTTTAGTGGTAACTCCATCTAAAAACTAGTGTAGCATACAAAATAGAGTCTCTGAATCTAACAAAAAAAAAATTATAAACAAAAGTTAAATATCAAACTTCTAACTATTTATTTTAAGAATTTAAGTCTTTTATTAGTTGGGTGATTTATTTTTGGTTTGGTTATTATGATAACATTATAATCATTCAAAATAAAAGTATTCATGTGAATTCAATTAATTAATATAAATTTGGCTTTAGTCCTATAAATTCTTCTTTGATTTTGATCCCTACAAAATTTAAATTATTGTTTTTGATATTGTAAAATAAATAAATTTATATACATCCTAGGTTTAAAAAAATTTGTCTTCTATATTTCAAAATAACTATACTTGGTTTAAATTAGAATTTTGGTTCAATTCATATCTTTTTTTATCGGTCTCTACATTGAGTAAAAAACACCTTCTTAAAGCTATCAAGTTACACACTCTTCCTTTGTAAAAAAACAAAGTTACAGATTCTTTCTACTTCATTATAAGATAAAAGCTCTGTTTGATAACAGTTTTTAAAAAAGAGTTTATAGCTTATATTACTAGCTTATAGCTTATTTTTTAAATGTTATTTCAAGTAGCTTATGAGCTTATAGCTTATCATCTTTTTTTTTTCAATTTTACCCCTATCATTTTACTTGAAAAAAATTAAATATTAATTAAACATAGTTTTTTTGTCCTTTCATACTTATAAGTTAGTTCAACCATTAATTTTATCAAACACTACAATTTCAATCAGATAGCTTATTCGTTATAAGCAAAAAACTAGCTTATAAATTATCCACTATAAACTTATCTACTATAAACTAACTTATCAATTATCTGTTATTTTTTATCAAACAGAGGCAAGGGACATATATACTTTCACTAAACCTACTAACAAACACTATTACAAATCAACACTATTAAGCATTAATTTGACCAATTTAAACTACCATTTTATGTTTATTTAATTTTGCTAATTAACTGAGCAACATTTGACTATTAGAGTATATATATGGATCCAAAACAAAGGAATGAAGATGACATGTCATCATCATATTGCCTCCTGGTTTTCCTCCTTATAATGTTTGACTCATGCTTATAATTCTTATCCACACTTTCTCCTTCCAAAACAATCTGTCTTGTATGTAGATCTTACCCAAGTAAGGATGGTTAGACTTACAATGCAAACGTGGCACCTTTTTATTGGCTGTTACATATTTCACTCCTATCAAATGTTAAACCTGTTACATATTAGGATTAGGATTAAATTCCGAGACTTATAGAACGTTGATAGAAAAATTTACATATTATCCATTAGCTAAATTTTCACGCCAACAATGATAGTTTAATTTGCACTTTTACATGGTATAAAATTAACTTTTTAATTTAATTAGATATTTTGTTTTTTTTTTTGGAGACTCAGTACTCAACCTAAAGACCGACTAATTTGAGGGAATCAATCTCACCATTTCGACAGTGACAGTTTTTTATTGATTATATGAATCAATTGGTGTCTAACTCTATTTGTAAAAAAAAAACTTTGGATATCTTATTAAAAGAAAGGAAAAAGAAGCCCCATAGTCCATTGTTAGTGTGAATGTGATGATTGAAGAAACCTTTTCCAAGTAAAGAATAATTCCCCATATAATTATTTGCTACTAATCCCTCCCATCCCACATTATTTAAACAAGTAGAATCTAATAAAATAATGCACAGAATATAATGTTGTAAAATATTAACATACCTAAAACATATAACATTCTAAATCAATAACAGTATTATGATTTAACAATGTACACATCAAACTTCATTGTCAATTTGACATTTAACTCATTTCACCCAAAAATAAATAAAAAATCAAAATTAAGAAGTTTATTAAACTATACACTTTAATAACAGAAGCAATTTAATAATTAATGAAAGATCATATAACTCCCCCACCTCATCACATGCAATTCTCCTCTATTTAAGCCCTTCAACTCCTCCTCCTTATTCATTCAATCCAACATTCACATTCTCAATTCTATAACCAAATTTCATTTCTCTCTCAATTACAACAAACCAAAAAAAAAAAAAAAACAAGAAACACAAAGATTTTCTCTATTTCAACTCTAAACACTTCAAAACTACTTTGAAAACAAAATCATCCAAGAAACAATCTTTTTCACTTCTTGATCATACCAAACTAAACAAAATGGAGAATTTATTTCGTCTAGCGGATCACCAAGACTTTTTCTCACGCCGTTGCATTTGGGTCAATGGACCTGTGATCATAGGTGCAGGTCCATCAGGCCTGGCAACGGCAGCATGTCTTCGAGAACAAGGAGTACCTTTTGTTGTTCTCGAAAGAGCTGATTGCATAGCATCACTATGGCAAAGAAGAACATATGATAGATTAAAACTTCATCTCCCAAAACAATTTTGTCAACTACCTTACCTTCCATTCCCTGATGATTTCCCTGAATACCCTTCAAAGAAACAATTCATAAACTACCTTGAAACTTATGCAAACAAATTTGAAATCAACCCGCAATTCAACGAGTGTGTTCAATCTGCTAAATATGATGAAACAAGTGGATTATGGAGAGTTAAAACCAATGAAGTTGAATATATTTGTAGGTGGCTAGTTGTTGCTACCGGCGAAAATGCCGAGCGTGTTACTCCCGAAATCGAAGGACTTTCTGAATTCAAAGGTGAAGTTGTTCATGCTTGTGATTACAAGTCAGGTGAAAATTTCACAGGAAAGAAAGTTCTAGTTGTTGGATGTGGAAATTCTGGAATGGAACTCTCACTTGATCTTAGCAATCACCATGCTTTACCTTCAATGGTTGTTCGTAGCTCGGTAAGTTCTCATCCAGTGTCCGTGTCTGTGTCAGTACTCAGTATTTCACAGTCAAATTTTTTATAAAAAAAAAAATCTAACAGAGCTGTTCTGTTTTTTGATTCACAGGTTCATGTCTTACCAAGAGAAATATTTGGAATATCAACTTTTGAATTAGCAGTTATGATGTTAAAATGGTTACCACTTTGGATTGTTGATAAGCTTCTATTGATCTTAACATGGTTTATTTTGGGTGATATGGAAAAATATGGTATCAAAAGACCTTCAATGGGTCCTTTGCAATTGAAGAACACAGAAGGAAAAACTCCAGTATTAAATATTGGTACTTTCGACAAAATTAAATCCGGTGATATTAAAGTTGTTCCTGGAATCAAAAGGTTTAATAATAATGGTGAAGTTGAACTTGTTAATGGTGAAATGCTTGATATTGATGCTGTTGTTCTTGCTACTGGTTACCGCAGCAATGTTCCTTCTTGGCTTCAGGTGAAAAATCTGTCCTAGATCTGTTTATTTTTAACTTTTCCACTATCATAGTTGACTTAGATTAGATCCTCTTTCGTCAGGGTTCACTTCGGTTAAATCTCAACCATCGAATTAATATTAATATATGAATGTTAAAATAATCCAACAGTTGAGATTTCACCTGAGTACAAAACAGGCGACAGAAAATCTAACTGCATCAAGTAAATAGTAAAAAAAATTAAATATTTTAGTACATGTTTCGCTTGCAGTGAAATTTGCAAAATTACTGCGACAAAGTAATTTTGCTAAACTTACTGAAAATCCAAACATATACTTAAGATTTTCGGGGGCAAGTAGCCTTTTTCTTTTTGTCTTGATTTTAGAAGCTTCTTTTTTTTTTAACAATGATTATATAATTATTAGTGTGTTTTTTTTGTGATCAAGGAACTAATTTAGTTATGTTATGAATATACAGGAAGGTGAATTTTTCTCCAAAAATGGATACCCAAAAATGCCATTTCCACATGGTTGGAAAGGAAATTCAGGACTATATGCAGTAGGGTTCACAAAGAGAGGGCTTTCTGGTGCTTCATCTGATGCTGTTAAAATTGCACAAGATATTGGAAAAGTTTGGAAACAAGAGACAAAACAAAAGAAGCAAAGAACTACTGCTTGTCATAGACGTTGCATTTCACAATTCTAGAGGAATTGACATAAAATTTATGCTTCTTTTTAGTCTCTTTGTTTGTATAAACAAAAACAAAACAAAAAATAACAATATCTTGTAAAAAAAATATACACATACTATACAAAAAAAAAACAGAAACAGATATAGCACACAGAAAAAACATAGCCCTCTCCTAAGACCCAAGTTTTTATGTGGTTGGTTGATGAGGCTTTTTCATTCTTTTATTTTTCTAATGTATTTCATTTGGTTGATTTATATATGTAACACAATATACTCCATAGTTCTTCAGTGATTAATAAAATAAAGTTCTTTCAATATCTCTTGCTATTTAGTGTATGCTTGATTTTGCAGTAGAAAGATTCAAAAGTTATTTTTCACACAAAATTGGTCTTGACGTGCATGTTTGGGCGACATCCATTGAAATTGATTTTGTTTATACAAATGATTATAATTTTTGAAGTTTAAAGTTGTAAATTCTGACTCTGAATATGTGATTTTTACGCTTAAATTTATTGTATAACTCACTTTTACGTTAATATATTCTATAACAAATAATTTCACTATCAACTTATTTTTAATTAAATCGATTTTATAAAATGAATTTATTCAAATTAATTTTGTCATCAAATAACCAAACTTTTATTGGTCTCGGTCAATTTGTTCTCTTAATTGGGTTTAATTGATTTTCCTTTATTAGCAAAGAATCTTATTTTATTTTATTTTTATTAGGTAGTCTAGTGGCTTGAAAATCCACACATAAGGTGAATAAATGAAGTGTCTAGAGATCGAACCTTGACTCATGCATATAAAATGTTATTATCTCTACCAAATGAGCTAAGCTCTCGGGAACAAGAATCTTATGTTTTTAATTAGTAGCAAAGTACACTTTTTTTTTATAATCGCGAGGGTCTATGCCCCAAAAAGAAACAACTTATATTTATAGTAATCATTCTAGGTATATTTGTTCTGAATACACCAAAATAGTCTCACATCGCTTGGTACTCGAAGTAAAGAGTAGTTTATATACAACACTCACACCTTTCAAACCAACACCTTTCAAACCAACTGATGCGCCTTTTCTACAAAGGACAAAACCGTGACGGGTCAACCCCAAAGCGGACAATCTCTCAGAGATGTGGACTTGAGGTCGGATCTGAACAGTGGCGCCGTCTGTGGGAAACGACTCGTGGGTCGACACCCTTCAGCCCCTTAGCCTCGACTGATGGGCTTCTGTTCTGAATACACCAAAATAGTCTCACATCGCTTGGTACTTAAGGCAAAATGTAGTTTATATACAACACTCACACCTTTCAAACCAACCGTGACACATTTTCTACAAAGGACAAAAATGTGACGAGTCAACCCCAAAGCGGACAATCTCTCAAAAATGTGGACTTGGGGTCAAATCTGAAGAATAGTAATCTCCATTGCATCATTAAGATTTATTCACTTATTTGTAACGGTCAAAGACTGATAAAAAAATCATCATATAGCTCGAATTGCATCAAATGATTGCAATAGTATTTGCACATCGATTAGCCTCGAAAAGAATGAGTGACCTCCACCTCCCCGTTCCTATGTAACACATAGTACACAATTGTTGCTAGAGCACCGTACAAGATTTTAGATGATTGAGGTCTATGTAGCATATAGTACATTAATATTATAGTTCTATGTAACATATAAATAGTACATTAGTACTATAGTTCTTTTGTGATTAATAAAGTTCAATGTTAGAATTTCAACTTCACATTCAATCTCTCACTCTCTCTAGTCACTATCTATTTTATTTCTTCATTTAATTGTGTTTTTTGTAGCTTTTCTTTTGATGGTATAGAATCTTATGTTCTTAATTAGTGGCAAAAGTTTTTTACTTTGATTCACATATTTAGTCATCATGCAAGGACGAATAAATGATTATACGGTATATATCTACATGTGGTAATTACCATACTTTGATGAATAGAAAGAAAAAAAGTTGATTAACTTCTTTCTATATATTTTGATGCTTCATCTTAGATTATCAAGTCTTTTTCTTTCTTTCCAATTTCTTCCAAGTACCAACCATTCAGGTGAAATTGAAATATAGAATATAATTCCAATCAATAGGAACCAAATAAACAGGATCCGGATTATATGCAGTCAAAACTAAATGCACTCAGTCAATATTTGGCCGTCTGATTAAAATCAAACGGTCAAGATATAATCGGACGGTCATATTTTCACCGAGTGCATGGAAAAAAAAACAGAATAAAAATCAATTTAAATGTTCAAAATATCTAACAAAACCAAGAAGATTAGCATAGTATTAAGAATGATTAGAATCATTTAGCATATACATATGCTTCATTATCAAACATGTTATTGGTGTGTATTATATTTTGATTTTAAAATGGACCAAACATTATTGATGATTCATCAAATAAAAGATCAATAGTCAATGCTCTCTATTAAAAGATTTTGATATAGAAAATACTATTTATACTCATGATCATTTATTACAACAAAACATATGTACCAAAAAATATACTAGTGTCATCATAAAAACCAAACATTAACTATATGGGGGAAACTTCACCCTGTCAACTGGACTTCTTGATACAAAATGAGAAAGTGAAAATGACATATTTAGACCAAGAGGTTAATTTGTGATGTAACATTAATAGTCTAACAGTTTTCCACTAATAATAAAGATATATATGTAAAATAATATAAAATTTGGGACTTTATTATTGCAAATAAGTTAAACAACGCAAAAGTGTACCATCAAGTCTAGCACAAATAGACAAATATAGTTTATGTATGGTGTGTGATTGTTGTAAATCATAATTATTGAGTTTGGTTTTTTTTCTTAAATAGTCTATAGTCATCAAAATTTCTCTACAGTTTCTGTATATTGCAACGTTTTTATCAACTAATTTA
The DNA here is from genome assembly GCA_030408175.1 of Trifolium repens. Classification (NCBI taxonomy): domain Eukaryota; kingdom Viridiplantae; phylum Streptophyta; class Magnoliopsida; order Fabales; family Fabaceae; genus Trifolium; species Trifolium repens. The sequence continues at coordinate 48,855,005 of CP125848.1, forward strand.
TGTTTACATAGATTTATTGTGTTTGATTTTTATTGATTAAAATAACAACACAAAATTGAACGGTGAATGATTTAAATTTAAAGATTAACGGTACGTGAATTTTACAAAATTTAATCTCTCTCCATATATATATGATTACAAATTTTTACACACATAATGATAATGCCAAGCTTCAAGTATTTAATGAAAATATAGTGAAATATATGCAGCATGCATGTTACAACTTACTATTATGTTGTCTTTTATCAAACAGTATAGATTTTTTTTAGGCAATTAAACAGTATCAATGTTAATATGTTACTCCTTTTGTCTTATATTAAGATGTTGACTTGGAAGTCATGAAAGCAGCACCTTAATAACTAATTTTGCATTGAAAATTGAATTAATCAATTATTGTGCGACAAATTTCATCGATAAATAAGTCATTTAATTTGAGACAGACGAAGAAAAATATGTTCCGATGGCCCACCAAATTTTGATCGACAACCTGCCTGTAGAACAATTTTATCATAGACACAACCCCAAATCCAAAATATATGGGCACACACACATCAAAGAGGAAAATTTAAAAAAATAATGATTAAGTCACATCAATTGTCATTAATCAATTCTTTTATAATTAAATTTTTTAAAATTATGTATGTGTGCTCAAATGACATTTATTGGGTTTATACCCAAGTAACTGTTTCTCTACTTCTGACATCAGATGAATGTGGCCCACAACTCCTCCATGGATCCCACAAGCCCACTAATTCATAATTAACCACATCTCTGTGGTGGCTAAAATTAGTTACATGAATATTCCTTTTTTATTTCTATTTTTGGGGTTTGAATGTATGATTCACAAAGAGAAATGCTGAGATCATTTGTATACCAGTAAACTACTGCTGTTTTGCACATGCATAAAGCTTTAACAGCCACAACAAAGCTTTTGATTTTATATTTTATACCAAATAATATTAGTTAAATATTTTAACATTGTGGCATTGTGCTATCTTAGTGAATTTAAAATTTTTGTGGAAACAGTTGTAAAATGCCTACTAAGTACTAACCTTACTTTGATTTTTTTTTTAATTAGATAAATTCGTTGGTACTCATGAAAAATATGGATATCAATGTCAAAATATATATAAAATTAACTTAAAATTTAAATTTGTTTAAAATTATAAATTATAAATAATTACGTAATGTCAAATTATTGAATGTTGAATACGCTGATTAACATAATTCTATATAGAATAAACTATTAATTTGGTCCCTAAATTATCAATTTCTCTTCAATTTAGTTTCTGAACTATATAAATATAAAAAAAATATATAGTCCCCAAACTATTATTAATACATCAATTTAGTCACTCAATTTTTTTAAAATTATGAAAAAAATAATAGTTCAGAGACTAAATTGAAAAAAGATTGATAGTTTTTTTTTTACAAAAGAGAAATTGATAGTTAAAAGGCCACATTAAAGATTTATTCAAATTCTATGATATCACAGTATTCACTTAATGATTAAAAAAAGGTGTTCACTTAATTAGTTTATAGAATAATTATTAACTTTAATACAGTTCATATCAGTTGGAAACTAATAATGAAGCCATATGAACCAAACCAATTGTACTAGCTAGCTGACCGACCATCTACTAGGTGAAGTTAAGTTAGGGTAATCTAACTGCCTCTGCATATTCAATCTAACCCTCACCGCCGCTTTTCAGTTTTTTTATAGTGTCTACTAAATTAAGAGATAACTTTTTATCTTCTGTACAAGTTGTCTAAATACCAAAATAATATTTTTTTCCCATCAAATATCGTACAAGACGAAATTTGTTCAATACTTTAAACATTTTTCATGTAATGTTCTACCTTGTACTGCCCTATATTGTTTTGTCAAATATTTATATTTTGCAGATCAAGCGAACACGAAAAATATTGTTTTCAATAAAAAAAACTTACATTTTGTATATCCTTAACTAGTGCTCTGATGACACTAGTTAGCGTGACCTTTTAAAAAGTTGCATGCTCAATGTGATGGATGTGGGTTGGAGTGAACTCTTCTTATCATGGAAAAAATGCTCTTTAAGCCCCCTTGGTTCCTACCGAACCCCCCAAAAAGTTCCCAAATACCCTTCATATATATTAGGTCCTCTAGGGTACTTCGGATTCAGATTATACAATCCAAAATGCATATATAGGGTGATTTCGGAAGTTACTTTCCAAAATTAAGTGTTTTCGGTTCGTAACTTCCGGATCATAATTTTTTTTCAAAAAAAATACCATTTCATAATGTATATTCCGAAATCCACTTTTCTATACATTTTGGTCAACAACTACGTTTTTCTATATATAAGTCTGTTTTGGAATTGAAACATAAGTTCCAAAAATACTTAGTTTCGGATTATACATTCCAAAACCTTTATTAAGGGCATTTTCATCAAAATGGGGGGCCTAGGTAGCAACAGAGAAGGTCTAAAGAGCAATTTTCATCATGGAAGTGTGTCTGAAGTGGATTATGGGCCAGTGCATTTTAATAAGTAGGTCTTCAGGCCCACAAGCTCTAAGTTGGAAAATCAACAAAGAAAAATTGTCTCCCCCACGGATTTCTTTTTCTGCCCTTAGTTTTAAACTTCAGAACGCGTTTTTTGAAGTTTTTTTTGCTTTGAAAATGAATTTCGGAATGAATTTTTTGAAGTTTTCGACGAATTTGAACTAAAAAAACTTCGGAAAACACATTCCGAAGTTTTTGTATAGGGGTAAAATCGGAATATTGGGGGTTAAAAAAAGTCGCGGGGGAGGGGGGAGAAGATAATCTTTCATCAACAAACTTGAAGTTTAAGTTATTTTTGTCAATTTTTTGTTTAAAATATACATTGTCTAAAATATCAAAATAATTTTTTTTATCAAATATTGTAATAGGATAAAAAATATTTAATATCTTAAAAATTTGTCATGTATTATTTGTTATTTACTGTTCTATTAGTACTTATATTTTACAAATCAAACGGATCCTAAATCTCGTAATTCTTTTCTTCTAAGTATGGGGGTATATGGACTATTGGGTCATTGAATTCCGTACCATACATGTCATAGTTCAAGCATAAAAGTGGTAGACACATTTTCACTCTTCTTGTAAGTTGAAATTGGTCAAAATACATTATTGGATGCATATTTTTTATAAAAAAATGTTATAAAAACTAGTAATTTAGAACTTGTTTGTTATAGAGATTTTTTGTGAAATACAGTAATTATTTAAAAAAAATTCATTTTTCATTTGTTACAGATTTTTAATAAAAAGACAATCTAAAAAAATATACCTAAAAACTATTTCAAATAAGTTGTTTTTAATAAGTTTTCCAGAAAATTGTATGTTATAATGATTTAAAAAAACAAAATCATTCTTATAAACAAACACAAAATAATTTCAGCTTTTTTTTAACACAACTTCACTTTGTATTGAATATTACTACTTTCGTCTTTAAATATAAGATCCTCTTGAGATTTTTCTTTATCCCGTTTTATAAAACCTTTTTTAAAATTTCAAGGACATTAATTATTCTTTATATTGAATATTTTCAAAATTATTTTTTTCTTTATCCCTTTTTATAAACTTGTGCTTATATACAATTGTCTTTATTTTTCTATAGTATGAGAGACAGCTTGTATATCTATCCAAAGTTATAATACCCATACTGAGTGATTCAAAAGTTAATAGTATATATTTTTCAACCAAGAATATATGGTCAATCTAAATTCTCAACAATCACCACAAGTTCACAACAAATCTCAAGTCTTTGACTTCATTTAATTAATACAACTCCACTTTGTATTGTTTCTCTTGGCTTTCAATAGATGTTTCCAAAACCCTTTCATTGAAAGATAATTCATCAATAAAGCCTCCAAAATAAACACACATGGGATGGACATTGTTCTTCTTCTCCACATGACAAGGGACCCATCATTCTTCTGCTTCCTCAAACTACACTAGCTACTTCTAGCTAGTGTGCAAATCATAACTTGTTCTCTTCACATGTATGTCTTCTATATATGGACTTGATGACCTAACAAATTAATCCTAAAATGAAAAAATAAATGCTAAGAGTAAGATGAGTGAGTTATGAGAGTTGTTTCTAAAAGTTTGTTTGTTACATGTTATAAAATAAATGATTTTGATTTCGATTATAAAATAAATGGTTTTGATATTCAATAATCTAAAGATTAATGATTAGGTTTTCTTTAAAATATCATAAAATATTTGAGTTTGTTTATCATAATAAAATTCATTTCAAGAAAATAGTTGTTGCCGAAAATAATTTTTCAATGAAACTATTCAAAACAACTTCTCATTCGAAACAATTTTAAAATTTTTGCTATAGCTATAGACTAATATATTTTACAAATATGTAGCAAACAGATCATTTCACGAATGTTTGATTTAAATTGAGGGGACTAAATCGTGGAACATGTAAAATTGGGGGACCAAAATTGTATTAAGCCTAATTTTTATAAAACAATTTTTTTTTTCTCACAAATTGAATATAACAATGGACTCTAAATTTCTTTAAAGCAATTAATTACTATACTACAAGAGAATATAAGGAAAAAGAATTTCTTAAAGAATTTTTTGTGGAAATAGATGTGCTGCATTACAAAAATTAAACATAAACTACAAAGTTCTAGCTGCACTATATGTAGGCATGGAAAAGCAACTGCATATGTTGGTTTTCTTTCATTGTCTCGCGATGGAAATGTGAAGAAAAAAAGAGCAAACCCCCAACCACTATGTATATAATTGTAAATTATGTCTAACATTTTTAAATAATTGGTGCACATTCATATGTCTTTAATTATTAAAAAAAAAAAAAAAAAAAAAAAAAATATGTCTTTAATTATTGTACTCTTAGTACGTACTGTTGATGTACTAGTAAGTACACTGTTTATTTCCTTCTTCACATGATTATCATACTCATAATATATTTTGATTTTTTTTACCCTTTTGAACAATGCTAAATACTTATAATTTTTTTTGAAACGGTTGAATAGTGCTCAGCCAATGAAATTTGGGCAAAAAATTCTATAAAAGGAAGTGTTCTTTTCACACTACTTCTCTTCTTTTCCTCTGTATAATTTACTTCTTACATATTTTTTATTTTATTGTTTTTTTGTTATTTATAATTTTAGTTAGTTTTGTGGATTATTTTTATTAGTCTTACCAGTGTGGTTTTCTTCACAATGGTTGGGACCGATACGGTAATCTACGGAACACTTTTTGTGTATGATTAGCTCAATAGGATAATCCCAATCATATAAGTTCACTTTTGGAAAAACTTGGCCGGAGGGAGAAAGTGTAATTTTTTTTGGCTTAATCATCGTTTTCATCTCTGTAAGTTCGCAATTTTTTTGTTTTGATCCCTGCATCTTTTTTGGTTGCAAATTAGTTCTTGTATGTTCAAATCTTTTGATTTTAGTCCCTTAAAATTAAAATCCGCAGAAAACCAACGAATTTTTCTGCAGATTTTAGCTTTAGGGACTAAAATCAAAAAGATTTGCACATGCATGAACTAATTTACAACAAAAAAATATTTAGGGAATAAAACCAAAAAATTATGAACTTACAGGGACGGAAATGATGTTTAAGCCATTTTTTTAACAAACTTACCACTTCCTCCACTGCAAAATTGTACAGGTCCGACAATTTTTCGAATTTTTCTTCCAGCACAAGTCCAAACTGTAACGGTTTCAAGATGGAGAGGAAACTAAAAGTTGTCTGCACCTCCGAGAGGGAACTAAAAAGGGCAAGAGGCGCACCGAGCTGCCTGCACCTTTTTTTTCGCTTTTGCGGCACTTACAATTAGGTTTATAATTGTATTTTAATTTTCAATGTAAATTATATGTGTGATCAAATTAATTATGATGTAATTTTTTTGTGTAATAATTGTTTGCGATGTAATCTCCACTTTCATTTGCAATAAAATAAAATATTTAGTTTTTAATCTGTTCCAGCGTATTCTGCTTGCATGTGCCTCACCCCCTGGGTTCGCTCTACAGTAAGCGAACACCCTGGATTCGCTTCCTAAATGGCGAACTACAAAAGAACCTGATTTAAATTATTGCTTGATAACAGAAGAAGAACAACCAACAACAACAAACTAAATTTTATGTTAAATTTAAAACCAACAATAAATAAATAAACAAATACACTAGAAATCAGACAAATTAACAGGTTCAACCTTGTCCTTCTCTCCGAGTTGAATCATGCAAGCCGCAATTTCGTCGAATGTCTTTGGACGGATCAAACTGGAACATATATATTCGACGGATCTGGGGGTGGAACAATTTCAAACAGTCATGTAATTAACACACTCGCTAGTTAGAGAGCGAAATGTGCTCGCTCTCTAGAAGGCGAGGGAGGGTAGTTTGGTAATTTCAGGGGGTGCTTGAGGATACACAGAGGGTGCGAAAAGTATTTCTCATTGTTCTTTAGGTCCCCTCTGCTGCTCCTAGGCCGCTCAAATTGACGAAATTACGTTAGGGTATTTTGGAAATTAGGATTTGAAATTAGTTAATTTTAGAACGTAGGTTCCGAAATGAGATTTTTTGTTTTTTTCATATGCATCGTGTTGTTGCTCCTCGTCTTCGTCTTCATATTCTCCTTATTCCAAATTGCTAAATTTCAGAAGTTACATTCCAAAATCTTAAAAAAAATTGAAAAAAAAAACCCACTTCAAAACGTAACTTTCGAAATGGTGTTCCTATGTTCCAAACCTTGTTTTTTTATTCCTAAAACAGTGTTTTCGCATCCTATACAATCCGACTAAGATGGAAAAAATAAAAACAATTTTTTGTGTGAAGCGAGCGGTTCTCTATGTTCTTGGAAGGAAAGGGTCTGTGGAATGGTGTTGGTTGCTAGCCTGTATATTTTTGTTGTATTTTCTTCTTTTTTATTATTCCTCCTATTCAACGTTATGTGTAATATTTTTTTTTTTGACAAAAGAAAGATCATATCATTTCATTATGTAATAAGTTGTGAATACAATGTGGTATCAACTCAAAGATATGGTGTCGAGACCAAGAAACGGCCGCTCTAGCAATAGTATGAGCGATCCGATTCGCTTGACGCCTAATAGGCTTCACCTCAAAGCCGGAATATAAAGATAACAATTGTTTAATCTTATTAATAATAGAGCTAAACTCATACACACCATTAACTCGACGGTGGATTGTACCAACTATGTTTTGAGCATCGGTTTCAAAAATAACATTAGTGAAACCTCGTTGATGTAATTTTGTCATTGCTTCAAGCAAAGCTAATGCTTCTCCTTCATGTGATGAGCATCTTCCATTAATCCAAGAACTACCTCCCAACACAAATTGACCTCTATGATCTCTTACACACCAACCGGCACTAGTTATGTGTAATATTTATATTAAGAAAAAGTCAATATAAAAACCTGTTAATAAAGAGAAAGTCTAAAATAAGTTTATAAAAAGTGTTAGATCCTGTTTAAATTAGCTTATTTTTGAGCTTATACAAAACAACTTATGCAAATATATAAGATTTTATATTAATTTATAAATTCTCACTAATATAAAAAGAAATTGATTATTAAATACACATCATTTATTCGGTTTTAATCAAAAATAAGCTAATCCAAACAGAACCTTATTCTGCTTTCTCAATTTCAAATACACATCCTTGGTGTCTCTCAACTCTATAAATCTGATTATCTTGAGAAAATTGATTATTAAACACTTCTTCACAAGACCGGCAAAAAGCAATTCAGTGACTTTAATGTGCTTAATTATTTATTTAAATTATAAATATAAAGAAGGGAAATTAAGTCTATTATCTATTTATGGACAACTGCACATGTATAATAGAATGTAATGTATAGAGTCATCATTCATCAATATGTAGAATGGTAGAGACATCACACAAAATATGATATATACATTCATCTTTGTGACATGAAAATTCTTAAGCTAGTAGTAACTTGAAGCTTTGGTTCCATTCATCTATTGTTGTTGAATCGAACCGCAACTGGGTAGCAAGTTGTGAAAGATTCATAATCTTAGAAATCTATTTGTAAAATTAAAATAGATTACTCATTTGACTTCTTCAATCTCATCCAAAGCATAGTTGTTTGTTGATACGTTAGCATAGTTAACTTTGTTGAATCGAACGACAACTGGGTAGCGCGTCTTTGGATCCTAGACAAACACAAGGAGACCTCGTCAACATCCGTGGTCCAAGCCTCATAAAAATACTAACAATTAATATTTGTTTATGTGAGCTCAGTAGTAAGAGTTTGATATTATAACGCGACAAAGTGTAAAATCTTTCGCAAATGATTGTAAAATAACTTATAGTGTCATTTTCATTAATAATATAGTGGAGAAACTAACCTGATCAACAGCAACAACTGAACCAATATTATTGAACCAGTAGGATTCATTTCTAAGAATCTTAACCTGGTAAGGAGAACCAAATTAAACAAGACAAATAAAAATCATAAGATAAAATGAAGTTTCCTACTACACTATTAGTAAGTAGTAGTTGACAACAAAGTTGAAATATGAATTGTTCTATTAAGATTCGTTAACTAATATCTTGAAAATGAGTTTATCTCGGTTGGTAGAAAACTCAATTGCATCGAATCATTTATTTAAAATCACTATCTCTAAATTAAAATGATTGTTGCACAAAAGGTGATTCCAATTTCCAAATCACAAACTAGAGCCATCCTTACAAGTGAAAATTAAGGGAGCAATTTTTTCAATCTCATATTTCTAAAAAAATCACAAATGTATTTAAAAGAATACTTTCTAAAAATATAATTTGTTGAGAAGTGTAGATTCAGACGAGACGATATAAAAAAATGTGTTTTTTTTCTTCTAAATATATACATTATGAATTTATGATTTTGGAGCGAAAAATGTTCCTCCTCAAATTTAATCAACTTATTACAGGTTTCTTTATTTATTATAAATAAAAAATAATAATTTTTTAGAAATTATTTCAATTAATAATTAATTTTAAATACTAGCTTCTTGCAACTGCAATCGGGAGGGGGCTGAAACCACTTGATGCCAGAACTGATCCCCGAACTAGATTCAACTGGTGGTGAAAACCAAAAAAATACTAACTTCTTTGAAAATTAATTTTTTATAGATAAATTTATTTCTCTTTTAAAATATTTTTATTATACTAAGCAAACATAAAATAACTTCATTTTCTAAAAATAAATATTTAAATTATCCATTTTTTTAATTAATTCCAAACAATCCCTTAATATAACTGACCTTAGCACCTCTTTTGGGGCCAATTTGTGGGGGCTTGGGTTTTGAAGCTGCCTCACCTTCAACAGGTGGTGTGGCCGTTTCACTTGGTGTTGCACCACCCTCCTCAGCCGCCCTCATAACAAGTCTAGAATTGGTGTTCTTTGTTGTAGTAGGATACATCACTATATTGATTCTTGATGCTAATGAGTTTGTGTTAGTGTTGGTTGAAACATTATTAGGTGACAACACAAACCTTGAAGCTGCTAATGCCATGTTACAACTAGCCATAACTTCTCTATCTCTCTATCTATGTATGTCTTTGATGATAATCTAAATGTGGCAAAATCATTATTAGTTGCTATGATAAAAGACAAGAACAAAGAAAATAATTATTTGTTTGTTTGTTTAGGTGGATTATCACAATCTTTTCCTCCATTGTGATGGTGCCAAATATGCACCATATCCCATTTCTATTGGATAATGCCATTACAACTCATCATCCTTTTTGAAAATCACACAATGAATCTTAGTGACTATACTAGCCTCATAATACTTTTTTTTTTTGCATAAGAAAGAAAATACTCCCTCTAGACCTTAATATAAGAGGAATTTCACTTTTTAGATTCATTAAGAATTTAATGTATTAGTCCATAATATAAATTAGATACATTAAATTCTCAATGAATCTAAAAAGTGAAGTTCCTCTTATATTAAGGACCGGAGGGAGTAGTAAAAAATTATGCCCTAATAAAAGACATTCTTATAGTATCTATCAGCAGCGTAAAAGATAGATAAGGCACTTGTTGAGCACCATCACAAAAGATTGCATATGATTAGTTCCCAATTGGACAAGAATTTCATTATTTATTTACATTTTTTTAATGAATTGTTATATTCTCCGTCGAGAAATGTGTATAGAACACTCAAAGTGAATTTTTTCCTCTCAAACTAGTTTTCTTCATACACATGTAATTGCATTTAAATTTATTTTAAAAAAAAAAACAAATTTTTGTTAGATTTTACTTTGGTTTAACTTCAGATTACCAGAACTCCTACTGATAACTGAATAAAAACCTTCCATAAAAATGCTTCTATAAATAAGCGTCGTCTAAAGTACACTGTCTGTTCCACATTTTGTAGTAGTGACTCCATACATAAATGTTTCCTTGGAGTTTTAATTTTTCCTTCGTAAGTGGGCTTGATGCTTGCAGCAGATAGCACTTGGGCCAATCTAGACGAAAGGGTAAGCAAATGGTCTTTTCTGGACATTTGCCTGAATAAAGGGCAACATTACTAGTCACACCCCTTCCTTTGTACTAATGAATTTGATAGTTTTTGAAATTAATTATGGAACACAAAAAAATGTATTTTGGAAACCATGCATGTGCTATGAAAACTTGTTTATAAAACATAGAGAAACCATGCATTTGTTTTCAATATTGTTTTTTACGATTCAATACAACCAAATATGGATTATCTTGATTAGGGGTGGGCATAAAAACCAAAAAACTGAACCAAACAGTTAAACTGAACCAAACTAAACCATTTAAAACCAAAACTGTTTTTAAAAAAACCGAACCAAACTGTTTGTGAGACAACAGTTCAGTTAACTAGTTTTTTTAAATACAAAACCAGTTAACTGTAAACTGAACCAAAAACCGAAAAATTACTAGTTGATACCTTATATCCGAAAAAGTGAAAATGCTAGTTATCTATGTGAAAATACTAGTTTTGCTCAAAGTAAATAAAATAAAATAAATCTTGAACCAACATTTCATTAGATAAAGTTATCGGTTGGTTAGTTAATGAAGTTCACTTGTAAGCTTAAACACTTCATTACTAAGAGCACAGGCTAAAGTATATAAAAATAGAAATTTATATTTAATATAATAAAAAAGAATTTAATGTTTAAAAATTACAATATACAAATTGAATGGAGTTGTATTGAGTGGATTGAGATTGTGATTTTATAAAGAAAAAAATGACTTTTTCTCGAATATGAATCGTCTCTAGTTGTCCGTCTGGCTATCATCTCAACCGTCTATTTCTGTTCTTTCTATCACTTTAAAGTTGTTTGTTTCTTTGCTATCAACTATTACATGAAGATCAGCATGAATGACATTATAAAAAGGCCAGCAGAGGATCCAATTCCTTTTCACTCTATATTTTTTCTATATTATTTTCTCTCATTTTAACTATCAATTCTTTTTCATCAATTTATTCATATAAAAAAAAAAACACCCCAAAAAACACAAAGTCACCCTGCATTTTCCTCCACAAAAACACCATTGAGCTTATTGTAATTTGTTAAGGGGAGAGAGAAATAAAATAGCTAAAATAGATGAGGTGACTGTTTGTTAACAGAGAAGGTGAGGGAGAGACAACGTGTATGTGTAATCTGTGCTTAGTGGCATGATTATTTTTTTTTAAATGAAAAATTAAAATCCAAATAATTATCAAGAAGCAACCAAATCATTTACTGTATTTCATGTCTTGGATGTATAGATAAATACCAATTGAAACTCAAATGTGTCTTTAGGTACAACTCAATTAATAGGGGTATCACATTTTATATATAAGGCCAAAATTCGAACGCAGAATCTTCCACTTATTGACCTAAAGGAATTTCTAATTGTAATTAAGCTATTTACCTATTAGACAAAAAAAAAACTATAATCAAGCCTAATTGTAATTATGCTCAAATTGTAACAATATTTTTTAAAATCTTTGATCATCTTTGAAAGATTCAATTCAAAAACTTTATACATATATTCAAAATCACTTGCTAGTAAAATTTCAATGAATGCAGCAAACATGGTATTCTTAATCAAAGTAGTATTAAATACTATACAATTAAGTGTACTTTTCATATACAACAAAAATTTCAGACCAAATAACCCAATGACTTTCTCTAACTAATCCCTGAATTCTTGAACTCAAATGGATTTTGAATGTCTTCAATGAGTCTTCAACTACTCACTAATTTGAATTCTGCATAAGCTCCAACCACTAAAATAAACAGAACAAAATATAACACATTATTTTAGTAATAGTTTCTTTTCGACTTCTGACTCGATAAAAGGAGGAAAAACTCAAACTTACCTGTCTCAGTAGGTTTGCAAGGGTCCTAGGCAGTGCTTCAATGTTCCTCAGAACAATATAATAGGGAAAGGGAAAGGAATCCATGTACATAGAGAATTTCATCTTTTTGCCCTCAAAGGATGCTTCCTGTTGTACAGAAAGTCAAAGGTTAGGTAAAAGAAAAACTATATATATATATATATATATATATATATATCATAAAATTTACCTTATTGAGTCCTGAGAGTTATCAAGAAGCAAGAAAGTAACCATTCGATTACTGGCTATTGCATCTCGAACACACCGCTTTAAGTTTTCCTGAAAAAGATACAACTGAATAAAAGAGAGCAAAAGTTATGAATATATAATGAGAACGCCAGATTGTTAATCATGTACCTTTTCATGAAAACGACCATCTGCAATTATTAAAACAAGTTGCTGTAGGGGGTTACTTCCAGATGGAAGTCGTGCTTTTACAACTGCAGCATCTAGCTTGTTGGTCAAAAATTTCAACAGATCAACAACTGGTTCATCGGCAATAGTATTCTATTGTTGGAACGTCAAATTGGAGATCATCTGTTCCTCAGTCAAAAACAAACAATCAGATCCTTTCAACATAGTCACCAAATGAACACATAGTCTGCTGTTGGTTCAACAAACCAACCGGCTTTCTCTAGTGATGTTTCCCCACAAAACTCTTCCCAGCTGAATAAGGCAAGTTGAAGATTATCATTGAACATGCATTACATTTTGAGTACAACATCAAAACATAAAATATAAAAATTATATGATACTGACCGCAACAAACACCAAGATGCTTCCTGCGCCTCAATATTCAAGCATTCATTGGCTCTTGAACCTGATTTGAGCACAACTCTTAATATCTGACCCCTGCACCATATCATGTCTGATTTGCATGGCTGGAGTTCCAGAAAACAAGACCAGTCCCAAAGCTTTGAGAAAATTTCAGGTTTCAAAAGAAGAAACCGGTAAGATATGCGAGCAACAAGCAAACCATGGGGCTCATCAACCTGAAAAAAGAGGACATAACGGTAATAGACAAAAACATATCACAAAATCTTTCCCCAAAAAATAATCACAAACGGACTGACCATATCTTGTTTCCCTGAAAATCTTTCAAATGGAGCAGGTGCGAATTTGAAATAGCTTAATACAGAACTGCACCAAAGAGCAAATCAAATGAAAATTTTGTAACTTGTTAACAAATTAACAAATCCTACTATATTAGAACTTAGAACTGGGTAACAGCTTTTCACATCATTTTTTTTTTGTCAGTAGTTTTCTTCACAATGATAAACTGGCGGGGAAATTATAAAAGAAGAAAAAAAATCTTCTTTTGGCCAAAATGGAAGAATTATTACAAATATTCGAACAACAAAGAAGAAAGATTATATCCTCTTAAGAGAATGTATGGAGAAGAGATATAGAACAGGAAAACAAAGCCAGTAATATGATAAATATCTCTCCAATTACTCAGACATATGTGCACGCATGTACTTATATTTTTTTGTTGTCAATATAAATTTTCCGCATAATAGCTATATAAGAATGCTGCTATAGCATTTAGGAAAGTACCCAAGACTTGCAAATTAACAAAATTTTACACGAGTGTTTCATAGAAATAGAAACAGGAGCAATAGTGATTCATTTATTTTTTTGGTCGAGACCGGGGTATCCACCGCCAAACGAAGTGACTAATCCCTCGCTGGATTGGTGGCAACTCAAAGGGTGGGACAGCTGACGATAATTAACATCAATTTAAAATCCTAAATTTCAACAAATAACAATCAACAGAATCTAAAAAAGAGCATAGAAGGTATAGATGACTAGAGATAGGGCTGGAAAAAGTCGAGCCAAGTTGAATTTTTCCATGCTCCGCTCGACTCAATAAGAATTGGTTCAACTCGAAACTCAATTGGAGTTCGATACAATCCATTTTTTACTTCGAACTCGATTAATGTTTAATGCAAAGTTGTTAAAATCGCAAGTTAACTCGTACAGTTACACAAGTTTGCATAACAATTTGGAGTCAACTCACTTGTGAAATCGAAATCAAATCAAATCAGAACTGCATACGAGTTTGATCAGCTAGAAACAAGACTCAACTCATTGAAATCATATGTGTCTATCAAGATAGGAAGAAACGCATATATTCCAAAAAAAATGAGCGCACCAATTTTTCCCTAGTACTACAAGCATACACTCCTCCATGTTACTTACTAACTTTCCGATGGATAGTTTTATTATACTTTTTAACATGTAACTTAATATATTTAAGTAGATTAGATAGAAAGTTATCAATAGTGTAACAATTAAAATATTACAAAATAACATGAACCCAAATAGCATACCAAATATGTATAGCCCACACGTACCGAATATGAGAAGTTTTGAAAATAGGTTAAACATTATACTATTATCGAGTCAACTCATGAATCAAATGAGTCAAACTATATAAGCTAAAGTTAGGCTAATTTAGTTAACGAACTTAAGTTTCAACTCAATCGCATTTAGTTCATGAACCAACTTCAACTAATCGATTATCGAGTCAAGTCTCGAACGTTGTTTTAGTTGGCTCGGTTCATAGCCTACCCTAGCAAGAGGCACAAAAAAAACTCAAAATTAGGCTCTTACTACCATATTTTAAAAGAAAATACCAACCTCAATGAAAAACAACTCATCTCCAGAGCACGACAGAATGCTAAACAAACATACTCATGAAGATCGAGACCCCTTCCCTGCTCAACATAGTACTCTACAAAATTGCCAACATCGTCCAGGACAATGTCAGAGTCAACTTCCATAGCATCATCCACGGTATTAGATCTCAAATTTGGTACAAAACGAAGCAAAGTAACAGCTTTATCTACAAAATTTCTAGCAATTGCCCGGAAACATCCCATCAATGGTATTGTATAACTAGGATTCAGAAAAAACCCCACTAACACTTTCACTACTTCCTCTTCCGTAACCAAGCTCCCCTGCACACAACAATAAACAAACAAATAAAATAAAAATTCAAAGCAAAAACAATCTCATAGTAAAATTAAATTATTTTAAGTATAAATTGTTTTCGGCCCCGTTTGGCCTGGCTTATTTTTCTCTTTTTTTCTCCTCCTTAAAAATAGTAAAGTATGAAAAAATTGTGTTTGATTTAATTTTATTTTTTTTTCACTTCTTTACTTTATTTCTCTAATACAATGTCAAATATAATTTTATACTTCTTTATTTCGTTTAAGCTAAAATAAAAAGTAAAAAATAAGCCGGGCCAAACGGGGCATTTATATTGGAGAACTTATGAAAATAAGCTGAAAACAGCATATGAGCAAGTCATAAGCTATTTTCATAAGTTCATCCAAACAATCTCAAAGAACATGCAAACATATAAACTCAAATAAGTCAATTCAAACATGCCGAAAGTGAACTGCATATAAAAACATGGATTAAAAGATTGAAGCTATGCCTTCTGTGCTAACGAAGCAATCTGAGGAAAGGAGTGAAGCTTTGGACAACGATCAAGCAATCTCTGAAGCGACAAATGAAGGCTGAAACTTTTGTCAATCGACATTTCAACCTCAAAACAATTCTCTAACAAAATAGTAATCAATATATTAAATAAATAAATAAAAATAAAACGAAATGAAAATAAATATAAATTCGTTTCGTTTCAATAACGAGTATGAAATTGAAAATTAAGATGAAATTCAGAGTTAGCGTTCGCGTAAGATGATTGAAGTTGAAGAATCGGAGAGTTTGTTGATATTGAAAGGCTCGGTCAGAGAAAGCTGTGTGGTGGTGAGGTGCGGTGTTTGTGCCATGCAGGGTTTCTGAATGGCGCGGTAAAGGAACAAGCGTTTAAGCTTTATCCGTCCTAGGGATGTCAATGGATATCCGCGGATAGGAGTTCAGATCCACTCCATTTTCTTATACTCCATTTATCCAGTTCCTTTAACAGATGTCTAACATGTGGCAATTAAAAGTTTTAATGGCTCAGATTTAATCTGTGTTTTTTTTATTTAGAAAATACAAAACATAGTATAACCCCTTTTTGTTCTGTCTACTGTGTGTCTCTCTAGTTTGCCATCTTCTTGCCGTGAAATTGAAATCTAGCGCTACAAATCTTCTCTGCAAACAAATTTCCAATCTGTGTCCTGGTCAAAGTTGTTGTTTCTACATAAAAATCTCATTTTTTGCTCTTGTTTACAATTCAACAACAGAGTATTCTGATTGTTGCTTCAAGTTGCAAACCTTATTATATTAAAAATCAATTACAACAACACCAAATAATCTTCAATTTTAATAAAAAAGTATTGAATCTCCAATGACAATCTCAAATTTTGTTCGTCTCCCTCAAGAGCGTAACCAAACCATCTTTGATTTCATTTAATCGTATAATTGAAAAGGGGAAAATGGCGGCGACACCGCAACAGTGAACGATTAATGATAGCGAGATCCAAACTATGCAACGGCGAGACAAAACATGACGGCGGTAATTTGTGACGGTGAAACGGTGTGGTGGTGATGACAATGAGAGATGGTGAGGCGGT
Source organism: Trifolium repens (assembly GCA_030408175.1). NCBI lineage: Eukaryota > Viridiplantae > Streptophyta > Magnoliopsida > Fabales > Fabaceae > Trifolium > Trifolium repens. The sequence continues at coordinate 48,871,927 of CP125848.1, forward strand.
GTGGGTTTTAGATCTTCAATCTGAAGATTGTAACCATAGAAGAACAGTGTCGAAACGCGTTTCTCTTTTAGGAGTATTTTTTAATCAAGAACCTGTAAAGAGAACGGTGATGAGTGAAATAGAAGGTTTGACAGCAGCAGAACGGTGATGAGTGAGGAAGACGAAGCGTATTGTGGAGAAAGAAGAAGACAGAGTGGTGTAATTACAATATTTTTCCAATTCTTAAACAGAACCGTTAGATTCATTTTTGCCACATGTGACACATCTATACAATAAACTTGAGGAAATGGAGGATAATAAAATGGAGGTGATCTGAACTCCGCAGATAGTGTGATATCCGTGTCCGCTCCGTCAGACAAATATGATATCCGTGTGCGCTCCAAATTCGTGCGGATATCCGCTAAGCCGGTAATCCGCAAATATTGAAGTATCCGCGGATATTAACAAATATCCATGGATGATATTTTTTTATTAAAAAAAAGAACTAATTATTGAAAAAAATAATAATATTTTTTAAAGACAAAATATTAACACATAATATTCATAAATTTTAAAGAAAACATCCGATCTACAAACAAAAATCACCTCACAAAATTGCAAAAGAGCCAAACAAAACTATAATTTATACAAAAGAGCCAAACTGCAAAAGATAAAATATAAAAATACAATTTTTTTTATATAAAAATTCTAGAATTTATATGTAAATAAAGATATTTAAGTAAGTTTACTAATTATTTAGCGGGTATGGATATCCGCGGACGCGGATAGTATTAAACCCGCATCCGTATCCATTAAATGCGGATAATTGAAATATCCATTTATTTTATCCATGGATATCCATTAAGTTATTCGATCCGTATCCATGGCGGATTTTATCCGCAGATATCCACGGGTATGGATATTTTTGTCATCCCTAATCCGCCCCCTGAATTACTCTCGCGCCCCCAAAATACCTAAAATATCTAAAATACCCTTTGGTATGTATCTTCCGAAATACATCTACACCAAAATATTTCGTACTCCCTCCGTTTCTTTTTAATTGTCTTTTTAGAATAATAACACCAAATTAAGAAAGTGTATTTTTGCACGTTATCTTCCTAATATACCCTCATTTTAATCCCCCAATAAATTCCTATATTTTTGCCCACACTTTCTTTTTTCAATAAATTTAATATATTATATTAAAAAAAAAATTAATATGTTATGTACCAACAAAAAAAAGATTTAGTTTTCCAAATATATAGCATTAATTTGTTTTATGAAAAAAGATAAGAGCAATTGAAAAAGGATATAATTGACAAATCATACTCATAAAATACAAAAAGGACAATTAAATAGAAACGCTGAATATGATAATAAAAGACAATTAAAAAGAAACGGAGGGAGTATTATATAAAACGAAAGTGTATTATATGTGTAGATATATTTCCGATTATATAATCCGAAAATATAATTTTTGGACTTTAATGATATAAGCAGACATAGTAGAAAAATATTACACATTCAATCAATTACCAACATGATTTCCGCCACATCATCCCATTTTACCTCACCTTCTTGATGTGATATGGAAGTTTACATCATTTTCATTGGTTGTTCGTGTAAAGTTTATTTACAACGACTGTGCATATCCATTAAACTCTAATTTTTGTGATTTTAAAAATTGTAGGTGAATTTTGGTGTTTGTTAAAAAAAAATTGTAGGTGAATTTTGGTAGATACGATCCGAAAATATTATTTCGGGAGTTATGAGCTGAAATAGGTTTTAAAATGCTAGCTATTGAAACATTTTGGTAGATACAATCTGAACACGCTGCATTTTGGTAGTTACTATCTGAAATGGTATTTTATATGACAGCTATCAGAAGATAAACTTTCCCAAACACTCAACCTTTATGAAAGAGAAAGGTGCGATTTTTTAAGGGTTTTGACATTTTCAATCTTCAAATCATCATTTATTGGCTCATTTCGAGTATCCTACACTCATTTGGAGGCATATAACAGGTAATCTTTGCTTTAAACCGATTATTTTTTTATTTTCTAATGGAAGCCTGTGTACGTAAATTTTGGGACATAACTTCCGAAACCATAGCCTGTTTGGATTGTATAATCTGAAAAAAGTTTCACGTTAAAACTTTTTCGTATTCTAAGTTCCAAAACTATTATTTCCCTAAGGTGAGGGTATTTTTGAGTTTTGGAGGGTCCGGGAGCATATTGAGAGGCCTAAAAAGCAATTTCATATTGTATTAAAACCGTAAAAGTTACTGAAACTCGAAAGCTAAATCTTTAACTTCCAGGTGCAGCATAACCTTTAACCTGACCGTCCTAACCTGCTTATCTGGAAATAAAAAAAAAAGGCATTGGGTGAGATTACTTATCTCAATGAGTTCCACTTATCTCAGGTGCCCCTCACTCAAGGAACTAGTAGTCTTTCTACATTATTCATACTTACATTTTAGGAATGATCATTTGAATCATCATATCGTCATTTTCACCATTTAAACATAATATAAAGTGTATCACAAATTATTATCTGAGTTGAATTTACGAGATGAGATGAGCTGAGTGTCCCGAAACATCCCATAGTCCGACAGGCCCGTCTTTCAACATGTGTAAGCAGGCCTATAACATTGGTCCTCCAAAAAATTGGGGCCTAAAAAAAGTAATAAGTAGTTATATTACGGGGTTTAAGTAGCAACAATAATAGTCCAGCAGAGCAGAATTATACAATTCAAATTATACCAATAATCGCCCAGCAGAACAAAATTATACCAATAATCACTAATATATTGTGTTATTAATATTTGTTTGTTCACAAAAATAAATATAAAGTTTCTTTTAAAAAATATATTTATTTTTATTAGGGGTTCATTTTTATTATTAGCTCGGGACCTCTAAATAATCGGAGACGGGTAATCCGACTCCAATGCCAGCTAATGGGCTAGAGAACGGACCGTAACCTCACAATTAACTATTATGCAGGTTTATATTAGTAACTAAGAAAGAGTAGTGGAGACTAAATCCCACCCATCCATGAATCAATATATGATTCTTAGTGTTTAACTAGGAAATTTGAGAATTAATACTTATAGACATAAATGTTAGATTAGTTCCCTAAATTAATACATGCAGTGATTTTCCCCTTCCCACTAACTGCATGTATGAATTGAACTCTAGATGATTATGAAACATAGTAAATTATGATTAGGAGAATATGGATAATAAGAATAGAAGTGATTAAGGAAAATTTGAACCAAAGGGTCTAAGAGTGTTAAACCAATGTTAACACTCATAATTTTATAAAACATAGATCAACATCTTTATTTCCCTAGAATTATGATTTTATGATTAATGTTAAGTATGTTTAAGTAAGTATAAGAAATCTAAGACACATATGAGAATGAGTGAAGTAATAAGTTAAGTATAGGGATTGATTATATATGCTACGAATGAATTTCAAGATAAGAATGTCAGTACTGGCGACTAGTCCAGATGATGCTATGATATGTTGCTGGCAATTAGTTCAGTATATTGTTTTGAATATTGCTTTATCCGCCCCCTGAATTACTCCCACAGCCCCCGAAATACCTAAAATGCCATTCGGTATGTATCTTTCGAAATACATTTAAACCAAAATATTTCGTTTCATATGAAACGAAAGTGTATTATATGTAGATATATTTCGGATTATATAATCCGAAAATATAATTTTTATGAATTTAAAAATTGTTAGCGAATATTGTGGCTGGTGCGTGCGTGATGCAGGTGGTTTGTTTGTTGCTGCAGGTACTATTTTCTGCAATGCTACAGTAACAGTAGCAGAGGGTGAGGCAGTGGCTCTTTTGGAGGCAATGAGACAATGTATTGCTCGTGGGTGGTCCAATATTGTGTTTGAAAGCGATTCCAAAGTTGTAGTCGACGCTGCACATTCTAATAAGCAAGGAAATTCGGAATTGAATTCTTTAATTTCTTCCATCAATTTGTTATTACATAACCATTCGAACTTTGAGGTTAAGTTCACAAAGCGGCAAGCGAATATGGCGGCTCATACTTTAGCTAGGGCGGCTTGTTCTTGGCCTAGTCGCATGTTTTTTACTAGCATTCCTCGTTGTATTGATTCGATTATTATTAATGAAATGAGTTAATTTTGTTTGCGTCAAAAAAAAAATAAAAATTGTTAGCGAATTTTGGTAGATACGATCCGAAAATGTAATTTTGGGAGTTACGGGCTGAAATGGGTTTTAAAATGCTAGCTATTGAAGCATTTTGGTAGATACAATCCGAACACGCTGTGTTTTGGTAGTTACAATCCGAAATGCCATTTTAAATGACAGCTAGCAGAAGGTACACTTCTCAAACACGCAACCTCTTTGAAAGAGAAAGGTGCGATTTTTTTAAGGGTTTTGGCGTTTTCAAGCTACAAATCATCATTTATTGGCTCATTTCGAGTATCTTACACTCATTTGGAGAAATAGGACAGATAATCTTTGCTTTTAACCGATTAGTTTTTTTATTTTTTTAAGGAAGTCTGTGTACGTAAATTTTGGGATATAACTTCCAAAACCATATTGGAAGATAACTTCTGAACTGGGCTAGTAGTAGGCAAATGTGCATTATTTGTGTGAATGAGAAAGAAACGGTTTCGGATCGTATTACACGAAACTATAGTGTGTTTGGATTGTATAATCCGGAAAAATTTCACGTTAAAATATTTTCATATTCTAACTTCCAAAAAAATTATTTCTCTAAAGTGATGGTATTTTTGAGTTTTTGGGGGGCCTAGGAGCATACCGAGGGGTCTAAAAAGCAATTTTTCTCATATTTCCAAATTCGTTAACCCCGGACCTCAAATATTGAAATAAGCAAATATTTCCTTAAAATTGCAAGACATTGTGATAGTGTGACTAATAGTGAGAGATGTGACATGATGATGAGTACAGGTACAGAGTTATAATTGCAAATTGATTGAAATTTTAAAATTACAAAATTATCAATATAATGGATTTTTTTCCTTGTTTTTTCTTACTAACCCTTCAATTTCCCGGACCAAATTTTGCATATAAAATAAACTAATATTTTATAAAAAATACTACATTAATATTTCCTCTAGCCTCTTTTATAAGTAAATCTTTTTATTTGCACGCATATTAAGAAGCCTAATTTTAGTGTAAAAATTGAGTTGCATGAACTAAAATAACCTTGATCACCATTTTAATTTTTTGGAACAACTGTTATTCCCAATGATTATCATTAATGCGCAACTCTTTCCAAAATCATTATTAGGTGGAACGAAAGCAGAGGGAGTAATGAAGTGGCGGTTTAAACGTTACTCCCTCCGTCCCAATTTAAATGATACAGTTGACTATTTCACGCATACCGATACACAACTTTGATGATTAATATTTTTAATTGTATAATAGTAAAAATTATAAAAATTTAATATTTTGAAAATACTCATCGAGACGAATCAAACAACATCTTATATGCTAATATTTATTTTTGTTTATTAGTAGAAAAATAAGGTCAAAACAACATATATGATTAATTCACAATAGTCAACTGTGTCATTTAAATTGGGACAGAGGGAGTACTGCCAGCATACGTATTCAAGTTGGGAACAAAACTAATGGGTTCTCGGAAAAAATAAAAGAAAAATCAATGGAATGATAGCATTAAATATTAATCGGGTTTACAAGGAAGGGTAATTCTGGTCAGTGGCGGACCTAGGGGTGGGCTGAGGTGGGCCACGGCCCACCCCCACCTCAAAAAAATATTTTTTTTTATATATGGAGTATTAATTTAAATGTATTATGAATTATTTTAAGTCATTTAGTATACATATTTGTACAAATATTAATCTAAATATTAATTTAGAGTTTATTATTAGTCATTATATGTAACACAGTACACGTATTAATTCAAGTATTAGTGTAAATATTAGTTAAAACTAGCAATTGAATTAACATATATAAATATGAAATGACATAAAAAATATGTTTAATTAATATTTAATTTTTTAAGTCCCGTATTTTGACATTTGTTGCAATTTTAGGCTTATCTCAATTTTTTTTTCTTTTTTTGCTGTAAAAATAGCGAATTTTAATGCCAAAAAAAATATAATTTTGGGTTAAATTTGATATTTGATATTTATATTCAATGTTTGAGACAATAAATCACCTTAATGGCCAAAAATCACAATTTTTAGAGTAAAAATATAGATTATTGTTACCAAAATTGTAACATATGAAAATAGAAGGACCAAAAAATTCAATTTGAAAATAGATTAACTATTTTTCGGCCCACCCACTATAATTTTTCTGGTTCCGCCACTGATTCTGGTATAATAATATTGAACATTGTTGAATTTGATGATTTTAGCTTATATTTAAGATCAAATTTTTTTATTGACTTTTGCTTATAAATAAAGCCGGAGAGAATACACTTGTTTGTAAATTATGCATCATTATATATAAGTGACACTTAAATACTCCTTAAATTCATAGCTTGTGATTATGAATTCGAATTAGGGGGTCATTTTCATCTGCATGTGCAGCTTGTGCGTCACTCTTTGACTGGCAACATAACTAAAGTGACATATTTAGTGGCCCATTCAAGATTTTCTTTCCGGATTAATGGCTACCTCATTTTTTTTTTCTTCTTAATTATGACATAGATACGAAATTTATACTATTGATTGATTATTATTTTTGCCAAAAGGAAAATGCTATTTAGCAAGAATTTTTTGATGCAAGAAAGAGAAGAATAAATCCTCACCCTTGATTACATCCATAACCACCCATGTTTTCCACTAAAAAAGAAGATTAAATGACATCATCCTTTAAGATTTTGCCATGTGTTAATTCTTGCATTTCTTGTGTAAAAATTTCATGCTAAATAGCAATGCTCTTGCCAAAAAATTCTGAAGCACATAAGTTCTTCCAACCAAATTATTTTTGACAAAAGAATAAAAATTAACTTGTTCATACAGCGCATTCACGAACCATTCACGAATGAAAAATGGTTCGTGAAAAAATACTTGTTCATAGTGTATTAGTGTTAAATGTTTCTTCCATTACTTAAATACAGCGCATTCACGAACCATTTTTCACGAACCATTCACGAATGACGTGTTCAATCTTAAATTGGAATATTCAACTGTTACTCAAACAAAACAAAAAAGATAATTTCCATGTACTCTGTAAACTTCCATAATTTCCAAATCACCATATATAATTCAACCTCAGCGTGTTTCTTCCTTCCATCCACTTTGAATACCAATAATTTGCAATATTCCAATGCCTTTTTATTGGCTGGTGGAAGAAATGTCAAATGCTTCTTCCTTTCAACCACTTTGAATACACCGCCTTGACTCATTTTTCTAATTCAACTTTTCAATATGGCAAGGCTGCCGATTCACGACCGACACCGTTGCCAGAAGAAGTGAATCCACCTCTAGCATCTTGTGTTGGACCCATACCCTCCTCAACCTGTGACTCTCTTATTCTCTAATTTAGGGTTTTAATTCAATTTGGAGACTGCAGTGATAGATCATAGGTGTTTGGGTATTCAAGTGGATGAATTTCCCAACCATTTTTGCAGTGAAGAATTGTTCTTTCTTTTTTAAATTAAATTTTATCCTTGTTTTTCGATAGAAACAAGAAGATGCACGTGGGTTGCACATGTTCGTGATATATTCGCGAGGTTTTATTCGCACTAAATAGCATTGCTGTTTTTTTAGAATAATGCTAGATGTCGCGAAGCCTAGCTTCACGAACCATTCACGAATGGCGTGTTCAATCTTAAATTGGAATATTCAACTGTTACTCAAACAAAACAAAAAAGATAATTTCCATGTACTCTGTAAACTTCCATAATTTCCAAATCACCATATATAATTCAACCTCAGCGTGTTTCTTCCTTCCATCCACTTTGAATACCAATAATTTGCAATATTCCAATGCCTTTTTATTGGCTGGTGGAAGAAATGTCAAATGCTTCTTCCTTTCATCCACTTTGAATACACCGCATTGACTCCTTCTCCTAATTCAACTTTTCAATATGGCAAGGCTGCCAATTCACGACCGACACCGTTGCCAGAAGAAGTGAATCCACCTCTAGCATCTTGTGTTGGACCCATACCCTCCTCAACCTGTGACTCTCTTATTCTCTAATTTAGGGTTTTAATTCAATTTGGAGACTGCAGTGATAGATCATAGGTGTTTGGGTATTCAAGTGGATGAATTTCTCAACCATTTTTGCACTGAAGAATTGTTCTTTCTTTTTTAAATTAAATTTTATCCTTGTTTTTCGATAGAAACAAGAAGATGCACGTGGGTTGCACATGTTCGTGATATATTCGCGAGGTTTTATTCGCACTAAATAGCATTGCTGTTTTTTTAGAATAATGCTAGATGTCGCGAAGCCTAGCTTCACGAACCATTCACGAATGACGTGTTCAATCTTAAATTGCAATATTCAACTGTTACTCAAATAAAACAAAAAAGATAATTTCCATGTACTCTGTAAACTTCCATAATTTCCAAATCACCATATATAATTCAACCTTAGCGTGTTTCTTCCTTCCATCCACTTTGAATACCAATAATTTGCAATATTCCGATGCCTTTTTATTGGCTGGTGGAAGAAATGTCAAATGCTTCTTCCTTTCATCCACTTTGAATACACCGCCTTGACTCCTTTTCCTAATTCAACTTTTCAATATGGCAAGGCTGCCGATTCACGACCGACACCGTTGCCAGAAGAAGTGAATCCACCTCTAGCATCTTGTGTTGGACCCATACCCTCCTCAACCTGTGACTCTCTTATTCTCTAATTTAGGGTTTTAATTCAATCTGAAGTCTGCAGTGATAGATCATAGGTGTATGGGTGTTCAAGTGGATGAATTTCTCAACCATTTTTGCAGTGAAGAATTGTTCTTTCTTTTTTAAATTAAATTTTATCCTTATTTTTCGATAGAAACAAGAAGATGCACGTGGGTTGCACATGTTCGTGATATATTCGCGAGGTTTTATTCGCACTAAATAGCATTGCTGTTTTTTTTATCATTATATGTTAGATTAGATTAGATATTGGCTTATAGTCCAAGCCTACGAAGCACGGACACTTCTCGTATTAGGCGTGTCCGTGTCTGACACGTGTCTGTGTCCGACACGTGTCCGTATCAGTGTCCGACACCGACACAACACTTACAATTAAACTAAATTATGTTATTTTTCCAAATTATTATCGGTGTCGCCGTGTCAGTGTCCGTGTCGTATCCGGTGTCCGTGTCGGTGTTCGTGCTTCATAGGTACAAGCCATTCATAATCGCATGTAATACTAGATAACGGTCAGTACATATACACGACGCAGATATTTTATATTTAGTTGGACTTTAATTTTTAACCAAAAATACTTGTTCATAGTGTATTAGTGTTAAATGTTTCTTCCATTACTTAAATACAATTGTCAAGAAACAACATTACTTAATTAGAGATGTTTTATAAAAATTTGGGAGAGGGAAATTAATAGTCATGACAAATTATCTATTTTAACTTTGTTACCGAGAGCAATCGGGAGAAAAGGACTTTAAACGATGATAGAGCTATAACAATTTTTATGGAATACTAATTTGAAGAATAATTTATGTCAAAAAATAAATGAAGAATAATTAAAATATTTTTAAAATTTATATATTAATTATGAAAGGTAAATATAGTTTCAGTCTATTGATTTAGGTGGTGAGAATCTTGATTCCCTTAAACATGTGGTCAGAGGTTCGATATCATAGTAACAAAAAGTAATAATTCAATCTTTAAAAAATTATAACATTTTAAGTTTTTTCTTTACATAAATACTATATTAATTTTATTTCATTCTTTTGGGCTTGTTACATAAAAAAAAAATGTCCTTTATTTAATCCTTATACGTAAAATGAAGACTAAAATTTAACAAAATTTGTGTGGGAACTGAACTTAAAATTATGAATCATGTAGGATCTAAACCATATAAAACTCTTGTAAAAAACTATATGTTACCTTAAACCTAATCAGAACAAATACATTACAGAGTATATTTTTAAGAAATTAACTGAGGATGAACTATCAAATTCAAAAGATTTCCTTTGACCGTATGCTTTTTTTTTTTAACGGCAAATATATTATTATAAGTAATTAAGTCCATGCACGAGACGAGCAGATACCCATAAAAAAAGGGCTACAAACAAAGGTGCCGTATATAAACGGAACACTAATACAAATACTAAAACAAACACAATCTAATAGAGGTCCACTTCTAATCTCATTCTTAGAAAAGGACACTCTAGCTTTCAAACCACCGGAGACAACAACCTAACTTAAAGAGATGCCACTAGACACTAACTTTCGATCTCGAATCAAAAGTGATCGGCCCATCAGAATCCAAAAAACAGCTCCTTGTGTCAAATGTTGATGCGCACCGGTAGACAAGAACCTAGGTAGATGAGTCTCAGCTTGTAGACCGCCTCCAAACAACTCCTTTGACTGTATGCTTAATATCATGTTCTTTTTTATTAGATCTTAAATCCTAGAGGAATACGCCAAATGCCCCTGAGACCGAGAGTATTTTGAAGAGCATGTTTAGTTATAATATATTCAGAATTTGGATCATCTTCAATTTTTTCTTTTATGTTGGTCATATTCTATTAATCATAATCATTTATGGGTTTTGCTAACGAGTGCCCCCGAGACACTCTTTAAGCGTTCTATTTAAAGTAATTATTATTCTAAAAAGTGAAACATTTCAATTCTCAAGACGTTGACTTCACATATTTTCATAATTTTTTTATAAAAACTTACTATTTAAGATGCTTAAAGAGTGCCTCGGGGACACTCGTTAGCATTTTCCATCATTTATTCAATTTATTTCCACCCCCCCCCCCCCCCCCCCCCCCCCTCTCTCTCTATATATATATATATAAGCCTTTGCTTGGTTGAGGAGAAAAAGGGAAGAGAGAAATTAAAACATGGAAACCAATGCATATATTCATATATCTAAATGTTTCTATGTTATTTGTGATTTATCAACCATTAGATTAACAAAAAAGTGAAAAAACGCGAGAGATAAAATTAGAGGGTCCAAATTCATATATTCATAAGAGACCATAAATGTCTTTCTTAATGTAAATAAATAAATATTCATCTGGAATAAACTCAATTAAATGTTTTTGTTTTTATTTATCTCTTATACATTATACACTTTGTACATATTTCAGTTGATATTGTATTTGACATCAAATTTTAATAGAAATAATATATATACATCTAGTTTGGGATAATTTTTAGGACAACTTTCTCTTTCGTATTCTCAATGTGTTGTTTTCACTCCATCCCATTTTTTCTCTCTTTTTATTGTTTTTGTCCAAAAAAAGATTGTCCAATAAATTATCACAGTTTAATTGTACAAATATCGTTACTCAATTTTTAACATTCAAACATCATTTTTTTTTAATTTTTTTTTTGTTTTCATCACCAGTTTTTTTAAAAAATCTTTGTTAGATGAAAAAGTATGAAATAATTATTTTGTAAATGCTGGAGTTAGATCCCAAATCTCCATTCGTCATTCTAGTATTTTTATTTATTTTTATCAAATAATCTAGGCTAAATTACACTATTGGTCCCTTAACTTATTTATTGGTTTCATATTGGTCCCTTAACTAATTAATGTTACAAATTGGTCCCTTAACTTATTAACGTTACAAATTGATCCCTTAACTTTAATTATGTTTGTCATATTGGTCCTTTTTAACAGGTTGATAGTGTATTCATCTTCAGATGTCTGAATGCACAATCATATTCACTAACAATATTATTCAAAAATAAATCATTTATAGGTTCATATAACGAATAATAGAAAGTAAAATTAATATTTTTTTCATCAAAACTAATAAAAAGGACCAATATGACAAACAAAATTAAAGTTAAGGGACCAATTTGTAATCTTAATTAGTTAAGGGACCAATATGAAACCAATAAATAAGTTAAGGGACCAATAGTTCAATTTAACCAATAATCTAATAACTAAAATTATACCTTTTAAAACAAATAAATTGAGACTATCAAACCTCAATTTCCGAATTCCTACCTGCAACAATGTCGTTAGCAAGTTACCGTAAAAAAAACGTCGCTGGCAAGTGAATAAAAGATCAATATTTTCTGTTATACTGCACTCATGCTATTTCATACAATAGTAAATCTGGACTATTAATTTAAGATCGAACAGTCTAAGTCACTTACACAATCAAACAATTTGGGCTGTTGATCAGATCGGACAGTTCATAACGGTAATTTACGGCAGTATTTGGTGAATAGTACTCGTAGAGCAAAATCACAAAAAATAAATAAATAATTAAATATTAGAACTAGCAGTATTATTATTGATTAAATAATAATGAAAATAAACAGAGCAGGTGTGTGTTTAGTTTACTGTTTAGTGTTAAGTTAAGAGACCCGTGTGATTAAGTTAAGCGTAACCCAAATGTAATAAATGAGTAAAATATCATCACGAATAAAGCAGTTTTCAAGTCCGACGCGACACAAACAGCTACCTAAGCTAAACTAACCACTCCATTTCCATCATCAATCTCTCTCTCTCTCTCTCTCTCAACTGAATGCCATCCACCGTCTCTCCCCAGGTTCGTTCTCCTCCCTCCCACTTTCCCTTTCTAGATTCCCTTTTTCTCCCTCCACCGACATTCCTCCTCCAGATTCCAGATCAATGTCGTTTTTCCTTTTCCTTCTCCGCGTTTTATCCCCTTTCCAAATTCCACTAACCGTTTTTTTAATTATTTAATTTTATTTAATTTTTTCCAAATTAATTTCCTTCTTTCAACAATATAAGATCTCTCTTACTCCGTTACTCTCTCACTCTCTCTCTCTCTCTCTCTCACTAGCTTTTTCTTTTAGGTATTCATTCATAAATTCTTCCTTATGTTAGTTACATTTGTGTTCATTCCTTATTTGGATCTATTGTTTCACTGTTGCTTGATTTATTTATTTATTTATTTTTCTTCTATTAATTTCACTGTTTGGTTATTTATGTATATATATTTTTTTTCCTGGATTTTGTTTTTAGTGCTTCTTTTAGGTTTTTATAGATCTCTATAATCAATTAACCTTGATGATGATGTCTGTTTCTGTAGTGTAGGTTTTGAAATTATGAATAGTGTGAAGAATAATAGAAGGGTTCACAATGATGACAAACCTTTTCCTGGTTGTTTGGGAAGAATGGTTAATCTCTTTGATTTGACTCCTACTACTGTAAATGGAAACAAGCTTCTCACCGATAAACCGCACCACGAACATGGTTATCTTTCCCTCTCAATTTACCCTTTATTTTGTTATTGGTGATTATGTTTAAATTATTAGTTTTTGGTTTTGTCATAAGTCCTAGCTTAACTGGTAAATACCGATATCGTTAGGTTGAACGTCTTCATCTGGGTTCGAACTCAAGGTGTGAGTTTTAGTAGTGTTTGTCATTTGGTCTATAGACCAAAATAAATAAATAAATTATTGTGGTTTTCTTTTTTAGGGTTAGTTAGACTGTAGAGAGTGGTGGGTGGGTTGTAGCTTGTAGGAGATGGTTAATAGTAAACGTAGGAAACTGTATATTTTGTAGTTTAGTTGCAGTTTCCTATTTTGCCTTGTAGTTTTTTTATTAAAAAAAAAAATCTTATTTTGTGTGTTTTTTTCATTGCTGAGTTTTGGATAGACAACTCTTTATGATCTGTCTGGTTTTTGTGTTTAGCTGACTTTAGTATCATAAGACCCAGTCAATTTACATACCCCCAAGTTGTCTGTAATAATTTGTACTTGTGTTTTTTGCTGTTGGGTTTTTTCTATGCCGTTATATTTTGCCATCTCACTGCATTATAACTGTCTTGCAGCGGCATCTCTTGCAAGAAGTCAATCAGATGTTTCGAGGACTGCAAGTCCTTCATTTGGTGACCGAATAGAAGATAAGCCGGTAATTTGAAGAGGATTACTCTTTTACTACAGTATTTATGATTGACTTTATTGAATGCAATTCGAAAGAAAAAATAAATGAAATGATAATGTCATGTGGAGTGTTCTTCTCATTTTTAATTTATCATGTGCTTTGTTGTACTTGTTTTGATTAATTTTTTTTTCCTATTTCCATGGACTTTGCAGATTGTTTCTGATTTAATGAGAGCATCTTCAAATAAAAAAATAAATGGAACACCCATCAAGATGCTCATGGACCAAGAAATGTCAAAAGAAGTTGTTTCCAAGCACACTCCACCAAATGTGGTTGCAAAATTAATGGGCCTTGAAGCCCTTCCACGGGGAGAACATGGTTTAGCTGTGGAGAGAAGCCCTGGAGGAGATTGTTCTCAGCATATGTGTGGTCATTCCGGGACATCATTCAATCATTGGCAGCTGGAAGATAGGTTTATGGACAAAGAAATGCTTCATGAAGCTCATCCGAGCAGAGAACAGGTTGCTTACAAAGATATTTATGAAATATGGCTGCAATCACAGAGAACAAGCAATGTAAAAGACAAAACACCAGAGAGAGGGAAGTGGGCTGAAGATGTTAATGAGAAGAAAATGGCTCTTATTCGCCAAAAATTCATGGAAGCAAAGCGTCTTTCTACAGATGAGAAATTACGTCAATCGAAAGAGTTTGATGAAGCCTTGGAAGTTTTAAGCTCCAACAACGATCTGTTAATCAGGTTATTGGATTCTCAAAATCTTTATGAACGACAGTCTACTCCACTGGCTGAGACAAAGCGCATTACTGTTCTTAAACCTTCAAAGATGGTTGACAATGAAAAATTCAGTAGAAAGGGAAACAATAATGACAAACACATTAAGAAACCATTAAATAATGATGTTGCATGGGAGAAGAATAGTCCTGGATTCTCTCCAGCCAGTCAGAAAGTTGATGAATTTCCTGTTCAACCTACTCGAATAGTGGTATTGAAGCCTACTTCTGTGAGGGCACATGATATTAAGACGCTGGCTTCTCCAACGGCATCATCACCTCAAAATATGCAAAGTGGAAACTTCTATCACGGCCCTGAAGATGATGATGATGATCTACTGGAATCAAGAAAAGTGGCGGAAGAAATTACACAGCAGATGTTTGAACATGAAGACCTCAGGAGCTGTCAAAGAGATGAAACTGTGTATTCTTCAGTATTTTCCACAGGCTATATTGGTGATGACAGTTCATTCTACAAGTCAGATCATGAGTGTACTGCAGGGAATTCTAGTGATTTGGAAGTTATGTCGCCATCACCCAGACATTCTTGGGATTATGTTAACCGCTGTGAAAGTCCTTATTCTTCATCATCCTTCAGTCGTGCATCTGGTTCTCCCGAGTCATCAGTATGCAGAGAGGCCAAGAAACGGCTTTCTGAAAGATGGGCCATAATGGCATCTAAGAAAGGTCTTCAAGAGCAAAGACATATGCGGAGAAGCTCTACCTTGGGTGAGATGCTTGCTCTTTCAGATATAAAGAAATCTCTAATATCTGAGTTTGAAGGTATTAATAAAGAAGAAGAACCGAGTGAATCTGCTTCTTGCAGTAAAAATTTAAATGAAGAAACATGCGCAGATGGTTCTCCTAAAAACCTTCCCAGGTCAAAATCTGTCCCTATATCTCCCACTGTCTATGAAAATGGCCACTACGTTGAAGCTTGTAATAATGATGCTGGTAAAGCACCCGACTCCAAGGAGCTAACAAAGTCAAAGAGTATGAAATCGTCATTTAAAGGGAAAGTTGCAAGTTTCTTATTCTCAAGGAATAAGAAATCAATCAGAGAAAAATCTTGTTTATCTCATTCGACAGATGACTCCCAATCAACTGTTGCAGAAACATCTGTATCTCCAATAAACTCACCTGAAGTCCTTAGGAATGATATGTCTCAAAGCTTCAAAGGTGACTACTTTGGAGAGTGTTCGAATCAAAATCTATGTGAATCATCAAGTAAAACTTTATCCGATCCTGTCTCAAACAGGCAAGGCCCAGTATCTACGGAGGTAATAGCTAAAGTTAGTTGGCATTTGACCTATTTATCATGCTGCATTATCCATATTTTCTCTATTGGCTACCTAAGTTAGCTCGTTAATGTCTCTAAACTCTGCTAGCTTTTCTTAGTTACTGAACCCTCTCCCGTCCCCCCCCCCCCCCCCCCCCCCAACAAAAGGGAAAGGAAAAAAATTGGAACTAATTGAAACATTGAAGCGAAAAAAAATTAATTGGTATACATTTCTTCTTCTAAACTCCAAAGTATGTTGATGGGTTGTATGGCTGACTGTCTTTTAATCTGTATATAGGTCTTGCTAAGTAACATAATAAAACAAGTCTTAAACTGTATAGTCTAAGTACTACTTCATCACTATCCAGAAGTTTGTGCTTTCTCCATCTAACTAATAAATTTAGTCCCTTGAAACTTTCACTGTTGTAGAGATGCTTGCATTTGTTGTTGGCATTGTGGTATACTGTTAAAGAAATTTTATGACATGGTCTCACAGGTTCTATGTAAGCAAACAAATTGACAAATTGTTGGGGAATTTCGGTATGTGTTGGAATAGTGTTACAAATGAAAACCATACCTAGTTATGATAAATAATAGAACCATCTCTTCTCAGTCTGCCTAGATCTAGTACTGTTAAGCACAACCTCTTTGATTTCTTGTTGTCGAAGATTATGGAATGATGAACTTAATATCATATATCCTTGGATTGTATTTGTAAAATCCTTTATCTGTACTGTAAGTTGGTAATCAAATGGACTGGAGAAGTTTCTGAGACTGTTTTGTTTGTTTTCACAGCCTGAATTGACAGTGTCAAAGCCCACAGGGATATCAAGTGAAAACCAGGATCAGCCAAGTCCAATCTCAGTTTTAGAACCTCCATTTGAAGATGAAAATGCAGCTCATGAGTCCTTGGACTGTATGAAGGGTGGCCAGCTGGGTAATGCTTAAAGCCTTGCTCTTTATTTATCCCTGACCCTGCTATTTAAGCATGTTCTTATTTTATTTTACTTGGATAGGCCATCATGTCTTATTTTAAAATTATTGTCTTCATTGGTTTATTTATCGGAATGTCATCTATTCTGTAGGATCACGGGTGTCTCTGAAGTCTAATTTAATTGATAAATCACCACCTATAGAATCAATAGCTCGAACCCTCTCATGGGATGACTCTTGTGCAGAGGTAGCAAATTCGTACACATTAAAGCCTTCTTTGGTTTCCTTAGACACCAAGGCAGAGGATCAAGATTTGCTCGTCTTGGTTCAGAAATTACTATCAGCTGCTGGACTTGATGATCAGGTGCAGTCTGACTCGTTTTACTCAAGATGGCATTCCCTTGAAAGTCCATTGGATCCATCATTGAGGGACAAATATGCCAATCTCAACGACAAGGAGCCTCAACCTCTCCACGAAGCAAAGCGAAGGCAGAGGAGATCTAATCAGAAGCTTGTATTTGATTGTGTCAATGTTGCACTAATAGAAATTACTGGTTATGGATCAGAAAGTTCCTTAATTGGCAGGTTGTGGAGTGGGGGCCACGGAAGGCACCAAGTCTCAGAGGGTGCACATACCCTATTGGTGGACCTGATTGTATCCCATATGAAGGAGTTGACATCTAGTGGCATGAGGTCTGTTTGGGGGGATTGTGGGGACAGTAACAGCCTGGTGGTGGAAACTGTTGTCAGAAAAGAGGTCGTGGGTAAAGGGTGGGTTGAGCTTATGGGATTGGAGATGGATGTTTTGGTGAAGGAAGTAGAGGGGAAGTTGCTAGAAGAACTTGTGGAGGATGCAGTGGTTGATTTGACAGCCAGGGTATGAATGGTTGGATTGAATCCCTGATGTGGCTTTCTGCTTTGTTTTTTGAATATTGTAACTCTATTATTGTTGTATTCGATTATTAACAGATGGTCCTACTTACCTAATTTATTAAATGCTACTAAAAAATGTTGCAATTTGTAGTTATTATTTTATAGTGTAGTAATGAAAATGTAACCTATTAAATATCTACATTCTACACCCCTGCTGAAACAAAGTACTAGTATATAAAGAATTGCACTGGTTTTTAGAGACAGTGCAATCAATCCTGAGTGCAAAAATTAGTTTGTGAGACTATTGAATAAAACATTAGGTATCTCCCTTATCTTTTTCAGAAAAATATACTGTATTAGAAGATGCCACTGTCCCAGAAAATGAAAGTTCATTCTAGATTTGCATATGGCAGCCCTAAAAAGAATGGAAGAAAAGAGAACTTAAAAAGTGATTGATACTAGACTGTAACAAGCTACAGTACTAGTACTAGTAACATTGCAATAAGCCTATAACATAATCAATTATTTTCTGACAGCAGAATAATATAGTAGTAATACAAACTCGATTTTGAGTACTCAATCATCAACATTTCATTGTCGAGTCTTTCTCACACCGGGTGCAAGTGTAAACATGGTTGTGGGCCATGTGGTGCTGCAGCCCTGCAGTACCTGTACAACTTCAAACTTTGTATGGAACATGGACCCACCATAACCCCAAAAGAAAGGAACAGTTCATTCCACTCCTTTCTGTATACCCTATTTGCAATAATTTGCTGGCTCCCATTGAATCATGATTAATGATGAATGAAAACAGCCTTTAACTAATGATGAATGAAAACATGATTAGTGCATGATTGATATCATTTTTAGTTTGTTGAAATCACAGTGGCTCACCGTAATTTCAACGCATGCTGAATTTGCAACTCGCAGCCTAAGTCATGGCGCTATTGTAAATGAATTCCATGAATTTAAACATTTCATGCAGTTGTAATCTTGATCAAGTAGTTATCATTTTAAGGTGTATTATAGTAAATAAGATTTTAAGATTTAAAACACAAGCCATCGGATATTTATCTATCGATATGCATTTGTCGACTGTTGTGACTATATGTTTTTTTACCGAACAACCAAACACTATCATGTTCAGGATTGGTTCTGATTCCTTTATCCATATTATACACAGCTTGAGCGGGAGCACGTTCAATTTGTTTGCTCTAAATTAGTTCATACACCTTTTTGAAATGACTGATACTAACACCATACCTGTGTATACCAGATAACAGAACTAAGATGCAAAGACATAGCACTTGCACTTTCCAAACAGCTTTCCCTTTTGTTCCTAAAGTTGTCTTATAAACTAGATGAAAACCAACGAGTTCATTTGTTATCATAAAAGTTGACTTTATTTTTATAGTTTCTTATTTTAAAAGTGAGAACTATTTTTACTGCCTTTACGTGCAAATCTTTAAAAATAGAAATCATTGTTAAAATAAAATAAAAAGTTTCTTTAATCAATCAGATTTTATTATTTCTCGGTAATTCAAGAACAATTGCATACACAACTTGTTATCTGTTTACATTTCATTCAACTGTAATTATAATTTATAGACTTAAATGCAGTTTTATCCATTCTATTTTGAATATATCGGAATTTCACCATATCTATTTTAAAATCCGAAATATTATCCTCATATCTTAAAATCTGGAATTTTACCCCATATTTTACAATTCTTTGGATTTTGCGCCCCCTATACACTACAAGAAAATCCAAAAAAAATATAAAATAGGGGGTAAAATTACGGATTTTAAAGTAGGGAGGGTAAAATTCTGATTCATTCAAAATAGGGGGGGAGGGGGGGTAAACTGCATTTAAGCCTAATTTAAGTATGATATAGTTTGAAAAAAGCCCTTAATTTATTATGTCTATCTACTTGGATTTTGATCTTATTATCCCTAGTTACTAGAACTTTGACCCGTGCACCCTAATTAACCGTAATATATAACAATAAAAAATATGATAAAAAAATTTTAATACTAAAAGGTATATGAAAAAGTGGAGTAACATTAAACACTAGTTTAACAATAAATTTGGATAAATATTCATACAACATAAAATATGATATATTACGAAATACTTCATTATAGACATTAGAAGTTTTATTTGTATTTTCATCATCTTAGTTGATGATCAAAATCTTTAATCAATCTCTAAAAGTAACTTAAAATCGCAACATACAACTGACCATGTGAAAACATTAACGACGGAAGATATATTCCAATATGCTGCATGGTACTTGGATTTGCCGGACATTCTCTGTTTCAACATTATAAATTTAAATTTAAGAGATACAAAATCTTTTCACATTCAATTTTTTTTTTTTTTTTTTGTAATTGCATTTATTTCGACTAAATTTATTTGTAATTGACTGTTATTTTGGATTTGAATTAAAAAATATGTAGATACTGTAAAAATTATTCTATATTAAGGTTTGATTGACACACGTAAATTAAGAATGTAGACTGACTTATTACATGACAAATAATTGTTTTTAGAAACCAAACATTAATTGATAAACATAGATTAAGGTTAATTAATAGCAAAATTAAGAATGTCGACTAACATATATATTATAGGCGCAAATAATTTTTTTTAGCAACCAAATATTAAAAAATACGCATATATTAAGGTTAATTGATAGCAAAATTAATGTAGGCTGCTAAAAAAATGAGGGGAAAAATTAGGTTAAGTAATTAGGTTTAGATTTGTTAATGTAATAAATTTATATACCTAAGGATTAGACAATAATTACATGTTGATTGCCAAATTATATCAAATTGATTGATGTAGCTTAGTGGCAAATGCACCACATAATCTTAAAGGATGTGATTGTGAGTTCGATTCAGAGGGAAGTAATTAGAACTAGGAATTGCGAAATGTAATAAACTTATAATATAAAAGATAAAATATATTTAATATAAGAATAAGATTCTCCCGCAACACATGGACTGTCACACGTATACTGAGGAAAGTTTGTGGTCCAAAAACCACTCACGAGGTGAAACATAGTTCATTTTTTATGGCTTTTATTTCTTGGCACATCCATTCTATAGAATCTATTTCGTTTGAGAAAAAAGGAATTATTCAGGATTACGTTGGCCAAAGCTGGACTTTTATGAAAAAAATGCATCTCATTTGAAAAGTATTATTACATTTTTATTATAACATGATGATATATAAAAATGAGTGCAAACTCAACAATTGAAAATTAATACTGTTATGGGATTATCGTGCCAAATTTCGAGTTGGCAAATTGTACGACATCCCTTCTTTTTTTCTTTTTTGTGAGCCGTAAGACATCCCTTTAAAAGTAATTAATTATTTAATTCATATATTGATATTTAATAAGTCCTACGATAAGAATAATCTTGATTCCCGAGGCGTGGTCAACTTGTATTATTTATACATCCACATTATAATTATTATAATAACGAGTTGATTAATGCAATTTTATTTTGGATAACTATTATTGTGTCATTTTGTGAAATATTTACTTTGTTGATGATTAATTTTGATCTAAAAATTAGAATGAACACCTCTTGTGAGATCCAAAAATTAGAATCAACATATCTTCCAATTATTATTTTCATTACAAAACTACTATAATACATAATCTTGTTTAAGAGATTTAAATTCAGTTATACTCAGAATTAATATAATGTTAAGACTTATGCTAACAAGTGTTATAAAAAAACTTCAACAAAAAAGTATTATAAAAAGTAAAACTTAGACAAAATCAAAAGTAAAAAAGCTAACTTATATCGTATGCCACACTTTAACATTTTTCTAATGTTAATACTTAATACTCTTGTAATAATGCAATGAAAGCGAAATAGATCGAGAAAAATATTCTTGTCTATGATAATCTTCTATCTTCTATCTTCTATCTTCTATTATACTAAAGGCAAGGGTTGAAACCCTAATGCCTTTAGTAAAACCCTAATGCATGACATCATGCATGATGTTGTGTTGGCTAATGGATGATGCACACCTAGCTTCCACACTCCAATGCTCTCTTGCCACATTGCACTATCACTTACTGACACATGTGTTGACACATTGAGTAAACAATGTGCTGGTTTTGTGGTGAAGTGGTTTTGTGTTTTTCTCATCTTATTGGTTGCATGTTATCTCATCCTAATTGAATGACAATTGTTACTTTGCATTCAGTTTGACTGGGCCTTTACATAGACCCATTGCAGGCAATCTGATTTCCTCATTCACTCACTTTCTCTCTTTCTCTCTCTCTCTCTCGTCCTTACTCCCTCTCTTTGCTTCGCTCTTTCTTTCTCTCTCTGTGTCTCTCTTCACTTCCGTTCTCCACCGCCACTCTCTCCGTCGCTGCCGTCTTCGTTCAAAACCATCATCGCATCATCGACAACTTTTTCTTTCTCTCATGTTTGATCTCCTTCTCCTTGCTTTTCTCACTGCCTCGTGATCAATCATGCACAGCTGATAATCTTTGTGGATCCAGCGTCACTACAAGCACTGCAGAACATGCATGTAAGTAGATTTGATTCCAACAACTTTTTCCTCAATTGATAAAAAGGGTTTTCAAATTTCTATTTGGGTTTTGTTATTTTTTTCTCTTAATCGATAGAAAGGGTTTTGAAATTTGATGTTGGATTTTGTTTTGGAAATTGTTCCCTGTTATTTTTTATGTATTTTCCCCTAACCAATTTTTTGTTTCCCTGTAGAGCATGCATGTTAGTGGATTTGCTTTTTCTGGATTACTGGGTTCAGAGGCACAACAATCCCAGCAAAATCATGCCTATAGGGGTTTTGAAATTCTGCATCTCTGTGTTTCGTGTGGCATCTGTGAGGTATTTTTTCCCTGATCAATAAAAAGGGTTTTGAAATTTGAATTTGGGTTTTGTTTTGAATTTGTCTACTGTTATCTATTATGTATTATTTCCTCACAAATTTTTAATTTTCAATTTTATGGCTCTGGGGACTACATGCAAGTGGATCTGCTTGCAACCAACATTTCTGGATTTTTGGCTTCCATACAAAATTCGTAAGTTTCCCTTTTTTTCCATCGTATCAGTTAATTTCATCCATGTTTTTCGAATTTTTCACTCAACTGTTCGAAAGGGTTTTGACGTCTGGGGGTGCATTTTGTTTGGTATTTGTTCATTGTATTCTGGCACGATTCTTGGGGAACTTATTTAATTATGCAGGCTGTTGTTTGGATTTTTTACTTGGTCTGTTTGATATTTGATTATATCTAATTGAGTTGAAATTTGGGAATGAAGGATTGTTGACTAATAAAAGGTAACTGAAAGATTTCAAATTATTTTACTATTGGTACAGATCTTTTTAACAATCATATTTCTGGAACAAAGATAAGTCCTGATATACATGCATGCACCATGGATTGTGTCATATCGATGAAAGGGTTCTGATTTTTTTTAATTTAATTTTTTTCCTTTGTTTTGTAGTGAAAATCGTCTTATGGATGTGTCAAGGTTCAATATGTTAGTTCGTGGTGTGTGAAAATCTGGATTTTATTCTTGGAAGGGTAATGAATTTTTTTTTATTCAAATTTATACTTATTTGAGTTTGTAAATTTTCTGCATGGTTTGTTTAAGATGTGTGAAAATGGATGTCAGTTCATGGTTTGTTTAAGATGTTGGAAAAGTAATTTATACTAAATCTGTTTAAGTTTAATGGTTTATGCTAATTTATTGACATGCATGTTAACTCTGACAGTTTTTTATACGAATTTATTGACATGCATGTGAGTTTTAGCTCTGTTTCTAATTTTTGTGTTCATTTTGTTTGGATGTTATTTTCCAGAAGACTTATTGATATGAATGTGTAAATTTGTGCTGCTGTCTGTCCCTCTCTGCATAATGGTCAGTTCTTCTTTATAATCCCTACGTCCAAAAAAAAAATTGATTTGTTGTTTTTTACTAGATTTTAAATTTGTATTTTTGTTCACAGTTTTGATTTTTCAAATTTGTTCCCTTCAAAGGATGCATGCCATTATTTTTGGATGAATACGATTTTTATAAGGTCCTCTTTTTGATTTGTTTATCCTTTTGGTCAATTTCTTTTTTAATTATTCCAACAAGGTTTTGAACTTTGAGTTTGGATATTTCTGATCCATTTTTCTTTCTTGATTATACCAAGTTTGGATATTTCTGATCCATTTGTGGTTTTAACTTATTTATTTAACTCTTGATGTTATGGTTGTTTGGGTTTTCATGGATTAGGTAGATTTATTGACATGCATGTCAGTTTTGTCTCTGTTTCCTGCCTCATGTGTTTTGGATTTTAGTTTTTATTTTGCTTGCATTTTATTTTTTTAGTTGCTTGGTTAATTTATTAATATACATGTCACGTGCAATTTTTTGATTCTCTCCTGTATTGATATCCATGTTTCAGTTTCATGGGTTATGTAAATTAATTGGTTTTTATTTTGCTATGCAGATTAATCTTATGTTTGGCTTGCCTGGTCTATAAATATGTGGATTATATTCTTGAAAAGGTAATGGAGATTTTTTATAGTACTTATTTCTTTATACAACTTTATACTTATTGTCTTTGTCAGTTTGTATGTTAAAAATTTTGGAAAAGTAATTGACATTAAATCTATTTCAGTTTTGTTGCCATGCATGTATAATTTGCATATGTGTTTTCTGTTTTTCTCTTTGAATCTACCAGTTTCATCCCTGTTTCTTAACTTTTGCCTTTAATTTTGTTTGCATGTTATGGTTTCTTTGTCTTTATTAGCGTGCATGTATAAATTAATTTTGTTTACGTGTTGGATTTTGCAGACAAAATTTTATGCTTATCAAGGGAGGAAAAAATGTTCCTCTTAATATTGATTTTGGTGGGTGTGATTTGGTGAGGAGGGAAAAGGAAGGTTGAGTTTGAAGAAGATGAAAAATGTTGAGGGTTGAGGAGAATGTGACCTGGGGATATTATGGAGGTATAGTTTCTTTCCTTCATATTTGTTACACAACTTTATACACATATTGTCATGTCTAAATTAGCTTTACATTGTGATACAGGCTATAACACAAATTTACACATCATGATAACAAGAGATATTCAACTTTAAAAGCTGTGTACTTTAGAAAAAGGTAGATCTATCTTGCTTTGGTTTATCACTTATTTTTATAGTGGAATTGGGATGGAATAGCAACCATTCTCATATTACTTAAAATGCATCCATCCAACCAATAGTATATGTTATGATTTCTGTCTTTATTAGCATGCATGTATAAATTCATTGATGTTTTGGATTTTGCAGAGGCAGTTTTTAACTCAGCAAGGCAACGAGCTTATCAAGGGAGGAAATATGTCAGTTTAATGTATTGAAGTCTTCAGCAAAGAAGGAGCTACAAAAACCTGATGCCTTAGCCACTGGTAATTTTTAATCTCAAATCAAACAGTACTATCAAGAAATTGGAATGATATGATCTCTCATTTTGATCCTCCTTATGAAATTCAAATAATGAGGGAACAATTGTTTTCAAACTCATGAGATATTTCAGTTTAGCATAACAAATTGTCAAAAGCTATGTACTTAAGAAAAAGGTAGATCTATCTTACTTTGGTTTATCACTTATTTTTTTAGTCGAATTGGGATGGAATAGCAGCCATATTCGTTGCTCATCTCCCTGCCTCCCTGTTTCATTCTTTCGTAATTGTTCCCTTCTTAATTGTGTTTCACGTGCTGATCCGATGTATAAAATCCTCTTTCTCTCCTTGCTCATCTCCCTGCCTCCCTGTTTCATTCTTTTGTAACTGTTCCTTCTTAATTGTGTTTCAAGTGCTGATCCAATGTATAAAATTCTCTTTCTTTTTTATTTGTCCCTACACTAATTTTGTTTCTAATGGGTTGAATCCAAGAATAATGAGCTCAATATTCCATCAATATATCCCTTTGCATTGTTGTGGTTGAGGCTATTCTTAATATAAATTTCTATGTTTTGTTAATCCTTTCACTTTTCAACTGTGGATTTGCAGGCCACTTGCTTATATTGGAGTGAATATTTGAGTTTGTGCAAAGCCTTATAGCTAATGTGGTTTGCTTTTCATCTAGCCTCTTTGCTTGGTATTTTATTTTGGTAAGTGAATATTTGAGTTTAAATACTTATTTGAGTTGGCTAATATTAAAATTCATCCTTATTCTTTAAGATTTAAAAAAAAAAATCATTGTTAATACTTACATCTGATATTTCTTGATGTGTTGGTTTAAATAAATCCAAATAAATCTTTTGTAGTAACATGAATTTATACAAATAAATCCAAATATATTTATTCTTTTCAATTGAAAACAATGAATTTAATACCATTTACCTGGTACAAATTAGATCCTATAACACCAATCATAAACTATGAATGTTAATAAATTTTTCAAGTTTGGAAGTGGTACTGATTAATAGAAGTCATACATATATAACCACTTAAAATGGAGAATGAATATTTGAGTTTGCATCCTTTTTTGAGTTGGTTAAAATTCAACTTAGTCTTTGTTAATGCTTACATCTAAGTCACAGTAATTTTCTTTGTTTTAGTTTTTTTGACGGATGATGAAGATTCATGAGAAAATACGCAGTTATTAGAAAGATGAAGGTCCATATGAAAATCCAAAATTGTTGGCAATAATACAGGTTTGTGAATATCATGAACCCTATTTTAACCTCCTATAACTATGATATCCAATATATGTGGCAAGAATATATAAACAAAAATTAAAATTGGCTAATATCAGATTTACCATCATTTACTTTACAGTTTTTAACTAACTGTATATATTCTTTGCCAATATATATTGAGGCATAAGTTTGGTAATGAACGGATTACTTTTGGGATTTTAGGGAGTCTGGATATGGTTGACCTATGGTCTCGTCCTTTGTTAGGCTAAATCTGAATCCAACTGGATCCACATGCAGGAACTATGTGGGTATTGTTATTATTTAGTAATTTTGTGCTTTGCTTAGATCTTGAATGCTAGAATGGGGCATGAAAATCAATATTCAGTAATGGTCCACCCTGGGTTGTTCTGAAGCTGTGTTATCATGTTCATCTACCTTAAATGAAGGTCGGTGCATGGGATACATCTTCACAGCGACCTAGAGTGGACTATCATTGAGTGTAGGCTTTCATGCCCCAATTTAGCATTCAAGATCGAGTTCATACACAAATTTGGTAAATGATTCCAAATTCCATGTGGTTTCTTAATGTCGATCCTGTTGGGATCGGGTTTCGTCCAACGAATGATTGTGTCATTGGTCTATTTTATTTATTTTCGCTAAAATCTCATCATATCCCTTTCATTACTTTTCTTTTCCCCCAGATCACATTGACAATGAATATGTGCATTAAATACAATTGGTCCTCTTCTTTTACCAATACTAAAGTTGATTCAATATGTAAAAATGGATGCGTTTTCTTATTCATCATCATCATCATCGTCTGGTTCTGTTTATATTCTCCTAAACTTTTCTGTGTTTTTTTAATGTACATTGCGTGGTTAACATCGAGTGTTAATTCAAACAATCAAAGTTCTCGCGTCTTTCAAGTAGTGATGATGGTATTTACAGATACAATTGTCATTAATTGGAAGACACCAGAACATTGGTCGTCTGACTAAATGCTTGCTTTTAACTGCGTGCTTTACATTGCCGGAAAATGCGAAAACGTATAAGATGAGAACCAGATGATCATGGTGATGATGGATAAGCAGGCTCATCTGTTTTCACCTAATGCACCTATATCTTGCACACTACATATTCTTTGTCTATATGTGTTGATGGGGAGATTAGTAGTGAAAGGAGTGTTGTTGGGTTGAATCTAAATCCAGTGTGATCGATGTGCAGGAATCGTTATGGGATTGTTGTTGTTTGCCAATTTTTCGTCTAAATTGGATCTTGAGTGCTAAATTGAGGAACGAAAACCTGTATTTAGTGATTGTACACTCTGCGTGATCCCAAATCTGTGTTATCCCATTAATCCGAATTAAATAAAGTCGGGTTAGTGGGATATTCGGGTTTCGAGTCTCCCAAAGTGGACTATCATTGGGTATAGTTTTTCCTTCCCCAATTTAGCATTCAAGTACCAATTTGCCCCCAAAGTTGGCAAATAACAACCATCTTTCCATGGTTTGTAAATATCGATCATGCTGGGATTGAAATCCGTCCAACTTTCCTTATAATCCCAGCATTACTCCTTTCACTACCATTCTTATTCTTCAACACACATTGTCAAGAAATATGTATTATTTTGTATCTGGAAGATTTTCTAACTGTTTGTTTGTTTACTTTCTCGCATCATATCTGACGTTTTTTTTTTTCCTTTTTTTTTTCTCACACTCTTCATACAACCACGACGTCTCTTTTTTGAGCTTCACAGTCAAAATCAATGGTCGCTTTAGAAGGTGGTGTATATATTCCTTATTCAATCTCTATCATTTCATTGTTTGAGGGTTTTTTTTTTTTTTTTATATATTAGACACTATCTAATTTTTATTTTTATTTGTTGCTTTTCATACAACCTCAGACTCTTCTTCCAGCTTTTCATTCAAAGTCCAAGGTGATGTATATCTTGCTTATTCAAATCTAATATGATGATTTATTCGACATATCTCAGCTAATGGGAATATTGATAATGAAAGAAGTACTGTTGGGATTTTGGGGAATGTGGATATGATAGACTTATGATCCCTTCATTTAGGAATCCCGAGGGGATTGTTATTGTTTGCAAATTTTTCGTGTCAATTGGTACTTGAGAATTGGAATGAGGCTTGAAAACCAATGTTTATAGTGGACTACCATTGAACATATGTTTTCAGACCCCACTTTAGCTTTCAAGTTCGAATACGCACGCAAAGTTAGCATGCAACATCCATCTCTTCACGATTTCTAGATATCGACCCTGTTGGTCTCGGATTTCGTCCAACAGACAGACGGATCATATGTCTATTCTGTTCACTTTCTCTATAATCCCAACATTACCACTTTCATTACAGTTTTTCTTCCTTAGTAAGCAATCTTGGTGGTGTAGAGTCAACGGTTTACTGCAGTCATCCAACCATAGGAGAAAATTGTTTGCTGAAGAGACATTTTGTCTCCGGAATATGACCCGTGAAAAGGCAAACTAAGTTTGTTTTCCGCGGGGCGGCTTCTCGAGGCACAATATCTCTTCAGAGAGCAATTTTCTCTTCTGATTGGATGACTGTAGCAAACCTTTGTCTCTAAACCACACTTGCTTTGTCCTTCTTATTGCAATACACATTTGAATGAAATTTTTGCTTGATATCTCTTAACTTTCTCGAGGCACAATGTCTCTTCAGAAAGCAATTTTCTCTTTTGATTGGATGACTCCAGCAAACCTTTATCTCTAAGTTGCACTTGCTTTATTCTTATTGCTTTATAGTCATTTGCCTCATATCTCTTAACTAATAGTACATGTTCTTTGCTGATATGTGTTGATGAGGGAGAACGGTAATGGGAGGTGTACTGTTGGATTTTCGGCACTATCCCTTTCATCACCGTTCTTCTTCATCAACATCTATTGCCAAACAATATGTATTAATAATTTGTAAATGTGGCAAAGGTGACCATCCTTATGCCGAATAATCTTCTAATATTTGTTTGATATTCGGTTTTGGTGGATGTGTGAGTTTAACAGCAAAGATTACTACCAGGCAACAATTAGATGATATGTTTTGGTATACTATTAGTTCTCTTCTTCTATCAGTAGCATACTTTCGCGTCTCACAACAGTAACATCATACAAACAGAAGAGTTTTCTTAATCATCACCATCATGAGCATCTGATTCTGTTTACACTTTCCTCAGAGCCAGATGATCATGGTGGTGATGGCCAAGAATGCTCTCCTAAAATCTAATTTTGCGATGGATTTATAAAGGACTTGGAGAATTATTATGAGTCAAATTATTTAGTACGTAGTTATATAAATCCAATTTATACCATTAAGTTTTTTGATCATGCAGGATTTGAGCACATCATGAGTAAAATTGGGGCTCCGGAATCTTATCGTTTCTACTTTCTTTGAGAAACCACGGGTTAAAGACATGGTTCTTGAAGGAATCTCATTGATATGATGTGATAGAATTGATGTATAGAAAGAATGAGTAAAAAATGCCATTATAGAAGTGTTCATCTAGGAAGTGGCATACATATATGGAATATTTTACTTCTTTCTTAAATAAGCTTTCAATTGTGTGGTAAAATTGATGTGGTAATGGAGATTGTATCAAATTTCATTATGTCTAATATATATTGTTTGTTCATGTAGTATTTTACTTCTTTCTTTTATATTCATCTAGAATTGATGTAGGAATAATAATTTGGTTCACTTTTGTATTGTCCTATCCTATTATTAATAATTTTGTTAAAACATATGCTTAAGAC
Source organism: Trifolium repens (assembly GCA_030408175.1). Taxonomy (NCBI): domain Eukaryota; kingdom Viridiplantae; phylum Streptophyta; class Magnoliopsida; order Fabales; family Fabaceae; genus Trifolium; species Trifolium repens. The sequence continues at coordinate 48,902,225 of CP125848.1, forward strand.
TCTTTCATTTTGTATCAATATCTGCCATCTTGGAAATTATAGTACATGAGCGGGTTGTTGATGAAAATTGTATCACATATAGTTTGATATAAACTTTTATGATTGGCAGCAACCATGATTGGCAACAACCATGATTGGCATACATATGCCGACCCATCAAACCCGTGCAACGCACGGGTAGCACACTAGTTGATAAGTAAGTCAAGTACTAATCATGGTAGCTAAGTCTAAAACCTGAATTAAAATGGACAACTTTTTTTATTTTATTTTAAAAATAATAGTATTATCACTAAATTAATTAACTTTATCAATTTGTATCTCATCATCATAAATACAACATAGAACATAATGTCTTAAAATCCATTAAAAAAAACATAATGTTTTAAAAGTATTGTACTAACCATCCAAGTAATTTGCCAGTGATTAATAGGTTTTCTCTAAAAAGAATTGTTGCGAGTTGCCTTGAAAACATGAAGCAGAACAACAAAAGTTTCTGCTAAGTTCGCGGGATGCAAACAGGCAAAGCAGAAGTTTCTGCTGAGTTCACGGGATGCGAATTTTAGTGAGTCTATTTATAGGCTGAGTGCGTTTTTTTTTCCTAAGGGAATTTTAGGGTTTTTGCCGTCAATTAAGGCTAGGATTTTAGAGAGGATTGCTCTTGGTATAATCCTAGGGGTTTGGATAAATTGTTCTTGATTCACCTTGGGTAGCTAAGTCAATTGAGTTTTTTGGTCACGGAAAGAGATTCAGGATTATAGTAGAATTAAGATTAATTCTTGTAACCCTATTTGAGAATTTCTTATGTAAAATTTCTCATTGATCATAGTAGAACGGAGGGGTTGCTCTCTGCCTCTCTTCCCCATAGCAGGTTAATTAACACCAAACTGGATAAACAAATCATCTTGTGTTCTTTATCGTTCTTTATTTGCTTTTGGATTAGTACATCATTGTCTCTGTCAACTTTATTTTGGTTGCTTGATTAATTTGCTCCACACATCGATTTTTTATTGGTGTGAGTTTTGTCGAATTCACAACAAGAATGGTTTGTGAGAATTTAAATTTAATTCTTGGCCGAAATAACTTTTTGTCAAATTTTACTTACCCCATAGTTAAATTGCATATTAACAACGCTCTTTCTCCTTAGATCGAGAGAATTAATATAAAAAATACTATGATAATAATTAGAGGCACAATTTAAAAAAATAATAATAAATTTTACATTAAGAATGACAATAATTTTAAACTATATTTTTGTTTTGCCAAAGTGTCATTTATTATGTAACAAAAAAAAAAATATGCAAAAACTGAAATTTATAATATAGAACATTCACTTTTTTTTTAAAACAACTATAGAACATTCATTTACTCGTTTTAAAAAGGTGAAATTAACAACTTAACACAAAATATATACATTTGTAAAAAAAACACAAAAATTATACATATAACAAGGGTATAGTACTATAACTCTATAAGGGCATTTGTCAAAAGAATCAAAACTCAAATGTGGGAGGAAAATAAAATAAAAGGAGAATATTCCCAAGTGGCAGGTGTTCTGGAAAATGGTGATTCACAGATTCAGTGAAGCCAAAATAAATTATTGCATCTTCAACTTAAAAATTGAAATTTGAAACACAACCCACTAAACCCGTGACAGCTCTATTTTGACTGCGTTATATCACAAAGATAAGGTTACATTAAATAATGTAAATAACTTTAGCTTGTAGATCCTTCATCCTTGAGATCCTAAAGTTGCAGAAGTAAGGCTGATTCTTGAAAGGGAAATATAGTTATATTATTCTTTGTTACTTGTCATTTCTCTATCAAATAAATAAGGGATAGAAAGTTGCAAAGTGATGTGGATAGAAGAAAAGAGCTTTTGCCTTTTGTTCATTTTAAGGTTTTACGGTATTGGTTTTACTGGAACATGAGAAAGAAAATTTCATAACTCTTTTTACCCTCTAAATTTCTAATTTTACCTTTGAATAAAAACTTTGGAATATGTTTTTTTGAAGTTTTTGTAGTTTAAATTCGAAAAAAATTTAGAAAACATATTTCGAGGTTTTTATTCATGACAAAAAATATCAGAAAATGCGTTTTGAAGTTTTTTAACAAAGACCAAAAAGGAAAATTGGGATAAAAAAGAAATATGGGGGTGGAAAGAGAAATTTTCCATGGGAAATGGTTAGTCATTTTGATAAGCCCATTTGGTGGCCCATGAGGCCATAACTAATTCAACCCACCCAAGCAAACTGTGGAGCATTTCTTTTATCATCTCATAAGTTTCTCGCATACCTTTTGAATTCTCAAAAATATCTTGTTTGAGTTTTAAAACTTGAGGTGCTTTTTACAAGTTTATGTTCTATAACTGGAACACTCACAATGCATATCTTAAAATTTTAAGATTTTACACGCTCGAGTTTTAGAACTTGAGCATCATTGTTCAACTTTAGAATTTGAGCAGCCTATTTTTTATTCTAAACTTGACGAAATAACAAACCATTAGAAACGGAGAAGCTCTCTAACTCTCTCCCTCTCTTTTCCCCTCTCTCTAACTCTCTCTCTCTCTCCCCCCTTATCTTTTTCTTTTTATGCAAGCTAAACTTTAGTTAATTAGTCCTATGATTTTGCAAATTTAAGTCAATTATCTCCCTGTGAATGTATCGTGATAAATTACCCCCATATGATGTGGCACCATGTTGGCAAGAGCCACTATGCAGTTAACGGCCACATCATCAAAATAGACGGAGTAAACCGAGCATGAGGCAATTTGATTGACGTTTTACAATTTCGGGGGGGGGGGGGGGGGGGTGTGTATTTGCCTATTTCCAAATTTCAGGGGGATATTTGACAAATTTTGAAATTTTAAGGGTGTATTTGACATTTCACAAAATGCTGCTCACGACCTTGTTTCGTAACCCCGCACACAATTTTCACAAGTTGAAATTTCATATGAGGGGAATCATCTTTAGTAGATGGAGGAACCACGACCACCAGAGTAGCTTGAAGCATCTATGGTGGTGGAGGAGGATGATTGGTGTTTGTAGATGCCATGATTGAACCTAGAGCTCTATGATACCATGTTAAGGTGAAGCAAAACTGAGAGAAAAGAGAGAAAACTGAACTGGAATTTTTTATTCACTTTTTAATATTCTCTTATGATTGAGATCAGAGAGAGATACAATATTTATAAGGTGTTTAATCTGCACCCACCTGGGACTAATCCTACATCCATTTGTAACAAACTTGTTCAGCAAGTTAGACAGTTATAACTATCCTAAAGTTAATGTGGTACACCTCTGATAGGATTGAAGTCATGAAGTGACACAATCTAACTAACTCATAAGCTAAGTATATAAACTGTTTTCATTTTAAGCAGTAAACCCAAGAGTTAAAACTGATATATTCAGTGTGAGTTTTAATGACAAAAGCTCAACACTCACAGATAATTTTTTTTAAGACCTGTGCATTAAAAATGAATATTAGACTGATGGAGCATAAAATGCGTAGTCCATAAAATGAATATTCACAAGTTGTTATATTTATAGCACAATTTAATAAATGCATCATATCCTAATTCTAAATATTGTATCATAAACATAAGAATTTAATGGCATGCACCGTCAATGTAAATAGTTTTACACTGTGATCCAAAAAAAAAAATCAAGGTGCCGTGTTACACAACTATTTCTAAAATATCTATATGATCTAGTAAAATACAAAATGCTCATCGGTTGCCGATGTAAGTACATCTTCTATTTTCTCAAAAAAATAAATATAAAAAGGCATCATCTAATAAATTTCTCAAATATATGATTTTTTTGTATAGATAGATGAAATGGCAAGCCATTGAAAAGTCACACACACAAAATGGATGACTGAGGTTCAAATCCCGGTCATGACATTCGACACTAATAATTTCAACAAAACATTATTATTAATTTAAAAAGGTTTATCTATTAATTTGCTTTAGGCCCCAAAGTATATTGGGCCGGCCCTGGACAATGCAAATTTAAAATTTAATATATTTAGTCTATGAAATCATACATGATCCAATAAACTAACAGACGCAAAAAATAACATATTTGGTATTTACAGATAGGTTTAAACAAATTTTTTTTAACCAAACTAAAATAAAATTAATATAATTACATGGACTAAAATCATACATATATATATTTATAGTTTTTTTAAAAAAGTAAATCATATTTATAGTTGATAATGTAAGAACATTTAAATAACAATGTCAAAGGGATAAAGTTGTAAATACAATAGTTCAATCGAAAGGCAAAAAAAATTACACCAAAATATGACATTACCTCCATGCATCTCACTGGACCTTCGTATGAAGAACAAAGTTCAAAGTTCAAACCATCATTATTATCAAATTTAAACAACCTAGTGCAAAATCTATCAAAGTGACCAATCTTGCCACATTTGAAGCATGCATGTGTTGAGTCTCTCGTACTTAAATTTCACAAAATGCTATTCATCACCTTGTCAGTGCCGTTACTGACATTACATGGGCCATAGGCCAAATATATATTAAAAAAAATCTTTCATTTAATAAAAATAACATTAATACATAATAAGTTTTACAAAATATCAAAAAAATTCTTTTTATTCGAATATTCATAAGAAGTGATTTCTTCGAGCATTTTGAGAAGCAAAAAATAACCTATTAAGTAGCTGACTTCAGGGACGAATCGAGAATTTGTAAGATCCAAATGGTTGAAATTGGATGCAAAAAAAACCTATTAAGTATTAACAATTTGTAGAAAATAAGTTAAATAATTCTTTAATAAAATTAGGAACACAAAAACTAAAACAAGAAAAAGCTATTAAAGTATAATTATCAATTTATCATACGAGTATATATTATATAAACAACACCAAAATCTAAACAAGAAAAAACCATAGCATCCATACATACCTTGCAAGAAAGCAAAATTTAGGAAATTAACCACAGCCGTCGTTTTGTTTTTTGTTCTACGGAATTCAATTTTAGTAATCCTACCAATTATGCCCTAATTATGTTTTCTACCAATTGGGCCTCAATCACTTTTTATTTAATACGTAAAAAAACATATTTGGACCTTATTCACAACACTTATTTCTTAAGCCTAATAACATTTTTTTTTTTTAAGCATAATTAATATTGATTTTTTTAATAGTAGGTAGGTATAAAAAAATTGGGCCCCTAAAAATAACGGGCCTTAGGCCGTCGCACCCATTGTCTTAGCTCAGTGCGGGGGTGCACCTTGTTTTGTAACCTCTCACACAACTTATGATAATTTTTATAATTTTCTTTTTCAATTTATTTTCATAAGAACTCCAATACATCCTACAAAGAGAGCTCACAATATAAACCAAGTTGTTTGGACTCCAGTGACAAAAAGCTCACACGTATCCGGAGAATACCGGATTCAGTTCCCAGAGGGAACAACGTTTGACCCAGTGGCGGAGCCAGGAAATTTTTTTCGGATGGGCCACTAAAAAACTATATTGCATATAAAAATTTAAATTATAATATTTGCAAAAAATTGAGGATAAAAATTATATATATTATTATATTACATGTATACTAAAAGGAAAAATATTGTTCTTAATTGAAAACAATTATGACTTTTAAAAAAAAATAGAAATTGTTAATTTTTTATTGATAAAAAAATTATGTTTTTTTTTCTACACCAAAAATTATGTTTATTTTAAAAAAAAAATTGTTTTGTTGACACAAAAAAAGGGCTTTTGAATTCATCTTTACATTAGGTCTTTAATTTAATAGATAAATGAGTATTCTTTAGAAGAAATTTATTTTTCTATAGTTTAATAAATTATAATAACTAACCATTATTTACCAAAACTATCATAATAATAGTGAATATTGATTTTTTTAATGTAAAAAACTATTATAATGTTTATAAATAATAAAATTATGTTTATCATTATTAAATTATTTTTTCTTAAATAAAATCGTTGGCAAACAAATTTTTGATTCATAAAAAAGGTATATCAAATTGAAGATCAAGTGTGTCAATATAATTAAATTTTCAAATATAATTTAGAATTATATAGGTATGAAAAGAAATGATATGAAATATCATGCTTTGGGCGTAAAGATCTTAATGCAAAATGAAACCAGACAAAAAATTTGCAAAAATAGTGGCAGCAGGAGTTGATCCCGCAACCTTTCCGCACAATAGGAGTCTCATAGCCACTAAGCTGTCTGCAGAATTCTATATTATTACGCACACAATACTATTAGTAATTTACAAAATGTTTGGGGTGGGCCATGGCCCAGCCTGGCCACCCCTGTCTCCGCCACTGGTTTGACCGGTGCGCATGTCTCTATACACGAGCCGAATTAGTCACCCACATTTGGTGTGTCAAAAGTCGGTGCGAACGAAAAAAAAAAATCTCACAATATATATAAAAAATTTTATCTTTATTTTATTTTTTGTTATAAAAATAACTTGTATATAAGCGATTAACATAAAAAGCGCTTCTACTATAAACTACAAAAATACTCCCTTCGACGTTAATTATAAGCAAATATTTCTTTTAGATACATTGAATAATTAATGTATCTAGTTTAAAAAATGTACTAGATACACTAGTTATTCAATGTATTTAAAAAATGACATTTGCTTATAATTAAGCCGGGAGTAAGTACGTTATTTATCCAAACATATCCTTATTCCTACAAAAGAAAAAAAAAATTAAGACCGTACTAAAGGAGTGCGACTGACCACAGTGAGAGTCTATATAGCGTAACTACAAGTCATTGCACACGACTCTTTTCTTCACAATCAATCTTTTGTGTGTTTCTTCAAACAACAATTCCGGTCGGATACAATGGCGGAGCCACCGCGTCCGCCTCCTTCTCTCACTTCTCTATGCATAGATGATCTCGCCAGAGAACTCCTCTCCGGTACAATCCTATTGATTTTTGTTCTAGATATTTTCTATTGATTTCATATTGTAAAGTTTATCAGAATTTTTTTTTAACCTAACTGTTTCAGGGGATGGTTATGTTGTTCATATTATTCAAGATATATATGAGCTTCCGTCACATTTACTTGATGAATTAATCTCGCGTTTACCTCCTTTTGCATTGTACAATTTCAATCTTCATATGTACGTTCATTTCTCATTTTGCAGCTTGATTATATCAATTTTGATTAAGTATTTTATATCTGAAATGTTATGTGGAAAATGATTACTTAAGAATGAATCAACAATAGCTTAGTTATGACTTGTATGTTAATGTTAGTTAATTTGGTGTATGGAATTACAGAAATTTTGAAGTGATCATTGAAATTGAATTTTTTTAATCATATAATTTTAGTCGTTCTTTGATTAGTCAAGACTAATGTGATAGGAAAATTTCAATTTTAGGGATTTTTGGGAATTTTGTTAATTTCATGCACCATATTGTCTGGCCGTATGATTTTAAGGTTAAATTTGTGATTCATGTTGATCGGTGAATTTTTTGCATTTTGAGTACTAACTATTTAGTGAGTGAAAGTGAATATGCTAATTGGTTATTGAAGTTGTAATTGTTGGTCAAAATTGTCCTTAATTTTTTAGAATTGGCAATTGCACATTATAAAATGTTAGTCAAAATAGTCACTCTATTAGCTTTATTTCGTTAGAGACTATGATGTGACACGTAGCTTGAATATGTGGTCTCTCCAAGTTGATCCCACATCTATGTCAACCACACTAGATACTACTTTGTCTATGAAATTTAGGTTTCTTTAAGACTAATTTGACATTAATTAGTCTAGTCCCCGCACAATTACAACTATTGACAATTTTGTTTCTGAGTTGATTTAAATTTCATAGGCAAATTATTCCCTAGTGAAGTGACAATGGTTATATAGCCTAAAGCCCTAAACACATCGTAACTGAGTTAGGATCCTCCCCATTTCTTGAAATAATGGACATCACCATTACTATAGTTTTGGTGTATAACTGTCCAATTAATGTCCCAAATTCTAAAAATGTGTGCATTTATATCCTTAATTTATTTCAAAACTATAGTAATGGACACCTTCATTTCTTTTGAGAAATGGAGAGGATCCCAACTCCATCGTAACAACCATAATGAAAAGACACACCAAACAGCTACTACCGTAAGCACATCCCAAAACACTTGTGTACATCTTAAATTTCAGCACGTCAATAGTGATTATTGGAACAGGCCATTTCAGGATCCAAATAAGGAAGATTTTCCGCACGATGACTCAACAAACAACAAGAGAAAACGTTCCAGGTTGAGGAAAATTTAATTCTCATCTGGTTTGTGCAAATGCATTTGAGTGTTATCCTTATTGGTTATGAATTAACGGACTCTTGTTATTACAGGGATTGGAATCTAAATACAGCTTGGCAGAAGTTGTTTAAGTTACGGTGGCCTAATATCATTGATCAGATCCAACCCACCGACTGGCAGCAAGCATACTGGGAAACCCATTTGCAAAAGTATTTACACTATACAGCATTATATTATGTTTATCACTTGATATGAGTTTCACTCAAAATTTAATTTTTTCTATAATCTACTTGAAATAACAGTTGTCTGGATGAAGCAGCAGAGATAGCACTAATCACATCTTTTAAAGGACGTATTGGTGACATAGAGATTTCAGGTACTATGCTAAGTTGCTTTCTCTGTAATGAAATTTTCAATGCAAAGTTGCCTTTGATATGTCTATGTTAGTTGAGGAAATCTGACTCAGTTAGGAATTGTTGAGATGTGGGTTATGAGAAGGGTTGACTTGAGAAGAGGAGAGAATCTTGCCACTTAAGAGGCTTGTGGCCTGTGTGCATTTGGGAGGTTCCCAGACCCTCAAAGCTCTGCAGTTTTATAGTTCTCTAGTCAAGGGAATTTTCCCTATTTTCTTCTAATAAAATACTAGTTCATATCATATCAGACTTCTAGCCCCAGAAAGTATGCTCACTTTCTAAAGTGGTTATGGGATAAGTCAATTTTGGGACCTGGATTTCCTGCTGTAGGAATTCCACGCAGTACTAGATCACAACCATCCATTTCAGATCAGACGGTTCTGATTAAACACACAGTTTTTATATATTAAACACACAGTTACTGCTTGGTGCAGTAACTGCAGGAAATCCTGCTCCGTCAGTTTTGTTCCTCATACAAAAATGTTCCTACTATTCTTTATGTTAAAGAAGAAATGTGATTGTAACATGTTGCTTTTCACTTTTAAGAATATAGATAGTTTTTGAGACTTTGACGGCATTCCACGATGCCTTTGGCTGATGACAAAGAATGAGGGAGCAATATAGATGATTAAAAATTGTTCAATTGATTGATTATCCTTTTGAAATAACTATTGAAGTGCCATTTTATTCTTTAAGTATTTTTTGTGACTGTGATACCTCCCACATAAGTATAAAGCTTTTGATAAGAATAAAACTAGTTGCAAAGCGTTTGCTTTGGCATCAACCATATTTACAGTCTGTGAAACTTTGTGGTGCACAACCCACTTCATCTTGTTTTATTTTATCAATTGATAATTTATTGAATTTTCGTTACTTTTCTCATTTTCTTTTCAGACAGCATACTGTGCTATATTGGTTTTGTGGGACTTACAAAACAAAAATACAGTAAATATTCAAAACTCTCTTATCATTGCCTACAATTTTCTAGCCATGTGAGGTAAGATGTTGAATTGTTATCTTCTATTATAATTTCATGAAAACAATCAGTTTTGATTGCCTTTATATGATAAACTATGATAACTTTAACATAGTATAAAAATAGTATCAGGTGTTTTCTTATATTCTAACAAGACCAAACCTAAATTCTAAGCTATATCATACAAATAAATAATGTATAGTGCTCAAGTGAATAATTTTAATCCAAGAATTGACAAAACTATTAAACCATGAGTCTCAAAAGAAAATCATAAGTCATAACCGAGTCTTGCTATCAATTTTTATAGAAGTTATTAAATAAAAATTACTACATAAATTTTAGACATGCTAAATATACAATAAAAATTGCCAAATTGTATCGAACTATGATCACTGCATTTATCTTGATCAAGTTTTTGACTTCTTTTATCACTTTGTCTTGATGCAGTTGTCTGACACTGCAGAATGTTCTGTGCACTGCAGAAACTACTGTAAGTTGTGTGCTCTCGAGAACAGCATGAAAACTCCTTGATTAACTCCACTTTATTTAGTATATATATCTTTTTCGAATCATTTTCATCATATTTTCATCTTGTTAAATGCATCTGTAGTTTTCATAACCTTAAGGAAATCACTAACAGCTAGTTGACTTGTTATATATACATTAACTCACTGTCCATGATATCTGCTACTTTGAAAATTTCGATTTGTAAGATTGAGAGAGAGTATTGAGTGAAAATTATGAGTTTTATTGAATTGATTCAGAACAAAAGAGAGTTCACGTTATATATTATAGGCTCAACTTGTTTTCGCCAAACTAGAAAAAAATTTCTCATTAAGCTTTTCTGAGATTTTACGTTGAAATTTCATATGAGGTGAATCATCTTTAGTAGATGAAGGACCCACGGCCACCGGAGTAGCTTGAAATATCTATGGTGGTGGAGAAGGAGGATTGGTGTTTGTAGATGCCATGGATTGAACCTAGAGCTCTATGATACCATGTTAAGGTGAAGCAAAACTGAGATAAAAGAGAGAAAACTGAACTGGAATTTTTGTATTCACTTTTGAATATTCTCTTATGATTTAGATCAGAGAGAGATACAGTATTTGGAAGGTGTTTAACCTGCACCCAGCTGGGACTAATCCTACACCCATCTGTAACAATCTTGCTCAACAAGTTAGACAGTTATAACTGTCCCAAAGATGATGTGGTACACCTCAAACCGGACTAAAGTCATGAGGTGGCACCAAAGGCGAAGCTACTCAAGGGCAAGCCCGGGCATGTGCCCGGGCTTCCGCGAAAATATTTTGGTATTTTTAGGGGTTAGTTTAGGGTAAAATTGAGATTTTTAAGTGTTAGAGTATGTAGAAAGTAGCTAGTCAAGCTTGTATTAAAAGATGATTCTAGATCTCTTAGTCTAGTAAAGTTAGTTCAAGTTAGTTACACAATGCAACTAACTCCCTCTCTGTATTCTATCAATATATAAGATAGAATCTCACTCATTTGTAACTAACTTTCAGAAATCAATGAAATCTCTTTTCTCTCTCTCTTAGTTTCTTTCATGGTATCATAGAGCTTCTCTTTTCGATCCATGGCGGACCAAAATCTCTTCCAAGGAAACAAGATCGCAAATCTCATCTCGCTCAAGCTTGATGATACGAATTTCAAGCAATGGAAACAGCAAATCTCCGGTGTAATTCGCGGTCTTGATCTTCAGAAATACATCACGAATCCTGAAATTCCAGAGAAATTTCTTACGAACGAAGATCTTGCAGCAGGAACGGTTAATCCGTTGTATCTACAGTGGGAGAAACACGATGCTCTGATTTGCACGTGGATTCTATCCACCATCTCTGATTCGCACTCGCTTCTTGCTAAAGTAGTTGATTTCATGTATTCGTCGCAAGTTTGGGATGCGATTCACCTCCATTTTGATACGTTGCTCACGACGAAAGCGCGTCAACTTCGATCGGAATTGCGATCTCTCAGCAAAGGCGATCGCACGATTACGGAGTTCATCAAACGCGTTCGCGTCATCAACGAATCGCTGATTTCGGTAGGTGATCCTGTTCCTCTTCGCAATTTAATCGAAGTCGTTCTTGATGCTCTTCCGGAGGATTATGACTCCGTTGTGGCTGCAATCTCAAGCAAATCTTCAACTGTTTCGATTGATGAAGTTGAGTCTGATTTACTTGCTCATGAGTTACGTATAGAAAAGAACAAGAAACAGAATCTTACTGATGCTGCATCAGTCAATCTTGCTCATACTCCTTCTCTACCAACCTCGTCCCCTAATTCTGACAATGAAGCTTCTCCAACTCCTAATTCTTCATTTCCTACTGGTTCTAGTCACATTACTGCTGGTAGTTCTCATGGAGGAGAAGGTTCTTATCGTGGTGGACGCAATGGAAGGGGTGGTGCACGCTCAGGGCGTGGTGGTCGTGGAGGAAGAGGTGTCACATGTCAGATCTGTAACAGAAATAATCATGATGCCTCTATCTGTCATTACAGGCACACAGGGACCATGCCTGGCTTTGGTTATGGCTATAGGCCTCAACCACCTCCACATTTTCAACCTCAATATCCTACTCCTTTCAGTGGATATGGCTATGGTTATCAACCAAGACCACAACATCAACCACGTCCTCAAGCTCTACTTACAGGAAACACTTCTGCTTTTAATAACCAATGGTGGTATCCTGATTCTGGTGCTTCTCACCATGTTACCCCTGATGCAGCCAATCTTTCTGATGCTTCTTCATTCTCTGGATCTAACCAGGTGCTAATGGGAAATGGACAAGGTTTGCCTATTAACTCTATAGGTTCTATGTGTTTTACTTCTCAAACCAACCCTAAAACCTCTCTTACTCTTAATAATCTCCTATTAGTTCCTAATATAACTAAAAACCTCATGAGTGTCTCTAAATTTGCTCAAGATAATAATGTGTACTTTGAGTTTCACCCTAGTTTCTGTGTTGTCAAATCACAGGCTTCCTCTGAAGTCCTGCTGCATGGAGTAGTTGGAGCAGATGGTCTATATAAATTTGCCTCTCCTTTAGTTTCTTTTCCTGCATTAAATAAATCCAAGCAATGTAATTCTTCTTCTCTTCTTAGTCCTAGTATTTCTACTTCTAGTTTGAATAATTCCAAGCAGTGTAATTCTGTTTCTATGCCTAATACTAGTTTGTTTACTTTTCCTTCTATCCAAAATGCTAATGTAAATATATCTCAATATTCCAATAATGACAATTCTGCTTATCTTTACAATTTATGGCATGATCGTTTAGGACACCCTCATCATGATGCACTTAAGGAAGCACTAAAAATTTGCAATATTCACATCTCAGCTAAACCACAAACTGCCTTCTGTTCTGACTGTTGCTTAGGCAAAAGTCATAGACTTCATGCACCTGCATCTACCACAATCTATACCTTCCCTCTTGAACTTGTTGTTTGTGATTTATGGGGTCCTGCACCTATTACCTCCTCTAGTGGTTTTACCTATTTTCTCACTTGTGTTGATGCATTCTCTAGATTTGTATGGGTCTATCCTTTAAAGAAAAAGTCTGATACCTTTAATACCTTTATTCAATTTCAGTCTATGGTTGAATTGCAATTCAATTGTAAAATTAAAAATGTTCAAACTGATGGTGGTGGAGAGTTCAGACCCCTTACCCAACACCTTACAAAACTTGGTATCATTCATAGATTGACTTGTCCCCATACCCATCACCAAAATGGATTGGTTGAAAGGAAACATAGACACCTTGTTGAAACTGGCCTCACTCTTTTATCCAAAGCCAACCTTCCAATGAAATACTGGGATCATGCCTTCATCACAGCAGCCTTCCTTATTAACAGAATTCCCACTCCTGTCCTTCATAATAACTCACCCTACTTTGTACTTCTAAACAAACACCCTGATTACCAAGCCCTCAAAATATTTGGCTGTGCATGTTTTCCTTTCCTTAGACCTTACCATTCCACTAAACTGGCCTATAGATCTCAAGAATGTGTATTCTTGGGGTACTCATCTACCTATAAGGGTTATAAATGTTTAAGTTCTGATGGGAGGGTGTACATATCTAAAGATGTTCTCTTCAATGAACAAAGATTCCCTTACCAACAGCTATTCTCTAAAAATCAACCTGACTCCACACCACCTGCTTCCACCTCCTCATCTCAACTCTCTCTATTTTTACCCTCCCTCAACACTGATACTCCTACTCCTACACCTCAAGTATCTTCACCACCATCTACACCACCTTCAGTTACCAGTACACCTGTTCAAAATACACCTCTTCATACACTTATTCAAAATCCTGTTCTCAATCCTATTCCCCTCACCACTATCCCTATGAGTCCTGATTTCTCTACACCCACCTCCTTATCTAATTACTCTACCACCAGTTCTCCTCCTATTCAGAATTCCAATGCATCACAACATATATTTTCATCTCCTTCTTCTGGTGCATCCAGTTCTGTCTCTACTCCTATCTTACCCACTATTCCATCTCATAAAGGTCATCCTATGTTAACTAGGTCTAAGACTAAAAATCAACCCACCATTCTTGTAACTCACATTGAACTTACTAGTGTTAAACAGGCACTCCTATCCTCTCATTGGCATGCTGCAATGAAGGAAGAATATGATGCATTATTAAGAAATAATACTTGGACTCTTGTACCTCCTCCTGCTCATAAACAACCCATAGGCTGCAAATGGGTGTTTAGAGTCAAGGAAAATCCTGATGGGACCATTCTTAAATATAAAGCAAGGCTTGTTGCTAAGGGGTTTCATCAACAGGCTGGTTCAGACTTTACTGAAACGTTTTCTCCAGTTGTGAAACCTGTAACTGTTAAGATTATGCTTACAATGGCTGTATCTAATAAATGGCCCATTCAGCAGATAGATGTGAATAATGCCTTTTTAAATGGGATTTTGGAGGAGGAAGTCTATATGCAGCAGCCACCTGGTTTTGAGGCCTCAGATAAGAATCTGATCTGCAAACTTAACAAAGCTTTATATGGGCTTAAGCAAGCCCCAAGGGCTTGGTTTGACAGGCTGAAAACAGCTCTTCTTGGTTATGGTTTTCAGGCTAGTAAGTGTGATCCTAGTCTCTTTATGATGAAAACAAGTAAGGTCCATCTCATTGTTTTGGTATATGTTGATGATATCATCATAACAGGAAGTTCTTTGCCTCATATCCAGAAACTTATTTCCAATTTGAATGCTGACTTTACTCTTAAGCAGCTGGGTACATTGGATTATTTTTTAGGGATTGAAGTCTTTCACTTAGCTAATGTATCTCTTCTATTGTCTCAAGCTAAGTACATTAGAGATTTATTGTCAAAAGCCAAGATGGAAACTGCTAATGGTATGCCTACTCCTATGGCTTCTACTCTCAAATTATCTAAAGTGGGTTCTATTCCTGTTGAAGACCCTACTCAGTTCAGGTCCATTGTTGGTGCACTACAGTATGCAACTCTTACAAGACCTGAAATAGCATATTCTGTTAATAAAGTTTGCCAGTTTCTCTCTAATCCTCTTGAAGAACATTGGAAGGCAGTGAAGAGGATTCTCAGATATTTGAGTGGTACGCTGCATTATGGTCTCTTAATTCAAGCTGCACCAATTGACAGGCCTCTCACTTTCATTGGCTTCTGTGATGCTGATTGGGCATCTGATCCTGATGATAGGAGGTCCACATCAGGGGCTTGCATCTATGTTGGACCTAATCTAGTCTCTTGGTGGTCTAAAAAGCAGACACTAATGGCAAGGTCAAGTGCTGAGGCTGAATACAGAAGCCTTGCCAACCTATCATCAGAAATTCTATGGCTTCAATCCCTTCTCACTGAGTTAGGCTGTCAATTCTACACTCCCAAGATCTTATGTGACAACTTAAGTACTGTTTCCTTGGCTCACAATCCAACTCTGCATCATAGAACCAAGCACATGGAGCTTGACATCTTCTTTGTCAGAGAGAAGGTTCTCAGCAAAAGTCTTATAGTCTCACATGTTCCTGCTCAAGATCAGTGGGCTGATGTGCTCACAAAACCTCTCTCAGCTGCTAAATTTTGTGCTCTACGAGATAAACTAAGAGTCTATGATAAATATAGTCTAATCAAGCCAAGTTCAGCTTCTGCAGGGGAGTGTTAGAGTATGTAGAAAGTAGCTAGTCAAGCTTGTATTAAAAGATGATTCTAGATCTCTTAGTCTAGTAAAGTTAGTTCAAGTTAGTTACACAATGTAACTAACTCCCTCTCTGTATTCTATCAATATATAAGATAGAATCTCACTCATTTGTAACTAACTTTCAGAAATCAATGAAATCTCTTTTCTCTCTCTCTTAGTTTCTTTCATTAAGGGTAAGTTTAGGCCAAAATTGAGTTTTTTTTATTCAATACTGAGATAAATTGAAATTTTTAGGGATTAGTTTAGGGCAAAATTGAGATTTTTATGAGTTAGTTTAGAACAAAAATAAAATTTTTATTCAACACTGAGATAAACTGAAATTTTTACGGATTAATTTAAGGAAAAACTGAGATTTTTTTGTAGACAAAAATTTTGCCCGGGCTTAATCTAATTGCTGGCTCCGCCACTGGGTGGCACAATCTAACAAACTCATAAGCTGAGTATATAAAGTTTATAAACTGCTTTCATTTTAAGCAGTAAACCCAAGAGTTAAAAACTGATATACTCATTAGTCAAAAAAAAAAAACTGATATATTCAGTGAGTTTTAATGACAAAAGCCCAACACACACTGTAGAAATTCAGAGAAGATTCATAGTTTGTTGTAACAAACTTTTGTGAATTTGTTATTATGATTTTCACAATTACAGTTTCAGTTACAAGACCTGTATATATACTTGGTCTAATAGTGTGTTAGTCCTATCCTTAGTGACTAACACACCAAGCTTATCCTATCTAATCCTTAACTGAACTTATCTATTTAGGATTAGCTTTATCTAAACTATATTACAGATAAGCTACACTTTAATAGTGATTAATACATGTATTTACATTATACTCTAATACACACAAATATTACATCCAAAGGATATGCTAAAAATATTACTGAACTAAGACAATTGCAGAGGCTTGCGCACCACAATCGTTACTACTCTATCATGATTACCTCAAATTATTTGTCTTTTAGAATATCAAGAAAGTATTATTAGAGTTAGCTTTAGTTGAGTTAGTTTAGTGTTTAGAAGCTTGCTCTACAGCTGCTGTTGTAATAGAATCTTGCTCAGCAAGTTAACTCTAATAAGTATCGATATTTTTTTCTTCATAATATCCTTATTTAGTGTTATCTTAGCCTCTTAGCCTACAATGCATTAATTAGTGCTTCTTATCTAACTGTTAAAATATGAACATTTTACTCAAGAAGTAATTTTATTGTCGTAGTTTAACTAATTATTTTTTTAAGACGTGTGCATCAAAAATGAATATTAGAGTGGTGGAGTATAAGATGCTTTGTCCAGATATTATAATTATTGAGCACACTTGTAATTGAAAAATATTTTAATTAATTTCCTTTTACATGACATTTCTACATAAACTAATTTTGTTTGATATTGTCGAAGTATTTTGGAACATTTTGTGTTAATAATTTGTTTGTATCAATTCATTTTTTTACTTTTCTTATTGCCATGTTCAAAATACTGCAATCAAGTTTTAGGGAAATGGTCTCCAAAATATTGAGATCTAATGTTCACAACCAACTGGTATTCATGCATTTTTAAATGTCAATAAAATGAATGAGGGGAGAGGGGAATTTTCCCTTGAATCTATCTCAACTTTCACAAGTTGTTATATTTATAGCACAGTTTAAGACATGCATTATATGATGTTTTCATAAACTTCAACTTTTCATGCTGTAAAACCATGCAACGTGTATGCCATCATGTACCCCTGATTCTGACTTGCAGCGTTTGTTGAGGGAATGCAAGCTGCAGAGTCTGGTGCTAAGATGTATCCGATCTAAGGAACAGGTAAGCTTCCTTTCTCCTATAGATATGTGTAATATGAACTAAAACAAGCTGTGCATAATAATATATTAGAGTTCGCTAACAACTGTTTTTGGCGCGGGCATGAGGCCTAAGATTACTAAAATGTACCGAGAAGATTGAATAATATTTATTGATTTTTAATAATATATTTCTTGTATGAAAGAGAGAGTATACGACACACACACATATTAGGCTTAACCTACTCAATCCCTAAGATATGGGAATATGATCAATTAAAAAGGGGATAGTAATAGTATATTTAAACAAATACTGCAATTTATCAAAACTCCCCCTCAAGGTGGAGTATATACATCATACGCATCCTGCTCTTCACATATGTAAGTAACCCGAGGACCCCGTAGAGATTCAGTAAATTTATCGGCAAGTTGATCCTTAGAATTGACAATGGGAATTCTGATGACTCTATAGAGAAAATATTTTCTCTAATGAAATGGCAATCGACTTTTTATATGCTTTGTCCTCTCGAGAAAAATTGGATTGGAGGAGAGATGCAAATCTGACTGGTTATCACACACAAGTTCCATAGGACCAACCTCACAAAACTGTAGTTTCTGTAATAAATGTTTCAACCATAAAAGTTCATATGTGGCATGAGCCATACCCTGATGCCTGACTTCTGTACTCGACCCAGCAACAATATTATGCTTTTTGCTTTCCCGTGAATTTATATTTCCATCTATGAATATGCGGTAACCAGAAGTAGAAGTCCTATCACTTTCATCTTCTGCCCCAGCATCATCGTAATATCCAATGATGTTAGTGTTTCCCTTATTTGTGAGAACAATCTCCTTTCCAAGAGAACTTTTCATATACTTAGGAATTCGAACAAACATTCCAATGACTATAACAAGAAGAGTTATGGAACTGACTCACTATGCTGACTAGAGAAAATATGTTTGGTCTGATTATGGTAAGATAAATTTAACTTTCCTACTAGTCTCAGTGTCTGCTTGGATCAGATAGGGCTCCCCTTAATCAGGAAGAAGCGTTGCATTAGGATCCATAGGAGTTTTGACTGGTTTACAATCTATAAGGACCCATCTGCACCAAAGTATCGAGAGTTCTCTAAGAAATAACAATACCCGACTTCAATTGAGCTACCCAATCCCAAAAAAGTAATGTAGAGGACCCAAGTCCTTAGTGTGAAACTTTTCAAAACAAGTGTTGTTTCAATGCCTTGATACCCTCATAATCATCACAAGTAATCACAATGTCATCAACGTAAACCACAAGGTAGCTATATTTATTTGATGATGAGTATTTAAGAAAAACAGAGTGATCTAACTCTCAACATATCATCCCATTTCAGCAAAGAGGAGTGTTTGAGTTTCAGTTTCACACCCTTGTGAAGCACCTTCTGGATTGGTGTATAGATCGGTTTCCTTTGTGAATATGATTTATACTATATCAAAATTGTTTCTAAGTGTAAAGTGTAAACTACCTCTTTATGACCTTGATGGTTTCATATTCACTGGTTCACAGGTTGATGGATTATGCAAACTTATCACTCAACATAGCAGAACATTAACGTCGCTGGAGTTTATTCACTGCACAGTCTACGAAGATTTTATTAATGCAATACTCGATTCTGTTGGCATAAAGGGCGTACCAAAACATGGGATCCGACACCTCTCAATCGTGTCCTCGAGTTTTGGAAAATGTACCGTTTCTTTACCTAGTGGGCTTGAATCATTTTTGTCTTCAGCAAGGTGAGTGTAAATATGTTTATTAGCAAACTTATTCACACTTGTATTTTTCTTTTCTTTTTCCGAAAGAGCTATTCAGACATGTGTTATTTTCTTGAAGTTTGATATGTTCTGAGTGACCAGAAATACTTTAAGACTTGGTGCAATGATATTGATATACATGAACAATGGCTGATGCATTTGCTATTCCTCAGGGAATCCAGTGTACAGTTGTTTCTCCAGTATTTGTTTTAATTGGCTAGCTATGAGTGGTGGAGTAGTGTGATTATGTTTATAGATTTAGCAATTATTTGAATGTAATAGTATATAATGATGATATGATGAAATCAATTTCAGACATTGACTAACTTGGGAAGCATTCATCTTTATGATAATGTATTAGATCTTGTACTCAAGTTAATCTCCCACTCTGTTCCTCACATGACAATAGTTTTATGATACTATTTAAACCATTTGCAATTGTTTGCTTAATTAATTATGCTTTTTTTTTTGTGTTTCACTTGGACTTGGACGTATGACTAGATCATAACTTTTCTGTCAAAGTATTTACCTTGTTTCATGCTGCTGCTAGGTCCCTGTGCTCATTAAAACTCTTTGACAATCGCCTTGGACGTAATTTTGCAAAAGCTCTTTTTGTGAATCTTGTCGAAGCTTCTTCTGGCATATCTGTCCTTGACCTTTCTGAGAATGAAGTGAGTTTATCATCTACATAATCTTCTTTCTGTATTCTGACTAATTATTGTAGGCTAACATAAATTTCATACATGCAATTCAAGATAGCAGGATGCCTTTCTTGCTTTAACAAGAGACTATCTTGTGGTTCACATCTGTCTCGTGGAATTGGAAAGTCCTTGCAACTGTTGCGTGTACTCAACCTGAGGTAACACCATACTAATTGTGTTTTCTGTATTTACGAGAAATACATGGTAATCGACTTTAGTTGGCCGTGATGGGCAATTTGACATGTACACAATATGAGAGTTTTGAAGTAGCAAAGTTTTTCACAAGAAAGGGGGGTTTGAATTGTGAACCTTTTAAAAATTACCTATTAAAATTAATAGAGAAACACTTTGGAAGAACAAACGTTAGAACGTTCTCAGAACGTTTGGTTAGTTATATGTAAATAAACTAGAGAACGTTCTTAGATCAATCTCAAGAGATAAAATAAAGTAAATGATAAGTGATGTGTGTGATCTGTTTGCACGAATTTAAAGAGAGTAAGGAAGAGAGAAAATACACAAGCAGTTATACTGGTTCACCCCTTTAACAATGGGTTACGTCCAGTCCTCACGCTCCAGTGAGTTTTTCCACTATGAGATGCTACCGATCTCAAGATACAATTTCTTCCTTTGATCTTATACCCAAGATCAATAAAATCCTTTAAGCCCTACAAGCTTAAAGATACCCCAGCCCTCCAGGCTAGTAAGGGTATACCACTCAAACAATACAGCCCTATTGACTTGAGTAAACCTTTTACAAAGATGATTAATTTGTTCTAAGCTTTTACAAAACTCACCACGTGAGAAGCTTAGAGAAACACTGAAACTCTCAAACACTCAGATGTATATACTAGACCTAGTATAAAATTACAGTTCAGGAGTGAAAGAGATCAAAAGAGAGCTTTAAGATAGCTTGTATGATAAAAACAAGTAGTGATCAAATTGTAGTGAAAGCTCGTGCTTCTTCAAAGGTCACCAAAGACTCTATTTATAGCAGAGGCTTGTACTTGAAACTTGGTGATGAAATATGTCCGTTTGTAATGGATACTTGTTCAAAAATGCCAGCTCATTAGTTGTTGTTGATAGATATTCAAACTGAAAGAATGATCTGAGAATGTTCTTGGATCGGATCCTTATGATTCTTTCAAAGGAGCGTGGAAATGAGCTTGCAGTGAGCTGTAAAGTGTCTTTTACGCTACATTCTCCAAGGGTTCCCGTTAGACATCTTCAGGCATGCGTTTATCCAGCTGTTCTTGGGCTAGATAGTAGACTTGACAAGAACATCATTCTCCTAGAACCTTCTGAGAGCGTTCTCCATTCTGGGCGGAGATAAACTTTGATCTTCAAGGAGACTTGATCCTTATCTTGATGGCTAGCTGTGAGATATCAGAAATACAGCTGTATAGTCCTTGAAGCACTATTCATGTTGTCCTTGCATGGTACTTCTTGTCATGAAAGTAATCATCAACATGGGAGAATGTTCTTTTAATATTCAACAAAAGGACAAGCCAACTCTTAGTTGCAAATGAGTTGGTACATTCTCATAGGTCTATGAATCATCTGTCTTCAATGTTAGTGGACAGCATAAGATCTTTGTCTTGCATTAAAACTATAAGCACATGCTTGATCTTCAAAAACTTGTCTAAAAGGGAAAGTCATACTTTTCACTTCAAATATTCCTTGCCTTATTTGATGTGTATACTGTTGTGATCTTGTGAGTTAATACCAAGGAAAAGTGCTCATTTGTCTTGAACATAGTTGACTTAGAAAAATAAGTACTTAGTCTTTGTAGCTTGTTCTTGAGCGAAAACACAGAGAATGTTCTCAGAACATTCTTGCAGCTTTTGTTTTTGCAAACGAAATTTAGTAGATAAAGATATGAAAAGCTAGATTAAACCTGACTTGATTAAAACACTCAAGAGCACTTGTTAGATAACAATATGATCAGAATTTCTCTTAAAATATAATTAAGATGTTTGTTATCTTTAAAACATCAAATTGGGATTTTGCCTCAACAAGTTTCTCTATAATTTTATATCACATCTTGCTTTTGGTACATGGTACAAGTTGGTGCATGGTGTCTTGATTAGTAGGGGTGTCCGCAGTTTAATTTGGATTGGTTTTGAGGTAAATAGTCATATGATCCAAAGATTAAAGTTTTATGCGGCTCAGTATAGATTGTTTCCTCAAAATAATCCAATTCGATCAAGTTCAGTTTTGATTTGGTCACTTTATTCGGATTTTACCAATATGCAAAATGACATATACAGAAAACTATTTAATTTCAAATAGTTTATTATAAGTTAAATTATGTTTATAACATATGAACTTGTAATAAAAATATATTTCAGTAAACTATTAAGTATTATAAAAAAACAATTAGATTATAAATTAAAACATCTCATACTATAATCAAATTAATAACTATTAAAATTTATATATATGGTTGGGTCCAGTTTTAAAAAAGGATTATGAAAACCGATCCAATCCAAATTGAATAACTTAGAAAAAAGGAGATCCTAAAATTTTGTTTTGTGCAGTTTTTAGATTTTTGGATCGGCTAGAATGTGAACCACCCTAGTCTCTATTCCCAATTCCCATCTTCTTATGAGTTAGCTTAATATGAACTGCTGTAAGACATTGTTGATAAGTTTTTCATTTCAGACAGTATTATATAAACAGAATTTTTAATCTGGTTTTGGTCACATAGGGGGAACAATTTACGGAAAGATGACGCAGTAAATCTTGGATATGCTCTTGCGTACATGCCTAACTTGGAGGACCTAGATATAAGCGACAATTCAATTGGAGATGTCGGAATCGGGTAAATTTTATTCCCATTTTGTAGGTATATTTAGATGATATAAAATCGGAGTTGAGTGTCTTGTCTACCGTCAAACTTACAGGTATTTAACCCCGTATTTTGCTGCAACATCTCAAACGTGCTGCCGCTTGGCTTGTTTGAAGTTAGAGTCTTGTGAACTGTCCGCTGAAGGAGTTAATCATCTTCTAGATTCGCTTCCTACACTCAATGGACCATTGAAGTCTCTTTCCATTGCTGAAAATTACCTTGGGAGGTTTGTGTAGGGGTAGTATTCATCTTGCAGTTTATCTCTCCACCTTAAATTTGATTGATTTTTCATATGCAGCAAAGTAGCAGGAGCTTTGGGAAGATTTTTGAGCACACCTATCGAAGTAGTAGATGTTGCAGGCATTGATTTCCGTCCATCTGGTTTTCAAGAGCTTCAAAATATGCTGCTGATAAAAGAGGATCTTAAATTGGTGAAAATTAATATAAGGTTAGGATTAATACTTAATTTTCTGCTATTGGCTGTTTAATGTTGTAAAATAAAATGACATTTTTTTCTTTGTTTGCAGCAAAAACCGTGGTGGGATTGAAACTGCCAAGTTTTTGTCAAAACTCTTGTCACAGGCTCCCCAACTAGTTGATGTGAATGCAGCAAGTAATTGTATGCCTATTGAATCACTGCCCATTATCTCCTCTGCATTAAAAATTGCTAAAGGTATTATTTATGTTGTTCCTGTCTCTTATATTGGTGATCTCAGATGCTAGCAGGTTAGTTTTGTGATTATTAAATTGATTAATTGCTAAAACATGCCCACTAAACTCCCATCTGTGGCTATGTCTTGTTGCACTGTCACAACCATCGCAGCCGCGTAAATAGCAGTCAATTGCACGCTCTACATATGCATTTTGGAAAGCATTTGAAAACCCAAAAAATACCCTTAAAACTTAGGGTTCCAAAGTAAGTTTGTCGGTTTGTGGGCAGTTTAGGCGTTTATGCGTCAAAGTAGTAAAGGTTTTAAGAGCTTAACACACTTAGGGTCTGTTTGGATTAGCTTATTTTTTAGCTTATGCAATATAAATTAGGTTTTATGCTATTTTATAAGTTATTTTATCATAAACTACCTTGACAAACTTATAATAATACATAAAAATTGCATAAGCTATT
Organism: Trifolium repens; assembly: GCA_030408175.1. Classification (NCBI taxonomy): domain Eukaryota; kingdom Viridiplantae; phylum Streptophyta; class Magnoliopsida; order Fabales; family Fabaceae; genus Trifolium; species Trifolium repens. The sequence continues at coordinate 48,926,326 of CP125848.1, forward strand.
TGCATAATCTCAAAAATAAGCGCCCCGTTTGGCCCAGCTTATTTTACTTTTTATTTTAGCTTAAACGAAATAAAGAAGTATAAAATTGTATTTGACACTATTTTTCCTTAAAAGTATTAGAGAAATAAAGTAAAGAAGTAAAAAATAAAGAAAAGTGAAGTCAAACACAATTTTTTCCTTCTTTACTATTTTTAAGAAGAAGAAAAAAAGTAGAAAATAAGTCGGGCCAAACGGGACCTTTTTTTTCTTTTTTCCCATCCAGCCGTCTAGGAATTTTTTCTTTTTTCTTAAAAAAAATTGACCTTATACTCACTCATAGTATAAATTATTTAATCTACTCCTATATAAAAAATATTAGAATTGCGGCCCTTGAGCTTTAGCATTTTAAGGGGGTTAGCCGCCACATGCTTTTATCTAGGATTAATAAGTATGATCTATGATTACTTAGATACCAGCTTGCCAATAGTGTCATAATATTATTGTCACAATAAACCAACTTATTTCAGCTAGACGAATACTCCTAGTTCAAGCTCACTTTTTTACTAGAATTGAGAGTGGATTATCTTCTAGGACAGTAGTTGTAGAACCTATGTAAATCTAGTTTGCTAACATATATTTTGAAGTTTCGATAATTTATGTTTCAAATCTTTGACAGCTTTCGATTTAAATGTGAATGTTGTCATACTTCAGGTAATGTTCAGCGTTTGGACTTGACGGGGCATCAATGGGACTATAAGCCAGAGCATGCTTCCCTACGCACTGAATTTGTAAATAATGGAAAACCTATATTGATTCTTCCACCATCATCATTCACTGCTGCTCCTTGTGATCATGACCCTTAGAAAACAAATTTTGTTTGAGAACTATGAATTTTCATCTATCCAAACTGATAAAAATTAAAACTGCAAGCTGCTAAAAAAACTAAACACTACACAAAATGAAATATTATTAGATGTTATGGACGTCCTTTTGTGAGTGCCGCTTAGATATGATTTTGGATTACTTTTTTTTAAATTGAACCAAACTGACTCAAACCGTATAAATAATTTTTAATACTTGTGTATTTGGGATTATCTGTAACGATCATAGTTCTCAAAGATTTTTGAGAATTACTTTTTGCACCCCCCGGGTGGTCTCATTCATCCCCTGGAATGATTATAATACCCTTCTAAGTAGCAAGTGTCAATATTTTATACTCAAACTAGACGTCGGCAATCCCATGGTTGAAAAAATCATGAAAAATTATTAACTCTGCTCATTTTAAAGCTCTATCTTTGCTACATTAATTTTAAGAACTTTAATTATTTTAATTTCTAGTTTAGCCCTTAAAATGCAATCTGTAAGGAAGTGTTCTCATGTGATGAAACTTAGTGTGAAAGAGAAGTGGTTCTTAACTTTAAAGTTCCAAATTCCAATATACACCCCACTAATTAGAGATGCTGCGTTTTCTGTCGTGCACCATCACAGCGTGCAAGAATACAGTAGCTATATATCTATATTCATATGATTATATGAAAGATGAAAAAGACATTTCACCCATGAGACATTGAACAGAGTAGGGTCATCTTATAGAGGAATTCCTGTAGAATAGAGTTGCATTATTTTTATTTTAGATAAACTATAGAGTTGCATTATTTATAGTACCAATAGTTTTGTCCCTTCCTTTTTTGGTGTAATAGTTTTGCCCCTATTACAACGAACTAATTATATGTTCATGCATTTGGCTCTCACGGTAGGTACAGTAAGGTATTTCATTATAAACATTTTTTGTTTATTCTAATTAAATATTGAGCCAGTTATTTCATTAAAAATGTACAAGTGTAATTTACTCCCATTCAAAGCAAGTTATAAAAATCTGACCCGGTTCAACTAGTTGTACAAGTGTAATTTAACCCTTTTTACCTTTTTTTTTTTGTTATTATTTATCATCTATGTTTTTTTCAAAAATCTCAAATTTTATTCGAGGGTTGTTTCTGACATCAAGTGGTCTCAGCTCTCTCCAGATCGTAGTTGCAGGAATCGAACAGTGGTTCTCCACTTTTTCAGTATAACGTCAATCACCACTGAACCAACTAACGATTGGTATCTAATTCGATCGTTGTTGAAGCATATATAAAGGGTTTCTTTTCTTGGGAGTAACTTTCCAGCTATAGGGGTTTTTTACTTGAGGAATTGGTTTTCAATAGTAGACTAATTTATATTCCTATTTGGTACAAGCTACTTCAATTCATTGACTTAATTAAAATCAAACATCAAACAAGATTACATTATTTATTATTATATATAAAACCTAACGACTAACGTGTTGAAACAAAAGTAGAAATGGACAAGAGTTTCTTAGAAAAATATTATTTAAATTTTTTTAAACCACGTACAAATTGGGTTGTTGATTAGGCTTTGTCACGAGGTTAACTAGCTTTTTTGCTCTATTTGTGGCAGTTTCTATCAACTAATTAATGTAAAAGCTTATCCCTTCTCTAAATTGATTTAACAAACCTAATATAATAATGCTCTTGAAAGACATGTGAACAAACAACTTTTTAGGTTTTATATGTTCGGTGGAAGTGGAACTTGTTATATTATATGTTTTAATTTTAATAATATGGACTCTCTTAACCATCATTATATTACGTGATGAAAATGTGTCATGGGTCCATCTTGTGATGTCTAATTTGCACGCTGCCATAAGACAAAATGGAATGAAACTTTCACCATATTTGTGGTGTTTGTTTATACGCTGAAAAAGATGGTTCGTATAATTCTAATGTTTGGTTTTGTAACAATAAATAAATGATTTATTGCTTTCAATTGAAGATAATTATTGTTATTAATTTTCTGATTTTCGGGAAAATAGAGTCTGGTAATTTTGAGTTTGGTTGCAAAGTAAGTAAAGTCCCACAAAAAAAGTGATATCATTAGAAATCGAATTCAAGTTCTCCTAAGTGATTCGTCCTAATAAAAGTTCAATAACCATTTTAGGTCAACGTCTTGATTTGCTTCTAATCGAAGATATCGTACATTTATTTGATAGAGATATAAGTATGCAATTGTTCCTTAAAATGATCACATATAAAAAGAAATCTAACATTATTATTCGACAATTGTCCCTTCGAGGAACTCCTACAATTCAACGTGGCAAACACTTTGACGCTTAAATAAGTAAGTGAAGTGGAAATGAGACGTATGTGATTTAAATTGTGTATCTTTTTCTCAATTTTGAGAGATATTTATAGTGAGACTGACGGGCCTTCGAAAGACCAATCTGTTATGGCACAAATGTAGTTTTAGTAACAATGGTCTTGATGTTTGCCTCTGCCTTTGTCTTGGTCGATGCACTGTTCCTTCAAATTGTTGTTGACTTATCGAGGAAGTCTGCCCTTAAAATGAGTTATACACTTCGAGTCTGATTGATTTGCAAGAGGTAAGTATTATACAAAATAACACATGACAAACTTTTAAAATGTTGAACAACTTTTTATTTTGTATGATGTTTGATTAAAAAAAAAATTGATATTCCAAACAACTCATACTTATAGTAAAAATAATTGTTGATTTAACGAGGGACAACAATTTTAATTTTATTTTATTATCCTGGCAAATCATCCTATACTAAAACAATTTAAAATGACGGTAAAAAAAGTTATCATATTCAATTTCTTGTTTTTAATAAGTCACATATATTTATATAGAGTTTAGAGTTGTCCCATAACCGGAATTCAAATTTTAGTCTCTCCTCTTTATATGTAGTCGGACTAAGAAAAACTTATATCTTATCCAAATACCATTAAGATTGCAACTATTTGAGGTTGAAATATTCTATCCATATTTAGACATGATACATTTGAGGAAATACTTCTCCTCTTACATATGCAAAACGTTTTCTAAAATTAATGTAGACAACAAAATACATAAAAATATAAAGGTGCATAAATTAAAACTACCGATAGATAAAATCTTATCAACTTGTCCCGTAAGCTTAACTCAGTTGGTAGGACAATGCATTATATATTATTAAAAAATTATTCACCTTAAGGGTAAAATTTCTAGCCACTAGACTATTTGACAAAAAAAAGTCTTATTAACTTATGATTTCATTGATACTTATTTTTATTAACAATGATTAAAAAATTATCATATTTTTTAAAGGAAAAAATATAATCGTATTTTTATTAATTATTTGTTTTTGAAAATTTTCACAAAAGATGACTTAATAATATAGGCTTACGTTTTTCTTTATTAGGAATACACTTTTCTTTTACAATATATCTTTACGACACATTGAAAACAAAGAAAAATATCATTTCTTTGTGCTAAAAATTGTGGAAGACGTACCATATACCTTTATGCTATTTTTTTAATAAATAAATTAAAAATAATAATTGAACAGAAAAAAGGAGGCCTTTTTCCATGGACAAACAAACAAATTGACCTTCTTTGTGTTATGGGTTTTAGAGAAAAATTGGCCGGGAAAGCACAATCTATTGTGATTTTGTTTGGTAAAAATAACATACAGCTAATGACCGATAATTTATAGCTTATAGTTGATAATTAATGACGGATAACAATTAAGTTAATTAATGTGTTTAATAAAATTAGTGTTTCAATTAGTTGATAAATTTAAAATGATATAAATGAGTATTTTTAATTCATAATAAAATTGATATTGACTTAATATTTAAGATACTTAAATTATTTATTTACAATTAATTTTTAAACAATTTTATCCATTTATATAGTATTTGAATTTTATTTCAAATCAAATCGATATTTATCTTCATTATTTTTATGTAGTATATTTATTTTCATTATATATAAACTTTTTTTTTTTGTTACAAAGAGAGAAAAGGAAAGAAGAAAAGAACTAAACTAAAAAAACTAAGTTCTAAGAAAGGATACTCTTCTAGCATCGGCGGAAGTGCCAATGACAAATTAGGAAGACATATCAACCATAATCAAAGAGTTTAAACAGTTGGCTCTCATCTTTGCATGGATATTTTTTTTTTTTTTGGTATTCAACGGGGCCTAGGCCCAAAAAAAGAACGATTACACCGAAATTATGCGGGGGAAAGCAACACCCCTAAAATCGTCTTCAACAATTTGCCTCACCCATATAGGGGGTGATCAAAATAAACAATTTCGAAGCTTCCTTCACTTCCTTTGTTTGCGAGCATATCGGCGCATCTATTTGCCTCTCTGAAGACATGGACAATTTTAATATCCAACGGTTCTTCCAAAAGATCTCTAATTCTCTTCATGAGGGCACATCCCATAATGCTACCACCATTGTTGTTGTCTTGCAGACCTTGCACAATAACTTGTGAGTCGGATCGCACTTCCAATTTCAATACACCTCGTCTTCGTGCCAAACGCAAGCCTTCGTAGATACCCCATAGCTCCGCCATATAAGCAGTGGTGTCACCTAAGCCTTTCACAAATCCTTCCATCCACACTCCGGCATCATTACGCAAGACTCCACCACAGCCTGCCTTCCCAGTACCTATTTTCGCTGCACCATCCGTGTTAAGCACACACCAACCAGTCATGGGTGCTCTCCAATTGACATTAATTTGCTGCTGCTCTCTCTCATGCTTGGTTTGTTTCTCAGCAAGCATGCTCTTCTTGTATGCTTTCACATACTCTATTACCACTTGCCAAGGGCGGAGCGGGCTCACAAAATCGTCGTCGTGCATACTCTTGTTGCGCCATTGCCAAAGAAGATAACACGTAGTGGCCCAGATTGCAGTCCAGTCGTTACCATAAGCTTTTCCAAACTGGTTGTTAAGGTTCATAGTGATCCAGTCCTGCCTACTTACAACAAAGAAATTCCCCCTTTCTTGGCTGGAGACTAGGTGTCTCCAAACTTCAACAGCAATCAGACAGTCTCTAATAACATGGATAACAGATTCTTCAAATTGGATACATCTAGCGCAAAATGGATCACTTACATGCCATTTCGCAAGTTTGGCCTTTGTCAGCAATCTGTCGTGAATTAATTGCCACATGAAAACTTTTATTCTCTCTATGCAATCAATCTTCCACACACTATTCCACGTTCGATCCACTATATCTGTCGTTTCTAGCGTTATCAGCTGGTATGCAGCAGACACGGTGAAGCTTCCAGCACGGTTTCCAGGCCAAAGTTTAATATCATCTCCATAACTAGTATGCGGCGGAACGATGGCATGCATTTTTTGAATGATGGAGTCCGGCACCAGGCTATTCAGCAAGTTGAGATTCCATCTCCCATCTCCTGTACTTACATCATGAGCCGTCCACTCACGGCTTTCCTCAGGAATGTTACTGACAAGATCACTGATTCTTAAGTGTTCATTTATCCATTTGTCATGCCAAAAATTTACCTTACTACCATCCCCCAAAGACCAACACTTATGCTGCTCCAACAAAGGCCAAACTTTTGCGATTGCTTTCCATAGTGCCGAATCATTGGGGGTCACAGTAACTAAACCTTGATTCCAACTATCTCTACCATATTTGCCCAACAACACTTCTCCCCACAGGCTCTGCTCCTCAACCATAAGGGACCAACCCATCTTCATTAGGCAAGCTTGATTCATGCCTTGAAGTTTTCTGAAGCCTAATCCGCCATTACTTTTCGGCTTAGTTATTGTTTCCCAACTTACCATATGAGCTTTTCGTTTATCTTTTGTATCTCCCCATATGAAAGCTCGCTGAATTTTCTCAATTTCATTCAAACAGCTTATCGGAATAGGCATAGACATCATCGGGTATATTGGAATAGCTTGGATCACAGACTTAGCTAGTGTAATTCTACCGGCTAAGGACAGTTGCTTGGCTTTCCATCCTGCAAGCCGGGTTTTAACCTTTTCAATTAAGTACTGAAAGTCATGGATTCTTGGCGACCGTCCAAGAGCTGGAACTCCGAGATAATTACCCAGATTCATCGTTTCCTTCAATCCTGATTTCGTGCTTAAAGTTACACGCCTGACAGCAGCAACATTTCGCGAGAAGAATATAGCAGACTTATCATAATTCACTTGTTGACCGGACATAGTGCAAAATTGATTCAAAACTTCCATCACTGCTGTCATATTTTCACCTGTTGCTTGCCCAAAAAGCAAGAGATCATCAACAAACATAAGGTGTGAAATTGGTGGTCCGTTCTTACCGGCACGCATAGGTTTCCACCTTCCTTCCTCTATGGCTTCAGCAATAAGATGCGATAGTTTATCCATGCACAAAACAAAAAGATAGGGAGACATTGGATCCCCTTGTCGAACTCCACACTGAGGGGTAAAGAAATCTGACCTGCTGCCGTTCCACAGAACATTGCTTTTAACTGATGTAACACAATGCATAATCACATTGATCATTTCATCCGGAATTTTTATCTCTAAAAGGACTTGATAGATAAATTCCCAACTGAGACGATCATAAGCCTTAGACAAGTCTACTTTAATGACAAAAAATCCCAATTTACTCCTCATCTTTGTCATGGTATGGAGCATTTCCTGTGCAATAACAATATTCTCAGTGATATTCCTTCCCGGAACAAAACCAGTTTGGAAAGGAGATACCACTTTTGGGACAATTTGCTTCAGTCTGTTAACCACCACCTTGGTAATAATTTTGTAGGAAACATTGCATAGAGAGATTGGTCGAAACTGGCTTACAAATTCAGGCCTGTTATTTTTTGGAATGAGGCATATATCCGTAAGGTTCACAGTAGCTACACTCACGGGGTTGTGCCAAACTGACTTCACAAATTCACATAAACTCCTCTCCACATAGCGCCACCCATTTTGATAAAACCCAGCTGGGAAACCGTCAGGGCCAGGAGCCTTCCATGGGGCCATTGCAAACAAAGCATTCTTGACTTCAATGTTAGTAATATTTCTTTTTAGAGCATCATACTCTTCTTCACCTATGCCGGGGTAGGAATATCTGGTTTGGTGCCACTGAATATTATGATCTGGCCGTGCAAAGAGACTCTTATAATAATCATTTACCATTAGCTTAAGTTCTTCTTCATTCTCAACCCAGATATTTTGATCATTCTTTAGCATCAAAATTTTGTTCCTGCGTCTTCTGGTAATGGCCTTGACATGGTAATATCTCGTGTTACGATCACCATCTTTAATCCACTGACTTCTTGATTTTTGGAACCACATGGCCTCCTCCTGTTGCAGCACCGTATCAAGTTCCCGCTGCAGTTGTTGTTCCAAACGTTCTAGGAATTTATTGTGCCGGTCAGTGTGAAGCTTGCGTTGGATTCCATTGATTCTAGCCATAAGGTCTGATTTTTGTATATAGATATTGCCAAAAACATTCTTCTTCCACTTACCAAATTCATCTGCCATATGATTCACTCTTTCAGGTAAAGTAGTCTTTGCTTGCCAATGGCCCTTGACAAATTCAGTGTAAGTAGGATGAAACATCCATGCCTTTTCAAAGCGGAACTTGCCTTGTTGTTTTGCCACTGGAATTCCATGAAGCATGATAATAATGGGATGGTGGTCAGAGAACTCAATACGAGGTAACACTTTAACAATTGCTTCCGAAAACAGGAGTCTCCACTCATCATTGCTTAAAGCTCTGTCCAATCTCTCAAATATACGGTCTTGACCACCAATCAGAGGGCCTCTCCAAGTATATTTTGGTCCCACCGCTCCAAGGTCAATAAGGCCACACGCATTGATATTGTCTTGGAAGTTATTACATCTTCTAGTGGAGAAGGGAGCTCCTCCCTTTTTTTCATCTTGGGATATTATGTCATTAAAATCACCGGCCATCATCCATCCTCCATTAACATTTTGACTTATAGTTTTTAGCTTTTGCCATGCCTCATTACGGTTTTCTTCTCTTGGGCTAGCATAAACCGCAGTAAAGTTCCAACTCGGTCCATTAAGGAAGTTAATTGTCAGGTGCATGAATTGAAAGTCAAAAATGTCAACACTAATGTAAACCTCACTTGACTTCCAAGCCACAACTATACCACCAGCATAGCCTCTACATTCTGTGTGTTGCATGTTGTCAAAACCTAGCATCTTGATGGTTTTGCTAATTTTTTGTGGGTCAACACGCGTTTCCATGATAACAAAAATCTCTGGTTTATGCATATCCAAGTAATGCTTACACGACCGATAAAAGTTCGAGCTAGCAGCTCCACGACAATTCCACACAAAAATCTTATTGTGTTGACTATTCATTATAAAAACAAAATTAGGCCAGGATCATGCTTTTCACTCCCCCTTCCTGCTGGTCCAGGTTGTGGGTCTCATTAACAATCTCCATTTCTTCTTGCACATGATGACTCTGTTGGTCTACAACTTGCTCCATAGAGTCATTTACGTGTTTGTGTTTGGAACGGCCCAGATCGCTCTGATCTGGAGGACGTGGCATATGGTGTGGCGCCATGTGGGTGAGGTCTACATGTTGACCCTCCCCATTAAGTTGTTGTGGGTCCTGTGCAATCATTTCATGTTGATAATTAATAGTAGTAATTCTCTTGTTGATGTCATGGTGTTGTAAGGCTCCTTGTCTTCCTAGTTGGTCGTTCTTTGTTTCCTTTGATAGCTGCATGTCATAAACATTAGAGGCCCCACTATTATTCCTTTTTATTACTTGCCCATTGGTTGACTCATGCTGTACCATGTTGTTCACTGCCTTGCCTTTTTTGTCCCCCACGTGTTTTCCACTCTTGCCTCTATTTTTAGTATGCGCTGAATGTGGAGTATTTTTTGTTGGGATATTCAAATTATTCCGCTCCTCATTATTTGCGCCTAAAATTTCGGGCTCCTCATTAATGCTATCAAGAATTTCAAATCGCGTCCCCGTCCCGGCGTTTTGAGCGTGGCCGGCAGCAGCTCCATCTTTACTATTACCTTCCTTATTCCTTCGCGGACGTCGTGGTTTTTGGACAACCACCCAGGGTCCATTCAAAGTTTCGTCATGAATTTCTGGACCTGTTGAGTTCGTCCCTACCCCAGCAACTACAGAATGGTTAGTTTCAGTGTCATTATTTGAGGGTCTTGTAGTTTTCTTCTCCGGGCACCCTTCCACATAATGACCAAACCTACCACAAGAACGACATAGCATGTGAAGCCCTTCGTATTCAACTTTGTAGACTTCTCCTTTCAATTCAAACATTGCTAGCAAGGGTTTGTTCAAGTCAACTTCCACACAAACACGAGCATATTTTCCTCGTTCTTGGAATAGTGTATTCCTGTCCACCTTAACAGTCTTACCTATGCGGTTACCAATATAGTTTAAGATTTTTGCATCATAATATTCAATTGGTAGACCGGAGATACGAACCCACACAGCAGCCTTCTCTATAGTCGCATTGTTGGGGTGGAAGTTAGGTGTCCACTCTCTTGCTATCAGATAATGATCATAGATCAACCATGGTCCATCCTCGAGTGCTTTGATGTAATCCTCTTCATTAGTGAAGTAGACAAGAAAATAATCACCTCCCAGATCTATAATGTTAATCACACCTTTCCTAACCCAGATCTGCTGTAGTCTCGTCTCTAGGGCTTTGTATCCGATACGTCTGCCCATGAGTTTCACAATCAGTCCTTGTCTCCATGGGCGTTGGATCCTAGCCTCCTCTTTCTTTGATAGCTTAAATTATGGGCAGTCATACTGGCCTATTTTCTTTTCCACCACTGAGAGGCCAACAAATTCGCCATCGTCCTCGTCCACATCCGCCTCCATATCAGAATTATTATCTCCTTGCGGCAGATCTTCTTCCCCTCCCAGGAGTGATTGCTTATATGACACACGAGGAGTCTTCTCGATATCGTCACTTCCTTGATCATAAATATCAGCATATGATACTGGCATGGTGGACTCACCAGTATATTCTGCTGCTTTCCTTTTTACCTTCTTTTCACTTCTTTCCCCGTCATCAGGATGTTCCGTTGAAACCGGTTGACCAGTGTCCGTGAACCCCAGCAGAGGGTTCACACCGGATCCTTCCTTAACAAGCATCAAATCAGTATTGGTGAGAATTACCAAAGAACTCGGCTTAGAAAAAAACAAGGGATGAGAAAGTCCTACTCGAATCGCACAGAGGGGATCTATCAACCTTTGTGACGTTCAAACTAGCACGAAACTAGTGAACATCAACGCGGTTGAATCCTCTACGCTTGTTCCAAGCAAAACCCTAGCAGAGCTCTTGAATTTATCTTATTTTAATCAGAGAAAAATCTACGAAATCAATAATGACTTTTGATGTAAACAAGAGGAATACATGGGTTCTATTGTCTCTACAAATTTGAAACAAAATAACTTCATCTCACTTTTTTGATTGTATCATTTGTTGCATTATTATGTTCTTTGCATGGATATTAGTACAAGCATTTTCTTCACAAAGAAAATGTTTTAAAACAAAATTCCAATCATTTTTTATATGATCTGTAATAATCTCCAACATATTTACATAGTGGTGATATCGATATGTTCCCATAGTCACTAGTTGAACCATGAAGGGAATCTGAGTAACAAATTACATTTTTTAAATTCTGCTTGCCAACTCAACTTGATGCCAATTAAAAGAGCTTGAAAATAGCTACATGTAACACACGTTTGATTTCTTACTAAATCCCAAATCCTGATTAAAAGCACTATCATCCACATTTAAAATCATAGCATATTGGTCTCCACTTTGCCATCAAATTTCTTGAATAACTCTAGAAGTAGGGTGAGAATCCTTTACAAACGCTTGAAGATCAGTTACTTTGCATATGAGTAAATATGGCAGCAACAAATGAAACTTTCATCGGTTGAATATCTTCAAAAGTACATTATCAGCAAGTATTATGTTTGAAATACAATAATGACAATTGCATTTTCTTGTAGTTTATTAAAAATTGATGACATGAACCAAGTTATTTGGACTCCAGTGGCAAGAAGCTTCTTCCAAGGACGTATCTAGGGAATACCGAGTTTGATTCCCAGGGGGAACAACACTTGACCAGTGCACATACCTCTACGCACGAGCCAGATTAGTCGCCCACCTTTAGTGGGTTGGAAACTGATGCGAAAGCAAAATAAAAATAAAAATTGATGACATGATTTAAGAATTAATAGGTTGCAAAGTTGTGCATGACGCACAAGTTGATAACGTTATAATGAATACATAATTTATGAAATTCATTTGTTGGATTAAAAGTTGATAATTATATAGACCATTCATAATTTTTTCCAGATAAATTAACAAATCATTTGATAAGTTTATATATATATATATATATATATATATATATATATATATATATATATATATATATATATATATATATATATATATATATATATATATATGAGTCAGGATCCGTTGACACCAACTAGTTTGACACCAAATGTTACACCTCTCAATAATATTTTAACCGATATAAATTTTATAAAATCCACCGTTGGATTGAAAGTTTATATCATATAGATCATTTGTGTAAACTGTCAGACAAATTCAAAATCATTTGATATGTTATTGAGGCGCATAAAGATTAACGACATTTAAAAAAACGCTCAAACCGTTAATTTTGATGTATCTCAATAATATATCAAATGATTTTAGATTTGTCTGACAATTTACACAAATGATCTATATGATATAAACTTTCAATCTAACGGTAGATTTTATAAAATTTATATCGGTTAAAACGTTATTGAGAGGTGTAATATTTGGTGTCAAACTAGTTGGTGTCAACGGATCCTGACTCATATATATATATATCATCCATAATTTTTTTTAAATTGAAAATCATTTATGAATTGTGCATCATGCACAACTTGAACCACTCTTTTATATTAAACAAAGCCACAAATCGTTAGTTAGTTCAATAATGATTGACGCTGAACTTAGTAGAGAGGACCACAATTCGATGCCCTACAACTGCGATTAAGAGGGAACTGAAACTATATTATAAGAACTGACATCCGAACCAGATTAAACTGATAGTGAAAACAAAAACAAATAATTAGAATTTTTTTATAAGTAAACGAAATAATAATAACAATTAGAAAACACAAATACACATAAATGAAAAAAAGTTGAAGTTCGACATTTTTAATAATTAAGTTAGTATTTACATACAAATTGGTGAAATTAATTAATATTTATATACGAAAACTATAGCAATTGAGATATCAATATTTGTCTTAAACTGAGATCCTGATTAGAAAAAATGTACTTATGATTCTTTTATAAAAAAGAAGCTTACAAATTATATGAAGCGGGTATTTTATTTTTTGTAAAAAATAAAAAATGAAGCGGGTATTTTCAAAAAAAAGTATTTCCATTTTTTTTTGACAATTTTGTTACCAACAAAATAAACAACGTAAAAGCAAACTGCAACGTAAACCACAGTGGTATAAAGCGTAAATTTGAAGTACAAGTATGGTTAATTTTTCAACAACCACAAAGCATCGCACTCTTCATTTTTCTTTTCATTCAATTTTCTTTCAATTTCATTCCTTCATCATCATCTTCTTCTTTCCCGTTATCTCTCTCTCTCTCTCTTGAATAGAATTTGACGGCTCCACTCAATTAAGCGGTAAATAATCACTTTCTTCTCAAACGCGCTTCTAAATTAAGTTCCTCTCTTCAACCGCAACCGTAACCACTAGATCTGAAGCAGATCCAAATGGAGGAAGCATTGGAACTTGCACGCGCTAAAGACACAAAGGAAAGGATGGCTGGTGTAGAGCGTCTCTACCAACTTCTAGAAGCTTCTAGAAAGAGTCTTACATCTTCTGAAGTTACTTCGCTCGTTGATTCTTGCATCGATCTCTTGAAGGATAACAATTTCCGTGTTTCTCAGGGCGCACTTCAGTCTCTTGCTTCCGCCGCTGTTCTCTCCGGCGAACACTTTAAGCTTCACTATAACGCTCTTCTTCCTGCCGTTGTGGACCGTCTCGGTGATGGTAAACAGCCTGTCCGTGACGCCGCACGACGGCTCCTTCTCACACTCATGGAGGTTTCTTTTCCACTCTCACTTGATTTTAGTTAGTTTTAATCGATTTTCAAATTTGAGTGGTAATTAGCGACGGAAACTTGTTGTGGATAATTTTGAGTATGTTGAAAGATTCTACTGCATTAAAATTTGTTAGAAATTTTGCATGAAGGTTTTATGTTTAGATTTATTGGTTATTACTAGTTTTGCTTTGTTTAATTAGCTTATTAAGGTCTTTAATTGTAGTTGAGGACTTTTTTAGGATCAGTTTAAGGTTTGTTTTGCATGAATAAAAATTCTATTGGAATGCCACATCATCATCAAGGATGTTATCTCAGTAGGTTTGATGAAATAATCATCTTTCTCTAATTAGGTTTTATAATTTTATCATGACTTATTTATTAGGTGTTATGTTTTAAATTGTTGTATGTATTTCTAACTATAATAAAATAATTAATCTTAATTCTTGAACTGTTGAAGTTTTTCGTTATAAAATAAAATATTATTATTAATTTATTATTATTATTGTTATTATTATGTTTTACTCCAGGTGACCATTAAGAAAAACATAACTATATGTCTGCAAGTAGTTTTTGCAGAAAAAAGGATTTCATTTTCTGGTAGTCTTAATTTAACAACTATAAAATGAAATGTATCTTATGGACAAGGATTCCATGCAGTCAATTTTTCCCTGCAGTCATGCAGTCAGTAAGCTTTAATGGTCCAGATTTAAAGATTGCTAAATAAATAAAAGACATAAAAAAAATAGATGGTCTAGATTCACCTGCAGTCACTACTTGACTGCAGGGAATCCATTTCCGTATCTTATACCTATTTGCCAGTGAAACCTATGTCTATGCACTCTATTAAGTTAACAAAAAATTTGTAGTTACTGAGTGACTTTCTGAGCATATCATCGTTTCTAAAATAGCTTATGATTAGCAAGTTAAGCTGGAAGGTAGAATTGCTATGTCTTATAGATTCACTTGGTTTATATTGCATATTTGTAGATATTGTCATAAGCTTGTAATTTATCACCAAATGAATGGAGTTTCACACGACTAATCTTTCAAAGTTGGATTTATCTATCTCTATGATCTTATTGTAGCTTGAGTGTTTCTTTTATGCTGCCATTCTGCATCTCCCCTAACAGAAAATGCACAATGTTTCATTTGTATTCTTGAGTTTATGTTCTGTTCTACTTGTATTTTGAAAATGATTTTTTTTTGGTACCTTTGTTTTGTCATCCATTTTGAAATATTATTATTACTTGAAGGTTTCTTCTCCTACAATAATTGTTGAAAGAGCAGGATCCTCAGCTTGGACGCACAAAAGCTGGAGAGTCAGAGAGGAGTTTATACGAACTGTAACATCTGCAATTAATCTATTTTCAGCTACTGAACTTCCACTTCAACGGGCTATCCTTCCTCCTGTATTGACTTTTTTAAATATGCAACACCTTTCTTTGTACAGTTAAATAGTTTTAGGATCTGATACTAACTCCTTCAAATACACGATCAATTGTCAGGTTTTGCAGTTGCTGAATGACCCAAATCTTGCTGTTAGAGAAGCGGCTATTTTGTGTGTTGAGGTAAGTAAGGATTGTTTTGTAGGTTTATTTTATCTAAAGGATTAGATTAAAATGACATTATTGAGTCTATGCTAGTTACTAAAAAAGGGTTATCACATCAAATCAATAGTTAGTTTTAATTTTTAAAAATACTAGTCTTACCTTAAAATAAAAAAAGAATCCCCAATATTGTAATTTACTTTTTGGTTAAAAATAAACCAATGCCATAGATACTGAAGAATAGAAGAATGAAAGTGGGTATAATGGGGGACTTGGTTGGATCTTAGAACTATGCTAACTTGTGATTTTTGGTTATACTATAATCTCAAAGCTGATTTTATATAAAATTTATGTTATTTTTAAGGTTTGTTGCTTGTGAAATTTTAATATTGATATTGACCCTGGTGCTGAGTTATATTTTGGTAGTTTGGACTTATCCTAAATGGAATGTATCTGCTTGTGCATATTATAAATAAATAATAAATAACTGGATTACATTTATCTTATTTTACTTAACACTATGGTAATTGATATCATGATGCAAAAAACAGAGGTTGATTTATTGATATGTTCACACTCACACACCTTGGGATAGCAATTGTGGATATTTACACTACAGTGAATGTTATTGATAGTGCATTTCTTTGACATTCTGTTTTACAGGAAATGTATACACAAGCTGGACCTCAATTTCGTGATGAACTTCACCGCTACAATCTTCCTTCATCCTTGGTATATGTCAGACAAGAATTGATTTCCTTATTGTTTTGTTATAATTATCTACTAACACACACATTTAAATTTTAAACTAATGGATTTGGATCATTGAAGGTCGTTTTACATTTTAATGTCAGCTACTGCGTGAGTTTATTAATTCTTTTTCATTGCATCATGATTTCAGGTGAAAGATATTAATGCCAGGCTAGAGGGTATTCAACCAAAAGTGCGCTCTTCAGATGGTATTTCAAGTGGTTATATTACTGGGGAAGTTAACCCTAAACCCAAGAGAAGTAGTCCAAAGGCCAAAAGTTCTTCTAGGGAGGCCTCTCTTTTTGGAGGTTAGAATAGTTTGCAATTCTTGGATCACAGACATTTCTATATTAAATTAGCATCAATGCAATTTTTTACATGGATCATGGATTTATCTTGTGCATAATTTCCCTCTTTTACAGGTTCTCTTTAATTGTATGTTTGCCTTTAATTGTATATCTTGTGCATAATTTCTACATTGCATAGTCAGAAAGTATATGATTTTGAATTTTTTATACTTATCCTTCCCTTCTTAGGTAGAATGTTGACACTTTACTTACTGAACTACTAGTATTTAAATGTGCATTTTGTTTATTAAATTATGAGCAGCAGAAGGTGATGTCACGGAGAAACCCATAGACCCTGTCAAAGTGTACTCAGATAAGGCGTTAATCAGGGAAATTGAGAAGATTGCATCTATCCTTGTGCCTGAAAAAGACTGGTCCGTTCGTATTGCTGCTATGCAGAGAATTGAGGGTCTTGTTCTAGGAGGTTGGTGTTTCGAAATTCCTTTTCAGGATTCTGTACTGATTGTCACATGCTTATAATACAGATTTAAGAACTAGTACCCGTTTTGAGTCTCTTAAGAGGGATAATAGTTGCTGCTGTATAGTATATTTGACTTGAAGATATTTATGGCGGTGTTTTATGAATTTGGTTTTGGGTTTTTATGGTGATGTTGATTCAACATGTCTTCATCAACGGAACTATGTCATAAACAGTTATGGCAAGATGAACGTGTTTAACAAATAAATGATAGAAAGGAAAATTAAATACTACTAGGGGCTTGTTTGAATTGACTTATTTAAGCTTATCTACTGGCATAAGTTTTCATCTTATTTGCACAAGCTCTCTACGATAGCTGATGAAAACAACTTATAGCTTTTATGAAAATAATTTGACTTTATTTTGTGTATGTTTGGTATCATGGTGAGTATGCTAGATTTATGGTGATCCACCGTGATTTTTCAAAAGCCACACTCTATAGCTTCTGAAAAATCACTGTGGAACATCATGATTCTGACATATCCACCATGATACCAAACATAGGCTTTATCTTTTATTATAGCAATAGCTTATACATCAACACTTATATGATAAGCGCTTTTGCTAGAAGGGCTTAATTAAGTTGTTTATCCAAACAGGGTCTAGGACCAAAACTACAGCTGTTGAGGGATTAGAGTCAATTTTTTTTTTCCATTTAAAGAGGAGAGTATTAGGATCCTAGTTCTACAAAACAGGGGGATGCGTGCTTATTTGATGCCTTAAACTTTAGTTGCATTTTTTAAAATAAGTTGACCAGAGTTCAGGGCCGGCATGTCAATAAGGCTATTATGTATTTTGAATTATCTTCTTTGTTTATATCTTTTCTTCTTATCAATTTTGTCTATTTTAAGGAAAAGTAGCTCTACTTTTATTTTTATTGTAATTTTAACTGAAGTCTATTTTTGTGGAATACAATTATCTTCTTTTTTGTGTGTAATAAAGATTGTTGAATCTTCTTAATACTCTCCTTGTCAGGCGCTGCTGATTATCCATGTTTTCGAGGACTCCTTAAGCAACTTGGTGGACCTTTAAGTACACAATTGTCAGACAGAAGATCTAGCATTGTAAAACAGGTGCATGGACATTTTTTTATTGTATTATATTGCCATTATTTAAAGCAAGTGTTTTTGTTTGTTAATAAAAAATAATTGTACTATGTCAAGGTGAAAGTTTTATCCTGTTAATCCTTTTTTATTTTAAAACTGAGGTCTGTGAATATTCTCTGTTGAAGGCTTGATTGTTTGAACTAATCCTGCTTTGTGTATCTCAAAGTGAAAAATTCATTTATTCATTGACCTTGTCATAGGTGAGGTTCTTGTTATATTTAGTACTAATACCAAACTAATTTTGGTTTAATGTTATCTGTATTATAGGCTTGCCATTTATTGTGTTTTTTGTCAAAGGAACTTTTGGGTGATTTTGAAGCATATGCCGAAATGTTTATACCGGTAAGTTCAACCAGTTATCTTTGGTTGCCATAATTGTGATACTTTCAATATTATTAATTCTTGATCTGATAATCAGGTCCTTTTCAAGCTGGTTGTGATTACTGTACTTGTAATTGCAGAGTCTGCAGATAACTGCATAAAAACGGTAATGTTATCTACTGATGTAATTGTCTGCATGTTTTTATGCCTTTTACGTGTTCCATTTTCACCTCTAACATCTACCTTTCCAGATGCTGCGCAACTGCAAAGTTGCTCGTGTGCTTCCCCGCATAGCCGACTGTGCTAAAAATGATTGCAATGCAGTACTTCGTGCAAGGTATGGATTGTGAACTATTGAAAAGAGACGTGTGAAGTTTTTGGTTTTTATAACTCGATTTGTATTGTAGGTGCTGTGAATATGCTCTTTTGGTCATAGAACATTGGCCGGATGCACCAGAAATACATCGCTCAGCAGAGTTATATGAGGATATGATTAAGTGTTGTGTTTCAGATGCAATGAGTGAGGTAGAGTTATAGTTTCAGGTTATTTGACATTTAGTAATATAATTTGTGCATTCAAGTTGTAAATTTGACTTGCTTTTTCTTTGGGTTGCTCTTCTCTATTAGCTATGAATAATAATTTACATAACTTTGGTTGGTGTGTTGCATTTGCAGTTGTGGGAAGTGGCAATGTTTCTCTTGTTTGCTCTTTACTTTCGCAACATAGCTATTCCCATTAAATGAATAATAATAATAATTATATTGTTAATGTAAATTCCAATAGTGATACTGAAAATGTAAAAATTCACATGCTATTTTATTCACTGGTTGGCTTGTCTTGATATGTGTCTATGTGTGTGGCAAAAGTGACATGTCTATTATGTTTAGCCGAAGAAAAGTGCTCTGTTACATGCTTTGTGTGTGTGTGCATGCACTTGCAGAAATGCAATGACTAAAGATCAGTTTTACTTTTCCGACATGAACTTAGAGAGACAATATGCATCCAAAAAGGAAGTGGTGTTGTGAGAAACTCACTACTCTCCTGCCATCACGTCCCTTAAGGAATCAGGGTTGGAGACATGAAACCATATTTTTTGCATAAATCTATGGATTTTATCATTTGCAACACATTTGATTGATATTTTTTCTCTCTTCCAAGTAAATGTTCAAATGATGTGATTATTTTTTATTCTATTTCATTGTATAATGATGTTTGGTAAGATTTTTTGAGATATTGTCATGCAGTATGCAGATCAGTTACTCTATAAACTATGATAATTTACTTTATTCTTTAGCAAGCCTTTTTATCTATCAAATTTCATTTATCAACAGACACTTTTTATGACATGACATCGTTTATAGCAACCACATTATAATTGTCAAAGTATATCCGGGTGAAAATGATTACTCTAAAAATTTATAGGTACGATCTACTGCAAGGATGTGCTACAGAATGTTTGCAAAAACTTGGCCAGAGCGTTCTCGTCGCTTATTTTCATCCTTTGACCCTGTTATTCAACGGGTATACACTTATGGTCTTGAGGGTGTTTTTCTTCTTTTATTTTGTTGTTGTAGTCATCTTTTAAAGTGAATGTTAATTGCAGTTAATAAATGAAGAGGATGGAGGAATACACAGGCGACATGCTTCACCTTCCATTCGAGATAGAGGTGCACTGATGTCATTACCCAGTCAAGCCTCTGCTTTGTCTAATCCACATGGTTATGGAACATCTGCAATTGTTGCAATGGATAGAAGTTCAAGTTTATCATCAGGGACATCTGTCTCCTCTGGTGTACTTCTTTCACAGACAAAGTCACTTGGTAAGGGTACAGAACGTAGTTTGGAAAGTGTGTTGCATGCAAGCAAACAGAAGGTCTCTGCTATTGAAAGCATGCTTAGGGGCTTGAATATGTCTGATAAGCACAATTCATCAACTCTCCGGTCATCAAGTTTGGATCTAGGTACCAAATAAGTTTGGCTGTTATATTTTTGTTTTATCCTCAATTTTCAGGACTTTAAACTATTTAATGGTTGGTGATAGTGGTGTGTTTCGTTTGTAAATTCTTCATGAGCGGCTAAATTTTTCTCTTATTGCCCCTAGTGCAGAAGTTGACCCTCCATCGTCTCGTGATCCGCCTTTCCCAGCTGCCGTCTCTGCATCCAATCATTTGACAAGCTCTTCGGCAACAGAACCTACTGCTTATGGTGTCTATAAAGGTAGCAACCGAAATGGTAGTCTGGGTTTGTCCGACATAATCACTCAAATTCAAGCTTCCAAAGATTCCGCCAAGTCATCATATCATAGTAATGTTGAAATTGAACCTTTACCATCATCTTCCTCATATTCAACTAGAAGGTCTTCTGAAAGATTACAAGAAAGAGGTTCTGTTGATGACAACAGTGACATTAGGGAGGCTAGGCGGTTTATGAACCACACCACTGATAAGCAGTATTTGGATGCCTCTTATAGAGATGGAAACTTTAGGGAATCACATAATAGTCACGTGCCTAATTTTCAGAGACCACTAGTGAGAAAGAATGTAGCTGGACGTATGTCTGCTGGCAGGAGGAAGAGTTTTGATGATAACCAGCTATCTCCTGGAGAGATGTCAAGTTATGCAGATGGACCAGCATCTCTTCATGAAGCTTTGAGTGAAGGACTTAGGTCAGGTTCTGACTGGTCTTCTAGGGTTGCTGCATTTAACTATCTTCACTCGTTGTTGCAACAAGGTCCAAAGGGAACTCTAGAAGTTGTTCAGAATTTTGAGAAGGTAATGAAGTTGTTTTTCCAGCACTTGGATGATCCTCACCATAAAGTTGCACAGGCTGCTCTTTCAACACTAGCAGATATTGTTCCAGCATGTCGAAAGCCTTTTGAGGGTTACATGGAAAGAATATTACCACATGTCTTTTCTCGGTTAATTGATCCTAAAGAGGTTGTTAGGCAGCCATGTTCAACAACCTTGGACGTTGTTAGCAGAACTTACAGCGTTGATTCTCTCTTACCTGCACTGTTACGTTCTCTAGACGAACAAAGGTCTCCAAAGGCTAAATTGGCCGTGATTGAATTCTCAATCAATTCCTTTAACAAACATGCAATGAATGCAGAAGGTGCTGCTAATATTGGCATACTAAAATTGTGGCTCGCTAAGTTAACTCCTTTGGTTCATGATAAGAATACAAAGCTTAAAGAAGCAGCTATTACTTGCATTATATCAGTGTACACTCACTTTGATTCAACTGCAGTTCTTAATTTCATTCTGAGTTTGTCAGTGGAAGATCAAAATTCTTTGAGACGAGCCCTTAAACAGTACACCCCTCGCATTGAAGTAGACCTAATAAACTATCTGCAGAACAAGAAAGAGCGACAACGTTCCAAGTCTTCCTATGATCCATCTGATGTTGTAGGAACATCATCTGAAGACGGGATGGTTGGTTTCTCTAGGAAAGCTCATTACCTTGGAAGATATTCGGTTGGTTCCCTAGATAGTGATGGTGGTAGAAAGTGGAGCTCCCAGGATTCAACTATTTTGAAATCCAGTCTTGGTCCAGTAACTTCTGTTGAAAGTGAGGACCATAATCATAATCATAATAACAATAATAATAATCTTGAGACTGATTCTTATTGTGATAATCTTCATTCAAAATCCAAAGATCATGCATATTCAGTCAATCCAATGGGGGAAAATTTCAGCTCTCAATCTAATCAACTTGGACATGTGGACAGTAACATCGATTTCGAGGGTATTTCAACTCCTCGTCTAGATGTTAATGGTCCGGTGTCATTAGAGCATTTAAATGTTGGTGAAGGTTATGCACATGACAGAGAACTTCCTTCTGCATTGGAGCTTAATCATCACACAAGTGAAGCTGTAAAGATTAACTCCATGACAGACACTGGACCCAGTATTCCTCAAATTCTTCATATGGTGAGTTATGCTATTTGTGGAGGACAAGATTTTTTTATTGTTATTCATCAAAACAAAAGATTATGCAATAGAGATAAAGAGTGAGTTAGAGAAATACGAAGGAAATAATCCATCTTCATGAACAGCATATTGTAGCGAAATAAAGTAGGAAGAAAAAGAATCATCAGTTCAAGAAAAAGGAAAAAATTGATCAAAACAATCAAAGGAACTAAGCATTTTATTGAATACTGATAATAGGAGAATGATTTGTTCTCAATTCCTCATGGCTCTGTCTACTCAATGCAAAAAATTATAAATGATGCCAGTTCCTTAACTAACCCCTCTAACTAGACAGCCAACTGCTATATAATGATCACTGATTGAGTTTTTCTTTTCATCTGGTCCTGAACAAAAACAGAAACCCCTAAAAGTCATTGGCTAAAACGCCACAAGGAGGCCAAAAACACAAATCAAGTAGAAATAATGGCTGCCACCATTTTAAATCTCCAGCATTGTGCTCCAGCTAGTAAGAGTGAACACAAGAAAAATCATTAAACCTTTCCCTATATCTTTTGTATCCTCACCCTTCCCAAAACCTTGATAATAAGCTGTAGGAAAATTGTCTACCGTAGCAGCCTATCAGGGCAAACCTAATTATCTAAAATCAGCCTAGAGATTGTTAAAAAGCAGCCTAGTCACGTTACAATGTAAAATCAAGTGTCTGCTAGTGGGGACATTTTTTATCTAGCTGATCATGTTTTAGGTTTATTTTAATAGTTGTATCTTAGACTTTTTCACATCACAACTGAAACGATATAGTTGATTTGCGTAGATATGCAATGCTGATGATGGAAGCCCTGTTTCTAGTAAACAGACTGCACTTCAACAGTTATTTGAAGCTTCTATTACAAATGATCAGTCTGTTTGGACTAAGGTATGCTTGATTTCATATTGAGTGTCTCTCTTTCTTGTACCCATGTTTTTTGGTTGTTATTGGCTTATT
Source organism: Trifolium repens (assembly GCA_030408175.1). Taxonomy (NCBI): domain Eukaryota; kingdom Viridiplantae; phylum Streptophyta; class Magnoliopsida; order Fabales; family Fabaceae; genus Trifolium; species Trifolium repens. The sequence continues at coordinate 48,949,750 of CP125848.1, forward strand.
ATTGCTACTTACCATATACATTTTTTTTTGGAAATTTATGACCTGTGTCCAATCTACATCCTGTTGTTGTATTAGTAGTATTCTTAGAGTCTGGACTTGGGGTTAACTCAACCCACAAACCAGGTTCGTAAAGTGAGGGTTATAAGCACCAAGTATCTCTAGGCAATATGGGATTAAGCACACACCGTCACATCTAGCAGAAGTATCAATGTTTTCTAGTTTTTACCAATTGTTTTTGTGTAATCAATCAATCATGTGTGAATAGATAAGTTTAGTTCGTATAAGAAGACTAATATGTCTGATTTTGTTAACAACAATGCACAATATATTTGGATTTTTTATCACCAAGTAATGGTCATTCTATGATGTACTTGCAGTACTTCAATCAGATTTTGACCACTGTGCTTGAGGTGCTGGATGATTTGGATTCCTCAGTCAGAGAGCTTGCTCTTTCATTGATAGTTGAAATGCTCAAAAACCAGGTCCGTACTCCGTTTTAAGCCAATTTTTTAGACTGCTCATATCAGTCTATTTTTTAAATAATAATATAAGAAAAATGATTGCTTCTAGTTATGAAGATCATTATTTTTTGTCCTTTTATTCTTAACAGAAAGATGCCCTGGACAATTCAGTTGAAATTGTAATTGAGAAGCTGCTTCATGTTACAAAAGATATCGTTCCTAAGGTAGCCAAAGTTGTCCTATTATAGTTTGTCTTTTCTATTTTTCTTTCTTTCATAGTCTCAGTTTCTTTCATCCCTTATTCAGGTTTCAAATGAAGCAGAGCACTGCCTGACCATTGTTTTATCTCAGCATGATCCATTCAGATGTTTAAGTGTATGCACTTGCTTGATTTTTGTTTTCTGTAGCCACCTTATTTCCTGTAAAATGTTTGAGAAAAGAAAATAGGATTTCTCTTTGTTTACTTAATGCTAATGTTCAATGTATAAACTGTTTCAGGTTATTGTCCCTCTACTGGTTACCGAAGATGAGAAGACTCTTGTCACTTGCATTAATTGCTTAACAAAGGTAATTGTCTCTTGAACAACCTTTTTATTATATGTGAAATTAGTGTCCAATGAACCAATGATATATTTCAAAATGAGCGGGGGTATTACTTTGTGACAATATGCTATACCACATCCTGCTTTTCTTTTTTGTACAAAATTAATAGCATAAACTAGTGAATGATCCTTAAACTGGACTTAAGCTTCAATCTAACCAGTGAACTGTTCTATCCTTCTTTGATTAAGCTCTCTCTCGCTCTCTCTCTCTCTCTCTCTCTCTCTCTCTCTCTCTCTCTCTCTCCATATTTGTATCATGCCATTACATGTACTACATACAATTCTTCATAGGAAGGGTTCTATTTTAATAAATGAATTAATTAGTTATGCTTTATAAATATTACTTTTGTGTGAACAATAACATCATATTATTCCTTTCTTCAGCTGGTGGGCAGGCTCTCTCAGGAGGAACTGATGGCTCAGTTACCCTCGTTTCTGCCTGCTCTTTTCGAAGCTTTTGGAAACCAGAGCGCAGATGTTCGAAAGGTATTTGGGTCTTTTATCTGCAGTAATTTATGGTTCATCACTTCTTACATTTTCGAAATTTTAGATAATAATTTATTGCGAGTCAAAGAACATTGTGATGTAGTGTATATGTAGTTATAAATAATTTATTGGCCAGGCGATACCTACTTAAACATATTTGGTACCTTAAAACAGTTATCCGTTCCAAACCTTAATAAATGCATTTTGGGTAAGAAGACAATGGTGTCACTAATTGAAACATATTGGATTAGTGAGCACTGAGCAGAACTTGCTTTGATGATGTGAGCTAGTCTAGGTTTTTATACGACTTCAACACTCATGACCCAAAAATGTTTTATCACACTAGTTGCTGGACCATAAATATTCAATAAGTAAAAGTGTAAAACTCAATGTTGGGGATATGAAAATGGTTAGTTAAGTTGTCATACTCACACAAAATAAAATATGATTAGAAATGAAAGCATAAGGGATAAAGTTAGTTGGGGTTGGTAGCACCTATTGTCGCGAAAGTGGTACAGTCTAGCCTTAGTGTGTTTGGATACATGTGAGTAAGACTCATAGAAGTACTACTAGTGTTGATGTACATTAAATGTAGAATAGTTCTAAAATGAGGCACCAGCAATGCAATTTCATCGAGGATTTTTTTAAAAATAATTCTGACTGCTCCGCCCAATTAAAATAAAAGCCAATTTGTTTACCTTCCCACCATCTCCATCTGCCACAACTGTGTCTGAAAAGTCACTGCTGGCCCAATCACCCCATGGGAAATGCATCATTGTGAGAAAAAAAATATGTACTTTTAAAAATATTTACATACAAGGATGATATTGTGATAACATTATAATGGGTTGATTTAGGGGGGACAAGTAGGGAATAGGGATCTTGATCCAACATCTTTGCAACATTTTTTTGGTTATATGTAATATCATATTATCATTTAATGTTAAAAACAAATTTTTGGCTCATGAGTGACCTGTGATCAAAACAAATTTAAATGAGTGGTTATTTGTTAATAAGGACCCTGATCAATCATTTGTTTACTCTGACAAAATGATGAAAATATTCTAATCTGACTGGTTCTTTTTCTTTGAATGAGGATTAGGGTGTATTTTGATCATTAATAATTGATGGTTTGTTTTTACGTACAAGTCCCTATCCGTTTCGTTGCTCATTTTATGTAAATGGTTGCAGACTGTTGTTTTCTGTCTCGTGGATATTTATATAATGCTTGGGAAAGCATTCTTGCCATATTTGCAAGGCCTTAACAGCACACAGTTGAAGCTGGTCACCATTTATGCTAATCGAATCTCACAAGCCAGGACAGGCAAAGCAATTGACGCCGTTCATGATTAGAAGGTTCATGTGAACAAAGATTGTGCTTTTTTGGCGTTATATTCTTCATTGATGTGCATTTTGTATATTTGTGTGCAAGAGTTTTAGAAGTGGGGTTTCCCTTTGTTCTTGTATTTTTTTGGTACAAGGTTTCCCTTTGTTCTATATATAGTTTTTTTATCTCTTTATTCCTGCCAATGTTTGTTGGTTTATTTTTGACAAAATGTTTGTTGGATTTTGGAGAGTGCTGGTGGTGGAATACAGTGCGCAAATTGTAATCTACATTGAGATAACATAAACATTATTGATTTGATTGTATTAAATGGTTTTCAGGAAAGCTGCATTGGTTCAGTTACTTGAATATATTTTGGATCGTTTCCGGAACATGCTAGTGAACTAACAAGAAAAAAAGTTGGTCTCCTGATGCATTACTGTCCTATAAAATCAGCTTCTTACTTTAGATCTGCTTGATTCTTCAAAATACTTTTAATTTTATTGTAATTTTTGTTGGACTGTTTCTTGTACAAATAAAATTTTTTTTTTAAAAAAAGAACTGAGTACATGAAATGTGAATAAGTCATGCATATGAAGTAAAAGTCGGTTAAAAATTAATTCTAGGCACCACATGTAAATTTACTTGTGTGACTTGTTTTATTAGTTGGATAAATAGTACCCCCTCCAATCATTATTATAGGTAAAAATTTATTTTTTAAATTTATTAAATAATATCTGCTCCATAATATATATTAAGTATATTAATTATTCAAAGTAGTACCAAATTATTAACGGATAATTTATAATCTGAATACAACAATTCATAATGATTCTTCTTATGGTACTTGATTGTTTTTTTTTCTTTTTTTTGGTGCAATAAAGGGGACCCAAGTAATTAATGACCGATCAGTACAAGGTGAAATCTCACTAAATGTTAAATGATTGAAAAAGATATCAATAATTAGTTGGTTCGGTGATGATTGTCGCTGAATTTGTTAGGGATGACCACAGTTCGATCCTCTGCAACTGCGATCGGAAGGAAGCTGAAATCACTTGATGTCAGAACTGATCCTTAAACTAGATTAAACCGATGGTAAAATCCAAAAAAAATAATAATTGAAAAAGATGTGAATTATGCAAAGTTAAATGATTGAAATTCACTTCACAAGTAGGAGTATAGTCATTATAATTTTCTCTGTAAATCTAAAATCAACATCAAAATTAAAGGCTTATATATTGAACATAATTAATTTTAATGGGTCTTTATAAAATATAAAAATATTTAGATTTGTATAAATTTTTACATAAATGATTTTTGAAAAATAAATTTACAATCGGTTAATTTTTTTAAAATATACGTATATATTAAGCAAAATAATATCAAGCGGTATAAAAATCCAATGCTTTTATCAAAAAAAAAAATCCAATGCTAGTTTAAGAAACCAGATGAAATATATAATACTTTATTTTATATTAAAAAATTATAAATTTTTGCAGTCAAACTTTATGTGCGAGAAAATTATGTATTAGTAATAAAAATCATATAAAAAAATTAAATAAGGATCAAACTTAGAAATAGAAACCATAATTTTTTTTTTTTTTGTACAAATAGAAACCATAAATATATTTAACCTTTTTATATAACTAGGACCACTAGCTAGTAGCGTACTACATAATCGGAGATCTCACCTAATAAGAGTAGATATCTTCTTCGGGAACATTTTTATCTCTTGAAGTTGAGTCTTGACATTAATGCTTGAATGAAAATATATTTCACTAAAATATATTTTTGTGAAATCCATTTTATATTATGATTTTGATTTAGTTATTGGCAAGGTTTTAAATAGAGATCATGGTTGTGTTAAGGATTTCACAATTTTGATTATTGCGAATGTTGTGTTTCAATTTTTTTTGGTAAGGAAGATTGTGTTATGGTCATATTTGTGGTGTGAATTAATTACAATATTGTATAAATCTTATTAAAATTATTTGTGTTATCATATATGTATATCAACTTAAATTAGAGATAAATGTGAAGTTTTGAATTAGAAAAGAGTTTAAAAGAGATAACACTTTGTAATTTATATTCGTTTTTTTGAAGGAAGGTAATTTATGTTCATATTTGTACTAAAAATGAAATTTTTATTCATTTCAATTGAAAAAAATGGAAGTGTTTATCAATTACCAGTTTATCGTGACTGTAATGGTATTTCATTGCGATCGTATATCGGCATGATTTTTTTTACCCTATTAACGGTAACAGCAGCCATGGGCAGGGCCAAGGCCCAATAAGCCTGAACAATTGCCCGGGATCTGGCCAAATTGTTGTTATTTTTAGGAGTTAGTTTAACGCAAAATTGAGATTTTTTAAGAGTTAGTTTATGACAAAATTGATTTTTTTTTTGAGTTAGTTCAGAGTTTTGATTTTTGTTTTGTTTTCACCACCAGTTTAATTTGGTTCGGGGGTCAGTTCTGGCATCAAGTGGTTCCAACCCCCTCCAGATCGAAAATTGAAAATTTTTGTTGGACTATTTATATGTTATGTCACATGTGAAATTTTGCACAAACTCTATAGTAACCATGGCTCCGCCACTGACGACAGCTATTTATAATGTTTTGTTGCGTCTGTTTTCGCAGGTGTTTTTTAAAACCTTGGTTATTAGAGAGACCCATCTAAATTTTTTGTAGAGTTTCTCAATTGGAGGGATAAAGTGTGTTTATGAGAAACTATTTTTAATAAATTTATAAAAGCAAAAAAAGTAAAAATATAAACGAGGAGTTAGTATGTACACGTGAAACTCAATTTCTAAAAATGAGTATATCTATTTGGATGCTCTTGTGCTCCTCCAGCTGGTGAATAATATTTTATACGTGGACATGTACGCTTACCTCTGTTTATTCTCTCCATATTGTATTTGCATTGTAAGGTAAACACTCGATGGCTATAACGAAGATAAAATAAAGTCACAAGTTAAATTTGGTTCACTCGTTTTTTGTGCTAAAGAAAATGAAAGGCAAGTTGCAAAAAGGACCTCTAAAAAATATACAAGAAAATATTACTGTCTACTTGTCTAGTTAAAAATAGAAACAATATGCCCTACAAATTTATTCAAGATAGGAATCACCCTCCATTTTTGGAAACTATCACTCTCCCTTAGATTTTGAGATTTTCTTCAGAATCTAAAGTCACTTGCACAAATTCAAGTTGATGCTTAGGTATGTACATCCAATTGGGAAACAAATTTCCTGCCGTTACAACTGGATGTTATGATAAATCTCAATCGTTCAATCTAAAATTAACGGTTGAGATTATTTTATTACAAAAGACACAATTTTTAATCTTATCTATCCAATTTGATATCAACGGTTCATATCGAAATTTGCGTGTAACTTAATGCACATAATCTACAATTGGCTACTTCATTTTCTTTTGAATCATAGGTCTCAAATCACTAACTATATATCCACATGGGAAGTGAAGACATTATTTTTAACGTCAATTATATTATTATTAATAACTAAGTCTGTGCACAAGACGAACATAGACTTTTAAAAGTGGGATTACAAAACAAATGCATCGTATATAAGCGAAACCGCAATGAAAATACCAAAACAAATATCACCTAATAGGGTTCCATTTCTAATCTCATTCTTAAAAAATGACACTATTCACCTTCGAGACCACTGGAGAAGACAACAACCCGACCCATAGAGATGCCACTAGACATAACATAACACCAATCTCATATCTAGCTATATAGTCCATATATATTATAATTAATATACATAACATAACACCTCATCATATCCAACTATATATATACCCATGTTCATTCTTCTATTCTTACTCATTAGTGATCTCATCAAAATCTGAAAAGAGTTTACTATATATCCAGGTTAGTGCAACAATATCTTGAAATATACATACATTATTTAAATAATCATATATTATTTATGTAACAAAAAAAACCCATATATTTTTGTTATCTTGAGAGGAAAACAAACTAATTTTATTTTATATATATTTTGTGCATGCAACAAGTCTAAGGAGAAGTGAAAAAGTTGTGCAATATAATCTAAAAACAAAAACCAAATATGGCATCACCTCAAAACTTTGCATCCGAGTTAACAGCCCTTGTTGTAGATGACAAAAAGTCCTACCAAAAGATTCATCAAATGATGTTGAATAATTTTGGAGTGAAAAGTCATGTTGTGGAAAATGGAAAAGAAGCAGTGGACATTCATTTGCATGGCAAAAAATTTGACCTAATTCTCATGGACATGGATATGCCTATCATGAATGGCATTGAGGTATATATGCTTAATTAATTATATTACTCCCCAAGTTTCCATTTATATATAATTGTGCTTTATATTTCTTTTTTTTTTTGGTCTTAATTGTGCTTTATATTTCTTCAACAACAAAAAAATATAATTATGCTCTATATATACACTGCTAGAAAAAATTAATTAATGACAAAAGATGTCAAAAAAATTCTCTCTAAATTTTATTCATGCTAATTTATATTTATTTTAAGTGGTGACATTAAGCTAGAAGTATAAATCTCTATTTTCAACATTTTTTTTATTTATGAAAACACACCATTTTCTACATGTTCTCATTCTTGCTATTTATGTATTTATTTTTTTTAACGGTAAATATATTATTATTATTATTATTATGTGTTTATTTATTTATTAGGCAACAAAGGAACTTCGTGCAATGGGAGTTTGTAGCACTATTGTTGGTGTGACGTCACGCTCTACCGAAACAGAAATGTTAAACTTTATGGAAGCTGGACTTGATGACTATCAAGAGAAACCCTTGACCAAACCAAAGCTTAGTTCCATTCTTGGTAAGATCATCAACCACAACTAGTGAAAATCCAATCCAACCATGTCATGGATGCAAGTAATCATTGAATAAATATGTATTGTTTATATTAATAATGCAGTATTTATATTTAGTTTCCAAATTCCGTGTATTATTTTTCATTTGGTACTTAGTCCCTATTAGATTTTAATGGTAATTTTAATTTATAATTAATATCGTGGTTTGTAAGAATTGTTCCTATTCTAAAAACTATATACAAAAAAATGGATACTTTTTGTCTCTCAAAGTAGTCCCTAATACAAATATGGATTAAGAGTGCGTGAGTTTTTTTGGGGACTAAACGTAAAAGCTCATAATTTTGTAGTATTAAAAACATATTTAATCCAATTTTGAAATATTATATATTGGAAATTAATTCAAAAGTAATTTATAAAGTATAGACAAATTTAAATTTAAAATTTAGTTAGTTATATTTATTATAAAAGACTATTGTCTTTAATTAATTTTTTTAAAAATTGTATGAATATGCTAATAAAAATTCAAAATTAAATTTTAAGTTTCAGTTAAATTTTCAATTAATAGAAAATTTTGAAATATATATTATGTTAATATGTTGTACATAAGTAAATAATTAATTAAAAGTGTATGTTAACGACTTACACATTTGTTGTGTTCAATTTGGTTTCACTGTTTCAATTGTTGTCTCGTTGTAAATTCTGACTTTATTATGGATTTGTATCATTCTTTTGTGGTTGTTTGTCTTACTACTGCTTGTATTATTTTTTAGAGATTTGGTTAGTTGGCCTTGTTTGGAGTATACTTTTGTATTACGGTGTATTACCTTTATATATAAACAAAAATAAAATATCATTAAACTTTTAGTTACTAAACTACTTTGATAACAAAAAATACAATTGACGTATACTTTCTAATTTGACTGGATTTTCTAAAAATGACATTGCACACTAGTCACCATGACACATAAGAAAAATTAAGCTTAAAGTTTCGATGGTAGAATTTTTTTTGGCAGACCAATATCGTAAAAGACAATAAAAGATTATATATGTATATATAATATAAACATTTCTTAGATCTTACCTTACCCCTCTCGTTACATATTGTGGGGTGGTGTCGCTAGTTGCTTTAGTTTGTTGTTTGTGTATCTTTTTATTTTGTTGTAGCTATGGGCGGATTTGGACTGAAATTACTGGTGGGGCTAAAATATTTAGTCACTATCGAATAAAGAATTTTATTTTAATAATTCAGTTAAACAACAAATAATATATGAAATTATTATTAATACAACATGTATATCCAAAGAAAAAAGACCAACAAATCAAAAAAAAAAATTATTCAACTCAACAAACTATATCCAAAAAACCACAAAATTTCAATTTGGAAAAAAAGAAATGACTATAAATTATTAAATATTTGTTAAGTCATGCATATTACTATTGTTTAAGATTCTACCTTGGACCAAAATTATACTATTTTATAGTTTATTTTAATAAACTAATTCAATTAGCTTATAACTTACTACATATCATCTTACATGCTTAAAAAAAATGAAACCTATTGTTTTATGTCATTTTCATATTTACCTATGCTCGTTCAATCGTTAAGTTTACTCAATATATACTACAAATTCAATTAGTTATTCACTTAAAATTAAAGTATATAATGATTTTAAATAATACACTACGTATAATCAAATACTTGAAATTATTAATAATAGACTATAAATTAATATCTGCACTAATACTTAAACTAATGTATACTGAGATACTTATAATCATCAATAATAAACTTTAAACTAATATTTACATTAATATTTGTATGAATATGTATATAGAATAATTTAAAATTATTTATAAGATTATTCTTGTTATTTTTAAAAAAAAATATCGGCTGGGTTGGTGTGGCTATAGCCACACCAAGCCTTACACAAATCCGTCCCTGGTTGTTGGTTCTTATCTATTTTCTTATATTATTTTAGAGTTTGATTTTAATTTTGATTGAGTGTACTTCTAGTACCTCTTTGTTTTCTAACCAAACTATTGTACTTTCTCTATATTTTTATATATTATATATTTGCCATTAAAAAAAAAACATTTCTTAGATTTGGAAAAGGTCAAACTTTATTCCTACCGATGGTTGAAGACAACTAATATTACTCTAGTTTCAAATTACCATAAGTGGTGGATGTGCTCGTTTATTTGTTTGGGCATTACTTACCTATTTATATATTATCATTTTTTTTAATATTTTATAACTTTTGTGGTATTCTGAGTACATCTTGTACGAAGAAGATTATTTGATTAATATATTCATTCCATTTTTGTCTTTTAAAAAAGTATATATATAATATATAGTCTAATGACTTTTTTTGAACGGCAAATATTATTATTAATAATCAGATCTCTGCACAAGACGGACAGAGACTTGTAAAAGTGGGGCTACAAAAACAAAGGTGTAGTATATAAGTGGAACACCAATGAAAATACCAAAACAGACACCACCTAATAGAGGTCCACTTTTAATCTCATACTTAGAAGACACTCCTCAGCTTCTAGACTACCAGAGAAGACAAAACCCAACTCATAGAAATGTCACTGGACACTAACTCCCGATCTCGAATCAAAAGTGATCGGCCCATCAGAATCCAAAAGGCAGCTCCTTGAGTCAAAAGTTGATGAGGCGCCGGTAGAAGGATAATCTAGGCAGATGAGTCTCACCACGTAGACCGCCTCCAAACAGTCGACATCGACGCGATAGGTCAACCATATACAGACACCTGCAAATCTCAACAGATTTGCAAACTATCATCGACTCAAAAAGAGTCCTGCAAATCTCAACAAATTTGAAAACAGTTATAGAGAAACCAGTATAAAAAAAAACCTATCACACACGACATCAACCACCACCACATCACCTCTATCACCCAAATCCCACACCACCATTTGAGCCACTGACCACCACCACGAGACAGATCGGTCACCACCACCACCAAAGCGAGATCAAATTCGCCACCACCAACACCAAAGTGAAACCAGGTCCATCATCACCACCAAAACTGAAACCAGATCTGTCACCACCACCAAACCGAAACTACTAAAACACCAACGAAACACCAAAACGCTTTAGAGCAATGGCACTGCAACGGCCACCGAGCACAGTCGCTGAGATCCATATCTGACGCCAAACAACCCAAGAGGCGAGAAAGAGATGATGCAGACACCAAAAAACTCAGGAGTCTAATGACTTATATAGTGAAAAGTTCAGAGTTTAAACACCGATGTTCCAATAATATGCTAATAATTATCAACTAATATATATATTTACGAGACAAAAAATACAGTTGATTATACTAATAGCCATTGGTATTAGATAGGCCTTATTGAATAGCCTAGGAAGAAAAGCAAAGTTAAATATAAACTGTCAATTTTCATGCTAAAGAAATTTCTTCATAAAGATTGAGTTTCTTATGATTTATTCGTTTGTTCATCTTTTCTCTCTTAGCTCAATTGTTAGGACATTATATATATATATATATATATATATATGTAGGAGACTGTGATTCAAATCTCAATCTTCTTATTTATCCATTTTAAGGGTTAAATTTCTAGTACTAATCTAACTAAAAAAAATAGAAACCGACACTTTAAACAAAATCATTTTTGTAGATTGATTACAAGAGGAAAGGAATAAAATGGACAGACTAAAATTTTTTACTTCGAAATATATTGTCTGCTTGTCTTGTCTTGATGAAAATAGGGAAGATGCCCTGAAAGTAAATTCAGACGGGAATTAAACTATTTTAAAAAGTAAAATATACACCTGTAGATTTTGATATTTTAAATTTTTAAAGGACTTTTATTCCAAAACAAAAAAATAAAGGGCAAAATTCTTTGTACGGTCTTAAAGGGCAAAATTCTTTTAACGGTTTTTGTTGATGAAATTATGATTTATCAAAAACAAAAAGTCTACTACCTTCATCATATCTACTTGTATCGCTTTTTATAAGATTTTTTTTAAAGTCAAAATGTGTGTTGCATAATTTTTACAAAAACTCTCTAATTAAATCAAGAGAACTAAAACATAGTAACTATTTCTAACTCTTAATCATCGAAGAGTAATTTTGAAAAAATAGCGTATGTTATTGATAAATTTAATATAAAAATTATTTTTCTTAATTCTTATAATTTTAGCAATAAAATTGTATATTTAAAAACGAATTACAACGCCAAACAAAACAAAAAACTAATCTATTAATACTAAAGGATTAATTAAAGAAAAAAAACTATTCTATTAATTAAAAATACATAAAGTTGAGGTATGGACTAATTAATTGCTCTTTTCAAGATATTTCTATTATAATTGAGTATGAGTCAAACTCATTGTTACAAAATCGACTTGTAAAATGAAGATTGTTACTTGCTTATAAACATTTGTCCAAATCATCTCACATCTGATATGGAACTTCTTAACACTTCTTAGCAATTGCAAAAAAAACATTGTTTCTCTCTAAAAAAAAACGCACTTTTAGTCTTTGCCTTCTCTCTAACAAGCAGATCCGCCGCCTCCCTCCCTCTTCATCCAAATCGTTCATCCACGATGTAGCCATGCCGTCGGGTGGTGCGTTAGAGGCCATGGCATCACGTCACCACCTTCTCTCGCCGGTGATAGAGCATTTTTCGGCGGTTCCGGTTGTTTTCGGCGCTCGGAGCTTCTCTTTCTCATGGATTTGTTTTGGGCGATCGAAGCTTCTCTTTCACACGGATTCGTTTTGCTGCCGGCGTTTCCAGTTGTGTTATGGGTTTCGTTTTGTTTGTACTGTGTTTGTGTCGATCTGGGTTTCGTTGTAGGTTTTGTGTTTTGCTCACAAAGAGCGTTTTTTGTTTGTTTGCGTGTACTGTGTTGTATCGATCTGGTGTTGTGTGCTCCAGTTCTTTGTGGATCTGGTTTTATGTGTACTGTGTTTTGTTTTTGTTTGTGCGTGCATTCCAGATTTTATTTTATTATTATTAATTTATTTTTTTAACGTTGGGTGGTTGTGCTGCTGGTTTGGTCTTGGGTGTTGGTTGGTTCTGTTGGCTATGGATGTGAGATGGGGTGGTCTAGGTGTTTGGAGTTCCTGAGGCGGTCTAGGTGTTTGGAGCTGCCATTGATGTATTTGGAGGTGCTGAGGTGGTGATTGGAGGTGTTGAGATGGTGGTGAGGTGTTCCACGTAGGTGTTTTGGATTTGGCGCCGGTGTGTGGTTGACGCCGCGTGTGTTTGATTGTCTATGATACTAGATTATCTGACTATTGTCCAAATCTGTTGAGATTTGCAGGATTCTTTTTGAATCTCTGATGATTTCCAAATCTGCTGAGATTTGCAGTTTTCTTTGTGTCTGGACCTTTACCGCGTCGGTGTTGACTCTTTGGAGATGAGCTGCAAGCTGAGACATATCTGCCTATGTTTTCATTTTACCGGTGCCCTTCAACTTTTGACTTAAGGAGCTGTTTTTGGATTCTGATGGGCCTTTCACTTTTGCTTCGAGATTGGAAGTTAGTATCTAATGGCACTTCTATGGGTCGGGTTGAGGTTTTCTTGTGTAGACTGGAAGCTGGGGAGGACCTCTCTAAGTATGGGATTAGATGGTTCTCTATTAGGTGGTGGTGGTGTTTTGGTATTTTCATCGGTGTCCATATTTATATGGGGCCTTTGTTTGTAGTCCTTTTTACAAGTCTTTGTTCGTCTTGTACAAAGACTTGTTTATTATTAATAATAATATTTGCCGTTCAAAAAAAAAAAACTTCTTAGCAATTGCAATGGTGCAACAAACTTTTCTACCTCGTGTTCTCCATGATAAAATATGCTTCGAAGTTCAAACTTATCTATGAGCTTTAATCTGGTGGTATTGAATTGATACATAAGAGTGTACTCCTTTTAAGGTTTCAGATTCGATTCTCTATTGCCAATTTGAGTGGACTAATTTAGCTTTAAAAAAAAAAAATCTCTAATTATAATTCTGACATGCATTTACCGTACCCATATCTTCAATTCAAGCTTTTAATAGAGCAAGATTAATCTTCAATTCTAGATTTTCACAATTTTACAACATCATCTTGTATTATAGAGATATGTAGACGATCATACATTAGGAACACGACAATTGTAATTGTACAATCCGTTTTAATGTTTTACTTTACATGGTTGTTATGTTCCTTATGTGGCCTCTTAACATTTTGTAAAAAAAAAAACCAACTTGAGGACATGAGCAGACCTACACGGTGGCCTAGGTGGCCATGGCTACACCAAAAATTTAAGCAGGTCAATAGTGTAATAATACTAGTACTACTACTCCAACATTCAAATTATAATCTAAAAAATAATACTTTAAAATTAAATTCAAAATTGAACTTGTCATTCTTTTTGGACTTATTTCTTTTTAGGCAAAATTACGCGTTTGATCATTTATCTTATTTTTTTGTAACACTTTGGTCGTTTATCTTTCATTTATAACATTTTGGTCATTTATTTTAACTTTTTGTAACACTCTGGTTCTTTATCTTTTATTTGTAACACTTTATTTATGAAGATATGAAAGAATTGATGAACATGATGAACATATTCATCAAAATTATAAGTTTTATTTAATTTTAATAAAAATGTATCTAATAAATAAAATTTAGCATTTTTTTAATAAATAAAAAAATGAAAAAAAAATTTATATGTGAATGTTATAAAAGATAAAGGACTAAAGTGTTACATATAAAAGATAAAGGACCAAAGTGTTACAAATATATACGATAAAGGACCAAAGTATTACAAATAAAAGATAAAGTACCAAAATGTTACAAAAAAATAAGATAAATGAACAAACGTGTAATTTATTAGATCATATGGCAAATATTGAAACTCACAACGAGAGTTTGAGTTTTTTTTTTTTTGGTAAGGAAGCGAAAGAAAAAAAAAGAAAAGATAAAAACTAATCCCGAAGAAAGAAGGTTCCCGTTGCATCATTTCTAAGAAGATCGCAGACGCCTTCTGGAGGAGAAGTATGAGTCAAAAAGTCGGCATCTGATGAGGCTCCGAGTTTAGTGAAGAAATCTGCACATTGATTTCCCTCTCTAAGTGTGTGATGGAGAGAAACATTGGATTGAGAAAGCAACTCCTTTATATCTTGAATCAACACAGCATTGACATGAAACTTAACTTGGGGACCTTTAATGAGGTTGACACAGTGTAAAGAATCAGAATAGCAGACAAGTTCATCAATACCCATGTCTCTGGCCAGCAAGAGACCCTTGTAGATGGCAAAAAGTTCAACGAACAAAATGTCAGATGTCTCAGGAATAGAGCCTGAGAAGCCTGCAAGATAGTGTCCGAAGGTGTTTCTAATAATGCCGCCAAATCCGGATCGAACCGGAGAACCAAGGCAACTTCCATCCACGTTAAGAATGGCACAAGAATAGTTATTATTGTTCCACTTGATATATCTGTCAACTAATCTGTCGTTGGAAACAGGAGAAAAGCAGTTTCTGAGGGTATCCACCATAGCGCGGATGTTGAAAGAGAGCCGACTTAAGGACCAAGTCTCATTGTTCCGGCACATCAGGTTGCGGTGTCCCCAAGACCACCAGACACCAGCTGAGAAAAGTAGAGCCTGTGAACCTGATGCACCCAGCTTGAGCCAATCATACACATCCGGGTTGGAGAAGAAAGCAAGATCTTTAAAACCAATGTAGTTCCAAAGGTTGCGAGAGAACTCACAGTCCCGAATGCAATGAAGAACGGATTCGTCTTGGATGCCACAACGGGTGCAAGTGGCAGAAAGACGCATTTTACGGTGATTAAGTAGAGAAATGGTGGGCACAGAATTATGACAAGCCAACCAAAAGAAAAATTTGATCTTTTCTGGAAGTTGAAGTTTCCATATCCAAGACCAAGAGTGTAAAGGGTTATGAGTAGAAATTGGATCCCTCAGGGAGAGTAACCAGTTATAGCCACTTTTAGTGGTGTAAGTGCCGTTTTTATTGTTGGACCAAATAAATGCGTCTTCGATGGAATTATTGAACCTGAATGTAGTGTTATTAATAACA
The DNA here is from genome assembly GCA_030408175.1 of Trifolium repens. Lineage (NCBI taxonomy): Eukaryota > Viridiplantae > Streptophyta > Magnoliopsida > Fabales > Fabaceae > Trifolium > Trifolium repens. The sequence continues at coordinate 48,965,548 of CP125848.1, forward strand.
TCAGAGACCGACGGAGGGAGCTGAGTGTAGAGACTGTGAGTATGAGGATTTCCCGTGGAAAGCACGTCTTTGACTGAGAGCTGCGGATCATGTATATCAACATAGGGAACTAGTGATCCAAGGCGGCCAAGAGAGGTCCAAGGGGTGAACCAAAAGGAAGAAGATCCTGAACCTGCACGCCAAGAGAAACCGTCTTTTAGGATGTCTTTTGCTCGGATGATAGAGGACCAAGTTGAAGAGCTACTAGAAGGGATGCTGGCGTGGAGGAAGTTTGGTCCAGCGGTGTATTTGCTAGAGAAAAGGTCCACCCAAAGCTTCTTTGAAGATTGCACCATATCCCAACCAAGTTTTCCCAAAAGAGAGATATTAGCTTCTCTTGCCGGTCGGACCCCCAAGCCACCATACTGCTTAGGACGAGCAATTTTGTTCCATCCCACTAAGTGGATACCTTTGTTGTTGGAGTCTCTCCATATGAAGTTACGAGTGGTTTGATCAATGTTATCACAGATGCTTTGAGGGAGCCAAGCAATCTGCATGTAGTAGGAAGGGATGGAGGTGAGGACTGAAGTAGCTAGTGTTAAGCGACCTGACTTATTTAAAAATTTGTTTTTCCAAGAAGCAAGCCGCGACTACATTTTCTCAATAATAAAATGGAAATCACTTCTCTTGGCTCTACCATTGAGGATTGGGAAGCCTAGATACTTGCCTAGGGAAGCAGAGCTCCTAATACCAGTGATGGATGTAAGTTTGTTGATCTTAGACTGAGGTGTACCCGCCGAGTAGAAAGCTCGAGACTTCGACAAGTTGATCTTCAATCCTGAGGCACGGCTAAAGCGGTCGAAGAGGTTAGTGATAAAGTGTAGCTGAGAGTTCTTGGCCTTAGTGAAGAGGAGGACATCATCTGCAAATAATAGGTGAGACAATCGGGGTCCATTGTCAGATATGTGGATGGGGGTCCAAGTACCCTGATGAACCGCATCGTTAATGGCGATGGACAGTTTTTCCATACATAGAATGAATAAATAAGGAGATAATGGGTCTCCTTGTCTGAGACCATGGGAAGGCTTGAAAGGTGGCATTTTGTTACCATTCCATAACAATGAGAAATTAGAGGATGTAACACAATGCATGATGAGCCGAGTTGTCGCATCGGGAAAACCAAAATCATGGAGGCAAGATTTAAGAAAGTCCCAGTTAACAATGTCAAAGGCTTTCTCAAGATCGAGTTTGAAAGCTACGTAACCTTTCTTCTTTTTTGATTTTCTCATAGAGTGGATGATTTCCTGTAGTACAATTGCATTGTCAGAAGTGCCTCTACCTGGAAGGAAACTGCTTTGGTAGGGTCCAATGATAGAATCAAGGATCGGTCTGAGGCGGAGGACCAAAACTTTTGTAATAATCTTGTAAACAATATTGCATAGACTTATGGGTCTAAAGTCTTTAAATGTAGTGGGTGGATCAATTTTAGGGATAAGAGATATCAGAGTTTCAGAAATAGCGGGGTCGAAATAACCTGAATGGAAGGCTGTTTTGACCAGGCGGAATATGTCGTCCCCGCTGTGTGCCAATATTCTTTGAAGAAAATGCATTGAAAGCCATATGGACCAGGGGCCTTATAAGGCTTCATAGAGTTGAGAGCTGCTGACACCTCCTCTTTAGTGACAGGTTTGAGCAAAGAATTTTGCCCTTCTTCATCAATAGTCGGGTGTAAACCATTATAGAAGGAAGGGTCGTGACTCGACTGGTTGCTGCTGAAAAAATTCATGTAATATTGTTGCGCTTCATTCTGAAGAACGGAATTGTCAGATGACCATGTCTCGTTAGAAAGCTGGAGTCTATGAACACGGTTTCGCTTTCTTCTAATGATGGTTTGAGCGTGGAAAAAAGCGCTATTTTTGTCACCAAATTTTACCCATTGTTCTCTAGACTTTTGGTACCAATGCATCTCTTCTTGGAAAAGGATATGGTTGTACTCCTGTTGAAGATCACGCTCAAGAAGGATGTGGTGGAGGGAGTCAACTCTTTCTAGATAATTTTGAACCCCTTTTAGTCTACTCTCGATGTGCCTTTTTCGCTTGAAGATATTTCCAAAAACCTCCTGATTGAAAGTGATAGATTCTTGTCGTACATTGTTTAATGAAATGGTGGTGTTATGGTTGGAAGACGTCCAGGCTCTCTCAACCAAAGCAGAGTAGTCAGCATGATCGATCCAGGCAACCTCAAAACGAAATGGTCTAGGTCCGCTAGCAATAGGGAGACCTCCAAAACGGAGGAGTAGGGGATTGTGGTCGGAGTGGAGTCTGCAAAGAACTTCGACAAAAGCCTCTGGGAAAGCCAATCGCCATTCCATATTTGCTAAACCTCTATCAAGCTTTTTAGAGAGAATGTGAATGCCATTGTGATTGCGGTGCTAAGTAAAACGACCTCCAGTCGTTGTGAGATCAAGGAGGTTGCATTGGTCCATAAGATTAGCGAAGAGGGAAGCTCTGTTATGTTGAAAGATACCCCCTCGCTGATCACTTGGGAGGAGGGTCTCGTTAAAGTCACCTATAAGCATCCAAGGGCCAGTAATAGTGAGACTAAAGTCAATGAGGTAGTTCCAAAAGTTGGTACGCAGGGTTGGGTTGGGGCTGGCGTACACGCAAGTGCAGGTGGAAGAAGCATCACCATGGGTTACTGCGAAAGTAATGGAGTACTAGTTGGAGTCGATAACAGTAGTATTAATAGTAACAATAGAATGTTTTAAGAGCCATATACCTCCCGAGTGGCCATTAGCTTCAATAACGTGAATAGGAGTGTAACCGTTGTTTGTCCAAAAGGAGGACAATCTAGCGTAAGGAACGTGTGTTTCTAGAATTGCAAGGAAAGTGGGATGATACTTTCTAATAACTTCTTTCAAATGCCGTCTTGAGTTGTTATTGTGAGCCCCTATGATATTCCAAGAGAGAAATGAGATATCATTGAGAGCTTCCATAAACAAAACAAGCGGGGAGAAAGGATGAAGGTTAGTCTAAGAGACCATGTCCTCTCCGTTATGGTCCGGGCGGACATGTTTTTTCTCACCATTTCCGGGGTCGTCATCAACATCATTTACATGGACTTTATCAGAAGCGAGAGTGTCATCAGGGGGTCGGCAACCAGGCTGATTGGGGTAAGGATTGTGTTGTAATCTTTTTCGTGTGGGTATGTATTTTGGCCTTTGTTGGTGTTCATGCGTGTGGTCGACTCATGGTGGAGATAAACCAAATTTTTTGGGTCAGACACAGTATGTGGGGTCTATTTTGATTGGGATGGGACAAATGGGATGGATTTGTTTAAGTTGTTGGGAGTTGTGGATGTCGTGGTAGTAGGGGTGGGGGGATGGTCGCCACATTACCGTTGTCATCATCATGAAGGCGTCGTTTTGGGTCTGTATTACCTTTATTGGGGCGCGCTATGTTGGTGGCATGTGGTCTGGGTGACAGCTTTTGAGTGGCGGGGCTGTAACTTGGTTGATGGGTCAAGTTGGACAGAACATTAAATTTGTTGCTTTTGTTGAGGATAACAGTTTTTGAGCCTGATGAGGAAGGTTGATTAGGTTGTTTCTTGCGCCTAGTAACAAGGAGCCAATCCCCATGTAGTTCCTTACTCTCTTCGTTGTTGTTAATATTTCTCTCTTTATTTGTTACCTTGGGGTCTTCATCAATAGTGACAGTATTTCCGTTTGGAGGAGCGGAGGTTGATTTCGGTTGACTAGGGTTTGACTTTTGCTGGCTGACTTGAGGGTTGGTGTGGGGCGGGGCATAGTTATGATTTTGATGAATTGTCGCTTCAGGCATTGAGGAGGCAAGGGGGCAATTCCTTCCCAGGTGACCATAGCAGCCGCAATTAGTACATATGATGTGTAGGCCTTCATATTGAACTTTGTACCAATGTCCATTCACCCAGATTTTGCCCACAACCGGCATAGTAAGGTCCACTTCAACGCAAACTCTTGCGAATCTACCTCTTTCGACTTTCAAAGTGTTGGCATTTACCTTAATTGGTCGACCAATAGCTGAAGCCATGGCCATGAGAAAACTTTCATCATAGTAAACTAGATTTAAACCCGGAAATCGAACCCAGACAATTGTGCGTTCCACCTTTGCATTTGGTGAAGCAAACTCTAGGGACCAGTGGGAGACAGCAAGGCAGTGGTCAAAGATCAACCATGGGCCACCGGTGATGACTTTTTCTTTGTCAGCAGCGTGGTCGAACTTCACCATGTTGAAACCGTTATCATTATCCATGATTTCAAAACCACCATGTAGCTTCCATACCTTTTGAAGTCGCTCTTTCATTGTGTTGTAACCGAGATTCTTTCCTAATAGTTTGACGACAATAGCATCCTTCCAAGGTGTACACAAATCTTCGAAAACTTTTGGCTCTATATAAACTTTCGAGAGAAGACGATTGCCGTTTTCAAGTTCTATACGGACAAGTTTCTTCGCGATCATATCCTCTTTCTCTCTCGAAGGAATATTTTGCGATGAGCCTAATAATTTGTCACGGAACGACAGCTTGGAGGATGGTGGCTTCTGAGCATCATGAGGTTTCTCGGACGGTTGGCGGTGGGATTCACCGTGTGCAGAGAAAACAAAAGCGGTGCTCATGCTAGCACCAAAGCAGTTTGTGGTGATTATTGGTCAATCAAAGCAGACCTTGAGCACACAATCACAGATCAAAATCAAAACCAGGGGTATGGAAACAAGGCCAAAATAGTTCAGAATGACAGTTCGGAATCCTTATCGGCGTTCAGATTTCTTCTCGGAAGTAGAACAATCGTGAAACAACACAGAACCCGTGTAGGAATCGCGCAGCCGTGAACCCAATTGGAGGAGAACAGATCTACTGCAAACCAGAAGGAATCAGTCAAAACAGAGTCGTGTAGCAGCGGAAGCCGGAGAAGCTGTCGTGAACAACAATCGGAAGATGAAGAAGAAGCAGCTATGCAGAAAGGTATGAATCAGAGGAAGAGGAATTGCAGCGAGCGACACTACAATCCTAATTCCTAATTCCTAACCTAACCACCACGCGCAGCTCCAAAAGAGATCGTTCAAAATGATTTCACGCTTTTGTCAAAAAGAAAAATTAACCCCTTAAAAATGAAACTAGAAAGTATACGTGTATGACTATTTGCTTGAGATTAATCGCGAGAGTTTGAGTTTGAATATGGGTGAAAAGTAAAAACATTCGAATTAGGATTGTGTTGAATCGTGCATGATTGGCATTGTGTTGAATTAGGATTTATGAACTATTACAACTTTAAAATTGCACAACTATATGAATTTCTTAACTTTGATTCTTTGAAAAATTTGAATTTAACATTTTAAATTGTTAATCTTCAATACCTCCCACAACTAGCGATCCAAATTGCATGCAGATCAGATCCAACAATTTAATTTAATGCAAAAGTTTCTTTTTATTTAAAGTACTAGAAATTTGGACCGTCCGATCTAATCTGATTTGAAATTAATCTGCATACAGCCCCACACTTGCAGAAAAAACATTGATAGAAATTTAGAAAGAAAAAAAATGTCAAATATGTTTCTAACTTTCTTACCCAATTTTGTATGGACACATATTCCATAATATTCTAAGAGAAGAATAATATCTTTTTGACCGGTAAGTGAAGAAGCATTTATTCTCATATGTTAACAACACTTGTGGTTGATGACGACATTGTAGTCCAAATGGTTTATCAAAACATATTGAACATGGAAAATTTCTTTTCCCACCTCTCATGTTTCTTTTTCACCCCCCAAAATTCAATTTTACCCCAAATTTTACCCTCCAAAACTTCGGTAAATACGAACCGAATTTTTGAAAACTTCGGTTTCTATTTACCGACATTTTCCGATATTGAAAAATAGGTGTTTCAACCATTTACTTTTCAAAAAACCCAAAAAAATAGGTAAGTGTTTTTCGAATTTTTCAAAAGAAACGGTTTTAGGGGCATAAATGGAAACCAAGTTGGTGAAAAAGAAACGTGGGGGTGGGAAAAGAAATTTTCTTGAACATGGCAGTGTTGGCCCAATGACTTCTTATTTGACAATCTGGCCCAATAACTTTTGATGCTTAAGCAAATTTTAAACAAGGGTATTTTGCAAAGTTTAAGAAGTTAATTTATTAAGGCTCTGTTTGGTAAAAAATAGCGGATAGTTGATAAACTAGCTTATAGCGGATAGCTTATAAGCTAGCTTTTAGCTTATAGCGAATAAGCTAGCGGATTGAATTTGTAGTGTTTAGTAAAATTAGCGGTTGAACTAACTTATAAGTATGAAATGACATAAAAATGATATGTTTAATTAATATTTAATTCTTTTCAAGTAAGATGATAGGGGTAAAATTGGAAGAAAAGATAATAAGCTATAAGCTACTTGAAATAGGATTTAAAAAATAAGCTATAAGCTAAAATAAGCTATAAACTCTTTTTTAAAAACGGTTACCAAACAGAGCCTAAATATATAATATTTTATCTTCGTACATTATTTTAATCTTTTTACAAAAACAAATTCATTCAAATGCTAACTAAACCAAAGTAGGAACTATCATTACCGGTTCTTCTTGCACGAGAAACTAAAAATGCAAAAATAAACAACTAAGGCTTTTGAAATTAATTTTGTCAAAAAAAAAAAGCTCTTGAAATTAATGACCAAACCAAATATGAAATTAAATATCAATGATACGTAGATGACTTTAAAGTCATTGACTACATTGAGAGAATCACCCTCCACCACAATATTGAATTGGTAACTGAAATTCAAGAACTTCAGCGATATTAGCATTAAGAAGTTCATAAAAATTCTTCATTGCAACAGCGAAGACAAAATCTTTTGAGTCTCTAACAATATCTCTAACACTTTCTTCATTTTTTTGAGTGCAGCTTTGCTTCTTTTATTGTAGCTCCTTTTATTCCTTTTCATTGCATAGATGCATGACACGTGGCAAATATATTATGAACGGTTTAAATTAAAAGAACACATAAAAGAGATACACACTCCTTCTTCTTCTTCTTCTTCTTCTTCTTCCTATAGTCAGTCGTTCCATCAACCACCCACCTCGTCCTCTCTCCACGGCCGCCGCCCGCTCTCCGACTGTCACAACGGCCGATTCCTGCCTTTGTTCTTCTTCTCACATCACCTCGCCGTCTTTCTGTCATGACCAAACCTTGTCGTCTCACCACCGCAATCACGAAGCAACCCATGGCATAAACTATAACAACAAAATTCTATAACAACAAGCATCACTTTCTTTGTTTTAATTTCAATAGTATGGGACTAGTTTTCATTGTACTTTATATTGAAATAAAATTGTGTAACTGAGTATTCAATTGTTTTAGACAAGTATTTTAATGGAGAAGTTATGTTGTAAACAAATCCAAAATCTATAAAAAAAAAATAGAAATAAAGAAGTGATAACCACCATTGTTGCAGTGTCGAAAAGAAGGGAGAAACACCCACCGCCGTGGTGTGACAGACGAAAAAGGGCGGAGGCGGCAAGATGAAGTGGGAGAGGCGGTAGAGATGAGGAAGATGGAAGCTGTCAGATGTATCAGAGAAACAAGTTGTTCTCTTTTTTGTTTTTCATTTTATCAAAATAAATGTCTTTTAAATCTCAGTCCTTTGATTTTTTTAAACACATGTCATTCATCTAAAGAGTGAAAAAGAATAAATGGAGCTCCAATAAAAGGAGCAAAGCTGCACTCCATTCTTTTGTCAATCGGTTAAATGTATCAATGTTTAAATTTTTGTTTTGTTTTTAACCCTCCAGTTTCCAGAGTAGGAGGTGTAATAATCCAGAAGTCGACTAAGTAAATTTTGGTTAAGAATTGTTCCCACACGTTAGTGTTAAATTTAAAGGATGATGTGGGAAGAGGACTAGTACTCCAAGTAAAGGGATCAGGAAGAGATTTAAATATTAGGTCCACAAAAACATGAGATATTCATAAGTCCTTAATCCTTTTATGATCTTCGTCAATGGAAGAAATCTCTATTACAAGAGCTAGTCGTTTTGAAGAACGCTTTGTTAATTACAACGATACATTACCGGAAGTGGTGTTGGCAGTGGAGGAGAGGATTGTTTAAATGGGAAGAAGAATGTGTTAATGAATTAGAGGCAGCTTTGTCTAGCGTTTTGGTCCGAATTTGGACGAGCATGCATGATAGTTGGATTTGGATGTTGACTAGAGCTGAATGGATCAAATTGTTGGAACAAAAGAGGTTCTGACATGACCCAATTAAGTTTTGATGATAACAATAATATTAATATACAATAGGGTACACTGATTATTTACTCTAAGTGTGCAGATATATAAGCTAAAATTTTATATTCACTATGAGTACATTTGAAGCTCTGAAATGACAAGAAAATTCTGACCAGAAGATACTCATCAGAAGATGCAAGTTAAAGTGCGTCTGAGGCTGCATATCAGAAGCTGTGTTTGAAGACATCAGATTCTGATGAGAGCAGTGAGAGCCGTTTTGTCAGAAGAACATTCTCTGCTACAATGATTGGATTTCATCATCTTCTGACAACCCAAAAGCTGGAGAATCAACCTTATCCTCAGGGATTATGACGTTAGTACTATTGTACGAACTTATTACCTGATTTGGTTGAATCTTTCTCTCCAAGATTGATCGTACACAAAGGTTACTTGATATGGTTAAGGAATTGTACTATCTCCAGCTGGCGAAATCTCACTGCATTGGATTCAAATTCAAAGACGCTTCACCCTCTACTATAAATAGGAGCTGAATTGAAGTTTTTGTGCACGACATTATTGAACAATTTTGAACGAGCTGTTACTCTGCCAAAATCATCCTTAGCACAAAAACAACTTGAATACAACTTGAACTCATTTGATTATCCAAGACACAAGCTTCAGCTTCTGATCATTACAGTAGTTGAGCCTTAGATTTCTTTCATTAGGATTCTAAGTTAAGTCTTGTTATTGAGTTGTATTTATTTTTCATTGAACATTGATTTGTGTATCAGTGTTTATATACTCTGTTTTTCTTTTGTAAGTTGTTTGAAGTCTCTTGCGTTTGTGCTTGAGCAAAGGAAGTCTCTTATAAGGATACTTGAGCATTGGAAGTCTCTTGCCTGTGTGCTTGAGCAAGTGTAATCTCTTGTGATTATTAGTGAACTCCCTTGGAAGTGCAAGGGGACTGGACGTACTCTCGGTTTGTGAGAGGAACTAGTATAAAATCTCTGTCTCTATCTTTCTCTCACTCTCTTACTCCTTCTCAAGCATTGATTGATTTTGTTTTGTTTTTATAACCGCTGCAAAATCTGATAAGTGTTTAAACTTAGAAGAAATTTTTAAACTACCCAAAACACAATTCAACCCCCCTTCTTGTGTTTTTCACACCTTCACAAATGTCCTGTGGATTCTTATCCAACTGTTCATTTGTTCCCAAAAATTGTTAAACATTAATTTGATCTGTAGGTCGTATGCATATATATGATGCTGTGTGATGTTCAAATCAGGTTGCTTCTTTGTAATTGTGCATAGTGCTAGTGTGGTGTTAATCTTGGTAGTGGTTGTAATGTGCAACAATATGTCAGGCAGAAGTAGGGATGTCAAAATGGATGGATTGGATGAATTTGGATTGGATTGTTAATGGATGGATCAAAGTAATCCATTTGTCCATTAACAATCCATTAAAATGAGATCAAAGAATCCAATCCAATCCATCCATTTAGATATAAAATCCATCCAATCCATCCATTATCATCATTTTAATGGATAGCTTTTAGGGTTAGTGAGTATTTCCAAGTTTTTTATTTGGAGTTTATTGTATTTAGTGTATTTGATTTTCGAGCATATGATTTGGCGAGTCTTCTATAACTATTTATAAAAGGTGGATACTTGTTTCCCGTGATGATTTCGAATATGAATCTTACTTGTTCCGCAATTATACTCTCATTATAAAATTTTGATTATTTTGAAAGAGAGATGCATATATTTTCTTCTTAAAAGGAAATTATCAAAAACTAAACTAAGAATCTTACTTGTCGAAAATAAAAATAAAAAATAAAGAAAGAAAAGTCACTGGAAAATGAATGAATTAATGAATGAATGAAGATAATGCAAAACGTCAAAAAAGTAATTCGTCTTTTAGCTTAGCATTATTATTCTAAGAGAAACATCTTCTTATCCCATCTCTGAGTATTTGTGGCCTCTCTTCTCTTCTCTTCTGTTCTGTTCCATCGTCGTGTCTGTCTTCTCCTCTCCATTATTTCAAACCCCAAAACAACAACAACCGACACCAACCAATTATGTACTACCCAACAAACTAAAACAACACGCACACTCCTCATGCTCATGCTCTCAACTCAACTGTAACCGACTTATTTCTCTATAACTTCCCACCAATAATATTATATATTCATTCTATGTCAAATAAACTTTTCTATTTTGAATGCTCTTTTGTGCTAGCATGAACCACTGCGTTCCAGATTTCAATTCTCCTCAAATGGATCAACAACTCTTACCTCGCCCTAAGAAACCTTACATGTAAATACTTAATTCATTTTATTTTTATTAATTACTATTTACCATTTTAATTAACGAGGATTGATTATTCATTTATTATGATGATTGAAACAACAGTGCGGACGATGAGATTATGGAGCTACTATGGCAAAACGGTCAAGTTGTGACGCAGAGTCAAAATAACCGTCATGTGAAGAAACCACCGCCGGGGAGAAACTCTGACGATTCAACTCGCGGCGGAACTTCATCTGAAGTAGAAAATAATAATAATCAATATCTTTTCATGCAAGACGGTGAAATGGCTTCGTGGCTTCATTATCCAATCAACAATGATAATAATGATGTTGATGATGATTCTCCGTTCTCTGGCGATTTCCTTAACAACAGTAATATGCAAAATCCTAATCGGACTTCTCAATTGACTGAATTCAGGCGGAATCCGATGTTAGTTCCTTCTCGTCCTTCCAATCCGCCGCAACGGAGATCCGAACAAATGCAGCCGAATTTCGCGTATTTTTCTAGGCACGGTGTTAGAGCCGAGCCAGGACCGTCGTCGATTTTGAGAAATTCTGCGACGGAATCGACGGTGGTTGATTCGTGTGATACGCCAGCTACAATGCCGGCGGCAGGTTCGGAGACTGTACGAAGCTTAGCGGATCCAACGGAAGGAGAAACGGGAGTGTCGGCGCCTTGGACGATGTTTGATGAACCGGGCGGTTCGAGTAGCAGCGGCGAACCGGTTCGGATGGTAGGGGAGCAGGATCGGAAGAGGAAGGGAAGAGAAGCAGAGGAATGGGAATATCAGAGCGAGGTCAGTGAGTTAACTCAGCCGTTTTTTATTTTTTTATATTTTTTTTATATTTTTATTCTGTATTTAGAGTTGCAGATTCCCTATACTCTGTTTGTGGCTGGATATGGCTATGCCACGTGTTTGGTGATAAATTTGATAGTACTTTTTTAAATAAACTTTTTTTAAAGTAGTAAACTTTTATTAGATACTCTATCAAGAATTTTTTTTTTAGATATGGTATGGTCCTCATCCATGATAAGGTAGACGGTAGTTATAACTTATTAGCTAGAATAAAAATTTCTAAGGTGAAACATCTGAGTGAATTTTTTGAACATTTTTATCTTCATGATGAAAAAGTGTCAAGAGTTAGAGGCTTGGGAGTTGAGATCTCTATGGTATACCACGGAAATAGATTCAATGCAGTCGACTTGATGAAGTTAATTGCATCTAAATTGTTCGATTAAAATAAGATGGATCAGATTTTAATGCAGTTTTGATTTTTTTAAGATATTAAAATTTTGATCTTAAATCTAAACCGTCTAATCTTTAATGAACGATCTTGATTTCACCGATTTGCATGCAATCATGGGTGGTGACTGCGCTAAATCCAAATCCGTATACCACATTACCACCTACTTGCCATAACTAACTCTCTAGATGCCTTAACTAACTGCATACTATAAAGGTGTTCTAACTAACATAATTACTAATTACATTGACTAATTAATCTAATAGTAAGAAGTGGAGATGATCATTACTGCTAAAACCATAGAATAAGTTTGTGGTTTTTAACCAGGTAGAAATGACCAAACCTTTGAATGAAAGATTTTGTTATAGGAAAGTATGTTGATTTAGAGTAGTTCAATTATACAAATGCAGTTTTTAGCTGAGCATACATACATATCAGGCATTCATGGTGATATTTTTGTTCCGATGGTGGTCAGGTGATTACTACTTTATAATCCTTGACTTACATGTTAACTTGTCTTCTTAAAACAAGAACGATGTTCTAATTTCTTTCATGAGGAACCTAATATTAATGATTTTCCCAAAAAAGATATCCTGGTTTGACCAATTGATGGATAGCCAATAATTGGATGTATAGTATGAAAATTAACAAATTGTGCATAGTTATGGAGTGTGAGTGAGCAGTGTTTTAGGTAGAAATCCTTGGCATAGACAGTAATACTTCCCAATGTTGCAGAAAAAGTATAGGTTTAGTCCCTACCAAAAAAAAAAGTATAGGTTTAGAGTTTTGATTTATTATTATGAACGATGATGGTAAGTTTTTGCCAATTGCTACGATAATCATATAAGCTGAAGACTGAAATCAATTTGGAAATTAAATCCTGGCTAAATGGAAAATGTGTAGATTAGGCAAACTTTTTCTATTTGCAACTTCAATGTTCTTATTTATATTTGTCTTGCTTTAAAAGGATGTTGATTTTGAATCTGCGGAAGCCAAGAAAAATGTCAGTGTATCATCTACAAAGAGATCTCGTGCTGCTGAGGTCCATAATCTCTCGGAGAGGGTCAGTAGTTTGTACACACATTTCTTTGAGTTCACATGTTTTATGATGTCTTCCTCATAACTTGAAACTTTTTCTTTGCAAATACCTGCAGAGGCGCCGTGATCGGATTAATGAAAAGATGAAAGCTCTTCAAGAACTTATACCTCGATCTAATAAAGTAAACTGCCTTTTTAAATTTCCCGGGTCTTTATATCTCGAGAATATAAGGGACATGGTTTTATATTTATTTTTTTCCTTCCTAATTTTTGTTTCTAATTTTTCTCCTGCTCTTAATACATAGTCTGACAAAGCTTCTATGTTGGATGAAGCAATTGAATACTTGAAGTCACTTCAATTACAAGTACAGGTAGATTCTTCGTTTTTTCTCACTTTGAGTTTGTGTTGTAAGTTGTAAATTCATTAGGCAGATAAACTTAAACTCGGTTCATTTTTTCTCGCAATGTAATAAGCTATTGCATTCTTAAAATATATTTATATTTTTTAAGAAACTTCGCATCCGTCAATTGTGAGAGGGAGATAGACAAACATAAATGTTGTAGCAAGCTGGTCATGTAGTTTCATTTCTGAAACAGAGAGTACAACTTATGCAGATGATGTCCATGGGATGTGGCATGGTACCTATGATGTTTCCTGGAATCCAGCAGTATATGCCAACAATTGGAATGGGGATGGGGATGGGAATGGGAATAAACAGACCAGTAATGCCATTTCCAAATATGTTATCTGGTTCTGCTTTGCCTGCAGCTGCAAATTTGGGACCAAGGTTCGCGTCCATGCCCCCTTTTCACATGCCGCATGTTCCTACGCCTGATTCATCCAGAATGCTAGCAACAAATCAGGCAGATAATATTATATTCACCTCAGTTGGAACACATGATTCAAATCAGCCGCGTATACCAAACTTCACTGATCCTTATCAACAGTACCTCGGACCCCACCAGATGCAGTTTCAATCAATGCAGGTATTTTGTCCTCTAATGTTATTTATGATTATACAAAATTTTAAAACAATGTGTGAAATCACAACTTGTTGCACATGATCTCCATTGAATTTCCTGCCACTCCACATGTATTGTTTTACTACATTGCATCGCCTTTTGGAGAATATTTTATTCAGCTTTTGAAAAACAGATCAACCAAAACATATACTACATTATATATAAATTTACTTTTAACTTAGTTAAATGGGAGGAAAACTTTATTTTTGAAATTTTCCTTAGTTTCTTTTTAGAAAAAAATATCACAATGATTTATGAGGTTCATTTCCATGTGTAGAATCGGGCAATGAACCAACCAAATGTCGGCAACCCAAGTATCAGTAGGCCCCTTGAGAATCCAGAAATCCGCCAGTCAGGTTGTTTAAAACATCAATGAAGTATTCTATTTTTCAGAGCCAATTTACTGAATCTTTATTATATATCAAATATCACTGCTTCAAAGTATCTCATTCATTTTCTTGATGATGTTCAGGAGATAAATGATTATTTGATAGTTACAATCAAGGGCTGCTGCTTATTATTGTATAGCTGTTACCACTGGCTCTCAAAATGGTACTACTAGTATTATTGTAAGTCCCGAATACGTGATATTTCACATAACATGGATAAAAATGTATAATTAATAATAAACTTGTGTTCTGTGCATTGCAGGTTATATTTTCTGCCATCTATACTAGAGTATGCCAAGTTTTGTAGTGTAACAGAATGAACTTTTTTGCAGTTCTCAGTTGCAACCTAATCTATACACGGCTAACATGTAAATTATTGTAATGTAACTCAGTTTTCTCTCCTTTTTGTCTTCCCTAATTTACACTTTTTCTCTTTACAAAATAAATTGGGAACACTTGATCATCTAATGAAGTGACATCGATTATATGTATGTAAATGTAATGTAATGTAATGTAAGGTTAGATCATAAAAATAGTTCATAGCTGTTTTATTCATTAATGGTTTGTTAAATCTGTCTCCGTATATTATTTATGCCGATTTTAGGTTTTGATTTTCTTTTTGCATCTTTGCAGCTCTCTTTAGCCCGTGTTTGCTTGTTTGGTCACGCAGTGCCACCTTGCGCTCATAAATGTAGTTTTTCTCTTATAGTGTCTCTGAACTTGACTAGCGCATAAATGACTAACGTCACGCAATCCTGTGAATTCACAGGTAGTTTACTAGTAAATACTGGAGTAATGTATGATTTGTGCTAGCTGAGTGCCATAATCATCAAATATTACTATGTCTTCTGTAAAACTACAGAGTCAAAGCACATTGTTGGCTAGCCGGCTAGGACCTTAAATATCAACAAAGGTTTTCTTGTTATTACATCTCTTTTACTACAAAGTCATTGGTTATATCAATCCATATTTGTTGAAGTGTAATTTCAATAACATTGTAGCACACTATTTAATTGATCAAAAAAAGACTATACTATTATAACTTATAAGTACATCATATCATTTGGTTTACTTTAGCTGACAATATCCCTTAAATGGAGATTTCTATAATGAGAAATCTCTATGATGCATCATTAAAAGGATGTACAAGTACCTTAAAAACACTTATCCAAAAAGACCCTCTTATTCTAAGCAGAGTTTCTCTCTATCCATTCTCTGAAAGTCCATTACACATAGCTTCATTACTTGGACATTTAGAATTATGTCAAATTCTTCTTGAGATAAATCCCATTTTAGCAAGTGAAGTGAACTCAGAAGGACATTGCCCTCTTCATCTAGCTTCTGCTAAAGGACACCTTGAAATTGTGAAAGCATTGTTGTTGACAGACGCGGAAACTTGCTTTATAAGGGACAAAGATGACAAACTTCCTCTCCATTTTGCTGTAATGAGAGGACGTTTAGGTGTCATTAAGGAGTTGATCAGTGCAACGCCGGAGACACAAATGGATAAGGTGATGACTGAGATTGATGATCATGGTTCTGTTCTGCATTTGTGTGTTTGTTATAACCATCTAGAAGCATTGAAGATCCTTGTTGAATCAATTAGAAGAGACATTGATCAAAGATTATCTTCTAAAGACAAAGAGGGTAACACTGTTTTGGATTTAGCTGTCAAACGAGGACAAATTAAGGTAATATTTCTATTTATTTGGTTTGCATAAAATAACTAACTATAAACCGATGTTTATAAAATTGAACCGGACATTGAATCAGCGAAACCTCCAGATACTGGTTCATTGCTTTAAATTGCTCGAACTGGGACAAAACAACAGTTGAACCGTTCAAATAACCGAACTATGGACAATGAATGTCACAATTTAACTTTCAAAAAAAAAACTTTGGAGAGGTATAGTATTGTAACAACTCATTTAAACTTTTGCAGATGATTAAGTACTTGATATCACTATCTGAAGTGAGTGAAACAATAAATACTTCAAAATCAGAAGCTTTAAGAGCTTTGGATATGTTGGAGCATTATCCTAGAGATTTCATCAGCCACACAATTCAACACATTTCCAGTGAAGAAAGAGCTCCAACATCTTCAAATATATCTGTTGCACAACAAGATCATGCAACCCAACCAAACAATTTTCCTCAACAGTTACAAATCAATGATCATGAACAGTCACAAACTCCATCACCAAACATTGATCCTCCACAATCTTTACCAATAAATGATCCTCTAGTACAATCACCAATTAGTCATCCTCTACAACTAACAAATCCTTCACCACACAATGATCCTTCACAACCATCATCTCATGATCCATCACCAAGCATTAATGTTCCTCTACAACCACCGCCACCATTCTCATCGAGCGACGACCCTTCACAACCTTTACCAACACCAAGCATAGCTAATGATCCTCAAAATGAACGTACTAGATGGGACACGGTTGAGGAATTCTGCAACACATACCTAATAAACAAAGATTACTGGATAGATGAAAAGACAAGAGAACAATTAATGGTAGCAGCAACGGTGATCGCAACAATGACATTTCAATCAGTAATAAGTCCACCAGGCGGCGTTTGGCAAGAAGATACAACAAAAGGCGGTTACGCTTGTCCAGATTATGGTTTCTGTGAAGCAGGAACAGCAGTTGTAGGCTATGTTTGGTCACCAGATTATCTCAAATTCATTTTCTTCAACTCTGCTTCTTTCTTTGCTTCATTATGTGTGCTTTTGGTTCTCATCAGTGGTCTTCCTCTACACAATAAGGTCATAGTATGGATTTTGGCACTTTTGATGGTAGTTGCAATCACATGCATGTTTCTTACATACATGTGGGCGTTGGGATTAGTTAGTCCTAATCATATTTTCTATAGAATTCGTAACTTGGGTTATATCTTAGTTGGAATTTGGGTTTTCTTACTTTTTGTTGTTTGTTTGATTCAAATAGCTAGAACTGTGTTTTGGGTTAGGTCTAGGAGAAAAGCAAGTCCTCCACAAAGTAATGTTGTTACACAATAAGAGTCTTACATTCAATGAGATATGATCTGAAAGGATTGAGTTAGACTCCACCCAAACTCTAAGATGGTATCAGGAGTTTATTCAAGATATGTCGGCGGGTCACTTATTAACAATATTATTTTTTAGTAGTTGTATAGCTATCTATCGTTGTAGTCCACTAATAAAGATATAATATGTTTTGCTTGATATAACATATGGCCATAAGCCCATAATCATCAAATACTATGGAATCAAAATAAAAATTCTCTTGTTATAATCTTCTTTCTACAAACTCATTGGTTATATCTATGCATGTGGATTAAATATCAAGAAATAAGAAATTCAGAATTTGAACCTCAACTTCTCCTATAATATCCTTAATAACTACTAATTGAATTACTTTTACGGGACAACATTCAAAAAAATCACATTAAAAAAAAATGATAGCTCAAAGAAATCATCATTGGAAAGGCAAAAATAGTTTACTTGTGAAAAGACCTTGTAATTCAATCTTTAATTTTTTTAGTTACATTGATTATACCTCCATAAAAGTTTTATATAAACAATGACAATTTTGGTATTATCATTAAATTCAATTAAAATAAAAGTGTAACCGAAAATGTTTAGGTGTGACTAGATAAAATCAAAGAAGAATGAATAAAAAAAAAAGATAAAATCAAAGAAGGCTATACTATTATAAATGTATCATATCAGTTAACTCAGCTTCCAATATCCCTTAAATGGAGCTTTCTATAATGAGAAATCTCTATGATGCATCACTAAAAGGATGTGTAAGTACCTTAAAAACACTGATACAAAAAGACCCTCTTATTCTAAGCAGAGTTTCACTCTATCCTTTCTCTGAAACCCCATTACACATAGCTTCTTTGCTAGGACATATAGAATTATGTCGAACTCTTCTTCAAATAGGTCCAGATTTAGCAGCTGAAGTGAACTCAGAAGGGCATTGCCCTCTTCATCTAGCTTCTGCAACTGGACACATTGAAATAGTGAAAGCATTGTTGTTGACGGATGCGGAAACTTGCTTGATAAGGGACAAAGATGACAAGCTTCCTCTCCATTTTGCTGTAATGAGAGGACGTTTAGGTGTCATTAAGGAGTTGATCAGCGCAATGCCGGAGACAGAAATTGTTAAAGTGATGACTAAGATTGATGATCATGGTTCTATTCTGCATTTGTGTGTTTGTTATAACCATCTAGAAGCATTGAAGATCCTTGTTGAATCAATGAGAGGAGACATTGATCAAATTTTATCCTCTAAAGACAAAGAGGGTAACACTGTTTTGGATTTAGCTGTCAAACGAGAACAAATTAAGGTAATGTTTCTATTTTTTGTCACTTCACATTAATTATTGTTTGTCGCAACATTTAATTTCATCAAAAACAGCCAAATTTTTTAATTTTTTGGTTTGCATGAAATAACCAACTATAAACTGATGTTTATAAAATTGAACTGGGCACTGAATCGGCAAGACCTCCATATCATGGTTTCATTGCTTTAAATCGCTCAAACTAGGACCAAACAACAGTCGAACTTCTAAAGTAATCAGAGTATATATAGACAATGTCGGATCACAAAATAACTGATTGAAAAGAACTTGAGAGGTATAATATAGTATAGTAACAACTCTTTTATACTTTTGCAGATGATTAAGTACTTGATCTCACTTTCCGAAGTGAGTGATACAATAGATACATCAAAATCAGAAGCTTTAAGAGCTTTGGATATGTTGGAGCATTATCCAAGAAATTTCATCAGCCATACAACTCAACACATTTTGATTGAAGAAAGAGCTCAAACATCTTCAAATGTAGTTATTCCACAACCAGATCGCATAATCTCACCAAGCAATGATCCTCAACAATTACTAGAACAACAGTCACAAAACATTGATCCTCCACAATCTTTACCAGTTAATGATCCTCTACCACAAGCACAACCACCACTTAGTCATCCTCTACAACTACCAAATCCTTCCCCACAAAATGACCCTTCACAACCATCATCTGATAATCCATCACCAAGCAATAATCCTCTACCATCTTCACAGCCAACATATCATAACCCCTCACTGAGCAATGATCCTCTACAACCACAACCACCACTCTCACCGAGCAACAACCCTTCACAACCTTCGCCAACCCCAATGATCCTCTGCATGAACTTGAATTTACTAGATGGGACGTGTTTGACAATTTCTGCAGCACATACATAGTAAATCAAGGTTACTGGATAACAAAAAAACAGTTAATGGTAGCAGCAACTGTGACCGCAACAATGACATTTCAATTAGTAATAAATCCACAAGGTGGTGTTTGGCAAGAAGATACCACAACAGGAGCTGTATATTGTCCTCATTATGGTTTCTGTCAAGCAGGAACTTCACAATTGTACGCTATGTTTGGTCACAAGTTTATCTCAAATTCATTTTTATGAACTCTGCTTCTTCCTTTGCTTCATTATGTGTGCTTTTGGTTCTCGTCAGTGGGCTTCCTCTTCACAATCAGGTCATAGTGTTTATTTTGGTGATTTTAATGGTAGTTGCAATCACATCCATGTTGCTTACATACACATGGGTGTTGGCATTAATTAGTCCTAATCATATTTTCAATAGAGTTCATAATTTGGGTTATATCATGGTTATAAAAAATTCTCATTTTTATATTGGGTGTTTTTTACTCACATTTCGTATTTTTATAACGTTCACTACCAAAGCACATTGTTGGCTAGCCGGCTAGGACCTTAAATATCATCAAAGGTTATCTTGTTATTACATCTCTTTTACTACAAAGTCATTGGTTATATCAATCCATATTTGTTGAAGTGTAATTTCAATAACATTGTAGCACACTATTTAATTGATCAAAAAAAGACTATACTATTATAACTTACAAGTACATCAAATCATTTCGCTTACTTTAGCTTACAATATCCCTTAAATGGAGATTTCTATAATGAGAAATCTCTATGATGCATCATTAAAAGGATGTACAAGTACCTTAAAAACACTTATCCAAAAAGACCCTCTTATTCTAAGCAGAGTTTCTCTCTATCCATTCTCTGAAAATCCATTACACATAGCTTCTTTACTTGGACATTTAGAATTATGTCAAATTCTTCTTGAGACAAATCCCATTTTAGCAAGTGAAGTGAACTCAGAAGGACATTGCCCTCTTCATCTAGCTTCTGCTAAAGGACACATTGAAATAGTAAAAGCATTGTTGTT
This sequence comes from Trifolium repens, assembly GCA_030408175.1. Taxonomy (NCBI): domain Eukaryota; kingdom Viridiplantae; phylum Streptophyta; class Magnoliopsida; order Fabales; family Fabaceae; genus Trifolium; species Trifolium repens. Next base: position 48,986,037 of record CP125848.1, read on the forward strand.
GACGGACACTGAAACTTGCTTGATAAGGGACAAAGATGACAAGCTTCCTCTCCATTTTGCTATAATGAGAGGACGTTTAGGTGTCATTAAGGAGTTGATCAGTGCAACGCCGGAGACAGAAATGGATAAGGTGATGACTGAGATTGATGATCATGGTTCTGTTCTTCATTTGTGTGTTGGTTATAACCATCTAGAAGCATTGAAGATCCTTGTTGAATCAATTAGAAGAGACATTGATCAAATATTATCTTCTAAAGACAAAGAGGGTAACACTGTTTTGGATTTAGCTGTCAAACGAGGACAAATTAAGGTAATATTTCTATTTATTTGGTTTGCATAAAATAACTAACTATAAACCGATGTTTATAAAATTGAACCGGACATTGAATCAGCGAAACCTCCGGATACTGGTTCATTGCTTTAAATTGCTCGAACTGGGACAAAACAACAGTTGAACCGTTCAAATAACCGAACTATGGACAATGTCGTTCACAATTTAACTTTAAAAAAAAAACACTTCGGAGAGGTATAGTATTGTAACAACTCATTTAAACTTTTGCAGATGATTAAGTACTTGATATCACTATCTGAAGTGAGTGAAACAATAAATACTTCAAAATCAGAAGCTTTTAGAGCTTTGGATATGTTGGAGCATTATCCAAGAGATTTCATCAGCCACACAATTCATCACATTTCCAATGAAGAAAGAGCTCCAACATCTTCAAATATATCTATTGCACAACAAGATCATGCAACCCAACCAAACAATTTTCCTCAACAGTTACAAATCAATGATCATGAACAGTCACAAACTCCATCACCAAACATTGATCCTCCACAATCTTTACCAATAAATGATCCTCTAGTACAATCACCAATTAGTCATCCTCTACAACTAACAAATCCTTCACCACACAATGATCCTTCACAACCATCATCTCATGATCCATCACCAAGCATTAATGTTCCTCTACGACCACCGCCACCATTCTCATCGAGCGACGACCCTTCACAACATTTACCAACACCAAGCATAGCTAATGATCCTCAAAATGAACGTACTAGATGGGACACGGTTGAGGAATTCTGCAACACATACCTAATAAACAAAGATTACTGGATAGATAAAAAGACAAGAGAACAATTAATGGTAGCAGCAACGGTGATCGCAACAATGACATTTCAATCAGTAATAAGTCCACCAGGCGGCGTTTGGCAAGAAGATACAACAAAAGGTGGTTACGCTTGTCCTGATTATGGTTTCTGTGAAGCAGGAACAGCAGTTGTAGGCTATGTTTGGTCACCAGATTATCTCAAATTCATTTTCTTCAACTCTGCTTCTTTCTTTGCTTCATTATGTGTGCTTTTGGTTCTCATCAGTGGTCTTCCTCAACACAATAAGGTCATAGTATGGATTTTGGCACTTTTGATGGTAGTTGCAATCACATGCATGTTGCTTACATACATGTGGGCATTGGGATTAGTTAGTCCTAATCATATTTTCTATAGAATTCGTAACTTGGGTTATATCTTAGTTGGAATTTGGGTTTTCTTACTTTTTGTTGTTTGTTTGATTCAAATAGCTAGAACTGTGTTTTGGGTTAGGTCTAGGAGCAAAGCAGATCCTCCACAAAGTAATGTTGTTGCACAATAAGAGTCTTACATTCAATGAGATATGATCTGAAAGGATTGAGTTAGGCTCGACTCAAATTCTAAGATGGTATCAGGAGTCTATTCAAGACAGTGGCGGACCTAGGGGTAGGCTGAGGTGGGCCACGGCCCACCCCCACCTCAAAAAAATAATTTTTTTTTATACATGGAGTATTAATTTAAATGTATTATTAATTATTTTAAGTCATTTAGTATACATATTTGTACAAATATTAATCTAAATATTAATTTAGAGTTTATTATTAGTCATTATATGTAACACAGTACACATATTAATTCAAGTATTAGTGTAAATATTAGTTAAAACTAGCAATTGAACTAACATATATAAATATGAAATGACATAAAAAATATGTTTAATTAATATTTAATTTTTTAAGTCCCGTATTTTGACATTTGTTGCAATTTTAGGCTTATCTCAATTTTTTTTTTTTAGAGTAAAAATATAGATTATTGTTACCAAAATTGTAACATATGAAAATAGAAGGACCAAAAAATTCAATTTAAAAATAGATTAACTATTTTTCGGCCCACCCACTATAATTTTTCTGGTTCCGCCACTGATATGTTTGGCCTTTTATTAACAGTATTTAAGTAGTTGTATAGCTATCTATCACTGTAGTTGTGATGAAACAAGATTCAAATCTCTAATAGAATAAAATAATTCTTTAAAAGACTACAACAATGTGGAGGGAAGAAGAAACTGTCATGACAGCTGCATATCAGTTAGATAACATATGCCAGTAACTATCAATCTATCATGTAGTCTAGAAAGAACTATTAAAGTAAAATAATACTAATAATTAAAAAGATATAATATGTTTTGCTTGATATAATTGTTGGATATGCCTTGAAATCTCAATTACAAGAAGTCGGAAAATCATATTTTTTGGGAGCTTCTGCCAGTCTACGCCCAGGCGTGGATACTGGCGCCCAGGCGTGCAGATCTGGGTTCAGTTCTGCCAGTTTACGCCCAGGCGTGGCGCGTGCAACAGCATGCTGATTTTGTGAAAAATTTGTTTCGGAGAATATCTAACTTGGATTCTGTTTTATTTTATAAGATAGATTTGTTTCTGATATTTATGCATATATTTTTCTATAAATAGGGAACTCTTTATTCATAGAAAAATAAGGTTGAAAGCAATTAGGATTAGGGTTTGCCACACTAGAATTTTAGAGAATTCATTCTTGGTATAATTCTAGGGGTTTGGGCGAATCATCCTTGGGTAGCTAGGTCAAATTGAGTCTCTTCATCACGGAATTTCTTGTAGCTCAATTGGGAATTTCTTGGTAAAGATTCTTATTTGATCATAGTGGAACGGAGAGCTGCTCTCTCCCCCAGATGTAGGTTCATTAACACCGAACTGGGTAAACAATATTATTGTGTTCTTCTTTTTTTGTCTGGATTATTTACTTTCATCATCTCTATCAACTTTAAATTGGTTACTTGGTTAATTTGTTCCACACATCAAATTTCATTGGTGTGATTTTTCAACGAATTCGCAACAATAATCAATCAACATCGATAAAAAAAAAAAAAAAAAAACTTACAAATATCAAATAAACTATTTTATCTAAAATGGTTTTTAATAGTTTAAAAGAGTAATAGTTAATAGTTAATATTTATATTATATTATGTATGTCATGGTTGATAAGTGGCTTGAGGTTGGTTGCCAATGACAGTCATGATCGGAGCCTCTAATGTTGCTTGATTGACCCAACCAAGCCTAATATATTAAGGTTTGAACGCTAAGAAAATTAAGGCAAACAATAAATTAACAAATCAGGCAAGCATTTTGTGCTCAAACATGTCACACGACACGAGAAGGTAAAATATTAAAATCAAAACACATCCATAGATAATTTTCTCAATTATTCAATTGTTCCAGCATTTTATATAAGCTTCAAAGGACATTTAAAACTTACCAATTGAAACCCCAATTATCATAGATCCCTTCCTATTAGCAAATTCTTTTGTAAGCTCTTTGATCTTATTCTTACTCACTAAGCACAAAACAGGCTCTACAAAAAAGTTTAGATAAGTTAGGTTCTGATAGCTCACCAGCGCCAGAGAAAGCCGTAAGGCTCAAAGAACGTTTATAGAAGTGCGTCAATATTTCTTGGTTTGTTGTTTAATATTCCCTAAATGGAGATTTTACAGGATGATACAATGAGAGAGCTCTACAATGCATCATTAAATGGATGTGTAAGTTCCTTAAGAATATTGATCCAAAGAGACCCTCTTATTTTGAGCAAAGTTTCATTGCATACATTCTCTGAAACACCATTACACATAGCCTCTTTGCTTGGAAATTTAGAGTTTTGTCAGATTCTTCTTGATATAGATCCCAATTTAGCAGCTGAAGTGAACTCGGAAGGACGTTGCCCTCTTCATTTGGCTTCTTCAAAAGGGTACACTGAGATTGTGAGAGCTCTATTGCTGACAAACGCGGAAACTTGCTTGATAAGGGACAAAGATGACAAGCTTCCTCTCCACTTTGCTGCAATGAGAGGACGTGTGGAAGCCATTAAGGAGTTAAATAGTGTCATGTCAGAAACAGAAACCATTTGGATCATGTCTGAGACTGATGATCATGGTTCCGTTCTACACTTGTGTGTTCGCTATAACCATCTAGAGGCTTTGAAAATCCTAGTGCAGTCAGTGACAGGAGACAATAGATTGCAATTCTTATCTGCCAAAGACAAAGGAGGTAACAATATTCTGCATTTAGCTGTCAGACGCACACAAATAAAGGTACTAGTCATTTTTCTAAAATAACTAATGGACTCCCTCCGTTCCAATTACTGTAAGTTACTCGGTTAGTTGTAATTTACATACCATTGTAACTCTCCCTTTTAGTTGCTTTCAATTGCCTCACTGGTGAGCTTGCATTCAAGTTGTGCCTCAGAGGCCTCAAGTTGTATTCAAAATTTATATACAGTTTGGTTCTCTTTAGTTTACCCCATATGAAAATTTCATGTTCATCAACATAAAACAATAGCAAAGGCTCTACTAATTTCTGCAACATTGCAGATCATTAAATACTTGCTTTCACTATCTGAAATGACCACAACAATAAATACTTTGAACAATGCGGGTTTAACACCATTAGACATGTTGGATCACAGTTCAGGAGATTCTATTAGTCTGACAATCAAACATATTCTAACTAAAGAAGGAGCTCAAAGGTCTGCAAATATTGTCAGAACACATCTACCAGCTTCCTCGTCAACTCAAGTTAATATACACCACATGACTATGTCACAAAATATAGTTTCTGCACAACAAGATCACGTGCTTTCGCCACAGAATGATCCTCAGCAACCACAAACCCTACCAACACAAACATCACCAAGGAATTCACAGTCCTCACAAACACGACGCAACAGATGGGATAAGTTTGAGAACTTCTGCACAACATACCTAATAAACCAAGGTAATTGGATTGATAAAAAGACTAAAGAACAATTCATGGTAGCAGCAACCGTGATTGCAACAATGACATTTCAGTCGGTAATAAGTCCGCCAGGCGGTGTTTGGCAAGAAGATACAAAACACGGTAACCATGCATGCACTACTTATGATTTCTGTGAAGCAGGCACTGCAGTTGTGGGTTATGTTTGGTCACCAGACTTTATGAAATTTATCTTTTTCAACTCTGCTTCTTTCTTTGCTTCTCTATGTGTGGTGTTGGTTCTCATTAGTGGGTTTCCACTTGGGAATAAAGTCATAATGCGGATTTTGGCAGTTTTAATGATAATTGCTGTCACTTTCATGTTGCTCACTTACATGTGGGCACTTGGATTGGTGAGTCCTAATCATGTTTATTATAGAATTCGTAAATTGGCATATGTTATGGTTGGTACTTGGTCTTTCTTACTTCTTGTTATTGGTTTGATTCAAATTACAAGAGTTGTATTTTGGATTCGGTCAAAGCGTGGATTCTCAACAAATGCTTCATTGAGTCAGAATTCTCCTGGTGGAATAGCTAATGGTTGTGTACAATAGGAATTTCTTTTTTTTTAGTACCAATGTGGTTGTCTTAATGTTCTAAATACAAAGAAAGGCTAACAACTAGTGTAAGATTAGAATTTATAAAAGAAAAACATTACTTCGGAGAGGTATAGTATTGTAACAACTCATTTAAACTTTTGCAGATCATTAAGTACTTGATATCACTATCTGAAGTGAGTGATACAATAAATACTTCAAAATCAGAAGCTTTAAGAGCTTTGCATATGTTAGAGCATTATCCAAGAGATTTCATCAGCCACACAATTAAACACATTTCCAATGAAGAAAGAGCTCCAACATCTTCAAATATATCTATTACACAACAAGATCATGCAACCCAACCAAACAATTTTCCTCAACAGTTACAAATCAATGATCATGAACAGTCACAAACTCCATCACCAAACATTGATCCTCCACAAAATCAACAACCATCACAAAACATTGATCCTCCACAATCTTTACCAATAAATGATCCTCTAGTACAATCACCAATCAGTCATCCCCTACAACTAACAAATCCTTCACCACACAATGATCCTTCACAACCATCATCTCATGATCTATCACCAAGCATTAATGTTCCTCTACAACCACCGCCACCATTCTCATCGAGCGACGACCCTTCACAACCTTTACCAACACCAAGCATAGCTAATGATCCTCAAAATGAACGTACTAGATGGGACACGGTTGAGGAATTCTGCAACACATACCTAATAAACAAAGATTACTGGATAGATGAAAAGACAAGAGAACAATTAATGGTAGCAGCAACGGTGATCGCAACAATGACATTTCAATCAGTAATAAGTCCACCAGGCGGCGTTTGGCAAGAAGATACAACAAAAGGCGGTTACGCTTGTCCAGATTATGGTTTCTGTGAAGCAGGAACAGCAGTTGTAGGCTATGTTTGGTCACCAGATTATCTCAAATTCATTTTCTTCAACTCTGCTTCTTTCTTTGCTTCATTATGTGTGCTTTTGGTTCTCATCAGTGGTCTTCCTCAACACAATAAGGTCATAGTATGGATTTTGGCACTTTTGATGGTAGTTGCAATCACATGCATGTTGCTTACATACATGTGGGCATTGGGATTAGTTAGTCCTAATCATATTTTCTATAGAATTCGTAACTTGGGTTATATCTTAGTTGGAATTTGGGTTTTCTTACTTTTTGTTGTTTGCTTGATTCAAATAGCTAGAACTATGTTTTGGGTTAGGTCTAGGAACAAAGCAGGTCCTCCACAAATTAATGTTGTTGCACAATAAGAGTCTTACATTCAATGTGATGATCTGAAAGGATTGAGTTAGACTCGACCCAAATTCTAAGATGGTATCAGGAGTCTATTCAAGATATGTTTGGCCATTTATTAACAGTATTTAAGTAGTTGTATAGCTATCTATCATTGTAGTTGTGATGAAACAAGATTCAAATCTCTAATAGAATAAAATAATTTACAACAATGTGGAGGGAAGAAGAAACTGTCATGACAGCTGCATATCAGTTAGATAACATATGCCAGTAACTATCAATCTATCATGTAGTCTAGAAAGAACTATTAAAGTAAAATAATACTAATAATTAAAAAGATATAATACGTTTTGCTTGATATAATCAATCAACATCGATACAAAAAAAGCTTACAAATATCAAATAAACTATTTTATCTAAAATGGTTTTAAATAGTTTAAAAGAGTAATAGTTAACAGTTAATATTTATATTATATTATGTATGTCATGGTTGATAAGTGGCTTGAGGTTGGTTGACAATGACAGTCATGATCGGAGCCTCTAATGTTGCTTGATTGACCCAACCAAGCCTAATATATTAAGGTTTGAAAGCTAAGAAAATTAAGGCAAACAATAAATTAACAAATCAGGCAAGCATTTTGTGCTCAAACATGTCACACGACACGAGAAGGTAAAATATTAAAATCAAAACACATTCATAGATAATTTTCTCAATTATTCGATTGTTCCAGCATTTTATATAAGCTTCAAAGGACATTTAAAACTTACCAATTGAAACCCCAATTATCATAGATCCCTTCCTATTAGCAAATTCTTTTGTAAGCTCTTTGATCTTATTCTTACTCACTAAGCACAAAACAGGCTCTACAAAAAAGTTTAGATAAGTTAGGTTCTGATAGCTCACCAGCGCCAGAGAAAGCCGTAAGGCTCAAAGAACGTTTACAGAAGTGCGTCAATATTTCTTGGTTTGTTGTTTAATATTCCCTAAATGGAGATTTTACAGGATGATACAATGAGAGAGCTCTACAATGCATCATTAAATGGATGTGTAAGTTCCTTAAGAATATTGATCCAAAGAGACCCTCTTATTTTGAGCAAAGTTTCATTGCATACATTCTCTGAAACACCATTACACATAGCCTCTTTGCTTGGAAATTTAGAGTTTTGTCAGATTCTTCTTGATATAGATCCCAATTTAGCAGCTGAAGTGAACTCGGAAGGACGTTGCCCTCTTCATTTGGCTTCTTCAAAAGGGTACACTGAGATTGTGAGAGCTCTATTGCTGACAAACGCGGAAACTTGCTTGATAAGGGACAAAGATGACAAGCTTCCTCTCCACTTTGCTGCAATGAGAGGACGTGTGGAAGCCATTAAGGAGTTAAATAGTGTCATGTCAGAAACAGAAACCATTTGGATCATGTCTGAGACTGATGATCATGGTTCCGTTCTACACTTGTGTGTTCGCTATAACCATCTAGAGGCTTTGAAAATCCTAGTGCAGTCAGTGACAGGAGACAATAGATTGCAATTCTTATCTGCCAAAGACAAAGGAGGTAACAATATTCTGCATTTAGCTGTCAGACGCACACAAATAAAGGTACTAGTCATTTTTCTAAAATAACTAATGGACTCCCTCCGTTCCAATTACTGTAAGTTACTCGGTTAGTTGTAATTTACATACCATTGTAACTCTCCCTTTTAGTTGCTTTCAATTGCCTCACTGGTGAGCTTGCATTCAAGTTGTGCCTCAGAGGCCTCAAGTTGTATTCAAAATTTATATACAGTTTGGTTCTCTTTAGTTTACCCCATATGAAAATTTCATGTTCATCAACATAAAACAATAGCAAAGGCTCTACTAATTTCTGCAACATTGCAGATCATTAAATACTTGCTTTCACTATCTGAAATGACCACAACAATAAATACTTTGAACAATGCGGGTTTAACACCATTAGACATGTTGGATCACAGTTCAGGAGATTCTATTAGTCTGACAATCAAACATATTCTAACTAAAGAAGGAGCTCAAAGGTCTGCAAATATTGTCAGAACACATCTACCAGCTTCCTCGTCAACTCAAGTTAATATACACCACATGACTATGTCACAAAATATAGTTTCTGCACAACAAGATCACGTGCTTTCGCCACAGAATGATCCTCAGCAACCACAAACCCTACCAACACAAACATCACCAAGGAATTCACAGTCCTCACAAACACGACGCAACAGATGGGATAAGTTTGAGAACTTCTGCACAACATACCTAATAAACCAAGGTAATTGGATTGATAAAAAGACTAAAGAACAATTCATGGTAGCAGCAACCGTGATTGCAACAATGACATTTCAGTCGGTAATAAGTCCGCCAGGCGGTGTTTGGCAAGAAGATACAAAACACGGTAACCATGCATGCACTACTTATGATTTCTGTGAAGCAGGCACTGCAGTTGTGGGTTATGTTTGGTCACCAGACTTTATGAAATTTATCTTTTTCAACTCTGCTTCTTTCTTTGCTTCTCTATGTGTGGTGTTGGTTCTCATTAGTGGGTTTCCACTTGGGAATAAAGTCATAATGCGGATTTTGGCAGTTTTAATGATAATTGCTGTCACTTTCATGTTGCTCACTTACATGTGGGCACTTGGATTGGTGAGTCCTAATCATGTTTATTATAGAATTCGTAAATTGGCATATGTTATGGTTGGTACTTGGTCTTTCTTACTTCTTGTTATTGGTTTGATTCAAATTACAAGAGTTGTATTTTGGATTCGGTCAAAGCGTGGATTCTCAACAAATGCTTCATTGAGTCAGAATTCTCCTGGTGGAATAGCTAATGGTTGTGTACAATAGGAATTTCTTTTTTTTTAGTACCAATGTGGTTGTCTTAATGTTCTAAATACAAAGAAAGGCTAACAACTAGTGTAAGATTAGAATTTATAAAAGAAAAACATTGCGTTAGCACTTTACTAGTTACTAGTGATTGCGAGGCTACGATATTAATTGCCTTTTCATGTGAAGTGTTACTTCGATTTGGTGTTATGCTATAGAAAAAAAAACACATTTTTGTTCTGGAGTTTTTCTTTTTAAACTAAAGTAAAATAACTTACTTGTGTTAAGAAAATAATTAGAATTTACAGCATGAACCTAATATAACCAAGGTTGTCAGAATCGAGAGTTTACTTTGAATCGAAAGAGGATAGTAAGATCGAAAAACCGTAAATCGCAACCAAAATCTGTGGATTCTATTCAAATCGTTTTGTTGAATCGAAAGGGGAAATCAAGATCGCATAATAAAAAATCGCAATCAAAATCGATGGATTCAACTCATAATATTAAGTGCAAGTACTCTAAGTTTAAAATCATAAAACAAACATAAAACAACCAAGTCTCAAAACCGGTAGAATCCATGAGATCGCGGATTTTACTGCGATATAGCGATTTTGTGCGATTTTATTGGGATTTTGCTCTGAAGTAGGATTCTACTCACGATTCAAATCGTTTAGGGTGAGCAAAATCGCAAAATCCATGGATTTTACGATTCTGATCGTGATTCTGACAACAATGAATATAACAAGATTAACGAAAGTCAAGCTTGATATGAACTGTGACAGGGTTTATGAAGGTTAATGAAAAATTAATGTAAGGCATATCCTATCGAAGAAATCTTCTCTTAACAAAATCAGCATTCAGCACATGAGAAACAAATGTCGGGACACTTTGAATTACCTCATTTGCAACATCTATTTCATCCTTGTAGTCCATTCTTTCCAACTTTTTGTTTATTGTAATGAGATCTCTTCTACAGCTTCCTTCACAAACCATGTCGATGAAACTGTTTCCTTTGATGGTGCACTCTCATCCAGTATATGACCAACAAAATAAGTGATGGAACCTACCAAAAAACACTAGTTGTAAATCAGATAAATTTCTATGCTTAGTTTAGTCTTCAATAATAAGGCAAACTACAAGTCAAGCAAGTTACATAATATCTTCGATTGACTTGTTATAGAGAAAACATAGACAAATTGCAGAGAGCGAAAAATAAGAGTAAAAGCAGTCACAAGTGCCTGCATGTAAAGATAACCTCAAGTCCATCATCATTTTAAAGATGACCTTCCCAACATGAGTCCATATAAGGTCAAGTGCCTGCATGTAAAAAGATTATTATGTTGTCTATTTAATTCATGAATAACCTATAATTATAATTATTGTGAACATTTTAAACCAGCCATCAAGGATGCTACTTTTAATCCAATAAATCATAAATGTCAAGCAAGTTACCATTGTAAATTGCACTTTTCGGATTGATTCTTCCTACAAGTGTAAATTACACTTTCTAGAGCAATTCTTTCAATTAAGAATGTAAATTAATTAAATTGACACACAAATGATAAATAAATATTATTAGCTCCAAGTTTTGAATATGGCACACATACACATTTATGCAATGTTCATTCATATTCAGTAATAACTAATAAGTATGGTTTTCAATGCACTCAAAAAAATTATATAATGAGTATAAGTATTGTGTAACATTATCATAATTCTCTATTTCTTTCCATAGACTAGGTTGATAATAATTCTCTATTCAAGCATGTAACAGCCAAAAGATCTTAAAGAGTCCTACATTGGTTAAGATAGTAATTCATCATAATTCATAGCAGAAACTACATGTTCCCAAATAGTAATTAACTAATAAGGATGCATACTGTTACAACTATGCTTAGAGCCTTAGACTAAATACTATAGAGTGATTTCAAAAGCAAGACTTGTCTTAGCACATGTAAATTTCTTTGCATTATACTACTATTTGATAGCTCTAAGCTAACTTTTTGGATTGATTTGTACTTGCTATAGAATGACTTAACAAACACGCCAATGTTAAGTTTAATAAATTCAAACCATTGACTTCGTATATAAAAATCAAAGGAACAAAGCACACCCTCTGTCACTATTATCATTAATAAAAAAAATTGTTTAACTTGATTGAATAATTGATGAGGGTGTAAGCACAAAACCCAAATGTTACTCCATAAACTCTTAAATTCCAAAGTTGACCGACCATTGGCTTTTCATAGTCAAAGGAACAAAGTAAAAGTACAAATCCCAAATGTTACTCCATAAACTCTAACAGTAAATTCCAAAGTTGACTGACCGTTGGCTTTTTATATAAAAATCAAAGAAACAATGTAAGGAGAAATACTTGGTAGGCACACAAAAAACTATATATATTTAATTATTTTAAAAATATATATTATTTAATTTTTTTATTTTCTATTTCATTTTTAAGTGTGCGTCTAAAAAATTGTGTTTGTATCTTTTCTTTTTGGTGTTAACCCTCTAATTCTTAGGGAAAGTAGACCTAGTAATCAAAGGTTCGACTGCGAGGTAAATAAAGTCTGGTGAAAAATTGTGTCTATATTTTTTTTCGTATAAAACCTTCTCCAAAATAAGATCAATAAAACAAGAAAATACTACTACTTGTTGAATTTCAAATTGATTGATTGATGGAAGAAGAGAAGTTAACACCAAATTTTGAGGATGATACAGTAAGAGCCCTCTACGAAGCAACAATAAATGGCAACATAAGTGCCTTAAAAACACTAAATCCTCTTACCTTAAGCAAAGTTTCATTCTCTCCCTTTGGGGAAAACCCATTACACATAGCCTCTTTGTTTGGATATTTGGATTTGTGTGTAGTTATTCTTGAAGTAAATCCAAGTTTAGCAAGTAAAGTAGACTCAAAAGGACGTTACCCTCTTCATTTGGCTTCAGCTGAAGGACACATTGACAATGTGAAAACATTGCTGATGGAAAATCAAGATATTTGTTTGATACCCGACAAAGATCACAAGCTTCCAATACACTTGGCCGTGTCTGGAGGACATGTGGAAGTCATTGAGGAGCTGAAAAATGCCACGCCATGTTCTATTCAAAATATTAGTGATGATGGATCAATATTGCATTTGTGTGTTAGGTATAATCATTTGGAAGCCTTGAAATACATAGTGCTATCCATGAGTGGAGCACAAGAGTTATTGCATGTCCAAGACAAAGAAGGTAATACCATTCTTCATTGGGCAGTCAATCTCAAACAAATTAAGGTATTCAACCTGTCAGTTTTCTTTTGGTTACTATTCAATGAATCCTTGCATCTTTAGTGGTTTTAACTGTGTTTATTTAAGCTTTTAAAATTAAATACAATTTTGCACTTAAAAAACAATTATTAGAATGAGAAGTTGATTCAAGTATCTTTCGAAATTGATTACTCTGCAGACCATAAAATTCTTGCTTTCACTTCCCGAAATGAGAGCATCAGCAAACACTGTGAATAAGACAGGTCTAACACCTTTGGATATATTGAACAACCGCTCTCCAACAGATTTCACAGACATTGCAATCCAATATATTTTAAAAGAAGCAGGAGTTCAAGAAACTTGTACAAATCCAAACATGTCTACTAACAACAACAAGTTTAGATCTAGCACTGAAACAAATGACCAATCACAACAACCCAATACATTGAAAAATTGGGAGAACTTTTGGTCAAAGTACATACAACATGAAAGAAATTGGATAGAAGAGTCACGAGGCACATTAATGATTGTAGCAACCGTAATTGCCACAATGACATTTCAATCAGCATTAAACCCACCGGGTGGAGTTTGGCAAGAGAATACACATAATGGTGTACACACTTGCACTACTTATGGTGTTTGCCAAGCTGGAACAGCAATTGTTGGTTATGATTGGGCAAAGGATTATATCAAATTCATGTCTTTTAACACCATCTCTTTCTTTGCTTCACTTTGTGTTGTGTTGATTCTTGCTTGTGGATTTCCACTTCAAAATATGGTTGTGATGTGGATACTAAATATTGTAATGACTATTGCAATAACGTTTATGTTACTTACGTATATTTGGGCAATTGGGTTAGTTGCACCGTATCATATTTATTATAAAGCTTATTGGTTGGGGTTTATTTTAGGTGGTGCTTGGGGTGTTATACTTCTTGTTCTTGCTTTGATTCAAATTGTAAGGTTTGTCTTTTGGATTAAAGAGAGGAAGAAGATGAGGAAGAAGCTGCACACACAAGCATAGTTTTAAATTGTGTTTTGCAACTACGATTCTACCACTATCAATGATTTTAGAGGTTTTCATATGGCATCACAAATTCACAATTCTAAATTGGATGTTGTTTTTAAGAGGATTGGTTTTACCGTCTAAAAAGGATTCTTCATGACTCAGAATTCTCCTAGTGGAATAGCTAATGGTTGTGTACAATAGGAATTTCTTTTTTTAGTACCAATGTGGTTGTCCTAATATTCTAAAAATACAGAAAGGTTAACAACTAGTGTAAGATTAGAATTTATAAAAAGAAAGAAAAACATTGATTTAGCACTTTACTAGTTACTAGTGGTTGCGAGCCTACAATATTAATTGCCTTGTCATGAGAAGTGTTACTTCAATTTGGTGTTGTTATTTATGCTATAGAATTAGAAAGCAATACACATTCTTGTTGTGAAGTTTCTTTTATACAAAAGTAAAATTACTTGTGTTAAGAAAAAGATTAGAGCATGAACTTAATATAATAAGATTAATGAAGGTTAAGCTTGATAAGAACTGTGACAAGGTTCATGAAGATTAATGAAAAAAAGTAAGTCATATCATATCCTATCAAAGAAATCTTCTCTTAACAAAATCAGCACATGAGAAACAAATGTTGGGAAACTCTGAATTACCTCGTTTGCAAGTTGCAACATCTATGTCATTCTTATACTCCACTCTTTCCAAATTTTTGTTTATCATAATGAGATCTCTTCTACACCATGCTTCACAAACTGTGTCAATGAAACTGTTTCCCTTGATGGTGCACTCTCGTCAATTATATGACCAACAAAATAAGTGATGGAACCTGCCAAATAACACTAGTTGTGAACCAGCTGAATTTGTATGCTTAATTTAGTCTTCAATAATAGGCCAAACTTCAAAAATATTAGAGTATATAATATGTATGGTTTAACACTATCATAATTCGAATGTGACACTCAACTACTTTGAAACTACCATTTTCTGTATACTTTTTTTCTCTATCTCTTTCCATAGACTAGATTGATAATAATTCTATATTCAAGCATGTAACAGACAAAAAATCTCAGAGTCATACACTAGTTAAGATACTAATTCATCATTGCCAAAACTACATGTTTCCAAATAGTTGCAACAAATAAGATTGCATACTATTACAACAGTGCTTAGACTAAATTAAACACTATAGACTAATTTCAAATGCAAGACTAGTCTTGGAACATGCAAATTCCTTGGCACTATATTTGATATCACTAAACTAACATTTAATACTAATGGAGTTTATAATACAAGAACAATTAAACAAAAACGGAATGGTACCTGAATAGTCTTCCACAACAACCATCTTCCGAGCAGCCTCGTGGTTCCTTTCTTCTTCATAATGCAAGATATCATAACAATCATGAATGCATTAATTTTCTAAGGACAACAGGGAAACCTTTTTCTTCAATTGAGTATCTCATGAAACCAATTAGGGTTATAATTATAAATTTGCAAGTTGATTTCTTATATAAATTTATTCATATTCTTATAGCTTAAATTATGTTTGAGTTAAAGATCTTAAGCATTTAATAATCTCACAAAATTAAAAAAAAATATGCAAGATTCAAATGAAATTGCAACAAAGAGAATATTCATTCATCATCAAGATTCAAGTCCACATGATAGAAACACAGAAGAAACCATTTCAATTCAATTGAAACAGATCTAAGATTAACCTAATCAAGAAAACTGAAACAAGAACAAAGCAGAAATACACCGAATTAACCAACATTTACAACTAACTAAACACAGCTAGGGTAAACAAAACCCTAAATCAGAACCCTAAAATCAACCACCGAAACCGTAAAGAGTCCTTCCCTGCCTCTTCAAAGCATAAACAACATCCATAGCGGTAACGGTTTTCCTCCTAGCGTGCTCAGTGTAGGTAACAGCATCACGAATCACGTTCTCGAGAAAGATCTTGAGAACACCGCGAGTTTCTTCATAGATCAAACCACTGATTCTCTTCACACCACCTCTTCTGGCCAATCGACGAATTGCAGGCTTTGTAATGCCTTGGATGTTGTCACGAAGAACCTTTCTGTGCCTCTTTGCACCTCCCTTTCCCAATCCCTTACCTCCTTTTCCGCGACCTGACATTTTTGTTGAAGTGAAGAAAATGGATTTTTGTTATAATTATGAAATGTGATTATGAACTACGAAGAAGATTGAATTGCGAATGAAGGATTTGATTTCCCGGGTCGGGTTTATATAGGAACATTTTAAGAAGATTGCGAGTGGGAACTGGGAAAGAGTAATTTTAACCGTTGATTAGAATTTAATCGACGGATGACAATGACGATCCGTGTCGTCTCGTTTGGGATTTCATTTGTTTCGTTTTTTGTTTTCCTTCTTTTGGTTATAGGAAAGGATTCTCTCTAAATAGTACTCTCTCCGTTCACTATTATAAACAAATTTAACTTTTTTGGTTCATTGAAAAAGTGATGTATTTGGTACATGATATGAACCAAATACACCACTTTTTCAATGTACCAAAAAAGTTAAATTTGCTTATAATAGTCTTACAAAATACTTCATGAAATTTATTAATTTTGAAAATCATCTATTTTTTTATTTATTTTGCTATTAGTCAAGTGGTCCGCAAATACTCAAATAAATACATACGTAGTACATAATACATATGGGGAGGAGGAATCCGGTGGTGTAAGTTATTGTCCATAAAGCTTGTATTTATGGACCGTCCATAAGTCATTTTCAGCCTTCAGATTAGCCCTCCACGTGTCATAATCATAGTGTAGTTTAACATACATACCGGAACAGTTGAGAGGAAAGTGTTCCGGTATAAATATATATACCGGAACACTTGAGAAAAAGTGTTCCGGTATGCATAAAAGTGTTCCGGTACGCATCAAAGTGTTCCGGTATATATAAAAGTGTTCCGGTATGCATCAAAGTGTTCCGGTATACATAAAAGTATTCCGGTACAGTTGAGGATGTATACCGGAACACTTGAAAAAAGTGTTCCGGTAACTTTATGGACGGTCCATAAAGATTCTTTATGGACGATAACCGGACCCGGAATCCGGTGACCCAAATTTAAAAATAAAATTTCACATAAAATGTCGTAGACAATTTCAACGTTTCAAATTAATACTCTTTAGTTTTAAATTTTTTGTTTGAATTTGTGATAAATTTCTCATTTAAAAATATGACATTAACTCTCTGATTCTGGAAGAAGGGATCCCCGTAATCTAGAATTTGATCGCGAGGTAAGTAAAGTCTAGAAAAAAATTGTTCTTATTAGGAATCAAACTCGGATTCTTTCAAGTAATTTGTCTTATGGGAGCCTATTTTTTAGACTTTGTTAGACTTTTTTCTTTTTAATTAGATTTCAAAAAATTGACGGGCCAATTATAAAATATAAAATTTTGGGATCTATTTGCAAATTTTGAAAAATTAAAGCAACCAAATTACAAATTTTGAAATTTTATGTAAACCAATTTGCAATTTTACGAACATTATATGTATGATGATTTAAAAAACACAGAGACCAAATTTTAAAATTCAAAAGAATTATAATGAATAATTTGATGTTCACATTTAATATAGTGAGAAAAGAATTTCAATTTTTTTATTTTTATGTGATATTTAAAATTTTCTAAACTTAATTTTAAAAACATAGCTCACAAAATTGTTTGATGCAGTCTACCACCTTTAAGGAATTGAACACCCGTAAAAAAAAAATAGATTATGCTTCAACCAAATACTAACAATTTAACGCCCAATTAAATGAGACAACAATTAAATGAGAGTAAAATTTTCTGTCTCTTTTTTTACAATGTATATGGTAAAAAGTTTTCAAATTTCAATGTCGTTTAAATCTATGTGGGAGAACCGCCATAATATATACCCAAAAATCAAAGATCAAACATATGAATATTTGTTCAAAGCATCTAAATCCTTACCACATGAACCAACCCTCCATTGTTGGTTACCTATATGAAGCATTGAGACATCGAACACGATTACAAACACTAATAACATTGACGTCAATAATTTGACAAAATGATATAATTCAATGTAATTATAAATATTCGTATCATATCGGTGTGGGACACTGACTCATGTCAAATACTGAGAGACATAATTTAAAGAGTGTTTGTACTTCACAATGGATTCCATAAGAAGATTCTCATTGAACTCATTGTAGAAAGTAAATTATCTTTAACTTTGAAGTTTTATAGAGCTAAAAATGTGAGAATTACTTTGAAAAAAGTGAATGTGAGTTCAACCTTTGAAATGACCAATTTGGAAATTGGATGTAGCTCAACCCTAGTAATTAAATTAGATATTTTGTTGCCTACTCTGACAATTAATCTCATTGGTGTGCCTAATATGAGTCAAAGAAGTTAAATACTGTTGGTGGAATAAACAAGAGAACGATAAAAAGTCCTTTTTTGTGTCCTTTTTCTTGAAATTTATTTTTGGCATTTTTTATGAAGGATTGTATAAAAAGTAATCCCCTAAAGAGTGTCATGTACAATCTAGGGGGTTGTAATACCGAATGATAAAATGTTTTCCAACAATACCATTAGATACAAACGTGATGATATGTCATCAAAAAATTCATATTGCAAATATCAAAATTCATATGCAAAACTTTGTTGCAGGATTATGTCAGTTGATTTTCACAACCACTATTAGCATTTGGATATGGGGATATATGTGAATACAACAAAACAATGGGACCAAGAAATACTATACATGTTATAATTGCAATAGCATTTGTAACCTTACACGTTCCTTGGTTTCATAAACTCAAAAATTGTCATAAAAGACCAAGTTTGTATTGGAACGAAGGAAAAGGAAAGTAAAGTTAAAACAGGAGGAGCAATGAAAACAAGCAAAAAGTTCTCCACAGGTTGCTTCTATACCAAGAAAAGAAGTTAAAAGAAAAGTTTTTGAGTCATCAACAATAGAGTATAGAGCAGTGCTATACTACGAGTGAGTGGTGGTCTTTTTTATAATGAAGTTCTCCTCCAGTTGCTTTTAGTTCCAAAACACGTTTCTAACTATGAGTTCACTATATGGAGAATAAACTTTACAGGATTGATTTAACTCGCCATAAAAAACTATAAAACAAAAACACCCATGTTAACTAATAATCAGGCAAAGACACAAGTCATTATATCAGATGTTTTTTCAATTAAGTGAAATGTCAGCATCAAAATTGATTAATCGGGCTTAGCAAAAATTGTCATTTAAACAGTCTTTGCAGTCTGATTAATGTATTTAAATTGGATTGTATCTAAATTAAACATACAAAAAGCCTGTTGAGAGGGACCAAGTTGCAGCAACTTCAGACACATCAATATTTAAGCAATGTATTCATGTGAAGATAGTTAAAGAGTAAAAAGTTGATGAACTTTATACTCAAACCTATTGAAGTATGCATCAAAATATAAATAGAAACAACAATATTTTATTTCCTAAGATAAATACACAGCTCAACATACACAAGTCACAAAAATGAGTCAAGAGCCATCTTTATTAACCTCTGTTATATTGTAATGAATGCAACATTGCAATTTGCAAAGTAAAACCGATTTTAGCATGACTAAACTTGAAAATAAACTGCGTTTCAAAAACATAAACAATCAAAAAGCTTAATATGTTATTCATGTATATGATGTAGACAAATTTGTAAAATAGTTTCCAAAAGACCGTTAGAATCAGGATGCAGACTGCCTTTTAAAACTTGTACTATTAGTTCCTGCACACATGAAATGCGAATGCAAGAAAAATTGATTCCGTATTGCTGACGTCATACCCACATCATATACTTGTGGACTACTTTGATTCATATTATACAATTGTGTCATTTGCTCATACATATAGGTAAAAGAAGTGTTATGAGATTGAGTTCCACATACAATAACTATCATCAAATAGACATTTCAAAATAAGTAATTGGCAAAAAAGGTCAGAAACTAGAAGGGAACTCACGTGTTCTGTATCATCAAGAATATCAAGACCCTTCTGATGCAGCAATATCATCTCGAGAAATCACTTTAGCATCGAAGTATTCTACTTGAGGATCCAGCAACTTGGTCATCTCCAATGCATAGGGTCTATCACCCATGGTGTAGATGTACATCTCAAACATTTCACTTGCTTCTTTAAGGAATGTACGAACAAATGGCCTCAACTTGGTCATCATATGCATATGCTCCAATTTGAAGAGGCTACCTTTGGAGACATCTATTGTTTCATAATACAAGTTAAAGGAAGGCAGCATATGTACAAAGTTCGGAAAAAGAAAAAAAAAAACCCAAAACTGGCAAAACATCATTGAAAAGTTAAATCAAGAGGAAGTGGTCAGAATTGAGAATACACACACGGTTAAATATATGAGTTGGAAAGACCCTAATTTTTCCCAAAATGCATGAATTTGACTAATCATGTCATTCTACTTTAAAAGAAAAATTATAAAAACATGAGATTCTATCTTTACGACATGAATCACTCTACTCTATATATGACTTATGCAGAGTTCTATGTAGCAGCATAGTACTAGCAATTGCAGAATAACACGCTGATATCTAATATAATTGGTATGTGAAAAATGCAAAGAAGATGAAGAAATGCATTGAGCACAAATTCTAATATAAAATAATGACGTCAATTTCCAAAAAAAAAGCACATTGGTTGGCCCATACCTTCTAGAGAATCTGTCTCGTTAAGTAAATGCAACTCTGCTGAGCTTAATTGACCAAGGATAGTGGTATTTAGCAGTGTGTGATCTAGGTCAAGAACCAAGAAAAGCTTTTTACTATATAGAAATTTCTTCATCTCTCTATTGCGCAGTCTAGAAATTTCCTCATCGTGAAGTCTCAGTCCCTGCAAATACAAAATTTTCCATCATATTTAATAAACTTTAACTATTGCAGGCTAAACTACGTCGATTAACTGGATTGTGCTTACATGCTACCACTACAAGCCCAACCATCATGCTAACCAATTCAAGAGAATGAGTATATGATTTATAAATTAAAAAATGCAGGATATAATAGTGTATAAAACCCAGAGAATCGTCACATCATCAAACTGTGGTAGTGCATAGAAACCATTCAGCTGTATACTTATATGTTAGTTTCCTAACACAATAGATGGACATATATCCCATATAAGTGGTACTGTAGGGTTGCCACTACATTTTACCTCAACCGATCAAACAATCATTCGAAAACAGCAATATTCGGCAACAACAACTATCCAAATCTAAATTATTAATTCTAGAAAATAATTATCAGAAAAAATGTATACCTTGTGTATGTACCCAAATGTCACACCAGATTCCCCATCCAACTTTTGTCCACAACATATACACATGTCCCCAAATGAGCCAGGATGTGTACACCCATCTACCTTCACGACGGATGACTCTGCAACAACTGGGAGAGACACAGGGTGTTACAACACTTTCAAAGCAAAATGATAAGAGTTATGAGATTCGTATTTTCACGGAGATGTGAAAAGATCGTGCATAATTTGGGCCCTTGCAAATAAATTTAAATAAGGTACCGTTGCAATCCAGTAGCCATGAAAAAGGTAGTCTAAGGTGTACAACATCTAGTTGCGAATGTATCATTAATTCATTGCTTTATAAGAGCTCAACATCAATGAATTAACAATCAATCTAGTTTCTTGGTTAGGTGGGAATGGTTCAGGTAAAGAAAATTGGCAACTGCCTTACATATAACAATGCCCGTCAAACAAGCATAGGCTGCGTCAGTAAAACAGTTCAAAAGAGCATTAAATGCCGAAAAACTAACAGAACAAAGATTATACCATCCTTCCTTAAAAAGTAAATTGGCTTACTTGCTTTAAAATCTGTTTATGAATAATTATTTTACAAAAATTTACATGCAAGTGTGGCGGGATGGATTCTAGTCCCTAGCAAAGATAATGAAACAACAACTAAAACAACCAAAATTACCTAACTTCTGTTCCACGATTCCTTCTGAAGTAGACCCCTCAGTTTCTTCAGTGCTCTCAAACTTCCGTCTTTTATTTCTGCTTTAATTCGTAAATTAAAATGTAAGCACACAATTTTGATCAAAAACACGAAACAAGAAAAACATTCAAAGAATGCATCATTGTCTCTTAACGCAAAAATAAGGAACCATATAACCCCTATCTCTCCTATAGTTTTATGCTAACTGGTTCACAATTTAACAAAAACAACAATAATTAAAGCCTTTTCCCAATAGGTTCGAGTCAGCTACATTGATCAAGCGATACAAAAATGCTCTATCATGGACTCCTGTCTCTTCTATTTTTCCTTTAGTACCCCTTTACCTTTTAACTATTGCACTCTTTTACTAAAATGACTCTTATTGATGCTTCTATAGCACATATCCCCAAACCGCGTAAGATGAGACTATAATGTCTTTTATTAAATGGAAGTGAGCACAACTTTCACTTTGGTGATTCTATCCCGGTCCTATCTTGCATGATCAGTCATCAAGCATAACATTTTTATCTCTTGCATCTTGGTTTTCAGCTTCTTCATCTAACAATGAGTTGGGTGAACTTGCATCTAAATCTTCATTGAGATAGTCAATGAAGTCATCACTTCCAGAAGAATAATGTTCATAAGAATCTGGCACTACACTCATTTGTATCACTGATGAAAAATGAAACGAAGGTGAGAAGGTGAGGAAAACAGAGATTGACAGTGGTGGTAGCGGCGATCCTATTATTTATTTTGGACTAACAATTTCATGCAAGATTAGTTCTATGCAAAGAATTAGCACAAGGGTTAACGCCAGAATATATCGAAACATACACAAACCTACAAAGAAAATACACAAAATAGTAAAACTATAGGACAGCACCATCAAATATACCCAATTACCTTGGCAGCCACTCTACAACTAGATACAGAACCTTGGTAGATTCCTTATCCAAATGAGATTGGATAGGTAGATTCCTCTTAATGGAGTTTATTTTCTTACTGCACAATCACTAGAGCTTAATCTGACCATAATCATTTATTAATTAGTTTGACTAATGGTGCAATTAGACATCCTTCTTCCTTCAAATTTCACAAAATATGGACTCAACAAGAAAAATGCAAAAGAGTATTGGATGAGCTGAGGTTTATAAGTTGTAACACTCTTACGGTAGGTTGTCCTCTGTTAGTTCTTTCTCATAAGCTTAAATTTCATAAGTCTAATTTGAAAAATTGATGTGTTTGGCAAACATTCATACAAGAATCATTAAAGCTAATGTAGCATTCATGTTTTCAGGTTGAATGTTCAAATCACTCTTAATGGATACTGTGTTGGAGGAAAAATTTCTTAAGCAAAAATTCATCATCATTATCAGCAATAGACTAGTATCATTAACTCTTAATCATCATTACACGGACACAAGGATTCATCCTCTTGAACTCAACAAAACTAACACATTTCGAATGTAAATGCAGCAGAAGAGCATTCAATATTCATCAACAAGATACAAGTCCAAAAAATAGAAACACAGAACTAATCAATTCATTTCAATTAAACCAGATCTAAAACTAATCTAATCAAAGATTTCAAAAGAACCATAACAAGAACATAACAGAAATACAACGAAATTAAGCAACATTTACAACTAACTAAACACAGCTAGGGTAAACAAAACCCTAATTCGGAACCCTAAAATTAACCACCGAAACCGTAAAGAGTCCTTCCCTGCCTCTTCAAAGCATAAACAACATCCATAGCGGTAACGGTTTTCCTCCTAGCATGCTCAGTGTAGGTAACAGCATCACGAATCACGTTCTCGAGAAAGATCTTGAGAACTCCACGAGTTTCTTCATAGATCAAACCACTGATTCTCTTCACACCGCCTCTTCTAGCTAAACGACGAATTGCAGGCTTAGTTATGCCTTGGATGTTGTCACGAAGAACCTTCCTGTGCCTCTTTGCTCCTCCCTTTCCCAATCCCTTTCCTCCTTTTCCACGGCCTGACATTTTTGTTACAGTGAAGAAATTGGATTTTTGTTATAATTATGAAATGAAAAGTGATTATGAAATTTTGAAGAAGATTGATTTGGAATTGGGATTCCCGGGTTGGGTTTATATAGGTAGATTTGAAGAAGTTTGCAAATGAGAGGAGTGCCTCTAACCGTTGATTATAATTTTAATCGACGGATGACAATCACGATCCGTGCCATCTCCTTTGGGATTCATTTTCTCTTTTTTCTTTTTCTGTAAAGACCTACTTAAATACCAGTCTTGCCAAATACTTCATGAAAATTATTAATTATTTCGAAATTTAATCAATTTTTCTGTTTATTGTGTTATTTGTCCAGTGGTCAATACATACTCAAATAAAATTTATTTTTTTTGGTTATTATATTATTGCTACAATGGTCAGCACATACGGCTAGAGAGAGGAAATATGATGAACTGAATTATTATTTTTTTACAAAAATGGACAATTGAATTTAAACATGAGTTTTCTACATTAACAAACCAAACTTCTTTATCCAATATTTTTTTGTTTAGATGTAGAAAAGATAAAAGTAAAACTATTCAATTTACTATCTTTTTTAAAAGAAATTGTGTTATTCTGAAAACACATGAAATATCCACAAATTCGAACATTAGAATTTATATTAAAGAAATTGAATTTCCCCTTTGAATTTATGTTACCTAAAAACTTTACATTATTCAAATACTCAAAATTCTAAAAGTGTGCTCTTTTGATAAATTAATTGAATTTTCTATAAAAAATAAGAGTTTCATAAAATTGTTATCATATTCGGCTGCTTACTTGGCAGAACAAACACATTAGTCTTGGAGGAAGAAGTGTTCTAATTAATGCAGTTTTGGATGTCATGCCAATTTTCTCTCTATCTTTCTTGAAGATGCCGGTGTGTTTGGAAGAAAGTGGTAAAAATTCAACGCCAATTTCTTTGAGGGGGTGTGAGAGGTGGTAACAAAATTAGTAGGGTGAAATGGGCGGTGGTTTGTAAAGAGAAAAGTCAAGGCGGGCTTGGAGTGTGTGATGTGCGCTTAGTCAACTTAAGCCTCTTGTCAAAGTGGTGGTGGTGGCTCCTTCAACCTGGTTTTCCTCTATGGAAGGAAGTCCTTATTGCAAAGTACGGGAACCATATTGATGAATTGTTTATCAGGTGGATTGGGGTAGTCGTAGAATTCCCGTCTCTTCATCTAGTTGGTCGAAGGATATTTGTAGCTTGGATAAAGTTGTTGCCTCCAAGAATTGGTTTGGTGAGTCTATGGTTAGAAAGGTGGGTAATGGTAGTTCTACTTTCTTTTGGCATTCGAATTGGATAAATGATGCTCCTCTCTCTATCAAATTCCCTCGGCTTTACTCTCTCTCGAACCATAGAGATAGTAAGGTTGAGGAGTTCTTTGTGCGTGATGATTTGGGTGGTCGATGGTCTCTCTCTTGGCGTAGGGCCTTATTTCAATGGGAAACTGATCTTCTTGACAAATTGTTACAAATTTTGGATTTTGTGAATTTGACTTTGGTGGAGGATGTTTGGAGGTGGGTTCCGGATCCTGATGGTTTTTTCACGGTTAGTTCGGCGTATAACCTCCTTGTTAAGGAACTCCGGACTTCGGATGGGCTAACACCGGATGTGGCGTTGGTTTTTGAGCAAATTTGGGAAAGTCAGGCCCCTTCAAAGGTAATAGTTTTCTCTTGGCAATTACTTTATGATAGGATCCCAACTAAGTGCAATCTTGATCATCGCAGTATTCTTTCTCCGGATGTGTCAAGGGATTGTGTTGGGTGTGTTGGTTTTGTGGAATCATCTACCCGCTTATTCTTACATTGTTCTAGTGCTATTGCGATTTAATATGAGCTCTTTAAGTGGTTTCAACCGCCGTAATAACAGTCAGCATAAAGAAGAGCGGCGACGGTTCAAACTAAAGTGCCTCAAAGTGATTGTCGTTGTATGCATATTTTCTTGTAGTGATATATATATTCTATTTGTTTTTTTCTATTTTTTCGCAATCCACGTGAGACAATTTTTGAGTCACAAATTGGGTTGTTATGGATTGCTATTCTTGGGAGAAAAAACATACGAGTTGGTCCACTCCTTTTCCCACTTATCCCATGATCTGATGAACACTCAGATAATAACTGAATTACGCTAAAGACCAGCCCTAAAAAAGTGTTACACGACCTTGTGATGGGCAAGACTCTATAAATTAAATGCATTCACTCTGTTTCATGGTCACTAAAAACCTACTTTCTCTCTTCATAAAATTACACCATCGAGTTTGAGTTAGAAAAGGTTTGGAATAGAGAAACAGAACAGTTGCAGCATCAGCAAGGAGCTTGATTCTGACATAGCAATGGTTGGAGGTTAGTGGCTTTTTCATCTTGCTTCCGCTTTCTGTTTAAATGTGTTGTTTATGATGTTTAACATGTTTAAATCGATTAGAAATCAAATAATTATTTACTTTTGGTATCAGAGCTTGTTATACCTATCTCTTGCTAAATTGTTTTCAAGTTTCTTAAGTCTTGTCGAGGATCAAGGAGATGAGACGTGTTGGAGACTTAAGAAGGTTCTCAAGTTTCTTTTGTAATTATGAGTAGAAGGATGCCATGTATAGATTTGAGGGATGCAACTTTCTTAAGTCATGTCGAGGATCAAGGAGATGAGACGTGTTGTTATGCATTTACGGCATGTGGAGCCGTTCAATACCTATACAAAAGTAAAAAAATACGAATATTCGCCTCTCTGTTCAAGATATATACCAGAGTTTAGTTCATAGTCAAAATGATGACGAAGAGGGAATAAGTCTTGATGAAACTTTTGAGTGGATGGAAAAATCCGACTATCTTAGGGAGGCATCATGTCCATATCTCAAAAAATGGGATGTACCTCCATTAGCCGACCGTGATGATAAAGTAATATTTAATTTTAAGATTTCGTATTTTATGATTATTCTTTCAATTTTTTATCATATGACAGTCAATTTTTTTCGTTCAATTTATAGATTGAGTTTTACGTCAAGTGAAAAGAAATAACACTTGATGAGATGAAGGAGTATTTGAGCACTACCGGACCTATTTGTGTAAGCGTAGAGTGGATTGATAATGAAATGGGGTATCTCGAAGGGGTAAGTATATATCACTGAACACACCCTTTATTTTTGAACCAAATCATAATCTACCTTATTTACGTTAAGATTAAGATTATGTAACTTTAAGATAGAAAAGTCAGTCTGCCTTTTAGTCAATTGCAACTATCCGCTGGAGATTATTGGCTTTTTTATCTTGCTTCCGCTTTTCTGGTTTAAACGTGTTGTTTATGATGTTTAACATGTTTAAATCGATTAGAAATCAAATAATTATTTATTTTTGTTATCAGAGCTTGTTATACCTCTCTCTTGCTAAATCGTTTCCAAGTTTCTTAAGTCCTGTCGAGGATGAAGGAGATGGGACGTGTTGGAGACTTAAAAAGGTTTCCGAGTTTCTTTTGTAATTATGAGTAGAAGGATGCATATATAGATTTGAGGGATGCAACCTTCTTACGTCCTGTCGAGGATCAAGGAGATGGGACGTGTTGTTATGCATTTACGGCATGTGGAGCCGTTCAATACCTATACAAAAAGTAAAAAAATACGAATATTCGCCTCTCTGTTCAAGATATATACCAGAGTTTAATTCACAGTCAAGATGATGACGAAGAGGGAATAAGTCTTGATGAAACTTTTGAGTGGATGGAAAAATCCGACTGTCTTAGGGAGGCATCATGTCCATAAATGGGATATACCTCCATTACGCGTAGAAGTCTTGTGTTTGATACTGTTGGTCCAAATTCTACGAAAATTTTGATTTTAATTGTATAGGCATTGCAGTTTTCGCTTATTGTGTTTGCACGTAAATATGATTTATTGTGTGTTGAATTGCTATTAACAATTAATTTACAAAATTAAAGCATAATAATTATGTTTTTAATCAATTCAATGTTAAGTGATTAATAAAATTGTGATTAATTAAGGAATAGCCACATCATCTTTGATTGATTAGGATTTTATATTGAGATTTAGAATCACATTTAAAACGTTAGTTATAATTAAACATGCTTGTATAATAAAATCTACCCACATAAATTTTGTTGTGTTTGTGTATTTAATTAGGATAAAATATAAGATTATATCTCTTAATTTACCCGTAGGAATTAAGAAAAGGAACATGATTTGATAGTTTTATCATAAAGTTGTAGTAAGAATCTAATTGAGTAAAACTTTAGCTCACAAACAAGTGTTATGTCACTAGATTTCTCTATTTGAACATGATCTGCATTGGTAAACCATGTAATTTAGTTTGTTAAATTATGTAGTTGTTCAATCAGCAAATTTCTCTGATTTTAAATGTGACATTCTCGAGTTAAGCGGTGATAATTATAAGATCTGGAAGGAAAAAATTATCCTTCGTTTAGGTTGGATGGACATTGACTATGCCATTAGGAAGGATGGACCAGTTGGTATTATTGAAGCCAACACGCTATATGAAGTGGATATTTATGAAAAGTAGGAGAGGTTTAAGTGTTTAACCGTCTCTCCGTTATGTTCATAAAGACCAAAATATCTATTGGTATCCGTGGTTCAATCATGAGAATGTCAAGGACCTTATTAAGCTCATTGATGAGTAGTTTGTCTCATCTGATAAGGCTCGAGCCAGCACTCTGATCATAAAGTTTCCAACCATGAAGCTCACTAAAGTGAGAGGAGTGCGTGATCACATCATGCGTACGAGGGATATGGTGGCTAAACTTAAGGATTTGGAGGTAACAATGTCTGATTCTTTCCTTGTTCGGTACATTTTATGCACTCTTCCTCAACAATATGGTCCTTTCAAGATATTCTATAATACACATAAGGATAAGTGGTCAATGAATGAATTATTGACCATGTGTGTGCAGGAAAAAGGAAAGGTTAATGATGGAGGAAAGTGAGAATTAATTTGACTCTTCAAGGAAAGAAAAAGAAGGAATTTGTTAAGCATAAAGGCAACATTCCTCCTCAGCCAATCATAAATACCACTTCTTTTTGCAGAAGAAACACTTAGACTCTTCCGGCAAAAAGAAGTGGTATTTATGATTGGCTGAGGAGGAATGTTGCCTTTTTTCCGAAAAAATCGCGAATTTTTTTTATAAAAAAATCGGAAACTTTTTTCTCAAAAAATGGGGAACTTTTTTTTCCGGCAAAAATTCCGAAACTTTTGTTAGGAAAAAATCGGGAACTTTTTTCCGGAAAAAGCGAGAACTTTTTTTTTTTCGGAAAAAATCAGAAACTGTTTTTCCGTTACAATCGGAAACTTTTTTCCATAAAGGGCAAAATAGTATAACACAATATATCTTAATCTTAATCTTAATATAATAAAACGAGAGTAACTAAAGGTATCTTTAACCCTAACCCTAATATGAATGGTTTAGATTTTAACATGTGAAAAAAAATAAAATCAACGACTACTATGTTGCCACGTCAATTAATGAATGTGACACTTCATCTTAATTTTAATAATGTTAATCCAAATTTTAACCTACTAATCCCTAAAAATTTGAGATAAACATTAAAAAAAGTAAAATAAAATTTAGATCTGTCAATAAAGAAAAACAAGATAAACATTAATAAATAGAAAACTAATAATCAGTTCCTAAAATTAGGTATAAATTTCACTTAATCGGGGTTTACAAATACAAACACCCTCAAAGTATTTTTCTCTCATTATGTTTTTTGTTTATAATTTATATATTTGTTTTCATATAGTTTATTTTTGTTGCTATATTTTTCCGGTTTGTAGGATACTAATTTTGATTTGAGTTTGTTGAATTTCAATGAGTTAATTTTTCTTCACCTAACCATTCTATAATTATGTTTTGCAAATTTTATGCATTTGAATCACTTTAATGTATTCTTATATTATTTTGCAGGTTCACAAAGTTATTGATAAAAGCTATATCATTATTAAAGATATACAACTAACAAAGATTTTTTTATATGTAACTGTTTATATAGGCAAACACTCTCAAAGTATCTTTATCTCACTATGTTTTTTGTTTATAATTTATATATTTGTTTTCATATATTTTGTTTATATCACTATATTTTACCGGTTATCAGTATATTAAGTTTGATTTGATTTGAGTTTATTCAATTTGAATTAGTTAATTTCTCTTCACCTAGCTTTTCTGTGATTATGTTTTGCAAATTATTTTCATGCATTTGAATTACTTTGATATGTTCTTATATTATGTTGCAGGTTCACAAAGTTATTAATGAAAGTTATACTATTATTAAAAATCTATTTTAAATGTCATAAACAATTAGTTGTCTCGGTCGAAAATGTTATGGTTTTATAACATCCTTTAATTTTTTTTCTTCTTCGGTTTCCATCATTTAATTATGTCCAATTTTACGTGTTTATTATTTACACATTGAAGCAATCAAGACTTTATAAATGTGGTTGACTATTATTCAATACCTTATTAATATTCATATGGATTTGATAGACTATTTTTGTGAACCGAAATGCATACTCAATTGATACACTTCTCATAGTCAATGCCTTATTAATATTTTGTGAGAGTATTAACTTTAATTGATGAGTTTGGACATGTTTGGATCATCAATCTGAGATTCAACTGTAATATTAACAACCTGACTTAAATGCAAGTAGTTACTAACAATATATCTAATTTTATACACAGTAATTATCCTTTTTTTTAATTAATTTTTTAATGATTTGCGTTTCTCAATTTTTATATATTTACCACTAAATAATAACAACTACATAAAATTGGATATGCATGTTTTCAATATAATTTCATTTGTACTGACTACTTTAAGTTTCAATATATTTATATTTTAAATTCTTTTTCTTAATTGAAATCTTAATTATAATAATTTAATTAAATCGTATATCTGACGCTCCAAATAACCTGTGCATCGCACAAGTCAGAGTCTAATTGATTTTAAAAGAAAAAAAAGGGCAAAAGACTAAAATTATCACATAAGTTCTCTCTCATTTCTTGTTGTTTTTCAACTTCAAAACAAAGGGAAGAATTTCCCTTATTACTCCCTTCCCCTCCCCTTCTCTTCCCCTCCTTAACCTTTCCTTTCATTCCCCTCAAAACTCTCAAACTTAGCCTTGGTCCCCAAGACAGTGCAATGTCTATTAAAAAACTGAAGTAAATTGGTCTTGATTTGGGATAGAAATAATGCTTACATCTACCAATTGGCTGAAATCTTTATACTATACTAAAGGGAGATCATGATTCCTCCCCTAAACCCTAATGCATGACATCATCCGTGATGTCATGCAGGTGTCATCCATCCCATTGGCCAATAGATGATACACACATATACCCCTCATACTCCAACTCTTGTGTGCCACATTCCCCAATTGCTTATTGACACGTGTATTTGTTTAGCCTAAACACATTGACACATATGTGTATTTGCATGCAATTCTATTGGACCTTTACTTTCAACCAATTGAAGAAAAAAAGGAACAGAAGAAAGAACAAGACCCTTTCTCTTTCTCTCTCTGTTGCTGTTTCTCAATCCTCTTTCTCTCTCACTCTCACGCTCCTCACTTCTCTTCCCCTTACTCTTTCTCTCTCTCATGTTCCATCTCTCTCACACTGCTTCTCTTTCTCTCTCTCTCTCTCTCTCTCTCTCTCTCTCTCTCTCTCTCTCTCTCTCTCTCTCTCTCTCTCTCTGTCTCTCGTGTTGCTTAACTCTCTCACGTTGCTTCTCTCTGCCTTGCCATCGCAAAATTGAAGGAAGCAAGAAGATTTCTTCATTGTAAGTGAAAATCTAACCCTTTTGAAGATTTTTGTCTACACCAATTTGTAGTTTATGTGATGAAATCTATGAAAAAGTGAAAAAGATTTGTTTTTTGGTTTTGGGGTTTCTGAAAAATTGATTCTTGAATAAACGGGTTTTATGTTAGTAAATTTACTCTATTTCTTCCATTGTTGTTTACAATATTTACTATTGAATTGGGTATCAACAAAATTTTTTTGATATTTTGTTGTTGTGTTTTGTTGTTGATGTCCTGATCCAAATGCATGCACTGTGGATAGTATCAGATTGAAGGAGCTGAGTTTATTGATTCAGTCCTTGATATTGTGAGGTAAGAGGCTGAGTTTTTTTTTTATGATTCAATCTTGAACTGATTTTGTTTTGTGATTTCATCTCATATTTGTAAATGTGTTTATGAATGAATCCAAGTGCATGCACTGTGGACAGTGTCAGATTGAAGGAGCTAAGTTGATTAATCTCGATGGTAATAATAATTTCGCTCTCCATTGTCCACATGTTGGTTTTGATGGTAATTAAGAAAATCTAACCCTTTTGAAGATTTTTGTCTACACCAATTTGTAGTTTATGTGATGAAATCTATGAAAAAGTGAAAAAGATTTGTTTTTTAGTTTTGGGGTTTCTGAAAAATTGATTTTTGATTAAATGGGTTTTGTGTTAGTAAATTTACTCAATTTTTGCCATTGTTGTTTACATTATTTACTATTGAATTGGGTATCAACAAATTTTTTTTGATATTTTGTTGCTGTGTTTTGTTGTTGATGTCGTGATCCAAATGCATGCACTGTGGATAGTATCAGATTGAACGAGCTGAGTTGATTGATTCAGCCCTTGATATTGTGAGGTAAGAGGCCGAGTTTTTTTTTTTTATGATTCAATCTTGAATTGATTTTGTTTTGTGATTTCATCTCATATTTGTAAATGTGTTTATGAATGAATCCAGGTGCATGCACTGTGGACAGTGTCAGATTGAATGAGCTAAGTTGATTAATCTTGATGGTAATAATAATTTCTCTCTCCGTTGTCCACATGTTGGTTCTGATGGTAATTATTTTGTTCTTTTTCTTCTAATTCAATTCTTCTTTTCAATCATGGATACAAAAAAATTGATATTTTTTTTTAGATTTAAATTTTGTTTGTAATTTTAACCTCAATTAGGTTTTGATTTTGTTTATGATGTTGAAGCTTTAATTGGTACCATTTATTGAATTGAAATCTGTTTAGGTTATGATTTGGGGGTATCAGTTTTTTGTTGTTTAAAATATTTTCGGGTAGAAGAACTTAGCTGTCAATTAATGATTTCAATCTAAGATCACTATGTTCATGTTGTTCTATCCAACAACTTGCATAAACGATCATAGTTATTTATTTGTATGTGTTAATACAAATTTTCTTCAATAATGAAATTAGCCAATTGAAAAATGTTACATGGCCTGGTAGAAATGTTTTTGACCCTTCACAAAAATGCTTTATTGATTTTAATTCAGCATGGTCTCAATGATATAGGGCATCTCAGTAGTGAGCTTCTTCGTGCATGGTTGTCAAGACATCAAAATCATAGTGAAGCTATATATGTTGCAAACATTCTTCAATTTCCACTTCATCATGGCTTCTCAAGGTTCATGGACAAAACCATATTCCTAAGTGGTTTAAAGGCCAATAATGAATTGACATGTTTAGAGGAACTTGCTAAAATCAATATCAGCACAGTTAGCTTTATGAATCAGAATGAAATCATTGAAGTTTCCAAGTAAAATGTTATTTTAGCTATTTAATTGTAAGAACCACTGGCGTATAAGATTTGAACTTTGTCCTCTAACGTACATGTTTCTTATATACTAGATGGTGGAGATACTCATAGTTAATTTTTGCACATTTGATCTGATTCCATTGTTCCTTTTATACTCATTTATTTTTGCAGGAACTTCAATTATGGGAAGCAGAAAGCTTTAGTGCGCAGGGAGGGTAATATGGATTTTGGAAAGACCTTTATTTATGGGAAGCCTCAAATTTTGTCCTTAAATCGTTCCAAGATTATTAGTTATTTAATAGTCACATATTTTATATTGTAATTATTCATTATTAGACGACACACCACCACTTCCTTTTGAAAATCTGCAAAATGGGCATAAAATTTGTGATTCTAGGCCTTTTAACCAAAATTTTGGGGTTCTTTTCAGCTGTTTCTAGGTTTTATGCTTTGCAAATTGGATCTTTTTTTCTCACAAAATAAGTCACTATCACTCCACTTTTTTGTTTATACAAGCTTTTGCAGAAAGAGAGACACAATTTTTGAATTTCTGGAATTAGTTTTTATTGTTGAGTTTAAATCATATAGGTTCCATGAAAAAATTGATATGTGGTTTCTCTTTATGCAGGTGTTATGCAATGTCTCTCTAATTAGCTATGTTCCCAAGCTGGGTAAAGTCAAACTTAGATTAGACATTGTTCTAAGTGTAAATAATGTCTTATACCGTTAATTTCAACTATATTGCTTGAATGTTTTATTTTCAAATGAGATGGATATACTGAAGTTTTAATGGCAGGGTGAGTGAGGTGAGAATTGGAAGTGGCATGAACTAGCTGTTTAAGATGAACAGTTAGAAGGGAAGTGTTGTGAGGGAAGAAAAAGTGTAGTAAGATATTGCACTAATGGTAGGGTTTTAAACTTTTGTAGGTGGTAAGTAACTTTATATATTGAAATGGGTTATGATTTGGCTGAATGTTTTAGTTTCAAATGCAAGCTGCCAATGTTTTAATGACAGGATGAGTGACATGTGATATGAGAATCGGAATCGGAAGATCTCCTTAAATCTAAATTTTTACGTTCCTGATTTGTATATCTTTCTTATTGATCGAGGAGATAGATCAATATAGTCTCATGCACATGTATCTCCTCTATGTGGTAATGTATTGGTCTAATATTTTTCAATGTTACCAAGGAATTTGTGTCTGGCGTTGGATTTATAAAGGACTTGGAGAATGAAAAAATGGCTAAGATATGAGCACATGGTAAGTAAAATTGGAGTGATTTTTTGATTAAATGATCTTTCTTAAAAAATCTTTCAATTGTGTGGTAGAATTGGTATAGAAAAATAGCGGGTTGTTGACAGATATTGTATCAAATTTCATAATCTCTAATATATTGTTTTTGATTAAATCTAATTTATGGCATGAATTTTTTTGATCATGCAGGATTTGAGCACACCATGAGTAAAATTGGAGTTCCAGATTCTTTGAGAAACCACAGGTTAAAGACATTGTTCTTGAAGGGATCACATTGATGAACTACGAATGAAGTGGCATATGATGTGATAGAATTGATGTATATGGTAAGTAAAATTTGAGTGACTTTTTTATTAGAGGATCTTTCTTGAAAAATCTTTCAATTGTGAGGTAGAATTGGTATAGAAAAATAGCGGGTTGTTGATAGATGTTGTATCAAATTTCATTGTCTCTAATATATTGTTTTTTATTAAATCTAATTTATGGCATGAATTTTTTTGATCATGCAGGATTTGAGCACAACATGAGTAAAATTGGAGTTCCAGATTCTTTGAGAAACCACGGGTTAAAGACATGGTTCTTGAAGGGATCACATTGATGAACTACGAATGAAGTGGCATATGATGGGATAGAATTGATGTATAGAAAGAATGAGTAAAAATTACTCAGTAGCTATATAAATCTAATTTATGGCATTATAGAAGTTTTCATCTAGGATTGTCCATGAACATATTTATTTCCTTTATGTTGGTGGAATATTTTACTTCTTTCTTAAATAAGCTTTCAATTATGTGGAGAAAGAACGGGTTGTTGATCGAAATTGTATCAAGTTTCATTCTGTATACTATATATTGTTTTCAATTATTGTTAATTATCAAATTGTCTTCCTTTATGTTGATGGAATATTTTTCTACTTCCTTAAATAAGCTTTCAATTACGTGGTAGAATTGATGTACAGAAAGAGCGGGTTGTTGATAGAAATTGTATCACATTTCATTCTATATTGTTTACAATTGTTATTAATTATCAAATTGTCCTTTGGGGGTAATAGTTTGGTTCACTTTTGTATTGTTTTATCTTATTATTTGTATTGTCCTATCCTCCTATTATCAATAATTTTGTTAAAACATATATCTACCATCTTGGGAATTATAGTTTGATATAAACTTTTATGATTGACAGCAACCATGATTGGCAACAACCATGATTGGCATACATATGCCGATCCATCAAACCCGTGCAACGCACGGGCAGCACACTAGTTAGGTATAAATCTAAGTAAGTGATTATCTTAAGAGTTCATAATACTATTGCAGATATAATGATGTTGACGTTGATATTGGCAACCAGCTCTTGACTACTACTATTCTTCGGAGAATGTAATTACAACAATTCACATTTAGATGACATTAATTTTCCCATAGTTTTTGTTGAGGACAATACCATATTTCCATCATTCCTACTATTGATTTATTCTTTAATTGAATAATACTTAGTTGTTATTTTGAACTCTGTAAGTTCTATTATGAAGTAGGAAATCCAAACCAGGCTTACTTTATCTATTATTGTTTTGCTTAGCCGAAGAAGCAATTAAAAATAAAATTATTCTAAACTTGTTCTAGAAGGAATTTACTATCTTTTTAAAAAAAAATCCCCCTCCTTTAACTTTTTTCATTAAATATTTCTCTACATAGCTTTAACTGAAAACATGGACATGCCTTGGTATTAGATTAATATAATTAAAATCAATTTAGGTAAATACAAGTCCAAATACTAGGAACAAAATAGTAATCAATATTCATCGATAAGATAAATTCAAAATACTAGAAACACAAAACTAATCGATTCATTTCAATTCAACCAGATCTCCAATCAAAGATTCAAAAGAACCAAAACAAGAACTTAACAGAAATTCAACGAAATTAATCAACATTTACAACTAACTAAACACAGCTAGGGTAAACAAAACCCTAATTCGGAACCCTAAAATTAACCACCGAAACCGTAAAGAGTCCTTCCTTGCCTCTTCAAAGCATAAACAACATCCATAGCGGTAACGGTTTTCCTCCTAGCGTGCTCAGTATAGGTAACAGCATCACGAATCACGTTCTCGAGAAAGATCTTGAGAACTCCACGAGTTTCTTCATAGATCAAACCACTGATTCTCTTCACACCGCCTCTTCTAGCTAAACGACGAATTGCAGGCTTAGTTATGCCTTGGATGTTATCACGAAGAACCTTCCTGTGCCTCTTTGCACCTCCCTTTCCCAATCCCTTACCTCCTTTTCCACGACCTGACATTTTTGTTGCAGTGAAGAAAATGGATTTTTGTTATAATTATGAACTTTGATGATTTGAAGAAGATTGATTTTGGAATGATGAAAATTGATTACATCAGATCGGTTTATATATGAAGCGTTGAAGATGATTTCGAGTGGGAAGAGCTATTTTGGCCGTTGGATTAGAATTTAATCGACGGATGACAATATCGATCCGCGTCTTTTCCTTTGGTTTTGTGAGCAACCGTTGGTGTTATACGATGGACGGTCTTGATGCTGTTATGTTCGATTAGCTTCTTTGTTGCGGATCGATGACGTGGTAGTATCTTAAAAAACATACTTGAAACTTGAAAGGGGAGCGTGAGTGTCTATGATTTGGATTCAATTTCAATTTTCTTTTACTTTCATCTTGTAGAAATTAAATAATCTACTGTAACAAAAAAAAAAAAAAACTATTTCTTGACTCCAAAACAAGTAGTACAACATACTTACATACACATACTAGTGAAATTAATTATAAGTAAATATTTTTTTTACACAATTAAAAGTAAATATGTTTAATTAGTGATTTGTATTACATGAATTGGTAATTTGAATTACGTGAATTATTTAGAGCAATTCCACAACAATTAAATATATTATAAATATTTAAAAATGTTTAAATAGATTCTGAATAAAAACAATATTAGAAAAAATAAGTCATGCTATGTGAGTATTTAATAAAAAAAATATTGAGCACGAAAGAGAAAAATTATATGTGGTATCATTTAACACTTACAAATCATCTTATTAGAAAAAACATTACAAATCATAATCACTCTATTGTTTGTGTATGGAGCCAATTTTTGATTGGTCAAATTTCATATTTTTATAGATTATTCTCTTTCTTATGTAAATCTTTCTTACTGAATAACAATACTCAAAAGCATAAGATAAATATTTGTCTAGCCTATTTCATGCATAATCATGTATCTCTAACTATTAAGACGTTATTAAATCATAATGGTAATCTATCAATTAATGTGATTAATTTGCTAAATAAATACGAGGTTAAATAAATTTTTTTGTTTTTATAAATATTTCAAAAAAAAAAATTGTGAAATGATGTGTCGCGGTGATAAATTGGGGTATGACAATATGAAACACACGAAGGACATGAACCACTGAGGTACTGACGCCTTCTCGGATTAATGCCTTTATGCTCCAAATACTTCTCCAAACATAGTTTGGATTATGCCCGATATTGGCTACAAGTAAATCACTTTGAGGAAAATATCTAGCTCTCAAAGGCCTCGTAAGTCTATTGTGATAACATAAGCTCTCAAAGGCCACGTTTGTGTATTTGTACTCTGAATTTAGTCGACTGACTTTTTTGTCAGTGTTATCTCTTATTGGAATGTTATCTCTTTCGACCAAAAAGAAGATTGGAACATGGTACAAATGCATAGTAACAGGTCACATGCTGCAAATGTTTGGAGTAACAGGTGGTGTGGTCAAGGCCGAGCTGGAAAGTTTAAGTGCAACATTGATGCATCTTTTTCGATCACTCAAAATTGAGTAGGAATTGGAATGCGCATTAGAGACGCTGAAGGTAATTTTGTGCAAGCAAAAACCGAGTGATTCTCACCAATATGTTCGGTTGAAGAAGGTGAAGCGATAAGTCTTCTTATTGCACTACGGTGGATGAATGATCTTCAAATTGAGAATATTGATTTTAAACTTGACTCAAAAAAAATGGTTGATCAATTTCACCAAAATAATAACAATGTCTCTGAGTTTTGTGCTATTATTAACGAGTGTAGACAGTTGTTTTTTTTCTGTTCGTTTTAATCAAAGAAAAGAAAAGGCGGCCAATGAGGTTGCTCATGCTTTAGCAAAAGCGACCACGTTCTTAACTAGTGTCCATCTTTTTATTGATATCTCAACATGTATTCAACACCTTATTATAAATGAAATGGCATAAACAATTTATTGTCAAACAAAAAAAAAAAAACAGGAAGAGAAGGAATGTGAACTATCAATATAAATGAAAGACGGTTAAGGATTGTGGAAATATTCCTTTTTTTTTTAAAATAATCAAAGAAAACTATAATTCAGGTCTATAACAGATCATAATTCACAATGCCGAGAGTACATCTGTGAAGACAAGAAGAAAAAGACCATGATAAAATAAAGGAGGCAAGGGTAA
Source organism: Trifolium repens (assembly GCA_030408175.1). Classification (NCBI taxonomy): domain Eukaryota; kingdom Viridiplantae; phylum Streptophyta; class Magnoliopsida; order Fabales; family Fabaceae; genus Trifolium; species Trifolium repens. Next base: position 49,025,410 of record CP125848.1, read on the forward strand.
ATGGGAGAAATATTTCACATATACAATCCTTCTGGCACCCCTTCTTTCTTCTTAAACATGACTTTATCTTTTGCCTTCTTAAAGTCAGGATGTGTCACCTGAAAAAAAGAGAGAAATATTACAAAGTAAGAGTCAAAATTACATTCTAACATACCTATAAAATCAACAAGTTGCAAAGTAATAGAAAAATTGCCAATAAACTAGCACAAAACCTCGACCTGTAAATTGGGAATACTTCAAAATAGAATACAATGTCAATTTGGTCAAAATCAAATGCTCAAGTAAGGATTACGGTGCTCGCAAGTGGAAGAAAACTTGAGAAAATAATGTGTTAGATCTAGACCCATAAAAATTTAAAAGGAGAGAATTTTGTGATTTAAAATAAATGGAGAAAAGTTACTTTAAGGGTTGAGATTAAAGACTTGAGAAAACTTCATAGTATTTTATTTTGAGAGGATCCTTCTCCGCTCAAGTGATGCAAAGCAAAGGGATATAAATGTCGGAACACCCAGGTCATTAATAATCAAAGATTTTATTAATGACCAATGACAATGTCAAACAAACACAACACACACAAAATAAAACCAAACAAAAGAGTGAGTAACAGATCACAAGTAGATCAAAGGAAAGACATTATGAGAAGTATTTGCAGTACTTGCATGAAAACTAAAATGAGAACATCAGAAACACAGTTTGTAAGCAAGAAAAAAATGGGTTGGAGGGCTAGGCAGAAAACTCATGCTGGGCTAACAGATACCAAGTTTGGGCAGAACTATGCCAGCAAGCAGTGTGTTGTACCTTAAGGGGTTGCATCAAAACAAAAAAGGAAAATGGATCTTTACATGAAGCATACAAACAGTACCCCAGACAAGGGTTTTTGAAGTATTTATTCTCTTCTGATGAAAAAGGGACGAATCTTGAAATAACCGAAAACAAACTGCACAACCCAGGGAAAAGCGGCGTGACATGGGCTTTCGGCCGTAGTTCACAGTTTGGCTGTGATTTTCTGTGCAATCGTAGGTGCAACATCTGTAACATCTTGCAATGGAAGTTATAACTTATATGTGACGGCCGCAGGTTGGGACACTGCAACAGCAGAGCTATTAATAACTCTTAAATTTTTTGGGTTGAACCTAATTCAGTCCTACAAAACCGGCTTATAGGTTGAAAAGGTTTGGTATTATACACCCTGAGATATACCAATCTGTGCTATATTTTATTATTTTATGATTTTAGTATAATATATGAATTTGGGCCATAAAATGAGCTCCTCATGAATCAGTACTACTAACTTCATAACTCCAAATAACAACAAAGTAACAACAAATATTTCCAGAGAATCAGTGTTTTGGGCAAAAATAGTAGAAAAGATATAGAAGTAACTTCTAACCTTCATTCGACGTTCTCGTAAAGCAAGTAAGCCAGCTTCGGTACATATTGCTTTTATATCAGCTCCAGAGAACTCATCCTTAGTCATAACAAATTCTTCTAAATTGACATCATCAGCTAATGTCATCCTTGATGTGTGTATCTAAATTTCAAAAGAACGAGAGCTTTTAATCATACAATACAAATAAGCAGAATTTGCACATAAAATATCGCAATACTAGTATCAGTTAAGGCAGAAACCAGTGTGTTTTTTCAAACAGTAGGAATGCCTACCTGGAAAATACGTCTCCTTGTTTTGATATCAGGGAGAGGAAATTCAATCTTCCTGTCTATTCGACCAGGTCGCAGCAAAGCTGGATCGAGGCTTTCAATTCTGTTGGTTGCGAGAATAACTTTTACATCTCCTCTAGAATCAAAACCATCTAACTGGTTCAGCAACTCCAACATTGTCCTTTGAATTTCACGCTCCCCACCTGAGTGAGCATCATACCTGAATGATGTGCACGAAAAGTATAATAAGACATGACATAAATGAAACACTGCTCTACTAGTCCCACAACCCCTCTGCCTACCACATTCAAGAAAGGGCAAATTCTTACAGCCTAATGACTCCTAAAGTTGATAGTTGATACTCAAAGTAAACATACCTTTTTGTTCCAACAGCATCAATTTCATCAATGAAGACAATAGAAGGAGAAAGATCATCGGCAACTCGGAAAAGTTCCCTCACAAGTTTTGGACCATCTCCCAAGTATTTTTGTATCAATTCACTACCGACAACACGTAAAAATGTTGCTGATGTTGAGTTGGCCACGGCCTGACAGCAAATAAAGCTTTGTATTTAGATCAAACTGATAGTGCAGAGTATACAATATATAAAATAAAATACAATACTGATAACTAGAAGTTACAATTAGACATGGGTTAATTGATGCATACCATCACTGCACATATGTCAAAGCAAACTTCTAGGAAAGATCATGTACTATACAACAATCATGAATCATCTAACAGGGAAAAACAAACCCTTGTTTGGTCACATGCTATTTCGAAATGCAGAATGTTTTAACTTGGTTTAAAGTTTATTAAATGGTATTAATAAACAGTTTAATGAGAATACATATACGAAATAAGCACTGCTAAAACATGCGAGGTCCCCCCAAAAGAGGACAAAACCACTTTGTAACATGTATCGCATCTCCAACAACAATATAACAGTAGCCACAATTAACTGTGCCAGCATCAAAACCAATTTAAATGGCATATTAAAGAATTAAAGAATTTAAAACAAGGTAAACTTGATACAAAGACACACTTACATTAAAAAAGAATTTCACACTCCTAGTCATTCATTTAAACAGAAAAATGAATTGTTAAAGATTAAAATTCTATTCAAACAGCCCTGTGATAAACACACAAAAACACACACCTTTGCAAGCAATGTCTTCCCGGTTCCAGGTTCTCCATATAAAATGACTCCCTTTGGAGGCTTGATACCAATATCTTCGTACAGTTCAGGATGTGTCAGGGGAAGCTCGACTGCTTCTTTGATTTCCTGTATTTGGGCATCTAAACCACCAATGTCAGCATATGATTCTAAAGGAGCCTTCTCGACCTTCATGACAGAGACCATTGGATCAACTTCATCTTGAAGAAGCCCAACAACAGTAAGAACCTGGTAAAGAGCCATGCATTATAATACGTAATTATTCCTTTGTGCATTACACCATAATAAAAACATGTGATCTCAAATCACAATTTTGACTACCCTAGTCACAACTCTTAACCAATTAACATCGCATTGTTCAAAACATTTAAAACCCAATGAGATGTGTATCATTTAGAACTTTTTAATACCAAACAAAAGTATCATTTAAAACTTGATACAATATAAACTTTCATATTAATATTTATATTTAACCTTATAGAGGGATTGCGGGTGTTTTTAACTAATAACCTTCACCCTGCTGAGAAAATCTTTCAGCATGACGAGGTAGTATTGTGTCAATTAAGAGATGCACAGCCATTGATAATGACAAACTAATAAATGCTATTGAAAATCCTAAATGAGATAGTACATTATGGTTTACCACATAACATCCAGATATTCATTTCTCCAAGCTATCAATCCAGAACTATCTTATCTTTATCTCACTTAAGATATTGATTATATTAACCATGAACAAGAGACATGTCTCAAAAATCTGAACTATCATTATCAGAAAAAAGCACACATTTTTAAAATCCCTATAACCTCTCACAAAAAGCATAGTATACTCATTGACAATTTTATACAATGTTGTTGACATAACAAAAAATTGTTACATGTGTTAAGTTTTCATAATACAATAGAGTTAAAATTGAAAACCTAGTGTATGTATCATGACTCTTGAGTTGACTAACACAAAATAACTTGCAATCAAAATTTTATTCAAAAAACACCAACATAGTGTGGCACAAGTGGTAGATACTTGAGCCCCTTGACCATTTGGTCAAGGATAAGATCCCCGGCTGGTGCGTATGGAAAAACATTTGTTGGGAGAGGTCAACCCCTTAAATGGATCCCAGTAACCAAGAGGGGATTAGTCCTCGCAGTTGCATGCGAACGATACCTTTGATTTACTTATTCAGAAAAGCGATTTACCCTAAATACAACTAAAAGTCTAAAACCAAACATGCATACAGACAATTCTTGTACCATGAGATTTCCTAATCAAATTTCCAACTATACGTTTCCTCACTTGACCTAGGGTAAACAAATTCAATTTATAGTACTATATCCTAAACCCTAAACCTAAAATTAATCATAAACTTCAACAGTAAGAATAATATAATCAGCATAATAATCAAAACCATACCTTATTATGCATCAAAATAGCACATCCAGGTTCCAACTGATCCTTATCAACAAAAGAAGAAATTCCAACATAATATTCAGGACCAACAGAACTCGAAACAATAGCATGATTCTCATCAATAAGTTCTTCAAGATTTCCAACACTCATAGGAGAACCTCTAAGATCATCAACCTTAGATCTATCTTCTTCAGCTTTTTCTTCCTGAGGTTTAAGCCGTTCCTGATTCGCTACAAACTCTTCTTCCATTAACAAATAGTCTTTGATTCGTTCAAGTTTCAATAATCTCAGTTTGCACTTTGACAATGGAGTTACCGTCGGTAACCGTGACGCCGCCTCTGAACCCTTTTGTTTTCGCTGTTTGCGTCCGACGCGTGCTGGTGGTGCTGCTGGTTCGAATTTCTTGTCTTTTTTGTCGTTTCCGTCTGGTTTCCGGTCGCCCGGTGAACCTTGCCGGTTCAAACCGCCTGGTGTTCCTTGACCCATGGTTTTTTTTCTTCTTTTCTTTGTGAAAACTGAAAATCAAAGCGAAGTGTTTTGAAGAGAGTGAGTGAGAAAGATAATTTTATATTAGGACAATGCGTTCTACTTGGCTTTATGAACAAGTAAGTTAAATTAAATAAATAAATTTAAAAACATGAATGATGCGTCCTTTAGCTACTTACTTTTTTTAATTGGGCCTGTAAATTATTTTATATCAAAAGTTACTTGTTTTGCTAATCACACCCTTGTGTTTATTGCTTGTTATAATAAAAGGGAGTCCAACTAAGAATTACCTTCTTTTTTTTTCTTCTTTTTATATCAAAAGTTACTTTTTTAGTAGATAAGTGATTAAACTCACTCAAGTGTAAAGAAGTGGATATTCTCCACTCCAACAATATATTTGATAGCTATCAACTGAACTATATCATCTTAACAATCAAACTATTTTATGTTAATTTATAAGTTCTCACTATCAAAAATTGTGTTTTTATAAACTATTTATCATAAACTACCTCGAGAAACTTATAATACTACATAAAAAATTATTTATTTACATAAGTTGTTTTGCATAAACTCAAAAATAAGATAATTCAAAGATGCCCTTGAACCAATTTTTTTTTATTGAACATTCTTTGCCAATAGCATTTTCCTTTATATAAATAAATTTATCATATATTATAAATAGCAATGTTGTGTCCACTATAAATGTTATTTTTAAGAGAATTGGATTTGCTATTTAAAAAGGGATTGCGGCGCAATTTGTCGCATGTTTACCTCTCAATCATATGTAATTATTCTATATTTATTAATAATATAGATTGAGGATAAAAAATATAAATTAGTACTTTACAAAATGTCCCCATGAATATAGTTGAGTTGGTAATAATATTGCTTGCAGTACACGGATACCAAAGTTTGAACACTACAAATTTCGTAATACATGACCACGTTTTTCTAATATTTTACGGGCATCAATCAACTATGGATTTTGGTTTTAATAAAAATGGGCTGATGTTATTGTGATCCATTTGATATTGTTTATGCCCGATAATTGTGATTAGTAATAATGAGTTTTGGACACTAATTCTGATTTATGTAGAAACGAAGTGTAGACTCAACCTCTAGTGTACGTGATAGGTGGTACACTGATACTTAAGGTTGTTATCTTATAAATAGATAGACTAGGTCTCCTTTTGCTGTCACTGTGAATGAACGCTCTCGTTTGTGATTTGCTCCATTAAGAACCTCAAATCTTGGAGCATATGATCAGGTAGAGGAAGATCTAGTCTAACATATCGATGTTTTCGATATTGGTGCTTTTGGTAACGATTGTTATTGATTATGATTCTCTTATCATAAAGTAAGTGTGTTCTAATATCATATAACATACCGATCTCTAAATTTTAATTCTTACAACATACACATTGTACAATTCGGGTTCCCAAAAAAAATAGTAGCAAAAATAGGAAATTTGAGATTAGGATAATAAAGATCCGATATTTTTTAACTAAGGCAATCCTCCACGCATAATTGAGATTAATTCCCTCGAAATGTCTGATAGCCATCTAAATGGATGATTTTTTCAACAAATATTTTTCCATATACACTAACCAGATATCGAACACAAGAGCAAATAACTAAGAGCTCAAGGCCAAAATTGATACCAGCACGTATTGTTATTTAGAGAAATTCTAATATAGGCACAAACATAAATGACAAGTGGTAGGCATATTCACACAAATAAATAAAAATTAAATAGAAAAGAATAAAATAATATTGATTGATGTGACTATATTACTTTTGTTTTAAATTTTTAGTTTTGTGTGTGTGTCCAAATATAAATTATTTGGGGTTGTGCCTATGGAAGTATAGTATTGCTGTTAACACCTCTCCTTAGTCCTTACTATACTTCAATTATATCATTCAATTGGCGTGCAATGCGACTACAATGCAAGTTGCCTTTCTGTATGCGTTGTCGGCAGTGACAGTCACAGACAGATAGTAGTAAATATAACACGGAGGCTGTTGCTGCATCTGCTGCAGTACGTATAGATTAGTTACCGTACTTGGGCCACCAAGTTTACTCTCCATTTACTACTTCACCAAACTTAATTTCTCTTGCACAATTTACCTATCAAAACTCGTTCTATTTACATAAGATTCTTGTTCTTGTAAAAAATTGGAAAGTTATTAGTTTGATTTTCAAACATGTACAAAGTACTTATGTCATCAGATCAGTAATAGCAGTATTTGTTTTTGTCGTTTACTAACATGTACTACAAAGTATGCTCCGGCTTTACTGTAAAAGAAGTTATCATTATGTAAAAAGACCCTTTACCTGTCATAAAATTTCGACCCTTTACTTACTACTCATTTTCAAGTACAATTATTTAGGTGCACTGAATAAATTTGTGTATCTTTGGTTCCACTTATGAAGCAATCAGAATTAATTATGGACGTGTAGAATTGATTCTGACTTGTTTGGTTTTTTAAAAGTAGAATTGATTCTGCCTCCAGAATTGATTCTACTTGAAGCTAGAAATCGTAGCTTCTGATTCTAGAATTGATTTTTACACACATAATTTTTCTCAACTCACTTTTACATGAATATATCCAAACATAAACCACTTTTGGCCAGAATCAATTTTACAGAATCAATTCTATCAAAATCAATTCTCGTCACCGCAGAACCAAACATAAATGTATGATTAGTAAATCACCAAAGAAAAAAGATAGATATATAAAAAATATATTATGTTGGAAAGTAAGAAGATGTTTTGATATTTTTGATAATTTGTATGTCGATAAAAAGTTATCTCGTGCTTTAATGAGTAATAGAAGTTCTTATTTTTTATCCGATCTTTGGTGAACTATTTTGTCCAGTTTTATGACCAATTTCTAAATCTAATATATAGATTATTTCAATTTTTGCTATTAATTTTTTATGCATAAAAAAAAAAGCGAAGGAGATGAATCATTGTTTTCATAAATAATGATTAAAATTAATTCATTCTCCTCTATTTGAAGTATGTTTTGATAATCTTCATTTTATAGTGCAATAAAAAAAAAGTCTCCTTTAGTGGTAAGGAGCTCCTTTCAAGGACGTGTCCGGGAAATACCGGATTCGATTCCTAGGGGGAACACCGTTTGGCCAATGCGCATGCCTTTACGCATGAGCCAGATTAGTCGTCCAACTTTAGTGGGCCGAAATTGGTGCGAAAGCAGAAAATAAAATAAAATAAATCTTGCCTAATCAATTATGATCGATCAATTTTAACCATTAATTAATATTCAGGCAGTTATACTTTTTTTTTTCAAGCCATTGTATTTTTTGTGTGTGGATTATAAGTTTTTTAGTGTTTATAAAATGATTAAATTTTGTTTTCGGTCCTTATTAAAAAAATGACATGTTTTAGTCTCTTCAAAATTTTTAGTTATGCGATTCTAATCCTTGTTAATTTTAAAAATTGTTTAATTATCCTTAAACTTTTAATTGTTGAATAACGCTTTTTTCATGCATGTTTCGAATTAGGGGTGTACGTGGGCCGGATTGGGTTGGGTTTGGCCAAAACCAAAACCCGAACCACATAAGGTATTGTGGATTGGGTCTAGAAAAATAACCACCCGTTATAACATTGGGCCGGGTTGGGTAAACCCACTAATTTCCGGGTTGGATTGGGTTGGGTAGTGGGTTACCCAAACTATTTTTCTATTTTTTTATATTAAAAATATAAATATCGAATCATCATATTTTTTCATAAAAATAACTCAACAATTGTAATTTTTTGAAAAATAGTGTTACTTTTTTCACTATAAAAAATAATCACCTAATTTTTATGTATACCCACTAATTTATGGGTTGGATAGTGTGTTATCCAATTGATTTTCTTTCATTTTTAATAATATCAAATGACTAAACGAAGAATCATCGTATGATTCATATTTGTTTATAAAAATTATTCAATATTTTTATTTTTAAATAGTGCAATGAATTATCATATTTGTTTATAAAAATTATTCAATCTTTTTATTTTCTTAAAAAATAGTATAACTTATTTTCAATATAAAAATATTTATTGATGAAAGGCAAAATCTTTAGTAATTTCATAAAAATATTTGAAAAAACATAACACTAGTGGGTTGGTGGGTTTTGTGGGTTGGGTCCGGTTTTACCCGAAATCCAAATTTTTTTATGGGTTTTTCATTTTTGAAATCCATACCCACCCACTTGCCCGACCCAACCCACTTTTTTGGGTTGGATTGAGTGGGTTTTACCGGATCGAGTGGGTTTGTCCAATCCATGTACACCCCTATTTCGAATACTATAAATAATTTCTTTACAAAGCTGTATAAAAGTTTAATTAAAAATCAAATTTTAAGTTTTTTTAATAAGATATATTGCATATGTCCTCTATTTTTCATAGGATATATTCCATATATGTTCTCTATTTTTTTTTTCTCGAAATTTTCAACACCACCGTTGATTATGACTAATCTCCGTCGGAGAACTTATGAAACATATAATTAGAGCTGTACCCAGCTCGGGCCCATAGGGCCAAGACATCTACTGGGCTTAAGTGGGCCGGTCCATAAGGCCTAAAGCCCGACCCGCTTAGCCCAACCCAATAAACAAGGGCCAACATGGTCCGATGGGCCGGTCCGACAAATTTTTTCATATTTTTTTTTATAAAAAATTAACAACTTTTTTGTAAAAAAAAATTCAATGGCAATAAAAATACATATGCATCGCACACAAATTAATATCCATAAAAAAAGTGAGTGTCATGATTTCATGAAATAATAAATACTTCAAAATATCCATGCAAAAGTCGAGAGATCTGTGGATGATGATTCATAAAGTGCATCTTCAAAGCTAATAAATTTCAAGATTACATCACACACTAAACTTTTAACATAACCATTCAAAATACATAAATTAAATTATAAATTATAAAAAAACGTAAATTATAAATTAGGTAACTTCTCGGCCTAAGTCTCTTCTTCATCTTGACCACTTGATTTTTCATACAATTGTATCTCCTCTACTTCGGGTATATCTGCAATTCATAATACACGATAATTTGATAAGTCATCAACTAAAAAGCAAATTCAAATTGCAAATAAAACAAAAGGATTATTAATTAAACTTACCAGAAGGTCTGATTTCTTTAAAATCATGCTACCAATTACGTGTACAAATGAGAGCTTGCACAGTTTTTGGGAGTAAGCAATTCCTATACTTATTTAAGATACGACCTCCGATACTAAAAGAAGATTCAAAAGCCACTGTTGTGATTGGAATGCTTAAAATGTCACACGCCATTATTGCAAGTTGAGGAAATCGAACACTATTTAACTTCCAATATTGAAGAATATCCACATCATCATCCGGAAAACATTTTTCATCCAAGTATATTTCAAGCTCAGACTTACCATCATTTGAGAATTGTTGTATCTTTTCTTGACGGTATTCCTAGAATTCGACATACAAAAACTATTTAAATTAAGCTTGAATAGAATATAATCAGCCCCATTCACGCAAACAAATAAATGCAAGCCGTACTAAGAGGGAAACACAACAATTATTTGACAGCAACAATAGAAATAAGTATAACAGTGGAATTAACAAATCTCATCTTTTTCCTTAAAAAAAAAAACAAATCTCATCTTTTGTTACTTATTTTATCTAAAGATTTTATGCTAACTACAATTCCTTATTTTTAGATATATTTTTTTTAATTCTTTAAGGGGCCGGCCCAAAAACTCGCGGGCCCAGTCCATGATGGCCCATTAAAAAAATAGGCCTGGTGGCCCAGCCCAATAATATTTTTTGGGAAGCTCGACCCGGCCCGTATAAAACTATAGGGCTACTGGGCCGGTCCGATAGTCCGGCCCATTTTTACAGCTCTAGATACAATGTGATTCTCCCTTCCCATTCAAACTCTAACCACCTAGATTAACTCCCGTTGTTAGTAATATTGAAAAAGTTAATTTTCTTTTTAATAATGAAATAGTTGAAACTTTGATACAAATGTATATATTGAAAAGAAGAAGAAGAAAAGAAAGACAGTTTGTACCATATTAAGAAAACAAAACATAGAGAAGAAAATTAAACTAATATATTGCTTACATTACTTCAAAAATGAAATATCTAATACTTGACAAATACTGAGCATGTTTTTTCTACTGTAGAATGCTCTCCCAATGCCATCTAACTTCCCTTGGTGACCACGGTTCTTGTGTTATTAATAATAAATATAATAATAATATAATAATTTAATATTTTAACTTATAAATTTTTTGTCTCCATCATTTATTTTTGCGTGTCTTTGAAACCAGTCAATTCGATTTGTGCAGATAACACCTTCCCATTGAATTGATAACACCTTTCCATTGATGATGAACTGACTGCTTCGTAGGCTAGGGCATAGATGGTGGTTTTTCTAGATGTAGATCTTACTGTCCAGATAAACCTTCCCCTCTTGATAGCTATTTCCATGTTCTATTTGTTTTCCATTTCAGCTCAATTTAATTTCAATTTGAGTTTAACGTCCAGATAAACCTTCCCCACCGTCCAGATAAAACCTACCTTTTTCTTTATTTCTACCGCTGTCATAAATTTCCCTCCCATTTCAAGTCAATTTAATTATAATTTTTTTTTTGAATTATTTATTGATATTGATATTATATTATTTTTGATTGTCTATAAATTATGCCTTTCTCGCAGATTGTTCAACACATCTTTGGTTGCATATTTACCAAAAATGGTTTTCAACGATAGTGCTACCTCCAACACCAAATTCGATGCCATTGCTGATATACATCCTGGCAAAGAGAATATTCGCATCAATGTTAGGGTGCTTCGTTTGTGGAAGGTCCCTACTTTCCTGAATCCATCTGAGAATGGTTCAATGGAAATGGTTTTGGTTGATGATCAGGTTATTTAATTGTATCGGATTATTTACTTTTTAATTTTTTTTTTATATTTGTTTTGTCGATTTTAATTTTTATAGGTTATGTAGGGTGGGAAAATTCATGCTTCTGTAAAGAAACAGCTGATTTATATGTTTGAATCGAAGATTGAAGAAGGAAATATATATGATTTGTCCTGTTTTGCTGTTTATCCCCAAAGTGGTTCATATCGCAGTACACTACATCCTTACAAAATTGCATTCCAAATGAAAACAAAGGTTAAATTGTCTGAGGGGTCGTCCATAGATTCTTATGGTTTGAGTTTGACCGATATTTCTGATGTGTGTGCTCATACCCATGATTATGAGTTCTTAGTTGGTAAGATATTATTGTCTACAGTCTTATATTAGTGCATCCGTTGTTTTCTATAATCCACAAAATGCTACTCTTTGTAGATGTAATTGGTTATTTGACTGGTCTATCTGCTGAAAGGGAGTATATTCGTGACGGGAAGATAACTAAGATGGTCGTTGCTGAATTAACAGATCACAGGTGAGTTATTATTTATGTTGTTTGCTAAATATCAATTTGGGATGAAACAAATTTTTTGTGTATTGTAATTGTAATTCATATTTTTTGTTCATTTGAAGTGGCAAGTGTGAAATAGCTTTATTTGGAGATTATGCTGTTGATTTGACAAAGAAGATTGATAAGTCCTCTGGTGGTTTGCCTATTGTTGTTGTACAATTTGCTAAAGTGAAAATATTTAGAGGTAATGTATAATTTTGTGTATATTATATTTTAGTTTGTTTAGATTGAAAAGGTGTAATTTGCCCTATATTGAATTATTGTTGCAGACAAAGCTTCTCTTCAAAATGTTAAGAATACCACTAGGATTTTCGTTAATCCAGATATTGCTGAGGTTGAAACCTTCAAAAACAGGTGACAGATGGTAATTTATAATGATGTATGTTTGTTTGTTATTGTGTTATGTCATCTGACTTATGTTAAAATGCAGTCTTGCTGTTCACGGTTTTGAAGCTGAGACCAGTGTTCTTTTAATTGGTGGACCTCCTAAACCTTCTTTTGAAGAAGAATTTCTTCAGCTGCACCCGAAAATGAATGTTTCACAGCTTGATGGTTTGGATGAAGGTGGTGTGTCTGTTGTTTGTGCTGAGGTGGTTCGTTTTGTTGATGATAGTGACTGGTGGTATCCTGCTTGCAAGTGTCATAGGAGTGTTGTGGCTGACTCTGGATCATATTTTTGTAGCTCATGCGATAGGCATGTTTTTCAAGTTGTTCCAAGGTAGTTAATGGTACAGCTAACATTTTGGTCTGCCTTTAATTTAAAGTGATATTATTCTATCTGATCATTTTTTTGTGTTATAGGTTTCGTGTGAAAGTTGAGGTTACTGATGGTACTTCTTTTGCCATCTTTTTAATCTTTGATTCGGAGATGGCTTACATAATGGAGAAATCATGTGCCTATTTTGTTGCTCAATCTAAGGTGGATTATTGTTTTTTGTCTTTCCTCATCATTGTATCCACTTCATTGAATGTTCTAATTTTCTATTATGGTCCAGGTCTGCAATGGTGTTTCGCACCCAAATGAGTTTGATGGAATTGTTGGAAAGAAGATGCTGTTTTGTGTTCAGAAATCTCCTCGACTTGGACTTGCTATATCTTCGTACAGGGTTAAAAGAATATGTATGGATGCTGTTTTAATTGATAAATTTTGTACTCAAGATTCATGTTCTAAATCTTCCGAGGTAGATTCTATTAAATAGATTTTATATTCCTTTGTTTTCTTAAATTTTATCTTATTCTGTGATTGATAATCCAACTGCTATTAGGCAATCGGAGGTGTTGTTGATTTGGATTCTGATGGAGTTGGTGATGAAACTGATGTTGTTCTTGACTCAAAGTCTCTGGAGTTCCTAGACAATGTAATTGTTACGCCTGTTGAAGCTTGTGATAGATCTATTGTGGAAGATGAGGCTGAAGGCTCTTTAAAGGCCATTGAAGTCCGCGACAATGCAGTTCTTGCACCCCTTGAGGTTCCCCATAATTTACTTGGAGAAGATGATGCTGAAGGTTCTACTAAGAGGAATTTGTCCAAGTCATGTAGTTCTGCTCCCAAACGTCAATCAAACAAGCGTCTCAAACCTGTTAAGACTGAGAAAGAGTGAAGATTCAGATGTTTTTGCAAGCAACAGCCACTTAATGTGCATTCCAATTATGTTGGTTTTATGTTATTTGTATCATGTGTTTGTCTACTTTTTTTATTTTATAAATAAATCATGTTCCAGGTGATTATGTTGCAAGTTGTTCTTTAGTATCTTATTGTATTACTTATCTAATCTAATACTTATCTAATTATCTATTATCTAATATCCAATTGTCTATTGTAATATATATTTTATATTTTATAATGCCTAATAAAAGTGGCCTTTTCTATATTGTATGCTTTGGGTTTCTTGCTAATCATGTTCATAGTTTGTATTTTTTTTTTTTTTTAAGTTTCTATGTATTATTGATGGTCTACTCTCATAGATATAATAATATTGTCATGATAATTCTTCCACATCCTTAAACATGATACATTTATATAATAACTATGGATTTTTTTACATTAGAGTAATTAATTGAAACTTTGTTCTTCTAGGCTTCATTTTTTTTAATTCTTATTAATTTGCTATTTATTTGGATTATTTGGGCTTATTTGTTTCATTCATTGTTATAAGCATATAGTGCATGTAATAAATTTTTTTGTTACATTTATTTTGTTAATTGTTTTTTATGAGCATACCTATATATTAACGCCTAATATGATAAATATTTATGGGTTTTCATTTCATAAGTTTTAAAATGAATTCTTCTCCCTTTGTTTTCTTTGCAAGAATTTTGTTAAAATTGGTAATTTTAAGTCCTTTTATATTCCATTAAACACCTGTTTCTAATTTATGTAATTTAATTTTAGTTTAACATTTTCTCAATTAAAGTTTTTTTGTAATTAGTTTTGTTATGCAAATTATTTTTAATTTAATATACGTTTGATACTTTATTTTTCCTCATTTTTTTATATAGAGTAATTAGTTTTTATCCCTAATATATTTATAACATATGTGTTAGATTATTTATTTAATATTTATTATATAGCTAAAAGTTGTCTCACTAATTATTTTTGTCTAAAAAATTTTTTTGAAATTTAATTGAAATTTAATATAAACCACAATTCCGTCCAACTAAAATTATTATTGAAATTGCGTTATTTAAATTCATTAAATGGTTGGTGTATTTGAAATATAATTCACACTATATACAGTTATTATTAAATAATGTTATAATTCCACTTTTGGATATATTTGTTACAATGATTCCTACTATTTGGTTGTATTATTCGTATAGTTCACAAGAATTTCATCTCATTGTTAAAGCATATCATTTTTAAATGTTTCAATTTTAATTTTTTAATTTATTTAGTTGGGACCACGGTTGTGTAACAGACAAAAAAGACATTTTCCAGAACTTTTTAGATTACCCTAAATGTACATAAGACAAATACATTTATTAACAAAGTCTTATAACTTTCTAACTTTACCAAAGTTTAGTGACGGAATCCTTATCAAAGAATACCCATATATATATCCTTTTTGTTCTTTCTCCCACCTGCGCCGGTATTTGTCCAATCTGTAATCGTTCTATCTTACCATGGCTTCTTCTTCCACCAGGTTTCTGATTCTCTGACTTATGATCTCTTTATTTTTCTATTTTGGTTGTTTTATTGTGCAACTTCTTTAATAAATGCCATGCAATAAACTGTATCTGGGTGAAGTACCTCCTTTTTAGATCTGGGTGAAGTACCTCCTTTTTTTTAAATTCTATCGTAATAATAGGTTCTGTAGTTGTGTTTTGTGATTTCTAATATGTGGGTTTCTGTTTGTTTGAAGCTAAATATCTTGCAATATTTAGTGAGTTTTAAGTTTTTAAAAATGTAGGGTACTGTTTATATTTTTATTTAAAAATTAAGCTTATTTCTGGGTATTACTGTAAACAAATTTATCGATTTTAGATGATGTTTCTCATAGGCAAATTTAGCTATTAGCTTTTGTAAATTAATAAATTTTAATGAAACTTATTAATTTGATTTTCCTAAAAGCATTTGTTTTGTCATGGTAGAAATCCTCCTGGAAACAATGATGCGCCACCGTTTGAAACAGTTGTTGACCCAAAAGAGGTTAATTTATTGTTTTATATTACGATTTATTTATCATATTCAATTTTGTTCCATCCACCGTTAATAACATTTTTTGTCAAATTGTAGAAGTTGATTTCTGTGCCCTACTCTTTTGTTGATGTTTGGAAAACTATCAAGCGGACTAATTGTACTGTAAAGATATCATCCGGTGGAAAATCAATGAGTGCTTGCTTCTGTGTCTCTGATGAAGCATTTATATTCTATGCTGATAAGGTTGCTGAATTTTTTGGGTTTACTGAGCCCACTAAAGTTGTGATGAATTACGTCATTGATCAGAATACTTTTTTCATGGAGCCCCTTTGTGATCCTGGGACTGAAGAATCATGTAATGAAAATGAAACTATCTCCCTCAATTCAAATGACGATGAGGCTCAGAATGGATATGATGAAGTTGAAGATCATGATGATGAGTCTCATAATCAGCAAATGATTGTGGTATGCCAACAGTTATATTTTTAATTGCTTAACTTAATATTGTGTTTAGACATTACCACTCACTTTTATTATAAATTGAATATGAATATACCTTATTGGAATCTTTTTACTTGCCTGCATAAATTGAAGTACAATGAGGAGATAAATGCTGATTACGAGACTTTTCACACTGTTACTTGGTCTAAGACTGTTACTGAAGCCATGGTTGCCTCGAGGAGCAGGCAATCTCTGGTATTCTTTTTGAAACTGATTTTTAGTTATATTGGTTATTTTTATAGTGTATATACTCTTCTATGTTTTTCTGCACATTTTGTTCTCTATTTTTAGGATGTAATTTAATGTCATTTTTTTTTCAGCATTTTTATAAATTTATTTCAAGAAGATTTCTTCAGAATCAATATAAAATGCTATTGAAGTGTGAGGATACTGGGTTTTCGTACATGTGCAAGCTTGAGAGTTCGAAGCAACCCGATGAACATGGCATTTTCTTGAAACGAATCGGTGAAGGTTGGTACATATTTAAGGATCAGCACCATCTTCGCGTTGGTGATAACTTGCGTTTCGAGATGTCATTTTATCCCTATGTCTTAAAAGTTTGGATTGAGCGTAAGAAGTGATTTGGTATATTTTTTTTTATCACCTTATGGATCTCTAATGCAGTGCCACTGGATTATGTAATTTAATACATTAAGTCCGTTGTCTCCCCTCCTATATTTTGGTTTCGATATTGTTGCTTTATGTATGTGGTGAACTTGACTTATATCACAGTATGTGTTTTTTGATATTTATATTATCGCATGTGAATTTATTTTATGTCAATTTGTTTATATTTTTTTTATTTTTTACTTGTGTTTTACTAAGTATGGTGTATTTTAATCTAAATTTGTTCAATTTTTTTTTAATTAATTCAATTTATTGTTCCAATTATTTTGTATTCATCTTATATTGCCATGCTTGGGTTTACTATTTATTTTTGTATGACCATTCTCTTAAATATTTTTTCCATATGTTTTTTGTCCTACTTATATATAAAAGTTTAGTATCTATGTTTGAAGATTATATAGGAATTTCATATTTTTTTATTTGTAAATTGTTTGGTTTATATAGTGTTAAAACGTGTTCTATCCTAATATGTATTTTTTATATTTTTTATATTTCAGTGAATTTATCCATCTTCTAAGATTTTGCCATTTTTCCTTGATGAGAATCTTACTTTTTAAGAATTGTATCAATACTACGCTCCATGTACTTCAATTTTTTTTTGGGTCGTTACTTCAGCTATAATTCATGCATTTTTTAACTTAGAAAATACCTAATTATTTTTTTAAAAAAATGCGATTTATAATATTCATGAATTATTTATTTTATTGCTCAATAACTATATATTAATTTTTGTTAGGCATTTAGCATAATATATATTCTGACCCATGTTTTATTCATATTTTTTTTATATTTGGCTCATTTTATTTGGGTTTTACATTGTTGTAAGCAATATATGTTCAAATTTATACAACATACGGTGGCCATTGTTTTGCGGGGTGTATGGAAGTAATTTCCTGCTGCTTTACTTTCAGCTGGACGGTAACACATCATAGGCCCATGTAATTTTCAATGGCCCATTTTTCTGTCAAATAGTTTTGGTTACAGATTCCCTCCAATCCTGATTTTTCGAAATATTTATCCCCCCTGTTCTCTCTATATATACCCACCCGTAGCATTCTATACTTCATCAAATTTATATTCTAATATTTCTAAAATTAATTTGTTAATATGGATCCTATTGAAAATGATATTTCTAAAAGGGTAATTAACTTTGTTGGCAATTCACCTGTTAAGACACTGCACGAGCTTTTGAATGGTGGCTCAAGTGGTGTTTCAATTGTTCCTGTTTGGTTTGATTCTGTTTTGGAAGGAGTTGATGTATGGTTTACTGATGATGAGTGCAAAGGTCAACCTAGGTAATATAGTTCACTTTTAATCTCTTTTTGTTGATGTTTTTTTTAAATGATCAAATCTTTTTTTTGTTCCATTATTAATCCTCATTGTTTACAAGGTTGAGGATGAAAATCAAAGTGAATCATGGTGATGATGTGGCTGTGTTTGATGTTTATGATGATGATGTTCAGAAGTTAGCTGTGGAGACTTGCCCTATTTTACTAAATTTGGTATGTTCTTCAACTATTGTTAATTTTTTGTGCATTTCTAGGTAATGATGTTAATGTCTATTTTGTAGGGTGAAAGCTGCTCTCTCTACCCTGATGAAATGGAGTGCTATTATGGTGATGCTTTTCTTTGTAGGGTTGAGAAAAGTGAGGTCCAGGAGTTTGAAAATCTACCATGCTTTGTGGTATCTGCTATATGCGGTGATGCTGGCTTCGTTGATATGTTCTTTGAGGAGTATCTACCAGATTTTGATATGTTTGTTAGTGTTCATTTTTTTCTTTTGTTCATCTAATTTTTGTTTGTTCTTTTTCGTCCTAATGAAACTTTTTATCAAATAGGCTGGATTGTCCCCCATACCCTTATCTCGAAAGTTGAGTGAGGTACCAACTTTGCTTCATTCTAGCTGTGGATCAAAGGATCTGATTGATGGAGATTTTCCTCCTCCAATTTCACCCCCTTCTGTTAATGGAAAGCTTCAGGTATGTATTTTGTTCTGTTGTTTTTTAGTTCTGTTTATATTATATTGTAAAATGACTTTTGTTTCTCTTTGTAGGCTCCTTCTCCTGAATCTGATGTTTGTAACATTGAAGATGGAAGTCCTCAAGCAAAAACTAGGAGCTTCAGGCGTCGTGCAAAAACATCTAAGGGTCCTCTATCCACTACGGTCGAGACAATTGTTTATTCCAAGAGGAAGTGTTCCATCAAGAGGAAGCTTATCTTTGATGATTCCGCTGATCATGGTGAATGTCACAAGAAAGTTGCTAAAACCCCTACTGCCTAAGGATCTTGCTGGATCTATGTTTTGGAAGCAGTATAGTTTCTTTTGGGTTGTTTATTGTGATTTTAAGAATCACTTATTATGTATTTGTTTGGTATCTAATCTTAGTTGAATGAACTATTGTATAATTAATTTAGTATCCTATTAGCTATAATCAATGTCTATCACTATGTAATTTTATTTTTAGTTTGATTATCCTTGCATGACTTAGAAGTCATTTTGTATGAATGTTGTGACAATATTATATATTTATATATTTATCAACCAATTAATTTTAGTATAATTATATTAATTTAATTAATGTTTCCATTATTTATTGCATATATATCCACAAATTGTGTTAAACAATTCTACTTATTTAACAACATCTATACGATCTATGTGTCTAATTGTTTTAATTTTTTTTTTTATTTATAATTATATCCATTTTTTAACCATTGTCTACTATTTGATTTTTTATCTATAATTTTTATTTATTGTGATGTTTAGGGTGTTTGTTGAATTTTATTTTATTAACTAATCATCAGTACTTATTATTTCGTAAAAAATAATTGCTTATTAGTAATATATTATTTCCTTGATGTATAATTTATATTTATCATGAATTAAAAAGTAATATGATATTTGGCACCATATTTTTAAGAGGCTAATCTTTTGTAATGTCTAGGGTATTTGTCTTATTTATTGTTATAAACTAGAAGTATACATTTACAAAATTATGAAATCTACGTTTCTTTAGGTGAATTTATTTAAACTTTGAATTATGTCTCATATCACTGCTATAGTCCAAGTGATATTTTATGGTATGTATTTTTAATTTGTTGATTCTTTTGTTTAGTCACTATTGAGTTTGTTTCAATATTTATAGGATTAAAATTGAATTATTTTCATTCAAATAACTATTGTTTCCATTTATTGAATATTCTTTGTTGAAAATAGTCATTTCATTTTTATTTTACATTTTTTGTTACAATTATTTTAAATTTTTTTCCTACCATTTTATCTATAATCATGTCTAGGTTATACATTGTGGTTATTTTGTTATTCTAGATATAGGGTTATTTTTCTAACATATGTTACACTTATTTTTGGTAACATATTTTTTGACGTGATTAGATATTTTTTGATGAAATTTTGTAGTTGAAATAAATGTTATGCTTATGGGTAGTCCCTTCATTTCTATTTTTGCTATGCACTAGACATGAGCCTAGAAAAATATGGTTGAGATATTTAATGATTCACCATTTTAAAAATATTTTAAAGTTATTATTTGTTTTGTTCTTACATCTCTTTTTGTATACACATGACCATATATGCAATATGTTTAGTATTCAACGAAGCTTCTGTTCTGTTTGCATCAGTAAGGTTATGGTTAAACTTTTAGATATCCACTATTTTTGGCTATATTGTGATGTCACGTGGGTGTATGATTACATGTTTAATACAGAATCAAAGTTATTATTTATTCTCACTCTAAGTCTTCTGCTTCTATATCTCAGTCCTGATTATTCTTACAACTTTACTCTAGGTGATAGTCATAGTAACTCTCCAACACTTTTATCTTTGGATGTCGTGCTTGCTTTTTCTTAACTCATCGTCTACCATCATTATAGCCCTCGCTAAACGCTTCTTTTTCCTCTCTAATTCATTTGTTATCTTTCTTCAGGTATGGATTTTATTGTTGAGAACCGTTACCAAGACCTCATTACCGTTGATTCCACTAAAGGTGAAGCAATCTATGAACTTAGGGTTCTTAGAAAATGGAAGTGTGTTGATTTAAGCAAGCCTAGCTTCGTTGGCTGTCTTGATTTGGTTCTCATTGATATTCATGTAAGTTCCTTTCCTTGGATGTAAAGAGTTTTTAAAGAATACATGTTTTAATTTATCGATTTCAACGGTGATGTATGATCTCCACTTTATTTTTCAAATTTATTTGTTATAGGGTATTAAGATTCATGCTACAATTCCAAAAGATCTTGTGCCTACTTTTGATGAAAGGGTTGTTGAGGGTGGAGTGTATCTCATATCATCTGTTGATGTGAGGTTCAACTTCGGGACTCATCTTCCAAGTTATCATAGGTATAAATTTATGTTCACCTCAAATACCATTGTTGATCCATCTACCAACAGTTTCATTCCCGAACATGGTTTTGAGTTGATTGAAGCTGAAGATGTCAAGAAGAAAGGGAGTTCATTTAGGTATTTGGTTGGTAAGTATTTTCAAGCTGCTAGATATGATAATTTCGTGAATAATTTTGGTGGGTTGTAGAAATGATTTATTTACTATTGACGAAAGTATTATTTTTACTAGATGTCATTGGTCTTATTACTTCTACTTTTCACGACAAGGACTTTTTCCTAGATGGAACAGTTTCTCAAAGTGTCACTTTTACCTTACATGATGGAAGGTTTGTGTTTCACTGCTTTTATTTGTGGGTGGGTATAGTTATTAGGTTAATTTTTTAACTTTATTAGGATTTGTTGCAGAAAATCTTTCTTGTGTGAGTTTGCTGGTAAACTTGTGGATGAATTCACTGATTGCTTGAAGCCCCATGTTGATGGTCTACCAATTCTTGTGCTGCAGTTTGTAAAAATTGGAAGATCACAAGGTTTTTGGTATTTTTTAAATTATATACTGATCAAACCTGAATTACAGTTCTGTTTTTGATAACCTAATTTATATTGTAGGTTCTGTTTTGGTGGAAGGGGTTCAAGGGGTTACAAGAATGTTTGCTGATCCAATAGAATCTGTTGCGGTGTGGAATTTCAAGAAAAGGTTGCTATCATTACCACAGTTTTACTTTAATTTTTTAATATGTCATGTTTGCTCTCTGTTGATTATTTGTGTGTATGTAGTTTGGTGAAGTTTCTGTGTGCTAACTTCGACTATAGTGGTCTCTATCGTCCAACCACCCGTGTACCTGTTCCTTACACCATGGAATTTCTTAAAGATCATCCAATTAGGACCATCTCTGAGCTGAAAACCAATCCAGAATTGGGGTACTTCATTGTTAATGCTAGACTAAGTGACATTGTTTCTTTTGATCCTTGGTGGTACCCTATGTGCGACTGTCCTCGAGTTTTTAGGGGTTACATTGGTGATTTTAAGTGTATTAAGTGTAAGGCTGATAAATGGAGTCCTTCACCCAAGTATGTTAGATTTTATTTATCTTTTAAGTTCTATAATTCTTTTATACTTGCATTTTGTGATCCATTTAATATAATTGTTTTTCCCAAATAAAAATTGTAGGGTTAAGCTAACCTTTGAAGTTGATGATGATACTGGATCCGGTTTGTTCCGTGCTTTTGATAATGTGATGATTAGTGTTGCTGCTGTGAAATCATCTTCTAAGGTGGGTAATATTTTTGATAGGGATTTTTTTCCTTATTGTCATTGTACTTAGTTTTGCAATTTTGAATTTTACAGGGAATTGATGCTGATACATTCTACAAGGTTTTTGACGGTGTTCTAGGAAAAAGCCTGATGTTTATTGTAAGGAAGGACCGTCATGAACCCAATTACATTACAGCTACATATGAAATCGTGCGTGTGACTGATAAACCAACAATTATTGAATACTTCAGTGATAGGGGTTTCTCTATTGTTCCCTCAAAGGTTGGGTGGATTTCTATTTACAATTTTACTTATTATTTTCATTATTCTTTGATTTATTCTATTGATGAATTGGTATTTTTATCAGGTTTTCAAAAAGAAAGTGAACAATTCTGAAGAATTGCCTGTTGTAACCAGTACTGGCTATGTGAGTACAACCACTGATGAGCTCATCAACCAATATCTATCAGGAATCAATCCAGGTGATCCTTTCGCAGCTGATGTTGCTTCCTCCTCAGGATCCAAGCGTGCTCGAGATGATTAGATTTATTTTGCTGGAAGTGGTTTGTTTTGTAATGTTTTCTGGTGGTGTATGAAATGTTTAATGGTTATTTCTGTTTTATAACTTAAGTATTGAACTTATTGGAGTGCACTTTTGCTAAACTCCATTTTTAATTAGGTTGGTATCATATTAATGCGTTGTAATTTGTGTTTTGTTTTAAGCTGAATGGATTCTGTAACTATGATATGTTACAGATTTCCTTATCACATTGTATCAACAAATATTATAAACTTATTGCTGCTTTTGTTGTTCTGTTGTGTTATTTTTTTGTGTTGTGCTTATTGTTATATGGTTCACGTCGTTGCATGGTTTTTAATTTGCTTTATTGAAGTGTTTTTTGTTTCCACGATTTACTATTTGTACCCTTAAATTAAAAAGGAATAAGGAATAAAGAATCTAGATTTTATGGACTGGTCCACTTTGTCTTTTGGTCCGGTCCATTTTTGTTTAACTTTTAAATTATATTATATGTACTTTTTCACATGCGCCCACAGTATTTATACTTTTTATGGAAGGCATTGTTTTGATTCAGCTTCTTCTCTATCTCTTATTATACACCTCTATCTCTGTTTGCCATGGATATCAAATTGAGGTAATGTCCAACAAGAAGATTTTATTTAAATTTGTTCATTGGCTGTATTTTAATTATTATCGCATTTTTTCTATCTGTTTTGTGCTTAATTTATTGGATCTATGTTATCTTATTTGAAACTCAAATCTATTGTCAGGAGAAAATTTCCTATCTCATACCAATGGGAAATTGTTGTTTCTACATCCATAGCAAGAGGCGGAAATGTTCTGGTATTGTCAAATATAATTAATTAAATCTTTTTGTATTGAATAATTTTATCTGATTTTATAAATATTTTGCCCTTTTTCTGAATATTTAAATCTGAACTTTCACAGAATTTTCCAAGAGATTATTCAAGAAATTGTTTATTGAAGTCTGATAAAACTCTTTATCTGATTGAATCTACAACTGGGAAGATATTCAGATCTCCTATTTTTACTTCTTCAAAGAGTGAGGAGAGTAGATTTATATATTCTGGGTGGAAGAAATTTATTAAAGAATTTAAGCTGTGTTATAAAGATAGACTTATTTTTAATTCAAAAAAAGGCAATAATGTACTAGAGGTTCAAATTATTAGACGCTCACATCCAGTGTAGAAAATAATCTTTCTGGATCTGTTTTTTAATCTATGCATTTATTTTATGTAATGAAATAACAATCTTTTTATAATTTTATAGTTTATCGTAATGTTTATTTATTAACTCCTTTGTTATAATGATATCGTTTATTTGTTTTATTAATTAGATTATTTTAGTATTAATATTTGAACAATTTTTGTATCACGCGTTTTGGTATTTCTCTCTTTGCCATAAGAATTTAAATTGTTGGTGAATGTTAGATTTACTGATATGAGATACCCATTTGATACATATTACTGTGTCATTAAAGTGGGTAGTTGATATATTCTGTAACTCATTAATTGATTTCATTACTTCTTTGACTAATTTGCCAATTTACGTTGGTTATTGTTGCCAAATCACTGCAAAATCTTCACATATCATGTCCTACTTTTTAGCTTTGGCCGATATCTACTACTACTCCAGTTTTTATTTCAATGAGTTTATCCTGCATTTCCAGTCAGTCATTTAATTGAGTCTCTAATCAAAAACGCGTGTAGAATGGGTGGAAGTTGCTTTAAATGCAAATCGTGTGTCTCCTGTCTAAATTAATATGATCTATGAAATCTTATATTTTGTGTTGTCTAATCGTGATCTTAGATTTTAATTATGGTATCCATTTGAGGTGGATGATGCAGATGATTTACTTACATATTTTCTTTGTGTTGAAGTGATATATCAATAGCTATTTGGTTGTACTTAAACTGACGATACAGCACATCATATTATCATGGTGTTGTTGACTCTAAAAAGACGGTTCAATACATTGTTTATTGAAAATTTAATACAAATTTATTGATTTTAATTAATGCAGTTTTATTTATATTTTGTAGCTGTATTGGATGTATATAGGTTTTATCATTCATTGTCACACTCTGTATTTCTTTCTTTTTAAGAGTGGTTTAGGTTGGCATTTATTATGCTTATTAAGTAAGAATATATTTATTGGTAGACATTGAGTAATTTATCGTTTATTTATTTATCTTATAGCATTACATTCCCACAGCTCTAATGCACCTGCAGAGCCACTCTATAAAAGGAAGTTTTGCATTAGAGATCTTCAAAACTGTATCATTGTATTTTGTTTAAGAAATACATATTCAATTTAATATGTTAATTGTTTCCTGCTAATTTATTAAAATGACATCCGAATCTTTGCATAACAATGGCAATACATATAAACATCGACGTTTCATCCGAATGCAAATTCTAAAGCAAAAGCGTTTAAAACCAGCAGCAGTGCACCCAAAGTTGGCTACCAGACGTGGATGTATGATATTTGACTAAAATAAAAAGTTAACTTTTAATTTGTTACATACTGTCATATTAATTTTATATATAATTTTCTTTCAGTATCCTGGTCCAAAGCTTCTACAAAAAAGAAAAATTCGCGTCAAATTCCACTCACATCCTCATGTATATTTTTTCTCTATATCTATTTATAATACTATTATACCATATATTTTGTAGTAATACTAAAATGGATGAATTATTTTTTTTAGTTGTTCCTGTTGATCCATCTATATACCCAGATTATGTTCAATATCAAAAATCAAATTTTAGAATATTTCGTCCAAGTGAGCAACAAGGTTTGTTTATATGGATTAAATTTTACTAATATTTATGCCATCAATTTTTTTTATATATTTTCATTTATCTTTAGTTATTTAAAAGAAATTCATTCTGTATTTTACAGATTATTTAGATATTGGTGATATGAATGTAGCTTGCTTGAATTGTGGAGCTTTGATTTGGTATGCAGAGAGAGCTGAGAAGCATAGGGGGAAAAAGGATTTAAAAGTTTCTATGTGTTGCAAGAAAGGCAAAGTAACCATACCCTTAATGAAGGAGCCCCCACCTTTGTTAAGAAGTTTATTTAATGGAGATCATCCAAAAAGCACAAACTTTATTGTTAATATTAGAACCTATAATAATATGTTTTCGTTTACTTCTATGGGTGGAAAGATTGATTCTGGTATGGATGATGGACCTGGGCCACCTCATTTTGTAGTATCTGGTCAAAATTACCATCGACTAGGAAGTTTAATACCAAGTGAAGGAAGTCGTCCAAAGTTTGCTCAACTTTATATATATGACACCGAAAATGAAATTTCTAATCGTTTGTCACATTTTAGGTAAAATATTTTATTTTTCTATTGTTTTAATGTTAACATAAAGATGTAAATTGTGTTTTCTTTCTTACTTATAGTATCTATTCTTTACAAATTTTGATCTATGAAAGATTTTCTTTTAATTTTTTTAGTTTACAACTATATAAACATTTCATTCCATCAAAAAATTTAAATGTGTCATTAGACATAATTAATTAAAAAAGATGATTTTTTAAAAATCTAAAATATATACTAATTGGTTTTAAACATTTTTTTATTTATAATAATACCAGTATATTTATTAATTTAATTCTAATAGTTACACTAATTATCATTTTTATATTGTCATTTTAGTGGATATGACTTTCAAAATCCCATCGATGATTTGCTAGCACAAGATATTTTAAAAATTATGGATGATCACAATAAACTTGTGAAAAGTTTTAGAATGGTTAGGGATTATTTGCAATCCGGACAAACGGTACCTGTTTCATTGCGTCTCTTCCGCAATCGTCAGCACGATCCTAGAACTTACAACATGCCAACAGTTGATGAGGTAGCTGCTCTCGTGGTTGGTGATATTGGTGATGGGGAAGACGGAAGAGACATTGTTGTTCGAGAAAAGGATGGTTTTCTTCAAAGAATCTTTGAAACACATCCTAAATATATTCCTCTTCAATATCCTTTGCTCTTTCCTTTTGGGGAGGATCAATATCAAGAAAAAATACCTCTAAATAGATTAACTAAATCTCAAAGTAAAAAAAAAAAGAATTCGTGTATCCCTTCGTGCCTTTATAGCATACCGGATGATGGAGAGGGTTGCCGAGAATTCTGTTCTACATAGAGGAAGAAAATTATTTCAGCAATTCGTGGTTGATCTATACTCAATGATGGAATCTCAAAGATTGTCTTTTATAAGACAAAATCAAGATAAAATAAGATCTGATTTCTTGGCTGGTATAGAAGAGGCGGTTAAAAGTGGAGATGTTGTTGGTTCGTCGGTTGGATCTAGGGTTGTTTTACCATCTTCTTTTACTGGAGGGCGACGTTACATGTTTAATAATTGTCAAGATGCAATGGCTATATGCAAAAAATATGGTTATCCAGATTTGTTTCTCACTTTCACTTGCAATCCTAAATGGCCAGAAATTCAACGTCATTTGGATAAATCTGGAAATTATTCCATATATAGACCAGATATTAGCTGTCGTGTTTTTCAAATAAAACTTGATGAAATGATGGCTGATTTTCGTAAGGGACATTTTTTTGGCAGAGTTATTGCAAGTAAGTGTCATTTTTATATGTTATTTTTAAATCTTTACTATTGCTCATGTTAATCGAAATTATTTATCAATTTTTTTATATGTAGGTATGTATACCATTGAGTTTCAAAAGAGAGGCTTGCCGCACGCTCATATTCTTTTATGGTTGGATTCTCGTGATAAACTTGATTCCGCTGAAGCAATAGATTCTGTCATTTGTGCTGAATTGCCTGATAAAAACTTTTTCCCAAAGTTATATTCAGCGGTATGTAATTTTATGATTCATGGACCTTGTGGAAGGGCTTGCACTTCATCTCCTTGCATGGTTGACAACCATTGCTCTAAATTTTATCCCAAAAAATTTGTGCAAAAAACTTCATTTGATCCAAGTGGTTATCCTATTTACCGCCGTAGAGACTTTGGTCATACAGTCATCAAAAAAAATATTTTACTTGATAGTTGTAGTGTTGTTCCATACAATCCAAAGTTACTAATGAAATACCAAGCTCATATTAATATTGAATATTGCAATAAGTCTAATTGCATTAAATATCTTTTTAAATATATTCATAAAGGTGTCGATCGTGTAACTGCAACTCTCCGAAATAGTGATGATGAAATAGTTGATGAGATACAGCAATATTATGATTGTCGATTTCTAAGTCCTTCAGAATCGATATGGAGAATATTTCAATTTAAAATACACGATCGAAAACCAGCTGTTGTTAGATTAACTTTTCATGAGGAAGGGAAACAGTCCATCATATTTAAGGATACTTCTAAGCTATCTTCAGTTATTCAACACAACAAATCAAAAGGAACAATGTTTTTAGCTTGGATGGAATCAAATGTTCGATACCCTCATGGTCGACATTTAACATATGGTCAATATCCTTTATTATTTAGCTTTGACAAAGATGGATGTTTTTGGAAGCCTAGACAAAGGGGTGGTTCTGTTGGTCGTTTAACGTTTATACCTCATAGTAATCGTGATTTGTTTTATTTGAGACTGTTGTTGAATGTTCAAGCTGGGTGTACAAGTTACAAAGATCTAAAAACTGTCCATGGATGTGTATATGATACATATAGAGAAGCTTGTGGTGCATTAAGATTGCTCGAAGATGATCGTGAGTTTATTGATTCTATTCTTGAGGTAGCATTTCTTGGGTCAGGTGTATCTCTTCGACAAATGTTTGCAAAATTACTAATGTCAAATTCCATGAGTGATCCTTTGAATGTTTGGAATCAACTGTCTGATACTTTAGCCGATGGAATATTATTTAAAAAACGTAGAGAACTTCAAAATCCTGGTCAGTTTAATTTTCATGTTGGTATTAATTATATTTTAAGTCTCTTTTTTATTTTAATTATAAATTGATTCATTCTTTTCTTATTTTTTATGTAGGTCTCAATTTATCTTCTGAAGAGTTGACACAGTTAACTCTTCTAGACATCGATAATTTTCTACGAGAAAATGGTAAATGCCTCAGTGATTATAAATTTATGCCTGAACTTAAGATATCCAACAATGGTAGATATAACAACATTTTGATGGAAAATGAGCTTAGGTATGATCGTGAAGAAATGAAAAATCTATATGATGAGCATATTTGTAAATTGAATTATGATCAACGAGTTGCATTTACCAACATTATTGGTGTCGTTGATGATGGTATTGGTCATATGTTTTTTGTTGATGGTTATGGTGGAACTGGAAAAACTTACTTGTGGAAGACTATTTCATACAAGTTGCGTTCAGAAGGTAAAATAGTTTTGAATGTAGCTTCAAGTGGAATTGCTTCAATTCTTCTTCCTGGCGGTAGAACTGCGCATTCTCAATTTAATTTGCCTTTGGTGTTAAATAAAGAGGCATGTTGTAAGATACATGTAAAGAGTAAGAAAGCACAAATGTTGACTATGACAAGTTTGATCATTTGGGATGAGGCTCCTATGATTAATAAATATGCATTTGAAGCTCTTAATAGATGTTTGCAAGATATTATGAGAGAGGTGGATCCTCGAAATGCAGATTTATTATTTGGTGGTAAGACAGTGGTTTTTGGTGGTGATTTTAGACAAATTTTACCAGTTGTTCCAAAAGGTTCCAGGGCTGATATCGTTCATGCCACAATCAATTCATCTTTTTTATGGCGTAATTGTATTGTCTTAAAACTCACTCAAAATATGAGGTTGCGATATTCTTCTGATTGCCCTGACAGTGAGTCTTTGGCATTGTTTGCAAAATGGATCCTTGATATTGGTGATGGAAAAGCTGGCGAATTAATTGATGGTGAAATGGTTGTTCAGATCCCTGATGATATTTTGGTTAAAGTGGTCACTAATCCTATTGGTGACATTGTAGAAGCAATCTATCCTGATCTTTTGAAAAATATGTTTATTACAAATTTTTTCCAAGATCGAGCCATTCTCGCACCAACGTTGGATGTTGTAGAACAGATTAATGATTATGTGCTTTCATTGATACCTGGTGAATTTAAAGAATATTTAAGTTGCGACTCTGTTTCAAGGTGTGATCAAGATGATGTTATTGACCATCGTTGGATTACAACCGAGTTTTTAAATGAGATTAAATGTTCTGGTCTTCCTAATTATAGACTCATCATCAAAGTTGGTGTTCCTATAATGCTTCTTAGGAATCTTGATGTTTCATCTGGACTTTGCAATGGTACACGTCTCACAGTCACCTATCTTGGTACTAATGTTATTGGGGCAAAGATTGTTACTGGTACTAATATTGGTGACATCGTCTACATTCCAAGAATGAAGTTGTTGCCATCTGATGCTAATGTTTCCATTAGTTTTCAACGTCGACAATTTCCCCTTTGTGTTTGTTTTGCTATGTCTATTAATAAAAGCCAGGGTCAAACTCTTGGGAATGTTGGTTTGTATTTACCTAGACCAGTTTTTACACATGGTCAACTTTACGTTGCTATGTCTCGTGTTCAAACGCGTAATGGATTGAAGATTTTAATTGGTGATAGTAAGGAAAGTAGTAAAAATAATACTGTAAACGTTGTTTATCCTGAAGTATTTCAGAGAATTTAGTTATTAATATATAATGTTTTATTTATGTTTCTTATTATTAATATTAGTTAATTTAATTTACATTTTTTTACATGTTATTCAACAATTTTTAAATTATATACTTACATGGGTTATTAGTTAGTTAAAAATAAAATGAAATCAATTTTAAAATATAACCGTGCGTCAGCACGGGTACAAAAACTAGTGAAATCCATAAAAGAACCAAGACTTGCAAGACACAAAAGGACACCTTACAAACTTGTGAAAAAGTAACAAGGTACCAACGCATACACAACATTTCATAGTGAAAGTAAAGAAAAAGTACTAGAGTAACAATTTAAATGAAACAAAGAAGCTCTATGCAGGCATGTAGCTAGATCTTAAAGGGAAGTTAAGGATGGACACCACTTCCACTTCCACAACCAACACCAGTTCCACCGCCAACACCCCCAACACCACCTAAGGCACCGGCACCACCACCAAGACCACCACCAATACCACCAAGACCACCAACTCCACCTAAGCCACCGGCTCCACCACCAATACCTCCAACACCACCTAATCCACCGGCTGCACCACCAATACCGCCAACACCACCAATTCCACCTAAGCCACCGGCTCCACCACCAAGACCGCCACCGCCAAATGCACCGCCAATTCCAGCTCCAGCTCCAGCTCCACCAAAAGGCAGTCCATTGCTTCCTACTCCTGAAAAACCACCAACACCACCAAATGACACGAAGTTCTTCTGGTCCTTCAAACCAGCATCGGTTGGTATGTTTCTTGCACTTGTTGTAGCCACAACAAGAGCAAGAACCAACAAAATCATACACCTCTTAGCCATTTCTCTCCCACTTACTAGGAATGTAATATTATATAATAACTGCACTCGTACTACTCTCCCTTTTGTGTGCTGCCCTGAGTACTTGTGTGGCTAAGTGTATTTGGGAAGGATCCTTTTATAGGGAAAATACTAAGATCTGATAGGTTAGGAGTTAGTTGATAATGGTAAATGAAAATTTAATGTCATTGCAGAACCTTGGTGTCATTAAGCGTATTTATACGGTGATCTTTCTTACGAACATGGCGTATACCCCACACACACACACGTATCACGTATGTACGTAAGGAGTATTATTTTGATCCGTAGAAAATAAAAGATTAGATAAAACAATTTTATTTATACTATAATTAATTTTAAAATTGTTCTTCAGATTGGACAGTCAACAACTAAACGAAAATTGAAATTCTTATCTTTTATTAATTATTTACAAAATAACTTTTTTCAATTACAAATTGTCTGAAATAAATTTTTATTCATCAAACATTATTTACTAGTATAAGTTTCGTAATACCAAATTTTAAATTTATTATGTCTTGCAGCTTATAGCTTAAAATTTATTTTGAGAAAAAGACTTGTTTAGTAATATTTTTATCTCATGAGTTTATAACTTATACTAGTTTATAGCTTATTTTGATAAGTGTATAGCTTATCATTTTTTTTTCAATACTCTTACCATCTTACTTTAAAAAATTAAATAATAATAATAATAATAAAACATATTTTTTTTATATCATTTTACATGTCCATAAGTTAGTTCACCACTAATTTTATCACACACTACAAATTCAATCAATTAGTTATTTGTTACGCAGATCAAACGCACAAGATAACTTTATCAATTATACTCCCACAAGCGAAATTCTATTGTTTCACACATTAAAAATTTTGTTATTTTAACTAAATTAACCCTTTCAATATATTAAATTTGCATTGAAACTATCCAATCATGTTCAAAAATAACAATTAATGAAGGATACTTTTGGAAAAATTACATTAAATAAAGTTGATTTTGGTTATTTTAGCTTATATATAAGACCAAAAATTAAGTAATCAATTATCTGCTATTTTTTACCAAACACAATCTACATTATGATAGAAGTATTGAAAGAAAAATTTGAACAAGATAAAAGTATGAAAATTAAACGGACTCTTCGAGTGGAACACCCATGTTATAGTACACAGATTAACGAGAGTTATGAAATGGGATCCACACGCGTGTCGATGGGGTGCCTTGCATATGGAGGTGCAAATAGTTGCAAAGCAATTACTCCTACATCTATAGGCAAGACAAGATATAGGGTTGGATCTGGGGGGAAAGAGGTAACGTCGCAGAGATTTAGAGGACAGGAAATTTTCAACAATTAATAACTCCATCTCCATATTAACACAGTTGCGAAAATGGAAACTAAGGCTGGAAATGAATCAATCTGAATCGAATTCATTTGAGCTCAACCTGACTCGATAGAAATTAATTCAGCTAAAAAATCAGCTCGAGTTTGATAGGAACTATTTTTTCAACTCGAATTCGGTTCGTTTAAAGATCACGAATAGTTCGATTTGCCTCGTTAGGTTCGACTCGTTAAGTCAAATCACATGACTTTGAACTCTTATGTTTTTGTCAAAATTTAAAATTTTGATCTCTAACCTTTTAAACTACTTTTTTAAAAGAAAAAAACAAATATTAAATTAAAATAAAGAAAAGGTAATGGAAAATAAAAAGTTAAAAGTCTCTTGAGAAAGAGAGAATTTAAAGGAGTAATTCTTTTTTTCGTAAAGGCAGAGTAAGTAATATCCGTATATGGGAAACTAAAAGTTCATTGATATGTCAAGTTAAAATGATTTGAAAATATATATCTAACCGAGTTAGTTCAAGAGTCAAATGAGTCGAACTATATAAAGTTTATGTTCAGCTCATTTATTTTACGAACTTATTTTTTGACTCAAGTTCAGCTCATTTGGTTCACGAACCAAGCTCACGAGCTAATTGTCAAATCGAGCTTCGAACTATTCACGAGCTGACTCGGATCATTGTCAGCTCTAATGGAAACGTAGAGATGAAGTTTTGAATACTGGCGTGACTTTCGTTTTTGTACACTCTACAAGCAGTAAAAAAGATTACAAGTACTAGTATAAATTCAGTATGATTAATGGTTGAAAAATGAAAATTCAGAAAAATTAAGAGAAAAAATTGAGAAAATCCATTCTCCATAAGCTCGATGTTGAAGGCGTAAAAATACCAAAGAAGAAAAAAAGAATGGGGAATCTTCTAGTTCATATTTGAAATTGTCAGGCCAGAGCAAGTTGGTTCCTAATATTAGCAAAAGGACTTTAAAATTGTAGTAAAATATTATTGATCATTTTGATTCTTTTACTAGCAAGTAAACTAGTTTATATAACCAACGATTAATTTGACCATGGCAAAGCTTTAAAGAAGGCACGAATTTGGGACGCACATCAATATTTCGAAAATTTGCAACAGTCCAAAACAATATCAAGGTTTGAACATATAGTCTAATAATTGTAAATGAAAACAATTTTGTTGCATTCCAATTAAAACGAGTGGTTTTTATAGTGCAGGGTTGAAGAAATTCCCTTATTTCATTATCTCAAAATAATAGTATCACAAGCTTAAATTAAATAAAATCAGTATGTATCTCTTGTTAAAAAATAGGATGTATTTCTTTATTTTATATTTTTAATTTCTCTCCTCACACTCACAAAATAAAAACTGCACTCCTATTGCACAGGTGCTCCAAATCCAGAGCTAAGTTTAACAATATATCACCCAAATTCAAATCTCAGAAACTTGCAGTTGAATAGTGGTGATTGTTACTGTCTAAAAATAAATAGAACTTTCAAAAAAAAAATATAAGATACTGGAATACGATCTAGTAAATTGTAAGAATTGAAACAGAAAAAAAAATAATGGAAAAGACAAACACTGACTACAGGGACAGAATAGAGGTAAAGGATTTGAGAGAAGAACGAATAAATTTAAACAACGACATTGATGTTGATCATCTTGAACAAAGGAATTGGACAAATTCTAATAATCGTCATTTTATTACAAGATTGATCTGAACTTTTAGAACAAAAGACTATATAGGATAAAAACTTATATATTGAAGATGGAAACATAAGGTGTGGATGGGCGTCAACTCTTCTACTTACTGGTTCTTTTTGCACACTGATTTGTGCATTTGTAGTTGTTGTTGCTGAATTTAGTGTGATGTGTGAAAATCTACAAAATATAAACGTATAATCCACCACAAAATTTTAGAGTTTTAACTGAAAAATGATAACGTGCAGTTACCTTCGAGATACACTAGTATACCACAAAATTTTCAAGTTACAACTTACAAAAAAAAAACTCGAAAGCTGCTATGTGCACAAAATTAACACTCAATTGGGAGAAGAATTCTATCATAGAATCATATTAACTCAACACAGAACAAAACTAGCACGGCAAAGAAATATTATAAAACGCAAAAAATTACCTCCATCCAATGACATACGAAAAAAATACCATAATCCTTAACAATGAAACATAATGAAATAGCCAAAATGGCTCCAAAATCCAGCTAAAACCAAACAGTAAAATCAACAAATGCAGCAAAATAAATATAACCTGAAAATATAAATTATAGGAGCAACTACATTTAGTCCACCTCCTCAATCTTGGGACCAGCACCACCGGCACCGGAAGGCGCATCATCATCATCTGCTGCAGCACCCATGTCAGGACCTGCACCACCTTGGTACATCTTGGCAATAATAGGGTTGCAGACGCTTTCCAATTCCTTCATCTTGTCCTCAAACTCATCTGCCTCTGCAAGCTGGTTGGCGTCTAGCCACTGGATAGCCGCCTCAATGGTGTCCTCGATCTTTTTCTTGTCTTCCGAATCAAGTTTGCCAGCAATCTTGTCATCCTTAATGGTGTTCCTCATGTTGTATGCATAGTTTTCCAAAGCATTCTTGGCCTCAACCTTCTTCTTATGCTCTTCATCTTCAGATTTGTATTTTTCGGCCTCTTGAACCATCTTCTCAATATCTTCCTTTGACAACCTACCCTTGTCATTGGTGATGGTAATCTTATTCTTCTGTCCGGTAGTCTTGTCTTCAGCAGAGACATTCAAGATACCATTGGCATCAATGTCAAAGCACACAGTGATCTGGGGAACACCCCTTGGAGCTGGAGGAATGCCTGAAAGTTCAAACTTGCCCAACAAATTGTTATCTCTAGTCCTGGTCCTCTCTCCTTCAAAGACCTGGATCAACACGCCAGGCTGGTTGTCAGAGTAGGTTGAGAAAACCTGCTCTTTCTTTGTTGGAATGGTGGTATTCCTTGGGATTAGAACAGTCATCACACCTCCAGCAGTCTCCAAACCAAGAGATAGAGGGGTAACATCCAAGAGGAGAAGATCCTGAACCTTCTCATTGCCCTCACCACTCAATATAGCAGCCTGAACAGCAGCACCATATGCTACAGCCTCATCAGGATTGATGCTCTTGCATAGCTCTTTTCCATTAAAGAAATCCTGAAGAAGTTGTTGAACCTTTGGAATTCTGGTTGATCCACCGACAAGAACAACATCATGGACACTTTTTTTGTCCATCTTAGCATCTCTCAAACACTTCTCAACTGGTTCCATACATTTCCTAAAGAGATCCATGTTGAGCTCCTCAAATCTTGCACGTGTAATTGGGGAGTAGAAATCAATACCCTCAAATAGAGAATCGATTTCAATGGTGGTCTGGGCAGTAGATGAAAGAGTTCTTTTCGCCCTCTCACATGCAGTTCTCAACCTTCTGAGTGCTCTTGGGTTGCCACTAATATCCTTCTTGTTCTTTCTCTTGAACTCTTGAACAAAGTGATTCACCATTCTGTTATCAAAATCTTCACCTCCAAGATGGGTGTCTCCGGCTGTGGCCTTGACCTCAAAGATACCCTCTTCAATAGTAAGCAAAGAAACATCAAAAGTACCGCCTCCAAGATCAAAAATCAAGACATTCTTCTCACCAACGCTGGTTGCCTTCTTGTCAAGACCATAAGCAATGGCTGCAGCTGTAGGCTCATTGATGATTCTCATGACATTAAGACCAGCAATAACCCCAGCATCCTTAGTAGCTTGACGCTGAGAATCATTGAAGTAAGCAGGGACAGTAACAACAGCGTTCTTGATAGCAGAGCCAAGGTAAGCCTCAGCAATCTCGCGCATCTTCATTAAAACCATTGAAGAGATCTCTTCAGCGGCAAATTGCTTGTCTTCACCCTTGTAGTTAACACCAATCAGTGGCTTTTCAGCAGGGCCAGAAATAATCTTAAAAGGCCACAATTTCATATCACTCTGAACAGAAGCATCACTGAATCTACGACCAATCAATCTCTTAGCATCTGTCATAGAAAAAAATAACCATATTAATCATAATATCTCAGAAATTTTCAGTCACAAGACGTCTTTCATGTTACCAATCTAATTACTAATCTATCTAGCAAATAACACAGCATAAAGTGTACATCCAAATTAACATCGAGAAAACACATGAATTTTTTTTTAAACATATCAACTAAAAAAGAAGCATCATGAAAAGTAAATTAATATATTCAAGTTACACGGAAGTGAATCAATAAATACTTGTGAAAATTCTAATATCTAACCTAAGATTTTACTGAAACCAAATCAACATATAATTAAAGCATAGTGTAAACGAAGCAATACACGAAAGCTAATGAATAGATCGTAGATCAAGTAAATTTAGATATTCAAGGTACACGCAAGTGAATCAATAAATACATGTGACAAATTCAAATTTCTAAACTACGATTTTACTCAAAATTAAATCAACATATAAATAAATATATAATCGTAGCAACAAACGAAAACTAGTTAATAGATCATAGATCGAGTAAATAAAATAACAATATGAACTAAATAGCAAAGAGTAGAATAACTAACCGAAAACGGTGTTGATAGGGTTCATGGCGACTTGATTCTTAGCGGCATCACCGATAAGACGCTCGGAATCGGTAAAGGCGACGTAAGACGGCGTCGTTCTGTTACCTTGGTCGTTAGCGATGATTTCAACACGGTCATGTTGCCAAACACCGACACAAGAGTAGGTGGTTCCGAGATCGATTCCGATAGCTGGTCCTTCTCCCTTTCCGGCCATTGGATTTGGCTTTTACGGTGGAAATAGAGAAAGATCTGAGAGGAAGGGATGAAAAAATCACAGCAGCGAGACTGTGATTTGAAGTGAAAGGAAGGAATAAAGGAGCTTGAGTTGGGTTATATAGTTAGGGTTTTGAGTTCTTCTAGATTATTCTGTTAGGAGTCCTTCGATTTGATTGGGCGAAAATTCCGCTTTTGTGGATCTAATTTTCGACCTTGGGCCCGTAGTGGGCCTAACTATCTGAGAACCAATGAGTTTCTGACTAGCTCCACTAATCAGTGCCTCAAAAATCAATGATAAATGATTTTTTTTCTATATTTTTTTTAAACAATATTTTTTCTCTATATATTCTTAAAATAAAGTGGAAATTGTGAAAACCCAAAAAATTATTCTTATAAATAAATTTAGATACAGTCAAAAAATATACTCTATAAATTATTTGGACTCAATTTGAATTTCAACTTCTCTGGTCGAATTTGAAAAAATTGGATTTCAACACCTCTATTTTAAAATGCGGAAAATTTTCCCCCCAATTTTGATTGAATTTGAATTTATCTCCGTATGCCATAATATAAATAAAAATACCATAAAAAGTAAATCCCATTAATATAAAGATTTCAAGATTTTAATATTTTATCATTATTTTGTCCAAAAAAAATAATATATTTTATCATTATTTACTTTTTTACAATGGAAAAATTTCATATAAAAAATAAATACTCCGTAGCAAATAAAATTCCCAATTTAAAAAATAGGAAAATTATACAACTCGCAATCCATTTCAACAAAATGGAGGGTGTTCATTAGTTGTTGTTGGTCGGGGCCGTGGGGGTGCGAGAACATCTTGATCGAAAGCTCCACTACTCCGAATAATGAGAAAGAATTTTTAAAATTCGATCAAATCGATCGAGAATCTTATCATCCAGCGGTCATTGTCCGCTAATCTGCTAATTTCACCATCTTATCCATTGCAAAAAAATTCACTGTGACTTGCCTTTTAAATCCCCGGTACAATATCGGGTCCACATATTTATATATTAAAAAAGTTATGTATTTAATTAAAAATTTATAGGTGTAAAATAATTTTGTAGATATTTAATTAAAATTTTGATGTTGCATCTACATCAACAATCCGTGTCATATTAGAGATTATCCGATCATCCTTATTTAAATGTTGAAAAAATAGAACGACCAAATTTATTAGTTCAGGGGCACCAAAATTACAAGATTCAAATTAACTTCATTGCCGTCCAAAAGGTCTCTAACCCAAAATACATTGAATTTCAAGTGTTACTAGTTTTGAGACCCGTGCATCGCACGGGTCTATTGACATTTATTAATAAAATATTGTTAAAATATAAATTAAGTCATTGTGTTTTTTTTTATAAAATTTATTAAATTAATAATTTTTTTATTAAAGTAATTATCCCGTGTATGATTTTTGTGTAATAAATTATAATTAATAATAACAAATGTTTATTATTCAATTCCTTTTTTTATTAAAACAACTGTCCCGTGTATGATTAATTTTTTTTTATTAAAGTAATTGTCCCGTGTATGAATTTTTGAATCAATTCCTTTTATGTATTAGTGATAAATATTTTGACTTTGTGTTTTTTATTTATATTTATTATTGATGACAATTCATTCTTCTCTTGTTTAAAAAAAAAACTATTTGTGAAAGTTCATGTCCATTAATTTATTTTATTTTTTTTATATTTACGAATGATATTATACTAAAGTATAAAATTAATTTAGAATAAAATATTTAAAAAAATGTTATAAAATATTATTAAAATATAAGTGATGTCATTGTGCTCATTCTTGTAAAATTTATTAAATTAATATTTCTTGATTAAAGCAATTATCCCGTATATGATTTTTGTGTAATAAATTAAAATTAAAAAATATTTATTATTCAATTCGTCTTTTTTATTAAATCAATTGTCTCGTGCATGATTAAAAAAAATTATTAAAGTCATTGTCTTGTGTTAATTCGTAAGTTTTTTTAACGCATGTTAATTCATAAATTTTCACTAACAAAAATTATATCTTTATAAACTTTTTTCATAAACTACCTTATAAAACTTATAATAAGTCAATCCAAATGGGTTCATTGTGTTTTTATTTCCATTTTTATGTTCTTTTATTTTTAAGCTCATAAATAAGTATCTTCTTTGATTTTATTTTTTTGGTGGGCATAAATAAGTATCTTTTTTTTTTGGTGCAATATAAGTGTCTTCTTTTATTAGGTTCTATTTTTATTTTTTATATATAAGTTGTTATATGTTAGATTGAGTTATCATTCATCATTCAAAAAAAAATTACTATTTTTTCATTAAAAAAAAAGTTTGCACTATTTTTTATGTGTATCTTTTATATTGATTTTTGTTCATAT
Source organism: Trifolium repens (assembly GCA_030408175.1). NCBI lineage: Eukaryota > Viridiplantae > Streptophyta > Magnoliopsida > Fabales > Fabaceae > Trifolium > Trifolium repens. The sequence goes on from CP125848.1 coordinate 49,065,598, forward strand.
TTTTAGGCGTAAATTTTATTTAATTAATTTTTTTTGTTGAATATATTTTATTAATATCTTTTTTAGAGGTGGTTTCTGATGCTATTTTTATGTGAAGATTTATTTATGCTTATCTTTTTTTTTCTTTCTATTTTTGTTTTTTATCTTTTTTTTAGTTTAGAGTTAAAATTACATTTAAGGGCATAAACTCTGAAATATTATTAAATTTTATTGGACAAATTTGGTATTTTAGTAGTAGTTCTTTTTAATATATTGTAAGTAGATGAGTCTCGATGAACACCACTGACACCATATTATAATATTTCCACCTTTATTAATAATCCACTTAACGTGATAGATATTTTTTGAGTCAAATAAGTAAATTTGTTCTTGAATGGAAAGATAAACAAGTATATTCCCATGTTCTTATATTTCCACCTTTATTGATAATCCACTTAACATGATAGATGTTCTTCGAGTAAATAAGTAATTTTGTTTTTACATTTTCACTCATTGATCAATTTCGTTATTCAATTTATCAAAATAGCTACAATATCCCTCAATTTGACAGACGTCAATCAAATTAGTTCCTCTATTACATATTGGAAAGGGATGGTGTGACATGTTCACGTTGGTGCCACATAATCAATGACCAATTTACTTGAAAATTTAGATAAAGTGATTTTTTTAATTTTCACATTTTTTTTTGTCTCCATTTCCCTTTTTAGTTTTTATTCCTCTTCTCTTGGCACTTCAAAAAATTTGACATATAGTAACAACAAAATTCACAGTATAAAGGCAAATTAATAATTATAGGTATAACATATTCACTGAGAAAGGATCTCTTGATTTCTTCACATTCTTTTGATTCAATAGTTTAGATGCACATTATTTTCTTAATTTTTCTTTTTCAACAGAGAAAATCCATTCAACTATGCATCATGTTTCCCTTCTATTGAATTGTTTGCTCAAGATCAACAAATCAAACCTTGTAAAAAAAAAAATCAAAACAAAATCTCAAATCAAAATTAGAAACTTAAAATCCCAACTTCCTTCTATTTAAATATCAAATATATCCTTTGTCAAAAAAAAAAGTATATCAAATATATCCCATGTATCAACCTTCACACTACAAGGAAACTTCCTATATCTAGTAGTGACGCGAAGAACTTTAGTTGGCATTCTAACTGGCCCCTTCAGTCCTTCACCGTAAGATGCTTATCCTTAGCACCATGAACGAAGTAAACAAACCTTCTCAAGATTTTTTATGTGTTTGGAGTTGGAGACTTGGAGTATCTAATTTTGTAGATATTCACGTGTGAGTGACTCGCCCACAATTTTTTTTTTCTTTGCAAATGTAAACCATCTCTTAGTATGCAGTAATTTATATTTATATATTATTTTTTGTTTTAGATACATATGATATTGCACTCTATTTAATAAATTTATTAATATTTTAAAAATTACATGATTATTCAACTAGATTATTCAATAAAATATTGAAACTGGATAAATAGTATTAGTAATATAGCGTTGGTGTTTAAGATTAGGAACAATAATTTTGTGAAATAGAAACATGAATGGGTCAAAGTATTCAAAACGAGAAGGAAAAAAAAAAGATTTATAGAGAGGCAAATACATTGCTACCGATCAAAAAATTGGATATTGGAAGAAAAAATAAATTAGCCATGTAAAATACAGGAGCAAAGAACAAACTGAAAAGGGTAAATAAATTTGGAGTAAATACTGAGCAATGACCAAATGAAATGAGCAATGAAATTTGCAAAAAATTTCTCAAAGAACTAGTAGATAACCTGTCCTATCGGACGGGTCGAAATGTTACGCTTTTTTATTTATTTTTAGTTACTAATTGTTAAAGTTACAACTTGATAAAAAAATTATATGTAACTTATAAATTTATACAACTGCAATTAAGTTTATACAACTGCAATTTTATTTAAGTAGTTGCATATTGTTAAATCTTAAATTTTATATGATAGTTGCAAATTTTAGTACATTATAGTTAAATGTTTCCCGTATTTGTATATTATTATTATTATTTATATGATGGTTATTTTTAAAATTTCATCACTTAAAATTTTTCCGGTATGTGATAATAGATTTTGTCCACTGTATAATTTATTTAATACATTATAGTCAAATATTTTATGTATTGGTTAAATGTTTCCCGTATGTGATAGTATATTTTGTCTAAAGTATAATTTATTTAGTACATTTAAGTTAAATGTTTTCCGTAGAAGTTAAATGTTTCTCGTATGTGATAATATATTTTGTCTAGTGTATAACTTATTTAGTACATTATAGGTAAATGTTTCCCGTAAATGATAAGTAGGGTCTTCCTGTTTTGCCATATCTTAAAAGATAAAAAAATTAACAAAACATAATTCATCAAAATATGTAGAACAATATTGAATTAGAAGAATAAAGTAGTAGTCAAAATGTAGAAGGAAAAATATGCAAAAAATGAAATGATGAATGGGAGATAAAATTGGGATGAGAATAAGAAAATTGGAGAGATACAATAATTTATGTTGGTGAGATAAGGTATTAAAAGCAATGAATTTTAAGATTTGAATTCAAAATTTGAATTTTAGATTGAGAGGGAAAATATGAGAATGTGATAGATGACTTTTCAATGTTTTCAAAAAGTTTTCCACTTTGATCCCAATTGGTTTGGTCAAGAAATGCATGTGGCTTTGTGCAAAAATGACCTTTTCACTCAAATTAAAGCCAAAACGGCTTAGTTGGCTTAAAAAGTGGCTTGGTTACATGCTACTTTAGTTCAGTTACTTAATTTTTGGACATCAAATGGTCTCATTTGTGCCAGTGGCAGCATTTGAAACAAGATTATTTTCATCTTTTCCAGGGACAACAACTTTCTTATATTGTATATGATGTGGTGACTTAGGGTTTATTTGTTTTAGGTTTAAAAAAAGCAAAAAAAAAAATCTCTGTATTTTTAAAAATGATTTTTATAATAACTTCATTAAAAATAGTAAAATTTATTTCAAATTCATTTTTTTTATAAATTTAAAAAAACAATTTTGACACTCAATAACTCAAATATTGATATTAGAGATCTTAACTTGATAAAAATCACATTTGTTTAAAAAATATTTCTCATTTTTTTTAACTAAAGCTATTTAAAATAGCTTAATTTTTAGAAATTGTTTTGAAATTTTATGATCCCAAACTTTTTGCAACAACGTAATAAAATACTTAAAAACAATATATGATCTATTTAAACTAATTTGAAATTTGAAATTTTTATAAAAAAACTCCTATTTAATTTTTTTAACAAATAAAAACAACACATTATAAAATTATTTTTAATAAAAGTTAAATCAAACGGGTCCTTAACCTTCAAAATTAGAGTTAAAAAGTAGGATAATAAACGGGTCATTGCAGACCAATATTATTTTTTTTGAAAACTCCATATCCGGCCCAAAAACCAACTAATCCATTATTGTAGACCTATATAGTCTTATTGTCACCATACAAGACTTGTTATTACGGATAGGGGTGTAAGCGGATCAGAAAAATCCAATTGAACCGACGATCCAAACCAATCCAAACCGAAAAAAAACCGATTTTTATGGTTTGGATAAAAAACCGAACCAAACCAATTGAAAACCGATGTGGTTTGGTTCGGTTCTCGGATTCAATTTTCAAGAACCGATGAAAACCGAACCAAACCAATAGATATAAATATATTGTTTAGTTAATATATTTTTATAGGCGAGTGCATATTAAAAAACTAAAATTGGCCCAACTTGAACTACTTTTAAAAAAATTATAGTCACGCAACAAACCTTAATTTAGAAAACACGCTTTCAGACAGACTTTCTCATTTCACAGCCGCAAACAACATTGTGTTTGAGTAGTGGTTGGAGTATTATACCACATAAAAAATAATGACGAGAAAGAGAAGTTAAAGAGCATATCGTCTGCAAATAAACAAATAATTTCTCTTACCATCGATTGTTGGACATTAGTACAAAATATGAATTACATCGTTGTAACTTGTCATTACATTGATGAGGGGTGGATGTTGATTAAAAAATATTGAGTTTAAATTTGATTTCGGATCACAAGCGAAAACAATTGGTAAGAATTTAGAGACATGCTTGAAAGAATGATGGATTAAAAAAATTTGTTGTGTAACCATTGATAATGCAAGTGTTAATAATGTTGTATTCACATATCTAATTAGAGGAATGAGTGATATCGAGAAAAAAATAATAGCATAAAATACATCGGAAAAAAACCGATTAAAGTATCCGAACCAAACCGAACCAAACCGATTAGTTTGGTTCGGATTCATTTTTGAAAAACACCAAAAACCGAACCAAACCGAACCAATTGAGAGCTCATTGGTTCGGATATTGGATTCACCAAAAACCGATCCAAACCGGTCCAATTACACCCCTAATTACGGATGACAGAGTATACAGTACTACCCCTAGTTGTAAATTTAAGAAAAACACCACTCTCTGGATCTATTGAATAACTATAAATTTAAGACTCATTAGAATTGACTAATTTTTAATTTATATAAAATAATTTATGCAAATAAATATCATTTTATGTATTATTCCTTAACATGATAGAAAAAACCATTGATAAGGTACAAGAATGTTTTCACAAAATAAATAGAGCCGTGTAATTCCTTTCTAATGAATTAATGATGATATAGCAAAAATCTTGTTTTCATGTGCTTGTCCCCAAGTATGTGCTTGCGGGAGATACAAAAGAACTTGGCCAAGGCAGGTTGAAGAACAGCATACGAAACTGAACAAATAAGGAAGAAATCAATGCTTGCTATAGATAACCTCCTCCCCATTTCCCTTCTGTTCTAAATTTTAGGCAGTTTTAACAATTTCTTAATCATCTAAAAACAGGTTTACGGACCAGCAAAAATCAATAAATGTTCTAACATAAAATGGACTCTTTATTCCTCAACAAGATGACAAGAACTCAAAACAGCATATCATAGTAGAGCTATATGCTCACTTTTGCTGTAATATGCAAATTGTTGCAAATATTTCCATTCATCCAAGTTAACACACTTTGTAATATAGAGGCCATCTCGGCCTCAGACAACTTAATTGCCGTCGGTTTTATATCCCAGGCACAGTAGGTATCTCTCCAAAACAAGGAGCCAAGCTTGTGCATTAAAAAGCACAACAAAAACAGAGCTGCCACAGCTACAAAATGAAATTTTCTGTGCATTCAATTGGGCAGCAAATAGAATCATATATTATCTCGAGACAGAGAAAACTTAAAAGGAAAAAGTATATTATAGAACGCAAAAAATGACCTCTGTCCAATACGAAAAACAATAACATAATCCTTGGGACGACATAACAAAATAGCCTAAATAGCTAACAAATCAAGCTAAAACAAAACAGTTGAATAAAGGACAAATGGATCGAATGAAATATAACCAGCAAATATAAATCATAGAGAGAGCAACTACATTTAGTCAACTTCCTCAATCTTAGGACCAGCACCGCCTGCACCAGAAGGAGCATCATCATCTGCTGCAGCTCCCATGTCAGGGCCAGCACCACCTTGGTACATCTTGGCAATGATTGGGTTGCAGACACTTTCCAATTCCTTCATCTTGTCCTCAAACTCATCAGCCTCAGCAAGCTGGTTGGCGTCTAACCACTGGATAGCCGCTTCAATGGTGTCCTCAATCTTCTTCTTGTCATCTGAATCAAGTTTACCAGCGATCTTATCATCCTTAATGGTGTTCCTCATGTTGTATGCATAATTTTCCAATGCATTCTTGGCCTCCACCTTCTTCTTATGCTCTTCATCCTCCGACTTGTACTTTTCAGCCTCTTGAACCATCTTCTCAATATCTTCCTTTGACAACCTACCCTTGTCATTGGTGATGGTAATCTTATTCTTCTGTCCGGTAGTTTTATCTTCAGCAGAGACATTCAAGATACCATTGGCATCAATGTCAAAGCAAACAGTGATCTGGGGAACACCCCTGGGAGCAGGAGGAATACCGGAAAGTTCAAACTTGCCCAACAAATTGTTATCTCTAGTCCTGGTCCTCTCTCCTTCAAAGACCTGGATCAACACACCAGGCTGGTTGTCAGAGTAGGTTGAGAAAACCTGCTCTTTCTTTGTTGGAATTGTGGTATTCCTTGGGATTAGAACAGTCATCACACCTCCGGCAGTCTCCAAACCAAGAGATAGAGGGGTAACATCCAAGAGGAGAAGATCCTGAACCTTCTCATTGCCCTCACCACTCAAGATAGCAGCCTGAACAGCAGCACCATATGCAACAGCCTCATCGGGATTGATACTCTTACATAGCTCCTTTCCGTTAAAGAAATCCTGAAGAAGTTGTTGAACCTTTGGAATTCTGGTGGATCCACCGACAAGGACAACATCATGGACACTTTTTTTGTCCATCTTAGCATCTCTCAAACATTTCTCAACTGGTTCCATACATTTCCTGAAAAGATCCATGTTCAGCTCCTCAAATCTGGCACGTGTAATTGGGGAGTAGAAATCAATACCCTCAAATAGAGAATCAATTTCAATGGTGGTCTGGGCAGTAGATGAAAGAGTTCTTTTCGCCCTCTCACATGCAGTTCTCAACCTTCTGAGTGCTCTGGGGTTGCCACTAATATCCTTCTTGTTCTTTCTCTTGAACTCTTGAACAAAGTGGTTCACCATTCTGTTATCAAAATCTTCACCACCAAGATGGGTGTCTCCGGCTGTTGCTTTCACCTCAAAGATACCCTCTTCAATAGTAAGCAAAGAAACATCAAAAGTACCACCTCCAAGATCAAAAATCAAGACATTCTTCTCACCAACGCTGGTTGCCTTCTTGTCAAGACCATAAGCAATGGCTGCAGCTGTAGGCTCATTGATGATTCTCATGACATTAAGACCAGCAATAACCCCAGCATCCTTAGTAGCTTGACGCTGAGAATCGTTAAAGTAAGCTGGGACTGTGACAACAGCATTCTTAATTGCAGATCCAAGGTAGGCCTCAGCAATCTCACGCATCTTCATAAGGACCATAGAAGAGATCTCTTCAGCAGCAAATTGCTTGTCTTCACCCTTGTAGTTAACACCAATCATAGGCTTTTCCGCAGGGCCAGAGATAATCTTAAAAGGCCACAATTTCATATCACTCTGAACAGAGGCATCACTAAATCTACGACCAATCAACCTCTTAGCATCTGCAAAATAAAAAATCATCTTAAAATCACAAATTCAACATCTAATGTTTCACAACTAATATAATTTGAGATAAACCCATCACAGCTACATCATATAAAACATACCTACAAAAATACAATCAGGACAATACACAGTATTACAGAATCAGTGCAATGTATAGCATAGTATCTCAGGTATCACATTACAAATCATGCACATCATTGCTGTGTAAACATAAATTCAAACATATCATCAACAGTATACATATCTTATTGAATCTTATCACAAAAAAGACATCATGACAATGAAAATTTAAAACCAATCCATCTTACTACATCATGATTGACATTACAGATCTATTATCTTGAGATAAAGTGATAAACATCTTCATCATATGCATTATAAAACAAACATCTAAATATATCATTGAAACAAAGCACAATATTACAAATAACTGTGACTATTCAGAAACATGCACCAGGATTGATTAAATCATAATATCACAAATTCAACATTACCAATCTAATTGAGATAAACCAAGCATGACTACAGCATATATACATCCAAAAACATAACCAAAGCGATAGAAAATATTACAGAATCATTACAACTTATAGCATAACATTAACATCTCATCTCATGTATCACATTACACAATTTTTAACACTACCGATCTATTACTAATTCATAAATCTGGCTCATCATATATGCAGCATAAAACATACATTCAAACATATTATTGAAACAATTCAGATTAATTAGCCATGAACACATGAATTATAAATCATAAATACGTTCAAGTTCAGTATTATATACATAATTCATAGATCTAGAAAAGAGTAGAATAACTAACCGAAGACGGTGTTGATAGGGTTCATGGCGACTTGATTCTTAGCGGCATCACCGATGAGACGCTCGGAGTCAGTAAAAGCGACGTACGACGGCGTGGTTCTGTTACCTTGATCGTTGGCGATGATTTCAACACGGTCATGTTGCCATACACCGACACAAGAGTAGGTGGTTCCGAGATCGATTCCGATAGCTGGTCCCTCTCCTTTTCCGGCCATTGAATTTGACTCTTTTGTGTTCGTTGCGAAAAAAGAGAGAAAGATCTGTGAGAGGGAGAGGAAGAAAATCACAGTTCTAATAACACTGCGATTCGTGAGAAGTGGAACAGAAGTAGAAGTTAGCTTATATAGTTAGGGTTTTAAGTTTTAAGTCTTTCTAGAATGTTCGGTTTGTTTACACAGCTGGAGCCATTTGATTTCCAGCAATCTTGGGCCTGTAGTGGGCTTGATACTAACTTTAGAACCAATGGAGTTTCTGCTTTTATCTCATCAACTTTTGTTTCTTTCCTCGCCTCCTATTTCTCCAATTTTGTTGGGTTCGATTTTACTACTTCATTCTCAAAATAAAAGAATTAGTTTGACTACTACTACAGGGATGGACCCAGAAGTTTTGACTACTCTTTCCGGAAGTGGTTATGGTGCATAAATTTTTTTCTTATACACCATGCATAAATAATGAAAATTGCTTAATGCACCCCTCAAATTGTTTAGCGCACCCCCAGATTTCTAGCGCACCCCCCAAATTTTTAGTGTTTCCCCTAAAAATATGGGGGTGTGCTAAGCAATCTGGGGGGTGCACTAAAAATCTGGAGGGTGTGTTAAGTAATTTTGGGTATTTATGCGCGGTGCATAAACATGTCTTGTGCACCATAACTTATGTCTCTCACTTGTCAAAAAAAAAAAACCTTGTGTCTCTCTTTCCAACCTCAAATATTTCTTTTCACTTAAAAAAATTTTGGAAAATGTTTTTGAAGTTTTTTTTTCAATGTAATTTCTCTTCCCCACCCCCAAATTTTCTTTTATTTTTAGGGGGTGGAGAACATTTTCCTTAAAAAAAACTTCGGAAAATATTTCCTAAAATTTTCCAACTAAAAAAATAAATTTGGGGGTTGGGAAGGGATTTTTTTTTATTTGTCTTAGTTTCTGTCATACAAAAAGAGATGGAAATCAATTGGCCCAGCTAAGCATGATATTAGTAATAAGGAGGTGTGGATGAATATAATTCCTTCTTCTATTTATTCTCAATTTGTATGACATCCCTACCCTATGCGGTTTCTAGCTAGCTTTTCAATATATATGAGGTATCATTAAAAAAAATGATATTATTCTCGTATGCAAAAGTGATATGTATGCTGTCATTGTTAAGAGCATTTCTAATATTCTAAGTTCTTCAAATTTAAGAACAAACATGAAATGTTAGTAGAAAGGCCTCAATTCTCTGCTGTCGTTTTTTCACGTAGTTAAGATAACAATAGTCTTTAGGTTTAAATCGGACAATTTATACTTTAAGTTTAAAATTGTTAATTTTTTTTAAAATTGAATTTGTATTGAAATTTAAATTAGTTTATAATGATCTATGGATTAAGGATGTCTTGAATGCATCCAAATGTTGAATCAAAGAATTCAAATTGATGATGAAAAACGGTTGCCACTTGCCACTCTAAAATACTCGAGACACAATTCTTAATAATACAAAAATATTTTTTCAAACAGTGAAATGAGATTAAATTCTATAGGTGGGATTTATTTTGTGTTCATTTTAATTTTTAGTATTAGAGAAAAAAAAAGTTTTTAAGGTTGAGTTGGCACAACTAGAGATGTAAAAATGGGTCGGACTATCGGACCGACTTATTAGTCCTATAGTTTTATACAGGTCGGGCCGTGCTGGGTTTCAAAAAAAATATTATTGGGCTGGCCCTCCGGGTCTATTTTTTAAATGGGCCATTATGGGCTGGGCCACGGGCTTTTGGGCTGACCCCTTAAAGAATAACAAAAAAATATTTAAAAATAATTTTACCTAAAAATAAGAAATTTTAGTTAGCATAAAATCTTTAGATAAAATAAGTAACAAAAGATGAGATTTGTTAGATAAAAATATCCAAATTTGTTATGATTACCTTTACTTGAAAAATTCATGATATTGCTCAAGCATTGGTGTTATAATTGGAAAAGAAGGAAAAAAAACTCATGTTGGCTAGCCATGTGATTATTCAAACTAAGATTTGTCGAAATTAAACATGTGACGCTCGACAAATTATATGCAGCAGATTGATGAATGTCGAAGAATTCGAGTCAGTGCAATAGATAGTAGGGTGCTGTCAAAGGCTTCAATTTCAACAAGAAGAGACATATGATTCGAAGAAGTCATTAAAGAATAGCCATTCAAAGGGACACGTGTCAATCTTAGATTAAGAAAGTTATTAAATAAGACATGTGTCAAAATCTTAGTGAAGTTATAGGTAGTTATTTATTTTCGACCGTAGGATCTAGTGTTAGTCTTTTCTACAATGTCTATATATATATATATATATATATATATATATATATATATATGTGTTTGTAATAAGAATTATGGGTTGAATTCTATTTTCTAGAAACTCTAAATGCCTATGCCGTGTGTGTAAACGGGTTGAATAACGCATAGAGATGAATTCCATCCACAATTTACATTCAAATGTCATTTAATTTTCAAGTTCATTACTTGTTTTCTCTTTAAAGTTTCTGCACTTCATCCTTCAATTGCAATTTATCTTCAGGCTCTTTAACATTTATTTGCAAATTTACTTTAACGCTTTTTTATTTTAATTTGATCCTTCGACTTCGTCGAAACAATGTCATTTTAATGCATTTAATGCAAATCAGACAATAATTGTTCAAGCAAAAGATGTTGAACATTCATTTTTTTTTTCCAGAAATTAACACACAAATATGTTCCAAGATTTACTAGTTGATCTTTATTGTAATAACTTTAACTAGCGATTGTTTACAAAAAATCAGTGTAAACAGATACATATGTATTTTTATTGTCCATTGAATTTTTTTAAAAAAAAAATATGAAAATTTGTCGGGCCGGCCCATGTAGGTCCTTGCTTATCGGTCCGGGCTATGTGGACTGAGCCTTGGGCCTTAATGGACCGGCTAACTTAAACCTCTTTATATGTCTTGGTCCTCTGTGCCGAGGCCGGGCTGAGCGGACCCCTTTAACAACTCTAGGCACAAAAATGCATCCCACTCAAACTTAACTTAAGAACAATATTTGAATTATAGAATTGGAAATACTCTAATAGAACACTTTATTTTATTTGTGGGTGGTCAATTTTGATCCTTAAATTCAACATTTCAAAATAATCTTCTATTTAGATTTTTATATTAAAAAAATATAACTTGTACTTACAAAATCGATTTGTAAGTAAATAATTTTTTTTTTACAAATTCCTTTTCAACATGGGATATGAGTTTTTTGACTTTTTTCCCAACATTACACATCTACATTGTTACTACATTTAAAACCTACAACATATGGTGCACACCATTTTGAGTGTTGGCACACTTTGTGTAGCCCGGTGAGACTATCCTATAATGCACCCTTTTTACAAGTGATAGTCCATCCCAGAACCCACTCATCATTGCCTCTGATATGATTTTAAGTTTTAACTAATTTGTCTCTACTTCATAGCCTTCTAGGTGCATGTGCATCCTTTATGATTCATGTGTAATGTTGCATCAAATAGTTATCTAACACGTTGTTTTAGTTCAATAGAACTATTTGATACGTATTGGTAACTGTAACGATGTTAATATGCAGAGACTTGAATTTGAATGTAAATTCTTTACTTTTTCACATTTTTGATGTGCGAGTCTAATCAGTAAATTATTTCGTATTTGACAAAAAAATTTGACGCGTCATTTAATATTTTAACGAGTCATTTATAATTTGTTTGTTGTGGCATATTTCATTTATATAATGGTTATCTATACTTTTCTTACAATTCTTTCTGGTGGAGTTGTGAGGAACCCAGTGCCCTGGGTTAGAGGGAACTCTATCTACCATTACTAATTTAGTGATGTTATTGGTATTAATTAATTAATTCATTCTCATGATATATAAAGATCTTAGGAATGAAAATATATCTGTCACCATATCATATGACATTATTTTAGCCGATCCATATGAATTTGCTCGTCTAAATCATGCATCATACTCTGCATTGAGTGTCATTAATTTTCAAACAAACTTCTCAATCATAGTAAATTCAATTTGAATTTCATTTCTCTAATCATTTCCAGTTTCCTCCTTTGCAATATTTCTTTTCCCCTACGACAGAGCCAGACAACAGTGATTTACTATATAGCACCGATACAGACGAGGATATATATCCAGAGCGACGCGGCACATACAATGACACATATGTTGAGTCATGAAAGGAGTCTAGGGAAGAATATGCCGCATTGACCACCATTGTCAGGAAGACTTTTGACGCAAGAAACCAGTCGAACTCTTTAGCGAATCATTGACTCTGATATCACTGTTGGGTCATAGGATAGCTCGAGGATCATCCATACGGTGTTCCTCAGAATTCCTCATGTCCCACCGGATCGTATATTTTGATAGTGTATTTTTGTCCGTTTGACCAATACGAATGAAGATGAACAATCACCGAACCTTAAGATATTGAGTTTATGAGTCATTTTAATTATACAGTCTACGCATGATTGTAGACAATAAATCTCTCCACACATGTCTATAACACACAGCGAACATTGAACACACATTCAATCTGAAGTGTCTGTGCTATAACTATTATTATTATTTATAATTATATGAGGACTTGATGTTCTTGTAATATGGCTAGGAAGTTCCACGTACCAAATATGAATTGTACTAATTAATTTCTAGATATACACTTGCATAGTTCTAATAACAACAAATGGAGGACAAAGTAATAAATGCATATGCAAGGAAAACATATGGCTAGTATTTGTATCTAAGATTATATAATAAAGAAGTGTATGTGTATCAAAACAATAACAATAAATAGATATAGAAAGGATAGGTGGAGAAAGTCAAGATAGTTACGGAGTGCATATATGATTTTTGGTCGACCAATTTGTAGCCCTGTATTAGAACCTTATGATCAGCAAATTGTTGGGTTTGTGGCTCACCTATTTGCTTCTAGTTTGGATTCCATACCACACATAAGCCAACTGTATTTCTTTACTGAAATATGTAGTAGTCAGACTAATTCCACATTGGCCAGCTAAGTTATCATTTACAACAATTTGTGTATTTTAGGTAAATGTTACTCTAAAGTGTTTGTGCCAAACTGATTTATATCACTTATAGTAAAATAGAGGTTTAAGATAAAACTAATTATAATACAAATTAACCTAAGATAATTACATTTTTCAGATAACCTCCCCTGTTAATCTAAAGATGCACATAATAAATGAATAAATAAATAAATTTGAAGCTTTATGGGAACTTCTGTCTTCTGGTGTTGGGGAAAGGGTAATTGTTTTGGACCGAGTTATGTTCAATGTCACGTACATCGGTCTAATTAATACCATACTCCCTCTATCCTTATTTATAAGCAAAACTCTACTTTTTAGATTTATTCAAAAACTTATGTATCTGGTCTATAATACAGACCAGATACATTAGTTATTCAATGAACCTAAATAGTTGACTTTTGCTTATAATTAAGGATGGAGGGAGTATTTGTTATAGCCTATATAAAATACGGCCTTATAAATCTAACAAATATGCTTCAATCTAATCTAACTTTTACGTTAAATTTATATTGACTTGAGCGTTGAAGTGTTTGCAGATACATTATCTCCATTACTGTTATATTTATCTGGAATTTCGACCTCCACATTCATTCTCACAACATTTTTTCTAATAGAAATGTATTACAATAACAGATGAAGGTATAGGTCCAAAAAGTAAATTAGAATTATAGGCTACAAGCTTCATTGGAAAGTAACTTGATATTAGATATAAACCACACAATAGTGACTTATACATTCTAATATCATTCCATCATTTATAACTTTTTGATTGAATACGACAAATTCTAGACATATGTAAGTGCACTGCAAAAAACAAGAGTAGATCGACTTCACAACTTATTTCAGTATGTCCATTTTCCCTTAACTTTTTATCTCATTATTGAAATGGACACATAACTATTGACCAATCTTGTGCACTTTTTTTCCTTCAATTATTTTGGCATAACTATTAGTACATTCTAGACAAAATTACATGTTTGGTCCTTTATTTTATATTTTTGTAATACTTTGATCTTTTATCTTTTATTTGTAACATTTTAGTCCTTTAAAAAACATAAAAATATGAAAGAATTGATAAAGACGATGAACATATTCATCAAAATCATGAGTTTTATTTAATTTTAATAAAAAGGTATCTTAACAAATAAAATTAAATATTTTTTTAATAAAAAAAAATGAAAGAAATGGTTTATATGTGAATGTTATAAAAGATAAAGGACTAAAATGTTACAAATAAAAGATAAAGGACTAAAGTGTTACAAATATATAAGATAAATGACTAAAGTGTTACAAATAAAAGATAAAGGACCAAATTGTTAAAACAAAATAAAAAATAAAATAAAAGACCTAATTTTGCCTACATTCTACTAAGAACTTTTTTCCACTAGAGAATTATGTCTAACCTACCATGTGCAAAAGTAAACTCAGAAGGCCGGACAATTTTTTTATATAAAATGTTAAATGTTTCATGTTGCTTTCTATGATTTATTAGAAAAATACATTGTCAAAAAACTCCCTCCATCCCTATATATTAGCGCATCTGACTAATTTTAAGAAATGTTGGTAGTGTAATTAATGTGTTTTTATATATTGAGATTACTAAATTGCCCTTTTTATAATAAAAGTATTTCCTCTGGCCTTAATTATAAGCAAATTTCACTTTTTAGATACATTGAATAACTAATGTATCTAGTCTAAAAAGTGGATTAGATATATTAGTTATTCAATGTATCTAAAAAGTAATTTTTGCTTATAATTGAGGCCGGAAGGAGTAATTTTTTTGTTTGCTTGTTAACATTATGATTGTGTGACACTTGAGTGCACATGCAAATGGCTGAAATGTGTGATTTTTGCTGAAGGCTAAAGTAACGCACTGTTAATACCATTTGTCTTTCAGTTATTATTGCAATTCTACAAAATCAGAAAAATAGTAGTAGCACCTAGTTTGTTCCACGATTCACATGAATAGGAGTTGATTACGTGAATAGGAGTATATGGAAACACATGTAATCATTACATGGAGTAACAAGAAACCTACATATACACTGACATACTCTTATGGTCTGTTTAATATGATAGAAAGAAATAAAGAGAAAAAAAATCACGCAAATCGATAAATGAATTTGGATTAGAGTTCGTCCAAATTCATTCATTGATATGTCCAATTTTTTTCCTTTCAATTTTTTTCCATTGAACCGAATGAAGGGTTTATTTGGATAAAAATTATAAAAGTGTTTAAAAATTTGTAAAGGTGCTTATATTTAGGAATAAGACTTTTTCTGTAAAAATGCTTATAATTTATAATTAGGGACGGATGAAGTATTTATTAGAAAAATACAAAAATAAAACACACACTCCTCAAGTTACTACTATATATATAACTCCATACTTCAAGTTATCATAATTAAGTTTGTTGTGCATAAAATCATCATCTTCTTCATTATGTCACAAATATCAACAATTGCTAAAACAAGGACAGAGCTATGTCGAACTCGTCTTGGCTCGGCTCTAAGAACATTCTTAGCATGCAGCATAGTTGGTTGCACTGCTCTATATGGCCCTCAACCTATAAAGCATTACATTAAATATCCATCTATTGCTTATGTGACAACAATTCTTATAGTGTCCGATGCAACACTTGGCGACACTATTAGAGGTTGTTGGCATGTTTTATTAGCAACCATTCAGGTTATGGTTTTTTCTCTACTTAGCTTGCAAGTGATAAGACCCGGTCGTCACTTAGGCGATTATATGGCTGCGCTGGCCGTGGCTACCGGTGCGTTTTTTATGGCGTTGCCAGGATCGACTCATTTGTTGACTAAAAGGATTGCATATGGACAACTTGTAATTGTTTATGTGAGTACAGTTCTACATGGTGCTCAAGAAGGAGTGGCTAGGCAATCAATTTATGTGGCTAGTTCCACTGCACTTGGAGCTATAGCTTCTGTTCTTGCCATGTTGCTACCTTATCCTCGATTTGCTTACAATGAGGTAACTTAAACTTCTTCTTTTTAATCTTGTAAAAATCATGCTAGATAGATATTGAATTTAAAACACGAAAAAACAAGAAAGCTTTGAATGAGATGATTCAGGTCTCTTCTATTCTAACTTAACGAGAATTTTTGAGTTGCCTTTTAAAAATGTTGAGGGAGAGCTTCGCTGATCATTATGGTCTGGTTTAACTTGAAAGATTAATCTTTACGGTTGTGTGCGTATAATATCTAATTTACACAACAAAAATTAGTACGTGTCTGTTTGTTGTAGGTTTTTTTAAAATCATTTTATTTATTTCAGTTATGTTTGTGTGTAAGTTTTTCAATAAAAATAATTTTATGTTGAAAATGAAATAGTTATTTTGATTAGTTTTTGAAAAAATCATTTTTAGTATAAGAGAGCAAAATAATATAGTTTGACATGTTTATGTTATTTCAAGCATATTAATTAAAAACTATTTTAACATGCATAGTTTTTAATTTGAATGTTTTTTCAACCATAGTTTATACTTTTTTTAAAAGATCTCTAAAAAAGAATTTCAAAATTATTTATATAAAAAATGCTTTTATTTTAATCTATAATATAGTTGGCTGCTTCATCCTTATGTGTTCAAAACATGGAGCATGAATAATGTATTCAAATTTTCAATAAACAGGATATTCTCATTAGAAAAGAAGATACAGATGCAGTTTATATGAAAATTGGCAGTCAATTATAACAATTATAGTATATTTTTAAAATTATTGTTATTTCTTTTTCTAGAGTAGTTTTATTTTATATACTTTTTGACCGCGATCTCTCTTGTTATAATCGATATAATTAATCTTGATGATGCTTTCAAAATATGACAATAGCAACATAGTGCGAGAACCAAACCCGCGAAAATGCACGAACACGTGCGCTGTCAGCAGTTTCCTTTTCCTTATTGCTATGTTGTTTTTTTTATATAATATTAATATAAAACTAAAATAAATAAAAAATATTCCTAAATCAATGCAAAGCGCACGCATTTAGTAGGATTTGCCGCCAGCAACCATTGTCGACACAGTTTAACCATTATTATGGCTGTCGTCTTCGTTGTTGTTATTGCAGTCTATCAGTTTCATACGTGTTCGTAGTTTTCGTTGTCATTGCAATTCTTGCTGGAAAATAACCTCTGCATACCAAGCAAGTGAAGCAACTACTCTCGGCATTTAGTTCAATTCAACAACGAGTACAATTTATCTTTTATTAATTCCAGTCATATAATTCAAGTTTAGTAATTGAAAGCACTCCAAAAGCACAATATGTACTTGAATCCACCAATTTCAATATCCTTCTACTGCTAGGGAGAAGTATATAGCAAACAATAATTGGCTTTGGAAAAAAACGAAAAATCCGAAAACAAATCAAGCAGAGCATAACGTGGAGAATGAATTGGTGTTGACAAGGGTAGTTGGAAGGAAGGGTTTTCCAATTTGTCACCAAAAATGGAAAATTGGAAGTGTGTATAAGAAGGACCGGAGACGGTGTCGTTGCAGGGCAGAACAACAGAAGACAGTGAAGTTGCAGGTAAGGGAGACAGAGAGTTTAGTGATGGTGTGCTGCACCGTTGCACCGACAACGCTTTAATGGAGAAATTTTGATGCAACAAATTTCAAAGTTGAAAATCCAGGGTTAAATTGGACATTTTGAATGAAATAGAATTTAAGAAAGTGGTGGGGCACTAGTGCCAACTCATTCGCGAGATTTTCACGAGGGATGTGTCGCGCTATTCATCTTTTTCCATATAATATACTTCCAAAATTCCAGGAACTCATGGCTCCAACTAAACACCTTTATGATATTTTTGAGAACAGAATACATGAAAGTTGTAAACTCAAGCTGTATTCTGACGTCACCATATCATTCATTTGTCACTTGGTTCAATTTAACGTACTATATAACTTCAATAATTTTTGTAAAATAAAATATGAAATTAATTAACCAATATTTAATTATTAAAATAAATGTATGAATCATCCACTAGTTTACATTTACTTACATAATAATCATTAAGACAATACATAATCCAACTGTTGAATTGACATATTTTATTAAAAAATATATTAAAAAACGTAATAAAATGTATATATTTTCTTGGATCAAAGAAAGTGTATACTCCCTCCGGCCTTATTTATAAGCAAAAATTGTTTTTTAGGTTCATTGGTGAAGTAATGTATATAGTCTATATTTAAGCTAGATACATTAGTTCTCCAATGAACCTAAAAAATAATTTTTGCTTATAAATAAGGCCGGAGTGAGTATATGTGAGTAGGTAGATAGAGACTAAGACAGAGAGTAACGCGTAACCAATAAAGCATTTTCATAAGACAGACAGTGCAAGCCAATTTGTCACCAAGTGGTTGTGTATATGTGCATGAAGAGAAAGACATTTTGTTATATTATGCTCATCATTTAGCATCATAATTCGTAATAAGAAACAAATTAATTAATAAAACAAACAAAATTCAATCATTATTAATTCTAGCAATATCTAACTACAAACCAACTAACGTCAATTTGTTTCACTGATCTCATCGAAGCATTCTGTATTCGTGCGTTTGACAACTTTACATCATAGTATTCTAGTATAAGTTGGTTTGATGCAAGTAAGAAAAATCTTTGTCTTTTTGACTGGAGAGTAACAAAAAACTGTTAACATGTTACTATCCCAACCAAATTATTATATCAGGAATCAGCCATCCAAAATTTTCTTATTATAATTTATGATTTTAGGAATTACAGAAGTTAGTTTTTAGTATTTTTTTTTAAGCAACTTTCTAAAATCATGATTTTATCATATTTAATTCATCTCTCATCATTGTTACTTTTTACGGTTAATTTGTCTCAATTGTACATCATAAACTTAGAAGCAGATTTTCTGCTGTAAAATTTCCCAAACACAGTTTTATATATCAAGACCGTCCGATAAAAAATATGTGGTCGGGATCATTTTAAATGATTTTATAACTTTATTAATTTGAATTGTTCGATCAATAATTATCGGCCAAGATTTAAATCTATGTGAAAACTAGTTTTATTTACTGCAACAAATCTCAATCCCATAAACTTGGTCTATCTCTTATATATATTCCCTTTATCTCTTCCATAGACATTTTTTAGCTAGTTTAGTAAAAATGTAAATTGTCATAATTATTGATTTCAATATTCATCCAAGCTGACAAAAAATACTTTGCGCATTGTCATGCTTTCAGGCAAGGAAATTCTACCAATTATACTCTGAGAATACATCTGAGAGATTAAATTGCAATATAGAAGCCATCTCTGCCTCAGACAACTCAACTGCTGTTGGTTTTATAACTCAAGCCAAGTACCTCTCCACAACAGGAGACAAGCTACTCCAGAGTATCACATCTACACTGGTAAGTTAACCAAAGCCTAAATCATGGCATTTAATTCAACATTGAAGTAGCTAAAGTTATTTAATTTCCTAGCAGTTGCAAATAAACTAATAAATATTTGTTGTTTTTTTTAACTAAATAGGATGGTATGCATTGGGAACGACCTCAAACAATAATTTCCAACTCCTGTTGCAATGACCCAGAAGACAAACTGCAAGATATGGATATACCGATTAGAGGGATGAACATTGCTCTGTCGAGTGGCATGTCTTTTCCTGTTGGTGTCATTGATGAAGAGCTCAAAGGTGTTCTGCTTAATTGCAGAGGACAAATCAGCCAAAAATTAGATCAACAAGCTGAGTGCTTTGTTCCTTTTGATGCAACCACATCTCAAGAAATGAAACAAGACATTTTTGACAAATACCATTCCATAGCCTACAAACATCTCCCAACCTCATTCTTTTTATACTGTGTGCAACTTCTCCTAGATGACTTGTCTATTTCAAAGAAAATTGACCATGTGCAGAAGAAAACTCAGAAAAGCGATGATTCCCAATGGTGCTTCAACAGGATAAGGCAGCTTTTGATGAACTTAATTCCCAGCAACCAAAGCTTGGTCTTTGCATTCAAGTCCTCTCTGTCATTAGGCTTTGCTGTGTTGTTTGGTCTGTTATATGACAGGGATAATGCATATTGGTCAGGACTCACAATTGCAATCAGTTTCGTGACTGGACGACAACCAACGTTCGCAGTTGCAAATGCACGAGGACAAGGAACAGCTATAGGATCAATCTACGGGATCATTTGTAGCTTCATTTTCCAAAAAATTTCCCAAAAATTTATGGATTTAAGGTTCTTAGCTCTTATACCATGGGTCATGTTCGCTTCTTTTCTCAGGCATAGTAAAATGTATGGTGAATCTGGGGCAATTTCGACAGTTATAGGAGCTCTGTTGATCCTTGGTAGGAAGAACTATAGTACACCGACTCAGTTTGGAGTTGCTAGAATGGCCGAGGCTACAATAGGACTCACTTGCTTCATCATCGTAGAGATTATATTAAGTCCCTCAAGAGCTGCAACTCTAGCAAAGTCAAAACTTTCTCAAACCTTGAGAACCCTTCAAGATTGCACTAAGAAGATTGCCATGATTACCCCTAGCGAAGGCGAAAGAGATATGTCATCTTCAAGTTATCAAGCACTGAGAGAAGAACAGGAGAAACTTAAATCTCTTGTGTGTCAATTAAAAGAATTTACAGCAGAAGCTGAGATGGAGCCAAATTTCTGGTTTGTTCCATTTCATACTGCCTGCTACAACAATATGCTGGGATCTCTATCAAGGATGGTAGATCTCTTGCTTTTTGTGGCATACTCAATGGAGCATGTCACACAATTGGCACAGAAAGATGGAGTAATTTGGATGGACATCCAAGGTCGAGGGAATGAGAATGTGAAGATTTTTAAGAACAAAGTAGACCCCATATTGAAAGGCCTGGAAGAGATAACAAGGATGAAGTCTATTAAGAAACTTGAAAATGAGTTGAAGAACCGAAATGTTCCTCGGGATCTTGAGTCACAAGAATATCCCAATGCAGACACATTTAGCATCTTAAGCAAAGATGATGAGGTTGATAGCATTACAAACTCTTTCCTCCAACATCTAGAGGAAATTGCTAACAAGACTTATACTGACAAAGATGAGGAGATGCTTAAAGTTCAGATGCTTTTTCATTACAGCTGCTTGGGATTCTGCACTGGTAGCTTGATGAGAGAAACAATGAAGATTGAGGGTGAAATAAAGGAACTACTTTTGTGGGAGAACCCCTCAAGTCAAATAAACTTCATCCAAAAAAGATCAGAGTAAGAGGCTTAGATTTACAAGTTAACCAAAAACATGTAGATAGTATTGTGTATAAAATCATAATATTGAAAAGGGAAAGTTATCCAACTCTGTAAACTGACGTTTGTATCAACCAACTCTAAACGGAATAAATTACCTTATTTTTTAATGCGCGTCAAGTAGCATCTATGGTATACATTTTAGTGATATCTTAGCCTAAACTCAACAAAAGACATATGCATGCGATATTAAAGTCAATAAAGGGGAAAAGTTCTATTTAGAAACTCCAAAGAAAAAAGATACAAGTGCTCACATTATGATTACACGAAGATATAGTAGCGCATCAATAAATTGTGAATATGATCAAGTAATAAACGCCCAAGTTTCCTTTGGATCCCAATTCCAATCGGATCATCATCTAGTAAACCTTCTAACCTTAATTCATTCTTTTTCATTAGCTTATTTATAAAAGTTCCTTGACCACAAAGCATAGCTAATGCAATCACACACAAGTATACCACAAAGCATAGCTATTGCAAGCACACGCAAGTATAACAAAAATAAAAAAGTTGTGCTCCTTTGATCTTTATAAAAGTTTTAGTACAAATCTAACATTAATATTCCCAAACTGAAGTTCATAATTCTATCACATTAAATTCCATTTGCAAAGCATCTCAGTCTACAACATAAAAAATTACATCTTCAACTTCAAAAATTTCCTAGTTTCCTTCATACTTTGGGTCAGCCACGACATAGTGGTATGCAATCACCAACACAAAGATGAAGACACCGAGAAAATTGGCAAAGAAACCCAGATCATTATCATCAATCATCTGTAACATCATGGTAATAAAAAAACATCCGTAAGTAACCTAGTATGTGATATCACAAAATTGCTTTACATGGTGAAAATCAAATCTAAAAATGATCCTAGAACCCTCCAAATTTTGACTCTTCTATGAAAATTAAGCATACCAACAATACCATCAAGAACACAAATTCAAATGCTAAACAAAAAGGGTACAAGAACCGTAAAAAAAAAGGTACAAGAATCAACTAGATAAACCTCCTATCATATGAAGCACAGACACTCCTCAGAGTAAGCGTGTCCCAGTGTTGAACGTGATTCAGTGTCGGACACAATGGCATGATACCGACACATATGATTACATTGAACTATGTCACTTTCACTAATTATTATTGGTGTCAACGTATCAGTGTCTGTGCTTCATAGCTCCTATCATGAACTAAAATTGTTTCGTAATCGCAATTGTGATAGTAATATAGTAAACGTTTTCGAATTCTCTGCAACCACAGTGCAATCGTATTTACAGCTGCATATTCAGAATTTGTCCACAATTTAAAACCTAGGTTTCAATTGTAACATTTACTTTCTCATTATTATAAATACAAAGTTCTTGTTCCTAATAAAATCTCCAATCCTTTACAATTGAAAATCAAAACAGATCGTTCAGAACAGTAATCAGATACTTCAATTTAATTACGATCCAACAATTATCAGAAAATTAAAGAATTAATATATTAACACACAATCGAAACGAAAAATCCTCGATCTGAAAACTCATAAAGCATATAAAGTAAAAAACGTGACGCATCTGTGAAACTGTGATGTAGAAAATAGCGAAATTTATAAATAAAACCAATAATTATAAATGAAAACTGAAATTGGAGAACGATCTGGTCTATGAGGGAAAGGAAAATTGAGAATACGGCGGTGATACCTTTGTAACGCGGTGGAAATTGGATGTCTCTTCTGTCACTTTTCCCTCCGGCGACTGATGTTGTAGTGCTTCCTAGTTCCGCTCCGTCTACCTTACAAACCTCTGATGGAAATAATAAGTACACGAGTCTTCATTTGGTTGACCATTTTATCCCTCATTAGTAATAGGTTTTTTTTTCTTTTTAGACAAAAAAAAAAAAAAGAAGAGTTTTTTTTTTTCTTTTTACTTTATTTTAACCCACTCTCAAAATTATTATTCCACTATTTATTATTATCAATTATTTTTTTACTATTATAGGGTTATAGATTTTAGACTAAAAATGATTGGTGTGACATATTTTAATGTATTAGATGATTTTGAATGATGAACATCGATGAAATAAAAAATAATAATTATTTTACTTTGATGATTTTAGGGATGTTCGCGGTACGATTTGGTTCGGTTTTGACTACAAAAGTCATCTTAACCGCGAAATAAAAATATATGCGGTTCGATTTGGTTCGGTTGATTTTTAAAAAATCATTCAAATCAAATCAATGTGGTTATAATCGGTTCGGTAGCGGCGGTTTATACCATAATTAAATAACTAATAAATATACTAAAATAAAATCGAACACCTTCATGTTTGTCCTAATAAAAGGAAAGTGATATATTGAAAAGAGTAAGAGAGTGAGAGATGAAGAGAGAGTAACCCTAGGTTAGTCTTGAAACCTTATTCTTTTGTGATTTTTTTTTAGTAACACTTGATTCTAATTCTCGTGTGATTAAATGAATGAAATAATGACATGGATAATAATAATAGAGGAACAAAAATTATAATTAAACTAAAAATAAATTAAAACAGGGTGAACCACCATTTTCTTCCAAAAAAGAGTGTAACTCGTTACTAGTTCTCTCACTCAAATGAAAACACAAATTAATCTCTCACTATATATTATATTAGTCAAATTTGTCCCTTACATTAAGTTTCAATGTTAACCCATTCAATTGTGTTCATGCGGCAAGTGTGAAGAATCTCAAGATTAATGAACTCGCTGATGTGTCGTTGAGGAAGAATTAAAATGGAAGTAGAGGAAAGGAATTTCACTTTCTAGAATTCCAACTTATTTTATATATTATAAATTATTAAAGGAAAGTTGGACATTTTATATTGCCCACCTTTAATTTATTTTTTCCATGTGTGTTTAAGATTTAGGGTTACTTCTAGGGACAGATTTGGACATAGAATACTAGTGGGGCTAAAAAAATGTTCTATATTATTGAAAAAAAAATCTTTATCTTAACTGAATAAATTATATATGAGAATTTATTTTGACAAAATAAACCATATATAAGATTACTATTAATAAAACATGTCTATTAAAAAAAGATCAATAATAAACCAACGAATTAGAAATTTTTTATTAAAAAATCCTAGCAAACTATATAAAAAAACTATAAAATATCTATTCGAAAAATAAATAAATTATAACTTATTGAATTTCTTCTAAATCCTTACTCAAAAAAATATTCTAAATCATGCATATCATTATTGTTTAATGTTTTTCAAGATCCTATCTTGGATCAAATTATATAGAACCCAAAAGTATATCAGCTTATAGTTTATTTTGACAAGCTAATTCAATTAGTTTATAAGTTATTAATTTTTATTTAAATTTTATCCATATTATCTTACTTGAAAAAATTAAATATTTTTTTATGTCATTTCATCATATTTATATGACAATTCAATTGCTTATTTTACATTTTTATCCAATGTTACAAATTCAATTAGTTATCCACTATTTTTTGACAAACAAAGTAAAAGGTGATTAGTCTCAAATTAAACTATATTACTTAAAATAATACTCTATGTATAGCAAAAGACTTGAAATCATAAATATTAATAGACTTTAAACTACTATTTGCACTAATACTTAAACCAATATATGTATCAAGAGACTTATAGTTATTAATAATAAACTCTAAAATAATATTTATATTAATATTGTATAAATATATATACAATGCATGGGGATGCAATATTTCACCATCTCGTGAGCCAATGCATGGGAATGCAATATTTCAATTTTGTGCTTAGAAATGACATATACTTGTATTTGTATTTGAATACAAACCGTGGCTTCTTTACATTTGTTAAATAGTAATGTTATTTTTTTTTTCAATCCGCCATAAAGTCACTTCTTTTATAGTACACAATTGAAAATGTGTCTATTAAATTTAGTTACTAAATCTTTTTTTTTTTTGAAATTTTTAATTAATAAACATATATGAAAAATTAGAGGCCTTTAATTTTTTAGGCTCTACACGGTGTCTCACCTTGAAGACCCCTATACTGCTATACAGCCTGTTCATGAATCAGGGACGGATGCACGTTGGGCACTATGTGGGCTAGTGCCTGCACAAAAATTTTGAAATTTTTTTAGTATATATATATTATATAGAGTTATGCCAACTAGTGCCCCCGGAATATTAGTTAAACAAGTTAAAAAAATAAATTTCACATTAAAATAAATATTTTTCATACTTTTAAAAAATAAAATACACTTATTTATCATATTTAGTTTCTTAACTAGTGTCATAGGAACACTAATTAACAATTTTCTATTATATAAGTTTATAATTTTATATGATACAATACAAGGTTTCCGTAGGCCCATACCATATGCATAATCTATTGACTTCAAACACAATATAAAAAAAATTGTAAAAAAAAAATAATATAAAAAATAAAAACCCTTCTCAACTTGAAAATTATTATTGCGATGTATGCTCTGAAAATGAATTTTCAGAATTAGAAGGGATTGGTAATCTTTGCATAAAGCTAGTGGAGACAAGAAAGAATATTGTGTGTTCATTGGTCTATTATTTGCTTTGGAGTTAATTATCTTTGATATTACTTATGGCAACTGTAACTGCTAAAAGAGTTTTCTCTGCTATGAGTATTATCAAGAATCGGTTGCAAAATCGGATGGGAGATGAACTGATTGATTGATTGTCTAGTTACTCATATAGAGAAAGATACTTTTATTGATATTGAAAATGAGAAATTCATTGAGTAAAAAGAAATGCGAAAATCATTAAGTATTTTAAGAACTCGAGTTCTCCTAGAGAACAGATATGATGTATATTTATGTTTTTTAAAATGAAATGTATTAATGTAATAGATATTATTTTTTTGAGAAAATGTATATTTGATATTGCAATTTTATATATGTGGTGCCCCCACTATGCAAAATTCCTGGATCCGTCACTGTTCATGATAAACATTTACTTTTTTTATAATTAATTATGGAGGATGATGGAGCTTTTTGGATTGAAAGATGGAAATTTAATTACAACTTCTAAAACTTATATATTATTGGGCTTACCTCAAAAAAGAAAATTGCTATTTACGCCCCTTGGGTTGCTATCAGGCCCCCCTAAAATCCCAAAATACCCCTAAATTACAGTTGAAAAATTATCGTCATGCAGGAACGAAGTTAAAAAAATTTCGTCACGTAAACGACGAAACCTTAGAACCACGCGATATTACGTTTGATTTTGGGCGGAGGTAGCCAAATCGCACAAATTTTTCGTCTCGTAGTCAACGAAATCCAGTTTTGTTATGTACGCGACGAACACGCTGGTTTTCGTCATCTGCGTGACGAAAATGATGATTATGTAGACGATTATCAGAATTTCTCTATCAGTTTGATTCAAAAGCAAAATCAGAAATTTTTGGAGCGATTCTAGGGTTTCAAGGAGTGATTTTCATCAACCATCATACCCAATCAATCACCATCGCTTTAAATCAATTAAGAGTCCTGTTACAAAATTCACTTTAAATACTTGTTCATTTACAACCACACAAATATCTTATATTTAAACCCCCAAACATTTACAACCTCAAAATTAAAGTCGGTCACACTAAGACCACAAAATAGTGTCGGTCACATTAGGAGCACAAAAACAAAAAAGTAGGAGGTTGACGTATACTTTTTCAATCTTCAACGACGATGGGATCATCTTTGTTTGACTTTTGCTTCGGGATAAGTGCTTTTTCATTTTCCATCAACTCATGAAATTTAGCCATGCGGTCCAAAAATGGATCCTCCCAAATTGCAGCTTCTGGCACATGATAAAGTTTCCATTCCTTAGAAGAAGGAGGCAGATGACACCCAGGCTTCAGCTTCACCTCAACAAAATAATTAGGAATTAAACCAAAACACATGATTTTTGAAAATGGATCGGCCGGTGGACGATCACGCACCGGGAAAAAGGTTTCAGAAAAACCAATTGTTGGAGAAGTCAACTCAACAACAACGCGGCCGTAGACCGTTGCAACAAGATGGACCATATCAGGAAAGGTGAACCATTTATTCTTTGGCGCAACGCCGCTCTTTGGCATTACCTTTGCGGGTGCAACCGTGCAACCCATCAAGTACGTATTGCAGACGCTCCTCGGTCTCATAAAACCTTAGGTAGTCACTCCTAAACATGGTTAACTCTCTAATAAGGGCCAAACGAATTAATCCTTGCGTGTTCGTTGCGTGGAAGACGAAACACGATTTCGTCAACCACGAGGCGAAATATTGTGCTTTTTGGCAAACGAGACGTGGCTAACCTGCCTATTTCAAAAACTTTCATAGTTTTGTCACCTGCGAGACGAAACTGTTTTCCATCATTTTTTCAACTACGAAATGGCTTAATAGGGGTAGTTTGTCAGTTCGGGGGGCCTGTGAGCAATTGCAAAGGGCGTAAATAGCAATTTTCCTCAAAAAAATATATTGGGCTTGACACTACTAAATAGGCCTGTGTACACAAAGTTCCATATTTTTGTGGAGAATTGTTCTTCTGACCCCTCCTATAATTCTCTTAGAACCCCAAATATACGGAATTACTTTTAAGTCATTTTGGAACATAGGTTCCAAACACACATAATTTTGGAATGTAGGAACCAAAATAATAGATTTTTATTTTATTTTTAAGTTTTTAAAATTTCGGGACGTACATTCCAAACGTTTATTTGGCATAATTTTTTTTTAATAAACATATATGAAAAATTGGAGGACCCTAATTTTTTTTAGGCTCTACACAATGTCTCACCTTGCACACCCCTATATGGCCTGGTCATGATAGGACATGTTCATGATAAGCATTTACTTTTTTATAATTGATTATGGATCGGAGGATGATGGAGTTTTTTTGGATCGATAGTTGGAAATTTAATTACAACTTCTAAAATTTATATAGGCCTGCGTACCTAGGGTTGGGAACAGATCAGACCAGGTCAGACTTTGACAGGCCTGCGCCTGATCTACGAATTTTTTTTAAGCCTAAGTTTGGCCTATGGCCTATCAAATGCAATTTTTTTGGCCTGGTCTGGCCTTGTAGCCTGTTTATGAGTCTGTGTTATATAAAACCCTCTATATAGTCTTTTTAAATTATAGGCTAATTAAACATGCCTTAAAGCCTATTTCACATTTAAATTTTTATAATTTCTACAAGATTAAATAAAAGCTAATAAAATGATTAGCACAAGAATTAAAAGCTAATAAAATAACAAATATGATTACGATAAAGTTTATTAATTATGCCATAATACAAATTTTTTGTTAAACATTAATGTTAATCGGTGTAGTTAGCAACAACCAAAATATACACTATAATTTGTCTTTGTAAAAAAATATATATTTTGTTTAATAAATATTTTGTATTTATATAAATAATATTAATTTATTTTTTATAAAAACAAGATGATATAAATAATAATATTATATAAATAATAATTATTAAATATAAACAGGCCGCCCTATTAGGTTTCACAAAGCCTAAGCCTGACATATTTATATAAAACAGGCTTTTTTCAAGGCCTGAGCCTGACATTTTTAATAAACAGGCCAGACCAAGCTGAAGGCCCCTAGAGGTCATCTAACCTATTCCCAACCCTATGCGTACCCCCCTCCCCCCCCAAATAATGTTCGTAGACGCCAAACATTCGAAATTATCCCTAAAGTCATTTTGGAACGTAGTTACAAGCAAAACTGATATGTGTAAATCTGTAGTTTTCTTTGTTCTGGTCATCAATTAATTGATCGTTTTGTAACGTAAGTTCTGAATATAAGCAATTTTTGAAGGTAGAATCCGAAAATATACCTGTTTCGGAAATTAGGATCCAAACCAAACTTAGACTAAATTCAAGAATAAAGTTCGACCAACAATTGTTTCGACTATTAAATAATTGGCTAAACTGTTCATTTGGTCCCTTACGTTTATTTTAGGTTTGAATCAGGTCCCTTACGTTTTAAAAGTTTGAATTTGGTCCCTCACGTTATCAACATTTGCATTAGTTAGTCCCTTCCGTCAAATTTTTCACTAACTTTGTTTGATCCTTACACATGGCTGACAGTTTACACATGTGGAAGTGATTTTGGACACGTGGAATGCCATATAATAAACAGAACCTCCGCAAATAGAAAAAAAAACACGACAAAGACCTTTGCAAACACTAACTCTTTTTTCTATTTGTGAAGGTTCTATTTATTATGAGAAATGCTAATGTTTACGAATAATCAAAATAAGAAAGGCAAGAAACAATCTCCACCCTTCATTATAAACCACCACCCCCATGATTGTGTACAAACAACAAATATTAACTGCATCGTCAGTTTATTTAGCACATTAATAGTGTTATTCTTGCAATTCGTTTGACAATGCTCCCGTAACAAATAGCAGGACTCATTTATTATATGGTTGTCAACGTGTCCAAAATCATTCCATCTATCCAAACCGTCAGCCACGTGTAAGGATCAAACGAAATTAGTGAAAAATTTGACGGAATGAACTAACTAATGCTAACGTTGATAACGTGAGGGACCAAATTCAAACTTTTAAAACGTAAGGGACTTGATTCAAACCTAAAATAAACGTAAGAGACTAAATGAACAGTTTAGCCTAAATAATTCGTCTTAAGGGAAACTCATTAATTATTTAAGTTCAATATCTTGGTTGTATTACTATTTTTAATTGGTTTATTTTGATAATTGCTATTCTCTTTGTATTACTCAAAAGATTTTGTTCTGTTTGAAGATATCTTTCAATACAACCTAAGTTATGGTGAAATAGTTCACCAAGTTTTCAACAGTGCACAAGTCGTGAATAATAACGAATATAAATTTTATTAAATTTACCATTGGTTTGAAAATTTATATCATATAGATTATCCATAATTTTTCTTAAGAAATTGAAAATCATTTGATAAGTTATTGAGACCTATCAAAATTGACGGTTTATGAGTTTTTATTCAATATCGTTTATCTTGATGAATTTCAATAGCATATCAAATAATTTTTCATTTCTTTAAAAAAAATCATGGATGATCGAAAAGATATAAAATTTGAATCCAACAGTTGATTTTGTAAAATTCGTATTCGTTATAATAGTATTCATGACTTGTGCATCGTAAAAGACATAATGAAGTCTTTCATATTAGACAAAGGGTGTGTTTGGTAATATAAATAAACTAGCTTATAGCTTATTTTGTTAGCTTATAAGCCATGAAATTAGAGGTGTTTGGTAACAAATTTTTTTTCATTAGCTTATAGCTTTTTTCCATATGCTATTTCAAGTAGCGTTTGAGCTTATAGCTTATAGATTTTTACCTCTCATTTCAATTTTAACCTTATTATTTTAATTATATTTTTTTAAATTACCCACTCACAAAAATAATTATTCACTCATATAAAATAATCATATACTTTTATGTCATTTTATATTTACAACAGCTATATTTATCAAACATTTTAATTTTATAACCGAAATTCGAACCCTACTTCCTTATTTATGTGTATAAACATATAATAGCTTTGCAATTTCGTTTATTTACTTAAAAAAACATACAACTTGCTAGCAACTTATGACTTTCGAGCTATCCCATACCACACATTGTGGAACTATTTGTTGAATTATTTTATGGGATACAGATTATGGAATTTCGATACTCTAAAAATGGTGAAGTATCGTGTCCGATACGTACTCGATACCAATATTCGTTCGATACGTTCCAATACTCGTATCGGAAAAGTATCGGTTAAATTTTTTATTTTTAAATAAAAAAATAATATCCGACACAATCCGTGTTTCATAGTGAATGTCAAACTATTATGTTGTTACACAGATAACTAACTATGTCTTTTTTTGAATAGTCCTGGTGATGTTTTTTGTAATAGTACTGATGATTTCCTTTTTGTATAATATTTAACTTATGATGTATTGGTGATCATTATATTTTGAGAAAACATTAATGAAGCCCAAATACTTAACTTAGTATTAATGATGTTAATTTATTATCATTAGTATTTTTTTTCTTTGTCATTGTTCTGAAGTCACTATAGTATCCTACAATATAATAGATTGTTAAGCATTTGAGTTTGTCCTAAAATTCTGGTATAAGAATGGAGGCTTTATGCTTTTAATTGGTCAGCTGCAGGAGCTATATAATTGTCTGCTATGGCTACAAGATGAGTTTGTTGAAGAGATTTGATGTCATGACTATTATATGTATTTTGAGCTATTATGTGTCTTTAGTTAGGACTGGGGAACTCTTGTATGTTGAGCCTCAAACAGTTTTGCTCTTGTGCAAGCTTATTGTCTTGTTTGTACTCCTCGTACATTGTCATTTATAATAATAATAATAATAATAATAATAATAATTTTGTATCTTTAAAAAAATTATCATTATTAATATTATTGATTTTAGTCATGTTTATATATTGTGTATTTATATATTTAATTTTAAATTTAATTTTTAAATATCGTATCGCAACAGTATCAAATATTAATTTTTAAAAAAATTCCAGTATCAGCATATCGGTATCATATGCACTCAAACATAAATATTTACGGACAAAATACTATGACTTTAAATAGTGTCATCTTGTTTCTTTTTAAACACTATTAATACATCAACGACAGTTTATGCTAATTAATCTAGAACAATTAACTAATAATAACGTGTACATACTGATACTAAACAATAGTTGCGATACGTCAAGTGAGATATAATTAAGACACGTTAGTATAAACTTTTCTCTCTTTAACCTTATCCAGTTATCTTCAAGAATATAAACTATTTTTCCTACGAAAACTGTTTTCCCTGTATATATTAGTGTATATCCATGACGCACTTGTTTTTCTTTTTAAAAAAACCCTTCTTATTATTAATATATTTTTTTTCTAAGCAAAAGCATGTATTCTAAGCAAAAGCATGTACTTCAACTCTTACAA
The DNA here is from genome assembly GCA_030408175.1 of Trifolium repens. NCBI lineage: Eukaryota > Viridiplantae > Streptophyta > Magnoliopsida > Fabales > Fabaceae > Trifolium > Trifolium repens. The sequence goes on from CP125848.1 coordinate 49,098,155, forward strand.
ATTATATTTATATCTATATTATTATATATAATGTGAAATTTAGCATCCGGATAAGATTCTAAAGATTACTTCCAACAAGAGACTTTGGATTCTAACTTGTGCTCTAAAGAAATATATTAAAAAACCTAAAAATAGAAGAGATATACTATTTGTTATAGAAGATGTAAGAGAAAAAATGCACAAATCAGCACTCAGACAATATATTAAAAGATTTCATGTGAGTTCATTAATATATTTGACCAAAATAAAACTTAAAAAGTAGTTTAAAAAGTGTATCATTAGTAATTTAAATGAAAATAAATTTTATTATATTAAAAAGATAAAAAATGTAATATTTTATAAAAATTTATTAAAAATGATAAAAGTTCACATTTGAATATTATTTTGGAGGTCATATATTAAATGTATCTTTAAAATAGGAGGAAATACCATTTCAAAAATTTTTTTTTGGAGGAAATATTTGTTAAACAACGAACACCTCAAAATTTTTTTCGGTGATCGAGTCTTAATTATATACATAAACTATTTTATATAAATTTAAAAATAAGTCGATTCGAATAGATATAATATTATTTTTCTAGCAATAGGATTATATTTGTTTTCATTTACACACTTATTGAAAAAATCTTCCACCTAAGCTTATAATGATTGTTTCAACAGTTTAGAAAAATTTCCGAGTTGAATTATTAGGCCTAGTGGTTAATCACTAATAATGCAATATATCTAACTAATTTTTTTGGTCAAGGATATACATATCTAATTCTATTATTGTCGTGTTTATTTTCAGGTCAATGAAGCGCGGCTTAAAATTTTGGATAATGAAGATTATACATTGTATTTCTATGTAACCATCCATGATGAAAGCATTATAATTATATGAGCATTGCTATTTAGCATGAAATTTTTACACAAGAAATGCAAGAATTAACACATGGCAAAATCTTAAAGGATGATGTCATTTAATCTTCTTTTTTAGTGGAAAACATGGGTGGTTATGGATGTAATTAAGGGTGAGGATTTATTCTTCTCTTTCTTGCATCAAAAAATTCTTGCTAAATAGCATTTTCCTAATTATATTGGTTGGATTTTCGTTTAATCTTTTCACGTATGTGAGGTAGGTTTATCGTCACAGGAATTGAGTGTGGTTTTAAAAAATTCCGCGGAATATGAATAATATGATTAATATATGCTCTTGATTCTTCTAAGTTGTGGGTGTCAAATATGGATTATTGGAATATACTACTTGGGATTAGTTTCGCAGAGGAATCACTATTCTTTTTAATTTTTTTGGGATAGGAATCACTATTCTATTAAACTAATCCTATAAATATATAGTATTATTGACTATAGATATTTTTTATTCATACTACATACGTGATGAATACTCAATTTGTCATTTAACTAAACTTTGTATTACCCAATATCCACGATAATTGAGTTTAAGGATGGAGACTAAGGCTCCGTTTGGCCCGGCTTATTTTTTACTTTTTATTTTAGCTTAAACGAAATAAAGAAGTATAAAATTATATTTGACACTATTTCTCCTTAAAAGTATTAGAGAAATAAAGTAAAGAAGTAAAAAATAAAAAAAAATAAAGTCAAACACAATTTTTTCCTTCTTTACTATTTTTAAGGAGAAGAAAAAAAGAGAAAAATAAACCGGGCCAAACGGAGCCTAAATATCAGTGGGGGCAATATAGTTAAACACAAAAAAAATAAAATTATAATATCACATTTGAATAAAAATAGAAACATATGCTTACTCCTCTTCTGAAATAAAGTATGTTATGTTAGCGCAACAAAAACTCAAACTAGATCACACACAATGCACAAAACAGATTGCACAAGTCACAACACACACACACAAACACACTTTGATCTTGTGATTATTGTAACAATAAACTCACCGATTGTCTCGGGGCATAAAACCAGCATCATGCATCACCCAACAAAGACCAATTATCCAGCCCTCAAATCTTGTATTCCCAATTATTTATCTATTGAAATAGTTTCCTCAACTTTTCAGCAGCTAAAGCAGCCCTTTTGTTGGTTGGCTCAAGTACAACAGCATATTTAAAATCTGTATGCCCAATCTTTCATTAGTTTATGCTTTTGAAAAATTCTAAAATCTTCATATGAAAATGAGAACACTTACGAGGATAAAAGAAGGTAAACCCTGTTCATATACAGTTGTCTAATTTGTGACAGTAAACACCAAATTTCATCCCAAATAATTCAAACATTTAAATTTTGACCAGTCCTCCAATCATCAGCAAAACTTGATGGTTGAGTTCCAATAACAAATTGAAAGAATAGATACTAGAAGCCCACAAACTGAAATCAACTAAATATGGGCAATGGGTAAAATTAACCCCAACAATTGAGAGTCAGGTTAAATCTTATATTTTTTTGGATATAATTTTAGAACCAGGTGAATGTTACTAAAAAAGAAATGTGTGGTTAATCATGCTAGCAGTTAATGGCTAGTTGGCTACAGATCAGTTCTCAACTTTGAGAATCTCTTCATTTTTCTAGAAGAAATGAGAAAATGTAAAGAAACTTGAGAATAAAAGATCTTACCATCAACTGCTTCTTTGTAGTAGCTTAGCATCTCTCTAGCTGTACCTCTATGAAAGTAGGCTTTCACATTCTGTTTAAACCATAAATGAAGAGAGGATGTTACTGAAAAATGCTCATGGCTAACTCATACAAGAAAACAAACAATAATCAGGTATATGAGATTTAATTGAACTTTGTTTGAAGAGTACGTATTGAAAATAGCAGGAAATATTTTTTCCTAGCATATCAATAAATCTTTCTTGGTCTCCTTTTCTCCTTGTTTTACAATTGAATAGTAATTCAATTATTATTAAGTCTTCATTTTCATCATACATATATATTTGGAATGATGACAAGATTTTGTCATAGTCTAAAATGACAAAGTCATCAATCAAAACAATGCCATAAACTTCCAAGGACAAAGTTCTTTGAAGATAAAAGTCACCTTTTTGTCAAGACTAATTGCTTTTGTACAATCTGCCTCAGCTTGGAGATAACTGGATTAACAGAAAACAAATCCATTAGGTTGCAGGAAACTCGAAGAGAAATAGCAAAAGAATGATACACTACCTGCCAAGTTCTAGATACGCTTGGGCCCTGTTACTGTAGTATGTTGCGTTATTGCCGCAGAGTTTTATAGCTTCAGTGTAAAATCCAATGGCTTTCTGCCACTGCTTATCTTTGTAGGCTTGATTTCCCTGAACCATTGAATGATGAACCCCAAAAATAGTGAGTGAGGTGAACAGGCACAAAAGGAACCGAGAATTAACTCGCAAAACTATCAGACACCTCTTAATACAAAGGCCAACTTAAATAAAAGGGGATTTAAACGTAACTGGTGATTTAGAACTATAACCATTTTTTGATGACAATAAAAATATATAAGTGATACCTTCTCTTTGGCAATCTCAGCAGATTGTTCCTTGTTGACAACACTTTTTGATGATTTACTTGTGGCAGCAATATCAGCCTGCTCTTGGAGAATCGTATACATGGTCTTTAGTGTGTCAAGCAAAAAGCGATCACCACCGTGTCGAGCTATTAAGGAGACTGAAACAGGACACTTGTCATAAAATCCCAATGGTATTGTAACCTGAAAGGATAAATTAGGATAATATGAACAACAAATGCATTACAACCACAATTACCAGAGATTTTACCCATTAGGTGCATAGTAGATAAATTAGGATAATATGAACAACAACGCATTTCAACTTTCTATTTTTTCTTTCTGACGTTTCCAACTCGTAAGATTTAGGGATAACGCCAAAGCATTTCAACTTTCTATTTTTTCTTTTTCTGTCAATCAAACAAGCACACAGGTGAGGAGACAAAACATTTCAACTCTAATTTTAACTTTTTCTGTCAATCACAAGCTCACAGGCGAGGAGGCAAAGCATTTCAACTCTAATTTTAACTTTTTCTGTCAATCACAAGCACAAAGGCGAGGAGGCAAAGCATTTCAACTCTAATTTTAACTTTTTCTGTCAATCACAAGCTCACAGGCGATGAGGCAAAGCATTTCAACTCTAATTTTAACTTTTTCTGTCAATCACAAGTTCACAGGCGAGGAGACAAAGCATTTCAACTATAATTTTAACTTTTTCTGTCAATCACAAGCTCACAGGCGAGGAGACAAAGTTTTTCAACTCCAATTTTATTTTTTCTTGTCTATATCACATGGCGCTTTGTCAAATGGAGCTTTATCGGCTTTGTCACAGACACTTCCTTTGTCATTCTTGTATTTTGTGATCGCCTCTTCCATTATGGCTCGTTTGATGGCCAGAATATGATAATGATAGAATATGATACAAAGTTGGATAGAGACGTGATATGATATAAACATGATAGTTATTATACCATCATGTGTTTGATGGACATATGATAACAAATGGAGTAGGATATATATATATATATATATATATATATATATATTACAATTAAATGACAAAATAACCCTTGTAATTCAATTTTATTTTATTTTCAATTGACTTTGTACTATTTTTTAATCAACGTAAAAAGTGTATACTTATACTTGTAACCCAGCACCACCATTAACACCATCTACCATCAAATTCAAACCATCAAACATCATTACTACCAACTCCAAACAAATTATCAGAAAATTAAAGAATTAATATATTAACACACAATCGAAACGAAAAATCCTCGATCTGAAAACTCATAAAGCATATAAAGTAAAAAATGTGACGCATCTGTGAAATTGTGATGTAGAAAATAGCGAAATTTATAAATAAAACCAATAATTATAAATGAAAACTGAAATTGGAGAACGATCTGGTCTATGAGGGAAAGGAAAATTGAGAATACGGCGGTGATACCTTTGTAACGCGGTGGAAATGGATGTCTCTTCTGTCACTTTTCCCTCCGGCGACTGATGTTGTAGTGCTTCCTAGTTCCGCTCCGTCTACCTTACAAACCTCTGATGGAAATAATAAGTACACGAGTCTACATTTGGTTGACCATTTTACCTCTCATTAGTAATTTTTTTCATTTTAGACAAAAAAAAAAAGAGTTTTTTTTTTTCTTTTTACTTTATTTTAACCCACTCTCAAAATTATTATTCCCCTATTTATAATTCTCAATTTTTCTCTCTCACTATTATAGGGTTATAGATTTTAGACTAAAAATTATTGGTGTGACGTATTTTAATGTATTAGATGATGTAGAATGATCAACACCGATGAAATGAAAAATAATAATTTCTTAAGAACTTTGATTTCAACATTAAAATTTATGTAATTTTATAATTAAATATAAATAATTATTTTACTTTGATGATTCTACAACAATACATTGTACGCCACATCATTTAAAATGGAGGACCATTTTTATCACTAATTTTAAGCCAAAAAAATATGAGAAAGCAATCAAAACTAAATAACTTTAAAATGGAAGATCATTTTTATGAGTGGATGATAATAGAGGAACAAAAATTATAATTAAACTAAAAATAAATTAAAAGAGGGTGAACCACCATTTTCTTTCAAAAAAGTGTAACTCGTTGCTAGTTCTCTTACTCAAATGAAAACACAAATTTATCTCTCACTATATATTATGTTAGTCAAATTTGTCCCTTACATTAAATTTCAATGTTAACCCATTCAAATGTGTTCATGCGGCAAGTGTGAAGAATCTGAAGATTAATGAACTAATTGATATGTCCTTGAGAAAGGATTAAAATGGAAGTAGAGGAAAGAAACTTCACTTTCTAAAATTTCAACTTATTTTATATATTATAAACTATTAAAGGAAAGTTGGACATTTTATATTGCCAACCTTTAATTTATTTTTTCCATGTGTGTTTAAGATTTAGGGTTGCTTGACCTCCATTATGGTCATTGATTCACCATCTCGTGAGCCAATGCATGGAGATGCAATATTTCAATTTTGTGCTTAGAAATGACATATACTTGTATTTGTATTTGGATACAAACCGTGGCTTTTTTACATTTTTTTTTTTTTTCCTATCAGTTGAATCTGGTTCGGGGGTCAGTTCAGACATCAAGTGGTTTCAGTCATCTCCCGATCGCAGTTGTGGGGGATCGAACCGTAGTACTCCCTACCAAGTTCAGTGCCAATCACCACTGAACCAACTAACGATTGGTTGGCTTATTTACATTTGTTAAATAGTAATGTTACTTTTTTTTTAATCCGCCATAAAGTCACTTCTTTTATAGTACACAATTGAAAATGTGTCTATTAAATTTAGTTACTAATTTTTTTTTTAAAATTAATAAACATATATGAAAAACTAGAGGCCTTTAATATTTTGAGGCTCTACACGGTGTCTCACCTTGAACACCCCTATACAGCCTGTTCATGATAGGGCATGTTCATGATAAACATTTACTTCTTTTATAATTGATTATGGAGGATGATGGAGCTTTTTGGATTGAAAGATGAAAATTTAATTACAACTTCTAAAACTTATATATTATTGGGCTTACCTCAAAAAAATATACTGGGCTTGACACTACTAACTAGGCCTGTGTACACAAAGTTCCATATTTTGTGGAGAATTGCTCTTCTGACCCCTCCTATAATTCTCTTAGACCCCCAAATATACGAAATTACTTTTAAAGTCATTTTGGAACATAGGTTCCAAACACACATAATTTTGGAATGTAAGAACCAAAATAATAGATTTTTATTTTATTTTTAAGTTTTTTAAATTTCGAAACGCACATTCCATACGTTTATTTGGCATAACTTTTTTTTAATAAACTCAAAAGATTTTGTTCTGTTTGAAGACATAATGATATAATGAAGTCTTTCATATTAGACAAATAGTGTTTGGTAATATAAATAAGCTAGCTTATAGTTTATTTTGTTAGCTTATAAGCTTGTTTCATAAAATTAGAGTTTGGTAACAATTATTTTTCATTAACTTATGGTTTTTTTCCAGATGCTATTTCAATTAGCGTTTGAGCTTGCAGCTTATATATTTTTACCTTTCATTTCAATTTTAATCTTATTATTTTAATTATATTTTTTTAAGTTACCCACTCACAAAAATAATTATATACTTTTATGTCATTTTATATTTACAACACCTATATTTATCAAACATGTTAACTTTATATATTTATGTCTATAAATATATAATGGCTTTGCAATTTAGTTTATTTACTTAAAATAACATACAACTTGCTAGCAACTTATGACTTTCAAGCTATCCCATACCACACATTGTGGAACAACTATTTGTTGAATTATTTTATGGGATGCAGAAACCTCGATATTCTAAAAATAGTGAAGTATCATGTTCGATACATATTCGATATCACGTTCGATACGTTCTGATACTTGTATCGAAAAAGTATCGGTTAAATATTTATTTTTAAATAAAAAAATAATATCCGATACGCGTCCGATAAATTCCGATATTCGTATCGGAAAAATATCGGTTAATCTTTATTTTTAAATAAAAAAATAATATCCAACACATTCTGTGTTTCTAGTGAATGTCAAACTATTATGTTGTTATACAGATAACTAACTATTTATTTTTTTGAATAGTACTGGTGATATTTTTTTTAATAGTACTAATGATGTCTTTTTGTATAATATTTAACTTAAGATATACTGGTGATCATTATTTTCTGGGACAATATTAATGAAGTCCAAATACTTAATTTAGTATTAATGATGTTAATTTATTATCATTAGTATTTTTTTCTTTGTTATTGTTCTGAAGTCACTATGGTGTCCTATTATATAATGATTGTTAAGCATTTGAGCTTGTCCCAAAATTCTGGTATAAAAATGGATGTTTTATGCTTTTAATTGGTCAGCTGTAGGAGCTATATAATTGTCTGTTATTGCTACAAGATGAGCTTGTTGAAGAGGCTTGATGTCATGACTATTATATGTATTTTGAGCTATATTATGTTTCTTAAGTTAAGACTGAGGAACCTTGTATGTTGAGCCTCAAACTGTTTTGTTCTTGTGCAAGGTTATTGTCTTGTTTGTACTCCTTGTACATTGGCATTTATAATAATAATAATAATAATAATAATAATAATAATTTTTTATCTTTCAAAAAAATTATCATTATTAATATTATTGATTTTAGTCATGTTTATATATTGTGCATTTATATATTTAATTTTAAATTTAATTTTTAAATAACATATCGCAATAATATCGAATATTAATTTTTTAAAAAATTCTCATATCGGCATATCAGTATCGTATCAATATCTCGTCACGTATCGGGACTTCATTTGCTGTCAATCATAAATATTTACTGACAAAAGCATGTATTATATTTTTTTCTTTTTATCCATGACGCACTTGTTTTTCTTTTTAAAAAAACCCTTCTTATTATTAATATATTAGCCGCCAAACGGGCACATTTCGATATTCTTTTTTTTTCGTGTGCGATCGATATTCTGTATTGTGCAAATATAAATAACTACTTAATCTCCTTTTTTATTGGTCTTTGTTAATAATTGATAACTACGTAACCTTCTTCTTTTGTTGTGGTTAGTTATTAAGAAGAAAAAATTATATTTTTTTTTACTATAAAAAAACCGATAACCTACTTTTATGTGGAAGTTGTGTTTAGTTGTTAAGAAAAAAAAAAACTGAAAATCTATTTTTATGTGGAAGTTATTTTTTAAGGGTAAAATTGGAATAACAAAAAAGCCATCCCAAAAATTTGTATCCCCTTTATATATTAGTATAGATATATATAGTAAAGAAGGAAAAAATTGTGTTTGACTTCACTTTTCTTTATTTTTTACTTCTTTACTTTATTTCTCTAAGACTTTTAAGGAGAAATAGTGTCAAATATAATTTTATACTTCTCTATTTCATGCAAAATAGAAAAGTAAAAAATAAGTCGGGCCAAATGGAGCTTAAAAAGATAAAAAATGTAATATTTTATAAAAATTTATTAAAAATGATAAAAGTTCACATTTGAATATTATTTTGGAGGTGATATATTAAATGTATCTTTAAAATTGGAGGAAGTACTTGTTAAACCAATAAATACCCTCAAAATTTCTTTCGGTGATCCAGTTTTATTTATTCACACTAGCCGCCGTTCCGTGCCCGTTTGTGTAATCAATTTTTTTTTTCGTGTGTGATTGATACTTTATATTGTGCATATATAAATAATTACTTAATCTCTTTTTTTATTGAATTTTGTTAATTGATAACTATGTAACCTCCTTTTTTTATTGTGGTTAGTTATTAAGAAGAAAAAAATATATTTATTTTTTACTATAAAAAAAAACTGAAAACCCACTTTTATGTGGAAGTTGTGCTTAGTTATTAAAAAGAAAAAAAAATTATTTACTAAAAAAAAACTGAAAATCTATTTTTGTGTGGAAGTTATTTTTTAAGGGTAAAATTGGAATAATAAAAAAGTCATCCCAAAAATTTGTATTCCCTTTATATATTAGTATAGATAAACTATTTTATATAATTTTAAAAATAAATCAATTCAAATAGATATAATATTATTTTTCTAACAATAGGATTATATTTTTTCATTTACACACTTGTTGAAAAATCTTCCACCTAAGCTTATAATGATTGTTTCAACATTTTAGAAAAATTTCCGAATTGAATTATTAGGCCTAGTGGTTAATCACTAATAATGCATTATATCTAATTAATTTTTTTGGTCAAGCATATATATCTAATTCTATTATTGTCCTGTTTATTTTCTGGTCAATGAAGCGCGGCTTAAAATTTTGGATAATGAAGATTATACATTGTATTCTATGTAACCATCCGTTCGAATGCATTATTATATTGGTTGGATTTTCGTTTAATCTTTTCACGTATGTGCGGTAGGTTATCGTCACAGGAATTGAGTGTGGATTTAAAAAATTCGGAATATGAATATATGATTAATATAATGCTCTTGATTCTTCTAAGTTGTGGGTATCAATATGGATTATTGGAATATACTACTTGGGATTAATTAGTTAATAGTTTTGCAGAGGAATCAATATTCCTTTTTCTGGATAGGAAATTAGGAATCACTATTCTATTAAACTAATCCTATAAATAGATAGTATTATTGACTATAAATATTTTTTTATTCATATACATGATGAATACTCAATGTCAATGTGTTATTTAACTAAACTTTGTATCACCAACGATAATTTAGTTTAACGATGGAAACTAAGCTCTATAATACTGGCTTTGTTCGATAAAAATCATGTTATGAGCTTATAGCTTATAGGTTTATATGATAAAAAAAATTTGATAAATATTTTTTAAAAAGAGTTTATAACTTATTTTACTAGATTATATCTTATTTTACAGATACTATTTTAAGTAACTTATAAGCTCGTAACTTATCATTTTTTCTTCTTATTTTATTTTTGTCATCTTACTTAAACAAATTAAATATTATTTAAACATATCATTTTTATATCATTTTATACTTATAAGTTAGATCAACCGCTAATTTCAATAAACATTACAAATTTAATCTAATAGTTTATTCGCTATAAGTTTACCCACTATATATTAACTTAACTAACCATCTATCAATTATGTTTTACCAAACAGAACTATAATAAACTAAAATTTGAATCTCAACTAAACAGTATGAAATAAATTATGATGTAGATAATCACGGTTAAAAAATTGTGGATAACTTATTTAATATAATTAATAACTAACCAGAATTAGTCTTGTTCAAAAACTAACAAGAATTAGTCCCATGTTAATACACACAAATCATTTCATTTCCATATAAATTTATATGTAGCTAAATTTTTTTTTGGGTACAATATGTAGCTAATTTTTATTGGGCGTAGTTAAATTAATATAGGGTAATCCATTATTTTTAATTATACCACATTTTGTCCTTACGTTGTCATGATGATAATGATTTTTCTTAGCTATCATTACTAATGGAAAAATGTTAACTAACTACATCTCGAATCAACCTTTAAGTAATTTATTTAAAAAATTATTTAATTAAAAAATTTAATATTTCAATTTCTTTTTTAATATCGACTTTACACACTTTCATAATTTTTTATAAAAATTTATTATTCAAAATGCTTAAAAAATACTTCAGAAACACTTGTTAGCAATATCCTTATTAATAACACATAACATTCTCATATCATTACCTAAAATTTAATAAGATATGACATTTTCATATCCATATCCATTTCCTTTTTTTTTTTTTCAAATAGTCAAGATATCAATCAATTCTAACTTCTTATTTTGACTGGATATTTTCTTAAATTTTGCTCTCCCTTCTCTCTTAACCAGATCCAGCCACCGCCATCCTCCCTCAACATCCAAAGCCTCTCTTTAGCGATGTAATCGTTCCGGCCGGTGGTGTGATGAGTTCTCCACTCCACACCACCACGTCTCCCACCCTCCTTCCGACGAGCTCTTTTTCTGTTTTCGTCGCCGTTCGAACTCAGATCCATGCTTTTTACTCATCACAGCGCCGGAAGCACGAGGTTTGTTTAGGTAGGTTGCGGAGCCGCCGCGAATCTACCTGTTCTCTCTTTTTAAACCTGTTCGGATTTTCCGTTTGGGTTAGATCGCGATGCTTCGTTCGTGAGCTTTTATCGCAGATTGGTTCTTAAAACTGGGGATGGATCATCGCCGTCAGCTTTGTTTGGTGGGTTGGTTCGTTTTCCAGTGGTTTGCTGTTCGGTTGTGGTGGTTCTGCTAAAACTAGCTCTGTTTTGTTGCCGGTTTTTTTTTTTCTATGGTCGCAGTTTATTGCCTCTTTTCTAGCACCGTTTGTTTGCTTTTTTGGATTTTGGTTTTCTGGTTTTTCTTTCAGATCTGTTGAGATTTGCAGGGATCAAAATTTTCAATTCTGCATCTGTGGAGCTAGAAAATTTGGGAAGGCCTACGACTCTGGATTGGCTAGAAATGGCCTTGTACTCGTTGCTGCGTTAGCGAGTAGTCGGTGGTTGTCTCTGTTTCCGTGCTGACGGTCGGATTCACTCACCGTGCCCTAAGAGATAGATTGTTTTTTCAGTCTACCTCTATTGGTTGTTGAAATGGTTGAATCTTTTACACATCTCTTTTTTTGCAGTTTGGTTTCGGGTCCCGTGTTGGATCTGCTGAATTGTGTTTGATGTGTTTGTGATTGCTTCACATTTGGTTCTTTCACTGGATTTGGTCCGGTTGGATTTACTTTACCCTTTTTGGGTTGTATATACGCTTTTGTATGGTTGCTGGGTTAGGTTTTTGCCCCCCAGCTTTCTTTTGTAAAAAAAAAAAATCAATCAATCAATTCTATATTCATTCTCATATCCATTTCCTAATATGATAAATCAAGATATATAAAGTATAAACAATATCACCGTACACCAAAATAAGTATTGCCATATAGTAATGCTATTGACTATGAGGATTCAGATTCTCTTCGTCACACATATAAATTATTTGGACCAGTTGGGTATTTATATCAATAATATCGTACTTAGCAATTACCATGATATCAATCAATCTACTAGTATATTAATATCTTGTGACAATCACACTCACTGATCTGATAATTATAGGGGGTGTTCATATCAATCAATGTACTAGTAGTATATTAATATCTTGGATTTACTTTCTCACACTTGTCAATGACTAGGATATGGATGAAAGTAAAACATGGAAATAGATTGAGTGAGGTCATTTTGTTGTTCTATCAAAATTAAATTATTGAGATTTTAATACACTTTTAAATATAAAAATATAAGAAATAATACAATAGGATTATAATTTAAAGGATAATTTAAAAAATTGTGGTGGTTCACACTATTACGAAATTTAAAGGATGATTAACAATACTAGAGGATTATAATTTAAAGGATAATTAACAATGCAATCTAAAAAAAGGGTCAAATTTAAAGGATCGTGATGTAATATTGTCTAAAAAAATATAATTATTTTAAGTCAAAGTGATGTTTTGTAGGAAAATGCTAAACCATGTGCTACAATGATTTGGAAAACTAAAATAATAATAATATAACATTACAAGTAGTAATTCAATGCTTTGAAATTTAAAAAAGAATATTTTATACTTAAAATTTTATTTTCATTTTTATTTCATTAACTATTATCCACACCATTTAGCATGGCCTTTTTTATATACTACATAACAAACCTCGGTTTCAAAGAAGGAAAATGCTAAACCTTTTATATATATATATATATCATAAGATTTGTACTTTTAAAATTGTAAGTTTTTAAAGATTAAAAGTAAAAGAAGGAAAATGCTAAAACTTGCTTTTTGTAGTCAATGTTTTTAAAAAATTTAAAAAATATTATTTTAAATACAAAACGTTTTTTTTAACTAGTTCTCTGAAAACATTGATATACCCCATAAAAATAGATAGTACAATTAGAAGAAAAAAGTAATTAAATGATTTTAGTAAAAAAACAATTGTTAGGCCAATATGTAATGTGAAATTCATCATTGGATAAAGACTAATATTTTTTAAACTTTTTTTATTATTATTTCTAAAAGGTTTTATTTATATTTTTTATTTAAGCTTTAATATTTGTTGGGCCGGCCATGTAGATGTTAACTAGTATTTTTGAGACACTCTTTAAAAAATAAAAATAATAAATATTTATGAAAATGTGTAGAGAGTCAATACATTAAAAATTAAAATGTTTAACTTTTTAAATAATTTGTTAAAGGGAAATGCTTCTTCTCGCGAAATTACAATCACGAATAGATCACAAATGATCTGACAGCCTTATTTGCATTATTTAGTTTAATTAATTTGATATAAATTATAATTAATTCATTTTCTCTCTCAACCTCATTTCATCTTCCACCTTCCACCACTCCACCCCAAGAGGCAAGAACAACACCCCCTTTTTTCCTGCAACTTCCCATTCTCTCTCTCTCTCTCTCTCTCTCTCTCTCTCATTTTTAGTTGGTTTTGTCCTTCTTTGTTTCATAGTTTTTATCTCAAACTCAAGTCTCTTTTCTAATATCTCTCATTTGTGGCCATGAAAGAGATGCAAAGAAATATATATATTGAAGGTTCTAAGTTATTCAAGAATTGGTGATTTTTACTCATCATTTGTTCAATGTTTGCAAAGTTGTTTGTTACACATAGACAGGGGCGTCCCGCACACACGTGCAGGATGTGCGACGACACCGGACCTCCAAATTTTGAGGGTCTCAACTCAAAATTTTGAGGTTATATAATATTACTTATATATTATTTATACCCATAAAATATTAGATATATATTAATAGATTAATTTTTAGGCTCTAAAATAATAGTTATATATTGTTAATGTTCATAAAATATCAAATGAGTATCAATAAATTAGTTATCTATACTCGTAAATATAGTTCTAGTCCATTTTGAGGTATTTTTTTTTGTTCTATTTAATTTAATGCAATTGGTTTAATATTGATAATTTTTTTTGAGCTCTTAATATTGATAATTTATATGTTTACAAGAATAAGAATGGTTATTTTTTTAAAAAAATTATATGCAATTTAAATTGATAATTTTTTTAAAAAATTATTAAAAAGCCACTTTTATATTTTGCATAGAACCTCCAAAAACTAGGAGACGCCTCTGCACATAGAGCTCACAAGTGTAGTTGACGGTGTTTGAGCTCACAATCAAGTATTTATTGCTGTTACCGTATAAAAAAAAAGTATATATTGCTGTTAAACAAAAATAAAACTATTGAAATGGGTTTCGTGAAATTTTTGCGAGAACGTGGTTCGCTATATATAGCACCACTCTTTATTAAATTGAATCCTTAAAATATACTACTCTAAAGACATTCGCTAACAAAACTTTAATTATTTTTTTTACCCAACAAGATTGTAATTTAGATCATTGCTATTTAGTAAAAAAAATTACACAAGAAAGAGAGTAATCCATAAAAGTTAGATATTAAATCAATCAAAAATTGACTATTCATACATAAAGATAATAGTATAATTTATAAGTGATAAACGTTATCATGTAAAATTCTTTTCTTTTCTACAAACAAATTTCTTAGACATTTTCCTTTATTTTAACACATCTGTTTTTATTATTTGTTAACATAAGTTTCAAGATTCTAATCACACAACCAAACACGATCTTCAGGTGCACACATATGTGCACACAAACACTCACGTTCGTGTGCGCATTATAGAGTTCCTTTAGTTCCCATGTATTCACGATCTTCAGGTGATAACCACAAAAATATGAATTCCAATTTATTGTTTTCTTTTCTCCACCATGTATCAAAGTGTTTGATTATGTTGTATGGTCAATTTTAAAAATCCAAAATGATCTTATCTTTTATTAAAACGTTGGTGAAATGTGAATGTTGAGTAATATTTTTTTTTTTTTTTAATTTTGACGCAGTGAATGTTGAGTAACTAATGAATATGATATGATTAAACTCTAATTTACACTCCCTCTATCTCTTACTATAAGTCATCGTTTCAAATTTCACATATATTAATGTGTTCATTTTATGCAGGGATATTACTAAATTGTCATTTGTTTAGTGTTAAGTAGTATTCAATATTTTTTTTTTGACACATTCAATATCTTTTTTTATATATTGGAGTAGTATTCAATATTGAGTTTGCATATTTTAAAGTAAATTAATAGTATTAAATGGTATTAATATTTTTATTGGGTAAGGAAGCTTAAGAAAGAAAAAGAAAAAACTAAAAAGAAAAACTATTCACGAAGAAAAAATGTTCCCGTTGCATCATTCATAAGAAGATCGCGGACGTCGTATGAAGGAGAAGCATGAATCAAGAAGTCGGCTTCTGATGAACCTCCGAATTTAGCGAAGAAATCTGCACATTAATTCTCCTCTTTAAATGTGTGATGGAGATAAACATTGGTTTGAGAGAGCCTTGTAACATCCAAGGGAGTTCTACTCCTAGGCTTGTTTGTAATCTTTTGGTTTCCTTTTGGGCAGATGCCCTCATTCTTATAAGAAATAAAATAAAAATAAATTATGGTTGTAATTAATTGACAATCAGACAATGAGACAATGTTAAATTATTTTATACTATCACTGTATCTGTTTAAAAAAAACCACACTATATAAGTTTATAATGAATATGTAAAAGGTGTTCAAAGTTTCAAAGGAGGGTTATAATCTTCTAATTTATAATGTCCACCAAACGAAAAATATGGAAATAATTCCACAGACATAAAATGAAAGAACTCTCATATCCACCAACCGTAAACCAAGGAACTAATCGATAGCCACGAAGGAACCCAGATTTGAAATTTGTAAATTGTAATCAAAGAGGGGTTTGAATTTGATTCACTTGTAAAAAGTTGTCACTATAGTGTCAAGAAAGGATTAATGGATTATAGTCCATTAGTTGATATTCCCACCAACCGCAAAATAGGGAAATATTTACAGCCACTATTTTGAACCCACATATGGAAGCACACTTAACTCTCATGTTTAGTCTACCTTTATTCTTCCGTTAGAAATTTTTTGTTTCTATTAATTATTTTTAAATTTCAATGCAACATTTATTACTCTGTCTATTACAGTAGTATTAATTTTTTTTTGCGTTAATCCTCTGGTTTTAAAAAACGGGGTTAGTAATTTAAAATTCGACTACGAGATAAATAAAATATGGTCAAAATTTGTTTACAATAGAAATAAAACTCGGGTTTTTTTTTTCTTCTCGAAGGATTCGTTTTAAAGAGATCTCATTAATCACTTGGGCTCCATATATGAAAAATCAATACACCATAAACAAAGAACAATTTAATAAATTCTTGCACAAAATGAGGGCATATATTAAGGGACAAAGAAATCATTTTCTCTTTTTTGTAAGTTCTTTCTCTTTCGTTTAATGAAGAGGGGTGATTTTAGGTCATTTTTGACCTAGAATCATATCTCTACATTTATTTTGTTTTTTTAATGTAAATAAGTGATTTTTTACATAGATCAAGTTTTTTCTTTGTGTTTTTTTTTTCCTCTCGTGATTTCGTCGTTTGAGTGTGACGTTGTGTTTGTTCGCGTCTTGTGCGGTGCTATTTGATTTCCTCTATTGCTACGGTATTCGTTTAATTCTTATTGAATGATCGACTTCATTCAATTACAGATTCAATCAATGATTTGAACATCAACGTTGCAGATCCAGAGACATATATATTCTAGTCATTTTAATTTTACACGGACAACCAGTAAGAATGATTTAACCTTCCATGTCATATCAAGAAAGTGAGGTTAAGTGGAGTGATATGGCGGAAAGTATGGTTGTGATTAGTTGAATGTGTAAAATAATTTTACACAATCAGAACATATTCTTTATATATATATATATATATATATATATATATATATATATATATATATATATATATATATATATATATATATATATATAGTGTTTATATTGTATGTATATTAATTAGCCTTCAAATTTATAAAATTATGTGACTTTCCTACATATTTTTTTCCCTCGGATTTTCCGAGGTTTCAGAAAATGTAATGTTGCAGGCTCTTAATGTTTCCCCTCAGCCGATGGCACATGTGGTGGAAACCATGGTGTTGTGGAAGATGCCAACAATTTTGTGGCTTAATGTAAACACGGTCGGTTCGTACATTTGCACTCTCCTGCGAGTGGCGGTATATTCCGTGATTATATGGCTATTTTTTGTGGAGGGTATACACAAAACATCAGAATTCAGACAGTGCTCCACGCGGAATTGATGGTGATGATCTTAGCCATGGAAGTTGCAGCTAAGAAGGGCGGAAAATACTTATGGATATAAAGTGATTCAAAATCGGCGCTGTTGGCTTTTGAGATTCATAATATTGTGCCATGGACCTTACATAATAGATGGGCAAATTGCCTCCATCTTGAACTTCTTTTGCGCTGGTCACATATTTTTAGAGAGGGCAATGCTTCTGCTGATAGATTAGCATCAATGAGACACTCTTTTGTAGCTTTTTATAGTGTTTCCTATTAAATATTATATAAATATAACATTTATGACCTACTGCCACCGTTTTTTTTTTGAAATTGTCCAGATCGATTGTTTATACAATCGGTAGGCCGGTCCGATTTTTAAAATATTAGATATTACTATTAATTTTTGTGTTTATTTTGAAATTATGCTAAATTTATTCTAACTTATATGATAACAAAATGTAAATATATACTAATTTAACCGACCTTATATTTTCACTAGTGGAAAAAACACTTTTTAAAATGAGTTATTATGTCTATTGATATGCCACCTCACTTAACAAATAAGGCGTGACAATTTGGTAATTAAGTGAAAATCTCTTAAGTCAGGTCCATAGATAAATGAATTAACAAATAAGGTGGTGGCAATTTTATAATTATGTGAAATTCTCTTAAGTCCGGTCTATAGGTAAATAATTTAACAAAAATAAAAGAATAGGATAAAGATAATTCTAGCAAAGTCTCTGTCCCTTCAGGTACACCTTCGAACCCTGACAATGGAGAGAGAACCTTAAGGCTTGAAATTAGATCAAATCACCTCAAAATAACCTTCCTTGACTATAAATGCAAACCTCCATATCGGTGTCATCCGCATATTGGAGAATGATGATGAGACACCACTACTTCCAAACCAACCTTGAAGCCGCGAAAAAAAAACCCAACAAAACCGCCCTTTGCATTAGAGAACTCAACCCTTCAGCGACCAAGAGAAACAAGAAAGAAGCTAGCATATATCCCTGTTTTAACCTCATACTAATATTGATTTGTTGACATTCTACTTCTCCCCAAGCCATATCTAACCAACAATGTGTAATATGGAGTCATACGCCTTTTTAAAATTCACTTTGAAAATGAGATACTCCTTCTAAACATCTATCCATATCCATCACTTCATTCACCACCATCACTCCATCCGCTTACTAATATTTATTGGTTGTCTGGGTATGTGTATAAAAATAAAAATAAAAATAAAAGACAAGTATGAATGGGAGAGTGTATGTGCATAAAAGTAAGAAATTTACTAGAGTGGGAGGTAATAATAAATTATGGATTAAAATGATGGTAGAATAGAAAAATATTTACAATAATTCACTATTTTAGTTAGAGAATTTTATGTTAAAATAACGTTTAGAAATAAAGACTATTTATTTTTAATTTTAAAAATTTAATGCATTTTTACTGACACTAAGTCAATATTCAACAATTTGCATTTCACTTAAGAGAGCAAATCACTTCCACCAACTTTAAATAAACAAGTATTTTCTTCTATCGGTAAATATTTTTTAAATTTATTAAATAATTGATGTATACGTATCGAATCTATATATAGAGTCGTCAATCATATATATCAATTACTCAATAAAGCTAAAATGTAATTTTTTATTTAAAAGAATATCAAATATGTAGGGTTATGGCCATGCAAGTATTTCACTTACTACTAACACTTGTCTATTAAAAAAAAGTAAAAAAGCAATATTTAACAAGTGATTTGTTATGCCTAGAGCTGTAGAAATAGGCCGGGCTATCGGGCCGATCCATTAGCCCTATAGTTTTATACGGGTCGGGCCGAACTTCAAAAATAATATTATTGGGCCTTATCGGGCTGCCCCCGGGCCTATTTTTTTAATGGGCCATCATGAGCTGGCCCTACGGGCTTTTGAGCCGGCCGCTTAAAAAATTTAAAAAATATATAAAAATAATTTTACCTAAAAATAAGGAATTTTAGTTAGCATAAAATCTTTAGATAAACTAAGTAACAAAAGATGAGATTTGTTAGTTATGAGATAATTATTAAGCCAAATTTGTTATGATTATCTTTATTTGAAAAAAAAATAAATTTGTTATGATTATCTTTACTTGAAAGAAAAAATAATAACAACTAATTTGTGTACAATACATATGTAGTTTTATTGTCCATTGAATATTTTTTTTTTAAACAAATTTGTCAATTTTAAAAAAAATATAAAAGTTTGTTGGGCCAGGTCATCGAGCCATGTAGGCATTTGCTTATCGAGCCGGACTAGGTGGGCCGGATCTTGGACCTTAATGAGCCGGCCTACTTAAGCCCATGTATATGTCTTAGCCCAGGGCCAGGGCCAGGGCCGAGCCAACCCCGCCCCTTTGACAACTTTAGTTATGCCAATGACAGCTGATTTCTTCTCTACCATAGGACTATACAAATGTTTATTTCCTATATTATGTGGACAAAAATATGTGGATCCTTCTGTTCATGTATAATTTGAAAAGGAAAACTCGTGTGAGAACCGTTCCTATATGTTTGACAACAAGTCACGGATGCCATTATTTGCTCTCTGATCTCCAAGTGCAGATTTTCGTTATAATCAAACACTTTAAGGGAAAAGTGGTTCAATTCATGTATGAATATTTTAAAGTGCATCAAAGGACTTGTGTCACAAGCATAAGGTTTGACTTTTATAATATCAAATGCAATTATGCAACATTTTGGCACTTGGTAGTGATGTTTCATCCCAAAAGGAACATCAAATCCATTATCCTTTTGTTTTTATGTGTTACTATAAAAGTAAATTTTTATCATTTGCGACTTTTTTTTTATTGGGCTGTCTTGTAAAATTAAACCAATTAACAATGTAAACTTTTTTATTAAGGAAATTTAAGAACAGGTTAAAAAATATTAACTAATGTCTCCATGAATTTAGATTTGTGCAAAGATCGGTGTTCGAATCTAAAACATCTCATTTATCGTTTTTAAATGTAAAATTTCTAACTACTAGGCTATCTGTCAAAAAAATAAAATAAAATAAACTAGTAGTTTTTTGTGGTTCTTGAAATCATCATTTAATTATTTTTTTTATTTTTTTATTTATATTACAAGGCTTTATTATTGTGACTAAATACAAAAATTCATAAGTAGAGACACTATTAGAAAACATAAGTGAATATTGATCGTTAGATTATATATATAGTGCGAATTTTGTATTTATACTAGTTTTGAGACAGATCTATTGATTTTTATTTATAAAATATTGTTAAAATATAAGTAACGTTATTCTGCTATTTCTTGTAAAACTTATTAAATTAAGATTTTTTTTATTAAAGCAATTGTCTCGTGTATGATTTTTGTGTAATATATTATAATTAATAATAACAAATATTTATTATTCAATTCCTTTTATTTTATTAAAACAATTGTCCCGTGTATGATTTTTTTTATTAAAGCAATTGCCCCGTCTATGATTTTGGTGTAATAAATTATAATTAATAATAAAAACTACTTATTATTCAATTCTTTTTTTTTATTAAAGCAATTGTCCCGTGTATGATTTTTTTATTCAATTCCTTTTATGTATCAGTGATAAATATTTTGTCTTGTGTTTTTTTTTATATATTTATTATTGATGAGAGTTCATTTTTCTATTGTTAAAAAAAACTATTTGTGAAAGCTCATATTCATTTTTTTTATACTTAAGATTGATATTATACTAAAGTGTAAAATTTATTTAGAATAAAATATTTAGAAATATGTTATAAAATATTTTTAAAATATAAATCGTGTTGTTTTATATAAATTAAATGAATAAAAAAAATTGCTCTGTATTCAAGTTTTTGTCCCGTGTATATTTTATTAATAAATTATAATTATCAATGACAAATATTATCCAATTTTTTTATGTATAAGTGAAAAATATTTGCCCGTGTTTTTTTTTTATATTTATCGATAAGAACTATTTGTCTTGTTTAAAAAAACTATTTGTTAATTTTTTATATATTAGTCATCAACTCTTTTTTTGACAAAATTATTGATCAACACTGTCTCGTGATAAATATTTACCCCATAATTTTTATAATATATATTCATCAATAATACACTTCTCATGTATTTTTTATATAAGAGTAAACAAAAATAGAGTTGATTTTTTTATAATAACAATAGAGTATTTAATTATTATATACAAAAATAGTATATTGAAAAATATAATTTTTTTACAAAATAGAAGATTTGAAATATTTTTAAGATTCGATGAGGACAAATTAGAATTTTTAGTAGTAATACCTTTTAATATATTGGGTCCATTTGAATTTGACTTATTTTTAAGCTTATGAAAATAGTTTATGGTTATAATTTATAAATTAACTTTTATGTTAATTCATAAGTTTTTTTACGCATGTTAATTCATAAGTTTTCACTAACAAAAATTATATCTTTATAAACTGTTTTCATAAACTACCTTAAATTTTTTTTTTTTTTTTTTGGTCAAGTAGCCTAGTGGCTTGAAATTCCACCCTTAAGGTGAATAAGTGGGATGACTAGGGTTCGAACTCCGATCCCCTGCATATACATAAAAGCTTATTTATTTGCATAAGTTATTTCGCATAAGCTCATAAATAAATCAATCCAAACTGGCTCATTGTGTTTTTGTTTATATTTTTATGTTTTTTGTTTTTAAGCTCATAAATAAGTATATTCTTTTATTAGGTTCTTCTATTTTAATTTTTTGTATATAAGTATTTATATGTTAGATTGAGTTACTATTTTTTCGTTAAAAAAAAAAAGTTACTATTTTTGGCGCGTATCTTTTATCGTGATTTTTGTTCCTATTTTTATGCGTAACTTTTTTTAATTAATTTTTTTTGTTTCTATTTTTGAAGTTAAAATAGATTGGATTAATATATTTTTTTAGAGGTGGTTTCTGTTTATATTTTTATGGGAAGATTTCTTTTATGCTTATCTTCTTTTTTTCTATTTTTGTTTTGTTTATATAGATGTGATTTCTAATGCTATTTTTATGGGAAGATTTCTTTTATGCTTATATTTCTTTCCTATTTTTGTTTTGTATTTTTTTTATTAGTTTAAAGTTAAAATTACATTTAAGGGCGTAAACCTTGGAACACCATTAAAAATGATAAGGACAAATTTGGATTTTTAATAGTAGTTTCTTTTAATATATTGTAAGTAGATTTTGTTTATAGATGTGATTTCTGATGCTACTTTTGTGGGAAAATTTCTTTTATGTTTATCTTTCTTTCCTTTTTTTGTTTTGTATTTTTTTTATTAGTTTAGAGTTAAAATTATATTTAAGGCGCAAAACTTGGATCACCATTAAAAATGATAAGGATAAATTTGGATTTTTAATAGTAGTTTATTTTAATATATTGTAAGTAGATAATTAACACCTGTGTTTGGCTATATAAAAAAACAATATAAAAATAGTAGTAGAATTGTAGAAATATAAAAAAGAAATAAAAACTGTGAATATTGATAGTTAGAATGGCGAAATTTAAAACGAAGTATTATACTCAAATAATTAATGAACTCCTCTTTAATTAAACGAACCATTCGAGAGAATTTGATTTCAATTTCTGGTGACAATAATTTTTTGTCAGACTTTATTTAACTTGTAACACAAATCTGAATCATCGAAACCTTTTTCCACACACATAAACTAGAGGGTTAAAAAAAAAGGGCAAAATTTATTGTCTCTAATAAGTTATCAAGAACGATAACTCATCTTAGAATTATTCATTAGTCTACGAATCCTCACTTACTACATAACTTTTTTTTTTTTGACACACACTTGTTACATAGCCGAACAACAATATTAATAAGAGATTTATTTTTTTAAGAAAATTGCTAACTAGTGCCCTTAGAACTAAATAATGTATAAAAGTCTTGGAACTTGTGTAATCTTCTTTTTAAAAGTTTAAAGAATACATTTTTCAATGTAAAACTTGTTTCTTTTGGTTTCCTTAACCAGTGCCCCGAGGACACTGGTTAACATGACTTTTTTTAAAAATAAAATAAAATTAAGAGGACATAGTGAGAGAAAATGTGGTTCACGAATAACATGTGCATAGTGCTATCATTTGGTAACTTTTGCAGGTATCATGTGACTGCATATGTTCTTCTTTTCAAGCCGTCGTTTCTATTAGAAAGCATCTTCAGGTGATTTTGTGTATACGGAATGAACAAGAAAAAACCAGTCGTAGGAAGGTTAAAGAGAAAAGTCTATAAGAGAAAGGTCTACAAACTTTGGACAAAAAAACCAAACTCTCATTCAATAGCATCACCAAATTCGATACGTTACTCATTAAAATTTGATGACATAGTGCTTTATTGTGTAAGCTTTTTAAGTTATTTTGATGCTTTCCTTAAATCAATATGTGAAATTAGGGGATTTTTCACTTATGCTTTAAGAAAAAAGTAAAATAAATACATGAAATACAAAGGAAAATGATCTAAAAAGGAATTGATTGTTTAGTTATTTGAGTTGATGTTGAAATACCGTTTCAATTAGTTCGGGAGGTAAATAATAACAAAATTAGAGGTGAGGTTATTTTGCCAAATCAAATCATATCCAAACCAAAATTACATATATGAATTTGGATACATGATCATAACCATTATTTTTTATAAATCAGTTATATAACCAGTTATAAATTTGGATATGGATACATAATCGGATATTTTTATAAAACCGGTTTAAAAACGGTTAATTTTTAAATTCAGTTTTAAATTGGTTATTTTTAAAACTGGATTAATAAACGGTTAAATTGATCTGTTTTTTTTATGCAGACGAAAAACATATTAAAAACCGTACAAAAATACATTTTTCTTTTTTTATTCTTTGTAGCAATAATCAGCTTCAAGCCAAATTGCTTCTGATATGTGTTTGAAAGAGATGAAAAAAAACATGTGAAGAAGACCATTCACATTCCTTCTTCTAGATTTCTTTTTTGTTACTAAAAATAGTACACAACCATCATGGTTAGCATGATTCTAGGATCGTGACTTACCATACGCTGCTGTATATATTTGTATGTTATGCACTGCATAATAATCAATTAAGCAATACAGTATAAATTACAAAGTTTCTTTCTGCAACTTCACTTTTTTTTTTGACACATACAACTTCATATTACTTAAATTAGAACAAAAGGAGAAAAATTGCTTCCTTGTTTAATTAACTAATTGTGAAGAATAGAGAAATGAAGAATACATTATTAGAGCGGTTAGAAGCAATTGAACAGAATAGTGTGGTTCGATTTGAAGAGAATATCAGCGATTAGAGTTCAATTGGAGAGATTATTGTAGATTTGAGATTTATGGTTCATGGCAAATCACAATTGCAGAGATCACAGGCACATGGTGATGGTTTGTGCGTGAATTAATTTTTTAATAAATGGATTTTTTTTTGTTTTTTGACAAAAACAAATTTGAAAAAGATATAATAACCAATTTAAACCAATCCGAAAATTTAATTTGGAGGGATAACCGACCAGATAAAAATGGTTTGGTTAATAACCATATACCAAAATCTGGATTTTTTAAAACGAATTTGGATCCGGTTATGGGTTTGGGTTTATGCAAAACAGTTTATGCAAATAAATAAGTTTATACATATCTATTCTTCTATACCAATCTATATCTATACCAATATATAAAGAAAATACATCATTTCGCATGGACTTTTCTTATTGACAGTTTTGTCATTCACTCTATTCAAATATTTGTATACGTTGAAAAATATCTTCCAAATAAAAGTAGATTTCCAGTTTTTTTTAGTAAATTTTTTTTTCTTCTTAATCTATATCTATACCAATATATAAAGAAAATACATCATTTCGCG
Source organism: Trifolium repens (assembly GCA_030408175.1). Classification (NCBI taxonomy): domain Eukaryota; kingdom Viridiplantae; phylum Streptophyta; class Magnoliopsida; order Fabales; family Fabaceae; genus Trifolium; species Trifolium repens. The sequence continues at coordinate 49,123,775 of CP125848.1, forward strand.
TGGACTTTTGCCAGTTTTGCCATTCACTCTATTCAAATATTTGTATACGTTGAAAAATATCTTCCACGTAAAAGTAGATTTTCAGTTTTTTTTAGTAAAAAAAAAATATTTTTTTTTCTTAATAATTAATCACAACAAAAAAGGAGGTTAACAATATTTTTTAGTAATTTTTTTTCTTCTTAATAACTAAGCACAACAAAAAAAGAGGTTAGGTAATTATCAATTAGTTAAGCACAATAAAAAAAGGAGATTGAGTATTTTCTATGTTAGCACAATATAGAATGTCAATCACACAAACGGGCACGATCGCTTTTTATTATAAACTTTTTAAGGTAGTACATGAGAAAATAACTTATTAAAATACAATTTTTGTTAGTGAAATGTTATAAAATAACATAAAACACTATTTAGTTATATAAGCTATTTTTATAAGCTTAAAAATAAGTCAAATTCAAACGAACACATAATTTAATTAATGAGTTGGTAAAGAAAAATAAGGTAACTAAAGAGTTACCATATATTTATTTTAAGCAAGAGTTACAATACATATGGATAAGTTTTTTTTTTTTTTTTTTTTATCAATTCGTGGATAGGGATTTAAATTCTGGATAGCAGTTGACCTTTTTTTATTAATTTAAATCTTCAACAGGTAGATCCATTATTACAATAAAATATTAACAAATATATATGACTTTTATAAGATTTTCAAAAGTCAGATTATGACGTATACTTGCAAAGCAAACTGTTGTTGAGGGCAGTAGCTAGAGGGCAGTAATTTTGATGAGAGGTACTACATTAGTATTTAAAAATAGGGTAAATAGGTTGATACCCCCTGTAATGTGGGCGAGTTTTGTTTTTTCCCCCTATAATTTTTTTTCTTTTGACTTGCCCCTTGCAATGTTGAAGTTTTTGGACTCGCCCCTTGGGTGCACTTTTTAAATCGGTTATTTTGTTCAAACCGATTTAAAAAGTGATGTTTTTTAAATCGGTTAATCTGTTAAACCGATTTAAAAAGTGCAAATTCCTTGCACCCAAGGGGGGAAACCAAAAAAATTTACTTTACAAGGGGCGAATCAAAAGAAAAAAAAATTATAGGGGGGAAAAACAAAGCCCGTCTACATTACAGGGGGTATCAACCTATTTACCCTTAAAAATATTATTATGGTCATGTATCCAAATCCATATATCTAATTTTGGTTTGGATATGATTTGGTTTGGTAAAATAACCGACCATGCACACCCCTACTTTTTATATATAGTAATAGATTAATTTTATATTTTAGTGTGATATCAATTTTAAATATAAAAAAATTAATGGACAAGAGCTTTCACAAATACGTTTTTTTTAAACAACAAAAACACGAATTCTCATAAAAAATAAATATAGAAAAACACAAGACAAAATATTTATCACTAATACATACAAGGAATTGAATAAAAAATCATACACTTGACAATTGCTTTAAGAAAAAAAAGGAATTTAATAATAAATACTTGTTATTATTAGTTATAATTTATTACAAAAATCATACACGGTACAATTGTTTTAATAAAAAAATTATTAATTTAACAAGTTTTACAAGAAAGAGCATGATGGAGTCATTTATATTTTAACAATATTTTATAATAAATTTTTAAATATTTTATTTTAAATTATTTTTTTGTTAATATAATGACAAACTTAATTAAATATCGAATAAAATGCACGGATCTAAAAACTAGTTTAGAACTATAAATTATTGGTTATGTAAAAAAAAACTATAAATTATTGGCTATCCTTATTTTTACTATTGAGATAATGGTTTAATTAATATCATTGGGATTAAAAGGGCAGAAAATAAACATATATTAATTTGTACCGACATTTTTCAACAAATATTTAATCATACACATCAATTAGGGGTGGAAATATCTTGAGCCAAATTGTTAGGTTCCGTTTGAATTGATGAAACGTAATGGAATGGAGCGGAACGGAGTAGAGTGGAGTGGAATGAAATAAATATTTCGTTCTATTGTTTGGATATTTTAAAAAAAAAGAGGAACAAAATTGATGGTAAGTGGTGGTATTATATTAAATTCATTCCATCATATTTCATTCCGCTCCATTCCATTATTATTTTTCAAATCCAAACGATGGAACATTATTATATTTCATTCTGTTCCGCTCCATTCCATTATATCCCATCAATCCAAACAGAGCCTTAGAGTTCAAAACCGCCTCTACGCCATTTCAAAACTGTCGCAAATCACCTAATTTCGTGTTTATGCCACCTCCGACCTTAGGCTCCGTTTGGATTGATGGAATGTAATGGAATGGAGCGGAGCGAAATAGAGTGGAGTGGAATAGGATGGAGCGGAATGGAATAAATATTTCGTTCCATTGTTTGGATATTTTAAAAAGGAGATGAACAAAATTGAAGGTAAGTGGTGATATGATATTAAATTCATTCCATCATATTCCATTCCGCTCCGCTCCATTCTATTATTATATTTTAAATCCAAACAATGGAACATTATTATATGTCATTCCGCTCCGCTCCATTCCATTACATTCCATCAATCCAAACGGAGCCTTAATTATAAGCAAATGTCACTTTTTAGATACATTGAACAACTAATGTATCTAGTTCACTTTCTAGACTAGATACATTAGTTATTTAATGTATCTAAAAAGTGATATTTGCTTATAATTAAGGCCGGAGGGAGTACATTGTTTGTCAATTATAGATTTTATATTTAAGGACGAAAATAATACCTCATCCATAATAACCGTCTCATTTGATCATTTTTATACATATTAAAAATAATAATAAATTGGGCTTAGGCCCTCTTCTATAACAAATAATAATAATAATAATAATAATAATAAATAATAATAATAATAATAATAATAATAATAATAATAATAATAACAATAATAAGGTTTGCAAGTTTAGCTTAATTGGCATGGATATTGCATTATATATGTAGGAGGTTGAGTTTCGAACTCCGGTCATTCCATTTATCCACCTTAAAGTTAAATTTTTTAACTACTATTGATCTACTTGACAAAAAATGGTCCTGTAAAGGTAACTTTGTAGCATATGAAGCCCCGATACGCGACACGATACAGATACGATACTGATACGCCGATACGTAAAAATTTTAAAAAATCCATATCTAATACTGTCGTGATACGTTGTTTAAAAATTAAATTTAAAATTAAATATATAAATGCAAAATATATAAATATGAATAAAATTAATAATATTAATAATTGGACTGGGGTAAGGCCCAAAATCAGGACATAGGCCCAAATTCATAGATGGCCCAATTATACAATCCATTAAATTCAAATGAGTAAGCTTGGCAGGAAAGAAAGGCAGGGGCGACACGCCCAGCAGGCGACGCCCTCGCCTAAACATAACCACCCTCTCAAAATATCCCTCCAGCACGTCGATACGCATAATGGAATAACCACCCTCTACCACCACGATCACCACCAGGGTAGGAAGAAACCGCCCATCATCGCCGTGTGAGAGGCGGAGCAAGAAGAAGAAACCGCCACGATCATGGGTTATCCATGATCGTGACACTCCATAACTACCCCCATTGTATTCTATAAATAGAGGCTGATGCTTCATTGTAAAAGGTGGAACTTTTGAGAATAAACATGAATTATTGATTCTTTCATATGGTTCATATACTTTAGCACCCCCCTTATTTGTTCACCAGAACATTTTGGCGCCCACCGTGGGGCTGCGGTAAAACGATTCCCAGCCTACCACTTTCAATTGACGAAAACCTCTCAACATGACGGGAGGAACACCCAACCATGGAACCGACACCGGCACCAACATGACGTTAACGGATGCCGTCAAAGAACTAAGGCGACTTCAAGCCAAAGTAACGTCCTTAGATCAAGAAAAGGCTGACAGAGGGGACGAGGACGATGAAGACGAAATCAATGATTCTCAACCCCTAGCACAAGCCTTATGGGATGCAAGAGTCCCAGAAAACTTCAAAACACCACATCTTTCAACATTTGACGGAAAAACGGACCCGTCAGAGCATTTGATGGCAGTTGGAACGCAAACCGCCATCATAGGAGCGGCTGATCATCTAAAATGTAAATTGCTCTCCGGTACTCTGAAAGAAGCAGCCTTGAGATGATACATGAATTTGCCAAAGAACTCCATAGAACATTGGACGGATTTCCAGCGCAAATTCCTCCAGCAATTCTCCGGATCAAAACACATAAAGGTCACCGCCACCAGCCTTTTCACCATTCGCCAAAACCACGCTGAGACCTTGCGTGAATACTTGGCCAGATTCTGCGAAGCAACCATCAAAGTTTCAAATCCTAATCAAGAGATGTTTGTCGCAACGTTTCACAACGGCTTAAAGGCAGGACATTTCAACGAGTCCCTAGCACAAAAGCCAGCAACCGCGATGCAAGAAATCATCAAGAGGGCCGAATGTTACATTAAGGGCGAAGAAAGTAACGCCGAGAAAAGATCAAGAGACGCAAGGGAAAGAGAGCCGGCCAACAAGAATTACAGAGCCCCAGAGACGTACCCACCAAGACGACGCCAACCAGATCATGGAGGGCACGAGCCCCAAAGGAAACCGTATCATCATCAGATGAGGCGAGACTCAGGCAGGTTCCCAGAAAAAGAATACACTCCACTAAACAGGGCGAAAGTCTATATTCTAGACGAGATTCTCGAGACAGGACTTTCCAGATTACCCCAAAAGAGAGGAAAAGATTATCAATTGGGTCACAACCCGAACGCATGGTGTGCGTACCACAGATGCAAAGGGCACGACACCGAAAAATGTTTCAGACTGAGAGACCTCATAGAGGAACTCATAAAAAGCGGCCATCTAAGGAAGTTTTTAGAAGATGCTGCTGATGGAAAGGTTATAGTCCCAAAGGTGAGAAAGAACCCACAGGGAAACCAAGAGGAAAACCCAGAAGGAGAGAAGGTAAGAATAGCAGTTAACACCATTGCAGGAGGTTTCACGAGTAGAGGCGAGTCCAGCAACGCCCGAAAACGATACATAAGGCGCTCTGAGTTCGAAACGAAGTTTGTAGGACACACTTCCATCTCGCCTACTCCGGATCTATCATTCACCAAGGAGGACAAAAGGAAAGTCATGCCCCACGATGACGACCCATTAGTGATCCAAGTTCAAATCCTGAACTGCGACGTAAAGAGGGTATTGATTGACTCAGGAAGTTCGGCTGACATAATGTATTGGGAAGCCTTCAAAGCCATGCAACTGTCCAACGAGCACCTGTTGCCCTACAACGGCACACTAGTAGGCTTTGCCGGCGAGCAAGTAGAAGTTATGGGCTATACTACTTTGCTTACAACATTCGGAGTTAAAGACCAGGCCAAGACCATCAAAGTATGATACCTGGTGGTAAAAACCCCATTCACATCGTACAACATCATCATTGGGAGGCCAGCTTTTAACACTCTGGAGGCGGCCATGTCAACGCTATATCTCTCCATCAAGTATCCGCTAGACAATGGGAAAGTTGGAACCATCAAAGGAGATCAAGCATTGGCGAGACGCTGCTATGAATCAAGTCTAAAGATAAAACACAGAGCAGCCAACGCCTCAGTTTCAACTCGCCCTGTTCCCAAGACAGGCGGCGTCAACATGATCAGCCCTTTAGACCTAGACCCAAGGGAAGAGTTCCAAGACAGAAGAGTCAGTCCCATTGAAGAGTTGGAAAAAGTTCAGATTGGTAGCGAGGCGCACCAAACAACTAACATAGGAACCTCCATGCAACCAGAGGAGAAAGAGAAAATCCTGGCGACACTAAAGAAGAACATCGACTTGTTCGCGTGGCACCCCTCGGATATGCCAGGGATAGATGAGACAATAATCACACACAAATTATCCATCTCCCCCGAGACTAAACCCGTCTCACAAAGAAAAAGGAAAGTTGGCGAGGAAAGAAGAGAAGCCATCAATGAGGAAGTAACCAAATTAAAGGAAGTAAGCTTCATAGAAGAAATTAAATATCCATCATGGCTAGCAAACGTCGTGATGGTGAAGAAAGCAAATGGAAAATGGAGAATGTGTGTGGATTTCCCAGATCTAAACAAGGCATGTCCAAAAGATCCTTATCCTTTACCTAACATTGACCGGTTGATAGACGGAGCATCGGGGTACAAGATGCTCAGCTTCATGGATGCATATTCAGGATACAACCAGATCAAAATGAATCCCGCCGACACTCCCCACACAGCGTTCATGTCCAACACCTGCAACTACTTCTACAACATCATGCCGTTTGGTCTAAAAAACGCAGGGGCCACGTATCAGAGACTAATGGACATAGTTTTTTCAGAGCAGATTGGTAAGAATCTAGAGGTGTACATTGACGACATGGTCGTCAAAACTACAGAAGAAGGCGAGCATGATCAAGACTTAGGCGACATCCTCGCCTCAGTGAGAAAATACAACATGAGGCTAAACCCCGCCAAATGCTCATTTGGAGTACAATCAGGAAAATTCCTCGGATTCATGCTAACAAACAGAGGAATAGAAGCAAATCCAGACAAATGTCAAGCCATCATAGACATGAGAAGCCCAACGTCGGTCAAAGAAGTACAACAACTGACAGGAAGGATCGCAGCGTTATCAAGATTTTTATCCTGTGCAGGGGAAAAAGCATTCCATTTCTTTTCCACCCTTAGGAAAAGCGAAAGGTTCGTATGGAGCACCCAATGTGAGGAGGCATTCCAAAAGTTGAAAACATTCCTCGCCTCTCCACCAATTCTAACTCGCCCCGAGAAAGGTAACACTTTGTACCTATACCTCGCCGTCTCAGACAAGGCCCTTAATTCCGCATTAATACAAGAGATAAAGGGAGAGGAGAATCCCATCTACTTCGTCAGTAGAACATTCAAGGGTGCAGAAGCAAAATACCAAAAGATTGAGAAACTTTCACTGGCAGTAATAGTGACGGCGAGAAAGCTAAGGCAATATTTTCAAAGCCACAAGATTGTGGTGAAAACTGACTACCCCATCAAGAATGTGTTGAGAAGACCAGATTTAGCAGGAAGAATGGTAGCGTGGTCAGTTGAGTTATCAGAATTCGACGTAACCTTCTCCCTAAGAGGCGCAATCAAATCACAGATACTAGCAGATTTTTTGCTGGAACTTACAACGCCCGCCGAAGAGAATAGCGAACAACCTTGGACGCTATCAGTTGACGGAGCCTCCAATATCAAAGGAAGTGGAGAAGGAGTAGTATTGGAGGGACCAGACGGAGTCCTCATTGAGCAATCATTAAGGTTCGCCTTCAAGGCGAGCAACAACCAAGTAGAGTACGAAGCCCTGATCGCCGGAATGAAGTTGGCAAGAGAAATGGATATAGCGGATCTAAAAGCCAAGAGCGACTCGCAGTTAGTGACAAACCAAGTGTCAGGAGAGTTTCAAGCCAAGGACCCCCAACTAATCAAGTATTTGGAGAAGGTACGTAGCCTAGCTAGTCTCTTCAGATCTTTCGAGCTAATCTATGTCCCGCGAGAGCAGAACGCGAGAGCAGATTTGTTGTCAAAGTTAGCAAGCACTAAAAAACCCGGAAGCAACATAACCTTCATTCAAGAAACCATTGCAAACCCCAGCATCACTACAGAAGAGGTCATGATGGTCATAGAAGCAGAGGATTGGAGAGCACCAATCATAAGATATCTCCAAGAAGACGTGCTACCAGCAGCGAAGGAGGAGGCATACAAGCTAAAAAGAGCAGCAGCATGGTACTCCGTGTTAGGAGACAAACTTTACAAAAGAGGATTCTCAGGCCCAATCATGCTTTGTGTAAGTCAAGAAGAAGCCAAAGGGATACTGGAGGAAATACATGAAGGATCGTGCGGAAGCCACATTGGGGCGAGAGCCTTAGCAAGAAAAATTCTCAGGGCAGGTTTCTATTGGCCGGAGGTTCACAGCGATGCAGCCAGATATGTTAAGACATGTGACAAATGCCAAAGATTCGCAAACCTGTACTACGCCCCAGGAGAGCCGTTGAAATCCGTCCTATCTCCATGACCCTTCTTCATGTGGGGAACAGATATCCTAGGACCTTTCCCCACCTCAACAGGACAAGCAAAATGGATCATTGTAGCAATAGACTACTTCACCAAGTGGATAGAAGCAGAAGCCCTTTCAAACATTTCAGCAGATCAAGTCAAGAAATTCTACTAGAGGAAGATCATATGCAGGTTCGGATTACCCAAATACATCGTCTCCGACAATGGAACCCAGTTCGCCAGCGAAAAGGTAGTTGAATTCTGCAAAGGGAAGGGTATACAAAACACTTTCATCTCTGTAGAGCACCCTCAAGCCAATGGACAAGCAGAATCCGCCAACAAAGTAATCCTAAGGGCCATCAAGAGAAGAATCACAAGCAAAGGCGAGGGCTGGGTCGCCCATCTCTTACCAATCTTGTGGTCATACCATACCACGCCTCAATCTTCAACAGGCGAGGCACCTTTCACCATGGTATATGGCACAGACGCAATGATCCCTGCAGAAATAAACCCACCAAGTTGGCGGAGGGACACCCTTACGCTGGAGGAAAATTCAGAAGCATTGGAAGAGAACCTGAATTTAGTACAAGAACTAAGAGACAAAGCTCACTTCAGAGAGTTCGTCTCAAAGCAGAGAACAGCAAGAAGGTATAACACCAGAGTCATACCAAGGAGATTCAGAGAGGGAGACTTAGTTCTCAAAAGACCCATGGGAAAGGACAAAGGAGGAAAGCTAGCAGCAAATTGGGAAGGCCCATTCCGTGTCAACGAAGCGTTCGAAGGATGAGCTTACAGACTAGAAGCAATGGAAGGAGAAATCCTACATCGAACATGGAATGTGGCCAACCTCAGATTCTACTACAGTTAAGATCGCCAAAAGAAGCAAGGAAGGCAGCGCCTTGGCATGTAACCTTTTAATCATTTGTTTTTTGAATTTATTTGCATGTGTATCAAAAAATTGTACTGAAATCTCTCTTCCAATTAACAAATAGCGGTGGGACGCTCTTTTCTCCTGTGAAAATAGGAGTTTTTATCGAGGCCCACCGTTTTAAAATTTTTTGGTTTGTGAAGAACTGTCACATATGCTTGAAACACACCTAAAAAGAAATGAGTTGAAACACCTTGGCGTTACCCGTGAATCTTACGAGTTGGAAACGTCAGAAATAGAAACGGCGATATCCATAAAATCTTACGAGTAGGATACGATGGAAATGAGTTGAAACACCTTGGCGTTACCCGTGAATCTTACGAGTTGGGAACGTCAGAAATAGAAACGGCGATATCCATAAAATCTTACGAGTAGGATACGACGGAAATGAGTTGAAACACCTTGGCGTTACCCGTGAATCTTACGAGTTGGGAACGTCAGAAATAGAAACGGCGATATCCATAAAATCTTACGAGTAGGGTACGACGGAAATAAGGTTGAAATACCTAGGCGTTACCCTTTAAACTTTTTAGTGGGGGGCGTCCAGAATAATAAAATCAGGTTGAAACTCCTAGGCGTTACCCTTTAAACTTTTTAGTGGGGGGCGTCCAGAATAATAAAATCAGGTTGAAACTCCTAGGCGTTACCCTTTAAACTTTTTAGTGGGGGGCGTCCAGAATAATAAAATCAGGTTGAAACACCTAGGCGTTACCCTTTAAACTTTTTAGTGGGGGGCGTCCAGAATAATAAAATCAGGTTGAAACACCTAGGCGTTACCCTTTAAACTTTTTAGTGGGGGGCGTCCAGAATAATAAAATCAGGTTGAAACTCCTAGGCGTTACCCTTTAAACTTTTTAGTGGGGGGCGCCCGAAACATCAAAGCATGGTTGAAAGTCCAAAACGTTACCCAGAAAACTTTTTAGTTGGGAACGAAGAAAACACAAAAAAGAAACGCATCAAAACATTAGGGCGTAACTTATTAAGAGGGAGACGCCCAAAGAAAACGCTGTAAGGAGCGAATATAGGTAATTTTACTATATGTTATCGTATGCAATTATTTTAACAGGTAGAGGCGTTATCCAAATGATCATTTACAATAAAGATTGAAAGCAACAACAGAATCATCCAAAATCTGATTTCATTCATTGAAGATTGAATACAAATTCAAAGAAAACTACATCAAACTTGAATACAAATTCAAAGAAAACTACAGCAGATTTGGATACAAAGTCAAAAGAAAATACATCAAATTCAAAAGGGTGTACGAGATGCTAATTATAAACTCGCATAAACAACTTGTTTATCACTTGTATAAACAACTTGTTTATCACCCAGATTATTCAAGGATTATACAAGTGTTTGAAAACTACTTCAATAAGCATCAACACTTGCATAACCCTAAAAGGATCACGTGGCCCCTGGCATTATATTTCCACTTCAGTTTGCCCAGGTGAACCAGTTGAGCCATCATCCTCATCCACGAGGCATGTCACTTGGAGGCTTTCACCTTTGAAGACTTAGGCGCCTTCGCCGCTGATTGCACAGTAATTTGAGAACCTTCATCCACAGAGGGAGAAGGTCCATAAACGTAGAACTCCTCAGGAACATAGGTCTTCAAGAACTCAGCGTAATCTTCATCAATGTCCTCAGAACTTGATGAACTAAGCAAGACAGGAGTGCTCTTTGCCCTTGCCTTCCCCGACGCTTTGGTACGTGGAGCTTTGGAGGAGGAAGCACCGTTTTTCTTCTTTACCGGCCGAGTTTTGGGTTTCCCAACGGCGCGTTTTTTGTTATCACTCCTATCCATCAAGAAAAACTAAAAGAAGAAGAGAGAAAACAGAACTATGAAAGTGATAAGGATGAAGAGAAGCGATGAAGGAAAAAGGATGAAAAAAGTCGTTATTTATAAGCAGCAATATCACCAAAACCTAATATCTGTAACTGCAGATCCGGAATAAATGAGGGAAACAGTTTCCATCCACCGCAATAAAAGGATTGGCCAGTCAATAGGCAGTTACGAAAACCAAGGAAGACTGAAACAGAAAAATAGAATCAGTCAACACATAGAAACGCACGCTGCGCAAAGACTATCTCGCCACAACATCACGCCGCACAAGACATTATCTCGCCCCGTCAATTACCGAACGTCGCCTCAGAACCACGACAGCGAAGGTCAAAGAGAAAAACGTGTAAAGCAAAGAAATACAACATTCAGAAATCTAGTTAAGAGAAAATAAAGGGCATATAGTCACAAATGACATAAGATACAAAAGCCTCATAAGGGCACCCAAATATTGTCATTACAAAGTAAAGCAAGCCCACACAGGGGCGATCAACAAAATAAAGCGAAAAATTACACAGATTATATTCATTCATCAGCAGGCGAGCTATGAGCAGGGGGATCCTCCACAGTTGCTGGCGACTCTTGGGCAGATGACTCCAGAACTGGTTGGGCAGGGACATAAGGAATCAGCTTGCCACCTTCTATGGTGGACATAGCATCAGCCTGACCAAGAACGGCTGGGTCGAGATCAGGAAAGAGGATCTTCACTTGCTCTAACGCAAAGGAAAATCCGTCATCATACTGCGTCCCCGCCAGAATCTCAAGATTCTCCTTCTCGGACCCCCACTTGGTTTTCTCATCCTTCAAAACCTTCAACTCAGCAAGGGCGTCCTCATTCTCCTGGGTTAGAGTCTTGATGCGCTCATCTCTGGAGTTCAGGCTAGCTTGGACGACGTTCATGGTTTTGACAGCCGATTCCTTGTCTCTCTTAGCATCCGACAAGTCCCCCTCATACTTCTTCAAATTGGCCACCTCCTCAGCATGTTTCTCCTTCAGATTCTTCAGGTCGCCCTCGCACCGGTCTTTGGCAGCCTGTATATCCCTCTCAAGGGTCACCAAATTCTTCTCCACCTGAGCTTCCTTATCCTTAGCAACGGAGAGTTCGGCCCTCTGGCGCGACGCCAAAGCATAGTTGAGCCGGAGACCCTTAAGCTCATATCCAAGAGCCATCCTTGCCAGATCATCAGTCGCCGTATTGTTAAAGCGAGCAGAATTCCCCACCATGGCCACCATCTTAGAAAGAAACGCCTCAGGATCGAACATAGGATCCCAGGCGAAGATTTCCCAGTTTGGCTCGCCCCAACAGCGACCTCCTCTGCCGCAGGAGAACCCTCCGCCACATACTGATCAACGTCTATCAAGTCTTTGTCCGCCTCCACCATCTCTTGATCCTTCTCCCCCTTCCGCGATAAACCCCTCAGCTTCTTCTTCACTGGAGACTTCACCTCCCCCTCAGCCTTGGCAACCTTCTCCACAGCAACGGGACCAGAACTGGAAGGCTTCACGGGGACACTACCCCTTGAGTCGTTCTTTCTTTTCTTCTTGTCCTCGCCCACGTCCAATTGGCTAAGGACATCAACCTTCGGCTCGATTTGTTATTTCTTTCTCCTCGCCTTCTCCAAGTATTGTTGCCTCTGGGCAGGAGTCAAGCTTGACATATCTTCTACAAAGAAAGAGGAAAGGGATTAGTTACAAAAGAGTTAACAAATCATATAGGAGAATAAGACGATTCGCAAAATTACTTACTGAGATACTTGTTTAAGACGGCGGGGGCGCGGTCAGCATCTAAGAGTTCCCTAGGATTCATCTGGTTCATAGACTCTAAGTACGCCACCGTGTCCCTCTCAAACTCACTCAACCCCTCATATACAGCGCCCTAAATCAACCTGGGGTTAGTCATCCAGTGAAAGGGAAAAAGAGGAGTACCATCATCATTGTACATCACACTTGGACAATGCTCAGCCCCACGGACATGGACGAAGGTATCCTTATAATGCTTATAGTCAGAACTATACAGATGGAACAATCCCCGGTTGGGTTGTGAACTCAGAGGTACCACCTTTTGAGGAAGAAATTTTTTGACATGGTAAAAAGAGAAGAAGACCGCCACTGAAGGCTCAGGAATTTCAAGGCCATAGCAAACTAGCTCAAAAGCCCTAATGAAAGACCAACTATTAGGGCTAAGTTGTGGAGGGGCGACGTTCAAAACCCTAAGCATGGATTTCTGAAACTCAGTAAAAGGAAAGAACAAATGGAAATCTTCAATAAATTTGGTGTACATAAAGAAGGTGACATGATCAGAGCGAGGCACATCAATCACATACTTGCCCTCCTCCACCGGTTCGAGTATGATGTCTTTCTCATTAAAAGTCCCTGAGACATCGAACTTCTCCCTATACGCCTCCACACTCTCAACATCCTGGTAAATGGAAGAAACCTCCATGGCCATGGCTTCGGGTCCTACATCAACTATAGCGAGCGATTCGTCTCTTCGTTTTCCTGTGAAAGACGAAGGAGAAATTATTACACAATCACTGCTATTCCCGCTACTACTATCGCTACTATCATCACCAATACCACCCTCAAGTTCCCCAAGGTTAAAAGATTCCCCCATGACTTCGGCAAAGTAACCACTATAGTCAAAAGAACCATCAGGTCTAGTGAAATGCTCACGCACTTGACGCTCTAGAGGGGAACCAATAATGAGAGGAAGAGGAGGGTTCCTCTCATCCTCGTCATCCAAATCTCTCAAAATCACCATTTTTTCCGGAAACCATAGAAACCTTACCGCAAAACCGGAAGACAAAGAAAAATAAAAGGAGAAAAAAGAGAAATAGCGGTTATACCTGGTGATTAGGGACGGTTAACACTTGAAGAGTAATGGAGAACGTGGGTGGCGGGAAATTCGTGAAGGAAGCGCGAAAAAATTCACTAAGGGAAGCACGAAACTGACTTCGGTAACGCAAAGAAGAGAAGAACAAACAAGCAAAATCCTCAAATATGTGATCAAAGTAAGGAAGATAATGAACAAGGAGCAACGTATTTATAAAAGGAAGGTACCGGTTGAAAAAGGAAAATTTGAAAAGATGAAACGTTTCAAAGGAAAATTAGCCAGTACGATGACTGACGCGTGTCAAAGGCGAGCCCCATGCTCGGCCAAAGCCGAGGTCACGCCCTTGAGGCGAGATACAGAAAAACTCAATTATTTATATGAAAATTAAAAGCTTCATTGATCAAGGAAACACAATAAAAGCATTGAGAAAACAAAGAGTACAGGGCACAGCGACATTGGAACATAATACAAACAACACAAGAGGAAAATCTAAGGTACTAGAAAATGAAACTACTTAAGCAACGACATATGCAGCCGCGACAGTATCAGCCTGCATAAGGTCAGGACTGATTTTGTCTTGATCATCCCGCAACCTGTCTATCTTCTCCCGGAGGCGGGCAAGTGAGGAACGAGTCCTGATAAGGCGGGCGACATCATATTCAATGTCCAGTTGGAGGTTCCTTTTTCTCTTCAACAGAGGACGAAGTTCTTTCTCCGACACTTCAATGCGGTTCTCAACGGCCTCCTCAACAGATAAATTGAGATAAAGCGACTCCTCTTGCAGATCAATACTGTCTTTGGTAATAGATATCTTCTTCTCCAACGTATCTTCAAGTTCATTATAGCAAATCGCGACTGCATTAGTGGTCTCGATAAAGGCAGCATCCTTCTCCAAGCGACTAGACAACTCCAAGGCCAGGTCCAGGAAAGCTTTCTGATCGTTGGTCAAGCGCCATCTATAATCATTGAGTTCTTCAACATATGTCTGGAACTCTCCCACGCTATCCAGGAGATCGTCTATGTTCTCCTCAACTTTGTCCCTCACACGCCTAACAGCAGGCATAGCAGGCGATTCCAACACAGTAAGGGAATTTGCCATAGTCATCAGGAATCAAAAAAGAAAAGAGCACAAAGAGTTAGCAAAGATTCAGGAAATATGAGCAAAACTCTAAACCATCACAAAGGCTACTTATTGGAAGGGAGGCGACGCAGACTGAGGAAAACTAATGGGCGGTTACACCCCACGATCAACATTACTGGCCTTACTCCCGCTATCACCACTTCGCCTCTTTGAGCCTCGTGCTTGGGGGGCTGTGGACCGGGGTAAGGCCCAAAATCAGGACATAGGCCCAAATTCATAGATGGCCCAATTATACAATCCATTAAATTCAAATGAGTAAGCTTGGCGGGAAAGAAAGGCAGGGGCGACACGCCCAGCAGGCGACGCCCTCGCCTAAACATAACCACCCTCTCAAAATATCCCACCAGCACGTCGATACGCAGAATGGAATAACCACCCTCTACCACCACGATCACCACCAGGGTAGGAAGAAACCGCCCATCGTCGCCACGTGGGAGGCGGAGCAAGAAGAAGAAACCGCCACGATCATGGGTTATCCATGATCGTGACACTCCATAACTACCCCTATTGTATTCTATAAATAGAGGCTGATGCTTCATTGTAAAAGGTGGAACTTTTGAGAATAAACATGAATTATTGATTCTTTCATATGGTTCATATACTTTAGCACCCCCCTTATTTGTTCACCAGAACAATAATGATAATTTTGTTTGAAAGACAAATTATTATTATTATTATTATTATTATTATTATTATTATTATTATTATTATTATTATTATCATTATTATTATTATTGTTATTATAAATGTCAATAGTATATTATACAAGGAGTATTAACAAGCCAATAAGCTTGCACAAGATCAAAATAGTTTGAGACTCAATATACAAGGGCTCCTCATTCCTAAGAAACATAATAGCTCAAAAAACACATAATAGTCATGACAACAAACCTCTTCAACAAGCTCATATTGTAGAAATATCAGACAATTATATAGCTTCTGCAGCCTATCTATTAAAAGCATAAAACATCAATTCTTAACAACCTGTTATATAGTAGGAGACATCATAGTGACTTCAGAACAGTGACAAAGACAAAAAAAAAATACTAAAGATAATAAATTAACATCATTAATATTGTCCTAAAAAATAATGATCAACGATACATCTTAAGTTAAATATTATACAATTAGAATACCATTAGTAATATACCAAAAAATATCACCAGTACTATCTAAAAAAAGACATAGTTAGTTATCCGTATACCAACATAATAGTTTGACATTCACTATGAAACAAAGATTGTATTGGATATTGTTTTTTTTATTTAAAAATAAAGATTTAACCGATATTTTTCCGATATGAGTATCGGGATGTATCAGATGAGTATCAGATATTATTTTTTATTTCAAAATAAAGATTTAATCGATACTTTTCCGATAAGAATATCGAAAAGTACCGAACGAGTATCGGTATCGGGTACGTATCGGACACGATACGTTGTTATTTTTAAAGTATCGGAGCTTCATAGTTTGTAACTATCAAATGAAATTATTAAAGGGGTCGCATTTCTCGCTTCTCAACATTGACCACTATTTTGTAAAATAAAAATAAAAATTCACCACCAGACTACTGTTGGACTAAAAAATAATAATAAATGTAAAATTTAATCTTACATTAGTTATCAATTTTTTTTATTAAATTATTTGTTTGTTATCATCTTAATCTTAATCTTAATCTTAATATAATAAAACGAGAGTAACTAGAGGCACTCTAAACCCTAACCCTAATATGAATGGTCTAGATTTTGACACTTGGAAAAAAAAAAATTATATCAACGGTTATGATAAAAACTTAAATAATCAATTTTTAAACCAATATTATGTTGCCACATCAATTAATGAATGTGACACGTCATGTGTTTAAAAAAAAATTGAGATCTATCAAAAAAGAGAAAATGGATAAACATTAATAAAACAAATATAACTAATAATCATTTACGAAAATTATGTATAGATGCAAAATTCTTTATTCATCAGCACGTTTATCACACACAATATTCAATTAGAGACATTCTAAACCCTAACCCTAATATGAATGGTCTAGATTTTGACACTTGGAAAAAAAATTATATCAATGGATATGATAAAAACTTAAATAATCAATTTTTAAACCAATATTATGTTGCCACATCAATTAATGAATGTGACACGTCATGTGTTTAAAAAAAATTGAGATCTGTCAAAAAAGAGAAAATGGATAAACATTAATAAAACAAAAATAACTAATAATCAGTTACGAAAATTATGTATAGATGCAAAATTCTTTATTCATCAGCACGTTTGTCACACACAATATTCAATTACTCTTTTCCCATTGCTACAGGTCCTAAATTCCCCTGTCTTTTTTTTTCTACCTTTCTACTTATACCAACGGTTATAACCGTCACGATGCTTCTTTCCAACGGATTCACACTTCTTAAGGATTTTAATGCTTCATTAAACGCTGATGTTGAAGGTGTTGATACTTTGTTGAAAGAATATGTTATTAACGTCGGTGAGGATCAAAAGCTTGATTTGAGTTTCATTCCAAGTAATGGAAATTCTAATAACTATGCTTTCCTCAATAGAATTGAAGTGTTATGCATGCCTAATGATCTCTATTACACACCACCTAAAGATAATGGTTTTTAAACTTTTATTTTAACTAATTTTTATTTTATTTTGGTCTTTTTATGTTTATGCATCTTATCTACACACTTCTATTTTTCTTTTTCTTTTTTGACAGAAACTTTCTGTTTTTCATTTAAGTTATTTTTTTTTTGTTTTTTTTTTGGTAACATAGTTTAATGGATTTTTTTTTACTTTATATATACTAGCCGCCATGTGTGATCGATATTTTTTTTTGTTTGTTGCAATCGATATTCTCTATTGTGCAAATATAAATAACTACTTAATCTCCTTTTTTATTGAACTTAGTTAATTGATAACTACTTAACCTCCTTTTTTGTTGTGGCTACTTATTAAGAAAAAAAAAAATTTTTTTTTTACCATACAAAATACTGAAAACCTACTTTTATGTGGAAGTTGTGCTTAGTTTTTTTTTTTGTAGTTTTTTTTAAGGGTAAAATAAGAATATTGAAAAAGTCATCCCAAAAATTTGTATCACCTTTATATATTAGTGTAGATATATATATATATATATATATATATATATATATATATATATAATTATTATATTTTTAATCATGGTTTGATTTTTTAATTTTGTTTTTTGAAATTAAAATCATATTAACATTCTATTTAAGTACTTTTTAATTTATATAAGTACTTTTTAGTGTACATATCCAAACACAAAAGGTTTATTGAGTATAAGAGCTTATGATGTAAGATCTCATACTATAAGCTCTAATGTTATAAGCACTTGTATAAGTTATTTATCCAAACGAGCCATAAATGCTTATTACTATAAATAATAATCACACATTATCAACATTTCTATTACTCCCTCCGTTCCTTTTTATTTGATGTTTGAGAAAAAAAAGGTCAAATTAAGAAAGTGTAATTTTGCACTTTATTTTCCTATTATACCCTTTTTTTGGAATATATTATACTCTAATTTTAATCACAAAAAAATTCCTATTTTTTTGCACACACTTTATCTTTCCAAAAAATTAAAACCACAAAAAAATTAAAGGCGAATTGTAACAAACCAATTTTTTTGTTTTTGTCTTTTCAACAAAAAAAAAATCAATTTTTTGACAAAATATACTTCATCGTAAGAATAGAAAGGAAAACTTATTTAATGAAAAACAAAGGCTAGAAAGAATAGGACAACTACCCATTCAAATGAAGTGTGAACTAATTTTAGTACGAGAAGTCAAAGATTATTTAGGCATGGAATAATACTTATTGTGATTGAGTTGTAGTCACATTTTTATTTTTAAAGTAGAGTATTTCAAAAGTTCATGTGTTCTAAAAATTCTCGTATTTTCAAGTTGTAGTCACTTTGAGTTTCTTAATGTTGTGTAACAAAATTTTCAACAAACATGCAAGGAAAAAAAAAACAAAACAAAAACAATAAAAAGGTTATATGAAGAAGTTTAGTAAAAAAAAAAAGATACAATAAAAAGATTATATGAAGAAGTTTAGTAAAAAATAAAGATACAATAAAAAGATTATATAAAATTTAGTAAAAAAAAAAATTAGGAAGGAGGGTATAATAGACAAAATATAACCTTAAATTATCAAAACATCAAATAATTTGAAACAATTTTTTTTTTCTAAAACATCAAATAAAAAGGAACGGAGGGAGTATATAATTGAATTGAATGATTGAACCCGTGCGAGCACGGGTAAAAAGTCTAGTTGTTATAAATGCAGAATAAATCTTGAGTTTGATCCACAGCCGGTGCATAGAGAGAAATATTGGTTGGAACAGACCAACTCCCGTAAATAGATATCAGTTAACTTGAAGGGGTTAATCTCTACCGTTGCATGCAGAGGATATCTATGGTTTACTAAAAAAATAAAATAAATACAAAATAATTATTTTTTATAAAGAAATAACAGTTTATTATTTTATTTTTTAATAGTAATCCCTCCTTTTTATTTTCTTATACTAATTATTTTTAAAAAAGTGATATTTACTTCTAACATAAAGAGGTATCTATACTAATATATAAATGGGATACAAATATTTGGGATGACTTTTTTATTATTCCAATTTTACCCTTAAAAAATAACTTCCACATTAAAATAGATTTTCAGTTTTTTTTAGTAAATAATTTTTTTTCCATCTAAGGCCCCGTTTGGCCCGGCTTATTTTCCTATTTTTTTCTTCTCCTTAAAAATAGTAAAGAAGGAAAATATTGTGTTTGACTTTATTTTTTTTTTAATTTTTTACTTCTTTACTTTATTTCTCTAATACTTTTAAGGAGAAATAATGTCAAATATAATTTTATACTTCTTTATTTCGTTTAAGCTAAAATAAAAAGTAAAAAATAAGCTGGGCTCACAACAAAAAACGGAGGTTACGTATTTATCAATTAACAAAGTCCAATAAAAAAGAAGATTAAGTAATTATTTATATTTGCACAATACAGAATATCGATCACACGCAAGAAAAAAAAAGAGTATCGATTACACAAACAAAAAAGAAAAAGAAATATTTCTGTTGACCACAATAACCACTAAAGACAAAACAAAATGTAAAATAAATTCTTACCTTAGTTATTAAGTTTTCTTATTAATTATTTGTTTATTTTTTTTTATAAAAAATTAATTATTTGTTTATTATCACTGTTATAAATGCAAAATTAATATTTTTTTATAAAGAAATTAACAATTTATTTTTTTCTTTTTTAAAGAACAAAAAAAAAAATTCTGATATAATTTATTTTTTAATGTGATATTTACTTTTAGGATAAAGAGGTATTATTAAAAGGTGAATTATTCGTTACAAATTTTACGTGGATATATACCAATACATATCCATATAAGATAAGATGTATATCGAAGTGTTATTAAAATTTAAACTAAAGAGGAAAAGAAGTATTTCGGTTGACTAAAATAAAAAGGATTACTATTAAAAAAGGCGAAATAGTAAAAAACTGCCACCAAAGTCGAAGCATACTCTTTTTCTCTCAGCTATAAATAAGCCTTCAAAGTCCAAACTCCCCATGCATTCATTCATATCTTCCCCAAGTTCCAACTCTATTTAATTACGATCCAGCATCATCTTTTCACACTTTTCCATGTGATGACACTTTCCCAACAATAAAAACTAAACCTCTTTCTCTATAGAGTCTATTCTCGCAAACACCATGGTGAACATAACCTCCATCAAAACTTCCTCCAATGGTGTTTGGCAAGGCGATAATCCCCTCGATTTCGCTTTCCCTCTCCTCATTGTTCAAACCGTCTTAGTCCTCGTAGTTAGTCGCACCCTCGCCCTCATCTTCAAACCTCTCCGACAACCTAAAGTCATCGCCGAGATCGTCGTAAGTACCACACACATTCTTTACTTTTGAATTATCCGCCACCAGAAACTCACACACACAACTGTATATCCGAGTTCTAACGATGTTTAGAATCGGTTGAATTAGGTCTTACTGACAATTTTTTTTTTTTTTTTTGGAAACGACAATATTATTTTAAATTTTGATGCACAATTAGATTAATTATATACGAAAAGTGATTTTCTTGATTTGCATGTGTATGCAGGGTGGAATTCTGTTAGGTCCATCGGCGTTAGGAAGGAGCAAAAGCTATTTGCACCACATTTTCCCGTCATGGAGTTTACCAACGCTTGAATCCGTCGCAAGCATAGGTCTATTATTCTTCCTCTTTCTCGTTGGTTTGGAGTTAGATCTAAACTCAATTCGCCGTAGCGGTAAAAGAGCATTCAGTATAGCAGCATGTGGAATCTCTCTTCCGTTCGTTTGCGGCATCGGCGTCGCCATTGTCCTCCGTAAAACCGTCGACGGAGCAGATAAAGCCGGATTCGGTCAATTCATCGTTTTCATGGGAGTCGCACTTTCAATAACCGCATTCCCCGTCTTAGCACGAATCCTCGCTGAACTCAAACTCCTCACAACGCGCGTCGGTGAAACCGCGATGGCAGCAGCAGCATTCAACGATTTAGCCGCGTGGATTTTACTCGCTTTAGCAATCGCGTTAGCCGGTAGTGGAACCGACGGCGGAGACAAAAAAAGCCCTCTCGTCTCCGTTTGGGTACTTCTCTCCGGTGTCGGATTCGTTGCCTTCATGATGATTGTTATAAGTCCTGTGATGAAGCGCGTGGCGCAAAGATGCTCTGTTGAGAACGAAGCAGTTGACGAAGTTTATATCTGTTTAACACTCGCGGGTGTAATGGTTTCAGGATTCATAACTGATTTTATAGGGATTCACGCGATTTTCGGCGCGTTTGTTTTCGGATTAACAATACCGAAAACAGGGAATTTTGCGGAAAGGTTGATAGAAAGAATAGAGGATTTTGTTTTGGGTTTGTTGCTTCCACTTTATTTTGCATCGAGTGGGTTGAAAACTGATGTGACTAAGATTAGTGGAGGAAAAGCTTGGGGGTTGTTGGTTTTGGTGATTTCAACAGCATGTGCTGGGAAGATTCTGGGGACTTTTGTTGTTGCTATGATGTGTAGGATGCCTGTTAGAGAGTCGATTACACTTGGAGTGCTGATGAACACCAAAGGACTTGTTGAACTCATTGTGCTCAATATTGGAAAAGAGAAAAAGGTCAGCAAATTTATTTTTATTTATTTTCCTTCTTTTTTTTATTACGTAGTACATAATAGTAGGATAAAAAAATGCAATATTTATGTTATTATACAAAAAAAATTGACTTTTAAGGTATAATAAATAATTGTTGTATAAATACATTAGTTATTAAAAACCAAGAGAAAGTAATATTATAGATTTTATGTGAAAAAGTAAAACGTGTGTATTTTTGGAAAATTAAAATTACCATTTATACTAATATATAATTACAAATATGGAAAAGAGGCAATAATAATAATAATATTAAAAGTGTTGACCAAAAAATAATAATTATAAAGAGTATAATATGAAAAAATGTTAAATATTTTATTAATATTGCAAAATGATATACTTTCTCTCATTAACTAAATGCAAAAGTGTCAAATGCAAATGATATAAGGGTCCTATCTGAAAGCTAGAAGTGAAAATAATATCTTTTTAGAAAAAAAGATAAAAATTTTTGATAATTTTTTATTTTTTTTTAACTTAAAAGTTATTTGGTAATGTATATATTTTTTAAAAAACAAAAATGATAACAAACTAAAGATTAGTATGAAATTTAAGAAAAAATGATAAGAAACTAGATTAAACTAAATTAACTAAAGATAATAACAAAAAAGCTCCGAATTTTTCTCAAAAGTAGGTTTCAACATCTTCTCTTAAAAGCTCTTTTGATTCAATTTTACACATTAAAGAAAACCTATTTTTTAGCCTTATTAAAATTGTGTTTGGTTCAATTTTTCATTTTTAAAAGAATAAAAAGCCAAAAAAGTCTGAGCCAAATGGAGTCTAAAAACGTGTTGATCTATTTGATTAAAAATAGGACCAGATACATATCAGCTTTATTTTTATTTTCTTAAATCACTTCACTTATATATTCATAGTTAAAATTTAAAGAACATATTTTTCAACTATACTACTTTGGAAGTGTGAGCATGAATAAGACGGGAAATGCGGGACAATTTTTATCGTATGAATTCATTAAATGTTGGACTATACGTGCCAGTAAGTCACAATAGTAATTCACATTATAGATTTTTTTTTTTTCAAACTGTTTATTAATAATGATAATTTGTACTCCTTTTAGTTTTTATTGGAAAAATTTACATTTTAACTGATATATCAAATATATAATATATAAATCAAATATAACAGTTATATAATAAACCTAAAAAATTGCCATTCAAAAAAAAAAAGGACAAGAAAGAGTAAGAGATAAAGAAAATATAATTTTCTAAAAAAACACCTTAGGTTAACGAATAATTCCCCGAATTTATGAGACTTAAATGAATAAAAAACTCTCCTTAAAATTTTTAAGATTGTTCATAAATGGATCCCAAGCTTTATCAGTAAAATTTGGTTAAGGATTTTAGTGGTGAGGATATAAGAGCTTGATTCTGGTTAATTAATAAAAAAGTGTGACACGTGGCCGGTCTTTTAGCGTGTATTGATTTGTTGGGTCGGCTTGACAGTTCTATAAAGTCTACTGAACACAATTGGAACGTGTCCACATGAAAAGTTGAACGAAGTAGGCAAAGTTAAATTTTGTTTCACATAAGCAAATTGTTTGACTTGGTATATTTTATGTTAGCTTCAATTGTTTATGGGTATTATTGAGGAAATAATGTTGCTGTGATTGACTAATTTGGGTAAATATTTTATTTATTATTGAAATTTTTAATGACATATGTGATTGGGAAATGGGAAATGGGAAATATGGTGATTCATCAACTAATAATGTTTTTGTTTTCATAACTTTTTTTATCACTATTTTGTTGCAATTGGGTCAGCAGCCGTGTTGAATAAGGTTGGGGGAAGTTAGATACTTAGATGAAAATATATGACTAATTCAATATGACACTAATTTTCATCATGTAAATATTTTTCTAACCACTAATTAATGATAGTGGCTTCTACTTCATAAGAATATGAATCTCGTGAAGAGATTAGGCTTTGGGGATTGCCTTTAGTATCTTTTCTACTTTTACATGCCTATCCTGCACCTAGCTTATCTGTAATTTCATCCAATTAGTATATACTTTTAATCAAATTTTAGAATTATATGACTTCTTCTTGCTATCAAAAAAGAGAAATGAAAGCACATTAATTTTAAGCCCGTGATAAATTGATAATTTAGCAAGCTAAGGCGGGTTAGTCCATTTAGTTACCTATATCAAAATTACCCCCCTTTTGGAGATGGCGTATTCACATTATTATATCCTATTTTTACTATAAAAAACAATATTTCTTACTAAAAAAAATCTTGCAAATTAAAGAAAAGTCCAGACTTTGCCATCAGCATGATCTCTTTCCCACCACTTTCCTGGTTGTAAGGTTAACATGTGCAATGAAATGCCATTCTATTTTCCTAGCTTGTAGACTCAGCATCATCTTTGATTATATTCTAATTTCCCATAGTTTCTAATTTGTGCCATACAATAAAAATATTCACTGCCAGAAAAAACTTAAACAAGTAAGAGATACTTAAAGGAGTAATCCCTCCCGCCTCACATGTAAACAATTTTTTACTTTTTAGATTTATTCAATAACTGATATATTTGGTTTATAATACTAGTAATAAGATATATTAGTTATATATTGAATGAACTAAAAAATGAAAAGTTGCTTATATAAGAGGTAATAAAATTTATTTTTAATACTCATTAGATTTATTGACCAAAAGTAATGAGACATTTTATTTTCCCTATTACTTATTACTTACTCTATTTTTTACTATTTTTCTTTTGGAATGGGATAAATCACTAATTTTAGTGTGTTCACACTTCTTTTTTCAAATATTTTCTCTAATGTATAATAAAATCAGTATGAAAATCCTATAAAAAAAATCGATATTTAAAGTATTATATATCTATTATTGTTTTGCTTTTGGATAAGTCTTTGCTAATCTAATATTGTCTTTCTTAGGTAAAATAATAGAAGTAGTTGACTATATTTTTTAATTTGGCTTGGGTAGCTTGACTATTACATAAGGAATAAACATTCTGCCTGGTGTCAAATTATTGGCTAATCATAGCACAGAACAAATAGTATTTTACTTAGTCTATGGTGGTTAATTTATTTTCTTGTAAATAATGCATCAGAACAAATGAAAGATATTAAATAATGTTGCATACATAGTACATGCAAATCATTCATTTTATAAAAAAGGAACATGATCCAATTTATCCTAAGGCATATGACATTTTCATTTACAAAATGTGTCCCTTCTATTTTACTATATCATTATAAATGAAATGTATTATCGATATTATAATTTAATTACATATTTATAATTGGTTTTAATATATTTACAGGTTTTGAATGATGAAGTATTTGCAATCTTGGTACTTATGGCTTTATTCACTACCTTCATCACAACTCCACTAGTGATGGCAATCTACAAACCAGCTCGTGGCATAGCAGCCAAGACAATTCGCAAGCTAGGTGACATGTCCTCCCACTCTAAAGACAAGAACGCCGTGGATACTCTTCGAGTCCTAGCTTGCATACACGGTCCAACCAACATTCCCGCTGTCATCAACCTCATTGAATCAACACGTAGCACCAAAAGTTCACTCCTCAAACTTTTCATCATGCACCTTGTTGAGCTCACAGAACGTTCCTCCTCCATCATCATGGTTCAACGCGCTCGCAAAAACGGTTTCCCATTCTTCAATCGTTTCAACCGTGATGAATGGTATAACCGTCTTTCTGGTGCTTTTCAGGCATTTAGTCAATTGGGCCGAGTCATAGTCCGGTCCACTACAGCAATCTCTTCTCTTTCCACAATGCACGAGGATATATGCCACGTGGCGGAGGAAAAGAGAGTGACAATGATTATATTACCCTTCCATAAACATTGGAAGATGGAAGTAGATGATGAAAATGACAATGAGTCCCATGAGGTGTTGGAGAATGCTGGACATGGGTGGAGAGGTGTGAACCAAAGGGTACTTAAAAATGCACCTTGCTCTGTGGGTGTGCTTGTGGATAGAGGATATGGGCTTGGACCAAAGAATTTGGGCTCAGATGGAGCTGTGGCCCAAAGAATATGCCTTGTGTTTTTTGGTGGGCCTGATGATCGTGAGGTTCTAGAGTTGGGGAAGAAAATGGCTGAACACCCTGCAGTGGCAGTGACTGTTGTAAGGTTTGTTGAGGAAAATGGATTGAGTGGTAATAACTTTGTTTTACGCCAATCACCTGGCAAAAGTGCTGATGAAAACTATAGCTTTTCTGTCGCCAAAATGAACCGACAAAGAGAACAGGTAAATGTTGCCAACTCAATGATAATATTAGTCTCAAAACATGCTAACTTTTTCTTTTGATCTATAGTTTTAGTTTGCTCATTTTGTATAAACCTTGTTATTATTAATTAAATGCAGGAGTTGGATGAAAATGCAATGGAGATGTTTCGAAGCAAGTGTGGTGAAACGGTGAAGTACATTGAAAAAGGTAGCGGCAACGTTGTGGGGGAGGTGATAGCGTTAGGCGAAAGTGCAGATTACGATCTCATAGTTGTTGGGAAGGGTCGGTTTCCATCCACTATGGTGGCGGAACTAGCAGAGAGGGAAGCAGAGCATGCAGAGTTAGGTCCCATAGGAGACATTCTAACATCCTCAACAGGACACAAGATGGTGTCATCAGTGCTTGTTATTCAACAACATGATGTGGCATTGACAGAAGATGTACCAATGTACAAAGTTAAGGTGCATGATGAGAATGTTGCAGAGGTTTCATCTGGTAGACATGAGATCTCTATAGCAAATGCAGTGTAGTTACTTATATTTGTGAGCATTATAACCATTATATTATATCTCACAATCACAAATGAGAGAAACTTCAAGCAAAAAAAAAAAGTTCCTCTCTATAATATAGTGTTTGAAGTAAATATGTAATTATCCTTTAATTTTGGTGGGTTGGTACCACCTGGTGCATCTTAAATCAAATAAAAGTTATAAATATTTTCATTATCAAGGGTTGTATATTGTATGAATTAGTTTAAAAAATTACAAATTCAAGTATGCAACCTAATTTTCTGTGAACTATATAGTGAACTTATTCACAAATCACAAACATTATACAACGCGTCTAAGCCTGCTGTATGCCATGCTCGTTTGCTGTCATTACAATCAAAGAGTACATGTCAATCGTTTTCATTATTATTTTTACAAATAGGACAGATCAGTGGACATGTTAGTATGTTACAAACTGCTCTGACAACGGAACTATCATTGGTAAACATTCCTTGCAAATACGCCATAACAAGTGCTTTATTTTCGGCGGCGCGTGCATTTTCCAAATCTATTTCCAGCCATTGTTTTCCTCCCCTGGGATTTAACAACATATTATAACCAGATTTTACACTATAATTTCCTCGCACATCATCAATTGGTTAGAATCTGACAGCTTCTAATAATATCTCCAAACTCTGTAACATTCGAACTAGGGGATAAAAAAACTATCAACAACTATTTTAGAATCTTATTCAAAATCAATCGGTTCTAGATTAAGTTCATAAACCTAATTAAGAGTAGAAAGCACACTGAGTGCTTCAACGACATGTTCACATTTTGTCGAAAACCACTCCCTTTTAGCAATAACAAATGCACCAGAAGCATCTCTAAAGAACACACCAATACCCACTTTATCTTCGGTTAAGGAGGCTTCAATATTACATTTGAAGGAACGTGGTAACGGTTTATTCCACCTGTTCATATCAACGTCAGGCTAAACCTCTGCTGCACGGTGCTGCACTGTGCGGACAGCAGCCCAATCACGTATCAGTACAATTTTGGATTGATATATATATATATATATATATATATATATATATATATATATATATATATATATATATATATATATATATATATATATATATATAGACACACACACACCACCCCTTTCACTTTTTCTCTCTTTGAGACACTGTGAAGAGAAGACACCAATCCCTCTTCCTCACACTTTTCTTTTTCTATCTGATAACAATCACACATGACATAAGTTTAACTCTTCATCTCTTTTCTCTCTTACATATACACCATACACAACCTTAGATAAACATAACCGCTACAAAACAGCATTCTTATTGTTCTATTCACTCTTTTCATGTTCTTTGGCTGCAGTACTATTGGTGGGGCATGGCTGGAATTGGAAAATTATTTATTGCCTTAACCCTGATGTTATAAAGGTTAGACATTAAATATCCATTGCATCTTCACAAGGTCGTAATGCAGCAACATATGCATCAGGGCCGACCCAACACAATATGAGGTCTGAAGCGAATTTTGAAAAGAAGCTTTTATATTCTAATAGTAATATTTTTGGTAAAAGAAGCTTTGAATGATGGTGTTCTTATATATAAAAGAATCCAATCAAACAAAAAACCAGGAATTATTAACTTTTGTTATAGTTGATTTTTGATGGGAGGCCCTTTTCACTTGTAAATTTCTTTTTCGGCCTTGAAACTCTTAAGCTTATCACTTGTATGAGGCATTTTTCTCTTACTAAAAATTTTGTTTTTAGTTGGAGCTTGAAGGTCCTTGGGTCGCTTGACCCAAGAGCTGGCCCTAATATGCATGCTAATTGCTAACGGTGTTATCGATGATGACTACAACTAATGTTATAGAGCAATGTTATTTGAACATCTAAAATTGACAACTTTTGGGGACAACTTTTTTTTTTCTTTTGTAACAAAAACAATAAAGTGAGAGGAGGAGAGAGAGAGAGAGTAAAAATATGATGAGAGTATGAGAGAGTTGTCCAAAAGTTGTCAACTTTTAGTTGTACAAATATTATTTCTCAATGTTATACTAGTACCGACAAATTAAAGGCTATATACTAGTGAAATTCGTCATCACACACACCATGTTGAGCTCACAGAATGTTCATCTTCCACAAGAGAGTAACAATGATTATATAATCCTTCCACAAACATTGGAGGATGGAAGTTGATGATGAAAATGACAATGAGGCCCATGAGGTGTTGGAGAATGCAGATTACGATCTCATAGTTGTTGGGAAGGGTCCATTTCCATCCACCGTTAAAGATTTTGAGAGTTTGGAGAAATCGAATGATAAAAAATCCATAAGAATCATTTTGATAAAAGATGATGAATGTGGTACAATATAACTTTTATATAGAGCAACTTAGGGACTAACTACTAACTATCTAAAACCACCTAATGACCAACTCTAACAAACTAATAACCAACTAATAGAAAGACTAACTAACTATTTATATTCTTAACATTCACTATGGTGGCGGCGGAACTAGCAGAGAGGGAAACAGAGCATGCAGAGTTAGGTTCCATTGGAGACATTCTAACTAACATCCTCAATGGGTCATAAGATGGTGTCATCAGTACTTGTTATTCAACAACATGACGTTGCATTGACAGAGGATACACCGCGATATACAAGGTCAAGGTGCATGATGAGAATATTCTGAAGGTTTCATCTGACAAACACAAAGGTTTTAAATAAAAGTCCATTACCGAAAAAAAGTTGTGAAAAAAAGTATTGGCATCTACTATTACTCTTTTTCACCGTTTTTATATGGTAAAAAAGTCATACCGATACAGTAGCGACGAAACACCGATACAGTTGCAACGAAATGCAATATAATCATGATAAAATGCTAATAGACAAAGACTCCATATTTTCCAATAAAAAGGAATAAAAATTACATTTTTAAAACAAATATGAACATAAATTATAAAGTGTTCTTTTTTACTTTTTCCTAGCTTAAAACTTTACATTTATCTTAAATTTAAGTTGTTATACATATATTATAATACAAATAATT
The DNA here is from genome assembly GCA_030408175.1 of Trifolium repens. Taxonomy (NCBI): domain Eukaryota; kingdom Viridiplantae; phylum Streptophyta; class Magnoliopsida; order Fabales; family Fabaceae; genus Trifolium; species Trifolium repens. The sequence goes on from CP125848.1 coordinate 49,153,572, forward strand.
TTAATAAGATTTGTGTGATATTTTGATTAATTTACATGTGACGACCATAATCCGTAACACAACGGCCGTAACAACCAAAATCGCGAAATCTTTAGTCGCTATTTAAAACCATCAAATCCACGAAATATATTTAGTTATTTTTTTATGGAATATATTTAATTGACTTATTTATTTTATTTTATTCTAAAAAACTCATTAGTATTGCTGCATTGAGAAATACGCAAGTGATCAAGGAAAGGAAGTAAGCAAAGTGTGTGTCGTGCAATTTAGTTGAATGGCTTGTCGCACCATTTAGTATTGCTGCATTAATAATTTTATTTTTTATTTAAAATTTAAGTGTTATTATAAATATTAGTTAAAGAAAATATGACAAAATTAATATATTATTAATTTTAAATTAGAAATAAATTTTAAAAACTAAATAATTCACACTTAATTGATTTTCTCTCATTCTCATTAGCTAAATATAGTGGCGGATTCACCGCACAGCATGCTTGGACACGTGCTTGGGCTCCGCTCAAAGTTTTTTTTGTTTTCGTACCGGCAATGGTTCCTAGCTCAGCCCAACTCACAATCAAATCCTCACCGCCGGCAAGTTCCGGCAAACCTCTCCCATATTTAATTTTAACTTTCACCATTTCGTCATCTAAACCATACCAATTAAAGGACTCGACTCAACAATAGTTTTTCATCAAGTTTAGAGATATGAGAGATTTCTCCATAGAATCAGAGCAAAGAAAAGAAGCATTAACAAGCTTCAATGGTTATTTAATTGATAGAAATGGAATTCTGTTACAAAGAGCTATATATAGCTAGCTTAGAATCTAACTAACTTCTAACAAACTCTAAGAGACTAGGCTACCCTACATAAGGTACACAATAAGTAGGATGCAGCATAAGCTTGAATGACTTCTGCTGCAAGTAACCAGAAGGTGTAATACCCTCCCTCAAGCTAAACATGGTAAATGTCCAACATGTTGAGCTTGGTAATGAAGGATTGAAAACTCATAGGTGGTAGTGGCTTGGTAAAGAAGTCTGCAAGCTGAGACTTGGTATGAATAGGTAGAAGTTTAAAAATTCCTTGATGAAGCTTCTCTCTAACAAAATGACAATCAATTTCGAGGTGTTTTGTCCGCTCGTGAAAAACGGGATTAGCTGCAATATGGAGGGCACTCTGATTGTCACAGTAGAGAACAGGAGGCTTGATGCAAGAAACTCCCAAATCTTGGAGCAAATAGACAAGCCACTGCAACTCACAAGTTGCAAAAGAGAAAGCTCAATATTCTGCCTCAGATGAACTCCTAGACACAGTATGTTGCTTCTTAGCACGCCATGAAATCAAAGATGAACCAAGAAAGAAGCAATAGCCGGAAGTAGATCTTCTGGTATCAAGACAACCAGCCCAATCAGCATCAGTGAAACCAAGCAAATGAAGTTGAGAATCTCTTCTAAAAAATAAACCTCTTCCTAGTGAACTCTTCAAATATCTGACAACCCTACATGCTGTGTCATAATGAGTGTGAGTAGGACAAGAGAGAAATTGACTAAGTTGTTGTGTGACAAAAGCAATATCAGGCCTAGTGGTGGTAAGATAAAGAAGCTTGCCCACCAATCTTCTATAACTAGCAATGTCCTCAAAAGATTTAACTTTGTTCTGATGTAACTTGACTGAAGGGTCAATTGGAGTCTTAGCTGGTTTAGCCCCAAGAAGACCTGTGTCTTGAAGTAAATCAAGACAATACTTCCTCTGACAAATGCTAATACCATGCTGAGAGTGTGCTACTTCAAGGCCTAAGAAATACTTCAATTGACTAAGATCTTTGATTCTAAATTGACTGTCTAGTAACTGTTTGATGTGATGAAACTCAGTCAAACAATTCCCAGCCAAGATGATATCATCCACATAAACAAGGAGAACAGTAAATGAAGAAGCTTTGTGGAGTGTAAATAAATAATGATCTGAAGCAGCTTGTTTGTATCCTTGTGAGAGTAACACACTTGTCAATTTCTCATACAACTTCCTACTTGCTTGTTTCAAGCCATATAATGACTTGAGAAGCTTACACACTTGATTTGGCTGAGAGGTATGAACACCTTGAGGGATAGTCATGTAAACATCTTCATGAAGATCTCCATGAAGAAAAGCATTATTTACATCAAGTTGATGTAAATGCCAATTCTGAATAGCAGCTATAGCAAGCAAGATTCTAACAGTTGTGATCTTAGCTACTGGAGAAAAAGTCTCAAAGAAATCAATGCCCTCAACTTGTGTATATCCCTTAGCTACCAAACGAGCTTTATACCTCTCTATAGAGCCATCAACCTTGTGCTTAACCTTGTAAACCCATCTACTACTAATGGGCTTAATGTTGGGAGGTTTATCTACCAAAACCCAAGTTTTGTTCTGCTCTAAAGCCTCCAACTCTGCTTGCATTGCCTTAACCCAACAGTCCTGTGTACTAGCTTGATGATAGTTGACAGGTTCCACATCATGGGAATAGACAAAGCAAACTTGTTGTGTGAAGCAGACAGGTTAGCACAAGAATGAAATTGTGAGATAGGGTAAAGAATACCTGAAGATGATGATTTGACAGAGTGCAGAGAAGGATTGCAAACATAGTCCAAGAGGTAGGCAGGTTGAGATTTCAATCTGGTAGATTGTCTAAGAGGGACAATGGGTTGATCATGGGACAGATCTGGTTCAATAGTATCAACATGAATAGAAGGATCATGTATTGGTGTATGGTGAAGGTTAGTATCAGTAGTTGTGTTAGGGATAGGGTTAGGTGAATCAGTGATGGTAGTGGCAGGCAAGGGAAAATCTGAAACAAAATGAAAATCATAATTAGGTAAGGTAGTGTCTGAAACAGGTTTAGGAATGGGATGAGTGGAATGGTAGGACCAAGTGGAATTGTGATTAGAATAAGGGAAAATATGTTCATGGTGGGTCACATGTCTAGAAATGAAAATGGATCTGGTGTGAAGGTCAAGCAAAACAGCACCCTTAACACCTTGCTTGTGACCCAAGTAAACAACTTTTCTAGCTCTACTATCAAATTTGGTTCTATGATTAAGAAGTGTAGTAGCATAACATAAAGAGCCAAACACCCTTAAATCATGAAGATCAGGGTCCTTTTGAAATCTAAGAAAGTAAGGAGATTTATTTTGAAGAATGGGACTAGGAATCCTGTTAATGATATATGTAGCTTGCAAGACTGCACAAGACAAAAATTGTTTTGGTAACTTGGATTGAAAAAGTAGGGCTCTACCTACATTCAAGATGTGTTGGTGTTTTCTCTCAACACGACCATTTTGTTGTGGGGTTTCTACACAGCTGGTCTGGTGTACAATACCCTTAGATGCATAAAACTGAGGCATTAAAAATTCTGGACCATTATCAGTCCTAACAATTTTAACATGACAATTAAATTGATTTTCAATCATGACCAGAAAATTTTGAACAAGTTTGGAAACCTCGGATTTTGATTTGCACAAATTAACCCAAGTAAACCAGTTGTGATCATCAACAGCAGTAACAAAATACTTGTGACCATGAATGGAAGGAATAGAAACAGGACCCCATATATCAAAGTGAAAAAGTTCATAACATTGAGAAGCTCTACTAGAATTTAAAGAAAACTTAGATTTCTTATGTCTTGCATAATGACAAACATCACAAACAGAATGATCATCAATATTTACATATGAAAATTGTTTGTGTAAATTTGAAAGTCTACTATTGGACAAATGTCCAAGTCTAAAATGCCAAAGTGCTTCTTTAGGAATTATAGTGGAAGCAATTTGAGATGAGGCAACAAAGGAAGATTGATCAGGTAAGGTGGTAAGGTAGTACAATCCCTCTGTGAGTCTAGCCAAACCAATCATCTTCAATGTCTCCTTGACCTGTATCAAACAATTATCATTGTCAAAAGTCACTACAAGACAATTATCTAGGCACAATTTAGGTACAAATATCAAATTAAGTTGAAAATCAGGCACATAAAGAACTTGAGTGATCTTCAGGTCTTGAGAAAAAGTTACTGTGCCAGCATACTTAGCTATGGAAGCATTGCCATTAGGCAATCTAACATGAATAGGTGTAATGGAATGATAAGAGCTAAAGCACTTCAATGTGGAACATATGTGATCACTTGCACCGGAATCCACAAACCACTGGTTAGGATCACTATCAACTAAACAAGTGAGATTGGGAGTACCTGAAATAACATGACCACTAGCAACATTAACATGACTAGAAGTGTTTCCCTGAGTGCTTGAAGCTTGAAGCAGGTTGACTAATTGAGTGTAATGCTCCTTGGTGAAAGTGAATTCATTGTCATTACCCTTGTTGTCATCAACATCTTCCCTCTCCTCCGTGGATTCAAGAGAAGTGTTGTTAGAAGAAGAACCTCTCCCATAGTTGGGAGGAAAACCATGCTTCCTATAACAATTTTCAACAGTGTGATTAGTCTTTCCACAAAATGAACATTCTCTGTTCTTTGCACCATAACTGTTCGACCTATTGCCTTGATAAGATCCATTAGAATTAGAACCACGACCTCTTCCTTGAGAACGTCGAGCATCATTAGCATTCACCAGCACTTTAGATTCATCAAGATGAGTAGAATGATATTGTCTCTCATGTTGCAACACCATTGAGAAAATCCTATTGATAGCTGGTAACGGATTCATGAGTAGAATTTGAGCACGCACAGGATCAAAAGTCTGATTCAAACCGGTCAGAAATCGAATGGATCTAGTGACTTCATGTTGATGTTTAGCATTACGAATACCGGATTCACAAACACAACGCATTGGACAAGAACAAACAGGAGTAGGAAAATACGATTCAAGCTCTTCCCAAAGAGACTTCAACGATGTGAAAAACTCAGAAACAGAATGAGATTCTTGCTTCAAACCGAAAATTTCACATTGTAATTCAGAAATGCGTATGTAATCTCCCTGTGAAAATCGTTCGCGTAATTCGTTCCAAACATCAACAGCATTATCAAGAAACACGATACTTTGAGCTATGGAATCATCAACCGAATTCATGATCCAGGAGTGCACTAACATATTGCAACGATTTCAGGCTTTGAAATTTGGATCGAATTCAGTTGGAATAGCAATAGTACCGTCTACAAAATCGAGTTTGTTTTTACCTCCAAGAGCACGTTTCATGGAGCGCGCCCAAGCTTGATAGTTGGAGTAAGTGAGAACAGGCTTGACGGTGTTGGACGAAGGACCGTCGGAAGGATGAACATAATAGACATCGCCGGGATTCTGAGAAGGATCAGTGTAAACAACGGTGTGAGCACCGTGACCGCCACCGCTACCGCCACTACGAACCATCGGAGAAGAAGGTAAACAACGAAGATAAGGAAAAACAAAGAGAAAAGATGATAGCGATGTGCAGCAGAACTCTTAGAAGAGCTCTGATACCATCATCAAGTTTAGAGATATGAGAGATTTCTCCATAGAATCAGAGCAAAGAAAAAAACATTAACAAGCTTCAATGGTTATTGAATTGATAGAAATGGAATTCTGTTACAAAGAGCTATATATAGCTAGCTTAGAATCTAACTAACTTCTAACAAACTCTAAGAGACTAGGCTACCCTACATAAGGTACACCATAAGTAGGATGCAGCATAAGCTTGAATGACTTCTGCTGCAAGTAACCAGAAGGTGTAATATTATGAGGGGATAGTATGATCGCAACTATTATGTCTGAAGAAAGAATGGAGGGGATAGTGAGTGTGATTTATTTTAGTTGGAATCACAAGCTTTGAGGAGAGAAATTGTGGCTGCAAGCATGATATTATTATTGTTTTTATGTGTTAGACTACTTGGCTACCACTTAGAAGGGGGGGGTTGAATAAGTTGCCCTTTTAAACAATGTTGATTTTAAAAATACGCGCGGAAGCACCACCGGATCGGTAGTCTCTTTGCACCCGATTGATCACTGAAAAAGTAGTATAGCCTTGAACGAGTGATGATAAAGAACTAGAAACGATCGTGTGCAAAATATTCGAATTAAACGATCCAAATCACAGTCCAAGCAAGTTATGCAAATATATAGCTAATCCAATCACAATCAAGATATATGTCAATTGAATTTTGGTGCACACGTACGAACACAAAATTCAATTGAATCAAAAATTAAAGCAATTGCGTAAAGTAAAAGATTAAGGAAGAAAGACACAAACGATTGATTAGGGAGTTCCCTCGGCTTTCGTGTCGTCCTCGCGGTCGGCCGGGTACGTCTCCCCCCAAATAACCAAACGGGTTATTTGAGCGTATATTGATTAAAAACGTTTGAACCATAGTGCACAATTTACAAAGACTTCAATAACCCTATATCGAATCTAATGCAAACTATGCGAAATAACCTCAACAAGTAATGAAGCTTCTCCCTCTGATTCCAACGATCATAACCGTGCGCAAATCCTCGCACTGATCGTCTAGCTGAGTACCTTGCCTCTTCGTTGTTGATTCTTCAAAATATCGCACAATCTTCAATCCTCGAGAAAATCCCAAACCTTCTTCACAAATCAACTCGATCACGCCTCTGATTCACCGCAAGCCGTATCGAACGTTATCGATCAAACGTACAACATTTATCCGAATGATCTCATACCCACTCTTCAATGAATTGCAATTTGATGGAAGATGATGATCTTGTGAAGAATAACCCTTTGATCCAAATTCTTCACCCAATTTGAATCCCAAAGAGTTTATCAAAGCTATTTCACTTTCTCACAGGTTTTCTCTCACTTTTACAATAATAAAGCACATTGCTATTTAAAGAGAAAATAGAATTGAGCAAATTTAGGCAAAACTTAGCAGACATGTATCGATACAAATGATGGTTTGTATCGATACAAACCCTTTGACCAGCGTTCAAATTTGAAAAATTTGACCTATGTATCGATACAAACACGTATGTGTATCGATACATATATCAGTTTCTTGAAATCTTGACTGATATGTATCAAATCATGCAAGCATGATTCGATACATCATGCACTATCAGGTTTTTTAATAGATACAGGTGTGTATCTATACATGCAAGCATGATTCGATACACAGGTGACTCTCTGCCTCTGAGAGACCATATTTGTATCGATACAAGTGATATATGTATCGATACAAAATGCACAAAATTAGTCTGAAGTAATTATTTCAAGACATTTGTATCGATACAAATGATTATGTATCGATACAGAATACATAAAAACCAATTTTTCAAAGTTTAAAAATAGTTTTTCGCTGTCAAGTCATTTGTAATGTTGCCAAAATATGTTCTGCTCTATTTTCATGTGTTTTGACAATTATTAAAACATGAGGATGAACTGATGCACTTACATTATGTTCTCAGCAAGTTAACTCAGTGAGTTAGTGGGAGTGTACTCGGTTGAAAATAATGATAGAAGAGAACGTAAAAAAATATTGTGTTGGCAGCCTATGATAAAATCAATGGTTCTATTTAATCTAATGGTAAAAAATGACCTAGACCATGGTGGACAAATTCATCATGTATCCATCTGGTGGTATATTCTCCACTTTTAGAGCAAATGAAATTTATTGAGTAGTAGAGCATACTAATTGTTGTAGCATACTAGTATGTAACGGTAAAATAAATTATTAATTGTGTAATGAAGTCTCACATTAGTGAGATGAAACGCTCATTTATTTATTATTTATTTTTCTAGACTATATTTAAATAGTGCTTAGAATAAAAAACCTATTCTCTTAGGTTTGTTAGCTCAGCCGTCACTCAAAAGTGTGAAATTAGATAGCTCACTTAAAACCTAAGAAAAAAATAGAAAGGCTTTATGTTTGTAGACAGCCATGCTAATTTTCTTGCGATGGCTAAACAAGGTTGCTGCACTCAAGCCTTGAGATTCCCATGTATGGTAATGGTAATCTATTATATAATTTCCAATTTAATTTATTGTATGACAATTTGTATTTGTAATATATCATAACTGGCTGCGGTATATTTGCTTGTTTATATGATATATTTTCCTATGCTTTGCAAATACATGTACAGTCTTTGTTATAAGGGTATTCAACTCAATTTTATTTTGTTTGGTTCTAGTTGGAATATTAATTTTATTCAACTTGTTTACATAATTAATTGTGTGTGCATCTGCCTTGGCATCGGGATGAACTAGTAGACAATTATATGTTCTAAAACCAATGTTGTACAAGTAGAATCATGGTACATAAATTATGTGGTGATGTGTTAATGACAATTGCATGTATTTGCTTCTATGTGTATCTATTTCTGTAGCATAAAAGAATAATTTATTTCATAAAGAAAATTAGTTAGACATGTTTCTATATTTCATTTGAAATTGGTGAATATATGAGAAACTTTATTATTATTAATTTGGTTTAAGAGTGATCAAGTATCCCTAGTTCCTTCAAATTTAGAATGGTCATAGGATCGTAATCCTTTTGATTTAAGAATGGTCTTAGTTATCATATGAGAATGGTATTGTAGTACCATTATTGATTGATATTGTAGTATCAGTACGAGTATCGTAGTACCGATGATTCATAGATTGATATTATAGTATCAATTCGAGTGGTATTGTAGTACCACTCAAGAAAGTGTAATTCTTGACCGATTTCTACCATGCAGTAGCAAATTGGTATACAGTTGTAACTGGACTGTTTTATCCTGGAGGCGACGTGGTTGATAGTCTGCTTGCACAATTTTGGGCAGTGCCACGAAATGTCTTAAAGAGAGCGACCTAGTCCGCGACTCAACCCAATAATCTCTTCAGTGGCTGAAAACTATTTTCAAATATCAAAAACAACAAAGAACATGTTAAAGATTGAGCTCGGAAATAGCTTAAATCACCTCAAAATCATGCCAAAATTTCTAGAATCGTTATTTAAGCTTCCTAAAACATGTTTATCAAATTTTTAAAGGGATTTGAACAAGTTTTAAGGGATATTTGAACAATTGCAGCCCCATTTTTTCTTCATTTCATTATTATCAAATTTGAAGGCTTGTTGTTGTTTTGTCCTTTAATTTGGCTTCCTTGCTCTTTACACATGTATAGGAACTGAACACATATTATATCAAATCGTGAGAAACACCATGTAATGGATTAAAACCATTTATACAAACTGTTGTGAATTCGTTGAAAATCACACCAATGAAATTTGATGTGTGGAGCAAATTAACCAAGTAACCAATAACAAAGATGATAGAGATGATGAAAGTAAATAATCCAAGAGAAAAAGAAGAACACAAGATATTGTTTATCCAGTTCGGCCAAATAAAGACCTACGTCTGGGGGAGGGAGCAACCCTTCCGTTCCACTATGATCAATGAGAAACTTTACACAAGGAATTCCCAATTGGGTTACAAGAATTAATCCTAATTCTACCCAAATCCCGAATCCCTTCTTCCGTGATGAAGAGACTCAATTTGATCTAGCTACCCAAGGTGAACCAAGGATGATTCGCCCAAACCCCTAGAATTATACCAAGAATGAATTCTCTAAAACTCTAGTGTGGCAAACCCTAATCCTAATTGCTTTCAACCTTATTTTTCTATGAATAAAGAGTTCCCTATTTATAGAAAAATACATGCCTAAAAAACAGAAACAAATCTATCTTATAAAATAAAACAGAATCCAAAACAGATACTTTCCGAAACAAATTTTTCCACAAAATCTGCACAAAAACAGATTTGCACAGCGGCCTGCGCCCAGCGCAGCCACCCTGCGCCCCGCGCAGATGGCAGGAGCTCAAGCTCCAAACGAGCAAGCTCATGCGCCCAGCGCCATGCTTCCTGCGCCTGGCGCAGCTCACTGCTTGTACCTGGTTTTCTGTTTCTGAGTTTTCAAGGCAATTCCTCACAAATCTCCACCTTGCCTTCAAAACGATGGTGATCCAATCAACCACCGTGTTGCTCCCTCCATCTTGAACTACTATTCAAGATCATTGGCCAAGTCCAAGTCCCACTTGAACCTTGACCTCTTCCACTTGCTTCCAACAACTCTTGCTAGAATCACAAGCTGTACCTCTACCTCTTCATCCCTCGGAATGTCTTCCGCCCTCATGAAGGTCTTGCCTCCCACTACCATAGGATTTTTGGTAGCCCCCACAAGACTCACCGCAACCTCTTCAGCCCCCGGAGTGATCAAACCCGTCCTCTTGAAGATACGCTTGCATCCAACTATCATCGGCCTTTTGGATAGTCCTACAAGCTCCACCACCCCCTCTTCGAACCCCGGAATGCCTTCCGTACTCTCGAAGACTTGCTTGTCCTCAACCAACCTTGGAATTTTAGGTTGTTGTTCAAGCTCCAACAATGAACTCTCCTTGTGCCCCACTACCTCAAGTAGCCCTACAAGTTCCCAAGTTCTACTGTCGGTGTTCCCAATTGCTTCCCTGAAGTTATTCAATAGGTTTTGCACTTCTTCAGCCTCAATTGGAACATACCCCACAAGGTGGGGTTCATAGGGGAAGTACCGAGTTCGAGACTTTGGTGGAGGAATTTCATCTTAAGGTGGAGGATTTTCAGCTTGAGGTGGAGGCTTCCGATAGTGATACTAGAGGAGGAGAAACAACACTAACTCTTGGCTATCAAGAAGGAGATAGGGAGGAGAGTGGTAGTGTTGCACCAAAGTGGTACGACTGTGAAGACATTTTGTTTATACCTTCTAGCATTTATGCAGGGAAATTTGAGACGATGTTATTGGTGATGATTTTGTTTTTACTGTAGTGAATCCAACAATTCTAGTTCTTGGACTTGTTTCCTGACCTCTTACCAAAATAACATAACTTTGTTGCATAATTTTCCTTTTTTAATTTTCGGTTTGAAATTTGATTTTTAGTTTAATGAATGAGGTTGTTGTTACTGAGTATATGTTTTTGTTCTTGTTGTTCTTTTCAATTTTTCCTTTTAAAATTTTATTAAAAATAAATTAAAAAGCCACATAGACCAATATTTATCCATGTGTAATTAATTAAATAAATAGAAATTGAATTAAAAGCCACCTAGGCATGTCATGTCAACAAAAATAAAGATTACTTGCCAAGTTGTCCACCAAAGGGGGTAAATGAGAGAACCTGAACTTTACAAAGAGGGAATCGCAAATTTTTATTTTATTGGAGAGTAAAGCAAAATTTGCCTATTTTACAAGAGTAAAAATCTATTAACTCATAAACTATTGGTGCACTCTATTGACAATCTCTAGATTTTTGTTCCTTATTAATCATATCTCCCACCGTAATAAATAAATAAATTCTTATCTTGCCTATATACCAACGCATATCAACGTATTGTCACGTCCAGTGTTTTAAAAATCGGACCGGTCATCGAATCGGTGAGGTGCTAGTTCACTGGTTTATTAGTTGAATCACTGGGTCATTGGTCGAACCGTATGACTAAATCGGATTAAATCAGATGACTCGACCATATGATTCGGTCTATATAAAAAAATTATATATGTATTAAATTGGATTGAATCAGTGATTAGAAATGTATTTATTTTTTTAAAATAATTATAGCATATGTATTTTTATTGCAAATATAATAAATTAGAATCATTAATTTTTTTACCACAGAAGCATTAGTTATTATATAAATAAAAATGAGAGATGAACAATTTTTTTGGTAAGGAGAGATGAACAATTAAATCAATATTAGACAAACAAACAATAAATCAAATTTGTTTAGGAAAAAAAAATCAAAATTGATAAGAAAGTTTGTTTTAATAGTAATACAAGAATATATGCAATATATAGAATACAAAATAATTGCCGAAATTGCAAGGCATGGACGTCATGACCGGGGTTCGAACCCCGGCTCTCTCACCTGTGTGAGAATTTCTTATATTTACTTTGCCAATTCTTCTATATACCAAAAAAAAATATTTATAAATGGCCAACTTGGCATAGTTGCTGTGTGCTCAACTTTTATGAAGAAGTCACCAGTTCGATCCTTGCTAAAGACAACTTTCTAATATTTTTGAACATTAAAATCTACATTCAAAAAAGGCATTTATGTCAGAAAAAAAACACGCGCGTTTACCAAAAAAATTAAGCGCTTTTCTTTAAAAAAAAAAGTAAAAAATCCGAGTGTGCATTTAAACCGGCCGGTTTAAAAAACCGTCGGTTCACCGATTTTCCCCGGTTCATGCCGGTTCCACCGGTTCAATAGCATGTCTGATCCAACTACCAGACCAGACCGGTTATCTGCCGGTTCAACCGGTTCGACCGGTCGATCCGGTCCAGTTTGATCGGTCGATCCGGTCCGGTTTTTAAAACACAGGTCACATCAAATGGCAAAGATGAATTTGAAAGATACATAAGACCCAAGTGGAGGAAACCACCATCCGGAAAATTAAAGTGTAATGTCTACCTGCATGCATTCATGGATAATAAGGCGGAGGTAGGAATGTGTTTGTAGGATCATTAATGAAATTTTCTAAGACCCAAAAAGAATGACTTACCTCTCCTTGTGAAACTTATAGTTTGCTGCAAGTGATTAAACGGGTGATAGAATTAGGACTCGACAATGTAGGCTTTGAGGTCGATGTTAAAGTAGTAGTTGAAAATTTTAATCACTTTTCTCTCAATTTATTTTTATTTCGGTTTTATTATTAGATGGTATATATTTTTTAGGTTATCATGCTATCGTTGTTTAGTAGTGATTAATATTTGTCAGAAAATTTGTGGCCAAGACAAGGTGAATTTCTTCTTTCAATCAAAATGTTTCATATGCAAGAATTAATTATCGAACTTTTAACTATTTGTTTAAGAGGTTCAAGTCTTTAATTTATCACTTGAATCAATTTATTGTGGATTTGAGATGAATATATTTTATATGTCCAAACTCATTGACTAAATTTTCTAAAATGCAAGTTAATACGAAATGCAAGTTAATACGGTAGGTCACAAGTTAGCTAGGATAGACATCCCTCAAATGTTTGAGTTTATATTATGTATCATGACTTTATACTCTTTATAAGGATCCGGATCCCATGCAGTTAGGGATCCCATGCAGTCAATGTATTTTAATGGCTCAGATTTAAAGATCACTAAATAAATAAAAAACACAAAAAAATGGACAGTTTAGATTTACCAGCAGTCACCTCTTGACTGCAGGGAATCCATATCCTCTTTATAATGATATGAGATATTGTTCCTGCTCATCATGCTTTTGGAAAACGATTTGTCTAACATATGCATATTGACCATGTTAAAACAACTAAAAATAATATTTTTTTATTAAAAATAATAATAATTTATTAAGAAGTTATCATTTAACATAAAATGCACACATTTTAATATAAACTAACTATTTTACATTTTTTAGCTGTATAAATTTACACTAGTTAAGTAAATCTTTTGAAAAATAAATAATTAGTTGTTTGATCGGACACGGCAGTTTAAATCAAATGTAATTGGTGACATATAATTAATAATTAACTTCCACTAAATGAAGAGATCTAGAGATAGTGCTTATCATTTTTAGACTACTTTTTTATTATTGATACGTTCTTTAAGAATTCTTTCTTTATGATTTTGGGTTAAAACAAAGGGAAAAGACAATTAAAAGACAAATATTATGTCTCCTTTACCAACAAAAAGGAGAGGTCGTATAAATATATAATGCATGCATAAATTTACAATATCCCAAATCGAATATAATCTTTTATTTAAATTGATCTAATGCGCATTTTTGTGTGTCTTGAACAGGAAATAAAATAGTATAAAAATTCTATATTCAATACCAGTATCATGATGCTATTCTTCACAAGAATGTGCGATGTCTTTACAAGACTAGACTCCCGCATCCACTAACAAATACTGTAATGATGTATACATCAAGTAAAGATTTTCTCCGCTTTTAATATTTTTAACGGTTAGTTAGAAGTTTGATTTTTGATTACTGTATATAAAAATTTCAGTTGAATAAACCAATTGTTAGTTGGTAGCGTGATTTTGACGCTGAACTTGTTAAGGAGAACTACGATTCGATTCCCGTAATTATGATCGAGAGGGAGCTGAAACCACTTAATGACAAAACTAATTCTCAAATCACATTAAACTTATGGTGAAAGTAAAAAATAAAAAATCAGTTTAATAAGAAGAACACACTTTATGTGTTCCACAAGTTTCTCGACAAAGATTAATTATTAATAATAGTATTAGGAACTTCGTAATTATACCATTGCAGAAAGAAAAAAAAAATTTCTTTCACTTTGCTAAAATTTGATTAGTGCGCCCTATTTTTTACTTTGATATTGATAATGGCTCCATGATACGCCAGAAAATATTTTTTTAAATATGGATTCCTATTTGTTTTTTTTTTTGAAAGTATGGATTCCTATTTGTTGATTACTTAAAATATTACCAGAAAATGGGAATAATACGACAAAACTTATACGTTGAATAGATTTAAACCACACATGTTTATTCTTTATTGGCAAATTTTATGCACTCTTGTAATGGAAATTTCAAGCAGTGAAGTTGTTAAAAATAAGTAGACTAGATATCTATCTAATGTTAATTACTCTCTATGTCCTTATGTGCAGTGGCGAAGCTAGCCACTTTTTTAAGAGGGGCCGGATTTAAAGAAACAAAATAAAATTTATATTAAATAATTTTTTTGCCAATTTTTATTTTTAATAAAGTTCTCTTCGCTGTTTTTTGAGAAATACAAACGTCAAAATAACATAAAATACATCTATAAAACAAAAGAATATCATTTAAATTATTTATTTCTATTATTGGTTTACATATAAACTCTTTTGTGGTGGCTAAATATGTAGTATTGAAGTAGCTAATTATAATTATATTAACCTATTAAACTTTTTTTTTTTTGAGGTAGCCATAGCTACCCCATCTTTACACTGGGCTTCGTCCCTGCTTATGTGATTATTCATTCCACGTTATTTTATTTAGTTAAATTTTTATCTTGGAATATTAACATAAACATTAATAATTAATTTTAAAAAATTTAAGTGTGTAATTTTAAAAATATTGACTGTAAATTAATCAATCATCAATTTGTCTCTTGAAATTGTAGTGATCGAAAATTTAAACCCGTTAATTTTACAAGAGGCAAAAAAGATTGTAATTTTGAATCATACCAGATAACATAATCATTTCCTTAATTTGTTTTGTTAATGGTGATTGGTGCTGAATTTGCTAGGAAGAACTACAATTGGATCCCGCAACTGCAATCGGAAGGGGTTGGAATCACTTAATGTCATAACTAATCCCAAATCTAATTAAACTGATGGTAAAAGAAAAAAAAATTACATGACATTAATCATTTATTTATATATGTAATTTTGTCATTTATATGGCGTCCAATAACATTTTTGTACTACAATTCAATTATACAAAGCTTCCTAGTTATATTATTATTCTTTGTTCCCCACAATTAACTCGATTTAGACACAACCAACAACTTCCACTTTTCCTCTCCTCTATAAAAACCCTTTCCTCCAACGTTGTTTAACACAAGAAGTTTTTAACTTCATTTATAGTTCTCTTAACTAATTTATTTTCATTTCCTTCATATATATAGCTAGCAATAACAATATAGCATGATGGTGATGAACACGAGTGCCATTGAAACATCATCGGATGGAGCCTGGCAGGGAGACAATCCATTGAACCATGGTCTTCCATTGTTGATCATTCAAACAACTCTAGTCATGTTTGTTAGCCGCACCCTCGCCTTCTTCCTCAAACCCCTTCGTCAACCGAGAGTTGTTGCTGAGATTATTGTAAGTCAATATATATATCATGGACACCACTTGATGGCAGAACTAACACCTGAATTACGGTCCAATGAGCTGAATATTGGTGGTGAAAACAAAAAAAAAATCATGAACTAAACTAATTACATTATTAATTATTATATTATAGCGTTTATTGAAAATATATATTGCTAATTAACTAGACTTAAGTTCAACCATTGAACTTAGAAATATTTATATTTAAATTTTTTATTTATTTTTCATAAAATTGTATGTAGTTTTTTTAGTTTTATAGGACTCATAATAAAAATTGTTTTAGGCTTCTAAATATGTTGGACCAGCTCTGATTTGGTATTTGTCCTGAAAAATCTTTGTATTATATTGATCTTTATTTTTGAAACTATGTCAACTTCGATCGTGTCAGTAACTAACTACTAGGTCAGTCTAATTGTATTTTACAAGTATTTTTTGGTTGATTATTCGTATTTCAACAGCATAGTCGACTACTCTCTTGTTACCTAATTTGAGCGGATTAAAATCATCTCTAACTATGAAGCACGAACACTCTTCAGATTAGGCGTGTTCTGATGCCGAACACGTGCCAGTGTCGGACACCGACAGTTATAATTATATTAAATTATGTCATTTTTTCAAATTAGTGTCGATATCGACATGTCAGTGTTCATGCCGTGTCTGTGTTTGTGCTTCTCTCTAACATGCATTCCTCCAACAAATTAAATAAAATGATCGTAGGAGGTGCGAGAAAAAGGAAAAAATGGTAAAAGGATTAAGAGATAGAAAGAAATATAGAGACAATTAAATATTGAACAGGGATAGAGACTATTTTGTTCAAGAGTAGACAAAAATAGGTTTACTAAAAAAAAATAGAAACTCAACTCAGAAACTTAAAACCATAACACTTTTAAGAATTTCAAAACATAAGATGTGTATAGAGCTAGCATAACATCTCTAATTGATAATTATGATTCATGTGATATCAGGGTGGAATTTTGCTAGGACCTTCCGGTATTGGACGCAACAAAACTTTTATGCATACAGTTTTCCCTTCATGGAGTACTCCCATACTTGAATCAGTAGCCAGCATTGGCCTTATCTTCTATCTCTTCCTTGTTGGTCTTGAGCTCGACCTCCGCACCATCAACCGCACCGGCAAGCGAGCTTTTAAGATCGCTGTCGCCGGAATATCCCTCCCATTCCTCTTTGCCATCGGAGTAACCTTCCTTCTCCAAAAAGCCATCCATTTGAACTCTGAAACTCACAGAGTTAGTTACATTCAGCTCTTCATATTCTTAGGTGTATCTCTCTCCATCACTGCTTTCCCGGTACTCGCTCGCATCTTAGCAGAGCTCAAATTATTAACAACACACGTTGGAGAAACCGCCATGGCCGCGGCAGCTTTTAATGACGTCGCAGCTTGGGTTTTATTGGCACTAGCCGTTGCTTTAGCCGGCGGGGGAGGACAAAAAAACAGTGTCCTGACATCCATCTTAGTACTACTCTCTGGCATAGCTTTTGTCGTGTTTATGTTGTTTGTGATTAGACCAATTATGGAGCGTGTTTCGCTCCGTTGCTCACGGCAACACGAAGCGTTGGATGAAATGTTCATATGCATGACACTTGCGGGTGTTATGATATCGGGATTTATGACGGATTTGATAGGGATACATTCGATTTTCGGGGCTTTCATTTTTGGGTTAACGATTCCAAGAGGGGGAGAATTTGCAAGTAAACTTACTAAAAGGATAGAAGATTTTGTATCAAATTTGATGCTACCTTTGTATTTTGCATCTAGTGGGTTGAAAACGGATGTTGGTAAGTTACAAGGTGTGGTTGAATGGGGAATTCTTTTGCTTGTTATATTGACTGCTTGTGTTGGGAAGATTTTGGGCACTTTTGTTGTGGCAGTTATGAGTACTATGCCAGTTAGGGAATCTTTGACACTTGGTGTTTTGATGAATACTAAAGGGTTGGTTGAGATTATCGTTCTCAATATTGGCAAAGAAAAGAAGGTAAATTTTGCTCTTCCTTTTCTCAGTTAGCTACTTGCAGTTTAATATTTTTATTGATGCAGTTTGTTTTTTAGGTTGTAAATATTGTTACATGCATCATTATCTATTTTGTATTTATGACTCCTACAATAATACTACTTTGCTATAAGATTATTACAAACAAAATAGAACTTGTAACATCTAGAGAAAATGGAAGAGTAGAGACTGATTTTACCTGACTTTAGTAATATGCACACGAATTTAGACAAAAGCCAATATATTCTAAGCACTAGCTCAACCTATGATTCAATGAAACACAATATCATTTTGGTCAAATTGGGGTGTATCTTATTGTTGACAGGATGGACCTAATAATTTTCAAAAGTAAATGAGATTTTAACATGAAATTTTTTTGTCTGCATATATGACATTTTGTTTGCAAAACAGGTACTTAACGACGAGATGTTTACCATCTTGGTTCTCATGGCTATCTTCACCACCTTCATTACAACTCCGATAGTCGTAGCCATATACAAACCATCTCGTCAACGCCGATTTGGAAACCCTCCACCCCTGACAGACACACAAGAGAAGCTTCGCATTCTTGCTTGCATCCACGGAACTGGAAATATTCCGTCACTAATTAACTTTATTGAATCAGTTCGAGCTACCAACAAGTCTAGTAAGATCAAACTTTATGTGATGCAACTTACTGAACTCACTGATAGCTCATCATCCATCTTGATGGTTCAACGCAGTAGAAAGAGCGGGTTTCCATTCATCAATCGATTCCAAAGAGGAACCATGCACGATGCATTCCATGCTTTTGGTCAAGTAGGTCAAGTTACAGTGCATCATTTGACCTCAATCTCATCACTGTCTACCATCCACGAAGACATATGTCATATTGCAGAAGAGAAGGGTGTGGCAATGATCATATTGCCTTTTCACAAAAGGTGGAGAGGGGAAGATGAAGATGCAATAATAGAAAACACAGGACAAGGTTGGAAGGAAGTTAATCAAAGAGTGCTTCAGAGTGCACCATGCTCTGTTGCCGTGCTTGTTAATCGTGCCGTTAACAGAAGGTATGAACAAAGGGTCGAAACCAGTGCTACTTCAGGGAAAAAAGTGTGCATAATTTTCATTGGAGGACCCGATGATCGAAAGGTTTTAGAGTTGGGAAGTAGAATGGCAGAACATCCAGCAATTAGGTTGTCTGTTGTGAGATTCAAATCACACAAAGAAGGTACTTTCAGGGAACAAGAACAAAGCCGCAACACATCAACATCTGCTAACAATTGGGAAAATGATCAAAAGGTAGTGTCATTTTTACTAGTTTTCTAATATGGTACTTGCTTCAGTCATAATATGAATGGCTATAATTGAATGCAAACAACAATTCTCACAAATTTGAATGTCATGAGCAGGAGTTGGATGAGATAGCAGTAAATGAATTCAAAACTAAATGGCTTGGAGCAGTGGAGTATATTGAAAATGACACTGCAAACATAGCAGATGAAGTTTTAGCAATTGGGAGGGTTAAAGAGTATGAACTTGTAATTGTGGGAAAGGGACATCAGCTTCTTGATTCAACCATGATGATTGACATAAAGGATTCTCGTCTAGAGCATGCTGAGTTGGGACCTATTGGAGATCTGTTAACTTCTTCATGTCAAGGCATTACGAGTTCAGTGCTCGTTATACAAGACCAACATTTTACAGATTCAAGCGAGACTATTCCTAGAAAAACATCTCAGAATACCATATCAGAATCATCCGTATAGTATAGTATGATATACTATCAAATATGTATTAAAAAGCTTCCACTTAAAACAAAATCATGTAAAAAAATAAATCCCAATCTTGGGTACTGTATTTTGTTATTTCATGAATTTATCTGGTCACTTTATGTTTTGATATACAATAATGCAAATTCATGTAACGAGTAAAAAGAAACTCTTACATATGACAGCAACCAAAGCCAGTAAGATAAAATAAAACTATAACTTTCAGTTACGTAAAATTTCTCCTACTTACGAGTAAAATATACTGCAGACCAATCTTTATCTTATATTAAGTAAGATAGTGATATATAGTGTGATGGAAATATGTTAGGCCTTTCTTAATGGTTCGGCTTTACACAGATGGCGCAAAATTGAATCTTGCTCGCCATAATAGCGAATAGTGATTCACAAAGGACAACAACAAATTATGGGAAATATGGATGCAAGAACCATGAGTTCAATATAGAGAGCGCAACCAAAAACTACAAATAAGGCAAAGCTACAGATTGAAAATAATCATTAAATTTTCATGTCACAATAATGTTTCATCACATGTCCAGGCAATAGTAAATTTGGGCAATTTGCCCCCATTGCTTTGGAACTTTAAATGGAAAACTTTGTTTCCAATCATACAGAAGTTCCCAAAAATTACAGCAAAAAAATATTACATTAGGGAAGGAAGGTTTGGAGAACTATAGAAAAAAATAATAATAAGACTTACAGAAAATACAATAACCTCAAAGAATTAATTCTTCCTGCACATATGAAGGCTGATTTTACTGGTGACCAAAAACTTATAGTTGACAGTATGGTCATATTCTTCATGTGAAATGCCAACCCTACTTGGCATGTAGGCCACCAATCTGAAAGCTACCATATTTTTGTCAATTACGACAAAATTTTGACACTGAAAAAAGATAGGGCCAAACCTGGTTCAAGAACAATGTCAAAACAGGATTCAGTAGACAGTTGGGTACTAAAAGTGAGAGGTAGAACCAAATTATATATCAACCATTAAAATAAAATAGAAAAATAACCAAAAGACAAACCATGGAACAAATTACTTGACCTGTTCTTGGGTTAAATTTGGAATTCCAATCAATACAAAGATATGATTTTCTTTATATGTATAAAACAAAACAATCATACTAATTGGTAACTACTGGTTACTTAGCTAGTTTTGTGTGCACACACACACACATGAAACTAGCTAACCAATTTGGTTTTTCAATAACATTTTTCTTTAAATTACATATTATATTAATCTATTGTTTCAGGATTTGTTTTAAATGTTTTTTTTGTATCGTACCTTTTCCTTTATCTTGTATTTTTGTTGTTGTTTGTAATAATATTTTATCCTACTTCATCTCTTTTACATATTCTTTATCAAAGAAATATGTAAGCTAAACAAGCTAATTTGCAACAAAGAAGCACACATAAGAAATTCAATAAGTTCTGTTCTGAAGATCATCAAGTGGGACCCAAATATAAAGCTTGGGTATAAAGAATTTGTGTGCAGGGCTAAAAATTACTACAAGTGCGAGCCAATTAATTAAAATGTGAATTTTTTTAGAAGTTTCTTTTCTTTTGTCTAAGTTCAGCATTGCATAATTTACAAACCTTAGTGAAAGCCTCCTCCAGTCCAGCCAGAACCTGACGTCCCATTATGACCAAAAGATTTATTATCATATTCATCATCATCCTTGCCATCATCCCAACCAGCCCAATCATCATTCTTATGAGGAGCTGAGCCTTTAGCTGGTACTTCCTTCCTTGTATCTTGATTGTCCCAATCATCCCAAGAGTTTGAGTGGTAAGTATTACTGTGTCCACCTGATGAAGGTTGTCCTTCTCTAGTAGAAGAGTTCCAGCTTTTATTATCTTGATTGATATCATGTCTATCATTTTCATTTCGTTGCCAGTTATCAGAATTCCCATTCGGGTAATCTTTGGTGAGTTCCTCAACCTTTTGTGAGGCCAATGCCATGACCCCTTTCATTATACCCCATGTCCTGTGTCCAATCTCTGATGTCTTCTGAGTGACAATATTGACAGTTTCATTGACCTTGTGATCATAACCGCCGTCCTTTACCTGAAAGGAAAAATATAGTCAATCAGGCGAAGAATAACTGACAATGGCCGACAGTGAAATTTCTGGAAGAAATAAGCATGATATTCCTTATTAAAGAAAAAAAACCATAGAATGAGATTCAAAATGTGAACAGTTCCTTTGCCTAAAAAGATACTCCCTCCGTCCCATATTATAAGCAAAAAAATCAATTTTTATTGTCCCAAATTATAAGCAAAAGCAACCCACTTTCATTATTTTCAAGATTTACTTTTACTTACTCTCATAAAATTTAATACAAATTGCATTTAATTTACTCTCTCTCTTCTTTTCCCCATAATCAATAACCAATAAAAATTCTTCTTACATCTTCCCATGAAACTTATTTCAAGGAAAACACAAAAAGTCATACTTCAAATTATCACATTTTACTTTTCTTAATAAGTGTGAATTCTTTTTTTTGCTTACAATATGGGACGGAGGGAGTATGTCTAAAAGCTCCAAACCTTCTCAATCCGTCCCCAAATAAAAAATAAGAATGAACGGACAGAATGAAAAGTGAAAGCCCTCAAAATAAAATAAGATTTCAGGAAGCTACTTGGCAAGGCAGAAAGAGCTATTTGTCATTTAAAACAATCAATTATGGTTAGCATTTAGCAAATCTGCCCGATAAAAAACAAAAGCATTCCACATACACTCTTAATGTCCTATTAAAGGGCACAAGGTGACAAAAGGAAAGGATTCAATTTAAATGTGGAGTACTTGATAAAGAGAGCAAATAGTAAAGGTGCATCTCATTTTCAATATCAACTATTTTTTTCATATCAAGCAAGTTTGGAATGATTCGAATCTGAACTGTGCTAAGTCAAACACCCTATTTGCAGCCGTATGAAACAAGCTCACACATAATCCTGTGGGTGCTAGACAGTTGTGACAGTCTTGCCAAGGCCGCCTTAAACACTTTGGAGGCCCTGTTCTAATCTTAAAATTTGGGCCCTCATAATTTTAGACACTAAAATATGCAGGAATTTAGCCTTTAAAAAATTGTATATACCGGAATTTAATTTGGATCCTTGAACACTAAAATTTAGAATTTATTCATATAAATATGTTCAGAATTTCAGAGTTGATTACAGTTTGGGGCCCTTAAACATTTATATTTAATGCTCTTGGGGGAATTGGGTGCCTCAGAGCTTTGAGGCCCTGTGCAATAGCCCATGTTGCACATCGGCATAGCCAGCCTTGTGTATAGCTTTATGACCCAAATGGAATGAGTTCGAATCTTCACATAATAAGTAATAATATTCCCTATTTTCCTTTATTAAAATATAGGCTCACAAATGGCTCTATACTTACACGTGGTTCCATAAATCATAAAGGGTCAAAACAACATTACCATTATCTCCGTTACAATGGATTGAGTTTAACGACGTTTACCAAGATTCTATTCAGCTTAAATGTAAATATCATGTTTTTAATAAAACATTTATCCAAATTGCAGAAGCATGTTGCAGATCCTTTTACAAGATACTAACATAATTTAATCTCAAAATTTATACTATGTTACAAAATATGCTACCAAACATAAAAATGGAATTCAATTACCAATAACATTGCTAAACGACTTCAAAAATATCCAATATTAAGAGTTAGGAAGTTCTTTCATGTTATTTTTAAAAAAATTGAGTCAATAATCAGTATAACCTTTGTTCATTGTTCTCCATCCTCAAAATCAAGGAAAACCTCAAAGGAGGCATAAGAATTACATTAAATATCAGCAGTTTATTATTCACAGATGACGTGAGTTGCAGAGTAAAATACATTCAGAAACGCGAGTTGCACTCTAGTGGTCAATAAATTGAAGTTAAGAACGAAACAATCCAAAGTACCCGAGTTTGATCCCCAAAGGGTTTAGTTGCATGCCGACCAAACTCCAGATTATCAACCCCATACCCCTTCCCCGAGATCCGGAGTGTTAATACCAATATGCATTAATTCAAAATAGAGAGAATCAAAACATAAAACACAAAACAAGTAATAGTTTTTATAGAAAATAGGGATCACAATTCACAATGAATACATCAATTATGCAAATTACCTTGGCAGTAATCTCCTTGGTTGCAGATTGAGCAACCATAGATAATTTACCAATTCCCTGAAAACAAACAAAATTCAGAAACATATCTCAACAAAACATATATCTTTTCCATAAAATCCGAAAACAAAAACAATTTTTTATTCAAATTATAACCTCAGAAACAACAGATAAATAATCATTTTGAGGAGATATCCTCTGAGCAGGACCAGGACTAGATCCAAACCCAACATACTTCCCACCCTGAGAAGGCGGAAGTCCCTCCGGTCGCGATTCATTCTCCGCCATCTTCCTTGCAAAGAATCCTTCCTTATTAGCAGCAGAAGCTTCCAATTGTGTCCTCGTATAAATATCCTCCGTGGATTTAGACCTCGACGGAGTAACTCCACCACCACCACCAACAAATCCCATAACATCACCAGTACTCTGATTCCTCCTAATATCAGAACGAGATCCATAATTATCATCATTATCCCAATTATCATCCCAACCACTTCCATTCGATGAAGCCAGAGGAGGCTTCCCTTTTCCAGGACGAGTATTCGCATTCGCATTCGAATTCGAATGCGAATTCTCTTTAACAACCGGTGGATCCCGCCATGAACGACCTTCAGCAAGAGCTTGAATACGATCGCGATAAATTGAAGCAGCGTTTGAATTATACTTAGAAACAATATCAGTTTCCTTAGGGATACCGTATTGAGCGAGGAAGGAATTGAGATTACGGTTACCTCCTGCTTCCATTTTCTTGATCTGGAGATCGGACCATGAATCCATTGTAACAGATCGGACGAAGGAAATGTGAACGCCGAGGCCACGGTGTTTGCCGGAACATTCTAGACACATGAAAATTCCGTAGGAAACGGAAGCCCATTGTGGATTCTTTTGGGAACAATCGACGCAGATCTTGTTTGATTGTTCTGATTGAAGCTCACGGAGCCGCCGCGCCGCCGCCATGATTGATGGAAGAAAAAATGAATGAGATTATGAGAAGACGAAGAAGAAGATAAAAAAATGAATGAGTTTTTTTTTTTTGTTTGTGTTTGGGAATGTGAAGAAAAGAAAAGAGTGAGGGAAGGGAAGGGAAGGAGAAGGAGAGGTGAATGACCGACACCGTCAAAATGGAAGGGGGTTATTGTTTGCTGACCTGGAGCACTCTATGTTCCCTCCTAGTTCTTTCTTTCGCTTTTCTCATTTTATTCATTTTTAAAATTAAAGTAGAGAATTTTTTTTTTAAGAGAAAAAGGTATATGCACAGAGTCAACAAATACCAACTATGTTTTTCGCCATATCACCCCACTACACCCCACCTTCTTAATATGACATGGCAAAATGATGATTTTTTATTGGCTGATCGTGTAAAACTATTTTACACCGTCGGTGCATCTCCATTAAACTCTTTTTTTTAATACAGTATTATTTATGTGTCTATTTTGATATATTAGTTAAGTAATTTGGTTTAACATTTTATGATATAATCAATATAAATTTTGCACGATATAGATTAAACGATGTTATGGAATAAAGCGAGATGAAGAGTATTATTTCGCTTCCCATTTTACATTATTAGGGGCATTGTTTAGCATTTTCCTATTATAAAATATATTTTTATCTCGTCTTCATCCCCAAAACTATATAGTGATCCTATAAATATAAAATAATTATAAACTTTCGTTTGATATGTAATGAGTTGAAGTGAATATCACAATTTGGACCAACGAACACGTACTAAGACGAAAAACCAACAAACGCCGTGTAAAATTAAAAACAACAAACAAACACAACGCTACATAAAAGATGAACAAACACAATGCCGCACTAAGACGGCGAAGACAAAAAAAATGAAAAAACTTATGTAGATAATCACTTATTAAATAAAAAGAGAAAAAAATGGTATTTAGAAGTGATTTCAGGCCAAAAGTTGCCAAAAACTACTCCTATGAAAGAATAAATAGAGGGAAAAGTTGAGGGAAGGATAGTGGCTAACCCTAAATTATCAAGAGCGAAATTTCCAGTATTATTTGACAAAAGAAAAAAAAAGTAACAAACAAACTCTAAAATACAATTTGTTATTATAAATGGAAAAACAATAAAAATATTATAAGGATATATTTTGGGTACATTGAAGCTAAGAATGAAAATAAAACAAAAAGGAAATTAAAAGAAAAATATTAAATCACCCAAGAGAGTGAAAGATGTAGAAAAACACATGACATCAAGAGTCTAGAATCAACCAAACTTAGAATCAGAAGAATTTTTTTGACCTTGACAAACAACAAACCATTATAGTCATTGGTGGACAAGACCGCTATAATCAGCAGGACCATATGGCTCAAATAGCTCCTCAAAAAGACCCTTCTTCCTTAGATGGTTACATTTCATGTCTTTGCACAATTGATCATTATACCATATTCCACAAGTAACAATGCATGATTTCCAATTTCCATCATATTGCTTTATAGTATCTTCCCATACTTTGACTTCATTCTCCATTTCTTTTATATTGGGCAATTTAATGTTTCCATCTAAAAATTGTGCTAGCCATTGGCATCTCATTTCATTTGAATAGATATTTGATAAGGCTTCAGCATATCCTATAATTGCCAATTGTGGGATTCGAGGATGAAGTATCTGCCTGAATTAATTAAGTGGAAAAACATATATTAGTTTTAATTTGATTTCAAAATAATAATAATAATAATAATAATTATTATTATTATTATATATAAACATAAATATGCTAATGGTTCATATAAATATCAAAACATTTCATTTTAGTTTTAATTTTGATAAAAGAAGTTGTTTGATCTTTTTAGTTTCTGCAAATACATCACTAAAACAAAACACCATTATATTGATCGAAACTAAAAATGATATATTTATGGATCCGCCGCAACTGCGATCGGGAGAGAGATGAAACCACTTGATGTCAGAACCCCGAATCAGATTAAACTGGTGGTGAAAAACCAAAAAAAAATTATATTTACAAACACAAAAAAAATAAAATTACAACGACTCAAAAAAAGATATATTTATAGAGACTACAATTATATTTAAACTCTACATCAATTCATGACCAAAAAAAAAGCATATATAAGAAAAAAAAAATATAAATTTTTTAAAAGTATCGAAAAGTTTAGCGGTGCAGATTGTTGTCCGTCTACCTTTTGTTCAGGTGTAATTATTATCTTATATCTTATATATAGTAATAGATTAATCAACTTGGAGGTGAAAAAAAAAATTTGAATGTTACTGACCTGTAAAGAGGAACATTTGAGTTTGTTGACCCATTAATGTAATTTTGGAATACTGGAGATTTGAATATGTTTCTAAGTTTTTGATCACCTTTAAATCCTGTGGCAAAAATAACTAAATCTGTTTCTAGTGGCTTGGCTTCTCCATTAATGATTAAACCTTCTTTGCAGAAGCTAAAACTTTGTGATTTCTTTATCACAATGGATCCTTCTTTCACTTTGTCAAAGAAAAATTCAGGAAGTACACCAAATGTACATTTATACATATCATGATGAAAACTGTGATTTGGTACAAGTCCATACTCCTTTAGTGGTAGTTTCCTTTTTAGATATGTTTCAACAAGCTTTCCAATACCCCATCTCTGAAAATTAAATATGACTTAAAAACACATTGTTCATTCTTTAAAAATAAATTTAAAAATTGACAACATTGTATGAAACAACATATAACAGTTTTAGAGCGCGTTTGTTATAGATTTATTTAGAAAAAACTAATTTTTTTTAATAAAAAAAATCAGTTTTAAGAGTTTTGCATTTGTTTATAAGAGGTATTTTAAAAAAATTAGAATGTAAAAATAATTAGGAAACAGCTATAAAAGAGAAGTTGTTAAGAATAAGTTCTTAAATAATAGATTTTTTTTTTAGATGGAAGAAAAAACAAATGTTAAAAAATAGAGATTATTTAGTAATAAAAAATCACTTTTACATATTATATTCAAACAAACTAAAGTTAATTCTATTATATTGGATGAGGAACAATTATTATATTGGATCTTACCAATGGTGAAAGTAAAGTTGCCAAAATGCCAAAAAGAAAGTTCTCTCCAGGCTTGTGAACAAAAAGCTCTGAGAAACGGTTGAAATATAAGAATGCAAGACTAAAGCCCCAAATGTTGAAATTTGGAATAAACCAATGTACGGTTCTCTGGATCATTATGCAAGGCTGAGTGACACCTAAAGAAATTTATGGATTGAAAATTAAATTAAGAGATATTAAGAGGTGTGTAGCATACAAATTGATAAACATTTTTTTTAGTTAGAGTGAAGATTCAAATTGGTTCTCAGAATTTTCTGACGATTCCACGAATTCATATTGAATACAAATAAGTCACTGATTCATTATATAAGAGAGCCGGGATTAATTTGTCCCTGATATAAAAATGTTAGGAACATTTTAATTTTATTATAAAATTGTGAGGGATCAAATGGGATATTCATTCTTTTATTCATAAAAGAGAAAAATACAATAATGTAAAAAAAATTTGAACAAATATATTCTCACCGTTTTTTTGTGCATATTGAGTAGCTACATCAAGAGCAGATTTTCCTGAGCCAATTATTGCAACTCTTTGGTTCTTTATCAATTCAGCAGCAGTGTCATAGTCCAAGGCAGCGTAATCCATAGAATGCATAACTTTACCTTTAAAAATTTCTGGGCCTTGTCCACAAGGAAACTCAGGAATGTTTGGCAAACCACTATATTTCCCAATGCAAAGAATAACAAACTCAGCCTTGTGCACCTGGTTTGGTTTTATAAATATTCATATGCTTAGTTTAAAATATTGTTCTAGAGTAAAAGGAAACATTTTACGTTACGAAATCATACTCATACGAGGTAAAATAAATACTATGTTTTCTTTTAGTATAAACACTTGCTTTAATATTCTCTTTTGAACATTCATTGTTATACCGATGAAATTGTTAGGGTTCCACTACTTTACGAGGGACCATTTATAAAATGGCGGAACTCGTGTTACTTTTCACCCATTTTTCAAATTTACTATATATAGAGCGAGTGTTAAATGCTCAGTGACAAGGTAAAAACAGAAATTGTAAGAAGAATATATTTATCGAAATCATAAAGTTATGTACAAAATTACAAACCAAAAAATATACATACCTCGATTCTGAAAGTCTTAGTATCTTCCACGTTAACATGCCATGTTCCTTTGGAGCCAAAAGGACTTCCATTACCACTCCATAATCCCCATGATCTCATTTCTTCATTAGACTCTCCAACATAATCTATATCAATGACTTTGGAATTGAATCTAATATAAGGAATGAGGGAAAAATGTTGAGCATAGGAATTAAAGTAATCTTGCACTTGTTGATTAGTTGGATTATCTTCTTTTACAGAAGAGTGCCATGGAAAATCTGTAAATTGAAAGTCTTGTTTGGGATTTTGGATTTTGGTAGACTCAATAGTATGTCTCCATTGACCTCCAACACCATCATCAGCTTCAAAAACAATTGGATGTAAACCAATCTTCAGAACATATTTGCATGCAAGTAGGCCACTGAGACCTGCCCCAACAATTGCAACCCTTTTCTCCATTTTTTAGACAAATTTCTGATTGAGAGTCTATAAATATTGGACCTAGATTTATACGCTTTAAGTAACATCATTAATGCTATTAATATGATTTGATGATTTGGTAAACAACAAAAAAACAATATTCATGATTACAAAAAAAATTCCATAAAATACGGGAAAATCTGAAACAGTAATGTCATTTCCTATTTAGTAATGCAGCTCTAGTTCTCGCTATGGTAGTGCTATTAATTTCATTTCATAAAACTGAGAATGGATTCTCTCGATAGTAAAAAACAATAGAGAGAATTGTTGTGAATTCGACGATAAACTCACACCAATAATAAACTGATGTGTGGGGCAAGCGAAACAAACAACTAAATAATAAGCGGGATAGAGATGATGATGCAATAATTCAAACAATAACGGCGGAAGAAAAAGAACACGATCAATTTGTTTACCCAGTTCGGTGTTAATTAACCTACGTCTCGGGGAGAGAGCAACTCTCCGTTCCACTATGATCAAAGAGAAACTTTACATAAAAATTCCCAATTTGGTTACAAGAATTAATCCTAATTCTACCCAAATCCCGAATCTCTTCCCGTGGCCAAGAGACTCAATTTGACCTAGTCTACCCAAGGTGTATCACAAACCCCTTACATGTGTGCTCTCTTATTTTTCTATGAATAAAGCACTCCCTATTTATAGAAAAATATATGTCTATTATTTTAAAACAAATCTTTTAAAATAAAACCAAATCTCGTATTATTTTTAAATATATCTAATATTTAAAAACAAACACAATCCAAGTCAGATATTCTTCAAAAATATATTTTTTCACAAAATCTGAAATATTCTGACTTCCAATCTTGAGATTTCAAGGCATATCCAACAATCCTCCACTTTGCCTTTAAATCGATGGTGATCCAATCAACCACCGTGTTGCTCTCTCCATCTTGAATCTTCTATCCAATATCACCGGCCAACTCCAAGTCCCACTTGAACCTCGACCTCTTCCACTTGCTTCCAACAACCCTTGCTAGAACCACAAGTATTACCTCCTCTTCATCCCTCGGAATGCCTTCCGCCCTCATGAAGATCTTGCATCCCACTACCATAGGATTTTTGGTAGCACCCACAAGATTCACCGCACCCCCTTCAGCCTCCGAACTGGTCAAGTCCGTACCTCCTAAAGAAACGCTTGCTCCCAACTATCATCGGATTTTTAGATAGCTCAACAAGCTCCACCACCCTCTTCAGCCCCGGATTGTGCCTTTTCCGTCCTCCTGGAGAATCGCTTGCCTCCGACTATCCATGGATTTTTAGGATAACCATACAAGCCTCCACCACCCTTCGACCCCCGGAGTGCCCTCCGTCCTCTCGAAGTATTGCTTGACTCCAAACCAACCTTGGAATTTTAGGTGGTTCCACAAGCTGCAACATCAAACTCTCCTTGTATCCAACTACCTCCAGCAGTCTCACAAGTTACCAAGTCTGATCAATGTTGCTTTCAATTGTCTCCCTGAAGATCTTCCAAGTTTTGCACTTCTTCAGCCACAATTGAACCATAACCCCACAAGGTCTTCATAGTCGTACCTCTTTGGTGCAACAATTTCACTCTCCTCCCTACCTCTCATTAGATAGCCAAGAGCCATTGTTGAATGTTTGTCTTCCTCTAGTTCAACTAGTAACAAACTCCACCTCAAAACGAGATTCCTCCACCAAAGTCACAAATCGGTATTTTCACTATGTTCCCACCTTGTAACCAGCAAAAATGTCAAACTGCTCTGAAACAAACTTCAGCCCATTGTTAGTATCCAACAATTCCAATTTAGTTCCAACACCTAATAAACCTCGTTTTACTAGTCCAACTAAACCTATGTCACTAACAAGAATCAACCAAAGTTTCACAACTCAACCATATGAGAATCACCACTAGTAACAAATGCATAACCAATAGTAGACCAACTATTCATGCATCAAAGTTTAGGAACATACCTCACATCATGTAAAAGAAAACACACGATTTGTCAAACATCGTAAGACAAACCAAAAAACATACCTCAAACCTTTCAAGCTTTCCCGTCTTCAAGATGAAAAACTCCACCTTCAACTAGCTCTCGGATTTTTCACGGTATTCCTTCTTCAAACACATGTGATAAGAGCATCCAAAGTCCATCACTTAATACTCCACCGCTTCCCAACTTTCACTAGCATCTCCGGATTCTTATATCAAGTTGTTGTTTCAAAAGTCACCTGAGTATTATTTCACCGTCTCTCCAGACCGTGCATCTCCCTTCAACGCCTCAACACGTTTTGAATTAACACCGCCCTCATGTTCACCTTCCACAACCCGTAGTTGTTACTCCCGGTGAACTTCTCAATATCCCCTTACAAACTCATGGTACTTGAATCGATTGATCCCCTTGCCCCACAGTGGGCGCCAATTGTTGTGAATTTGACGATAAACTCATACCAATAATAAACTGATGTGTGGGACAAGCGAAACAAGCAACCAAATAATAAGCGGGATAGAGATGATGATGCAATAATTCAAACAATAACGGCAGAAGAAAAAGAACACGATCAATTTGTTTACCCAGTTCGGTGTTAATTAACCTACGTCTGGGGGAGAGAGCAACTCTCCGTTCCACTATGATCAAAGAGAAACTTTACACAAGAAGTTCCCAATTGGGTTACAAGAATTAATCCTAATTCTACCCTGAATCTCTTCCCGTGGCCAAGAGACTCAATTTGACCTAGTCTACCCAATGTGTATCACAAACCCCTTACATGTTTGCTCTCTTATTTTTCTATGAATAAAGCACTCCCTATTTATAGAAAAATATATGTCTATTATTTTAAAACAAATCTTTTAAAATAAAACCAAATCTCCTATTATTTTTAAATATATCTAATATTTAAAAACAAATACAATCCAAGTCAGATATTCTTCAAAAATATATTTTTTCACAAAATCTGAAATATTCTGACTTCCAATCTTGAGATTTCAAGGCATATCCAACAAATAATGTGAAAAAAGAGGATAAAGTTGGAAATAGAAAAAAAAAAAAAAAAAAAAAGAAAAAAAAAAAGGAGGAAAGTTGATTAAGAGGTGAGAATGAGATGTAAGAATTGAGGGAAAAAAATGGAGAGCATCCATTTTTCATAAAACTCGTTTCATTTTTTTTAACCGTAAAAAAATAAAATATTTCTTAGTAAACAAAAATTGTTATAAACTAATCTAAATAATATGAATAATATAGATGAAGAAGTGAGAGATGATAGAAAGAATAGTATATGTTATTCGTCATTAGGATTAGAGTTACATTACAATGATACATATGTCTTATTTATAGGCAAACATAACAGCAAATTACATGGGTCAAATACTTATATAGACATCCACTAATAATATTCATAAGACTCTGAAATGGCGGGAAAAATGCGGTGAAAAACGTTCGCTAAATAGTAAAGTCGCCACCGAAAGTTTTATTTTTGAAAAGGGGAACTTCGATAAACCCCTTCGAGAACGAGAACAAGGTCATCGCGACCAAATTTTGGGTTCGGGAGTCGGTTATGTGAGAGGAAGATATTAGCACCTCTCACATCCGTTGTATCCAACAGAAACCATCCATTAGTTTAACGCTTATTTAGTTGTTAGTTTTATGTTTGTTTATTATTATTATAGAAGATGTTTGCAAAGAAATAAAGAGAAATAAAAATGTTATAGAGACCAAAAAATGGTTTTTTATTAGTGTGGTTGACAAGAGTGGTCCTCGCTCCTATGTATCTCCTGGTGCAATTGAGGTAGTTCTTTGTAAAAAATATTTGTGTGTTGATTGATTTTATTTAGGAAAATGATTTGGTTGCGCTTGAGCAAAAAAGTTTGCTTGATTGAAAAAAGGACGGGCTCGCGCTTGGGCAATGGTATGCATTTGAGAAAAAATAATTAAAACGTGCATGGACGAGAAAAAGAGTGAAATTTGGTGAGTTTAAATTGATTTAAATTTGTGGAAGACGAACAACCGATAAGCAATATATAACACTAAGTGTCGATTGTTCGAGAGATGAATGGTGGGCCGGTCTTTTTTACTCCAAATTTTATTTTGTTAAAGAAAAAGTTTCTTAATTAAATTAACAACATTAAATAATATTTTTGTTTACAATACTTATTTTTTTGGCTAAATGGCAGTGATTGTGATTGTGGTGGTGGACTGGTGGTTGGTAGTGACCGAAAAAAGAAGATGATAAATTGTTTTTGTTTGTTTCTTTGCTTCTTTCGGTTCTGTTTCTCTTGTTCTACCCTATTTTTTGTTGTTTTGATTGGAAATTGGAGATGGTGATTTGTAGTGAGGGCTTGTGTATTTTCTTTCTTTCCTTCAGCCCTCAGTTTTTGTCTCCTCCTCCAATCCCCTTTGTTCTGATTTTTCGCTCTAATTTATAGAGTTTATTGATCAATGCTTGTATCCATAAGATAAAATTGAGGTTGGATTTATTGATGTTTTTGGAAGGAAAATTGGATTAGCAAAGATCAAAGAGCTATGAAGTGATATGCACTTTTTGATTGCTTGAAAAATTGGAGAAGATTGAAGCTTTGGAAACACAGCTACAGTGTTGCTGTTGTTGTTGTTACGTGTTGCTCTTCATTTTTTTTTTGTTTGAATTTTAATTAAATAAATAATATATATAAAAAAGGAAAAATAGTTGTATAGGCACAAATATAAATAAGAGTTGTTAGGGAAACTCACAATAAATTTAAAAAATTAAAGAAAAAGGAATTGAAAGTGATATAATTTGACGTGACAATTTTATTTTTCTTTTAATATTTTTAATTTGTGTGAGTGTGCCTAAATTTTGTGTCTTAAATGATTGTGCATATGCAAGACTTTCTCATAAAAAAGGCAGGGGGGAGACGCAGCAACAACTTTGGATGGAGGAATTCTATTATAGGCACAACCTCAAATCAATAATATTTTGACACACACATCAAAGAGAAAAATTTAAACATAAATGATAAAGTCACATCAACTATAATTAATCAATCATTTTATATTTAAATTTTTAAAAATTTTGTGTGTGTGTGTGTGTCCAAATAACAAGTGTTGGGCTTGTGTCCAAGTAAGAGTTTCTCCTTTGGATGTTGTTGTGTTGTTCTCTTTTTTTCTTTTTATAATAGTTTAATAACAATAAATAATAATAATAATAATAATAATAATAATAATAATAATAATAATAATAATGGTAACTAATGAAAGGATACATAAAAAAGAAAATAAAAGGACAATTGAAAATAAAAGGAACAACATGAAGATAATTTTCTGCGACCCACTCAACCAGTCCCATTTGTGTTGCAGAGATGCAGGGAGTATTGTAATGTAGTTCATGCGAAGGAAGTTATGGCTGAGAAGCCTCGCCGTATTAGTTGGGTTGGTTGGAAGCCGCCGGATGTAGGGTGGATTGAAATTAACACGGACGGAGCTTGTAAGGAAGCGTATGCAGCTGGTTGTGGAGGTATTTTACGTAATAATAACTGGGAATGTCTTGGAGGATTCGCTAAACAGCTTGGTATTTGTAGTGCTTTCGTGGCAGAATTGTGGTGTGTGTTGGAGGGACTGCGTTTTTCCTAGAGAATGGGGTACAAAGCAGTGGAGCTTGAAGTTGATTCTACTTCGGTTGTCAAAGTTATTCGTGCCGGGGCAACATCTAGTGCTATGGGAGTAGCCTTGTTGGAAGGCATCGGAAGACTTTTGGAGTTTGAATGGGAGGTAAAGGTTACCCATTCATATAGAGAGACAAATACTTGCGCAGATGCATTGGCAAACATAGGTTGTTCTTTAAGGACTGATATTACATTCTTCGAAGAGTGTCCTAGCCAAATTAGTCATCTCCTTGCAGCTGATAAGATGGGGCTTTTAGCTCCTAGATTGATCATATTGTAATTTTTATTTTTTTGGGCTTAGGCCCTATATTTTATCAAAAAAAAAAAGTAATAAATAGGAATAAATAGATATAAATTATATATATATGACGGTAAAACAAATAAATTTTGACTCTAATTTATATTTTTTGGATTTTGAGTAAAATAAAGTTACAGATGATTAAAACTTAGGCAATTTGATATTTTTGGAAGTAAATGCATATATTTTATTTTTTTTGGATTTTATGAAGAAAGTTAAAAGGGTAACAAATTATACGCTATAAATATTATAACATATTTTTGGATTTTCTCAAAAATTAACAAGACTGATGAAATGCATAAAATAAAAGTCTACTACTTCTATAATTAAAACAATAGCATTGCTATTTAGCATGAAATTTTTACACAAGAAATGCAAGAATTAACATATGGCAAAATCTTAAAGAATGATGTCATTTAATCTTCTTTTTTAGTAGAAAACATGGGTGGTTATGGATGTAATTAAAGGTGAGGATTTATTCTTCTCTTTCTTGCATCAAAAAATTCTTGCTAAATAGCATTTTCCTTAAAACAAACGGTTCGACTGCGAAAAAGAAAAGAAAAAAATTCGGAAAAAATTTGAGTGTTACAAACGACAACGCCGTCGACAACATAAATTGTTTCCGCATACTTAGCCACAGATTTAATTGAGCTGCCATTAATTATTTGTCCAAACGTAGTTACTGCATTGATGGCCAATCAATAGTTAGATGTAGTACAGTAGTTAATTAGATGAATTAAATTAGGCAGTGGATTATTGTCAAAACAAAAAAATAGATAGAGAACAAAATGAAAAAATAAATTGTCAAAACAAAAAAATAAAGATAGAGAACAAAATGAAAAAATAAATAATTAAAAGAGGGCCCAACCGGGTTCGAACCGGTGACCTCTTGATCTGCAGTCAAATGCTCTACCACTGAGCTATGGACCCTTTGTTATCCGTAATCAGCAACGAAATGTATTAGTCATTATGTTTCTTAATTATGTCTTTTGATTGTCGTACTTATTCAACTGCTGCTATTATAGTTTCTATTTATGTTTTCACCTATTAAGGCCAATATTAGGCCGATTAAGGCCAATATTAGAGCCCCGTTTGGATTAGCTTATTTATGAACTTATGTAAACAGTTTATGCAATATAAATTAGGTGTTTATGTTATTTTATAAGTTCAAACTAGTGAAAATTGTATTTTTATAAACTATTTTATCAAAAACTACATTGACAAACTTATAATAATACATAAAAATTGAATAAGTTGTTTGCATAAGCTCAAAAATAAGTTAATCCAAACAGGGTATAGGTTGATGAAAAGGATAAAATAATTTATTTGTAAATATAACTAAGGTGATCAAATTAAATAAAAAATTACTATTCTGTTTGTTTTTTATTTTTTATGGAAAAAATAGTGTCGATATATTTTTTTGAAGAAGCAAAAAAGGAATATATATATATATATATATATATATATATATATTAACCAGATGATCTCCTCAGCACAAGGTATGCTGAAAAGGTTGTCAAATATTATACAATGTCAAGAGCATGAAACAAGAAAGGAACTAATCATATGCCCAAACAAATACACGGGCTCGAACACCAATTATGGTAGTTTGAGACTAAATTAAAGTTCGTAGTCTTCAACCACCGATAAGAATATAGTTTGACTTTGTCCAACAATTGAGTTAGGGAGCACTCGGAATTTATGAATAATCTCTGGTTTCTTTCATTCCACACAATCCACACACATACTAGCCAAATGAGCTGCAGAAAAGATCATCGCGCACGGGGACCGCCTGAAGAGTAAATAAACTGAAGCAAATGGTTCGGTAATTGTTGAGTGTCGGCCGACGAGAAACCAATCCAAGACCTAACCAATAACCACAGGGAACCGAAAAAACTGCAAGAAAGGAATAAGTGATGAGCCGATTCGATGTCGCCGCAACCAGATACACATAATAAGCATTTGGAATGATGATTCCACGGGCCACCAGGTTTTCTTTTGTGGGCAACCTGTCACGTAAGAGTCGCCAAGCGAAAATAGAAACCTACAGGGGGGACATGTCTATGCCAAATAAGATCATCAGCCTCATCGAAAGCAATAGGCTATTGAGTAGTCAAAAGTTGGTAAGCACCACGAACTGAGTAACCATGGTCAGGGTCTGACCGCCACTGCCACCTATCTGGATATTGAACCTGCAAAGTGAAATCGTGAAGTAAAGTCTGACACTCTCTCACCATATCTTCCTCCCACACCCACAAGTGTCGATATATTGAGTAGAATTATATTATGGAGTAAATTATTATTTCTCTGGTCCTTTTTATAAGAGACAATTGATTTTTTAGATTCCTTCAATAATTGATGTATTTGGTCCGTAATATAGATCAAATACATCAATTACTCAAAAATTTAAAAAGTAAATTGTATCTTATAAAAATGACCAGAGAAAATATAAGTTTAGTTCATAAGTCGAATTCAATATTATCAGGCTTAATATCTTCATCGAATTCAAATCCATGTTATTCAGACCTCACACTTATATATGCAAATTTATGGTGTGCCACACCATTTAAATAAGAAGAAGAAGAAAAAGTACGCGTTTATTAATGACATTGACATAGAATACATATTATATAAATATCATTGTTATTATTATAATAATAGCAATGATATTCTAATATATATATATATATATATATATATATATATATATATATATATATATATATATGATAGTACTCATCGGAAAAAATATAGTAAATAGTAAATTGTTAAAGTTATAAACTTAAATAGGAATAAATAAAAATGGAACTACTAAAATTTTAAGTTTGAGCATGCTAACTTATTCCTATCTTTTTTTTATTTTTTATTTCTAAAGTTGTCTTTCATCTATGGTGCACAAACACAAAGAAAAAATATTAATAATAAATATTTTAAGGTAAATGCTAAATAGTATTTCAGGGGTACTAATTAAAAATTTAAATTTAGAAAATTTTTAATATTGGTATAGCAAGACCCATGTTTTAAAGGCATGATTCACTAAAGGTTGTCTTTCGATCCGTATTAACTTTTAAAATTTCGTTTTTAGAGAAAAGTTTAGGTGAGTTGTGTTCTTTCTAAAAGTTTATAGAATTAGGGCAAATTTTAAGATTTAAAAAAATGTTTTTAGGATATGGTTACTAAAGTTAGGACATAATTCAAACCTAAGAAAATGTTTTGAAAGGTACTTAAAAATCACCCGCTAAAAAGGTCAAACTGACAAGCAAATATGAGTTACCAACACTCTTACAAAATATGGGTCAACTCATTAGTCATTACCAATTAAATGAACCTTCATTGGATCTTTTAAAAGAAAAAAAAAATGTATGTACTAATGTCTTATCAACCCCAATATTTTTTAAATGTCCACTAAAATATCTTTAAAAATAATTAATTTATATCACATTTGATATTTTTGAGAATAGAGTGAATGCAACACATATTATTATTTATGGGGCATATGCCCCCATTACTGTAAATTTCTCATGCCAGATTATCAAATTTTTAAGATTATAATAATTATTGGATAAAAAAAAACAGTATATGTAATCTTGAAAATGACACATGTTTTATGAAATATTTTTTGTTGTAAATGTGATATTTATAGACAAAAAAATTATAATCTATAGACAAACAAAAAAAATACTCTAAAGTGTCCTTTAACTTATTTTAAGGTACTTAATGAATTTACTAGCGTATTACCCGTGCGCCCGCACGGGTCGCGCCGTTGGCGCGGCCAATTAGTTGGGGGAACTTGGGTCGCAGAAACGTGGGTTATGAGAATTATAGTGCATATAAATTCAATTGTGTAATTATAATATTGAAAAGTTGAATTTTGCAGACATCTATTATTTTTTATGATTGTAAAAATAAAATACAAAATATGAAATACATGGAGTTGTATCTATTAAATGTTAATTTTAAAAAGATAACATCTATAGAAAGTACAAAACTTAAAACGAACAAAATCGCTTGGAAAAAAGTTGTTCTTTCTACAAATCTCATTCCCCAGATATCCTAATGTTGTTTTTATTTTGGATGATTCTTCAATATGACTAACAATTTATATCTCGGTTATCATGGGTACAAATTTTTAACTCATCAGAACGATATAATCTTATGAACCGACTAAATGGGTTTTTGTAAAACCTATAAAAAAAACTTGAAATTAATAAACATAAGATATGCTGATATAAATGGAAGATGGAAAAGGAAATTAATATGATGGTTTACCAAAAAAAATAGCTTAGCAGCTTGATTCTCGGTATTATTTAATTTTTTTATCAGCTTCCCCGTGAACTTAAAGTTAATTAAAATTGTTCATTAACAACTTGTTTTTCTTATATAGTAGTAATTTAATATTTTTATTAACAACAATTTATTGCTCGTATTATTATATTTTCTTACCAGCTTCCCCATACACTAAAGTTAATTAAAATTGTTCATCAACGACTTGTTTTTCGTATATAGTAATAGTAGTAATTTAATATTTTTATTAACAACAATTTATTCCTCGTATTATTTAATTTTCTTATCCGCTTTTTCGTGCACTAAAGTTGATTAAAATTGTTCATCAACAACTTGTTTTTTCTATATAGTAGTAATTTAATTTTTTTTTTATAATGCAATTTATTCTCGATAATATTTAATTTTCTTATCAGCTTTCCCGTGCACTAAAGTTAATTAAAATTGTTCATCAATAACTTATTTTTCGTATATAGTAGTTGATTTAAATTTTTTATCAGTTTCCCCGTGCACTAAAGTTAATTAAAATTGTTCATCAACAACTTGTTTTTTTTCTATATAGTAGTAATTTAATTTTTTTTATAATGCAATTTATTCTCAGAATTATTTAATTTTCTTATCAACTTCCCCGTGCGCTAAAGTTAATTAAATTTGTTCATCAACAACTTACTTTTCGTATATAGTAGTTGATTTAAATTTTTTATCACTTTCCCCGTGCACTAAAGTTAATTAAAATTGTTCATCAACAACTTGTTTTTTTTCTATATAGTAGTAATTTAAATTTTTTTATAATGCAATTTATTCTCGGTATTATTTAATTTTCTTATCAACTTCCCCGTGCACTAAAGTTAATTAAAATTGTTAATCAACAACTTATTTTTCGTATATATTAGTTGATTTAAATTTTTTATCAGTTTCCCCGTGCACTAAAGTTAATTAAAATTGTTCATCAACAACCTTTTTTTTCGTATATAATAGTTGATTTAAATTTTTTATCAACGAATATTTATTCCCTTTTTTATCAATTTATCCGTGTCCAATAGTTAATTAAAATTTTGCTCCCCAAACATAATATTTAATTAATATTTTTATCAACAACAATTTCAATCCCATATTATTATTATTATTTGATTTTTATTAATTTCCCTACGTACAGTAGTTATTAAACATTTTCATCAACAATAGTGATAGTTCTTCACTAATTAAAATCATTTTAAAAAATGAATTCTCTTTTTACACAAAAAATAAAAATAAATAATAGAGTAGTATTGAATTCTCTAGAACCTTTCTTTTGATTAAAAAAATAAATAATAATAATAAAGTAGTAATATAGTACTTGAAAAGATGAAAACACTCTATAGATGGAGTAGACCCAAATAACTACACGTGGGGGATGAACAAATTTCAATATCAGAACAGAAGCATGTGAAGTGAAACTCTTCTTCTTCTTTTGTCATCACTATTTGACCCACACCAACAACACACCTTTTTTTATTTATGATTTTTTTGCTCTCACTAAAACATAAAAAACCACAAACTCTTTATTTGTCAAATCTCCAACGCTGCCAACCTTCTCTTTTCCAAATTTGTAACTTTCAATCATGTAAGAGATCTCTTTTCAAGCTATTTGTTTTAGATCTAGGCAAGAAACAGCTCAACTCATTCTTCTCTCCCTTTCTCATACATGCAATGCAACAACAAACCATAAATTGAACTTTGAATCTCAATCTTTCATTGTAACACAAACTGTACTTTTTTTTTCCTCTCCTTTTCTATTTCTTGTTTAATTTTGGATATGTTTGTATGTTTTTTTTGTGGGTTATTTTTTAGATCTCATAAATTGTTGGATAAAGTAGTTAGTTTACTTTTCTAATATATTATTTTTTAGCTGCATGAATCTTTTTTATGTAATTTCAGGTTTGTTTATAAAATGAATTCAATTTTTATTATAAAATTCTAATTTTTACGCCAGTTTAAATATTGCACATATCACTTTTTATTTCATAAAAAAACAAAAATCAGTACATATATTATTTTTAATATCACATATTTCTCACAAAGCCGGTGTATTCATCATCATCACCTATTAATTTTATTTGTATTTGTATTTAGAT
Organism: Trifolium repens; assembly: GCA_030408175.1. NCBI lineage: Eukaryota > Viridiplantae > Streptophyta > Magnoliopsida > Fabales > Fabaceae > Trifolium > Trifolium repens. Next base: position 49,195,199 of record CP125848.1, read on the forward strand.
TTTTATTTAATAGATTGTTTTATCATCACAATTGTCTTTTTGTTTTTTGTGTTTATTACTAATACGGTTAATACATAATTCACCACTGGTCTATAGCATCGTTCTATCTACACGCCACCATCTCGACTTGTCTTTTGAAACAGTAACAACATTTAACTATTATCAATGCACAAGGCTCAATACAATATAGTACTGTACTCCTGTAAGAAACTGACTTGAAGAGACTACTCCTCTCTTTATTGCAAAAAGAGTGGGTGGGAATTAAAAAGGACAAAACTGATACAATTTAACTTTTCCTTGTGAACTGATGGCTACTTCCGTCTCTCTCTCTCTCTCTTTCCCCTATAACCAGAAGCTTCTTCTCTCTTGCCATGATTTTTGTTGGATATTTTGTGTGGAAGTTGTAAACCACCCACCCATTATTACTTCTTATTTTATCTCTCTCTTCTATCTCCTCTATAAAAATCACATAGAAAATCAATTTAACTAAGGTTGTTTGAAATCCACCGCACCGAAAACCATCTCCGCTGCAATTATGTCTTCTCTGGTCATCTTTTCTATCCATCCATTTCAATGAGGTTAACTTCTTGGTGGAAACTACTTAGAATAGTTTGGCATATGGACACACAAATAAATAGGTACTTCTTATTGAAAATAACAGTAACCACTACTTTTAATTGATTTTTGCAAAGTGAAAACAAAACCACTTATTAAAACCATTAAACTCTCTTTTCTTTTTGAAACATTCAACTCTCTATTAAAAACCACCGCTAACACACTACTGAATTCTAGATCTATGTATGTTGCATACTGCATTTAGATTTCAATCTTTTCTTATAGTTCCCTCATTTCTCTTCTTTCATCTTATATTCATCTTTATTCTTTACTTTTATTTTCTATATTAAAAAAAATTATAGGAAAATTATCAATTCATAATAAAGTGTTTTTAAGGTCTAGAGAAAAAAAAAGATATATCTATTTGCTCTTTCCATGAAAAACTACAATCAAAAGTAAAAATAATAAGAAGTCACTCAATAGTTATGTTCGTATTTTTTTTAGATCTGTTTTTTTTCTTTTTTTTCTTTTCAAGAACATGAAGTATTTGTAATAACCAACAAACGTGAAAAATAATAAGACAAGTACCTAAAAGAACATTTAAAATGAAACTGTTTTGTGTTTAACAGACCAATGTTGATCTATCTATTTTTTTTACAAACACCATCGGCCATTATCTTTTGCTAGTATATTTTTTTGGCATACTTTTTATGTAGAATCAAGTCTGGTTGATGAAATGAAGAAAATGATAGTTTGTGAAAAATGAAATGAAAGAAATAAAAAATGAATAAGGAAACAAGAAAATGGAGAATCGAAGAGATGAATGAAGTGAATATATTTACCCGCGTGAAGAGATGTACAGCTTTCCTGCAAAAAAAAAAAAGGAAAGTGTTAAGAAGATTGAGAGATGAATGGAAGAAAGAAAGAACTAATGAATGAGAGAGTTGAGAAGTTTGTGTATAAAAAGAGAATGAATTTGAAATTCAAATTACAAGAAAGTGTGGGAATTTTAAAAGAGAAAGAAGTAAAATTTTGAGTTACTATTCATTTTAGGACACTTGTCAGTTATATAAGCTCAAAGGGTAATATGGTATTTTAAGGAACATGTTTCCTTCTTATACTAAGGGAAGATTTTACTTTTATATCCTTTTTCCTGAGTTGATATTTTGAATTTATTAGGTGGTTGTTACAACGTTGGTGTGTAGGTATATATGTGTTGGTATTTTAAGTGTGTGTTGAGTTTCACATCGAATGAAAAAATAGTTGTTGAACACTTTATAAGTGAAAAGATCTATAAATCTAATGTCTTAAGAATTTTGGCAAAAGTATGGTGGCTCAATTTACTTGTGAAGTTGTTCAAGACTCAATATAGTGATTCCGGAACCCTCGATCATGAGTCATATGACCCAACAATATGTAACAATGTTTATGCCAACTTTCATTAGTTTGTTTTATGGAAAATGCTAACGAGTACCTCCAGGGCACTCTTTAAGCATCTTAAATAATAAATTTTTCTAGTTTTTATGAAAATCTATAAAGTTAATGCATTGGAAATTGAAATGTTTTACTTTTAAGAATAATAATAATGTCTATAAATAGAATGCTTAAAACCCTTCTTTTATTACAAAACTCAAATTAATTATAGTTATTCAAACACTAATTTTATGGACTGTGGTTGATGAGTAATAGTAAGTTTGTACGCCATACACGAGACCAAAATACCTTGATAGTTGATAACTAAACTTACCATATAAAAGAAATCTCTAAAACATTTTGAGGTAGGTATGGGCATAAGGAAGAAAGGTGGATAAAAACAGAGGACATCACATAAAGTATGTGAATTGAGAGAGATAAAAATTGACCACAATCTTCATTACCAAGACACCAACATCCAACCATCTTCATCTTAACTATAACCACACTACCATCTCTTACTTTGAATAAAAAGACAAAATACAAGATGCACCGATACTATAAAATAGTTTTATACAAACATTCAATAAATATATTGTATTCCATCAAAATACCTTAACTAATTTGAGTTTTTCATTAACAAAATAAATAAAATATGAGTTTTTCAACAAATCAAGAATACGAAGAATATTTTTCAGTGTCATTGAATTATTAATGATTCAGGGTAAGAGGCAGGTGTAAAGGAGGAAGAAAAACAATCATGTTTAATGCATATTTTTTACCAATATTAAATCAGAACCGTTTTTTTAAATTAGTTTCAATCTTATGATTGCAAACGGTTGTTCTCATTTCTCTCTAGAGCAAAGTGTTCTCGCTAGAGTCGTCCCATATATATATATATCACTTATACTTTTGTTAAACAATTATACTTATAACAAAAGATTTGGTGCCGCTTTAAATATAAGTCATGGGCGGTTGCTTATCTTGACTGTGGTTAGGGCCACCCTGTATGTAGTGAGATTATGCTATTATATAGATTCATACTTTCAATTTTTCATTTCTTAACAACTTTGAACGGATAGAATTGAATGAGTCATTTATAACCATCTTGAGGGAAGTAGTGAGAATAACCGTCTTAGAGGTCTGAGTGAAATTAATATCAAAGATATCATGATATGAGTCATTTATCCGCTATGAGTGCACCATAAGAGAGCTAAAACGAGTCATTTATCCTCCATAAACAGTGCACTATAGAAGGGTGGTGTGCCTTAGTTTGGACGGGAGTGAGTTGTTTTAGAACTAGACAGTAATGGTTTGCCAACAAAGTAAACATTGGTCCAATCCAAAATAGAGTTCACTATTTTACCACGGCATCTAGAATAAAATAATATGATAAAGATCATGAAATTTGATTAAATAAATAGTTTTTTCTTTCGAATAAAAATATTTTTTTTTATACAGGCGAAATAACAAAGTTATTATAAATTCACACACAAGTAAATAAGTCGAGGTTGGAACCCGGATCATAGCGTCCGGCCTAATAATTTTGGCAATATTTTGCCAGTTGAATTATAATTTGTAGATAAAACTAAAAAGTTTTTTTTTTTTTGGTAGAGTAAAACTAAAAAGTTTTAATAACCAAAAATAAGATAATGTACGGATTGAGTATTAAGTGTTGGCGGTGTTGAGGATTAAATACATCTAAATGAAATTTACAACCTCACAACCTTCAACCTCCAAAGGTCATAAAATTTATGTTTCATCCATCTTTATATACTTACCTCAATCAAGTACATTTACGTTCTTCATTTCCTTACTTACCTCAATTAAGTACTTGGTCCCATCATATGTACTCTACAACTTATACCATCCTCTCCACCCCAATCTATTTCTACCTATATATATACATTTGTAAAGTGAGTAACTTAACTTGTTTTGCAACCGAGAAAAGAAATTAGGCTTTGGGGATTTTTTTTAATAGTGTGGTTACAATATTTTAGTGCTAGTGGAAAATGGTGGGTGTTATATCGTTGATAACTGGGATTGCTGGTCCAAGTGGGTTTGGGTCAGCTTCAACTGCAAATCAAGTTACTGAAGGAATTGATGCTAGCAATCTTACCATAATTATCACAGGTCAGTGGTGCAAATTTTAATATGCATGTATACTTGTTTTTCCTGTAGAAGAATTATTATAAGCATGAATAATCACAAGTTTTGAAGAAGAATATTTTTTATATAATAGAGCAAATGTTTTTCTTCCTGTTTATCATATGCGGTATTACTTGTAAGTTTCTTCTTTATTAGAAGCACATAAAAAGTACTCTTTTGTTCTAAATATAAACGAAAATTGATCGAATAAAATTAATACATTTAGTTCAAATTTTTAACTAAATATATTAAAAAAAATTATCAATTTTTCTTTATATTTATAGATTGAAAGTAGATAATTAATCAAGAGAAAGAACAGAAAAATACAAAAACTTGGTTGACTATCAATTGCATTTATGATGTACAATTAATGTGCCCCCAACTTGTAGAGTTGTAGCCTCAAATGCAAGACAAGACAACACGAGAAGTCCGAGCATGTTTGATTGGGATTACATTACTTTTTGAGAGGGAAAGGTGCCTTTGGGTCAATTTCATCCCCCCGGTGCATCTCATGCTTCATACTCCCTCGGTCTTTTTTTTAAGATTTTTTTGCAATTATTAATGACGTTAATTATTTTTTTTCCCAAAATTACTCTTATTTATTTTACATAATTTTTTGAATAACATTTAATTCTTTTTTGTTTGGTACAAAACACTACAATTAATTGTAAGGGTAAACATGTAAAATCAATATAGTTTGTCAATCAATTTAATATTTAATATTAAAATTCACTTTCTTAATACCCATATTTTGTCAAACTAGCTATTATAAATAGGGACGGAAGGAGTATTATGCTGCGTGTCAGAAAACATTATTTAAATAAAGGATCATGTTAAACGGTGCACTTTGTATATTTGTTAAACATGTTAAAAATAGAAACAAAAGATTAATTAATAGTGATAAGATTACTTTTTACATTTTCAAAATATTGAATGCACTTTATAAAAGAAAATTTTCATAATAATTTACTTAACTAGTGCAGCCGGTGAATATTTAAATAAAGGGTCATGTTAAACGGTGCACTTGGTACACTTATTAAACATGTTAAAAGAAGAAACAAAAGATTACTTTTTACATTTTCAAAACATTGAATGCTTTTCAAAACATTGATTACTTTTTACTTTTTACTTAACTAGTGCACCGGCACCGGGTGCATTACATTTTGCTTAAATGAAACATACATAAACTCAAAAACTAAACACAACCAATATCCTATACAAACAACAGATATGGTACGAACACGTCGACACCGATAATAATTTTAAAAAAATAAAATAATTCAATATAATCATAATATAAAATGTTGTATACCAACACATGTCCGGCATCGAGACACGCTTAATCCAAAGAGTTGTGTGTTTTATTGCCAACAACTTCTTCTTATGCTTCCATGGTGAATATTTTCAACCTCCATCTAAACCCACCTCTCAGTCCATACCAACATTGCCCTGATGATGCAATCATGCACCGACCACCAACTAATGAAAACAGGATCTTCGACCCACCAAATTTCATACTCTTTGAAGGTTGGTGGCATAGTGAAACATGACAGCATGACACATTACAACGGCGACATTGGTGTGCTAGACGACGGGTTGAAAGGCAGCAGATAAATTATCAAACATATGCTTGAATTTGTGACTGCGATAATTTAATTTTGGTGAGGTATACTCTACCCCATCATAATTTGGGGATATTTACCAATCAATTAATATATAAGTAGATTTGTATGTGGTCTCCGCTACTAATTTATAACAAACTTGTGGGGATCTACTTATGTGGCTTGTTTCCCATTTGTTAATGGATAAATACCTTTAAATTAAGAAATTGTAATTTAAAAAAAAAAAAAACCATTTTATATAAAAAAATAAATAAAAACTTTGACACATTACATTACATGATCTAGAGCGTGAGATGCATCCGGCACGTGAGATTGAGCTAAAGGCATATGTGACATGGGTGAGTAGTAATAGAGAAACAAAAAATCTATCAAAATAGAAATCAAATAATTGAAAGTAATTAAGAATTTGGAAATTTGTTTAATTTGAGATTTGTTTTTAAGTTATAACACTATCACTTTATTTTAATTTTAACTTTTGTTTCTTGTTTTCAAGCCTTGCTTGATAAATAAATAATATTAAAACAAAAAAAAATAGTCGTTTTAACTTCATCTTTTTGTAAAAATCTTTGAAAATATAAGACAAGTGGAAATAATATACTAGTTTCGTAATTAAAGCAAAAACAAAAAGTAAAAATAGAATATATTTTCTCAAACTAAACAAGTGTATGTGTTTGGTTTAAGATTAGAAACTATCAAAATTTATTCTCATTCAAATGTTATGATGCCAAAACATTCAAATATAAACCACTTAAATCTCTATTTCATTTGAATCAATTTTATACATTTAGTTTGACCTTAACTCAAGCACACAACAAGAGATGTGTGATGATTGATTAATTTGATTACAATTATGTAATTCTCTCTCTGTTTGACAATTGTCAAAAAGAGCTTAAATATAAGTGCTGAAATATTGTTATGTTATAATGTAGGAGGAGCAAGTGGTATAGGTTTAGAGACAACAAGAGTGTTAGCTCTTAGAAAGGCACATGTCATAATTGGTGCAAGAAACATGGAATCTGCAGAGAAAGCTAAGCAACAAATAACACATGAGAACAAATCTGCAAGAGTTGACATAATGAAACTTGACCTATGCTCAACTAAATCTGTTAGATCATTTGTGGACAACTTCATTGCTCTTGATCTTCCTCTCAACATCTTAATGTTTGTTCATTCATATACTAATTCTTTTATTTAATTTATTTTAAACCATGAATTTATCTCTCTAATATAGTAGTACAAAATAAAAAATAATCATAACTATTGATAGTACTCCCTCCGGACTTTTTTTTAAGCAAAAATTCTCTTTTGCACACTTATTAAGGAATTGGTTTTTTATTCTAGTTTTATGTGTAATTTTCAGTGCAATTCTTAAAATGCCCTTTTGTCTATTATGAAATCTACTCCTACTTAGATGTAATCATCATTAGTACTACTCCAACATAGATTACTTGTAGAAATGAATAAATGCATGTGTAGGGGTATTGTTGGAAAACAAATATTAATTAGAGTTGAATTTAATGACTTTTGCTTATATTTAGGGCCAAAAAATTTTGTTGACTTTTGCTTATAAATAAGGCCGGAGGGAGTAAAATGAGATTAATTTGATATGCACCAACTCTGTAAAATTTATTTACACATGCATCCAATCAAATTACATTATAATGCTATTTTTACAGATTAGTTTTTAATATATCCCAGCACATATCTACAAGGCATAATTTGATTGGATTCATGTGTAATTTGGACACATCCTTGATGGGTAAATAGGCCAATACCCCCCTGCAAAGTTGGTGTATTTTGCGATACCCCCCTGTAAAAATATTTCTTGTAAATACCCCCCTACTTTCTCAAGATTCCCTATTTTACCCCCCTGAGTGCACACCGTGGCAGTGAATCTCCACGTGGCGTGTCCACATAGATTTTTTTGCCACGTGTCATGTCCACGTAGGATTTTTTGACACGTCATCCCCTAAAAAAAAAAAATTTTTTTTAAAAAACAAAAATAACATTTATTTTTTTGTTATTTTTTATTTAATTCGTTATTATTTTTTTAATAATTATTTTTAATAACATTAATGTTTTGTTTTATTTAAAAAAATTATTTTTTATTTAAAAAAAAAAGATTTATTTTTTTTTTTAAAAAAAATAAATTATTTTTTGTTTTATTTTTTATTTAATTTAAAAAAATTATTTTAAAAAACCGTTCCTTTTTGTTTGTTGTTTTAGAAAAACAAATTTGTTTCAAATTATTTGTTGTTTTGATAATTTGAGGTTATATATTGTCTATTATACCCTTCTTCCGAATTTTTTTTATTGACTAAATTTTATATAATTTTTTTATTGTATCTTTTTTTTTACCAAACTTCTTCATATAATCTTTTTATTGTATTTTTTTTTGACTAAACTTCTTCATATAATCTTTTTTTGGTGGTTTTAATTTTTTGAAAGAGATAGTGTGTGCAAAAAAATAGAAATATTTTGGTGGATTAAAATTAGAGTATAATATATTCCAAAAAAAGGGAATAATAGGAAAATAAAGTACAAAAATACACTTTCTTAATTTGGCCTATTTTTTCTCAAACAACAAACAAAAAGGAACGGAGGGAGTATTATTTAATTTTTTTTTTAAAAAAATTGTTTTTTTTTAAAAAAAAATATATTTTTTATTTAATTCGTTATTTTTATTTTAATAATTATTTTTAATAACATTAATTTTTTGTTTTATTTTTTATTTAATTTGTTTTTTTTCTTAATTATTAATTTATTTAATAATTAATTTTTTAATAACATTAATTATTTTTTCTTAATTTTTGGTTTTTTTTAATCATTTTTTTTTAAAAAAATAATATTTTTTTTAAGGGATGACGTGTCAAAAAATCCTACGTGGACATGACACGTGGCAAAAAAATCTATGTGGACACGCCATGTGGAGATTCCTTGCCACGGTGTGCACTCGAGGGGGTAAAATAGGGAATCTTGAGAAAGTAGGGGGGTATTTACAAGAAATATTTTTACAGGGGGGTATCGCAAAAAACACAAACTTTGCAGGGGGGTATTGGCCTATTTACCCTTTAGAGTATATCACCCATTTTAGTCATTAAACTATTTCTCTTATATTTAAATTATTCTATAAAGCATATAAAAATAGTTAGTAGTTTCTAAAGTATATAAAAATTTGTCATGTTACTTCCTAACATCTTAATAGGAGAGACTGAATTGACATATTTTAGGGACTAAATTTTAAAAATTGATAGTTTAAGTCTTTAAGAATTAAATTTATGGTTTATTTCATACTCTAAAGAGTTGCTTATTTAGAGAATCAAGATACTTTAACCACCATTACTTTCATTTATCTACAAAATTTAGGTTGAATATATTTGAGTTAGACATTACAAATTTGATTTAAATCATTGACTTTAAATGTCAGAAACAATGCTGGAATAATGTTCTGCCCCTTCAAGCTATCAGATGAGGGGATTGAGATGCAATTTGCAACAAACCATCTTGGTAATTTCTCATTAATCATGCATATAATTATTGTGTTAGACCAATTGTTACCTTTATCTAATCCCTTTTACATTCTTTAGGCCATTTTCTCTTGACAAATCTTCTTCTTGACAAAATGAAACAAACTGCAAAAACAACTGGAATAGAGGGAAGGATCATAAATCTATCATCAATTGCTCATAGATACACTTACTGCAGAAAGGGGATTAGATTTGATAAGATCAATGATAAAAAAGGGTACTTTTCCTTTAACTTCAGTGAATAATTTCTTGCTTCATAACATTGATTTATTTTTTAAAAATTGCTATAACTTTAATTTCAGTTATTCTAAGAAGAAGGCCTATGGACAGTCCAAGTTAGCCAACATATTACATGCAAATGAACTCTCTCGTCGCCTTCAGGTAGGCGATCGTATATATTTTTTTATAGACAAATGTTAGTATATTATTTCTTCACGAGAGTTTAAACTCGATTATTTAATTAACTCTTTTAACTCTTAGTCCTAATCAATTGAAGTAATTAAATTAATTACAATCTAGACTATAGTGGACTAGTAAGAGAGTATGTATTAATTTGGTGTCTCACATTTGTCAACAGGAAGAAGGTGTGAACATTACAGCTAATTCTGTCCACCCAGGAGTGATCATGACTCCTCTTATGAGATACTCTTCTTACCTTATGCGTATGTTAAAAAATTCATTAACCTCAATGTTTTCATTTTCGCTAAATTGCAGTTATGCCCTCTAATTTTTATAAATTTACGATTTTGACCTTAACTTTCAAAATAACACTTTTGACATCTAACTCTAGTTTTTTTGCGAAAAGGTTGACCCATCACTGATTTTGATCAAGTCAATGCACGCGTGGACAAACGTGGCATGTGAGTCACTGTCTACGCGTGCGTTGACTTGATCAAAGTCAATGGGGGCTAACCTTTTGCAAAAAGGGCTAAAGTTAGGGGCCAAAAATGCTATTATTAAAAGGGCTAAAAAATCGCAAGTTTGTGAAAGTTAGAGGATCAAAAGTGCAATTTAACCTTTTATTTTTTAATCTAGCTTTCAATTTATATTGGATCAGATTGATTGATATGCTTCATTATTTATGCAGATTTCTTGAAGGTCTTCAGCTTTTACATTTGGAAGAACGTTCCACAGGGAGCAGCCACTACATGCTATGTTGCACTTCACCCAAATGTGAAAGGTGTAACTGGAAAGTACTTTGTGGATTGCAATGAATTCAAGCCAAGTGCATTTGCTAGAAATAAACAGTTAGCAAAGAAACTTTGGGATTTTAGCAACAAATTGATCAATTCAATTTCAAAAGCTTGATTGAGCACACTTTGGCTTTGTTTGGTTCACCATTTTATCATATATTATATGTAACATTATGTAATGTACTAATTATGCTGCCCTTTTATTTAAGGTTAAAATTTCTTGTTCTATGAGAATGTTTCTAAACAAGTATTGTTGTGATGTGATCATTGTCATTGCTATCATATTTATTTTACTTGTTAGTATATTAATTTTGAAGGTTTGGTGGATTTAGAAATTTGTGAGTATTAGTCAAAGTCTTAAGATACATATTCAAATGAGAATGACCAATATAGTTCAAAGAGTAAAGAACAAATAAATGAGCAATTTCAGCAATAAGAACTTTGAAATCAAGTTTACAATATTATAATAATATTTCATTCTTTGGATTTACAAAGGCCAATGACACCAATGTTGATATACTCAATGAGTTTAGCACAAATTGGATTTGTAGGCTCACTAAGACCACGACATATGCAGTATAGACACTTCAGATCAAAGACATGTTTCCTGACTTGATAAGTGTCCGTGTCAGATACACATAGACGTGACTCTGACAAATATAATTACATTCAATCATTTTACTGCTTTAGCGTGTGAAATGTATATCCAAAGTCAACTTGCATCTCGAAGAATAGTCAACGTGCATCTCAAAGAGTTGTTAGATCATGTTTCCACAAACAATCCCACGGCTCTCACAAGGCAAGTAGAAGCAGCTACAATCAAAGCAGCAAAGACTGGTGGAACAATGAAATCAATCTTAGACTTAACAAACAAATGAGAAGGAAAGCAGAGAATCTCTCCAGGAACATCTAATGGCATTCTAATGAATCCATCATTTCTACACTTTTGGGAGAACAAAGAGGCTGGAGATATAGCGGAAACAAACGTAACCTGCGGCGAGATTGACGCAACGGCCACCGTCAATGTTAATAGCATTATCCAAGTGGTTGCATAGGTAAGTATTGGCCATGGTGTTGAGAAGTGTAAACGGAAGAAGTTAGAGAACCATAAAGACATTGTTATGAGATGAATAAAATTGTTAGTTTTTGTTGGTGTTTTTTGGGTTGGTATTTATGTTTATAGAATTGGTATGAAATAGGTGCGAAACAACCTAATCTAACTACTTTTGAGTTATGAGGATGTTGGTGATTTTGGTGTGGAAAAATGAGGTACAAAGAACCAATGAGTGTTGAAGTGGAGCACGACTTGAGAGTCATATGATGGCTTAGTTGACCAAGTTTTGTGGTGTGGAATTTTAGGCGTAATTTATGGTGGGTTTGGTTTAGTTGATGTTAGTTAATTAGACTTAAGACCATAAAAAAAAGCTACTCCACAACATTAATTAAAAAATATAAGTTCAATTTGGCAAAAAATATCATTATGTAATTAGTTTACAGGGGATGAATTAATAGTGAATAAATTATAATTAAATTAACTTATACAGTAGTTTATAGCAAATAAACTATGTGATTGCATTTACATGGTTTTGTAAAATTGGATAAAAAAAAGTTTTTATTTTTTAGGTTATAAGTTAGTAAAAATAAATTATAAATTCGTGAGAAAAAGTATTATTAAACGGGTTTTTTTTCCATATAAGCGTATAATTTATAAGTCACTCAAAATTTGACATTGTAAAATAAAGTCTTAGTATCTCTTAGGTGTAAATGTGTTAAATGCTATCGATAGAATGCTTTTTTTTTAACTTTTAGTTTTAAATGCAGTTTTGTCTCCCAAAGTTTCACAATTGCTTGATTTTGGCTCCCAAGTTTCATAATTGCTCGATTTTAGCCCCCCAAATTTATTCCCTTTTGCATTTCCTAGCCCTCCGTTGAAATTTTTGATTAAAAATTGGGTATATGACATTTTAAAATTAAATAAATATTTAAAATTAACTAAAAATAAATAAAAGTGTTTTTAAATTTTTAAAAAAATTCAAATTGTTTTTTTAAAAATAACTTATAAAATATTTTTCTTATTACATGTAGATTATAAAATAATTTTGTTATAAAAAAATTAAAAAATTATGAACTATTTTTCTTATTGCATTTAAGCCTAACTTTTATTTACATTTAAAAATTGGATATCCTTCATCCCGTGAGCTTAACTCAATTGATAAGGACATTGCATTATATAGATTGGAGTTCGAACCCCAATCATCTCATTTATTCATTGAGAATGGAGTTCATAACTTTAAATTTAATTGGAAGAGACTAAAACGGTTGTTTTATCACAATTTTGACACCTCATTCAACTAAAGAAAATATGACCATAAAATAAAGACATAGATCAAATTGGATGTGTTCTTTTCAGAAAAAGAAGGCAGAGTATATATGAAATCTATCAATTATGGTTGGAGTTATAGCAACATTGATGAAATTCACTCACTAGTGGAGGGTGATGATGATGTTTTCCCCACCTTGAGAGTCAACCATAGAAAACTACATAATGACAAACATAGGAAAACCAACATGATTGTTATAAATGTCTGGAATGAGATGTATGGGGATAAAAAGAACACAATAGCAATTGTAGTACTCTGCCATATTTTCAATTGTGCAAAAGTCCCTTCCTACACCACAAACACAGCAACAAAATTTGCATAAGATCATTGTTGAGTTTGTCTTAGTTGTGTCCTAAATTTTTTTTCCTTAAATAATCGTGTTACATTAAATTATTTGACTGATTGTTTAAAATTTATTTCCTTGCAAAATATCTTGACATTTAACTTTAGGGTAAAATAGTGTTTACCTAATTTCGGTTTATACTAATTTCGATCAACGTTGAATTTTTTTTCTTTATGAGACAAATGTGAAACCAAAAATATCTTTAAGGGACTAACGAACTAATTAAGTCTTTTTTTTTCGATTACCTTTGTAATGTCAAGATTCTGTCATTTTAGCCCCCTCGTTAAATATGCTAGCTTAAGATTTCGCATAAATGATGACGTGGCCTATTTAGTGAGGGGGTAAACCAAAATTCACCAACACTACAAAGAAAAAAATGACGAATTTTTTTTTCTTAATCAAAAAGAGAATTGAACCCATGACCTTTGACACTATAAAGGAATAAACCGAAATTCGTTAATATTGCATAGAATAAATACTATTTAACCCTTAAATGTTCTTAATTGACACCATGCATTTTTCTTTAGTCTAAATAACACATCTAAAATAATATGTATACCGTGTCATGATTAAATAGCATTGCTAGCAAAACATTGAGTTGTGTTGCTAAAACTCCATCACCAATGCCCATTAAAGCAGCCAAAAAGAGTATATAGGATGTAGCAAGAAATCTACTATGTATGCTGCATTATTAGTAGAAATGGAAAAGAAAACTATAGGTGATGAAATCTATACTCTTGACAAAAAGGGAACATAAACTACTACTGTAGAATGCAATTAGACACTCCACCTCATCATAATCTATATTCTTTGTGTTGGTTTTTTTTTTTTTTTGTCTTTTCCAAAATGTGTTGACATGTGTATGTTTGGGTGGGTAAATATTATTGGTTAATTTATTTAAGTGGTATAATTTTGACAATGGTTAGTGCCACTTACCCCTTCTTAGAATTTGGTGATTATTTTTAATTTTTTAATTTTTGGGTTAATAGGCTTTTACCTCCTATAAAGTAGGCGAGTTTTGCGTTACCCCCTGTTTTTTTGAGATTACCCCTGCAATGTGTTTTTATTTTTTTTCGCAGTGTATTTTACCCCCCTATGGTACAAGGAGTAAAAAAAAAACAACATTAGAGAGAAGGTAAAATGAACTGCGAAAAAAATAAAAACACATTGCAGGGGGTAATCTAAAAAAATAGTTCACAGGGGTAACGCAAAACTCGCCTACTTTGCAGGGGGTAAAAGTCTATTAACCCTTAATTTTTTTATGTTTTGTTCATTTTAGCAGTTTCCCTCTTTTGTCTTTATCCCAACAAATTCATTGCATCTACCCATGCAGCTTTGCATTTTAATAATGAGGTTAGTATAGGGTGGTGTTTACCTAAATCTGTGGTGTGAATAACATTATGTATAAATTTACATTTTATATTAAATTTAATAAAACAATTTCTTTCTATAAGTCTGTTTGCATTTTACTAATGAGGTTAGTATAGGGTGGTGTTTACCTAAATATGTGGTGTGAATAGCATTATGTATAAATTTACATTTTTTATTAAATTTAATAAAACAATTTCTTTCTATAAGTCTGTTTTACTACATTTGTTTAATTTATAAAATAAAAAAATATCTCATAAAGAAAAAAAAATCCGTGCGAAAGCACGGGTAAAAAAACTAGTGAAATAACATAAGGAAAATGAATTATATATATGCATCAACTTTAGCAAAACATTACAAAAGGAAATGCTACTAACCTGAAATCTAGCAAAAGTAAGACTAGTACAATTGCCTGAGCAAAAGCGCCAAAGAAAACTATTGATGTTATAGATTTGAGACCAGAGGTGAGACGACCAGCAGCAAAAGAACACTGTCATGTTATAAAAAAGTTATGAAAATAAATAAATTAATAAATAAGGCTTTTGTTGGTCCTTAAAGATATTTTTTGTTTCACATTGGTCATATAAAGAAAAAAAGTTATGATTTGCTCCTTAAAAATATCTCTGTTTGCCACATTGGTCCATTTTGTTAACTTTTTGCAAAAAACGTTAACACCAGAAATTCAACAAACCCATACTTACTATTCCATCAAAAGCCCCATATGATGCCATTGCAATACCAACACCAGAAACTCCGATCGCAGGAGTTACAACATGCTTGGTAAATTCCGCCCTGTGAAAATAATTAAATGTAACCATATCTACCAGTATCGTATCAGAATTTGACATGTGTTGGTGTTAAACACCAAACACACATTCAACCTGAAGTGTCAGTGTTATACAGCCGAATAGTACATAATAAGAAAATTACCATACAAATGCTTCTTGTAGACCTGAATATGCAATAAGAGGTATGATCAACAACATCTTTGTATCAGTTAATGAACTCATGAGTGATATACTTAGAGACTTGAAAGATGATGATTCACCTGCATCATCATCAGTACCTAATTTTTTGTTTTCTTTTGTACTATTGCTACTCCTTTTACTTAGGAAGCACATTAGTATTGCACCAAATGTCACAAAAGAAAGGAATACAATAAACAATATAGTTGTACTTCCCTCCTGTATGATATGAAAAAACAATAATTCTTAATTTGCTAACAAGAAAGGATTAATCAAACAAATTAGTTTAAGAATATACATTTATAAAATGTGAAGATTAACCACCACATACTTTGACATTGCTTAGTAGAGCAAATGCAATAAGATTTCCAATAAGCTGCAAAATAGTTATTAGAAAAAGAGAATGAAATTTTGACTTATAAAATAAAGGGTTAAATAAATTTTGGCCCCATAAATATTTTAAGTTTCATTTTTAGTTTTTGTTTTCAAGTCAACTCACGTGTAATCTCACTCCTAAAATAAAGAGTTTTTTTGTTCATGTTTATAAAATTATAAGAATCTCTCGCCTAAAAATTTAGAACTTTCTAATAATTTATATTTAAGCACCAAAGAAATTACAAAATCATATTTAATTCATCTCTTATTTAAAAATTTAAACATTTGCAAGAAATATTTCTATAATGTACTGAACATGACCCAGAAAAAATTCTAAATTTTGAATGATATATATCCGTTGACCTAAATGTATGGACCAAAAGTCATAACGGAAAATATTCGAGGGACCGAAATTTACTAAAAAAAATTATAAAGACTAAAAATAAATAGTTTCCATATCAATAAAATAAAAAACAATTGATTACCTGATTGAGTGCATACACACCAAAAAATACTCCATTGAAGTTGCCAATTATTGTACCTTCATGGAAATTGCTATCTGTTGCATGACTGCGAGCTGTGGTAATTAGATATGTTCCCTGACAGATGAAACTAAAATCAGTAAAAATGTGTGAAACTAATGAAAATTTGAAGGAACTATATATATATGGAACAATAGTAACATGTTTGTTACATGTATATATGTACCTGTCCAACCCATATTATAGAAGCACAAAATCCTAGATACAAAGAGGCAGGAACTAGTGTATACCTGCAGGAACATCACTCAATGGTAATGGATGTGCATAATATAATAAGTTAGTATTATTCAAAACTACTATAACTCAAATACTAATTGAAAACATGCATGAAAACATATTCAACGAGGGAACAAAATTCAAAAAATAATATTGTAGGGGCCAAATCCCAAATTGGATAAGAAGATGTAAAGGCTAAAACCAACTTTGAATAAAATAAAATAAAATAAATTGTTTTTCAAGACTAAAAAAGGGAATAAACATTAAAAAAAATGAATTTTTAGCCACTAAGTAACTTGATGATAAAAAAGAAAAAGAAAAAGGGAATGAACATTTGTTCCAAAAAAAAGAAGGGAATCAACATAGTATGTGTTTGGTTTGGTGGCAAATATAATTGATTTTGATAGAATTGAGTTTGACAGAATTGATTTTGGTTAAAAGTGAGTTGAGCAGGATTGATTTATGTTTGAATACATTAATGTAAAAGTGATTCTCAATATTTGACGTTGTTTGGATAAATTGAATCAAAATTACTTTTTGATGCATAATTACCAAATTGGGTTTTAATGTGTTTTTTCATAAAACATAAAACAATTACTTAGTTAAATATTTTAATAATTCTTATTAATTTTTTTTTTATAGAGAATTCTTATTAAATTTTGTTTTGTTTATGTTAGGATTTTTTAATTTTTTTTAATAATCAATAAATTACAACGAATACCAAAAGATTTTTTTTTAACAAGCTTCCCAATAATTATCCAAAAGATATTTTTGGAAATAAATTGTATTATTGTTTTACTTTTTCCTGATATTGCAAAGACACAAAAAATATACAATGGGCATTTGGACTTTGGAGCCCATTACTCTTTTCTTTTTTGACCCGCAAAATGAGAGCCCATCTATCTTTGGTCATCCCTAACCTTGGAATGCTACTGTAGCGCACACCCAAATTTGCAGCAAGGAGAAGCAGATCTGAGAATTGCAAAGCAGATCTGCAGCATGGAGAAAATTGGTTTGCAATTGTAGGAACATAGAAGCCACGGGTAATTAGGGAAATATTTTCTGTCATAAAAAGTGAAATCCAAGAATTACGTTGAGTTGACGCAGAAGCTTCAATTTGTATCTTCAGGAAAACGCACGTTTGAATAGAAAATCACGTCATAGAGATTCACGTTTGCTTTTAGCCAAACAACCCAAAAATTGACGGAATCGCGTTTGGAGTCGGGTAACGCGCGTTTGGTGTTGTCCAACGCCAAACCAAACAGAGGCATAGTCTGCAAGACTTATTTTAACTGTCAATATTGTTAGGTTGAATATGTTCACTCAGATCTAAACATAAAATCTCATAGTTGTGTGTGAGTTTCGTGTGATGTTTGTTGCTTCGTCGATAGACAAATAAAGAAGTGAATGAACATAAAAATAAGGAAAATTCTATGGTACATTAGATAGGAAAATTCTATGGTACATTAGATAATTTCTGATGTACCAGTACATAATGCCATTAAGTTAATCGGAAATGAATATTTTTTAAAAGAAATCATGTTTCCTATCATTAAAAACATTATAATAATCAAATATTATTTATCAAAACTATCAAAAATATATAATTTGATATTTTTAAATTTTTATTTCTCAAAATAGTCAATATTGAATTTTTTTTAATAAAAAAATATTAAAAAATGAGTGTAATGCTTATAAATATTGAAATTGTGTTTTTTCTTGTGATATCATTATCTCTAAAATACAAGAATTGGCTAATAGTTTTTTGATACATAAAAACAATTACTAATTTATCAATTTAAAGATGTAATACACCGATACATTTGAATTATTTGAATGTACCGTAAAAACTGCCGAAAAATAAAAATAAAGACACTCACACACTAACCAATTGGGCATCAAATTTGCAGCAACATAGAACCAATAACCACTTGTGCCAATCATCAAAGAATTTTTTGTTCCGAGAAGTCGCACCACCAAAGAAGCAAACAAAGAGAAAAGTGTGAAAGACAAATACAATATCCCTAGTGAAGTTGTACCTAAGTTATGCTCCTGAAAAATGAATAACTCATCAAATTTACTAATAATATGGTACAGTTACTTAAGCTAGTGAATGAGACTAACATTGTTGAGAGTGCTTTCTAAATTTTGAGTGGCTCCAAAAGCTAGAAAGATTAATAGAAATGCTAAGCTTAAAATATGAACATCTCTAGTGTGATTTTCGGTTGGTTGAAGTTGAAGCTGCGATTCTTTGACGACAATAGGCGTCTCTTGATTGTCGAGAATAATTAAAGGTTCAGATTTTTCCATTTGTTATTTATTTATCTATCTATCTACAAACTTAATAATTAATGAAACACAGAATAATGTTACACGGTTACTCTCTCCGGTATTTGAACAGAATTAATGAAATTATTTGTTGTTATAAAATTGAATTGTTATTCTGATTTCTGAATATACACTTAACATTAAATGTTTTATACAAACCAGATGAGTTTTAGAGAATATAATATCTCACATATCATGTTGTCTTGTTCATTGGGCAAACTTTAGGGTAAAGAATGTGTTGCCTCTTGAGTTTGCTATTTAGCTATACACATTTCGGATATTATTATAAGTAAAAGTTATTTTAAAGAGAAGCATCTTATAGCATTTTATTTACAATAATATACGTTGAATATATGTTGAAATTTTAATCATTGACTGATACGTTCAAATGACGGACTTGGTCTCTATAGCGGAGCTCCAACGAGTAATATTGTTGTTTGCAGCACCGGCCACCTTCATTTATAATCTAACTTAATATTTAATACAAAATATATATTTTCTAAAAATATGTTAGTGTCTTTTATTAATTTATGGATATATTAGGTTGATTTATTTCTATTATCCACAATATGGATTGATTTTCTTCTATCCATTTTAAAGATAGAAATTAAGAGAAATATAAAGACGGCTAGGGTTCTAATAATATCATAATAAGAAAACAAAACAAAAAATGAATTATTTTCGATCTCTGTGAACATAGCTCAGTTGATAGAAACATTGTATGGACAAAGACAACAATTCGACCTCTAGACTACTTGATAAAAAAAAATTACATTTTACTCTCAAATAGTAATACAATTTGGAGTTTACCAAATTACCGCTTTATTGATTAATTGGCTGACCTTTCATGAGAACATATGGGCACTTTTGGTTTTCACCGCCAGTTGAATCTGGTTCGGGGGTCAGTTCTGGCATCAAGTTGTTAGGGAATCGGATTTCTCGCAGTAACATTGATATGGGTCATCAAATTTTTAATCAATGGCTGAGTTTTTTTTTAGTATACAACAGATATTTAAATCTGAATGTCTAATCTGCGATCAACAATATTGATCGTAAATTTACAGTATCAAACTGTGTGGTTATGCGAATGGGTGAATTTGTATCCGGCTCTTACTTAACTGATGGAATCTATAATTTTGAGCAGTTGAGTTTATATATTTTTATTTTCAAAAAAAAAAAATTCTGTTGCAGACATTTCAGTAATGCTCAAGGAAATTACTAAAGCAGGGTTTCTATTGTAGACATCTTAGTCTTATTTAAGGATTTACCCAAATATATATTTCAAAAAATTATACATTATCAAACACTTTACATTATAAGTTTCTTGTTTAAATAAAAAAAATAGAATTCAGATAATCCTCTTAATATTTTGTTCTCTTAACAACATAAATGCAAGTAAAAAGTAAAAACACTAAATAAACAGCAAACGTTAATTACTACATTAATAAAAGTAACTACAAATATAAGTATTGCTGCTAGCAGTGCAGCACTGTAACTTGCCAATATATGATGATTACTAATACTTACTTTACATTATAGGTTCATATAATACAACATTTAAACAAAACTTTTCATCAATACACTACAAAATCTCACTCACGTACGTACTGCAACTGTTAAATATCTTACTGGTTGAACTCAAATCTGAGACTCTTCGATGTAATTTACAATGTACATGGCGTTAATCCAAGCAATTGAATTTTTATGGATGCTTCAAACCATCTTCTGGATTGCAATCTCTTTGGCAGAAGTTGCTAATCGGCAGAATACTTTGAGATTATGCCCTAATTTCCCCTGAGAAAACAAGCAAACATAATGTAAGATAATGAAAATACATTCCTTTAACTGAGATCTCAGGAGTATTAAAACACATTCCTAAACCCCCCAACATATATTAGCAAAGCAAAGAACTTGTCTTCTGAAGTCGAGGTTAATAGAAAATAAATAAATCACAGACTCATTTGTTTGATGAATCTGATCAAACAATATCAGTATTGTCATCTTTGTAGGTCAAACTATATAATAATACTAACATTTTTCATTTAAGGAAAACTTTGTTTCTACATTATCTACATGTAAATCTTGCAGACAAGGGCATATTAATGACAAGAATTTGAAGAACAAATATAAATCTATTAGAATGTTAAGTAGGATTACTCAATAGTTACTGAGGCCCATACCTCACTCAGCAACTCAAGTCGTTCAAGGGTTGGAACTAACTGTCCACATAATAAAGCAAAGTCCTGTTGTGGATCATATGTTGCACCATATGTAATTGTTTTCGTGGCCATGGTAGATTCAAATGCACCCGAGCTGCCAAAAGATGCAAAAATTAGCCTAAAAAGAGAACAAGGGATACTTTCTACAACAAAATCTAATTGTTTACATTACAATATAGGACTCGGTATCTATTTTTTCTTCATTTAGATTGGCCATAAAAGAACGCAAGATTGTATATGGATTTTATAGCTTCATTTACAACATTCTTATCTCCTGAAATTTAATGCCTTACCAATCCTGAAGGTGGATGAGGAAGATATTTAACACATGTTCAGAGAGTGGGAGCAATAAAACAATTAGCTGATCTGTACAAGAAACCACTCGACACATCTCTACCATTGCTATGTATCTCCTGTAAAACATGTTTAAAAAATCAGAGTGAATTTTACGGAAACGGAAGATGTGAGGAATTCATGGAACACCGTAATACGATTAATAGCAAATATACAAAGCAGATGGTCATTGTCTCTAAAATTGAAGCCCTTTAAACAAATAAAATGACCATTAAGTTATAATCCGCTTAGATCATTGAGATAGATGAACTAACAACTGGATTTTAGCATCCAATTCATACTAAAATTCAGCAATTAATTTTCCATGAAGTGGGAACTGAGAACTTCACAAAATTGCAAGGAGTGTAATTGCTGCAGGTTTTTGTTGAGAATGTAGAATCTGAAGACTACATAGTAGCTAGACCCCGTTAATTGAAACAGAAATTTATGTCAAGAGCCCTTTGGGCATAAAGTCTAGATAATGCTCTGACCCATCAAGTTATTTAGAAAATGACGGCAAAATCAATTTCTAACCCCTTGGGCTTCAATGCTCAGCTACTATATAGTCTTCCACCTCAGATGGTTTTATATTTAACAATTTATATGTAACTGCCAGATGAACCAATTAACTCGGGAGAATGATCACGTAGAGAACTGTAGCGTATATAAAAACTCAACTATTATGAAAATAGAGCTATATTTAATAACATTTATATTAAAAGAACATATTAAAATTATAGGACTGACAAAAAAAAAAGCTTCAGCAATCTACATATCAAGGTTAAAAGTTAAGAGTTATGTTCAGGAGAATAACCACACAATAATCAACTATTCAAATGCAAACCAAGTTTTTTTTTTTTTTTTTTTTGACGGAAAATGCAAACCAAGTTAGCTGTAGTAATACAGCAGTTTTTTTATTTTATTTAGACCAACATAATAATGTTTCCTTCCAATTTGACTTGAACACAGACAACATCTAGGAGTTCAAATTAATGTAAACAAAAGCATCAACAACTATTCACATTGCAAATTTGAATTTTAGAATGCTTATATTTCTTGGAATCATTATCATACAACACTAATTTCAATTTCAGCTACCGAGATGTTTATTTTTGGATTACTAGAAAAGCACAGTTTTATGACCAAACCTTTTTTGTATGTTATCAGAAGATGAAACAGATTCTTGACGGACACACATACTGATGATTTCATCCACCTCCTGCCTTGACAGTTCATTAATGTCTCGAATCTGCAAAAAAGCATGTGTTATGTTTACTTATAAATCAATATTAATATTAAATATCTGACAATGTAAATCAAAGTGCAACAAAGATACAGACAAAATAGTTTTCAATTTTCACCTTGTTTAGTAATAAGGATTTCTCCTCAGCTGCCCTTTCAAGTGCATTTGTAGCTGAAGTGAGTAGAGAATTAAGCAAGCTCAATGTAGGTTGTTGAAATCCAACAGAAGTAGGGTAATTGGAGGAGGCATCGGAAGACTGAGACATCATATTACAAGAAAAATATTAGTTTAAAAAAATAAAGTTAGACAAGATGAAGAGGGAAAAGAGATCAAAATCACTATTAAACCACCTTCTTTATATGAAAAACATACCTGTAATCTCAAGGATTTCTTTGTGACAAGAAAATATAAGTAAGAGCTCAGACTGAAGCACAACTTAAATATCTGTAGTTCTGAACTTCTCTGATTCTGAACACCAGAAGATTAGGATTATTATTATGTATACATAATGCCAGAACATCACTTTTAATAAATGTGAATTCCGAAAACTGCAAACTCACCTCAGGGGACACTCTTGATCGAGGAAAACCAAGAACCTTCGAGTTTGAGTCACGAGAGAAAAGAACGTGCATCAAACCAAAAAGCCCTTGAACAAAACCATGCTCATCACTCTCTTCATATGGCCAAACCTATCACATAAAAATCAAAATGAGCAAGCAACAAACAAAAAAGACCCAAGTGTAATCAGAAGCCTTTATGGATTGGAAGTAGCAATACAACACCATGGTACACAGATTCAAAAATAATGTTGAAGCTCGTGAAATGAAAATTCCCAAAGCATTTTTTGCAGAAAATCTCATTAATTAGGATCTTTGCCATTCCACTGCAGCTCATGAAATGTAAATTTCCAAAGTGTATTTTTTTTGTGGGAAATCGCATAGTTAAGACTTTACCATCCCAATGCCTCCAAAGTCCAAAGAGTGTCCACACAAGCTTAGGTCTTTTGGACAATCTATGTTCCGGTCCTTAAGTCAGTGTGTGTATGCAGGATATTGACCCACAGTCCCGCACATGTTCAACACTGATAAACCACTTATTGGGTTATTTCGAAAGCACTTGACAGCATATCAGTTACTGAAAAATAAAATATCATCTCTCCGCATCTAGACGTACAGATTGGTTGTCAAAATCGGGATCCCACTAAAGATCGCTGGGGTATAGAAAAAGCGTAAATCGTAGGATCGTAATAAAGATCGTAAGATCCCACAAATTCATAAACTATTAGGATCGTACCAAAGATTGTAAAAAATATTAAGATAGAAATATAACACTAGGTTCATAAAAACTTCATTAATTTAACCATTAAGTCACAAACATAACAACTTAGACTCTTAAACATAATTCTTAAACATAAAAACCAGCATAACAGTAACTAGAACAAAGACATAGACTCTTAAAATTAATAACTTAGACTCTTAAACATGAAAACTTAATAACTTAGACTTAGACACTTAAACTTAAAAACTTAATAACTTACTCTTAAACTTAAACTTAAAAACTTAAAAACAAATAACTCCTAATTAATCAAATCCTTCAGCACATTCTCATCAAATCCCATATCTTCCATACAATCCTCATTTCCTTCAATTTGACTTACAAATCCTGACTTGCAAAGACTTACAAATCTCAAACATTTGCACTTTCACATCATCTGGGACTGATCTACAAGGACTAACATTGCACTGTGTATGCCCCAAATGAAGTTTCAGGCTGTAAACACCTCCAATAACCACTTTCCCACAGTAGTTGCATTTTATTTGTCTTGTTCCTCCATCAACAGAAACTCCATGTTTCCATGCTATATCATTTCTGTTTCCCTTCAAATTTTTCGGAACTGGTGGTGCAGATGAGGAACCACCAACAGGAATGGATGAAGACATGATTGGAAATTGAAAGTGTGAGAATAAATGAAGAGAATTTCTGAACTGGTTTGGAGTTGGTTTGTGAACAGTAGAAGTGATGAGAATATGTCATAGTGATGAAGAGAATTTATAGAAAAGATGACTTAAGGGAAAACAATCGTATGATTATGAATCATTTAATTGAATTAGGTTTCAGTTGAGAGAATTAGGGAGATAGAGTGCAAGGCTCAATGCATAGCAATTAAAACAAACCTATTCCCAAGTTGAGCGTGCGTTTTTTACTGATAAAGCCAAACAAACCGCCTAAATCTGATAAAAACGCTTCGTTTCCGGGTCGGGGCGGTGATTCTAAATTCGGGCCAACCCGGGTCAACCGGGTCGGGACGGTTGCTAAACGGGTCGGGACCTTGACAGAAAACAATCGACTCGGCGCGTGGAAGATCGCTGCGACCACGCTTTCACGATCTTCCTCGTCGATCTCTGCGTGGAAGATCGAAGTCTAGATGTCGGTAGCTCGGAAAGGGCTGACCAGAAAGGCATGTAAAGCGTCGTACTCCCTCCGTCCCAAAATATAGGCAAAAATGAGTCAAAGAAACTTGATGTATTTGGTTAAAGATTTGGACCAAATACATTCACTTTTGTTGACCAACTTTTGCTTATATTTTGGGACGGAGGGCGTATATGCCAAGAGGTCAACTCTCAAGGACTCAAATATATTGAGGTACCAAGTCCCACATTGACTAATATACGATAAATGGAAGTGTTTAAGTGGTTCAGTTCTTCCCCTTAGTTAGCTTGTTTTTAAAAACAAAGAAATGACTGAACTAAACAATACCTTGCTCAGAATACCAACAACAAGATTTATCTGCTCCATTCTTAACTCATCCGCTTCAGCAATTTCTAAACGGAGAACTTGATCAAAGAGTGATTGATGACCTTTGACAAAATCAACCACTTCACGAACAATTTTGTTTTTCACCTGTATTTTTTTAAAACAGAAACAAGTACACGATATTCATCAATGTTCACACAATAGCATGAGGTCGATTCAAGACTGAAACAAACTGTTAGAACAACAACAACCCAAACCAAGTAGACTACAAGCCAACAAACATGTAATTATTAGCTGGAAGTAATTCTATTCCAAATATGGTATTTCACGTCTAATTTTAATGGCTAGGAGGCATCAAAATGCAATATAGCCGGAGAAAAAACCTCTATAGTGTTTACGATCATACTAAAACATGTGTTTTATAAACAATATTACATCACAGTTGTCAGGGGAGGAAGAAAATTTCATAGAAGATACTGTAGTAAAAATTGAAAAAGGAATAAAAGCAACCTCCATATAATCTGATGTATCAACCAACGAAGTTAATGCAAAGACTAATCTCAAGACCGGAGTTATAATCATCCGTTGTCTATCAACATCCACAGCCATATCCCTCCTAAGTCTTGTCTCAACCCATCTTAATCCTCCCTGTACATTCTTTAGCTTCAGTAAAGGTTAGGTTAAATGAAAATAAAATGTGATAGTCTTAAGAAAAATAATCAGTCACCTGCAAATTGGTTGCCCTGCCTGATGAAAGATGCTCCAATGTGCCCATGGTAAATAGTACCTGGGCTCCAGATTTCCCATATTTGTGACTGATTCTTAGTAGTACAGCAAGTTCAGCCTCAAAGGTACATGCCCTCTGCAAAGAGTCCAGTGAGAGACCACCATCCTTTAATCAAACAAATAAATCAAATCAGTATCATCATATACATGAAATAGGAAATTTTAATGAATATAAACACCGATGATTTGATTTTTTTTTTCAATGGTATAACTAATTTATCTCGATAACTACTGTAATTAGCATTTTATTTGCACAGTTTGTATTTCAGATTTTATTTCCTTGCAACTCTTCAATCAGAATAAATTTGATAGCACCTATATCTTTATCAATTTCTATACTTTGAAATTAAGAGAAATACATGCAGGCATTCCTCTTCATCTTTACTTCGTGTTTCAAGTGGTACCATCAGAACCGAAAGAAACATACAAGATTAAATTATATGAAAAATCTATACTATAACATTACAAACTATCCACAACTGTGAAACGAAAAAAGACAAGGTAATTTCAAAATAGAAGGAATTGTTTGTGGGAGACAGAACAAACACCTGATTGGAAATATTGCTTATGGCATTAAGGCAAGACCTTAAAAATCCCCTGCTTTGAAGTTGACTCAAGAAATATCGCTCATGATCTATACAAATCAATGCATCAAGAACATAGAGTGATATTGTTTTTCCAGGTTCACTGCCATGGGTTGCATCCTTTATGACCTTCAATTTCAAATTATTTAAATCTTTAATTAATTGACTTGCCAATATTTATAAAAATATAAAAATAAATGCATCAAAATGAATCTAATAATTAATGAAAAACAAACCAAACAATAACATGGATAGCACCTGGAAACAACAAAACCATAACATATTGTGCATAAGACAGATCTAATAAAGAGTTGGAAACAAAAAATTCTAGCCTAACATATGAAAAAAGAATACTAACTCACAATTAACCAAGACACTTCACCGCACAATAAACAGAAACATCCCACTTATATTTTATGTCAATAAAATCAGAAGATTGCATGCATGAGACTGCTATTCTGACCAGTAGTAAACTACTCTTACAAGTTACAACCTACCACTTCGCAAATAAATAGTTGTTAACTGTCAATATACAGAAATTTTTCAGAAAACAGCCCATTTAATTCCATATTAAAAATAAAATATAAGGCATAAGCACATAAAATACTGTGTGCTGATTAGTAATGCATGTAAGACGCATGGCAAGAGTTAGTAAATAACCAAGTCCAATATGCTTTGAGCCTCTTTCCTCAAAGTAGAAAAATTTGCACGAGCCAGTTCTGCCTGTTCTTTGTCAATCTGGGAGATATAGAGAAAAATGCAATTATGAAGAGTTAGTCCGTCGCCGGATTAAAATACTGTACATTATTTGCAAATGTTTAAGAAACTATACCTTTGGGAGATCAATATAGTCGCTGTCTTGTTCACTGAGCAGCAAGAATTGAAGAACTGAGGTTGGAACATCAGGATCAACCACATTCAAACAATACTGGAAATAGCTAAGAAGCAAGGCATATTGGCTGTACAAATACAAGCAAAAGTAAGTTTGCTGGCGAAAACAATACACAGCCAAACAATCAGAATCAATTACAGAATGTGTAACATACCGTCTTCTAAGAGCTTCTGATGATTCGTTTCTAAGAATTGCCATGATAAGCTTAAACAATATAGTCAAGCAAGCACCATTTGATAATTGTTTAACCACAATGAGATCGAGGCATGTTATACTGTCAGAACTTAGACTTCCCGGGAACATAAACCTTTCATCTCGCAGTTTAGCCATGCATGTCAATGCTACCTGAGGGACACTCCATGTATGTAAAAACAAATCATAACTGGAAATATTGCATATAAAACAGAATAACTTGCAATCCCCAAGAGACAGACAAATAAATAACGATTTATAGGAACAATTCTGATCTATAGTAAAACCCGCCCTGTTTTGATCCTCCCCGACATCAACCCATCTAAAGCATGGTGGGTGGGCCAACATAGGTAAGCGGATTGTAACTCCCACCCTTCCCCTCAGCGGGTTAGCCGTCAATAAAGAAAATATTTGACACTCTTAAGAAAATAATAATCCCTCCATCCCAAGATAATTGACCTACTTGATCATTCACACATATTAAGAAAAATGTATAAATGCGAGAGAATAGTATTTTTACTAAAGTAACCTTAATAAGTATTGATGTATTTACAATTTCCATTGATGAAAACCGGAAGATGTTGAATTAGGAGAGATGTAAATAGTATTAATTAGAGGGTAGAATTGGAAAAAAGTAACTAATGGTGTATTGAAAATTGAAAAGGTCAATTATTTGGAACAAATTCTTTTTGCAAAAAGGTAAATTGTTTTGGGACGGATGGAGTATCTCATTTAAGGATAGCTATAAATAAAGGTTTTATGAGCACGTAAAAATGCTAAGACAGAAACAGTCACCACTATCTTGAATGTTTGTTGGGGTTTGGTTCTCTCAAGAACAAATGTTTAAGTGACATCGACATCTAAGTTTAATCATCACCATTATTAGCAAGAATATGGTCCGTAAGCAGTAACAGACTGTATTTAGTTACTTTTTGGAAAAATACGACTCCAGATTATTACTCACAGCAACAGGAAAAGAGTGTTATTTACATACAAAGCCGTAACCCTAACTGTTTATTGGGCTAATGGACCACAACATAAAACAAAAGTAATAGACCCGTATAAAAAAATAGTTCTTCCAAATTGACCCGACAGGCTAACACGCCTTGTTTTTCAGTGGATTAAATGTGGCGGGCCAACTTGAATGGCCGAGTTCAAAACTTCAATTCTCCCCACCTAAAATAGCAGGTTAAACGGGTCGGTCTGCCAGGCTCAACCCGTTTCACCGCCTCTAATTAGAAGGGCTGGCTGCAAAGCAGGAAAATAAAAAATCAAAAGGAAAAAATAAAAACTTACTCTTTGGTTAATAATCAGATCTATACTCAAACATAACAAAGGAAACAAACATTCTCTAAATAATTACAAGTTTATAACTAATAACCCCATAATTTTGGGATTTAGTCAATACCCTGATACATGAGTTCTACAATGGAATCAAATAAATTGGATACTTGAAGACTTCATCGATATTTCCACATGATAAATTATATATTTACATATTTACCTGTGATAATATGAATGCCATCTTCAGTGAACAGTCTGGAGAAGCAGATGCACTCAGAGACGCATCAAGGATCCTGAACATGCAATGAATTATGTAACAGTTACAACAAACCCAAAAATAATGAGAAGAGACACATGAGAAGTTGTAACTCATTTTATTATCACTAATACAGTAAAGTAACTCACCGAAAGAGAATTTCAGATCGGTCTTCAAGCATTGCTAATCTTCTAGATGCAGACACCTTTAAAAAAATAACATAGTTTAGAGAATTTAAGTCATAAAACATAAATATTTGTCAAAAGAAAATCAGTAGATGGAAAGCGAGAAATGCACCTCAACAATCTGAGACCAGGCAGTCAACATATGTAGTTGTGAAGCTTGCTCTTCAAGATTTTTATTGTATTTCCATCCCCATCTCAGCAACTGTTGAATTGTCTCCCGTGCATCATTTAGCTCAACTTCATTGCCAAGACTACTCACCTGAAGATATGCAGAATTATATTTCTGAAATCAGAATGATTAAAAATATTATAAATGACATCAACTCAAAAAGGAAATTAATATTGTAAAACTACAATTCCAGTAGTAGAGACTTTAGACTACTGAATTATCAATACTAGCAAGTGAACCTACCGGCCAAAGTTTGTCATGGAAGGATGCAAGGTCAATTAGTCGATCACCTCTCTCAGAATAATAGTAGACACCACCTTTTCCAGAATTTCCCAGTATGTCTTCTGCCTAAAATATATCCAACCAAAAGCAGGTAAGAAAATGATGAAAATAGTCAAGGACTAAATTAGTGTCTAGAACTTGTATTCCATATGAGACGTGTTTCAAGGTTAGCATCTCACCAGCAGGTCATACTTCGTACCGGCCATAGTATATGACAATTTAGTAGTGGTATCTGGACATCTAAACTGGATGATTTCAAGCAATTCTAATACCTGAGTTTAAAAGGAAACAAAATTGATTAAGAGTATATAACCACTTGTATACTAGAATTATGCACCTCCTATGTAACTCACATTCAATACACTCTTTTTTACTGAAATGAAATGACAATTGGTGCTTCCAAAGCTTATCCCCACTTCAACTACTACTATGTCATCTATAAAAAGCATGCATCATGGTGCCAACCCTTGGATGTGTTCAATAAGTCCGCACAAAGTTGGCTCTACGAAGATGTTTAAAGTTCCCTTTGTCCCGCCGACCACCCACTTATTCACCATCCGACCCTCATAATTTCTAACAACTTATGTTGCAATTGAGGCAACAATGATCGTCAAGGGGATGCCAAGATGAGACCCCGCCGCTAAAAAATAGCTTATGAGCATAATGGGTATCACCCATAACCAAAACAAACCAGCAATGAAGTTCATAGATTGATTATCAATTTAACCAGGTAGTTTCTACTAGTTAACAAGTAGATATTTGCTAGTAATTTTATCAACTCGCTTCTTCATTGATGGCAGCGCATGTAACTTATAATAGACAATATAAAATCCAATATATGCATGTGCAAGAACTAAGAAGACCATAATAGAAAAGGAAACATGAAACAATTAATGACTATCATTACCTTACTCTTACTAACAGTTCTAAAATCAGCATTTTCAGAATTATCTTGAAGTGAAAATGGATATATGGCCTGGTCTTCATCAATTCCAGCTGTACCTTGTCCAAAAAGATTAGAAAGGATTGTCTGACAAGTGTCTCTGTGATTGGAACTACTAACATCACCAGCATGTAGCTCAACTGCTAAAAGTTTTAAGAGCCATGCTCTCTGTGAAAGGCAAAGCAAAGAAACAAAACATCCCCCATCAAAAAACAGAAAGAAACAAACCATCCATAGCAAACAAACAATAATATATGAAGTTAATAATGGTTCGAAGTACAGTATAAAATCATACATGTGTTAGAAAATACTATGAAACAAATTGTGTCATTGTCTAATAGCTTCAGCTTTCAGGGTGTTGGTTCATAATATGCATTAAAGTCTTCACTGCCAATTGATTTATTGTTCAATCTTGCCACTCCAATTATTCTAATAAAAGTTTATTTACAACATTTGAAATGTTGGAATTCATTGTGGGCCTATGTAATATCTGCACTACAAAAGCCCAAAGGGCAGTCATGCTTGAAGGTGAGTGTTCAAAATATAAGTGGGAGATCTTGCCAATTCTGAATCAAAAATTCCACCTAGGGGGAGGGGATAATATTAGTAATAGGGATCTAACACAGATCACACAACTTATATTTACAATGGTGTAACAATAAATTCATTCAATGCCTAATTGATTAGTACTAGTCTAGGAAGTTGCATAGTCAAGGAACATTAACAAGTGATCAAGAAAATTGTACAATCTAGGAATATTAACAGGTTTGCTTAATTTTAACAGTAACTCGAAATAGGGTGTGGATTTTATAGTGTATGGGTGTCAAAGATGTAGGAGAAAAATACCTGATGAAGGGAACTGATACGAAGCGGCTGGTTGTTGTTACGTTTAGGAAGTGGAGCAATGCCAATTGTGTCAAGGTGCTGCATTATGTAGCAAGGGAAAGTTACAGAGAAATGTCTCCAGGATAATTAACACATACCTTAAACTAGGATAACAGCATAAAGATGCTCAAATTCATTGAAATTTGTTACCTTGACAAAGAATCCATACTTTTTATTTGACAACAGATCCATTGTAGGAGCAGATGTAAATGGATCAATGCACAACTCATAAAGAAGCTGCATCAAACAAAAAGTCAATATTCCTTCTAAAAATTAGTACAAATGCATGGAAAAATCAGTATTTTAGATATGTTACCCAACAAATCAACTACAGCTAACCTGAAAACTAAATTCATGAAGTAATGCATTTAAATCTGGCTTCAAAAGCTTCTCCAAAATATCAAGAATAACCTTCATGCAACTACAGATAACAATTTAAGAGTAAAGTTATATTTAATAGAACCAAGATATATTAAAAAATAGAAACAGACTGTAGACAACACCTGTAATAAAATTTAGGCTGTAACACTGTCCGCTCAACAGGCGTATCTAGATCAAATTTAAGTAGTAAATGAGTGATATTTGGAGCTGGCCTGCTGATGTTGTCAATTAGAAGCTGAAAACGTGTAGAAGGTAGGTATAAACAACATTTTAAGATGAAATAAAAGAAAAGGAGATAGGAAAAAACGTGTAGAAGGTAGGTATAAACAACATTTTAAGATGAAATAAAAGAAAAGGAGATAGGAAACATATAAATGGAAGGTGTGAAGACGAACTTGCAGAATAAGAATGCCAGGATCATTATTATTTTTATTATTATTATTTTCAACATTCTGAGATTCTTCTGACCGCGCCTCAAGGCAGGCTGCATAATCTTCTATCAAGCTATTTGAGGCATTAGATTTTAGCAATAGTTGAACAAGCCCAACCATACGAGAACTGCACCCAGAGTACAATATATCAATTGCAGACTCAGAATGATATTCTATTAAATTGAGAATAAGAAAATGGAAAGGTATTTAATGCCTTAAAATACTCATGATTTTGATAGATGATTGCTGAACTTGTGGCTGAAAATCATATCTGACATACTCCAACAGAGCCACTATTTGATTGTGATCATGTGAGAGTATAATATCCAATGGCTGCAGCAGATCATCAATAAGGACAGTACCACAATTAAGTAGTAAGTCAATACTAAATAATACAATATATTTAACCTGTGACGCTATACTAGACTCAGAAGTAATAACTTTAGAGCAATACTATTACTCACACACCCCTGCCCCAAAACTATGCTAAAATCTTTTAAAGGCAACTGATAGTTCACAAACACATCAATAAGCAGAAAACTTTATGGAAACTCAAGAACAAAACAAGAGGATAAAATAAGCAAGTTCAAATATAAAATTCGAATAAAATAGGTTGATTAGTTGTCCAGGAAACTGAAAAGGATACCTGGTACAGTGGACGCCAATAATCTGAAAGAAGTAAATCTTTTTCAAGGACAAGTATTATAATTTCCAAAGAAAGCTGCACCGCATTCTCTAAATACTGCCCATGTATTTGACTACTGCGTTCAGCAATGATGGAATTCACCCCTGGCAGAAGAATACTCATTATGTTTCGTAAGACAGTCTTTCCACTCATGAAATCCTGAAACAATTAAACATTAAGATTCAGATCTATAATACAATTCATCAAAATAATTTATCCAGCAATCCTAGGAAACATGGTATTGAAAGCAACAAAACTCATAATAACAAGAAGATGAATTTGTTTCACTTTAAGTGGCTATTAAGCATTAAGCATAATTGTATAAGTACTAATACATAAGTCTTACAATGTCATAAGATTTATTAAAACATGCAGCTTAGAAATACCAAATCAAGGATAGTAAGTACTAGATACACATATTTATATAACAAACAACACATAACCTCCTTTGTAATCCTGAACAAGAATACTACAAAAACATACCTTCAGCAACTCTAAAACAGGAAGTTGTGTCTGAAGTGATGATGATTCTTTTGTTGTTGAAAGTCGGGACTGGTCAACTACACCCTCATAGTCTTCTTCCTTAATGTCATACATGGTAAGTATCCTGCACATTTAAGTTACGTGAAATAATATTCTCTATATATAATCAACATCTCATACAAGAAATAACACAGCATGAACTTAACAATGGAAGTGGGAGAAATGGCGTATTGTATTATATCCTATGAAGCACGAACACTTGTCACGACACGGACACGGACACGTCGACACTGTTATTAACTTATTATATTAAACATAGGACACCGACTCCGCTACATATGTATGAGTGTCTTACAGGTATCAGACAACGATCCAAGGAGTGTCGGAGTAAAGAAAAAATATTATTTTTTGGACACATGTATGCGTTGTCTGACACATGTCGTACGAGTGTCGGACATTGACGCGTGTCAGACACCGCGACACACCTGATAATAGAGGTGTCCGTGCTTCATAGATTATATCTGAAATGGTGAAATTACAGTAGAATTATACTCCTACTGTCACATAGCTAGGCTCCTACAAAGAACCATAGCTCTCCATCCACAGCAACTGTAACTTATTTCGAAAGATTCCCCCCTCTATTGCCTTCGCGTCCCATATAATATAAACCAATCACAGAAATGAGCTGTCCCCTTCTCTCTTACCTGCCCTCTTACTTTTCTTAACACAACACTCCAAACAAAAGGCTTGGGCAGCTAATGTGCTAACTGCTCATTTAGGTTACATAAATTCATGGTTTGAATTAGTGATACCAGCACCAATCAATTTAATAAAAAGAAAATAATGTTAGCTAGCTCTCTCATTGCAAAATTTTAACATTCCACAAAAACATCATCATACACAGCAGAGGTGTAAAGTCAGTTATTTCTAAAGTCACATAAACGGAACCACTCACATGTGAAAATGTTTAAGGCAAGCACCAACCAACTGCCATTTTTCGCATGGATCTGCATATGCTCTTTGAGGATATGGCCCAAAAACATGATCATAGATGAAC
Source organism: Trifolium repens (assembly GCA_030408175.1). NCBI lineage: Eukaryota > Viridiplantae > Streptophyta > Magnoliopsida > Fabales > Fabaceae > Trifolium > Trifolium repens. Next base: position 49,230,219 of record CP125848.1, read on the forward strand.
CTAAAGATTCCAATAAATCTGGAAAATAATAAAAAGGTTATTTTAGATGTTAGGCTGCATTCAACATAAAATAAAGGCTTAAAAATTTGTAGCACTTAAATTTAGGTGAGCTTTTGTTTAGTCCCCATCAACTTTTTCATAGAATTGTTCTCATTATTTTAAAGGGACTGCATTTGATCCTAGACTTAACTACGCTCCGGCTCAAGGGCAATATTGAAAATAGAATTTAGTATGTCCCATATATCTAGTGTATAATTTTCCCTTTTAGTAGGATCATACATGATCCTTGTTGTGATACTAAATTTTACAATTTGCTACCATTGCCCACGAACCTAGGTACTCCCTCCGGTTTCATATATAAGCAACATTTTACTTTTTAGGTTCATTCTATAATTGATTTATCTGGTTTATACTCTATTATAGATCAAAGGCATTAGTTATTGAATGAACCTAAAGAGTGAAAAAATTGCTTATATATGAAACTAGAGGGAGTAATTTGGTAGGATCTTACGTTTTGCAATCTTGCTACCCCTTCTCAATCCTAGGCAAGAGCTCGATCTAGACAACATTGGTTTGGAATAAATGGTGCCAGACTTATAGGTCATGTTGGCTTATTCGTCATAGGGGGAGGTCACATTGTTAGCAGTAGAGAACAGCATTTAGTTAAAATTTAAGGAGTTGATAATTGATATTCCAGAAGCGCTTTGTGTTTGGGTTGAAGATCCAAGAGAAAGAAGGAAAGTTGCAGACCATTTGCCAGAGGAAATCGTTCGAGAAAGTTATTCAGGTCTGAGGTGTTTTGTTGTTTGTTTTCACTATATTCTTTTTTCAATTTCCAATTTTGTGATGTGACCTGGGAAGTTTCTGTGCTTTTGATGTGTGTAGCTGCTTACTTGAATTTTTTAATTTGTCATGGATATGTTTTTCCTCTTTCTGTTTCCATCTCCTCTCTGCTACCTTGTTATAGGTGCCAATGGCAAGGAGTAAAAAATGACATGCTTCAGGTCAACTAATACACCATGCCTTTAATACTACATACTATATTCTGACAACAGCCTGGTTATATCAAATAGCAGTTGTGGTGTGGCTCACCATTAGCATGTTGTCAATTACCTGAGCTCAATTGATATTGAGCACTATAAGCTTCCATTTTGAAACAGTGAGGAATAAAAACAATGATAAAAAATTAATAGGGAGTAAAACGAAAAACTCACCAAACTAAACATTTAAGCCATACATACATAAATACATAAATAAAATTTCAACAAAGACAGGAGATACAGAACCTTCGCCCTCTATCAGTCAAATCTCTTTCTTCCGCAATAAGAGCATTTATCAAATTAAGGAAAGATATAGTTGAAGGGTATTGTTCTCTTCTTGCCTCAATCTCATTTAATTCAAATTGCATATCATAAACCTGTCAGAATTATAAGTTCACTTAGACTTGAGAGAAGGGGAATTAGATGATTGCAAAGGCAAAGAAAGCAGAAGCAGAAGGAAGACGAAGAAGGAAACCAAATATTACTAGTGTTTGTCGTTATAGATTGTAGTACAAATTATAATCAATATTCTGCATTTAGCTTGAAGCAGTAATGCACTAATCAATAAATATATATAAGAAGGAGCAAGTGCTGTATCTTTCTTTGAAGTTTTGATCAATTACCACTATTAGTATTTGAGTTTAATTTCAATGCACTGTCAATGTACAAAGTTCTACACTGTCAGAAATCACAACCAATCATAGGGTGACTTTAGAATTGATTGCGCTTAAAATCAAACATTCTTAATGATCTGGCGATTATGATTGAATAACCATGTAAAAAATCTTTACAATGACAGTGTATATGAATTAAATACCTGGAATTTAGTACTCCCTCCGTACCAAATTATAAGTCACTTTGAGGAAAAAAATTGTACCAAATTATAAGTTGTTTTACATTACCAATGAAGCATTTAATGCTATTTTTCCTATTATACTCTTAACTATTTATTTCTCTTTTTTCTTTCGATTCTTCAATTTATCTTTTTCATACAATTAATGAAGGACAATTTTGTAAACTAACTCATAATTTATCTTTTCCATACAACAATCATTACATTTCTAAATTCGTGTAATATAGTCAAAACGACTTATATATTGGTACGGAGGGAGTATTATGTATGTTACATGTGTTTGTAGATCAGTGTGTAACATCACTTATGAAACATTAACTAGTAATGTTAGAATGTTTCTTAGGTTTACAAAATTAAAGATAAAATAAGTACCATGTTGTGCAAAAGCGTGAAAAAGATATCAATACAAGAAATATAGAAAAAAAACATATCACAAATATACATTTTTATAAAAAATAGCATATCTAAACAAAAGTTATCTATTTGATTGAACCCGACAACCTAAACTTTAAGGGGATTATATTCTTGACTTGCAAGTGGTCAAGAGGAGTTCAATCGCATAATAAAGTATGATTCACCAAAAAAATTATGTTTTTTATGTACTTGGTCAATAAGCAGAGTCTTTCATTTGAGGGGTGGCAATAGACGTGTGAAGTATAAATCACTCTTGGGCTTGCATTTAACAGCTTAAGATTCCAGAGTTGATTCTTGACAGTTTCGACGGAAATAATTTATATGAAAAACATGACTTATTTATAAGAGAGATAAAACAACCTGAGTACCCATGGATGGACTGCCCTGGGCTTCAGGCCCAACAACTACTGGCAAATCATATTGCTCAAGAAAGGTCCAAATGCTATCGTTCAACACTGGAGAGACATGAATAAACGTGGCTATTGCATTCCGTAGAGCGCCCTGTGTTAACATAACATACCTTGTTTAAAAAGAACATTGCAAAACATTTCATGTGGAATTCCAGCACTAAACAAAATCAAGAATCACATTACATTTCTAACTCCCAACAAGAACATTGTGATACAACAATCATACCTTAAGATAAGGGGGTACATTTTCATAACTAAGGAGTTTAAACAGTGGTTCAATATCAGGAAACCAGTTTTTCCTTTCTATAGGGTTCCCATTTTCCACAACCTGTATAAACAAGAAACACACAGTAAAAAGCATTGTTCCTTTCAATTGGATCAAAAATAAAGGGAAAGTTCCATACAAGACTCTACATAAAATAAGTTAAACTAAGAATTTCTAGCCAGTAACATACTGCATCAGGCAAACAAATTTAGTTAACTGAAAAAACTTCCTTATACTTCAATGCACCTTTGGTCAAACTAAACACTATAAGGTTAAAAATCCAATAATGATAAGTTTATTTAGAATGAGATGTAGAAGAGAACTATTACAGTTTAGGCCACAAAAAGTTTGGGATTAAATGTTGCACACAGAAGACTATGCCTCGAGGGAATTTATAATTAGCCCAACTTTTGGGGTCCCCCATGTGGAACTTGTATGACAACTTAACCTGGTAAATCAGGCAAAGAGTAACGTACCCTAGCACGTAATCTCCAAGGAATACACTTGCGTTATCCAGATTTAATGAAGTAATCTAGTTAACAATAACCCAAACCAATTGAAGGAACGCTAACTATTATCAATTCAGGAAGAATAACAAAGAAAAATGTAAAAACAAAGAGCGACTACAGAGTGGCAGAGACAGCACCAAACAAAAAAAATTAAAATCAAAAATGATTAAAATTTCATTTTAGTTCTTCAAAATGTACCTAATTCACAACTTAGTACCCAATTCAAACTATGTATTCATACCTTGAATTAATCAAACTTGTTTCATGGTGTAATCAGATATGTAAAAGTGATAACATCAAACAAGATTGAATAATTGAAGGATTAAACCATGGTTCTACTTAAATCAAGAACTAAATTGCGAGTGAGGTTGACTGAATCACTGAAATGCTTTATGTAACACCTTCACAGAGTATGAACCATATTTTATTTTAGCAAATACTGGTTTAAGCATAGTTTGTGATATATAAGCAATCCAATAATAAGAAGATATAATAAATTATGTCATGTTAAACCTTCTTCAGAACATTTAAATATGCCACAAGTGCTTTTGCATCCCCCTCCTGAATTTCAGGCAACATTGCTCCAGCAGTTTGAAGGGACTGTTTGAATTTCTCATCATAAATTGTTAAGCATTCAAACAAAGTGCTCCAGCCAATCGAGCGGAATGCTTTACCTTGCAGCAATTCATGAACCTTTGAAGCACCTTCTTGACTAGAAGCCTGAAAGGGAGTGTCCCAAAAACCCGAGATATAAAAATGACTACAGAGCAACATTAAGATATCAACTTTAAGATGATTGGAGACTTCAATACCAAGGTGCTCAGCATATTCAAGAAAGCCACAAGTGTTTGAAAATTCGTATGGTCTTCTCCAGCAAAATTTACAAATGTCCACAGCGCGTCATTTCCCAACAAAAGCTCTGGTTCTTTCTGATAACTTATGACAAAATTTAAGGTCATGATTGCAAGCAAAATTGTTCCAATGCAGTTTAAATAATTAAAAATATAAGGCAGTGAAAAAAAAGATCAACAATATAGCTTTTGCCATAGTTCTTTTCCCAAAACAACAAATATGTACAATAAGAATTAATATTTGACACAAGTATCCAACCATTTGAATGTTAAGATCTATTTAAAAACTGTATTGATTGCTTATATACGACAAGATATATTGTGTTATTCTTTTTCCGTTTTGTCGAACTGACCAGATAAACTTCGCTCACAAAGTCCAAGATTGAATTAAAAGGGCCTGTTTCAATGCCTGGTTGAGTTGAGCTACTGTTCTGTGCAAAATCATGTGATCCAACAACTCGGTATGGACTAAGCACACTCATAACCTTCTCCTTGGATTCTTTTATCTGCAAAAAAGAACATACATAAACAGAGGTAGAGAACAAAACATTTTGATGTCTAAGGATATTCCGTGTTAGAAATAGTAATACTTATGAAATAATTTTACAACAAAAATGATTTTGCATTAAATGGTTGTAACCTCACTACTTTGAAACAGAGCCAGCGTAACTGAAAAAACTGAATTTCACAATATAAATAAAAATGAATGTTTTACAATAATTCGCAGTGAAGAGAAAAACAATGAAGAGTACATTAAGAGAAAAACAATGCATGTCATTTTACATTAGAAACGGAATTAAACATTTGGTGACCAATGCATCAAAGAGCAACACAATAACGAGATAAAAGTAGCATTTGATGTCCAGCAAGGCAGCAACCATAAAATTTCAAACCAAAGTTACAAAATATTGTCCTTATCAGCTTATCCTAAAATCCTAACTATCAACAAAACAATATAAAAATACAAAACCATTACAATTGCATTCTAAACCTGAAAAGAAGTTTTTTATTTAAAAAAAACAAAAAACAAACTATTGGCCATTACATTTTCTGTACATTCAGCAAAATAAAAAAGCAACAGAGTTTCAGCCACCATTAAGATTACAGAGAACCAAGCAACAAAAATATGAAATTTAGAAATAGAACATAAACCTCCCATCATATCATCTCATGCAATAACTTGGGAAAGATGACAGTTATATAATAGAATAGATAAGAGGCTAAGTGCAGTAATTAAATACAATAGTTTGGCAACCTAAACCAAATACAGCTAGAGACGTGCATTAAACCAACCAAATCAGCTTGTTCTATATATAGGTGATGAAAAATTAACTGACCTTGTCTCTAGCTAGAGGGTTAGACAAGAAACAAGTAATGAGCTTGTGCATATAAGCATTGTACATATAGATCATATCTTCATCTTCAGTCTGTAATGTAAGCAACAAGCAGCTAGTAATGTAAGCAACAAGCAGCTATGAAGTATAATCATGAAAAGCTACACTATAAATAACAGAAAATATTACATTGAATCTATTAAAAGTGATATTGCACATTCAAATGTAGACGACATATATAAAAAATTATTTCTAAAATACTACTCGAGAATATCAGTTGTTTTATCGAGTAAAAGTGAAAGCAACGCAAAACTTAAGAAAAATAATCCCATCCAAGACAACTTTTCAAAGTGGGATTTGAATATGCAACAAACTATCTAGTTTTGATAATGTAAATGATCAGCAGGTTAATTTCAATAACCCTCACAACTACAACTAAATATTCCATTTATAACTACAACGTAAGAGGTTTACTTCTTGGGCCATAAAGTAAAACTAAAGACGTAAGCCTGACAACAATAACTGTTGGAAAGTTGACTTAATTGCAATTTACCCCTAGTCACCTTAATTGCAAAAACTTTGGATTGCTTTCCTTGCAGCCTCTACCATCTTAATTATGTTGGATATGAGGGTGGTGCTTACTCTCGCACAATATTGTCATGATTGTGATCTTGGCTAAGATTGGGAGGGGGTAGCAAGACTTTTGCATCATCTAGAGATATAGACTAAATAGTGCTTATAAGGATTGGCCAGTTCTCACTTTCACAAGCTGGTTTTGTGTAGTTGATTTAGGCTCTAAACCCAAATTCTAAGATGGTATCGAAATCTATCCTAAATGCATAGTGGTGTAGGACTGAACACATCACCTCTCAACAACCAAGCATGCTCGATGTGCATAGACCTGGGCATGTGAGAGGTGATGTGTTCAGTCCTACACCACCTAGAGATATAGCCCAAGTATTGTTTAAAATGCTTAGACAATCCTCGTGTTACAAGGCATTTACGTGGTGTTGAGTTATGCTTTAATCCCAAAATTTAATATTGAATCAAAATCTATCCTTGCTCCGTTTTAAGCCACCCGCTCTGTACATGCTCCAAGTGTCTTGTGAGTTACGGGATGTTGGAAAGCTGCTTTAATTGCAATTTTGCAATCTGCCTCTAACCACTTTAATTCCAGCAACTTTGGGCTGCCACCCTCACAACCTCCAGCACCTTCATTGTGATGGGTGTAAGGTGGCATGTTAAGTCCCACAATGCCTAGAGATATGGCCTATGTAGTGCTTAAAAGGTTTGGGCATTCCACATCTGAAGTCAAAAAAAATACTCCCTCCGGTCTCAAATATAAGCAAATTTCTACTTTTTATGTTCATTCAATAAAAGGTTTATGTTCATTAATAATTGAATGAACCTAAAAAGTATAAATTTGCTTATATATGAGATCGGAGTAGTATCAGTGACAAGTTTCACATAAAATTATGTTATAAAGATAATTAATCAGAAAGTAAAGAAGCATCTGATTTCCAAAGCACGAACGTGGTACAAGGATGATCTCAAAAAAAAAGGTACCTATTTCAGGGCTAAAACAAATACACACAAAAAATTGCAAGCAAAAAAGAAATAAATAATTACAATAAAGTAATTGAAATTTGTTTATAATAAGAACATGTTGAGCACTAACTTGAGCAAAGGAGACAGAAAGACTAAACATTTTTTCCGAAATTATATATAATTCTTCCGATACACCCGTTACTCGAGAAAATGCCTTTGTGTGTTCTATGTTCTTTTTATCAATGAAAGTGCAAGTCTATTGAAAGTTAAAGCACAATAACTTTCAAGGATATTTCACTCAATGAACAGATATGCAAAGGGAAAACACGGCTGCATTAGCTGATTTATTTTCCCTTATTTACTTCAAGATCCCATTTAATCCAAAGTCATTGTAACAAAATCACTTTTCCAATAAATTTCTTTTGTCAAAAAAAGAAAAAATCAAAGAAAAGTGTAACTTGGCAAATGAACCTGAAAGGCAGCAGTTCGAAGAACTTTCTCCAGTAAAAACTGAAAGACATTATTTGAAAAAACGGCTTCCAAGCATTGACTAAGGTAACTCATTTCATTTGATGAAGCACTTGAAACAGTTTCCCTTGCTGCAACACCGTCTTGTATTAACATCAAATGTACGACCCAAGCAAGCCTTATGCCACCAGTGAATCCCTCAACAATTGGATCATTTCCAGTGGCCATTACCTGAAGCATGAAATGAAGTCAACAACATTCCAAATTGATATCATATATTTGATAAACTACCAGTACACAGACAAAAGTAATTATCTTTCATCTTACAAGTCCGTGAAATTCATGTCTGAACGATGTATTTGAAGAAAGGACAGATGCTTTGTCTGGCACTGTACTCAAACCATCTGAAACAAATGCAATTACAAGGGCAAATAGAAGGCTAAAGGTAATCTGCAAAAGCATGTGAGTGAAAATTGTGAGCAAGCAACACAAATTTTAAGAGAAGACACAAGCCAATAAATCAAGTTCAGATATTTAATTCCGAGAATTGAGATAACAACAGTCACAGAGAGTGGTTTTATGTTTATGGTTTAACTGCAATAGCTCTATGTACACATTTCTCCTAAGCTAATACCTTAATGAAATGACGTGTTAACACCAAAGACCAATACTATAAAGTCCATCACAAAGAGCCCATCATCAAGTCAAAAAGTTCACTTCACCATAGAACACATAAACCACAAAAGAGGAAGATGAATAAAATTCACTGCTCACATAATGTCTTACATAAAAAATAAGTTTGATTGTTTTAATTCTTGGGAAGTTACGATTTAAAATCCAAATCTGTAATGCTTCACTGAAAACAAAACTAAAAACCAAAAAACCCAGCAAAAGAGTATGCAAAAGAACCTGATGTTTTATGGCAGTATTGCTCTGACTAACTTCGGAAGCACTATCTTTCAAAACAGAGAATAAGTCTTTTACGTCCTTAGGACCTGAAAACAACATATTTCACTTTTGATCTCAATCCAAATTTCAGAAAGCATAATCGGTCAAAGAATACAACAGTAGACCAAGTAGGACATCAGCAACCACATAACTTTCAGAAAACAATCAACATGAAAGGCAATTATGCATACTTGTTCGAACAATAAGAACAGAAAGGACAAGACAGTGTCCCAAAATAAGTCTTTCCCTGGAGACGACTGACTGCCTCTCCACAAGAGAACCTCTTGAATCAATAACATAGCGTTCACACTGAGGACCTCCCACACCAGAAGGCTCTTCTCTGTTGAGTTCCTACATCCAGAAAAGAAGTTTCTCAGAAGAAAAAAAAAAGTTAGTTACAAGATGCAATATACATAAGTCCTTCCACTAAATAACACAATGATGTGGGCTGAAGCAAACATGTATGTGGCGCCCAAAAAGACTCAAAGGGGGTGCAAGAGAATTTATATGGTGTATAAGCAATCAGAATCCTATCAATGAAGAATGAAGATAAACTATATTTTTAAGAAACTATATCCTAACTTAGAAATTAGTCGGGAAGGTTAAAAGCAAAATAAAAATCATGTATATCACAATGCAGACCTTGATAAGAGAAATCAGCCGCTGCCGAAGTCCAGAATTGATAACATCTTCTAGGTATTTTTGTATGTCAACCAATATGTCATCTTCAAGTCCCTGATCAAGCACCACAGCCTATATGGAAAACAACATGTAGCTATTAACCAAAACCTGGAGAGCCAAATTAATGCCTAAATGAACTTCAATAACAGCTGGAATAGCAAAAATATACCCTCAACAGAAGATGGACGGATGTTATCAGATATCTTCTTTCTGTATACCAGAGTCCTGCTGCAAGCCGTAGAATTTCCAGCGGTTCCCTACCCATTAAACCCCACTGCAAATAAAGCAACAATAAATAACTGAATAAATAAATATTTGTGTTGGCAATACTCTTCGTGGTATAAATCCGTTAATGGATTATATACTGCATAAGTAGTAATTGTCACTTCGCCGGTTCATTAATGGTGGTTGTTTGTCTCCAGGAAAAGAATTGGCGCAAAGTTGAAGTTGTTGACATTTTGAATTAGAGATCACAGGTTAAAGTCATGAAATCAGCCTCTTGCAAAAGTGTGCATAAGTTAATGTTTACAACCAAACCATGAGGGCTCCATTGCTAGTTCTAGTAAGTATGTGTGCAGACATGTTTATTTAAATAAAGGAACAGCAGAAATCTACCTCTTGATTAGCCGATACTAGCAAGCGAACGCAATCAACTTCATTTAGATGCAGATCATCGCTCAATTTGAGTGCCTGTGCTTCATAAAAGCAGATATTAGAAAAAAAAGGAAGGGGGGGGGGGGGGGGGGGGGGGGGTGTGGTGTGTGAAAGTCAAACAGCACTTTACAGTCCATGCCACAATGAGCATGCATATGTCTAATATTGAAGAAGAAAAATTTGTGGTAAGATAATATTAATGCAATGAATCCTAAAGACAAAAGATGCTAGGACACAATAAAAAAAGAAAAATAAATTAACGCTTCAGCAAAGAAAGAAATGTCAAAACACAAACCGCAAAAGAAAGGATTAAAACAATTATCATATAACTATAAGACATCCAGTGTAGTTAGCTTTGGGCATTTGTGGCATGAAGTGAGAACGATTCAGCGCTTACGGCTGATTGAGGAGGTACCTTATTCTATTAGAGTGATGCACGCTTGTTGTGCTTTGGTGGGGATTTTGCCTCATAGCAACAGCACTCTACTCAAGTACATGGTTTATGGAGGTGGGTTTGGCAGAGCCAGACAGTGAAATTTTTCAAATTATAATTTAAAAGATAGTAGAAAACGCAGTTAAGTAAAACAGAGGAGGCAAAACATTAGCCACCACTGGAACAAACAGGCCCTTTTTCTATCCATATTTTTGTGTTTCAACATATCCTCTGATTTGAAATATCGGTTTGCTTTTGTGGTGATCTGTTTTTTGTCTCTTCCCCTGTTTCTGAGGGCCTTTTATAGCCCACGGGACCTTAAGAGCACTTTTTTTCCGTTTGCCTCGAGTCCTTGACCAATCATTTCCCACAGTATCAGCGTGCTAGTAACAAGAAATGTGAAATTAACCATGCCCTTTAGACTTTACATAGCATACCCTAGCTTGCCTTAATAATTGATATGATTCCACCGTTATATACATGTACAATTTGGCAAAGAATTAAAGAAAGGAGTTTTAAGAACAATGAGAAGCTCAATTACACAAACCCAACCAAGATACACAAACACTGAGGCTGTGTTCGGGAGTTGGGTTTTGGAGGGAAATGGAGGGGAGGGATTATTTTTCATTTCTAAACTACAAAAACTATAGTAGTATGTTTCTAAAATCATTAAAATATTTCAAATATATAGACTTAGGGCTTGTTTGGATTGACTTATTTGAGTTTATCTACCGGCATAAGTTTTGTGAGACTAATTGAAAGAACTTATGAAAACAGCTTGCGACAAAGGTATTGCTTTTTTTATAATAGTTGCTCGCTCGTTCCTGACGTACTGGAGTTCTCACTTGAGAATTTCTCTGCCTATATAGACAGTAAGGGGGAAAGGCAGAACCAGTTTTTTACAAGATTTTTTCAACTGATTTTCAAAATTTCTCCAAAATACCTTACGAAAAACACCTTATAGAGCGTGTATACAAAATAATTTAACTATTTTATCTTTTACTATAGAAATAGCTTATGTAAGCTTATGCATAAGCGATGACATCATGATAAGTGTCTGTGCTATAAGCTTCAGATAAGTTGTTTATCCAAATAGAGCTGCAAAACCTAACTCCCAAATGTACCCTAATAACAGATTCAACTTTGTTTCAATTCATATTATTATGATATGATCTAAGAAAACCTCGTGTTAGAACAACAACAATAACAAAACTCACAATTTGCACATCCTGGTCATCAAGAGTGATAAGGGAAGAGTCTTGAAGCCTAATTGACTTTGACTGAACTTGACTTCGATCAGAGGGTTTTGGAGGCTGAAAAACAACAATGAGAATGTGATTAGGTGAAATTCATTGATACTGAAATCATAAAGAAAACGTGAAAATGAACAGTGTACCGTACCGGATACGATAGAAGGGATTGGAAGGAGTTAAGAGAAGTACGAATGGCGTGCAAAACTTCGACACGTTGCGATGGCGTTGGAGGAGATGAACCGAGAAGCGCTGATTCAAGTGTGGCTAGAAGTTGCTTCGGAGAAACCATTTTTGTGACGGTGATGAAATGAAACCCTAAAAGTTGGAACAGAGAGAGAGAGAGAGAAAGAGTGTCTCTCTCTGCGTTTAGTGTAAGCTATTTCGATTTAGGGGCGGGAATGAATGAATGAATGAAGTGAGAGTGTGACTCACAAAATCAAATTTGAAGCTAGTGATGGTGGCGGCTGCTGTGGTAAGAACTAAGAACGGACTAGGTATTAAACCCGTGCGTTGCACGGGCTTGATTAAATATTTTATTGTATAATTTGTTTATTAAAGGAAATTAATATGTATATTGATAGATATTCATTTTTTTTCTTAATTTTTGAAGTATAGTTTTAAGTTGTTTTTAATCCTACTTTTTTAAGATTTAAAAGCTACTATAAGAATAAAGTTGAAAATAAAAAATTCAAAGTTCAAGTTGAAGTTGTTTGGTATTTATAATTTTTTTCAAGTTAGTTTTGATAGGTGTATTATATTAATTTTTTGGTTTTAAGAAAAAGATTTATAAAATATTTTGAAACCTGTTATTTCACAAAGTAAATATATAATATAGAGAGAGATATATAAAAAAATGCTTTTGACATAGATAATGTGTCGTTCACTTACATATAAAAATAAAAATAGTGGAATCTAAATAGAGGTTATTAAAATTTTATTATAACTTGAGTCAATGAAATTATTTCATTTAGAAAAATTAATGATAATAAATAACACACTTTAAAAAAAAATTAAAATCAAAGTACTCCTATTTTTATATGTATCATTCAAACACGATTTTTAGTAAAAACAAATTAGTAATTATTCATCTTAGGGTGCGTTTGTTTTAACCTTTTAAAAATAGATTTTTATAGTTTATTATTTTTGTGTTAAAAAATGTTAACAAAGAATTTTTTTTATAAATACTTCAAATGAAAAATTAGTTTAAATAGCTTATCTTAAAATATTATGTTAAGTATTCCATCGTTTTGTTAGAAAAAATTTTGGATCATCAAATTACATAAAATCTCTAAAAAAAAACTATTTCAAATAGTTTTTCAGGAAAGTCATTTTTTAGAGATAAATTTTTTTTAAAAAATTGTGTTTTTTATTAAGTTAAAATCTCTAACATGAATATTCAAGTTATTGAATGTGAAAATAACTCTAAAATTAATAAAAAGAAGAGTTTGAAATAATATTTACTAATTTTAATGAAGTTATCATAAAAATTATTTTTAAAAATACAAAGAAAAAATATTTTTTTAAATGTAAAACAAACTACCCTTAATTCATTTTTTTAATTAAAGTTTAATTTGATTATTATTTAATCTTAAATATACATACATGATGCACATTATTTTGAGCATGTTTAGTGCTAAATTGAAAACAAATTTTTTATTACAATAAAATATTGTATAGCACGTGAAATCTGTTTGAAGCGCAACAAAAACTTTCGTAGGAACCGATTTGCCATACTATTATTTTTAGGCAAATAATAGACTACACCATCATGTCATAAAAAATACAGTACATCGAAAAATTATGGTATTATTATTATTATGAAAAGCACTTTCATACCACTGAAAATTATTAAAAATATGTCACCATTTTCTTGTATGCCACTGGAAATGTAATTAATATGTCACAATTTTCTTGTTATAGCAATCAAAAATGTATGACTAATTATATTCGTCCAATTTATACAATAGAGTAACTTAAGTTCCAATCAATCATATCATGTCATAGTAACTAGTGAAGAAAATGAGAAAGACCCAAAATCCAAATGTATATTATCGATATGTAGTATTTGAAAATAAAATCCAAATATTTGAACGCACGGCTTTTTTTTTAGAATGCACTTATACAATTTTTTGTATAATATTTTTTATTGGTTAAAAATTTTAAATATCTTTTATCTCTATGAAATAGAAGAACTTTTTAAAGTTAACCTATAGGGCTATATATATCATACTTTAACTACGTAGAATTTTTTTTTAGGACAATATATATCATACTTTGTGAATTATCACTATTAAATAGAAGAATTTTTAAGACTAACCTGTAGGACAATATATATCATACTTAAAAAAAATCATACTTGAACTTTAAATATATAAAAATAGCGTTTGAAAAATATATTGTGGCTTTCAACTCTATATAGAAATTAATAGAAGTGCATTTGAATAATAATTTATAGTAAAAAAATTTAGCATTTTGTTTTCCCGAGTTTGGTTCATATCCTGTCACACTATTAAAAAATGATTTCACATTTTCTTTTGTCCATTAGGATTAAAAACAAAATAGAAAATTTTTTACGGATAAAAACATATAATTTTGTTTTATAGGGACAAAAACCAAAATTCACTGATTTTATAAGAATGAGAAACATATTTAACCCAATTTTTTTCTATTGTTTTGTTTTTCGCTATTGTGTTAAATATATTTTTCTGTTGTTTAATCTTCAAAATAAATATTTTTATGTGTTAACACAATAAACCTTTTTAGTTTTTTTAGTGTTTACATGATAAATTCCTTAGGTTCTAAGCAAATTATTATCACAAATGTATATAATTTGGATTATGTTCTTCATTCTTCTCTATATTTTTTTAGAGGCACTATTCCCTATATCTCTATAATATATTTTTTTATGGAAAAATGGCACACACCTATCTTGAAATTTATAAACTCAAATAGTATTTTATGTAAAATATAATATTCTAAATTATTTTTCTTTATTTTTTCTTCTTTTAACATCAAATATTATAAAAGAGGGGTTAAACCAAAACTCTCGAAAGAGAGATTGTCATAATCTAAAATAACAAAAGACCAAACATATTTCTAGTTAGCACTTCACTATTTCCTATCACTGTAGGAGTAGAACTTCACTAATAAGTGAAATCATTCAAAGATTAAGGTCAAAATTATCCACGCAATTGTTGTCTACTATCTTGATGGCATTTCTTTGATAATTATTTTCCAAATTCAATTTAGAGTATATGAACGAAAATAAATTGATCTTTTACTTCTTAATGTTCTATATTATATATTATTATCACTATATAATTATCATTATTTATGTAAATATTATATTTGTAGACTTTTAAATATAAGAATAAATCTATTTTAATATATTGCAGTTTTTATTTTTTTAATAGACATAAGTACTAATGAAAAAAAAACATTAATACCCCTTGCCTTTTTTTTTCCCTCCTTCTTCTGGTAATATTGTAGCTACAAAAGTGAATTCTAATACTAATTGGGAGTCTTGAACGATTCGTTAAGGGAGTCTTGCATTCAAAATGATATCACACATTTTTTAGTATAAGGATCCAAGAAATTATAATTATAATTCATGTCACATATTTTGTTGTATAACTATAAGAACCATTGTCATAAAAGAGACTAATGACCAAATAATTTTTTTTTTTTTAGTACATGAATCTTAAAAAATTATTTTAGTGCTAATTGAAGTTAGAAAAGTGAATGATAATTATATTTTTACAGAAATAATATTACTACTAATTGGGAGTTACAAATATTAATAGGGATTTTACATGTAAGAACATCATTAGTTAGAACATAGATAGATAGATTGATCGATAAATGTATATATAGAAGATAGAAAAACAAACATATATATTTCTTGCTTAAAATGAAATTAGTTAAAATAGCATTAGTTAAAATGTGCCGTTAAAAAAAAAAACATTAGTCAAAATGAAATTACAATATATATTTCTTGTGCCAATTTTCTCATTTATCATATATAACATATTTATATTGCGAAATGACGATTAAATAGTATAATAGATAAGTCTTGATAGTTTTTACTACTAATCTTCCATATATATATTGCAAATATTCACAAATTAAAATAGTCAAAGGAGACTAAAAACATCAACCTCTTATAATAAAGATAAATCATACATATAATCTCCACCACTTGTAACAAATGAGAAACATTCAAAAAAACTTGTACCACCGTAAATGTAATATTAATTTGGAATATGAATCAAAGATCCCATAGTACTATTACTATTACTTTTGATAGAAAAATCACACAAATAGTTGGCTGATATATATAGAGAGTGAGTAGAAAGAAAAATTGTTCAACAAAAAATGGAAATTTGGAGTAGGTGTTTAAAATAAGAAATTGAGAAAATATGAAAATGAAGGGAGCATCATAAGGTATTTATAATTGATGAAAAAGTAACAAAGAGGTGATCTTTCACATTTCATAACATTTTTTTTATAAGTTATTCAATTAATTAGCAAGCAAGATATTTTAAAGAAGTATACAAAAAATCACCATTAAAAGGGATGATTTTTCACCTTTCATAACATTTTTTTATTCTTAAACAAATGTTTTAATTTGTCCCTTAACATTCCATACCATATGATGACATGTTTGGCCTAGCTTATTAAAAGATGACACATCATCACAATAAAATGAGAGATGACACATAAGCACCAACTTTTGCTTAGAAAAGAGAAAAATGTGAGGAGCTTTGTTAAGTTGACACATAAGCAAAAAATAGTTTGCTTTACAATGGTATCTAGACTAGATATAGATAGATTGGGAGTCTTGCACGATTTCACTCAAAATGATATCACACATTTTTTAGTATAAGTAGCCAAGAAATTATAATTATAATTCATGTCACATATTTTCTTGTATAACTATAAGAACCATTGTCATAAAAGAGACTAATGACCAAATAAATATTTTTTTTAGTACATGACTCTTAAAATTATTTTAGTGCTAATTGAAGTTAGAAAAGTGAAAGATAATTATATTTTTACAGAAATAATATTACTACTAATTGGGAGTTAAAAAATATTAATAGGGATTTTACATGTAAGGACATCATAGTTAGAACATAGATAGATAGATTGATCGATAAATGTATATATAGAAGATAGAAAAACAAATATACATATTTCTTAGTTAAAATGAAATTAGTTAAAATATCATTAGTTAAAATGTGCCGTCAAAAAAAAGCATTAGTCAAAATGAAATTACAATATATATTTCTTGTGCCAATTTTCTCATTCATCATATATAACATATTTATATTGCGAAATGACGATTAAATAGTATAATAGATAAGTCTTGATAGTTTTCACTACTAATCTTCAATAGATATATTGCAAATATTCACAAATTAAAATAGTCAAAGGAGACTAAAAACATCAACCTCTTATAATAAAGATAAATCATACATATAATCTCCACCACTTCTCCATCACTTGTAACAAATGAGAAACATTCAAAAAAACTTGTACCACCGTAATATTATTTTGGAATATGAATCAAAGATCCCATAGTACTATTACTATACTTTTTATAGAAAAATCACACAAATAGTTGGTTGATATATATAGAGAGTGAGTAGAAAGAAGAATTGTTCAACAAAAAATGGAAATTTGGAGTAGATGTTTAAAATAAGAAATTGAGAAAATATATGAAATTGAATGGAGCATGATAAGGTATTTATAATTGATGAAAAAGTAACAAAGAAGTGATCTTTCACATTTCATAACATTTTTTATTAATTAGCAAGCAAGATATTGTAAAGAAGTATACAAAAAATAACCATTAAAAGGGATGATCTTTCACCTTTCATAACATTTTCTTTATTCTTAATCAAATGTTTTAATTTGTCCCTTAACATTCCATACCATATGATGACATGTTTGGCCAAACTTATTAAAAGATGACACATCATCACAATAAAATGAGAGATGACACATAAGCACCAACTTTTGCTTAGAAAAGAGAAAAATGTGAGGAGCTTTGGTAAATTGACACATAAGCAAAAAATAGTTTGCTTTACATAGAGTACTAGGAATAAACCCGTGCGTTGCACGGACTCGGTTAAAATATAAAATTATAATAATTAAGTATAATCACATATATAGTTAAACGATTGATAATATTTTAAAGTATGATTATATTAAATATTAATATATGAACAAAAATGAAATTAAAAATGATTTTAAAATGTGAGAAGTATAATCACATATATAGTCAAATGATTGATGATATTTTAAAATATCATTATATTAAATATTAATATACAATAAAAATTAAATTTAAAATTATTTAAAAATGTGAGATGCGTTGCACGGGTTCGATTACATCTTTTATATTAAAATATATTTATAAAAAAAAGTTAATAATTGTGATAAGTATATATATACAGTAAAATGATATATACTATTTTAAAATATGATTATATTTAATATTAATGTATGCATAAAATAAAACGATGACACACATTTATATATATACGAATAATGCATGAAACAATATAAGCTAAATATTTTAATGTATACATTCAAATGTGATGAGATAAACCATGACACACATTTATATATATATACGAATAATGCATAAATATATATTTCTAAATGTGATGAGATGAACATGAAGCTAAGTAACACCTTCATCATAGTTTTTGTCTAGAGATAAACCCGTGCGTTGCACTGGTTCGATTAAATATATATTTAAAATATTTTAATAAATAAAAATAATAATTATAATAAGTATAATTATACATGTAGTATATAGTTAAATGATTGATGGATATTATTTTAAAATATGGTTATATTTAATATTAATGTATGTTAAAAATAAAAAGGTTGTTTAGTAATATTATGAGAATTTTATTGATTTGTATAGCAAATTTTTCTTTTTATATACTAATGATATTTTCCACCCATTATTGTGAAGACTAATTCGTTCGAGGTAACTGCAATTCATTTAAAGGGTTAATCTCTTCCGATAAACACTTCACTTTAAGAATGAATAATATAGTTTACAATAAATCTCTCATAATATTTTATTTAATAGTGTAATCATGGTATAAAAACTTAGTTTTATTTATATGAGTTGTAGTTGTATATACGCAATTCATTCTGCTTATATATATATATATATATATATATATATATATATATATATATATATATATATATATATATATATATATATATATATATATGTATTTGCCTACAATATTGGTCATGAGAAAATTTCTTTGAAAATTACGTATTAAATAGCCTAACAATATATTTTTCTCTAAGAAATTTAAGGTCTTTATATTCAACGAAAATACAATTCTTGTGTTGATATATTGACTTCTTTTAAAATTTCTTTTCATATATTTATTGGGTGGGATTTTATCCCGGATTTATAAGTCCTAGTTAGTTTGTTACTTGGTTTGCATTTATTTATTTGCTTCATCATTTTTTGTTTTTTTTTGTTGAAGCTAGTTTATGTCCCTTCAATTTTTTTTTTTAGTTTTTGTCTATCTGATTTAACAAATAATATAATTTTTTACACTCTTCTTATTCAATTTGAAGTCTCTAACAAAAACTCAATTTATGTATTGATATATTGATTTCTTTTAGAGTTTTCTCTCAAACTTTCCCAACTTTTATTGGTCCAAATTTTTTTATTATGTTGTTTGGTTTACTATTTTTTATTTGTTTAAGTCTTTTTGTGATGTTTATGTCCCCCAATTTTTTATTTATTTATTTTGATATATAAAATTTACAAAAACATTTGCTTCTGGGTGTAGATTTTTTTTGCCATACTATTTAATGACAACATCTTTGAATTCTAATTTTTAGTTTCATTAACCTAAATTATTATTACAAATTTATCTAAGAGTACAATATAGTGGTATCTGAGCAAGAGATAAAATATTATTTAATTTTAATTTGTATAATTTTTGTCCACATTGTAATCCAGTCTTAATTACATTTTTTTGCAATTAATTAATAAGAACCGGAACATTCTTATATAAATAATTAAGATATTTGTTAGTGTAATTCGATAATAATCATCAAATTACAACATGTCTCTCTTATGTAAAATATTTTCGGCTACAAAATTAAAATGATTTATTATTGTTATAAGACACTTGATCTTATTGTAAATAACAAATGAACGTGGATTTGTGGTTTTATTTTTGGTTACTTCAAAAGATATATTGATATAAATGAATAATTGTGTGATTGCAAATTATATGTATTTCAAAATGACGATTTTGTTGTTTTAACAATTTTAGTATCATTCCGCTAAAAAATAAGTGATATTATTGCATGGCAGTAAGTTAAAATTATGCCTTCAAAACTTGTTCGATCGTTAGAGGCAAGATGACATGACATATGTTGGTATTGAAATTTTTTAACTTTTTCAAATATTTTATTTCTTTCTAAAGAGTGTAACATATAGAAATGTAACTATTGAATTCAAACAGTTTTTGAGTTTTATTCATTAAAATTCATGTAAAATTAAAAAGGTGAGTAACAAAAAAAAAAGAAAAATACTTTGTTGAAGAAGAACCATCTCAAACATGTTGTTGGTCATATCTAAATTTAGAAAAGTTAGGTTGATTTCTACGACACATATAATCAACGAAAAAAATGACATAAAAATTAAGAAAAAATAACCTTCAAATTTTAATGTTATGACAACTACCTTTACGAAGAGATGTGATATATACAACTAAAAATGACAAAAACTTGTCCATTATTTTCTTGAGAGCAGAGGAGTATATTCACTTCCACGATAATATCATTTGCACAATGATCATGTGAACTACTTTTCATTTTTCACAAAAAAAAATATGTCAAAGTAACGATTAATTCTAAAAACACTTGAAAAGCAATGCAACTGAGGGTCACACCAGTTTCTTGTAACTATCATTTTTCATTGGCTTCTCGAGCATCAACCATGCAATAAAGATAAAAATAGAAGTCTCCCTTCTCTTCTTTTCTCTTCTCCTAACTCACATGAAAAATTGGTCACATCTACATTAAGAAATTTAAAAAATAAGATAGAAAAATAGGCTAACAAATATTATATCAATAATAAAAATAAAGATGTCTAAATTTTTCACACAATGTAAGAGAAACATAAGTTGCTATATAGAAACTAATAAATTGTGAAGAGATCAAGAGGAAAAAGAGAAAGAACCTAAAATACAAAATTGAAGAGTTATCATCCCATAGTTATTTGAGGAAAGTGATGATGAAAAATCATATATTTATACACACAATGTAGGTTAGGAATGTGAAAAGATAACATTTCAAAGGATTTGTATGATAAATTTATTTGTCATAGTTAAGGAATAAGAGTTAAAGAATATGAAAGAATGGTAGTATAAAGGGTGGTAAGACAAAGTTATTTACTTTTTAAAAGAATAATAGCACAAATGAATGGACACATAAAATAAATTGTTGGACAAATTTTGATTAAATAGGAGAAGCTTTCTTAAGCATGCCACATAGGCAAAATGGAGGCTTATAAGCTATCTTGGAGCTTCCTTTTATTAGTAAAAGATATAGATAGATAGATTAGATAGACTAGCATGAGTTTTTTAGGCTTTTTTTCATTTTAATTTTAAAATTTTTTATTACTTTTTAATTTTTTTATAATACATGCACTATTATTACTTATTAGTAAATAATGAACAAAAATAGATTAAAAATCACATAGATCGACTTATCAAAAAAAAAAAATCATATAGATTGGAAAGTTGTAATACTAAATGTTGATTGTGATATTAAAAATTATTACCTCCGTCCTAAAATATAAGACATTTTTAGGTAAATCACGAGAATTAAGAAAGTTGATTGTGATATTAAATATGTTGACTGTTAGTATTATTTTTACAAATTTGTCCTTTATGAGAGATCACTAGTTGATAATTTTACAAAAAATTTATTACCAATTGCAGAAAATGATGTATCATGATTAGGGGTATAGTAGAAGAGAAATACTAATAAATGTACTTGAAAATTGGAAAGAGTTCTTATAAAATGGGACAAGTAAAAAAGTGAAAAGGGTCTTATATTTTGGGACGAAGGTAGTAATTTTTTAACATGCTTTCATAGTATCTAAAATTATTAGCTTCTCTTTAAGGTCTCAGGTTCGATTCTTTCTGATATCAATTTGAGTGGACTAATTTAATTTATTTAAAAAAAATCTAAAAATATTAATTATAAAGATTGAATATATCTTGGGCTCCTTATAATTCAACTTTGCTTATAAAAAACATAGATTGGAAAGTTAAGAAAAACTTAATCAAGGATGTTTCAAGAAAGAGAGTAAGAATTATTTTAGAGAATAAATGCAAGAATAACACATTGCATTATCCTATAGGATGATGTAATTTTAATTTTCTCTTTTAGTGAAAATCATGGGGGATAGTTGATGTAAACAAGAGTTGAGATTTATTCTTGCAATTCTTCTCCATAAATTTTCTTACTAAATAGTATTTTCCTTCAAGAAAATGGTTTGGAGAAAAAAATAATGTATGGGTGGTTCACCGTCAAAAAATCTATATAACTAGTTGAATTAGTAATCATAGAGATTACGGCTCCGTTTGGCCCGGCTTATTTTTTACTTTTTATTTTAGCTTAAATGAAATAGAGAAGTATAAAATTATATTTGATACTATTTCTCCTTAAAAGTATTAGAGAAATAAAGTAAAGAAGTAAAAAATAAAGAAAAGTGAAGTGAAGTCAAACACAATTTTTTCCTTCTTTACTATTTTTAAGGAGAAGAAAAAAAGGAGAAAATAAGTCAGGCCAAACGAAGCCTACTTATAGTTGATTTCAGGGAACACATATAAATAAATTTTTTGAACGAAATCGGATATTGGATGGATAAAATGTAATATGACACAAGTTTTTGTTGAAACAAATGTAACTATATTAGCATGTTGTTATTGAGATCAGTTCATGACTTGCGCTTATCACATGGCAACAGACGTTATTGTCCATTGTGGAGTGAGAAGTTATTGATATGCTTCGTGCGATGGAAGAGGCTTATTCTCGAGGTTTTATTAATGTTCAATTTGAAAGTGATTCTCAATTGTTGGTAGATGTGATCTGATTGAAATAAATAATCTAGTATGAGTTTAGTTTAATTGATGCTATTTGTATTATGTCGTCGTTTATAAACGAGGTAAAGTTTATCAGGAGACAAGCGAATTCGGTTGTTCATGCTCTTGCTAACGCAGTCAATTTTTGAGCTAGTTTCATAGATTCAAGCATAATTCAGTTAAAGGAACATCACATTATATATGCAGAAGCTAAAATTCAAACTTCGAAAATTCCACTTATTCACCATAAAAGTGAATTTTTTAGCCACTAAACTACTTGACAAAAAAAGAAAAAAATAGTGAGCAGTGAACACGGTTTTACTGAATGTTAATATCTCCAACAAAAATGGTGACACAAAAATGTTATAAATAAAGAAAATGGAATTGTATCAAATCATGCGGAAAAATTAATATTCACCTAATTAGACATTACAATGGGACGGGGCGGGGCGGGATGGGGATGAGTTTTTCCCTTCTCAAACTCATAAAGTTTGGGTATCTTCATACTCGTTGCAATTATCAACGGGAATAAAAAAAAATACAATCTCAAACTCATATTTAACGGGATTCGGGTATTTCGTTTTCCTTCATCCAATATAAATTTGAGTTGTATTTTAGTATTTTTTATTTTTTTTTAAAATGTTAAAAATCTAAAAGTGATATGAATTTTACTGTCATACACCTGTGCCTAATTTGGTTTTAAGCAGTACTATCTATAAGTCCTAAATATTCATAACCATTTTAAAATAAATCATTATATTTTTTTATTTGTTATTTTTTTTCACTTGACAATGTAATATAAGGGCGTTATAAGTTTCATATGATATAACATAAAACACATGTATAGTAAACGTGTTTTTGAAAAGGGCTTATAGATTATTGTATTAGTTTATAGTTTATTTTTCAAACGTTATTTCAAATAGTTTAAGATCTTATAGATTATTTTTTTTCTTTCAATTTTACCCTTCTCATCCTACTTGAAAAATTTTAAATATTAATTAAACATATCTTTTTTATTTCATTTCATATTTATAAGCTAATTTAACTGGTAATTTTATCAAACACTACAAATTCAATTAATTAACTTATTCGCTATAAGCTAAAAACTAACTGATAAGATATTCGCTATAAACTCATCCATTATCGGCTATTTTTTACCAAACATAGTCTGGTCTATGAGCAATCTTCCACTGCCTTTGTTTATTCTAACAGGCAATACATCCTCCCCCACAGGACGCAGGACATACAGATCAACTTATGACTGAATCAATGATCTCAAAATTATTGGATTCAGCTACTTCAAATAAAGTAACTCACTTTAGAGAATAAAACAAATATATATCAGCATCTGATGAACAAACCAATAAATTAATTCGTTAAAAAAAAAAAATACCAATAAATTAATTCATAAAAAAAAACCAATAAATTAATATTAAATACACTGTATATTGAAATCATTGGTGGATGAAGTATCAACCATTAATGTTCTCATTTTGCTAGGCTTAATCCAAAATTATTTGTATGTGGAGAGAACTTTCATTGTGTGAACATCTTACTAACTCATAACTCATACAGAATATTCTTCAGTAAATAACTAACAGCCACGTGAACTGATAAACTATAACTGTCACAATTTACACTTGAATCAACTGAAGGAAACTAGACCATAAAACAAAGATGACAGAGCGTATAGCAAACATTGTATTCATTCACTGGTGGAAGGTGATGATGCATTCCCTACCTTGAGAGCCAACCATAGAAAACTGCAGAATGACAAGCATAGTAAAACCAACATGATAATGATAACTGCTTGGAACGAAATGTACGGGGCCAAAAAGAAAACGATAGCAATTGTAGCGCTTTGCCATATCTTTAGCTGTGCAAAAGCCCCTTCCTGCACCACAAAAGTAATATCGATTTGACATAAGCGATATTGGGAAAAGAAAAATGGTGAAGAAATGAGTCAAGCAAAAACCATATGCAAAATATGAGTCCCTGGACTTTTTTAAAAACATGAAAAAAAATGATAATTCAGGGACCAAATTGATGGATTATTAATAGTTCAGGGACCATTCAGTATATTTTTATAGTTTAGGGACCAAATTGAAGAGGTTGATAGTTTGGGGACTAAATTGAAGGTTTTTCAAATAGCGGGGGTATGTCTGATGGAATTAAAATATGTTTCTATGAAATCAGCTTAGATACATAAACTAGCAAAATAACTAACAAAAAAGACGACCACAAAGAAAGTAACAGAGAAGCAAGGTAGCATGTTAACAGGGCATAATTTGAAGTTTGGAACATTATATTTCAGCTTCAAGGTTATAAAGGGGTAGATTGCATTTGTGTACCATGTCATGCTTAAATAGCATTCCGAGCAAAGCATTGAGCTGCGTCATTAGAACTCCATCACCGACACCCAATAAACCAGCCAAAAAGAGTATATATAAAGTACCGAGAAATCCGCTAGATATGCTGTATCAGTAGCACCAAGAAAATATAGGCGAAATGAGATTACATGGGGAAAATGATATCCATAAACGTCAGCCAAACATAAGGAATACTGCGAACCTGAAATTTAGCAGAAGTAAGATTAGTACAACCGCCTGAGCAAAAGCTCCAAAAGAAACTATTGATGTAATGGATGTGAGACCAGTGGTGAGCCGACCAGCAGCCAGGGAACACTGAAATATTTAAAGAGTCAAGACAAGAAAACAGATAAGTGAATAAAATAAGACAGAAGAAATGCTTGCAAGCATGATGTAATCAAGTCACTTTCGATTTCGAACCACCGCCCAAGGAACTACAGTTTTGCATTCCATGTCAATACTTACTATTCCATCAAAAGCCCCATATGATGCCATTGCAATACCAACACCAGAAACACCAATTGCTGGAGTTACAACATACTTGGTAAATTCAGCCCTGTTAAAAAGTATTTCATTAACAAACATTACAAAATTGACAGGAAAGAAAACAAGAACTCAGAGAACCATTAATGAAAGATCGTGAGGAAGATAACTTATGATTCATATGAAATTACCATACAAATGCTTGTTGTAGACCTGAATATGCTATAAGGGGTATGATCAATAACATCTTCACATCAGACAATGCACTTGTGAGTGATTTACATAGAGACTTAAGTGACTTTGATTCACCAGTACCCGCTTCTGAATCCTTGTATCCTTCTTTACTATTTCCACTCCGTTTATGCAGGAAGCACATTAGTATTGCACCAAAGGTCATAACGAAAAGGAACACAACAAACAATAAAGTTGTGCCGTTGGTACTTCCCCCCTGCAGTGTCGAGAAACAAAATCAACTCCGAAGAATATGTAAAATATTCTAAATCAAAAACTTATTAGCATAGTAGCATCTCAAATGAGAATTCATTTTTGAAGACTTGAAGGGTACAACAAAAAAACAATTCATATTTAGACTAACTCAAAAAAGTTTGCATATTGTACAAATTAACATCTTTCCAAATATTGAACAGACACATAGTAAAGAAAATTAAAATGATAATAGGGAAAGGATAAAGTATAGTGTCAACAATGTGATCCTTTGTGGCAAACCACTGCAACTGTTATATTCTATAACTAAAACAACATGGATTGTGGCAAATGTTTATAGCAAGTTATGTGCTTTTCTAACAGATATATCAAGGCTCAACTACATATTGACCAACATTTCAGTCAATCATAAACTTTGGCTTTATTTTCCGTCACAAGCAACAATTTTTCAATCCTAATTGCCCACAAGAACAGGTAAACATGAAAAATTAGCACCTGATTATTAGAGCAAAAAGATTACAAGAGTATAATCAAAATATGAAGAGTAACCATCACATACCTGCTCATCACTGAGTAGAGCGAATGTAATAAGATTTCCAATAAACTGCAAAACAGGTTTAATAAAGAATTGATTTTGAATTCCAAGGACTTTTTAAGTTAAAGAAACAGAAACGATAAAGTCATCAGTCTAGTGCAAGAAAAATGATGACCTGATGGAGTGCATACACACCCCAGAATTCCCCGTTGAAGTCACCAATTACTGCACCTTCGTGGAAATTGTTGTCTGTAGCATGACTGCGTGCAGTGGAAGTTAAATATGTTCCCTGACAGGTCAAAGCAAGATCAGTAAATATATGGAAGACTAACGACGATATGAAGGAATTGTGGAACTTCAACAAGTTTAATGTACCTGTCCGACCCATATTATAGAAGCACAAAACCCAAGATACACAGAGGCCGGAACCAGTGTATACCTGCATGACAGTCACTCAATGGTCAAGCATATGCATAATAAGTTAGTATTATTTAGCCGTACACGTTCAGATAAAGAAGCAGAAATGATGCTCAGAAATAAAAGCAGAACCATGAATGAATATATGCAACCATAAATGATGGTCAACCTTCAAATAAAAAATGTTCGAGGTACATTTATTGGTCTCTTGAGTTGTCATTGATTTAGGTTATGATTTCTCTGGGACTAATATAAGTATAAATTCCTGATATAAAACTGCAGTGCAGGGGCCGAAACACAAATTCATTTTGATGAATAAAAACTTCAAGGACTACTGCTCAAACAATTGAAAAGGCATATGAATTTATACCCTTGTAAAGATGAAAATCCCCAATATAAATCTGTACGGGCCTAAACACAAATTAGTTGAAACTATAAGAGCAAAAACTTACCCTAAATCATTCTACCAAAAAGAAAAAACTTACCCTAAATCAAAACCAAAATATCATTTATGATTCCTGGAACAAATTAATTAATTACAATATATATACACGTGAGATGCTTAGATTTCACTTTACTCTTCGTTAGGAAACTATACTATTATTAGTCCAAACCTCCAAGTAGCCACTGCTGTCTGGTGGTATGTCTAAGATTCAAGAAGAATTCAATCAAATTGTTGGTTAGGGGCATATTTGGTACAGAATAAGTGCCCTATAATCCATTTAAAATTAACTAATCATGATAAATTCATCAAAATCAAACACAGTACATATTATGTTTTTGACAGAAACAAAATCATACATGAACATAAACAAAACAGCTTGCACTTGAAATTACCAATTCGGCTTCAAATTTGCAGCCACATATAACCAATAACCAGATGTACCAATAATCAAAGCATTCTTCGATCCTAAAATCCGCACCACCAAAGAAGCAAACACAGAAAAAAATGTAAAAGACAAATATAGTATCCCAAGCGAAGTCGTACCCAAATCCTCCTCCTGAAAATTCAATACAACAAACAAATCCACAATTATTCATCACTAACCTCTAAATTCACAATCAAATTTACTAATCCTAATAGAAGCAATAGTTAGTTACAATAATTAGTTACACTACTTAGTTGCAACAATTAGTTACATCAGTTGGTTACAACAAATTAGTTACACTAGTTAGATACAACAAATAGTTACACTATGGCTCTGTTTGGTAAGGCCAAATTTTGAGCTTATAACTTATAAGCTCATATGATCAAAAAAGTCCCGTTTGGTAAACATTTTTCAAAAAGAGCTTATAGCATATTTTACTAGCTTATAGCTTATTTTTCAAACGTTATTTCAAGTAGTTTATGAGCTTATAGCTTATCATTTTTTCTTCCAATTTTAGCCCTATCATCTTACGTGAAAAAGATTAAATATTAATTAAACATATCTTTTTTATGTCATTTCAAACTTATAAGCTAGTTCAACCGCTAATTTTACCAAACACTGTAAATTCAATCAGCTACCTTATTCTCTATAAGTTCATCCGATGTAAGCCAGCTTATCAATTATCCGCTATTTTTTGCCAAACAGAACATAGTTAGTTAAGTTAGTTGCTCATTTCCTTGTATCACTCAATAATCAACAATTCTCACGATTAATAGGAATAATTTTCTCTAATATATGAATTATTTCAAGAATAATAATGATACAATAACTTAAGAGTTCAATTTCATTCTTCATAAAACAAAATTCAAATAAAATAAATAGAGATAGAAAAAACTAACAGTGTTAAGAGTACTCTGCAAATTTTGAGCAGCACCATAAGCTAGAAAGATCAACAAAAACGCTAAGCTCAAAATATGAACATCTCTGGTGTGACTTTTAGGAATATGAACTTGAATCGGTGATTCATCATCGGTAACCAATGGCGTTTCTTCGTCGCGATGAATAGTGACGGAAGCCATTGGTTGAAGTTCTTGATCCAGTTTATGGAAATTTAATTATGAAAAGATAAATATATAAAAACCTAACAAATTGGTTGCGTCACGACGTTGAAAGAAAAATCGCCGGCACGTTAAACACTACACGACGCATAGAAGAGTTGAAAATTAGTGTTAATTGGATAATTTAGTGAATGGGATTGCATAATAGTAATAAGATGAAGTTAAAGAGAAATTGTGGTAGGTAAAGATTCTGAATCTTGTGATAAAGAATTGGAAAGTGATTGGTATCACTGCATTTTTTTTTTTTTTTTTGTACAATGGTAACACTTCATTTTATTTGAGTTTGATACTTCTTCTTCGGCAATGGTTGACTCTTTTTCTCTGTTTCCATTTCAAATTCTTCAACTATTTATTTTCCTATAAAATTACACCTCTCATCTCTATTTAGGATTGAGAATAGGCTAGGCCGACCAAGGCTTTGCCAAGCATGAGTCTGGCCTGCCAAAAAATTGAAGGCCTAAGCTTAGCCTGTGGCCTGTCATAGGCTTATTTTTTAGGCCTAGGTCTGGCCTTTCGAAAGTCTGATATGGCCTATTAGCCTGTTTAAAAGCCTATTTAACATGAATATATTTAAATAAATAATTGTATTTACTTTTAAATATGCTAATGAACTAACAAATCAATGATATTAAACTTCCTTTTGATATTTAACATGATATTTTAGAGAATTTGACTATATATGACATCGTATTTCAATTTTAGTTTTTAATAATACATTTATATATGTGAAAAGTTAATGTAGATTAATAAAGTTAAACTACTGAAAAATTTAATAGATTTATAATTTAATCAAAGTACAAAATTTAATATATAATAATAATAAATATAAAAATATTATTCATATTTACTTAAATAGGCCGGCCTAGTAGGCCTAAAAGGCTTTTTCTATGGCCTGAGCCTGACCTTTTTAGCTAAATAGACTTATTACAAAGCCTTAGTCTGCTCTATTTAAATAAATAGGCCGGCCTGGCCTGAGCCTATGTAGGCTAGGCCGTAGGCCCCTGTAGGCCGGCCTGGCCTATTCCCAACCCTATCTCTATTGTAAAAAAATAAATAAATATTTGACAAAATGGAAACTTAAATTTTATGTTTGGAATAATATATCTTCTAAGTTATTTATGTTATAAATGAATGTTTGTAATTTGTAATAATTTAAGTTTGTAATTTGTAATAATAGATCCTTTATTATTAAAAGAAATTGGTTAATGTTTAACAAAAGTATGTATTCATAGATTTTTCATCAATTTTGATCTTGTCTTATTAAAAGATTACTGAGCATCTCAAATAATGATATCATTTTGAATATCATATATTATTATTAATAAGTGGTCTTGTCAAAAATAATTAATAAGTCATCCATATAATGTTATGTAATACTTATGCAACTTATATACTCCATATAATACCATTTTGGATATCATACATTACTAATAAGTGATCTATTCTAAATTATTATTTTAACTTTGTCTAAATTAAAAAGGCAATATTAAATTGATGATATGATACCTTAAATAATATATCGTATCATCAGTTTTGATACTTTTTTTTTTTTGATGTGGTTTGTTTTTTTATACTCTCTAATATATCAATTTTGGTACCTTAAATAATGTATCGTCTCATCCTATTTTAATGGAATCTTTTATGAGAGTTACTACTTACTAATATGAACCCGAACACGATTACTTTAAAAAAAATTGTAATGATTATGGTGGGAATAAATCATGTAGATCAAAAGAAATATTTAGTTGTATTATTAATATTATGT
Organism: Trifolium repens; assembly: GCA_030408175.1. Taxonomy (NCBI): domain Eukaryota; kingdom Viridiplantae; phylum Streptophyta; class Magnoliopsida; order Fabales; family Fabaceae; genus Trifolium; species Trifolium repens. The sequence continues at coordinate 49,261,036 of CP125848.1, forward strand.
AAAAGTAAGTTGAACAAAAACTGAGTTAGAATCAATTTTAAAGGCAAATTCAATTCTACTTTGCAAAAAGCAAATAAGGTAGAATCAATTCCGGCTCAATTCTAGCTACTGCAGAATCGAAACCAAAACATTGTGCAAGACTTGGCAAATTTTAGTACTGCACTGCCTCCAAGTACCCCTCTGCATGACTCGGTACATATTTAGAATCACAATGGGATAGCCAAACTAACTACAAATCCAAGCATACACATAGCACCTGTTCGGTATCATGATTGATTTTCCTGAATCACAATGAAAAAACTACACTCAGAACTTTTTCAACATCCAATTACTGACCATGATTCGGGCAAATCCTACGTGACACAAAACATCCACTTTTGGTGTGTATGAGGAAAAAATAAGTTCTTACGTGCAAGTATGCGAACGGAATGTGTAATTATTTAATCACCTACAAAGTTTTGAAAAAATACAGGAGTTCGTAAAAAACGAGTAGACTGCAGAACTTATTATTTTCGATAGATCAAAATTGAAAATAGGTCTGCAATAAGTAGAAAAGTATGTTGGAAATAATAGCCTGACATGAAATTTTGATTACCATTATCTAATCCCACTAGATCATCAATAGAACATTTTGTAGGCATGTTCTTCTCACCAAAACCAAGGAGTTCATAAACATTGGAAGATAAACAAATGATAACTGAGTATCAAAAAGAATTCTAGAGCTCAGACTGTGGAGAGTACAAAGAACTCGGGCAAAAATCAGAAAAACCGTCACAATATCACTGACGATCACGGGAAACCCTGGAAGATGACCAAGTTGAAGATGACCTCGAACCGCCACCAAATGAGGTGTTACGGTCCCACCTGTCAGCATCTGGCTTGCTGCTACTGTTGCCCCAACGATCTGCTTCTGGAGGAGGAGCTCTTGCGGTATCAGCACCTCCTCGCCGGAACTTCGGAACATATTTCCCTGGAGCTGAGGCTGCAGCAGCTGCAGCAGCGGGAGCAGCACCAGACTCCAATGGACGGGCAGGAGGCTCATAAGGCCTCAGAGCAGGTTCAGCAGGTCTGCCCAACAATGCTTCTCTCTTTTCCCTCTCTGCCTTTTCTTCAATTTCTCTTTCCCTTTGCCTCTGCTTTTCAAGTATCTCATCCAATTTTGCTTGGCGTTCAAGCTGTTCCTTCTTTTTTCTCTCTGCCTCTGGAGTTAAAAAACACCACATGTTAACTAAAATACAAAACAGAGAATAGTCTACTTGATTATGTAAAAGATGGTACATTGATTCCACACTAAACATTCACTAATGTAATAGAATGAAATACAAGGGGTGGAATTGACAAACAAAACCATGACTACTTTGATGGTATTTCAATAAATAGACACATTTAACAAGATCAATGAAATCCTTTCAATGATCTGGAAAAAAGAAGCAAGCTTAAGCTTTTATATATTGCAGGAAAACAAATTAATAGTGATTACCTTCGCGCTTCTGAGCTTCTTCTGCCTCACGCAATTTTTGTCGTCTCTCTTCTTCAACCTGAAGAAAATACTTCAACTTCCTCAACTTTTCCCTCTCCTGTTTTCTGGATTGTAAAATCCTAGAGATGCGCTCCTCTCTCTCTCTATTAAGTCTATTAATTTCTGCTTGCCGATGACTGACAACTCTCTCTTGATATACCTCCTATGAAGTCAATGATGAACAAAAGATCAGTAGTTTCTAACGAGGAAAATTTAATAACTGATATATGATGACAAGTGAGATCAGGTGTTAAAAGTTCGTCATATGGCCAAGAATAGAAGAGAAGCCTAAAAATTTAAGGAACTAACTTTATTTCCCATCATTCGACTAAGCCTCTCCTTTTCATTGAGATCGCCAGCATGGCGCTGTTTGCTCAGTTCAACCTCCAACTGCATCAAACCAGGGTTTCACACAGTTAGTACAAGACAAACTAGTTAAAACAGAAAAATACATAGGAAGATTCTGTTTATTTATGAGATGAAAATATGAAAAAATTAAATTACTTCCAAGAGAACGCGAATACACATACTTGTTGCTCACGCTCGTGAAGAATCCTCTCTTCCACTAGGCGCTGTTGATATGCCGCTTCAATAAGCGGAGCAGCCTCTTCTCTCTTTGCTCTTTCCAAATGATCCATGGTCTTGGCTAATTTCTGCAGTTTCTTATCCATATCTTGTCTCGCCCGTTGTTGTTGCATCAAATTCAACTGTAACAAGGCCTGCCTAGAAAGGTTGCCCTACGGATAGATTTCATTGTTAACATTAGCATACCAAATAAATTAAAAACTTAATTGAACAAAGACTTCAACTTACTGTCTCTATGATCGGGGGCTTTTTACCCTTTCCTGAAAGAAGCCTTTTAGCTTCTTCAAGCATAAGCTGAGCTTCTTCTCTATCCTTTTCCTCCATTTCCCTTTGGATCCTTTTATTTCGCCTAGCCTCCAACTCAGCTGCAAGTCGCCTTTGCTCAGCTTCATCATTAACTTTCTGCAGTCTTATCTTCTTGGTCTCCTCCTCGCGTTCCTTCAAATATAAACACCAAAAAGAAAGTTTAATCATTTTAAACATTATTGAGTACCAAAGTTCATATGAATATTAACGAAAAGGATTATACCATTTCAAGAAGCTGTCGTTCTTGATCCTCTTTCCTCTTTTCAATAATAGTTTTCCGAGCAAGGAGCCTCTTGTGTTCTTTGGCCACTACCTCAGACAAGGCCGGGAGCAAGGCTCCAAGTTTTGATTGTTTCCTATCAGGAGGACAAATCATTTGCCTTGCCTTATTCAATTGTTCAGCAAAACTAGCCAGGTGATCCTTCAAGCCATCAGCCTCAAGACTCTGATAGAAACCAAACAATTGCCATACTATTTGGTAAGATGAGACAGTACCATGAAACAATTACAATGTCAGATTTGGAGTTTTTGTAAACAATAAAATTTACCCACCTAAAACACAAACATATGCACTATGATATAATTAAAAAGTCAGATTTGGAGTACTACGATACAAAACTTATCATAGGCATGTGATAGTGGTGCAAACAAATAAGTCATTATTTCCACGTTGGGAATAGTTATTCTGCAGAACCAAAATTTCCATGTTGAAAATGGTTATTCTGAAGAACCAAGATTGATCAACAAACAACAACATTTTCTGCCATTGGTGCTACCCTCTCTATTATTATGATTTCAACACAACGTTTGATTCAAACAAACAAAAAATAACCTTCCTACTGCACAGCAAAGTTTAAAAAAGGCAATTGAACTATAATAAAGGAAAACATACCGTCTTACAGAAAATAACAACATTTTTCATGTGATCGACTTTCATTGATAGAAATTTCTGCTTAACAGCATCCACAGAAATCTTTTCCACAACGGAAAAATCAAAGAAAGGGATCAACCCAGCAAGGTTATCAATCTTCATTGTTTGGTACACATTAGACACCTAGAAGAGGGAGGGAGAACAGGTTAAAATACAGATCAGAAGGATCAATTAATAATAGACAACAACAAACAACAAAAGGGGACAATTCACCTGTTGTAGTAACCTCAAGGTAGCTAACTTTTCAAGTGCTGGGACATACTGCGAAAATTGCACCTCTGGAACCGATGAAGCAAAGGTAAACTTACCCCCTAATTTTGAAATCTTATTTAGCAGGGGTAGTACTTTTAGTGCAAGATCCGAGGGTAGAAATTCATGTTCCAAAAGATAGTAAATGTCTTTCACTTCTTGTGAAACACAAGACATCACACCCTTCGATGCCTGCAATATACCCAAACATTAAAACTTCAAACTGCGTCTGAAGAAATTATTTATTGCAATAATACTAACCCAGAGGTCATCCAACCACCGAAACATACAGAAAATAGGCTCGAGACTATACAGATGGGCAACGGTTAAAGACAACCATAATCCTATCGATACCAACCTTGCATAACCATGGTGTCACTAGGCAATGCAAGTGAGTGAAAGGTGCTTTGCTGGCACATGGTAGGGAGAGCATGAGCCAGTTCATTATATATAGTGGAGGAAAGTAGAGTGACAAGTTTAGCAAAGATTTCATTATTTATATTTATATATATATATATATATATATATATATATATATAGAGAGAGAGAGAGAGAGAGAGAGAGAGAGAGGAGTGATGGAAGCCATGTGCCTAAGGCTGGTAGCACTACACTATCAGATTATTACTTTATCTTTCTTCTGTAATTGTCTATTTACTCTATTATACTTAAATTGCTTGCTACTGTTTAATTAACTACACTATTACTTGACCATGAAAATCAACATAAATATGAGACTTAGATTAGTGTTTGGCACAGCAAATATTAGTTTAATTACCACACAACAAATTTACACAAACAACACTTGAAATGCAAAAATCTAAAGCTGCTATGCAGTTAAGAAAGAGTAGACATCCTAAGCATATATCAACTAGTTACTTGAAAACCCACTCATTAACAATACATAACAGTTTAAGAAAAATTAAAATGGCAGTAGAAAAGGAATTAGATAGAGCTTTGTGTTTCAAATAATGTTAATATCTTACCAGTTCAGCGAGAAGTGATGACCTTGAGAGCTGGGGAGAGACAAAACAGAAACAAAAGCAAAATGGTAAGAATGGCAAAACAAATATCTATATACTACCACGAGTGCAAATGAGGGAAAGTAAAATACCATTTCTCTGCTATCAGGCTTAGTTTCAAGATTAAAGCCAATAAGATTAGCCATCCTCAAATTTCGCTCCTTTTCATGCTCCAGTTCTAAATGGGATGCACCGTGAGTGCGATCATGAGGAGGTACTGAAAGTGCAGCTAAAACAACAGATGAAGCTATTAACTGGAGATCCTTCTGACTCAGATTTTTGTTGAAACTTTTTTGTAACAAAAAGAGCTTGAACCATGCATATGCATGATATAAATGACTTGAAGATATCCAAAATATTTCAGTCAACTTAACATAGTAAACCGTCATAAGGGATGGTTTTGGAGTTTTCTTGACCATGCACATCAACCCATGTATATCTTCAACAGATCTAAAGGCTTCCTGCATTCAACAAATTGTCAGGTCAGCCAAAAAACCAATAAAACAACTCCTTGAAAGTAAAGAAAAGTGAGAAGTTGCCAACCTGCCAGAGTTCAAGCTCAGTGGCAATTTTCAGCTGCTCGAATCTTGTATCAAGGTACAATTGCAAGCTTTCAGGAGCAGAAAGATCAGGTCGGTCTCGTTGGTCCCGATATTTGTTAAGATTAGCCAAATGATTTCTAATGATTTCGCAAAGTCTTCGAAACTCTGTCGTTCGTTTATACTGCTTACAAAACTGGAAAGCTCGATGGGCTGTCATCTGGATATGGCAAAAGAGTCTACTATAAGTTCGAAATAGAGCAGGTTTGAATCCTATTCTATAGTTTTTTACAATAAGATGTACAATGATAGGAAATGAAAAAGGAAGAATAAGTTGATGAGCAACAACAACATATCAGATAATTTGGAATATAAAATCTCATACTGGAATGATGGCAAATATTAACCCTTCCCACAAGACCACACACCCACACATACAAAGGTAAGACAGTTCCACGTTAAAATTAAAATATTTAAAATATAAACAACTAATAATTGGTGCAAAGACGGACACCATTCCATACTTAAAACATAGATTATCCAAAATTGATTGATTAAGACGAGCAACTATAAGAGTAAAAAAATAAGTAAAAAGACTAGAAAGATTACAGCATATAGGGCTTCCAATTTTGAGTTGTTCCGCAATATTTCGAGCACTGTTCTGTAAGTTTCCCATAGAAATTTAAACCATGGGGTAACAAGCTCCCGATCAGATCTATCCTTTCCTTTCTCACCACTGACATAGCTCAGCATCAAGTCCTCTGGCCTTTTATCTGCCTCTAAGTCATCAACATCAAGGGCTTCTTCTAATTCCTGAGCCTGGCTACGAGCTTGTTCAGCTTTCTCTGTTGACAGGTGCATGAAATGCTTAATCACCTCCTCCAGTGAACTAACATTAACTTGCTGACAAATGATTCGATATTGAATGAGCCCGTCCTTAGCAAACCGTCCTTTCCTCATGTCTACACACAGCTCTACATACTTAAACATGATCCTTTCAAGTGTTTTCTGCCATGCTCTGTATCTTTTCGAAGTAATAAGATCATGCAGGGTCTGAAGAGCATCCTGCTTCTGCCCGACATTGATTAACTCTGTACATCAAATTTAAAGTTATTAAATTGCATCACTGTTGAGCACAAATCAAAGTTTAAGAAAACAAAAAACATAAACTAAATAATCATCTCTTAATCAAACCTTCTGCCCTTTTAAGTGCATTCTCAGGCTTCAAAAATGACGTCATATTGCAAATTCAGGAAAACCAAACTCCCTGTAAAACAAAGAGTGATAATCACAATCCAAAACAATAATAAAAATAAATTCAATACAAATTGTTGCAGTTAACCACAAATTTATGTCGAGATCAAATTTGTCGAAAAAAACCAACAAATGTCGTAATATTAGACATTTCAATCAAGCTAAACCAATGAAATTTATAAACTAGGAAATCAAATGAAATTATCTACATGTAATGTAATACGTAATTAGCTAAGCCAGATTAACAATAAAACTAATGCATAATTTCATCGGAAAAAATCACGATGACTAAAATTCACAGCAAAATTGTCTACATAAACCGGCAAATCTCACGATATTAGACATTACACTCAAACTAAACCAATGAAATTAATTAATTAATTAACTAATCAATCAAGTGAAATCATCTTCATCTATATAATGTAATTAGCAGAGAAGGATTAACCATCTATAACAAAACTAATACATCATTGTTCGAGAAAAAAATCGCGATAACTAAATCAGACTCGTATGATCTCAATCGCGTAGCTTTAGCGCGCAATATCAGAATTGCGCTGCGGAGTGGATCTATTCTTCGACACAATTAACCGGTGCGTCGCTTTTTGCAGCGGACACAAATCGCGATAAAATCGCATCTACGAACGCAATACATCAAAGAAGAAGGAAAAACCGAAGATGGAAGAAAAAAAATAAATTAAAAACTGGACGCACTTTGTGATTGTTTCTGGTGGTCGGCTAACAACTCCGATGACGTTATCGGCCAGCTTTTGTTGTTTTCCGGTGAGTGGAGTTCAGTTCGCGTTCGTCTTCTACAAATGGTTTCGGATACAAAGGGCAAAAGATTCAGCGGCTGGTTTATCAGTTTTGTTGATTTAGGGTTTTAACTGTTATAAGTGTTGGGCCTCTACAAAATGAATTGGATCGGGCTTTGAATTCAATCGGTTCTTTTTTCTTTTCTTTTTCTTTTTTTTTTTTCTTAAAAGCAAATATAGATATAACTTTTTGACCAAGTAAATGTAAATTATTTTTTTGACCGAAAATTAAATCTAGACAGGTACATGTAAGTTAGCTCGTTCGTATCTGGTTGGGACATTGTATTGTATATGTAGAAAGTTCAATTTTGATACTCTACTTTTTCGTAGTCTCTTGCCTAGATTTCGGATAACAATTTGATTATTTATCTTTCTTTTTAAATCACATTTGTTCTTTCTAATCTTTCATCAATGTTTGTATATAATTTTTTAAGTTTTAAATTTATGGTTTTCTTTTGAGAGATAACATATATGATTATGATTGAGAATTGGAAAAAAAAAATCATCAATTTGAAATTTAAAATACACACACGAACATGAAAAAAAAAAAAGAAGAGAAAGACTAAAATGTTATTAAAAAAATATAAATGACTAAAATATTGTCTGAAATTAAGTTAAGAAACTACAAGTGTGATTTTACCATTAAATTTATATATGGATGTATAGCCTTAAAATAACAAATGACTACCGAAATTAACCACATCTAATTATTTTCCTATTTTTAATTTTTCACATAAAGTGTTCTATATTTTTATAAAAATGATTTTTATCTAGTAGATTAAACAACTCTTATACATTTATTTATTCTAAAATGTAATAAGTTATTATTTTCACAAAATTACATAGGTTTTTTATTTTTATAAACCTACACAAGTTAATCGTTTATTTTTATAGAAGAAAAATGATAAGGTGGCAAGTCACATAGAATCATTTTATTTTTAATTGAAAATTTTAAAAACTCATAAATAATGATGTTTTTTTATAAGCAAATTTCATTATAAGGGAGTACAAGGGGTACTCAATCCCTTACAATGTGTACAAGAAATTAAGATCTGAGAAGAGTGCTCATATGATTTTGACACCAAGTGGAAAAAGAAATACAAGAATTACGGGCATAACGCCCACTAAACCACATCCAGGAGAAAGTTTGAATATTGTCCAAAAGCAAATTAGCACTCGAGTTTGCTCCATTAAACAACACTTGGTTTCTAAGATTCCAAACACACTAAATTGTTGCCAACCAAATTAAGTGATTTACTCGCCCTCCCTTTGGATACCGAAACAAAGTGCCAAACATAGAGAAGTGATTCATACCATGAACAGTACCAGCTGCGACAATGTTCTTCCCAGTCCAAAGAAACACCGCTTCCCAAACACTCTTGGTGAAAGAACATGAGAAGAAAAGATGCTCACAATCCTCAATGTGTCGAAAACAAAAAACACAAGGCAGTTTATGTGGATTCTTCAAAATGCCTCTATATTGAAGAGCCCCTCGCGTTGGTAAACGCTCTAATAAAAGACGCCAACCAAAAAACCAACACTTTAGATGGTACATCATTCTTCCATAATTTTTTCAAATTTTCCAGCACTTTCAAATCTAAAGCTACAAACTGACGGTTATCAAGTAAAAGGTTGTAACAAGATTTCACAAAAAAAATACCTGCGGACCCGGGAATCCATCTCCAGCTATCGGGGCGATTTGGATGTAGAGAAAATCTAATTAGAAGCACTATTAGATTGTTCAGTTGCTGCAGCTCTAAATCAGTCAGAGGATCAATCCATTGCCACATATCCATGTATTATTCGCCCCCCCTCAAAAGGGAACCTATCTGCTATCATAACATCTTTTGCCACCCCTCTGGCGAAAAGGTTGGGGTAGAGATCTTTAAAAGGATGACTCTCATTCCCATACCATTTGAACTTCCAAAAACCTATGTTTTTCTCATTTTCAACATTACAAGCCGCATTTGGTCTAAACCAATCTTCGACGAAACCTCTACCCGAATCAACAATATATTTCCACCAAATTGATTCTTTTATGCTATTTGTGTGTAGAACACCCCCCAATAAACGAGATGGAATGTGTCCATATCTGAACACAACGGAACCCATCCACATAGCTTCAACATCAGATAACATACGCCATTTCCAATTGCTTAATAAGGCTAAATTGAACAATTATAGGTTCTTAACTCCCAATCCTCTTTTGTCCCTTGGCAAGCATATTTGGTCTCATTTAATCCAACATATAATTTTTTATTTTCTATACTACTTCCCCACAAAAAATTTCGTTGGATCCTTACAAATGAATTAATGTGTTTTGTTTGCTTCAATCTTTTTTTTTAATAAAACTTTGTGGACTTTATGGGATTTAATGAAAATTAGCGATTTCAATTTTGGAGGTTAATTTTGCTAACATAATTTTGCTAACAAAATACATAGATTAACATAATTTTGCTGTTAAATTTTTGGGATTAATTTTGAGGTTAATTTGATTGTGCTACCTTGTTATAGATGAGTGAAGGAGATGCTGAAGTAGAAAATGAACACAATAAAAATGAAGATGAACAAGATGAATGTATGATCGCGTTAAGATGATAGAGTTGATTCTATTAAATGTTAACAAAAATTTCTCTTGAGTTTAATTAAAAAAAAATCTAATTTTCACTATCTGTTAAATTTGGTTCGGATGTCAGTTTTAACGTGTTTCTATCCATCTCTAACTGCAGATGTGGGGATGGAATGGTCATTTTAATAAATTTTAGGGGGAAGTGATTGTAATTTTATGTATTTATGTATTTTAGGTCTACTAGAACATTCAGCAAATGCTACAGTTGGGTACTATAGTACATTAGTACTACTCGTGAAAAGATCCTCTCCAGTAATTTTTTTCCTGCAGTCCAATCCATTCCCTTCATTTTATTACTCCTACAATTTTGTTTTTATTTTTTATAAAATGGGTGACCATGATTGAACTGCAGCTCCTCAAGTACTTGAGGGAATCCACTCTCAGTACTACTCCATCACTCGATCATTTTGAAGGGTTTTAACATCCTCGTCACCGTAAAACCTCAAAAATCGCCTCCTAGGTTTGTTTTCTGTCTTGATTCCGTATCCCAGTTTGTAAGATGGCATTTTTCTCTGGATTTCAACGCTTAATTCGTCACTCTCAATCCCCACTTGTTAGCTCTCACTTCACTTCGATACGTCTCAATTCAACTCTCACTTCCCCCAAACTTTTTGTCAGCGGTTAGTAACACAATAACCTTAATTACTCTTTACAATATCATGTGGTTTTGCTCTCAAGTGTTTTATGATTGTGTTTTTTTTTTTGTTTGAACGGTAAAAGTATTATTAATAATATAATTGGTATAATCGGTCTCTGCACAAGACAAGCAGAGGTCGGGGAAAGCGGAACCACAATAAAAAAGCGGAACACCAATGAACTTCTGTGTTAATTTCATGGTGTCTCTGATTCTCGTTGGTATTCAATGCTATACTATACTATGAAGCACAGACACCTCTCGGATTAGACGTATCCGTGTCCGACACGTGTCCGTGTCAGTGTCTGACACCGACTTATACTGAATTATGTCATTCTTCTAAATTATTATCGGTGTCGCCGTGTCAGTGTCCGGTGTCCGTGCTTCATAGATGTTATATCTTTTATCAGATGTTTCTTGATAGAAATGCAGGGCAACTATAGAGTTCGCCTAAGTTGTTTGCTTATACTTGTTATTTTGTTCGAGCAGTAGAATATCTTATCGCCTTTTCTCTGCATTCATAATTTCGATCTAACGAAACTCCATCTTCTAATTGACTGGTTTCATTGCACAATGCTTGTTTAATTAGGACACAATAAGAATTATACTTTATATATAATACAAGGATTTAACCAATCATTAATGACTTTGGACAAGTAAGGCTTAAAAGTCTTAAATCTTAATTTGTTTAATTAATCAACAAGTTGGAGTATATGAACTCAAACTCTTCACCTAAGGTCATATACTCTTCTAATTTAAATCATGTTTCAAACTAATGTCCTTCCTTTGAGCCCTCTTTTTGTTGTCTAATTTATAAATCTAAATAAATATTTCATTAGAATCATCTTTTTAAATAATTACAGTATTTCCTTATTTTAGGAATTCAAGTGTTTTTGTTATTGGTTGAGAATGAACTAAACTAATGATAAAAGAGGTATGACTCATATGATCAACGTTTTAACGTTTTGACTCAACATTAAATTAGATGTCATATTCATACAAATGCCAAAGAATGCCGTTAGGACATTTGTTAAGAAAGCAAATATAGAAATTTTAACTTAAAGATGGTGTATTAAAACTTCTCTGAACTCGTTTCGCTTATAGAAAAATTATATTTTTACCCCTCTTTGGTGCTTTTGGGGATGCAGTTTCTTTTTGCGCACCAGTTACTTCTCGCGCGCCTCCTGTTTTTTCAAGTACTAAGTCATAGCAGCTATCTAGCAAAGTGTTTTGTGAATGCATCATTTGATCCAAAAATTTATTATAGGTTACTCTTATATCTGACTTGTTTTCACGTATGCGAACTTAGAACGAACCTGTTTTCTGGTCTATTTGGAATGTGCTTCAGTAATGTTATATGCTCAATTTATTTGGCACCATCTGTTGCATGGAGTTGCTAGGTGTATCATGCATGATTTCATGTATATTAACAGTACCTGTTGCTTGTATATGATTCTAAATATATTTATATTGTGTGGTGCAAAATACCTTAATTTTTGTATGTAACATTTTAAAATTTGAATAATGTGTATTTTTAATTGTATTTGTAATTTTGAGCAGGCCTTTCGAGACAGACAACGGATGAAAAACTTACGGAAGCATTTTCTCCTTTTGGGCAGCTGGTCGAAGGTAATAATGAGAAATTTATTTTATTATTAGCATTGGCGTTACTCAATTATAATATCCTTATTTTGCTTGATGTGAGTTGTGAGCTTCAATCATTTTGATTATACAGCTAAGGTGATAATGGATAGAGCCTCTGGAAGATCAAAGGGATTTGCTTTTGTATCGTATGCAACCGTAGAAGAAGCTGAGAAGGCAAGAGAAGGAATGAATGCTAAATTTTTGGATGGATGGGTTATATTTGTTGATCCTGCGAAACCAAGAGAGCCCAGACCTCCTCAGCAATCAGAATCTCAGCCGTCTCAAGCCGGTTTCACAGTTAATAAGACCGTTGGATGGTGTGGTTGACGATCGAAGAAGCTTGATTGATTATTTTCATGGTGTTGGGAGTAATATTTTAAGGACCATATGATTCAACATAGCCAACTACTATACTGTGATTCTTTTTCTGTGCTAATGAGTGATAATTGATTATTGCGCTCCGGCCGTAAGGCATTATTATGGTTGAAAATTTTGATGTCAGATTGCAACCTAATTCTTCCTTTATTGATTTGATATGAACACCCTCCATACTTACTTTCCCTCCTTATTTGTATCATTAACAGATATCTGCTAGTAAATTTTTACTGATAGGGTCACATTTATGTATTTCAAGCCTTTTGTTGTTGCTACTTTCCTTCATCTTTGACAAAGGCAGTTTTTCCTCTACAAACTTGTATCTGGAAGGAAGTTATGTTTGAAGATCTTTGTTACAAATACATTTCCACTATTAAGATCTCAAAATATATGTCTTGCTTCTAGGTAAGCATTGTGAAGTATAATAGGTCACCCTTTTACAAATTTTTCACCATAAGGAGTTGTTAATTTGAACACATTACCTAACTTGCATATTAAAGTGTTTTTACAGCTATACATCATTCTTTGCAAGATACGAAGTCTACGTTACCTTTTTGTATTTCTTCAAAGTTGATAATATCCGTAAGGAACAAAACAATGACAAGTGCACTAATGAATAAAAGAAGGAATTTAGCCATTTGAAAATGTGATAAAAATTTGGAGAATGATGTAAAAATTATGAATGAAGGTGAAATATTTATAGAGTGAATAATATTACTGTTGGCAGTTATTGTTACCGTTGGGACTTTGGGAATAAGTTAAATGATGTTACTTTCCCGTGCAAATTATGGATTTAGTGTTGTAAACTTGTAGCATACCACATTCTTAGACACCAAAGAAAATTTCCTATTTCCATCAAACACCTTGAATAGATTAATAACGTTGGACATGGACATGTTTCCTTGCCTTTAAGAAGCGATCAATATCCTAATTTAGTAGTATTAGAGAGCCTTTAAATTACCTATACATATGACAGCAACATGAACTTGATAGTTAGTACTAATACTAAGATGATGGATCTAATCTAATGTTGTTTTTATGAGATCATCTGGAACATGTTTAAAAGGATTGTCCAATTGCTAGCCACTTCGATTAACAATAAATATGCAACAGTCACATGAATATCTTTGTATGTCTGCACAATTTAGATGATTGCATAATGGACCAATACGAAGGAGGAATACCAAAGATATGAATTACACAAACTAATGCAAGATTTGTACAAATGTAAGTTTGAACTCGAGGTCCCATATTCCTAAATTCATAAATAAGTTAGGTATCAAAAACAATGTAAGAGAACACATCCATATCCTAAATAGTGCTAACATAATTTGCATCGCTTTAGTGAACGGTGAAAGTAACGGCTAACAATAATCCCCTAACGGTAATATTATTTACTCTATAAATATTTTATCTTCATTTATAATTTTAACATCATTTTCCAAATTTTCATCACATTTTCAAATGGCTAAATTCTTTCTTTTATTCATTACTGCACTTGTCATTGTTTTGTTCCTTATGAGTATTTGCATCCCTTAAATGAACAGTGAAAGTAACATCATTTAACTTATTCCCAGTAGTAACAATAATCCACTAACAGTAATATTACTTCATTCATAATTTTACCATCATTTTCCGAATTTTCGTCACATTTCAAATGACTAAATTCTTTCTTTTATTCATCACTGCACTTGTCATTATTTTATTGCTTATGAGTATTCCATAATCCCCTAGCGGTAATATTATTTGCTCTATAGGTATTTCACCTTCATTCATAAAATGATATATTTAAGAACACTGTCAATGAAATTTGTAATCAGCTCTCATTTCAGTATATTTTTTCTCATAATAATTTAAAGTATTTTTTGCTATTCTTTTTTATGTAGTTAATTTTTTCGGAAATATTTTAAAGTATATGATTATTTTAAAATTAATATCGGTGTGTATGATAACTTTTATTAAATAACTTTTCTGCATAATCTCATTTGATTAATCAAAATAATAAACTAAACTTTTGAGATGAATTAACATCTATAACAATTTCATTAAAGTTATTATAACATAAAACCGTATTAAAAAATGGTAAACAACCAGTTTAATCCTTCAACATGTGAAACATTGATATTACTATTCATGAATGTATAGAAATTGCTTTTTGATCCATAAGAGTCCTTTTACAATTTATTTTTTGAAAATTTTAGAAACCATAAAAATCAAAACAAGAAATAACTAAGAACAAGGCAATCTCACCGTACTATAAAGTATTATATATGTTTTATGCTTGGCTATGCTGACTATTTAGATTCAATCTTTGCTATAAAGCCTTAAGCCTATGATACCAATATCTGATATATATATATATATATATATATATATATATATATATATATATATATATCTATTCTTACTTCAAATTAGGAATACTACCGTTGTCATTTTATGAAAAAAAGAATATATATATATATCTTTAAGCTGTGCTTAAAATCCATACCATTACAGGTCTTAAAAGTATATTTAAAAGAAAATCAGTTAAAATTCAATTATATAAATGCAGAGGCCTTCATTATATAGCACACACTACACAGCAATATAAATGCAAACTTCAAATAGTAGGTTCAACAAAAACAGCTTATCTCCAAACTTCCATCATAAAACATATGCCAGAAAAGCATGAAAACTACAAAAGACTCGCAACAAAAAGCTCGTTACACATTACAAACAAAAATGTGTTCCTGAACATCAAGCCTATATGTAGAAAACAGTTTCACACTGCCTTTGAAGAGTACCAAAAAACTCACCATTCAATTCCAACACAAGTCTTATCACTATATACAAAACTAATAGCATGACAAACATTTTATTTATGCACATTGTAGGGAAATAGGACAAAGCATTCAAGATGTTTTACTCATTGTGCCTCTGCAACTGAGTAATGCACTTCAGTAACTGATTTTTTCAAGAAACTAGTTCCGCAGTTTGAATCTTGGCTACAAACATCAAAAGAGTCAAATTCAGAGGAACCTTCAATAACTTGAGAATCCCACGACTTACTGAACATATCAGATTGCCCACCAACATTACGAGACTGCTTCTTACCTTTGCCACGGCCCCCTCGGGGTGAATTTTCCTTGTTACCCTTCTTTACATTTTTCTTTTCATTCTTCTTCTTCTTCCTAGATTTCTGCTGTTTATTGTTCTTGACAGTATGCGACACCAATGTAGGTATTGGATCATACACATCAGCAGCCCATTTCACTGTCAATTTTATACGTGGTTCCCCGTTCTTATCACGATTACCTTTCATAGCAGATTTAAGCTCCGAAGGAGCCTGTGATGCAATAAACATAGAAAAAAGCACCATTAGACAAGAAATGCGTGAACTAAGATAAATATTACTTGGTAAACATCCATGATCTATTACCTGTTTTGAATGCATAAGATTAAGGTGAGAAATTTCTATTCCTTCAAACCTCACTTTTTATCTGGAGGAAATTAAATAGAAAAGGACACGCTACATAGAGACAGAACCGCATTTTAATAGTCCAAATCCAAATAACAAAAAGTGCAGTAACAATGGGATTGCTTGAATAAATGGACAGCATCACATAGACCACCAAATTAATACCACGAATGGATAAGAACGCAATTATTCAGGTAAAACACTAGCTTTTTCAAACAGGAAAGGAAAACGAAAAAACTCAAACAATATATCGTATGTTTTAGGCATTGAGAAAAACATAATAGTTTCCTATCATATACATATAAACATTATTTACACTGACATTGTAAAATATAAAAAACAAAAAAAAAAAACTTACAGGCAGAGATATCGAACGAGAATAAGTTTGATGAGCAGAATGCTCAGAAGGTGATCCTGTAGCTGATGAATCTGCATCCTCGTCAGAAGAGCTCGAAGGCAACACCACATGAGGAATTGGAAAGGTGGCAGACTTTTTCAAACACGTCATGTTCGGTTTTGATTCTTTCTGTTTAATAACCCCACATAAGCTTTCCTCCGCCACATTGCACATCACATTCCCCTCAGACAAAAGCTCAGATTTCTCAGTATCTTGGATACGTAATGACTCACAAAGAGCACTTTCAAGATTACTTATTTGGTTCTCGCACATGTCATTGACAGAAGAGCACACTTCCATCGAGTGTGTCCTTGTCCTCCTATTAGGTACTATACTACTATCACTAATCTGCATATGATAAGCATTGAAAAGTTAAACCGACGGACATAAATTTGTAATATTCTAGCTACACTAACTTCACGAGTACGAAGAAAAAACAGAAAACATCATAGCAGAGGTTAAAACAGCAGTAAATATAATAGGACCTGGCAGGTTCTTATTGAGAACAATATTGACAAGCAATGAACTATGTCTAAGACTTTTAGACAAGAGCTAATTGTCCCTCAGCTTATGTCTAATATATACTCCCTCCGATTAATATTAAAAGCCAGAATGCATTTTATCTAGATTCGTTGAATTACTGATGTATCTGGTCTATAATATAGACCAAATACATTTTTTATTCAATGAATCTGGATTTGTTTTACTTGTCACCGACACATAGCATATCAATAAATTATCACAACATCTAACCAACACCATTCCAACATAATTGGCCCATTGTGTCATAATCAGCATCATTATCAGCTAAATGATCACACTATGAATAAAAGCTAGATCTAATTAAACTAAGCTAATTCCAAATAAAATGCAAATAAGACATTCACAATTCAAAACAAAAACAGTCCTTATTAAATTCAAACTCAACAATTGCAAATAAAATACCTTAAAAACGAAGCTTAAATCTTCAACACACTCCAAACAAGAACAAAACAAGAAAATCACTAGATCCCTAAATCTTCAACCGATCAGATCAACTAGTAGTAGCTCGTTTATCGCAGAAACAACAACAATAATAACAGAATAACAGAAAACGAAAATCCTTATGTTAACTAAGATTACCACGCCTATCACTTTTTTGAAGAGGTTTCAGACGATGAGAAGAAGATCCATAATGAAAATTGGTAACAAAAGGAACCAAATAGGAAAAAAGAAGCTCAATAGGCATCGAAGGCATTATTATATGCTCTTCGAAACCCTCCCAATAGTTTCACACCCAACAAAACGCTATATAACGTTGAAAAATCCAAAGGAAACAAATTCAATGGTAAATAAGGGTTTTCAAAACCAAATCAAAAAACTATGACATCAAAAAATGATTAAAACGTAACATAAAATAAAATAAAATGGAATTAAGCCATGGTGGATCGGAAAATGAAGAGGGATGAAAAATGGATTAGGTTTGTTGGTTGGAAATGGAATCGGATAGGGAAGAAAATTGGGTTTTGTTTATATATATAGGAAGGATCTAGAAGGTCAAGTTTGCGTCAAGTTGTTTAGTGATTATTGTCTCCGAATCTCCAACGTACACGTTTCGATCATCAAGGTAAGCTTTTAGATATTTTTGGCCTTGTCCAATTGCAGCCCAAGTAGTCTTGTTAAGCCCAATATTTACTCCAAATGGGATCCACGTGTATTTGTCAAGTGAAAATTACGTTTTTTGTTTTATTATATTATATTGATATTTTTATATGGTTGATTTCTTTATCGGGTGCAAATTTATCAATATTAAGGAATTAAAAATAGTAAGTTTGTATTAAAATTATTTTTATATTGAATATATAATTTTATAATTAATAATTGTTATTTTTTAATAAAAATAATAATATTTTTAGTTGTTTTAACATGTGCAATATTAAATGTTAGAAAATCTTTGTTTTATTATACAAGGTTATTGGTTATCAAAGGAAAGTGTTGTTGTGTTTTATATTTGAGTTTGAATCGGATAGAATTTTAGTCCTGGTTGTAGGCTTGTCTAGCTTAAAAAATTGATCTTTGCGGTTGTTGTATATAGAGTGCATCTAGTCGAAAAAAATACATCCTCATAATATGGAGTTCAGTCGTCGAATAAAGTAAAATTTAATTAATATTGTATCAATCAAATTTTTAACATAAGTTTTTCTAAAAGAATCGTTTTAATTTACACTTGATTATGTCTGTAACGAGCGAGGGAATACAACCCCAATGCGCCTAAAGCCCGAATCGCATAGAGCTCAATACCAAACACGTTTTACGCATGGCGAGTCCACCCCCCACAATCTCTATAACATGAGACTATCTTGCCGGATTAGGATAAATGCATTTCCCTCCCGAACCAGAAGGTAATGGAGACCGTGGGGAGAAGGCCTAACCTCACATAAACCACCCTGAGCCTATAAATACAGGCTCTCAGTTAACTCAAAAGGAGACGAAACAACTCAATTAGTCATTAACTTGTATCCACTGAGATAACTTGATAATCCACATCCCTATAGTTTTCACACAAGAACAAACTCCATTGTATGCAATCAACTGTTGTTATTTGTGTTAATTGGTGCTAACTAAATAAATTTTGAGTCTATACAACCAATGGATACATGTTCTTTTTTCTGATTTCTCTCATTCGTAATCTAAAGAAGAGCTTTATTTTGCAAAACTCCTTTGGGTACCACTTATAAAGTTGAGTATTTTTTTAAAAAAAAAAATTGTCGGTAGAGTGAATAGGCTTGTAGAATTCACAAAATTCATTGAGATAGAGTGTGCTTACCTAAATAAAAGGTAAAATTAGGCACGAGAAATTACAAAAATAAAAAATAACTTTGCTCTTTTCAAGGATAAAAAAAATAACTTAGGGTTGTGATATAATGTTCTTGTTAATAAATATGTTTGTTTTTAATAAAAAAAATATTATGGAGAAGTGTTGGGGGGAGGTGGGTGGGGGGTGTCAAGATTCGAGCTAGTGGAAAGATGTGAGTGGAAGTTACAAATAATATTCCTAAAAAGATAGGTAATGGTAATAGCACATTTTGGTTTGAATTGTAGAGTGATTATTTAATAGATTGTTTAATTTAAGTAGATAAATATGTGTTTGTGAAAAATATGGCGTCTAACTGTGATTTAGAGGGTGGTTGTTGGAAGCAGAGTTGAAACTTATATGTTTGGGTGTCAAGATTCGAGCTAGTGGAAAGATGTGAGTGGAAGTTACAAATAATATTCCTAAAAAGATAGGTAATGGTAATAGCACATTTTGGTTTGAATTGTAGAGTGATTATTTAATAGATTGTTTAATTTAAGTAGATAAATATGTGTTTGTGGAAAATATGGCGTCTAACTGTGATTTAGAGGGTGGTTGTTGGAAGCAGAGTTGAAACTTATATGTTTGGGAGGATGAATTGGTGGAAAAGTGTAAAATTTATTACTTAATATTACTTCACATGATAACATGAAAGATGTGTTGATTTGAAGCTTTAGCACCTGATGTATATTCTCGATTAAAGAAGTTTATGTGTTGTGATAAAATTTTGGAGCCATAAAAGGCTGGTTTCATCGAAGGTTTACTTGTTTGTTTGTGTGGACATTACCAAATGTAGGGGTGCACAAAATAACCGGTTGTAATGTCAAATCCACAACCACATCCAAATCTAAAATCAAAAAATAAGTTAATTTTAAAATGGTTTTTAACCGGTCTATCAAATATGGTTAGGTTATTCTAATATGAAAACCGGTTATTTAACTGGATATCCAAATCCAAAACCAAAACCAACAATATCTTATATGTTAATGATTATTTTTATTTATTAGTAGAAAAATTAATTGTTTCATACATGTCAATTCATAACTTTGACGATTAATATTTTTAATTGTATGATAGTAAAAATTATAAAAAATTAATATTTTTAAAATACTCATTGAGATGAACCCAACAATATATTATATGCTAATGTTTATTTTTATTTATTACTGCAGTAGAAAAATTGATTATTTCACACATGTCAATGTATAACTTTTACGGTTAATATCTTTAATTGTATGATAGTAAAAATTATAAAAAGTTATATTTTGAAAATACTTATCGAGACGAATCCAACAATATATTATATGTTAATGTTTATTTTTATTTATTAGTTGTAAAATTCATTGTTTCACATATGTTAATGTATAACTTTGACGATTAATATATTTAACTGTATGACAGTAAAAATTATAAAAATATAATATTTTGAAAATACTGATCGAGATGAATCCAACGATATATTATATGCTAATGTTTATTTTAAAACTCATGTTTGAATTTGGATTCGAAAAATAATCAATTTTAAACCTTGAAATAACCAAATTTAAAACTGAATTTGATACATAACCAATTCAAAATGTAGGATCACGTTAGGTTAGGGTGCACTTATATGGACAATTTTGTCAATTATCTCAAGATAGCGAGAATATAAGCAATTTTAGTGATCCATTTTTAATCAAACTTTATTGATTTAGGCTGAGGAAAGGATTGTTAACCAAAATCATTGTGACAACTTGTGAGTATCTCAAGTGGTGGTATCGCTTTGGGTATCATACATTATTAATAAATGGTTCCTACAATCCTATAATACCATGTAATATTTATGTAACTCATACATATTTTGCTCAAATGACGCTACCACTTTGGGTATCAGACATTAATAACAAATAGTTCATTCTATAATTATTATTTTAACTTTGTCTAAATCAAAAAGTAATACCTTATTTACCGTATCATTAATTTTAATATTCTCTATGACACGTCAAATAACTTCAATGATAAAAAATAGTATGAATCATTAATCTATGAAACTCTCTTTGATACTCTTATTAGAGATGCAATATGCACTCTGACCCTCACACTTCTTGTGCTATGATTATGATACTTTAATATATAATTATTTTGGCCTTTTCAAAAGAAAAATATACGAACACCACTCCCAGTTTATTATTCTACATTTTATATTTATATACAACGAAAATACACAAATTTTCCCGAGTAATTAGAAAAAATCATTACTATCTTCAATTTATTAATTTTATTGATTTTGTTAAAATAATATAATATGACAATTATTGTAGAACAAAGATAATATTTTATGTCGATGAATTCTTTCGTCAATCAGAGATGAGGACACCCAATAACGCTTAGATTAGATGAAATGACACGAATTTCTTATAGCTTAACCAAATTCTGGATTTGATCAACAATTTGGGCATGCAACAACATTACTACCTTCATCTATTTTAATTCCACAAAGCTCGAGAGATTAGTATATGCAGTTGCGCGACGAGAATATTCAATTTACAACAAAAAAACCAAAGACGAAAGACATATTAGGAGAAAAAAAACAATGAAACACTCTTTTCACGTGGATATAATTACATCCTTAATGAATAGATTGATAAGAGTATATACTAAAAAAAGCTCTATGAGCACTTTGTGTCTAAATCTTCTTCATTTAGCCTATGTTTGATTCCGTGATAAACTGTTAGAATTAATTTGTAAAATTAAGTTTGGCCTTTTCAAAAGAAAAATATACGAACACCACTCCCAGTTTATTATTCTACATTTAATATTTATATACAACGAAAATACACAAATTTTCCCGAGTAATTAGAAAAAAACATTACTATCTTCAATTTATTAATTTTATTGATTTTGTTAAAATAATATAATATGACAATTATTGTAGAACAAAGATAATATTTTATGTCGATGAATTCTTTCGTCAATCAGAGATGAGGACACCCAATAACGCTTAGATTAGATGAAATGACACGAATTTCTTATAACTTAACCAAATTCTGGATTTGATCAACAATTTGGGCATGCAGCAACATTACTACCTTCATCTATTTTAATTCCACAAAGCTCGAGAGATTAGTATATGCAGTTGCGCGACGAGAATATATTTACAACAAAAAAAACCAAAGACGAAAGACATATTAGGAGAAAAAAAACAATGAAACACTCTTTTCACGTGGATATAATTACATCCTTAATGAATAGATTGATAAGAGTGTATACTAAAAAAAGCTCTATGAGCACTTTGTGTCTAAATCTTCTTCATTTAGCCTATGTTTGATTCCGTGATAAATTGTTAGAATTAATTTGTAAAATTAAGTTTGACATGTTTAGTTACTCACAAATGAAATTTATTTTGCTTCAAAAAATTGATTATAATTTAAAGTTAAAATTTGTAATTTTTAATTCCAAACATGATTAAATTTATAGTTCAACTCGCTTTTATATAATAAAGACAACTGAGAAAGATTTGCATAGGCACAAACCCAAATAAAAAATATTTGGGCACACACATAAATCTAAAAATTTAAAACAAAAATAACATAATCACATCAATCAACATCATTTTATTTAGGGTAAAGAGGTTGATACCGCCTGTGTGCGAGTTTTGTTTTTCCCCATATA
Organism: Trifolium repens; assembly: GCA_030408175.1. NCBI lineage: Eukaryota > Viridiplantae > Streptophyta > Magnoliopsida > Fabales > Fabaceae > Trifolium > Trifolium repens. The sequence goes on from CP125848.1 coordinate 49,283,873, forward strand.
ATATTTTTTCTCTTGATTCGCCCCTTGCAAAGTAAATTTTTTTGGTTTCCCCCCTTGGGTGCAAGGAATTTGCACTTTTTAAATCGGTTTGAACAAAATAACCGATTTAAAAAGTGCACCCAATGGACGAGTCCAAAAAATTCAACATTGCAAGGGGCGAGTCAAAAGAAAAAAATTACAGGGGGAAAAACAAAACCCGTCCACATTACAGAGGGTATCAACATATTTACCCTTTTATTTATTTTCTCTTTAATTTTTATTGGTTTGTGTGAGAGTGCCTAACACATATCATTTGTGTTTGTGCATATATTAGAATTTTCCTAGACAACTTTACCATTAAAGCTTATGTTTGGTATCACGATAAGTATACCAGAATCACGATGACTCACTGTGATTTTACAGAAGCTACAAATTATAGCTTTTGTAAAATCACGGCGAGTCACCATAATTATGACATACCTACACTGATACCAAACACACACACACAATGAAGGTTAAATTACATAATTGATCGCTTAACTTATTTATTAGGGTAAATTCTAATATGGACCACCTCATCAAGTGGTCCATGGTGGACTAGTTATGAATAATATTACAACGAATACGAATTTTACAAAATTCACCGTTGGATTGAAAATTTATATCATATAGAACATCTATAGAAAATTTTAGAAAAATTGAAAATCATTTGATATGTTATTGAGACCCATCAAGATTAACGGTTTATTAAATACTGTAAATCTTGATAAATTCCAATAAAATATCAAATAATTTTCAATTTTTTTAATGAATGATTTATATGATATAAACTTTAAATCTATCAGTAAATTTTGTAAAATTCGTATTCGATATATCACTTGTCCACGGTGGAAGCATTAACCTATTTATTAGTTAGATAATGGTTTTTTAGCTAATTAACGCCGTAAATTGGTCCTTTAACTTCATTTTGTTTGTCCTATTAGTCAAAATCAATTTAGTTTAAACGAATTGTTGTTGTCACCGCTAATCAAAGACACACTTTTATTTAAATAAACGCATAATCCCCCCGCAATTATAATCAGAAGAAGACTGAAATTACTTGATACAAAAACTAATCTCCGAACTAAATTAGTCGATCAAGTGGACTGAATACTGGTGGTGAAAATCTTAATCCGCGGGAGCACACCGTGTTAATGGTTATGGTGGTCACGCTCAATGTACTCCAATCACAATGTGAAATGTGAAAAACAATCAAAGGGCTAATAATTGAGAGTCGAGTCACATCACAATGACAGTATTTTAGATTGGATGAATGAATCCACTATTATTTTCTACAAAATAATAATAATAAAAAATTGTGTAACCCTTTTCCCCCAAATCAACGCCCAACCGGTGCTGACGTTACACGCTTTCCCTCTTTTCCTTTTCTCTCTCTCTTTCTCTCTCTCATTTTCCCGTTTAGATCTTAACTTTCCTCTTCCTCTTCTTCTCTGGTATTTTCACTTTTCTCTCTTACTTCTCTATTCATTCACCATCATCATTTAAATTTCAAATATATTTAATCATGTAATTATGTTTTTGATTTTTCAAAATTTTCTACTCTTATGATTGTAATTAACGCAGAGGGATAGGTTTTGTGTTGATCGTTTGTTTCGATGGCTGCTCCACCTGCTAGAGCTCGCGCTGATTACGATTACCTAATTAAACTTCTTCTCATCGGTGATAGCGGTACAATTCATTATTTCACTTTTTTCATGCTTCTTCAACTACTATTATTGTGTTAATTAATTTACGATTTATTATTATTAATTTTGTTTTTTATTTTGTTGAAAATTTCTTCGATCTCTTGTATACGTGAATCATCATTCCATTATTTGTTCAATTTTCGCATTATATTGCTTTAGGTTTGCTTAGTGAAAGGGAATGGTTAGATTTGTAGGGTTTCGGATGGTTTCTAGATTCACTTTTGATTTTGTGGTTCAATTTTTAAATTGGATTTTTAATTTTAATTTTTTTATGAGCTATTGGAAATTTGTATTGTTTGTTTTGAACTTCGAATGTTTGAAATTTGAAGTTCTAATCAACTGCAATTCATTAATTTTTATTTTTATTTCCGGGTTAAATTATATTTTTATGGATTAAACTGTTATGCATGCGTCGAAGGAAGATATTGTAATGAATGGGGGTAATTTTTAATTGGCATTGGAAATTGGAATTTATTATTATGTTTACTGGATTGGAAGCTATCGGTAGTGAATAGTGGTGGCCGGTCTTAAAGACATTTTACACTTTGTTTGGTATCATGGTCGATTGTCGGAATCATGGTGAACTACCGTGATTTGCAAAATCATGGTATCGGTGAAACCAAACATGCACTCGATGTTTTGGATCTGATTATGTTGTTGTTCATATTGGCAGGTGTGGGCAAAAGTTGTCTTCTATTGCGTTTCTCTGATGGGTCTTTTACAACTAGTTTTATCACGACCATTGGGTAGGTTTCTTTTGTTCAATCACGTAATATTCAGCTCTGTTTGCTTATTTGTCTCTATCTGTTATTCTGAGATGGCTCTGATGTCACTAGATTATTTTATTTTTATCCTTCAGTATTGATTTCAAGATAAGGACCATTGAGCTTGATGGCAAGCGAATCAAATTGCAAATATGGGATACAGCCGGTCAAGAGCGGTTCCGAACCATCACAACTGGTTAGTGTATATTGGAAGTTCATTTAGGCATAACTAGAAATCTAGAATGTTTTAATGCAAGCTTTATCGTGATTTTTCATGTACAAATTTTACTATATTTATGTGAAAAGTTCATATTAAATTATGGGTGTATACCATTTTATCTATTCTTTTATTCCTTTAAATTGGAGACGAAGTAATCTGAGTTGTATCCCTTTATAATATTTTAATGTCTTGGACAACATTCACTGTAGAATTTGTCCTGTGAACTATCTAGTTTGTTCTGGGTGCTATGATTGGTAGGATGTGTTGTATATCTTTATAGGAACAGTATTATACTATTATCTTTTGATCAGACAACTGTGTCTATTTGTTAGCTATTACTGATATTAGAAAACAAATTTCCTTTTCTTCTCAAATTTGTGAAACCATTTAGAGTCAGCTTTGACACGGTTGGTTAACATTTCTGTTACCAATTCATATCTCACTCACACTTTAAAATTTTGGCATTCTATTTAAAAGGATGTTATAGATTTCTATTTAAAATTTGCGAGACCATAGTCAGCTTTGACATGGTTGGTTAAAATTTCTGTTACCAATTCAAATCCCACTCACTTTAAAATTTTGGCATTCGATTTAAAATGATGTTATAGAATGGTCACTAGATATTTTTTACGATCTTTAGTTCTTTATAATTGCTTTTTGGTGTTTAGATGGCATGCTTTATTTAGTTGATTGTATACACAGAATTTCATCAAAAGGTTGGTTTTAGGCCAGTCTTGAAAACTTTCGAGCATTATCAGACCCATCAAATGATTGGATATTTGTCACTGACCCCACTATTTATAACCTTTTTTTTGCACTATGATAAGTATAAAGTATCTAAGAACTTGGGGAACCCTCCCTTAAAAGCTATAGCTATTATGGAGGAAGAACCAAGCCAGTCACATACTCGACTGAGCATCCCACAGTCCCACACCAGTCGATGTGGGACTTGAGTTGGGCACCGCATAATACCCAAGCCCCTATCACACTATTTATGTATGTAGTCGTACAGTGTAGAATCTGTCACTCACTAGTATTTGATCTGTGTAACTGGTTCCACCTAATAGAAAAGGCCCTTGTTGTTATTGTAATATTATGTTGTAGAATTTTGCTTAGTCTTGCAAATTTAAATATCAATTAGCTTCTGCTACCATTTCATATATGTAAATTATTGAGCTTCTGTCACAAATATTATTCCTTCTTTTGCAGCATACTACCGTGGAGCCATGGGTATTTTGCTTGTATATGACGTTACTGACGAGTCTTCTTTTAACAGTAATTTTCCCTTCCTCGTACTCTCTTGCATTACATGCTATTCCTCTTTTATTATTTACTCTCCTCAAATCCGAGTTTCCTTAAATCTTAATGTCTTAGTAAAACATCCACTATATTCGGTTAACTTGACTCTTCAACAGTCTCTTCAACAGTTCAACCACACGTTTTGGCTTGCAATGTGTTTTAAGTTCTTTTGCATGACAATAAGACTTATGTCATCTCGTGTCCTTATCATGTGCGTGAAATGAGTTTTTACTTTTGTACATGGCTAATATTCTTATATCATCTTTTGTCCAGATATCAGGAATTGGATTCGTAACATTGAGCAGCATGCTTCTGACAATGTTAACAAGATACTGGTGGGCAACAAAGCTGATATGGATGAAAGCAAACGGGTATATATCCTCTCTCATTCTTACGATGTACCCATCCCTTACGATTTACGAACTTTTATCCCCCTCCCGATCTTAATCCGATTTACGTGTTTCACAACATTGGTGCTTATACACATTTGGGCACATATATTATTTCTAATGCTGTGTATGATATCCATCACTGTTTCTCCTTAGGCTGTGCCAACTTCGAAGGGTCAAGCGCTTGCAGATGAATACGGTATCAAGTTTTTTGAGACTGTAAGTTGCTCTCAATGCTCATATTAAAATTTCACACATAAATTGCTCATCTTCTAGTACTGAGTGTGTTCCTGTACAGAGTGCAAAAACAAATCTGAATGTGGAGGAGGTTTTCTTTTCAATAGCTCGGGACATCAAGCAAAGACTTGCAGACACTGACTCAAAATCTGAGGTTCTATTTTGGACTTTCTTACTAGTTATAATGGATTGTCTTGTGACCTTTTTTTTGTTTTTGTTTTGCATCCTTTTTTGATTGTCTTCTATTTGGTTAAATGCAAGATTTCATGATTAAATCATCGTTGCCTTGCTAAGTTTTCCATTTCGTTCTTTGCAGCCCCAGACAATCAAGATCAACCAACCGGACCAGGGAGCAGGCGCTGCTCAGGCGGCCCAAAAATCTGCTTGCTGTGGTTCTTAATGGGAAGCTTTGAGGGCGTACATTTGACTGAGAAATTTAATTTTGTCAATGACTCTGTCATTAGTGCCAGTATGATTCATATTATTTTACAGTTGCTACTCGTTGGGTGTGAATGGTAGATTTTCCCTATGTTGGGAAATTAATTATGTCAATTTGTTGTTTGCTAAAACTCAGTTTTTTCGGGAGCTTGGTCATGCACATTGTGCTTTTCCTGAAACCAAGATGGCTCAAAGCACACAGACCGTACCTGGCTTATGGCCATGGTTTGGTTCGCATTTACTGTACTGAATCTTTGCGTGACTATGAATCAAACCTACATATCCACATCTTCATTCTTTAGTTTGGAGTTTCCAGAAAAAGCTAAATACCCTTTGATTTTAAAGCGACATGCCCAAGCCAAATGGCAAAATTAAGAGTTTAAGCCTATGTTTGTTTCTATGGTGGGTAACCCACAAATTTGCTGCGAAACTGAAGCTGTGAAGCAGCTTTTGTGGCGAGTGCCATATGATATGGTATTACAGCAATTTCAAAGACCGATGAGTTTCTACAGTAAATAATTAACGGTGCTACCAAAGACCGATGAGTTTCTAATATTGGTGCCCAGCTGCATGAGCTATTGATTGAAATGAAGGACAAGATGATACATTTATTTTACATACGCAATCAAGTAAGCTTGTGTTTGGATTATGTTTCACTCACTGCCACTCCACTTTTTGGGTGCATTTTCAAATATGCCCATCGCCAACTTCCTATCTGGTAGACCTGAACAATGACAAGTGTTAGGATTGTGCCAAAGTAAGAGTTTTTCTGAGAACAAATAGTTAAAAGCTTCTAAAAAACAAACAACCTATGAAAAAAGGGTAGTAGAGAGTATCAGAGATGAGTACCCCACAATACAAGACGAAGATCATTCACCATTTTCACCCACTATCCTTTGTGTTTTATTTTTCTTTCTGTCAAATGCAGAATATTTTCCCATCCACTAAAAATAAGATGCAGAACAACAGAAGTATTCTTGCTTTTCGTTAAGTTTTATTTTCACCCACTCTTACGTTGTCATTTGCACATAAATCTAGACAATTATTCCTTTTGATATATATATATATATATTTTTTTTTTGTTTCAAAGAGTTTATAAGCGAAACTCACACATATTAAATGTAGAGAATTACAAAATTGAGTGTTTGAACCAGAATTAACATATCAAATGTTCTTATAATATTTTGCCATCTGAGTTGTTCTTACAAAATTGTTTTATTTTACCTTTTTTTTAATGAAATGTTTTATTTCACTTTTAATAAGGCATGAGAGTTTGGGTTGGTTGAACAAAAGTATATAGACCACAATCTCCTATTTAATTCTTTTTGTGTAATGAGGATAACAACAGAGCAATATATATGGAGGACTACAAATGGTCTCATGGCCTTTTTGTTTGGTAAAAGTAAGTTAAAAGGAGAAATAACCATTTTACGCATCAATATGCAACTCGCTGATATTTTAATCTTTCATTGAGGAAAAATTATTAAATAGTCATTGAATTTGCATTCCGTTAGTCAATTTATTATGTGCTGTTAAGTTTGACTGTTAACTCAACAAAAAAGCTGATGTGACATTCTTTGGACACGCATCAGCTTGTTGAGTTGGCACGAGGGACGAAAAAACAACCATTTTGGTCTCTGAATGTGCAACTCACTGTTATTATAGTCCCTAACTCAAGAAAAAATACAAAATAGTCTATGACGCTGCAATCTGTTAGTCACTTTGGTCTCTGACGTTAAAAATGGTTGTTAACTTTTTTAAAAAAGCCGATGTGACATTTTTTAGGGACACACGTGGCACATAGAGTTAACACATCTTCTTCATACATTCAATAACCTAACCACAACCCATTTCACATCTTCTTCTTTCAAAATAAATTGTGGTTAGGTTATTGAATGTATAAAGAAGATGAAGAAGAATGAGAGGAATAATATAAATTAATGTTATTTTAGTCTTTGGCCACATCATTGTTTACTGTGAAATTTGGTAAACAACGCTAGTTTGATTATTACAAAAGAGATCAACTAGTAAATCTCGGGACATAGTGCTTTTGTTTATATTTTCAAAGTAAATGATATTCATTATTGTTCTTATATTGATAAAGTGTTGTTTTTTATGTTTTAATAACTTGAAATGCAAGAAAGAATGTTTATTCAATTGAATAAACATAATGGGAGGAAGGAGTCGAAATAAGGATTAAACGAGATAAAGATGAAGATACTGTAAATTGCATTCAAATGTAAATGATTACAGAATAAAGTGGTTCACATTACATACATTTTCCTTCGAATACTCGTTTCTCGCTTTGACATGGGTACTTAGAGTTTTTCTGAGGATTTTGTATAATGATTGTGACCCCTTTTTCGATCACATAACTAGGCTATTTATAGACACTAATTCCTAACTGCTAATAACGCCTAAACACTACAGAGAGGACGCGTGTCCTTGACACGTATTTGAATTTGAATCCCTTCTTATCTTCTAAATTAGCCGTTGTTTCCATCGAAGTCGAAATAACAATGCTTTTTCTTGAATATTTCGCTAAGTCCATAAGTTAACCTTGCATTGCTGGGTACTTCGACCCTACTGAAGCTTCGACCAAATCGAAAGGATCCTGAAAGAAGAAGAATACGCATTTTAATGAAATGTTCAATGATAGAACATTTATTGTACGTTCATGCATGATTGATCATTAAATTCAATGGTTCTGAAAACCAAAGATATTTAATGATTATTAAAATAATTGTATGACTAAGCATAATTATTTTATTCATGAATTTAGAACATGTTTTTACTTAGTAAAAATATGGGCTAACAAATTGCCCCCAAATGCCTGTTTCGATCGAGTGATCGAACGAGAATGGAAAAGGCATTTTATAACCACGTGCTTGACACTGTTACCAATGACGGCGCTTATGTCATGTTCAGCAGCAACTGACACCTTGATACCCACAATCCATCATTGCTCCTGGTTTTTAGCATAGTGGGAGACGTGGCACACGTAGAAGTTGAAGAGAAATTATTTGAATTCCTTTTTTGATTTATTTTCTGGAAACAGACACGTTCCCCTATAAATAGTAACAAAGGAACAAAGAAACACTTTTTACCAACTTCTCAAGTTCAGAGTTTTCTACGAACAAACACTGTTCATCTTCTTCTTTTATGCTAATCAAGCTTTGATTCTCAGTGCATTCGTAATTCTAAACCGTACAAACACTTCTACACAAGATTCCGCTCAGATTCATCCTTAATTTGATCTTTAGCAACTCATTTTCCAGATTTCACATCAAAACCCTTTCCATTCTTAGGTTTTCTGCAAATTTCATCGTACTGTTCATCAATGGCGTCTAATCTGGATTTCGATATACCCACTGCTGGTAAATGGAAGGATCTTCGTATCCTTGAAGATGGAGAGGAAGTGGTTCCAGAGCCTTCTGGCACTGAGGCGGAAAGGAAGATCTGGAATAGCCAACTCATGATTCCATTCTCCATAAAGAAGTGTGATTATGCCTTCTGTGGACCTTATCCAACACACTCTGAGACTGTCTCTAAAGAGGTAAATGATATTTTTCCTTTGCATGTTACCTGTGGCCCTAGGATCTTCGACTCTACTCCCTATAATCTTGGGTATTTGAAAAGTGCCCTCAAGATTTTTAGAGCTGCCCCCTATACTGCGCATAAGGATTATATTCCTTGGTTAGATAGGGTCGAAAAAGACTTTAAGGATTCCTGGAAAAGTTATGGGATTTATGAACTTATCCAGTTTAGTCGAACTGGTCCTAAGTACAAACCAGAACTCCTTGTGGCAGCCCTTCATTTCTATGAGAAGTCCACAAATACCTTTCAGTTTAAGTGTGGCATGTTGACTCCTACCCTCTTAGACATAGCTGCTATCACAGGCCTTAGGCCTATTGGAGATCATTTCGACCCAACCAAGACTGGCGATAAAATCGAAGTCAATTTTAAGGAAGCCACGTTTTCTAAGTATATAGCAGAGAAGATGGGAAAAGCAGGAGAAGAAGTGTCACATGAGGAGCATGTGGCCTTTTTAACATTGTGGTTGTCCCACTTTGTATTCTGCTCGAAGTCTCTTCAAGTAGCGCGCATGTACATCCCCATAGCACAACAGATCAATGAAGGGAGGCTCTTCAGCTTGGGGCGCTTGTTATTGGCATGCTTGTATGAAGCCATGGGAAATGCCAGTGACTCTATTAAGGCCTCGAAGGATGGATCGAAGGTTTCAATAGCTGGACCCATGTGGCTGTTACAGCTTTGGCTAAACGCCACTTTCGAGACGGAATTGGGGTTGATAGTGCCTTCTGACTATCAACAAGAAGTAGATGAACGGGAGATCGAAGGGCAGAGATTGGTTAGGTTGGCCCCTAGATCCCTGGATCAAGATACAAGGAGACTCTTCATGAAGCATATGAAGATGTTTTGAAATTTTGACAAGTTTCTTCCACGCCACGCTCCCTTTGTTGAGCGCAAGTATGGTGCTGCGTGGTTTGTTGAAGATTTCCCTGCGTTCAACCCAGATAATGAAGACGAAGTTAATGAAGTTTAGAGGGCTTATTTAGAGCAAACTGTGTTCTCTTGTAGGATTGGGTCGAATGCGAATCAGTATGGGCTAGTTAGATATTTGCCCAACTGTGTGGCTAGACAATTTGGCATGTCTCAGATCAGGCCAAAGAGCTTCTTCGACAGCCTTGATAAAATTGTGTTGGGCACTGGTATAACTGAGAAGACCTTCAGGAAGTACATGAGGATGCTGGAAAAATATGAGTTTAACTTCAAACCCTTCGAGTACAAGCCTTCCTTCTACTGCACTGATGGCTTCAGCAAATGGTGGAGTGACCACCATTACACCAAGCATTCGATCGGCAATGCAGAGCAATTGATGGGGATGGTGGAGAGTGGCTTCATAGTGCCATCTCTTGGAAAGACGATCAGTGTCTCACGTCGAGATAAAAACTAAATCTCTTATATTTTATCTATTTTCACATGATCTGCTTTAAACCTTTCATATTTACTAACATAATTTATTTCAGGCAAATGTATAAAGAAGGATGGTGGGTCTTCAAAGACTTTGACTGAGGTGAAGAAACCCACTGGGGTGAAGATTAAATCAGAGGTAGAAACCTCTAAAGCAAAGGTAACTTAGCCTTACAATTTTGTCTTCCCCTTTCCCTTTGAATGTATAATTTTAAACTTTGGCCATTTGTGTTTTCAGAGTGGAAAAGGTAAGAGCAGTACTGAGACGGTATCTGCTGGCTCGAAACAAACCAAGGGCACTATTGTGTTAGATGCAGAGGTGAGGATCAACTTTTTACACCAAATATTTTAACTTTTATCAAAATAATATATTTTTGGACAAATTCTGACATTACTTGCTTTCAACATTTCAGGATGAAGAAGAGCAAGGAGTTCCTTTTGCCAGAAAGAGGAAGCAGCCTTCGACTTCGACTTCGCAACCTAAGGAAGGGGAACCTTCTGCACAAGGGGTTAAAGAAGATGAGGCTGCAAAGGCTAAAAAGAAGAAGAAGGTCGAAGAGACCTCAACTCAGCAAGCCCCTGCGAAGGATCAAGGGGAGGGGAAAAGGAAAAAGAAAAAGACTGAGAATAAGAGAGCTGACGTTGTTGTGAGAGTCAAGTCAGCTATTAAAAAATCTAGTGTGCCTAAAGCACTAAAGATTCACACCCCCAGTGACAGTAGTGGAAGTCCAACTCCTAAAAATGACATTGCAAAAACTGACGTGGTCGAGCCAGACCAAACTGTCAACACTAAAGGAGAGGAAAGTGCTGGACCAAAGGGTGATTCCACTGTCCCTGAGGTCGAAACTAAGGAGGTATGTTTCACTTTAGTTTCTCAATTTCAAATTTTCCAAGTCGTCTCTTAGTCTCAACTGATTTCCTTTTTGTTTACAGGATCAAACGAAGGAAAATCCTGTTGAAGGAGATAAACAACCAATCTCCCAAGAGATGCTAACATAGAGCAAGGAGAATGATGATGTTCAAAATCCTTTACATGATGATAAGGTCGAATCAGGGCCATTCAACGAAGGCCAAGTAGGAGGAGGCTCAGGAACCAATGTGGAAAAGGACAGTACCCAAGCTCAACCCAACACTTCCAGCATCAAGTACCCAATGTCCAACATTTCTACACATTCAGGCCAAGCTAGCTCGACTCAGGACTCTCGCCACGATTCTGATGCTATGCCTGAAGCTGAAGTTGGTGGTTCAGGGATTATCTCCGTCTCTTCGACCTCAAGGCTTTCTGCAAGTCTTGGAGTGCAGGAGGAAGAATTCGCCAATATGCAGAAGTCTGACCCTGCAGGCACTCTTAAACTTCTGCTTTCCAAGAGACAAAATCTAGGCACCACTTCGAGCGAACATACCACTACTGATTCTGCGCCCTCAAATGCTGACATGGATTCAATGGTGCGCCAGGACTCCTTGCCGCTAAAGCTTACCACGACCTTTGTCCACAGGGATGTATTGAAGCAAATTGAAGAAAACCCAGCCTGTGCTTATAGCCACTTGGCGTTCTTGAAGAAATTACATAACCCCAGGACTGATGAGGAAACCCTTGGTAAAGTTATCCAACTCAGTTCGATTGTGGATCAATATGCGAAGGCAGTGCAGAAGAGGCTTGAGAACGACACGAGGCTCGCCACCCAACAACAAGCTCAAGCCATGTTCTTTGAAAAGGCTTAGAAAGCTCAAGCTGAAGTGGAAAGACTATCTTCTCAAATGATCGAGGGAAATGTAGAGCTGAAAGAATGTGATGACAAAATTGCCCACTACAAAGACCAAATCAAACTCTTAGAGGAACAAATTGTCAGTTACAGGCGCCAGATCATTGAGGAAGAAACCAAGAGAGCTCGAATTGAGAAAGAGGCTAAAGCTTCGACCCAAGAGCAGATTGACGCCCAAGGGAGAGAAGGGCTTCAAGCTTTTGGCTCAGCAGAGGTCGTTGGCGAAGAAATCAAGTCTTTGGAGAGTTCGAACCTCGTAGTTGAGAAAGAGTTGGCCACCCTCAAGAAGATCTATGCTGATTGCACCAAGAACTTATGATTTTCTTTAGTTTATTTCATTTGTTGTCCTTTCGAACAATTCCTGGATCTTGTAACCTTTGAACAAAGTCCATGTTTTATGGCAATTTACAATTACCATTTTGTCTCATATGTTTAAGTATTATTCTGCGCTTATTTTTACTTCGAGCAAAGTAGGTTTATATTTTTTCAAATACTTTCCATTAATGCCCAAAGTACGTTTTTCAGGAGTTAACTCCTCAATTTCATATGCGCCATTAGAATAAACTTGAACAATTTTAAATGGTCCTTCCCAATTTGGAGACCATTTGCCTAAGACTCTATCTTTTTTATCCATAGGCAAAATAACTTTCCAAACTAATTCCCCTATGTTAAAAGACTTTGACTTAACCTTTTTGTTATATGCTTTAGCAACTCTTTCTTTTTGTTTTGTTAAAACTTCTAAAGCACTAAACCTTTCTTCATCTAAATCAACTAACTCATCTGACATCATTTGGTAATAATGGTCTAGAGGTATTTCCATTTGTTTTTGTACCCTTGCTGATTGCAAATGTATTTCGACTGGTAATACTGCATCATGACCATAAGTTAGTCGAAATGGGGTGGTGTTAGTTGACTCTTTAGGAGAATTTCTGCAAGCTCATAACACTTGGTCTAAGGTTTTATGCCAATTTCTTGGCTTTTGGGCTATATGTTTCTTTATCAAATTAATAATAATTTTATTAGCTGCTTCGACCTGACCATTTGCTTGTGCATAATATGGTGTTGAAGTTAGCAGTCTAAAGCCACTTTCTTGGGCAAATTCCTGCATCTTTCGTCCAGTAAAAACTGAACCTTGATCAGTAGTGATTGTTTCAGGAATTCCAAACCTATAGATTATGTAATTTTGTATGAAATTGATTACTGCCTCTTGATCAACATTTGTTAAAGGGCTTGCCTCTATCCATTTTGTGAAATAATCTATTCCAACTAAGATATAACGTTGATTTTTAGATGAAGCAGGTTTAATTTCACCAATAAGGTCTAGAGCCCAACCCCTAAAGGGCCATGGTTTTACTATCGAGTGCAGTTCACTTGCAGGCACATGTTGAATGCCTGAATGCCTTTGGCATTCTTGACAACCCTTAGCAAATTCTATACAATCTTTTAACATAGAAGGCCAATACAAGCCTTGTCGAAACAAAACCCATTTCATTTTATGTCCTGCTTGATGAGAACCACAAGTACCACTGTGAACATCAGAGATTGCTATATATGCTTCTGCTTCATTAAGGCATTTTAACAAAATTCCTTCAGGAGTCTTTTTGAAAAGATCATTTTCAAAAATTATATAGCTTAAAGCCCTATATTTTACCTTTCGATCCACATTTCCTGTTGGATTCTTAAGGTAATCTACTATAGGCTTTCTCCAATCATTATCTGACAAATTGTCAATGGCAAAAATTTGAAAATTTTCTAGGGGATTTTTTATTTCACCATTTATTTGTGGTATAGTATCTGCCCCCACAAGTTTTGGCATTGACAATTGTGCAGATATTGGTTCTTGTAAAACCATTTTTTCTTTTATTTCGATTAATTGTGTCAACTTTTCTTTTGACATTTTATATCCTGAAGCAATTTGAGCCAAGTCATTTGCTTCTTGATTTTCTAATCGAGGTACATGTTCAATGTCTACATGATCGAAACAATCTAACAAAGAACTAGCTATAGAAAAATATTTTGCTAAATGCTCTTTCACACATTTATATTCTTGCGTTAATTGTTTCAAAACTAATTCAGAATCACCTCTTATTTTAATGTTCTTTGCCCCCAAGTCTTTTAAAATTTTTAACCCTGTAATTAAAGCTTCATACTCGGCTTCGTTATTAGAGCAAATTCCATTTATTTTGTACTTGAACTTAGTTGGAACTTGAGTAGGAGATATAATCAATATTCCAATTCCTGTTCCATATTTATGTTTGGACCCATCAAAATAAAGAATCCATGGTTGGATATCCACATAATCCTGTGGCATTTCGACCAAAGAATGATCTACTATAAAATCAGCCACAATTTGGCCCTTGACAGCCTTTAAGGGTTTATAAGTCAGTGAATATTCAGTTAATGCTAATGCCCACTTTCCAATTCTACTATGTAATATAGGTTTGGTTAGCATATGTTTAATAACATCAAAGTGGGAATAGACATAAACATCAACAGGTTTTATATAATGCTTAAGTTTTGTACAAGAGAAATACAGACAAAGACAAAGTTTCTCTATGGCAGTATACCTAGTTTCTGCATCATTTAAAACTCTACTAAGGTAATAAACTGCATTTTCTATGCCATTATCATCTTCTTGAGCCAACATGCTTCCTATTGTCTTATCGGACGTAGCAATATACAACTTCATAGCTTTATTCCTACTAGGAGGCATTAGAACTGGAGGCTTTATTAAGTATTCTTTGATGTCATCAAAAGCCTTTTGATGCTCTTCATTCCATTTGAATGGATCATCTTTCTTGAGTCGAAGTAGTGGTGAGAAAGCTTGAGCCTTTCCACTTAGGTTCGAAATGAATCTTCTCAAGAAGTTGATTTTTCCCAGCAGAGATTGAAGTTGTTTTTTGGTCGAAGGAGGCTTTGTCTCTAAGATAGCCTTTGTCTTGTTTTGGTTTATTTCAATGCCTTTTTTATGCACCACAAAACCAAGGAAATCTCCTGCATGCACACAGAAAACACATTTTAATGGATTCATTTTTAATCCATGTTTCCTCATCCTTTCAAAAGATTGCCTAAGATATAACAAATGGCTATCTTCAGAAGAGGATTTAATGATGATATCATCAATGTAAACTTGCATGAATGTATCTATAAAATCATGAAACATGGAAATCATTGCCCTTTGATAAGTGGCACCAGCATTTTTTAAGCCAAAAGGCATAACAACCCACTCATAAGTGCCTAAAGCACCAGGGCATCTAAATGCTGTTTTAGATACATCTTCCTCAGCAATGAATATCTGGTTATAACCAGAGTAACCATCTAACATGCTCAAAAACTCGAAGCCTGCTGCTGAGTCTACTAACATTTCTGCCACAGGCATGGCATACTCATCTTTAGGTGTAGCATTATTTAAGTCCCTAAAATCTATACATACTCTAAGTGTACCATTCTTTTTAATGACAGGAACTATATTTGCTAACCATTCTACATACCTGGCAGCTCTGATGAATTTACTCTTCAGCAGCCTTTCGATCTCTTCTTTGATTTTGGACATGATATCTGGTGCAAACCTTCTTGGCAATTGTTTCACTGGTTTTTTACCTGCCTTGATTGGTAGCTTGAGCTCGACCATTTCTCTACTGAGTCCAGACATTTCATTATAATCTCAAGCAAAACAATCACTAAATTCCTTGAGAAGTAGTACCAATTTTCCTTTTAAATCAGGACTAATATTGGCACTAATGTAAGTTGGCCTTTTTACTGAGCCATCTCCAATTTCAATTTCCTCCAAAGGATCTTGAGCCTGCATCTTAGGAGTTTCATTCAGTGGATCTCTTTCGAACCCTAAAGGTTCTTCATCATAGATGCAGTCGAGCCTTTGTGCTTGTGGCATAGAAATGCCATCGCTTTCGACCTTGGCTTCTGTAGCCATATTTTGATGAACATCAACTTCCAAAGCCGCATTTAACTTAGTTTCGGCCATATAAGCCGTAATCCTGGCCCATGCACTGGTCTCAGTCATCATAATCTTCGTAAACATTCCACCCAGATGGTGGTATAACTCCATCTTCTGAGGACACAACATCTATTTCCTCTCTTTCCCATATGAAGCCCTGGGTTGGGTGGAGTTTGACAGAATGTATCACATTATCTGAAGGTGTGAAAGCATTCTCTCTATCATAACATGGCGCGATGTTCGCCAAATATTTGTCAAAGGTTTGTTGATTTATGGTGTCTACCTCTGACATATAAAAGCTCTGATCAGCTTCTATATTTTCCACGCAGCCATCCTCCCTCCAAAGCATCAACTTCTGGTGAAGGGTCGAAGGAACAGCTCCTACTCCATGAATCCACTCTCGCCCCAACAGTAAGTTGAAGTTTGCCTTGGATTCAACCACTAGGAATAGAGTTGGTCGAACTATGCTGCCCACAACAACATCCACTTGAATTGCCCCCCTTGAATGTCCTGTTTTGCCTTCATAATTTGACAAAACAATGTTATGGGCTGACAAATCACAGTCATATTTGCCAATCTTGGGTAACATAGATAGAGACATTAGATTAACAGCAGCTCCTCCATCTATCAGCACCTTGTTAACTCCAACTCCTTCAACTTTTGCTCTGATGAAGAGTGGTTTGAGGTGGTTTTTCATGCCTAAGTCTGGCCTTTCGAATGTAGCCTGTTGCTCTTTGATACAGCCATTGTTCATGACATAATAGCATATTGGCTTAGGATCAGCCATTTCTAACTGGTCGAAATCAGTTTCGAGCTCAGTTATCTCTGTTTGCACATCATATTCTGATGGTAATATGGAAACCACACATATTACATCAAAATCTGGCTCAGAGTCCAGCAGATCATCATCTTCCATCTTGCTTTCTTCTATAGGAGGAAGGATCCTTTCTTTTGCTGGCCTTCTAGCCACTTCTTTATATTGGCTTGTTTGAAGATTAGTTGCAGCCAATTTCTTTTGGCGTTGGAATCTACGCCATTGAGTCCTTGTCATTGGATGTTTACCCTTGTAATTGTTCCTATAAGAGTATTTGTTGACATCCTCTGAATAGCTCAGTTTGGTGCCACTTGAGCCACCAACTTCCATTGCACCCTTGTTGAACTTTATGGTTCCTTGGTGCATCCAGCGTTCTATAGGAATCGAACCAGAAGGAAGGAAAGTGGGCCTTCGATCTGTCTGGACCACATTATTTGGTCGAGTTAGAATGCCCTTTCCTTTGTCACGAGGCGGTTTTGGGTTTGCCCCCTGCCTATTTGCCACTGGTTGGAACTTCATGAGGCCTGCAGTAGCCTCCTTATCACAAACAGCACTGCAACGAGCACAAAGCATCACCCCTTTGTTCTCTAACTTGCATCTGTTTAGAAAGTCAATCAAATCCTCTTCAGCACGAGGATATACTACTTTCATTTTTTCGAAGTATTCCTCTTCAGGGATTTTTTCCACTTGCACCTCTGAAACCTCCATGGCTTCGACCATCATAATAGCTTGTGGTTCAGCATAGAGGGTATCAGCATTCTGTGAAGATTCTGGATCTGCCTTTGCAGCTTTGGGTTTTTCACCAAATTTAAGTCTTCCTTCGTTCAAGGCCTTTTGAACCAAGTCCCTGAAAAACACACATTGTGAGGTTCTATGTCCAAGAAAATTATGATACTTGCAATAACCTCTTTTCTTTCTCATATCTAATGGTGGTATTTTAACACCTTTTGGAACCACTATTTGGCCATCAGTAACCAACAAATCAAAGATTTCATCACATTTTGTTATATCAAAAGTATAAGTCTTTGAAACATATTTATCATTTTTTGGTTCAACAGGGTTTTTTCCATTTGAAGGTTTTAAAAGCTTGCAAGTGTAAGGGGGACCAGATTTTAATTCTGCTAGGTCTATTTCCCCTTGTTCAACATCCTCATAAGAGACATCATATTCTTGGTCGCTATCATGTGTTTCTACATAAGCAACTTTTTCTTTTTTATGATACTTTGAATTTCTAGCCTTTTCTGCTCTCAAGCGTTCGACCTGTCGAACCCTATCAGCCAATTGGGCCATGTCCCTTAGATGTTGAGTATCTAACTTCTTTATGACCGAATAGTCTAGGCCACCAGCAGCCATTTCGACCAATTCATGTTCAGGCACTTGAGTAAAACACCTAGCCTTAAGTAAACGAAATCTATTCAAATAATCATCTATAGACTCAGGAGTTTCGCGCCTAACGCTTGCTGATTCTTTGAGACTTATCTTAGACTGTCCCATGTAGAATTGCTCATGGAAAACTCTCTCTAATTGATTCCAATTAAAAATTGAATGTGGAGGGAGAGTAGTAAACCATGTAAAAGCATTTTTTGTTAGAGAATTTGGAAAATACTTCATTCTCAAATTCTCATTATTTGCTAGATCTCCTGCCTCAGTTAGATATCTTGCTATGTGTTCAACAGTAGATTCACTAGTATCACCAGCAAATTTAGTAAATTTTGGGATTTTCCAACCCCTTGGCAATTCTGTTTGAAGCACATATTCTGATAAGGCAGAAACAAAATGAGGCCTATGCATGCCTATGTTTAAACCATTTTGTGCCAGAATAGTTTCGACCAAATTTGTTATGTTATTTTGCCCAGCAAAATTATTATTCTGGACATTTCTAACTACATCATCAGCATTTTGGTTCCTATTTACCAACACAATTCCAGGATTTTGTTCGACCTGGGGCAAAGCCTGTTGCTGTGCCTGAATTTGCACCTGCGGCTCGACCACTGGCACTGGTTGTTGGATTTGGTTTATGGGGTTTACAACATTATTTGGGGCAAGCATAATGGCATTATTTGGTGCTTGTGCAACTTGCAAAGGCACCACATTCTGAATTTGGGGAACTTGTTGATTATGGGCTTGAGGAGCCCCAAAGAAATCAGCAATTCTTCCCATTTGATTTGCCAACAATTGATAACTTTGGTTTGTATTTTGAATTAATGAGTTAAATACTGTACCAATTTGTTGTGTTAACATATTTACCATGTCATGATTACTCTCATCCATTTGTTGCCTTAAAGCATTCAAGGCATTGTTGGTTAATGAGGGATTGCCATTTCGAGTAGCAGAACCAGAAACTATCTGATTATTAGGCACAAATACGCCTGGTGCTGACTCTGTGAACAATGATGCACTTGTTTGCAAACCCTGCATCATACTGGTAGGCATGCCATATGGGTAGTTCCTACTTGTACCTTGACCCACATATTGGGAAAAGGGTAATGAGAAAGTAGAGGAACTAGCGCCACCCCCATTAACATTTGTCCTATTTGGAGAGAAATTTCCCTCCATAGCATGGGAAAGAGTCAAGATAGGTTCTGTAGTGGTCGAAGGTACCACTGTAGACGTTGGCATTGTCATTGTGGCACTTACCACAGAAGATATTGGGGCGAAAACTGTCGCCCCACTAGCGTTGGGCACAATCTCACTGATTACAGGAGAGATTATGGCCTCAGAAACGCTCGAAGCGGTTGATACATTCGAACCGTTATTATTATTGCTTCCGTTTGGATTTTCCATGTTTTGTCTTGGGTTACTTCTGGGTGGTGGTCTAACCATTTCAGGGAGTAATTTCCCGTTCCTCAAAAGCACACACTACACACAAATTTTTGGAAACAATTCACAAAAATGCAGAACAAATTAACTACACAAACTTTGAAGAAATTTAAACGTAAAGCACACGGTCCCACTGGGCGTGCCAATTTGTTTACTGTGAAATTTGGTAAACAACGCTAGTTTGATTATTACAAGAGAGATCAACTAGTAAATCTCGGGACATAGTGCTTTTGTTTATATTTTCAAAGTAAATGATATTCATTATTGTTCTTATGTTGATAAAGTGTTGTTTTTTATGTTTTAATAACTTGAAATGCAAGAAAGAATGTTTATTCAATTGAATAAACAGAATGAGAGGAAGGAGTCGAAATAAGGATTAAACGAGATAAAGATGAAGATACTGTAAATTGCATTCAAATGTAAATGATTACAGAATAAAGTGGTTCACATTACATACATTTTCCTTCGAATACTCGTTTCTCGCTTTGACATGGGTACTTAGAGTTTTTCTGAGGATTTTGTATAATGATTGTGACCCCTTTTTCGATCACATAACTAGGCTATTTATAGACACTAATTCCTAACTGCTAATAACGCCTAAACACTACAGAGAGGACGCGTGTCCTTGACACGTATTTGAATTTGAATCCCTTCTTATCTTCTAAATTAGCCGTTGTTTCCATCGAAGTCGAAATAACAATGCTTTTTCTTGAATATTTCGCTAAGTCCATAAGTTAACCTTGCATTGCTGGGTACTTCGACCCTACTGAAGCTTCGACCAAATCGAAAGGATCCTGAAAGAAGAAGAATACGCATTTTAATGAAATGTTCAATGATAGAACATTTATTGTACGTTCATGCATGATTGATCATTAAATTCAATGGTTCTGAAAACCAAACATATTTAATGATTATTAAAATAATTGTATGACTAAGCATAATTATTTTATTCATGAATTTAGAACATGTTTTTACTTAGTAAAAATATGGGCTAACAATCATCCATCCACTTGTTCCACAAATGTGTTAACTTTTATAACTATTTTCCCAGGTTAGAAGACATTTTGACCAAAAAATAATATGAGGACCAAAAAGAAAATGTAAAGGCCAATAACTTTTATGACATTTTATATACTTTTTTAATGTATTTATGACTCTAATTTTTATACATGAAACTTTGTATTTACAACTATGAATTCATGGTGGGTATGTATACTAGTAGTATTAATTAATATGTTAATACTGTATTAATGTAATATATATGTGGACCAAAAAATTTGCATGCAAATAACTCAAACGCACCAATTAAACGGCAGATTCCATCATAGTACCTCGAATCTGATATTATTTGAAATTTTGTTGGCCACAATGAAGAGGAAAGTGAACATCTCATGTGTGACACGTCGGAAGAAATATACTTTTTAGATTCATAGAATGTTTGATGTATTTGGACCATATTATGAACCACATACATCACACATTCCATGAATCTAAAATGTAGATTTCTTCTTATAATTAGGACCGGATGTAGTATAATTTAAAGGACATTCGACATGCTGAAACACATTAAACTCACAAATTTCAATTCATCAATATTTGGTGTGTGAATTTCGCAGTTAAATTATTAGATATTTTTTTCTTCTATTTGATTTTATTTATTTTTTGAAAGGACGTTTCTGTTTTTGCTTGATTTTGAAAATCATTAAAAAAACATCACAATATCAAAATTCTAATTGAAAAGGACCAGAGATATATATATGCACCTTCTAGAGTAATAGTTCTATCTCTAGTTTATTAAATTAGTGTTGCATGTTTTGTTTTTTCAGAAATAAAATTGATTTATCAATATTATTTTATGCTAATTCTCCCGCCCTGACCCTCTCTATATATTACTTTTGTAATTTTTTCTTGTTGCCATGTATGTAGGGAACATATGTTGAACCGGATCCGCATTGAGTAAGAATCCATTGACACAGTGGCGGTACCCGGGGAGGGCTGGGAGTGGCCACGGCCCTCCCCCACTCAAAAATAATAATTTTTTTTATAGGTAGAATATTAATATAATTGTATTATAAATTATTTTAAGCAATTCTATATACATATTTGTACAAATATTAATGTAAATATTAATTTAGAGTTTATTATTGATGACTATAAAGTACTCGGCACACATATTAGTTCAAATATTAGTTTATAGTCTATTATTGATGATTTCAAGTTACTCAGTATATATACGTAAAATATTACTTTAAGTTATACAGTCTAATTTTATAATAATGAACTTTGACTTTGTTTGTAAAAAAATAACAGATAACTAATTGAATTTATATTATTGAGTAAAATTAGCAGTTAACGTAACATATGACATAAATGAATATGTTTTAGTGAGGTAATAGGGAAAATTAGAATAAACTATAATAAGTTTTAAGCTAATTGAATTAACTTATCAAAATAAATTAGAAGTTAAAATTAGAATAAAATCATTGTTTTGACACAATTTATATCATTTTAAGTTATACAGTCTAATCTTATAAATAAACTATAAGCTCATAAAAAAATTACTTATAACGCCCCAACTAAAATATCTAGAATATTTAGTCAAGACATAAATAAATGGATCTGAGTACAATATATTTAACGAGGTAAAACAGATGAATTACAATTAAATCATTACAACAGTTGATGAGCATCCAAAATACAGCGGAAATAGAATAGAATTCCAAGTATACAGGTAAACTAAAACAAAGGAAGACTAAATCGTCTAGTACGATGATCCAAGCTCAGCTCCAAATCATCAGCTCCATCCTGGTCCTTGCTCCAGTTAACCTGTCTACCTAAAAAAATTGATTTGGAGTGGGGTGAGACTACTAAGCCTCAGTGAGTCCTACTACCCTCCTAGAGGTGACTACACCTGGGGAATCCTAAAATCAGTCGTAACATACTAACTTAACTAACATAACATAATAGCATAATATAAAGGTGTATCACAGATTAATAAACTCTTATTCATTTTAAACACGAGGTCACTCTGAGGTGAGCAGGTCTCAGAGGCCTGCCATATCCGTCAACCGATTCGGTCACGGCATGCAGCTCACAATAACATATCCTAATGGATTATCCCATTGGGAGTCCATAAAGCGACATCAAAAATCGCACCTAACTGACTGACACTAGTTTAGTTATTACTACCATAATTTCCCAAGACCCGGGGAGCATACAAACCTAATAATATTATAAGTTATGCCCTAACAATTTTCTGTGATTAACACTCTGTTCGACATTATGAAAATTATATTACTGCAAACTATCTGGCTTTAATGAGTATATAAAACGAGTGTGTGAAGTTCGTCAGAAAAGTAGAAAATGTAGACAAGTTCTGTAGAAGCTCGCTGTGGCGGTTCACCAGCTCGCCACGGCGAGATTATAGGTCCTGACCTAAATCAACTCGCTATGGCGAGCAGAAGCTCGCTACGGCGAGTATCATCAGCCCAGAACCCAGCTCGCCATGAATACTCGCTGACTACTCGCTACGGCGAGTTCATGCAGAAATTACCCTGTTTTGTCAGAAATCATAATTTTCAAAGAACACCTACAATTCTCATTTAAGCCAGTGCAGCAACAATAAATTACATAATATAAAACAGAATGGAGGTGAATTTGGGATTTAATTCTCCTCACACAACATTTATTCCTAATCCTATGTTAACATGCAACAAATCATGATTTTGGGAGACTAGCTACACTATCCTAAAGAACCCACCTGTAATGAGTTTAACTCAGAAGCTTTAACACTGACTAAGGCTCAGCAGCAGCTACAAATCCCTTACTCCAGAACTGACTTGAATTCCACCAAAGTGTACTTGAGCAATTAATGAAAAAAAAAATGGATTGATGAGTGTTTGAGACTTAACTAAAGTTAGGGGAATTTGAACAACACACCAACACTGAGAAGGGCAGGAGAAAGTTATAATTTGACTTACCAAGTGTTACGAAGGAAGCTACAGGGAAAAGAAATACATGCAGCAGCAGATGCAATTTCTGCAACACTTGCTGCAGCGAGTGAACTAGCTCGCCGAGCGAGTTCGTCGGATTGGCCGGAACTGATCTGTTGGCTACCACGGAACACCCAACTTCATTCCTACGATCTTTAAAGCCCTCTTACAGCCACCCACGAGGGTTAATTCGTACATGCAACACCAATTTCTAAGATTAGGTGTTTGGAGGAAAGAATCATGAACATGATCATAACAAGGGTTAAGGATGAAATTGACAATTTCTTACCTTAGATACTTAATCCCAGTTCTTAATTGATCCTCTAAATTGTTCCTCTGCCATCCAGAAAGCTTGAGCCAAGGATTTGTGCATGCCTTTAACAAAAGTGAAAATGGGGATTAACCCCTTTGTTGTTGTTGCGGTTCAGAGAAAGAGAGGAATGAGAATAGCAAACTGAAATTGTTTCTGGTGTGGACAATCTGATGTTTATGGAAGAAGGTTGCATGCTTCAATTTGTGGAGTTTGGAGGATGAGAAGGAATGCCTCGTGAGAGAGAAGAAAATGGGAGTTTCTTTTGCTTCCTGACTTGATATTCAGTAAGTGAAAGAAATGAATAAGAGATAAGTGGCTTATTCCAAAGGTGATCTAGTAACTTATAGCCAAACACGTGGGTCCCATTAGGCTTGGTGTTTCACATAAGTTGATCAAAATTGAATTACTCTCTTATTTTATCATAATAAGTTTGACACAATTTATCCCAATTACACCTCTAATTATTTTTCGTCTATTAAATAAAATTTGGGATGTTACATTACTAGAGAGATTTTTGTGCTTTACATTGACATATTAAAAAAAAAGTGTGGCCCTCCCACACATTATTTCCTGGTTCCGCCACTGCATTGACAATCGATGCTTGAATTTGGTTGCCATGGTGTATTGACTTAACTTCTCCTTATAAAAATGGCCTTATCCTTTTCCTTGTTTATATAGGATACAATTTTGAGATTTCCTTGGTTACAACTTAAAACTTACAGTACAATTTTGAGATTTGATTTGTATTTATTCTCATGTTCGTAAATGTTATATATAAATTATGAGTTTAATGAACATATATCGTCACTGTAAAATAATTTTATACTTAGTAGGGATGATAATGAAACCCAAACTCGTGGGGCCCATTATTCATCCATGTCATACAAGTAATTTTTTTTTTTGGAGGTAAAGCAAAGATTCCATTAATCAATCAAAATTACATGAGGCAAGTCTTTTTGTACTTGCTGAGTTATACAGGAAGGGAAATTAGAGGCCCAATATCTATTGGGTTCAGTAAGGGCCCATCGAGCCAAGGCGTGAGCCGTTTCATTACCCTTTCTAGCGACCCAGCCGAGCAAGATTGATTCATCTTCTTCTAGTAAACTAGCACACTGCTGCGCTATTTGGCCCCATTGATTTCTAGGGTAAGACTTGGCATGAATAGCTTGAACGATCGTCGCAGCATCCATCTCGATAATCACAGAGCGAAGCTTCAACATATCAATCATTTTCAGCGCTTCCATAAGTCCCGGAGATTTTGATAGCTCCACGTTGCCAGATCCAGCTTGAACCTTCGTGATTGCTCCAACGATGCGGCCATCCTCATCACGCAGCACCAAACCTAAGCCTAAACGGCCACCACTAGACAAGTGAGCATCCACGTTTAGTTTTAGGCTGGCTCTGGGAGGAGGACTCCAGCTAGTGTTGTTGCAACCTGATGAAGGGTGAATCCTGGTGGAGGTGATTTGATCTGGGATGCTGTTCTGTTTGTACTCCTGCAGGGCTTTAATAGCTCTTTCAACCGTCTCACTTGCAGGTATGTCACGGTTCTGAAAAATCTTCTTGTTTCTCGCCAACCAAATGCTGTATGTTATAGTAATAATAAGTTGCATGCAATCCTTAGTGGTGTTATTTACCATGTAATTGAACCAGTCTCTATAGGATTGAATTTTGCTGCTAGTCATAGTAATAGTTAGGGGAGAGCTGAACCAAGTTTGCCTAGCTTGATCACACTGAAGGAAGACATGATCAATGGTTTCTGGCCCCTGGTGACATATGGGGCAAAGGGAATCACTAACCATACCCCTATGAATAAGGTTGCTTTTGACAGAAATGACATTGTTAAGAATTCTCCAGATTAGGTGAATCTGTTTTGGGGGATTAGTGAAGCTCCATATTTTGTTCCAATTAGTGTGTTTATCCTTGGTGCTGGTGTGTTGGGCTTGAGCACTATGAACTTGAGTCCACTCTATGATAGCATTATAACTAGATCGAATAGTGTAGCTTCCCTCCTTAGTACCTTGCCAACTAATAATGTCATCCTTTCCAACACTGACAGTGGGGATTTGGCAAATCATCTCAGTTTCTATAGGGAAGAAATTCTGTTTTATGATGTTCTCATTCCACTCATTGCTTTGAGGTTTGATAAGATTTTTGACAAGGAGGAGACTATTGTTGTTTGGTTTGGGAGTCCAGATTTTAGTGCCCACCTGTTTGTGTATCCACCGATCTTCCCATATGTTAATGCTGATTCCATTTCCCACCGGCCATATGCACCCTTTTTTGAGGACCCAACTAGCTTTAGAAATACATTGCCAAACATAGCTAGGTCTGTGTCCATGCTTTGCTTTTAAGAAATGATCATTTGGGAAGTACTTAGCTTTTAGGACAGTAGCCATAAGGGAATTTGGATCAGTCATGATTCTCCAGCCTTGTTTAGCTAATAAGGCTTCATTAAAAGCCCCCAAATCTCTGAATCCCATTCCCTCCAAATTCTTTTGTTTACAGGTCTTCTTCCAATTAACCCAATGAATCTTCCTTTGGTCCGTATTGCTTCCCCACCAAAATTTACTAATCATGCTATCCAAATGGTTACACAAACTCTTAGGCAAGAGAAAACAACTCATGAGATATGTAGGTATTGCCTGGGAAACCGCTTTAATGAGAGTGCCCCTACCAGCAAAGGAAACATTTTTTTCCTTCCATCCTTTGAGCTTCTTCCACACTTTGTCTTGAATGAAATTAAACACCTGAGTTTTGGACCTACCAATGTAGGTGGGTTGACCAAGATATTTGTTGAAATGGTCCACTATAGGCATGGGTAGGATCTTTGTGATATCATTTTTAGACTACTGATGCACTTTCTTGCTAAAAAGCATCTCTGATTTGTTGTAGTTAACTAGTTGTCCAGAGGTCTGTTGATAAGTGTTGATAATGGTTTTTATTTGGTTAGCTTCAGCCTCATTGGCCCTACAAAATAATAAGCTGTCATCAGCAAAAAGCAAGTGAGTGATCTCTGGAGCTCTAGGGGCAATTTTGATGCCATGTATAAGCTTGTCAGATTGAGCTTTTGAGATCAGAGATGAAAAGACATCAACACATAAAATAAAGAGATAGGGAGAAATGGGGTCTCCCTGTTAGAGACCCCTTTGAGGATAAAAAGATTTTGTAGGGTTCCCATTGATAAGAATAGAAAAAGAGACAGAGGAGACACATTGCATTATGGTATTGACCATGGTATGGGGAAAATTCATGGTTTCAAGGGTAGCTCTGATAAAATTCCATTCCAGTATGTCATAAGCCTTTGCCATGTCAGTTTTGAGGCCAATATACCCAGTTTGACTGCTTGTATGAGATAAATAATGAAAAATTTCATGGGCAATGATTATATTATCTGTTATCAATCTGCCAGGGACAAAAGCACTTTGGTTGATGCTAATGATGTCAGGCAAGATAGTCTTAATCCTGTTAGCAATGGTCTTAGTGATGATCTTGAGGGAAACATTGCAAAGAGAGATAGGTCTGAAGTCACTAGGTTGAGTGGGGTTATTGATCTTAGGTATAAGGCATATGTTGGTGGCATTAAAGTGGGAGGGGTCACCATTGTTGTTGAGAATATTAAGAGTTGTAGCAATGACATCTTTTCCAACAATATCCCAATAAGTATGGTAGAATTTTGTTGGGAGACCATTTGGGCCAGGGGGCAGCCAAACTCTTCATGTCCTTTATAGCATTAATAACTTCCAACTCAGTGTAGGTAGAGGCCAGAAGGTTGTGCTGGTCAATGTTTAATCTGTTATGAACTACCTGGGTGGTCTCAGTAACATTAGTGGTGGTTTGGCTAGTGAACAACAATTGAAAGTGGTTTAGGAAGATCTGTTCAATCTTGTCCTTATCTGTGTGGCTGATGCCCCTAGAATCAGTAATTGCTTCAATTTTGGATTTTCTCCTGCGTTGGCTGGCCTTTAAATGAGAAAACTTTGTGTTTTTATCCCCATGAGTCAGCCATAGAGCTCTGGATCTCCGGCTCCACCACATCTCTTCTTTTTCTAGGAGGTCATCAAGCTCCTTCTCCTTATTGGAAATTTGTTGATGAAGGAGAGAAGTGTTAATGAGGTTTTGGAGCCGTTCAAGTTCCTGTTGTGTTTCCTTAATACGCTTAGGGATGATACCAAATGTACTTTTCCCTTATCTGTGCAGCTCATTTAGAGTATGTTGGAGTTTGTCAGTGATATTCCCCTGCTTATTGAGCCAAGCTTTCTGAACAATGGAGACATGCTGCTTGTCAGTTGTCCAAATTTGTTCAAACTTCTTGCTATGAGGTTGCTGGTTTCTATTCCTGCAAGGCATCAGATTGGAAAATTCAAGCATGATAGGGCAGTGATCAGATTGATATATGGGTAAATGAGTATTATTGTGATTAGGGAACATAGTTATCCAGTTAGTAGTAGCTAAAAAGCGATCAAGCCTGGACTCTATGAGTTGTTCTCCTTGCTGCCTATTGGTCCAAGTGAAAATTTTGCCTTTATAGCCCAGATCCTGCAAATCACAGTGGTTGATAGTGTTCCTGAAACTGATAGTTAAGTTAGGATCTAAAGGGTTGCCCCCAGATTTTTCATCACTAGAAAGCATAATATTGAAATCACCAAACAGCAGCCAATTAGGGTTATTGTTAATGCAAGATAAATCATTTATGAGTTGACAAGTGAGGAATTTATCTTGAGTTTTGGGATAGCCATAAATGCCAGTAGCTCTATAAATGTTGGAGTTGTGATGGGTAGAAATAAGCATATCAATATAGTGCAAATCATAGTTTATAATATTCAAATTAAAGGTACAAGGATTCCAAAGAATAGCTAAACCCCCTGCTCTACCACCACCACCACCACCACTGACAGAGCAGTCAATAGTGTGGCATTCATAAGTATCTTTGTAGCTTTTGAGGAAGTGGAATTGGGTATCTTTGAGCTTTGTTTCCATGATAAAAATGATGACAGGACGTTGAGTAGCCATGAGCTTCCTAAAAGCTCTCACAGCCCTAGGGTTGCCAAGCCCTTGGTTGTTCCAAGATATAATCTTCATTGCCTTGGGCCAGCATGCATAGCAAGGCCTGCCCCTGTACTGTCTTCTCTGTCTTTTAAGCTGAGTGTTCTGATTATTTGTGTGTGTCTCCTTGGTGCTCTGTTTGTCTCGTGTAACAAGGTTAGTAACCATGTTTTGAGGCTCCAGCTGTGGCATTTCCTTCTGTGTAACAATTCCTTCCATAGGGCTGGTTATAGAGTAGATGGGATTAATGTGGTGGTGTGCATACTGATGCGTCTTAGGCTGGGGGGTGGAGTGTGTTTGAACTTTCATTGCTGCCAGTTTTGTTAGGAGGTCTTCAGGGACGGGTGGGCTGTATTGGCCAAAGTTTTTTGCATGAGAAGGGTTGTTGTAGTACTTCTTATCCTTATCAGCCATTTTTCTTCTACCATATTGTGTGGATCGAATCCATGGTCCTAGAAGGGCAAGTGTGCTTAGGTCTAGAGCATGGTTCCTGCATAGAGTGTCAATATGCCCAACCATTCCACATTTAAAGTATATCTGAGGTAGTTTCTCATATATGTAGTCAATCCAGTTTGTGCCATCTGTAGGGTTTCCCACATGAATACCAGATAGGATGGGTTTATTGATATCTATAGCAACTTTGATCTTGATAATCATCTTTTTCCCAGGGTACTCCTAAAATCAGCAGCTTCAAATTTCCCAATTAGAGACCCATTTTTTTCACCCATCTGTTTTGTTTTGCAGTGGGGGGCAGTCCCCATAATTGGATCCAAATAGGGACATGATCAAAATCCATATTATGATAATCAACCTCTCTATCCCAAGGTTTAACCACCAGCCAATCATTTCTAAATAACCAAGGGTTTCCAGCAATGATTCTGTCGTGGTCAGCAATGTCATTAACAAAGAACTGTAACAATTTACCTTCTAGAGCTTGGATTTTGAGGCCTGGTGGAGATCCCCATATGCTCTCAAGGCCATTTTGAATAGATTTGACATGAATAGACTTGTCAGTGATTATTTTGCCTATTATGCTGCACTGACATGAGTTGATCCCTTCATTCACAGTTGATTCATCATAAAGAAAGGATCTTGGTAAGTTATGGTGGTGTGGGTTGAAACTTCTTGCAGAAGAAGATTCTGGCATATCATTTTGCTTATTTTGGTTGAATTGATGGGCTTCAGAGGGTGGTGGACTGAAAGTTGTGTATATCTGATTCTGGGGTATAGAGATGTGGGTTATAAGGTTGGTTTTGGTGATATTATTGTTTTGATCGTTGTTGTTTATGATGCATGTTTGAAAAGGAGCAAAGCAAAAGGGGTAAAGAAAAAGTAAATGAGTAACAACACAAGAAAAATGGGTGCTATCAGAGGAGATAATAGAGGAGCTTGATAGCAGAAACAAGGGAGATGAAGGTTGCAAACACAAAACAAAGAGAAAGGGAAGAAAGCACAGGAGATAACATATTCAACCTGTAAGCAGAGTCAACAGTTGGTGATTGCAATGAGGGGATACAAAAAAGGTGTAACCACGAACCATCCACTAAGGAAGATAACTACTGAGCACTCAAAGCTAAAGAGGAAAGATGGATCCGAGAGGGACCATTACCAAAGAAAGCAGAAGAGCAAGAAGATGGATCCATGTCATACAAGTAATTTCGATATAATTTTATATGAGTGGGGTGGTTTGACAAATTGGTGGATTATCATTAAATATTTGTGTAAAACTGATTTACACTGGTCGTGCATATCCTACCATTGATTTTTCAAAAAGAAAAACCATTTATCATCCATAAACAAGGTTAAGAATTATCAAAAATAATTTTATTTTAGATCACTTTATGATGTTAAAAATCCTCTTAAGGTCCTCATGGCCCTTCAATATCATCCTCTTATGCCACTGTCTCTTCTCCCACTAGTTGATGACATTACGTCATTACATTCTAATTTAAGTCAAAGTAAGTCAAAAGAGGAGTTTTTAGAAGTTTTTTAAGTCTTAAGAAAGGAGAATAATGCTCAAAAGAAGAGTTGCTTGGGTAACAAGAAACACAGGGAATTTAAGCTCAAAAGTCCGTGAGTTGCATAAAAGACGCAAGGATATGTGCAGGATGCGCAACAAAGAGGGGAGACAACCAGAATTTTCTGTAACTTGCGCATGATGCGCACGGATTTGCGCAGAAGGCGCAACTCAGCTAAACTTTTCTGTAATTTGCGTAGGATGCGCATGGATTTGCGCATAAGGCGCAACATGGCTGAAATTTCTGTAACATGCGCATTCTGCGCAGTTGTAGCGCATGATGCGGAAATCTCAAAAAAGTTGAGCTGATTGCGCCTTCTGCTCTAATCCGTGCGCATCCTGCGCAAGTTACATAAAATTCTGGCTGTCTCCCCCTTTTTTGCGCATCCTGCGCATATCCCTGAGCTGGATGTTAATTGGAGTCATTTCGAGCTGTTATAACACTAATTCTTGAGTTGGATGTTAATTAGTACTTAGTCGTTCGATTTTTCACAGACAAGATTGAACTGGTTTAAATAAATGATTTCAAGAATCGAAATTGAGTTCTTTGCTATAATATTTTCCTTTTTCCTCTAACTTGCTTAATTCTTTCTATTGCACAATAAATTAACTTATTTTGATATGATTTTTAAGAGGATTAGTTTTATCTTTCTAGCAAAATTAACGACATAATTTATTGTTCATTCGTTTTTTATTTCTATTTAATTGTATTGAGAATTAGATTGGCGAAATAAGAGTAATATCATAGTTTATTAATTATATTATATTCTATGCAAAGTATAATAAACACAATTTTAATGCTATATTTTAAATTTCTTTAAGAAAAAGAATTATATATTAAAACACACACAAAAAGTAATTCTTTCACACAATAAGTGGGGGAATAGACCCATTATAATTATACATCTAAAATTTATTGGGAATGAGAACAAAGAAACCAAGTACTCCCTCCGTCCCATTTTAAATGACACATTTGCAAACAAAAATTGTCCCATAATACTTGATCCATTTTAATTTTCTATGTTACTTTTCTATTTCTACCCCTTATAAATGCTTTTGCAGAATATGCTTTTCTAATCATTATTGGGCAGAAAAAGTGCATTCATGGGTAATTTGGTAAAATTGATATTATCTCTCATTTAATTATACACTTTTCTTAATATGTGTGAAATGGTCAAATGTGTCACTTAAAATGGGACGGAGGGAGTATGAAGGTGGAATATCCAATTGGTGTGTTAGTGGCTGCACAAATGAAAAGCACAATATAAAACAAAATGGTTAAAAAGACTCAGACACACAAATTACAAAGTAGACCTAAGTGCTTAACACACTTTAATTGGAGTATTGACCTTGGACCAAACCTTTTAACAAATTAATAATATAGAAGAAAAACATCGAAATAATATTGAAAGAGTTGATAATACGACTTTTCTTTAATAAAAAAAATGAATAATTTTTAAAATTACCAGTTTAAAAAATAAATAGAAATTCTCATGCTGACTCAAAAATTAGTTTCATAACCGACTCAATAACCTAAAATGTGTGGAATAGCTTGGGTCACCTACAAGGGTCAAATGCCCTAAAGCAAAAATAACAACAGGGGATATGATTATTATTATTATGCTTGTATTAATCATCTTTCATATGTCACCCTCTTCTATTGACACATTAGATTGAATTCAATAATGCACCTAAATAATTCAAAACCCTTTTTATCTACATGTATCTTTTTCAAATTTTCATTATCTACACCCCCATAGAAATTAATTACAAAAAGTACACCTGATATTTATTGAAATACACAAATGAATCAAATAAATATTCACAACTCAAATTAATATGGAAATTTTATTCTAGTCTCTAACTCAATCATGGATTTGCAATTCATACTTCAAAAAGAAACTAGCACTTAATTTGAAGTCATATATTGGAGCATTACTTTTTCTCATTCTTGATAAGATAGTATAGACAACTTTTCCATAGAAAATCTTCACAATTCATAGAGTATATGCAAAACTTATAGGAAAATAACTAATAATATTTAAGAACAAGTGAACAAAATAATAAAAGGTACTCCATTATGATGAGTAGCATTCAACTAAGCAAAAAAGATAGTAATAATTGAAAGTGTGACAATGACTTTTTAATTTTTTTTGAGGACGGTTTCAATTGATTTATGTGACACCCCACTTGGTTACGTGAAGTAGTAAAGCTAGCTACTATATGTATACATATAGTATAGTTCTAATTTTCTAAGCATTAACATAATATATAAACACAAGCTTACATTGTGTTATATTTCATTCTTGTGGCACAAGAAAGAGTTTAAGTAGTTTTTTGAGCTGAAAATTTAAGATGGGATATTGTAACCAAAAAAGGTATGAAGCTTGGAAACCATTCATAGCTGTTGTGTTCTTGCAATTTGGATATGCTGGTATGGATGTTCTATCCAAAGCTGCACTAAACAAAGGAATGAGCAATTATGTACTCGTCGTTTATCGTCACGCCGTTGCCTTCATTGTGATTGTTCCTTTTGCAGTTATCCTAGAAAAGTATGTTAATATCCTTTTTTGTTTATGTCAATATTGTAGAAATTAATTAACATGAACTTGAATTGAAGTAATTGATGCTACATTTTTTTTTAACAGGAAAGTAAGGCCAAAGATGACATTTTCAATCTTTATGAAGCTAGTGATTCTCAGTGTGCTAGAGTAATTTTCTGCATGGCAAAATTTCCCTTTATTTTTTTTTTAAAGAAAATTTACATTGATTTTATGATATATATTACTCAATTTTTTACTTTTTTATGGCAGGCCAGTGATTGATCAAAATTTATATTTTTTGGGAATGAAGTATACAACAGCTACTTTTGCAGTTGCTATGTTCAATGTCCTTCCTGCCATTACCTTTGTGGTGGCTTGGATTCTCAAGTAATATTTTAAATTCCTCTTAATAAAGTATATTTTTATAAGCAAATATTAGTTGTTCGTATATTATGTTAGTAATCAGGATTTGAATCCTGAATCTCCTTCTCAAATTCTTTCAGAAATCCCATCTCAATCACTTGAGCTACACCTTAACAACCGTTAATAAAATTAAATAGACACATAACATTCTACGTTGTCTAAAAACGACTATGAAAATAAATTAAATTACCAACAAAAATTAGAGATAAAAATAAAATTGATCTATAATTTTAACATCTCAATCGCTTTACGCTAAAATTAGAGACGAATATAATTTTTTTCGTCTTTATTTTAGTAGTGAGAAATATTTACTATATTTTAATATATATATATATATATATATATATATATATATATTAACTAATATATATAACTAATATAGATAACTTATTGTGACCAGGCTTGAGAAGATAAAAATGAAAAGTGTACATAGTCAAGCAAAGATTGTTGGGACAGTAGCCACTGTTGTAGGTGCCATGCTTATGACATTGTTAAAAGGTCCAATACTTAATATTTTTGGAATACATGGAAGCAGTGCTCAAATTCAACATAATAGTGGTGCAAATCTTCAACATGCAATAAAGGGATCAATTATGATCACAATTGGTTGTTTTAGTTGTGCTTGTTTCATGATTCTCCAAGTGAGTTTTTATCTAAAAAAATTTCTAATAACATTTTTTTTTTAAATTTTTATTTCAATTTGTATGAACAATATTTCCTAATATTGTGTAGGCTATAACACTTGAAACCTATCCTGCTGAGTTATCTCTTACAGCATGGATATGTCTATTGGGAACAATAGAAGGTGGAATAGTAGCTTTGATTATGGAAAGGGGTGAACCTTCAGTTTGGTCTTTGAATTGGGATACAAAACTATTGGCTGCGGTTTATAGTGTAAGTTTTTAATGTTTATTAGTGAACACCATCACCAACTTTTGATCCATTATTAAAAAATAAAAATGCACATTTACCATTATAATATAAAGTTTAATAAGAGTGTTTAAAAAGTCATTAAAAGTTAAATTAATCCACATTAACATCCAAAGGCTAGTGTAAAGCAAGTTTCAAAGGCTTACATATATGATATATAATAATAAAAACACACACATTCATTCACCTGGCACTAATGGAAACTGACACACCTCCATGTTTAATTTTATAAAAAAGAAATATTAAGACACCCACATAATTATGTTTTTTGTGTTAGAGGTGTCAATTTTGGGTCCAGGACAATAATGGGTTGGCCCAATTTAGGTGTTAAACCTCAATGAGAATTTCTTCTCGTGCCCCTTAGTCTCACACACCCTGGCCTTCCAATACTATCCTCTCGCAACCTTGCGAGTGTGTAAATAGTAAAAATTGAAAGAAAAAAAACAGTTTACATTCTAGAATGCAGATCTTTTAAAATCTAATATTTTTGTATCTCTCCCCCTTCCTTTCCCCCTATTTTATAAGGTTCACATAAGTTCGCGCATTCTAGGATGCGAACTGATTTTTCCCAGATTTGGCACCCCTGAGTTTGCTACTTAAGTAGCGAGGAGGGTTTTTGAAATTTCCGGAGGCGGATGAGGACTTCCGGGGAGCGCGAGAAGTAAATCTCAACCAGGCCCGGCCCGGACACATGTGCAACATCTGTCGTGGCATCGGACCTCCTAAACACGAATGCCTCAATTTTTTTTTATATAGTAGTAATATTAGTAAATTTTAAATATTATAGCAAACTACAAATGCCCAATTGTTAGATCCATAGTCTCTTTTACTGAGTAGTAGTATTAATAAATTAGGGGGTGTAAAATTTAATACATTATTTAATTAACGAATTTACTTCAAAAAATATTTGAAAAATGACCCAGCTTAAATAGCTAGAAAATATTTTATTGTTATTGATTATACTATGAATCTTTTCATATTAATTATAAGGATGCTTAATTTTTTTATGCTATTTGCAATATAAATCAGGGATATTTTTTTAAAAAAAATGCATTTTTATTTATTAAAAAGGATTACATTTTTCATTTGCATATGACCTCTAAAAACTCAGGGCCGCCTCTCAACCTTAATTATATGTTTGAAAATAACTTGATCATTTTGGGCCTTTTCTAAAGCAGTTTTTTGACAAAAAAGAAAGAAAAAAAACAGTTTACTAGTTAAAAATTTATCCTGGCTCACCTATTGTGTTCTAGGTTAGACTGAGCCACAAAATTTGTGTCCAAATGGAACTATAGAAATATATTATCATACATAAGAAGATTTAAAATATTCAATCACATGCTGCAGGGTATAGTTTGTTCAGGAATGGCCTATTACATCCAAGGAGCAGTAATGAGATATAGAGGTCCAGTTTTTGTAACAACTTTCAATCCTCTCTGCATGGTCATTGTAGCTATCATGGGCTCTTTCTTTTTGGCCGAGAAAATTTACCTCGGAAGGTAATTACGATTAATTGATTGACAGTATAAAAATATTTAGACAATATAAATTCGTAAACTAATTAGCAATATTGTGATTAATTTTTTAGGGTGATCGGCGCTGTCGTGATTATTTTTGGATTGTATTTAGTGGTATGGGGTAAAAGTAAAGATTATGACACACCAAATCCAAATATTGAAGATGAAATATTACCAGCTAAGCAAATTACAGAGATTAATGACAAAGAGGAGCATCCTAATCATGAGGTCATGATCACTAGCAAAAATTTTGGTGAAGGAAACAACATAGCAAGAGATGAACAAGTGTGAAGAAATTAAAATTTCTCACCTTAATTCAATTAGGTGTCAAAATGGCTATTTAACAACAATTATATATAGGTTTTTGGTTGTTTGATCTTTTGATTATGAAATGTAATAGTCCAGGTTTTTGATATGTAATTGTATGTATGATTTGTCAATTAGACAACAAAAATGCCATAAAAAATGTGGCAACTTTGATGTAAGGTATTCATTTTAAAATACTAATGATTCCAAATATTTGAGATATATTTCAACCAACTTCTATATTACTTTATTACAAATGACACCATCAAATTCACAAGTGTATCAAATTTATGTAAAATTTAGTTTTCCATTCATGTACCTAACAAAATTAGTTAATGGCCTTAATAAACTTGTATACTACTAGGAAACAAGGTTGCATTGAATAATTTCCTACATAGTAGGGGACATAATTAAGTACCTATCATAGATTTATTTAAATAAAATAGACCTTGATATGTGTGCATGTGTTTAACAGAAAAGAGAGCAACAAATCAACAACTAAAAATGAAATAAAAAACTCTATTCCCTTGAATAATCTCATTGTCTCCTCATTCTAAAACAAATTAGTGACTCATCATAAGAGCACATCTATAAAAAAATTGTGTACTGATTCGCAAATCGACAATTGTCCTTGTGATGTCGGCATTTTGACTCAACTTCTGCCACCATCATTTGCAAGAAGGTGGCAAAAATGATGATTCATATATTCAAAGTCTTAAGATTTTTGGTACATAAGTGAGATTCTTCGCCTCTCACAGGTCCATCAACTTATTGTTGTGCCAAGTTTTGGATAATTTCTCGCTGATTTTTTGTATAAGCCACCCTAACCGCCATCATTCAATTGACCAACACCATTACAATTTATGTCACTACAATTTAGTGCTCTACCTCAAGGCTAATCGATCAGAGTGCTTTGTCGCGCCATTATAGCTTTGATTTTACCCATTTTTATGCATTGATACACAAATATCATAGATGCGCAACATAAACTCTTTCTTCATTCAACTTTATTTTTCGGTGAAACGATTAATGATAAGTTGATTAAGTAGAAGTTTGACACTTTTCTCAACACATTATTTTTTTACAAACACTTTCTCAACACATTAATTTTAATATTATTACAATACAATCTCCATACATTACTAATAGTAATAAACATATAATCTATACAAGTTGATACCAATACAAGTTGGATATAAGAAATAAACATATATCTATAGTACAATAATTTATAAAAATTCTTGCAGTTTACAAACTTTATAAATCAGCATAGTACTATATTTCTAAACTTCAAAATCTGTTGTGCCGTGTGGCATGCAATTTGACAGCTCAAAAATTGCCAGAACTGTAGCATTATGTTCCCACATTGATCAACATCAATCATCTCTTGATAAAAAAAAATCCATTATGCCCAAAAAAGCTGCATAAAAAATTACTACTAATTATTTCTTTATTCATATAATCTTCTATAATCCCTTTCTCCAATGTTGTTTAACCATCCAATCACACTTGAAAACTGCACAACTACTACTACTACTACAAGAATCTTGAAACAGAATCTATGCAACTTTGTGTCCTTGTTGCTAATAACATGAGTTGTTCTTCTGCTTGTACTTTTGCAGCAGCACAACATGTAGATGACAATGTAGAAGAATTTGTGAATGGTTTCAAAGGACATGGTGATCTTGAGACAGTAGTAGAAGAAACAGAACGTGTAAGATTCTTGTTTGTCATTTCCACTTGTGCTGTGAATAGTGAATACACTGGCCTATGATCAGAGAATTTTGATTCTCCTCTAACATACATTTTTTGATTTAATCCTTCTCCTTTCCATAGAATTCTATCACACCTGTTTCAAATTTCACAATCTTCTTATCAGATATTCGTCAGTTACAAAATATAAACAAAAAGTATATGATATAAAATTCTCGAGAAAAATGTATGTGATTTAAAATTTAGACTTGGACGACCCAATAGCCTAACCCATGTTAAAATATAGGGCTAATGGGCCGACCTGATAGCCCGGCCCATGTCTAATGGTACTAAACGATGGTTATTTAACGAAATCTTACCAAGCAGGGGTGCGTCGTTTTTCCTTCGATTTACAGGTTTGTGCTACATATTGATCTGAATTGGTCAAGTATTTGTAAGTAGGAGCAAAGTGTATGTTTCCTTCATTCCAACCTTCAAATATTCTTCCAGCTTTCTGTTCAATCGATAGCTGATCCTTCTCGAGTAACGCGTTCAAATTATTCTCTTTTAGAAGCTTGTGTATATCATCGTAACTAGCCGCAAGTCGATAATTTAAATCGCCCAACCAAATAATGTTACTACACATGCCAAATTGAAAGAACAAATTAATATTATTGAATTATAAGATTAAAAGAGAGTGTGAATAATTAGAATAATTCGTTGCGCGAATGAATTATAGGACTTACTCGTGTTCTAGTATGCTTTCAGGAGGGAGTGATTGACCAATTGATTTATACGAGTGAAAAAATTTAGTTCTCTTCAAAATTTCAAAGATGTCTGAATTTCTTCGCAATTCGTCACCACATTTCTCTCCAGAGGCCAAATGGGTGCAAACGAAGCAAAACGTGGTTTGAAATAATCTCATGCTAATTGATATTGAACCCTGTTAGCATACAACAAAAATTGAAAAAATTTGTAAGCAATGTATCATAGTCATACCACTGTAGCCAATGCATAGTCCTACTTCTCCTTCAAATGTCACATTTCCATAGCAAAATCTGAAGCAACAACTATTTAATTAGAACCATTTAAAAACCCCCCATATAAAATAGCATGGATTTATCATTCATAAATGTTTTGAATGTAATTTTTGTTTTGACCATTAAGAAATATTATAAAATCCAACGATTTTTCTTTTTAAGTTTAATCGTAACTACTTCTAAAATTACATGAATAACTATAGTGTGTCAATAAGCGAACCTTATTTCCAAGGTAGCCCATGATGCCAGTGCCAACGCGCGACACTTTTAATTGACTAACATGGTTGCGAACATCGGCGCGTACCCACACACACAAGAAAATACCAACCATTTGCTTGCTTGCTACTAAGCTAAAGCGTTGCTTTTGATTTGGGCTTTCATTGTTGGTAGAGTTTAGGGCTTGATGAATAAAGGCCAGCCACTTTGTTGCTGGGCCACTGTTTTCTGATCCAAGCACGTTTCCAGCATTTAGTGGTACAATTTCTTGGAACCTAACAAAAAGACAAACAAATACAACATAAATTAGATTTGTCCTGTTTTTTTAAATCTCCAAAATAAAAAAAGTACTCTAAAATCTGAATTGGATAAGTTGAATCATATATATTTTATAGAATATAAAAAAAAAAGTGGTTGGTAATAGTATAATTTTAGTATGAGTAAATTTTACATAAAACATCAAATCATGTTATTTTATCTTATTCTTATTATATAATAATATTACTAATTAAAACGTTTATGTGATGGATATGTTAATTTCATGGAGATGCACCGATCAAAAAATCAAAGAAAATATTATTAATTTACCATATCATATACAAAAAGTGGAATGCAGTAGAATGACGTAGTGGAAAATATAATTTTATATTTTTTGTAGTCTTCAAAATAGTTAATTCTAAGATCATATATCAATTTTTTCCACCACTAACCGGTCCAGACCGCCTAATTTGATTTAGAGGTCAATTCTAATATCAAGTGATTTCAGCCCCCTCCTGATCGCAGTTGCAGAGAATCGAACCGTGATTATTCTTATCAAATTCAATGTCAATCACGATTGAACCAACTAATGATTGGTAGATACCGAATATTAAAAAAGAGTAACATCATCTATTCATTTAATACTATTTCTCATAAAATAGTTTTAAATATTGAGCAAATCTAACTAGACCTTATTTTATTTAGTATTCAATTCTAAAGACTCTACCATGGTTGTAATAGTACGGCCGCCGTAGATGATCCATAAGACACATGTTGAGTAAACCTGTACTCCTAGGTTATTTTTTAAAGTAATTTAATCGATGTAAAAAAGGAAACAGGTGTACTTAGTGGAAAAAAATAAAAAATAAAAAATAAAATCCTATAAAAAAAATACAAAGTGGTAGATAGCCAAATAGGGAACATAGATGATAAGATTAAGTAAAAAGAAATTAATAAAATAAAAAAATACCCAATAACATATATGTCAGCTGGCAAAGTAGACGTAAGCCAATTCCTTAAGTCCAATCCTTTGTTTGGTGACTTTCCCCCAACATTCCACGTCCCCACAAACATCCTACACAAGAGTTAATTTAATTTTCTATAAAGTCAATAATAATACCTCAGATATATATATATATATATATATATATATATATATATATATATATATATATATAATGTTTTGCTATAATAAGCTAAGCACATATATTTAAATTGAAATTTTAGTGTAGCCACATGTTATTTCAAGATATAGGTATGATGGTAGCATTTACCTAAGGTTGAGAGTATTTGTGATGATGGATGAAGGTTTTTTCTCCCCAAGCACCGAACGTTTCATGCCATTTGTAGAATGCTTCAACCACCCTTCTTTGAAAACAAGGTCCAAATATTAATTACTTAGGAACCCAAAAGGAAAAATAAATATAGTAATTTATAAAATAAATAATTTTTTTTATTAGGTTTTAGAAAGAAAAAAAATTCTATAATTTTTTTGGCAAAAGATAGAAAGAATCTATTAAACACAAGGATTTGGATTTAGGCTTATGATTGTAGTTGCAAATTTGAGGCCCAAATTCATTATGCCTGGAAAATCAAATATCCACGTGGCATATCCATCAAAATTAAACTTCATGGGATACAACCCAAAGCAACTTGGCAATTTCTCATTTGATAGAATCATATCATAGCCGCCAAGAATGTAAAACCGACTATATATAAATTTGTTTTTATTATTGAATTAATGGTGAAACTTATTAATCTAATTAATGAAAATATATTAGTGTAGTTTGAAAAATTTACATCACAAGTGCATCGTAGAGTCATAGACTTGACCCGTAAAAAATGGTTACATCAATTCCATGCAAAATTTAGATGTACTGATTATATTGTTATGTGTAATTTCAACCACACATATTATCTATCGCATGCAATCAGCGATAGGTAAGATCAGAAACATGAAAGAGATAACAAAAAACGATCCATTTTCATAACACTATTCTTCTCTTGTTAATTGTGCTATATAGACACTGTTTATAGGTGAGGATGAAATCATCAACGTTTCTTATCACTCAATTATTTGCTTAGCAATTCAAAATCCACAACAAAACACTAGATCCAAACATAGCCATAAAAATTTACATATTAAAAAAATAGAAAATATTTCAAATCATAATAAAGTGTTAGCAAATTACCAGAGAAATTATCTGGTACGAGGATGTAACTATCTTGATCTGAACAACTCTTTCTAGTTTCTGTCGAAGTGCCTAAGTGAGTCCCACAAAGATAAAAAACAAATTTAATCTCAACTTCAAAACTTAAAACATGAAATGAAACAAAACAAAAGATTGAAGTTTCACCTTTAACAGAGTATTCTGAGTTAAACTTTTCAGAACTGTTCTTTGTACTAAGCCAATTCTTCACAGCTAATTTTGGCCATGACTGCAATAACATCAAGATAAAAAAATAAATTTTTTTTTTTTGCTATGAATGAGATTAATTATATGAAAAGAGTGTATTAATTAACAAGAGTGTTATTTTGTTTGCATGCATACCTTTGATTTTTTTGATTCTATTTTCATTGCAACTCCACTTTGAAGATCACTTAAATCTGAGCCAAATATACCAAAATGATCAAAATCTAAGAGGGAAAAAAATCATTAAATTAAATAACTAATTTTTTGTTTTTATTCATTGAATCAAGTCATATATGGAAAATAAATATATATTAAAAGGACCTACACATTTATTTTTCTTGTACGTTAAATTTTTGTTAATTTTAATATCATAATTGATTTTCAACGGCAATATAAAAGAATTATTTGTAGGGGAAACGGGGACAGCTTTTGAGTAAAAAAAAAATGCATATATAATTTTTTTTTTAAGCAAGCATATACTAATATATAAGTTAGAAAAAAATATGTAGGATGAATGATTAGAGAGAATCATCATAAAAGGTTTAGTAATAAAAACAAAAACAAAGAATTGTGCTATATTAAAAAAAAATATTGAAAAACTGCACATTATATTATTATGAATTTATGACTTTGTTCATGCAAGAAAGAAAGACTTATAACCAAAACAAAAATATGAGAATGGTTATATATATATAGAAGTGAATGAAATGTAGCTACGAAGTTATTAAAACGTGGGTCAAGGACATTACTAAAATAGTGTTATGCGTGAAGGTTTTGAGAAGGAAGAGAAATAACTACTACTATATTAGTGTTGCTAAAAAAAATGATAAGTAAAAATAAACAAGTGGAAGAAAAAAGCACTTACAAAAATTGAGCAAAAACGGGAGAGTAACGTAAGGTTTGAGTTTAATTAGTAAGAAATGATGTATATGGTGAAAAAAAAAGACAAAAGGGTATTTTTGATCCAAGCTTCGATGAATTTTTGTAATGAAAGAAGGGAACAAAGATGAAAGGATAAAGGGTATAGTGTTTGTGAAAGATAAGTTGAGATGTTTTTGAGTTTCAGGAGTTTCTTGGAAAAGAAAAAAGGTTATGAGATTTGAGAATAAGAGGGGATTGTGTTCTTACCTTAATTTTTCTTTTATATAAGAGTTATAGGAGTGTGCTACGTACGTAAAATAATAAAAAGTTAAAGAAAAAAATTAATGTAGCTTTCAAATTAGATCTCTTAATTAAAATAACATTTTTTAGAGGGGGAAAAACACTTTATTGTTGCTGTTCTGGCACTTTTGGGTCAAAATTAGTAACATCAAATCTTGGCCGTACACCTTTCTTTGTAAAACCTAGTTAACACTCAACAAGTCTCTTTGATATAAGGTTTTCTCTAAACTAAGTTTTTATAATTTTAGGATATTAACAAATTATATAAGTAAATTTATATGTGGTCTCCATAAGTTTGTTATAAGTTAGTTGTGAAAACCACATACAAATTTACTTATGGAGTTTGTTCTTATTGATTGATTGATAAATACCCTTAAATTATAAAGAGGTAAAATATATATCACTATACCTTGATGGGAGAGGAATAAGGGAAAAAAATGTTGTTTTATGGATGACAGATGACCAAGAGTATGATTATCATAGAGTATTAATTATTTCCCCAGTTCTAAAATGAGAAATTTAATTTAATTATGTGTACTATTTAATCACATTTTTCTATGAATAAATAAATGGTTTAAATGTAGTTTTGGTATC
The DNA here is from genome assembly GCA_030408175.1 of Trifolium repens. NCBI lineage: Eukaryota > Viridiplantae > Streptophyta > Magnoliopsida > Fabales > Fabaceae > Trifolium > Trifolium repens. The sequence continues at coordinate 49,327,750 of CP125848.1, forward strand.
CCTATTTTATAAAATACGCAATTTTGGTCCTCCTATTTTGTTTTATGCAATTTTAGTCCCTTATTTTATAAAGAGCACAATTTTGACCACCCTATTTTGTTTTGCGTAATTTTGATTCCTCTATATTTAAAAATTAAGACATTTGACCCCCCTTTCATTTTACCTTCAAAATTTGACGTATTCTTTAAATGACATGGCACATGATACATGCTTACATTTGGGAAGAACACGATGAAGAAAAAACACACTCTTAAATTTAATTTTAATTTCTTAATTTTAATTTTTTAATTATGTTTTGAAATTAAGAAATAATAAAATATGATTTAATTAATAAATAAATAAATTAAATATGATGTGGCAGCCAGATAAGCATGTATGATGTATCATGTGCTTTTTTCATTTAAAGAATGTGTATGTTATCAAAATTGAAGGATAAATGAAAAGAAGAACTAAATATTTGAATATTTTAAAATAGGGGGACTAAAATTGCGCAAAACAAACTCCAAAGACTTGGTTTAGTGGTAAAATGACAAGTCTTGAATCCAAGAGGTCCCGGGTTAGAGCCTCGCTAGTATCTTTGGAGTGAGGTAAATGTAATTACCTTTGTAAGTGCTCTTTGAGCCATAAAGTCTTTCCTGCCTTTGACTGGGGCACCATCCCCTCACCCTAAATTTTCAATATAAAAAAAAAATTGCGCAAAACAAAATAGAGGGCCAAAATTGCACAAAACAAAATAGGGGGACTAAAATTGCGCATTCTATAGAATATGGGGCCAAAACTGCATTTAACCCTAAATAAATATAAATATAAGCATATAAAATTTTGGATTTATTTCAAGGAATATTTTCAAAATCTAAACTTTTTATTATTTTTACTATTATATAATTAAAAATATTAATTATTAAAGTTATGTATTGATATGCATGAAACAGTTAACTAGATCATTCGTCGAGGACAAATGAACTAAAGTCGCAAATGTTCAAGTGTATCTTTTGATAATAGTGTTGGCTAAAAAAGAGAGTGCCCCATTTTTAGGGTAAAATATGTTTTTGGTACCCAGTTTTATAAGAAATTTTGGTTTTGGTCCCTATATTTTAAAATCACTCTTTTTAGTCCCCAATAAATTTTGTGTTTTGATTTTAGTCACAAACGCTAGGTTAACTGTTAGTTTACTAACGGATGTCCACATGGCAGTGATACAATGGACTTTTTTGACACGTGACACCCTACACGGACTGACAGGTCAACTTTTTTTTTTAAAAAATAATTTTTTAAAAATAAAAAAATAACTATTTTTAATATAAAAAAATCAGAAAAACTCTTTTTTTGTAAAAAAAAAAGCTGATGTGACAGTCCGTGTAGGATGTCACGTGTCAATAAAAACGATTGTGTCACTGCCATGTGAATATCCGTTAGTAAACTAACAGTTAACATAATGTCTGGGACTAAAACCAAAACACAAAATTAATTGGGGACTAAAAAGAGTGATTTTAAAATATGGGGACCAAAACCAAAATTCCCTATAAAACTGGGGACCAAAAACACATTTTACCCTTTTTTTATGAATGACATGTAACTCCCCTACATTGTATCACTATTCACTAGGTAGGAAGTTGAGCTCTTGATTGAGCTGGAAATTATTTTATCTTTTTATTGGTGGGCTTAATACCAGCTATACTCTCCTAAAAGATAGGGTTTAATACTATTTGTATTTTTATCCGTTATCATTATCAATAAATTATTTTTTTGTCGTTAACGTTCACGGTTTATAATTATATTTGTCTTTAAACTTTTATGCTACCTTATATATAATGTGAGTTTTTACACCATCATATGTTAGTATATTTAATTTCTAGGTATCCGTTCGAGGTATCTGTGAGTTGTTTGGTAGTTAGTTTTGAAGTCGATTTTAAAACAAAATATGTTTGACCACCATCGATCACTACTTCAACCACCTCCGACCACCACTATAATATCCACCGTGGATCACCACTTTCCCCAACTCTAATAACAAATTTGACCACCATCAACTACCACTCCAACTACCATTTGATCATCAATCTCACCACCACCAACCACCACTTCGACCACATCTGACCACTACGAACTGAGGACTACTCTAACCACCACGACTATCACTTTGACCACTACATCAAAAACCATTACTTTAAGAACCATATATCACCATATATCACCACTACTTTGACCACAACTACGATCACTACTAACTAAAACGATCACCAATACCTATCACTACTCCAAATCTCTAAACCAACGCCTATCAGCACTCTATAGATTTGCTAATTCACTGTTATTGAAAATTTGTAAAAGAAAAAAGAAAAGAAGAAAGTAAAGTTACGTAGAGTTTGTATTGTAAAAGTAGTGATGTGTTGATCTCATTCACGAAGAATTCCACAAAATTTGAATATCAACACGTGCCAAGAACTCATTTTGCTTGTTTACTAGGTCAAAAATATTAGCTGAAATTTATAATGAACTTAAAATCAATTAATCTATAAATTCAAATATTTAATTAGCCATCTAGCTATCTATCATTAGAGATTCATGTCTAAAATGCCCCAAGTATGCACCCTTTTGTAGAACAAGTTAAGGCTCTGTTCGGTAAAATTAGCTTATGGCTGATAAGCTAGCTTATGGCTGATAGCTTATAGCTGATAAGCTAATTGAAGTGTTTGGTAAAATTAGCGGTTCAACTAGCTGATAAATGTAAAAAGACATAAAAGGACATTCTTAACTAAAATAGCAATTGAAATTTATTAATTAATATATCTCTTATATTTTATTATTAAATTAATTTATGTATGCTAAAATTTTGTTTTATTTTAATTTAATGTAATATATCTTTCATGTCAAAGTATATATATACATTTTTAAGCTATAATAAAATTTATATCAAATTAAATTTTTTTTTTTGACGCATATCAAATTAATATTTAAAATATTTAAAATTACAAATAATAATAAAATATATTCAACACAATTATGTAAAATTAGAATAGTCTTAACTATGCTTGCTCAAAACGAGAAGTTCACTTATATTAATCCAAAATAATAATTAAGCACTATGTAAAGAAGCACATCGGAAGTCACAGGGCAACGTATATATAAACTGTTGGAACAAAGTGGGTCCGACATGAACCTCTAATGTTTTAAGTGGTTTTGATGATAACAAAGTATTAAAATTACAATTGGTATTACTAATGATTATTCTAGTGTGCAGAATTACAAGTTAAAATTCATTCAGAAGCACTATGAATAGTAGCAGAGAAGCCAGTCAAAACAAGCTCTGAAAGAGTATCGCTGTTCATCAGAAGCTTAATTTTTGCGTGCTGAAGATAGCACTTCTGAAGACCAAAAGCTAGGCTCTGATGAAGTTGAGAAGCTGAAGATCTTAAGAAGCTATGACAAGAACATCAGAAGCAAAAGGAATTTACGTCACTCAAGAGCTGACCTATACAGAACCAATGATTGAAGAACAATCCACTTCAAGGCTCTGTCACATCCACAGGAAGGAATATTCGTTGGTACAACGTTAACCTTATCCATAAGTGGAGCGCATTTGAGGATTGTACTATCGTACTATTATTACTCAAAATGGATGAGTGATAAATTGAATAGCTAGGTAGTGGAATTGGAATTCCTTACCAAAGAAGGCAATATACAGCTATCAATTGTACGAGTAAATTCCAGCTGGCACCTCTCTCTCTGCAACGGTCATCATCTTCCTCCAAGTATAAATAGAAGACTCAAATGGAAGAAATGACAACTGTTACTACTACTGTTCTAACGACTGTTCTATTACTACGTTCAAAGACTAAGAAGCATTCTGACATCATAATTTAAATCTGTCATTCTAAGTCTTAGAACAATTTGAGTTGTATTTTGTAAACACCTCTGATAGTATATCAAGTGTTCCTTAACATTCATTCTTATTCTTAAGTTTGTTTGAGAAGTCTCTTGTTAAGTTTAACTTGAGCATTTGAGAAGTCTCTTGTTTAGTGAAACTTGAGCACCTGAGAAGTCTCTTGCCAGTGTGCTTGAGCAATTTGTAATCTTTAGTAGATTATAGTGAAAATCTCTTGTTAGTAACAAGGGGACTGAAGTACTCTCGATTTGTGAGGGGAACCAGGATAAATTCTGTGTCTTTCTTTCTCTCTCTCAGCATCCTCTTTTATTTTGTGTTTTATCCGCTGCAAACTTGGTTTTATTTCGAAAAAGTTTTAATTCTAAAAACACAATTCAACCCCCCCCCCCTTCTTGTGTTTTTCCACCTTCAATTGGTATCAGGAGCTGGGCTGTTGCCTAACTCTCACCTATCAGTGAAACAGTTAAGATTCAGGGAGGAAAAACATGTCTGCTGAGAAGAATCTCAATGAAGTTCCATTTGACTATGATTCTAATCCTAAAGACAGAAGGTCTTCTGACAAAATTCCCTTTTTCAATGGAACTGAGACTGGTTATCCATTCTGGAAAACCAAGATGTACAGTCACATCATGGCGATTGATTGTGATCTGTGGGACTTGGTAGAAGATGGAGTGAACTTTGAAAATATGGACTTAGAAGGCGTTGTTAGCTCTAAAGACAGAAAGGCTTTTACACCTACTCAAAAGCTGGAATATAAGAAGCACCACAGTGTAAAAGGGATGATGACAAATGCCATCTCTCATGATGAGTACTTGAAAATTGGAGATAAGAGAACGGCTAAGTCTATCTGGGATTCTCTTAAATCCAAGTATGAACGAAATAAACAAGTTAAGGAGGCTAAGGCCAACTTGTTAGTACATCAGTATGAATTATTTAAAATGAAGGACGGAGAGGACATTGAGACAATGTTCTCTAGGTTTCAAATTCTTGTTTCGGGACTTCAAGTTTTAGATAAGAGCTATACTGAGGCTGATCATGTAAGGAAAGTACTCAGAAGCTTGCCGCCAAAGTGGAGACCAAAAGTGACAGCGTTTCAGGAATCTAAGGATTTAGATACTGTGTCTCTTGAAAGCTTGGTTAGTTCTCTAAAGAGTCATGAGATGGAACTTATGACTGATGAATCGACTAAGAAGCTAAAAGGGATAGCCCTGAGCACCAAGAGTTCCTCTAAGGCTCTGAAGGCGAAGGTTATAGTATCTGATGAAGAAGCTTCTGAAGAAGGTCACGAGATGGACTCTGATGAAGAAGAAGAAATGGTTCTGATGGCTGCAAGAGTATCGCAATGGGCTAAGAGAAGCAAGAAGTATGCTGGTAAGTTTGGAGGTTCTTCCAAGAAGGTTGGTACTTCTAAGGATAAAAAGGAAGAACAAAACAAATGCTTTAAGTGCAACAAACCAGGACACTTCATTGCTGACTGCCCAGAGAACCTGAGTAAATCATCCAAGAGAACCTCTAACAAAGAAAGATACAAAAGTAAGCTCAAGAAGGGGTTCCTTGCCACTTGGGATGATTTGGATCAGGAATCAGATTCTGATGGGGAAGAAGAAGCAAATCTAGCCTTGATGGCAACCACTTCTGACCAAGAGAACTCTGAGCACGAAGCTGACTCAGATTCAGAAGATGAAGATGAGGTACTTGCTAAACTTTCTCGTTCTGAATTAATAGATTCCTTAAAAGATGCCTTAAAACTTCTAACCAAAAAGGCAGGTGAGTGTAAGATCCTTAAAAAGGCCTATAACAACCTGACCGAAAAGGCAAATGAAATAATTGAACAAAATGAGTCTCTAAAATCAAGAAATGAATTTATGGAAACTCATTATGTTCTTGATGATAAGGTTCCTCCAGAACATGAATTTGCTCTTCAGGAATTCCTTATCAATGGAATGAAAAGAAGTAAAATAGCCTCTTTGATTTATCATGTAAGTAGAAATAGAGGAGAAGGTCTTGGATTCTCACGTTTTAAAGATAATCCATTATCTTCAAAGTCCTCTAATATAGATAAATCAAAACCTAAGGTTGTCTTTGTAAAGAGTCAATCAGAAGTTCTAAATGAGTCAGCTTCTAATAGAACATCAAAGCCAGAGGCTCAAAAGTCAAAGACTCTGAAGGATAAAACCTCAGAACCTAAGATTGTTAAGCCTCAAGCTAATGTTAAATCTAAAGAAGCTCTGACACATTCAAGAACAAAGCTCAAGAGCTATACTAAACCCAAAAACTTTTCAACAAGGGTGGTTAACTCTAGAAGCTCTGATAGGTCCTTCAAACAAAGACCACCTGGACCTGTGAAGACTAACACAAAAGGACCCATAAAGATATGGGTACCAAAATCTCAAATAATATTTGCTTCAGGTTTGCACACTAAGAAGACCAAAGCAGCAATGCTGGTACCTGGACAGTGGCTGCTCACGACATATGACGGGAGAAAGGCATATGTTCCAAACCCTGACTCTGAAAGAGGGAGGTACTGTGGGGTTTGGAGGAAACCAAAAAGGGAAGATCATTGGTACAGGTATAGTTGGTAACTCTTCTCTTTCAATTAAAAATGTTTGGTTAGTTGATGGCCTCAAACATAATCTGCTTAGCATTAGTCAATTTTGTGATAGCGGATTTATTGTTAAATTTGATAAAGAGGCATGTACAGTAATCAATGATTCTGACAAGTCCATATTGTTTAAAGGATTAAGAAGAGGTAATGTTTATAAGGTGAATCTGTCAGAACTCACTGAGCAGAAGATAGTTTGTCTTCTATCTTTGAATGATGAAAAGTGGGTCTGGCACCAACGCTTAGGTCATGCTAACTGGAGATTAATCTCTAAGCTTAGCAAACTAAAGTTGGTTAAAGGCCTGCCAAATCTTAAATATCATTCAGATGCTCTGTGTGGTCCTTGTCAGATTGGCAAAATTTCAAAAACTTCTTTTAAACCTAAAAACATTGTCTCTACCTCAAGACCCTTAGAACTACTTCACATTGATTTGTTTGGTCCAGTAAGTACTGCCTCAATCAATGGGAAGAAATATGGATTAGTCATTATTGATGATTACAGTAGATGGACTTGGGTAAAGTTTCTAAGAGTGAAAGATGATGCATATGATGTGTTCAGCATCTTCTGCACTCAAGTGCAAAATGAGAAAGGTCTCAAAATCTTAAAGGTTAGAAGTGATCATGGTGGTGAATTTGAAAATGAACCATTTGCAACTTTTTGTGAAGATCATGGCATTGTCCATGAGTTCTCTGCTCCTAGAACACCACAACAAAATGGTGTTGTAGAGAGAAAGAACAGGTCTTTACAAGAAATGGCAAGAACCATGATGCATGAGACAAAACTTGCTAAGCACTTCTGGGCAGAAGCTGTAAACACAACTTGTTACATTCAGAATAGGATCTATATAAGACCTCTATTGAATCTAACAACATATGAACTCTTCAAAGGAAAAAAGCCCAACATCTCTTACTTTCATCAGTTTGGATGTACATGTTACATTCTAAACAACAAGGCCTACAAAAGAAAATTTGATGCCAAAGCTTGTAAGGGAATCTTTATAGGTTACTCTGAACGCTCAAAGGCATACAGAGTGTATAATTCTGAAACTAACACAGTGGAAGAATCTATACATGTTAGATTTGATGATAAAGAGTCTGACAGTAAAATGTCAGAGCAAGATAATAGTTATGCAGGTGTTCCATACCAATACATCGATTCAGAACCTGAAAAAGCATCAGAAGCTGTTGAAGCTTCAGAAGCTGTATTGGAAGAAGATGCTGAAGAAGCATCTCAATTAGAAGCATCACAAGAACATGATGACACTTCAGAAGAAGACACTCAACCAAGTGCTAATGTTGATGAAGCTCCAAGAAGGAAGTTCAAATATAGATCATCACATCCAGAAGATTTAATTCTTGGAAACAAAGAAAGTCCAAGAAAGACAAGATCAGACTATCAACAACTTGATTCACTTCTGGGGCTAATCTCAATGATAGAACCAAAGAATGTTGATGAAGCACTTACTGACGATGGATGGATTGTAGCTATGCAAGATGAGCTCAATCAGTTTCAAAGAAATGATGTATGGGACTTAGTGCCAAGACCAGCACATAAGAACATCATTGGAACTAAGTGAGTATTTAGAAACAAGATGAATGAACAAGGTGAAGTGGTAAGAAATAAAGCTAGACTGGTAGCACAAGGCTACAGTCAGCAAGAAGGTATAGACTTCACTGAAACATTTGCTCCAGTAGCAAGACTGGAAGCAATCAGGTTACTTCTTTCATATGCTGTTAACAATGGAATCACATTGTACCAAATGGATGTTAAGAGCGCCTTTCTTAATGGTGTTATTTCTGAAGAAGTATATGTCAAACAACCCCCAGGTTTTGAGGATTTGAAAAATCCTAATTATGTTTATAAACTTAAGAAATCACTCTATGGTCTCAAACAAGCTCCAAGAGCTTGGTATGAAAGACTGAGTAATTTCCTTTTAGAAAATGGTTTTCAAAAAGGTCAAATTGACAATACATTATTCAGAAAGACATCTAAGAAAGATATCTTAATCATTCAAATATACGTTGATGATATTATTTTTGGTTCTACTAATGCTTCCTTGTGCAAGAGTTTTTCAAAGCTGATGCAGGATGAATTCGAGATGAGTATGATGGGTGAATTGAAGTTCTTCCTTGGAATCCAAATTAATCAAGGAAAAGATGGCACTTACATTCATCAGAGCAAGTATACAAAAGAGCTTCTGAAGAAGTTCAACCTTGATGACTGCAAGATAATGTCTACACCCATGCATCCTACCAGCAGCTTAAGCAAAGAAGAGATAGGAAGCAAAGTAGATCAGAAGCTGTATCGAGGTATGATTGGTTCTTTACTCTACCTTACAGCATCTAGACCTGATATTCTATATAGTGTATGCTTGTGTGCAAGATTCCAGTCAGATCCTAGAGAACCTCACTTAACTGCTGTTAAGAGGATCTTTAGATATCTGAAAGGAACTACTAATCTAGGACTTCTTTATAAAAAATCCCTAGATAGTAAGCTAGTTGGATTCTGTGATGCTGACTATGCTGGTGATAAGATTGAGAGGAAATCCACTAGTGGAAATTGCCAATTCATTGGTGAAAATCTCATATCTTGGGCCAGCAAGAGACAAACAACTATTGCTTTGTCTACAGCAGAAGCAGAATACATCTCAGCTGCTAAATGCTGCACACAGCTTCTCTGGATGAAATATCAGTTGGAAGATTATAACATAGCTGAAAGCAGTATTCCACTATATTGTGACAATACTGCTGCTATTCATTTGTCTAAGAACCCTATTCTACACTCAAGAGCTAAACATATTGAAATAAAACATCATTTTATAAGGGATCATGTTCAGAAAGGTACAATAGATATTCAATTCATTGATACTGAACATCAATGGGCTGACATATTTACTAAACCTTTAGTTATTGAAAGATCTGATTTTATCAAAAAGAATTTGAACATGCACTATATCTCTGAAGAAAATTAGCTCTGAGAAGTAGAATAGAATTAGCATCTGAAGCTCTATCAGAACCTCTTATAATTTAGAGTATCCCTTGGGAAGCTCTGAATAATTTAGGCTCTGAAGAGTAACAGGTTCTGATGAGGTGTCAGATACAAATGAGTGAGGCTCTGAACCTTTTGGAAATGAAACGTTCAGTACGAGTAAGTGTACAACAGTTGTCTATACACGCGTCAGCTATGATTAAACTTTTTCAACACGTGTCTAGATCCTGACGGGCAGAGAACAGTTAATGATGATTATGGCAGTTAAGTATATTATTTAATTTTTAAAAACTGCTCGCGCTCCCTCCCAATGTTTATTTTCTCTGTGTATGTGTGCTAGTTACTATTTATAAGTCACTTCACTCACTTGCACAACTTTTTACACAAAATCACTACCTACACAACCCTAGACCTTACAGAAATTCCCAATCTTCATCTTCTTAATTCTCTGCAACTATGGCTGCTCGTTCATCAAACGAAATCGTTCAAGAACCCTTTAACCCTACGTTACCACCCATCATCGATCTTAATTCAAAAGATAATCTAGTCTACAAACATCATCAAACTGACGCTGGACCAGATGCTTATGATTTCTTCACTGAGAAGTTCGTGGATTTTGAAAGTTTGAAAGCAAATGGGATTGACATTCAATACTTGTTCTACAACCAACAATGGCAAAATTATTTTGAGATGCTTAATGGCTTCGTATACTACGACATAGTGAAGTATTTCTGGCAGAAGGCTAAAGTGTACGATAGAGCAAGTGCTGATAAAGAATACAAGGATATGGTTGAGAAGAACAAGGAATTACGAGGAAAAACAAGAAAGGAACTTGGTCTTAAACCTTATAGAGAAAGGGAAATTAGGTCAAATATTTTGGGAATCAATGTTGTGATAACTCAGGCACACATTGCTAAGATTCTGGGTTTAGACAACAAAGGAGAAGATATAGAAGTGTATGATAAGAAAAGCAAGCATTTGGATTCAATTCATCAGGACCTCTTTAAATCTGGATGCACCCAAAAGGATTTTGGAAAAGTAATGCACATGAAGCACACATTTGAATTTGCTTTCAGAATATGTTTGTCTACCATCTTCACCAGAAAAGGTGGATTGGATACCATCTCCATTCCACACAAACATCTCATCTGGTTCTTATACAAGAGGGTGAAAGTTAATTTGGCTAAGATTCTTTTTGATCACATGTGCTTTACCATCAATGAGGGTAGAACTACAATACCATCAGTCATTCATCACCCTAGGTTAATTTCAGAACTGATAAGGCAAACCAAACTCACAGATATTGTGAGTGCCAAAGAAAAACTTAGAGTTTTCCAAACCTCTAAGTATGATGCATCAGTTCTGGTCAATATGAAGAGAAAAACCAAGGAAGAAATCATTCAAGTGAAAACACCTCTACAGCAAGTGTACGAAAAGTACTTCTGGTGTGATGGGTTTCCCACCATATCAGAACATGATAATGAGGAGGTCATCAAGAACTTTCTTGAATCAGTAAGAAGAGATACTGGGGTTAGTGTGCCCAGGAAAATGGTTGTAAGTGTTCCTAATTGGGATATCTTCAAGGGACCAAGAGATATTACAAGGAACAGAAGAAAGCCAAGAACTACTGAGCTAGAAATGATCGATGAAGGCTCTGATGATCAAGGACATGCTAGTGCTGATGAGATTGAGGAAGGTGCTGAAAATATGATGACTGAACCTGTTCAGAAGGAAAAGCGGACAAAGAAAAGGCATGATAGGCCTTCAGCTTCTGAGGAAGATCAGAACCCTGCTAAACCTGCAAAGAGATTAAAGACCAGAGCTTCTAAACCAAAAGGTAAGATCTCTGAATCTAATACTTCTAGCATTCCTGTAGCTCAGGTTATTGGTTCTGAACCTCAACCCTCTATTGCTAAACCATCTATTTCTCAACCTCCATCATCTACCAATCAACCTCAACCCATAGACTTCACTGTACCTATTAGTGTAGTCTTACCTGATCATAAAGCTATATCATCATCATCTTCATCAGATACCAGCACTGCCTCAGATGAGTTAATTGCTACACTCATCAGAGAATCCAACCCAAAACAAAAGAAAACTCTTACACCAAAGAGAACGTCTTTCAAGAAAACCACAAAGAAAACCACCATAAAGCCCATTCATCTCTCTTCTGATGAAGAACCTACTATTAATGTAGACACAACCATTCTCAATCAAACCACAAATCAAGATTCTGTCATAGAACATCTTGAACAACACATGTGTGGTGTTGCATTTACCAACTCAAATCCAAATTCACCACATCAATTTCCATCCATGAATCTCACAAATGATTCACCCGTCCATAAAACACAAAACACACAGGTCATTCACACACCCCCTCCCTCACTTGATCACATCTCACGAGTGAATTCACCTACATTCACCCCTATTCAGAATGAGCCAATTGCTCATTCTGAAGAACAACAAAAATCACCTCACTCATCACCAATCAATGTCATGTCTGAACAACAACATCAATCACCACAACCTGTCTCTGACCCACTCAACAAACCTCTAGTTTTAGAAGAGGTTCTTGAGCTTTACCAACACCTAACTAAAGCTGAACATCAAATATTCAAGGATTCCATCAATCTTGATGATGATATCATACCTCCAAATCTCAGCAAAATCAAAATCATTGAACTCAAAAGAAAGAAACCTGAACCAACCATTCCCTTTGACCCATCCTTACCCTTTTTCAATTCTGACTCTGAACCAAACCTTGAGCTGCTAAATAATGCTATAGGTATTAGACTTAAGAGGTTCAAACAAAGAGAGGAAGAAGCTCTTATCTTCCCTTCTGATATGGATGCTGATGTCAGGGAATTAGAGTACTTATTTGGTAAATCTTTAAGGATTCTCAGTACTCATCTGAAGGATAAGATTAAGGGTAGAGGAGCAAACACTGTACAGGAACTGTTTGAGATTGTTGAGAAGCTAAACGCTCCAAGGCTCACATCTTTCAACCATGAAGAAGAATGTCAGAGGTTAGCATTTTTAGCTGCTGTGAATGAAAGTATCACAAGATCTCTGGATGATGAGCAGGCTAGGATAACTGCTGAAATGGAACGTCAGAGGCTTGCTGAACAAGAAGCCTTCAAGTTATTGGTTGATAGAGCTGTTCACATTGCTGTCATTGAGACTAATAAGATTCTTGAGAATCAAGGAGCTGCAGAAGATATTGTTATGAATGATCAGAACCTTAGTGAACCAGATTCTGATAAAGGTAAAGCTCCCATTGTTGCTTCATCTCCTCCTAGATCTCCACCAGTACTTGTCCAAGGCTCTTCTTCATCTGCTATACCCTCTGTTATGCAAGAAGCTCTGGATGTAATCAAGCATGACTTAAGAGAGGAACTAAGAAATGAAATGGATGAATTCAGGGCCGATATAAGAGAAGACATGAACAGATCTGGTGAAGCTACTAACAAGAAGATAGATGCAATGATGGAACTTCTTCTAAAACTTACTCAACAGCAACCCAAACCTTAACCCTTATGTCTGTGCACTTATTTGTAATCATGTTTATGTACATCTTTTGGATAATTTTTCTTTTAAGTTAATTAAGCTTCTTATTATCCTCATATATGTGCTTGTGCTGGTGTGTTTATTTTACTTTGTTTTACAAAATGAAAATCATATACTCTGATAATGTCTGATACTCTTGTGGTTTCTGAACCTAGTGTAAGATGTTGGAGAACATCTTGTTTTTAAACTTATATAGGATTTTGAAAACCTAAGGTTCCCCCACATCAGTATTCCTGTTTACTCATGAAATAGCTTCTTAGTATTATAGCCTGTTTATAAGCGGGGCAACAATACCGTATGAGGCGTGTCTGGTAACTGGTTTTCTGACGTTTGACAAGAGTATATAAAAGAAACATGCTCCAAAAGAAAGAAATTTATAGCAGGAACATTTTTTTTTATTATAATTAAGAGGGAACTTTATTACATAAAATAGTGAAACTCTACTTAGATTTAGACTTGGACTCAGAAGCCTCTGCATCCAGTCTCTTATATTTCTTCCTAAGAACTGCGAGCAATTCTTCAGTAGCCTTCTGAACCTCAGCTCTATAATCTTCGTATGAAGTATCATCATCGTATGTCCATAAGAATTCCTCCAGATCAGAGCCCAACTCTTCTCTCTCTGCTTCTGTCAATCTAAGTTCTTTCTTGTTTCGCTCATAACGAAGCCTGTTTTCTTCGCAGCGCCAGGGCTCTGCTTCCTTCTTGCTCTCTCCTTTTGAGCCTGAAGCATCCTTGGTAACCTGCCTTTCCATTGTATGTTTTTCTTTTGATGTTACTTGATTACTCTGGATGAGTAAAATGAGAGGAATCATCCCTTTTTATAGTGTCATCAAGCTCTCTTGTCAGGACGGTTTTCAACACAATTCATTAAATGAATTTAGTTGTCATCACTTTTTGACTTGACTACCTTGTTTGGTGCTTTGACTGCTTGGTTTTCTGTGTCTTTTTGACTGATGCCAAAAGGGGGAGTAAGAGTAGCGTTAAAATTAATGTTGATTCATTCATATACTGCTCAATCTGAAACTGTAATGTTAAAAGCATTATGAATCAATATTTATCTCTTATGATTCTTTCTCATTCTGAACGATTATTGAAAGGGGAGAAAATTTAAGAACCTAAAATAAAATTCATAGACAATGTCAGAAGAGCTTGCAAACCGCTTCTGAGCATTATCAAACTCTAAGAAGCAAAGCTTGCAAAACTATGCTTCTGAGAGTTAAATATGAAAATTTATTTTAAGTTAATAAATCAACTCTTAAACTGTTTTAATTAATTATGGATAAAACTTAGGGGGAGCTTACAAACCTACCCTTATGGATTATCAGACTCAGGGGGAGATTGCAAACCTTTGAAACCTGAAGTCATCATAATTAAATTAAATCAACAACAATTGAATTTTAATGCTAATTCACTGTTATTGAAAATTTGTAAAAGAAAAAAGAAAAGAAGAAAGTAAAGTTACGTAGAGTTTGTATTGTAAAAGTAGTGATGTGTTGATCTCATTCACGAAGAATTCCACAAAATTTGAATATCAACACGTGCCAAGAACTCATTTTGCTTGTTTACTAGGTCAAAAATATTAGCTGAAATTTATAATGAACTTAAAATCAATTAATCTATAAATTCAAATATTTAATTAGCCATCTAGCTATCTATCATTAGAGATTCATGTCTAAAATGCCCCAAGTATGCACCCTTTTGTAGAACAAGTTAAGGCTCTGTTCGGTAAAATTAGCTTATGGCTGATAAGCTAGCTTATGGCTGATAGCTTATAGCTGATAAGCTAATTGAAGTGTTTGGTAAAATTAGCGGTTCAACTAGCTGATAAATGTAAAAAGACATAAAAGGACATTCTTAACTAAAATAGCAATTGAAATTTATTAATTAATATATCTCTTATATTTTATTATTAAATTAATTTATGTATGCTAAAATTTTGTTTTATTTTAATTTAATGTAATATATCTTTCATGTCAAAGTATATATATACATTTTTAAGCTATAATAAAATTTATATCAAATTAAATTTTTTTTTTTGACGCATATCAAATTAATATTTAAAATATTTAAAATTACAAATAATAATAAAATATATTCAACACAATTATGTAAAATTAGAATAGTCTTAACTATGCTTGCTCAAAACGAGAAGTTCACTTATATTAATCCAAAATAATAATTAAGCACTATGTAAAGAAGCACATCGGAAGTCACAGGGCAACGTATATATAAACTGTTGGAACAAAGTGGGTCCGACATGAACCTCTAATGTTTTAAGTGGTTTTGATGATAACAAAGTATTAAAATTACAATTGGTATTACTAATGATTATTCTAGTGTGCAGAATTACAAGTTAAAATTCATTCAGAAGCACTATGAATAGTAGCAGAGAAGCCAGTCAAAACAAGCTCTGAAAGAGTATCGCTGTTCATCAGAAGCTTAATTTTTGCGTGCTGAAGATAGCACTTCTGAAGACCAAAAGCTAGGCTCTGATGAAGTTGAGAAGCTGAAGATCTTAAGAAGCTATGACAAGAACATCAGAAGCAAAAGGAATTTACGTCACTCAAGAGCTGACCTATACAGAACCAATGATTGAAGAACAATCCACTTCAAGGCTCTGTCACATCCACAGGAAGGAATATTCGTTGGTACAACGTTAACCTTATCCATAAGTGGAGCGCATTTGAGGATTGTACTATCGTACTATTATTACTCAAAATGGATGAGTGATAAATTGAATAGCTAGGTAGTGGAATTGGAATTCCTTACCAAAGAAGGCAATATACAGCTATCAATTGTACGAGTAAATTCCAGCTGGCACCTCTCTCTCGGCAACGGTCATCATCTTCCTCCAAGTATAAATAGAAGACTCAAATGGAAGAAATGACAACTGTTACTACTACTGTTCTAACGACTGTTCTATTACTACGTTCAAAGACTAAGAAGCATTCTGACATCATAATTTAAATCTGTCATTCTAAGTCTTAGAACAATTTGAGTTGTATTTTGTAAACACCTCTGATAGTATATCAAGTGTTCCTTAACATTCATTCTTATTCTTAAGTTTGTTTGAGAAGTCTCTTGTTAAGTTTAACTTGAGCATTTGAGAAGTCTCTTGTTTAGTGAAACTTGAGCACCTGAGAAGTCTCTTGCAAGTGTGCTTGAGCAATTTGTAATCTTTAGTAGATTATAGTGAAAATCTCTTGTTAGTAACAAGGGGACTGGAGTACTCTCGATTTGTGAGGGGAACCAGGATAAATTCTGTGTCTTTCTTTCTCTCTCTCAGCATCCTCTTTTATTTTGTGTTTTATCCGCTGCAAACTTGGTTTTATTTCGAAAAAGTTTTAATTCTAAAAACACAATTCAACCCCCCCCTTCTTGTGTTTTTCCACCTTCATAAACATGAAGCACTGTGTAAAGATGATTTGTTTTCATTTTCTTTTTTACGGAGATAGTATGTATTCATGGGTGAAATTGGGTTTTTATTAAAATAATAAGGGTAAAAGTGGAAAAAAAGATGATAAGCTATAAGCTATAAGCTCATAAGCTAATTGAAATAGCTTCTGAAAAATAAGCTATAAGTCAGTAAAATAAGCTATAAGTCAGTGTAGGAAAGACTGTTACCAAATAGATCTTTTAGCTTATAAGCTATAAGACATAAGCTATAAGTCATCTTTTATGTCTTGCCAAATAGAGCCTAAGATTGAGAGCTATTAAGACAAAGTGTCATGCTCACGATGTAGTTTAATGTCCTTGTGGCAATCTCTCAATTGTTACATGAGATTCTACGGATCAAGCCTATCACCTAATCCATCTAAGTGACAAATATAGACTAAGATAATCATTAAACTAATCGAAAAGTTATAATTTCATATGCATATTTTATTGAAGGGGACAAAAAGAAATAACTCCATTTTATTTATAATAATATTAGAAAAAGAAAATTAAATCCTAATAGAGCCAAATAAATACAATTTATATGATTAGAAAGGGACATGTTGTGAGCCATCCAACTTGACACGAAAGCAAAACAGTGTTCATTATTAAAAAAAATATATATAATATTTTTTTGGGTACAAAATAGAGAAAAGTTCAATTCACCATGTAATTTTGCACCTGTACATTACAAAACAAATGTACTCCTTATGTTTAATATATGTTTTTTTGTTTATAATTTTTTATTTTTCTTAAATTTCTTTTTTATAATATTGGGAATATCCATTATATTTTTTTCTTAACACTTTTGTTTATTCATATCTCAATTTCTTTAGTCAAAATTAATTAATTATTTTACTTAATTTAATTAAATTAAAAATATAGTAATATATTATAATTATTTATTTCTATAGTAATTTACTAATTTTTTTTATAATTTACTCCAATTAATGAGTTTTTTTTTTATAATTTACTAATTTATGAATATTAAAATAATTATGAATTATTATTGTATTAACATTTTTTTATAATGGATAGAAAATTATTTTACTTAAAATAATGAAAGTAAAAACTAGAGAAAAGTATATGGAGTACGTTATAATTCCAAACAATACTTGAAGTAGCATATGATATATAAATGTCACTCATTTCGTACCACAATGTAAGTCACTCTTACACTTTTACGCATATTAAGAAGTGTAATTAATGTTGTATGGAAAAAAGAAATTACGAGTACATTTACAAAATTGTCCTTCATTTATGATAAAAAATAAAATAAATTGAAGTATTGAAAAAAGATAAAATAATAAATAGTTATGGGTATAATAAGAAAAATAATATTAAATGT
The DNA here is from genome assembly GCA_030408175.1 of Trifolium repens. Taxonomy (NCBI): domain Eukaryota; kingdom Viridiplantae; phylum Streptophyta; class Magnoliopsida; order Fabales; family Fabaceae; genus Trifolium; species Trifolium repens. Next base: position 49,345,583 of record CP125848.1, read on the forward strand.
TTCAATGGTAATATAAAGTGACTTACTCCTATAATTTAGTATAAATTTTTGCTAAAATGACTTATATTATGGTATAGAGGGAGTATAATATACTCCCCCTGTCCCAAAATAAATGATCTATTTGACCACTGACACGTTTGCCAAAGCTAAACTTTAATTGTTAATATCTCTAATTATATATTATTAAAAATTATAAAAATGGTATATTTTGAAAGTACTCGTCGAGACAAATCAAACAACATCTCATATGCTAATATTTGCATGTATATATTAGTAGAAAAATAAGGTCAAAGTAGGTCCAATGAATAGTATACTAAGTCAAAAAGAGGTCATTTAAAATGGAACGGAGGGAGTAATCTACCCAAAAATGTTAGAAGTTTGTGAGATAATAATTGTAACCAAGTATTAGACACACAAGTTGATGTTCTCACACAAATTGGACATAAGTTGATACTCCCTCCGTCCCAAAATAAATGACCCAATTTTGACTTTGGGTACTATTCATATGACATGCTTTGACTCTATTTTTCTACTAATATATACATAAAAATATTAGCATATGAGATCTTGTTTGATTTGTCTCAGCGAGTATTTTCAAAATATATAATTTTTAGAATTTTTAATAAAAGAGAATTAAACATATTGATGATCAAAGTCGTACATTGGCAAACGTAAAGGTGATCAAACGGGTCATTTATTTTGGGACGGATGTCCGATCCCTCGGTTATTATGCCCATTATCAAAGAACACACTTAGGACTAACTTAATCATTCACTATTTTAAAGTCAACCTTTAAAATATGAAACTTCCTCTTCTTTTGTTGACTTAAGTCAATAATTTCATTCACTATTTCTTTTTTACAAGAGTTTGGGAATATATTTTCTACAGTTATAGTAGAATGTTGTAACTGATTTTAGCTGTTTGATTTCTGATCAGTGGCTGAGATCGTTTTACTTTATAAAATAATATTTTAAATTTAAACCGTTCAATCTCAAATCAATAATTAGAATTGATTACAACATTAAAATGTATCAATAACTGACGGCCGCAAATCGATATTTAAAGCTTTGCAACCTTTTATAAAAGGTGGATAGGATACCGAATAGTTTCTCTCCACTTTAATGCCGAGTCAATATTGATATTACTAAGAGTTAAAGTATTCTTTGTACTCTCTTTTCAATTAAATAAATTCTTTTGGTTATGAAAAAAATATAATTTCGTTCACCACCACTATTAATATTGATCAATTCTCATTCTAAATTGGGTATGACCTTAGATTTGAAGCCATCAATTAAAATTTCCATTTATAACTATATGAGCTTTTTCCTTTTTGAGGCAATCATACGAGCAATACATATTTAAACATAAACTTCTTCTGTCATGCACCCGGATCAACAAGCGACCTAGTGCTAATTAAAATACATGTTTATCTTAAATTCTTAATCAGACAATTAAGTTCTATTATTTCCATGGACACGTATCCTAATCAGTCCTGATTTTATTGGAAATTTTGTAGACATGCGCATTATTATTGCATTAACAAATCTCCCTTTTGACTAAAAAGATCAAAAGGAACATTAACATATTGCAATATCCATGACGGTTCTAAATAGATTGCTTTTGTTAAATTTCTTATTATCACGAGCCAGTAACGATACAAAATGAAAAAACTTGTCTTATCATCATAAATTAACCCTTTATAGGATTTGAAATCTAATATGATGTGTTAATCCTCTTCAAATAAATAATTGTCTTATAAATTTTGATACGCTATGTTTTTTACGCAAGGGAGTTGTCTCATAAAAATTCATGTTCTTAGTTCTAGCTTGTTGACTTTATATGTGTAGGTGTGTTTTTAGGCTATACGGGACACTAAATTTTGGACATAATATTTGAAATCGAATACACTTAATAATTGCATAAAAAATATATTATTTCATTATTTAAAGAAGTATACATTATTTTATTCTTTTATCTTTCTATTAATTTTTGTTAGGAGTTCAAATTTTGTGTCTAAAGTTTTTTTTTTTTTTTTTGGGTTTGTAATAATATGAAGTTGAGAATCAAACATACAACCTCTAGTACAGTTCCCAAACTCTTCACCATTCGATCAAATTTAGTGGCTTGTGTAAGCTTTGTTGCCACATAAAAGTTTATCATTTTTTAGATAAATATTAAAAAACAAGATATATTTAGTGAAATAAAAAATTATCTTCATATAAAGTGACTTATAAGTTGTAACTCCATTAAGAAAAACTATCCATTAAGAAAATAAAATCCACTCATTTGTCTGATAATAATTTCGTTTGTCCATTTGTAAGCTTTTGATTAAGTAGTACACTATATATCTTTTTTTTTTGGTAAAATGTACTTCTGGTTTTTTAATAAAGTTAGTGAATTTGAGTTTTAGTTTTTGTAAAAAAAATCATTTATTTGTTTCTAAAATTTTAAATAATTTTAGTTTTAGTCTTTAATGTACCCATGTCATACAAACAAATGTTGATATAGTCAGAATCTACTTATTGGACCATTGTCATGTGTTCAGAGGACGTTGATTTGACAAATTACAAGGACGAAAAACAAAATTGCACAAATTATAGGGACAAAAATTAAAATTAGCTGAATTTTAGGGACAAAATTTAAAATTCATAAAGGTGAAAATTCATTCTCCAATTTTTCATTTTCTACCTTGCTAGTTGCCACCACCACTATTGAAAAACTCTTCTCAGCTTCTTCAAACTACAAACCTTATAATTTCTCCATTTTTTCATAATATATTTAATTTTAGGATCAACATTTCAATTCTGAAACATATAATTCCATCTTAATTTCTAAATTTTGTCTAATTTTCTTTATATATTTAGTGTTAAAAAACAAAATTCTCTCCTTCTGTCACTTCTAAGCCTATATTATCAACACAATGATTATAGTATGGTACCATAATTTCTTACATTATACCATAACACAAACTCCGATTTTTATGAATTAAAACGGAAAAGAGAAATCAAATTTATCATAAAACAAAAGTTGTTGAAGAGATTGTAAGATTTTTAAAAAATAATACTATATATAAAGTTTATTTTTCACAAATTGTTTTTTTAAAAGAATTTTTTTTTGCGTTGAACAATTTATGGGGTTTTCAGGTTGAAGAAAGTGAAAAGAGTTCTTTAATGGTGGTGGTGACATGGTAGAAGATGAAGAATTGAAGAAAGAATATTTCACATTTCTTATTTTAAATTTGGTCCTACTAATTTGAGAAAATTTTAGTTTATGTCCCCGCATCCTGGTGATTGTAATTTGTTCGAATTTTAATTTTCTTCCCATGCAATTTGTTAAGTCATCAGCGCCATTTGAACATATGACAATAATCTAATCAGTAGATTCTGGCTATGTCAGAATTTTGGGTGACATGACCATATTAAAAATTTAAACTAAAGTAATTTAAAATCATAGAGACAAAATAAGAGATTTTTTTTACAAAGAACGAAAATCCAAATTTACTAATTTTATAGGGATTAAAAACACTTTTTTTTTTTTATTTTTACGTATTAGGTATACCATATACTCACAACATTTCAGATTCACACCATTGCACCAATGATTTTTTGCCCCCAGCTAGACTGTTACCGGAAATATGAAACGGATTCCACAGAATCGCCATAAACATACCTAATCATAAAAAAATAAACAAAATGCTAAATCTAGGAAGATACATCACAAAGGACAAATAAGGAGAAACATATTTAGTATGCTCGCCATAAAAATCGTAACACGCCACACTTGTTTATAATTCTTTTAATATGAAATCAAAAAACCAACAATATCTTTATGCAAATAATAAATTTTTATTTATTATTCACAAGTTTTTTAAAGTAATTTATGTAAAAAAATATTCGATGAGAGAAAAGAACTCAATTTCGTACAGAAAAATTCTGTTGGTTAGGACTACATCCTATCTTAGCCAGCTGGGACACACTTTTAATTAGTTGTCGTTAGCCTGATATTTGATTTATTAACAAAACTATATCAATATGTATAGTACTAAGCTCAATTAATGTGAAGCACACCAAACATTTTAATTAAGCTAGCTTGTTCCCATCTTCTTTAGTACTTACTATTATGATTATGATACTTGTATTGTATCAACCAAACCAGTAGATAGAATGATTTTAATCGTGTTGTAGTTGAGTTGGCAAGCACAAAATCAAATCAACAATATATTAATTAGATTAGCATGCAGATTTTTAATATTAGGTTCATCGACTCATGTTTACCATTTTTGTTAAGGACGTACAGTACGTTTTTCTAACAAAAGTGGGGCTGTGTCAATCAGAATTAATTTCTGAAACATATTTGAATTGTGAAAGTTCGTCCGTTAAGTATGTAATTAGAAGTTTAATTTCTGATTCATATGTACGAAAAAAAATTAATTAAGAAGAAAGAATTCTTCTTGCATGCTTCACAGCTTCTCCAACAAAAATTAATCATGTATAACCGTGGTGGAAATTTCAAACCAATATTATAGTAAAAATAATTTTACCCAATAATTATTAGGTACAAATGTCATGATTAATGGGGCAATAATTGAGCTAGCTAGCGTATGGATATAACATTTTTATAGTAGTACATGATATAAGATATATAGTCTATATATATATATAGATCGATATAGATTGTATTTGTTTTTTTATAAGCATGATATAGAATAGTGTATACTCCTAGTATGATATTTTCCAGGAATAATCTTTTCCATGAATATGGTAATAATATCATGAGTTTAGAGCTTTAATTTGTATGAAGCTTTGTTATGTTAAACTCTTGCTGTCATGTGCTAACTCCAAGAAGTTGGCGCGTTGACTTGTCTCACTAACCTTCTGTCCTGCTTAATTAATTTTTGTGGCCTGTGTTTATCGCATAGGTAGTTAAACTCAACCTAACCTGAGAATTTATACCCGTCCCTTTTTATAAGACCCATTTACAATTATTAATGATATTATTATTTTTTTCTTTCAAATTTACCTTTATTTACTTTTCATAGTTTTTTTAATAGCATTAAATTCTCTTTTGTTTGATACAAAACAATATAATTAATTGTAAGGGTAAATATGTAAAATCAATGTAATTTGTCAATCAATTTAATACTAAAATCCACTTTCTTAATATCCGTGTTTTGTCAAACAAGCTCCTATAAATAAGAACGGATGGAGTATTACATATAATTAGGTTAGATAAACTTTATTGAGCTGTACTTATGCAATCCAGTCTAATAAGTAAGTGCATTATCTAGATGACTGTTTAATGGTGAATATGGAACATGAAAAATAAAATAAGGGTCATGCTAAACAATGTCCTTGTTAAGCATACTAAAAAAGGAAATAAAAGAGAAATTTAATATTGGAAAAACAACTTTTTACATTTCCAAAGTGTTGAATGCACACATTTCGAGATAAAATTTCTATTTTAATATGCTTAACCATTGCCCCGGGGGCATTGTTTAACATTTTCCATAAAATAATATTTTAAGGGAAGACCAAGGATGCTTAGAGGGTGTTTTGGGTATCAAATTATCTAGCATGGCCGGTCCTAATTATTTGCAGGCCCAATTCAAATATTAAAAATGAATATCTAATAAAAAAATTTAAAAAATTGAAAAGGATTATTCTTTATTTAAATTATTATTTTTTTATTTGATTAAGACTATTTTTTTACCAAACATATGATATTTTATGAACATTGATAATATATAAAAATTATTATAAAACCTCAAAATTAATCTATTGAATACATCTAATCTAATATTTTATAAACATTAAAAATATATAACTACCATTATATGACCTCAAAATTTTGACTCGACACCCTCAAAATTTTGAGACTAGGTACTATCTATGAAGCCCCGATACGCGACACGATACGGATACGATACGATATCGATACGCCGATACGTGAAAATTTTAAAAAATCCATATCCGATACTGGCGCGATACATTATTTAAAAATTAATTTTAAAATTAAATATATAAATGCACAATATATAAACATGACTAAAATCAATAATATTAATAATGATAATTGTTTTTTGAAAGACAAAAAAAAAATTATTATTATTATTATTATAAACGCCAATAGTTCATTGTACAAGGAGTACAAACAAGCCAATAAGCTTGCACAAGAGCAAAACAGTTTGAGGCTCAACATACGAGGGTTCCTCAGTTCTAACTAAAGACATATAATAGCTCAAAAAACATATAAAAGTCATGACATCAAGCCTCTTTAACAAGCCCATCTTGTAGCAGACAATATTTGTGTCTCATTAATATTGTCCTAAAAAATAATGATCACCGGTACATTTTAAGTTATACATCTTAAGTTAAGTACTCCCTCCGGCGACAAATATAAGCAAAAGTGCACTTTTTAGATTCATTGAATAAAAGATGTATCTGGTCTGTATTATAGTCCAGATACATCAATTATTCCATGAATCTAAAAAGTGCATTTTTGCTTATATTTGTGGCCGGAGGGAGTATTATACAAAAAGAACATCATTAGTACTATTCCAAAAAACATCACTAGTACTATAAAAAAAAGACATAGTTAGTTATCCGTGTAACAACATAATAGTTTGACATTCACTAGGAAACACAGATTGTATGTGATATTATTTTTTTATTTAAATATAAAGATTTAATCGATACTTTTCCGATACGAGTATCGGAAAGTATCAGACGCGTATCGGATATTATTTTTTTATTTAAAAATAATGATTTAACCGATACTCTTCTGATACGAGTATCAGAACGTATCGAACGAGTATCGATATCGAGGACGTATCGGACACGATACTTCAACATTTTTAGAGTATCGAGGCTTCATAGGATACTATCATTCATCCTACACTCTTATGGGGGCCGGACCTGATCTCTAGCCACTTTCCCTCCCTAGCAACTTTCCTAAAACAAATGTTTCTTCCTTTGTTTCATGGTGTAATATAATTGGACATGAATTAAATGCAGGTAATACAATCGATATATTATAGTCGTCTAATCAAAATCTAAATATAACTGTGTTGGATGCTGAATGCACCCAATCCAGATCCAATATAATCCCATTAATCGTTTACAATTTGTGAACTTTGTTTCATAATGAGTTGAAGTACCCCTTTTTGTACTTCCTATGCATGCAATTTCTTTGATTACTACTTTTTTTTTGGATAGAATTTATAACAAGATATGGATAACGTCGTCCACATTAATCCAATTATATTATTACTAATTTGTGAAAAAATTATTAAACAACTCATATCACTTTGATATTTTAGTTTTATTTCCAATTTTTTTAGAGTGTATTTGAATGAGGTAATAAAAAATTTAAGAGAATTTAAAATGCTAAGCAATTCAAATTATTCTATTTAAATTACCTTCATTTTCTGACAAAAAAAATTACTTTCATTTTTAAATGTGTGTTTGGATAGAGCAGTAGAGAAATTCATTGTTAGTCTTTTTTGCCACTTCTATGAATTTGACAAGTTTTAGGTCAAATTTAATTTTTTTTTAAATAGGACGAATTTGCAATTTTTAAAAATTAAAAAGACTAATTTGCACCTTTTTAAATATTTGTGGGGTTAATTTGAAAATTTTGAACTATGTAGAAAGAAAGAATTTCAAATTCCTAACTTTTAGGTGCATTTAAAATTCCTAAAATTTAATTTTAATAAAATACTTTATAAAATTTTATCAATTTAACTTTTTTTTAAACTAATCTTCAAAACAAGGGGGTTTACGTAGAAAAAATTTAAAGTGATAATGACTAAAATTTACATTTTATAAAATTTGACGTGGTTATTCAAATTTAAAATAAAACACACATGCGTAGATACACATAATAACAAAAATTATGTTTAATATTTTTTATTTAATAATTATTAATGTAGTTAAAAATTAGCATGTCCCAAAGAAAACTCTTGACCACAAATGGAACATTCATGCATTCTTGGTTTGTTTCCCAAAGTCAATGCATTTGCTTTGATGAGTTCATCCCCTTCAAATTTTATCTTTTATGATTAGCCCTATTGCCACCAAGTGCTTGAAATGATGAGAATTTTTTGTTGCATGTTTTGCACTCATATTCCACTTGCCCAAAACCTTTTTGATTTGGTTTATTGTTTTGTTGATGTTGGGGATAAGAGAGCATCATTAGACAATTTGCTAAATCTATGCTTTCTAAGAGAAATTTTAATATAGGCATAAATACAAATAACATGTGTTAGACACCTTACACTAACAAAAAAATATTAAAGAGAAAAAAATAAAATGATGTTGATTGACGTGACTATATTATTTTTGTTTTAAATTTTTGGATTTTTGTGTGTGTCCAAATATATTTTATTTGGATTTATGCCTATACAAGTCATTCTCGCTTTCTAATCCTTCTATATCTTTGTCTCTCAATGGCTACTTTAGGTTGAAACAAAATTTGAAGCGCAAGTATTTAAGAATTTGAAAATTACTTTTACTGCCCTGATCTGTTACTCGCGCACTCTACGTCTTTCCCATTTTACCCTTCCGTGGATATTTTCGGTAAATTTGTAGGGCACGCGAGGAAAAGGTTAGAATAACTAAAGTATTTTTCTAAGAAATTATGAATGATGGTGTGATATGGGTGAAACAATGAATTTGAGTAAGCATTATTCTTTTTGGGTAAGCATCGAAATGCTTTTTACTTGTTATCTCTTTTTCTTTAAATGTTTTTTTTTCTTCTGGGTAAGCATTAATTTACTTTAAATTTCAGATCTTGAAAGCTCAATGAATAATTTTGAGAGGATGAAGAGTTTTTAGATCTTGCAACAGATCTAAACAAGAGGGATTGTGTCTTTTAATTTAATTTTTGGATTGAGGTGTGTTTCTTGAATTTGTTTGAAGATCTGAATTTTTGTTGTTGAAGTTTATGAGATGTTGATCAACAACAACAAGAACAAATGAATGAAGATGATGAAGGTAGGGAAAAAAATCAGGTGTTGAAGATTTATTATTAGATACAATAGACCTACATATCTAATGGTTCTCATTTAGACAAAAATATCCAATGGTTCACATTTAAATAAAAATTACTTTTGGTGTTAAAAGTTAACAGAAGGGACTAACTTGACTAACAGAAACATAGTTAAGGGACTTAGATGAAACTTTTATTCATTAAGGGACCAATATGAAACCTAAAATTTCTTTAAGGGACTAAAGTACTAATTAAGCCTTAATTAAACTATTTATGGAGGCTCCATGCTTCAAATGCAGCAAAAGTCCATTCATCACGAGGTGGTAATGGATGACCATAAAAAAGGTTGTTGATCCTTTCGATGTAAGCTTCTGCGTCATTCCTAATGTCAATGCAGGGTTAAAAGACATCGATAAATGTCCACAGTTCCATATTATACAATTCAATAAAATAAACACTAGTACTATTATTTTTATTATCATTTAAATTTATACAATGCATACCATAAAATATAATAATTTTATTAGATCGAACATTAGTCACAAAACACACTTAAAGTGACTATATCTTATGTTTTTTAACTAGATCTTGTACATGGGTAATAATTGTGTCACCCTAAATGATTTCAAGTTATATTAACTAGTTGTCTGGTTATATATCATTCTTGAATAAGTATTCACCAAGATCTGTTCGAGAAAGAGTTAAGCCAAAGAGACAGGTGGAAAAAAATATAAATAACTTACATAACGAAAATTTAGTGTCATATTTAAGCTAATGCAAAAGGCCTACAAAACTCAATGACCTTAGCAATATGCTAACTAGTGCAATAGGATAAAACAACAAATAATCATGTAAACAGCATATCCAGTATAACTTGATTAAAAAGAAAAGTAAACAATTCATATGTTTGGTTTACTAAAATTTGTAAAAACTGCAATAGACATGCAATTCTACATATACTAAATAATGCATACCATAAGTAGTGTCAGATTTAAACTAGCGATCGCTAAGGTTTGTTAATTAAAAACACCGTTGAAGGTGAATATTTCATCAGAGCTATAAACGAGTTTGGCAAGTAGAAGAAACAGTCATAAGTGGAAAAACTTGGAGGGAAGTGTATATAAGGCGAATATGTCCAATTTCGTCATACTTGGAGGGAAGGCAACCGATATGCTGATTGGCTTGCCAACTATAGTATATCTTTAGACTCTCTTGTTTGTTCCAATGTGGAGACTCTGCGTAGTGAGCACCACAAGTTCCTTTTGATGTCTAGAAATGTTTGCATAGTTTCGTAGTAGTTTTTCTTGTTTCTGTCTTTGGGCTTTAGCCCTCTTTTATACAAGGGGGTGCGGATAGTGATGGGTCGGGTCATACTCTTTTATTTTTCTTGTTGATTTCCTTATAAAATAAAGAAAATTGCTATTTACGCCCCTCGCATTTGCTCACAGCCCCCCCGAACTGACGAAAATACCCCTATTAAGCCATTTCGTTCTTGAAAAAACGATGGAAAACATTTTCGTCTCGCAGGTGACGAAACAAAGAAAAGTTTTCAAATGGGCAGGTTTGCCAAGCCTCGTTTGCCAGAGAGCACAATATTTTGCCTCGTGGTTGACGAAACAGGGTTTCGTCACCTACGCAACAAACACGCTGGTTTTCATCATCTAGGTGACGAGCTCAACTGATATAGGTGACAGAATACCTACCTGTCTTATCAGATTTCACTTTACCATTAAATTTCATTAGGCTACGAGACGAAAAAATGGATCTAGGGCGAGACGAAATTGGATTTCATTGTCTACGAGACGAAAAAATGGTGCCATTAGGCTACATCAGCCCCAAATCCGACGTAGTATAGCGTGGTTCCAAGGATTCGTCATTTACGAGACGAAAATTTTTATATTTCGTGCCCTACGTGATGATATTTTTTCAACTGTAATTTAGGGGTATTTTGGGATTTTAGGGGGGCCTGATAGCAACTCAAGAGGCGTAAATAGCAATTTTCTAAAATAAAAGCTAAAAAAGAAGTTTGTTCATGTCTAGAGAAAGGGGGTGCGGATGAAGAAACAATATTTTTTCTGTTATTTTTTTTAGTGTCGATTTCGAAGTTTTTTTTCCTTCTATTTAATTGTTGTTTTGATAGTTTTAAAGTTTTATTATATTAATTATACTTTTATTTTTACAATAACTTATACTTCACAATTTTTATTAAATTAATTAATTAATTTTCAATAATTACATTTTTTCTTTCAAAATGATGGTTGTACTGTGCAAAATATCTTAGGCCCAAAAACTCGTTAAGCCCAACATAACACTGTCGGGTCGCGTCCTCGGGGCTCCATGAGGCCCATGGCGCCCTCAACTTACCGTTAGATCGCCTTCTGACCCCATGTGGCCACGAACCTTGCCATGGCTTAATCAACCGCTAATGGTTGAAGATCATGGGAGGTTTGGCGGGAAATAAAGGAAACTCCCACGTCTCAAGATGATGGGACGGTTATGAAGGAAAGAGAGATCCCTCCTAAGGCCCTATATATATCTAGGGTTTATTCAGTTGAAGGCATCATGACTTTTTTCTAGAGCAAAGAAAATAGAACAACCATATACTAAAATGCAGAGAAAACATCCTACGTTCCACACAGGAACAATGGTAAAAGGAAAAACAACTTTAATATTTTACTATCTTAGTTAGAGAATTTTATGCAAAAATGACACTCGAAAAGAAATGGATAAGTAATTTTAAGGGAGAAGGGAAAAGATCTGGTGTGATTTGTTCTACTAAAAAATATTTAAATATTTTTTAATCAATTGATTGATAACTGTGATAAATTTATATGTTCTCTCATGCTAACATAGAGGTATTCTTGATACGGTATGTAGTGAATTATATTGCTCTTTTTATTTATAGGGTTAAATAGTTGATACCCCCTGCAAAGTAGGTCGGTTTTGGGATACCCCCTGTAAATTTTTTTTAAGATCCCCCCCTTGCAGACTGAAGATTCTTTGGGATACCCCCTGGAGTGACACCAATGCAGGGAATCTCAACGTGGATATTTTTTTATTTTTTAATTATTTTTTTGCCACGTGGCATTAAAAATTTTTTTAAAAAAAAAACCAAATTATTTTTTTTGCCACGTGGCATTAAAAATTTTTTAAAAAAAAAACCAATTTTTTTTTTCTGTTTTCTTTCTTTTTTTTTTCTTTTTCTTTTATTTATATTAATTAATTTAAAAAAACAGTAAATATTAAATAAAAACATTAAAACTTATTATTAATTTTAAAAACTTAAATAAATTATATAAAAAATAAAAACATAATGAAATAAAATAATTACAATTACAATTACAACTTCATTCAAAAAATCAAATCCATCCATTAAAGATAAAATTCAATCTAATCCATCCATTATTATCTTTCCGATGGATGAATATTCAATCAATCCAACAAAATTAATTGAAATATTATTGTTTAATTTCACTTTTAATATATAACTTTGATTTTGAAAATACTATTCGAGACGAATCCAAAAACATCTTATAATAAAGAAATAGAGATTTTGATCTAATTCAAACACATAACTTTAACTAATATCTTTAATTGTATGATAATAAAAATTACAAAAAAATGATATCTTGAAAATGCTCTTCGAGACGAATCCAAAAACATCTTATAATAAGAAAACATAGATACTGATCTAATTCAAATATATAACTTTAACGATTAATATATTTAATTGTATGATAATAAAAATTATAAAAAAATGATATCTTGAATATATTCTTCGAGACGAATCAAAAAACATATTATAATAAAGAAATAGAGATTTTGATTTAATTCAAACACATAACTTTAACGATTAATATCATTAATTGTATTACAATAAAAATTATAAAAAATTGTCTTGAAAATACTCTTCGAGATGAATCCAAAAACATTTTATAATAAGAAAACGGAGTTTAGTAGCAGCCTAAATATCAAGTTGTTGTTGGAACCATAATTTTCTACTAATATGTTAGTATATTAGTAACAATCTAATTGGTTTCATTATCAATAATTTTGTAGCAGCATAATTTTTTATTAATATTATTTTGTCAATTTTTTTTTATTAATAATTCAGTTCAGTTTTTATGCAGTTTTGGTTTTTAATACGGAAAATGTAAAAAACTGAACTGTAAAAAATTTGGGAATTTGGGAAAATGTATGAAGATGAGAATTTGGGAATTTAGTGTATTAATTTGAATTTGTTTGGATTTTGAAGGTTTGTTATTTGAGAAGAAAATGTATGAAGAAGAGAGAGATATGAAATGGAGTTGGTGATGATGAAGATGTTGAGAGAGATGATGATCCGTTCCAATCTCTTTTTTCCTTTTTTTTATTTATTTTTTATTTTCAAAAGCCTATTATTTCTTTTTTAATTAATAAAAAAATAGAGAAATAAGAAAAAGCAAGGTGGGAAAAAAAATTCTTTTTTAATTAATTATTTTATTTCATTATGTTTTTATTTTTTATATAATTTATTTAAGTTTTTAAAATTAATAATAAGTTTTAATGTTTTTATTTAATATTTACTGTTTTTTAAAATTAATTAATATAAATAAAAAAAAATGAAAAAGAAAGAAAACAGAAAAAAAAAATTGGTTTTTTTTAAAATTTTTAATGCCACGTGGCAAAAAAAAATTTTGTTTTTTTAAAATTTTTTTTTTTTAATGCCACGTGGCAAAAAAATAATTAAAAAATAAAATATCCATGTGGAGATTCTCTGCATTGGTGTCACTCCAGGGGGGTATCCCAAAGAATCTTCAGTCTGCAAGGGGGGGATCTTAAAAAAATTTTTTACAGGGGGGTATCCCAAAACCGATCTACTTTGCAGGGGGTATCAACTATTTAACCCTATTTTTTTATTTATTTTTAAGTTTGGTAGATTTTAAGACACTTAAAGAAACTTGTTTATTATAACCCCATCTAATTATACTGAACACCTCACATTTATATTATAATAATTTTAGGAAATCTTACTATTTATTTGAATGAAAATAATGAGTATAAAGTTATGATTTTGTACGGGGTGTCAATAAGTCTCCGATTTTGTAGGGTTAGTTTCAACTTTCAATTTTAAATTTTTTAAAATGGAGTCCGATTCTCTCCAAAATTTATTGGGTCCGTTATCGAACAACCCACTATTTATATCCACGCATCAAACTCAATAGTGCTAGGCATAACGGGGTATATTAAGAATTCTCACATTGGATGTGTGATAACCTATGTATGAGTTGAAATATAAAGTGGAGACAATTCTCAGCGTACAAACCGATTTTGTAGGGTTGAGTTGAATTTGTGAGGTGAGAATAATCTCTTACTAAAACCTTTGTGTTCATGCAAACTCACATCCAATGTGAGACTTCTTAACACTCAACTCTCTCTCTCTCTCTCTCTCTCTCTCTCTCTCTCTCTCTCTCTCTCTCTCTCTCTCTCTCTCTCTCTCTCTCTCTCTCTCTCTCTCTCTCTCTCTCTCTCTCTCTCTCTCTCTCTCTCTCTCTCTCTCTCTCTTCTAATCAACTTTTCTATTTATTCTTAACATCCAATGTGAAATCCATCAATTTTTTTGGACGGAATGTAATCCATCAATTTTTTTCAACCAACCAAACTTAATGCGTTTCAATAATCATCAAAGATTCAATACATGAAAGAATAATCTCAAATTAATGTATGAAAACTAGTCCAAGAGTTGGCCACCCTAGCTAATGTATGAGCAACCGAAGTCATTTGTCTCATAACAAACTTAACTTCAAAGTTTGGACATGATGACATCAAAAGGATAATATCATTTAAGATTGAAAGAAACTCTGAATTGTCGTACCGCTTTGTACGAATGACGTCAACCAACACTTGAGAATCACTTTCGAATTGGACGCGTTCGAAACCTCTATGCTTGGCTTCATTCAAGGCTTGCAGTAAGTCCATCAATAAACTTCCTAGAACTATTACGGAATCATGCACCCATTGTTGTCCTTTCCATTCCGACAAAAAACGCAGCATTTACATTGCATTTTAACCATCTATATGAGACTTTTTCCACCTATTTGTGCTTAAAATTGGGACATCATGATCAACATGAATTCACAGCTTATGAATAGCTAACCACTCATTCTAATGGTCAAACGCAGCTCGACCAACTTGACTTGGCCTTCTAACATTATCATTCCATATTTTATCATTCTGATTATACCATATACTCCAAAACAACGTAACCACTCTACCTATCAACTTAATTACAAGAATTTCTTTCCTTCTTTTTCCTTTTTTTTCTTTTTTTTTTAAAATTTTGATACTCTATTTTTAAATGGTGACAATATTAACCTTTTTTAACTAAAAATTCAAAAACACGATAAATTCACCAAAAAAAATACAAGAAACTAATATTCATCGATAAAAGTCATCTTTAATCTTTGTGAGCTTAACTTGATAGAATACTATATGCAATATGCAGGAACACAGTTCAAATTATGTTACACTCATATTCATCTTAAAAGATAAAATTATAATCGCTAAACTACTTCACAAATATCATATCTTCAAATAAAACTAAGGTTTTTATTCCAAAACTATACCCATACTCCACATTAATACGATATAATTGTTTTTTGAAACGGTCAAAGTCAAATAGTCGTTAATGTTATTATTTTTTCTTTTATTAGAACTCGAACTTTGGTCCTTTTACACTTTAATTTTTTTTAATTTCTAATTCAAATCAGTCACTTAACTTCTAACCCAGCCAATTGTATTATTATTATTATTTGTAAAATACAACTCATATCACTTTGGCATTTTAGTTTTATTTCCAATCCCATTAAGTAGTTTTCCTGGATTTATGTTATAAAAATAAATGTTCATTTATGTTAAAAATTAATTCAAAGAATACAGTATTTGCTAATGTAAAAGAAAAAACAGAAAAAATTATAAATACAAAAAATTAATGGTGATCAATTACAAAGAATCTAGGCGGCAACAAAGAATTAATTGGTCATTTGATCAGACTAAAACATCAAGATTGGGAGCCATCTTTCCAAACAATAACTTCAAATCATTCTCTAATGGTGTCAAGTTCAAGTCCAAGCACATAATCCTTGCACTATTCAATCTCTTTAAAATTGGTAATTTAACAATCTTTTCCATTGAAGAAACAACCTCTTCATTGATGATAGCTTTATGTCTTCTCATGTGTCCACCTAATGCTTGTCCCAAAGAAAATTCTTGACCACAAATGGAACATTCATGCATTCTTGGTTTATTTCCCAAAGTCAATGCATTTGCTTTGATGAGTTCATCCCCTTCAAATTTTGATCTTTTATGACTAGCCCTATGGCCACCAAGTGCTTGAAATGATGAAAATTTTTTGTTGCATGTTTTGCACTCATATTCCACTTGCCCAAAACTTTTTTGATTTGGCTTATTGTTTTGTTGATGTTGGGGATAAGAGAGCATCATTAGACAATTTGCTAAATCTATGCTTTCTAATCCTTCTATATCTCTTTGTCTCTTCATGGGCATGGCTACTTAGGTTGAATATTTAACAAAGTTGAAGCGCAAGTAATTAAGAATTTATAAATGAGATTCACAAAAAAAAATATTAAGAATTTATGAATGAAGATATGATATCGTGATACAATGAATTTGAGAATGAGTTGGGATTAATTGGTGAGTAACATTTGGATATGGAGGTTTATATTTATAACGCGTTCCTAGAATAAAGTCAATGAGTTTGACTGATTTAATTATACTATTTATGGAGGCTCCATGCTTCAAATGTAGCGAAAGTACTTACTTGGTCCATATTATACACTTCAATAAAATAATATTATTTTTATTATTTTTAAAATTATTATTTATATTTTTTTTGTCAAGTAATTAAATGACTAGAAATTCCACACTTAAGATGTATAAAAGGATGATTAATGCTATATATAGCGAAAAAGTGGGATGCGAAGACTGCTGTGCATTTCATCACAACCTCCATGTATTCCACTAAGGCACGTGTATTCTGCTAAATAAAGGATTTTTATTGGTCAAGGTTTATTCGTGAATCATTCGTGAAACAGATTTTCGCTGGATATAACACCTCTCTAAAAGGATAACCGAGGCTCGTATATATAATGCAATGTTCTGCCAACTAAGTAAAGCTCGTGAGACAATTTTAATTTTTTTATTTTAATGAAAACATTTATTTTAAATTTTAGAAAGTATGATAAAAATATAAATTATTAACTATATTTCATCTTTTTTCACAAAAAGAAAAAAACTATATTTTTCATATATTAAAAGTATAAAATAATTACATATGATTGAAAAAGAAAACTATATTTTTTATTTATTTAAGCTATACTATTTCATTTTATATGGCAAAACTTTCAACATCAAACAGCGGAAAACAAAAAAGTGATATTTGGGACTTCCTCTTTGAGGTTTGACTAGTCGTACAGAACTCATTGTAATGACATTAATAACCTCATTACTGAAGAAATTTCAAGTATTAATTAACATTCAATGCGAGTGTAAGCGTTGTCTCTTTTGGGCATTTCACAAAAAGTGTTTTGGTCACGTGAGGTTTACACTTATGCTGATGTTGTTTGGTTGGCTTGGCTACCAACTGAACCGGTCGTGTATAGTAAGCTACCAAGTTGGTTGTTCTTCTTTGAAATACTACTACTACTATTGAAATGTGAAATTTACTCATTTTTATTTCTTTTTCTAGTATATTTTACTATTAATCATAACATTCATAAGTATTTGTCAAAAAAATTAAAACAAAATTAACTTATAATAGTGTTAGTAAATAGTAATCGAGAATAAATTTTTATTTCCAAACAATTTATAATTTAAAATGGAGAGAGTACTATAATGAGCGAATATATGGAATTCATATCTTCATTCTTTTTCAGTGTGCGTGAATCAGTACTTGTTTATTTGTTGTAATCTATGAAGCACGGACACCGACATGAACACCGGACACGGACACTAATATGACAACACCACAATAATTTTAAAAAAATAACATAATTCAATATATTTATAAGTGTCGTGTCTTTCGTAGTATTAATTAGTGTGACTGAATTAATATCGAACTATGTTTGATTAATTTGATTATTATTAGTTATTACTGAAAAGCTTCAAGATGGACTGCGTGCGTTGACATAATAATAAACTAATTTGGTGTGAAACAAACGCATGCATTTGATCAAAATGTGGATAATACTTTTTCCACGTATACTAATATTGCTCAAGTCATGCATTATAGCAAGTACTTCATACATTATGCTATAATAGGTACGCATGTTCACACGTAGTGAGTGACACACATTATATTCATTCAAGGTGACCATTTAATTTAAGAATAAATGTATGTCAAGACAGTTAGTTAAATATATGATGACCAGTCAAAAGCCAAAATTAATTAAGCAACTAGCAACGGTCGGCGCAGGGAATGCTTAACACGTTCAAAGTACGACGTATACAAACTAGAAATAATACTTGATAATTTGTACCAACAAAAATGACTAGAAAGTGTACTACTCAATTTTATTTTGTATTTTTGGAACAAAGTATACTACTCAATTTAGTTAGTTCTATGAAAGTCTTTTGATTATTGATCATTCCATATGTCATCATCACATCATGAGAATATTGGTTTGTTTTCCATAAAGTTGTGTAAATTTCACACATCAATTTTGAGATCCATTTGTCTGATTAACGCAATTTTGTTATTTAGTTGATAACTAATGAATATTATCATGTATAAAAAGTTCATTACTCATCTATTACAAACAATTAAGGATTATTTTAAACATCATTAACCACATTGTTTAAGGTGTTTAAATATACATATACTCATTATCAATCATATAAATTGTGTTTAAATAAAAAAAATTTCAAGCCTTCAAATATATATACCCTCTTTGTCCCAATTTATATTCATATATACCACAATTTGTGTCCAAATATACCTGAAAGTTATACTTCATGACTTTTAAAATTGTTATATATTTTTGTATCGTTTGACCTACTTTATTTTAGATTTCTTTATTTAATAAAAGAATAAACTAGGCCAAACAGGTTTTAATAAAGCTCTTGATAGAAAAAAAATTGCTTAATCTCTATTATATACATTACGAGATTCCCACGAAGCTCTTTCGTGCATTATCAAGAAAATAATCCTATGTGTCATTATTATAGAGCTTCTACTTATGGAGCTTTTAGCAGGAGGTCTTTGGTTCGAATCCCATTGACAACAAAAATTCAATTTTTATAATATTATATGGAATTCTACCTTTTTTTTTTGTTTTTTTAGAGAAAACTAGCTTATTATTGGTATAAGGTTTGTTGTTCGAATCTCATTGACAACAATAATCTAATTTTGATAGTATTTTAATTTTATAGAAACCTACTATCCTTTTTTTTAGAAAAAACAACCGTATTTTTTTTTAATAAAACTACTTTATTATTACTTCAATCAGCAATCAAAAGTTTATACTATTTTTATCAACCTAAAGAGTTTTTTTTTTATGTAATTTTTTTTTTGAAGAAGCACTCAATTAGAGCTTCTTTAATATTATATATATTTTTTAGAAACTCTAATATTATATAAATTGATAATATGAAATCTTTCAAAGGTGTAGAAACGGAAAACGGAAAACACTTCTCTAATTTCATATAAATTGATAATATGAAATATATTTTGAGTAATTAAAATTTGAATTTCGATAGTGAAAGTAGTCATATTTTGTGTTCATCACTTCATCATGTTTTCATTATTGTAATTACCTCCAATTGATGAAATCTATGGAAACCCTAAAATAAATTACTATAATTTTTTATTTTATATAATCTATGGAATTTTTGAATAATTTAAGCTTTAAAATTTCTATAAACTTTCGTTCAAAGTTTGTTAATATTCATTTGAAAAATAGTATAGAATTTACAATTATTTTTTATTGATGTAGTCGCTACAAAGTCTTGGGAGACGGGGGGAGAGAGAGAATTACTCTTAGTGTTTTTGAACGAGAAACAGGGAATGTGGGCGTACTTCCCACCCCACTATGTTCATGTAACATTTTTAAACATATATCATATTTTCATGACAAAATTACAAGTTTGGTCATTTATCTTATTTTTTTGTAACATTTTGGTCCTTTATATTTTATTTGTAACACTTTGGTCTTTTATCTTATATATTTGTAACACTTTAATCTTTTATCTTTTATTTGTAACATTTTAGTCCTTTATCTTTTATAACATTCACATATAAACCCTTTTTTTTATTAAAAAAATTTTGAATTTTATTTGTTAAGATACCTTTTTATTAAAATTAAATAAAACTCATGATTTTAATGAATATGTTCATCATATTCATCAATTCTTTCATATTTTTATGTTCTTTAAAGGACCAAAATGATGCAAATAAAAGATAAAGGACCAGAATGTTACAAAAAGATAAAATAAAGGACCAAAATGTTACAAATGAAAGATAAAGGACCAAAGTGTTATAAAAAAACAAAGATAAAGGACCAAACGTTTAACTTTGCCTATTTTCATACTCAAGTAAATTAAATAAAACTAATCTCATTAACAATTGAAAGAAAAACATAGACAACATTCAAAATAGTATAATGACATAAACGACCTTTAAAAGAAAAAGAAACATAAGCAAATAAATATCATTAAAAAATAAAAATTATCGTGTGGGAGAGATATAGAAATAGGGAGAGAGAGAGAGAGAGAGAGAGAAAGAGAAAGAGAGAGAGAGAGAGAGAGAGAGAGAGAAAGAGAGAAAATTTATAATTGGTGTAGAATGGACAACACATAGCACTTTTCACACCCACTATTAAAAATAATGCACCTTGAATAATTAAATTTGAATTCTGATTGCGAGAGTTATCCATATTTTATCTCTGTCACACTTTCATTAGAATTATCATCAGCTGATGAATCTATGGAAAACAGTATAATTTTAGTTTTTTTATAATCTTTGGAATTTTTTTATAATTACAATTTTAAACTTTCCATCAAATTCCGTTCAAGTCTTTTGAGGATGTTAATTTATCAATGTGAGTGGAGATTTACACATAGAGTTTTTCCCATTTGAGCTCACGCATGAAGATTACTTATTTGTGTTACGGTGACAAGAAAAGTGTAAGAATAAGATCAAAGTCAAAATATGTTAATATTGATTTGAAAAATAATATACAATTTACAATTATTTTATGTTGATGGAGTCCCTACAGAGTCTTTGGAGATGGAGAGAGAATTTACCAGCATTGTTGAACGGGGAACGAGGGAGTACTTCACATCCCACTATGCTCATCTAACATTCTGAAACATACATTGTAGTTTCATACTCAAATAAACTAAATAAAATTAATCTCATGGACATTTGCAAAAAAATATATTATTTGTGTTACGGTGACAAGAAAAGTGTAAGAATAAGATCAAGGTCAAAGTATGTTAATATTGATTTGAAAAATAATATAAAATTTACAATTATTTTATGTTGATGGAGTCCCTACAGAGTCTTGTGAGATGGAGAGAGAATCTATCAGCATTGTTGAACGGGGAACGAGGGAGTACTTCACATCCCACTATGCTCATCTAACATTCTAAAACATACATTGTATTTTATACTCAAATAAACTAAATAAAATTAATCTCATGAACATTTGCAAAAAAAATATAGACAACCTTCTAAATAATATAAAATGAAAAAAGGACATAGACAACATTTAAAAGAAAAAAATAGTCGATTGAAGATGATTTAGCACACAACCATCCTTGAAGGAATTTATCGCAATCAAAGAATCTTGGTATATTTTAATTTTATAAAAAACTATGCTGCCAAAAATTATTAAGGCCGTGAAGTTTATAATTATTTTATATTTATAGAGTCCCTATATAGTCCTATGGATGAAGATGAAAGAAAAAGTTCTCCTAATAGTGTAGAACGAGAAGCAGATGAATACTCTTCATCTCGCTCTTTGGTGTAACATCCTTAAACCTATATAATTTAAAAACTAACTCAATTTTATCATAGAATTTTAAACCAAATTACTCAAATAATATTTCAAAACAAATACATAAATAATATTAAAAAAGAAAATTATCCCGTGCCTGGCACGGGCTAACATACTAGTTTTTATGAGTAAAATACATAGATCAAAGACATTTGAAACTAAAAAATACAACAATTACCAATCAACTTTAACTTTTGTCTAAAAATTCTTATTTTTACTTTTAGCATTCAAATAACTTTTAAGAAATAATTAAGTCAGCCCAAACAGACCCTGATGCGATAACCATCCAACACTTTATATCGAATTTGTCTCTAATTAAAATATCACTTTTTTTGCCATATTATAAAAGACTAGTCTCTTTTATTAAACTCAAACTCGTCCATTAGTTATCAAATTGCTATTTGTAGAGAGTTATCTCATCTTCTAAATTAAATGTCTTGATGAAAACTAAGAAGAAGAGAAAAAATCTATGCAAAATTACATCAATGGTCCTTTATGTTATTTATTTGTAACACTTTAGTCTTTTATCTTTTATTTGTAACATATAGGTCCTTTACCTTATTTATTTGTAACACTTCAATCATTTATCTTTTATTTGTAACATATAGGTCCTTTATCTTTTATATTTTAATCATATAAACCCTTGTCTCGTTTATTTTAATTAAAAAAATGCTGAATTTTTTATTTTATTTTTTAAAAATATTTTATTTTATTAAAAATTTAAAAATCCTGGAAAATGAAGAACACCTTCATCTTGTTCTTCATTTCTCATGAATCTTCATCATCTTCTTTCAATCAAAAAAATGTTTACTCAAATTTACCTCCAAATATCATAAATTTATGATATGTTTATATCAATCTTCTTATAAACACAAAATTAAAATCCCCAAATCCTCAATAAACCCTAATTAAAAGGAAAATTCATTAGATTGGAAGAACTTTCAATCAGAACTTCCTCTGCTGAAGCTAATTCATTCTTCTTTTTCTTCTGTGGCTGTTGTTGATCATTGTTATTCTGTTGTATTGCTCCCAATAATTCAGCCAATTCGCTTTTTGAAATCTTCAATGTCACTTTTCCATTTGCATCACAAGAACCTCTAAGCTTTCCTAATAGATTATTATTATTCTCCTCCTTTTGAACTTGAACATGAGTAGATTCATCAAACACCTTGCTTCTTGATGATGATGATGGACATGGCTTTTTCGGCTTACCCGATGACGACGAAGACCTCAATGATTCCCAATCCTCTCCACCCCACTCCATTGATGATGATGATGCTGTACAACAGTTTCCCATTTTCTTGGTTAATAATTACACACAACAAAGAACACTTAATTTCAAATATAATTCAACAATAGATTCTTTTCTATGAAAATTTTCTTTGACTGTAGTTTGATGAGGCCAAGTTCTTCCGATCTAAAGAATTTTCCTTTTTCCTTTTTCTTAATTTCAAATATAAAGGATTTGGGGATTTTAATTTTTGTGTTTATAAGAAGATTGATATAAACATAGCATAGATTGATGATATTTGGAGGTAAATTTGAGTAAACATTTTTTTTATTGAAAGAAGATGATGAAGATTCATGAGAAATGAAGAACAAGATGAAGGTGTTCTTCGTTTTTCAGGATTTTTAAATTTTTAATAAAATAAAATATTTTTAAAAAATAAAATTTAGCATTTTTTTAATAAAAAAAAACGAGACAAGGGTTTATATGATTAAAATATAAAAGATAAATGACCTATATGTTATAAATAAAAGATAAAGGATTGAAGTGTTACAAATAAATAAGGTAAAGGACCTATATGTTACAAATAAAAGATAAAGGACTAAAGTGTTACAAATAAATAACATAAAGGACCATTGATGTAATTTTGCCAAGCATCTAATACGGCAATATTATATGGATGTTGTTGAGGGTTAGTTATTGCGATAAAAATATATGCTACCAAGATACTTATCTAATACCAATCTTATATAGGGGAAGGCTAGCATGGGTAAGCTATGTAGGTCTCCCATGGTGGGAAAGTTATTTCCACCTTTAGATTACAAAGGTCTACTATAAACTACAATAAAGTGTCCATACCATATTAATTCTCCTCTTTCACCAAAATTAATTTTTAATTTATATATTATTAAATAAATTATATGTTATTATTAAATTATTACTTTTTATATGTCAAAATTAATCTTTCTTAATCTTTCAAAGTTTATATTGTGTATGCAATTTTTAATGTTTGTCAATATTATTTTTATTTTTTAATCTTTCTTTATCTTATTAGTACATTGTATTTGTTGTTACCTTAATTTTTTTAGAGAAACGGTATTTGTACAACTCATTTAGGACAATTTTTTGGACAACTATCTTTCTCATTATATTTTTACTCTATCTTTCACTACTTTTTTATTATTATTTTTATCTCAAAAGAAGTGGAAACAAAAAAATTTGTTCCAAGGTTGTCAAATAATTGATTGTACAAATAACACAACTCATTTATTTATGTGTGACCAAATATCAAGTGTAAGGAAAAAATGGAGTTCTCCGTGTTTATTTATTTTTTATCTGCTCAATTTATTAAATTAACATTTTCAAAGTATGCTTGTTACATATTATTTCAGAGAAAAATAAACATTTTTAATATTTTTATTTGTGTTTCTTTAGGCTTTGAAACAATTTCTAGTCTAAAAATAATTAAAAAAAAGTAGTGAAAGGAGAGAGTAAAAATATAATGAGAGTGTAACACTTTTTGGTAAGTACAAAAAGTTAGCTTATAGTTTATAAGCTAAAAAACTTGTTTAGTAACAGTTTTTTAATTGTTTTCAATTATGAGCTTATAGCTTATTTTACTGACTTATAGATTATTTTTCATAAGCTATTTCAAGTAGCTTATGAGCTTATAGCTTATAATTTTTTCTTCCACTTTTACCCTTGTTATTTTAACTAAAAGTCACTTTTAACCTTTATAGTTTATTTTAATTTTAAATAAAATAATTATGGGCTTAGAAACAAACCATCGTATTCTATATTTTTTTTTTTTAAAAAAAATAGTGATGTTTATATGTCTTAATTAGTGTATACATTACGTATAACTTCGTTACGTACATGTATGTATATATAACATTTTTTTTGGTAAGATAACATGTATGTATGCATTACGTATAATTTCGTTGCTTGTAAAAAAAATTTGGACAATATATACGCCTGTAAGTTATTTTTGCCTTTTTGGAGATGTTTGTTTAAAAATATTTTGTGTCCAATATATTTTATTATTATTTTTAATTTTAAGTATTTTAAATACTAATTTGACATACATTTTATTATAAATTAAAAATGTACATATACACTTTGACGTGAAAGATATATTACATTAAAATAAAAATAAATTTAAAATAAAATTTTAGCATAATAAAGATTAATTTAATGATAAAATATAAGAGATATATTAATTAATAAATTTAAATTATTGTCTTAATTAAAAATGTCTTTTTACATTTATCGGCTAGTTGAACCGCTATTTTTACCAAACACTTCAATTAGCTTAACAGCTATAAGCTATCAGTCATTAGCCATAAGCTATAAAAGAGAGTTCACTATTTTTGCTTAAAAAAAATATAGAGCTTATCTGCCATCCACTATTTTTGCCAAACAGAGCCTATGAGAGAAAGTTCCAAAAAGTTGTCCTAAATGGGTTGTACAAATATCGTTTCTCTAAAAAAAATTATGGTAACAACAAATACAATGTACTAATAAGATAAAGAAAGATTAAGAAATAAAAATAATATTGACAAAGATTAAAAATTGCATACACAATATAAACTTTGAAAGATTAAGAAAGATTAATTTTGACATATAAAAATTAATTTAATAATAACATATAATTTATTTAATAATATATAAATTAAAAATTAATTTTGGTGAAAGAGGAGAATTAATATGGTATAGACACTTTATTATAGTATATGGTAGACCTTTGTAATCTAAAGGTGGAAATAACTTTCCCACCATGGGAGACCTACATGGCTTACCCATGCTAGCCTTCCCCTCTTATATAATGTCTTAAAAAGCCTTAAGAAACAAGGCTAATCGATTAAAATATATGCTACCAACATGCTTATTTAATACCAATCTTATATACTAATGTCTTAAAAGCCATTTGAACAAGGAGGTTGTTGAGAGTTAATTATTGAAATAAAATAGCCATTTGAACAAGTATGAGACTTGTAAAAAAAAAGTGAGACTTGCACCATCCCTTGGTAATTTTAGAGTATTTACTATTTCCTCTGTCCCAAAATATAAATAAAAACGAGTCAAAGAAACTTGATATATTTGATTAAAGATTTGAATAAAATATATTCACTTTTGTTGACTAAATTTTGCTTATATTTTGGGACGGAGAGAATATTTATCCAACAATTAATAAAAGTAAGTCCATAAATAAATTACATGTGATACACACAACTGGTCAATTTTTATTTCATAAATATCTTCAATTTATAGATCAGGAAGAAGTGTAAAAAAAGATTATAGAGATAATAAGTCAATAAATAACTTGGTGTTGAAATATCAATTTTGGATAACTAGAATAACTGTATCTGTTTACACGTACATTGAAAAAAGAAAGCCATATCTATAAGGAAAAGAATCAACGAATTTTTACACAAAAAAAATTCAAAGAATACATGTGTCAAGAAAATGTTAAAAATGTAAAGTTGATCTTGATCTTGATCAGAACAAAGAAAGAGGAATTGGTGTTAGTGGTAGGGGTGACTTCATTCCAAACATCATCAAGTCATCATTCTCTAGAGGTGTTAAATTCAAGTCCAATCCCATAACCCTCTTACTATTTGATCTCTTCAAAATTCGAATTTTTGAAATAATTTCATTGATAGAAGAAACTCCTTCATTGATTAGAGCTCTATGTTTTCTCATGTGTCCTCCTAATGCTTGACCCAAAGAAAATCCCATACCACAAATAGAACACTCATGCATTTTGGGTTTATTCCACAAACTAAGAGATTTTGCTTGTTCTTTGAGTTCTTCGCCTTCAGATAATTTAACTCTCTTGTGACTAGCTCTATGGCCACCAAGTGCTTGAAAAGATAAGAATTTTTTGTTACATGTTTTGCATTCATATTCACCATTTTCAATGGTTTTTTGTTGTGGACAAGAAAGTAGCATTAGACAATTTACTAAATCTATGTTTTCATTGCTCCTTTGTCTTTTCATTGCCATCACAAAAAATGAAAATTAAGTTTTTTTTTGTGTGAGTGTGTTTGATGAAATTTGCAGTGTTTAGAAAGATTTTGTTGTGTTTAGGATATTGAATAATTGAATGGTTTGGAACTTATGAATGTGTGAGTTGGTATTTATAGGCTTTGTTTGAGATGAGTCAAGATAACGTGTGAGAGTGTCTGGACTTTGTTTTTTGTTGAAAATCTTATGAAAGTCCAATTGTTGAAGCTGTAATAATATAATATGTTGGACTACGCTTTTTGACTCATTGTAATGACATTAATGCCCTTAATGGTTGCTTAACTTTGGTGAAATATTCTTGTTAGGCTTGTCTTTTTTTGGTATTTTGATTTTTTAATAGCTTAATTTTTTTAATAGCTTAATCCCTACGCTAACTTAATTTTTTTAACAATTGGGCCGTGTGGGCCATAGAGGAAACAAACAAGTGGCGTGGGAAACGAGTTCTAGGAAACATCGATGAGGAGAAATTTCTATGTTGTTTCTTCAAGTTCAATAGTGACAAAAATTCTATACTAACATGTGAAAAAAAAAACCTTGTTAGTGTAACATAACTGTTTGGTCTGCTAGTTTAGTATACGGATTTGGTTGAGTTGGATTGTTTGAATAGGATAGGAAATTTTTACTTTTAATGTGTTCCCAACTGCTTTGGTTGGTAGAACTAGAAGCATCTGAAAATTCTGGCAGTGCTTTCACACACATTCAAAAATGATCAACAAATTGGAAAACATATGAAAATTCATTGCAATGTAGTAGTAAAGTGGGTTTGGTGCAAGAGGAAATATAATAATTAATTTTTTTTTTTGACGCAATAATTAATGTATTAGCTAAGGGAAATTTAAACTATTTTCATCAAGGAAAAATACTACGTTTACACGGATACGTCATGCATTTGTTCATCAGTTTCACTCATAGATTGGCTTGCATTTATGAGTGTTCACATTCAAATATATATTGTAAAATACTCCTTCTGCTCCTTAATCCTTAATATAAGGAGTTTCACTTTTTAAATTTATTGATTGGCTTGCATTAGTGTTCACATTCAAATATATATTGTATAATACTCCCTCTGGTCCCTAATATAAGAGGAGTTTTACTTTTTAGATTTATTGAGATGAGAATTTAATGTATTTAGTCAATAATATGGACTTGAGGGAGTAGTAAATAGAAATAGTAAAGTGATCTAAAAAGAAATCAAAATCTACACAAATTCGACTTTTATTTATTAATCCCAAAGAGGCCTTTGATAATTTATTAATTATGTTCCTATCAACTATAAACATGGAAAAATAGATACAAATTTTGACAAATATTACAAAGTTTCAAGAATAACTTGTTTCTTCAGTGTTTGAAGTTAAACTATTTTTTAGGAATCGCTTCCTTACTCCATTTTCTGAAAGTTGATAACCTCTTGAAGGTCGTTTAAACAAAACAATATAAGTGATGGTTCACACATTGACAATATATAGTTATATTATATACATCTCTTGCAGCAAATAGTGAGTGTCTCGCCCATATGATCGTTGATACACCGCATTGTTATCATCTGATTCTCGTTGTCCAGCATTCAAATTAACATCCTAACTTGAGTTCATACATTTCTCAAATTCTCTCGCTCATTACCCAAGGTTAATATGTATGTTTGTCTATTTATACTAAACCATAACCAAATCATCGAGTCAGTTAGTTAAACGGAAACAATTAATTTGTCGTGAAAACACTAACTAAAATATGAAATTGAAAGTACACATCTGTTATACATTTATGATTAAGCAATTCATAACTCCCCGAAATATGGGGTTCAATAATAATTTAGGGGCTGTGTTTCAAAGGGGCAAAGAGCCATAATACACTAGTTCCGCAGAACCTGTCATATAGACATGATTATCTTCCTCCTTCCATTCAATCTGAAGAGGCCCACCAGGTAGATCAACTGTGCAGTTCTGCAACAAAATGACAGATCAAAAAGAATAATCAAGGTACAGCACAGCCAGGTATTTGTTAAGCTTTTGAAGGCAACATATTTATGGTAGCAGCAAGAATCAACAATGTTCCATTAAAAAAACAAATTTAGAATCTAAAACACATTTAAACTGATTTTATAAATGTTTTTCAGCTAGCACTCATTCGACCAATGAAAGGAATCACACCATCCAAAGTCATATTATAATTATAATGGTTCTAATAACATCAATATAATTTTAAAAGACATAAATGAAACCAACTCCAAGAAACAACAGCTAGTGCAACCAACTGAAGCACAAAATAAGAAAAATAATGATTTGCAACCGATAAAAGAAAATGTCTGACCAAATCTCTACAAATAGTACAATGCACGACTCAAGCATAAAATAAGTAAAATGCTTATTTGCAACCGGTAAAGGAAAATGCATGGCCAAAGCTCTACCAATAGTTGCAACAATAATACTTCTACTTGTAGCGCACCAAAATTTGACCAAAGTACGGATCATCCCCGCCACTAATGAAGCAGGGTAGTATGCTGAGAGCATACCAAACGAGGCACTAACACAGCCGAAATGTTAGAAATGTCCAGGCTACCCACGCCACTAATGAAGCAGGGTAGTATTTACAGAGCATACCAAAAAAGGCACTAATGCAGCCGAAACATTATAAATCGGGCTAATAGGGAATTGTATTATTATGGTTGAATAAATAATGAAAATTAAGAAAATTTTATGGTTGAATAAATAATGAAAAATATGGAGAGATCAATTCAATCGACAAGCCAATAACTGCAGCAGTACTCAGGCTGTAGGAAATCTCTAAGGATGAAAAGTCTTCAATAAATATAAGGACAACATATACACAATACTATAAGTACAACTTTTTCTTTTCCCCAATCAAAATAAGACAGATGTACCAAGCATTCTAGGTCACTTAATGTTAACTAGGTGTATTTGATAACAGCCGTGTTTCCTCTCTCCCTGTTCCGCGCACTCCTAATATCTCTCTCCCTCTCTTTGTTTCACGCCAAAAAAAAAACTGTGTTTCTCGCACAAGAAATTGTCATTTCCAAATCCTCTTGTTTCTTGTACCCATGAAAAATTAGTTACATTAACCTTTATCTTTTCTCTTACATTCTTCCTCTTTTCTCTCCCCGTTTCCATACACAATGAAGCCACCAATTCCACTGTGATTTAGTTCATACTTCATAGTTGGATCAACTTATGTTTCCTTTCTGTGCAATCATGTGCAGCAACTAACTAGTAGATATCATTGTTTAAGTGTTTAAAATAAAGGATGTGCAATTTCAAGCAATAAGAGAGTATATTAAGCTTTAGGTACCACAGTTTAGAATTTTTAAAGGGAAGAAAGTAACTATTTTATATTAGTAAATAAATAGTATCAAATGAACTTTTGATCCTTGTTAAAGTGTATAAAAGAAATGATTTTACACTATGAAGTCCAGAAACAGAAGACATGGACATGGTTTAATTTGAGAGAATTGAATGTAAGCAATGTGTCGGTGTCGTGTCAATGTCGGACACCGGCACGCGTCCTACACTGATGTGTGTTGAAAACCAGACACACCTTAATCGGAACTGCCGGTGCTGCATAAATTATGCATCAACGAGTGTTTTCATAACATTTTGAAAAGGATCAAGTTTTCAACAAAAAATAAATAAATTCTACGTAAATCATTCCCAAAAGGCCAAAACTCGGTTTTCAATTAGTTTGTTTCAGTAAGCCTCTCTAATGCTTTGAAGTTTGAATGAGATATGTGTTTTGTAAGGAAAACTGAAAATGAAAGTGGCAACGCTTTTAAATTGATCCCATGACTAGGAACATACGGTAGAGGAATTTTGAAGCATTTTTCACACTAAACAGAGAGAGGAGGTGAGTGCAGTTGGAGATAATGAGAACAAAATAACCTTAGTAATGTCACTAATTTTTTATAGTAGCTGAAAGACGAAGATTTGGAATTTTTGGATTCCTTTTTGTGCAAAACAGGAAAAAAAGAAGTGCATGAAACAGAGGATATGTCAGTTATTATAAAACAATTGTCAACATTAGGTGACGTGGAATGCTTAATGCAAGTGCTTTATCTTGATGGGGGAACAGCAAAGACTGTACTTAAAGCACTGTGTATAAGTTTTGTCCTAAATATAAATATCTAATACAAAAGGTTCATGATTACAAATAGACGCACATGTGCAAAGGCAATCACATTTATCATGTCTGTATATATTATGATAGTTTTTAAAAGAAAACAGTTTTCATAGTGTTACAATCAAACAACAAACTTACCCACCCAGCACGACCCTCAAGAACGGCTGCAACAACTGTAGCACAAGCTCCGGTTCCACAGGCAAGAGTTGCTCCTGCACATAAACAGTATAAAGGAACAAAAAATGAGCTTTCCCACACAAAATGAGACACCTTAGACTTATTCTAAACATGCATCCTGAAAATTAGATGTTCTAACCTGCGCCACGCTCCCAAACACGCATCTTCAGGTGAGAATTAGAAAGAACTTGCACAAACTCTGCATATTAAATCACAAGACACAATAAGTATAGGAAAAATTTGAGGGAGTGAGTATAGGAAAAATATCATAATGAAGCTGGCAGCCATATTCCGACCATAAAAAATAGACTAATCTGACCTGTGTTAGTTCGTGCAGGGAACATCTCATGATGTTCAAATTTTGGGCCAATTTCTGCAAGCTTCAATTCATCAACAAGCAAATTCTGTTGCAAAAAGGATCAAAACAAATGACATGCGGCAAAAGATGAAAAAATGTATACAAGTAAAACAATATATAACAAAATTCCAAAGGTGTTTTTCTTCTTTTGATATAATAAATGCCTTATGGCTAGATATTCAATTGTTTTTGGCTAGACATGCAATGTCTTCAATTGTAATATCATCTTATTGCTCAATGTTTTTTCTTGCTACTCCTACGTAGTGTTTCATTCCCTTAAATAGAACCAAAATGTAATTGCATAATACGTAAAAGGGAATTGTAACTGAAATAATTATTGTTTGACAAGAATAATAACCTGAGTTTCGTTGTTACTGAAGGTTAAACAGTGTGGATTTCCCATGCTAACACAAGTAACATTCCAGATAATTCCATCAACAACTATCTCTGCTTTAACAACAGCTTGATCCTTATTTGGAGTTAATTTAGTAGGCACATCTGATGCCTTAAGAATTGGTTCCCCCATATCAACTTTGACCTGAATCAATTTATATTATCATCCATCAAGCTAAAGAAGGAAAACCAATACCAAATAAGCTTGACATTGTACAACTTTAGAGCTTCACAACAGTACACAAAAAGGCACCTTGGAAGGACCGTGTTGATGCTTGTGAACAAACATCAGTGCCAAAACAAAATAGCAAATATTTGCTTCATATAAGAATAAGAACGTACATTTCCATCCTCCAAGACTTCAGGAACAATCAGACCAGCACCAGTGTGTATGGTGAAACTACAAAGTATGAAAATACAATGTAAGACGAAATTTCAAAATTGCCTATAACAATTGCGATGACTACTAGGCCGTGGTAATAAAATAACTATCAATTCATTATCATTTATTGCACCATCTAAAGTCGAAATTTTATCTGTGAAAATTAAATGTTTTCGTTAAACATGAAAAATTTCCCTAACAACACAACAGCACAAGCAGAAGACATAAAAAGCAAGATGGTAAGAGTTTTTGGAAAATGAACATACCTGTGTCTCCCATGTAAACTCTCAAGCTGAGAAACAAATTTGGCAAAGCATCTCACTCCATTGCCACACATCTAAGAAAAAAGGCGAGAATATAAGAAAGGGAGCACACTTGTGAGTTTATGAAGATCATAACAAATCACCATCTGTAGCAGAACAAGGGCATGTTCGGATTAGCTTATTTGAGCTTAACTACTGGCATAAGCACTTGTGAAAGTGTTTGAGAAAACTTATCAAAACAATGTATGATAAGTAAATAAGCTACAAGTTGTTTTCAGCTTATTCCTAAGAGCTCTCGAGCTTATATGAAGAAAAAAAACAAAAAATTATCTCTTGTTGTATAAATAACTTATAAACATCCGTTTGGATTAGCTTATTTTTGAGCTTATGCAAAACAGCTTATGCAAATAAATAAGGTTATGTTAATTTGTAAGTTCTAACTAATGAAAACTGTATTTTTATAAGCTATTTTTTCATAAATTACCTTGACAAACTTATAATAAGACATAAAAACTTATTTATTTGCATAAACTGTTTTACATAAGCTCAAAAATAAGCTAATCCAAAAGGGGCCATAAGCCCTTTGTCATAAGTGCTTATGTTATAAGCACTTAATTTATTTGCATAAGCTGTTTTACATAATCTCAAAAATAAGCTAATCCAAAAGGGGCCATAAGCCCTTTGTCATAAGTGCTTATAACATAAGCACTTAATTTATTTGCATAAGCTGTTTTACATAAGCTCAAAAATAAGCTAATCCAAAAGGGGCCATAAGCCCTTTGTCATAAGTGCTTATGTTATAAGCACTTAATTAAGTTGTTTATCGAAATCGGGCCGAGTATATTTGCAAATAGAATGAATGAATTACCTCAGGCTCACTACCATCAGAGTTGAAAATCCTCATTGTATAGTCAGTACCATTAATACCAGGCAAAACAAAGATAACACCATCAGCACCAACACCAAAGTTACGATCACATATTTGCACAGCTTTCTCTGAACTAATCTTCGGTTCGGAAGAATCTCTATTATCAATCTATTCATCATAACACCAAATATCATTAATCAAAACTGGAGTAAAATCGAGTGTAACTTAACTTGATTAGATGAATAAGAGTGAAAAACATTAACTCACCAAAACGAAGTCGTTTCCGAGACCGTGATATTTAGCGAAATGGAGAAAGCCAGTTTCCTTTTGGTGAAGGAATGAAGTGGAGGTTGTTGATTTAACGGGAGTTTCTGTTTTCATGGATGAAGCAGCAACGAGGCGGGAATTAGGGTATTTGAAAGTGCGTTGTGGTGTGACGGAAATGGATCGGGAAGATGAAGGGAGAAAGGAATTGACGGAGGAAAGTGTGCGACGAGTTGTTGGTGATGTAATAGGAACTGTAATGGTGGCGGTTATAGCCATCGGTGGTGGTGCAGTTTCAAATACTGGCGGTGGCGGCTATGGTTATTCGATTTGATTTGATTCGATTCTCCGTCTTGTTCTCTCGTTTTGACTTTGCTCCACCACCGCAACGCCGTAAAAACACTTGTTTGTAACACGTGCGGTGGGTGGCGAAACAAAGGGTTCTTTTTAAGTTTTTTTAAAAAAAATAAGACACGTGACATAAACATGGTGTTTAGATTAATCTGACGGTTCAAAATAATGGAAAGGCAAGGTGCAATTCCCTGCTTAAAAGTCAGTGGATCCGCTTCCATGTAACACGAGCCTCACGAGCCTCTCCATTTATATTTTTCAATTTTTTCAATTTTTTCAATCTCAACTTTTTAATTCACTTTTTTCTTCTTTTCTTTTTCTCTCTCCACTTAAGTCAACGGTTTAAAAGAAAATTTATCCTAAAATGAGAAATGAGAGAATTCATTCTCGTGTGACTGATACTATTTACAAAGTGCAGTAATACTACTGTGGGCCTGTGGCAATGTTATGGGGGTAAAATTGGTATTTTGTAACAGAAAATTGAAACGTTTGAATTGAATTTTTTTTTTAATGGAGGAATATACTTGCGGTTAAGAGCTTTTACCTAAACTAAAGAGAGCTTCTTCATGGGCGTTAGCCCTCTTTCACTACCAAAAAAAAAAAAAAAAAAAAAAAAAAAAGAGAGCTTCTTCATGTATCCTTCTTAATATATTGCAATGGAGTTAAATTCAAGTCATCTTATCATGGTAATTGGAGATTATTTATCTTCGGTGCTAAATATGTGGGTTTAGGGTTTATAAAACTAAGATTATATTAAAGATAGTATCAATAAGCAGAATATAAAGAGACTACATTTTAGATGTTGGATGAATGTGTGACTTTGTTTTAATTAAGGTATGAAAAATATCTTTCACCGTTTATATAAAGAGCATCATTTATTTTAATTAAGGTCAGTGGCGGAACTAGGGGTGGGCTGAGATGGGCCACGGCCCACCCCCACCTCAAAAAAATAATTTTTTTTATATGTAGAGTATTAATTTAAATGTATTATTAATTATTTTAAGTTATTTAGTATACATATTTGTACAAATATTAATTTAAATATTAATTTAGAGTTTATTATTGGTCATTATAAGTAGCTCGGTACACATAGTAGTTCAAGTATTAGTGTAAATATTAGTTAAAACTAACAATTGAACTAACATATATAAATATATAAATATGAAATGAAATAAAAAAAATATGTTTAATTAATATTTAATTTTTTAAGTCCCGTATTTTCACATTTGTTGCAATTTTAGGCTTATCTCAATGTTTTTTTTTTCTTTTTTGCTGTAAAAATAGCGAATTTTAATGCCAAAAAAATTTGAATTTTGAGTTAAATTTGATATTTCATCTTTATATTCAATGTTTGAGACAATAAATGATCTTAATGGCCAAAAATCACAATTTTTAAAGTAAAAATATAGATTATTGGTACCAAAATTGCAACATATGAAAATAGAAGGACAAAAAAATTCAATTTGAAAATAGATTGACTATTTTTCGGCCCACCCACTATAGTTTTTCTGGTTCCGCCACTGATTAAGGTATCCCCGTCATTAGAGTATCTCCAATAAGGGTATCATAGAGAGTTTCATAGACTTATGATTCGTATATAACTTTTTTTAATCATTGGACTTCCATGACGTGACACAGAGGGTATCAAAATTGATGATACGGTACCTTATTTAAGGTACCGTATCATCAATTTAATGTTACCTTTTTTGTATATAAAATTAAATAGAATGAATCATTTGCTAATAATGTATGCTACCTCCAAAAGTAGCAACACCATTGGAGCAAATTATGTATGAGTTACATAATTATTACATGGCATTATAGGGACCACTTTTTAGTGATGTATGATACCCAAAGAGGTATCACCATTGGAGATGCTCTTATAAACTCACACACATAAGTTAGGAAGCCGGGGTTGAATCTCGGTCATGACATACAACCTAGCAATTTCGGCAAATTTTTACCAGTTGAATTAGAACTTGTAAACCACCTTTCTACTATTTTATTCTTCTACAATATTATACTCAAGATAATTTCGTTTGTTATATATTTATTTTCCCACATTTTTCTCAATTTGTGATGTGTTCCTAATATGTTTGTTATTTTTTTATATCAAAATACCTTTAGCAAGTCAAACATGTATTTTGTGTTGGGATTTTCTTTGGACAATTTTTCCCAATAGATATAGTGGCTTATTTAATATGTAGCTGCTATTATCTTGTTCTAGAAATTTATTTACATTTTTTTTGTACATATGTCGAATTATATACCACCCTCTATAAATGACATGAGTCATAAGTTAGAATCAATTCTATTTGTTACAAAGAAAAATTTGGTCTCAAAACAGAAACCAGTTCACATGCAGTTATTTCTTCTTGCAACAAAAAAATGAATTTGTTACACACAAAGTTGAATTTTAACGAATGTTTGTTCGTTAGTATCACATACACTATTCAAAACTGTACCTCATCTGTCAAAGCTAATTTTGAATTGTCCAAATAATTTTCTCTACAATTTAGGACCTAAAATTAAAGAAGTGGATATAAATGATATAATGGAAAACAAAATCCCTATAAACTAGGAAAGTTTAACAGACTAAACCACTTTTGAATTGGAATATAAAATCAACTTAAATTTATTTTCAAAGTCCTATTTACCTATATCAGCAACATACATGAATTTTCCAATTAGAGTTTACATAAGCAACAATTTTTATTGTAACTATTGTTCATAGCTAGCTATAAAAATATGATTTCTTCCAGAAATGAGGTGAGTGATATTAATTATCTTTTATTATTGTTTCAAATATCATGTTGGCATCACATTGATCTAAATTCTCAGTTTCATTGAAACACGGATACTTCTTGAATTATGTGTGTCTCGGCGTCGGACACTGATACGATATCGACACATATTATTACATTTAATTATGTCATTTTTTAAATTATCATTGGTGTCAATGTGTCAGCATCATGTCATGACTCATGTCTGGTGTTCGTGTTTCATATATAATTGACTAAACTATGTGTCTTTTAATGAAGTAAAGACACACCTCGAATTAAGCGTGTCTCGGTGTCGGACACTCGTCAGTGTCATACGTTGACACAACATCAACACATATTATTACATTCAATTATATCATTTTCTTAAATTATTATTGGTGTTAATGTATTAGTATCTGTGTCATGCGTTTGGTGTCTGTGTTTCATATATATATAATTGACTAAACTATGTGTCTTCTAATGACAGAGCATTGAGGAGATCAAGAACAAGCTTCTCTGCACAAGGCTTGAATTAATATCAGCAAAAATGGAAGCAAATGCTGAGATAAAGAAATATGAAGACACTGTTAAAAATTTATACAATATATTAAAAAAAGTTAGCAAAGAAAGAGATGAAGCAAGAGATCAACTTCAACATCTAATAAGAAATTTTCAGCCATCTACACCAGATAATAAGACATATAGTACTATTAATACAAAGGTTGATCCTTCATGTGAGTTATCTTTGTCTAGTCTTCAATCAAATGAGAAGAAGAAAATTTCCTCAATAGTTGAATCATGCAACTTGGCCTTACCAAAGCAAAAAAATCATCAAAATCAAAACAAATTTTCCTCAATAGTTTCATCTAGCCTTTCACTTTGTAGTATCCAAGAGGAGAGTTATTTATCAAGCAATACTTATGATAAAGAAAGTGTTAATCTAGATGAATCTGTTCCAACTTATTTGAGTTTAGCATTTCCAGGAAATTCTAGTGGAGCTTCTCAAATGTCACATGGGATGAATAATCATACAATATCAGGAAAGAAGAGAAAGTTTTTGTGAGGGTAACTTATGTATTATAAATTTATAATCAGGATTGATATTTTTTTTTAATTTGAAATAAATGTGTATGTGAGATAAAGATAATAGTTAATTAACTATGTGTAGAATTTAATTTAGCATTGCTAGGTTGCAATTGCATTGCCTTCTTCAATCATCAGAAAATGAAATTATTGAAGTGTCAAACTACAGTAGTTATGATGCAAGTTGACTTTGGAACCATGAAGTTGGATTAACAAAGTATAATGTTGATGAAGTTATGCCATGAGAAGGAAGGACTTCTTCCTCCAAAATATGAAAGTTAATTATGCCATATCAAAACCATTAAATCTTTATCGGACGATTCAAATTTTAAGATAAATTTAATTTTGTTTAATATAAAATCTGATATTAATATCTAGATAGTCTGATCAAGTCGGACAATCACGAGCTTTCTAATTACATTTGGTCACTCACTTGTGACTTATAAGGGTGACAAAACATATTGAGTCTGTTGGACCAATCCGTTTAACCCATTATTTTAAGCAGATTGAATTGATATTTTGAACTCAACCTCTCTTAAGTTGGACAACTCTATTTAAGCCGCTGGAAAATTAAGCTGGGACAATCCGTCCAAAGACTTGATTTAAAAGAAAATGCCATTTTTAAAAAATTATTTTTACGAAAATATTATGCAAATTTCAACACCAAATCATTAGTCAACTACTATGATTATGTTGTTGGATTTTTTTAACAACAGTAACAAATCATGTGAATAACCAAGTTTATTTTTTTAGTAATAATAACAATAGATTTTAGAAAAAATGATTCATGTGAATAAAAAAATCAATTAAAATTGTTTGACGAACTGGTCCATCAATCTGCCTAGAAAAAAAAAAGCAAGGTAACATTTTACATTAAACTGTCTAAATTATTTCGTTTCGCCCCAGCTTAATTTTGACAGATTACAAATAATAATGATCAGCCCACTTTCAATACTTATCTCTATGGTCATAAAAAACAAATTTCTATTTTTATATTTAAAATAGTTTTAGTTATCAATCTACCATTTCTCGTTTAAAAATATTTTATTTAATTATTTTTCTTAGTTTTGGATCTTTGACAAAACAAAAGGCTAAATATTTTTGTTTTGACGTACTACTTTGTCATTCTTATTAGTTTTAGAGTGCGTTTGATCTATTAGAAATAAAAAATTGAACAAGACAATTTTAACATTTGTATTCTATTAAAGTTTAAAATTGTTTGTAAAACTGGACAAACGAGGGACTAAGAGATACGACAAGAGACTTCTATAAGCAAATCATTTGAATATGGTGTCCTTTAGGCTTTAGTTGTGCTGCTAATAAATAGTAATTAACTAAACCTATTAGTTGGATATTTACTTCTTTAATTATTATTTTTTAGAAGATATAGACGAAATGACGAGTTGTTAAAAACTTCCATATATAAAATAGAGAAATTAGAGTTCGATTTTGATCATGATGTTCAACCTTATAATTTTGATATTTTTGATAGATGAGTTAAAAATTACGGATAAGATTTTTAATTACTACCGTACTTTATTAACATGAAAGAATATTTCCCTCTATTCAAATTATTTTAAGTTGTTTGATGTTGGACTTCGACCTATTGCTATGTTAACAGGCCCTTTGTCATTGTCATTTCTCGCTGTAAAATCCAGTAGTATTATAATTTTTTTGCATAATGATAGACTTTTAAATATATTATTCAAAAAGTAACCTTATATTATGGTTTGCAATGTAATCATACAGCCTGCTTTTAGTCTTTATTAAATTTAAAAAAATGAAGGTCTTCCTTGATGTCTTGTCGTTGTAACCTAATCAGGATGAATATTTATCAGAGATAAACCTAACTATATTACATACATCTTGGTTTTGTTTTGTTTTCTTTTGGAAATGTTAGTTTCTTTTACTTTTCTATATATATTGGTTAAAAAGTAAAAGGTTAAATAATTTTTTTTATCACTATAAATATTTCAAATTTTATTTTTAGTTACAATTTTTCCCGTCATATTTGGTACAATACATTATAAAAATATTTTTTGCAAGAGTTTAAATATTTTTTAACAAAAGATGGATTAAATATGAATTTCTAAGTTTTTTGCGCTTGAAAATTCATAAATAATTTATCTTATGTTAAAAATAATAATTTTTTGTGGATGAGATTCTTATATCTATTACTATATATAAAAAGGATATAAATTTTTGGGATGACTTTTTCATTATTCCTATTTTATTCTTAAAAAAAACTACCAAAAAAAAAAGAGTCATAGTTCCAAATTATTAACACAATTGATGAATAAAATCACCAAATTAAGGGGGGTGTATTCAATTAGGATTTCAATGGATTTTAAAAGATTTTTTTATGATGACAAAATCATGTGGTATTCAATTAGGATTTTAAAAGACTTTAAAAAAGTCTAGTGGTATTCAATTAGGATTTTAAAAGACTTTAAAAAAGTCTAGTGGTATTCAATCAAGACTCTTTACAACTTATAAAAAGTCTTGTGGTATTCAAAAGTATTATAATTTTGATGGATTGTTTAAAAAATATGATTTTAATGGATTTTGATGGACTTTTTAGTGAATTTTGAGCTAAAAAAAGTCTTTTCCCATATCATGAGATTTCCATGGATTTTCATTTTTTTTTTCACCTTCCCTCTTGTTTCTATTTCATGTTTCCTAATTATCTCACGTTTTTTATAATTGCTTATTTTCTCCCTACATCTCTTTCACGTTTCATCTTCATGCTCTGCCCAGTTGTTTCTTCTTCTCTTCTTTTTTAACTTATTCAACAATCTCACAGACTTTTCCAAACTCTCAAAAACTTTTTACTTTCATCATCACTATACCCGTTTCTTCTTCTTCTTCTTCTTCTTCTTCTTCTTCTATCAAATATGTTTTTTTACAATAAAACAGATTAACAAATTCTACATCTTTTTTACAAACTTTTGATTCATTACAACTTTTGTACAATTTTGTTTCTTCAATTTTGTTTTATTTATTTTTACAGAAAACGATTTTTTTTTCTTCTTCACATTCATCTGCTTCATATACGTAAAAACATAAAAGGGGAACCTAGAGTTTTTTTTTTTAATATTTGAATTCTCAAATTATTGATTCTTTTAAAATTTTCCTAATATACAAAAGTTTCCTAATATATAAAGTATTATGAAATCTTGATTGTAAAAAGTCTTTTGAAAAAAATCTCTCAAAATCCATTCAAATCATTTGTTAAAAATCTTGATTGTAAAAAAGTCTTGTAAAAAAGTCTCAAGAAATCAATATAGTCCAACAAAATCTCATAAAATCATCAAGATTTTTTTTGCCAAAATTGTCTCATGAAATTTCAATCCAATACACCCCCCTAATAGAGTTGATTTGTTATCTATTATCTATTACTATTATCTATACCAATATATAAAGAGAATGCCCCATTTCGCATGAACTTTTCTTATTGTCATTTCTGCCCTTCACTCTATTTAAATATTTGTATATGTTAAAAAATAACTTGCACAATAGAGAATATCGATCACACAAACGGGCACCCGTTTGGCGGCTAGTTATTATAAACATGACTAAAAAAACTATTAAAAAATTTGAAAATAAGCAAGAGTTAATCAAAAGTAAGGATAAAAAATTGTGACAGAAAATATTTGTAGAACAAAAGTTGTTCAAATTTTTTATAGGGATTAAAAACAAAATCTGAGATATTTACGGACAAAAATATTATTTAATCAAAAAATAAATTACAAAGTTTTAAACATGTATCGAAGAAGTTTTTTTTCTTCCATATAAATCAGGTTTTCTCTGCTCGCAACTACAGAGACTAATACATCGACTCTTGTGGGATCCAATTGTGCGGCAAACTCTCCATAAGAGTTTTAACGTTGTTGTATGCCCAAGTCAGACATCAAACCTCAAAATCTTAATTAAAGTAGAAAAAAACATGTGTCGTCTCATCTAAACGCTTTTGAAGTAGTATGAGTACTACTTTTTATTTATTTTGATACAATGGTACTAGAATTTAATCACAAATGAAATATATATATATATATATATATATATATATATATATCAAATGATTTGGTAATTAAATTTACCAATTTGGGAGTGAAGTGATAAAATGACACATTTACTGTTATGAAGTATGTCTTATGTAGGATGTTAGATGATTTTGACAAGAAATTATAAGTAAAAGGTAATCTTCACCTTAATTATAAGCTGATTTTATAGGGTTGAATTAAGTTTAACTCTCAATTTTAAGATGATATCAAAGTCTCCTCAAGATTCATTGGAC
Organism: Trifolium repens; assembly: GCA_030408175.1. Classification (NCBI taxonomy): domain Eukaryota; kingdom Viridiplantae; phylum Streptophyta; class Magnoliopsida; order Fabales; family Fabaceae; genus Trifolium; species Trifolium repens. The sequence goes on from CP125848.1 coordinate 49,388,206, forward strand.
CACCCAATATATTAAGTCACCTACCATTCATATCCACACACCAAGTTTAATATTGTTGAGCGTGAGGAGGTGTGTTAAGAAATCTCATATTGAATATGAGATAGCTTGATCAAGAATTTATAAGTAAGAGATAATATTCACATTACAATCTAATTTTGTAAAGTTTAGTTAGGTCAAAGTCAAACTCTTATTACTCGATCGTTTAAAAAAAAATCAAATCCCAAACTATTTCATCATTAAATATTGAAATTCGAATACTAGTCAATGCCATATCTATCTATATAGATTGAGCACATTAGTTAACTCCTTGTGTATTCAACGAGCTGGCTTTTTTTGACAGAATGTGCTGGCTAAATGGAGTTGCATGCATCTGATTCTTGGGTGAAGTTATTATGCATAAGGGTAATCTTTATGCATGCTACATAAGTCAATAACACTCATTAGATTGAGCATTCACATGTAATAATCCTACCAAATCTCAACTCACACCTAATCTCACACCCCAAAATTTCTCGCGCACCCTAAAATTTCTCGCGCACCCCCCAATTTCTAATGCACCCCCCAAATTTTTCGTGCACCCCCTAAATTTCTTGCGCACTCCCCAAATTTCTCACGCACCCCCCGGATGACTTGTGCCCCCAATTTTTTTTTTGTCCCCACACATTTCTAGCCTAAACCATTTTGCTGTGGGAATGGTTTCACATATATACATTCCAAAATCATTAAGTGCATAAGAAGGTTTTGAAGTACAACCTATAATTAGAATAATTATTTTTATTTTTTTGGGTACAATTATAATCATTATTTAAAATCATTTAACAATAATTTTGGTTTCTTATATAAGACAATCTAAACCATTAAATCACAATTATTGTTTTTATTCTTGTTTTTATTCTAATTATAGGGTTGTACTCCAAAACCATTTTATGCATCTAATGGTTTTTTACTACAACCATCTGAAATCATTCCCACATCAAAATGGTTTAATGGTTTTTTATTATAATCATTATTTTTTAGTTTTTTTGGTACAATTATAACCATTATTTAAAACCATTTAACAATAATTTTGGTTTCTCATATAAGACAATCGAAACCATTAAATCACAATTAATGTTTCTATTTTAATTATAGGGTTGTATTCCAAAACAATCTTATGCACTTAATGATTTTTGAGTGCATATCTCTGAAACCATTCCCACAGCAAAATGGTTTAGGATAGAAATGTGGAGGGGACAAAAAAAAATGTGGGGTAAAAGTCATAAGAGGGTGTGCGATAAATTTGGGGGGTGCATGAAAAATTTGGGGGGTGCATGAGAAATTTTGGGGGTGCATGAGAAATTTGGCGGTGCACAAGTAATTTAGGGGATACACAAGTAATTTAGGGGATGCACTAAGTAATTTATGCATGGTGCATAAGGATGACTTATGCATAATAATCAATCCCCTGATTCTTGACTTAATGTATAGAACTAGAGCTGTCAAAATGGGCCGGGCTAATGGGCTGGGCCATTAGCCCATGGATTTGGATCGGGCCGGGCCTTAAAAAAAGTCGTTAAAAAATATCCGGGCCTTTTTTAGCCCAGCCCAATTAAAAAATGGATCGGGCTGGGCTTGCCCACCGGGCTTTGGGCTGGCCCGTTTAAAATTAAAAAAAAAAGTTTTTAGTTAAAAAAAAAAACATTTTGGGCTAAAATTCTGCGTTTTCATAGTCCGTGTTTTCCCTTTTCATTTTTCCCCCTAAAATTTCTAAAATATTTCACTCACTTTCTCTCTCTGGTTCAAAACCCCTAAAATCTTTCCCTCACTTCTCTCTCTAGTTCAGAATCTCTATAATCTCTCTCACGTTCTCACCTCTCCGCCGAATCAAAATCCCTAATCTCTTTGCTCATGTTCTGGTTCTGCTCAGGTACGAACTCTCTCACCAATCTCTTTTGTTTCCTCTCTTCCTCTCTCCCCAAATCAAAATCCCTAATCTCTCACTTTTTCTCAGGTACGCACGCCCTTTTCTTCTCAGTTGAAGGTGAAGCAGGTTCGATTTGTTTTGGGTGAGATAAGATTCCTTTTGAAATTTTTTGTGAGTTCATCATTCCTCATCAGATTGAAATCGCGACACTCCTTTTCGGTGAGTTCATCATTCCTCATCTTCGTTCTCGTTTTCGTCATCTTCGTTTTAGTTATCTCTGTTTTTAGTGAAATTGTAGGGTTTGTTTGATCTTATTTTGTATTTCTTTTTCTTGTTAGTGAGTTTTAATAGAAAGGATGGTTTCTGCATAAAAGAAAGGATGTTAGCCTTAAAGTATAAACACAATAGCCAAAATATTTCCAACAAGCAGATAAATTTCTCCACATATATCATTCGGTGTAGTTTCACAATTGTTATAGAAAAGGGTGTTAGTTTTGAGAAACAACTTATCAAATGTCCACAATTTGTTTTCAACATATTTCCATATGCTCTCTAGAATCTTATACAAACCACTTGTAGATTGCATGAAAACATTTTAATTTGATTTTACCTTTTTGTAATATAGTAATAGCTATATGAGCAGTTACATGATAAGAGCATATAATATAAGTGCTTACTTAAACTATTTATCCAGTTAGGACATACAAAAATATTGTTTGTGTAACTGTTACGGTGGCTTGAAAGTGGCTTGATACTACGGTTTTGTCCCAACGTTAAGTGGCTTGAAAGTGATATGCATGTTTTAGTTGGTAGTTTAGACTTTTTGGTATGAAGCTTGGTAGTTTCTCATATTATTGTTAAACTTTGTTTAATTTTATTTCTTATTTATTGTTGTAGTCATGGATGATAATATTGGTTCAATTTTGGGAATTATTGATGAGGAAGAAGCTGATGATTTGGTGATGTTAGATGGTCCTCCGGTTGCTAACGAGAATGACAGTGCTAAGGAAGATGGTGTTAACAAAAAAAAGGCTGGTACATCAAAGGCTTGGAAATATTTTACAAAGGTTGGTATAATTAATGGGGGGAAAAATGTAAATGTAATAAATGTGGGGTTGTTTATTCATGTGGTGATGGCACCACTCACTTAAATCGCCATACTGACAAATGTTTTAAACCCCCAACTCATGATGTGGGGGTGTTGCTGGATAATAATGCAACATTTTTGAAGCGGTGGAAATTTGATAGTATGACTTATAGAGATTCGCTTTCTAGAAGCATTATTAGACATGATCTTCCATTTAGTTTTGCTGAGTATGATGGGATTAATGCTACAAACAAAATATTAAATGCTGATTTTTTACCTATTAGTAGAAACACTGCAAGAGCTGATTGCATGATTGTGTTTTTAAGTGAAAAGGAAAAGCTAAAGAGTGAGTTAGCATCTATTCCCGGTAGAATTTGTCTAACTTCTGATGTATGGACAACTGTAACAACACAAGGTTATATGACAGTCAGGGCCGGCCCAAGGGTAAAACTGGCCAAGCTAGGGCTTTAGGCCCACCAAATTTATTTATTTTTATAAAGGAATTAGGCCCCCAAAAAATTTATTCTTTGAATTTTATATATAGAGTTAGGCCCCGTTTTAATCATAGTAAGCTGTATAGTTCAATTGGTTGCGCTCTAGCATTGAGAAAGTTGAGGACGCCGGTTCAAACCCATGGAGTGCTGTTTTCCATTATTTACTTGTTTTTTTTTCACTTATTTTAGTTTTTTTGAGATGGAACGAATGAAAGTGCAGAGCATGAAATTGGTTTGCAACTTGAAGAAGATTCGTTTTCATAATCTTCTAATTTTTTATTTTTTTTAGAAGCATAATCTTCTAGTTTTTTTTTTTTTTTTTTGGATGGAGGCATAATCTTCTAGTTGTTAATTATAATTATTCAATTTTATCAAAAAAAATAATAATTATTATTATTATTCAAAAAGATGAATTGTTTAGAAAATATTATTTATTTCAAATAAAAATTATTAACCTATACCACAATATAAAAAAGGGAATACAAAATTTAACCACAAATTTTAGTTGGATTTTCATTTTTGAATAATTTGTTCTTAACAATATTTTTTTAAAAATTTACACAACATCGAAATATTAAAGCTGTAATTAAAAAAACTTTCAATAACTAAATTATGAAAATGAAACAAATAAATTAAAGATTTAATTGCAGTTTTGGTTCCCATATTTTTAGCATTTTAGGTAATTTGTCTTAATTTATTAAAATTTAACAGTTTTGGTCATCTATTATACATTTTTAACTATAAATTGACGATATAATATATTTTAAACAACGTGATATATAAGCTGATGATGAGAAAACAACGTGATATATAATTTGATGATGATAAAATATCATGATTAACAAAATTCTAAAAAGAAAATATTATAGACAAAATCATTTTTTTTATTTTGTTCATATTATAGAAGTTTTTTCTAATCACAAAAAATAAAAAGAAGTTTTTTCTAATAGTATATTTTATTTTCTACAAGTAATAAATTTTAATTTTATTACAAATATAATTGATACAATTTACCAATATTTTTCTAATTGTGTGTAAATATAAATTTTACATTTTTTCTTACACTATATTTTACTAAAAAAACATTTCTTACAATACAGTAGACTTTTATGTTGGGTCAAAAATTATATTAAGCCTCATATTAATGTCTGCTTTAGGCCTCACTTTATGTTGGGCCGGCCCTGATGACAGTCACTGCTCATTATGTTGATAAAGATTGGAAGTTAAATAGTAAATTGCTTTCATTTTGTCATTTGGATAGTGCTCATACAGGGATGGAATTATCTGGAAAAGTACTTGGTGCTCTTAAGGATTGGGGGATAGATAGTAAGATATTATCACTGACATTGGATAATGCCTCCTCCAATGATAGTATGATAACCATTTTGAAAGAAAGACTAAATTTGCAAGATGCATTGTTATGTAAAGGTAAACATTTTCATGTGCGTTGTTGTGCGCACATCTTGAATCTCATAGTTCAAGATGGTTTGAAGGTGGCGGGGAATGCTTTACATAAAATTAGAGAAAGTGTTAAGTATGTGAAGGCCTCGGAAGGGAGGCTGAGGGAGTTTAGAAAATCTGTTGAAGAGGTGCATCTAAGTAATGTTGTAGGTGGTTTCTTGAGGTTGGATGTGTCTACTAGATGGAATGCAACGTATATGATGCTTGAAAGTGCTATTAGATATCGACGTGCATTCATTAACTTGAGCTATAATGATAAGAACTATAGGCATTGTCCAAGCATTGAAGAGTGGGAAAGAGCAGAGAAGATGTGTGCTTTCTTGGCCCCATTTTATAATATCACAAACTTAATTTCGGGTTCATCTTACACAACCTCAAACTTATACTTCATGCAAGTTGCACTCATAGAGATGGAATTGAATGTAAATTTAAATTTAAATAGTGAAGATGATGTGATAAAAGATATGGCAATAAAGATGAAAGAGAAGTTTGACAAGTATTGAAGTGAATATTCAACCACTCTTGCATTTGGAAATATTCTTGACCCAACATCAAAGTTGGACTTTTTGAACTTTTGCTTTAAGAAACTATATCCAAGTGATTATGAAGATAAGGTAAAAAAAGTGAAGGATGATTTGTATCATCTCTTTGATGCATATAAAAACAACATGATTGCAACAAACTCATCTTTTGCTAGCCCGTCAAGGAACGCACACTCTCATTCATCAAGCCAACCATTGAGCAAGACATCATTCTTGAAGGCAGGTTTTTGTAACTTAATTTATGGTATTACATTAATTTATTTAACTTTCCATTCAAGCCTAATTTGATTAGTTTTTCATGTCTAATTTTAGGAATACCATCAAGAAAAGATACAAAAGATTTCAAATGATGGCAAGTCTGAACTTGAGATATATTTGGATGAAAAATGCCTTATGAATGATGATGTAGATATCCTTCAATATTGGAAGTTAAATCGTGCTAAATTTCCACAACTTGCAATAATGGCTTGCGACATTTTAAGCATTCCAATCACAACAGTGGCCTCTGAATCTACATTTAGCATCGGAGGTCGTATCTTGAATAAGTATAGAAATTGTTTACTCCCAGTCACTGTGCAAGCCCTTATATGTACACGTAATTGGTTGCATGGTTTTAAAGAAGTTTGACCTTCTGGTAATTTGTTGTTACTTAGTAATAATTCTTTTGTTATATTTTCAATTTGTATTTACTTTTTAGTCATTTGCTTATCATGTTTATGAATTACAGATGTGCCGGATGTAGAGGAGATACAGTTGTAAGGTAATTGTACGCCGAATCATTTGCTAATATATTTTCAATATATAAGGTAATTGTACGCCGAATCATTTGTTGTGCCGTGCCTGCTGCTAGTGATTGTTTTTTCTGGTGTTTTGCCTGCTGTTTGTTTTGACAGTACAGGTGTATGATTTTAGGTGCTTTGTGCTCATGTGTTTTTGTAGCAGGCTGTGTTTTCCTTATAGACCTTTGTATATATGTACAAATCCTTATTGTACTTATTCTCATTAATAAAAGTTTAGCCTCTTTCAAAAAAAGTTGCATGGTTTTAAATAATTAAGTTCTTTTATTTGTAGTGCTAGTTGCTATGTTTATTCAATTTGTTGTTAATAATAATTCTTCTATTATATTAACTTTTTAGTCATTTACTTCTCAAGTTTTATGAATTACAGATGTACCAGTCGGAAGTAGAGAAGAATCAAGTGTTCAAGGGGCTTAGGCCAAGAAGTTAACTATTTTGTAATATATTTTGATTTTGATTATCTAAGAATGCACTTTGTATGTTGCGACAAATACTTTTACATGTGCATGGATCTTTATTTGGTAGATATATTTTGTATGAATGTTGATTTGATTGTTGTTTTATGTGATAATTATTTTGTCAATTGTGTCATGGATCCTTTTTGGCGTGCGCTAAAAAAATTATACGGGCCGGGCTAGCCCATCGAGCTGCATGGTCCAATAGAGTTTGGGCCGGACTAAAATTTGGCAGCCCATATAGAAATAGGGCCAGCCCAGACCCACTCACTTTTACGCGCTGGCCCGCCGGGCTGGGCCGAGCTGACCCATTTGACAGCTCTATATAGAACCTCATATATCATGCATACATTTTACTGTTTAATTTTGTATGCAAATTAATCTACTGTTGTTTCTTTTTTCATTTTGTAGTTGTATAGTCTGTATTGACGTATGACATTTTTCCCCTGGGAAAAAGAATAGACCCTTTGCTGTCATCATATGAGATATTCTTCATTCTACTCCAAATACAAAAAGTTGATATAGTAGTTTTATTAAACAGCTAGATAAGAAATAGAATGAACATGCATCCAAAGCATAAACAATACTCCCCTCCGTCTAAAAAAACGTTTTGCACACATATTAAGTAATATAATTATGTTGTCTGAAAAACAAATTTATTAAATTATCTCTATATATGTTAATTGATTCGTTTTCTTATAAATAATGTATATAGTGAATTAGTGATCAATTAAAAAATATTGCATTAAAAATTGTGAATAACATTTATTTTAAAATAAAATTTTATTCTTAAGAGTGACACCTATTTTAAAAGAGAGAATATGACACCAAAGATATATCAATTGAATTACCGTTACATCATGGCCAACATGTTTTACACTTGATCAATAGTAGAAAACTAGAAATACTATCAAATACAAATCTTTATTTATTTATATCGAGAGACTTGGACTCTTAATCAAATAGTTAGGAGTTTGGTTTAACAGGTTCTTATAAGGATATTATTTACCGTTAAACAGTGTGAATAAAAATTGTATCTATAATATAGTAGGCTAATCTTATGATGTACTATCTTCACAACACAAATGATCCATTGTGCATATGTGATAAGATAGCTTTCCATTTTAAATTATGCTCTGTTTGATAAAAATAGCGGATAGCTGATAAGATAGTTTTCATCTGCTTATAGCGGATATCTTATAAGCTAGCTTTTAGCTTATAGTGAATAAGCTAGCTGGTTGAACTTGTAGTGTTTGGTAAAATTAGGGGTTGAACTAGCTTATAAGTATGAAATGACATTAAAATGATATGTTTAATTAATATTTAATTTTTTTCAAGTAAGATGATAGTGGTAAAATTGGAAGAAAAGATAATAAGTTATAAGCTATAAGCCATAAGCTACTTGAAATAACATTTGGAAAATAAGTCATAACTCATAAGTTAGTAAAATAAGCTATAAAATCTTTTTTAAAAATTATTATCAAACAGAATTTTTAGCTTATAAGCTAAAAGCTATAAATTAACTTATTTAATCTACCAAACATAGCCTTAATCTACTCAAATTGTATCTTAATAAGAGCAACTTCAGTGGTGGGATTTTCACCCAGTCCGCCAGCTTGGAGTCTTTCACTTTTCCAATTTCCTTGTTGAAGCGTTGCAAGTTGGCACAACCACAACTACATGTGGCATCACTATTTCTTTCTGCAGCAACTTTGCTTGCACAGTTTTCAAGAAAAGCTACACTTTTTTACTCATATCTTTTTCAAATAATTTGTCCTTTAATGTATATTTAATTGATATAAAATTAAATGTGAATAAAATATTAATTTATGAGGTAAAGTTGTGGGATCCAATACAAATTTTTTATAGTTGCATTATTGGAGTAAAAAATGGGAGTTCAGATCCACTCCATTTCTTTATCCTCCATTTTGTCAAGTTCCTTTAACAGATGTATGCCACGTGGCAATGAAACATTTCAATGGGCATGATTAAAATTCCAAAAATCAATGTTTCTTCTTCCTCACAAGTCCATTCTCCACACCTCTTGCTCTTTGTGTTTCCACCATTTTCTTCTTTATCACCAACATTGCAATCTTGCTGGTTACCGTCTCACCGCCATTGTATTCTCGCCGGATTTCGGTCTCACTGTCACTTTAACAATCGGAAAACAGAATTTGAGATTAAGAAATGAAATGGAATTAACAATGGAAAAATAGAATTTGAGATTAAAAAATAGAATCAAATGAATCAAATTTAAGCATGATAAAAATAACTCTAGTTCACCCACTCAATCTCAAATTACAACATACAGTATGTTGAAATAGAATAAAAATTCAGTTTAAATTTGACATCCAAATCACCCTCAAACATCTTTTTTCTTTTTATTAAGATTCATGGTTGTTGCCATTGCTCCAATTCCCATCTTCCTCGATTCCCAGTTTCCCTTCTCGAGTTCTCGGTCTTGCCTCGATTCACAGAGATTATGAAATTGAAGATTTGAAGAATTTTGCAAAAAAACAAATCTCACTACTTTGCACAGATTTGGGGAAATTTTTTGCATAAAGATTTAGAAAAAAATAAACGCAGGTGAAGTGGCGACGAGTTTGTTGCTGAGCAAAGGAAAAATGGAAACTAGGAACGAGGGAAGCGGCGAAAGTGAAAGCTTCACTAAGAAGAAGAAGAACAACAAGGGTATTGAGAAGAAGAGGTTTCATGTGCAGCCGTGCATTTTTATCTGATTGTGTTTTGAAACGTTGATTTAGTTTTTATCCACGTGTCACTCATCTGTCTATGGAACTGAAGAAATTGAGCATAGAGGAACTAGAGTGAATCTGAACTCAAAAAATAGATCGATTATTTTAAAATGATGTGGTTATAATAGGACCCACAAAATACATTTATGTTGATTGCACATTTGAAAATGCTCTAAGTACGGTAAAGAATCAACATCCGAGGTAGATGAACTTACATACTACTAGTATACTACTAGAATGCCACCTCGGATATACAAATAGATTAGGGGACCCACGTGTCACGTGAAGAATGGGTCCATTGCCACGTAAGAAGCAAACAATTGCGTTTGGTGCTCCTCATGTAGAATCTCTTCTAATCTCCTCTCCACCAATCCCCATTGTGCTCCCACGTGGGTACTTTGGGTCCCACTACAGATGCCTGACATTAATTAATATATATAAATTCATGTTGCTCCTTTATCTTAATCTTTTTTTATACAATCTCTTACTGTAACCAAAATTCTTTTAATTATCTTATACACACCCACCTTATGCCAAAGCCACCACCTTCCTTGTAAATCCAACCCTTTCATTTTCTTCCTTCTCATTTTCTCTTTTTTAGCCATTTTTTCTTGTCCTTTCTCTCCCATTTTCTTCTATATATCTCATTCATGTTTTCTACCTTCTTCACTCCTCAAATTATCTTACTCTACATTACACCATATATTGTAACATTTATATTATAACTAATTTATTACATATCATATACAAAGTCTCATACACCAAAATCAAAGGCCATGGAAGACTCTCCAGCTGCTTATATCCGCCTAGTGAGTTTTTAATTTTCTTGACATAATTTATTTTTAGTTTTCTCTAATTAATATTTTTTTATTTTCAATATAAAAAAAAATCCTTATGTTAATATAATTTCTGAAAAGCTTATGGATATATATGTTATATAGGTGCACCGTTTGATAGAGGAATGTATCTTATTCAACATGAGCAAAGAAGAGTGCATGGAAGCACTTTCCAAGCATGCAAATATCAAACCGGTTATCACCTCAACTGGTAATTAAATTCACTTGATTTTTCATTCTCACTTTCTTACATGAAAATTAAGTTTACAAATTTTTCTGATTAATTATTTAATAAATTAATTTCATCACAAAAAAATTATTTTGTAAGTGATCATAGTATACATAACAATTTGATCATTTGAAATTTGATTTCATCAAATTGCTTAACATGGCCGTATATACCAAAATAATTATAGCTAGCTAGCTAGCTAGCTAGTAGCCTAGTACTACTACACAACAACAAAACTAGGTTGTATATTCTAAATTGATCACAACATTAAACATGTACTCCCTCCGACCACAAATATAAGCAAAAGTGCATTTTTTAGATTCATTGAATAACAGATGTATCTGGTCTATATTATAGTCCAAATACATCAATTATTTAATAAATCTAAAAAGTGTATCTTTGCTTATATTTGTGGTCGGACGGAGTACCAATTTTCAATACTAGAAATAAAAATGCCCAAATGACCAAATGAAAAAAAAGAAATAAAAAGGCCCATAATTAATGTCACCAATATATTTTTTTTACTACCAATATTATTATGTTCTCATCTTTTGTTTTATATATAATAATATAATAATTTTTCTCATATAAGTAAATTAATTAATGAGAAATGTGCATACATGTGGTGTGATGTATATGGAGAACAGTTTGGAAGGAATTAGAGAAAGAGAATAAGGAGTTCTTCGAGGCATATTTGAAGAACAGAGCAGAGAGAGCTTCAGAGACAGAGATGAGGCAAAGGATACGAAACATGGTTTTGGATTCTTCTAAATAAATAAATAAGTTTAGATTATTTCATACGCAAATCAATATAAGGTTAATTTAGCTTACGAGTTGCTAATTGCTATCAATAAAATGAAGTTTAAAAGAAGCTATAGTTAGTTGTCTATGTAATGTATAATGTAACATAACATGATTAACATCAAAATCATGCAATAATAAAAACCGTGACAAGGACAAAACAAAGGAACAGCATCGTCGTATCATTATATATGGGACCTATGGGCGGCATAAATGGCTTCATTTGATTTGTTGGAAGGTATAGAAAGTTGAAGTCACCACTCTACAGTGATGGTTATGTGTGACATGGCATACATGTGATGTACTACTAAATAAAATTTTGAAGACATGTGTTAGACAAACCCCATGTACATATAACTAAATAAAATGTATTGAGCAAATTTATATTCAGTACAACTTGTTCAACTTGTTTTGTTTTGTTTCTTGTACTATATTTAGCTTATGAATAATGATTAAATATTTTGTGATTAAGATTTAAGATTTTTTTTTATATATTTATATTTACTTCTGGGCTCAACTAAGATCTACATTTGCGGTAAAAAATTTCTCATCTCACCCCATGATTCTTTTTTCCCCTCCGGATTTCCATTTTTGCCTTTCTAAAAGTCAACTTCGGATTCTACGTTCCGAAACTGACAGAAGATAGCGCACTTTTGTTACTATATTGAATTATTTCGGATTCTATTCACCGAAATAAGGTTTCGGAGACTACGTTCCGAACGGAAATTTCTTTTAGACATCTTCGGATTCTACGTTCCGAAGTTGACTTTGCAAGGGCAAAATTGGATTTTTCGGGGGGTTAAAAAGAGTGGTGGGGTTGAGATGAGAAATTTTCTTTGACGTCGTACTCTGCCCACAACCTGTAATAAGACATAACCGGCCCACTTTGGAGTCCATAGCTCCATCGGATCTCAATGAATAGAAAAATCTTGGCTTAATTCATATTTGATCATTTATGTGTATTTTAAGTTTTAATTTGATCTCTTATATTTTATAAATTTCAATTTGGTCTTTTGTGTTTCCACTGTTTCCATAAGTTAGTCATTTCTGTCAATTTTGGTGTTTCCACCGTTTCAACTGAACACGTGTCCAAGTGTCTAGCTATCCATGTGGTTGTCCACGTATGCAAACTGTCTGCCACATATGACAAAAAAACTGATGAAAATGACCAAATTAAAACCTAAAATAAACATAAGAGACCAAATATTAAATTAAGCCAAAAATCTTCTACCATAACATTTATTCAGTCAATCAAAGCTTTACTAACCATCATTCTCTCTTGAGAGATCGTAATTGTCTCTCATCTTCAATAACCATGATTTTGCCAAAGGAATGAGACCCCTTCTAAGCGAGTCAATTCCGTAGAGAAAGGGAATTTATTTCCTTAGTATAGTTTGCTTTCATCCAAACTAGTGGTTTCAGATTGATTCATTTTTCAAGTAGTGAGTGTTATAAAAATGAGAATTTTTTACGTAGAGTATTTTTTTTCTCTCAAATTTCGTATTTTTATAACATTCAGTACTTAAATAGCGGACAAAAATTTCATATAAGATATTTTCATGTAAGTGTTTTTTCAAAAATTATTCATTCTTACAATGTTCGTTACTTAAAATAAAAAACACATAGGATGCGCAAAAAATTGATAGGATGACAAAAATAAAACTATATATAATATACTTGTACCTCCATAATTAAATTGAGTTCATTGGTGCATGCATAATTGGACCATTGCTATTTGCTGGGAGCTTTTGGCTTTGTATGGAATCACAATCTCAATCACTGTCACGGTCACGGTCGTAAACCTTTATAGAGAATCAAATGTGATTTTGATTATGCCATCAACTATTTGCCGTTCGGGTCACTTCAGCTCATTTTTTAGCGTTTAATTAACTTGTGCTATGGGACGGAAAAACTGTTGCGTCTTCTTTGCTCTTTTCTTCACAAGGGAAATACTAATTAACAAGGCAAACTAAAGCATCCAGGAGTTGTGTTTGTTTTTTCTTCGGTTACTGATTTAGAACATGTATATAGACTACAGACTATAGAGTAATTAAAGCTAACTGAAATAAAATGTCAAAAGACTCTAGAGTTTTACTCTAAGATGAAATAAGAACACATATGTTTTTTTTTTTTGGTTAAGAGAACACATATGTTTTATTGAATATGATACTAAACACTTAATTTATTAATGTCATATTATTTTTTTTATATTTGAATATTTAAACGTGAATTTAACTTGAGCCGTGGTTTTTATTTATTTAATAGTACACGGTCAGGATTCAAACATTAATTTATTATATTTTGAGAGTCTAAGTTATTCCATCAAAACATGATTTGTTAGTTAAATAATGTATAACGGTCACAAAGTTTATATGGTTGCATGAAAATAAAGTACAAAAAGTGCCACACGAGAAGAGTTATTAAACCCGGAAGATTAGTACAATAGGTGAAAAAATTACATGTCTTAATAATTCTATTGAACATTTTATCTACTCAATGGAGAACTCTTAATATTTTCACATCTTTTAAAGAGTTCAACGTCCATGACAATTTTCACTCTATCAACATCAATCTCATTATAGCTTTTTTTTTGGTGATTTAATTCTCCTATTGCTATTTAATAGTTTTTTTTGTGATTCAACTCTCATCGAAAGTACCAATAAAAAACCTAATTCTTGGTAAGAAAAAAATATTCGACAATTATCAAGCTAACCTAGTTAAAAAACAATGAAAGGCGCCTTTTTATTAAATTCATATCATTTCCATTTATTTCATCGGTACTTGTATTCAAAATAAGAGAAACTCTTATGGGCATAAATGATATGAGCATAACATTTAGGCATACATACAAATAGAAAATGATCGCATCAATTAATACCATTTTAATTAATTTTTCTTTCACTTTTTTGTTTCTTGTGTGTACCTAAATAAAATTTATTTAGATTTGTGCTCATATAAATATTTGGGTAACATTTATCATAGTGACTTAGGAGCATATTCTTACAAAAATATATGATATAGGGTATGGTCATGCTAAATAGTGCACCCAGTGCACTTGTTATTAAGCATAACAAAAATAGAAATAAAACATAAAGTTAACATTAATAAAAACAACTTTTTACACTTTCAATATATTAAATACACGAATTTCAAGATAAAATTTTCTTATTTATATGATTACCTTGTGCACTATTTATCATTTTCCTTTAATTGAATTTTCAGAGTATATGGAAATGCAGTTCTCGATCTCTAGAGTCTTATGTAAGGCTCTCCGCTAGTAAACCTTATAATTCCATATATTTATGTTCCATGGTGCCGCAATATTGTTTTGACTCCTAAGGTCGGTTAATTGTTAAACATAAATATTGAACAAAATTGAGAGAAAAAATGGAGTTGAAACCACTTGATCCCCTGCAGCTGTGATTGGAAAGGGAAGGAAAAAATAAAAATAGAGAGAACCAATTCTAATAATGTTCCGCAAATAAATCACATGCATTATAACCACCGTAGATCAAATCTGACTCTGACGTGATAATGTTCTAATCAAGGACGAAGCCAGGAATTGAACTTAAGGGTCTGTTTGGTTCAGAAGTTTTGAAGGAGATGTGAGGTTATATTTTAATTTTTTATGTTTGGTTCAATTTTTTATGAGGAGAAGGGGAGGGGATGAGTGGGAATATAGAGGCTTCCCCCCAAATTGGAGAGATTTAGAGGGGAAGGGAGGGAAACTAAATTATAACTTATTATATTGTCATAATTACCCTCCATTAATTTATTAAATTTATAAATTACTCTTATTGGAAGATAAGTTTAGGTTATATTTTCATTTCTCTTACAACTTGTTGAGCATTATATCGTATTCTAGTTCTCCATCTTCATTGCTGCCCGTGTTCTTTCCAGGTATGTCTCTTGTAAAATACTTATCCATCTTTCTTTTTATATCGATCGATTGCCATCGATCACTGTCTTTTATTCTTTGCTACTTGTTGGAACATCACCGTTAATGTTTCTGGCTTTCTGCAACATCACCGTTTCCATTTTATATAATGTTGCCGCCATGATTTATATCAAAAAACTAAATTTTATGGGGCCGAATTTAAAAATATAATTTAGTAAAAAAAAAGCTAAATTTAAAAAATATAACATATAGAAGAATTGTAAGATAAATTTAAAGTTAATATTGTGATTCTGCATTTTATGTGCCAATTTTTTTAAACCATATTTTATGGCCCTTTATTTTCACATTTAATATGATTTTGGTCTCAGCACATACGTTTTGTCATAACAAATGTGCCATTTTCATAAAAAAGTTAAAAATTTTAAAATATATTTTATTATTAAATTCAATATAGGAGCAATAAATCTCCCTTTCTGTATTAGAAAAAATATACCACTTTTTATATGGGGTGGGAGACATCTATATTGAGATCAAATTTATAAAGTATAAATAGAGCTAAAAAAGTTAATTAAAGAAGGGGGACATTTTCATGAATTTAATAAAATCGGGGAAATCAAAAGTGAAATTTAACCAATAATATAATGACATATTAGTATTAAAAAAATAAATTGGGGGAGACTATCGCCTCTGTTGGTCCCCCTACTAGCTCCGTCTAGCAATGTCAACGGGGCGGAGAATGTGCGGAGGCAATTTCCCCATTTCCCAAACTTTTCCCCGTCCCCAATTCCCGCTGCGGGGGAAAATTTCCCTCCATCCTCATCCCCACGGATCCCCACAGTATCCATGGAGCTCCACGAACATAAAAAATTAACAAAATTACTATACATTTTAATCAAAAGCACTACACTAATATTTTTTTTTTCTACCTTTTTTTTATAAAAAAAAGTACATATTATGTATCTTTCATTTTTTAAAAATCAAAGTACAGTTTGAATCAATAACAACAAAATGAAAAAAACACTTTCTAATTATTTTTTTGTCAAAAAAAATAAATATCCAAATTTGTTGCCACCATACATTATCATAACCTTTATAACGTATTAATTGTTATTTTTTATGAAAAAAATATAAAAATATATATTACATATATAATTTAAATAATATGGTCGGATTCGGAGAATCCGCAGTGGCGGAGGGACCTTCTCCGTTTCTCGCCCCGAATTATCCACGGGGGAATTTCTCCCTTCATCCCCGTCCCCCGCAGGAAAAAATATCCGCGACTTTGAATCGGCGTACATATTATTCCCACAGATAACCCGTTACCAGATACAAATTGTCATCACTAGCTCTGTCCCTAATTCTAATCACAAGATCCAAGGGTTCCACAGTAGGAGCATTTTAGTCCCAATACACCCTATTGTATGCCATACCCTCCCCTCGTTTTCATTCATTGCCTGTAATACCCTTCCCTTCCAAACTAATCATTCCAAAGATTGAGGGTTTTAGTTTTAGACTTCACTCTCTCTTCTCTTCTTCATTCTTCAACTCACTCACTCACTCATCATGAATTCCCACTCCCTAACTAATCTCCGTCACTCCAACCTCTCACTCAATCACAACCGTCCATCATTTCCAACTACCTTATCACCCTCCATCTCTTTCCGTTCACTTCCACCACCACAATTCCTCCCTCCGCCGTCGTTCAAACCACCACCAACCAAAGCCACATCCTCCTCAAACAACCCTCCCTTTCACAAACAACCAAAACCCCCTTCTCTACAACAAAACCCATTCCAAACCCTAATCTCTCTCTTCTCCCCCGCAATCGAAACCACTTGCATCGTCATTGCTGCAACCGCTTTCTTCTTCATGCGTTTCCATCACACTCCTGTCATCGCCGCCACTCTCTCTCCTCCATCCACCGTTGAAACCACCGAAACTGAAAACGAAAAAGAAAACACCACCACCTCGACTCAAAGCGAACAAGCGGAGATGCTAATTGAAGAGCAATTGCGCGAAAATCCAAACAACGCTGAAGCTTTACGTGATCTAATGGTAGTGAAAATCAAAGCACAAAAAGTTGATGAAGCGATTGAAGTTATAAACCGTTTGATTGAAATCGAACCTGAAGAAACTGAATGGCCTTTATTGAAAGCTAACATGTATATCTACAATGAAGACCATGAATCTGCTAAGAAATTATTTGAAGAGATTCTCAAGAAAGATCCACTTAAAGTTGAAGCTTATCACGGTCTTGTAATGGCGACTTCGAATTCGAATGAACCTTTGAAAGGATTGTTGAACAGAGTTGAGAAAGCAATGGAATTGTGCAAGAAACAGAAAAGGGTTTCTGATGTTAGAGATTTTAGGTTATTGGTTGCTCAGATTAAGGTGATGGAAGAGAATTACCCTGAGGCACTTGAAGCTTATCAAGATTTGGTGAAAGAAGAACCTAGAGATTTTAGGCCTTATCTATGTCAGGGTATTATATATACCTTGCTTAAAAAGAAAGATGAAGCTGAGAAACAATTTGATCAGTTTCGAAGGCTTGTTCCGAAGAATCATCCTTATAAAGAGTATTTTGATGATAACATGTTTGCTGCTAATTCTTTTCCGCAGAAATTCGAGAGGGAAGGAGCTGGTGCTAGGAATTGAGAATTGAGAATGAGAAGAAGGTTCTGCTTAGAGGTCCTTATCTGAGTTTTTTGTTTCTTTTGTTTCGTTGCTCTATGGTTTTCAGCTAAATGCTTTTTCGGATAGTAATCAATGTGTTGTTGTAGGTGATTAGTTTAGTAGTTTACTTTAGTAATGGTGGTTCAAACTTCAAAATTACTGTTGGATGGTTTTGTTGTGGATATATATAGAACTAGCTTTGATGAACTTATAGAATAACTAGAATAACACATGTGGAGAAAGAAATATTCAAAGAATCTTTCCATGAGTTTTTTACTATGTAACAGTAGCTGCTGCTATTGCTATTGCTATTGCGTCGTAATGTAGTGGTTATGCAAAAACCTAGTTGTGGTTTTTAGGAGCTGCTGTAGCGCCACAAACTTTCCGTAACTGTGAGTTTTTTACTATGCATCAGTAACTGCTGCTATTGTGTTGTAATGTAGTGGTTATGCGAAAACCTATTGCGTTGTGGTTTTGAGGAGCTGCTGTAGCGCCTTAAATTTTGGCCGCTGTGGTGAAGCTCTTGTGAAAAACCCAATATAACCCAAACCAGTGGTGAATATCTGTAGGATAGGGAGGTGTTATTAATTTTGTGTGTTCTTCTATTTTTGAGCCTTTTCATGTGTATGTTATAAATATATGATTACCAATTGTGTGAATTTGGGTTAAATCGACTGAGCAACTCTCTGTCTCTGACCAGGCCAGAAAACAAATAAACTAAAATAAATTGTTATCTGGTTAACAGTTAACCTTAGATGTTGTCATGTAATATTAGGGTCACAACTGAAGTATGAATTTGTGACAATTTCCGTGGAACTTGACAACTTGTAGTAGCTTCAACCCGAGTTCAATCTCGTTGATTGCACATGTGACCCTGCTAATTCCTTGACGAGTCTGTAGATCTAGACAATTGCCTCATGTATGGTGCAATATGTTCTGTTTTGTCTATTTGATCCATTCTTCCAAGCGTTTACCTGATGTAGCCATTTCATTTTCTGAGGTGATTCCAGGGAGTCCCCTCATGATCTAGACCAAGTTTTAAGTTACAGTCATGGTTACACTGTGATCCTTGGTATTGTGGATAAATATTGTTGATGAGCCGTTATTGTGCTTGCAAAAATCTATGATGGTTTAGGTCCCAAAAATCTTGACAGTCGCAACTGCAGTTGCAGACATTTGTTCAAAATCCTGACATGGACCACATCATGTCAAGTTTTCCAGCTTGCCTGGTGCTTGTGTTGACCGTTGGGTAGTAGGCTAGTAGTAGACATTTTTTCCCCTTATTTATTTGATACTTTTACACACCAAAATAATTGTTATTTTATGCTGTTATTTGATTTTTGAGGTGTTGCCATTTACTTTTTCTCCAAATTTCTTGTTGGATATTTTATTTTACAATGGAAGTTCTAGTGAAAATTTTAGGTATGTTTTATGAAGTTTTAGATGTACTTTTTGTAGTAAAGCTCAACTAGTAATCTTCCTGTTGCTGTGATAAAAATCTTGCCGACAGATTTATACTTACACTACTAGACAAAGATTGTGAAACTGAATACAATGATTAGAGAAAAGGTTGGGATGGCCTTCATATAGTAGAGTCACATTATAAGGTGGTTTGGTGCATTTTTCTTATGTTATGAGGCAAATGGAGGACAAGGAAAATTGTTGCACGGGCCGTTAAGAGAGATTTAGAGATAAATGATCTATATCTATGATTTTTAATGTATATGGCAGGGTATTGTGGTATTTATTGATTCATGTAGTCAATCCCATCTAGTGAGAAAATAATCGGTTGTTATAGCAATGTTTCTTGTTTATTTACTGTCGCAACGATGGATTTGTATCCTCTCCAATTATTCTCTAATGTTTTCTCTCCAATTGTTAATCTAATGGTTAACAAATGAAAAAGATGTTTTCTCTCTCTCTCTCTCTCTCTCTCTCTCTCTCTCTCTCTCTCTTCTCAAGTGTTTTCTTTAATTTGTAAACCATTAGATTAACAATTAGAGAGAAAACATGAGAGAATAATTGGAGAGGATCCAAATCTCGCAATATGCGCTTATCCTAACTTGATGCTACATTTTATGATAGTCGGGTAGGTGTTGTTTTGATTTCTGTTTTGATTTCTTATGCTTTACTGATGGACTTAATTGTGTCCTTACTCTAAAACCCACCTAAAATTTGTGCTTTTACATTTTTGGTATAACTGAATATTCTCTGTGCGCTAGAACCTTTGATTAACCTATAAAACTCCTACCATCTCATTAAGTGTTTTTGGGTTTAAACAACATTATTGTTGTTCGAAAGTTTCTCTTCCCACCCCACGTTTCTTTTTCATCCCTTAGCATGCAAAAAAATTCGGAAAACACGTTCCGAAGTTTTTTTCTAGTGTAAATTTTAAAATTTACACTAAAAAAATTGAAAAACGTTTCCCGAATATTTTCTGAGTAGAAAGAGGAATTTGGGGGGTGGAAGAGAATTTTTCTTGTTATTCTGTATGACACAACATAACGTTATTCTACAGATTCAAAAATCAAGAATTCATACATTTCCTACAAGTCAATTTCTAACTTAAAAGAAAATTTGACAAGTAATAAAGGTAATATCTATAAAACTAGTTTAACTGACAATATTGGCAATACTATTATTATTAGGTTAAATAGCTTCATCCGAGTTTGAATTCAAAACCTGACAGAATCACAGTTGTGAGTTTTAGAGTATTTGTCACTTCGTCTACATACAAAAAAGAGAAAGTAAAAATTTATCATTTTCAAAATGAATTCTTTTTTGTTGTCGATTTTCTCTCGTCTTTGTGGTATTCGGTTTGATGGCTGCTCTACGCCCCTAACCACCGCATTACTCACACTAAAAAGCACTATTGAAAGGCGTCCCCACCCTTTTCATGCGCTCTGCTCGTTTTCAATGTTACTCGTACAACTACTTAAGTATCGGATGTTATAAAAATGAGAAGTTTTGTAAAACCACCATCCACTACTTGGTTTGTGAACTAAGCTTACTATTCAAGTAGTGGACTTGTCGTTGTCGGTGGTCATTGGTCAAGTCTGTAGCCACAATTAAAGGCCTGCCAAGTGGATTTGTCATTGCGTAGTCATGACATGATATTGGCCGGTTAGAAGTAGCCAATTTTTTTAAAAATTCCCTCTTCTCTTCTCTTCTCTCATTCACCTCTCCTATTATATTTTCTTCTATTTTTTTTCATTTTAGTTTGTTTAGTTTTAGTCATTTTATGTATAAACAACTGTATAGCCCATTGTTGGTTATTCATAATGATCCTATTGGTGTTCTTTAATGATAATGATTGAAATTCTTATGTTAATCAACAAAGACTTTTTGTGGTCAAATAGAAAATGTTATGACTAACCAAAATGTGTTCTACTCAAATAGTGTTTTTCCGTGCACAAATGAGATTATCCCATGCTACCAAACTTAAAGGTGGAAGGGTGGGAGCAGCTAAGTGGCAGCCTACAAGACCGAGAACAGAAGTTGGCCTACCCTTGTTATTCTCTTAGAAGTTGAAATACTTGATGAAATCTTTAATTTGATGTAATTTTTTTGACTAATATTTTAAATTAGTTTTATTTACGTTGTAAAAAATTTATTCCAATGCAATTTTATTTTGTATCAATTTGAATGTGCCTCTTATGTTATTAACTAATATCATTTGTTTTTAAACAGAGATGTTTGTTAGTTAAGATGCGAACACTTTGTAAATTGCTCACTACATAACTAGCAAACGATACATGAAGAAAACTTAAAACTAGTAACAAAATACGAGAAATAAATATTCAATAAAATCAACATATTACATTGAGATGGAAATCATAAATTAGAAACATAAATTAACACAAACAAAACTAAAGATCAAGTAAATTAACTAGTTCATCGCCCTCGAGTTCAACAATGCACGCTGCGATTTCATCAAAGTTCCTCGGACAGATCAAACTTTAACAAATGTACTGAACAAATCTTAATAACATCCCATCTAATTTGATTGGTTGCTTCGTATTGTACTGAGAGATAATAGGGAACATGGTTCTTAGATTGTCGTCGTTTTGAAGTTAGATGTTGGTGAACCTAACGCGTCCGTCTAAGCTGACCAATAGGCGAATATACTCAACATCGACCAACCTTCACCCTTTTTGCATCGCGACAGTTGAGATGACTATGGAGTTGGTCAAGTTGGTACTTCAAATCGAACATCATAACAACGACGATGATCCTAAACAAAATGGGTTTCCCCTTGTCATAGTAGATTGTATCTATTTTTCTATGTTGTAAATGAAAAAGGAATCAAACACCTCTATTTATAATGGAAAGAAAATAAAAAAATTCCCCATCCCATATTTCAGGGTATAAAAGAAACTTGGGGGTGGGAAGAGAAGTTTTCTAAAATAAGATACAGATTCTATGGGCCTTAGGGCAAATTAAACCCAAAGAAAAAGAGTACTCGACCATTCTGGTTGTAGCTATAAATACGAGGCATTGTATCATTGCTCGCAGAGATTCTCACTGCACTCGATGTTACCATCGCCGATTAGGGTTTTAGCATTTTTTCTTATAACATTTTTTCTTTCATAGCTTTTGTTTATCTGTTTATTCTCTAATTTGGCATATGATGATGAAATCTTATCCTACACACCGAATTCACCGTGTGGATTACAACTCTGCTTATTATCTGATGCCTTTGATTTAATTAAAATTAATTTGTGCCTTTGATTTAATTTTTAGATTTGTGTGTTCTGCTATGATGATTTGCAAATTACGTCTGCAAATACGAGATTATCAATGAGTTTCAAATTGTATGCTCTCGCTGAGCAGAATGCACATTTCTTTTTTTGTTTAAATGCTTTGACTTAATCACCAAATTGCAGTGTATTAATTTGTTTTTGTATCGTTTAAATCTTTTTAAGTTCATGCTTGATTTGATTGAACTATCATTGTTTATGTTCCTAATTCAATTAATGTTCTTTGGTGTATATTGTGATTGTTTGATCAAGCATTTCATATGATTGATATTAGTAAATTAGGATGTGTTTGGATTGACTTATTTTTAAGCTTTTACAAAATATCTTTGTAAATAAGTTTTCATAGTTTATTACAAACTCTTTAAGATTTGTATGCAAAGAAACAACTTTTAAAAATATAAATTTTGTTTGCAAAAACTTATTATTTAATATAAAAATGTATTTATAACTTATTTTTTATAAGCTTAAAAATAAGCTAATTCAAACGGTCCTTATGTCTTGGTAATGCCTTTCCCTCAACAAAATCAACTTAAATTGTTAGAATTTGGTGATGTGTATTTTGTGAGTAGTTGTCTTTCAATTTGAAATTTGCTGTTGTGTATTTTGCGGAAAATATTGATTGTAGAATTATGTGATTCTTTCTTTGGAGACATTAAATTACAGATGTTAAGTGAGAATTATAAATACACATTTTTTTTACATTATTTAATATAGATTTTTCGTTCAAGCTGAAAATTGAAAACTATGAAGTATGTGTGCTTTTTAAATCCCAAAACTTTTGAGAATATTTTACAAGGATCCTTCCTGAACGAATGAAAATTATGATAAATTCACAAAGCACATGCTTTAGTCAATTATGATTATCATACTTCATACAAAAATAAGGATACAATAGAGGTTAATCGATCTTTGTATTTCAATGTTTGCAGAAATTATTCAAATGCTCAATATTGCAGTACCAAATATTTATTGATAACTAGCCGTCAAATGGGTTCCCGTGCCCGTTTGTGTGATCGATATTCTTTTTTTTTTTTTTTTCCGTTTGCTGTGATCGATATTCTCTATTGGGCAAATATAAATAACTACTTAATCTCCTTTTTTTATTGGACTTAGTTAATTGATTACTACTTGACCTCCTTTTTTGTTGTGGCTAAAACCTGCTTTTATGTGGAAGTTGTACTTAGTTTTTTTTTTGTAAATTTTTTTAAGGGTAAAATAGGAATAATGAAAAAGTTATTCCAAAAATTTGTATCCCCTTTATATATTAGCATAGATAACATTGATTAAGACAAATTAATAATTATATTTTCTGGAAAGTAATTGTTCTGAAATTAATTAATAACTAGACTTTTTACCCGTGCTCGCACGGAATTCATGGGGCACACTAATTCAGTTATATAATATGTATATTAATAATATGTGATAAACTTAAATTATATGATATATGATATTAAGAATATAGCATTCCCAAACCAAAAATGATGCATCAATGTCATTATACCTCTTAATCACCTACGTTTATGTATAACACAGAGACCATAATTAAAAAAAAATCCAATGGGGGCGAACAAACGATAAGAATATAATTCATAGTTTTATAAACTAAAATTTCTTTAAAAGATACATTTGAAGTGATATTCGTAATGTTATCGGCATCGTCGACGATCAAAATCTTCAACTCATTTTTCGACGTGACTCTTGGTACAATAACACATAACTGATCGTGTGAAAATACTATTCGCGGAAGGTACACCCAACATGTGATCAAACAGTATGACTAACACCTTGTAAAACCTAAACCTCTTGTCAGTAATTCTAAGTACAAATTGAAACAAATGAGACCTCAACTCTATACAAAGAAATAGTAAAAAAAAATCGTAAAAATGCTAATTAATTGATAATATAAGCTTTACATATGCCTAGTTATATAGTCTGAACAGGCAAATTACGATTTATAATTAGCTGTGTTCCAAATAAAGGCATTCGACACCCTCATAGAACCTACATGTATAAATTAAAATATTGTAATCAATATTAATATAACCTCATAATTTTGGACATATTCTTAATAAAAAAAATAAGTAACTATAATTGATTAATTTCTACTATAAAACTTTGAAGTCTTTCCAAGTTGCAATATCACAATTATAGAAGATGATAATTGATATATAGCTTGCAAGAAATTTTTGCAGTTGATCTGCAAATTGATTCCAAAGAATTAATGATATGAATTTTGTTTCCTATGCTGACACATGCTAGCCATATATAATAACCTTCAATATTATTTATTTATATTAAGATACAATTAATGAATATATTCCAAAATAAATTACACTTACTCTGGATCTTTTAGAGTCAGGTCAATAAGTTGCATATTTTTACCGTTCTTGAAAGTTTCCTTGATTCGATCTTTCTCAATTACATGTTCAATAACGTCTGAAAGTATAATATAAAATTATGATTAAAATTCATGTCTATGATCACAAAAAAATTGGAAACTAAAATATTGAGTTTATGAAAATATGAATAGAAGAGATAATAACATGCTATCATTTGAAAATAGAAAACTGTGTTTATTGCTTTTAAAAAAATTGCTTTTAAAAAAATTATTTCATGCTATTTCCAAGCAATCCAAGCACAATTTTCGCAGATATTAGTTGTTAAGCAACTCAGATAATTGTCGACATGAGTAAATATATATTTATTTTAATTTTATTAAGATTCTGTGTAAAAAAAAAAAGAGAGATTATCACTTTATCATATTTTTGGGGATTGACATGAGATTCAAATTAGGAAACTTTTCTCCTTTTTTGTTTTTTTTCTCTTGTGAAGGTCAAATTTCTCTTCTTCATTATTAATTTTAATTGGATTTTATGCCAAACATAACTTATTAGGTTAAATGCATCCAATAATATTTTGCCACATATTATGTTTTTAAACACATGACGTGTCACGTTCATTAATTGATGTGGCAACATAGTATTGGTTTAAAATTCACATATTATGTTTTTAAACACGTGTCACATTCATTAATTGATGTGGCAACATAATATTGGTTTAAAATTAGGTTCATATTAAGTTTTTATCGTAGCCATTGATATAATTTTTTTTTTCACGTGTCAAAATCTATACCATTCATATTAGGGCTAGGGTTTAGGGTGCCTCTAGTTACTCTCGTTTTATTATATTAAGATTATTTATTTTCACGTAAGTAACTAAGAGTAAGGGAAACAATTATATTTTCATGCACGGATTCATACGTAGAAAACTTTGATTTTTCTATGGTCATGCTCCGAACCAAAATCCTCAAATAACTTAACTAGAACTTAATTCTTGTATAATTTTCGCACTAGCTTGTCTCAGTTTATTATTCTTAGGACTAAAAAAACGTTTTTATTTTCCTAAGAGTGTGTTTGGATAAGGGAATGTTTTGAGGTAATGTAATTTTTTGAGGGAATTCAAATGCTTTGATCCAAATTTCTTGTTTGGATAATTAATTTGGAGAATTTAAAAAATGAAGGGAATTTGTGGAGTATTTTGTCTAAACTAAATTTAAGGAATTTCAAATGACACCTAGGGCCCCGTTTGGCCCGGCTTATTTTTTACTTTTTATTTTAGCTTAAACGAAATAAAGAAGTATAAAATTATATTTGACACTATTTCTTCTTAAAAGTATTAGAGAAATAAAGTAAAGAAGTAAAAAATAAAAAAAAGTAAAGTCAAACACAATTTTTTTCTTCTTTACTATTTTTAAGGAGAAGAAAAAAAGAGGAAAATAAGTCGGGCCAAACGGGGCCTAGTAACTAAGAATTTGAAATTCCTTCTTCTCTATCAACTTATAAAAATTACTAATTGATCAAAAAACCTAAAATTAGCCGAAAAACTAAAATCGACAATAAACCCAAAAAATCGGTTGAAAACCCAAAAAATCGCCGAAAAACTAAAATCGGCCAAAATACCACAAATCGGCCGAAAATTCCAAAAATCGACCAAGAAACCTAAAATCGGCCGAAAATCCTAAAATCGGGCAAAAACCCTAAAATCAACTATAAACCCAAAAAATCGGCTAAAAAACGGCCGAAAAACTAAAATCGGCCAAAAGCCCTCAAATCGGGCGAAAACCCCAAAAATCGACCAAGAAACCTAAAATCAGGCGAAAATCCTAAAATCGGTCGAAAACACAAAAAATCGGCCGAAAATCCAAAAAAATGGCAGAAAAATCTAAAATCGGCCAAAATCCCTAAAATCAGACGATTTTGGGCTTATAGTCGATTTTAGGGTTTTTTGCCGATTTTAGGTTTTTCGACCAATTTTAGGTTTTTCGATCGATTTTAGGGCTTTTGGCCAATTTTAGGTTTTTCGACCGATTTTTTGTGTTTTCGGGCGATGTTAGCGAAATTCATTATTTGAAATCGGAAGAATTTTTTATCTTTTATTCTCGAAATTGAAAAAAAGTCGAGTACATTTTTATCAAAATCGAAAAAAAAATGACAATTTTGAAAATGAATTACATTTTGTAATTCATTACTTTTTCCAAACAAAGAAATTTGAAATGAAGGGATTCAAATGTGTCATCCAAACAAAAAATTTTGAAATGAAGGAAATTCAAATGAAAGTATTAGAATTCCATGAAATCTCAAAATCCCTTAAATTTTAAACCAGGTCTTGCGATTATTTGTAGGACTAAAATAAATTTTCACTTTTTTTTTTATATATAAAGGAAAATAAAGAACTAAAGCACGACTATAGAGGAACAGGCTCCCCTTAAGTCCTTATCAAAAAGAAAACCAATATAAGAAGGAATAATATCTAACATAACAAGCGTGAAACCAACAGAGTGGCCTCTAAACGCAAGAGCATCGGCGCAAGAGTTTGCCTCACGGTGAATGTGGTTGACATGGATGGTCCAACTTGGAAGGTGGATAAGAGAGATAATCTCATTGAGAAGAGGTTGAAGATAAATGCTCGAAGTAAACCGATTGTTGATCATATTAACGACATGAGTTGAATCAGTTTCTAGGATAACATGAGTCAAATGCATTTCTCTAGCCATGCGACAACCAAATAGAATTCCGTATAACTCGGCGAGCAAGGCATTTCCAGATCCGAGATTATACAAAAAACCCTTCATGAAATGACCACGATGATCTCTAATGAGACCGCCACAAGCTGAATTTCCATTTATGTAAGAGCCATCAGTGTTTATTTTAACAAAGCCAGCAGGAGGTTTTATCCAAAGAGTATTGCGTTTAGCTATATTTTCAACTCGAGATGCAAGAGGGCAATTTATCTCTTTCTCGATTTGATAAGCCATATTAACCACCTTGGAAGTAAGGTGATTCCCAAGTTCCGTCTCTCTAGAAAAAACTAGTTTGTTACGATCCTTCCAAAGAGTCCAAACTGACACACCAAAGAAAATAGGCCAATCGGTGCTACTAGCGCCAATGTTCTTTGTTGTGATGTTCCATTCGAACCAAACGTGTAACCCAAGGCTAAAGAATTTAGCCCAATAATCTTCAGTGATAAATTGATTCCAATATTGCTGAACATCCTCACAAGTCATCATTTGCATGATGGTTTCAGGTTGAGATTGACACCTAGGACACAAGTCATCATTTGTCATCTGCCGATGAGCTCTCACTGCATTTGTAAGTAAGGATCCGTGAGCCAGCTTCCAAAGAATTGTGCGAACTCGAGTTGGGCCCTTCCATTGCCAAACCTGATCAAACAAAGAATGAATATTAGTAGTATCATTATTTGATCCGCTAATAATATTGTAAGCTGTTTTTAAACTAAAATTTCCATCATTTGAAAGGTCCCAATTAGGCATATCATATTTGCCATTGGTTGGAACCTTCAACTTAGCTATCAAACTGCAAATAGAATCAGGTATGCGGTTAGTAATCAAATCCCAATTCCAATTCTCATTAATGACATAATTTGACACAGAGTATTCTATTTCCGTAGAGGGGATAGAAGCCTCATAGTGATCCTCCAAAGCACCACAATTTGGGATCCAAGGGTCTCTCCAAAAACGAGTTCCATGCCCGTCATTTATCACCCATCGGATATGAGATTTAACTTGCTGCCAAGACTTTGAGATAGACCTCCAAATATTAGAAGAATTACTACGAACAACAATAGAAGGAGTAGAGAGAGAGCCACATTTGTATTTGGCTCTCATAACCTGCACCCAAAGCTTGTTGGGTTCTGCCACCATTTGCCAAGCAAGTTTGTGTATATAGGCTTGATTCAACATACGAAGGTTTTTAAATCCGAGACCACCCTCCTCCTTTGGACGACAAATCTTCTCCCAAGATACCAAGTGACACTTCCGTTGGTTTTGTCATACCCTAATTTTGCCCCACCCTATTTTCACTTTTTTCCTTTTTTTACCACAATTTTGCATTTTTTAGAAAAGTCAACAAAAGTCAACCTTTGACTAAAAAGTCAACAAAATCAATTTTTAATTGAAAAAGTCAAAGTTGGCACAAAAATAAATGGAGTCATTTTTTTTTTTTGCATGGCATGATCATAAAGGGCCATATTTACCATTTTGCCCTTCCATTATATTTTATTTTCTTATTATTTATTTTTAGTTAGTTACTTGCATTTCAAGAAACCTTTTTAACATCAAATTTAAATCCTTTTTTTCTCATTTTTAATCCATAATCATTTTGCATAATCACATTTCATCATCATGCATATTTTTATTTTGCATATTTATTTTTATTTTATTATTTCATGTGTTATTTTGATTTGTTATTTGTTCCCAAAAATCTTGGAAAATTCACAAAAAAATATTTAATCCTCAACACATCATCATCCTTATCATTAGAGACCTAGAACCTTCTTTTTCTTACACCTCACCATAGTACAACTCAAAATTCCACATTATCCATAAACAAAAAATCACAAAAACCAATCATTTGTACTATACCATTTCTACCCTCATTCTCATTGATTCTAACCTAATTCCAATCATATATAAGCCTTCATGAAACCTCAGAGGCGCAGACACAGAACCCTAGATCAGAAATCACCCAAAATTTCATGAACTTTTTCTCTCTTTTCTCAAAATTCGAAATCCCTTGAAACCTCTTTCAAACTTCAAATTCTTGATCAAATAAGCTTCTAATAACTTCCAGTAGCACAAAACAATCCTAAAACACAAGCTCTAGCCCATAATTTGAGAGAATCAAAACCTCAAAAAACTCCAAAAATGTGAGAATCCAATACGAGCTTCCAGCCTCTGTTTCTATCGTTTTTCAACACCATTCATCATCAAATCACATCAGGAACCTTTCCCAATCATCAATCGAACTTAATCTCGTTCAAATCGGTTTTTACCAATTTTTCATTCAAACTTTTCTCCGTTTTTTCTCACAACTAAGGCATCTATTGAGGAAACCAAGAGTAGATTCATGATCTACGCAAAATTCCGAGCAAAACCATATACCCACTTGTCATTTTCGTGGAAGTTTTGAAGCTCCGGTGAAACCACCGTCGCCGGCGCCGTCGTGTTCTTCGTGAGGAAGAAGAAGACCCACGACGCTCCCTCAAATCTCCAGATCGTTTTCTGAGCGTTGGATCTTTACATTAAAACGCGTCCGTTGATCTTGAGTTTTGAGCATGAGCGTTGGATCGTATTTGAAACAGATCTGGCGTACTGAAACTGGCGCTCCACCGTAAACTCCATCTCCTTCGAAGCACAGGATTACTGCTCGTTTGGATTTGGATCATGGCCCTCTGATTGATCTGGACGCACCAGATCTGAGGTATGTAATCGTACACCTCTTTTGCATACCACACTGGAATATTTTTGGGCTGACTTCCGTTTTTTTTTGTTGACTGGACGCGGACTGGGCTTTCTGGCCCAGATCTACTATCTGCACCACTCCCTTTACTTTCTGCACCCCCTCAGCTTAAATTAATTTTAATTGATTTTCAGCTTATTTTCAAAAGCACTTAAGTGGCTAACAGCTTATTTAAGCTATTTTAGTCACTTTGCTATGCTTAAATTTTGCTCTCCATTTTTGAGTTCTTTATTTTAGCTTTTTAGCTTATTGTTTAGCTTTTTAGCTTATTTAATCACTTTTTAGCTTATTTTCATAAGCACTTATTTGGTGCTTAAGCTGTTTAGCTTCTTGGACCATTTGGTTATGCTTAAATCATGTGTGATTCCTGTTTGTCTCATTTGAGCATTTATTTTTGCTTTTAAGTTATTCTTTAGCTTTTTAGCTTATTTAATCATTTTTTAGCTTATTTTCATAAGCGCTTATTTGGTGTTTGAGCTTTTTAGCTTACTGGACTATTTTGCTTTGCTCATATCATGTTTGATTTCAGATTATGTTCATGCTTTCCTTAGCTTGTTGTTTAATCACTTTTCTAGCTTTTTAGCTTATTTACTTAAGTGCTTAATTATGATTAATTGCTTATTTTTATTTCTTATGCTTGTCTTCAGCTCTTTAGCTTCATTTCAATTCATTCTAACTCATCTCATTTACCTTGATTTAATTTAGCATGTTTATGTTATTTAATTCATTGTACGTTACTTTAGCTTATGCATTTTTATTTAATTATGCATCATCAATTCTCATTCATTCTTGATTCATTCATGCATATTAAACTATATCATGTTGATTCATGCATTTTCATTTGAATACTTGCATTCATTCACATTTAATTGTCGCATTGTTATTATATCAATTGTCATTGTTATTTAATTTTGCTATTTTTATATCCTTGGACTCTGTTTTCACAATCAAACTTAATCAGACTTTCATAATAAATAATGAATGAAAAAGGGAGAATCTGGCATCTGCTTCTTTCTTCCCCGGGTTGTCTCGGTAGCCGGTCATCTGACTAGTTCACTCGAGCTGCTCTCATTCCAAAAACAAGCGTTAAAAGTTAACCCTCGCACATTTAAACTTCTTTTCATAAAACATGGATATACGCTTTATCCATTCCTCTGACACATACACAGCTTAAGCCTCTGATTAGAGCATACAAGCGTCATTGTATCAGCGGAATGCGAAATAAGCAACATCCGTTATTCAACTCTTTTTACAATGGATACACGCTTTATCTACTCCTCTGACACACACACAGCTTAAGCCTCTGATTAGAGCATACAAGCGTCGTTGTGTCAGCGGAATACGAAATAAACGTTACCCACTAAAATCAACCAACCACACAAACATTTTTTTACCAGAACTACGTGAGATTTGAGTTTCCCATTGCACCAGGGAATACGTAGGAGCGGGCTCCTACAACCGTCAAACTCAATTAATAAAAACCCTTTTTTTCTTTTAATTTATTTTGGAAACGAAGTAGAGATTAGATAAGATAAAAGGCAATTTAATTCAAACCTACGCAAACAAACCCCAAACCACCTAAACGGTTCCCATCGAGTACGATGGATGCGAGGGGTGCTAACACCTTCCTCTCGCATAACCAACTCCCGAACCTAAACCAAGGTTTTAGCGATATTTCCCTTTCCCCCCACGGGATAAATAAACGTCGATGGCGACTTCATTGTATGAAAAATGGAAGTGATTTTCCAGCCCGCTACAGCTGGCGACTTCACTGGGGACATCTTGAGAGTTAGGCCCAGTTTAGTTGGTTTGTTCGTTTGTTTGCTTTTTCAGGTTTGAAGTATCTTGCCTTATCTTTTATTTTTCTGTCAATTATATCTGCTTGGATTGGCTGTTTCTCTTCTTCTACTCCTTCTTTTATTTTTCTTTTGCCCTTGAGGCGTGGTTACTTTGAGAAGCTCTACACCCGAGCTTGAGAAAAGCTTAGGTTAAGTTAGAGGTCTTTATGTTGGGTCACCGGTCATCTGACTAGTAACTCCGGCATAATCACCTCGCCTAGAGTAGATCCTCTTGGAGGTGTCAGGACATCGGTCATCTGACTAGTGTCTCTGATGTTTTCTCGTTGGGTCCATGACTCTAGGGACCTTTTGATTGACCGGTCTAGAACCTAAACTTGTACTAGGGCCATCTGTTTAGAACCCGAGTCAAGGTTACGCAGTGACCTTACCTAAAGGAGATTTCCTTTTGGACGCGTTCGTCGTGAGCTTTTGCAATAGCGACATCGTTTCCAAAGGGGCGATCCGTGATCTTAGGCACTTCATCAAATTTAGAACAACATGTGAGAGGGATGGGTTGCAGGTAACTTTGAGCCTTTTGACCTCATAAATAATATTTAAACCTCTGCTTCACCGTGACAGAATCTGCTACAAAAGTGCATTCATACATCCATGCACTCATGCATTCATTCATACAAAAATATTTTTTTTTCAAAAAAGATAAGCATAAAAGACTTTTACATGCATTTGCATTCATACAAAAGACCATTATCTCATCTTCATCTGTCCACTTCAACAGTCATATCCCCGACACCAACATTGGACAAGAAGAGCCTCTAGATTCATCATGGAAAATTGGCAAGAACAACATTACGACTTGAAAGGTGAGGTAGCCCAGTTGGCCGCAAAGATGGATCAGGTCCTTGAAATGTTGGCTAATCGAAACCAGCCACCACCACCAGTTGTGAATATGGAAGCACCGACTACCGAACCTGCAAACATGGTGTGGCCAGCATTCGGTTTACCGCCCGGGTATACACCACCAGGTTATGTGCCTCTTGCAGATGGGGATACATTTGTTCCGCTACCAGCGAACAGCGCGGAAAATCAGACAGGGGCAACTTTAGTTCAGCCAAGACCTGTTCCATCTCAAGAAATTCAAGAGGACCCCAAAGAAGCTTACCTAGGTCCTGAGTTACAAAGTGGTGAACCAAAACTTGATTTTGCCTTTCCTCAGCTGGAGGAAGCAAAGATGAAGTTCAAAGCTATTGAGGATCAGTTGAAAACAATAGAGGGAGATAGTGATTCACTAGACTTCGCTGACATGTGCTTAGTGGCTGACTTGGTATTGCCTCCAAAGTTTAAGGTCCCAGAATTTGAGAAGTACATGGGTTTGAGTTGTCCAAAGAACCATTTGATCATGTATAGTAGAAAGATGGCGTCTTACGCCAATGATGACAAGCTAATGATTCATTGCTTTCAGGATAGTCTTGCAGGGGCATCCCTTAATTGGTACATGCAGCTAGAAGGCAGTCGCATCCGATCATGGAGAGACTTGGCCAATGCTTTCATCAAGCAATATCAGTATAACTTGGATATGGCTCCCAGTCGCACCCAGTTGCAGAACATGACTCAGGAAGAGGGTGAGTCTTTCAAGGTATATGCCCAGAGATGGAGAGAGTTGGCTGCACAAGTACGTCCTCCACTTTTAGAGTCTGAACTAGTGGACATATTCACTAATACCTTGCAAGGGGTATACTTTGAAAGGATGGTTGGCAGTGTTTCGTCCGGATTTTCTGACTTGGTGAAGATAGGCGAAAGAATTGAGAATGGAATAAAAAATGGTAAGATCCAAGCCACGGATGTGAATCAAAACAGTGCGAAAAAGTCTGCAAGCGGTTTCCCTAAAAAGAAAGAGGAAGAAACTAATTATGTTACTTCCAAAAAAGGTCCGACAGTACCAACTCAAATCCCGTACTTTCAGTATCCCTATGTGGCAGCAACATCCCAAGGGCAGTATCCCCAAGCATTGTCCATGGCACCTCAGCAAAGTCAACAACAACAGCATAATGGATATCCACCGAAGAACCAACACGGGCCCCGAAAGGAAAGGAGAAATGTGCACTATGATCGTATACCCATGCCATATGGGCAAATCCTACCACACTTACTCCAAAAAGGGTTGGTCCAGCTAAAGCCCCTTGACCCCGTGTCACCACCATATCCACCTGGTTTCGATGAGAATGCTAGATGTGACTATCATAATGGTTCACCCGGACACAACATCGAGAATTGTAGGGGTTTCAAATACAAGGTTCGAGAGCTCATTGATCAGAAACTGTTGACTTTCAAGGAAGAGGGAGAGCCCATTTGTGAAGGATAATCTGTTGTCCGATCTTGCAGACCCTTATGAGGATGCTCTTTAGGCTGTCTTGTTTTATTTTCCCTGTTTGCTAAGTATTTACTTACAGTTAAACTTTGTTTGTTTGAAATGTTAATCTTAATGAAATAATAATGCATGTTTTGAATCCATTCAATCTTGTCCATTCACTTTTCTCTCTTCTTCTTCATAAAAGCAAAAAAATATCAATACTTCTCATTTCATTTCTTTCTTTATCATTTCTGTTTGAACAAAGATTAGAGAGAGGATGATGAAAAACGAAAATAACCAAGTTGCTACAGTATGCTTTCAAATAAAAATTTGCTGATGATTTAAGGCATTGTTTCAAATCCCCAAACACCGGAGAAATAAGGAAGATAATCCGTAGTCACCCCCTTTGAGCCTAGAAGTTGGTGTTTCTTTTCTATATGAAGAACCCGCAATCTTAACCCGGGGCAGGGTAGTGTTCAATTAATTCGACCATGCGTTCGAGTTTCAAGAGAAAAGCAAAAAAAAACAATAAGGTGTCCCTCATCACCCGTTATCAAGGCAGTCACAATTCGCCAAACAAAATTCAAAAAAAAAAAAAAAGATGAAAATAAGAAAAAGCCCGCTAAGTCCAAACCTCAAAATGGCTTAGGCAAAAATTAGGGTATCCCGCTAGACTAAAAACACAAAAGTGTAGTCTAGGCAAAAGTTAGGGATTGAAAAATGAAAAATGCAAAAAGCGAATGTCACCAAGATTCACGACAAAACAAAATCATGTGACCAAAACAAAAGGCAATGTGACTGCCACACAAAAAAGGGAAACACATCCTCGGTCCCCGAGCCATCATAACCTCGCCACCAAAATTCCAAAAAAAAAAAAAAAAAAACTCTTGGGACTTGAATTCGTGAATTGAGTTAATTGAACGTAGGGCTGAAGATCATCACGAAGAATGGGATGGGTTAAAATTAAACTTTGAGCCTTATATCTTTTTATTCAGAAACCGCGAACCAGGCCACGTTACAACCTTCAAAAGACCTAATTGAAGCAAGGTTTAGCTTGAAAGCATACGGTAGCAAGGTTGCGTTAACCTGACTCACAAAAATCTTTTGTTAAAATCATACTTTCACACTTTCTTCCACAATATACATCCATTGTACATAAATACCATCTCAACTTCAATTTTGAAACTTGCATTAAAATTGCATTAGAATTACTATTCCAAACAAACAGGTTTATCTGCAAGTCAACACTTGACAATAAAGAAGTTCCAACTCTGAGTTGTTACCAAGCAATCAAGAAGAACCTTGGGCTAATCTGGGGCAACTATCTCAGAACTTCACTTAATCATGGGGCACATCCCTTAGAAAGGTCATTCGGCACAGACAGAGTGTCCTAAGGGCGCATCATGGAAAGCGGTATCCAAACTCAATTTTCAAGGACCTAACAAATCATGTCAAGACACTCCTAATCAGGGGGCAAATCATCTCGGGATTCAGCCAATCAAGAGCAAACCCTTATGACTATGGGGTAGATCACCTGAAGATCCTGATGGCTCAGCAAAACATGTTCCAAGGATGGATCAATCTAGGGGCAAACCACCTTTGAGTACTGCCAATCAAGAACAAACTCTTGTGACTAGGGGCAGATTACTTGAAGACCCTGCCAAGTCGGTCAAACATGTTTTAGGAATGGCTCAATCTAGGGGCACACCTCTCAGAGAGGGAGAACCAATATCAGTAAGTTGGCCGAAAGTCAAGGCAAAACATTTCAAATGCCCAACAGACTAGGGCAAGACAATATACACAGGGGCAGGTTCTCCCTATATCTTTCAAGCTACTCAAGCGAAGACGTCTGCAACCATTAAGTCCGGAACTGGTGTCGGGAATTAACTTCAAACCATCATTCCATAAAAAGCCTTGATACCCGAAACACTCCCACCCTCCATAGGGGTACTAATCATTGTCATGCATTAGCCATGTCATTTCATTCATGCAAATAATTGTCATGCATCAGTCATCGTCATGCATTAGTCATGTCATTTCATTCATGCAAATAAGTGTCATGCATTAGTCATGTCATTTCATTCATGTAAATCATTAGCATGCATTGATCACGTCATTTCATTCAAGCATCAGGTATGCCCCATACCACCAGACCAATAACTCAGAAAAAATCAAATAGCCAAATCAAACATCCACAATCAAGAACCTAACCTTGCATTGACAATCCCAAAGTCCAATCATTATTGGCACACCTTCAAAAGTCCAATCATCCAATGGAACCCAAATAAAATCCAGTGTTCACTAACACCCATGTTAAAACCCAATTTCCAACAGCACACAGTTACTTCATGTCATCATTAATCATGCATCTTCAGGCATCCATGCATATACATTCATGCATCACCATGCATTCATAAATAAGCATTCAAAAACCGTATGTCAAATCATGAGCATAATTAAACACTGCATTAGTCTTGCATTTTTAGGCAATTGACAAGCATTCATTGCAAACATGCATAGGCAAAAGCAGATTTAAATATTCCTATTCAAGGAATAGCAGGGTTTGGTCACTCAGTTATCGAAAGAGGCAGTTTGATTTTTCTCCAACAAAGTGGTGGGTACATTATTCATCCAGCAGATCAACTAAAAGTCTCCTCCCCAGTGAATTGCAAACTCTGGAGGAATTCTGTTACAAAATGATCACAACAGTTTGCCCATCCCCAATAGGAAAGGCAATCCTACAGAATCCTGAGAGAAGGATATTCAGTGGAATCCGTAGGCCCGAGGGTGGTGATTTCTCTTCAAAGTGTAACACCGAGGTGTTACATTTGTCTCAAGGACGTACAACTCCTGGTTTAGGCGTTAGTTCCTTCAGATACAGAATCCTGAGAGAAGGATATTCAGTGGAATCCGTAGGCCCGAGGGTGGTGATTTCTCTTCAAAGTGCAACACCGAGGTGTTACATTTGTCTCAAGGACGTACAACTCCTGGTTTAGGCGTTAGTTCCTTCAGATACAGAATCCTGAGAGAAGGATATTCAGTGGAATCCGTAGGCCCGAGGGTGGTGATTTCTCTTCAAAGTGTAACACTGAGGTGTTACATTTGTCTCAAGGACGTACAACTCCTGGTTTAGGCGTTAGTTCCTTCAGATACAGAATCCTGAGAGAAGGATATTCAGTGGAATCCGTAGGCCCGAGGGTGGTGATTTCTCTTCAAAGTGCAACACCGAGGTGTTACATTTGTCTCAAGGACGTACAACTCCTGGTTTAGGCGTTAGTTCCTTCAGATACAGAATCCTGAGAGAAGGATATTCAGTGGAATCCGTAGGCCCGAGGGTGGTGATTTCTCTTCAAAGTGCAACACCGAGGTGTTACATTTGTCTCAAGGACGTACAACTCCTGGTTTAGGCGTTAGTTCCTTCAGATACAGAATCCTGAGAGAAGGATATTCAGTGGAATCCGTAGGCCCGAGGGTGGTGATTTCTCTTCAAAGTGTAACACTGAGGTGTTACATTTGTCTCAAGGACGTACAACTCCTGGTTTAGGCGTTAGTTCCTTCAGATACAGAATCCTGAGAGAAGGATATTCAGTGGAATCCGTAGGCCCGAGGGTGGTGATTTCTCTTCAAAGTGCAACACCGAGGTGTTACATTTGTCTCAAGGACGTACAACTCCTGGTTTAGGCGTTAGTTCCTTCAGATACAGAATCCTGAGAGAAGGATATTCAGTGGAATCCGTAGGCCCGAGGGTGGTGATTTCTCTTCAAAGTGCAACACCGAGGTGTTACATTTGTCTCAAGGACGTACAACTCCTGGTTTAGGCGTTAGTTCCTTCAGATACAGAATCCTGAGAGAAGGATATTCAGTGGAATCCGTAGGCCCGAGGGTGGTGATTTCTCTTCAAAGTGTAACACTGAGGTGTTACATTTGTCTCAAGGACGTACAACTCCTGGTTTAGGCGTTAGTTCCTTCAGATACAGAATCCTGAGAGAAGGATATTCAGTGGAATCCGTAG
The DNA here is from genome assembly GCA_030408175.1 of Trifolium repens. Taxonomy (NCBI): domain Eukaryota; kingdom Viridiplantae; phylum Streptophyta; class Magnoliopsida; order Fabales; family Fabaceae; genus Trifolium; species Trifolium repens. The sequence continues at coordinate 49,426,870 of CP125848.1, forward strand.
GCCTGAGGGTAGTGATTTCTCTTCAAGTGCAACACCGAGGTGTTACATTTGTTTTTCTCAAGGACGTACAACTCCTGGTTTAGGCGTTAGTTCCTTCAGATACAGAATCCTGAGAGAAGGATATTCAGTGGAATCCGTAGGCCTGAGGGTGGTGATTTCTCTTCAAGTGCAACACCGAGGTGTTACATTTATCTTCCTCAAGGACGTACAACTCCTGGTTAGGCGTTAGCTCCTTCAGATACAGAATCTAAGTACCTGTTTAGGCGATGACTTATTCTCAGAATCTAAGTACCTGTTTAGGCGACGATTCATCTTCATCAGTCCAAGCACCTGGTTAGGCGACGACTTGTTCTCAGAATCTAAGCACCTGGTTAGGCGACGGTTCATCTTCATCAGTCCAAGCACCTGGTTAGGCGACGACTTGTTCTCAGAATCTAAGCACCTTTGAGGCGATGGTTCACATTCAAGAAGAGATCCTGAAACAAGGATACCAAAGATACCAAGCAGGTTTACTCGTTTCTCTCATCATCACTCATGCTCCGGCAAAATTAGGGCATTCTGTATTTAATTATCTTTTACCGCAAGAATACGAATACCGAGGTTATCCGCATTCTTACGGTCCAAGCTAATTAAATAGGGGCAGCTGTCATACCCTAATTTTGCCCCACCCTATTTTCACTTTTTTCCTTTTTTTACCACAATTTTGCATTTTTTAGAAAAGTCAACAAAAGTCAACCTTTGACTAAAAAGTCAACAAAATCAATTTTTAATTGAAAAAGTCAAAGTTGGCACAAAAATAAATGGAGTCATTTTTTTTTTGCATGGCATGATCATAAAGGGCCATATTTACCATTTTGCCCTTCCATTATATTTTATTTTCTTATTATTTATTTTTAGTTAGTTACTTGCATTTCAAGAAACCTTTTTAACATCAAATTTAAATCCTTTTTTTCTCATTTTTAATCCATAATCATTTTGCATAATCACATTTCATCATCATGCATATTTTTATTTTGCATATTTATTTTTATTTTATTATTTCATGTGTTATTTTGATTTGTTATTTGTTCCCAAAAATCTTGGAAAATTCACAAAAAAATATTTAATCCTCAACACATCATCATCCTTATCATTAGAGACCTAGAACCTTCTTTTTCTTACACCTCACCATAGTACAACTCAAAATTCCACATTATCCATAAACAAAAAATCACAAAAACCAATCATTTGTACTATACCATTTCTACCCTCATTCTCATTGATTCTAACCTAATTCCAATCATATATAAGCCTTCATGAAACCTCAGAGGCGCAGACACAGAACCCTAGATCAGAAATCACCCAAAATTTCATGAACTTTTTCTCTCTTTTCTCAAAATTCGAAATCCCTTGAAACCTCTTTCAAACTTCAAATTCTTGATCAAATAAGCTTCTAATAACTTCCAGTAGCACAAAACAATCCTAAAACACAAGCTCTAGCCCATAATTTGAGAGAATCAAAACCTCAAAAAACTCCAAAAATGTGAGAATCCAATACGAGCTTCCAGCCTCTGTTTCTATCGTTTTTCAACACCATTCATCATCAAATCACATCAGGAACCTTTCCCAATCATCAATCGAACTTAATCTCGTTCAAATCGGTTTTTACCAATTTTTCATTCAAACTTTTCTCCGTTTTTTCTCACAACTAAGGCATCTATTGAGGAAACCAAGAGTAGATTCATGATCTACGCAAAATTCCGAGCAAAACCATATACCCACTTGTCATTTTCGTGGAAGTTTTGAAGCTCCGGTGAAACCACCGTCGCCGGCGCCGTCGTGTTCTTCGTGAGGAAGAAGAAGACCCACGACGCTCCCTCAAATCTCCAGATCGTTTTCTGAGCGTTGGATCTTTACATTAAAACGCGTCCGTTGATCTTGAGTTTTGAGCATGAGCGTTGGATCGTATTTGAAACAGATCTGGCGTACTGAAACTGGCGCTCCACCGTAAACTCCATCTCCTTCGAAGCACAGGATTACTGCTCGTTTGGATTTGGATCATGGCCCTCTGATTGATCTGGACGCACCAGATCTGAGGTATGTAATCGTACACCTCTTTTGCATACCACACTGGAATATTTTTGGGCTGACTTCCGTTTTTTTTTGTTGACTGGACGCGGACTGGGCTTTCTGGCCCAGATCTACTATCTGCACCACTCCCTTTACTTTCTGCACCCCCTCAGCTTAAATTAATTTTAATTGATTTTCAGCTTATTTTCAAAAGCACTTAAGTGGCTAACAGCTTATTTAAGCTATTTTAGTCACTTTGCTATGCTTAAATTTTGCTCTCCATTTTTGAGTTCTTTATTTTAGCTTTTTAGCTTATTGTTTAGCTTTTTAGCTTATTTAATCACTTTTTAGCTTATTTTCATAAGCACTTATTTGGTGCTTAAGCTGTTTAGCTTCTTGGACCATTTGGTTATGCTTAAATCATGTGTGATTCCTGTTTGTCTCATTTGAGCATTTATTTTTGCTTTTAAGTTATTCTTTAGCTTTTTAGCTTATTTAATCATTTTTTAGCTTATTTTCATAAGCGCTTATTTGGTGTTTGAGCTTTTTAGCTTACTGGACTATTTTGCTTTGCTCATATCATGTTTGATTTCAGATTATGTTCATGCTTTCCTTAGCTTGTTGTTTAATCACTTTTCTAGCTTTTTAGCTTATTTACTTAAGTGCTTAATTATGATTAATTGCTTATTTTTATTTCTTATGCTTGTCTTCAGCTCTTTAGCTTCATTTCAATTCATTCTAACTCATCTCATTTACCTTGATTTAATTTAGCATGTTTATGTTATTTAATTCATTGTACGTTACTTTAGCTTATGCATTTTTATTTAATTATGCATCATCAATTCTCATTCATTCTTGATTCATTCATGCATATTAAACTATATCATGTTGATTCATGCATTTTCATTTGAATACTTGCATTCATTCACATTTAATTGTCGCATTGTTATTATATCAATTGTCATTGTTATTTAATTTTGCTATTTTTATATCCTTGGACTCTGTTTTCACAATCAAACTTAATCAGACTTTCATAATAAATAATGAATGAAAAAGGGAGAATCTGGCATCTGCTTCTTTCTTCCCCGGGTTGTCTCGGTAGCCGGTCATCTGACTAGTTCACTCGAGCTGCTCTCATTCCAAAAACAAGCGTTAAAAGTTAACCCTCGCACATTTAAACTTCTTTTCATAAAACATGGATATACGCTTTATCCATTCCTCTGACACATACACAGCTTAAGCCTCTGATTAGAGCATACAAGCGTCATTGTATCAGCGGAATGCGAAATAAGCAACATCCGTTATTCAACTCTTTTTACAATGGATACACGCTTTATCTACTCCTCTGACACACACACAGCTTAAGCCTCTGATTAGAGCATACAAGCGTCGTTGTGTCAGCGGAATACGAAATAAACGTTACCCACTAAAATCAACCAACCACACAAACATTTTTTTACCAGAACTACGTGAGATTTGAGTTTCCCATTGCACCAGGGAATACGTAGGAGCGGGCTCCTACAACCGTCAAACTCAATTAATAAAAACCCTTTTTTTCTTTTAATTTATTTTGGAAACGAAGTAGAGATTAGATAAGATAAAAGGCAATTTAATTCAAACCTACGCAAACAAACCCCAAACCACCTAAACGGTTCCCATCGAGTACGATGGATGCGAGGGGTGCTAACACCTTCCTCTCGCATAACCAACTCCCGAACCTAAACCAAGGTTTTAGCGATATTTCCCTTTCCCCCCACGGGATAAATAAACGTCGATGGCGACTTCATTGTATGAAAAATGGAAGTGATTTTCCAGCCCGCTACAGGTTTGCAGTAGAACCCCAAATGAAATCTCTACAAATTTTCTCAGCCTCATCACACACTGAAGCTGGAATATTTGCAGTTTGCATTACATATCCTGGAATACATGATAGAGAAGATTGAGCCAAGGTAATTCTTCCTGCAAAAGATAAATTGTTAGTTTTCCAGCTAGTCAATTTCTTATGCATTTTATCAAGAATAAAAGTGTAAGAGTTTCGAGAAGTCCTTTGGTGCAACATTGGGGCTCCTAGATACATTCCAAGATCATTTGTTTGCTCAATGCCGAGACCCTGACTAAGCATTTGTGCATTTTGCTCAATTATATTCCTAGAGAAGAAGACTCTAGATTTGCTTAAGTTGATTTTCTGACCAGAGTTTGAACAAAAATTATCAAGCACTTCTTTTATAAGAATCACTTGTTCCATGTTTGCTTCTGCTATCAGAACTAAGTCATCTGCAAAACAAATATGGGACACTTTAGGCCCTCCTCTACCAAAAGGTAGGGGTTTCCAGCTGCCATTATTAACCTTGTCTTGGATGTAGTGACCCAACCTCTCCAATGCTAGGACAAAAAGATAAGGGGATAGAGGATCTCCCTGTCTAAGACCTCTAGAGGAATGAAACTTCGAGGTATTCCAAGACAAATAAATTTTCACTTTTATAAAAAAGGTATTCTATGATATAAATTATGAGTCCTACTGTTGTAATTATTGAGATTGTGAACAATCTCTTGTGGGAAAGTTTCATGTGATAAACAATGGTTGGGTGAATTCGGATTGTTTGCCGTCATCGCATGCAGTTACTTCAAACTTCAAAGTATAGCTCAATTTTAATTTTATAATAACGGTATATTTTAAATCTGATGTACACGCTTTAGTTAATATTGTGAATTGTTCGATATTGTTTAGATGTATGTGCGACTGTGCACAATCCAAATCTCTAAATTGTTCGATACTGATCATATATATATATATATATATATATATATATATATATATATATATAGGGTCAGGATCAAATGACATCAAGGTGTCAAACTTAGTAACATGACACCTCCGATAATTCTTTATCGGATAATCGTATTACAAAATCAACCGTTGGATTCAAAGCTATTATTATATAGATCATGTCTATAAAATTTAACATCAATCGGAAACCATTTGATGGGTTAAAAAGAAGGATAAAAATTAACGGTTTTGACGAAGTTTTGTAAGACGTTGGTTTTTATGCATCTCATTGACATATCAAATGATTTCCGATTGTTGTTAAATTATATATATATATAGAGGAGGGATCAAATTACACCGGTGTAACATTTGAGTAATGTTACACCGCTCTATAACGCTTTAACGAATTCAAATTTTACAAAATGCACCGCTGGATTGAAAGTTTATATGGTATAGATCATATATGTTGAGTTTCACAAAAATCTAAAATCGTTTGATATGTTATTGAGACACATCAAGATTAACGGTTTATGTGTTTTATTGAATACCGTTAATCTTTAAGTATCTCAAAAACATGTCAAACGATTTTAGATTTTTGTAAAACTCAACATATATGATCTATACGATATAAACTTTCAATCCAACGGTGGATTTTGTAAAATTTGAATTCGTTAAAGCGTTATTGAGCGGTGTAACATTACTCAAATGTTACACCGGTGTAATTTGATCATTCCCCATATATATATATATAGGTCAGGATCAAATGACACCAAGGTGTCAAACTTAATAACATGACACCTCCGATAATTCTTTATCGGATAATCGTATTACAAAATCAACCGTTGGATTCAAAGTTATTATTATATAGATCATGTCTATAAAATTTAACATCAATCGAAAATCATTTGATAGGTTAAAGAGAAGAATAAAAATTAACGGTTTTGACGAAGTATATCTTAAGAAAAATCATACTAGTATTTTCCAATATTTAATCATGGATAACACAATAGTGTTTCAAGTCAGGGACTACTACTATTCAAATTGGAAATTTGACAGCAATGAGAGAAATTATATAAGCTGGAAATTCAGCTTTTACTTTCTCAGCAATGGGAGAAATTTTTTACTTTCTCTAAAGTAATTTTTAGTCAGTAAGATTGTATGTTGATGGTATACGCGCTGGAATTGTGAATTGCTCGATATTGTTTACATGTATGTGTGACCGTACAAGTGTCGTCTCAAAGTTTTTGGAGGCTCTGTGCAAAATATAAAAGTGGCTCTTTAATAATAAAAAAATTAAATTATCGATTTAAATTGCATATAATTTTTTTAAAAAAATAATCATTCTTATTCTTGTAAACATATAACTTATTAATATTAAGAGCTCAAAAAAGATTATCAATATTAAACCAATTGCATTAAATCAAGTAGGACAAAAAAAAATACCTCAAAAAAAAAGGACAAAAAATACAAAATAATTATCTTTGTATATAACGTCAAAAAGGAACATCATAATCTAAGATTAAATTTTATACAAAAATTAAAATGGACTAGAACTATATTTACGAGTATAGATAACTTCTATTGATACTCATTTGATATTTTATGAACATTAACAATATATAACTATTATTTTAGGGCCTAAGGGTCCGTTTGGTTCGAAGTTTTTGGAGGGGAGGGGAGGGGAGGTGAGGGAATATTTTAAATTTTGGAGAAGTAATTTACTTTTTTACTCTTAACCTTGTAAACTCAAAATAAGGATTAAATTATAATGGATATATTACGTCAAAATTTTTTTTTAATGGATATATAACAAAAAAAAATCTAATGAGTAGAAAACCTAAATTTTTTTTGTTGTAAAAAAAAAATAAAACCTAGAATTTTAATATTCCAACAAGGATAATTTTGAATTTTAATAAAAAAATGAGGGTAATTTTGTCAACATAATAAATCTCTCCCCTCCCCTCCTTCTCAATTGAACCAAACAGACCCTAAAAATTAATCTATTAATATACATCTGATATTTTATGGGTATAAATAATATATAAGTAATATTATATGACCTCAAAATTTTGAGTTGAGGCCCTCAAAATTTAGAGGCCCGGTGTCGTCGCACATCCCGCACATGTGTACGGGACGCCCCTGGACGGTACACAACCCAAATCTCTAAATTGTTCGATATTGATCAGATATGTGTGTGACACAACCCAAATCTCGTGCGTAAAATAGTAAATACTGGACAGAACAGTACAACACAGAACACGATCATACATGATAGGACAAGACAATATTGAAGAGAGATTATATTTTTAGATTCGTAACTAAGTATTTTTCGTATTTTTTTATAGTTGTACTATGGACAAAAAGTTCTGTAGTTTAGTGAGGGACAAAAATCATTGTTTTTGTCATGTTTTGTCCGGTCCCTCAATTTCTATATCAAACATGGTACAAAAAAAATTATTCAGTCCACTTCTTTGTTTTTTAGCAAATCAAACGCACCCTGATAGATGCATCATGAATGGGTTGGTTGAACCATTTGGATTTTGGAGTGGAAAATAGTGAAGCGAGCCATTTATATATCGTGACACACTCCTAGCTAACAATCCCATATACAAGAGTGACTCCTAACAATTATGGAGATTTCAGGAGCTGCTTAAATATTTGATTAATGAAAAGCATCATAAATAACGTTATCACTATTACGTTCGACATTTTATATGGATAAAATTTCTCATGCTTATATTGTATAGTCAAAGATACTAACTCCAAGGAATAAGATTTAATCTATTTGATTAATGAAATAAGATTTAATATAAGCATCGATCAATCGAATAAGATTTAATCTATTTGATTAATGAAAAGCATCATAAATAACTTATACCATATAGTCAAAGATACTACTTAATACTCCATATAATTCAAAGTAACAATATGTCAATAACAATGAACACAGCACAATCAACACATGAAAAGAATCAATCCAAAAGAAAAACTTAACACATAAAAAACTTCAAATACTGTAATAAAGAAAACAAACTAAAAATTTGTACTCTAGGGATCGAAATTTGGTTGGAATTGTTTGCATAAACCGAAATAAGTCGAATATAGCAATCGATCTTTAGCACCTGTTCTGTGTGTGTCATTATGTTTGCAGAAATACTTCAACTCAGCAAGAGTGCAACACCCTATATTTTGACTCAGCAGCAAGAATAACCAATTGATGTTTCTCTTCTTTGCATTCAATGGCTGCATTGAATTCTCTTTTCCACAACTCTCGCATTTTGGCATCACCGGATTCATCCATACATTCGGTGCACGATCACACATTTCTTCGATATTCTCCTCGATAAAATCTGTCAGTTTCTTGAAATTTTCAACAAAATCAATTTGAACTTCTTGTTGAAACTTACAGGATTTGCAATGAAGAGTTCCCGAGATAGTCTTGAGTTTCAATTCGGATAGCAAGTGATCGAGTGTGTGCAAGGTGGCGCGCTTTGTAGTCGCCCAAGCAAACGGTGGTAGTATTGTCCCACTCTTTATTTTTCTCCTTTTCGCTGGACAAGACGGTTGTTGATTGCTTTGGCGCCGTCTTAGCCCCGTGCTATTGCTAGTACTAGCAATAGGATTAGGAAGAGAAACATGATCTTGTTCTTGTTTTTCTTGATGAGAATCTTGAGAGAGTGATGAACTATGTTGAAGTAAATTGGCCATGGGGATCATTAGGTCAGAATTTGGCTGAGAGAGTTGTTGAGTTTGAGAGATTAGTTGTGGAAAAAGGAATGTTTGATTAATAGGGCGGCGCGTGGGAGGTGTTAACGGCGTGTATTTAAACGGTGAAGGCCGAGGTAATGGTGATGATGGTAATGATAATGATGATGATGATGATGATGATGATGATTGTGAAAGTGTAAAGCATGAAGCACCATCATAGTATGGGAGTGAGAGTGTAAGCCATGATTTATCAATGATTTCATGATGGTTGAACTTGAACATGATGGTTGCTCAGGCAAGAAACTGAAAGAAGAAAGAAAGTAGGGAATTTGGTTTTGGTGTGTTTGAAGGTTTGAATGAAGGAAGATATTTATATTACAAAATTAGGTATTTGGATATGCTTGATATTTATTCATATAGAGTTATGCTATCCTTTAATGTAGGATCGTTAGTTTTACATAATAGTAACAAATTTTACATTTTAATGTCAATACACTCATTATATTATCTTCAATTGTGTCCATTTATCGATAATAACTAACCGAGACAAATTAATAGTAATTATATTTTATTGTTTATAATTCATTGTTATTAGGTGTCAAAACTAGAGAGTGAGAGTAAGAGAAACAAACTGAGTGAGAAATAATAGGAAAGTAGTTGAGTGAGGATAGGGAAAGAGGTTAGTATTAGAAACAAATAAAGAGAAGATACTAATTATTTAATGTTTAATTTGATAGAAGACAAAAATAATACAAATTGACTATTACTTACATAATAAAAATAAGACAAACTTATAAAAATAAAAAAATAAAAAATAAGACAAATTAATATATATTCACGGAAATTTATTGAGTGAGTGTCCAGGAAGGACATAAGAGGTGAGAAAAAAGGGTAGACAAGTGAGTGAGAAAAGGAAAGGAAGTTAGTAATAATAAAGAGAAGAGATTAGTTTGATATTAATAACTAATAATAAATTCAGATATTTATAAAAAACAAAATTCGATAATTATCCACACAAAAACAAATACTATTTGATATTTCTACATACATTTTTTTATATATAAAATTCCAATAATATATTTCTAAATTCTTTTTATTTCTTTTATTAAAAAAAAGTTTATTTCTTTTTATTTGTTCTAATTTCTTTTTTAATTATAAACTCTATTTTTTTGTCAAGTATAAACTCTATATTTGAGCTACAATATTGTTACATTACTTACAATCAATGTTTATTATTTCCAAAAAAAAATTAATGCATCGCACACAAATTTTTCATATTTTTTTATAAAAAATTGACAAATTTTTTTTTTATAAAAAAATTCAATGGACAATAAAACTACATATGCATCGCACACAAATTTTTCATATTTTTTTATAAAAAATTGACAAATTTTTTTTTTATAAAAAAATTCAATGGACAATAAAACTACATATGCATCGCACACAAATTAATATCCATAAAAAAATTCTTATACTAATGATTGATTAAGTTGTTATTTTTTTTTCAAATAAAGATAAATGATAATCATAACAAATTTGGTTTCATAATTATCTCCTAACTAACAAATCTCATCTTTTTCCTTAAAAAAAAAAACAAATATCATCTTTTGTTACTTATTTTATCTAAAGATTTTATGCTAACTAAAATTCCTTATTTTTAGGAAAAATTATTTTTAGATATTTTTTTTAATTCTTTAAGGGGCCGGCCCAAAAGCCCGCGGGGCCAGCCCATGATGGCTATTAAAAAATAGGCCCTGGAGCCCAGCCCAATAAGGCCCAATAATATTTTTTGGGAAGCCCAGCCCGGCCCGTATAAAATTATAGGGCTATTAGGCCGGCCCGATAGTCCGACCCATTTTTACAGCTCTAATTATTCCTCATTGAGAACGATCTTTTTAAATAATTAGAAAAAGTTATATATATTGAATGACATAGAAGCTCTCTAATTTCTCAATTCAAAGATAACCATTCTTATGCATAAAACAAAATTGTGATTCTTTAAAATAATCTTAATAATTAACTAACAGGATTGAGGTATCATTTGGTCCGAGACTTTTTTAGATCTTAGAATTTATTTGAAAGTTAAAAATGAGAATAAGGGATTCTAGAAAAGAGCTAAAATTGTTTGGTAATTAATATTTTTATAGTTTAAAAGTTATTTTTAAGCTAAAAGTTGTTTGGTAAATCATATTTTTAAAAGATAATAACAAACTTAAAAAAATAACAACTAATAATACTAAATTAAAAACAAACTTAAAAAGAGAGAAGGGTAAATAGATTTTTACCCCCTTGCAAAGTAGGCGAGTTTTGTTTTACTCCTGTAACTTTTTTTTATATTACCCCTTGCAATGTTGACGAATTTTGATTTACCCCATTTTGTTAATTTTTTGCTGATGTGGCAGACAAAAGTCAACTGCAACATATGTAAAAGTGAATTGCGACACATCCGCAAAAAGTTGACTTTCTCTGTCACATCAGCAAAAAAGCAACAGAAAATTACAAGATGTAAAACAAAACTCGTCTACTTTACAGGAGTAAAGACCCGTTTACCCAAAAGATAATAACAACTGAAATTAATACAAACTTTAAAAAAAAAAATAACAATTAATAATGCCAAAAAACTGTTTCTTTTAGAAAAAAAGTTATATATATATATATATATAACATATCCTATGAGAAGGTAAAGTTATATGAGAATATGAGAATGAATGTGAGTCATTAGATTAAAATAAAGGTGTATGATTAAAATATCTCTTAAATGAGTAATGTGATTGTCATGTACCATTATCATTCCCATGAAATTTTCTCTCTCCTCAACTATCAGAATTCTAGCGCGCGTTTCTTCTTCTTTTCCATGGTGTCTCTCCAACTCATTCTCCTTTCTCATTTCTGATCGTTTCTCAGTTCCGGCCGACAAACTCTCCTTTTCAGCCGTTTCTCTCAGCACCTTCTTCTCAGTTGCGGCAACCGCTTTTCCTCCATCGGTCTGCAGCGTTTTCTCATTTTCGTCTCGCCGTATCATTTACTCTGTTACTCGGTATGTTATTAAGATTGTTAAGCATGATTTTGCTGCTACCTATTGTTGATTTATATTTGATTTTGCTGCTACCTAGCGTTTTCTCATTTTTTGTTGATTGATATTAAGATTGTTTTTTTGTTGCGTGACCTGGTGTTTTATTTTGCTGCTACCTATTGCTGCTATCTATTGTTGCGTGATCTGCTACCTTTATGTTTTAGTATTTTTTTTGTTGCCTGACTTTTTGTTACACCAAAAGCAATTTAGGAATAATTAGGTTTAATTTAGGAATAATTTATATGTTGTGTTTATTTGTAGGAACAACTTTTATGGAAATGGATGATAATGAAGTTGATTTAGCAAATACGTCGGATCCGGAGGAATGGATTCCTACATGCAGTAATGAACTCAAACCTGTTATTGGCAAGGTATTTGATACTTTAATTGAAGGAGGTGAATTTTATAAAAATTATGCACATGCTGCTGGTTTTAGTGTGCGTAAGTCGACTGAAACAAAAGATAAAGATGGTGTCAGATGGAAATATTTTGTTTGCTCAAAAGAGAGTTTTAAAGAGGAAAAAAAGATTGACTCTCCCGAATTGCTTGTCACTGAAGATAGTTTGACTAAGAATAGAAAAAGAAAATTGACACGGGAGGGATGTAAAGCAAGAATTGTTTTCAAGAGAACCATTGAGGGTAAATATGAAGTCTCAAAATTTTATGAAGGTCATTCACATGGACTAATCACACCTACAAAGCAACAATTCTTAAGGTCGGCAAGGAGTGTAAGTAGTGTTCATAAGAATATATTGCTTTCCTGCGGTAGAGCTAATGTGGGGACATCTAAAAGTTTTAAGATAATAAAGGAGCAGGTCAGATTATATAACTTTACCATTCATTCTCATATTCTCATATAATTTTACTATTCTCATAGGATATGTTCTATATATATATATATATATATATATATATTAACTTTTATCAAAAGTCTTTTATTTATGTACTTTACTCATAAAAATTAAGCAACTTTTTTCTATCAAGAACTTTTTAAAAATTTGTTTGGTCTAACTTATTTTTTTATTAATTCAAAAAATTTGAAATAAATTAGGACAAACGGTACTTGTACATCTCCCTCCCACCCGAAATTTATTGGGGATAACAATTGACTACCTCATTTCGCCCCGGCAGAAGCTATCATTTTAAAAAAATGTTTTTTTATTTTGAACTTTTTTTATAAAAAAAAATAAAGGTTAATAAATGTGACAAGAATATTGTTAAAACTCACTGGCCTTAGTTGTTGATTATAATGTGTTAAAATCTAGTGATAAGAATTCTTGTTCTTCTTAATTCTCTAACTTGAAAAATGATGAATCTTCACCAGACTTGAATGCAATTCAAAATAAAGTGAACTTCAATCTTGAAGAGGAATTTCCCAAACAACAAATAAAATACTTCCCCACAAGGATTTGGCTTGTTTTTGTCTTCATGATACAACTCTTGACTTGGCTCGTTTTTTTCTCCTCATTGCACATGAAGCATATATATGTTACGTGACACAAATAAAATACTTCAGCTCAATTTGGGATATCTTAGTGTTAGAAAACACATTTAACATGTGTTTATATACTTATGGCAAGTGTACTTGCCATGAATTAGGATTGATCCACTCTAATTAATTTAACTTTTAAGAGATGTATAATATTGTGATTATAAATAAACTCCTTTGTGTATTTAAGAGTCATGTGACACACAACATTCCAATACAACATTTTAGAAGCAGTAATGCCATTTCTCTGTTCTATTGTATGAGGAGATAGCACAAAGCTCATAAGCATGTTCTCAAACATGAGCTACTTTCACCATTCATTACCATGGCAAACATCATCTTCACGACGATTAGAGATTTATTTATACAATACAGTGGTAACTGGTAATTAGCATCAGAATTTGGTACATAAACATCATCACAAATACATCAAACAAGCTGGTAAGATAATTGACATCACATACAAACTTTAGCAGACAAACAACTCAACACATTTGACTGAAGAAGCATCCCATGAACACAAATGACAATTTATTGGCTATGGTCTACATCTCAGACGGTGCCACGGCAACCCAATTTTCACTGTTGAGCCTGCAAGTTAGAACTTAATAAGTTTAAAAGGTGACAAATACAATAGGCAGAAACCAATCACAATTATTTAAAATTAATCAATGAGATATGTGTGGATCAATCTTGATCATAAAATTACCAGAAAACGTTTCTTGAAAATATCGACAATTTCACTTGGTTCGACCCTTGTCTGTGTATAAGCATCAATCTTGTTAAGCTCCTGCCAAAGAAACATTTATTCGCAAATATATCAAACAATAAATCGAAAGTAATGGTAAGGTCTCTTATCAAAAGCTTGAGGACCACTTTCACTGGACAATTTCTGTTTCCATTTGCTGAACAGACTAGAAAGTTTTCCTCAAGTTCGGATTGATGATAATGACTTGTAATCAACTCAAATTTTCATATAAAGGAATGCAAATATGGAAATCTGCGATACGATTTTAGAATTAAATTCTTCCACCGTACCTCAATCCATGTTGCAAGTTTAGGCCTTCCTTCTGTTATATCGTACTTGAACACCTCAGAAAAGACTATCTGGAATCTTTCAACAAATGGAACGTAGGCAATATCCACCTAATCATCACAAGCATTAACAACTTATATGAGAGACTATAGAGTTTATGGATGGTCTCGTTTATTTGATTATTGTTCCATTTACACTTTTTCCATGACTACTTTGATGCATTAGTACAAATTTGCAACAATCTCTCACGAGCTATATGCTTAAAATGCAACCAACATAAAAGTAAAAATTTCAAGGCTCTTAATTTCAACTTACCCAACTGAATTGTCCGAGAAAGAATGGCCCGTCATCAAATTTACCGAGTGCATTCTCCAAGTACTCAAAGGCAGGACCTGATTCAAATTACCAATTTCGAAAGCTCATTTTTGTGCATACTTGAATAACACTCCACTGTTTATAAACTTGAAAATCTTACTTGCTTGTTGTATAGGATCTCCTTTCAATGAAGAGTACAAGTCTTTGGTGAATGTATCGACATGAGAAATCAACTGATCAGCAAACTCTTTCTTAGCAGGATCCTGAAAAACAAAATCTTAAAACAGCGTCTACAAAAATAATATATTTATTTCGTAGAGGGTGCTAAATTCTCACACTGGGAACTAAAGATGGCCCTTCAAAGTTGGCATCTATGTAATTGATCAAATCAAGACTTTCTCCCAAAACCTTCCCGTTGTGCTCTAACGACGGCACCTATAATTCAACATAAGAAGAAAATAATGATCGATTTTATATTTAATAATTTATTTCCCTGTATCAGCAAGTTAAACACACCTTATTTTCTGGGTAGACTTTCTCCTTATACCAAGCAGGCCTGTTCAAAAGGTCAATAGGAACCAATTTGATCTTGTCTTGTAGTCCCTGCATTGTTCAAAACAATGACCTATATATATTAATCAAAGAATAAACATAACTATAGGTTAATATAATTTAAGATGAATAAGAGTGTTCATTAGCTGGAACACATCAAATAAACCTTGAAAAGCCAAACCAAAACAATTAACTTAATTTTCAAATATAAACCAACCAAACTAAAACAATCAAGTTAATTCAAATATAAACCAACCAAACCAAATCAATTAAAATTAATTTATAAATGTTGGTCCGTCCCTTATTTTAGGACTTGATGACCCGATATTTGATTAAATCAAGACCAGGTAATTGGGTTCAATTAGTTATTAAACTCCCCCTAGGACGAATCACTCAGGAGAATCCAAAACCTGAGTCCCATTTCACGGAGGAATAAATCTTGTCAGACTTGACTAGGTTTTAATTATCTCGCAAATGAATTTCGGATTACTAGACCCCTTCCCCAAAGAATCCAAAACCCAAGTTCCTTTTCTAAGAGAATAATTTTTGTTAGACTTCACTTTACAATACCTCAATTATCTATTATCTCGCACCTGAACTCTGGATTATCAGACCCCGAGTTCTATTTCTACGAGAAATATTTCTTGTCAGACTTTACTAGGCCTTAATTATTCGGATTACTGGTCCCCTTCCCTCGAGAACCCGATGGTTAACACTTAACACACAAAAAAAACAAATAGGTTGGTGGATTGGAACAGTATTGTTGGAACACTAGTAGAAAAGTGTGTGAATTGAAAAAATTATTAGTCCCACATTGGGTAGAACACACACTAGTAGTGTTTATATATGGGATTGTCATTCCCAAGGGTGTGCCCTTGGGGTACCCAATTTTGTGATCGGAGAGAACCTTACAAAATATATATATATCACGCGCGACGACGATGCGTCCGGCCGGCTTGGATTGGTGAAATATATTTTACTTATCAGATAAGTTTGTTTTGTTTTGTTTCAAATCCGATCCAGCTTTCAAAAGATTAGAAGCAACCGAAAGATCCGAATTTTACTCGATCTGATCCGTGGAAATTCGATACCCAAATTTCCTCAAAGATCCTTTTCCTATAAAAGGAAGGCTCGTGCAGTTCATTCGGTACACCGAAAAAGCATTCTTACGTTACCATATTCGACCGGTACTTAATTACCGTATAGAAGGTGTAACTTCTAGATCGATTATCGACCGTGCAGTCGGTGATCGCACAGTTGATTGGTCTGTTTTATCCTGGAGGCGCACGGCTTATAGTCTACCTTGCACAAAAACTTGGGGTAGAGTCGTGAAACGTCTTAAAGAAAGCGACCTAGTCGTGACTCAACCCAATAATCTCTTCGGTGATTTTTCTGTTCAGGTATTTTTCAAAATTCAAACCAACAACTATAAAACAAAAAAGAAAGAGGAGAAAGATAAACAAACCTTATAGTTTCTAGTGATCCATGCACGTTGTGCGTAAGGACAAATATAACTGATGTACAATCTAAAACAAGAGTTGCATAAATAAATAAATATATGAACATGATAAATTGATAAGTGAAAGAAGAAGAAAAATGAACAGAGGAAGAAGAACCTGGTGTCTCCGTCAAAAATAGGTGGTGGATCGGAGTTGGAAGTTAACGGAGGAGTACGAATTTGTTTCACACTGATAAATTACCAAAAAAAAAATAATAAGAGAAGATGAAACGATAGTTAGTGTGAATGAAAATGAAAGAAGAAAAGTATCTTACGTAGTTGCTGCCATTGTTTTGTTTGTTGAGGTGAAGAATGAGAGAAAATGAGGTTGATGATATTGATTAGTGAGATTTGAGTTAGGTGAAAAATGTTCCTTAATTAATCTTGTACAGATACAGAATTGCGACTACATTCATTCAAGAGAGTCTGTTACTTTGCCTTTTAAAAGGTACTACTACCCCACTGCCACTATCGTGTGAATTGTGAAGTGAAGAAGAATCCACCAAATCTATTGACTATTTGGTGCATCACCATTATAGTATCTAGTTTCCCTTTCAAAGTTTCCCATTTAAGATTACATTTTACGGTAAATTCTAATATGAACAACCTAATCAAATGACCAGTTATGAATAATATTACAACAATTATGAATTTTACAAAATTCACCGTTGTATTGAATGTTTATATTATACTAGTAGGTAACCCGTCATATCGGACGGGTCGTAACGTTACGCGTTTTTTAATTTATAGTTACCAATTTTAAAAGTTACGATTTGATAAGAAAAATTATATGTAACCTATACATTTTTTTAGTATTTTTTCCGTATGTGATAGTATATTTTATCCAGTGCATAATTTTTTTAGTACAATATAGTTAAATGTTTCCCGTATTAGTGCATTTTTAATTATATGATAGTTATTTTTAAAATTGTATCACTTATAATTTTCCGTATGTGATAGAAAATTTTGTCCAATGTATAATTTATTTAGTACATTATAGTTAAATATTTCCCGTATTAGTACATTATTATTTATATGATGGTTATTTTTAAAATTGTATCACTTATGATTTCGTTCCGTATGTGATAGTAAATTTTGTTCGGTGTATAATTTATTTAGTATATTATAGTTAAATGCTTCCCGTATTAGTGCATTATTACTTATAGGATAGTTATATTTAAAATTGTATGACTTATAATTTTATCAACGATAAACTTGTCATCTCCCCGTGAATTATGAATTTTTATCGTTAATAACTTTCAAAAGTGATTTTAAATTTTTTATCAACAGTGATTTATTCAATAAATATTTATATGTCATAATTTAATTGGGATGTATATGCAAAAAAATACTACCCCGTTAATGCACACAAATTAAATTTTTAAATAGGAAAATGCTATTTAGCAAGAATTTTTTGATGCAAGAAAGAGAAGAATAAATCTCCACCCTTGATTACATCCATAATCACCCATGTTTTCCACTAAAAAAGAAGATTAAATGACATCATCCTTTAAGATTTTGCCATGTGTTAATTCTTGCATTTCTTGTGTAAAAATTTCATGCTAAATAGCAATGCTCTTTTAAATATTACTATCAATTACGGTTACTATTGTATTTCATTTGTTATGGAATATTTTCTCTCTCTCTCTCACCATAGCATTGTACTATAAAGCAATTTAATTGAATTAAAATTAAAAAATTAATTGAATTGAATTTTGGTTTGAAGTCCATATAATAGATTGAAATTTATTTGGAGTCCGCAAATCTTTTCTTTCACTTTTCGGAACTGTCATCCAATGTTCTTTTTTTTTTGTTTGTACTTTCTCTTATTTTCATTTTATTGTTCTTTCTCTCTCTTCACCAAAGAAGAATTTTGAGAAGTTATCTTCCACATACAAACTATAACCGCCATTGTTAGATCTCTTCCAACATAAGGTCTCTTTTGAAAAATCATCACCATTAAATGATTCTCCTTCATGTTCTGTACAAAACGCACAAAAGTAAAACGAAGATCAAAATATCTTTGCCGATGACCACCACACCGGAAATTGAAGCAACCGTGCCGGAAAACCTGCTGCCTTTGTTTTGTGTTTTCTTCACTGTCTTATTTGATTTGGTCCATTTATGGTTTGAAAGTTTGTCATTTCTTTTTTTGGTAAGGAAGCTAAAGAAGTTTTGTCATTTCTCTAGATTCATTTACTTTGTTTCTCAAAAAAAAAATTGGATTTCTTCATTGTGTTTCTTATTATTCTTAGTTTTTCTTTGTTCTTTCACCTTGTTTGTTTCTGATTCTATATCGATCACTTTCATGATTCTAACTATGTGTAAAACATATATGGATTTGAAAACCACCGAAAACTACAGTGCCAAAAATCGCAGATCTAAAAGATTAGGACGAAAAAAATAATATACTGTTTTTTTTTTTTTACGATCATCTCAATATAAATATGGCAATTAATTATGGTTATTTCTCTGCAATTTTATATTTTGTATTTTATCTATATTATTTTCTAGATCTACAATTGATGAACTAAAAAAAAGTTACTACTATTTTTTATTAGCTTTATATCTCAGCTATAACATAAAAAAAAAACTAATTATGACAATTAATTATGGTTTAAATTTATGTAAATGATTCTGTTATCAAAATTTAATCTTCTTCCTTTTGATTTTTTTTCCTTTTCTGTCACCTGCAAAAATATAAAATTTGAATGAAAAAGAAAGTAATGAAAGTGGTTTATTCATAAGGATGTGGTGCTGTTTTTTTTTTTTAAAATGATAAAAAAATAGTAAAAGTTGTTATTCATGTTCTACCTTTACTTTTTTTGGAAGGAAGAATGATATAATAACAACAGTGAAGAAACATTACTGGAGATAATACCTTGTTGTATCTTGGTAGTTGCATAAAAAAGACTATTATTGTAGAGATGAAGACAAATTTGAAGAACACAAGAAATCATACGGGTAGTTGTATCCTGAAAATAAACAATGTCGAAGTTTAGAAATAAATATTAGATAACAACTTAAATGAAAACGAAATTAACTATTATGAGTAGTATAAAATGAAATATGCAGAAACAAAGAAGTGAGAAACTGAGAGTGAGAGAGAGAGAAGATAAAGAAGTTGAATAGATAGAACAGAAAAGTGAATATAAAGTAGGAAAAAAATAGAGGGAGAATTGAAATTTCAAATTTCAAATTTCAAATTGCTTCTTGGCAGAAAGTAGGTGTAGGAAAGTGGAAAAAGGTGAAAAGTGTAATGATGATAAAGGTTATTTTCTCTTGTCCAAAAGTGTAACTTCAATCAATTGTTTATTATTTAATCCAAACCAGCTTGGTCCATTTGTAAGGATGGCTCAATTGAAAGTGACTTGTTCTCTCACATGACACAAATATGGCTTGGTTTGCTTGAAAAATGGCTTGGTTGAAAATACATTTAGTTCAGTTACTTATTTTTTGGACATCAAAAGTCCTCAATTGTGCCAAGTGGCAGCTTCTTAAGCAAGGTTATTGTTGTCTTTACCAGGGACAACAACTTTCTTATATTGTATTAGATAGATCATCTATAGAAAATTTTAAAAAAATTCAAAATCATTTGATATGTTATTGAGGCCATCAAGATTAGCGGTTTATTAAATACTGTAAATCTTTATAATTCATAATAAAATATCAAATGATTTTCAATTTTTTTAAATTTTTTTATAAATGATCTATATGATATAAACTTTCAATCTACCAGTAAATTCTATAAAATTCGTATTCGATAGATCATTTGTCCACGGTGGACCACTTATAAAGATAATCCACTGTAGTATTAGTCTACAATTTACACCTATAGTCTTGCACACAATTTAATGATAAAAACAATTTCAGCCACCGATTTTAGATCAGAAAACTTAGTTCAATTACAGCTGGTGTGGCACCTAGCTACTTTAACAATTTTTCAAAGTCTTTTATTTTTTAGGGTGACTAATATGGTGGACCATTTTAATAAATGGTCCATTTAAGGTATGAGTTAATTGATTTTGCTAAAAATATAGTTGAAAATAAAAGTGAGTTGGACAACTATAAATTCTAACTACAGTTAAAATCAATTCTAGATAGTATTTTTGGTTCTATGGTGACGATAATTGATTTTGACAGAATTGATTCTGTAAAATTGATTCTGGCCAAAATTGATTTTAAGTTAAAGTGGTTTATGTTTGGATATATTCATGCAAAAGTGAGTTGAATAAAAAAATTGAGTGTAAAAATCAATTTTAGAATCAGAAGCTTCAAGTATAATCAATTCTGGAGGCAGAATCAATTCTACTTTTAATAAATCAAACAAGTCAGAATCAATTCTACACGTTCATAATTAATTCTGTCTACTCTAGAATTGAAACCAAACATACATCGAGTGATTTTTGAACTTGATGAATTGTATGCTTATATGATGTTAGGTAGTTTTAAGCTTGGGTGATGTAACTACGAGTACTTCTTGCACTTAATATCTTTTGATGGATTTACTACTAATTGTAATTTTTTTAATGGATCATCCTAAGGTAATTTCGACTTCCTTCCAAAATAAGGAGATTTGGAGGAAGAGAACGTTCGTTTAAATTTAGACTTAAATAGTCTTTTATTTAATATGCGCGAACTTGACTACTTTTATTAAACAAACTAAGCATAACTCATATCAATCAATCATTAATCAATTTAGTGGTGATTGACGCTGAATTTGGTAGGAAGGACCACGGTTCGATTCCCACAGCTGCGATCGGGAGGCTTACAAGGATAAAATAACCTCAAAAATATATTACATTAACTTGTTTAACAAATAACCGTTCTCATAAGAATATGAACAATCATATTTATTTTTTGTCCAACAAAGCCTCAAAATTAAAATGCAAATAGAAGATACTCTTTTTTTTTTGGACAAAAAATAGAAGATACTCTTAAATCGCAAATGTTACATACATATTAGCATATCAAGCTTTGCACAATTTTTATGTTTATTTTTTATTTTTTTGCTCAAGTAATTCTTATGTTTATTATTATTAATTTTACATTACAAGATTACACAATGGTAAAGAAAACATCATTACAAATTCACACCACCAGCTGCCACTTTATTGACTACTACAAGTACTATAAAAAACAATTGCATCCCTGATGTTACTACTGTCCCTACATAACAGCAATATTGAAAGTTAATTGAAAAGGAGACAAAAACATATAGCTTGAAAATTAAACCAACCAATAAGAAAATTGATCATAATGTTATCCATATTTAAATTTTTACCGAGAATTTCTTGACAAAGCCAACGAATTGTTCTGGATTAGCAAGTTTTGTTTGCTTATAAGCATCATTGTTGTTCAACTCCTGCAAAAAGATATTTGATCTCTTAATCAAAATGAATTCTCTTTTGTTGGAACCAATATATAGCAAATATTTAGCGTACAACTCCCTTTAGTTTTTAATATAAAAAAAAAAACTTATTTTTTATATTCATAAAATAATTGATGTATTTGGTTTAAAAATAAACCAGGTAACATTAATTATTCATGAATCTACAAAGTAGATATGTTAAAGCTGTAGCTTGCATCACAAGTTTCTTGTAGAACAATGAGCTAATATGTATTCAGATTAATAGTTACTTTCTCCATTTTTAATTATAACCAAAAATCAACTTTTTAAATTTAATGAATAACTAATGTATTTGGTCTGTATTATAGATCAGATATTGTGTGTATGCATTATAATAGAATAATTTGATCTTATCAAAGAAAGTAGAATTAATAATTTGATTCAAGGTGAAGGGTATTCCATGATTTACCTCAATCCATGTGGCAAATTTAGGCCTTTCAACTGTGATGTCATGCTTATACAATTCCAAGAAGGCAATTTGGAACCTTTCAATGAATGGAATATAGACAATATCCACCTAATGAAATGAATAATGGTCAATTAGTCATCTTTCTTTTATCTTTTATAAATATAAAAAATATCATGTATTTCCTATGACTAGCAAGTAGCAAATGTGTATCATTTTCAACTTACCAAACTAAATTCACCAAGGAAAAATGGCCCATCAAATTTACCAAGAGCATTCTCCAAGTAGTCAAATGAAGCACCTGATTCAAATGACCAATTTTTTTACAAGGCAAAATGTACAATTTTTCACAAAATTTGTTACTATCATCTCATTCAATTTTATTTTTTTATAAGATGAAGAACATTCAGATATCATGGGACAAAGCAAGCTTCGCCTTCATCATCTCATTCAATTCAATAACACAATTTCTTACTTGTTTGCGTCACAGCATCGCCCTTAAACGAACCAAACACATCTTTAGTAAAAGTATCAACATACTTTATCAACTCCTCTCCAAATTCCTTCTTAGCTGGGTCCTAAATAAAATATTAATTCATAATTAACATCAATAATCTCCACCAAACATAACAAAAACCAGATTTGGGGATAATTTTTTTCTTCCTTACATTAGGCACTAGTGATGGTCCTTCAAAATTTGCATCAACATATTTGATCAAGTCAATACTTTCAGCTAAAATCTTGCCATCATGTTCAAGAGATGGCACCTACAATATAATTAAGGAGAAACATATAACATATGATCATCAATTTTTCAAGCAAAATAAATAGTTATGTCAAGTTTATTTTATGATGTTTTTTTCTTAGGATTGTAATAGGAACAACACCTTATTTTCAGGGTGGACCTTCTCTTTGTACCAAGCAGGCTTGTTTTGTAGATCAATAGGAACCAATTTGATCTTGTCTTGCAATCCCTATAGCAATGATTCAATGAACACTATAATACTATACTATATCAAATAAAAATAAAGAAAAAAATAATTGTAATCATTAAAATTTAAAAACCTTATAGTTCCTAGTAATCCATACGCGTTGCGCAAATGGGCACGAATAACTCATGTACAACCTAAGAGAAAAAGACAATTAATCCAAGTTATCCAATATAAATTATAGCAAGTTTGCGAATCAACTGATTTGAACTAAATGTTAAAATATGTTTGGAGGTCTCAGATACAATTTCGGGTGATAGTGAAAAAATATTAATCTAACAAACTAACAACTAACCTGGTAGTTCCATCGAAGAGAGGCGGTGGTTCGGAAGTGGGAGCAATCGTTGGAGGACGAATTTCATACACACTACTAGATTATTTGCAGAACACAAACAGTTAGAGAAAATAAATCAATATAAAGAATAACAAAAATTGTGAACATAGAATATTAGAGAAGAAAAAAAATTCTTACGCAGTAGCCATTGATTTAATGATATTTGGTGATATGATATGATGCTATAGCAGAGTATTTGCTTATGATGATGATTTTGGAGAAGCCATTGTTCTGTTTTTATATGAGATTATTATTATTATTATTATTATTATTATTATTATTATTATTATTATTTGTGTGAATATTCGCCACCAATTGAGACTTTTTTTTTGTCTTTCGAATAAATTTTTTATTTAATACCATTGTCAGTGCTACATGGTGTAAGTTTTACTCTTTTAGTGCTACAAACATTTTTATATTATTATATAGTAAAGATGTTTTATTATCTCTTATCTCATACCTATTGTACTTACATGTAGCTATTGATCGATTGGACAAAATGCTATAGAATAGTCAACTGCTGACCACAAGTTAGGGAGGAAATTATGTTTGAATATGAATAATATTTTTGAGTGATGTTCCTTATAAAGTATGATGTAATGCATGATATAGAATGTGATGCTTTCTTTCTTTGCAATAAATGTTGCGACTTTTTCATTTTTATTTTGGACTTTCTCTTTTTATTTAAATGTGTTGAAACATTTTATTTATTTATTTATTTTATAAAAACTTAGGTGAATTGAGCTTAAAAGTTCGACAGAGTCGGTCGAAATAGTATCCACCATTATTATTTTATTTTATTTTTGATAAAATAGAGGGCCTAAGCCCCCAAAAAAAAAATTACAACATGATCAATCTAGGAGCTAAAAGCCCCATCTTATCAGCAGCAAGGAGATGACTAATTTGGCTAGGACACTCTTCAAAGAATGTAATATCAGTCCCTAAAGAACAACCTATGTTTGCCAATGCATCTGCGCAAGTATTTGCCTCTCTATATGAATGTATCCACCATTATTTTTTATTTATTACTAGACTATTTACCCGTGTTCGCACGGGTTCAATCATTCAATTCAATTATACAATGGAAATATTGGTAATGTGTGATTATTTATAGTAGTAAGTAGTTATGACCTGTTTGGATAAATAACTTATAGAGGTGCTTATAGCATTAGAGGAGCGTATAGTATGAGAACTTACATCATAAGCTCTTATATTCAATAAGCCTTTTGTGTTTGGATATGTACACTAAAAAATACATATATAAATTAAACTGTTTGGATGTGTCATTATACAGGCAACTATAGAATGTTAATATGATTTTAATTTCAAAAAATAAAATTAAAAAATCATGATTAAAAATATAATAATTATATATATAAATAAAGTAAAAAAAAAAATTCATTCAGGTATGTTACCAAATAAAAAAAAGATAATGCATATGCCTTACCTCAAATGAGATCAATATATAGACCATGTAATCTATTATACAAAAACCGGTGAAGTTAAATAATGATATTTGCATCACTTTATTGTTTCCAAAAATAAAAATAAAAATTTGTGAAGGCAATTATTTGTGGTTTTGATACTCAATGTCCTTACATCTATGGATTGATACTTAGTTAATACATTGAGTAATTATGTTCGTAAATATGTATTACTATTATTTGGTGAGAAGTGAGAACTTGAGACCAATTTAGTCATGCCTTATATGAATTCATCCTTATCAAATTTGCAACTCGTAGAGTTTATCATGCTAAGGACAATGTGGTGTAGAAATTTGGGGCATAAGAATTTGAGACTAGAGTGAAACTTTTCTCCATGAAGAGTTTTATTTTTGGGGTCTTGCTAACTTGTATTCTTAGAGAACGTGTTAAAAAAATTTAAAAATAAAAAATTTACATCAAAATAAATAGAGTACAGCTAAATCTTACAAGAATAGTAAGAACTGCACATGTCCTGTTTTGAGTTGATTAAAATCACCCCTGCCTGCCTTGATTAAACAAAGGATTCATATTGATTCTTGCCTTTCTTGTTTACTTTCCTTTGTAAAAATAAGTATTACCCAAATAAATAATATTTTGAGTTTTAAAAAATTGAATGCACGATTTTTTTTCTATATTACTCCCTCCGTTTCTTTTTAATTGTCTTTTTAGAAAGATAACACTAAATTAAGGAAGTGTATTTTTGCACGTTATCTTCCTGTTATACCCTCGTTTTAATACCCCAATAAATTCCTATTTTTTTTGCCCACACTTTCTCTTTCCAATAAATTTAATATATTATATACAAAAAAAACAAAATTTAATATGTTATGTACCAACAAAAAAAGATTTAAAAAAAAACAAGATTTAGTTTTCCAAATATATAGCATTAATTGGTTTTATAGAAAAAGATAAGAGCAATTGACAAAGGGTATAATTGACAAATCATATCCATAAAATACAAAAAGGACAATTAAATAGAAACGCTAAATATGATAATAAAAGACAATTAAAAAGAAACGGAGGGAGTAATAAATAATATTTTGATGGATATTTTCATATTAAATTCCTTAGCATGTTAGCTTTCTCCTTATTTTTTATTTGTTTTGACAAACTCCTTATTTTTATTATGGTCTTACTCTCCGGTCTCCACCATCATAGTAATCGACTTCCATAGTAAAATTGTGATTCAATAGTTTAGATTTATTCAATGTTGATTTTGTAACAAAAAAGACAAAAGAAATTATTCAATGTTGATTTAACAGTTTAACATACTATACTCAAGTATCGTTTGGATCTTAAAAGTTATTTGAAAATTAAAAGTGAAAATAAGAACTTTTAGAAGAAAAAAAAAACTAAAGTTTTCTGTTAAAAGGGGGTGTTTGTTTGAAGGTTATTAAATTCATTCCCAGGAATAATATTCCTAGGAAATAATAATGAGAATTTTATTCCTAGGTATTTTATTCCTAGGAATTATTAATAAATATGGGTAAATGAGAAGTTATTAGAAGTTACTTAACTTTTATTCCCCACTTCATGGGAATTTTTCTTTCCCACCCATTTCCTTGGGAATAAAATGGTAGGAATAAGAGAAGTTATTGGAAGTTATTTTATTCCAAGGAACTTTTATACCTAGGAATAATTTTATGTCAATTTTGTAACAAACATGGGTATATACATTCCCACACCCATATATTCCAAGGAACATAATTTCTAAACTTGAAACAAACACACCCAAAGTTATTTGAAAAGTTATTCGAAATTGAACGATTTAAATTATATAATCAAATTATATAAAAAAAATATATCTCAACCCTCAATTTAAATCGGACAGCTGAGAAAGCAATAAGGATTGAGTGCAACCTTACAAAATTGGCCAATCAAAGTGTCCAGACTTCCATAGTAGAATTCTCACATCATGCGTGGGCCCAAAAGTGGAACTATAAAATTAACAAAAAATGAGCAAAAAAACTGTTTTGCTATTATAAAGGACACGTACATTGATCTCCAACAAGTTACTAGGCTAGTTTTGAGGAAGCATGAAACAAACATAGTAGTAGTGTTGTAGCTTATGCTTCCTTTTGACAAACAAAGGATAAGAATAACTGTACTGCCATATGACTTGGCCAAATAACTCATGGCACAAATATAGCATATTACTAGGAAGTGAAGTTAACAAACAAGCACGTGGCAAAGTGGATATTTTGGACACCAAACTTTTCAAATAGAATTAATTCAAAAATACAACAAGAAAAGAGTTAGAATCATCAGAAATGGAGAAGAATCTTGTGAACACTAATTCTTCTCCTTCTAATCAAGAAGAAGAAGCTTCATCTAGAGAAGCAGGAGGATGGAAATCAGTTAAATATATCATAGGTATATATGTTACATTCCAATTATATATATTAATGTTGTTTTGTTACAAACATGATTGGTATATATATATATATATATATTCATTAAATGTTTTGTTTTTTGTTTTTATTAAGGTAATGAGTCCTTCGAGAAATTGGCGTCGATGAGTTTGATATCGAATCTAACAGTATATCTTCTGACAAATTACAATCTAAGTGGACTATTTGTGGTGAATGTGGTCCAAATTTGGAATGGATCTTCAAACATTGCATCAATAGTTGGTGCTTTCATTTCTGATACTTATCTTGGCAGGTTTAAGACCCTCCTCTATGGTTGTATTGCATCACTTCTGGTAATTAATTCATTATTAACATCTAAACTCCTTATTACCATTTTTTGATTAATTTTCAAACATGTGAGAATTGGATTTTATTTGATAGGGAATATTGACTATTACACTAACAGCTGGTATACATAAATTGAGACCTATTAGCTGCAAGGATATTCATGTACCAACTTGTGACCATCCAAAAAATTGGCAACTAGGAGTTCTCTTTGTAGGTCTTGGATTATTATCGATCGGTGCTGGCGGAATTAGGCCTTGCAACATTGCTTTTGGTGCTGACCAATTTGACACAAAGACAGAAAAAGGAAGAATGCAATTAGAGAGCTTCTTTAATTGGTGGTACTTTACTTTCACCGTTGCGCTTGTTATAGCACTCACCGGTGTTGTCTATATTCAAACAAATATAAGCTGGACTTTAGGATTCGCAATTCCAACTATGTGTCTCGCTTTCTCAATAACCATCTTTCTGTTAGGCCGCAAAGTTTACGTTTACAAAAAGCCTCAAGGGAGTATCTTTACTGACATGGCAAAGGTGATTGCAGCAGCGTGTCGAAAACGCAAACTTCAACTGTCTGATAGACCTTTATTATATGATCATGTTTCAACATTGTCGGAATCAGATAACATTAGGCTTGTTCGGACAAGTAGGTTCAAGTTTCTTGATAAGGCGGCTCTAATAGTCGATCCAAGTGAACTGAACAACGAAGGTATTGCGAAAAATGATTGGAGACTTTGTAGTTTGCAACAAGTGGAACACTTGAAATGTTTGCTTGGAGTTGTACCAGTTTGGGTGACAGGAATATGTTGTTTCATTGTAATGGATCAAAAAAACACATTTGGTGTTCTTCAAGTTATACAAACTGATAGGTCTATTGGACCACACTTCAAGATTCCACCAGGTTGGATGAATTTAATTTCAATGCTAGCACTTTCATTTTGGATATGCATTTATGAGTGTGTCTACATTCCTACAATGAAGCGAATCAAGAAAACGGCTCCGAGAAGAATTAGCATGGGATACAGAATCAGAATTGGGATTCTACTATCCATCTTAAGCATGTTGGTGGCTGCAATTGCTGAGAAGAAGCGTCGTGTCTTGGCTTTAAAACACGATTTGTTTGCTTCGCCGGTGAGCTTTGGTTTGCTCGTACCGCAGTTTGCACTGTCGGGTTTAAGCGAAGCCTTTGCTACTGTTGCTATAATGGAATATTTTACCTTGCAATTGCCGGAATCTATGAGAACCGTTGCTGGTGCCGTCTTCTTTTTGAGCTTGTCCATTGCTAACTACATTGGTTCATTAATTGTCAATGTTGTTCATAGAGCAACATCACATAAAGGGCAAATACCTTGGTTAGGTGGTCATGATATAAATCATAATAGGCTTGATTACTATTATTATTTAATTGCTTCCCTTGGAGTTTTCAATTTTATCTACTTCCATTTCTTTGCTTGCCATTATTTGATAAGCAACAAGGACACTGAGAAAGCTAAGGTGCAAGATGATGAGGAGAAGGTTTTGGAGTTGGAAAGATTAGGCACTATATGAAGGGAAACTTGATTATACTCTCATTCTGCTTAAGTTTAAATTTAATAAACTATATAGTTCTTTGGAGCTATGCATTTATTTATTGTTAACTCCTTTAGCTTAGAGAAGTTCCATGTGGTTCATTTTTGGTCTTGTTGTATATGGTTTTAAATCCATTTTTTTTATTATCTTGAACACTTTAAGTGCTGTCAGTTAGTAAACATTTAGTTTAGAGATTAAATTTGGTTACATTTTGCCTTCCTTTGGTTATTCTGTCAAGTTCTTTTTCTTTCAAAGTTCAAACTTTCATATTTTAGTTTATACTAGACATTAACCGAGATTTAAATATCGGACACTCAGCTTATTCACCCGAGGTGAAATTTTTAGCCGCTAAACTACTTGACAAAAAAAACATACTTTTAATTGGCATATTTTATGCAAACATTACGAAGTTCAAGTAACTATGAGAACAAAACTAAACTGCTGTAGAGATAGCTAAAAAGAAAGCAGGAAAGACATCACAAATATCGCAAAAATTGTCCATAGACAGACCAAATTTAACTAACAACTTGATTAGCGCCTCCTAATGCACCGAGTGTGCAAGAACAAAAAATGATGATATTTCCTTCCGTAGCAAGAAGCCGAGAACGGAAAAAGATCATTCCAAATACAAAAAAACCACTGCCATCTCCTGTTGTCCTTTTTTTGGGTTTTGTTTTGGACAAGGAGATAAATTACAAATCTATTTACAAATGGTTGTTACACATTCGGTACCAAACTTTTCTACAAACCCAAGCCGCAAATGGGAAGAAAGTACGCAGCATTAGCCATTATCAGAGATCTGAATGGGACTCGTAAAATTCACTTGGACAAGGAGACATGACTTCTTGTTCCAGCAACTGCAATACTTGATTCATCGAAGGACGGTCATCTGCATTTGAATCAGTACATCTTGCTGCTAGCTCCAAAATTACTTCAAGAGTTTCAGCATCGACACCACTGCATCTTCTGTCTACCACATCTTCCAATCTGTTTTCTTTCAATAATGTATTCATCTGCAAAAATTAATTGCCTAAACTTTTTAGCACACCAAGTTCGAAAAAATTTCATGTGTTCCTAAAGATATACATTGAATAAGTTAAAGCTTACCCAGCCAACAACATTTAAACCTCTCTTGACAAAAGAAGGATCCGTAGGCCTCTTTCCAGTTACAAGTTCGAGTAATAGAACTCCAAAGCTGTATACATCTGACTTCTCAGTGGCTCTCCCACTTTGTAGATACTCTGATCGATGTATAAATAACAAACCATAAATCATTCAGTTGTTTTACTGAGAAGATATTCAAAATCTACATTAAAGTTGACAGTATAACCGGGAGTTTTTTGTGCGACTGATTTATAGCCAGGAACTAAATTCGCCAAAACAACATATATTAAAGATGGAACTAAAAATCACCATGTTTAAATGTAATATGGTGACTTTATGCACAAAAGACAAGATAAATATTCAGAGCTACTAAATACATACCAGGTGCCAAATAGCCAAATGTGCCGGCTACCACCGTGGTAACATGTGCATCTTCATCAACCAAGAGCTTTGCAAGACCAAAATCAGAGATGTGAGGCTCCATGTTTTCATTAAGAAGGATGTTGCTAGACTTTATGTCACGATGCACAATTTTTGGGGAACATTCATGGTGCAAGTATGCCAAACCCCGGGCAGAACCAAGGGTTATCTTTAGCCGATCATTCCAATTCAAGGGTTGTCGTTCAGTATTTTCTGAGGAAAAAAATATGACCAATTCAAGAGCTAGTCGATCATTTAAGCTGCCTTAGGATAAATAGTTGAGTGCATATAAATGAATCATTAGCATACCGTGCAAGAGATCATCTAAGCTGCCTAAGGCCACATAATCATAGATAAGTAGCCTTGAAGAAGGTAGCCTGCAGTAACCACGTAGATTTACTAAATTTATGTGCTTGATGCTGCCCAAGATCTCTAGTTCCCTTTCAAACACTTGATCAGACCCTTCCCGGCTTCGGTCAATCCGCTTAACAGCAAATGTACCACAATCATTCATCACCATTCGATAAACAGTGCCAAATCCTCCTGACCCTACTATATCCTCTTCATCTAGAGACTCCAGCTTTTCTATGATTTCAGATGATGTGTATGGCATATCACCATGGAACGTAATAAGTTTAGCGCCTGTTAAAAGAACAAGTTAGAATTTACAAAGAATATGAATTTTTTTTCTACTTCTGCTGTTAATGTGTGTTTGTCATAATTGAGATATCGCCCTTACTTGCTGATGGATCAACTTGCTTCTTGACTTCGGTGTATTTCTTAGCAGCTCTTTCCTTCTTTGATGTCGAACGAATCAAGAGTAATGAAAGGGTTATGATTAGTGCGAGACCCAAAGTTGCCACTGCCCCAATTAGCACAGCCTTCATGTAATGTGAAGATCTTTTGGTAGTAGGGACTGCATAGATTTAATTTAAATTATTACAGATTTCAAGCAAATGTAAACTACCAAACATGGAAATAAGCTATTAATATAGTAAGTCATATAAGAATAGTACTTAGAAATCAATTCAAGGATTTGACTTACCTGCAACTTCGTCACTTTCGGCATGTGGTATCACCACAGGGAAACCAAGTGATGTTCGACATGGCTTTTGTATTTGCCTTCCACAAAGATCTGAATTGCCAAAAAACCTATCCATATGCAATTAATTTATGATTAGCAGTATAAACATGCAATGAAACGAACTTGTTCCTCAAAATGCATAGAACAAACACAAAATAACAGGAAAAACAATAATCAGAGCAATTACTAGCTGTCGGCAATACAACACATGACATTACAAGGAAAGAATGCATACGAGTTCTTCTGGAAGGTGCTTAGTACTCCAATGTCAGGGATTTCACCAGAAAAGAAATTGGTAGACAAGTTCCTAATACAACAAGGAAGATCAGCATAACTGAAAATTGGTTTTCAGTATCATTATGACACTGAGCTATAAATGCTAAATTTACTTACAAAACTTGCAAATGTGAGAGACGGCCAATAGAGGATGGAATAGCTCCTTTTAATCCATTGCTTGATACATCCCTGTATTTAAAGTTTGCATCAAAATCATATATGAAAACAACTCAAAATGCCATTGAGTAACTAAAACTATTTAATTGCACTAAAACTAAAGCTATTAAGAAAAACTAGAAATCAATCCGTTTCATTATAAAGGGACCGTAAATCGTAACAATCATAATAAAACAAGAGAGACGGACTTACAATATATTTAAAAATGAAAGGTTTCCGATGCCAGCTGGTATCCCTCCTTGGAAGAAATTAGCCCTCAAGTACCTTTTAATAGAGTCAAATAAATCATTCCATCATGGTATTAGAAAAGAAGTGAACGATTTTCGATTTTCACTTACAGGGCTCTAAGCTCAGTACAATTGGTAATCTCAGTAGGAATGATTCCATGCAAGCCATTCTGATGTAGTGCCCTAAAATTCATTAAACCACTAAATAGAATAAGAATGACAATAATCTAAAGAACAAAATGCACCAGTGATAAACCAATCGTTAGTTGGTTCAGTGGTGATTGGCGCTAGAGGACCACGGTTCGATCTCCCGCAACTGTAATCGGGAGGGGGCTGGAACCACTTGATGCCAGAACTGACCCCGGAACCAGATTAAACCGGTAGTGAAAGCCAAAAAAACAATGCACCACTGATACAAATAAGAACAGTTTCTACTTACAATCTCTGAAGTCTATTGAGTTTACCAATGCTGGGAGATATTATTCCCCCAAGCTGCATATATGGTAGATTTCTGAACAACACAAGACAAAATAAGTATCATATTCAGCTTAGAAAGTAACAATAGAATGAAAAACATGGTTGTGGTTACATACATTGAGAGAACTCTTTGTTCATCACCAGGATGACATGAGATTCCAGTCCATGCACAGTGAGATTCATCAAACTCTTGCCAATTGCTAAGAACATTCTTTGTGTCATTCAAAGTGTTTTTGATCTCCAACAACGTTTGACCTAACAAATTTAATAAAAAAACACATAAAGTTTAAAACTTTAAACAAAATCACAAAATGGGTAGAAAAGTACTAAATAGTAAATAAAATTATTGATAAAAAAATAAAAAAATATACAAAAATAGAAATTTGTTGGAAAAAGTTTAGTACAACATAAAAATAGGGTTTGAAGAAGTAAAATGGAGTTGGTTCATAGTTCTTACCATCTTGAGTGAGAGCAAGAGAAGAAGGGTTGAAAAATGTAGTGAAAATCACAAAGAAAGCACAAGCTACAATGGTGATTTCCATTTTGAAGAGTCTGAATCAATCAAATGAGTGTTTTGAAGTTGAATGGTGTGGGAATGAAAACACTTTCACTTGCAACACTCAAAGAGAGAGTGTGTTGAAAGTGATGATTTTTTGAACTAGTGGGTGGCAGTGTGATGACAATGTAGACCAAAAAGGAGTTCCATTATTTTAAGTTTAAGATTTTTTGAAATTTTATCATGTGAATAAAAAATGTCTGACAATTAAATTGACTAGCATAGTACCATAATGTTATTTCTCTGTCAATTAAGCTGAGTTGAAGTGAATCTGAATTGTATAGTAAATTTTTTAAAAGTACTACGTATAAAATTGAATTTTAGTAAAAAAAAATTGTTTCTTTAACTAAAAATACAACAAAAATGGTTATAATTTGAAGCATATGAATATAAAAAGAAAGTGAATGAATGCTTTGGGTATACTCCAATATTTTTTATATAAGTTATGCTAACCGGTGTTCCCGGATCATTGGTTAAGAAAATAAAAAATAAAGTTATAAATTGAAAATAACACTTTTTAAATTTTTGAGGAGTTGATTGTACAAGTTTCGATGCTAAATTATTATATTTGCATTTTCCTTGTTATATTTTATGTGAAAATAGACATTTTTTTTAAAGTTAGTACAAAAAGTGGTTTTACAGTGCGGAGAAGCCGTTGGGAAGAGATTCGAAAGAGAATTTTTTTATGTTTAATTGAACATTTGATTCCTTATATTTATTTTAGATTTCAACTTGGTCTCTAATGTTTTAAAAGTTTCAATTTGCTCCCTTATATTTATTTTAGGTTTCAATTTGTTCTTTTCTGTCAGCTTTTTCACATGTGACAGACGGTTTGCATACGTGGACAAACACGTGGACACTTGGACATGTGTCTAATTGAAACGGTGGAAACATCAAAACTGACGGAAATGACTAACTTATGAAAACGATGGAAACATAAGGGATTAAATTGGGGCGAAATTGAAACCTAATATAAACATAAAGACCAAATATTGAATTAAGCCAATCTTTTAACACTCTCCTGAGAAGGCTAGAGATATACGCGCTGAGGATTGTAGGATTATAGTGTGAAAAAAAACTAAAACCTAACCACAATTAAGTCTAATTTTGTAGCAATCAACAACAATAATAACATGAAATCATGTTTAATTCAAGCATTAAGATCGTGCAACACACTAATCTGCAACCTAGGTAGCAGATTTAAGCAGAACCTAAATAATAAAAATAGGAAAAAAATGAAGAAAAAAAATTCCAAGAAATGAATTAACCTCTTCATTTAAGTTGTTTGAAGTTGATTTCGACTTGAATCCAAGTAGAATGGTGCAGAAACGAGTGGATTTGGACTCGAAATGTGATTTTTGGAAAATTTTGGTATGTTTTCTCGTGTTTTTTATACCAACATTGTGAGGGGAAGGTGTTGGGCTTCCTTATATACGTTACGATTGTCCGCTATATAAATAGCGGATGACGATAGTTAAGATATGGTGTCTCTGGATGGGATAAAATTTGAGACATTCAAAAATTTAAATTTTTTTACATATCCACTACTTAAGTGATGAATACAATCGGTTATCTAGATAGCGAACATAGGTATTTTTGTAATTTTATATGACGCGCAAGGAAAAGGTAGAGTGTCTAATGTAAATTTTCCTGCACGTATGCCCCCTAAGTTGTAAGTTATGGGGTGGGCTTTGACTATCAATTATGAGCTCTATGGCGCGTTTCCAATGTCCATATCTAATAAAAAACCAACAAAAATAAAAGATGAAAGAAATAAATAAATTTTGTCAAAATAATATTGAGTAAATAGCTAATTTAATCTCTGACAATTTTTTGTTGATCCATTAATCTCAGACGTTTTTATACATAAGACAAATTAGTTTTTGATTTATTATTACAAAAGAATGAATTTGTCCTTAATATTAATGACAGGGACTATTGTGAATTTACATTTTATATAGTATATTTAAATAAATGGCGTAATTAGTCTATTGATCCCTTAAAGATATTTGAGGTTTCACAATGGTCCCTTAAAGGAAACAAGATAAATTTTGGTCCCTTAAGACATCTCTGTTAGCCAAATTGGTCATTCCGTTAGTTTTTTCGCAAAAAATGTTAACTTTTGCACATGTGGCAAATGGAAGAGATCCTCTACTTTTTTCAGGAACTGCATCATACCTTTCAACTGTTTTGATCCATCAGATTAATCAAACCACTCAAATTATGATACATGGCTCACCTTTTAATTTTAATTAAAAATTAAAACAAAAAGTTGCATTAGAAGGGAACAATTCGTCCCTCAATTCGTCTCACCTTTACTCAATAAGTTGCATATGTGTTGTTGCTGTTGTTGAAAGCTTGGTGGTAGACCCCTTTTTTTTCCTTCTCAAGATTCTTTTAACAAAGAAAGCTTGGTGGCAGACTCCATATTTGTTGTTGTTGTCCTAAAATGTGGTGTTGTTGTCTCCATTGATTTGAACGGCGACCTCATCACCGGAGACGGAACTGAGCGGTTGTGAAAATGAGTTCATGAACGGCGGTTGTGGTGGACCGGTGGTGGTTTTAATAAAAGTGGCGATTGTGAGTTCTATGACTATTGTTTTTTTTTATTTTTTCTTTTTCTGGATTTGGATGAATAAGTTGATGAAGATAACAAGAAGGGGAGGGAAGAAGATGAAGAAATGGAAAAAAAAATTAGTTGTTGATGTTGTATTGATAAATTGACGGAAGGACCAACTTGATTAACAGAGATGTCTTTAAGGGACCAAAATGAAACTTTTTTTCTTTAAGGGACGATTGTGAAACCTAAAATATCTTTAAGGGACTAATAGACTAATTAAGCCTAAATAAATTGAGTTAAGAGTAACGTATGAGAGACCAAATTGAGTCTTTACTTAAAAATATATGATAAACGAATATATAAATATTAATATTGGCAACTTTTCTCCCCATCTATATAGACAAAATACATTATTAAAAATCAAATATCTCCCGATAGAATTGAATGAATTATGAGACACACGAGAAAAAAAAGCTATCCTAAACCAAGTCATTAGACTCAATGGTTAATGAATTTCATAAAAAAACAAATGTTCGAATTCGATTCTTAAAAATAATATCAACCCTTTTAAATCAATAATATTGGACCTTTTATTTTATGAGTCCAAAATTAGAAACTCTAAAAATAAAAAGTATTGCACTAAATTATGACATCCACTTTTGAGATCCTACTAATTTTCTCACATGGGCCTAATAATTTTATTAAAATATTTTTATTTGCTATTCCATTTCTGGTAAAGAATACATTCAAAAAGTCGTACAATTATAATATCTGGTATTTAAAAATCATGGATAACTTTTTTTAAAAATTATTCATTTTGTCCCATAAGTTCTAGCTCAATTGGCAAAATATGCCGAAATTGTTAGACCTGACGTCATGACCCACTTGAACTAAAAAAAAAAAATTATTCATTTTTACAAGTTATTTAAATGGCAAAAGAGTAAAATTTAAATAGCGAAAAAGTAAAATGAAAAACGCAAAACTTATATAGCGTGCCAAAAGTAAATGCCCTAAATTATTTCTTTACGGGACCTTATCAAACAAACCACTACGAGCCATACTGTGAAATTGAAGGTCCAATTAGAAGCGGGTTGTTTCCAAGCCCAATCTCTCTCTCTCTCTCTCTCTCTCTCTCTCTAAAACCCCTAGATCTCGCTTCCGTCACTTTCCGAAGCTCGGTTCCGAGCTTCCGCATCCGACACGGCGGAGCCGCGTTTCAACACTCAGATTCAGTTGACACTCACTGGTAGATCTCAAACCCGTACTTTCTAATTTCTCAATTTTTTTTAGAATTCACTTCAACTGAATCCTTTTACTCTGGTTTTCAATTTTCTATCCGAACTTTCTGATATTAATTCTTTATTCCGAGCTTATCGTTAAAGTAGTACAGTAAGAATCGATCATAGATTGCATTTTTTCAATTTAACTGTGATAGTACCTACATACAGTACTATTTATGAGCTCAAGCAATAGTACTTACTTGTTGAAATCAGATTTGCACGAGCTTTGATGTATTAATGTCATAACTCATGCGTACTTGTACTACCATGTGTTTGTGATTATGATCTGTTACATGGACTTCTTATTGAACTGGGCCTATTCCACCCATGATAGGCCCAATTACCCAAAATTAGGCATAATGACTTGAATTTTCTGACGTGTTAAGTTATCAGACGAAATTATACATGGGAATATTCACTATTGGATACTAGTAATAAATAACGGATTTTATTCACAAAAAACAAAGTAACGGTTTTTGAAAATGGATCACTGCAGCTGGCATAAACGTGCATTCATGCCGTCGACGTGTTCGGAGCAGTATGATCTTGATCAAACAGTTTAAAGAAATACAGATATAATTTTTATTTTGAAGAATTAAAATTTCCAAACTTAGAGCCGTGACCGGATGGCTCCGAGCATGCCAACTGCATGAATGCGGGCTTTTCCCCATTGCTGGGAATCTCGGTTTAGTGTTCTTGAGCCTTGTTGTGTTGTTAACAAAGTCCATTCTTGTTTTTTAATTCTTTGACAATCAAATGTGATTCACATTAGGGATATGTGATCCAAATTCAGGCCTTATGTGCTGATTTATAGTACAATATAGACTTCTTTGGACTTTTTTCCATGTACAAAAGTTGTTGTAGTAGCTCACTTGCACAAGCCAGCCACGAGAAGTTAATGAGTGATGAGAGAAAAACAAACATCACTTGTTGTTTGCATGCATGAGTTTAGTAAATTTGAAATCAGAGTTGTCTGTATTAGGCCTTGTCTTTTTAAAATTTTGTTATAGACATACTAGTAATTAATAACCATAATATGTTCAATCAAGATAACAGGATGTCTGTAAAAAAAAAACAATTCTTTCTCTTCTATAATGTATAAATTTTGTGTTATGTGTGCCACTTTGATAAAGATGTGAATAAATTTTGTGTTCTGTGTTATGTTTTTGCAGAACTGTGCAACTTTAATTGCATGCTTTATTTTTTAAATTAATAGGTTTATTGCTTTGTATGTTCTGTTTTATTTTTCATTTAGTTCTGGATTTCTTTGCTTTCCAATATGTCAAATATTCATTGTAGACAAATGCAGTATGTGTTTAACTGTTTATGCTAATTTAAAGGCTGTATATTTTTAAGTGAGGATTGATAACTTGATACCCCATGCCTACTTTTAATGAGGATTGATAACATGATACCCCATGCCTTATTGATGTCACACTATGATGTGTTAATAGGGTGCTATAGCGTCGTAGCGTCTCAGGCACTGGCGAGCCCCTCCACCGCCACACCAGAGGCCCGCAAAGCGTGGTTGAGAGAAGTGGTCGTAGCGGCTGCGGATAGCCGAATGATCCAGTGTCATTGTGGTTTCATGCCCGCAAAGCGCGGTTGAGATAAGTGGTCGTAGCGGCCGTGTGATCCAATGTCATTGTGGTTTCATGCCCGCAAAGCGCGGTTGAGAGAAGTGGTCGCAGCGGCCGCAGATAGCCGTGTGATCCAATGTCATTGTGGTTTCATGCCCTCTATTGTCGTTTGCGGTGAAAATTCATCGATAACCCTAATGTTGCGAATTGTTTTAATTATCCGAGGGTATTTTGGTATTTTCACACCCCTTTGGGGGTATGTCTCGTATGTAAGCTCCAATTAGTTTCGGGTTCATTTCCAAGCCCAACCTCTCTCTCTCTCTCTCTTGCAAAACCCTAGGTCTTGCTTCTGTCACTTTCAAAGTTTGGTTTCGAGCTTCCGCATTTGGCACAACCGAGCCGCATTCCAGTTAGATTCCATTGACACAGCTGGTAGATCTCAAACCTGTACTTTCTGATTTCTCAATTTTTTTTTCTTTAGAATTCTCTTCATATGAATCCTTTTACTCGTATTTTCAACATTCAAGTTTGGTATAATTTTTACGGGGAACAACTAGATTTTATTATCTCTGATATTAATTGCTTTAATCTTAGCTGATCATTGAAGCTTGTAAGATCGATAATGGATTGCATTTTTTCCCCTCCAATTTAAGTGTGATGTATATAGTGGTAATTTTTAATGAGCTCAATCAGTAGTGATTAAATGAACCAAGTTTTGCACATGAACTTGATTTATTATATATGCGGACTTGAAGTTACTTAGTACTTGTGATCTATATTATGTTATCCTTTGGGTTTATGGAGAGTTGTGTATATTAGGCTTAATGGCTTGAATTTTCTGACGTGGTAAAATTCTGAATATATGTCGTAGAGTTAGATGAAAATATACATTGTAGCAAATAACGGATTTTCGGTATTACTACTGCTGTGTCCTTGGGCCTTGTTATGTTATTAACAAAGTAAATATGCCATTCATCTTTTTTTTCTTTGACAATCTAATGTGATTCACGTTAGGGATGTGATAAAAATGTATGTGATCCAATTTCTGGCCTTATATGCTGGTTTATCCATTTTTATGTTATTAATTAATTAATATAGATTTCTTCGGACTTTTTCCACCGGCTGAAAATTGTAGTAGCTCACTCGCACAAACAAGACAAGAGAAGTTAATTAGTGATGATGAGAGAAAAACAAACTGCATCTGTTGTCTGCATGAATGGTTTTGTATTCACTTTGTAATCAGAGCTGTTGTTGTATTAGGCCTTGTATTTTTAAATTTTGGTTATAACCATGATATGCTCATTCCAGATGACAGTATGCATGTGAAAATAATTTCTTTCTCGTCTATAATGTATTAGAGTTTGTTCACACATTGAATATATTTTGTGTTATGCATGGAACTTTGCTAAAGATGTACTGATGAGATTTTATTCCTCACTTTATGTTTTTTCAGAACTGCGCTACTTTAATTGCATGCTTTATTTTTTAAAATTAATAGGTTGATTTCTTTGCATGTTCTGTATTATTATTTGTTATTTATTTTCATGTAGTTCTTGATTTCTTCGCTTTCCACTGTGTCAAATACTCATTGTAGACAAATGCAGTATGTGTTTAATTGTTTATGCTAATTTAATGCCTATATTTTTTTATGTGATAACTTGATACCTCATGCCAAATGTTTCCTGATTGTAATTGTGTACTTTACCATTAATAATTTGTTTCTTCTTGGTAAAGCAGGAGGACATACACTGACAGGATGGCTACCCTTGAAGAAGGTGAAGTGGTAGTGACCCCTGATGGAAAAGATGAGCCGATCAATAATGTGGAAAATTCAGAGTCACAACCCGTGAAGGATAACTGCAATTCTGAACCACATCCTGCTGAAGAACTTTCTACATCCGAAACCCATGGTACTGGTGGTGATGCAAATGTGTTGGACAACACCAAACCATGTCAGAACAGTGATCTGGACAATTCTGAACCACTACTTAACAACCAGGCTGCCAATGCTGGTGCCCCGGAAGACACTCAGCCAATTAATTTGGAGGCAACACTTAACACGTCGATGGACATATCTGAAGCTGCACCTGGCGATCAGCTTGTTGGTGAAGCTACTCTGGACAAAAGGTCTTCCCCTGAGGCACTGCCAAGCCATCAGGTGCTCGATTCTGAGGCAATGCGAAACAATGATGTGGTTGTATCTGA
The DNA here is from genome assembly GCA_030408175.1 of Trifolium repens. Lineage (NCBI taxonomy): Eukaryota > Viridiplantae > Streptophyta > Magnoliopsida > Fabales > Fabaceae > Trifolium > Trifolium repens. The sequence goes on from CP125848.1 coordinate 49,468,191, forward strand.
AACACAGCACAACAATGAGGCAGTGGTTGTTTCTGAAACAAAGATTAGCAATGAGGGCGTGGTTGTATCTGAAGCGCAACACATCAATGAGGGAATGGTTGCAACTGAAACATGTTGCAATGATGATGTGGTCATGTCTGAATCACAGAGCAGTGAAGTGGTCATGTCTGACTCACAGCAAAATAATGAGGTGGTCATATCTGATTCAAATCCAAGCAGTGAGGTGGCTTTTTATGACACCCAACCCAGCAATGAGAATGCCATGCGTGAAGCACGCATCACCAACGATGCGGTTGTGTTTGACACACAGCCCAACAATGGGACTGTCATGCATGAAGCAGGAATCAGTAATGATGCAGCTGTGTCTGACACACAACCGAACAATGAGACTGTCATGCATGAGAGACATATCAGCAATGAGACTGTAATGCACGAGGCAGAAATCAACAATGAGACTGTAATGCACGATGACCAAATCAGCAATGTGACTGTCATGCATGAGGCCGTAATCAGCAATGATGTGGTTGCATCCGAAGCTCGATCTGAGAATGAATTGGCTAATTCAACAATAGATCCCAACAATCAGCTCCCTCATCAAGAAATTATTCTTGATAATCATCAGTTTGCTAATCTCCATATGATTCCTGAAGATCAACTGCCTCACCCTGAATCACAGCCTAATTCTGAATCACCGCATAGCTCTGAACCACTGGCAGACGGTCATAACACAGATGCGGAACAAATACCTCATAATCACTTGCAAGAATATGATACGCTTCCCAACAGTCATCTGGACCATCATGAGGCACTGGCTAACCATCAGTTGGCCGACTCTGAAACACTGTCCCATGACCAGCTAGCCAATTCCCAAACGATAGCTCAGTATGACCTGGCAAATAGTGAAACCCTCCACAACAATCAGCTGATCAGTTCTCAAGCACACTATGAGATAGTTGATGCTAATAATATTCCCAGCTATGAAATAGTAAATGCTGAAACTCCACCAAACAATGATGAATATACCCCAGAGATACAGCCAAATAAGAGGAGGAAAAAAAAGTCTATAGTCTGGGAACACTTTACCATAGAAACAGTTAGTGCTGAATGTAGAAGGGCATGTTGCAAGCAATGCAAACAAACTTTTGCCTACAGTACTGGCTCAAAAGTTGCTGGTACCAGCCACCTTAAACGGCACATTGCCAAGGGGGCATGTCCAGCTCTTCTGCGTAGTTTAGATCCAGATCAGTATGGCCCATATACTCCACGTTCAAGGGGAAGTGGTGCTGGCAATACTAGCAATACACCAAAACGACGCTATAGAACCTCAGGCGCACCTTTCATAATTTTTGATCAAGATCGTTGTCGTGATGAGATTGCTAGGATGATCATTATGCATGATTACCCGCTTCACATGGTTGAGCATCCAGGATTTGTTGCATTTGTCCAAAATCTGCAACCCCAGTTCAACATGGTGACCTTTAATACTGTTCAAGGAGATTGTGTCGCAACTTACCTTGTGGAAAAGCAAAACCTTATGAAGTATTTTGATGAATTACCGGGACGTGTTGGTCTGACACTGGACATGTGGACTTCAAGTCAGTCTGTAGGTTTTGTGTTTATCACAGGACATTTTGTTGATAGCGATTGGAAGTTGCAGAGGAGAATTCTCAATGTTGTGATGGAACCATACCCTGATTCTGACTCTGCTCTCAGCCATGCTGTATCTGTCTGCATTTCTGATTGGAATTTGGAGGGAAGGCTGTTTACTATTACTTGTAATCAGCCACTGACTGAAGTTGCTCTTGAGAATCTCAGACCTTTACTCTCGGTGAAGAATCCACTTATCTTCAATGGTCAGTTGCTAATTGGAAATTGCATTGCCCGTACTTTAAGCAATATTGCATATGATTTGTTGAGCTCAGAACATGGCGTTGTCAATAAAATTCGGGAAAGTGTGAAATATGTGAAGTCTTCGGAATCACATGAGGACAAATTCCTGGATCTTAAGCAGCAACTTCAGGTACCCAGTGAAAGGAGCCTTTTTATTGATGACCAAACCAAATGGAATACAACATATCTAATGTTGGTTGCAGCTTCTGAACTGAAGGAAGTGTTTTCCTGTTTAGACACTTCTGATCCTGATTACAAAGGAACCCCGTCTTTTCAAGATTGGCAGCTTGTTGAGACCCTCTGCACATACTTGAAGCCTCTTTATGATGCAGCAAACATTCTTATGACAACAACTTACCCCACTGCTGTTACATTTTTTCATGAAGTTTGGAAGTTACATTTGGATCTTGCTCGTGCTGTTAAGAGTGAGGATCTCTTCATTAGCAACCTTACTAAACCCATGCATGAAAAGATCGATGAGTACTGGAGAAATTGTAGTTTGGCTTTGGTGATTGCTGTAGTTATGGATCCTCGTTTCAAGATGAAGCTTGTTGAGTTCAGTTTCACAAAAATCTATGGTGAGGATGCTCATGGGTATGTCAAGATTGTTGATGATGGAATTCATGAGCTGTTTGATGAGTATGCAACCCTTCCTCTGCCACTAACACCGGCATATGCGGAAGAAGGAAATGCTGGAAGCAACATGAAGGTGGAGGGATCCCAAGGAGGAACGTTGTTGTCAGACAATGGTCTTACAGACTTTGATGCCTACATCATGGAAACTTCTACTCATCAGACGAAGTCTGAATTGGATCAATATCTGGAAGAATCGCTGTTGCCTCGAGTTCCTGACTTTGATGTATTAAGTTGGTGGAAGCTAAACAAACTTAAGTACCCCACACTCTCCAAGATGGCCCGAGATATATTGTCTATTCCAGTTTCTACCGTTCCTCCTGACTCTATCTTTGATAAAAAGAGCAAAGAGATGGATCAGTATCGAAGTTCCTTGCGTCCGGAGACAGTGGAGGCACTTGTGTGTACCAAAGACTGGATGCAATATGGAGCAGCCGAATCTTTGGCTGCGCTTGTGAAAATGGAAATCTAGTTCTTTTTTAATAAGGAAATCTAAATTGTATGTTGTTGTACCCAGTATGTTGGCAGGTGCTGTTGTATTTTACATGTAGTTCTTAGTTCTCTTTTAGGCTATATTGTAACATTTGGGTGATTATTTGGATGATTCGACTTGAATATTTAAATTTTAAACTATGATCTAGCTTTTCTTTTAGATGCTAGAATTAGAAAATAGATTCCCCCTTCTATAATACGAGTACCTCAATGTACAATATTCAGGAACTGCATATAATTGGATTTGCTCCATAAGTCATTGGAACAATTTTCTCCCACTAAAAAAAATGCAACATTCTTCCATGAATCATTTTCTGCCATTTGAATGAGGGGACCAGATGTAAAAATAACAATCAACAAAAATTCTCATCCTTATTCTGTCAAAAAAAATAAAAATTCTCATCCTTATTCACTTGTCCATGTGCTGTTTTCATAGTTTTACATTTATAAATAGTCTATTTCATGTAAAGTTTTATTCATCAAATTCAAAATAAACAAACAATTTTCTTTGCATCGCCCTTATTTAGAACTTCTAATGGCCCCCAAGTATGATTGGCCAAAGTTATTATGCATAAGGTCATCCTTATGCATGGTGCATAAGACATTTCCAGCCATTGGATCATCTTTACTTCACGCGCCCCCCAGTTTGCTACGTGCGCCCCCCAACTGCTCGCCCCCCCAATTGCTCCGCGCGCCTCCCATTGCACGCCCCCCATTGCTACGCGCGCCCTCCATTTACTCCGCGCGCCCCCCCCGACGAATTGCTACGCGCGCCCCCCATTTTCTAGCACACCCCCCAGTTTACTTTTTTTTTTTTTTGATTTCTAGCACACCCCCCATTTTCAATTAAATAATTACTTTTGTTTACTATAAGTACCCCCAGCCCCCCATTTACTCCGCGCGCCCCCCATTGCTACGCCCCCTCATTACTACATGCGCCAAAACCATTTCTACTGTAGAATGGTTTCAAATATGTGTACTCCAAAACCATTTGTGCTGTGGAATGGTTTCAGAGACCTGTACTCAAAACTATTTAATGTACTTAATTATGTCAAGATTCATTTTAAATTAAAATGATTTTAACCGAAACCATAAGTATAACTTAATGGTTTCACTAGTGTTGTATCTGAAAACCAAAGTAGCTCTCTTATGGTTTCAAATAAAATATTTATATTTAATTTAAAATTAATATTATAACTGAAACCATAAGTGTGACTTAATGGTTTCACTAGTTTTGTATCTGAAACCAAAATAGCCCTCTTATGGTTTCTAATAAAATATCCATATTTAATTTAAAATAAATATTTTAACTGAAACCATAAGTGTGACTTAATGGTTTCAGTAGTGTTGTATGTGAAACCAAAGTAGATATCTTATGGTTTCCATAATTATAGTACATGTTTTAGTATGTAATTTTAAATTAAAATATGGCTATATATTATAATCATCCAACACAATTAATTGAAAAATGGGCTCTTATAGTATGTACTTCAAAGGAACAAAAGTAATTATTTAATTGAAAATGGGGGGTGTGCTAGAAATCTAAAAAAAAAAAAAAGTAAACTAGGGGGTGTGCTAGAAAATGGGGGCGCACGTAGCAATTTGGGGGGGCAGGGGGCGCGTGCGAGAAATTCCTGGGGGCGCGCGTAGCAATTGGGGGGGTGAGCAGTTGGGAGGCGCACGTAGCAAACTGGGGGGCGCGCATAACAATTTATGCATGGTGCATAAGCTTTGGCCTTATGCACCATAACCAGACCCAATGACAAGTTTAACTTCCGTGCATATTTTGGAAATGTATTTCTTAAATCAAACACTTAATACTTATAAGCATATACTGTATTATATTTAGTTATTTGATTATTTCTTCTTCTTTTTTTTTTTGTATTTTTTTAAGGGTGGTTGTATTCATGTCATTGCTTGCCGTACCGTAATTTATAAATTTGAAAATGCGATCAAATAAGGTGAAGTCTATGATTTGTCCAAATTTGACATTGCTGCCAATGTTGGTGGTACTTGACACCAATTTAAATTGTTCAATTTTCTGTGAAAGTTAAACTTGCTGCGCAGGTAATTTGGTTCTGCCACATTTTTGTGTCATTTCTCCTCCAAATGAGATATTTGCAAGTGATTACGACACTAACTATTTAGTTAATATTATTAACTATTTGTTTGTTTACCTTTTTTTATTTTAGATCTTATGGATATGTTGACTAGTGTGTATGTTCAATCGAAGATGGTTATTATTGTACTAGATAATAACGAGTTTGTATTTTATTTATTTTCTAATTTAATTTATAAGACTTTTAATAATAAAATACAAATCCATTATTATTTAGTACAATAACAATCATCTTTGATTGAAGACCATTCCGCTTATATGTTTTTTCAATATACACACCAATCAACATATGCATAAGATCTAAAATTAAAAAAAAGTCTTGACCAAAAAAAAAAAAAAAAAAAAAGTAAACAAACAAATGGTTAATAGTATTACTATTATTAATTATAATAATAAATCAATTTTTCGTCGAAAACAAAAACAAAAAAAAACTTACCCACAAAATAGTTAATGTCGTAATCACTTGCAAATATCTCACTTGGATGAGAAATAACGTAGAGATCCAGATTACCTGCAATAAGCTTAATTTTCTAAAAAATTGAAAGTTCAACTTAAATTCGTGTCAAGTACCACCGACATTGGCAGCAATATCAAATTTGGACAAATCATAGACTTCACCTTCTTTGATCTCATTTTCAAAGTTATAAATTAGGGTACGACAAAGAATGACACAAATATGCATCCTTAAAAAAAATACAAAATACAAAATTAAAATATAATATTAGAAAAACAAAGACGAAATAATTAAATAACTAAATATGATATTATGCTTTTAAGTGTTTAATTCAAGAAATACAACCTACAACTGCAATTCGAAGGACTGTTCCCAAAATCAATTAATTCGATACAGATGGTGAAAACTAAAAAAAAATAAAAATAAAATCAAGTTTCCAAAATATGTATGGAAGTTAAATTTGTTATTAGTTAAACTTTTTTTTTTTCTTTTTACGAATGATTAGCAACATTATTATAATATATATTGATGTACTGTGTGACACTTATAAGCATTGTTTGATTGAACAAATATTTTATAAATTTTCCAACAACAAACAATATAAAAAAAAATTCTAAATATGATTATTATAAATGAAAATAAAAGACATCCTTATAAAAAAAATTACATTGCTATCCATCGTGATCGTTTGTTGTAAGATCTTTGACATACGTTGGAAGAAGTCACTGAAGCAACGTAATCATATACTTGAAAGTCATTACAATTTCTAAATAAGGGTGATGCAAAGAAAAATATTTGTTTGCTTTGAAATTGATGAATAAAACTTTACAAGAGAAAGACTATTTATAGAGGTAAAATTATGAAATAAAATGTAATAATAGAGCATATAAACATAGAATATTCTTTTGTTAATTGCATTTTTTTTCTACTCTTTTTTTTTTGATCAGTTGCTACTCTTTATTTTTATATTTTAAAAGTCAATTTTATATTACCTCTTTTGTTTGTTGATCAAAAAAAAAAATATTACCTCTTTTGTTTGCACCGCCTATTTCATTTTTGGCTACGCAATATTAGAAGATCTGATTGCTATTTATTGAACACGGCATATAAAAAGAATATTCCTTTGTAAAGGAATGTTACATCGCCGATTTTATTACTATCATGGAGTAATTTCATTATTTGGCTATTAAAAAAGAGGTTATAGTTTATTTTATAAACGCTATTTTAATTTTTAAGTAACTTAGGAATTTATAGTTTATAGTTTATGTATTTTCTTCCAATTTTACCCTATTATCTTATTTGAAAAAATTAAATATTAATTAAATCTATATTTTTTATGTTATTTCATACTTATAAGTTAATACAACCGTTTATTTTATCAAATACTATAAATCAATCAACTAACTTATTCGCCGTAAACAAAAAATTTGCTTATAAGTTATCCGTTATAAGTTCATCCATTATAAACCAACATATCAAATATCCGCTATTTTTACCAAAGAAAGCCTTAATAAATCACATTAGTACCCAAGAAGCACTCATGTGAGCTATAGACTATCCACAAATATGTGCAACTTAACTTCTCATTTCAACTCGAGTAGCCTTGAAATCTTCTTGCAAAAACTCCACGCTTCTCATTCATTCCCATTTCCTTGTTTAAATAGTAATAGTACATTAATTATATAAGTAATGTAGTTTAATGGCGGGAAAATGTTACTCCATCCCTCTCAAAATGTAAGTTATTTTGAAAAAAATATTTGTACCAAATTATATGTCACTTTACATTACCAATAAAATACTTAATGTTATTTTTCATATTATACTCTTAATTATTTATTTCTCTTTCTTCTTTAAATTATTCAATTTATCTTTTTCATACCATTAATGAGGAACAATTTTATAAACTAACTCATAATTTCTTTTTTCCATACAACAATTATTACTTTTCCTAATTTGTGTAAAATGGTCAAAGTGACTTATATTTTGGAACTAATAGAGTATTTAGTATGAATTTTTTGATGCAAGAAACAAAAGAATCTTAGGTGGTAAAATTTAATTGGTCAAATTATAATTACTCTTTCTCCCATATATGGTTAGACAATATTTGATTGATCAAATTTCTGAATTTTATGGATTCTTTTTTTTTCTTGTGTAAATATTTCTTATTAAATAGCATTACTCTTAATAGAAATGTATCAATAGTGTAAAATAATTTTATACCATTTATAAAATAAAATTCAATTTGTAATGTTATATAAAAAATGAAATTATATGGCAGAAAATATAATTATTATTAGTTAACGGTGTAAACATATTTTTCTCATAATATATGGGCAAACCACCATTTCGGTTGATTTTTAAAAAGTCATCCAAACCAAACCAAACCAACGCGGTTAAGATCGGTTCAGTGGTTGCGGTTTACACAATAACATTTCAGTACCAATCAAATTTAAACATAAAAAAAAGAACTTGAAGTTCCAACATAATATTACAATATCAATAAAGGTTGTTTATTTATCCAAAATAACATTACAGTACTTTACAATTTTAAATATCCGAAAAAAGAACTTGAAGTTCCAAAATAACATCACAGTATCGATAAAATTGTTGATCTAAAATAATATTACAACAACAAAGTAACGTTACAGTACAAAAAATAAGAACAACTTGAAGTTCCATTAATTTGGTGGACTGACTTAGTAGTTGAACTATATATATCGGAATATAATAGAAACTTAATGCGATTTTAGCGGTTAACCGATGTGTTTGCGGTTCGCAGTTCAATAAAAAAGTCATCCAAATACATCCAAACCAAATCCGGTTTTTGAGGTTTTCGGTTTGCAGTTTTACTTTTGGATTGGTTCAGATACGATCACCCCTAATCAAATGATATATAGGGGACTTATTTGCAATTTCTATACATTCAGAGACTGATATGATAGCGAGTTACACTTTCGGGGACCAAAATTGTGGTTTGCCCTTACTTTATTGCAAAATATTACTCTAAAATAATCGAACTCCAAAGGTTTGGTCCAATGGTAATATCCTAAATTCAAGTCCCGCTAATATCTTTAGAGAAAAATAAATGTAATTTTATCTTTGTAAATGCTGCTTAAACCTTAAAGCTTTTACCTTTCTTACCTTAAACTGGTGCCTCATTTTCTCATCCTAAATTTTTTCACCTAAAAAAATACTCCGTAATAATCATATAATTGTGAATTAACAATTCATACTTAGCTTAGAAAAAGAAAACAAAAAGTCCGTGGAAAGAATAAAAACATAACACAGACAACACAATTTCAGAAAACGAGTAATAGAACCATCGATTCTTCTTCCGCCGTGTTTCTCTCTCTCGTTCGCCGCTTTTCCAATTCCACCCACACAATGGCAACCCCTGCCACAACCACCGACACCACAACCACCAACCCATCCGATGAAAACCCTCTCGAAACCCTATACTCCACTTCACCCAAACCCCTCTCAGATCCAACCCCCACCGACACAGATGCCGACGCCGAAAAATCCAAAGACACTCCCCCTGCTGAACCCGAAACCGACGCTCCACTTTCCGATGTTCAGAAAAAGATGCGTCGTGCCGAACGATTTGGTATCACCGTCCAATTATCAGAGAAAGAGAAACGCAATTCAAGAGCCGAAAGGTATAATCCTTTTCACAATCTTGTTTTTTTTGTTTTTCTAACAAATTTACTGAAATTAGGGTTTGTTTTCATTTCAGGTTTGGCACTGCATCTGTATTACAAGGACCTGAAGGATCAAAAGCAGAAGATCTGAAGAGGAAAGCTAGGGCAGAAAGGTATTCAATTTTCCCCCTTTCTAACTTTAAACCCTAAATCTTGATTTTTTTTTTTTTCATTTGGGATTGGAATTCAAGTTAACACTTAACAATGTAACTGATTCTGCTTCTTTACAGGTTTGGGATTCCTACTCCTACTACAGCTGCTGATGAGGATGCAAAGAAGAAAGCTCGTCTTGCTAGGTTTAAACCCGGCTCCAAGACCGATCCTGCCGAGGAAGATAAAAAGAAAGCAAGAGCACTTAGGTTTGTGTTTCTTGTCATAATTTGTTCTCCCATTTCATATAAGAATTGAATATCATTGGTATCTTATTAGGTTGTTGTGTTCTTTGTTACCAGGTTTTCGAATTCATCGGCAACTACTCTGTCTCAAGTCAATGCTGAGGCCAACATTGAGCCTGTAAGTCCCTCTGGTTATTTAGGAAGTTAAAATATTTTTTGTCATAGAAAAATGGAATAGATTTTGCTTTTGTTTGTTTGAATCTTATGCTTGTTCTGTTTTTCAAACTATAAGGCGGCTATCACGGGCAATGCTGGAGGAGGTACTTGATTTTACAGCTTGGTGCTTTTGTTGTAGGATTTTTTTCCTTGTAAGTCGATGATCTTCTGCTCTTATCTTGTACCCTTTGTTTTCGTAAATTATGTATGCGTTTAATTTTGATCTGATTATGAGTATGATATTTGTTATTTATAAGCCTTTTTTCATGAAATTTTATGCAGTTATAGTTTTTAGCACTTCCATATTCAGTAGAGTGGCTTCCGCACCATATCTACTTTTGAACTGTTAGTCCCCAGCAGCATCTATCTTTCATTGTCTACTTATACCTTCCTCCAAGCCGTGGATAGATTCAAGTGGTCAGAAATGCCCTGCTTTTGTTGTCTCAGTATTGGCTCACTAGGTGACACTTTTGGGTAATTATTGGCCGTTTTCATAGTGTAACATATCTTAAAATCAGCAAGGATTTGAATTTTAGAATCTACAGCCTAAATTTTTTTAGATGAATGAATGAAGTTTTTTTTTTGGGAAAGGAACTTATTTATTTTTAGTTATCTACTGCTACTGCTAGTGAAATGCTCATTATCATTGTGCCAAAAGGTAGTGCCAGATTGCTTTAACTGATCCAACTTCATACTGATCCAACTTATTTTAGTGAAATGTTCATTATCTTAGGTTTTGATTAGTGTGTCCTTGAGGAATGATAAATAACTGAGGAAATTGGTTCTCCATTACAGAATAGCTTGCATATAGGATGAACTTTTTTCTGGTTAATGCATGACTTCTATTTTTGGGAGAGGTGGATAAAATTAGATTACTTCATCTTTTATGAGTAATACTGGTCTGTCAAGTTTTTTCTGAATGGTTCTAGGTCTAATTTCTCACTAACTTAATTTGAAGGGAGAGAGGGAACATGTAACTACTGATAATGGCTGCATTTTTACTTGCATATGAAATTGCTTTCCCGAACCCCTTTGTTGTTCTGAGTTTTTCGTTGATGTGTGTTTATGCTACTATTACGTTCACTTTGAATCTGAATATGTTAGTTGAAAAGGGATTTACTATGTGTTGGTACTTGTAGAAATGCACCATGTTTGGTGTAAAACTATTATTCTGCCTATGTGGATCAGTATGAATGTTGGAGGCTATGTACTGATACTATCTTTTGGCACTAGCTCATGCAGTAAGCTGAATTTTTTAAATGAAAACTTAAAATGTGAGTATGTGACTGAAAGGCTGTTGCGTCTCTATATAGGTTGCTTAAACTAAGTTTTTCATTAAGGCTGTAGCTTCTACTTTTTATCACCTTTGCTGTTATTTTAAGATGAGTGCACACTTTGAAGTTGTTTTTTATTGAAGTATAGAATTGTATATCTGTAGTGTTGGATGTGGAGAAAACTCTGTACTTTTATTACTGAAATAGTACCTTGTAATCTATACCAATGTTTGGAGAATAGAATATACTCTGATTCTGGGGTTAATATTTTTGCTTATTAGTATAATTGAATGGAAGGACCATTATTTCATGCAAATATGTGTTTGGAAAATTACCAGTCATATAATTCAAACATTTCCCCCCTTTTTACAAGTTAAATGCCTTAACTTTTAAGTTTCAGACAACCATATACTCTTCTTGATTTACTCCTTTTTTTGAAATATTCTTGACTTACTCCTAAACATGCAATGATTCTTTAATATTTAAATTTAATGATGATAATATGTTATAAGCTACCTTCAACATTAAAATTGAATTGGCATCACAGCATTTAAATTTCAATCAAAGAGTTTTGAAAAAAGAGAATTAAAGATTTGCAAATTTCAGTTTTAAAAGACGATTAGTGAATCGACAAATATATTTGCAAAAAAGAGCCGAGGCTGGAGTCCTTCTTAGGAAGAGGAGGGGATGACATTGGTTGTTAAATTATGCTTTAATTGTATATTTGGTCTTTTATTTTTATTTTATATTTTAAGTTGGTCCTGTATGTTTTAAAAATTTCAAGTTAATTCTTTATGTTTTAAACCATTTAAGTTGGTCGCTCAACTTTTAAAAATTTGAATTAGTTAGTTCATATTTAATTATTTTTTATAGAACTAATTAATTCAAATTTTAAACTTGAAGGCACCCTTATATTTTTTAATCGATTTTAGTAATTTATCTGAAATTTGTATTATTATTTTGTACTGTTTCATAATTTATGACAATATTAAACATTATAGTTAATGATTTGAGCAAAAAATAATAATTAAAATATATGCATTAGAAGATTGATTATATTAAAATGAAGTTTTATTAAATGAAAAAAATGTATATTTTAATATAAAGGGGAGGGAAATAAAATTCAAGCTTCTTTCGAGGAAGGGGAGTGTGATTATAATTTGTAAAAGGGGAGGAGAGTGTATATTTTAACATAAGAGGGGAGAATAGTGTAATTTAAGCATCTCTCAAGGGAGAAGAATGAAATTTACTCTATTTTATTTTGTTCCTACTTTTATGCATTTAGTAAAATTACAATGAAGGATATAAAATTTGGAATATTATTAAACGAGCTTGGGTTCCCTCCATTTATTATCCATTTGGAGAGAGATAGACACATTAAAAATTAGTAGGACCCATTAAAAGTGGGTCCCACTAATTTGTGGACCCCACTAATTTTTTCTTGTGTCTATCTCTCTCCAAATGGAGAATAAATGGATAGATAATAAATGGAGGGAACCTGAACTCTTATTAAACTTGGTAGTAATCAATTTTTTTTATTATTATTACAATTAGAATAGAAATAGATATTTAAAAATTTGTTATAAAACATTGTTAAAAGATAAATAAATTATTGTGCTCTTTCTTGTAAAGTTTATTAAATTAATAAAAAATATCATTAAAGTTATTGTTTCGTGTATGAATTTTTTTAATAAATTATAATTATTAATAAGAATAATTATTCAATTTCTATTATGTATGAATGATAAATATTTTATCGTACGTTTTATAGATTTATTATCGATAAAAAATTATTTTTTTGTTGTTTTTTTTCTTTTAAAAAAGCTATTTGTAGTAGTTCATGTACATTGATTTGTTCTTGATATTTAAGATTGATATTATACTAAAGTAGAACATTTATTTACAGTAAAGTATTTAGAAATATGTTATAAAATATTTTTAAAATATAAATTGTCCAGTTTAATTTTATCTAAAATATATTAAATAAATTTGTTTTATTAAAGTTTGATGCATATATGTTTTAATAATAAAGGACAAAATTTAGGTGCATTTCTTTAGATGCTTTTTGTATGGTTTTTAACATAAAAACTATGATTTCCTCACATTCATGATTTTCTCATTGTTATATCCACAAAATGTAAATTATATGTTTTATTTATTTTTAAGCAATGTGAATTTTATGTTAAGAACCATACGAAAAGTATTTATAGAAATGCACCTAGGTTTTGTCCGTTTAAATAAGGATTTATTTTTCTTGTTTAGTGGGAAAAAAAGAAGTAAACCTATGTTTAGGTGAGTTGTTTTGAGAAAATTGTGTCATTTTTTGCTTATGCGTCAACGGTTTATTAAATTAAATTTATAATTTATATTTTATTTATATATATTTGATAATTCACGTTTTTATATAAATAATATTTTTCTTTTTGTTATTAAGCACATTATATTAATTTCAAGGGTTAAATATTTTTTTTATCCTTATAGACATCTTAAATTTTATTTTTAGTTCCTATAATTTTTTTTAGCAATTTTTGGTCCCTCAAAAGTCCCTGCTAGCTAGTCAACTTTTTGTACTTTCAAAATTTTTGATGGTTTTTTAGTATTCTGTTTGTAATACTATAAGAATATATCCCATAAAAATTTAGAATTTTTTAACATAAGTTAAATTAGTTATAATTTTTTTAGGGCAAAACACTTAGAAATTCATATTTAATTCATTCTTTATTAAAAAAAATTAGACTTTTGCAAGAGAGATTACAATAATGTACCAAACATTACTGCAAAAAAAGATTCAAAATTTTGAATGATATACATGAGTTGACTTAAAAGCAAGGACTAAAAGTTGCTAAAAAAATTTCATATGGACTAAAAATGAAATTTGAAATTTTTATAATAAACTTAACTTATTGATTATTGATAAATATATTCCCAGTGTATATTTTTATAGGGTTTAAAAGACATGCACCGTCAGTGTAAATTAATTTTACACTTACAACCAATAAAAATGGTTCAATGTGGTATGTCATATATCAAGAAAGTGGTGCTAAGTGGAATGACGTGGCAAAAAATATTTTTGTGATTGGTTGACAGTGTAAAATTATTTTATATTGTCAGTGCATATTCCTTTTTCTCATTTTTATAATACGTTGGCCTAATATTTTTTTTATGCGACATAATATTCTTTTTTTTATATAAGTTAGTCTAATTTTTTTTTCTTCCATGTATCTTCTCTTATTAGGTTCTTCTTTTTTCTTTTAAAGTTGTTATAACTTTTTTATATATAAGTTTTTATTTGCTAGATTGAGTAACTATTTTTTATCGTGATTTTTGTTCGTATTTTTACATGTTGATTTTTTTTTTTGGTAAGGTTTTATATGTTGATTTCGTTTAAGTAAAAAATTATATATATATATATATATATTCTTCCTATTTTTATGTTTTGTATTTTTTTTAATCTTTAAGGTAAAATTGAATTTAAAATAGAATATTTGCAATATTATTATAATTGATGAAGATAAATTATATTTTTTACAGTAGTTTCTTTTAATATATTGTTATAGTTTAATACAAAAATTAAAATCACATGCGTTACTCTATCAAACGGAATAACGGTATTGGTTACTTTGTTTTGTAAAACATAAAAATAAAAACTCACCAAAGAGGAAATTCTTGACCAGCATACTAGACTATATACGATTTGAAGAATGAGTCAGATGAACTCAAACAAATGTCGAGGCAGCAAATAAAAAATATTTTTATGTGTAGATTTCATTTAATCCCTTGAAGAGAAGACATTAGGAATTTTCTTAGCCTTAAGCAAAGTTCGAAGCCAAATGTAACATTTGTACATAAACACCGTCAATTTGTACACCAAAGTAAAAGTGCGAACAAAAAACCATTAAGAACTTTGATGGCCTGATAGTTTTTCAAACAATTTGCCAAATGCTCCATCTTCTTTGCCATGACCCAATGGAGTTGTCCATAGCTTAGTAAAGAAGACTCTTTTATGTCTAACCTTGAGTCCTTTAATAAAATTTTATAATGTGTTGCGTATTATTTCTAATGAAATTATACAAACTAGTACGTTAGCGCGTGTCATATACGAGAGTATTTTCTTTTGATATTATTTATGTGTTTATTTTTAAATATTATTTGAATAATTTGATTTAAAATTGTATGATGAAATTGAGATGATTTTTGCATAATATGAGTTTAAAGATGTTTCTGGGTAGAGCGAGAATAAGAATATTCATTCGCTTCCCGTTCTACACTATTAGCCATTAGGAGATTATTTCTGACGCCTTCATCCCCGGACTATATCAAGACCATATAAATATAAAATAATTATAAACTTTATAAAATTTTCGAATATATATTCACGGCCTCAAGTGTTATGGCAGTGTGGTTTCACATAAAATTAAAACATACCATGATTATTTCATTGCAATAAATCTCCTCAAAGATGGCGGTTCGCTATCTCGTCCCTAACCAACTTTTCATAAAAAATATACATTAGGTTTATCGTCTAGATTATAAATAAATAAAAAATTCATAGATTATAAAAAATTAAAGTTATGTTCGCTTGTTTTAGGTTTCCCAAATTTTGACCGTTAGAGGTAATTCTAATCAATTGTTTATGAGTTCCCACTTTCCCGTCCACAACACGTACCAAAAGATTCTCTCTCTTTTTTCTCTCTTTCTCTCTCTCTCTCTCTCTCTCTCTCTCTCTCTCTCTCTCAGATTATAAAAAATTAATGTTACATTCATTTGTTTTAGGTTTTCCAAATTTTGACCATTAAAGGTAATTTTAATAAACTGTTTATGAGTTCCCCCTTCCCCGTCGAACAACACGTACTGAAAGATTCTCTCTCTCCATCTGCCAGTACTCTATAGGAACTTAATCAACAAAAAATAATTGTATATTCTATACTATATTTTTAATAAATATTAAAACCTCGTTCCTATTCTCAAACGTTTTTTCTCATTATACCACAAATAATTAATTTTCACGCGTGAGCGTCAAATAGAAAAATCTATATGCGGATCTCTACTAACGATGACAAATTAAAATCACTAAAAAGGTTTGAAATTGTTTTTGGAAAGTTTTAAAATTAGAATTATAAACAAATTCCATAGATTATAAAAAATTTAAATTATACTATTAATATATTTTAGGCTACCCATAAATTAATTAATCACTTGAAGGTAACTCTAATGAAAGTGTGGTGGACACAAAATATGGATAACTTCCGCAGACGAAATTCAAATTTTAATTGGTTAATGCATATTTTTAATAGTGAGGTGGGAAAATTTCTATGTTTCTCATTTTACACCACATATAGATTCTCTCTCTCTCTCTCTCTCATATTGTTAATTTTATATATTTTTTTAATGAATATCAACCTAATTTGATCCCGTTCTTACTCTTAAACTTTTTTTATCGCCGTACCACAAAAAACAATCTCCACAAATAAGCATCAAATGAGAAAATGTGGGAATTTTCACTCACATGAATAAATTAACATATCTCTATAAAGGTTTGAATGAATGTTTATGAAAATTTTAATATTGGAATTGTTAGAAAATTTAAAATTCTAATAGATTATAAAAAATGAAGTTATATTAATTTGTTTTATGTTTCCTAAATTTTTATCTCTGTCTCTCCCGTCTCCATCTCTTAGTACTCTTTAGGGACTTTATCAACAAAAAGTTAAAGTTTCTATAAAGAAAAAAATTAGAATTTTTACAAAAATAAATAAATAAATAAATAATATTAAACTTTCTACAAAAATAAATAAATAATATTAGAGTTTCTAAAAAAATATAATATTAGAATTTCTACTAAAAAAATATATTAGAGTTCTAAAAACAATATATTATTATTTTAGTTTCTAATAGAAAATAATATTAGATTTTCTAAAAATAATAATATTAGAGTGTCTACAAACAAAAAAAATTAGAGTTTCTACAAAAAAAATAATTTTTTTATACAAAAAAAGATACAAAAAAAAATCTGATAAACTCAAATTGAATGACACATAAGCAATTTATATTAAGAAGAAAAAGTAGTTTTTTATAAAATATTATAAAAATTCAATTATTGTCGCTAGTGGGATTCGAACAGCAGACCTTAAGTTAAAAACTCCGCATAAGTATAATATTATAGAAGTTCTGATTGAATGACACCTAAGCAATTTCTATTAAAAATGCGTGCTTTGTGGGAATATCGTAATATATAATAGAGATTTATAGTCTTTATGTACCAAAGTTATACTGGGATTCAATTCTTGGGGCCAAGAAAGTTCCAAAGGCTATAAACGAAGCAAGTGAAAGAAAGCATGAAGAGGAAAATGAGAAAGAAGAGAAAGAAAGGAAAATGAGAAATAAGAGAAAGAAGAGGAAGAGGAAGAGGAGAAGGATGAAGATAAAGCCAACATTAAGGTGTTAGAAATTAATCTCAAGATGATTGTTTGGAGAATGTAATGTCAAGTTATCTACATATTTTTCTTTGGAAAATGCTATTTAGCAAGAATTTTTTGATGCAAGAAAGAGAAGAATAAATCCTCACCCTTAATTACATCCATAACTACCCATGTTTTCCACTAAAAAAGAAGATTAAATGACATCATCCTTTAAGATTTTGCCATGTGTTAATTCTTGCATTTCTTGTGTAAAAATTTCATGCTAAATAGCAATGCTCTTTTTCTTTATAAACAATTCTAAAAACAAGTGCTGAATAAAAATGCTTAGAGTTCTTTCATTCTTTGCTCTAAGAATTGACATGCCTACGGTCTTTGATCGAAAGTGGTGAAATACATTGAGCGCTATTATCAATCAGTTTAGGATTTAGATATACAACAATTACTGTAATATCATCGTGAAAGTGTCTCCTCACTCCTTGTTCAATCTTTTGAAGGTCTGAGAATCTTATTTCTCTTTTCTTAGCCGCTTCTTTGAGTGCTGCTTTCACAAGTCGTCTAGCTATTCCCTGTTACATGAATCGACAGGTGTCATAAAAGTATTCTGGAATAAGAAAATATCGTTGTGAATTGACAGAATGTAAACTTACATTGCGCGGACTATTGCTAACGATATTGACAGCTGTTTGGCTGCTAAGATGCTCCCATAAACCATCAGAAGCAAAGATGAGAAATTGATCTTCAGGTTGGATTTTATGAACTGATATCGATGGCTCACTACTAAGAATTGGCTTGAAAAAGGTTTCAGGTAATCGGAACTTAAGTGGCAAAGGCTCCCTGTTAAATTCTGCTTTCTTTAAATATGCATCACCTATGGATCTTGAAACCTGCAAACACAAGTTCTGTTAACATGGAAATTCGAGTAATAATTGGTTCTAAGTTTTCTACAAAAGAGTTCAAACATATAATTTCTTGGTAATATCACCAGCAAGGTTTTGAAAAGGTCGAAGACAGCAAATCCGAACTGCGACATCAATAGTTATAAGGCTACACTAACTGCATTTTACTGTGATTCTCTACGGTATTAACTATCGTAATTGCAGCTCCAATACAAAACCTTGGTGAGCAATTCAATATGTACTAAACTGCATCCCTTAATCATTTGATCCAAGATTCGAAATGGATGTTAGTTACTTCGAGGATTAGTCTCCGTGCACGCAAAGATACCTTGGTTTTCTAAGTATGTTGTTGCTAATGGCCTACTCTATAATTTCAAGCATAACAAATCATATTGTGGCAAGCATAATTCTATCTGTCATACAAGTAAATTGGTTTTCTTCGAGATTTGAGTCTTTTCCTTCGTTTAATTAAAAGGGTTTGGCTGTATAGTTAAAAATCTTGCTTATTGATAAAAAAGCAATATGAATCTCTCGAGTTTGTACCTGTATGATGCCTTTCACACGCCAAACTGAATGTTTCATAACCACAATTTGTGGATCATAGGGGTGCTTCGAACGAACATCGTCTCTCTCGGTATCTATGTTAACATTGTGTTCTACTGATAACTGAACAGCTAATGTTTCTTTTGTTCCCCTCCTCACTCTTCCTAACACCGCTCTTGAATCTCCAGCATTTGCAATATACAAATTACCGTTGCAAATTATCCCCGCCAAACAACATGTACCAGCGGATGCTATCTGTGACTTGGTTAGCCACTGCTTCTTTACAAGAGACAGAAAACCATCATCTGTTGCAGAAAATGCCCTTCTTATAACCTTTTCCGAAACACCTTGATCTTCAGCTGCAAAATCTGATTAACACAGAAAAAACATTCAGTATTCAAGAATACCAATGTTTAAATAGTTCAATGTGAAGCCTATTCGGACCGGCTTATCAGAGTTTATCTACTGACATAAACATCTGTGAGACTTCGAGAGTTTAGAGAAACAATTGATTACATGTCAATAAACTATTTTAAGTTTATTTCTATAAACTTTCTAGATAGCTTATGAAAACAACTTATAACTTATATGAAAACAATTCGACTTTATTTTATCTTTTGCTATAGAAATAGCTTATATGTAAGTACTTATAACAAACATTCATGCTATAAGTGCTTAATTAAACTGTTTATCCAAACAATTTTTCTAAAACTCAATTCATCTGAAAAACACCATATGGCAAAACTATATAATTCAAAGATATCATATCATATACTTCTCTGGTCTCATATATAAACAACTTTTCACTTTTTAGATTCATTCGGTAACAGACGTATCTAGTCTATAATACTGGCTAGATTCATCGATTATTAAATAAACCTAAAAAGTGAAAAATTGCTTATATATAAGACTGGTGGAAGTATATGATTATAATAAAGTTGAGAGACCATACTCTTGAAATTGGAGAATAGATTATCATTAACAAACTGAGCAGCTGCAGCTCCACCATGACCATCATAAACACCTATAAAGGTTCCATGAGGACCTAAATAATCAGAACTTAAGGGTCCAGATTCAAATTGACTACGATCCTCCAATGAACTATTAGCTTGAATTACAGCCATTGAAAATTCACCATAAAGATGGTTCCCCAAATCCTTATACCATAACAATCCATCAATTTTCCCTTTCACATCACCATCATCACCTTCCACAGTTGGTTTCCAGCAAGATATAGTCATAGATATTTCTTTGGCTAATGAAAATATTCTGAATAAGTTGTTATTCTTGTTCTTGATTATGCTATGTTACACATGATATCATATACTAAATGTATATATACCTATAAGATATAGATATATGATTAGATATGAACAAATTTTAGCTAAAAAACAAGTTGGTATGGGGTGGAGTAAGAGAGAAAGTTACCTTGGGATGAGAAACTAGTAGCTTTCATGCAATTGTTCACAGAATATGGAAGCGTGTTGGTTCTTTGTACCTTGAACATTAGTTTGAAACATGCATGTGGATTTGAAACTCAGAGATGTGTCATATTAAAGGAACAAACTTAGCTGTAAAAGCACTTATGGACTCAATATGGCAGAATTGGTCTAAAGTTTTAGTGTTGTAAAAGAAACAATAGATAAGAGAAGGATTTTGGATCTTTTTGACAGAGGATCTTTAGAGTAGTGTCAGACTAGATCTAAGATCAAGGATATGAATATGAGACTTAAAACTACAAAGTCTGACATTGTAACTCTTGTCCTTTTATTTGTCCTCTAAATTATATCCGAAGGCGTGTTCGGTGTCTGACACATCACATTCTGTTGCGTTCAAATATCACTGGTTAGACTCATCATATACCTAATGTTTTAAGATTTTTAGTGGAGATGCGTTATTTTACTCTCTTGTGATCCTGAAATTTTGACTCGTTGATGCTTCTAATGCTCTCTCAGACTCCAACACATTAAAGGCATATTCGGTATCTGACATCGACAATACCGACACATGTGATTATATTCAATTATTCTATTATTTTAAATTATTAGCGTTGATATGTCAGCGTCGTGTTTGATTCTGTGCGAGTAATTGATTTGGTATTGTGATTTTGATTATTTATTGGCCGTGTGAATTTAAAAAGTTTTTTATGGATGAGATTTGGGTTCAATTTTCTTTAAAAGAAATATTCTTGAAACTATTAGGTAACTTGGCTTGTCTACAACTTCCACCTTCCATCTTTTCCTTGGTTTAATTTTCGTGATAATTCCAAACTTTACTGGATCTAGAGTTAATGACTCACATGTTTCATTACCCTCTTACCATAATGGGTTTAATGCATGCACTTGATTTAATCATCCAAATTAATGTAATAATCATATGTTCAAAACATTTCTGTTAAATATCACTTTTGCTTCCACTTGATTAGAAAAGATTAATATAGATTGAGTGTAAATATCTGCTAAGAAAATGACAAAGTATTTTATCAAAAAAAGAAAATTACTAAGTAAACTATAAAATCTTAAAAGGTAAATCATGTTTGACACTATTTGAGTCAAAAAGGGCATAATTAGTTTTACTATATTCAACTATACACAAATTTACCGTCGGATTAATATTAGACAGTCTAAATTTTAAGTTTAGTATTTAAGAAAAAATTAAAATATATATCAAAATTAGAATAATTGAATCTTAATATAATAGCACCGACGTACTAACTGCATGAATGCGTGAAATTGCTCATAATAGAAATCACCAAATCCAAATTCCAAATTTATCCAGAAAAGAAAATAAGGATATCTGGCACCATAATACCAAATTTATTTAATGAATTTATCTTATATATATCTGGCTGGCAATTGTCCACTAGTTCATTGCATCTTGAATCTAAAATGTTTAAAAAATAATTATTGTTAAAATTTAGATTGTATTTCATTAAGAGTGAGCCCACTTTGATTTGATGAAGTTCACCTACCTGTATGTTTTTGGTCCAATAATAAGCTATGAAAGTTGTGATAGTGAACAATCAAAAGCAGATTATGCAGACTTTGATCGTTGCCATATACTAAAAAACATATGGTACGCAGATGAAGACACCTTGGAATTTGAAATCATGCAAGCATTATTAATTATTTGGATTCATATCATCATATTAATAACAACATACTACCAACTTGGTTTAATTCTAATTCATTTGAGATAAACTTGTGGTCTATGATTATTTATTTGGGGATATGTAGTGATAAAAAATTGATATCATTTTAATTTGATAATTTTATAATAAGTTTAAGTTGAAAATTAATAGTAGAAGTAAAAAATTTAAGAGTGTGTTTGAATGAAGTATTTAAATTAAAAAAATTATAATTTTATCAATTGTGTTCCCCTCATTTTTACATTTTTATGTTTGGAACTTTGGATTGAGTAACTAATGATTTATTATTAAAAAATTTACAAAATCAGAGATAATTATGAAAATTTGTAGGACCAATTTGCAACTTTTTGAAAATTTGTGGGGACAAATGAGAAATTCAGAAGGAAAAACAAAGAAGGACATGTTTAATTTTTTTGAAAGATATAAAGACCAATTTAATATATGTCAAAAAAAAAATTTATGTTAACTCTTTGGTTTTCAAAAAAGAGGAGACCTGATAATCTAGAGTTCGGCTGTAAGATATGTAAAATTTGCTCAAGAATTGCTCCTATATAGAATCGACCTTGGATTCTCTAAATGATTTGTCTTACGAGGAGTTTATTAATCACTTGAATCGATTACTTGGTTAAATTCTTCAAATTTAACTCTAAAAATATATTTTAAACTCTCTACTTTGAAAAAATTTCAAAAATTTATCATCAAAAAATGAAATTTACATTGAGAATTTGAATTACCTTCTAAAATTATATTATTTCAAAATAAGATATCATCTAAATACACTCTAAACTAATTCCAACTTAAAAATAATTCTAAAAACAAAATCAAATCTACTATTTTTGACTAAAAAAATCAAATCTACTTGATAACATCTAAACATATACTAGAAAATTATCAATTCAATTATACACCTAAAAATCAATTTAGTATCATCCAAAGTGGAACAAAATATAGAATTATTCTACTTGCAATAGTTTATGAAAATAAATAATAGAGGTTTTTAAGTCGACATTTCACTTGTCAAAAATATTATTGTGGTTATAAGTATATAGACTAATAGATGGTGTTATTATTTATTTATAATTGGGTTCCACCATAATAAATTTTTGATGTGATCTATTTTATGGATAGTTAGAATTAAACCATGACCATATATGATAGATCATTTTCAGGTCTAGAACATTTTCAATAAATAGTAAGGCTAGCTGGTGGACCTATATGCGACTCTACCTCTCACTAAATATAGGAAAATAGTAAACGGTATGTCTAAAACAATTAATAATATGATAGTTACATGTACTTACCTTCATTTCAACCAAAAACAAAAATGTCATGAACTTCCAACATACTATCGTGCAATTATTATATCAATTAAATGATTCAGATGAGTTACTTTAATCTCAAGATGATTGTTTGAAATTTGGATCAATGAAGTGAACCTATATATTTCCTATCAAGAAAGAAAATTAACCTATTTTAGAATTCAAAAATAATTCGGTGCAAGTTTTTTTTTTCTATGAATAATCTTAATACAATATTAAAAAATATATGTTCACTAAGTTCTTTTTTCCTTGAATAATCTAAAAACAAAAGGTCGATCTCTCAAAAGATAATTTTTCATTTTTGTAAAAAAAAAAAAACAAGAATATAATTTTTCATGTGCACTAGCTAGCTAGATATCAATAATCTTAATACATACTTAAAAAGTATCTATGAATTGTGTCCTATGATGTTATACTTTATGTTAGTGTATTATCATATATCCAATATACTTGACAATTTATAGTATATAATTACCATGTTATTTACTAATACTTTGTTATTTGGACAACTTAATTAGTTGGACAATTTTTTATTCCTTTTTAATTTAGCACAAAATACAATAAAGTAAAAGAGAAAATAAAAGGCATAAAAATATAAATTGATTGTATAGAAATAACATTTCTCATTTCATATTGCTTTCTCTATTCATAATCACCTCTCATATATCATGCCACATATCTGGAAAAGAGTTCATATGACACTTTTTGACTTTGTAAACTCTATAATAATATAGTCAATTTTGCATTAGCCCATTTTATATAACTAATTGACAAATACTTTCACTTCAACTATTACCTTATCCAAAACATTTATTTCGGAATTGGCCAAGAAAAAGATATTGAATAATATTTATTTCGGAATTACTAGTAAGCATTTTTCCATTGATCTGAACTCTGAACTAAGCCTTAATTTGTCTAAAGTTTATAAACCAACAAGTCCAATGAAAGTGACTACTTCTCACAGGAATCAAGTGGTGACCGCATTCAGTGTAATTCATCAAAAGAAAAACTATTCATTCAAAGTTATATTGTACGAATTAGAAAAGACATGAAATGAAAGCGGTACGGTCAAAATAATTTATATTGTAGCCAAAAAGTTGAAAGCTAAAGCCTAAAATCCATCCCCACATCACATGCTCTTTTTATGTGATAAATAAATCATCGGTAAATTAAATTCAGAAAAACTTTACCCCTACTAGTGGACCACACTGTCTATATATAGGAGGAGCAACACTTACCTAGGCACAAAGATTTGGGCACAAGATTTGAGCACACACACACAAATCAAAATTATTAAAACAAAAATAAAATTGTCACATCAATCTATATCACTTTAATTATTATTTCTTTATTTTTATTTCCTTCTTGTGAGTGTGCCTAACAACTCATATTTGAGTTTGTACCTATATAAGTATTTCTCATATAGGAGTATATTGTTCCCGCCTTATTTGTATTTTTTTTTTTTAAGTAGTCTAGGGGTGTAAATGGTTTTGAGTGAATCTAATGTCTGAGCGAATGAATCATCTATTGGTTTAGTTTGGTTTTTAGTATTTTAAAAATAAATCCGAATCAAATTCATCGGTTTGATTCAGATACTTTAATCGGTTTTTCTGATGTATTCTATGCTAATATTATTTTTCTATAAGCTAATCAAATAGAAAATACAATTTTTTTCTCATAAGTTAATCAAATACATAATACAACCATATTGAAATTAAGTTCATAAATTCATCAAATACAAAATACTACCATATTAAAATTAAGTTCATAAATTCTTCAAATAACAAAGTGCAATAAAAATAAAACTTCGAGTCTATTCCAACTTAAATTGTAAAAAAATAATTAAAACAAACTTAAGAAGTTACTGTCCTGAGTGTGAGTGAGATGACTTATGTCCGAACTCTAATTCCATACATATATAATACAATGTTCTATCAACTAAGTTAAACTCACATAACTCCCGTTCTATTTGTATTGTAAATGAAATAATTCGATGATGAATTAAGAAGTATGATAGTGAAGTTATTAGGGGTGCTCAAGGTTGAGGATGATAGATCCGATAATTTATTAAACGTCCCAAATTAAGGGTGCTCATGGTGAAGTTTGAGTTGATTTGGAGGAAGAAAAAAAATCTAAATAGTAAAATCACACACGATTCGGTTTGGTACATATATGACTCTTTTAAAAATATCTTTTACAATTTAATCTATTTAAATGGAGTTTAGATTAGTTTGGAATGAACACTCCCATCACCAATTAAGATGTAATGTTAAACTTTGAGCTTATCCATTAAGAATTCTTTTAGAGGTGGTGTCTATGGTGCAAAGGCACCATATTGCACCACACACAACCACAATTGACCAATTATAAAAGATTCTTTTGGTTTATTAAAGTTATTAAATTTCTATGGTAATGATTAAGGTCACTTATACATGATACAAGACATGTTCAACTTGTTCATATTAGATAAAATCCATATTAGAACAGATTATGAATTTCTCTATTAGACACTTGATTTTATTAAAGATGATGAGAAATAGAATGCATGTGAACTCTCAATTATTTATACATTTGATAGATTGTTTCTCAAATATTTTGCAAAAAAATATGTTGACGAAGTCTATGGTGCATAAATGTTTCACATTTGATAGATTGTTTCACATTTTTTGAAAAAGTATTTTTATAGAGATGATACATAAATGTTTGTCATTAATATATAGTACTATATTTTTAATTTTAAGAATATTATAACATCATAAATTAAATTTGAAGAATTCAAGTAAACTCCTCCATACAATTTTTGTGTTATGAGAAAATGAACCCTTCAAACTTCTCCCCTTTCAAACTCCTCTATTTCTTCCACTTATTTTTTTTTTTGGTCAAGTCTTCCACTTTTTTTTCTTCATAATTAACATTAGTTATCTAATAATAAAAATAAGCGTGTACATAATAAAAGACTTATATCACGCAAAATAATTTTTTGTAAAGCATAGATTGAATCAAATAAAATCAAAAGACATTATTTGAATGTTTTTGCGGCACATGTAAAGAAAATATGTATTTGGCAAAGAATTGGGATTTTATATCATAATGCATTCACTAGCTAGCTTGACAATATTGTAAAAAAAAAAGTTGTATACACCTTCATATCCATCGTGCAGTGCACGTAGTTATGAATACTATAGACAAAAAAAAATTATGGTATACACTTTCATGTGTGCTAATAAAGTGTATGATGGGTTGTTGTAACAGAAAAGTGTACCATTGTCCGGTAGATATTTTATAATATTTACTGTATATACTTATTAGTCTTTGAGTAACAATTAAATCATATAATACATCCATAAAAAAAAATTAAATCATATTATACAATCATCCAGAATTAATTTTTAGTGTTTATATAAGAAATTTATCTTAAAAACGGTAGTAATTAGTTTTGGATGATCGTTAGGGACGGCTACTAACCATATGCCACATGAGTTAGGCCTCTTAAAAATGGGATCTTAAATTAAAAAAATTACAAAATAGTAGTATTAGTAAATGAAGAGCCTTAAAATGAAGGACTGCGGATCCAAGCATTTGAAATTTTTTCAATTCTAAAATGCGAGATTTATTAGTTAGAAAATATCATAAAAGAGTTTGTTGAAAAAACAAATCATAAAAGAGATTAATCTATTGTGAAAGATCGTAAATATAAATTTTATAGCCGTTTTATAGTTAATTGGTACACTATAATTAACTGACGCACATTGTTCAATACTAGTACTCCTCACACTTTTGCATTTATATTTCCAAACTTATGTAGTAATGGAGAAGATGGAATAAATACAAAATAGAGAGGATCCCTACTCCATTTTACCATCCATAGAAATCACAATTTGTCCAAATTATATTTCATACGTGTGAGACATAATACGAAAATGTATGCATTGGAAAAATAATTTCCAAAGCAAACACTTTGCTCATACCGGGTCTCACACGCTTGTAACACAATTTGGACGGAATTAGTAGGATTTCTATCTTATCCAACTATTGGATATAAGGGATTTGCACAATAAGAGGCTAGTGTATTGAAAAAACAAAGACACAATAAAAGAACATTTTTGAACAATGAGCACCAATTAATTGGTATCCAACAAACACTACAAGAATTCTCGTTGTTTCCTACAAAAGTCTCTGATGAAATTTGGTTCCTCGCAAAACGCAAGCGTTTTTTAGGAAGATTCCTAGGAAATTCCTCAAAAATAAGAATTTCCTAGTAGTTTGGTCTAGTTACCTAGGAATATTTTCCTTGGTAATTCCATGAATTCTTATAGTGAAAGGGACTTGCATATGGAATATATGGAAGTGTACATATGCATTTAAAACATAATTTGTAAAGCTAACAATGAATGATGGCTTCAACTAGATCTCACACGCTTGTAACACAATTTGGTCACTCTTTCTACTACCTTATTGTTTTTCCTTCCATCCTTCTGTCTTTCAAAATTAGTGGGGTTCCTATCCTATTCAACCATTGGAAATAAGGAATTGGCATTAGTAATAGGCTTATGCATTGGAAAAGCAAAGACACAATAAATGAGGAGTATTGAACAATATGCATCATTAATTGATGTTCAACAAAGAAACTTGCGTAGAGATATTATTGAAGTGTTTACATTGAACATGTAACTTCCAAAACATGTAATTAATGATGATTTAAATTAGGTCTCACACGCATGTAATACAACTTGGACAAATTATGATTTCTATGGATGGTAAAATGGAGTTGGGATCCTCTCAATTCTGTATTTATTTCATTTTCTCCATTACTATATAATTTTGGAAATATAAATGCAAAAATCTGACAATAAATGAGTCAAAATGTCCTTTAGACACCTCAAAATAATAAAAAAGTTTGGTCATGAAAGAAATAGAAATCATAGAAAATAGAGGATTCATACTCAGTAAAATGTTAAATTTTTTGAATGTGTGCATTTAAAATGATATTGGGGTGTGTAGAAAATTATTCCATAATACAACTCACCAAACTGTCCAATAGGCCAAGTCTTAATTATCAATAATATGTATTCAATCCGGAAAGAAATAGGGGAACAGTTCAGATTCATATATTTCCATTAAAAGTAACTTTGAACTATAAATATCATTATTAAGTTTTTTTGTGAGGCTTGCATTGTACTCAATGAGTCAATGAAATGTGTTACCTATGACAGCTTTACTAGATTTTACGCTACAGATTAATCAACAAAAAGATCCACCTAACTACACATGTCTTTGTTGTAGATGAAATCTAACTACACATTTTTGTTAACAAATCATATCTATAAACAAATTAATGCAAGAAATAATTTTAGACCTCTATCTTTGGCATTTGACGTTTTAGTTGGATCAATTCATTTTAATATAAGGGGTATAATCCTTTTGAACAAGTTCAGATAACCCATTAAAGTTAAATAGAACTGAATACAGCTCTATATGCAAATAAAAAATTTATGTTTTCAAAAGTCGGGTTCAAGTGGTTAATGAATTTCACCAAATGACGGATTTCGATTCGATTCCTAGGTGGAACAATGTTTTGGTCAGACTTTACTTACTCACTGTCTAACTCTGGATTACTAGGGCCTCCTTCCCCTAAAAACTAGAAGGTTAAAAACCGAAAAAATAAAAAATATGTTTTTTAGAAATTGGGATGGATTCTATACTCTACAAGACATGGGCGGATGGTGTGGCTATAGCCACACCAGCCTAGCCCAATTTTTTTTCAAAAACAAAAATAAATATATTTTATAAATACTTTTAAATAATTTTATATACATATTTGTATAAATATTAATGTAAATATTAGTTTTGAGTTTATTATTAATGTCTATAAGTCTTTCGTACACATATTAGTTTAAGTATGAGTCTAAATATTAGTTCTTAGTCTATTATTGATAATTTAAAGTCCTTCATTATACTTAAAATATTATTTTAAGTTATATAGTTAAATTTTATAATAATCAACTTTTAGGTGGGGTCTGTTTTGGCTTTTCATTGGTGTTCCGCTTATATACGGCACCTCTGTTTTGTAGTTCCACTTTTTCCGACTTCTGCTCGTCTTGTGCAGGGATCGGTTATTAATTATAATAATATATTTGCTGTTAAAAAAAAAAACTTTGACTTTGTTTGGTAAAAAAAATGGATAACTAATTGAGTTGGTAGTATTGAGTAAAATTACTAATTGAAATAACATATAGATATGAAATGATATAAAATTTATGTTTAATTAATATTTAATTTCTTGAAGTAAGATAATATGTGTACAATTAGAATAAAAATTAATAAGTTATAAGCTAGTATAACTTTGGGTTCTATATATTTTGGTTTAAAGTAGAATATTGTGAAACATCAAACAATATTGATATGCATAATTTAATAGTTATAGTCTTTTTTTTTTTTCGAATAGAAATTTGTGGTTTCTTGAATATAGTTTGTTGGTTTCTTTATTTTTTTGATAGAAATTTTCTGGTTTGTTGTTCTTTTTTTGAATATACATGTTGTATTATTGGCAATCTCATATTTTTGTTGTCTAACTAAATTAGCATGATTAATTATTTTTTTCTCAATAATATCTGAATTTTTTAGCCCCACCAATTATTCATGTCCAGGTCCGCCCCTGCTACAAGATGTGGACTAAGTGCTATGGATGCAATTGAAGAGTTTATGCAAATTTTTGTTGACCAGTGTGCTTTCATTGACTACTTCAAGAGTCATACTCTAGCCATTATAGGTATTTTTCAACTGATGTTGAATTTGGCATCCATTTGAAGAAACATATTCTCTAGCTGTAGTATCCTCCATCTTGCCAAAGTATTATCTCAGACTGACAGAAACTTGGTGTATACAATATGGAATTCTGGTTCAGAATTTTCACTTTGTGATTGTTCTTGGTCTAGGCTGGGAAACATCTGTAAACATGTCATCGAGGTGGCAACTTTCTGTAGAAGTCGGCAAATTGCACGGCCGTTATTGTTCTCAATAATCCTCCAGACGATCCTTTAGTTCTTGATCATACTATTCTACATGTGGCCCGTTTGCAACAAGACATTAAGTTCCTGAAAGACTTGTCGAATGGTGGATTACTACACCCTGTAGCCCCTGATTTAAGTTCTCAAATAGCTGAAAATCCTTTGCCTTTTCAACACATCCGGTGAGTTTTGAAAGGAGAGTGAATTTGTTCCGGTTAAAATGTATTTTTATCCATACCCAGTTGAAGCTCGACTTCCCTTGAGCAATTGATTTGGAAGAACTTGGGCGATTGGTTTCTCTTGCAGTGAATTAAACTAGACAAAATCTTTACGTGATAAAGGGTTGCTATTGTAGATATATGTTTCAACTAGGAGTGGTATATTTTGTATAAATGCATATACAAGAAATGCATATTAATTGTCACCTTTCATGATGAATGTATATACAAGAAGTAAACATTGCAAGTGTAAATAGTTGATTAAAAATGTTGCTGAGTTAATGAACTGTGGACTTCAAAAATATAAAAGAAGGGACGGGACACACTTTACTCATAATTAGTTTACCAGCATTACAACAAAATTAGCAAGAAAACAACAGACACATGCTTAGCTACAAGTCTACACCTAACCAACAAAACAATAAAGAAAAATGAAAAAAAGGATAACTTACTTAGCAAGCAACTGAGATAATATTTTTCAAGTACAAGCGAGAAAGTACTTAACCATGGCCAAGTTTTTAGTGTACAAGTGAGAAAAATCTTTCACTGTGCACAAATTTGTTTTCATCATTGAATCAGTAAGTCTAACCATTAGATCAAATAAAATGTAATGTGACAACTGACATGTTAATCCAATTGTGAGAGTATGATACAAGGTCATGTTAAAAGAGGAAACAAGTGAAGGAGGGGGAGGAGGAAGCGCAACAAAACCACGGTAAGGTTTCCTGGTAAGGAGGGTCTTTAGGAAAATGCATATTGTTATTGTTACATTCTTGAACAGGTATGCAAGCCATTTTCATTTTGAAAGTAATAAGAAAGCCTTGCTATATCAGTCCAGACAGATTCACCAGGTTGGTCTTTGTTTATAATTACTTTGGCTAGTTTCAAATGTAATATTGAAATATCCCGTTTGCAGACTCGTCACAGAAGGCTAAAATTCATGAGGAATTAGGCTAACAATTGTGTCAAAGACTTGGTAGATGCATATATTCTAAATTGGAGAGGAATATAGTTACTTGAAAATTTAAAGATTTGGTTATGAGTGAGTGGTGCTCCTGTGTTGGTATTGCACTGTTGGATCTTAGTTAGAATATCTACTTTAAGTGCAAAATGATTCTAATGCATATTTATACACTATTGTAAAATGTTTTAAACGTCACAGAACCTAGAATTCTATAGTTGCCGGGCCGGAGTTAAAATAAGAAACCACTAAATTTTGAATGTTAGCCGGATTTAAAATCACATGAAGATTAATATACATAACCACATGAAGATTTCATTAAGAATTCTTCGTAATATGAACTCGTAAATGATAAAACTCATTGCAGGTTTTTGTGAAGAAGATGAAAACAAATAGCTATTGTGACGATCGACTGTGCATTCTTTATTTATCAGTTGCAGATTATCATCTACCATTTGCGCCAGCTACTTAGTTAAATCAACCGGTCTCATGCGAAACCCGAAATCTCTAAGAACATCTTGCTTTGGTACAACGTCGTTTTCCATTTGTGGGGTCCATAGCACCTCAACACCCTATGTTTACATATACAAATACTGTATTATGAGTTATGACAGTAGAGTATGAGAAATACCCAGAGTAAACTTACTAAAGTTACCTCTAAATTTCTCCTTGGGATCGATAAAATCGTTTCCAGTGCAGTTTTAACTTCACCTTTATTCACACGTTTTGAATTCCTCTTCACCGATGGAATCAAGTATTCATCCTCAACAAGCACTAACAATGTTACCTGGACAACCAGATGTACAGGAACACAACTGCTGTCAATTTCAAACTATTGTAGTTCATAACATAAAATCGACAGCAAAAAAAAAAAGTATGGGAGAGTACGTAGTAGCATACTAGCATTTCATTTACAGAAAAGAAATTAGTCATTACCACAGAATATTCATTGTCAATGCGGTTAACTTTCCCGTTAGACTCCTTTCGGTATTTGACACCATCTACGTTCACGAATGTCTCATCATTTTTGTCAAATTTCTCCCGCTCTGTCTCCAAAAATCCTCTAAAACGTGGTCGGCTAGACTCCTCCAGATTATCATACTTTGCCTACAACAATTGGTCAGTTCATACGGGCATGTGAAAAATATAGTATGGTCGAAAATCCAAAGGCATCTCTATACACACGTAGGAAACTCGATAGTAATATTTGAATTGCTAAAAGCATTGACTAGTTCACGGATTAATACTGACCAATGGAAGCAACGACAAGCATCAAATAAAATGTACATTAGTGTTGCAATTACAAAACAGACGATACAACACCGATCAACAACATAAAATCAGAAGTTTTTCTAGTTTCAGTAAAAATGAGTTGTAAAATATCATGTCAAAATGCATTACAATTTTAGAGGTAAAAGAATTCGTGATTCGAATAAATGACATTCCATTCATTTTGAAGGACAAGTTATACCAGATAGACACAATGAAGGATAGGATATACATCAACTTACATATAGATAAGCAAAATGGCAATGATCAAGATGCTCAAAGAGAGATTCCACCACTTCTGCAGATTAAATAAAAATAAAAAAGGAACGTCAGAAAGTCGGAAGCAACAATGATGGACGGACGCATTGTCATGAAGAAAAAGCAGATTGAAGCCCTGAAAAAGACGCACACCTTTCAATAAGCGTTTCAAATCACTTTTGAAGATTATATTCGCAGTCCCATCAATTCTGTTAAGCTTCCTTTGCAGCACCCGTTTCTTGTCTAAAATTCCAACCTTGATTACACATACATATATAAGAAGTGAAAACAAAATATTTATCTACATTCTACAAGCACAATTACATATTAAGTTATATACTAAAATTTATTTATCAAACCTGAATCATGATTACACTTCCCCATCTAAACTCGTCCAGCAGCGCAATATCGTCCAGCAGCCAATCGTCCAGCAGCCAATCGTTGCCAATTGTATCGTCTGCAATAATTGCACATAGTACTGCACCAATGCAAAAAATGATGATAAAGAGTGGCCCGGCAATTCTGTTTACCGGATTCGGAATGTGGCAAGAGCACTGACAAGGTATGTGGCAATTGCAATTACAATTAGAAGTTACTGAATCAGCGCAACTGCAATCAGCGCAACTTTTACCCTTTTCTTTATAGCAATCACAAATAGTACAAGACCTACTGCTACGCGGTGTTGTTGGTGTTTTACAATTGCAGCTTGAATTATGATCATCATCGTCATCATATAAATATGAGAAGTCGGATGATCCTCCTCCGGAAGAACTGGCTCCCATTTTACCATATGAAGCTGCACTTGCAGGAACTTGTATACATAACAGAGCCAAAGTCATAACTGGTAAGAGTAATACTGATGATGCCAACGTTCTAGATAAATTGTTTCGAATATCATCAAAAAGGTTGCAGATTGGATACAAACCATTGCATGAATGAACTAATATAGATCGATGATCAACGAGATTAGATGACGATGATGATGATGATGATACTGAGCAACTTCTAAAACAAGTATTATTATTATTGTTATTCAACATTCGAATGCTAGTAAATTTAGGCTTAAAATTATTTGACAGAAGAAACTTATCATCAAGATGTGGTCTTCTGCTGGCATAAATTTGGAGTTGTTTTGAAATACATGTCGTCATCGCCATTAACTCTAATAACCCTCTTTCGTCCACTTCTCTTCTATTCTTCTTTTGGTATCTCCTGCGCGCTTGCCGTGAGTTGTGTGTTGAAAGTGCCTATGTTTATTTATTTTTATGGTTTTTCACCGTAAGTTTAATCTGGTTCTGGGTCAGTTGTGGTTACAGCCCCTTCCGATCGCAGTTGCGGGATCGAACCGTGGTTCTTCCTGCCAAATTCAACGCACCTTTGAATCAAGTAACGATGAGTGCTTATGTTTAACCGTCGTAGGTGTTAAGATTTGTTTCTACTCGTATTAGGTAGTATTTAATAACTCCTAAGTATTAGGAAGTGTTAGTTGGATTTATCCACAAATCACGTTGAGCTCTCTTAGTGGAGCTTGATTTAGTTGTTTGGTTTTTCTATTGTAAGGCTTTATATAGCCACTAGGGCTGACAAAGCCGGGAAGGTCACCCCGTTTAAGATCGGTTCGCTTAAGTTCGCCTAAAAGTAGGACGCGACCAGCCGAGCCA
This sequence comes from Trifolium repens, assembly GCA_030408175.1. Lineage (NCBI taxonomy): Eukaryota > Viridiplantae > Streptophyta > Magnoliopsida > Fabales > Fabaceae > Trifolium > Trifolium repens. Next base: position 49,503,004 of record CP125848.1, read on the forward strand.
ATTTAGGTGGCTGAGTCTAAAATCACAGTCCGCTCCGTTTAACGGTGGACAAGCGAGTTGGCGGGCCGACCCGTTAAACAAAAAGTTTTTATATTTATTTTTCATTATTTTTTTTATAATCAAGAGGGCCTAAAGCCCAAAAAGAAAAATTACACAGCAATTACACGGGAAAAGCTAACCCCGGATTTATCACCAATAAGAAAATTACTAACTTTTTATTTTGACACTTATGTTGTTACAAAAAAACATGCTAATTTTTTTTTTTTTTAAATAGAAACAAATAAATTTGTGAGAAAAAACTAACTTATGAGACAAAATCATCAAGGAGGTATACTATAAGCTCATTAATTATATAGTGATGTTGATAAAAGTAATAGAATAAAAAAAGTAAGTTACGTTAGAAATTCGGTGAAGAAAAGAACGAGTATGAAGAGACAAAAAGGAGCAAGAACGAGCAATGCAATAAGAGAGTAAAGCGGCAACAAGTAATCCTAAATTTGGCAACAGTTGTATGAAGGAATAGACAAAAAAAATTTAAATTTACTTTAAATAAATGTTATATTTTATTGGATTGGATCATCTTATACTACTCCTTACTAGAAAAAAAAATAGATTTTATATTTTTATTTAACTCGCGGGCCAGCCCGCCCCGTGCTTGCCCCGCTTTTTAAGCGAGTACGGTGGAGCAAGCCAACTAAAGGGATCGGGCTTAAAACTTTAAGCTCAGCCCTACAATAATTTTTATATATATATATAGTTAATGAAAATTCTCAATTCAACAAAATCAATCATGTCTCTGATTTTTTCATTCATTTTTCATCCCTAATAATATTAGAACATTACATTATAACACAAATAAAAACATTACGTTGGAACACAAATAAATATTAAAGATGCAAATACACAACAACATAAATAACAACTAAACGAAATTTAAAAACTATCTGAAAATCGCGTACAAACGAACTTGAGTTGGATCACCTTCGATATCAGAAGACATGAATTTCACACAGTCGTCACTTTCCGTGCAAAGTGTCGGTGCATTCATAACCGTGCAAAGTGTCAGTGACGATCCTACCTGTTCAAAGTGTCAGTGCGATCATACCCGTTCAAAGTGTCGGTGCATTTCTAACCATGCATCTTATTATTTTATCTTAGCATAATGTTTTCAAATTTTCTTATTTTCTTCTCTTATTGTAGCATGTCCACTTGGTTCTTATTGCCCCCTTGCAAAACTGAATCAAACAACCGGAGTATGTGATCCGTGTAAGTTCTAATTTTCAGAATTATTTTGTTTATGCTTAATCGTCATGCGTTAATAACTACTTAGATGTATCAAAATTTAAATATTTGCAGATATAGTTACCAAATTCCTGCAGGAGAAACAGACCATACTTGTGGTAGTGCTGATGTTTGGTCTGGCTTTGTCAACAATAGTGACAGCTTTTGTTCTCCTGGATTATATTGTCCATCTCCGATACGCAAAGTTTCTTGCGATAAAGGGTATGACTTGCTCCATGCCTCGTCTCGCTTTTACCTTAATTGTCTTTATGTGCTTAGTTCTTTCATGAAAGACCGGATTGGAAGACCGGATTGTCTTTATGTCCCTTGCAACTTGCATGCATCGGACATTGGCTACTGAGAATCCGTACTAACTGATATCATGTTCTCTCGTTTCAGATATTACTGCAGGACGGGTTCAACTCATCAAAATCGTAAGTTTTAATTGTTTTTTGCAAAATAAATTTGAGAATAATTTTGATGCACCGTCAACAAATCACAAACCATCATTTGTATGAAAGTATATTGTTCATCTGTGATGGATGCTCCAGGTTGAGTAGCTGTAATCCAAACACGTAAACCCAAAACATGCATGCTTATGGCGGGTTGATTATTTAAGTAGATTCCGATCTAGCACTACTCGGTGAAACTATCTTCGACTTGAGTTTCTCTTTATTCATTTTTGCTTCATTTTTCAAACAATATTGCATGAAAGTATATCTCATAACATTCCTTCATCATATTTGGTATTATTTCTCCCTTGTAGGTTGCTATGAGTACTCTTCTGATCTTCATTTATAACTTTTCTGATCAAGTGCTAGCTACAAGAGAAAGAAGGAAGGCTAAATCAAGAGAAGCTGCAGCGAAACATGTAAGAGAACACGTACAAGCTCGCGAAAGATGGAGAGCAACTAAAGAATTGGCTTAGAAAAGTTCAACGGGATTACAAAAACAGTTGTCTCGAACCTTTTCGCGCAAGAAATCAAGTAAGCCAGGAGACTTATTTTCTCCAACGCCTCCGGATTCATCAAGCAAACCCAATCAATCATCAAAAGCCAAAAATAAGGAGCCTAGCAATCTTACTAAAATGATGCATTCTATTGAGGATGATGAACATGAAGGATTTGATTTTCAGATTGGTGACAAGAACATTAAAAAGCAAATGCCAAAGGAAAAAAATTTACACACTCATAGCCAAATTTTAAGTTATGCTTATGGTCAAATTGAGAATGAGAAAGCTCAGCAAGAACAAACCAAGAACATGACATTCTCAGGAGAAATTTCAATGGCTGCTGAAGCTGGAGAAGTAAACACAAGACCTTCTATTGAGGCAGCTTTCAATAATCTTACCCTCACTTTGAAGGGTAAAAACAAACATGTACTGAGGTGTGTGAGTGGTAAAATCATGCCTGGTCGAGTTTCGGCTGTTATGGGACCCTCAGTAGCCGGAAAAACTACATTTCTTTCAGCCTTGGCAGGAAAATCAAGAGGATGCAATATCTCAGGCTCAATTCTAATTAATGGAAAAAATGAATCCATTCACTCTTATAAGAAAATTACTGGTTTTGTGCCACAAGATGATATTTTGCATCGTAACTTGACAGTAGAGGAAAATCTTCGTTTCAGCGCAAGATGCAGGTATCGGATTTTCCTTTTAGAAGTTACTCTTTGCATATGAATTTTGTTTAATGCATTATATGCATTTGTTATTACATCTCTAACAAATTTGACAAAAAAAAAGGTAGCTGTCTATACTAAGTTTATATAGTGATTCATTGGAATGAATTGAGATTCATCATAGTGAGTTAGGATTCATCCTAATCAATCAGAATTCAAGATGAAATTTATGTATCTTAATCAAGATGCAGACTTGAGTTCAATTAACGATTTGCAGCTTAATATGTTAGGAAATTTGATTTAATATATAGCAATTAGCAACCATATATGATGTGTTCAGTGTATTTTCATATTTAATTGTTAGTTTCTACCTTCATCTAATTGTTTACCACATTTAAACTTCTGTTTCTGAACACTGTAGGCTCCCTGCAGACATGCCGAAACCAGATAAGGTTCTGATTGTTGAAAGAGTGATTGAAGAGAGGCATAATAGAGAAGAGAGGAATATCCGGAGGGCAAAGAAAGCGTGTAAATGTAGGACTAGAGATGGTGATGGAACCTTCATTTTTAATCTTAGACGAGCCTACAACTGGTTTAGACAGCGCATCTTCTAGTTTACTTCTTAAGGCTTTGTTTGCGAGTTTGGAGGGAAAGGGAAGGGAAGGAAAGACTAAAAAGGTAGAAACAAGTGGAAGGAGTAGAGAAGTTTGGGAGGGAAGGAGTTTGGAGGGTTATTTTTTCTTCATAACACAAAAACCCCCAATTTGGGGGAACTCAAAAATTGTATTGGATTGTGGTTTGGAGGGTTTATATGAATTCTTCAAATTTAATTAATGTTGTTATAATATTCTTAAATTCATAATATATCAATCATAAGTATTTATTTGTCATTCTCTATAAAAAATACTTTCTCAAAAAATGTAAAAGATTTCTCTAATTTTCTCTCTATTTCCCTCCCTCCAAAGTCCTTCCCTCCCCTCCCCTCCAAACTCGCAAACAAAGCCTAAAGCACTTCGCCGTGAAGCTTGTAACGCCCCGAACCCGAGACTACAAATATTCTAATTTTAAAAATGCTTTTTCGAAAATTCCTTTTAAGAAACATCATGCAGCGGATAAAATAACTATAGAAATGGACACCAATATTGAAATTATTCAAAAACTATTATAAAGATAAAACATAGTAATTTATTTTCATAATATGTTCCTAAAATATATTTCAAAATTATATCTCTAAAATATGATTCTAAAATATACCTTACTTAATTCTATTTTTTGAATAATTCTCCCGTTCTCACTAAATTAAATAAATTTCAACCTCTCAAATAATTTACTTAGTACGTAAACACTTAAATAAATTATATTCTAAATAAATAACTATTTCTAAATTTTGGGGTGTTACAATTCTCCCCCCCTTTAAGAATTTTCGCCCTCGAAAATTGCCGAAGGTTTTCTAAAAGACAAACTAGTCTACACACACCACTAAATAAAATTAGAGACAATAGTCATATAAGAAAAATCAAGCAATTAACATGTCAACAAACAATAACAGCAAAATTCATAAAACATAGTCAAACATGTTATAAATCATGTGACAAGATATTTAAAAAGTGACTAAGGTGCAGGTGTAACTAATAGAGAAAACACAAGGTAGACACGACAATGACACTACGCCCATTTGGTCTGACCGGACAGACCTGCTCTGATTGACACATAACCCACACGGCCGGATTGGACCAACCTGCTCTGATACCAATTGTAACGCCCCGAACCCGAGACTACAAATATTCTAATTTTAAAAATGCTTTTTCGAAAATTCCTTTTAAGAGACATCATGCAGCGGATAAAATAACTATAGAATTGGACACCAATATTGAAATTATTCAAAAACTATTATAAAGATAAAACATAGTAATTTATTTTCATAATATGTTCCTAAAATATATTTCAAAATTATATCTCTAAAATATGATTCTAAAATATACCTTACTTAATTCTATTTTTTGAATAATTCTCCCGTTCTCACTAAATTAAATAAATTTCAACCTCTCAAATAATTTACTTAGTACGTAAACACTTAAATAAACTATATTCTAAATAAATAACTATTTCTAAATTTTGGGGTGTTACAATTCTCCCCCCCTTTAAGAATTTTCGCCCTCGAAAATTGCCGAAGGTTTTCTAAAAGACAAACTAGTCTACACACACCACTAAATAAAATTAGAGACAATAGTCATATAAGAAAAATCAAGCAATTAACATGTCAACAAACAATAACAGCAAAATTCATAAAACATAGTCAAACATGTTATAAATCATGTGACAAGATATTTAAAAAGTGACTAAGGTGCAGGTGTAACTAATAGAGAAAATACAAGGTAGACACGACAATGACACTACGCCCATTTGGTCTGACCGGACAGACCTGCTCTGATTGACACATAACCCACACGGCCGGATTGGACCAACCTGCTCTGATACCAATTGTAACGCCCCGAACCCGAGACTACAAATATTCTAATTTTAAAAATGCTTTTTCGAAAATTCCTTTTAAGAGACATCATGCAGCGGATAAAATAACTATAGAATTGGACACCAATATTGAAATTATTCAAAAACTATTATAAAGATAAAACATAGTAATTTATTTTCATAATATGTTTCTAAAATATATTTCAAAATTATATCTCTAAAATATGATTCTAAAATATACCTTAGTTAATTCTATTTTTTGAATAATTCTCCCGTTCTCACTAAATTAAATAAATTTCAACCTCTCAAATAATTTACTTAGTACGTAAACACTTAAATAAACTATATTCTAAATAAATAACTATTTCTAAATTTTGGGGTGTTACAAAGCTTGTGAAGGTGTAAACATCTGCATGGTACTTCACCAACCAAGGTATAATATGTTTTCCCCTCCACCTTCATGGATTTTTAAAATTTGGGTTGGACCTAATTCAACCTTACAAAACTGGCATGTAACGCGAAGATTGCCTCCACTTATAAACATATCTTCAGACCATCTCTCATCCAATATAGAACTCTTAATAGTACTAATGAAACGTTACAAGCTATATTATACTATATCTTCATCTATTATATTTTGATTTTGTTCAATTGCGTTGCAGTTATACTTTGTTTAGAATGTTTGATGATATAGTATTTCTAGCAAAGGTGGTCTTACAGCATATCATGGTCCAGTGAAAAAAGTAGAAGAAAGAATAGAAAAATATCTTTTAAGATATGCATTACTTTTATATTTTAGTTTGTTTTGAAAATATCTCAATAATTAGGTTTGGTTATTCTAAGTCCTATAATTAAGGGATTTAGTCTAGATTTAAATATATTCACTTGGTTATAAATGCCAAGGTACTATCATACTATTTCGTATGTAAATATTGTATTTAGTTCATTCACACTATTATCAATAATATTTCTTATTATTTTCCCCTATTCTTTCGCCTAAATTCCACAAATTCAACACATTGGAATCCCAGTACCGTATTGCGTAAATCCTCGTGACCATTTCATTGATATTCTTGAAGGTTTAGAGAAACCAACTTCAAGTGTAAGAGATATCACACGTGCACTATAGCTGCGAAAAATGATGAGTTGTGCTACGAAAGGAAAATGTTTGAGGTAAGGGTTTTTTCCCATACACTCATGCACATAGAGTTTATGTTATAGATTAATAATTTAATATTTAACCATTGAGAAGTAGTAGTGATGGAAGGAATGACAAGAACTAGTTTAATAACAATTATATGCCATTTTATTTTATTATAAGTTTGTATGCGGCTGATTTTATATTTGATTTTGTGATTGTTGTGTTTGTGGTTGATTGTGAATTTGAGTATTTTGTTGGTTTTTGATAAAATGATTGATTGCCTTGGTTTTGAAATAAAGATTTTATTTTGATTTGATTTGGTGAAAATAAAGAAAGTGTGTACATTAAGTGTCAATTGGGTGATGAAACTGTTGTGTATATTAAGTGTGTATATAAAGCATAGCATGACATATAGTTGAGTCATATGTGCCAATTGGGGCGATTATATACGCTACTTGGGGCGATAAATCCAAGTGTCAAATTGGGGGATTTGTTACTATGTGCCAATTGGGGCGATTTTATTAGTAACTGCCAAATTGGGCGATTTGTTTTCTAGGTGCCAAATGGGGCGAATACGCTACTTGGGGTGTTAAATTCCAAGTGCCAAATGGGGCGATATCCGAATCATGGTCTAGTTGAATTTCATGCATTATTAATTTGTATCAATTGTTATTAAAAAGAGTTTATGGCATCGATTTTATCTTATTACTTTTTATGGCCGAGTATTTTATTATTATTTTATAACATTTACCTTCCGTTCAGCATGATTCAATTTGGAGAAGGAAATTGACTCTTACATGTAATATGGTTGTAGATACCAAAGGTGAATAATGAAGTCGACGTGTTGCTTGTACGTGTGCGGGGATAAATAAATATGGGTTTTATTAATTTGCAATTTAAATGAAATATTTTCATCAATTTATAGTTATTATATGTAATCCCAAACAGTTATATTATTCTCTAAGAAAAAAAATAGTCACACTTTTTAAAGAAATGAAATTTTTCGTACTATTTTCTTTATTAAAAATTCGGACTGTTACATTTTACGACTTTTGTGTCAATCTACAAATTTGTAGTTTTTATATACGAATGTTATATTGAGTTTAAAAAATGGCTTAAGGCCAAGAAAGTTGCAAAGGCTATAAAGGAAGGAAATGAAAGAAAGAATGAAGAGGAAAATGAGAAAGAAGAGAAAGAAAAGAAAGAAGAGAAAGAAGAGGAAGAAGAGAAAAAAGAGAAAGAAGAGGAAAAGGATGAAGAAGATAAAGCCAACAAGAAGGTATTAGAAATTTATATTTCTCTCCATCTATTTTCAATGTAACCAACCTAAAGCTAAAAACCCAAATAACTTTCAATATGTTGTTGTGCTCCTTGAGGCATTGGCGAAGGAACTTTAGATGGTAATTCATGGCACAATAAACCACTATCCTTGAATTGTTTGTCGATGATATCTGCAAACGTTTGGTTGGCTCTCCTGTATGATTTATCTAGTTTCCGTAAAAATAAGTTGTATTGACAATGAGTATTATGTGGTACCGGTTTGCGGTACTTTTATGTATTGGTTTGTCATAATTCGTGAATCAATTCGCAGAAACAGATGTGACAAATATAGTAATAAAGTAATGGCTAAAAAAAAAATAAGAAAAAAAAAAATACAAATTATAAAAAAAGAAAAGAAAAAAAATACAAAACATAAAATTAGAAAAGAAAATTATATATCAATTTAGCTGACTTTTTTAAGTCTTAAAAACTATTTGAAATCTAAAAGTGAAAATAAGAGTTTTTAGGAAAAAGCTAAACTACTTGGTAATTGTTACTCCCTCCGTTCCTTTTTAAGTGTCCGTTTTGAATAGTAACATCAAATTAAGAAAGTGTATTTTTGCACTTTATCTTCCTATTATACCCTATTTTAATTCACCAATAAAATCCTATTTTTTTGCACACAATTTCTCTTTCCAATAAATTTAATATATTATGCACACAAAAAAAAAACAAAATTTAATATGTTTTGTACCAAAAAAAAATAATAAAAGATTTAGTTTTCCAAATATATAGCATTAATTAGTTTTATTGAAAAAGATATGAGTAATTAACAAAGGGTATAATTGACAAATCGTACCCTTAAAATACCAAATGAACAGTTAAATAGAAACGCTAAATTCTATGTTTTTGGACACTTAAAAAGGAACGGAGGGAGTATTTTTTTAGCTTCAAAAGTCTTTTATCTATGTATTATACTCATAAAAATTAAGCAACTTTTTCCATTAATAATTTCTTGAAAATCTGTTTGGCTTAACTTCTCCTTTAATTGAGTAAAAAAGTATAAAATAAGCTAGGTCAAACGGTATCTTAGTTAAAGGAAATCTACACATAAATATAAAAATATAAACCATGATAAAAGATAGGTAGAAAAAATAGTAACTCAGTCTAACATATAACAACTTATCAAAAATAAAAAGGAAGTTATAACAACTTAAAAAAATAGAAGAACCTAATAAAAGAAGATGCGTGGGGAAAAAAGGAAATGATTACACCAACTTATATAAAAAAAATGGACAAAACTTAGGTACATTTCTTTAAGTGTTTTTTGTATAGTTCTTAACATAAAATTCATATTTTATTGATATAACAAACTTTGAGAAAAACATGAATTTGAGGAATTCATAATTTTTATTTTAGAATCATGCAAAGAGCATCTAAAGAAATGCATTAAGTTTGATTTTATCCAGAAAATAAGATCATGTCTACAATAAAAGAATAAAAACAAAAAAATAGGAACAAAAATGCAATATATAAATTTTTATGTTAACTAGCCGCCGTTCCGTCCCCGTTTGTGTGATCGATATTCTCTATTGTGCAAATATAAATAACTACTTAATATATTTTTATGTGAAAGTTATTTTTCAACATATACAAATATTTTTTGTCAAAAAAACATATACAAATATTTAAATAGAGTGAAGGGCAAAAATGACAATAAGAAAAGTCCATGTGAAAGTGGGTATTCTCTTTATATATTGATATAGATAATATGATTTTTTTTTCTACCACAACATTTGTCACTTCACCCCAACATTATTTTGAATATTCTCATTTTACCCTTGTTTAACTTTAATATATTTTAATATATTTTATTTTGTCTTATTATTACTGCTCCGATACACTGTTCACCCACCGAAAAACTGTTCCGTTAAGTACCTAAGTATTCCGGTATGTAATTTCCATCGATACACTTTACACAAGTGTACCGGTATGTGTTTTCTAAAAAAAAAAATTATACGCTACCGGTACGCTTTTTTCAAGTGGACCGGTATGTTTTTTTTTTATGAGAAAAAAATTAATAAAAAATATCAATACGATACCGGTACACTTGTTTCAAGTGGACCGGTACATTTGCAACTGCAGCACCCTGCTTTTCTAACTCAGTCACTTTATCCTCACTAGACTCAACCTTTACTTTCATAGCCGATCGTGTAACCCGCTTGAAATCCCTCATAGGCACCTTACCATTACCTTTTTACCACGTGCAACAGCAGCACCATGTTGCTCCAACACATTCACCTTATCCTCCCCAGATTCAACCTTTTCTTTCATCGCCGAACGTGTAATTCTCTTGAAATTTCTCACTGGCACCTTACCATCATCTTTATTAACAGTTCCAACGGCTTCACCTTGTTCTTCTAACACAGTCAAAGTCTTTTGACCGGACTCAACCTTAGCTTTCATCGTCGATCTCGTAATCCGCCTGAACGTCGTCACCGGAACCTCAAGACGTTCACTCTTCAGCTCATCTCCACACTCACCACCATCCCTACCTCTAATGCAGCAATCGATTCCATTCTCCAATTCAAGCGGAACCTCCGCATTTTCCTTGAATCTTTTGGAATCAACGTCTTCGAAAAAACTGTTACAAGAATTGAGAGACCTCTTGACTCGAGTATAAACAATGCAACCGTATTGTATTGGAGACCTCTATACCGGTCCACTTGAAACAAGTGTACCGGTATCATATTGATATATTTTTTTTTCAGAAAACACATACCGGTACACTTGAAATAAGTGTATCGGTACCTTATTAATTTTTTCCTCAGAAAAAACATACCGGTCTACTTGAAAAAAGTGTACAGGTAGCGTATAAATTTTTTCTTCTTGAAAACACATACCGGTACACTTGTGTAAAGTGTACCGGTGGAAATTACATACCGGAATACTTAGGTACTTACCGGAACAGCTTTTCGGTGGGTGAACAGTGTATCGGAGCAGTAATAATAAGACAAAATAAAATATATTAAAATATATTAAAATTAAACAAAGGTAAAATGGGAATATTCAAAATAATGTTGGGTGAAGTGACAAATGTTGGGGTAGAAATTTTTTTTTTCAGATAATAGTAATAGATAACAAATCATCTCTATTAATTTGATGATTTTATTCATCAATTGTGCTAATAATTTGGAATTGTGGTTACTTTTTTTTTTTGTAGTTGTTTTTAAGGATAAAATAGGAATAATGAAAAAGACATCCCAAAAATTTGTATCCATTTTATATATAGTAAAAGATATAATGACAACCTTAAATATCAAATAAAATTGATAGATCCTAGGGTTTTAAACTAATTTGTTTAACAAACTCATTACTCTGATGATGTTAATATTTTCCATCATATAATTTGTTTTTGTTTGAACTAAATAAGTTTTCTAATTCATAGCTTATCGATTAATATATTAGAACGTATCACGAACCGAAATAGTGTACCGACTATATATACCTCCTACGTACCAAATTCTTTCAAGGTTATGTACCGCGTACCGAAATTCGTACCATATACCTAAATGAATTGCGAACTAGGTGATTATGATCTGACAAACTATCCTTTCATAAACCTAGTCAACATGAAAGGACATTCATCATATGACCAAAACAAATCTAACTGGCTAACAATATCAAATATGATCAATTTGCTACTAAAAAGATCAATTTAATACAAATATTAAACGTAAACGACTTAAAGATGCTATTGACCTTAAAAAAACAATACTCTTGTTTCTTATATTTATATTATCCAAACCCTAATTAATCAATTTGAATATTTCAATGTCAATTTCTTATTAGTTACTGCCTCCGTGTTCAATCTTTGGTCCTTTTAAAATTTTACACATGGATTAAGAACTAATAAATATTAATAAGTTAAGTAATTTTTACAAGTCCAAATTCACTCCATTTCTTATCCTCCATTTTTACTCATTTCTCTGTGGATGAATGACACATGGTAATAAATAAATCCAATGGTTGAAATCAAAACCACTCAACTAATGCAAACACACGGAAACTGTCGTGAACCAACACAACAACCTGCTTATCATCTTCTTACTTCACCATCTCCCTTTACCAGAGAGGAAGAGCCATTTCATATAGAGCATGAAGATAACCAACTTCATTCAAATCACTTCTTCCCTAAACTCCAGCAACATCAGTTGCTATGTTTGTAGTTATTTTATCAAGTTGATATCGTAAACTCAAATTAAGGAAAGATTTGGGAAAATAATTGAAGATTATTGCTATAAAAAGATTTGGGAAAACAAAATAATTGCAAATCCAAAAAATTTGGGAAGAAAATGTAGATTCAACTGTGAATTAGAGAGAATGAAGTGGACCAAAAATATAAACGTAGCGGCGGCGAAGATTTGGCATGGCGGTGGCTGCCATAAACACAACGGCGGCAAAGATTTGGCATGGTGGTGGCTGTCACGGCGGCACTATGAAATTGTTGAATGAAAAGTGAGAAGAGGAAGCGTAACAGAGAAGAGGAGTTAGTAATCATAAAATGCTCAACCTAGGTGGAGGTTTTTAATCTCAACCATTGAAATGTTTAATTGTCATGTGTCATTCATCCATAAAAGAACTATGTAAATGGAGGATAAAGAAATGGAGTGAATCTCAACTCATTTTTTACCATTATTTTATTAAGAAGGATAAAATTTCATTTAATGAATGTTTTAGTTTTTGTAAGGGTACAAATAAAACATCATTAATTATACATTGGTTTCTTAAAAATATATTACATAAATATTTATCATCAATAATTATAGAAAAATAAAAAAATAAGTATTTATCATTACAAGGAGGGATCCGTTGACTCCAGGAGTCCGCTTAATAAATCGATATCGGCATTATATTTCTTCGATCCAACCGTTGAATTCAAAGATCTAATTAAGTAGATCAACTCCACAAATTTTTATAAAAATTCAAAATCGTTTGATACTTTTTATGAACACTTCAATTGAATGTACGAGTTTTACTAGACATATATTTATCATCAATTTTGTGAGCATAACTCAGTTGGTATGATCATTGCATATAAAATACAGAGACCGGAGTTTGAACCATTGTCTTCCCACTTTTTCACATGAAATTCTAACTACTAGACTACTAGATAATTAAAAAAAAAATAGACATAGTCAATTAAGATATTTAGCTCAAGGATTAATAAACTTTTCCAACAAAGAATAGTTTGGTAGAAGCTCGGTTTAATTACTAGTGGAAATAATTTTTTGTCAAATTTTACTTACTTTGAAGTTAAATTTTAAATTACCGGAGTCTATTTTTTCTGAGAACTATAAAGTTGATATTAAAAAATAAGATTTATCTAACATATGCAATATTGCACATGTTAAAGCAACTAAAAATAATAATTTTTTATTGAAAAACAACAATTATTTATTAGAAAATTCTACATGTAATATAAAATCTATAAATTTCAATACAAATTTACTATTTTAAACTTTTTGATATATACAAATTTGCAATGATAGATAAATTCTAATAGATAAAATAAAATAAATGTAGGCACAAGTCAAATTGTGGAACTAGAAAAGGTGATGGTATGTCAGTCAGATTGTGATTAGGTGTGGATGGAGTATTTTAAAATTCATAGGCTTTATGCTAAAATGCCACGGTCCATCATGGATCATTTGAAAGACTCGCCCACTGTCTATAAATGTTGTTCCCGCCTATTTATTATTGTAAATGAGAGCAATTCTTACTTGGACACAACTTCAAATAAATTATATTTAGGCACACACGCATGAAAAAGAAAAAATAAATATTAAATAATTTAATCACATCATCTAACATTAACTAACCATTTTACATTTAAATTTTTCTAAAATTTGTGTATGTGCCCAACACCTCTTATTTGGTGTTGTGCCTAACCAAGTGTTCCTCTATAAATGAAATAAACCGATGACGAGTAAATAATGTGATATTAACTTCAGTAAATAATTTTAAAATTTTAACAAAATAAGAGTGTCACGTAATTTTATAAAACTCACAATATGTGGAGAATATATTTAAATTTTCAAGCTTCTTACTTTAGGTTGTCTTTCCAATTTATCATTTTGTTTTTTTTTTAACAAACGAAAATGGAATATATATATATATATAGAGGATGTATCATATGAGAATGACATCTTTATATGAGAATGTGAGAATGAATTGTTAGCCTTTGGATTAAAATGAATGGTTTAGATTAAAATGTTCCACAAAAAGTTAATGTGTGCCTCTCTTTTTAGTATGACCCACATCTCTTCTTCTTCCACGAAGCAAAGTCTTTACGACAAGATCTATTGCCGTCGAACCACCTCCGCCCCGGTAACCACCGCCCACCACCAACTCTTTCCCTCTCACCACATCGTCTCTCTCTCAGATCTCTATATGTATTGTATTTTAGAATTATACCCATTACTGTTCACGCAAAATTCATATTAAAGGGATGTTTTTGCATAGGAAGAGGAAGAAAATACAAAACAAACTACCAGGACAACATCAAAATAGCAAGACTACCAAAACACATATAAAGACTCAATATCTTTCTCTCTTGATGGAAATCAATTTTGACTCAATCTCTTTCTTTTATTAAAATTGATTTCATGAATTGGGATATTTTTTTGAAGAAGATGAAATTAGATTTTTGTTCTGTGTTTTGCAATTTGTGTTGTGTATATTTTCCGGGTTCATATTTTTAGAAGACGAGAAGCAATGGCGACGATGGGTGAGCAATCAGAGAAGATGAGAAGCTGAAACAAGATTGGACTAAGTGTGGACAGCACACATTAACTTTTTGTGGAACATTTTAATCTAAACCATTCATTTTAATCCAAAGGCTAACAATTCATTCTCACATTCTCATATAAAGATGTCATTCTCATATGATACATCCTCTATATATATATAACGAAGACAAGCAAACCCTTCAGCACAAGGCATACTAAGGAGCGCTCCTAAAGTTTACAAGAAAGTCCACAAAAGCATCAAAAAGTAAAAAGACAATTAGTCGATGTCCAAACAGAGCAAAGGGCTCGACCACCAGAAATAATAGTTGGTAGCTAAAGTAACATCTGTCGTACACAGCCACCGATAGGAGAAGAGCTTGAGTTTGTCCAAGAGCTGATGTACAGAAGTCGCCGAATTTCTGAAGACCCGGTGATTTCTTTCATTCCACACTACCCAAAAAACAAGCGAGTTAGATGAGTTGGAGGAAGGATCGCCGTGCTCGGAGACCACCAACTGAATATGTGAACTGCACGAAGTGATCTGTGAGACAGTAAGCATCCACTGCCTAGAAGTCAATCCAAGAACGAACCAAAGCCCATAGCGAGCCAAAAGTGCTGCAAGATAGAAATAAGTGATGAGGCGTCTCAATGCTACCGCATCCTGTCACACAATAGTGAAGATCTGGAGCGAGAATGCCACGAGATGCCAGGTTTGCCTTTGTGGGCAACCGATCACGCAAGAGGCGCCACGCAAAGATAGACACCTTCAGGGGAACATGTCGGTGCCATATAAGATCCGCGGCCTCCCCTATAACCACCGCATCTTGAGAAGTCAATACATGGTACGCATCACGAACTGAGTAACTCGAAATAGGATCATACCGCCACCTGTCAGAAGACCCAACCTGCAAAGTCACAGTGAGAAGTAAAGTCTGACACTTCCCTAACAACTCCTCCTCCCACGCCCACATATGTCTCCTCCACACCCACGCCTCATCCTCTGCCTCCCACCCTGAGCCACACATCTCCGCAACTGTGCGCGACTTGGTAGCCGCTATATCATACAGACGCCCGAATCTCTCACATAAAGGGATCCCACCCACCCAGGGGTACGTCCAGAAAAAGGTATCTGTCCCGTCCCCCACCTTCCTCACCGCGCCCTCCCCGAACCATCCTTCCCTAATCCCGCCTACTCCATCTCTGATCCTCACGATCTCCCTCCACCAAGCTGACCCCATACTCCCTCCCTCTCTCAACCTGCCATGCTCTACCCCATAACGGGCCGCCAACACTCTAACCAAAGACCCCCACGATCCACCAACGTCCTCCAGCACCATTTGCCCAACAGGGCAATGTTGAACTCCCTAAGCTTCCGAACCCCCAAACATCCATACTCCTTACGCAAGCAAATAGTTTTCCAGTTAATCCAAGAGGTTTTCCTAGAGTCCTCACCTTCCCCCCAACAGAAATTCATCAGAAGAGATTCTATATACGAGATAATACCTGAGGGTGCTTTGAAGAAGGAAAGTGCATAGACAGACAACGAGTTCAAGACAGATTTAAGAAGAACCAGACGACCGCCAAAAGATAGAAAATGACTCCACCACCCATACAACCTACTCCTAATGCGCGCCAAAACTGGTTCCCAAAAACCCAGACGCCTCAGATCCCCGCCGATAAGAAGGCCCAGATAGAGGAAAGGAATTCCCCCCACCCTACAATGCAACGCATACGCAGCCTCACGTAACCACGAATCCGATATATTAACCCCAACCAGCACACTCTTATTGAAATTCACTTTCAGACCAGACATTAACTCGAACAGAAGGAGCACTGCCCACAAAGTCCGGACGTTCGCCCAACTCTTAATTCCCAAAAGCAATGTGTCATCGGCAAACTGCAGGTGATACACACTCACAGCTTCCTGCCCACCCACCTGGTAGCCCACAAATCTGTTCCCTTCAACCATGGCCTGCATAAGCAATTTATCATTTTGTTTGATTTGTTCTATACAAGTTCTATAGGGTGAATGTATGAGAAAGAATCCCCTCAAGTATAATATTTATCAGAAGGAAAACAATGTGTATTTGTATCCTAAATAGTGTTTTTGAGACACTAATTAAACATATAAATAAATAAATAATTGTTTTGAAGTGTACGCATTTAACATTGAAAGTATAAAAATTATTTCTTAAACATTAATTTTATTTTTTATTTATATTATTGGTATGCTTAAGCGCCTCGAGGGTACTATTTAATACGACTATCTTTCATGCCCTTTATTTTTTGAATTTTAAATAAAAGGTTCAAATTTCACTAGAGAAAATTTATATTGAAGAGGATATGCTCCCGTGAAAGTATTGTCATTTTAATAACATGCATCATGTATGTTAGAGTTTCTTAAGCAAACAATGAACAAAACGAAAACATTGAAAACCTTATGATATTTTTGTTGGAAAAAAAAAGGCCGAAACGAAGAAAAAAATATTAATTTATGAAAAAAGATGAAGTACCACATAAGGTTTTTACGTGAAAAACATATCACCTCACATAATCAAGGTTGAGAATGATAGATTCGATAATTTATGAACGTCCCAAAATTAAAGGGTGCTCATGGTGAAGTTTGAATTGATTTGGAAGGGAAAAAAAATCTAAATAGTAAAACGATTCGGTTTAGGGAGTGTACACGGGTTGAGTTGGATTAGATTTGGCCTAATCTGTTATCCAATCCGTTTAATATTTATTGGATTGGATTCATCATCAAACCCGCAATTTTACTATCAAATCTGAACTGAACCGAACCAATCCGATTATTAACGGTTTGGGTTGAATTGGGTTCGTAGGTCGATCATAAAATTAAAAATAACTTTTTTGATAGATAAAAAACAAATTTTTTAAAACTTCTAAAAAAACCTATAATACAATTTAACACAATTGTGATACATTTCTAATTAAATTGAATCAAACACACTCATTTAACTTCAAATAAAAATTCATACATAATCATTACCCTTAATAAACTAAATAAGAGTAGCAAATTTCCACAAAATACATCATTTTCATTAAATCCATAATTTGAAAATGACATGTAGCAACAAAAGCAAAGTGCAAAGTGCAAATTACATAGTTCCAATAGGTAGTAGCAGCAAATTAAATTGTATTGTACGACAATACTTTATAAATATACATTTAATGAACGGGTTGAGTTCACGGGTATACCGATTCAAAAACTCAAATCCAATATCTGACTCGATTACTTGTGGATTTGGCGGGTTGAGCCGGATTCTACCCGCAAGTGAACAAGTTCAGATAAATAATGGGTTGAATTGGATTGGGTTGGCGGGTTCGTAGATTGACCCGTACCCATGAACACCCCTAATTCGGTTTGATACATATTTTAAAAATGGTTTCTATTTTTGCCACCCTATGAGTTACTCGTGTGGCCTACAAATTGACCAAAATACCCTTTCGTGGCTTAAGTCACGGATGTAGAAAAAATGAGTAATTTTGAAAAATAATATCTGTAACTTAAGTCACGGATGTTAAAAAAATAAAAGGCTTAATTGCAGTTTTGGTCCCCCTATTTTCAATATTTTGCAGTTTTGGTCCCCCTATTTTAAAATTTGACAGTTTTGGTCCCCCTAACACATATTTTGTCTAAAATATGATGATACAACATGTTTTAAATGAACTTTATGAAAGATTTTTCTTACAATTACATCGATGTTGGTATTTTTTCATCATAGAATATCATATACCACGCCGTTTAAATCATATCATATCGTTAATTTATAGTTAAAAATATGATAGGGGGATCAAAACTGTCGAGTTTTAAAATAGGGGGACCAAAACTGCAAAAAATTAAAAATAGGGGGACCAAAACTGCAATTAAGCCAAAATAAAATCTGGTAGGATGTTTTAAGGGGTGTCTGTAACTTAAGGACAGGGATATTTTTGTAATTTTGTAAAACACGGCCAAAAAATGGTAGGTTCCAAAAAGTAATTTTCTTAAAAATACCTTATACAATTTAATCTGATTAACTTCGACCTTAATTATAAACAAATTTTCACTTTTTAGATACATTAGATTATCAATGTATTTGATCTATAATTAAGGTCAGATATATTATTTAATGAATTTAAAAAGTGAAAATTTGATTATAATTAAGGTGAGAGGAAATATGTTAGAGGTGCTCTCTATGGTTCAAAGGCACCATATATATTGCACCACGCACAACCACAATTGACCAATTATAGATGATTCTTTTGGTTAATTAATCAAGACTGGATCTTCATCACTGAATTAAAAGTTATTAAATTTCTATGGTTATGATTAAGGTCATTTATACATGGTATAAGACATGTTCAAGTTCAAATTGTTCATGCTAGATAAAGTCTATACTAGAACATATTATATAATATTAACCAAATTAAATACGAATTACATGATATTAACTTATTGGTATAAACTTTTAAAGTAAAAATTAGAAATAGTATATTATACTACATCTGTCCTAAATATAAGACTCATTTGAAAAAACCACAAAGATTAAAAATGTTGACTGTGGCATATTAGATTTGTTGACAACTAAAATTATTTTTACAATTTTATCCTCTTGAGATAATGAATCATGTTTTCTTTAGAGTATTTATTACAAAATGTAGATAAAATGAACTATAATTAGGAGTATATTGATAAATAAATAACTAATACTCTTAAAAAATTTAAAAATATTTATTAAAAAATAGAGAAAAATTTCAAGTGAAACGCATACTTAAAGACGAAGTAAGTAATAATAATAACTAAAAGGATAAATGTATTCTAAGATTACTTAAGGACGAATCTTCAATGTATCTAATCTATATTATGAATTAGATACATTAAACATTCGATGAACTAAAAAATAAACTTTTTCTAATAATAAAATTTGCATGGAGTAATTAAAAATAAATCTTTTGAAAAGAAACTACCTCTTCTTCTATCACACCTTTTCACCAAATTTATAATAGGAAGGTAAAATACCTCAAAAGGAAAAACTAATATTAAATTATTTTTCCAGTCAAAAGGATAAACATAAAATTAATTTTCTAATTAAAGAATGATTTTGAATTAAGGCTATAAAAGAAAAACAGAACACAAAGCGGAACAATGCACCGAGAGAGCACTGTCATCGTCGCCTCCTTCAACCACCGCATTAGGGTTTTCATTGTCACTCTCATTTCTTTACGCTTACCGGAGGCAATGCTTCCGATAAGCAATTAACAGTGTGCTTTGAAATTCCCACATTTTGATTGCCGAAACAACACTGCAATTACGGTATTATATATTACATT
Organism: Trifolium repens; assembly: GCA_030408175.1. Classification (NCBI taxonomy): domain Eukaryota; kingdom Viridiplantae; phylum Streptophyta; class Magnoliopsida; order Fabales; family Fabaceae; genus Trifolium; species Trifolium repens. The sequence continues at coordinate 49,522,897 of CP125848.1, forward strand.
GTTCATCACTCTATTATTGATTTCACGCACCATAAAAATAAAAAGTCAGATTTTTTTTTCATCTAGAATTGAAAAAATCCCAAAAGGGGCAAAATTAGTGGCTACAAACTGTAATAATTTGATTTGTTTTTAACCTAAAAGAAGCGATTTTTGCAACATAGTAGTTATAAAAACAGTAAATTACTGTTTTTTTTTATATTATTAATAGCTTAGTTTAATTGCAGTTTGGGTCTGTCTCTAATTGATTGTTTCAATTTGACTTAGGAATCATAAAATTAACTTGAATTAAATTTTGCTGAAATCAATATATTTCATGTTGATTTTGTAGGCACTGAAGTATTTTATATGATTTGCTAAGTTCTTTGATTGATTTTATGTTAGCTGTGGAATTTATAAATGAGATTATGATTTCATATTTAATTGAGTATTTTTTTTTTCATTTTTTATTTTTGGATTTAGGTTTTGGTTCGAAATGGAAGAAGAGAAAGGAAATAAGCAAGAATCGAATGCTTCTGCAACCGGGGTTTATGAGATACCTGGTGAGCCTGCTGTTGTGATCAATGGGGTGCCTGAAATAGTCCCCGGTAGCTGTAGCGGCCCTTCCGTTGATGCTTTGAGCATTAACGAAACACGTGGGAATATGGGCTTGGGTGAATGGTTTGTAGGGAGGGATGTTCAAAAGTTGTTTATGGGACGTTACTACTCGGGTAAAGTAACTATGTATGACAAAGAAACTGGGTGGTACCATGTTGTATATGAAGATGGTGACGATGAAGATCTTGATTGGCCGGAGTTGCAGGAAGTTCTTCGTCCTTTGGATGTTAAAATTGATCTTAAGACATTGGCGCAGAAGGTTATTCGGAAAAGTAAGAAAACTATTCCTAAATCTGAGAAGAAAAGTGCTGGTTCACAAAATCTCCAAATCAAAACAACGAAAGCAGAAGGAAACTAGATTGACTATACTTCATTAGCAAAAGATTTAATTGAAAATTTATTGTTTTGTAGATATAGCTATTAAATATAAAGCAAGGAATTGAAGGATTTGAAAATGTGAAGCTGAAAGAGCAGTTAGGAAATTGATGCTGATGAGATTGACCATACAAATATTGTTGTACTTTGTTGTAACAATAGGAAAGATTATTGTTGTTGTTTTGTAGTTGGAGAATTGGTCCTTAGGAAAATTTTAAAGTTTGTTGCAATAGTGATTCATAATTTGATACTGTGTTGTAACAATGTAACTGGTGAAATAATAAAACAATATTTGCTATTGTAGAATCTGCAGACATAATTGTAAGATATGAAACAAATGCTGATCTCTTCAGCAGAAGCTTTTCCTAGATACTAGTATCTTTCTATGCCATGTTGATGTGCCAGTAGAGCAGAATATACTCTTATGATTTCAGTAAATCTAAATTTTGTTTTGATTTATTTTTAAAAATTTATCAGACATAGAATAAATTGTGTTTTTATAACAAAATTTTATGTTTTATTCTCTCTTGTGTTTTCTCTTGCATTGTCTTTTCTGCGTTTACCTTAGCCTCTATGTTTCTTTTTCTCTCTTCAAAATTGTTTTATATTCATTTTTTTTTATTAAATCTCAGTCGTTGGATGAAGTACAAGAGAGAATACTGAACAATGGGCATGAGTTGATCTATTTCCGACCAATGATGAGGGTTAGATTGATATACAACTAGGCGCCTCAAGGCCGAGTGGACTTAAAAAACTATACCGGAGTAATTTTGGAGTTTGCAAAGGGTACAAGTACAGGTTTTTTTTGCAAGCCAAAAACATTCTCTGCGCGCAATTGATGAGAGTCAGAGACTAATTTCTTCGAGGTAGCTAAGATCTATTTAAGGAGTTGACCTCTCCCAACAATTGTTTCTCCATATGCACCGACCGTGGATCGAACCCAGACCAAATGATTAAGGAGTCCAAATATCTACCATGTCTGACACTATATATGTTGCTAGTACAGTAGTGAAAGGACAGTAGTGATTGTGATGCCATTGGCTGCAAGCAAATTTGGCCTTTTATGATATATGGTTAGTTTGGGAAGCCTTGATGTTTATGGTGAGTGAATGATCAGAGTGAGGCCTTCAGTTCAATTCAAGGTAGAAAGAATAAGTTGTACTTGCAAGTCACACACATGATTTTATCAAATGCGAAACTAGATTAGATTCCATGACATCAGAGCGCAAGTGCACCTTAAACTGAGAGGGAGGGGAATCAAGAATAGTATAGGGAAAAAATAGCAAAAACATCAACACAGGTGTTGGCTTCACGGTAAATGTGGCTCACATAAACACGTCAGTTAAAGAGGTTGAAGAGAGGCGGTTGGCGTGAAGTCATTCTCAGTGACCGAGTCTAAAACCATATAATAAGTTTAACAATAAACGAAATTATTAAAATAAGCTTAATGAAACGAAGCTGGGAAGTTTCAACCACCTTTAATTTTTGCGTCTAAGATGTCCAATGTTGTATAAACGAGAACAAAGATTAACGTAATTAACAAGATAAATATCAAAATCATTTGGTCAGTTTAATATTTTGGCTATATAACTTAGAACAACATTTGAAACAACTTCTTGATTTAGGGGAGTTTAACATTATTTATACCCAATACTATACACGAAATTTATAGTTTACCGTAGAAATGTTATTTGGACAATTTTACCGTAGTCTTTGCATTCAATATTGGGTACGGTAAAATTAAAGAAAATGACAGTGTTATGTTTTTGGTTTTGATGGCAATGGTGTTGTGTGTAAGGCTTGCTAGGAATAATGTCATTTTAAAATTGTTGCAAACATAAAAATTGTATGGTGGGGTTGGATCATGATTTCAAAGGTTGCAACTTGCAAGTGTGTAAGTTTCTCAGATTAAAATTTATGACATGTCTTATGTCTCTAACTTTAGTCTGCAACATGTTTGCAAGTATTAATCCCTAGCCTTGTGTTGTGAAGTCAAGGTTTTGTGCAATTTTGTCTTCTTTTGTTTGCAACATGAATCTTGTATTCATGTTTTGTGGCTCAAACAATTCTTGTCTTGACATAAAAATTTGAACACATTATTTATACACACACTCAAGAAAATGCACATCATTTAAGTATGAGTTAATCATTTTTTTTATTTTACACTTGAAGTGTTAGTTTAGTAGCGAGAGTTTAACCTTGTAAAGTTGTAATCTCAATGTACATGGTTCAAATCTCTTTGAGGTCAGTTGTAAAATGACAATTAATGTCACTTTATTGATAAAAATTTCACTTCCCATTTGTTTTTAAAGAAAGTGTGCCGATTCATCATTCATTTGGTATGCTCCTCCTCAAACATAAGCGTTTTCACTCACATACACTTGCTGTGTTGTTGGCACACATCAACGGGACACATCGCACCACTGTCTAGCCTAACCACCGTTATGTTAAGAAGGTCAACACTAACAATTAATAATGGTCAACACTAATTTCACAATCCATTTCAAATAATTACTATCATTCCTAGAAACTAAACCAAAACAAATACTAATAAATCAGTAGTTTTATTAATTGAAATAGATTCCTTCCACTCTAATACATTCTATCAATTTATTCTTTAATATAAGAATGTACTTTCAATTAAGAAAACAAAGGAAGAGACATTAAAAAAACTAATAATTAGATATGGATGCTAAAGTTAACAGATTCTTTCTCTCATGTTTTTATTACATTTATATTTATATTAATTAAAAAAAGCAAAAGAAGACCACCACATCATGTAACATAAAATAGCATGTGATTGTGGTACCTAAACCATAAGAGGACAAGACAAACCACGAACATGGACAGTTGGAAACCGTATTCCCCACAAATGCAATGCCATTAAAGATTGCTTCAAATCCATTATAGCCAAATAAAAAAAGAATCAATCTTTACCTGTCAAAACTAAGCAAAAAAGCAGCATGATAATATAGTCAAAGTTTCACTAATGTGCGCCGTAACATGAATAGGACAACATTGGTGAGTGTCCAAATTCAACCAACTACCACACAATCGTTATACCGTCCTTGGTCGTACGTACGTCCAGTTAGTATTGTCAACTGTTTGTTAACTTTTATATAATCAATTGCATAATTGAGAATAATTAATCCTTGATGAGTAATCAAGAAAGAGACAATTAAATCTTGCTGAGTCATACAAGGCAAAAGGTAGTGATTATTATTTCAATAACCATGATTTAATTGATTTTTATTTATCTTAATTTTTCATGAAAAGAGAGTCTGATAATTGGAAGTTCAGATACAGACTTCTGGACTTGTGGTATCAGAGTCGTGGTTTGGTTTAGTGGGAAAGCGGAAGTGGATCTGGTAGTGGATCAATTATAGGATGTGAGTTTCAAGTGTGGATAGTTAAGTCTCGCATCGGCTCTGAATGGGAAGAATGTTAAATTTACAAAAGAGGTGACCTGTTAACCTAATACCTTACGATTTTGGGTGAAGATGCGGCGTCTCCCTCTTTTGTAATCCTGAAATATTTGTCCCGATATTTTTCTCGAGTTTCCCCGGACTCCCCAACAAAAGTAAGTAAAATCAGGGGCGGTGCCACATACACCTCAGGGGGTGCAGGTGAACCCCCTCACATTTTAAAATTAAGCCCAGTTTTATATGGTTTTTATGATTTGCACCCCCTGAAAAATACATATTGCACCCCTGTCTGTGAACTTTGCTCATGTCTCATTGGTCATTCGCTGTTAATGCACCAATCACACACTATATTTCTCTCTCCGTATTTAATGCTGTGTCAGATTAGAATTGAGTTAAAATATTCTTACAAAATGCCATAGGGAGGAGTTGAACCCAGGCGGAGGCTAGGGTGGGAAAGGAAGGTAGGTCTCCCACCATGAACAAGTTATATGAACCGTTGGATAAGAGATGTTATCATGTACCATCTGTACCTTACACATTTTTATTTTTTCTCTCACTTCACATCTTCTCGGTCACCAGCAACACTACAATCTCTGCCTTTTTTTTTTCTTTTCTTCTTCACATCTAAATCAAAACTTTCTTCACATCTACAATCACAATATAGTTCATTCTAAAATCAAAGCCACAATTAATATTACATGAACATTAATAATAATGAAAAAACCCAAAATAACCATTCTCTTCTCCATTTCAGTGCCTCTGTAATTGAAGCTTTCTCCATCTTTATCAAATTTTAGTATTTTAAAGATTTTATTTATCCATAAAAACTAAAGGTTTATTATTTATTAATTAACTTACAAAACTTTTAAAATCTAAAACAACTGTATCCTATTGTTTGAAGGTTTTTACACTTCAGATTTAATCCAAATATCAAATTGTTTGAGGGTTTTCATTTTTCTTGATAATTGAATGAAGTTAATAGGAGATAAAATTGATAGATTTGTGTATAATAATTTGTTTGAAGTAAAGAAGTAAGGAGGATCTGTTTGCGAGGAAGAAGAAAGGAATGAGATTCACAAATCACAACTTGGAAACACAGCATGAGAGAAATGATGAAAAAGAAAAAGAAAGAGAAATGTATAAGATACAGTTAGTGCATCATAACATCTCTTATCCAACGGTTCATATAACTTGTTCATGGTGGGAGACCTAACTACCTTTCCCACCCTAGCCTCCGCCGTTGAACCCATGCTATCTAACAAAACTTTTAAACATCACACCATTAGGCTAAAGAGATGCATGTGATATTAATGGTTAAAAAACGTATATATTTGATAAACTGTGGAAATTTTTTGCATGTCATTCATGTATGCATTACTAACTCATGATAAAAATTATAAATTGAGATGTAATTTCTTGTACTAAGTTTATCTATTTTTCTAAAAAAAATTATCCTTTTTTTTTGTGGTCACAAATTTTTTCTCATTGTAACTAATCAAATTATTTTATATAATCCCAATTTCCTAATTCGGATATATATTTCGTGTGTTATAAAAAATATTAATGAAGTAAAAAAAATTGTCTTCGTAACCATAATATTATAATATGGTCGAAAATTTGAATGTAAATTTTTCATTTATTCACCTCAATAGGAATTTTTTTTGCCACTAAACAATTTACAAATTAAAAAAAATTGATCGTAAAATCTGCACCCCCTGGTCCAGGGTCCGAGACCCGCCACTGAGTAAAATATGGTCAATAATTACTTCAATTAAAATTTAAACTCAAATTATCCATTACAATTCATTCATAGTGGGATCGCATTAACCGTTTGAACTCAAAATCAAGAATTTGGATGGCAAAAAATCTAGTTGAAGCCAACCTTGGTTAAACCGGTTCAACTAGACTGCATTAAAATCAAAATCAAACAAACCGACGAACTAGTCTATTCTTAGTTCAAAATTGAACAGTTAATTTGTTTCGTGAATTATCAATATCTCTCCAATTTAATTCTGAACTATAGAAGTATACTAAATAGTCTCTAAACTATTATTAATCCATTAAAGGGACTATTTAATACATTTCTATATTTTACGGACTAAATTTAAAAAGAGAGGTCGATAGTTTAGAGACCAATTTGATGATATATTCCTTTTAAAGTGACTTCAACTAGGTGACTTACACTCTGGGGAAGGTTGTTTCTAACTTGCCTGTGTATATATAGTATCATCAAAGCAACTTTTTCAGCATCATCACCACCACCACCACAATGGAATCAATTTTACTCAAAACCATATCAGTCCATAACCACACATTACAACAGCAGGTCCCTTTTGTAGGCATGGATTTATCATGGTTAATTGAGTTTCTTAAAGGTATGGTGAAACCAGTTTGTGCTACTGCAGTGGTGTTTCTTGCAGTTGGCTTATCCTTTTCACAAAAACTTGGTCTTGAAGTGGAGATGATTATTGCTATTCTTAGAGCTTTTGTTCAACTCTCTATCATTGGCTTTGTTTTGCAGTTCATATTCAACCAACAAAATTCTGGATGGATCCTCTTAGCATACCTTTTCATGGTCTCTTTCCTTTTATCTCATTCATTTTTTAATGTTCTTGAAGAAATTCATTAATCTGTTCAAGTTTAGAAATTCATTAATATCTTAGTTTTGGAATATCTGAAGAAGTTGAGCAATTGGTCAATCTCTTGTTCAATTAATTTTATGTATATGTATATCAATGATTTCAAACAATAGAATCACTTACTAGATTTGGCTTTGTACAAATAAATACTAATAAGCTATTTGGATCTCTAGCCTATGCGTATGAAAATTCACCTTTTTTCGAAAAGAAAATCATTTACGACTTTGAAAAATAAATTTAGTTTCAACAGTTATACGCCGTGTAGAAAATTATGTAATAAATTGTTCTATATAATTAAGTTGCTCTTTTTGCAACTTTGTTGAATCCAATAAGAAAATCAATTTATCAAATAAGACTAACATATATATCTTCCTTAATTTTTTGTATTGTAGGTGTCTATTGCTGGTTATACTGCGGGTCAGCGTGCGAAACAAGTACCTCGAGGAAAATATGTTGCAGGGGCTTCAATTTTAACCGGAACTGCAATAACCATGTTTGTGCTAGTGGCACTCAGTGTCTTCCCTTTCACTCCGAGATACATAATCCCTGTTGCCGGCATGATGGTCGGGAACTCCATGACAGTAACCGGAGTTACCATGAAAAGACTTCGCGACGACATCAAAGCACAAATCAACTTGGTAATTAGTAATTACATCTTCTACCGCAAACATATTTCATAATTAGTGTTTGTTTGTTTGTTTCAAAATTGTACTAATAAAATGAGGAGCACGATCCCCACAACTGCTATCGGGAGAGGGCTGGAACCATTTAATGTCAGAACTGACCCCGAATCAGATTAAAGTGGTGGTGAAAGAAAAAAAAATTGTACTAATAAATGGGTTAAATAGTTGATACCCCCTGCAAAGTAGGTCGGTTTTGCGATACCCCCTTGTAAAATTTTTTTTTAAAGATCCCCCCTTGCAGACTGAAGATTCTTTGGGATACCCCCCTGGAGTGACACCAAGACAGGGAATCTCCACGTATTGCCTACGTGTCACTGCCACGTGTAATTTAATTATTTTTTAATTAATTATTTTTGCCACGTGGCATTAATTTTTTATTTTTTTTTTTAAAAAAAAAAAACCAATTTTTTTTTTTTTTTTTCTGTTTTAGAGGGGGGTATCCCAAAACCGACCTACTTTGCAGGGGGGTATCGAATATTTTTTATTTAACCCTTTTTTTCTTTCTTTTATTTATTTAAATATTAATATTAACTATTTAAAAAAACAATAAATATTAAATAAAAACATTAAAACTTATTATTAATTTTAAAACTTAAATAAATTAATAAAAAAATAAAAATTATATAAAAAAATAAAAATTATGTAAAAAAATAAAAACATAATGAAATAAAATAATTTTTTTATAATGCAAAAAATATTTTCTTTTTTATAATGCAAGCCAAATATTTTCTTTTTTATTAAAACCAAAAATTCTTTTTTATTAAAGCAAAAAATTCCTTTTTTAATAAAGCAATAAATTTTCCTTTTTTAATGAAAATAATTCAAAGGAAATTGAATCATGTTCATCTTCTTCTTGTTCTAGTTCATCTACATATCAGATTTTCCATACATACAACAACCAAAATTAAAATTGAAATCCCAAAAGAACAATAAAAGAACAACAACATGAACATTCTCAAAATTAACATTTTAGCAACACAAAAGAACAACATGAACAACAAAGCACTGTAGCAACACAAAAGAACAACAACATGAACATTCTCAAACCCAACGAAAAACATGAACAGCAACATCATAAAAGCGCAGAATTGGAACTGAACAAAATGGAAATTGAAATCGAATTGAAACCCAACAAAATTGATGATGAAATTCAACATCGTCATTATCTTGTTCATTATCTTCTCAAAATTCATTCAAGTTCTTATTTCATAATCAACTTTTTTCACCCCCCTCACAACAACATCATCATCATCATAAAAAAAATGTTCTCCATCTTCTCCATCAATATCATCATCATCATCATCAACGCTACATTACCAACAACAAATCCAATTCAAGAAACCAAAAACGAAACTAAAATCAAAACCTAGAATTTCAACAAAATTGAATCGAATCCAGAAAACCAATAACGAAATAGAAATCGAAACCCATATTTTCAACAAAATCAAACCCAGAAAAACGAAATTGGAAACACATAAAAGAATAGCTACAGAAAATCAAAACCCAGAAAATCGATTTCGAGTTCAATTTCATTCGATTTCAATTCGATTTCATTTCGATTTCATCATCAATTTCGTTGGGTTTCAATTCGATTTCAATTTCCATTTTGTTCGGTTCCAATTCTGATATGTAGATGAACTAGAACAAGAAGAAGATGAACATGTTTCAATTTCCTTTGAATTGTTTTTATTAAAAAAGGAAAATTTATTGCTTTATTAAAAAAGGAATTTTTTGCTTTAATAAAAAAGAATTTTTGGTTTTAATAAAAAAGAAAATATTTGGCTTGCATTATAAAAAAGAAAATATTTTTTGCATTATAAAAAAATTATTTTATTTCATTATGTTTTTATTTTTTTATATAATTTTTATTTTTTTATTAATTTATTTAAGTTTTAAAATTAATAATAAGTTTTAATGTTTTTATTTAATATTTATTGTTTTATTAAATAGTTAATATTAATATTTAAATAAATAAAAGAAAGAAAAAAAGGGTTAAATAAAAAATATTCGATACCCCCTGCAAAGTAGGTCGGTTTTGGGATACCCCCTCTAAAACAGAAAAAAAAAAAAAAATTGGTTTTTTTTTTTTAAAAAATAAAAAATAAAAAATTAATGCCACGTGGCAAAAATAATTAATTAAAAAATAATTAAATTACACGTGGCAGTGACACGTAGGCAATACGTGGAGATTCCCTGTCTTGGTGTCACTCCAGGGGGGTATCCCAAAGAATCTTCAGTCTGCAAGGGGGGATCTTTAAAAAAAAATTTTACAAGGGGGTATCGCAAAACCGACCTACTTTGCAGGGGGGTATCAACTATTTAACCCTAAATAAATACCAGTACTATAGTAGATTTAATTAATTTCTTTTTATATCATGTGACATAAATTAATTTATGATAGGTTGAAACAGCATTGGCTCTTGGTGCAACCCCAAGACAAGCAACACATCAACAAGTAAAAAGGGCACTAATTATAGCACTTTCTCCAGTAGTGGATAACACAAAAACAGTGGGTCTAATATCCCTTCCAGGGGCAATGACTGGTCTTATTATGGGAGGGGCATCACCCATAGAAGCAATTCAGCTACAAATTGTGGTGATGAATATGATGATAGGTGCTGCAACTATTAGTAGCATAATGGCTACATATTTATGTTGGCCAGCATTTTTCACTAAGGCATACCAATTGGAAACTAAAGTCTTCTCAACTTGATTTCATTGATTCATAAATTAATGTAACCAAAGACTTTGTGTATATTTAATTAGATGTACATTTTTTATTTGATGTGCCTAACAACAATGTGTAGGAATGGGTTTGTGCCCACCCACAATTTCCTCTGTTATTGACAAAAAAGAAAAAAATTAATGATTGCAAGAGGATAACAAAAAGGATTTTGATGATATTGGAAGTTAATTCGGATCTTGATGATATTGGAAGGTATATATAGTAAATTATTTTATCTGACAATCAAACTTTTTTTGGGAACTATCTAAAAATCGAACTTAGATAACACGTTATCTTGAATAAATTGTTTCGTAAAATTTAATTGTTATTTATGTTGAATATAAGTTCGTATAAAAGTGAGTTGAATAATACACTTAACTCTAAAATTGTTTTTAGAAGAATTTAAGCTTCAAATAACACCTTTTATGTATAATCAACTACTAATATCAATTCTAGTTGAAATATCTCATGATTCCAAAATAGAACAAAACATAAACTTAGTGGAAGAAGATGGAATTGCACTTTATTTAAGATGCGCAAATGCACTTGGGAAATATTCTAGTACATCTATTCCAGTATCCATTACAATTTACAAATATATTCACGATAATAAATAAAGAATATATTGTTGAAAAACGTCCCTATGGTCATCCACTCATCCAGTATTGGTTCTTGCTGAATTAGTGGATTGCTTCCTTGGTCCAGCTGGGCCTCTGGTGTTCATAGGCTGTTAATAAAAAAAATTGTACATTGTAATAGATACATTAAATTTATAATAATAGATAAAAATTTATTTATTGTATAAATTATTTTCCATTAAATTAAAAGTTAAGTCAATTCAAATAGCCTCTAAAATGTTTGATCTCAAGTGGTTAATGAATTTTAATGAATGAATTATGAACTCATTTGAAATATTTTATGGTAATAAATATACAATAACATGCGTAGAAAAAAGGTAAAATATGTTTTCAATCCATACTTTTATAGCGAGTTTTGGATTTTGTCCCTGTAAAATAAAATCACTTGCTTTCATTGCTACAAAAAAATTCTTTTGTTTTTAGTTCCCAATAAGCAAATTTTTGACATTTTTTAACATAATATGAGACTTATATAGGTTTAATATGTTATATAAACATAATATAGACACATTTTGAATATAAAAAAATCATAATATATATTGACATTAAAATGAACAAAAACTAGTCATTAGGAGCTAAAGCCAAAGGAAGAATTTGTAGGAATTAAAACAATTAATTTTATTTTATAAAGACGAAAACTAACTCACAATGAAAATAAAGACTAAAAATATATATATTTTACCCCAAAAATAAACAACTACTATAAGATTTATGTTTTTGAGGGTAGAAATGACGAAATTCCCTTATTTTTTTATTGACAAGAGGGGAATGACCCTTATTGGTTTAAATTTTTTTTAATAAACCTTATTGGTTTAAATTTTTTTTAATAGCCCATTGGCTTTATTTTATTTACTATTATATTCACTATTATTTTAGCACTTCAATGCATTGAATGCACTATTTCCAAGAATATTTTACCATTTTTGTATCCTTAACTATTGATTCGAGGTACCATTTGGGCTTGTTTGGTTAAACTGAGAGGGAGAGGAGGAGAGGAGAGGTGAGGGGAGGGATTATTAAGGAGGGGGAGACGAGGTAAAACATAATTTATTATGTTGACAAAATTACCCTCACTTTTTAATTAAAATTCTAAATTATCATTGTTGGAATATTAAAAGCTTAGGTTATATTTTTTTTTACAACAAAAATTTTTTAAGTTTTCTACTCATTAGATTTTTCTTTTGTTATATATCCATTAGGATTTTTTTTTTACGTATATCCATTAGATTTTTTTTGACATAATATATCCATTATAATTTAATCCTTATTTTGAGTTTATAAGATTAAGGGTAAAAAAGTAAATTACTTTTCTCCTTCCCTCCCCTCTCATCGTTAAAAAGTTGAACCAAATATAAAAATTTACAATATCACATCCCCTTCACTCCCCTCCAAAACCCCGAACCAAACGGACAAAAAAAAAACATGATTTAATATTTGTGTTGGTGTACAACACGCATGCATCTTACGCGTCACATGAGATTCCAAACCTAGCTTGGTCCATTTATTGAAAAAATACTCTGCGACCCAGTCGGTCATCATCAACCTTCCCCTTTCCCGCGACATACTCTTTCCTCCTTCTCCTTCACCCAACGTCGTCGTTTAACCACCTCCATCAACCAACATACACCTTCCAATCCGATCCATTCGCTCATTCCAATTCCTCAATTATTTATTCATCTTTCATTTTCTATCTTAATTCTTAAACAATCGCTGCGCACACCCAACTTTTCTTGCCATGTCCGTTCAACATCTGCACAATTCTAGGGTTTCACGCCTCTTCCTAATCTCATTCTTATTCTTCTTCTCCTATTTTCCAGGTCTGTAATAAACACCTCCTTTCATCAATTTTGAACAAGTTTTTATCAAATTTGAATTGATTATTTCAGTTTTTGGTTGTTTTAACAGGTTTGGTATTTTCCGCGGTGGTGACTCTAAGCTCCATTGAGATTTTCAAAACCCATGAGTGGCTAAGACCCACTCCAACTGTATATTTTCGATGCACCGGTGATAATAAGACTTATTTACCTGATGTTAAGAAAAAACATCTCCTTTATGCTTTTAAGGGTGAAGAATCTTGGCAGGTTGTTACTTTAGGGTTTTCCACTAATTGCTTATTCCTTCATTTTTTTTCTTATCAATTTCCTTAAGATTTAATTAGTTCTAATTGATAAATAAATTGGTGTTTGATTTAGTTAGTGCTTCTTTGGCCGAACAATAGTTAAGGATACAAAAAAAACAAATTTTGCATCGATAATAACACTTTTTTTACATTACAAACATTGATTACACAATTTCCAATGTGATTTTACTATATATAGTGCCCCGGGGCACTATTTAGCATTTCCCTTTTAATTTAGGCAGCTAGCTCCTTTGATCATATTTACGTGTAAACCATCAAATTAGTCCAATTTTGTAGGATGCTCTCAAAATTAGGTACTTGAGTTTATGCATATGTCAAAAAAAACTTCGCGATGCTTTCAAATTTTACTCATACTAGTCCTTCAGAGAGTTAGAGAGACCACATATGATAGTAATGTTGTGGACTAAATTAATAGTTAGTGGTTAAATATAGAGACAAATTGGTAGTAGGTGGTTAAAATATAGGAATCTAATTGATAGTGAGTGGTTAAATAGAGGAACCAACTTGTTACTTGATGGCTTAATAGAGTCGGAGACGTTTATGAAATATTTGTAGTCTCGTGGACCTATTTGAGAGCGCCCTACAAAATGATGGACTAATTTGGTGGTTTACTCATTATATTATGGGCATGTTTGGATTTAATTATTTGAGGTTATTTACTGCCATAACCATTTTTTTGGGAGAACTTGTGAAAACAATATATGACATGTTCCTAAGTTGTTTTTAGCTTATTTTCATAAGCATTACAGGATCATGTATGAAAAGAGCTTTTAGTTTACATCCAAATAGTTTGAGTTTATTTTAGTTTTTTTATTTTATTTTATAAAAATAGCTTATGATAAGCATTTATGCTACAAGTCCTTAATTCAACTGTTTATATGTATGTTATTTTCAAGAAACATTTGTGGTTTTGAGCTGTCATGAACATATTGTGATGTTGGGTAACATCACTTATCCTGAAATTAAAAAAAAAAAAAGAAACATTTGTAGTTTCAATTTTCAACTCATGCTGATTGGCTTAGTAAACAGAAGCATAGTTGTATATAATTAAAGTGGGTTTGGATTTGTAGTTTCAAGTAGCTAATACTTAGATTTTGGTTTGTGCTTCCAGCCTTTGACTGAATTTATAAGTAGAAAGTGCAAGCGATGTGGATTCTACGAGGAAGACAGCATTCTTTCTGATGATGTATTTGATGAGTGGGAACTGTGTCCTTCTGATTTTGCCGCCCCTGATGGCAAATATCTCCATTTCAAGGAAAAAGAATTTAATGCTACCTTTATGTGCCCCGAATGCTTAATTTTTTCTAAAGGTAAGTGTCTCGCAACCTTTTTTCTTTGAAATTTCTTTACTGCTATTGTGATATTTGCCGTTACAGACTACTTTGTTGATGCCACTATGATAATTATTAGTTGATCAAAAAGATATTAATTTCAAATTTGGTTGACGATTCTTCCCATTATCCCATATCTAGTAAATAGTAATGCTATGATACTTACATTTTGGTGCATTTATTTCAAAATAGTGGAGATAACATTAATCATTTATTGTATACGAGTTTCTCACCATAATAGGGCACTTGTTTGTGTATACTATTTAGATCAAGTATAGAAAATAATTTAGCTAAGATTCTAAGAGAAAAGATATATCCGGAAACTTTCCCCTATAATTAACTGGAAGGAGGATTGTTTATACTGTCTAGATTGAAGAGAAGGTTCATACACTCAGGTATCATTCCACCTTTTGGGATAACGATTGATCATTGTTGATCTTATCACCTTACGACTGAAAGCTTTTTTTCTTTTCAATGATGATTTATTTTGTCCTGTTGGATATGAAAATTACTGGTCAATGCCTGCGTTTGTTCTACTTTTACATCTGAACAAACCGCTAAATTATTTTTTCTGGTGTATGCTTACATCTATACCCGATACTTGGTAATCTTTGATAGTTGAAATTTTATATATTGCAAAATATTAATTGAGTTCATATGTGCAGATACTGTCTCTGCACCTGAGGAGAATCATAAAGAAAAGGGAATGCATACAGGAGTTATCATTTTGCTAACCGTTTTGGTCTCAACTGTAGTGATTGTGGCAGCAATCGGTGCATATAAGTATTGGCAAAAGAGGAAAAGAGAGCAGGATCAGGCTAGATTTTTGAAGTTATTTGAAGAAGGAGATGACCTTGAAGATGAGCTCGGTCTCGGCACAATAATATGATAGGTTAACAAATTCCCTCTTGTACAGTAGGCTTTCCTCACAATTTTGTTTATGAAAATATATTCTGGTTTGCGGTGCAACTTTGACGAGAAGAAATAGTTATCAGTGTGGACAGCAATACTCTTACTGTTTATATTCACATGTACAGACAACACATATTTTATATGGCTATTTGATACTTTGTCTGACAGAATTGCCCAAACAATCAAGTAAAAAAATGCTTCCGTTGTTTCTTCCATTTTTCAAATGAGATTGAAGAGTACATTAAAGTGCACCTCTACCAGTGGAATGATGGCCCAGATTCTGGTCAGGGGGTTGTCTACAAGTATTTTGCATTATAGAAGATTACAAATCGCTGCATTTTTTTAGCTATTGAAGACTGAAGAGTGAAAGTGAATACGCCGTTTCATTTACTCATTAGAAGCTGAAAGGAAAAGATTTACCCAAATTTATCGTTAATTTGTGAACTCAGCTGCATTAATTCAATTTTATGAGCAAATATACTAGATTTCGAATCTACTAGCAAATTGATTTGTTTTGTGCACTTACAAATGTGGATTCGTAAATGCGATAAACCAACTGAGATAAACATAGACAAAAAATACAATGTTTGACACAATATTTGACATTAAATTTTTTTATGTTCAAATATCATTCATTTCAAATTGAATTCAATTTGAATATTAAAGTTATATTTGAAATTGGAAAATGAAATAAATCCATGTCCAGAATCGCTTTCAAAATAATCCCCCCAACAATTTTTTTTATTATTTTTTAAGTTCTTTTCTAAAGCAGCTATTTTTATAAAGATTTTTCAACATCGACCTAATATCTAATTTTAAGGCGAGAAGACAAGACAACAACAAAAACATATTCTTATATAATATTTTTTATGTTAAAAAAAACTACTATTACTCAAACATTATTACCTATCAATAATTATCAATAATCTTTAGTCACAAAAAATAGAAATAATCACTGATCGCAAATATGGATAAAATACCAGCAATATACTTCCAGACCTTCCAAAATCACACTAAACTTAAGAAGATATATTAGATTGAGATTTCGAAAAACTATTTTGACAAAAAAAAATTGAAGATTTTGAAAGATTTTATGGTATTGTATTAACTTTATGGGGTTTTAAAAGATTTTTTTTAAAGGACTTTTTATAAGCAGAATTCTTACCACAAATTTCTAACACAGATATTTAGATTTCAAAGTATTTATGAATTTTTAAGATTTTGAAAGATTCAATAATTTTTTAGAAAAATATAAAGGAAGTTACAAAAGTGGATGATGAAGATGACAATTCAACAGTAAATTTCACCAAAAATTCATCAGAATCAAATTCTTTACAAAGAAAATTATTAACACAATAATAACAATAACAAAATTACAATTAACATTGTGAAGAAAATTTTTGAAGAAATAGAAGGAAAAAAGAATGAATCAATCATATATAAAAAAAACAATGAATCATTGAAAAAAAAAGTTGAAATTAGCAATATGCATACCTTTGTTGGTTGTTTTTTTTTTGAATAAGCAAAATATTAGATGAAAAATAGGTAAGAGATATTCACACTATACACAAATACCTACTATAGTATATCGATTGTCAATTGTCATTGAAAAAAAAAAAATAAGTAAAATTCATTAAGAAGTTGAAAGAGAAAGAACTTGGTAGGAGTTGTGTCCTGTTCGACCAAAGAAGAAAAAAAAATCTTGAAGATTATGAAAAATGATGAAGATTATGAAAAATCTTGAAGAGTTTAGGTGAAATTGTTGGATAAGTATTTTATGTATATTTTTAACCAAAAAATATCTCCAAATTCATTCCAAAGAAAAATCCATTGATATAGCTTTTTGAATACCAATGTACAATTTAAAAGTGCTGAGAAATCTTAATTGAATACCAACAAATTTTGTTATGTTGGAAAAAAAATCTTAATTGTCTTAATTGAATGAGACAAAATTTATTTAACTTTTGTAAAATAAATCAAGAAAAAGGAACTACTTTTTTTTCATAATAGCAACTATTTTTCATTTGCTAATATTAAGAAAAAGGGATTATAGCTCTACGACTAGAACATGCACTTTCAGAATTTCTCACAACAAATGACATTGGTTTTAAGTTATGGCAACGCTTGAAACTTATTTTCAAACATAAGTCACAAATGTCTGAAACCAACAGAGGTTTAATAATAAATATAGCAGTACATAAAACTGTTGTTCATAACCATAAGCATAAATTAAGTTTTTTTAAAATAAAATAAAATTGGATATAGTGCATTTGACAAACAAAGCATATAAATATCCTGACCACGTCCTGAGCTCATTTATAAGGAAAAATACTTCTAAGGTGATGGAGAGCGGCGGTTGTTGTCATCATCCTCCTCTATGGGGCTCCTTTCCACATCCCTGGGGCTGCGGCTACGGCTACGGCTCCGCCCATTAGCCTTAGGGCTATCTTCATTGTCTCTTGAGGGACTTCTGCTCTTCACTCTAGGACCATCACTGTAATCAGACCCATCTTGGGTTGCAACCACCCTGTCATTTCCAGGTGATGTGCTCTTTTGAGGACTGCCTTCCGGAGATCGACTATACTTCCTTGACTTGGAGGGTGGAGGACTCCGTGATCTATCTTCAGCAACTGGGCTTCGATCTCTTCTGACAGGAGATCTTGATCGGCTGGAAAAAACAAGAGCGCCCAAAGTTCAGCTAAAAAGTAAAGAACAATAATGTCTAACAGCAAACAATCTAAACCATTTTACAGTGTGCAAGTGCTGACCTATAGCTGCGAGCTGGGCTGTAGCTTCGGCTTCGGCTTCTGCTTCTGCCACGCCTAGGAGAACGTGATCTGGCAGGAGAACGTGATCTGGCAGGAGAACGTGACCTGGCTGGAGAACGTGACCTGGCTGGAGAATGAGACCTGCCTGGAGAACGTGAAACACTCCGTGCATGTCTGCTGCTAGAACAAGTCAAATTGATATCATCGGTTAAAGGCGCATAAAAACCCATTAGAAAGCATTGTGGCAATAAATAGGTCAACAACAAATTAATACAACAGTTTGGAAACTCAACACCATGGCCTACCTCAACTTTTTGGGACTGTTCTTGCAGTTCTTTTCTATATGACCTCTCTCCCCACAGCGGTAACACTTGTTCTTCCAGTCCCCAGCTTTGCAATCTCGAGCCCAATGGCCATCAATGCCACAGTTAAAGCACCGTCCAGAACCAGGAGGTGGACCTCGGCCCAAATATTCCCGAGAATCCCGAGAGTCACGGGAACCCCGAGGAACCTGAATAATCAGAATCCCAGAGGAAAATAGCAATATGATCAGAAATAGCAGGTAACAAGTGCAATTGATTTTATAAGAAGTATTCAAGCAAACCGTAAAAGTAAGGCATAAATACAAGCCACAAAAATGAACAGAACAGACCATAATGTAAATTGCTAGTTATTATGCTGGTATATAACAAGAGGAGGGGTTAATAGTACACAACCAATAAAAAGATAGTAAACTGGTTGAAAATTATAAAACTAAATGAAGGTCTTCTATCCATCTTAAAAGGAATTATTCCAATTAGGAGTTTAGGACAATTACCTACTAAACAAAATTGAGAAATTGAAATTTGAAAGAAATAACAGAAGTAATGGGTGCGTTTGTTTAAGCTTTAGAAAAAATTTAGAGATTTTTTTGTAGAGATTTTGAAGAAAATCTAAAGCTACTTTGTGTTTGTTAGAAGTTTATACACTTAGATTCAATATGCGAAAAAGCAAGAACAATTAACTATGAGGCACCAAGATTGTCAAAAATATAACCATGAGGCACTAAGGATAGCAAAAATCCTAAATACATATTATGGCAGTATCGAACAAACACACAAAAGCATCCCTTGCAAATTGTCAATATGTAGCTATATGCAACTAAAGGTCACACACTTAAGCAAATATATACATACAGCAAGCACTTTCAAATGAAAGATCTAAAGCA
Organism: Trifolium repens; assembly: GCA_030408175.1. Classification (NCBI taxonomy): domain Eukaryota; kingdom Viridiplantae; phylum Streptophyta; class Magnoliopsida; order Fabales; family Fabaceae; genus Trifolium; species Trifolium repens. The sequence goes on from CP125848.1 coordinate 49,542,334, forward strand.
TCAGCATTATTAAACAGGAACATCCATACCAAAGGAAACAACCCCTTGAAAGCTAATTATAAAGGATATATAAATTCAAAAAATGTATAATAAGCACTGTAGGGAAGTATTATATACCCCTTTTGCAAATTCCACAATAAGACGACTTCCATCAACATCGCGACCATCCAAATTGTATCTTGCATCATCAGCATCTCGGGGATCGCTAAATTCCTGTTCAAAATATGTAAGAGACAAGCCAGGAAAGTAACACAAAAATCTTACCACAATCTATAATAGAACTCCTCCGAGTAGATACTAGAAACAACCTTTGAGCAGATCAATGAGCAGATATCAAAATGAAAAGAAATAGAAAAGTAACAGGGTAGGGAAAGGTGAAAACTTACAACAAAGGCGTAATCATGCTTCATATCCACATCTCGAACTCTGCGGAAATGGTTTCCATAAACAGTAAGGCCATCATTACTTAACTACTGGAACTGTATGATACTTCGCCCCTCAAAGACGAACTAAACACCAGTTTGTGATTGTTGCCAATTCCATAAAAACACGCAATAACATTACAGAAAGAATCGCCAAAGTCAACACTCAGGTAGGAATTTCCACCAATTCCACCATGGCCACCCTCCCACCACAGACCTCCGGGTTTAGCCAAAACCCAAAAAACCTTCAACAAGATCATTTAAGTTAACAATGACACCTATGGGATACGGATCCCACGCATAACATAGCTTGGAAATAACCAACATAAATCCAAGCGCATAACATAGCTTGGAAATAACCTGTATATTATCCCCCCCTAACTTTCGGTATAAGACTAGGACGACGCCCCAAGCCAACTTATCACTAATCTAGCTCCTTTGCAAATCAACAAGGGAAAACTAATCAAGGAGACATGATAATCATTTTTCGTCCATTATTCACAAATCGACATAAATTGAACAAGTCCGACAATAACCCGACACAGTACAACAACAAAATTATTGCTAAACCTAATCTAAATTGAACAAGTCCGACAATAACCCAACACAGTACAACAAAAAAAGTATTACTAAACCTAATCTAATCTAATAATTTAAGAATGAGATACACATACAAATAAATTCATTCAAGCAAACACAAATGTAACGGAAAACAAATGGTTTGCACATACAGTATTATCAAAACCTAATATTGCATAGGTCGATAACAAATTTCGACACTTGTTAATAGAATCATAATGAATTGAGTGTAAAAAATGAAAATTACCTTCCATATCTGCTGAAGACCCGCTCCAGATCGCGTGAACGAGTTCGTGAGGACAAACGACCAACATAGAGGCGAGTATTGCCATACTTATCATCGTAGCGAGGCATTGTCGATCTCTTTTAGCTCTATGAAATAAATAAAAAACTGAATTTGCGTGATTAAACAACGAAATCAACACAATTAAAAACAAATAAAATAAAAACTTCTCTGCATGATAAAGAGCATAAACAATTAAAATTAGGTAAAAGCTAATAAAAAATTACAGGCATAAATTAGTTGCGAGCATCGATAATGTCTAGATCTAATTGAAATCAAGTAACCAATTTTAAATCCAAAATCAAAAGGGGCAAAAAAAAAAATCGATGAAATTAAAAATGAGAATTGGAAAATTGAAAGGGAGAAGTAAGCAATTACAAGATCCGATGGAAAATTGAAAGGAAGATCGAATAGAATTGAATTGGGGAAACGATAGAAGAGAAGGATTGTACCTTGGAGAAGATTGCCGTAAACCTAACCCTCTGAAAGTGGATCTGTTTCTGATTGTACGTTTCACTACTTATATTGAGAACTCTTCCGCTTGTCTCGATTTTATTTTCCTTTCAAAGTTAATTGGGCCTTGTGGGCTTTTTTATTGGTACGGTCTTATGCATGTTATAAATAGAGCTGTCAAAATGGGCCGGGCTATCGGGCCGGCCCAGTAGCCCTATAGTTTTATACGGGCCGGGCCGGGCTGGGCTTCCCAAAAAATGTTATTGGGCCTTATTGGGCTGGGCTGTCGGGCCTATGGGCCATCATGGGCTGGGCCAGCGGGCTTTTGGGCCGGCCCAATAAAGAATTAAAAAAAAAATTCTAAAAAAAAAATTTACCTAAAAATAAGGAATTTTAGTTAGTATAAAATCTTTAGATAAAGTAAGTAACAAAAGATGAGATTTGTTTTTTTTTAAGGAAAAAGATGAGATTTTGCGTGGATATTTTGAAGTATTTATTATTTCATGAAATCATGACACTCACTTTTTTATGGATATTAATTTGTGTGCGATGCATATGTAGTTTTATTGTCCATTGAATTTTTTTTATATAAAAAATTTGTCAATTTTTTATAAAAAAAAAAAAAATTTAAAAATTTATCGGGCCTGGGCCGGGCCATCGGCCCATACATATCGGGCTGGGCTAAGCGGGCCGGGCCTTGGGCCTTAATGGGCCGGGCCACTTGAGCCCAATAGATGTCTTGGCCCTATGGGCCCGGGCCGGGCCGGGCTGGGCCGGCCCATTTGACAGCTCTAGTTATAAATTGAGAATTGGTGGATAAATTTATGGATACAATTGATAGTAAGTAGTAAAAATATAATAACTTAATTTGATAATAATTGGTTAAATATAAGGATTAATTTGACGGTTTAATATAATCTAAAATATTTTTTAAAATATTCAAAAAATCAAAGACCTATATAAGAACGTTTTACAAATTTAGAGACTGATTTGGTGGTTTACTTATTTTTTATTATATGATGGATATATTACTCAGAGCTCTTTAATGATAACCTAAAAAAAAATTCACCATAACAACTTTCTCTCTTCTTTTTTTAAACCCAACTCATATCTTTTCTTCTATAATTCGAAGTCCTTGTACCTCTTTCTACTCCATCTTTTAAACGAAGATTGAATAATGACGATTCATCTATTATAGGCTCATTTTCTCGGTATTGAGGAGAGAGATTAGTTTAAGATACTCAAAATTAGTTAGGTATAAGTACGTTGTTCTATTTTTCAACCGTGCTAAAAATTGGGACAAGTACAAACATACCTGGATCCCAATAGATTCGAGTAAGAATATAGAGATACATGAACCCTATCAAATTTAGAGACGAAGAAGGCAAGAATCATTCACGCCCTACATCATTACCATACCTATTCCATTGAGCTCTAAATAATAATAGGAAAATGCTAGTTTTTACGAAACTAACAAATAAGAAATAGAAGAATGAATCATGGTCCTACAATTCCATCATAACCTCCCTATGATCAATTTTGGTTTTTTTTTTAAATAACATAGTACGGTTCTTGTCTTTCTTGTATTTTTTCTTCCGTAACATATAGCATTTCTCATAATAATACAATTTCCTATATGTTTCAAAACATACTCCCGTCGTTCCTTTTTAAGTATTGTTCAAAGAAGTTTTTTTTTTTCATATTTAATTGTCATTTTGATATTTTAAGGCTATACTTTGTGAGTTATACCATTATTTTATGATTAATAACTCCATTTTACATTTTCCGTAAATTTAACCCATTCTTTCTCAATAACTGATCTCATTCCTTTTTCAAAATTCCTTTTCTTTTTCTTTATTGGTGGAAATTTCAATGGTTTATTGTTCATTACCGAAGGTGTAACAATAGTTTCAATAGTTGTGTGCGTATCAATTACAAGTAAGAGCACCTTTTGCTTGAATTTAGTAAGACAATATTATGGACATAAAGTACCCAACACACACAACAACATCTACACTGAAGCGTATAAACAAGAAACATCCCATTTCACTTCCTCCGTGAAAAGACACCACTGAAATTTCAATATATAAAAAACAACAGAATTATTGAACATTTAGTCTTCATAGAATTGAAAGTAAATTATGTTTTAGAAATGTGTCAAGAAACGTTTACCTTTTCAAAAGTATGGAGAAAATGTGTGCAAAAAATAAAAAATTTATTAGAGAAATTGAAAGTGTATTTGCAGAATTTTATACTTGAAAATTTCCTATTGTTAGAAGTTCTCCAAGGCAAGAGATGTGATCTATTAATGTGTCAAAAATCATAAACCAATTTGAATGTTCTAGTATTGCATTACATTTTGTTTCTCACACATTTTAATTGTCATATTAAGGAAAATGAAAACTACAAAAAAAATAATTAAAAATCACATAGAAATAAATTGCGAATATAAAATTACTCCAGCTTAAAAAGTAAAAGTATACTAGCAATACATTTGGCCTTTTTTGTTTTTCAATAAGAAAAAATAATATCAAAATGCAATTCGAGTTTCATTCAAAATGAGACGAAGAAAAGATACTGAAATATAATCAGGTATGAATGTATTGTTCTATTTTTCAACCCTGCTAAAAATCGGGACGGGTATAGAAATACTTGGACCACAATGGATTTTGGGACGAATATGAAGATATCTAAACTCCATCAAATTCGGAGACGAAGAAGGCAATAATCATTCACACACTACACCATTGCCATACCTATTCTTTTTTTTGGTACAAAAAGGGGGCAGAGCCCCAAAAGAAACTAGAAAACTAAACGAACACTCCAAGGCATACAAGTGTCGGACATGTCATAACAAAAGTTCCTAACGATTCAAATAAATTTTAACCAAAATTAAAAAATGAGCTCTACCAATAAATGATTTTTGTTTTTTTTATGGAACACCAATAGATAACTTGGCAACCTATACCTACACCGCTAAGATTTACTATTCGTACCTCACCACAACTACTTATCCCTCATTAACGGATATGAGACAGTTAGATCAGACGTTGATTTGAGATCGGACGTTTCAAATTAAATACAGAAAAAACAATATAAAAAAATTTCATCTGTCAAATATGATCGAACGATTTAAAAGCATTAATGCATGGTGCAGTTACAGCACTAAATCCAATTCCTTCTCCTCACACACACAAAACCACACATGTTGTCGCAACAGATAATCCAAGTGTCTCAATAACTCAACCCTTTTCTCTCTTTAATTTCTTTCTTTTTTCTTTTTCTATTTTTAGACACAAACTCAACCATTATCTTTTTCCGTGGATTTTTGAGTTACAAGTTTTATATTATAGAAACTTCTCTAAGGTAAGAGAGATGATTTATTCTCATAAAAAAAAAAAGATGATATATTTTTTTTTAAGAATACAAATTTAACTCATTTTATTAATAATATTAGGTTCAATACAACTAGGAATACAATCAAACAAAGTGCGACTAGACCAAAACCTGACTATTCTCGCTAAAGTGTGAACTGCCATGTACGTTTGTCGCTTGATGAACTTGACCTCAAAGTTCAAATTACAATGAAGCAAAAATTTAATCGACATAATAATAGAACTCAATTCTGAAGCACCATTATGAGAGGCATGGATGACATCCACCACTGTCTTGGAGTCACTTTCAAAAACAACGTTGGATCATCATCTTGAATTAGCCTCTAATATATCCAAAGATGCACCTTCCAAAGTAGTGAGTTTATGTTTGCATAAGTTTGTTCCAGCTGCTATGAAAGATCCTTCCGAATTGCGTACACACCAATTCCAGCCTGTGGAACCTGACACTTCGAAGAAACTTGCATCGACGTTGCATTTCCAACATCCAACACAAGGACATTGTCGCTGTTGCTGTGTTACAACATCAGTCTGTTGTCGGGTTTGTTGTTGTAACTGGTTTACAACACGCCATTCAACAATCATCTGCACAACCCAAAAAGCAATGCTTAATGGCGTGTCTTTGAGTCCATTCCAAACCCAATTATTAGGTGCCATATATAAACACCAAGCAATCAGAGTTGATGTGCCCGTTTTTTATAAAGCTCTTCCCCTCCAAGAGTTGATTTTCTTTCAGATTTTATCTTTGAATGTAACCAAAAGTGGTTTTTTTCTCCTCCCCACCATAGGATATGGGGCTATGATCAGAGTGCGAAGCCAACACATTGGTGAGCTCGGCTTCCAGAAAGAAGGCGAGTCAGTCATTAGAAGCCATTGCCCTATCGAATCTTTCGTCTACTACGTATAGAGTTCTCCGTCTTTTTATCAAGTAAATCCATAACCCTCTAGCTTAATATATGTGAGGTCCCAGTCAGCGCAGTAGGAAAATCATGAAACACTTTGGATTTTCAAATTCAAGTATCATATTACATTTTGTTTCTCATACATTTTCTTTTTAATTGTAAGGAAAATAAAAACTACCAGAAAACAAATTTCACATAGAAATAAATTGAAAATATATAAAATACTCTCAAAAAGTAAAATTATACCAGCAATTAATATAATCATCATTCATTTTCTTAAAGAAAATACAAGCACAAGAGGCTTTTGGTAATTAATAAATTAACCTTGACAAATTAAGCTACTAGTATTGTTTTTCTACTGCTGCACTCTCAATTTGATTATTACAAGAATATATATATAGGAATGAAAATTACAAATTTAATTTTAATTAATAAATTTTCTTGAGTTTACTATTTCCTCTTGTTCTTGCTTCCAAATAGCAAAGCCAAGTAAAACAGGAAACGAAAGAAGAAACCCCAAGCAATGGTAATGAACAAGCAGTTCCATTTACTAAGCTCTGTAACCCCTTGCTGCTTCAATATATCAGCTCCAGTAACAACACAAGTAGAACTCGTTATATCAATCCCCAATGTCTTACTCATACTCTTCAATAACTCAACCTTCAAACTCCCCGGAACATCGACGAGCGGCGTGTTATCAAACATCTGAATCCCTCTTACAAAACACCTTGGTGGCTTAATATCAAATTCATTCTGAAGAACTCCTTCAAAAGGATACTTCACTAGTGATAAATAATGGAACCAAATCCAGTAAGGTGGAATCCTATCTCTACTGATGAAGAATCCACTGAAGAGAAGAAAGTAAGCTAAAATTGCAACCACAACTGTAAAACCAAGCATCACATGAGAAACAACGCCGGAGAGGAACGTCACGAAGGAACTACCTGCCCAGAAGGAAGCTAAGATTGTTAAAAAGTAAAAAAGGAAACCAGATGAGCCGCCGGCGAGTCCGACTGACCAGAAAGTTGTGACGGCGAAGGCGAATGAGAGGAAGATAAGTGCAGGGAGGGAGATGATGGAGTGAGCAAGGACATAGGAAGATCTACGGTAAGCATTGTAAGCAGTTTCTCTCATGAAGATGTAACGTTCTTGGAGGAATACTGGAATTGCTTCAGCACAAGTGTAGAAGGTTGTTGACATGGCGAATGCGAAGAATCCTAATCTTTCTTGAACACCTTTTGGTGAATTGTCAAGATGATAGAACACAGTGGCTAAGATTCCTCCGGTGACTAGAACTGCACCGAGACGGATACCGAATAATTCCGGCATCCGCCTTGAGTTTGTTAGAGATCGTTTTCCAATAACCGCCATTTCAATCCAAAATGGATTTGCAAACGTGGCAACTGATGATGCAGTTGAATTTCCGTTTCCGCCGTTAGTTCCTGAAACTAATTTGCCTCTTGAGATACTTGCGCTGATGGCGTCTTTTAACGACAGTTTTGGTCCGTTAGGAACGACGGTTGCAGACGGTGGTTGATTTTTTAACTGCCATGATTTGTTGAACTCGACGAGACTTTTGGTTCCTCCAGGAGTTCCTTCAAGTTCACGGATCAGATCTAATGCGAATTCTGTGCGGTTTTCGTTTTCCGGTATAGGATGGCCGAATTCGGAGAAGAAATTAGGGAGATTCACTGGAGAACCGCTGTAGACGGTTTGACCGTGAGAGAGGAAGATTAAACGGTCTAATAAACCGAGGATTCTGTAGCTTGGTTGATGAACTGACATCATAACAATGCTACCACTCTGAGCAATTCGCTGCAAAACTTTCACCACCATGTAAGCACTGGTGGAATCCAATCCGGAGGTTGGTTCATCTAAGAACAAAATGATTGGATCGTGAATGATGTCTGTTCCGATTGAGACACGGCGGCGTTCTCCACCGGAAACACCGCGGTGACCTTCGTCGCCTATGACAGTTGAGGCGGCGTTTCGGAGACCGAGTTGATCGATTAATGCTTGGACGCGAGCCTTTTTCTTTGATTTTGAGAGGGAGCGAGGGAGTCGAAATTCGGCTGAGAACATGAGAGTTTCTTCTACGGTGAGCATTGGGAAGAGAAGATCGTCTTGCATAACATAAGCCGAAATCACCTTCTGAAGACTTGACTCCAAAACGTCGCCGTTTAGTGTCACCGTTCCTTTGAGAGAATCTTTGGAAATTCTATCTGCAAGAGCATCAATTAAAGTTGACTTGCCAGAGCCACTTGCGCCGAGAACTGCCATGATCTCGCCGTCCCTGGCTTCACCTGATATGCCGTTGAGGAGAATCTTTGTACCATTTGGTTTTGTTTCGGATTCTAGATCAGTTGGAAGAGAATTTTGTTTTGAGGAAAAACAAGAAATCTTACTTTTGAGCTTGACACTGTAAGTTAAGTTGGTGAAAGAAAGGAAAAATGGTGGGGGAAGGGTAGTGGAAGAAGAGGAGGAAGAAACGTCGAGAATATGGTCAGGTTGATCGGCAATTTTGTTGTCGTTTTGAGCATCTTCGACGCGTTTGAGGAGTTCTCCGAGTGTCGGAGACAGATGGTTTCGAGTTCTGATGGGATTGGGAACAAGTTCCATAGTTTGGTTGAAGAAAGGAAGCATTTCTGTGATGATCAACTGAAATAGATTGCATGCATGGGTAAGATAGTATTATAAGTCATGAGACATGCATGATTTAAAGAGAATGGAATTAACGGACTTTATATAAAGGTGAGAAATAAGAATGGGTATTTGTATATTCAATTATAAGTTATTTCTAATTTCAAACCCATACGTTGCTTGCTTAATTTAACTAGGATTGGATTAGCAGGTGCATGTGCAGGTAAGGGGAGTTGTGACATTATTTGATTAGCTGAACTAGTTTTGTGACGCTATCTTACTACTTACTATTGAGCCTTCACAAATAAGATAACTGATATTTTTAGTACTACATTATTATATTGTCATCTTTATCACCTTCATGTGTTTAACTTTTGACCAATGCTTAACCAAAATTATTAGGGTACATAATAAAAGTAAAACTATCCAACCCTCTGATTTTATTTTTGACATTAGCCCTCTAATTTCTAAAAGAATGAATTTTAATAATTCAAAGTTCGAGCACAAGATTAGAAAAAAAAAAACAATGAACTCTAATAATTTAAAGTCCAATTCAAAAGTACATAAGTGATAACACATACAATACTTTATGGTGCCCAACTCACATCCCCTCGTTGCGCACACACGTCTGAGGAGGATGAAATGGTACAAAAAAGCAATCAATTTTAATTAACAACACTAATGTATGATGTCTGCATATATTAAGACACTCACAATAATTAATCAACTTCAAATTAAATTCAAATTCTTACGCATCTATGTATCTATGTGTGCGGTGTGTGGGATTAAAGTACACAAGTACTCCTATAACTTTAAAAAAGTTACATTCATTAATATTATTATCTTTTGACTTTATTTTAATTTAGTGGCTATTAAAGAGGGAACTGGATTTCCTGCTGTAACGGCAGGATGCCGTTACAGATCAGGATCGTCTGATCTAAATGGTACGGTTGAGATCGTTTGGAGTAATTTAAAACTGTTTTAATTTAAATCGTCTGATCTATATTTAATGGTTGAGATTTAAAAATGTGTGAAAACTATGTTGTTTTCAATAGCAGAGAATCTCTATCCACTAATGAGTCACTTATGGACAATCAATTGTTACTTTGGCCTAATGGAGATAGTCGTTGGACTTGGTAGGGAGAACCACAGTTCGATCACAACTACGATCGAGAAGGGGTTAAAACAACTTAATGTTAAAACTGACCTTCAAACTAAATTAAGTGATCCAATGAACCTGATATCGATAGTGAAAAAAAATCACTTATAGACTCACATAACTCCATTAATAAATTTTGTCAAAAAAAAAAACTCCATTAATAAATTGAGGAGACTCACATAACTCCATTAATAAATTGAGGAATTTTTTTTAACATTGCCATTAATGTGGCTATATTATATATTGAGGAGAATATGGTTGCTGTCAATCAACTTGCAAGAATAAAACAACTTAAGCATTATCCAGAATTTGTAACTTAGCATCATGTATATTTTGAAAGTAATTTTGTTTTGTTTGAATTAGCATTATAGAATCATAATAGTACAATCATAACAAATAATTGTAACGTTTCATACTATTTTGCAGGTCTGTATGCAAGGACTTAAATTGAAATGATTCATGGATATTTCCTAAAAATAGTGGAGACAATTTTAAAATGCTTAGTACTATTACATATTAATATTCTAAAAGTGTAATATAGTGTACACTGGATAAAAAATTTCAGACCCGATCTACGATGAACGGGACATAGTTATGTTCTAGTGGTCCACTGCAGATCTATGTTTAAAATTATTTGAAATTTCAAAGATTATTGATAATATTTTTTAAAAGTAAAATATTCTAACTCTCCTAATCCTTATAGCTAAAAAAAAATGATATTATTAAGTATCAGTTTCATACGAGTCACATTTTAATTTTCCGTTATTTTAATCAAACTGATATTAATTAAGTCGGTATTTCAGCTGTGAAAATAAAGCTGATCCATTATCAACTTATATTTTCAAACAACGGTATATATCCTCATTAAAATTTCAAACATTTTTTAACTACTATCCACCATAGACCACTTGTAATAGTGTGTAATAGTTATATATATATATATATATATATATATATATATATATATATATATATCCCAGCTGGACCTGCTTTTGGAAAGAAACTTGGTGAGGTGTCAATGTCCGGAAAATGAAATCTACAATGCATCAAATGTTACTCTTTCTTCTTCATGTTAACAAAATCACTAATTGGATACTTGACACATAGTAGTTGAACTTCAATATTTTTCTTAGTTTTATTTTAAAAGTGTGGCGTGATCAAAGTCTTAAGTCTAAACCAAAAAGTTAAATGAGAAAAATCCAATTCTAAGCACACTCGAGGAGAAAAATGATAGACCATTTACATTTACATATGAATATTCTTAAAAGCTAGTTGGGTAAGTTTGTTACATCAAATTATATGTAATCTCATAGTCAAGTACTTAAACATATAATATAGAATGGGCACATTAGTAAAGTAATATATATATATATATATATATATATATATATATATATATATATATATATATATAGGGGAGGGATCAAATTACATCGGTGTAACATTTGAGTAACCTTACACCTCTCAATAACGCTTTAACGAATTCAAATTTTACAAAATTCACTGTTGAATTGAAAGTTTATATCGTATAGATCTATGTTGAGTTTTACAAAAATCTAAAATCGTTTGACATGTTTTTGAGACATCAAGATTAACGGTATTCAATAAAAATGCATAAACCGTTAATCTTGATGTGTCTCAATAACATATCAAACGATTTTAGATTTTTATAAAATTCAACATAGATGATCTATATGATATAAACTTTCAATCCAACAGTGGATTTTATAAAATTTGTATTCGTTAAAGCGTTATTGAGCAGTGTAACATTACTCAAATGTTACACCAGTGTAATTTGATCATTCCCCATATATATATATAGGGGAGGGATCAAATTACATCGGTGTAACATTTGAGTAACCTTACACCGCTCAATAACACGCTTTAACGAATTCAAATTTTACAAAATTCACCGTTGGATTGAAAATTTATATCGTATAGATCATATATGTTGAGTTTTACAAAAATCTAAAATCGTTTGACATGTTTTTGAGACACATCAAGATTAACGGTATTCAATAAAAGCGCATAAACCGTTAATTTTGATGTGTCTCAAAAACATATCAAATGGTTTTAGATTTTTATAAAATTCAACATAGATGATCTATATGATATAAACTTTCAATCCAACAGTGGATTTTGTAAAATTTGTATTCGTTAAAGTGTTATTGAGCGGTGTAACATTACTCAAATGTTACACCGGTGTAATTTGATTCCTCCCATATATATATATATATATAGGCAAATGCTAACGAGTGCCCCCGGGGGCACTCTTTAAGACCTTAAATAGTACGTTTTTTATATAATTTTTACGGGAATGCGTAAAGTCAACGCATTGGAAATTGTAATGTTTAATTTTTTGAATAAAAATTTCTATAATTGGAATGCTTAAAGAGTGCCCCGGGGGCACTCGTTAGCAAGACTCATATATATATATATATATATATATATATAATGGGTACAGTTAATTGCATATTAATTTTGGACTCAAGCTCACTATGCCGCATTGCAAAAATATTGGTCATTCATTTGGGCACGAAATTGAAAATAGCACGGCGTTTGTAGCCCTACGATTCAACAAAGCTAATACGTGGCTTGCCCTTATTGGATAAGATATTTTCTGATTGTTTACATTGAATATTTTATAGATTAGGTGTGGGTGTTAGATCTAATGTAGAGTGGGAGCGGTGTATCTACCATCTACTTTAAGTAGAACTTAGATCTTTTTAAAGATATTTAAAAAAGTTTTTTTCATTTTAAATTTTTAGTTTGTTGAGTCAACATTTTGTTTGGTGGTGAATATGGTGGCAATTTGTAACATGGTTGGGCCAAATAAATAACAAACTGCCTAATCTTAGGTAGTTGATAGTTAGTCGAACTAAAAACAGTTATATACTTGTATAAGTTATTTGAATATTACACAGATACTATTCACGAAAATTGGAGGATCAGTCTAATTTTCTTCTATGAAGAGTGACTTCAAGATAAATTTTATTATACAAAGTCCTTTTTGTATGTATATGAGATCTTTCTATTGGAGGACTAAAGCAAAAACTTTAACACCAACAATGAATTGGTAAGAGACTTTGTCACCTTAAACATGTGGTCAGAGATTCAATTCCTAACTATGCGTATGGAGAAAATTTGATTGGGAGGAAAGAACTCACCTTGTGTGTCCCACAAGTTCTCCAACAAAGATTAGTCATCACTAACAGCATGGCGGTAGAAACTGCGTACCAAATATCATGATAACAAACAAAAGTCAAAAACTTTAATAATCTTACCCTTGACTTGAGTCATCTTATAAGATTGTCATAATATTAAAATTAGTTGAAGATATATGTAACTTGACGATTCAACATTATAACTTGTGCTCCACATGTGTGGCTCCACTAAATAGAACAGCTATTTTTATAGAGGCACAATTTGAAGTTGTAATGCATGGGTGAATATGAATAAGAAAATGGAAATGTGGCGAGATAGGGGAAGCTTAAACATAAAAAAAACAAGTGACATTGTGCGCCTTCTCGGATACATTTGAGGAAAACTTCCTTTTGGTCAAAATTGAATTTGGCATCGCTAAATGCACAAAGAAACAACTATCTTTCATTATACGATGAATTTTTACAGCATTCCGCACTATCGGTCGAATTTTGTAAGATAACATACATGGTCAGTACAATGTGACTGCACATATCATCACTTAATTCCCATTATTGGCAGATGCTTTTTTCTTCCTCTTGTGCTTGGGCTTGACAGCATCCTTCAGAGTCTTACCTTCATTGCTCTGCCCTGAAGTTAGAGCTGTGTCCATCGGTGCAGAATCTATCTTGACTTCCTTCTGTGGTTGTTCTGGCTTAGTCTCCCGTCTTGAATCCTTCTGTTTACTAGGAGTCGAATGTCCTGCTTATTTCACAACAGTTCTAATCATGAGATTTTGTACTTTTATCTACTCATTAGACTATATGAAGCGATACAGACACCAATGATAATGAAATATATGAAGCAGTCTGTAATTCAAAAAGGATACTGAACTATTGAACCCTAAAAGGGGATCCCAACTAAAATCAACACGAGAAACTATGCATATATTTTAAATGAAAACCTCACATAACTCTCACAGAATAATGAATCTGGCTCAGATTTATGGCTGTGTAAAGTACTGCACGATTCACATCTCAAACACTAAATTATTGTTTTTCAATGGGCTTGTGAGGGTTTCGTTTGTCCATGCACAATTTCTCAATCAACGAAGCTTCCAAACTCTCGTAATATTTATAAGTGAATGTCTTCATAACTGAATGGGTGGCAAATATCGTAAAACATCAAATTGGACAATTTTATCTAAACAAATAAGTACTGCAACGATTTTAGTTTTTGGAATTTTGGAAATATCCCTAAGTGCAAGCAAACAGAATCACTGGTTTATATGTTTAATCAAAAGCCACATAACCGCCAAGATTATAATGAAGATGAAAGAGAAGCAATTACCACGAGAAGATAGAGAAGCTTTTAGAAGCTCTGAATTGACACACTCTGAGTAGGGATCCCTGAGAAATGAAAGAGCAAATATGCGTTATAGGTTGTCAAAGTCGAGTTTTTACGTCAACTCATTTAGTCTAGATGAAATCAAAACGTAAATTCGACTCGTAAACTCGTAGAGTACTTCAACATAAACGAAACTCGGAATGGAAAAACCAAAATCACCGATAACATTACTTGTTAATTTCAACGGTTCACTAACTGTGACTGTTACTATAACATGCTTATGGCACGTAAGGTTTCCAAATCATCAATCCATTGATTGCCGATATCATGTTCACTCTACAATTTAATAAATTATTCTAATAATAATAGCTTTATATGAATGAACTGAACTAGAAACAACTTGAGTACCAATATATTTCAATCAAAAAGCTATTAGTAATTCTTAACGAACCGACACCTTACCAACTTGAGGGACCACCAATGAAATTCTTTGAGCTTCCATCCTTCTTGTTACTTTGTACTTGTGCTGATGATGTGGCATCACATTCCATAGACTTTGTCTCGTCTTTCAACTTCAATTGGTCTAGATGACTCCCTTCTATATCACCATCTGATTGATTTTGTTTTCCCCCTACTTTGGCAGTGGTTCCACATACATCCATGGCAACAGAGGAAGAATGGTGTTTAATCTTCTGCAGTGCCCTTTCGGTGTTGTGCTTTTCAACCTACACCAATTCAGACAACAAAGAAAATTAGCCAACAATATGCATTCTATATGCACTGACATGGCAATTAAGGCAGATAGCTAAAAGCATGAAAATTTTCATCACGGCGTCTAAAAAAAGAAAATAAGATATTAAAGCATACTTCACAGCAACGAAAAGCATGTACAGGGCAACTCATGCTATAGTTCTTTCTGTAGTTATAACTAAACAAAGCTTAGGACTGCAAAATTTTAAGTAAGATTTGTATAATTCATTTGCACCGGCAGAGCTTAGCACTAAACACAAAATGGGAGATGATATTATTAACTAAATGACTTATTCAGTTCATAAGCATTAAAAGCATGTGAGATCATTGAAGCTTAAACATAAAAAAAGAGAACTCACTGCGTCCTTTATCTTGGCTGTCATATCACCAGCTTTGACATGAGCAAGTCTCAAGCAATGCATTATAACCCGTTGAGAGATTTCCTGCCCCCCAGGCTTTTGAATGGCACAAACATCACCATTTGCATTAAGGGTTGCAGTCATGCGTCCAGTCATTACAGCCTCTTCATGGTATGTCGGATCCAAGACCTAGAGAGCATCTTTATATTAGAGGATCATTACCTCGCGTGTGTATCAAAATCAAGAAAAACATGTATTACAGAGAGATAAATTTGTACCACGAGATTTTCATTGCTGAAATATCCAAAGGTGACAGCAATTGGAAGATGATGTATAATCAAAGGGAGTGGCTCGCGCACCTACAATGCATTATTAGATTAGATAACAATTACAGAAGCTAAATAGAAAACATGTGCGAAAGGAAAGGACACACTGTAAATTGAAGAAGCTAACCTCGGGAGGATGCACTACAACTTGTTGACCATCCTCTCCCCCCAACGAACATTCGGGCCTTCTGAATGTCAACAGAGAAGCCAATGCAGCAATATTTGCAGCATCAACAAGATTCCTATTGAAAAATTAAAACATAACAAAATAAAAAATCAACAAGTTATAATGCATTGTCGAGTAAATGGATATCAACGGGTTGATTCTCACCCTGCATTGTCCAGTATATGGATATCAACGCGAATGGCCCAAACAAGCTTGGCAGAAAGAATGCAGAGCGATTCAGTGTCAATGGCTCTACTTTCCCGTAAACCACGGTCTATAATTCGTCCTAACTCCACGGCAGATTCTCCAGGACGGCCAGGCTCAAAGGAAGGATCAGCCATGGGAGAGAACTCAGTGAAAATGGAAAGTGTGCCTTCATTAGGCCTATCTCTATAAGGCTGCACAAGTTGAGCACTCACATAACTCATCACACGTGTCTCACCTAATTGTACCTCCGCGGAGCCATCATTCTTCCCAAATTTAACGTTCAGTTTGCGATAATCCAAAGGTCCGCGACCATCCACTCGAAGCTCCGATAGAAGAGCAGTTTCAATGAATTTCTTTTCGTTAACTGTCAACCGCCAACAATTAGCTAATCTCTGCTCCATGTCTCTCTGCTAATGAAATTGAAATGTGCGAAGTCAACACATTGAAAATTGAAATGTTACACTTTTTGAATAAATACTTTCTTTAATTTGAATGTGCCCGGGGCATTCGTTAGCAAGACGCAAAAGAAAAAGCTGATAAGCAAATAATAATGCAACTAAAAAAAAACTAATGCTAGACATGGAAGATAGTGGTGTGGCAAAGCAATGACAATGAACTTAAACAAGACAAATCAGCTAGAAAGAACAATCTGTGAATGCAAAACCGAGAACGAAGGAGAAAAACTCACCGTGTCGGAGCAAGACTAGGGTTCCGATTTCGACTTTTCGTTTCTTTCTTTCTCACGTTCGTTTACTGTTTTTTTTTTTTTTCCTCTTCTCTTTTGTTTGGACCGTCTTTTTTTGTATGGGTCTAACATCTGATAGCTACTTTTCCCCTCACTCCCTATGTTCCTACCACACCCCCGCCCCTCCACCAGAGATATTAATCAATTTTTAATTTTTTTTCTCTTCAAATTGATCGTAACAGAAATTGTACTAAATACTTATCATCATATAAATAAATCTATTCAGAGAAGATGCATATGAAAATTCTTAATTTGCCCTTGTTTAAAATTTAGCAACTCATATGTATCATTCGAAATTTTGAACTTTTATCCACGTCATATCTAGTACATTATAAAAGTTTAAATTATTTAACAAAAATGAATTAAATATAAATTTTTAAGTGCTAAAAATATAAAATTCCTATTTAATTCATACCTCTTTAAAAAAGTGTTTCATTTGTTTATATCAAATGACGTTATACACGAGACATGTAGTTATCAATGATAATTACAAACACATTTTTTAATTAAACTCACGGATAAGATAGATGATTGACATTGATACAAAAATAAATGACAAAATCTATTAACCCTTGATAATTATAAACAAAAAATACATGATAAATATTTGTCATTGATATATAAGATAAATCACTAAACCAATATAAATAAATACAGACAAACTTTTGTTGTTGATAAATACGGGAAAAATAACATCTATCTTAACTTTGGCTTTTCACCTTTTCAGAACTATACTCCATATACTTATTAATGATCTTTTCGTATTTGTTTGGAACGGTTCTAACATTGCACGTACACAAACATATGTTTCAATCAATCCATCATTACAGGTATGTTAAGGCTTTCAAACTGAAGATCAAACACACAGTATAACAAAAAAAAAACATATTCATCTTATGATTTCTAGAGTTCACAAGGACTTCCTGTGCATCAGCAAATAAACCAAACAAAAAACAACCAGAAGCTGTTTCTGGATTTTCAGGAAGAGACATGTGAAAAATAAATAGAAGGTTTTTTCCTTCCTTTTGAAAATCCTGAAAAGGTTCAAAGAACAAACTAAAAAGGATGACAATAAAAGATTAAAAGAAACATATAGTGCACCCAATGTAAGCCCAGTCACCCCTCATTATAAAATGGGATGATGACTACATAAGAGGCCTAAAATAGTACTTATATAAAATTAATCGGTGTTGTGACCACCTCCACCTATTCAGTCTAAAGATAACAACTTTCGAACTATTGAAGCACTGATCAATTTCTCTAAAGACTACTGTAAGTTGTCTACTCTGTTTTTTGCTTTGATCTTCTTGCAGACCCGCTTGTACATCTCCCAACAAATTTCAAAATCTCGTCAATTAGAATGACAGGCAATGCAACCGCCAAAACCAAAAGCCACTCGTTGAAGCTCAGGGGCACGATGCCAAATACTTGTGCTAAGAATGGCACGTATAAGATCAAAAAGTGCAGCCCAAATGAAACAGACATTGCCAAAAGAAGCCAAGGGTTTACCCACGGGGGCATTGTCAAAAGACTTCCATCTTCAGACAGGGCATTGAGAGAGTTGAACATTTCAATGGCTACCAACACAGAGAGGGACAGTGTCATAGCTTTCACTTTACCAGTGTGGAAGTAGTCGCATGGGTCGGCATCAAAAGAGATGACTCTAGAACCAGCGGTGAAGGGAGCAGCAGTGAAGTTATTCCAAGTGGAGCATTGACCCCAGTTGGCAAGTTGGGAGTAAGTCACAAGAGTATGTCCATCCCCGCTGAGGTCAATTCCCAAAAAGGAACCATGTGTATACCATATAATGAAGACGCCAACAGTAGCTAATCCAACATAAATCCCAATAACCTGTGAAATATTAGGGAGAAGATTAGAGGCAAAGATATCATCATTCAAAACATAAAACCCACTACAACCGAATAAATATATAACCAGAAAGAGAAGGAAAATTACCAAATAGCGGAATAAAATCCACAAGTTAATCAGTGAGTCATCACTGCGACGAGGAGGTTTCTTCATTATATCCTTATCTGGAGGGTTAAATCCCAAAGCTGTTGCAGGGGGTCCGTCAGTGACAAGATTGACCCACAGAAGCTGGACAGGTATCAGTCCTTCAGGAATTCCTAGTGCAGCTGTAAGAAATATAGAAGCAACCTCACCAATATTGGAAGAGATCATGTACCTACAAAATTTAGTTTCAGTCAAAAATATTCATAAAATTTAGTAACATTTATTATTAGATGCACTTAAAGTAACAGCATATATAGGTGATTAATCAAAGCTAGATATAAATTACAAACATTAACATGTAAATGGGAAGCCATTCCCCTCCAAATCCAATTGACTAAAATTCTCAAGTATGCACTTTAGAATTGTTAAAAAAAAGACATTGGCATTGTACATCAAATGTAGCAAATCCAGACCTGAACCATCCACACCACAAAATCTCTCTTATTAAAGACGAAACTAATTCAACAGATTCAAGTTTCTCCAGAATCCAAATTAGACCGAACTAATTACAGCTCACACTTCTATCTTCGGTTAGGATATAGAATAATGCTCTAAATGGGTGCATGCTGCAGGGGGTGCCAACACTTCAATTTTAAAGAATTTTTTAGGGGAAAGGAGAAGCCCGAGCTTGTTATCGACTATTACACCTACTAGAAGAATATAGTAGAGGGATGTATAGAGGAGGGGTGTATAGTTAATATATAGAATATAGAATAATGACTAATTAGAATGGTTTGCGTAGTTAAGAGTTCTTACAGTAAGTTATTTGGATGAGTTAGAGAGTATGTCTATAAATACAAGAACACCAAGGTTAGAGTATCTTTAAATATTGTAACTGTGAATAGAGTATTCCCCATTGAGGAGAGATTCTCTCCTATTTTATCCTGTTTCTTTATAAATTATTATTTATTTGGAATTCAATTCTTGGGTTACTAACACACTTTCCTTTATTTTTTTGTTTGTTTGATATTCCTTGGCATGCGCACACACAAAAGAATAAATCAACGCACACATCATGAAAGCACATCTCATGACCTCACTGTTTCTGAAGAGATAACTACACAGCCAGCATAGACATAGTACAGAAGAAGGGTAAAAAGAAACTTTTTTATTATTAAAAATAAGAAACTAAACAAAGATTGAAACAACAATGTAGTAAATTATATCCTTCCTTAACAGCATTGGTTTATGTGGATAACCAGACATTATATGTAACAATTGTCAATAAAGGAAATGGATGGAGTAAGAGCCTACTGCAACGCAAGGTACCCACAACATCTCAGTGGATACGAATTATAAAGATGAATTAATTTACCTGATAAAAGCCTTCATGTTATTGTAGATAGATCTACCTTCCCCAACAGCAGCAACAATTGAACTAAAATTATCGTCTGCTAACACCATATCTGAAGCTTCCTTTGCCACCTAGATTTAACAGCATAAAATAAAAAGGATTAATCAGCGGATATAAAATAACAATATTACTCTGTACTATTCCTTAACATATTTCACTCACTAGTCAGCGAGAACACTCATTGAAAACAACAAATTTGCATCAATCCACGTCACCAAATTCAAAACACGTGCATTTTAAATTACAAAGCCCATATGAATAGAATAAACAAAATACCTCTGTCCCTGCAATGCCCATTGCAATACCAATGTCGGCAAGCTTCAAGGCAGGTGCATCATTAACACCATCTCCAGTCATAGCAACAACCTCCCCATCTTCTTTAAGAAGCCTCACAATGTCCTGCTTGTGTCTTGGTTCAGCCCTCGAAAACAAAAGCCCACCACTCTGTCTCAGATAAGCTTTTTTATCACGGAGTTCCATAAAATCTCTACCAGTTACACTTTTTGAACTAATGTCTTCATTGGGCGCAAATACACCTATTTCCCGACAGATAGCTTCAGCAGTGTTTTTGTTGTCTCCGGTTATAACCATAACACGAATTCCAGCTGCTCTGCAGTCTTCTATTGCTTGGTATACCTCCTCCCTAGGAGGATCCTGAACACAATTCAACGATCAGTTTTACACAGTTACCACACCAAGCATAATATTAGAAGTTAAAAAGCACAAAATACAAAATGGCAAGCTCAAAACTCACCCTCAACCCAACCAAGCCAACAAAAATGAGTTCATTTTCAATTGATGAATAATTGGAAGGATCAAGCAAAAGCTGGTGGGCTGGATGATCATCTTTACCATTGTAGTCTTCAAAACTAGTGAGCTCATCCTTGTAGGCAAATCCCAAACAACGTAATGCACTGGTGGACATTTCATGAAGAGCTTGCAATATGAGGTTCTTAGCATTATTGTCCAGTTTCACAATTGAACCATCACGCAACTGAACTTTAGAGCTTCTATCCAACACATTTTCAACAGCACCCTATCAAAAGTTAGGACCAAGTCAGTTTTAAATATTTCCCGAAACTACAGAAAAAGGGAACCGGAAACCAAATGATAGAGCAAAATGAGAAGGTGAACCCAAAGAAGAATAGGCTGGTCATAAAGACCCTGTCATAATAACTTCAATACGAAAAATATGCCTTTTAGAAGAACTTTACGCTACAGAACTGGTATCAATAAAATACTACACCGGTTATTGCAAAATACACATAAGTTTTGTCCTTTAGTCTAGTCCAAAAAAATGTCTGATGAAGGTGAACCAGAAAAAGAATAGACTGGTCATAAAGATCCAGTCTTAAGAAATTTTACGATGAAAATATCAGTCTTTGAAAAGAACTTTATGCTACAAAACTGGTGTCAATAACCCAGTACTATACCAGTTATGGAAAAATAGACATAATTTTTGTTCTTTAAACTAGTCTAAAAAAATGTCAGATGCATTTTGGAGATCCAATATGCTACTGTTATATTTTGATAACAAGATGCTACTGTTTTAGTTAAATATTATAATTGTAATATTTATTGTTTATTTACAAATGGTGACAACATGAGTGACCTTTTGCTTTGATTTGCTTATTCCAGAAGAACAATAAAATGACCTTGCTCAAATAAAAATGGGTAGAAGATTCACCTCTAAAGAAAAAATCTATCTTTTACTACATTGTATGGTAGAATATGCGATAAAAGCAAAAATCCTATACCAATCCAAATTAAGCAGTATTGTCGCTCAGCAAATATTAATTCAACAATTAGAGAGTAAGTGCAGAGTAGGGAAAAACTATGTTATAGCAGAAAGAGATAATACCTTAACCAGAAGCGACTTTCTCCCCGCACCAGAGTCTACAATAACACCCATTGACTTCCTGTCGCGGTCAAACTCAAGAGTAGCAATCCGGCGGTCATGTTCATTCCACCATTCACAACAACCTAGATAAAAAAAATTGAAGGTAAGAAAGCTAGGCGGGTTTAATGAATCAGTTCCATTACTAACCAGATAAAGGACAATAAAGCTAAAGCCACACTTTTTGGTCATAACACTTGGTCTCTCCGCTAATCTCTGAATCTATTACAAATTTTTCAAGCCTTTGATTAAGGTAGAAATTTTTCGTTTCCATGAAAAACAACTAAATTAAATAAATAAATAAAAACTTGTGAAAGTATATTAGCCTTTAGGTGAGTGCATAATTTTCAAACGTATGATGTTTTAGAGTCTGATGTTTGCTATCTGTAGGGTTATTGCTTGACGCAAGTTGCACACTTATTATTAAAAGGAGCTATCAAATCATCTGCTTTGGTAAATCACCACAAATTATATTTTACAAGGAAGATTGAACTTACGCAGTATGGTACTTTTGCTTCCTGATTGCACATCCTTGGATCCTTCAGGAAGGCCCATCTTCTCTACCAACACCTGAAATCCCAAGGGAGAATACAAAAAACAGTCAGACACCTATAATGGCTAAAGCGAACAGTTTTGCCTACTAATCATCAAGAAACAGTGCTAATTTGAAACAGCTAAGCTAACAGTCTAACACTCAAAGCAATTATCTAAAAGGATAATTCATGCAGAGATAATTGCAAACAACACATGAGAAAGATATATCTTACCTTCAAAGCTGCTTCAGTAGGCATTCCATGGGCAATAAACTTATGCTCTGACTGTGACACTCCAGCATCATTACAAACAGAAGCTATTTTCGCTATCATCTGAAGATTCGCATCCAATCGACCTGCTGGCCAATTCTCTATTTGACCATCATTTGGATTATATGTAGTTCCTTCCACCTTAAAAGCTCGCAGTGCATCTACATTAGGGCCAATAGCTACTAGTTTCGAAACAGCCATCTGGTTTGTAGTCAATGTACCGGTTTTATCGGAACAAATAACTGTTGTACAACCTAGAGTTTCGACACTTGGTAGTTTCCGAACTAGGGCATTCTTCTGGGCCATCTTGCGTGTACCGAGTGCAAGACATGTTGTGATGACAGCAGGCAATCCCTCGGGAATAGCAGCCACAGCCAATGCGACAGCAATCTCAAAGTAATACGTACACTTCTCAAACGAAAACTTGAAGTTTGCAGGCCACCCATTAACATACTCCCATGTAAGGAAATACTTAACATTGATGAGCCAAACCAAAATACAAATGAGTCCAATCATCATTGTCAACCTCTCTCCGAATTCATTGAGCTTCTTCTTCAAAGGGGTATCTTCCTCGCTCTGCGACGCCTCCTGTATCTGGTTATGCACCTTCCCAATCTCAGTCTCCATACCAGTCTGAGTAACCAAGCAAAAGCAATGACCATTAACAACCGTCGTCCCAGCGAAAACAATACACTTTTTTCCTTGAATATCAGAATCCTCAGCAACAGGCTTGTTAGTCTTATTCACCGCTTCACTCTCACCAGTCAAGGAACCCTGCTCCAATCTCAAAGTAGAACTTATCAATTCGACAACCCGCATATCCGCAGGCACCTTATCTCCAACCTTAAGCTCGACAATATCACCAGGAACAAGATCCTTAGCCGGTATGCTAGGAATTTTCGCGTTATTCCGAATAACCGAAGCATGCTCCGATTGAATCTCTTTCAAAGCCTCCAACGCTTTCTCCGCATTACTCTCTTGCCAAACACCAACAACAGCGTTCACAATCAATATCAAAAATATCACCAGAGGCTCAACAAACGCCGTAATCTCCATCTCGCCACCTTCATCGCCATCATACCAAGCCAAAACAAACGAAATTATAGCCGCAGCGAGAAGAATCCGAACCAAAGTATCGTTAAATTGTTCCAAAACCAATTTCCAAATCGATTGTCCATCATGTTTCTCCAATTCATTCAAACCATAGATCTTACGCCGATTCTCAACCTCTTCATTACTCAACCCTGATTTCACACTCACCTTAAAGTGTTCTTCGCATTCACGCACATCCTTCGCCCATGCTTTGAAATTTTCACCGTCTGAATTGTTATTATCAGAACTCGTGTTCTCTTTTCTACCATAATTTTCACCTCCTTTCCCCATTCAGATCCAATTAATCAATAAACCTGGAGAAAACAATTTTCTATAGAAACAAAATTGCTTCTCCGAGTTAATTCATCAACAGAAATTGATACGATAGGATTGAATCGGAAACCCTAATTGGGGAACAGGAATCGATTAAAATAAAAAGCGATTACTAGATCGCGAATCGAAGGGGTATTTGTGTTGTGGTGAAAACTGAAAGTGAAGAAAAGGAAAAGTATGAAAGAGAAAGGTTCAATTGAGTTGAACAAAACGAATCGAAGAGTGTGTGTGTGTGTGTGTGTGTGTGTGTGTGTGTGCTTGTTGAGTAAGCTAAGGTGTGTGAATGTGATTGGATATGTATCACTTTCACAATCACAGTTTGCGTGGCTAATGGTGATTAATTAACTAATTTAGGGTTTTAAAGGAACATCAGAAGAAATTTCGTGGTACCATCGTGCAAGATTTTAAATCATTAAGATATTAATTAAGAAGTTTCTTTTTTAATTGAGGAAGTTTGTGAAATGTCAATTTAGTGTTGTGTTATTGGAAATTGAAAAGCTCTAATGGATGACATGGCAATCATTGATTGGTTAATCGCGTTCACTGTTACGGCATTGCTATGTATATGTGGCGTCCACTTGCAAATTTTATGGGGGAAATTCGGCTACTTGACTCTGCATACCTACTACTTGTATCTCGAACCTTCTTTGATAATTCCTTTTTTTATTTTATTAAGTTGATAAAAAAAATATTTTATTAAATTGATAAAAAAATATTGTTACAAAAGAGGGGAAAATGTATCCTTTATTAAATTAAATCATAATGATAAATTCAGTCAAAAATTACAAATTCACCAAAAGAAAAAAGTTTAAACATTGACTAATTATGGTTAAAAAACAATTGACTAATTTATTTAATTTTATGAAAATTATTTAACTATTACCCATGTTAGTTGGTCAAAAAAACTATTACCCATGTTAGTCAAATAAATAAATAAAACTATTCCCCATGTTGATTCAAGATAACTCGTATTCATGTAGTACTTTGGTCAAAAGAACTAATATACACAAAAGTTTAAATTTATATTTGTTCAAATTTAGATTAAATGCATGTTGACTTTTATTTATATTCAAATTTGAAAGAAATATGATAAAAGTTGAGGTGTACTCCCTCCGTCCCTATTTATATGAGCTAGTTTGACAAAAAAATTGTCCCTTTTTATAAGAACCTTTTACAATTATCAATGACATTAATTATTTATTTTTCAAACTTACCCTTATTTACTTTGCATAGTTTTTTTAATAGCATTAAATTATCTTTTGTTTGATACAAAACACGAGTACAATTTATTGTAAGACCATCTACAATGGCAAAAAACATTCAACACACTACTTTTCCTTTTTTTACACTCCACATCATCTTCTCTCTCTTCCACCTAATAATTCAACACCCTATTCAATTTTTAGTTTTTTTACCCTCTCCAATAGTTTTTTCATTCAACACCCTACCCCACCACCTTCTCTGCCCCACCACTTTTTATTTCATATTATTATTTAAATTTTAATTTTTGTTTTTTATGATTAAATAAAATTATAATTATCGATTAAAATTAAATTAAAATAATAAACACTTAACAAGATTAAGATAGTGAAAAATTTGGTTTTTTTTTTCTGTGTCCAAATCAAATGAACCAAGTCTCTATTTATAGAGAAAAAAATTACGAATTTTGGTGAAAAAAAAATTAATTTGCATTGAAATAATTGAGTTCAAAGATAAGATGAGGTAAAAAGCTCGTGAGCCAATCAGAAGCTGCCACCTGCCCCCACAGCCTTCCCTCTCCGTGTCATTCAACATGTTAACTGGATTCATCTTCTCTTTAAATTCAACATGTTACTCCAATGGTCCATTTTCATTCAACAGTCAGTCAACACCCATTAAACACACTCATTATACTTGGTCTAAAGGTAAACATGTAAAATCAATATAATTTGTCAATCAATTTAATACTAAAATTCACTTTCTTAGACCATGTACAATGACAAAAAACATTCAACACCCTACTTTTCCAGTTTTTACACTCCACATCATCTTCTCTCTCTTCCACCTAATAATTCAACACCCTGTTCAATTTTTACCCTCTCCAATAGTTTTTTCATTCAACACCATACTCCACCACCTTCTCTACCCCACCACTTTTTATTTCATATTCTTATTTAAATTTTAATTTTTGTTTTTTATGATTAAATAAAATTATAATTATTGATTAAAATTAAATTAAAATAATAAACACTTAACAAGATTAAGATAGTGAACAACTTGGTTTTTTTTCTGTGTCCAAATCAAATGAATCAAGTCTCTATTTATAGAACAAAAAAAATTACGAATTTTGGTGAAAAAAAAATAAAATTAATTTGCATTGAAATAATTGAGTTCAAAGATAAGATGAGGTAAAAATCTCGTGAGCCAATTAGAAGCTGCCACTTGACCCCACAGCCTTCTCTCTCCGCGTCATTCAACATGTTAACAGGATTCATCTTCATTTTAAATTCAACATGTTACTCCAATGGTCCATTTTCATTCAACAGCCAGACAACATCCATTAAACACCCTCATTGCACTTGGTTTTAATACTCGTGTTTTGTCAAACTAGCTATTATAAAAAGGGAAGGAGGGAGTATATATATATATATATATATATATATATATATATATATATATATATATATATATATATATATATATTTTTTTTTTTTTTATTTATTTATTTATTTATTACTATATATAATACTATGGCTCCGTTTGGCCCGGCTTATTTTTCTCTTTTTTTCTTCTCCTTAAAAATAGTAAAGAAGGAAAAAATTGTGTTTGACTTTACTTTTTTTTATTTTTTACTTCTTTACTTTATTTCTCTAATACTTTTAAGGAAAAATAGTGTCAAATATAATTTTATACTTCTTTATTTCGTTTAAGCTAAAATAGAAAGTAAAAAATAAGCCGGGCCAAACGGGGCCTATATATAAAATGATACTCCCTCTGTTTCTTTTTAATTGTCTTTTTAGAATGATAACACAAAATTAAAGAAATATATTTTTGCATGTTATCTTCCTATTATACCCTTGTTTTAATCCAACAATAAATTCCTATTTTTTTGTCTATATTTTCTCTTTCCAATAAATTTAATATAGTATGTAAACAAAAGAAAAACAAAATTTAATATGTTATGTACCAACAAAAAAAAAAAAAACAATTTAGTTTTCAAAATATATAACATTAATTGGTTTTATGGAAAAAGATAAGAGGAATTGACAAAGGATATAATTGACAAATCATACCCATAAAATACAAAAAGGACAGTTAAATAGAAACGTTAAATATGATAATAAAAGACAATTAAAAAGAAACGGAGGGAGTATAAATTTTTGGGATGACTTTTTCATTATTCCTATCTTACTCTTAAAAAAACTACCAACAAAAAAAGTAACAAACTATATATAAAAAAGATACAAATTTTTGGATGACTTTTTCATTATTCTTAGTAACCACCAATTATGGTTATTCTTTTTTTAACACGTTCTTATGTAACAAAATCAATTACAACAAATATAGTTTTACAATTTATATACCTCAGTAGAATAGAAAAGACGAATCACACAAACGGGCACGGTAGTATATCTATACTAATATATAAAGGGGATACAAATTTTTGGGATGACTTTTTCATTATTCTTATTTTACCCTAAAAAAAAACTACAAAAAAAACTAAGCAGAACTTCCACATAAAAGTAGGTTTTCAGTTTTTTTATAGTAAAAAACAAATATATATTTTTCTTCTTAATTAGCAAAAAAAAAAAGGAGGTTAAATAGTTATCTATACTAATATATAAAGGGGATACAAATTTTTGGGATGACTTTTTCAATATTCCAATTTTACCCTTAACAAATAACTTCCACATAAAAATAGATTTTCAGTTTTTTTAGTAAATACTTTTTTTTTCTTCTTTATAACTAAGCGCAACTTCCACGTAAAAGTAGATTTTCAGTTTTTTTATAGTAAAAAAAATATATATTTTTTTCTTATTAATAATTAACCACAACAAAAAAAAAGAGGTTACGTAGTTATCAATTAACAAAGTCCAATAAAAAAGGAGATTAAGTAGTTATTTATATTTGCACAATACAGAATATCGATCACACAAAAAAAACAAAAGAATATCGATTACACAAACGGGCACGTGGCGGCTAGTAATTAAATAAGTCCAATAAAAAAGAAGGTTAAATAGTTATAATTAAATAAGTCCAATAAAAAAGGAGGTTAAATAGTTATTATTAAATAAGTTCAATAAAAAAGGAAATTAAGTAGTTATTTATATTTGCACAATAGAGAATATTGATCACATCAAAAAAAAAAAATAATATCGATCACACAAACGGGCAAACAATATGAATGAATGAATTAAGATGATACAAATTTGAAAATTTCTAGTATAAAAATAAATAATTTAGATTGAAAAATACCATTACTATAACTATTAAATTGATATCGTATATTAAAATCAAATATATTTTTTAGTATAAAATTATCAAAATTTTAACATTAGCAAAAAATAACAAACAACTTATATTTGTATACATTTGTTTTTTTTTTTTTAATATACAATACATCTAAAAATATTATAAGTTGTTACCCGGATTAACTCTTGTCGCCATATAAAAATTGAGTTAAGATCCTCTCCATTTTGACCATTACTAATGTTTTGAGAATATAAATCTAATAAATGTGATATTTAGTGGGTTCAAATATTTAATATAGGGTTAAATATATTTTTGATTATTGTAAATATCTCAAATTTGGTTCTTTAACTTTATGATCGATTGATTTGGGTCTCGTTTTGATTGACTAATTTTGAGCTTATGTGAACTTATATCTACTGACATAAGTTGTTATATTACTGTTTGGATAAATTAACAAAAAGTGTTTATCACAATTTTATAAGCTACTTATGACATATTTTAATAAGCTCCTAGAATATGTTTATGGTTCGGCTTAACAAGGAGTTTATGAAAAGGGATCCCGCTTTGAATCTCCATTTTACACGATATTAACATTATTTTTTTTGAATTATTTTTTTGATCCGTCAATCTTAAGCTTATCTTTTTGTTTTTTACGATTATTTTTTCTCTTTACACTTATCTTTTCGAGTCAATATCAAATTTATTTGTTTTTATGTAAAGTCAATTTTAAATTTACAATTGCTTATTTAATGAGACATCCAAACACTTCAATTTATGTAAGTACTTTTTAATTAACATATCTAAGCGTAAATAGTTTATTGAACATAAGAGCTTACGACGTAAGCTCTCGTATTAAATTTAAAAGCTCTAATGTTATAAATATTCGTATAAAATATTTATCGAAACGGACCTTTGATACATTGTCTTATTAGAATATATGACAAAATAATCATTTTGATAATTAAACATGTAAGACATTGTTAATATTGTCCTTAAATAAATTGAAATTGCAAACACATTCTCAGTGGGATACGAAGTTAGTTAAGCTTGTTAGTTGGTTGAGTTAACGTATATGTTTTTGGGTCATGCTAACTAGTGCTCCCGGAGCACTAGTTAAAGATACAAAAATAGAAAATTTTGTATAGAAAACAACACTTTAAATATTTTATCAATATTGACCGCACACTTTTCAATGTAGCTTTACTATAATAGGTATCCTTAACTAGTGTCTAGTTAGCATTTTCCTATGTTTTTTCCCTCCATTTCTCTGCTATCCTTTTGTTGGTTGTGGTTTGGACCGTTGATTTTGAACCGCGAATTGAATAGAACCACCAAACTGCGTTGAATTGAAATGCCCAAATAACCGAACCATACTGTAAGTTTACGAACCGAACTATTAATTTATTGACAATTCACTAATTGTGAACCGAATTGTGGTTAACCAAACCGAATCATTAAGAACCGAAATACATAACTGAAAATTGTAAAACTAAAAAAATCTCAAAACTTGTTCATTGCTTTTCACAGTTTTCAGCAACTTAAGTTCGCCAGAACTTGTTCATAGCTCGGAAATGAAAGTCATCAAGTTTTGACAGGTTGATATTTTTTAACTTATTATGCAAATCACGTTTACTGTTTGGATGCTATAGTACTAACATTAATTTGATAGTGTTAATGAATTCCTAAAGTTTATGTTGCAAAGTTTATACAATATAAATGTGATCTGTTTTGCTCCTTTTTGTCTGACTCTAGTATAGTATATAACTTTGAATTTAATAGATTGAATTTTGATTCTCTGGAGATTGGTAGTGTGTTTGTGTATCAGTTCATTGTGTATATTGTAGTATTTTTTCTTTTCAGTAGGACAAATTAATTCATGCAATGCAAATCACTATTCACGTACATTATTATAATTCATGAAAAATCAAATTAATTGTACACTTAACATGTGTCTTTAAGACAAAAAAAGGTGTAATAGTTCGGTTCATCTTAAAAATCGGTTTAGTTCGATGTGCATAACAGTTTGGTAAAAAAAAAAACAGTTCGATTTAGTTTGAAATTAGTAACCGATTAACCAAATCAATTCATTCGATCAACATATGACATAATAGTTCGGTTATCAAAAACCATTGTTATGATTTAATTCGGTTAGGTTCAGTTCTTTGGACGAATTGAACCATAAGAAGTCCCGGTTATGGTGATACGTATACACCTTAGTTGGTAACAAGGCCAAATACTCAATGTCCTTGTATGTAGGGACCTAATTTTTTATATATATATCTATTGTATTATAAAAAAAATTATTCTAATTTTAGTTTGTCTGATCAACCTGCAAATAACAAATTAAATAGTACTTTCTCCGTTCCGTGTATTATACTCTAATTTTAATCCACCAAAAAACTTCTATTTTTTTTCAAACATTTTCTCTTTCCAAAAAATTAAAATCACCAAAAAAATTAAAAGCGAATCGTAACAAACCAGTTGATGTTATTGTGATCTATTTGATGATGCATAAGCCCGATAATTGTGATTAAGAGTAATGAGTTTTGGACATTAATTCTGATTTGTGTAGAAATAAAATGTATAGGTCTAATCTTTAGTGTACATGATGAAGCTAGAGTTGTTATCTTTCTTATAAATAGATAGGCTATGTTCTCCTTGCCATTATGTTATCACTCGAGTAATATGGTGAAATAAGCTTATCCGAGGTTTGGGAGGGTAAAGTTGAAGAAGGTGAAAGTGAAGTAACGTGTTGGTGTTGGGAAGAAAGCTGAAGGGATATCTTGCCCTGCTTTGTTTAGTATCTTCAGAAGATTCTTGTCTTGTTGTGCTAGTGTTGATGTTGTTGATCATGAAAATTATCACTTTTAATTGAGGTTTGTTTTGATGTTTTTTTTCTTCCTTCCTATTTATAATCAAGAGATTTAAATGATTTATGGGTGTTATGAGAAATAAATTTAGCTTTTATTTGTGTAAGATATAAGAAAGTGGGAAATTTGAATGTAAAGTTCGATATGCGAATGTTGACACACATGTTTAAACATTCAACTCGTACAATTTTTTTTTTTTTGTGGTTGATAGTTCTCTCTGATCTTACACGAACTATATTTTATTTTTTATAAGAGTTCTTTTATTGGAACACTAATTATCGGGATACTGGACATCAATATCATCTCAAAATGCAAGGTGACTATGTGCACGAAAATCGAGGTGTATGGAAAATGTATTTAAAAAGTTAAAAGGGTATAAGACCGAATATTATATACGGTGTAAGTATCCCTTTGTGTGGTTCAAAATTGTGAGATAGATTGAACTTGAATTTATAAGTAAAGACAATTCTCATCTTATAAATTGATTTTTAAGAGTTGAGTCAGACCAAACTCTCAAATTTAAGATCATATCATAGTCTCTTCAAGATTCATTAAGCCACATGTTATCAACTGATTTCCGTTATCGATCCACGCACCAAGCCCAATAATATTAGGATTAGCAGGAGTGTTAAAATTCTTACATCAATTATGATAGAGATTGAACATAAATTTATAAGTAGAGACAATTCTCATATTATAAATCGATTTTGTAGGATTGAATTAGACTCAAGTCTCAATTCTAAGAAAATTATCTTCCTTTAATTTTTTTTAAACAGCAAAAAAAAAGGTAACTTGAATGAGGAAGGATTTAGAGTGACATTATCTTTGCATTCAACTCTGACCATTTTTAAATCTGGTGAGATTTACAGGACTCTTTGGAGTCGCTGAGGGATGTTCAAGTCTGTTGAGACTTGCAGGTCTTTGGTTTCTGGTCGAACTCTACAGCATCAGGTGTTGACTGTCGATTTTCTGACTACCGGGGTCCCTCAACCTTTGACTTTCGGGGCTACTTTCCGGGTCTAATGGGCCGAGTAATTTTAATTCGAGTTCGGAAGTTAGTGCCTAGTGGTGTCTCCTAGGGTCGGGTAGGGGTTTTCTCTGGTGGGTTTAGCGAATCAATATTGGTGTATGGGTGGTTTGGGGTGTTTGATTTGGAGATGGTAATTGTGTTATATCACGTTACCTTTTGTTTGTATGTTTCCACGATAATTCCTTTCACTTCTTGTGGAGGAGTTGTCTTTAAATAAAATTTAGCCGTTTCAAAAAAAAAATTATCTTTGCATTCAACTTAAAGTGATGTATGTGGAGTTTTTGGATTGTGACTTGGAAACATCTTTTTCGTATAAAATGACCGATTTTTGAAGGGTTTGGAGAGAAAAAAAAAGTTGGTGAAGTTGTGTATTGTTTGTTTCGGGAGGTCCGTACATATATATAAGCAATTTTATCGAACAATGTTAGGTAACTAGGATGCGAACAATGTTAGCAATGCACATAGCGAACATTTTTATTTTTACTTTCTTTCAAAATTCCTCATGGAGGTGTCTGCATTTTGATGGTGACCCAACAATCATATTTTTTTTCACATTGGCTTTCTAAGATGCCAATAGTGTTTGCACTATACACTAGGATTAATTATTTTGGTAATTTCATAGGCGTGTGAGGATAGTAAAACTCTATTTTTGGAGTAATTTTTTAGTCGGCCCAATAAATCTTTTAGTCAACCCATTAACCTATTGGCAGATACCACATTACTCCATCTATAGTCCTTTATTTAAGAAAGAGTTTCATTTTTAAATACATTGAAATAGGGCATAAGGGTATTGGCCTATGAAGCACAAACTCTAACACGGACACCGCGACACGACACGGACACTCCGATACCGATAATGTAAAAATTATAGGACACTGACATTGTTAGATATATGATAAAATTTGATTTTATTTATCGATTTATTATTAAAAAAAATTAAAAATATTCTAATCAAAATTAATATCTTGGGTACTGATGTGATTTTTTACGAATCTTATCCTAATCAAATTCGTAACCTTGTAAGCAATGATGCTAGAGAAACTACTGTTCCAAGAACTATTATTGTGTAATCTTTCTCGGGCTTAGGCCCTCCATTCAATCAAAAAAAAATTAATATTTTTGATTTTTCATTGATAAAATTGTTTCAATACATGTTTAACTTTTACAGAGTATAAAAGCAAAGAAAAGAAATTATTTTTTTGTGAAACTTTTTTGACTATTCCGACGACAGATGTCGTACAAGTGTCGGACACCGACATGTATAGGCTCCTAAAGGTGTTCGTGCTTCTACGGCACAAGCACAACACAAAGGTAAAATATGACGGGAGAAGATCGGAAAGCAGTGAAAATTCCAGTCGAAGGTAAAAGGAACATTATGGTGAGTAGCGCCCTACCCTACGTCAACAATATTCCTCATCTGGGCAACATCATCGGATGTAAGCAAGCCACTTCTCCTCTCTCTCTCTCTCTCTCTCTATCGATACTTTTGATTAATTTTCATGTCACAAAGCAATTTGAATTTTGTTGGTTCCAGGTGTGTTGAGTGCCGACGTGTTTGCACGTTACTGTCGACTTAGGGGTTACAATGTTATCTACATTTGCGGTACCGATGAGTATGGAACTTCAACTGAAATTAAAGCCTTGCAAGAAAATTGTTCTCCGAAAGAAATTTGTGACAAGTATTATTTCTTTCCTTTTTATAAGTCATGCGAAATTAATTAATGCTATTTTCATTTAAGTTGCAAGTTGTTTTCATAAGCTATTCTGGAAAGCTTATTTAACTTGAAAAGGACTAATGAAAATGTCATAATCTATTTCCATTTACTAGTAGATAGATAAATTCATATATGCCACTCCAAACAAACAAAGCATTCTCATTGTTGCTTCACTATCCCCCAATCATTGGCAATATTTGTTGAAAGCATTGCAAATCTATAGTTCTTTATGTGGACTGTAGTTGTTAATATGAGATATTGCTGTTCTTGTAATTTTGATTTTCCACTTATCTCCCACTCGGTAACTCCTCAAGTTTGCCATTCAATTTTTAAAAAGTTATTTGATAACAAATTGCTCTCCGAGGGAACAGTGAAACAAGTATTGGTTATTGTCAGTCTATTTATTTTATTGGTTATTGTTGGCATCATTCCTCTCCTATTTATATAATTTAAAATTGAAAGGTTGTTTCCTGTGTCAAGATTTTTCCACGGGTCTTTATTATGCTATACTCAAATTCCTATCAAATTTCAGCATTACTGTGATAGATGCGAAAAGTTCCTAGCCGACCGGTTTGTGGAAGGGACATGTCCAACTCTGGAGTGTGAGTATGATTATGCTCGTGGGGACCAGTGTGATAAATGTTGAAAGCTTCTAAAGCAGACAGATTTGACGAGGTGCAAGGTAGTAAGCCCCCCTCCCTAAATTTCCTGGTTGATCTTAGGGTATTGAATGGAAATGTATTGAAACTTTTAGTAGCTTTGATTTTCATTGCAGTCTATTTTGTTCCCCTTTTCATTGTTTTCCTTCGTTGGTTCGGTTCTACCTTTTGATACTGTGTGTTTAAATTTAAATCACAGTTTTTGAAGCACACGTGTCTATGTACTTGTCATATTCCAGTACAATTTTGTTGTTGTTTAGGAGTCTAGACAAGTTTTAAGGTGAGATTTTTTTGCATCTGCAACAGGTTTGTAAAAAAAGTCCGCGTCTTTGTGATACAGACCACTTATTTCTTGAGCTCCCTCTATTGAAAGATAAAGTGGAAAAATACATCAACGATATGTCTGTGGTTGGATCATGGAGTAATAATGCTATCAAAATAACCAATGCACGGCTCAGAGAGGGATTAGAGCGATACTGTATTACCAGAGATCTGAAGTGGGGGGTTCCTGTCCCACATGAAAAGTACAGTAACAAGGTTAGCTTTTCTGTCGGGTCTTCCAAAATGCCATTAGTTTTTTCATTCAATAATTTTATAATTTTTTCTCTCTCTTTAAATCGGAAGGTTTTCTATGTTTGGTTTGATGCGCCTATTGGATATGTATCAATCACGGCGTCCTACACACCTGATTGGGAGAAATGGTGGAAAAACCCAGAGAATGTGGAGCTGTACCAGTTAATGGGAAAGGACAATGTGTCATTCCACAGTGTAAGTTATTGTCTTCATGCAATTTGAGGACTTTATAGTTATTATTTGAAGTGTTGTCAAATCGTGGAGTGGATTTTGATGAATGTTTATGATAACTGTGACACTATCCTAGTTTTGTTATTGGGAAATAGTGGCCACTAGTTATTATTTGAATGATTTTTTATTTCAACCCCCATCTATCTGGTTTCCACTATTTGCCTGCAATGCTATTGATGACACTGATTATATGCTCTAATGTTCACTTGGGATCGTATATATCAATAGCTTATTTTTTATCATCTTCTTTCACTGACCTGTGATTCTCTGGCTGAGTTAAAATTTCATGTTATTTTCAATTTGTTTTTCGAGAGAATGTATGTCCCGGTTCTGTACAGGGTTATCAAACATGCGCCAAAATTGCATTATTTGGTAGATGTTTGCGTCACTATTGCATTGTGGAGGTTAAAACCCCATCTTGCTTCCGCTTCTTACTTTTCCAACCCAAATATTTGTATAATTGTCCCATCATGAAGGTTAAAACCCCATTTTGCTCCCAGTCATTCCAGTGTTCTTCACCACAGCTGATTGGTAGTTTCCCCTGCTACTCAATATCAACCATGCATTTATTCGTTATATGATGCTGACTCTGTGCGGCTATCTGGGATTGAACTATGGTTCTGTAATACCGTGCAGTAGATATCTCATGCATTATATCTTTCAATTTGTTTTGGACGAGCATATTATACTTTTACCAGTGGCCTATCTATCTCTTTGTTCTCTTTTCTCCTTGTTTTTGTATGAAAGTTGCTGCGAAGTCTATAATTTGGTTAGTGTTTTCATATATGTTCTGTACTAATTTCTAGTATGCTGCTTCTGCCACACTACCATCCAGTTCCTTAGCATGCTACCTTCCGCAACCATTGTTACATTTTATTTCATTGCCATTAAATGTTCTACACTGTGCAAATTGCTCTCACCACTTATGATATTATCACGCTGTTTGTTTTGTTGCATTTTTGTTATGTCAGTACTGTTGTTGGTTATGGAATTATGGCAACAAATTTGACATTGTCTCTGCTCAAAACAGCCATATAATTTGATCACCAAAAGACATTTAACTCTCTTGTATGAAAGCTCAACACCCCACCATTATTGTCAATGTTTCATTTGTATCAAATTGGAATCATTTTGTTTTACTTGTGAATCTCGTTTTGTTTTCCACGTTGTAAGTGCCTGTTTGGATTAGTTTTTTTGGGTGAAAAATTGCGTTTTTTTCAGCTTCATTAGAGAGCATAGTAAAAATGATTTCCCCTGGAAAAAAGCTTTCCCGAATATGTTATATGTATACTGTAAATCCTGATCAACATTTGTCCATCCTATGCTCTTGCCTCTTAGTACTTAATTTTTCATGCTTTGCCCTTACATAATAATACCAACGTATATCTTCAGTGTTTGGAATCTTGGTGTAGCAGCTATTTGTTCGATGAAGTTTTAAAAGAAAAGCAAATAGAAATAGCTTTTCATTGCTTGATAGACTGGGTTGTATTTCATTGATATTGGGGAAATTGTTTTTTGGTAACTGATGTAATTTAATCTTCAGATAATATTTCCATCTACTCTACTCGGAACTGGTGAAAATTGGACTTTATCGAAGACTATTAGTGTTACCGAATACTTGAAATATGAATCAGGTTAGTAATCTGTTTGGAAATCATTGAACGATGCATATTGACAGATACCTAAAGGTACATTTTCTTTAAGAAAATATTCTCTTTTATTTTCTTATTTTCACTTTTAATTTCAAAACAACGACCTTCTTTTAACTTAGTTTCCTGTTTTCTAAGACTTGTATAAGTGAAAGTAAAGTGGCAGTTTTGTAATAGAAAATGAAAACAAAACATTTTCTAGGCCCAACATTGAATAAGATATAATGTTTGTGATTTCACGATTTCTAGGGAAGTTTTCCAAGAGCAATGGCATCGGGCTATTCGGTAACGATGTGAAAGATACTAATATTCCAGTTGAAGTATGGAGATATTACTTGCTCTCAATTAGGCCCGAGGTAATTCGATTTTAAACATATCTAATGAACACATTTATTTAAGTAGATTTTGAACATAAAAATTGTTAATTTCTCTCGTGTCATTGACTACATTATTGACTGTGTTTATGCATTTGTAGACATCAGATGCAGACTTTACATGGCCTGGCTTGCAAGCAAAATTAAATAGTGAGTTGCTGAGTAATTTGGGAAACTTTATCAACCGAGTTTTGAGCTTTATTGCCAAACCTGAAGGTTGGTCGAGCTCTTTTGTAATTTTTGTCTTGAAGTCTCTGCTGATTAGTTGCTATAAATATTTAAGAATTACATACATGAGGACTGAGTATTTTTCTTGGAGCTATAGGACTGTGTTTATGCTACTTTTCATTTAACTTCCATATTTTGTCTTTGGAAAAGGTAAAGGATATAATTCCACTATTCCTACCGTTCCTGATGATGTAAGCGGTGACACCCATGGCCCAACTAAAAAATTGGCTGATACAGTTGCTGCATATTTGGAGCAATACATAGAAGCAATGGAGAAGGTAGCTAATTCCCCTCTTAAAATAGTACAATATTGTGGGACCTGTTTGATTGTGTTCTTATTTTGTTTTTAGGCTAAAATGCACTTTTGGCTCCACCAAATTTCTCAATTGTTTAGTTTGACCCCTTAGTCTCAATTGTGCAATTTTAAACTGCCACTTTTACCCTTTTTGCGTTTACTGGCCCTTCATAACATTTTGGCTGAAAAACACTGACATAGCCATTATTTACTGGCATCTGATTGTTATTGAGCAGGTTGGATAGTATGAAATTAATTTAAAAAAAATTAACACAAGGTTAACAAATCATGTGAGCTAGCAAAGTAATTTTTAATTGGATATCTTCCTAATCCCAGAAAACCCACATACATACTATTATGTGTTCTTCCCAAAAATCATTCATCTTCAGTTTCTTCACCAACATGTTCTCCCTAAAATTCCAGATCTGAAAAATCTTTCATACTCTTGGAACTGAAATAAGTTTTGTGAACATAAAACAACTGTAATAAGTTCATATATACACTTTCTTTGTTTGAGGAAAGCTCATATATATACATGTTAATTTTAAGTCGTAATTAAACAAGATTGTGTAATCACCCGAATGCACTTTTTTACCTTCTAATCTGCTTAGTATTACTTATTGTGAATCTGTGCAGGTTAATCTAAAGCAAGGATTAAAATTTGCAATGTCCATATCTCATGAGGGGAATGCATATTTGCAGGTAACTTTGGAATTGCTACATTCTCTATTGTTGTTTTCATCCCACAACAAATATTCTATTTTGATGTTGAGCTTAAACGTCCGTGTAGCAAACTGCATTTTGGCGGCTCTACAAGGAAAACCTTTCTCTCTGCTCCCTTGTTATGAAAACTGCTGCTGGGATTGTATATCTTCTTGCTTGTTTATTGGAACACTTGAGGTAAAATAACCTCATTTATGTTCCTCTTCTATTGGTATTTTGTTTACTTATTCCATTGGTATTTTGTTTGCTTATTCCAAGACATTGTGGGTACTTTTCTGTTTTCTCGCTCTGAAGGTATTTAAACAGCTAAATTTGTCTGCGGAGACACATCTTTCACTTTCTGATGATAAAGGTGATCTGGATAGAGTAAAAAGACCCTGGGATATCCTAAGCGCTGGCCATAAAATTGGAACACCCAAGGCATTGCTCAGGGAGCTGGTAAGTGGTTTGCTTTTTGAAATTAGTAAATAGATTTCAAATTTGCTTTTGGGTAGTTGATGCATTCGAAATCCTTGCCAGAAAGATGAAGAAATGGAGTTCTACATGAATAAGTATGCAGGAAGTCAAGCTGATAGGATTATACGTGCAGAGGCCGAGCAAATAAAGAAAATAAAAGTTTCAGGTATTATATTCTATCCAGTTTTTTAATTAGAATGTTGAGTTTTGGATGAACAATAAAGACAGATGACGAGGTATTGTTATATTATTTTCATGAAATCATGAAGCTGAAAAAGAAAAGCGTAAAAAAGCATCCTGATGCAGATTCCTTATGCATTGAAGATATTGATGTCGGTGAAGCACAGGCAAGTATATACCAGTTGATGAATGTAAAACGTAACAAAGACTAACAACAACTTTGAACTTTGAAGTGTAAATAAATGTCATATGAAAGAGAATATATATATATTTGTTAAAATGAAATTATCATTAGTTATGCAATTTTAATTATGACTTTTTTTTCAAAATGTGGATATATATATATATATATATATATATATATATATATATATATATATATATATATATATATATATATATATATATATATATATATATATATATTTGTTAAAATGAAATTATCATTAGTTATGCAATTTTAATTATGACATTTTTTTCAAAATGTGGATATTAGTTACATACTTAGATGAAAATTGGACAATTGGTCTAATCCAAACATTTTTTTTTTTTACTTAAATGAAAAACTTTTTTTTTATTGATTGTTTATTTTCCTTCTTACAAAGTTCCTTATAGTTATTTTTTTTGGTATTGTGAAGTTGTTTTAATGATTTTTTTTGCCTTAACATTGCTATAGCAATGTTGAACCAAGTGGATTATTTTGGTGTTTAATGTAATTTAATATGTGTTTGTTTTTGGTATTGTTGAAGTTATATTATATGCTCTTAAAAAATATCTTTTGTCGGCCGAGAAACTCTTACTTGAACACAAATCCAACACTTGTCATTTAGGCACATACACATAATTTTAAAAAAATTAAATATAAAAGAATTGATTAATGATAGTTGATGTACCTTTATCATTTATCTTTAAATTTTTCTCTTTAATGTGTGTGCCCAAATATTATTGATTTGGGGTTGTGCCTATGATAGAATTTCTCTTGTCGACCTATTTGATAATGCTTAATAATTTTATAACTAATTTAGTAATTCAAAATATATAAAAAAAAGTGGGCTGACCCGCCAACTCACCAATAAACGGGACGTGAAATTTAAAATCAAACACCTAAATTGGTCCACTTTTGGGCGGGCTCAAACGGAACGGGCCGGCCCACTTCACCACCCCTAAGTTTAATTATATTCTATTTTAGGAATTATTAACTTATCATACATGTACAAAATTTCTAAACCCATAATTATCTGTTTAAAGGCTAAACAGATAATTATATTTACTATATGTGAAAATGAATTTCTTTAAGAGAGGTATCTTCATTAAGAGGCTAAAAGTTGTATGCAAAAATTTTAAAAAATAACTAATTGTCTTTTGTTTCCTTTGATTTTTATTACAAGTTCCATCCACTAGAACTCATTGAGATTTATTAGACCCTAAATACGTAAAATAAACTATATGCTCGTAAAATAAAAATTGATTATAAATTAATTGTAAATATTACATCAAATCTACTTAGGTGACCTGTTTTTATTAGTTATTGAATAAATATTGTCAAATTATCAAATCCTCTATTGATTTTCTGTGTTGTTTTTGTTGTAGAGAGTAGCTCAATTTTTTTTTATTGTATAGATAAGTAACTCAAATTTGAGATGAAAGATTTGGCTTGTGATTGCAGTTGTTATTATTTAATTAAGTAGTTAATTACCGTTATTTATTTATACGAAGACCGGTGCAATAACTCTAGCAAGTGTACATTTTTTTTCTTGTATATTTTCTTATTATAAAAAATACTAATAATTTATTTTCGATATATTGAAAACAAATTTAACCATGTCCATTGCGATCGCCATCGCCATCACCTATTGGACCACCTCTTTTCCCCCTCCATATTTTTGGTATTGTTAAAGTCCTCTCCTCTGCAAATTTTATACTGTATGATTTATTATGAATCCTTAAAAGTTAAAACTATCTTATGAGTTTGATCTTTACCTTTATGATGAAAAAAATTAAAGTTAATTAATCGCGGTTAAATGATAGTAAAAACTCGAATTTGAATTGTATATTGTAATTGATTCACGCAGTTACACGCTATAAATAATTTCAGCTCCACAAAATTGATCAGACTATTTTTATTTATTTATGATAATTTGGTACAATATTTAAATACAACCATTTATTTTTATCATACAGTAAAAAATAATTACTGTTCTGACTCTGTAACTGCATCAAATTCGTTTCTTAAAAACTCCATACTTATATTATAATTAAAAAAAATATATTAAAACTCATTTTACCCTTGGCAACTTCGTGCAGAAATGATCAATTATTATTTTAATAAAAAAAAATCAGCAATAGAGTCACATCATGAAGAACATAAAGGCAAGCAAAGGATATAAAAAAAATCAAGACATGATTCTTCTACTTGCCTCTATTTTGGCACCTCATGACACCCTCAAAAAACACATTTTAATATGTGTATTGTCAATTGTGTACTATAATGTCATAACAACAACGCAAGAAAAAAACATAGTCATTGCTAATTAAATCATCACACATGATATGGCGTGACAAAATTCCACTAGCAATCCATTCCATTAATTATTAATCCTTCTTTTCTTGCAATTTAAGCTTCTATCACTTTTTTCCTTCTTTATTATTCTTGCATTTTATATATCCTTCTTTTCAAGTGAGAACCTAAGAAGAAAATGATGAATTCTTCTTGCATATCAAATTGCATCAACGATACACGCGACCCGCGTGTTCCGGTGAGAGCAAGCTATGTGAATCTCTACAAGTGGCCAGAATCAGACGCGGCGTTTGTGAGATCTGTGAGTTCAGGAAGAGAAAAAGGTGATCAACAACAACATCCTAGGGTGGTGGATAGCATCTCTTGTAGACAATTGTATCTGAGAAGTTACACATTTTGTAGAGATGATGAAAAGAAAGTGTTGGAAAAGACTAAGAAATGTTTTGGGAGGGTAAAGTTGAAGAAGGTGAAAGTGAAGGAACGTGTTGGTGTTGGGAAGAAAGTTAAAGGGATATCTTGCTCTGCTTTGTTTAGTATCTTCAGAAGATTCTTGTCTTGCTGTGCTAGTGTTGATGTTGTTGATCATGAAAATTATCACTTTTAATTGAGGTTTGTTTTGATGTTGTTGTTTTTTTTTTCCTCCTATTTATAATCAAGAGATTTAAATGATTTATGGGTGTTATGAGAAATAAATTTAGCTTTTATTTGTGTAAGATTTAAGAATGTGAGAAATTTGAATGTGAAGTTGGAGATGTGAATGTTGGCACACATGTTTAAACATTCCACTCGTACATTTTTTTTTTGTAGTCGATGGTTCTCTTTAATTTTGCATGAACTAAATTTTATTTTCCATAACACTAATTTGTGGGATACTCTTCATCGATATCACCTCAAAATGCAAGGTGACTATGTGCACGAGAACCGAGGTGTATGGAAATATATTAAAAAAAAGGGTATAAGGATGTATATTATATACGGTGTAAGTATTCCTTTTTGAGTTTCAAAATTGTGAGATAGATTGAACACGTGTTTATAATTAGAGATATTTATCTTATAAGTCAATTTTTTTAGGATTTAGTTAGACTAAATTCTCAAATTTAAGATTATATTAAAGTCTCTTCAAGATCTATCGGGTCAGATGCTATCAGGTTTCTGCTATCAGATCACTCACTTATTATATTTACGCATCAGACCCAATAATATTACGAGTGAGCAGATGTTAAGAGTCTTGCATTGGTTGTGAGAGGGGCTGAACAAAAATTTATTACAATTCTCATGATCTACCTTTTGTTTTTTTACTAATATGTTATTGTATATATTCTTTTATTACTAAAAATAAATCTATTATTTGTATAATTAAAAGTCATTTTAAAAGCTTGAATTTTAATGATTTGGCATACTTGCTTCGTCTTTAATTATAAAGTATTTTTAAAGTATTTATTTAATTATCCAAAATACGATTCAAATTAAACCACATTAAATTAGACCGAATTGGATTAGATATTTTTTAATTGGTCATTCCAAATCGAACGCGGTTAATTCTATTTTTGGATTGGATAAATTTTTGCTTCAAAATCAATCCAAACTGAACAGCAAACACCCCTACTTACAGGTCATATCCAAGATTTTGGATGTTCTGTCAGAATTATGAAGTTAGTGTCCCATTTTTTTTTATAAATGATAATTTTATTTTTTGATAGATTTATATAT
This sequence comes from Trifolium repens, assembly GCA_030408175.1. NCBI lineage: Eukaryota > Viridiplantae > Streptophyta > Magnoliopsida > Fabales > Fabaceae > Trifolium > Trifolium repens. The sequence continues at coordinate 49,586,360 of CP125848.1, forward strand.
ATATATATATATATATATATATATATATATATATATATATATAATTGTAATAAAAGAAATTACATTAATATTGAAAAGTTCACACCAAATTAAACCTATAATAGAATTATGATAAAAGTAGTAATACATGTCCTATCAATCCAAACTTGTATAAGTAGAGCATCTCACACTATGCAATCCGCATTTTTTTTTAATCGGCTAAATTTTATTAATGGATAAATCCTCTTAATAAGAAGCATACGGGATCGTCGGTAATATACAACGAAAGGCAAGGTGATGAAAACACCTTAACTGGTTAAAAAGTACAAAAAACCACCTCATGTCCACCCCTTACAATGACTCACTATCATCCTAACCCGCCGAAATAACAAAAACCCACTTAAAGCTGCAATCCGCAGTAGCAACCCATTCTTCATCCACCCAGAATCCAAACACCCACCACCTATTGACCCAGCCACAACAACCAAACTACTGCGCAGCTGAAAAACCAAAACACAATCAGCATCCCGTCGGCACTCGGAAAAAATCACCCACATATTAATCTTTGAACATCATCCTCCTTGCATTTTTAGGCTTTTAAAGTGCAATTATTTTTCATTTTTTATTTATTTTTAGGTTTTTTATTTTTATTTTTATAATGAATCACATTTATGTAGTGATTTTTTTTACACAATATATGTAGGGACTTCAAAGAATGATTTTAATATATTAATTATAAATTTTTGTATTATTATATTTGTATATGTGGTCTTTTATTTTTAGTCTAAGCTTACATTTGTTTTATTAAAGTCAGTCTAAGCTTATCCTAAAATAATATTAATAGCTATATAATTTCATATTTTATTTTAACATATTTAGTAAAAATGTAATTTTTTTTTTTTGACAAAGTAAAAATGTAATTTTGTTGCCTAAAAATTTGGTACTCTGAGCCATTGAACATGAACATCTTCCGAAAATCCCTTGCCTACTTAAAATTAAGTAGGGATAGAGTTTTTTTATATGAAATTGTTTAATGAACATTTTTTTGAATCAATATATTTGTTCCGGTATGTATATTTCAGACATTTCAATATAATTAAATATGTAGGTTTATGTAATTTATCGTTTTATGCTATTAACACCAGTGTTATGAGTTTGTTTGCAGATTTATTATTTTTGTTTTTAGTGATTTTAAATTTGTATTGTACTCTGTCAATTTGAAAGAATGAATACTATTTATATTTATTTATTATTTGTTTTTGGTGATGTAGCCTAGTGGCTAGAAATTCCACCCATAATTAGGTGGATAAATGAGATAACCGGGATTCGAATCCTAGCCTCCTACATATTAATGTGATGTCCTACCAACTAAGTTCACAAGACATACTATTTATATTTAGTAAGAGAGAAATGCTAGATAAAGCGAAAAATATCATCACGAAAAATAGCGAATGACCTGACAGTGGTATTTACTTCACATTAACTTAATTTCTCTTTAGAGTATCCACAATGGTGGTTCTTAGTTTTTTAAGTACCAGTACCTAATAAGTACTATCATTGGAGTAAAACAAAAAAGAGTACTTAATAAGTACTGCTTCTTAAATAAGCATTGGTACCTATATTACTTTTATGGGACCCGCTTATAATAATGTAGAGTTATTGGTGAGATGTGTTATTGATGGGACCCGTTTAGAACTTTTTAAGAAGTGTTGGGTTGGAGGGATTGAGTGCTTAATATGTACTATTATTAAAAAGTTATAAAAGAATGATATGTATATGTGGGGTCTGGTTAAGTACTCAAAAATGAATAGCTCCACTGTGGATGCTCTTAGTAAAAAGACAAAAAAACAGTCAGCTATTCTGCTTCTTTCTTCTCTCCGATAGATCCTCTTTCATCTTCAATCTCAATCACCCAAACAACACACCTTCTTCTCTGTGCAATTTGCCAATTTCCATGTTTTCTTCTAAGCTTCTTGGTTAGTTCTGTTACTACCCCTTTCTTTTCCATTTATTTTTCTGTTAAACTCATGTACCCAATTGTAGTCTCTCGCTATTACCCTCTGAAAGTCTAGTTTTCCCAATTGCGTTTTTTTTTCTTGTTTGAAAGAACCGAACATTGTAGTATGATGATGGTTGTTGGGACATGAAATTCCAAAATGGGTGTTTTGAAAGTGAAGATTTTAAGAAGAATCTGAGTTTCTCTGTGTTTTAGGATTTTGATGGAGATTGCTTAAAAAAAACAAAATGTATTGATGAATATCATTGGGTGATTGAAATTGGTTGCTTTGGAAGAGATATGTTGAAGCTTTTTTTTTTCTTTCTTGGTAGATGGATTTGTTGAAGCTTTATTATTATTATTATAAAAAGAGTCTTGTTAACTAGTGCCCTCGGACACTAGTTAAGGAACTAAAAGAAGCAACTTTGTATTGAAATTATCAAGTTTTTAACTTTGAAAAAGTTAAATACACATTCTCCAATAATAATTTTCTACTCTTGTTATCTTAACTAGTGTCCTAGGAGCACTAGTTAGCATTTGCCTTATAAAAATAAAAAAGAAAAAGAAAAAGCAAGAGACTTGTCGAAGCTCTCAATTATATGTGGAGTTAAGGAGTTAAGGGGCAGTTTGGTTTTGTTTTTCAACGGTGTATTTACTGTTCACGAAATTCGCGAGAAACGCATTTGCTGTATATAGCACAGCTCTTAGTAAGAAAAGAAAGAATATTAAGGCCCCGTTTGGCCCGGCTTATTTTCCTCTTTTTTTCTTCTCCTTAAAAATAGTAAAGAAGGAAAAAATTGTGTTTGACTTTATTTTTTTTTTATTTTTTACTTCTTTACTTTATTTCTCTAATACTTTTAAGGAGAAATAGTGTCAAATATAATTTTATACTTCTTTATTTCGTTTAAGCTAAAATAAAAAGTAAAAAATAAGTCGGGACAAACGGAGCCTAAATCTTAAACACTCAAGTTTCTGCTACTAAAAGTATTTTAATCAAGTAAAATAAACATGTGTAGGGCGTGAGAATATATATAATAGACCACCCTACATGAACTAAATTGGACTTCTTTTAAATAGAGAAAAGACCCAAACTTTCTTAAAAGCCTATTCAGATGAGGTTAGAGATCACCAATTTTCGGTTATTATTAATGTGTCAACTAATATTATAATATTTAATATTAACAAAATAATGAAAAAATAGCTATAAAGGAATCTTCGAGAGTTATTTATTTATTTATTTATTTTTTGACTCGAGAGATATTCAAGAGTTGTGCTTTGCTACAATGGAAAAAATAATACTAGTAGCACAACAAAAATAATATCAACAAGCAAAAACAACACCTAATCGCAAGTAACCTCTTTTTAATAAGACCAATCTCATTATGGGATAGGATATATAATATAGTAGTAACTGATTTAGACCATCTGATTAGAAATGCACGATCGAGTTTTAATATTGTATAAAATTATTAAATATAAATTGTTTAATCAAAAAAATAACCAATTGATTTACTATTACAGTAAACCACGTGAGTTTACAACACTAGCGGATTCACGTCTACCTCGTTATAACAACTAGCCGCCAAACGGTTTCGTGCCCGTTTGTGTAATCGATTTTTTTTCTCCGTGTGTGATTGATACTTTGTATTGTGCAAATATAAATAATTACTTAATCTCTTTTTTTATTGGACTTTATTAATTGATAATTATGTAACCTCCTTTTTTTGTTGTGGTTAGTTATTAAGAAGAAAAAAATATATTTATTTTTTACTATAAAAAAACTGAAAACCTACTTTTATGTGGAAGTTGTGCTTAGTTATTAAAAAGAAAAAAAAAATTATTTACTAAAAAAAACTGAAAATCTATTTTTGTGTGGAAGTTATTTTTTAAGGGTAAAATTGGAATAATAAAAAAGTCATCCCAAAAATTTGTATTCCTTTATATATTAGTATAGATGAATAATATACAACAACAAAAATGAACTAAAAAATGTAGAACAACACATTCTTCCATGAGGCAAACCAATGACCTTAACATACATATATAATATAATGATTATCCTCTACAGCACATAAAAGATCCAAACCCTTCATGAAAAGCAAAAATCCCTTCGTGGAAAGCAAAACAAAACAACCATTAAAAGTACAATGCAGTGAATTGAACTTTTTTTTTTTTAACTCGGTATCCGATACAAGGATCAACTAATTCGAGGGGATCAATCCCACCATCCATTTGCGGGGGCTCGGTTTAAAGCCCAAATTTTTTTACTCTGTATGAACTAGTCCACTGAAATTGACATTACAGAGAATCGAATCTGAGACCTTAAGAAAGCAAACACAAGATCCAAACCAACACCACGAGACCAACGCAAGGAGGTTAATAAATTGAACGCTTATTGGCATTACAAGGGTAAACCCAAAAGATCAAGAAGGTTAAATATCCAAGTGTTTGGCAAAAATGTAAAAAATATTAAGCCGACGTTATGACTGAAATTTGAACCTCAATTCTTTTATTTATTTTTTAGTTTATAATAGAGTTTACCACTTCGTCTAATTACCAAAAAAATCCAGGAATTAGGAAACCCCTTGCACATGGAGTGATTTATTCTAACACTCATCCAACAATGGAGGAGATATTTAACGCTAAGAAAACTCTACTATAGCAAAATAATTCAATTAATTCTCGAATCAGATTCAACTAATGGTGAAAATAAAAAAATAAAAATAAAAATTTTAGATCGAAGTGTGTAGTGTGTTTTTTTAAGTAAAAATTTGTTTTTCAAGGATAGCTAAATGGTGTTATAAAAGTTAAATTTGTTTTTTAAGGGAGATCAATCTAAAGGATCTTCGTAACATTTGAATTAATATCAAAGTGATTGCAATTTTCTCAAAAAATGAAAGTTTTGTTTACATATATATTTTTATTTAGGCAAAAGCGGTGTAGATGGCGAACCAATTATAACGTCATAGCCATAGATATAGATAGATAACAAAAAGAAAGTCTTGTTTATATATGTCTTAATGTTAAAATATCTAATTATAGAAAATTTGTCATAATTTTTTTTAAGGGTTCTTTTTGAATCAACCGAAGAACAAATTATATTGATAAATGACACTCTAAATTGGTATAAGATGTGGACAATCTATAATAATCGAACCTATAACTCTCTAAACAGACGAGCACATTATTATGAAGAGTACTCTACACACCTACCCAAGTCAACCCTCAACACCAAACCTTGAACCTTGTAAGCACAATCACAAAAACAAAACAAAACAAAAAAGTGTGGTAAAGATTGAATAGAATCACAACCGAGAACACATGCAATTCCGAGCATCTAAATTTTCAATATCCCTTATAAAGAGATTATCTCTAGTTGGAATTCAATTTAGTTATAAAACACCAAACACAAATAGAAACATTGAGATGAACAATTTTCTTTCCCAAACCAAAGCATTATACTGCATCACAACATCATTCTCAAGGGTCAAAGTTAAATAGGATCCTTTAACCAAAATGAACTATGAATGAGTAATCCTTTAAAGCCACATATGTAAGTCACATTATTATGCAAAACAACATTTTATAAAAGAGCACAACATCATTCAAACAATTCCTCGTCCCACATACCAAAAAAAAAATGTCTCCAACACCACCCTCCACCTCCAACCCCCGTTCCCTACGACATAGCTGCCCACCACCACTCCCATCTCCATAAACAAACTCGCTAATTAAAAAAATCTCTAAAAAAAACTTCTTCCAACAAGGATCATCCCAAAACAAGGAATCCACCATCATCCACTTATCTAAATAAATAAAAAATTCTTAAAACACTCATCAATCCCATTAAAAGACCATTTCATATTATTTTTTCACTTGCTCAAAGTCTTCCTCCATCCATATTAATTTATTAATATGTATACATGTAAAAAATTTCTTACTTTGTGTTATATAAGTTAATTTCAAAACTACATTTTAAAAATAACATACAAATTCATATTTAAGTATAAAATACCATGGCTTAAAACTATTTATTGCATTGTATATAGTATGCATTTTCCTCATATAAGTAATAAATAAAATGTATACAGTTATTATTATTATTATTATATATGTACTATGGCCTTTAAAAAGCCAGGCCCCCCAACATGCATATATGGTACATAACCTCCTTTATGGTTATGCACATCCTACCTTAAGACCCCTCATGTTTTTTTACTAATTTATAGATCCACACTGATATTTTCTGGACACAATCCACACTATGTTATTAGAGTATCAGTTAAAAGAGTTTTATAATATAGTATTTTTTTTTTTGAATAAATATAGTAATTTTATTGTTCTGTCCAAACAATTAAAATATTGTTTTGGTCAAACCAATTTCAAAAGTCAAACCAAAATATTTCATGATAGAAGAAGCTAAACATAATTCTTGGCTGAGTTTAGCTCAATTGGTGGACATTTGCATTATTATGTAGGGGATCGGGGTTCGAACCCCAGTCATCCCACTTATTCATCTTAAGGGTGAAATTTCAAGCCATTAAGCTACTTGACCAAAAAAAAAAAAAATTCTTGACTTAATAGTATTTTTTTAACAGAACTCGCATTTTACATTGAAACTAGCTCGACCTATGTTTGACATTTTTCAATAAGATATAAAATAAAGAATTATGTTAGAAAGTAGAAACACATTCTATTTTAACACACATTTTTTATTTATTAAAATTCATATAAATCTTACTTAAAAAAACCCACACTATAAAGGAGTAAAAATTCAACAACAAGATCACGACTCCTTGTGAATGAAAAAAGATTCAGTATGACAAACGAGAACTCATCTTTCTTTTTTTCCACAAATCATCTGATAATAAAAATGACAATGAAATTTCATATCTATAACATAATAATCTAAAAAAAATAGACTCGACGACGATAAGAACCACGAGGTGGCGCACACATAGCAAAATGGCTAATATTATATGAAATGACTAAAAAGTCCTCATGGAGTTGAAATTATGGGAATAAAATAGATAAATTAGTTAGGAAGGAATGCATATATTTAATGCTACTACCTGATTTTGTCTGTTTTATCCAATTTTCCAACCCCATTGCAAAGAAAAATCTAACTTTTGTAGTAGCCCACATCAAAATTCCAACTAAGAAAAAAATAAATTAAAACAGCATTCAAAGAAGTACTGCAAGAAACCTCATTGTAGCTATCTCCCACAAGCAATCTCCCTTAATCTGTAAGTTTCTTCTCTTCAAATTTCACTCAGTCATTTCATCAAACATTTGATATGAATGTGAGTTCTTTTCAAATTTCAGTAAATTCAAAGCATTCATTAAGTCTTTCTTTTTCTTTTGTTGCAAGAATTCATAATCATTGTAAAGAAACCAAGAAATTCAGAAAATTGATTGTTGGGTTGGGTCAAGTTGGTTAGAGAGTAAAATTTTGAGAATCTTTGAGGTTTTTGTTTTGGGTCTCCCAAAATTCTGAAACTTTTATGTTTTTGAATACTGTACTGACAGAATGAGTGTGATGGAAAAAGTTAGAAATTTGATGGGGGGTGTTTATTCTGTTGCTACCCCTTTTCACCCCTTTGGTGGTGCTGTTGATGTCATTGTTGTTCAACAACAAGATGGGACTTTTAGGAGTACGCCGTGGTATGTTCGGTTTGGTAAATTTCAAGGTGTTCTTAAAGGTGCCGAAAAGATTGTCCGGATAAATGTTAATGGGGTTGAAGCAAATTTTCATATGTATCTTGATAATTCTGGTGAGGCTTATTTTGTAAAAGAGGTGCATGACGATGAAGTTGCTACTAACTCCGAACTTACTTCAGAAGACAGTAGTGTAAAAGTTGATTCTACTGGTGATAGACTTGATCATAGTATGTCTGATTCAGGGGTGCTTCAGTTGACAGATGAAGATCATTCTTCAGTTTTGCTAAAACTTCAAAGGTCAGAATCTGATCTTGATCCGAGATTTTATGATTTTCAAGATGATCAGCCTACAATTGAAGGTTCAGCTGATTTGTCAGAATACGAGCGTAGTCAACATGACAATCTAGATGGAGAGAATCTTGTGGACTCGCAAGGCTCACATCCGGGGGTGATCTTGGTTAGTGTTGATGGTCATTATTTGAAAGCCCCTATCTCAGAATCAGAGCCAATTGAGGAAAATTTGCAGTTAAATATTGCTGAATTTCATGTGGTACCAGGTGAAGGGACTCATTTCTATGACGGCAATGAGGAGATTGGTTCTGGCGAAAATGCACACGCTGCTGATTATGATTGTCGGAAGGATGCTTCAACAACTGATGTTCCATCCAGTATTTATAGCTCGAATATTGATATTTGTACTTCCGGGGTTCAGCCGGAAGATTGCCAAAGAGAAGAGGGGCCTATTTGTCACACAGAGGAAACTAACACAGAAGAAGCTGCATCATGTATAAAGACGGAGAATGTCTTCAAAAGTTGTTTGGACTTCCATGAACTTGCTCAGCAGGATGAAAAGGACAATTTACAAGATAAAAGGTCCTCATTGGTGGATCAAAATTCAGCAAAGGAACCTAATGAAAACTGTTCAAATGTTGATGAAAATGAACAAGAAAACATCAAACAGTCTAGACATATTTCACGAGTTATCTTCCCTTAGTGGGGTTACTTCTTCACACGACAGTAATTCTCCAAAACTAAAATTAGAACTTCAAGGAGTTGATAAAGATGCATCAGTGGAAGTTGACACTGGTTCTGGCAGGCATTCTGGTTCTAATGACGTAGAGTGGAATGATAATCAACAAACCGCTGTACTTGATAATACTAGTGAGGAGGATATTGTAACGGCACCTCAGACAATAACTTCCAATGAGGGGGATCAAAGTCATTTTGGTTTGAGTAAGGACTAAGAATAGTGCTACAAACTATTTTATCTTTTGTTATATTTATACAGCAATAGTTTGAGTAAAGCCAATTGTTTATTTAATTTTTGTATTAAACTTTGTAGGGTTTGATATCTCACTTTGTGGTCACAAACTTAAGGAGGGTATGGGTTTTATTGCCGCTGCTGAAGTGTTTGAAGCACATCGAATATCTGCTGAGGAATTTAGAGTCTCTGCACCATCTATAACTAAGAATGAAAATCTTATTGTGAAGTTCAGAGATAGCTATCTACCGTGGGAAAAGGCTGCCCCTCTTGTGCTTGGAATGGCTGCATTTGATTTAGACTTCTCTGTTGACCCTGAAGATACAATTCACGTGGGACAGGATGATACGTTGAAGTCCAGCGATGATCCTGGTCCATCTTCTTCTGGACATAGGTGGAGATTCTGGCCTCTTGCTTTTCGAAGAGTGAAGACAGCTGAGCACACTAGTAGTGATGAATCAAGCGAGGATATATTTGTAGATTCCGTATCTGATTTGTTCGGTTCTGTTGCTGAGCCATCTCCAACCTCTGGTAGTCGTGAGTCTCCTCGCAAGCAATTTGTAAGGACAAATGTTCCCTCTAGTGAGATGATAGCATCATTGAATCTAAAAGATGGTCAAAATATTGTAACATTCAGTTACTCTACGAGGGTTCTAGGAAAACAAAAGGTTTGGCATTCTTTAACATTCCAGGTTCCCATATCACTATACATACATTGGTTGGGCATTTAGCTTATTTCAATGTGAACTTTTAATTACATTACAGGTTGATGCTCATGTATACTTATGGAAGTGGAATGCAAGAATAGTAATTTCAGATGTGGATGGAACTATTACCAAGTAAGACTAGTGGCAAAACTTCTTAGACTATTCTTTTGAGCTTGACAAAATTACTGATTTGCTGTTGCTATTGTTCTTTAAATTATCTCTGTTCATTAGTTCCCTACTTAATTGGACCTTTGTTTTATAAAATGAAATCCCAGTTTGAACTTACCATGCAAATTTCGGTTATTTTTTTACACTTCAAAATATTTTACTTCATGAAAGAAAATAGTAAAGTCAAATGCAGGTTCTGGTATATGGTTTGGCTTTGAGTCATCTTACGGTGCATTAAACATAATTTCATTCAGATTGTCAGAGTGAGATGAACCTAAACATCTATCGTTAGTTGTGTGCACGCTATATAACATTTCCTGGTGATCATTTGTCTAAATTTTGAAAAGAAAATAACTGTATTCGTCATTAACTTTTTCTGGCTATTTTTGGTGAATATTAACGGACTAGTAACTACTCTGGCAATTTCTGGTTCAGCATTGTATTTGCTAATAGACTAGACAGACATGTTCGTTTTATTTTAAAAAGCAAATTTATTAATCATTTATAATACTTGCACAAGAAATGCTAGATTCATATTTTACTATTTTTTTCCTTTCAGATCTGATGTTTTGGGGCAGTTCATGCCTTTAGTTGGAAAAGATTGGAACCAGACTGGAGTGGCAAGGCTGTTCTCTGCTATTAAGGTATGTATATTATTGTACATTCCCATCTAAATTTATTGAGATAGAGGTAAATGGTAGAAGATATTTCGAGGGTGATTCTTTAAAAAGCATTTTGTGTTTTGGTAAAGCATTTAAATTTCCTTTGTTGTTGCTGCCATTTCATTATGTTCCTGTCTCAACCTGCTCATACCACATGCCCCTTTGCCTACCTGTCCACATGCTTCTCAAATTAGGGGTTTAAATTTTCAGTTTTGAGACAAGAAAAGAAAATTCAGTTACCATACAACTTTGTTAACTTAATGGTCATTCTTTTTTACGGATAAGATTAACTGTAGACTTGAAGTGATTGTTGCATCTGGAGCGTTTTGATAGAGATGGGTAGAATATGTATCTGATGTGAATTGTAACTGACAGATACTTTTATTATTTAGTAAAAGCTACTGCCTTGATAGATCAAGAACAGTTACAGATTGGATTACCAAAAGACAGTAACAGTAACACTAGTAATAATTGCTAATTATCTCCCTTGAATACCTCTAGGACTTAGAGAGCCTAGAATCTCCCAAACCACACCCAATACAACAATAACCAATGACAGTAAAATGTCACTCTTATTCTATTTAAAGAAAACTAACCACCTAAACTGGGCCTAATTGTTCGGGCCTAATTGCTCGGGCCTTTGAACTTATGCCTTACATACACCTTTTTAATAGGAGGTCTACTAACAATACTCCCCCCCAAAAGTTTCACCTTGTCCTCAAGGTGAAAGAGTGGAAACTGAGTATTAATAACATCATAAGACTCCCAAGTTGCCTCAAAGGCCGGTAAATCCTTCCAAGTTATGAGAACTTCTACTTGGCCACCAGCAGTAGTGCGCACATCTTTGAGAAAATCTGGTTCTACTTTCAGCTCCAAGTCTTCTGAAAGCATAGGTGGTAATGGTTGAGGATTAACAGTTGGAGATATAGCTTTTTTCAGCAAAGATACATGGAAAACAGGATGAATTCTAGCTTCCGGAGGGAGATCCAATTGATAAGCAACCTGTCCAATAATCTTGGTAATTTGATAAGGGCCATAGAAACGAGGACTCAACTTCTCATTAATTCGCTTAGCCAAAGATTTGAGTCGATATGGTTGAATTTTGAGATAAACCCAATCACCGACAACATAGGAAATGTCACGCCTATGTTTATTTGCTTGAGTGCGCATTTGATCTTGAGCTTTCAGCAAATTAGATCGAAGATCATGAAGAATGGTGTCTCTTTCCTCAGTTAACTTATTAACCTCTTCCACAGATGATGGAATTGTTGTACCTTTAACCAATTGAGGAGGATCCCGACCATACAAAGCTTTGAAAGGAGTAGTTCTTGTAGAGCTGTTGTAATTTGAGTTGAACCAGAATTCAGCCCATCCTAACCATTTAACCCATAATCTAGGTTTGGCACCTGTTAGGCATCTGAGGTAAGTTTCTAAACACCGATTAGTCACCTCTGTTTGACCATCCGTTTGAGGATGATAAGCTGTACTGAACTTGAGTTTGGTTCCTGCTAATTTGAATAATTCAGTCCAAAAATGACTTAGGAAGAGTTTGTCGCGGTCAGAAACAATGGTGGCGGGGAATCCATGTAAACGCACAATTTCTTGAACAAAGACTTCAGCCACTGATTTGGCCGTGAAAGGATGGCTGAGAGCTATGAAATGTGCATACTTTGTAAATCTATCCACCACTACGAAGATAGTGTCTTTACCGTGACTCCGTGGTAAGCCCTCAATAAAATCCATGGAAATGTCCTTCCAAACTTGAGTAGGAATGGGAAGAGGTTGCAACAGACCTGCAGGAGACAGCGTTTGATATTTATTTTGCTGGCAGATTTCACAAGAGGCCACAAATTGCTGAATATCCTTTTTCATGCTCTCCCAATACACCAAAGCTCCCAATTTTTTGTATGTTCGAAAGAATCCGGAATGACCACCAATTGGGGAAGAATGATACTCTTGTAAAAGAGTTGGAATCTTGGAAGAGTTACGAGGCAAGACCAACTTCCCTTTGTAAAATAACTTCCGATTTTTAAAAGAGTAATTGGGATGACTAGCACTATCTGTAATCAAATCATGAATAATGGCCTGTAACTTCTTGTCATGCATCACCTCAGCCTCCCACTCTTCATAATCAGCAAAATGAATCATAGAAATAGCTGCATAAGTCATGCGACGGGAGAGAGCATCTGCAGCTCGGTTTTCATGGCCAGGCTTATAAATGATCTCAAAATCAAATCCCATCAATTTAGAAGTCCACTTGAACTGATCCTCACCCAAAACACGTTGATCTTGCAGAAATTTCAGACTTTTCTGGTCAGTGTGGATGATAAAATGGTTGCCCATCAAGTAATGTCTCCACTTTTGAACTGCAAACACAATAGCCATCAATTCTCGTTCATAGACCGACTTTCTTTGGGCTCTCTCTGACAATGGTTGGCTTAAAAAAGCCACTGGTCTGCCCTGTTGCATTAGTACCGCACCCAACCCTGTGTTAGAAGCGTCAGTCTCAATCACAAAAGGAACTGAAAAATTTGGAATAGATAAAACTGGTAATTCAGCCATGGCCTTCTTCAAGGTGTCAAATGAAAGTTGTGCCTCTTCGTTCCAAAGAAAGTTGTCTTTCTTTAGCAAGTGAGTGAGGGGTTTGGCTATGCTTCCATAATCACGAACAAATCTGCGATAATAACCAGTCAAGCCAAGAAAACCCCTTAACGATTTTAAATCCTTTGGCTTTGGCCAAGTAAGCATAACATCCACTTTCTTTTGGTCAGCAGCAACACCTTGAGCTGAAATTATATGACCAAGGTATTCTAATTGATGTTGGCCAAATGTGCATTTTTTATAGTTGGCTACTAACTGATGCTCTTTAAGCAAAGTCAGAACAGCTCCAAGGTGGTGTTTGTGTTGCTCTGCATCCTTACTATACACCAATATATCATCAAAGAATACCAAAGCAAATTTACGTAAATAAGGACGCAATACCTCATTCATCAAAGGTTGGAAAGTGGAAGGTGCATTAGTGAGACCAAAAGGCATGACAATAAATTCATAGTGACCCTCATGAGTGCGGAAAGCAGTTTTTGGAATGTCTTCCTCCTTCATCCGAATTTGGTGGTAACCTGATTTCAGGTCCAATTTAGAAAATATGGCTGCTCCTCCCAATTCATCCAATAACTCGTCAATAATTGGAATCGGAAACTTATTAGGAACAGTGATCTTGTTCAAAGCTCTATAATCAACACAAAATCTCCAACCCCCATCTTTTTTCTTAACAAGTATGATAGGACTTGAAAATGGACTGACACTAGGCCGAATAATTCCAGACTTAAGCATATCAGTCACTAACCTTTCAATTTCATTCTTTTGGTAATGGGGATACCTGTAAGGGCGTAAATTTGGGATTGCAGCACCCTCTTGTAAAACAATGGCATGGTCATGTGTTCTTGATGGTGGCAGCCCTTGAATTTCTTGAAAAACAATCTGAAAATCCTCCACAACTGTTGTTAACCAAGTGGGAACCGTGTTGTGTTGGTCAGATTCGTCAATGACAACCTCAACTTGCAATAAATAGCCGTCTCCTGAAGCTTGCAATGCTTTGTACATGGTTTTTAAAGAGGCTGGTGCTCTTGACAAAGTAGGATCTCCTTGCAAAACATGAAAACCGGATGAAGTTGGAACTTTGAGAATTAATTCTCCAAAATTGGCACGGACCTCGCCAAGTTGAGCCAACCATTCCATGCCTAGTACAATATCCACATTACCCAACTCAAATACATAAAAATCTTGTTGAACATGCAATCCTTGAAGAGTGATTGACAATTGTGAGCACACCCCTACACAAGGAATTTTTCTTCCATCACCCACCTCAACTGTGAAAGAAGAATTTGGTGTAAACTGTAAGTTCAAATTCTGCACCAGAACTGAGGAAATAAAGTTGTGAGAAGCCCCACAGTCCACTAACACCAGCACCTTACGGTTCAACAAATCCCCCCATAATTTGATTGTTTTCTTGGAAGTAAGACCTGACATGCTAAACATAGATAATTGAAGAGAATTAAGATCACTATCAGATTCCGGTTTCTGGTCAACAGTTTCAGCCTCGTCCTCATCACCGTCCAAAATGAGTACATTAAATTGCTTGTTTGCACATCTATGACCTGGTGAAAATTTTGCATCACAACGATAGCATAAACCCTTAGCAAATTTGTCTTGTAACTCTGCATCAGTCAGTTTCTTAAATAATCTGCCACGAAAAGGTGTGGATTGGGATGTTGAATTAGCATCGCTGGTGGCAGCAGAAGTGATGGCTGGTCTAGCAGACGAACTCTTATTCACATCCACTGTTACTGTGCGATTAGAAGGGAAATTCCTCGTGAAATTTCCTCCTTTTGGGGCGTGTGAATTGCTTGGGTTCAGTAGAGTATTTTTCTCATCAATGCGCTGAGCAAAATCCATCAATTCCGGCAACGTAGAGACTGGGTGTAATTTTAATTCTGCCTTTACAGCATCTTTGAGGCCATTCAAAAAAATCCCCTTGAGATATTCTGGTTCTGCAGCACGTAATGGACCAGCGTACAATTCAAATTGTGCACGATACTCCTCCACGGACCCTGTTTGTTTCAAACTCAACAACAATTCATAAGGAGTTTGAAGCATAGAAGGTTGGAACCTCTTAAGAAGAGCTGCCTTGAAATCTTCCCATGTGGGATTAGGAGAGCAAAACTCCCACCATTGGTACCATGTCAATGCCTTCCCTTCCATCGCTACCATGGCTGCTTGAATTTTCTCCGCTTCAGTTACATTTCGCAATTCAAAGTAGCGCTCGACACGACTTGTCCAGCCAAAAGCATCTTCTCCTTCAAAAATAGGGATTGTTAACTTCCTCCATTTGTCCTCTGTGTTGTGAATCTGCTGCGACGAGAACGACGGCGATCCCTGTTCACGGCGTATTGACAAACCTTGAACAGTTTCGCTTAATTCTTCCACTCTGCGTTGCGCTTCAGCCTGTTGCACTTCAAGTTGTTGTCGCAAGTTGTTGACCTCATCACGCGTGGCCCTGTAATCCTCATATGCTCGTTCAAGAAATTCTAATCTTGCTTCCATTTGTTTGCGTGTTTGGACCATACACAGGGGAAAAGGATCGATTTTCTGATACCAGTGATAGAGATGGGTAGAATATGTATCTGATGTGAATTGTAACAGACAGATACTTTTATTATTTAGTAAAAGCTACTGCCTTGATAGATCAAGAACAGTTACAGATTGGATTACCAAAAGACAGTAACAGTAACACTAGTAATAATTGCTAATTATCTCCCTTGAATACCTCTAGGACTTAGAGAGCCTAGAATCTCCCAAACCACACCCAATACAACAATAACCAATGACAGTAAAATGTCACTCTTATTCTATTTAAAGAAAACTAACCACCTAAACTGGGCCTAATTGTTCGGGCCTAATTGCTCGGGCCTTTGAACTTATGCCTTACATACACCTTTTTAATAGGAGGTCTACTAACACGTTTTTTGCAAAAACTTGGTGAGATATTTTGCAAATATATATGCACACATTAGCAAGTTTGGTAGTAACTTAAAGCAAGTTCTTTGGAGCCTAAAACCTTGTCAAGTCTGGCTTTGATCTACGAGCAATCACAGTCACAGTTAATGTAAAAGACTAGACAGATAATGGCTCTTTTGCAGGCATATGACTGAAATGCTACATCTCCGGTCCTCTTTTATGACTTTACAATGTTTACATGCCTTTCCCTGTTTCTCTTTGCACACCTAATGAATATTTTATGTAGTGCTATGTTTTTGCTTACCTTCTGTTCCTTTAGAATTTATATGCAAATAAACACATTTAGTGGTTATCAGCACTGCGCGTAACTTTGTCTGTCTATTTAATATGAGATGTTGCCAAGTATGCTTGTTGTTATCATTATACCTATTGTTTCATTGAATTTTATCTAAAGAAGATTCATGTCTAATACTCTGATTGTGTTATAGGAAAATGAATACCAGGTACTGTTTTTGAGTGCACGTGCTATTGTCCAGGCTTATCTAACCAGAAGTTTTTTGGTTAACCTTAAACAGGTATACAAAAACAATCTGGCTTTCTGTAATGCATACCCTTATTTTCATTTTTTTAATCCTCGCATCTTGACAGCCCAGTTAAAATACTGAATTAGCTGATACCTGAAGTTTGTATATTTGCAGGATGGAAAAACCTTACCAAAAGGACCTATGGTTATTTCACCTGATGGATTATTTCCCGCTCTTTACCGAGAAAGTAAGGAAATTTTAATGTGAGAGGGTGGCGACTCTGTAGCCATTTCAAGCGTTATTACGCTCGGGCGTAATGACGCTCGAAATGACTACAGAGTCGCCACCGAGAGCAATTAAGGTTGATTTTTTTTTTTATATACACACACATCTGACTTGCATAATTTTTTGTTTTATTTACTTATGACAGTAATAAAAAGAGCTCCTCATGAGTTCAAGATTGCTTGTCTAGAGGTAATTTCCTAAACACAAATCCTCATCACTAATAAGCAACTTGAAAGCTCCATTAAAAGGTATTTTCTTACTAACACCATTCATGTTTGGCTAATGATGTTTTGCAGGATATCAAAAGACTTTTCCCTTCTGATTATAACCCTTTCTATGCGGGGTTCGGCAATAGAGACACAGATGAACTTAGTTACAGTAAGATAGGAATTCCAAAGGGCAAAATATTTATCATTAACCCTAAGGTGTGCATCCATCCTGGATTATTGTTATTTCTAACAAAGTGACAATTACTATTTTCCTTTATTTCATAGGATACTAACTAAAGGCTTATGAACACTAATAGGGTGAGGTGGCAATAAATGATCGTAAGATCGACGCAAAATCTTATACATCACTACACACACTAGTCAATGACATGTTCCCGCCTACGTCTTTGCTTGAACAGGTAAGAATCTCTACAAAACCGAGTTGATTGCCTACTTTTGAACTTCAAAACTAACAAATTTGATCTGCAATTTCCATTTGTGGCAGGAGGACTTCAACTCTTGGAATTTTTGGAGGGTGCCTTTACCAGATATTTAGTTCTATGTTCTCATTTCAGTTAGATTTTTTACAAGGATTCTTTGGTAGAGGGCTATCCAATATGTTAATAGAAATGTTATATTTTCGACTTAGATGACACAATTGTGTTATGATTGTAAAATGTAAAATGACTTACTACACTGAAAATCATTAATGACATATATACAAGTTTCTTAGGGATTCACAATTTTGCCAAATCATTATTTTTCTTGCAACCTAATTTAAAAATGTGGCATGTCATTTCTTTTTGGATAAAAAATATGAGTTGAGGCCAAAATGCAAAAAATGTTATAATCGAAGGACCAGAATGTTTGATTTTAGGATAAGAGGACCATTTTTTGTGAGATTGCCAAAATATGTGCAATTAAGCTTTTTCCGATCAAGTTTAAGACTTTTGGTAGTCAGAAATCATATTTTCATTGATTAATTGAAGTCATGTTAATCGAAGTATGAATTAACCGAACTATATGTACAAATAAGAAGGGGTGAGATGAGTAAATATTAACTATTTTGTATATATAGCCAAAATTAAAATATCAAGTCACTAGACAACTTGACAAAAGAAAAAAATAATTAATTAATGATATTAACTTAAACAATTTTGAACCATGGTAATTTTTTTAATAGATAATTTTACGGTGAAAGATCAATCTCACTTAATTATAATTATGTGTATGTGGATGATAGAAACATATTTACAAGAGAGAATTTATTAGCTAATCCTAACAAAACAGGTTTTATTTTCTTTCAAATTCTTCAAATTGTCAAGAAGTTGGTTGATTGATGACAATTTTGTGCTTTCCATAAGAGTGCTTTGAGTTATGTATTTCTTCTATTTGCATTTGTGAACCCTACATGTAAAAAACCTCATATATGGACAATTAAGATTAGAATTTGGATCATATATGTATCATAGGATAGTAGGTTAACTCCTCTCATTCCCACGAGTTGCGTTATAAGCCTTGCTACAATGTACAGTAGGAGAGAATGTATTTTCACGAGAAAGTTAATCTTAAAAGTACAATGTTTTTGATTCTTCTTTATTTTGAACTGTCGTATGCTGGAAAAACAATTTTATTCCTTCCGTAAAATGTGCCCTTGACCACGGATTTTTTCCGTTTGTTTCGGAAATATCATAAACAAACACGTTGATGATTATATTTGGACGATTGAGATTTGATTCATTAACATTGATCTTGGCTTTATATATGAATCATCAACACAATTTTACGTAAACCTAGTTTTAATCATCAAGTTATATTATACAGTTAAATAATACTCTCAAATTTTGTAAACCAGTTACGTTTTCGTGACAAAGTTATGAAAACCATTGTTTGTTCTTCATATTACATGAGTACACGCTATCGATTTCTTGGCTTGCCTTTCAAATTCGCCATCACATGGTTTACATTTTCTTCTAGTCCCATCCTCATTGTATATTCATGGTTTTGTGAAATACCGTTGAAATGAATCGAGATTCAATTAGATGTTTATGTAAAATTATTTTACATTGTCAAATTAAATTTTTGGGTAAATAGGTTTTTACCCCCTGCAAAGTAGGCGAGTTTTGCAGGGGGTAAAGACCTATTTACCCTAATTATTTTTTTATATTTTAACAGCTTTTCAATCTCCAATTAAGAAAAATAACAAATAACTTCGATGTATATAAAAATAAATTAATGAAGTTGTAATTGCTCTAATAATAATAATATATTATTTTTTTCTTTAATTTTAATCCTCTAGTTTTCTAGGAAAAGGGGGACCCTAGTAATCAAGAATTTAGCCAAGAGATAAATAATACTACATCGGTCCTTTTTATAAGGGACACTTAAATTAATAAAAATTGATGTATCTAATTCATAATATAGTTTAAACACATCAATTTTTATTGATCTAATTGTCTCTTATAAAATTGAACGGGGAAGTATCTTTTTTTTGAAAAAAATTATTTATGCGTCTTTAACAAGGCAAACAAATCTAATTTAAATGCTAAAAGAGGAGTACATTTAATTATAACTTATACTTTTTTTTTTCTTTTCAATTTTATAAATAAATTACTTATTTTTTTCCCCTATATATAGCACCCTTTAGCTACATCTTTCCTCACAAATAACATGAAAGAATACATTGTTCCTTTGCTCTTTCCCTTTACAAAATAAAGCTCGATTTCCTTAACCATTTATCCATTTTCTCAAAAACACAAAATGGCCACAAATAAGGTACCATTGGTTCGTATAGATGAAGAGTACATTGACATTCTAATGAGTCCTTATACCAAACAATCTCCCCAACAACAAAACAAAGACTTGTTAATGCCTCTTCCTAAGAAAGTGAAACATGCTAAGAAATTCATGTTGCTTCAAAAACTCAACTCCTATAAAGCCTACTTGAAATCTTTGTTTGCAAAAACTGCTTGTTCAGCTGATAAGTCCAATGTAGCTGAATCGACTTACAAGCCAAAATGTAACCGTTATGATGAGAGTGGTAGGAGAAAATCATTTCAGAATTTTTACGATGAAAACAACGTCGTTAACCAAAACAGGAGATCTTCTTCATCTTCAACTTTTTCGATCAACTTGAATCCTGAGATGGAAGGTTCAATTGAGGACGCTATCGCGCATTGTAAACAGTCTCAGCAGGGGAATGGCTCAACTTCAAACAAAGACTCACATGCATGACGATAAAGCTTGCTCAAAGTTAGCTTCGAAAACTGGAGATCCGGTGGAAAGTAAGAAGCGGACAAAATTTGGCTCAAAGCAATGGGAGTGTGTTCAAAAAGATTGAATTTTATATTTGAAATAAAGTTTGTCTATTAATGATATGAAATGCTGTAATCAACAAAAATAATCAAAAAAATATTAAAATAATAATATAAGATATAAAAATTAATGTTAAAATTATTATAAGTTTTTTTGGTTTAAGTTTCATCAGCCTACAATTTAGAGATTAATAATTCCTTTTAAGAGTGTGGAGCACATTTAAAAGTGAGTTTCTTCCAAATTTAAAATTTTGATAAGCAGCATGTAGAAGAGCGATTCAGACCATGTCAATTTGATAGTTTATCTTGATTCTTTTGATTGATCATGCCTGTACATTCTATGCTTTTATAAGAAAAATAATTTGTTATCATCAGCACATTGGAATGCAATGATTTCAAAATGATGCACTTCTGTGACAAAGTTGATCACAGGCTAAGAACAAGAGCAAAGTTGGTCACAGGCTACGAACAATCAATGTCTAAGAATTTTATAGATTGTTCTTCTGACTAGGTGCGAGTAATTCTTAGAAAAAATACAATTACATATTGCAAACTTGTAACTCGCGTAAAATCATTTGATAAATTGATAGCACCAAGATGCAAAATATGACTACAATCTCTCTAGCTTTAAATATAAAAAATTGTATTATATATGACAGTGAACCAGTAGGTTTGAATGATTTTCAAATGAAGCTAATATTGTGAAAATGAGCACGATGCAATACTTCAATGTAAAATGACATATTTACTTATCATCTATACTATGAATACATTATTTGCCTATGTTTTCGAAAGGGATGCTTCTGAGCAGTAAATGTGCGCATCTATGTTAGCATAACTCGACAAAAAAAAAAAAATCAAATTTATATTGCGTACACTGTTTTATAGTCATTCTCAGAAGCTGACATCGCTGACATAGCCAATGACTGTCTACTGCTTGTCATTGTTCTGAGACTTCGTAATCTGGAGGCCTCGAGTCGGTGAGCAATCACCCAATAACAGAGTGTTCCTAGAGTAGCCGCCATGATCACCGTTCCTAGAGCCGTGGCTGCAATAGCCAATTCTTTCTGGGAGTGGTTATGGTGCATAAGCTTTTTCTTTATGCACCATGCATAAATAATGAAAATTGCTTAATGCACCCCCAGATTGTTTAGCGCACCCCCTATATTTCTAGCTACCCGCAAATTTCTAATGCACCCCCTGGATTTCTAGCGCACCCCCCTAAAAATCTGGGGATGCGCTAAGTAATCTGGGGGGTACGCTAAGCAATCTGGGGGGTGCGCTATGCAATTTGGGGTATTTATGCATGGTGCATAAACATGACTTATGCACCATAACTTGTGTCGATTTGATGGACCTAGCATTTTTGAGCTCAACGATCCTACAAAATTTGGCAATGTCCAAGCGACTAGTTCTCTCTGCAATATCCAAAGCTGTTTCTCCGGATTTATTAATAACATCAGTGTCTATTTCTTTGCATTCTAGTAGCTTCTGAACAAACTGCAAGATTAGCACAAGAATCCTAAGATAAGCTTGCATAATACCATGCATTTACAACTCTAGTGACATGCATACAGTGTACACCGTGCAGCCACCACAGGTGCCGAAAAACTAAGTTGATACAGTAAAATCTCTTTAAATTAATACCGGTAAATTAATAAACTCTCTAAAATAATAAAGTTGTCCGGTTCCGACTTGGGCCAGTGTAAAAAATTAAAAAATTCGATAAAATAATAAGATAATAATTTTTCGGGAGATCCCTTTGTAATTTTCGATCCCAGGAAAATCATAAATTAATAATTCATAGAAACTGAAAAAAATATATTACACTCTATTAAAATATGATTCAATAGCTGTTTGTTTTCCTTTAAAGTTCAAGTCCATTTGTTCCTCTTGTTTACATCAAAAGTTATTATTGATTTTTCCAATGCATATTACTAAAGTCATTATTGATTTACAAGTCATTATTCATTAAAAACTCTTTAAATTAATAATTATTAATTTATCGATAAATTAATAACTCTTTAAATTAATAAATTTCTCCGGTCCTGGCTCTATTAATTTATAGAGATTTTACTGTAGTTATATTAACCAGGTGTAACACACACAAGTAGAAATTTTTTTAATATATAATTTTACAGTGAAGATCAATCTCACTTAATTATGTGTACGTGGATGATAGAAAACATATTCACAAGAGAGAATTTAACTAATCCTAACAAAACAGGTTTTAATTTCTTTCAAATTCTTCAAATTGTCAAAGAGTTGGTTGATTGATGACAATTTTGTGCTTCCATAAAAGTGTTTTGAGTTATGTATTTCTTCCATTTGCATTGAGAACCATACATGTTGAAAACATCATATATAGACAATTATTAAGATTAGAATCTCGATCAGGTATTATAAGATAATAGGTTAACTTCCCTCATTCTCACGAGTTGCATTATACGCCTTGCTACAACGTACAGTAAGAGAAAATATATTTTTACGGAAAAGTAATCTTAAAAGTACAATGTTTGTTTTCAATTCTTCTTTATTTCAAACTGTCGTATGTTGAAAGACAATTTTATTCCTTCTGTAAAATGTGCCCCAAACCACGTATTTTTTCCGTTTGTTTCGGAAACATCATAAACAAACACGTTAATGGTTATATTTGGACGATTGAAATTTGATTTATTAACATTGATCTTGGCTTTATATATGAATGATCAACACAATTTTACGTAAACCTAATTCTAATAATCAAGTGATATTATACAGCTAAATAATACTCTCAAATTTTGTAGACCAGTTACGTTCTCGTGACAAAGTTATGAAGATTGTTGTTTGTTCTCCATATTACATGAGTACACGCTATCGATTTCTTGGCTTGCCTCGCAAATTTGCCATCACATGGTTTGCATTTTCTTCTAGCCCCATTATCATTGTGTATTCATGGTTTTGTGAAGTATCGTTGAAATGTATCAAATAGCGAAATTTAATCTGATGTTTATGTAAAATTATTTTACTTTGTCACTACATACAAATTAAATTCTTCTTTTTTAACAACTTTTCAATCTCTAATTAAGAAAGATAATAAAATATCAAAAAAAAAATTAAGAAAGATAATAAATAACTTTGATGTATATAAAAATAAATTAATAAAGTTGTAATTGTTCTAAAAAATAATAATAGCTTCTTTTTATTTCTTTAATTTTAACCCTATAGTTTTCTTGGGATAGAGGACCCTAGTAATTTAGAATTTTGCCAAGAGATAAAAAATACTACATTTGGTCATTTTTATCCCAACTAAGTTAATAAAAGTTGATATATCTGATTTATAATATATTCGAGATACATCAATTTTGTTGACCCAATTGTCTCTTATAAAAATGAATGGAGGAGTACATTTTTTTGAAAAAGATTTATTTATGCGTCTTTAATAAGGAAATAAAATCTAATTTAAATGCTAAAAGAGGAGTACATTTAATCACAACTTATACTTTTATTTTTCTTTCCAATTTTATAAATAAATAAATTACTTTTTTCCGCCTATATATAACACCCTTTGGCCACATCTTTCATCACAAATAACATGAAAGAATACATTGTTCCTTTGCTCTTTCCCTTTAGAAAATAAAGCTCAATTTCCCTTAACCATTTATCCATTTTCTCAAAAACACAAATAGAGATCAACACCATCATCACCCACATGAAATGGCCATCAATAAGGTACCATTGGTTCGTATAGATGAAGAGTACATTGACATGCTAATGAGTCCTTATACCAAACGATCTCCCCAACAACAAAACAAAGACTTGTTAATGCCTCTTCCTAAGAAGGTGAAACATGCTAAGAAATTCATGTTGCTTCAAAAGCTGAATTCTTCTAAAGCTTACTTGAAATCTTTGTTTGCAAAAACTGTTTGTTCAGCTGGTAAGTCCAATGTAGCCGAATCGACTTACAAACCAAAATGTAACCGTTATGATGAGAGTGGTAGGAGAAAATCATTTCAGAATTTTTACGATGAAAACAACGTCGTTAACCAAAACAGGAGATCTTCTTCATCTTCAACTTTTTCGATCAACTTGAATCCTGAGATGGAAGGGTCAATTGAGGACGCTATCGCGCACTGTGAACAGTCTCAGCAGGGGAATGGTTCAGCTTCAAACAAAGACTCACATGCATGACGACAAAGCTTGCTCAAAGTTAGCTTCGAAAATTGCAGACCCGGTGGAAAGTAAGAAGCGGACAAAGTTTGGCTTAAAGCAATGGGAGTGTGTTCAAGAAGAATGAATTTTATATTTGAAATTAAGTTTGTCTATTAATGATGTTAAATGTTGTAATCAACAGTAATATTGAAAAATATATTAAAATAATAACATAAGATATCAAAATTAATGTTGAAATTATTATATATTTTTTTGGTTAAGTTTCACCTGCCTGCAATTGAGAGATTAATAATAAATTATGATAAGCATGAAGAAGGGCGAATCACGATAGTTTGCAGTTGTAATTTGCTGCAGATGCAGACAACCTGTGAACCGCAATTGCAGAAAATGCGGCAACACTTAATTGTGTTAAATCTAAATCTGCAGCAAACTATTCAGACCGTGTCAATTTGATAGTTTATCTCGATTCTTTTGATCATGCCTGTACATTCATTCCATGCTTTTATAAGAAAAATAATTTGTTATCATCAGCACATTGGAATGCAATGATTTCAAAATGATGCACTTCTGTGACAAAGTTGATCACAGGCTAAGAATCACAGGCTAAGAACAAGAGCAAAGTTGGTCACAGGCTACGAACAATCAATGTCAGAGAATTTTATAGATTGTTCTTCTGACTAGGTGCGAGTAATCCTTAGAAAAAATACAATTACATTGCAAACTTGTAACACGCGTAAAATCATTTGATAAATTGATAGCACCAAGATGCAAAATATGACTACAATCTCTCTAGCTTTAAGTATAGAAAATTGTATTATATATGACAGTGAACCAGTAGGTTTGAATGATTTCCAAATGAAGCTAATATTGTGAAAATGAGCACGATCCAATACTTCAATGTAAAATGACATATTTACTTATCATCTATATTATGAATACATTCTTTGCCTATGTTTTCGAAAGGCATGCTTCTGAGCAGTAAATGTCTGCATCTATGTTAGCATAATTCGACAAAAAAAAAAATGAAATTTATATTGCGTACACTGTTTTATACTCATTCTCGGAAGCTGACATTGCTGACATAGTCAATGACTGCCTACTGCTTGGCATTGTTCTGAGACTTCGTAATCTGGAGGCCTCAAGTCGGTGAGCAATCACCCAATAACAGAGTGTTCCTAGAGTAGCCGCCATGATCACCGTTCCTAGAGCCGTGGCTGCAATAGCCAATTCTTTCTGATCCCCAACAACTATGTATGACATTGCAAGGAATGCCACAGAAATTAACACACAGGCTATCCACATTAACTTATTTATAATTGCCGTCATTTGTTTCTTTGCTTCTCTCTCAATAACAACCACCGACGTTTGGACAATCACAACAGCTAATGATATGAAGAGGGCCGTAGAATCAAATATTACGAATATCAGGAACTCAATATTGGGAGCAATATTGGCTTCCCCAGGAGACATTCCAGGCGAGAGGTGCTCAGTGTCCTGAGGATACTGGCCTGGGACAGTAAATATGGCAGCAAAAGCAACTGTTGCAATGAGGACAGCAACAACGGTGTTGGAGTTGATTGCATTGTTAAGTCCCTCAGCATGCATCTTGTTAATTCGCTTTGCTATGCCTTTCATACGTCTTTGTGTTTTAAATGTGTGTTCCAGCTGGTTATGCACCCCACTTTTTATGTCACTCACATTTCGTTTGAGTTCAAGGGCTCTGTTTGCTGAAGGTGATTTGATGGACCTAGCATTTTGAGCTCCACGATCCTGCAAAAATTTGGCAATGTCCAAGCGACTGGTTCTCTCTGCAATATCCAAAGCTGTTTCTCCGGATTTATTAATAACATCAGTGTCTATTTCTTTGCATTCTAGTAGTTTCTGAACAATCTGCAAGATTAACACAAGAATCATAAGATAAGTTTGCATACTCGGTTGCAAGATAACATGACCTAATAAACTGCTCAAGTTGCTCAATCATAAGTTAAACTCGGGACTACTACAAACAGTTGAGGATAGTAAAATTTGCAAGGAATGTAAAACTTATGTCAAAACAAAAAACACCACACTTTCTATCAACGAGCTAATAAGGATATTGAGTTTATGTTGTTTAAGGTCTTGGAAGATGAAGAACTCTATAGTCCAATGTCTAGTAGTAAAGAACACAAGTTCAATGCTTCATAAGAAAGAGGAAAAAAAAGAAGAAGCATTTTTCGAACCTGTAGACGACCCTTCCGGGTTGTTATATGCAGAGCAGTGTTTCCCTTGGCATCCACCATATTAGCAAAAGATGGGTTCAGTTTCAAAAGCTCGTCTACTACCTCCAGATTTTGTCCTTTAACAGCCATATGGAGTGCAGTTTGCCCCTTCTTATCAATTCTCATTGCAATTTCAGGTTCACTACTAAGCAGGGCCTTGATGACCTCCACATGGCCATTTCTTGCAGCAGAATGAAATGCAGTTTTCCCATTGCTCTTTGCAATAGTTACGACGCTGCTACTTTTCTCTAAGAGAAAATTTACTATCTCAAGATGTCCTTGCGACACAGCAGTGTGCAGTGCAGTAGTGTTTGTCAAATCAACCGTCATTGAAATTTCAGGAAATGCCTCCGTGAGCATCTTCAATATCTCTACAAACCAGAAAAAAGAGAAAAGGACTCAGACAGATTCCAAAGATTAACTTGGTCAAAACTCATAAGTTTATAATTGTGTGATCAAGCAAACATAGTTCAAAACATAACCAAATTCATTGCGACATTAAGCAAATAGTTGATATAACCATTCATCAAAATTTAGTTTAATAAGCTTAAAAGTAAATTCAAATGGATTAATCAAACATCCTAAGGCCTAATCATATGTTAGAGCAATGATATACTTGTATGGACCACACAAGATAAAATCAAGATATGAAATTATGGTTACCATTTTAGTTACATTAATTGCAGTAAATCCAAAACCATGAATACAATATATAGTAAAGATCATACACCTAAGCATTTTATACATTTAAATTTAACAAACATACCTAAATTTCCATTTTTAGCAGCAACATGGAATGCATCAAATCCATTTCTAGCTTTCAAGCTAGCCAATCCAACATCATGATATTTGATCAATTCCTTAACTATATCAAGATGACCATTTTCAGCAGCTATATATAAAGCAGTTTCACCAGAATTATTTTGCTTAGAAAATAATTCCTTTAACTCTTCTTCACCTTGATTCTCAGAGATTATTTCCGATACCGATTCCGAATTTCCAACTCGAATAGCCGAGTGCAAGTGAGAATCACCCCTTAAACCTGTCAATTGTTTCTTCATCTTTCTCTAAGAAAGTTCTTATCTTTCCTACTTTTATGAAATCCTAACTTATCAAAGTTCACATTTTTTTCAACACATAATCAAGTTACAATTATTGAATATCTCTCCCACAGTATCAATCAATTCACTGAACAATATCATAATAAGGGGAAAAGTAAAACCCTAAAATTGGAATACCAAAATTGATATTGATTGAAAAAATCTACAAAATTGAGGAATTGGGTTTTGTTGATTGTTTATAGAAATGAAAAGAAAACAGTCAAACACCAACTAACAAATTCATGAACAAGAAACAAAAGCAGATGTTTGTTGTTTTTTGTTGTTTTTAAGGTGGTGTTGTATCTAAGATCTAGAAAGTGAAGAAGTAAAATAGTATTAGTAAGATATTTAGAATTAGAAATGGATTAGTGGTAACTATGCAGCATAATAATAATAATAATAAATCCAATAATTGGAACTTGGAAGCATAATAATCAATATGCTTCATAAATAAAGAGGGAAAACAAAATGCACAAAAGTGAGGTTGGGTTTTTTGGTTGGTTTGGTAAATGTTGAACTTTAGTTATACATTATAAAGGTCCCATATTGTTTTTGCGTGTATTTTCCACTCAATAAGACTACAATGATGTTTGCATTTTTGTACCAAAAATGATGTTTGCATTTATTTGTTTTTTTTCTTAATATCTTTTTCTGGTTCTGTCCTATGTGACCTCAAGTTCCGTCTCCATTTTTGCTATGTTGATTGATTGATATAGAATTATGCAGATGTTAATGTTCAAATGAAATGTATTGTATCAAAGTATATCTACTACACCATCGACGCTTAGATAAGATAATGCAAGTTCTTTTTAACTTAATCAAAGTTTTAGGTTTGATCTCTAGTTGCAGTTAGACGTGGAGGAAAAAAATAAATTTTGAGAGTTCATCTTGAATCCCTCAATTTAAAAAATGTACATATATTTTTTTATATATATATATTGTATTTTTAACCTCTTGAATTTTACTTTTGTACCACTTAGAATTTGAGAACTTAAAAGTTTGAATCTCTAAATCAAGGTCTTGGACTCTTGAATGTGCAACTATATATCCAACTCACAACGGCCGATCAATTCGTAACACCTCCCAACGGCTAAATAATTTCGACATTAATGACGATTTTTTTTATCAAAATCGAACAACTTCTTTTCGGTATCTATATAAACAAGTTGTACATAACATAACAAAATACAGTATCTTTGTCTAAAAACTTCTCATTCTTCACTCTTAATTTGAGTTTAGAGTTTTCGCAATTACTATTAATACTTGACAAAAGTTGTTTCAAATTTTCAATTAAGCAACATTCTCAAACACGGTGGCTAATAATTTGTATTAATGAGTCAATATGATATTGGTGACAAATGGAGTTCGAAATCTTTGACCAAAATAGTTCTGAAAATGACAATGAACAAAATGGTAACCATGCGTAAGTTAGAAATACGTTTTCCCGTACGTACAGCCGCCCTAGTAGAAGAATCAAGACAATGTTCTACAATCCATATGGCCTTGTTGTCATATAATCCAATACTATATACTACTATCATATGATATATGATATATGATATGGAGTAATATTATATGCAAATTCCCTTCATATTTTAATACAATTTTTTCAAAAACCAACAACATACAAAATAATACACAGCCAACTGGCCAGCACCCCCATAACATAACAACATAACAAAAATTATTTATAGTTGAACGGTTATAGATGTTAAATTAAATATGTTTAGCTTATAAAATAAAATAAAATAAAACGGCTCCTTCACTTGTGTGTGTGAGTTTATATAATGGTTTTGCGGTTTTGCCATTTTGTTTATGTATCAAAAAAATAATATTAAATTAAATATGCTGAGCATATAAAATAAAGGTTTAATTTCACTTTTAATCCTCTATTTTACAAGATTAACGATTTTAAGTCTCCTACTTTAAAGTCAACGATTCTTACCTCTCTATTTTGATTTTTTTTGCACTTTTGGACTCCATCGTACTTTTTAACCAACTGGCAACAAAAAAAAATGCTAATTTGACAGTATCCCCGTGACAAAGAACGAGTACATGTCAACAAATGTATTATTTTTAAGGTGAACACTCCGCTATATATTTTATTTGAGAATATATTGTTACAATGTTGATTTTTACAATTCTAATAGGTTTACAAATAATATTTAATATTAAAAAATTAACAAACAATATTTGTGAATCTATCACAATTGTCCATATCAACAAATATACTGGTACATATTAAATAAAAAGTGTACCGAAGAATTCATCTATTTGTAATAAAAAAATATGTTTTTTTCCTGCCACATCAATTTTTTCCTGCCAGCTGAATAAAAAGTGCTGATGTGGATACGATTCTTTGCCACGTGGTTACTGTCACATCAACATTTTTTTGTCAGCTGGTTAAAAAACGTTGACGTGGATGTTGTTTTTTGCCACGTGGATACTATCATATCATCGTTTTCTGCCAGATGGTTAAAAAATGGGGTGGAGAACCAAAGTGCAAAAAAAAATTAAAATAAGAGGGTAAGAATGTTTGATTTTAAAATAAGCTAGGGGATCAAAATCGTGAATCTTGTAAAATAGAAAAATCAAAAGTGAAAATAAATCTAAAATAAAATATGTTTAGCATTTCATTATTGCAAGCCTCGTGCTTTGGGGGCGATTGACCATCATAAAATTATGTGATTAATCGCTATGCATTAAGATATAACTTTTGTTATATGTACATCCAATGCAATCTTATTATAATGTCACTTTTAGAAGTTCATAATTCTCATACTAGCCTATATTCATATTATTTGGAATTGGAATGAATGAATAGTACAAAGGAGAGTGGACTAAAAAAGACCTAAATCATTCTTTCACCATAAAACACCGAAAATTATGACCTTACAGGAGGTCCATGATATTTCTTACCGGAATAATAGTCTCCGTCAAATGACAATATTTTAATCATCATTTGAATATTACCTAACAGTATTACTATTATTGCTTTCCAAACAAAAATATCAATGATCAATAATACACACATAACTTTTAATTTCAAATATTCCAGCATTTGCATGTTATGTATTATTTATTGATTATTAGTTACTATTTTGTACTTTAAAGTGAGAATAGCTGGAGCTGAATATCTATCTAATTTATTTATTTTTTGACAAACGAATATCTATCTAATTAAAACATGATAATGAGAGAAAAGGGAAGATGCATGGGGAAATTTATGAGGATTTAGGAGGTGATTAGAAGAAAACTAATACGGTAACTATTATAAGAGATATCAAGCTGTACCAAAAAAAAAAGAGATATGAAGCTATATATAAAAACAAAATGAGAATGAAGGTGTAGTGGAAGCCGGATCAAAAATAATATTTTCTCGGATCTTTTTTATTAAAAAGGTGATTGAATAATTAATATATTTCATTTATAACATAGATTAGATTAGATGTATTATTTATTTAATAAATAAATATAAAAAGTTGATTGTTTGTTTT
The DNA here is from genome assembly GCA_030408175.1 of Trifolium repens. Lineage (NCBI taxonomy): Eukaryota > Viridiplantae > Streptophyta > Magnoliopsida > Fabales > Fabaceae > Trifolium > Trifolium repens. Next base: position 49,617,650 of record CP125848.1, read on the forward strand.
GTTATAAAAATGATCGTAAAAAATAATAAGATACACTAATTGTTGTAGGTATTGTATTGGATGTTTGAGATTGAGACCACCACGCCAATGGCACTTCCTAGTTTTTCTTCTTACTCATACCAACCATCATTATCAATCACTTTCACTTTTGCCAAACACACAAATCCCATATAGGAGTATAATTGTTTGTCTCCTTGTTCACACTTGCCCTTAACTAACCGGACTTTGTCCCTGTTTGACTGTCTTCCATGAGAAGATTCCTCGAATTACTCTTTCCGATATTAAATATAAGCAAATGTTTTCTTTCAAATTCATTCAATTACTAATACTTTATCCGTTCTAAAATATAAGAACTTATTAATCATTGCATGTACGTCATTGCATAATTTTAATTATAAATATTTTTAATTGTGTATTAGTAAAAATTATATATTTAGAAAATTTTCATCGAAACAAATCAAACAAAATATTTACATTTATATACTTTTAGAAAAATATGGTCAAAATTAGACATATAAATAGTGCATTTAGTCAAAAAATATCTTATAAAATGGGACGGAGGTAGTATATCTATATTATAGACTAAATACACTATCAACTCAATAAACCTATCAAAATAATTTTATTTGCTTATATTTGAAACTAACATGCAAGATATACAAATACTAGTAGTACAAAACTTGCTAAAACATTAGAAAATATATTTAATACATTAAAATAGTATTACAAATATTTTTATTTATTTAATTGTCGATATTAATAATATTTTCCAAAGTAATTATACAATTACTTTTGAAACTGTGGTTTAAATATTTTTTCTGCTAATTATTTGATGAAATTTTGTACGAGCTATAGTAGTATACGATAAGTTAAATGATGAATCTGCTTTTCATGTCATTGATCTTAATTAGTTTTTTTTAAACCATATACTTTACTACATGTCTCCAAACCCAGGATATCTTATAGTTTAAAATTAAACCTTTTGACTTTACTAGTTTAAACCCAAGAACAAGATGTCTGATCTTTACACGACGTTGAACTACTTTCTAGTATGTCTATGAGGCCAATCTCCAAGTCTTCAACGAGAATATTTTGCGCACAAAGTTGAAGATTTTTCTTTCCACCTCCTGCGTCTCTTTTTCATCCCCTAAAAATTTAATTTTACCCTTAATTTTATTCCCTAAAAATTCAGTTTTCATTTATCGAACTTTTTTTAAAGGTATACACATGTGTTTTCAACCGTTTAAAAGTTCGGTTCGTATTTACCGAACTTTTTTTTAAGGATATAAACAGAAACTCCGAGAATAAAAAAGTAAAGCAGGGGTGGAAAGAGAAATCTTCCACAAAGTTAGATCGAGTTCCTCTTAACTGGATGACACAGAAAATATGATCCATTACTTTTTGGAAAGAAAAGTGTTGTCAATTTACTAAACACTATACAGTAGGATAATACGGAATTTCATCGAGAGAATAAAGAAAAGTCATGAATAATAACTAAATTTTAAGTTAATCTCAATAAAAACTACCCTATAGATTTAAAATTATAGTTTGGATGGATATTAGAAAGCGAAAAGAAATAACTAGTGTGCTTCTAGGGCACTAGTCAAATGAATAAAAAAAATAAAATTTTGTATTAAAAATCGTATTTATTACAAATCAAGACAACTTTACTATATTAGGTATTCTTAATTAATGTCTCATGACACCGATTAGCATTTTCCAAGAAATAAATAAGTACTTTACTTTACCTCTATTTGATTTGTTAGAATTTAGAAAGTGAGAGAGAAGATTGTAGATTACAAAATGAAAATGATATAAATAGGAGGACTTTATTCGGACACTCAAATTTTGAGGTGGGACCCATAAGAATCGATCCTTAGAGCATAAACATCGGCAGTATATATCTTTTTGCCAAGTCATGCCATCATGTCAGAGTAGTAGGGATATGTGTGTTGAGTTGCTGTAGCATAATTTGGATACGGTTCCATTTCTTACTATCGTGTCTTTTCAATATTGCATCATTTTTGTTCATTAAAATAAATGCAAAATAAAATTTTCAATTTATATTTTGAATTTTGTGGGGTTTATGTTAGAGTTTTGGATGAATTGTATGGATATTTAGGAAATATGATTGAGTGACTTAAATAGTTGGGAAGTGTAAAATAGTATAAAATATTATGTGGGATCCATTTATACCACCCACATGAATGGCATGGATGTGGGTGCTCTTACTCTCCATCTTCCTTCTTAGCTAAACACATAAAAAATCCTTTTTCAACCTTCTTTCTCGTTCTCATACATCTTTCATTTATCCAACAATTTTTATGGTAGATTTTCTTTTTAAAAAAGAGAGAATATTTTTAAATTTTCACATGCAATTGTAAGGGCCCAATAATACATACAGAGGGTGTGTTTAATGATTCCCAAGTTAGATCGGATAAGATATTACTAATGGAGGGCAATCATAACTCATTTACTATCTAAACATGTCAAGATCAATTTTATATCTAAAGATAACTAGATAAGTGTTATAATAATTCTGATGACAAAATCAATTTTAAATTAATATTCTCTCTGTTCCAAAATATAAGAGAAAAATGGTCAAATAAAATTGATGTATTTAATACATCAATTTTGGTGGATCATTTTTCTTTCATATGTTGGGACAGATGAAGTATTTAAACATATTAAAATCAATTTTATAAATCTAGAATTACTTTTGACTCCTCTTATCAAAACACCAAGTGTAGCCGGGAAAAGCTTTTCCTCCCAAGCCATCCTTGGACCCATGGCATATCAACTAATCACCACAACCTCGAGACATGTAAAGCATTCAGCTAAATCAGATTAGGTATAGGAAGAGGGTTGTGAGGATTGAGTTCTAATTTGATGCCACCAATTGAATTAGGATCACATCGAACAATGTATGTATGTATGTAGGTCAAATTTGAGATATTTGTAATTACAAATAGAATTTGTCTCGCTCTAGGTTGTGCTTTGTAGTTGAGAATATGGAAACTTCTTCAAGAATTTTGTTTAATAGCACAAACTTCAAATCATCAATTGCAAAGTGTTGAGACAAATCTTAGTGTGGAGGAAGTGTTCTAATATTGCAAGGGGTATAAAACAAGTTCTTATAGGGGCATAGAGGCGGCAAAGTTTTCGGCGATAGTGGAAATGAAAATAGAGAAGATCCAGACTCGCTAAGTAGTTCGGAATTTTTTCTTTAGTTACAACCAATTTAACAAAATCGCGCATAGTAGTCATTTCACAAGAGCCAATCACATGCAGTCTTGTGTTCATGCTTTAAATTTTTGGTAATTCTTGGCATTTTTCATAAATATTCCAGATAAATCATTGCAAAGTATTGAACAAAATAGCAATGGAAATTAAATAGCAGCTTGTTCTCTTCTTCAAAACAAAAATGCTGTCACATTTCTCATAGCTGATTGATACTTTTGGTGTGTATATTGCTTAAGCTATTCATAATTTTTGAACTACACAAATATATGATATTTTCATCGATACATCAGAGTCGAAAATAAGACGATCTATATTCTCATTCCCTTTTTTATATGTGAATATGGAATCATTCTTCCATGTTAATCTCGATGTTAATTTCGTGGTATGGAAATAGGCATAGATGGCTGTATACATTAAAACTAACAAAAAAAGACGCTATACACAAGCCTAGTTTAGTCCAGTAATCAACTCCAAGTCCCTAGTTTATAAGAAAACCATATATAAGTCCAATAGTGTATCTATGTAATCATCATATGATTCAACTTTCATCACTTTCATCTTCTTTTCATTAGATATAAATGGTTATTTTTCATTTGTATCCATGGAATCAATTGTCAACCCTTTATTCCTACCTTCTTACAAAACTCGAAACTACCCCATAAAGTATTTATTTTATGAACAATTTGATTATTTTATCCTCTTTAACATCATAGTTATTGATTAGAAAATTTGATGGTTGTCCTTTTGGACAATTTTATCAGCAATCAACAAATAAAATTGACATAGTGTAAGTTTCAAAAGGTGCTAAAGGCATTTTCCTTGCGTAAACAAGATAGGAGTAGCTAAGAGATCAAGGATGTGAACCTCACAGCAAACTTCATCTCAACCAGCGGATTTCATCTCAACCAACACAAGCTAGTTGTTTCCCCTTACGGTGATTTACTCCGCCTTGGACTGCACCTAACAAAACAAGCACAAAATATTATGTTCACGACACAAATATGATAAATATGACGACTAATGTCTGGTGTGAAACCAACCTTTTAAGAAAGTGCAACTGGCCGATTTGGCTCCCTTAGTTCTTTCCCTTTTAAACACTAGCAAGAAGCCATTTACTTCCATAAAAGCCATCTCTTTTTTTTTCTATTTAAACAAAAGAAAGAAACCTTAGAGGAGTCCCTTTCACTGCTTGTCAAATAAAAAAGCATCAAACAAAGGCATCAAACTTACATTGTAAGTGCTAAGTGAACATTAAATAGCATAAATTGGATTTACTTCTGATTCAGAATCAGAATTACGCCATGAATATGTTCCATTCCTTGAGATCTTCTCTTTTTTCCTTTCTCTTCGGTGACGTTTTGATTTGACAACATAGTATGTCATTGTACTAAGAACACCGCCCATTATAATCGCCCCAACAACAGTAACAAGGATTGCAGCCCACTGGCTGCGCCGACCAACTACTATATAAGATGCTGCAATGAATGAAATTGAGGTACAGACAGAGGCTAACCACATCATCTTATTGATCACCTCCACAACCCTCCTCTCGGACTTTATCTCCCCTCTGACAACTGTTATTTGAACTACCACCACAGCCAAAGAAGTGAAAAGGGCAATAGCATTAGAGATGAAGAAGGTCTTGAAAGATGTCGTGTGTACCATCACAGCCTTCCCGTGATTATCATCCCCACCGGGGACCGTGAAAAGTGCTGCAAATGCCACCGTTGCAAATAGTACTGAAACCACAGTTACAGAGTTGGTAGCATTGTTGATTCCTGCTCTGTGCAACTTGCGTAGCTCCTTGGCAATCCCATTCACGTTCTTGTTTGTTTTTCGAGTTTGTTCAAGCTGAAAAGATACATCTTTCTTAATCTGTGTCATGGTTTTCCTTAGCTCGTCCCTTGGCTGGTTGAGATCATTGGCTTTAACTGCACCATAACGAATCAGGGAGTCCTTAATCTCCAAAATTTCTTCCGATATTGGAAGTGCTTCCGCAAGGTCGAGAGCTGTTTTGTGGTCTCTTGTGAGGGCATTCACATTGGTGTCAGGTAGAAGCAATAACTCATTCACTATCTGTATGAATTTTTGCAAGTCATAACTACTTTTAAAATCAGATATGATATATTCCTCAAAGTAAATACATTATTGAATATATAAAAATATATAAACTACAGAACATATACATAACTACTTATCCTCATGGTTTTACAGTTATACTAATGTATGTAGCTTATCATTGTTTAAAGTTGAGCAGCTATGGTATTACCTCTACCCTCTTCTTCCTGGTGGCTACATGCAAAGCGGTGTTTCCAAACTTATCAGGAAGCATGACACTTGCAGCATCAGCAGCAAGAAGCAATTTCACCACTTCACAGTTAACCCCTTTGACAGCCATATGAAGCGAAGTTTGTCCTTTCTTATCAGTCCTTCGAGCAAGCTGCGGGTCCTTCCCTAGCAAAATCTTGACAACATCAACATAACCTTGACGTGCAGCTAAATGGAGTGCATTCTTTCCATTGGATCTAGCTATCTCTAACTGACTGGGATCACATAATAGTAAGAGTTCAACAACATCCGCATGCCCTCTTGTAGCTGCAGATACAAGAGGAGTTGCATTTGACTGTGCAAATGTCTTGATTAGCTCCGGATCATAGTCTAGCAACAACTGCACAATATCTGCCACAACACAACAATATATAATAACTGTCTACAAAAACAACTAATAATCAATATCAAAATCATAACCTGACTGCTTGAATAAACAACTTATTTAAGCCCTTATATCACATGTGTTTATTTTTATTTTTATTTATTTGGGTTACTATAGTATAGGTGCGACTATGAAGTTACCACCGCTGTTTGAGATGACTAATCTTCGTTGGAGAACTTGTGGGGAACAAAAGTGGATTATCCCTTCCTAACCGAAATCTTTCCATACGCAAGAGCCAGGAATCAAACCCCTAACTACCTGCTTAAGGGGCCCAAGACCCTTACCACTTAGACAAATTCATTGTTGATATATCACATGTGTTTATAACATAAGTATTTATGCATATGCTATTTTGTAACAAAATATAAAATAAAGTTAACATGTTCTCATATAGGCTATAAGTTGTTTTCATAAGCTATCCTGAACGTCAAAAACAGACATGTCACAAGTTGATTATCCCTTCCTAACCGAATTATTTCCATACGCAAGAGTCTGGAATCAAACCCCCAACTGCTTGCTTAACAGGCCCAAGACCCTTACCACTTAGACCAAGGGCCCGTTTGGATTGACTTATTTTGGAGCTTATGCGAAATAGCTTATGCAAATAAATAAGTTTTATATTTCATAAGTTTTTCAAAGTAGTTTATGATAAAACAACTTATAAAGATACAAATTTTGTTAGTAAAAACTTATGAATTAACATAAAAATTTATTTATTTGCATAAGCTGTTTTCATAAACTCAAAAATAAGCCAAATCCAAACGGGCCCCAATTCATTGTTGATATATCACATGTGTTTATAACATAAGTATTAATGTATATGCTATTCTGTAACAAAATATAAAGTTAACATGTTTTCATATAGGCTATAGCCTATAAGTTGTTTTCATAAGCTATCCTGAACGTCAAAAACGGACATGTCACAAGTTGTTTTGTTTCTATAAACTGTCAAGAACAGTGTCACAAGTGCTTATGCAAATAGATAAATTTAAATAATTCAATCCAAACCGATCCGTAACACTGAAGTAATCACAATTACAATTATAATTAAGATTATTGTAATTATAATTATACCTTTGTGACCTTGGTTTGCTGCAATATGCAAAGTATCAAAACCAGAACGGTTTTTTAAAGAAAGTGCCTCTTTGGTTGTATAAGGAAGAAGCTCTTTAACAACATCAAACCGTCCTTTATCAGCAGCGGTAAACAAAGCAGTTTCACCCAACTCATTAACCTCATTAACAATGGCAGACCTAATACCAGCAACCTCAGCATCAAATTCAGCACCACTTAACGTTCCCATCATTTGATCATCAATCTCAGCCAGAATCTGCCTAACCGCAGCAGCATCACCGCGTTGCGCGGCGAGATGAAGCTCGGTATCATTATGTCTGCCGGTAACCTGTTTGACGTATTTTTTTCTACTATTGGTGTTATCGAGGCGTTTGCCTGAATTTGAAATGACGAGGGATTTGTTGGAGTTTGAAACGAGAAGGGCTTTGCCGGAAGTGGAGAGGAATAGGGTGGGTCTTGGGGTGGTTGGTGTGGCGGGTTCGGAAAGAGGATGATCCATTTGTGGTGGTGGTGGTTGCCGGCGGCGTGGGAATGTTGGGAAGTATTATTACGGCGGGGATTGGATTGGAATTGGGATTTGATGCCCCATTCCTCAAGAATCCTCGACAACACAATGCGTCCAATCCCTCCTCTGGTTTTGATCTGCACCATTAGCGGAGGAAACTCCTTCCTTACCAAATATTGTTGCTTTCTTTGGTCCTTCCCCCCATATATCTCACCATTTCATATCATTTTTTTTGACTAACACCATTTCATATCATATCATATATTTCCTCCGTCCCAAAATATAAACAAAAAATGGTCAACAAAGTTAAATGTATTTGGTCCAAATTTTTAACCAAATACATCAATTTTTGTTGACTTACTTTTGCTTATATTTTGGGACGGAGGAAGTATCACCATTTATCTATACTTTCTATTTTTTAAGTTTATTATTATTAAGGTTAAATGTTGTAAAAAAAAATATTAAGGTTAAATGTAACTTATTTATTTTTAGATAAATAAATAGGCTAATTATAAAATAAATCATATGATCTTACCAAAACTAAATAAATAAATTATGATTTATTTAAGGTTAAATCCAATGTTTTGCTTTTTGTGATACCATCTTGGTTGTAACTTGAACTATAAGTTACTAATAATCACTCTTTTCGAGAGCTTTTCATACAAGGGGAATACTAAGATTACTTATCACAAGATTAATTGTTTCTCTTTGAACACCGAAAATCTGATCAATAATCCTTCACATGTCTATTGAGATTTCTTGACAAATGAATGCAAGTTTTCTAAGCACCGACACCTCTATGATTAGGCGTGTTGTGGTGTTCGACACTCGTATGACACTTCTACGATATGTGTCAGATAGCTCAGACCGGTGTAAAAAAATATCATTACTGGAGTATGTGTCGTGTCAGGTGTCCGTGTCGGAGTCCATGTCGTGTCGGAGTCCGTGCTTCATATATCTCTAACTCGGCATACTTTAAAAACGATTAAGGACTCCCATTACCGTCTTCGCCGCCTGTTCTTTTGTATGAAGATTAAAATTAAAGGTCACTTGCAAACATTAAATGAGAGCTAAACAAATCATTTAGGCCCCGTTTGGAATAATTTATTTTTTAGCTTATATAAAACAATGTCTATAAATAAATAAGGTTGATGTTAATTTATAAGTTTCCACTAACGAAAACTATGTTTTTATATACTATTTTTGCATAAATTACATTAACAAACTTATAATAATATATAAAAATAATTTATTTATATAAACTGTTTTATACAAACTCAAAAATAAGATATTCCAAACAGACTCTTATTCTAACTTTCATAGCCTTCCATCTCCTCCTTTCAACTTCATGGGCTATTAAGTGAGACAATTTATCCATACACATAACAAAAATGTAAGGAGAACGAGAATCCCCTTGTCTCCTTCCTCCTTGAAGATTACCATTCCACTTGATAATAGTTATAACATGTGTAACTAAGAACATGATGAAATATGAAAACAACTTGGTACAATTATTTAAAAAACGGTTATGCGTATAAAAAAAATTAAAAAAACGGTTACTATGTTTTCATCTTAAAATTTTGGAGATGATTTGTTTGGTCCTTAACTTTCAAAATAATACTTTTGATCTCCTAATTTTCATAAATTTGCGATTTATGTCCTCCAAACTTTCAGGCACGGATACAAGTAGTGCTAATTGTGGGCAGTTGACCCCACTTGGTTCTTATTTTTTTAACCAATAATATATAATTTTGATATATTGCCCCCACATGATACAAATAAATGTCCCCACACTACATAATTGGCAGAATACTTTGTGTACTACAAGTCTATTAGGAACATAAATTTACCATTTAATTTTATTGTTTTTTATATTAGAAAAAAAAAAGAAAATGGAAAGGCATAAACAAAGAAAGAAACATATGTGCTTGTATCTCTCTATATTCCAAACCCTTTTGCCGTAAAAAAGAAGAAGAAGAACCCCTTCACTTCTTTGATTCTTTCTTCTTCATTTATACACACAATCACAACAAGTCCTACACTCATACTCTTTCTTTCTTCATCGTGACAGACAACAATTCCTCCCTCTTCTAAATCTTAGTTCTTGTCTTTTATTACAATTGGGTTAAAACTTAAGAGACAATAATCCAAAGTAAGTTTATTTTCCCTTCAATCTTATTTTTGTCTTACATTATATTATTGTTATTTGACATTTCTTATCTCAATTTTTATTTTATTTAGAAAGTGGAGAAATTTCAAGTGGTCGTGGCTTGAATCAAGAAAGCACACTAACAAGAGCTGGAGATACTAGATGGGGTTCACATTATGGTACATTACTAAGGTTAGTTTCTCTATTTCCTTCTGTGTGTGATGTGCTTGATTCAATTGTGAAAGAAAGCTCAAAAGCAGAACAAAGAGTTGAAGCCCGTCAATTGAAGAATACTTTGCAATCTTTTGAGTTTATTTTTAAATTGTTTTTGATGAGAAATATATTGGGAATTACTAATGATTTGTCTCAAGCATTGCAAAAAAAAGATCAAGATATTGTAAATGCCATGACATTTGTTAAAGTGTCAAAAGCAAGATTGCAAAACATGAGAGAACATGGTTGGTGTAATTTACTTGATGAAGTGACAATTTTTTGTAAGAAGAAAGATATTGACATTGTAAATATGGATGATGTATTCATATTACATGGGAAACCAAAGCGTAATGTTGAAACAGTTTCAAACTTGCATCACTTTCAAGTTGAAGTATTTTATAAAGTGATTGATAGGCAACTTCAAGAGCTTAATAACAGATTTACAGAGGTGAATAGTGAATTGCTTATTTGTGTAGCAAGCTTAAATCCACAAGATTCATTTTTTGCATTTGACAAGGAAAAATTGGTTAATATGGCTCGATTTTATCCGTCGGAATTTTCTTCTGTGGAGCTTATTGGACTTGACAATCAACTTGAAAATTATATCATGGATGTTCGTTCTAGTGAACAATTTTCTAATTTACATGGAATTAGTGATCTTTCAGGAATGATGGTGGAAACTAAAAAACACATTGCTTATCCAATGGTGTATTTACTTCTGAAGTTAGCATTACTTTTGCCTGTGGCAACTGCAACAGTTGAAAGGAGTTTCTCAGCAATGAATTTTGTGAAGAATCAACTGCGCAACCGTATGGGGGATGACTTTCTGAATAATTGTTTGGTCACATACATAGAGAGTGAGATATTTGATAGTGTTGAAAATGAAAAAATCATGCAATACTTTCAAAATATGTCGTCCCGTAGAGAGCAATTGTAATTCTTGAATTCATATTGGTGCACTTTTTGTTATCTTTGGGTTGTAGTACTTTGGTGCCCTACTAGTTCTCTAGTTGTTTTTTTTAAGAGTTTGACACTTTAATTGGTGTATTTTTTGTTATCTTTTTGCTATAGCACTTTAGTGCCTTGTTAGTACTCTGGTTGTTTTTTAATCGTTTGATTAAATTGATTTTGTGAAGTTTTATTCCTTTATACCTATTAGTATAAGATTTATAATCTTTTCCTCTCATCTGAGAATGTCCTGTGCTTGGATTTTGTATTTTAATAAATAAAAAAAACCGATTAAAAAATATATATATTTAATCTTGACCCCACATGTTCAAATTCCTGGATCCGTCACTGCAAACTTTAACCTCTTCCGCAAAAGTAAGTTTTTTCAATTATTTCGACCAAGTTAATGCATATGTGGCAAATTAGAATGTCACTTTTTGTGTTTGAAAAAAAAAATTCTCTCAATGAAGAAGGTGGTGTAAACTTCATTTGATTTAAATGTTTTCCAATGATTATATTTTCTTTGAATACAATTTAACTCTTCAATAAAAAAAGAAATCCGATATAAAAAGTAGAAAAGTAAATCAAAATTTCTGTACCAAAATTTTGGTGAAAATAAACGTTATCTAGCTTAAAAGAAACAGTGTTCCAACATCAAAGACCGCATAGCGCAGTGGATTAGCGCGTTTGACTTCGGATCAAAAGGTCGTGGGTTCGACTCCCACTGTGGTCGTTTAATTTCTTTTTCTTTTTCCTAATCTAAATTAGACGGTGCAAGACTGGAAGCATTTACCTGGGCCTAGATGTTTTGATATTGCGGCCTGTTAAAGCCCAAACAGTTTTCTTGTACTTCATAATAATTCTCTTTTTTAAATTGAATTTTATAATTCTCTCTTTTTTTTTCTAGAAAGTATTTTATAAAAAAGATAAAGGAAATTATTTTTGCCACCCTACATGTTACTCGTACGTCCTACGCTTTTTTCAAAGTAGCGGACGTTATAAAAATAAGAAATTTTGAAAAATGTCACCCGCTATTTAAGTAGCGGACATTATAATATTATGATGATTTTGGGGTATTCATTACTTAAGTAGGGAACAAAAGTATTTTCGTAAAATTGTAGGGCGCGCGAAAAACCCAGTAGAGTGGCAAAAGTATTTATGAAAACATAAATGGACTTTTGAAGCCTTTAATAAGTAGGATAAAAAAGAATAAGTTTGGGAGGTTGAATATGTTTAGTCTAAGCTCCTCCATAAAGATTATTCATTCCAGTTTCTTATATAAATAATAAAAATTAACTTTTAATATAATTTAAATACATCGCATTTTATTTATTGAAAAGTTAAGTTTTATTTAGATATGATATTGGAGGGAATAATCATGGAAAAAAAAAATTGATGAATATTTTACACAAATATTATTTGTAAGGATTCCTTGGATTAAGGTCACCTGTTGTAACTGCTTTACGCAGTTACAAGCTATGAAGCACGGACACCGACACGGACAACGGATACCGGACACGACACGGACACTGACACGATGATAATTTGGAAAAATGACATAATTCAGTGTAATCATAAGTGTCGTGTCGGTGTCGGATACCGACACAGACACGTGTCGGACACGGACACGCCTAATCGGAGAAGTGTCAGTGCTTCATAGGTTACAAGCAATAGATGATCACGGCCGTATAAATCAAATCGGTCAGTTCATATTGCATCTTAATAAAATTAGTATAAATCAATCTCAACCATTAATATTAAATCAGACGGTTCTGAATAAAAACAGCGTGAAAACTTTACGGTATTAAATCTTATTCCAAATTCCTTAGAGAACATAATATGAATTCTTAAGAGTTGTATCTGTAGAGTAAAAAATAAATGAACTGTTTTAAACTGATGTGGTAATATAGACTCCACTTAAGATGACAATATTGACTATTGAGTCAAATTTTTGTGTTGGGTCAATTATTATTTTTAAGCTAATATATATTATTATTAAACAAAATAAAATTAAACAAAAGTGGGGCATAAGCCAAACTCAAAATAAAATGGTGTTATGAAAACTACTCCAATAGCCGGCATTATAAACAACTCTGTTAAATTATAAAAATAAAAATTGTTACAAAAAAAAACATAAAAAATAAATAAATAAGCAAATGTGTTCTATGATTTTTTTTTTATAAAATTTAATTTCTTTTTAAATTTGAAGACAACTTCAATAAAACTTTTGATCATTTTCTTTGTTCTAAAAGTTTTCAAAGATGTGCTTTAAAAAAAAAGTTTAGTGAGTCATATTCAATTCATGACTTTCGATAGAAAGAGTCAGTCAAACATTTGGTTGAATTATTGGCTCTGATATTATTGTTAGATTGTGAGGGCGGCCGATGATTATCCATATTGGATTCAGAGCAACTATACAAGTGAAATGGAAATCACATCTTAATCCAAAATCCGCATTAAATCTATGAGTCTTCTCATTTATAAAGTGTCAACCTTCACTTTTCTACGCAATATAGTTAACTCACCTCACAATACTTGTCACAATATACATTGCACCACTCCAAAAACGTACACTACAACATTTATTGTCTCTGGCAACACTTTTTTATGCAACATGTCAAAATTGTTGCCTAAAAAACGTTTAGGGGACGTTTTACAATTGTTGTCAGTAACATTTTTGCAACCCCTCGTAAATGTCCCCTAAAATCTCTTTGGGGACGCTTTGTAATCGTTCCTGTGCTACTATTATTGCAATATTTAATAAGCGTCTCCTATGAGACTTCTGGCTACGCTTTTGAATTGTTACACTATTTTCAATAAAAGGCTACACGTTTCATGTGTTGCATAAATAACTTGCTAAAACACGGAACTAATGACACAACTCTCAAGTTACATAATTACCCTTATATTATTTTGAAAACTCGAAATTACCCTTCTCTAAATTTTTCCTTGCACGTCTTTCTCTTTACATCACTACGACGGTACGATCTTCTCTCAGCTCAAGATCTCTCTCACCACCAGATCTACGCATCCTCATCGACCAGATCAGATCACAGAGGTACAATCCTACCTCGCCTCTCACAACATCGACTTCGCAAGCCTCTTTTCCCTCTGCAACGACGCCCAAATTCCTTTTTCACGAGACAGGATCCTCGGTTTCCCCTGAGAATATGATTCCTCCTCTTTTCTCGAGCTTGGAGTCTTTGAATCGTCGAAACCTGAACCCTAATCTGACATTCAGCTTCCAGTCGCCGCAGCAAAACGAGACCACGAAAAACCCTAATTTGGCGCTTCAGCTACCGTAGGCTTGATCATGTTCTACTCTCAACTCTAGCTTTCTTTTTTAGTTGATTTGGGTGTGTATTTCTGGTTTTGGGTGTGTATGTTTAATTTGTCCCTATCATTTTATTTGGCATGGAATGGTATTGTGGATGTAATTGATAATTGGATTTGGTATTGTTCTTCATGCATATATTATAAATTGTTTGAATTATAAATGATAAAGAATACTAATTTGCATGATAACGATGAAGGATTTGATAGTGTGTTATGCAGCCATGTATTATAAATTGTTTGAGCTATGAATGAGGGTCAATTTGCTTCGTGAATTTGAGACTACTTTCCTCTATTTATGTTTTATTTGTACCAGGGAAGCTGAAGGGATTACTGTGACACAGAGCCTGTAACAGGTATTTCTAAAAATGGATATATTGTGTTTCACATTTTTAGTTAATTCCTTATGAAAGTTTGCATATCATGAGAGTCTATGGTGTGTGAGCCTCTGGTGCCATGTCAAAGTCCAACGGTTCTAAACTCTTAAGTAAGAGTAAGACTCATTAAAGGTCCAAATTTGATTTTAAGCATGTTAAAGTTGTAATACTTGCTCTTTGGGTTTGGTGGTTGGGGTGGATATTGGTAATTGTATTAGTTCATTGTTTCATTATGATCTTGCTTGTAGGGGTTTAGGTATCATTAGAAGTAGTATGGCCAGACTTGTTTGCTTCCTGCATAATCTTGCATGTTAGTAGAGAAAAGTTCAAATGGTTGATGGCAAATTGGACAAGCCAATTGCTACAAAGAAAATTGGGCAACAAAAAACTATGGAAGTTTTTGTACATGGAAACAAAGAAATTGCACAAGGTAAGTAAATTTTTGTATTGTGCATAATCCTTTGGAGAAATACTTTTGATGACATTACGTTGAAACTAGGAATGATGTAGAAATTAACTCATAAGAATCTACAAGAGAATAATTGAGAGAAAATTCAAAAGGTGGAAATAACAGTTGCGATGAAAGTCCTCTTTCCATCAACTCATGCTCCATGTCTTGGAAAGGTAGCAATATTATTGTTTTATGTTATTATAATTGAGTTTGATCTTGAATGATGGTCGAGTTGATTTTGTCATGTTGTTGCAAAGTTGTTTCTGGTTCTCTTTGAGTTGCTTTGTTGCGTTTCACTTTCAGCCTTGCAGTTATTCTTCGGCCTACTATTTTGGGTGTTGGTGGCAGGTTTTGTTTCTGCCAGCTTTGTGGTTGTCTTGGAGTTCTGACTTTGGACTATACTCCTTTAGGCACATCTTGTTCTAGTTTATCTTAATATACCTTTGTGCATTTTCAGAATGAAAAAAAAAAAAAAAAAAACTGAGTTTGATCTAGCTAAATTTAAGAGTGAAATTACCTTTTAACTTTTTAAACTTCATTATGCTATATATATTTTAAATGAAGCTACCATTGAATCATTCCTACACTTTTATATATTTTACTTTAATTCATGCACATATTATGCTAATTGCTAACATTTAATTTTGAAATTATTTCAGCGTGTTGCATACACTGATAGAGCTAGAAGAATAGAAGATTATACATAAGCGGATCAACATGAAGAATAGAAATGATTCCTAAGAGTTGCTTCCCTACATGATGAGGAGGGGATCAACATAAGCGTTGGTAGAACTAGAAGATTATACAAAAGCTAATACTACTTAATGAAGAGGGAGGATCTGCCCCTTTGTGACACTTTCATTTTAGAAAAAAAATTGTTGTATAAATTATTGTTATAGTTTTACAAACATTGAAATATGTACATTTGTGTAATTTTACAAACATCTGAATAAAATAGTGCATATATTTGTCTCTTGTATTTCAACTTTCATTTTAAAAAAATAATAAAAAATCACATGTATTATATTTTTTTTTAAAAAACCTTGCCTATAAGCTTTGGGAACGGTTTTCAACGGTTCTCTTTGTTTTTCTTTTAGGCAACAGTTATCACTTGTTGCCAGATCTGCCAACAATTACAAAACGTTGCCTCAGGTGTGCTGGAAAAAACGTCCCCATTTCCTACAGTTTAGGCGTCGCTTATTAAAAGTGTGCCTAGAGAGTGAGAAAAAACGTCCCCTTAGACAATAGGCAACGCTCGCATAGAAGACACCTAAAAAACATCCCCTATTCTTTTAGGGGACATTTTTCAAGGTTCTGGCAACATTTTTCAATGGTTGTCAGAGGCAATAAATGTTGTAGTGGTACAACAGTTTCCTTATTATTTCATTCACATTAAGTCAATCCTTCATATTACGACTCTTTTATCTCACATTCGCCAATCTAAAAGATTTTTGGAAAACTAGAATAAAGGAGAAAAGGGAAGATAGAATTTTAGCTATTGATTAAAAATGGAATAAGCAAGCAAAAGTAAAGAGGAAAAGAAAGGAAGAAAGCTATAGAAGTATCCGATTCTATGGAGTTATGGAGAAAACTTTTTTTGTGTTCTAAGTTAATGGTAAGAGAGAAAGAAAGTAGCTTTGCATCTCATCCATCCACAGGAAAGCAAAATTCCATATGGTACATTAACTGGCCGAATTTGTTCCATTAGAATCTTAATAATGCCTTTATTGTGTTCAACTTGCACAATTCATGTGTCACTAGGATCAAATGTTTATGCTAGTTAGTTTCATCCATCTTTTCCAATTGATAAATGCATGTTTGATATCATGACAGATTTGTCAGAATTATAGGCTAAGTTGGGAGTGCTTATCGTGCATAAGTTTTTTTCTTATGCACCATGCATAAATAATGAAAATTGCTTAATGCACCCCCAGATTGCTTATCACACCCCCCAGATTTCTAGCGTACCCCCAAATTTCTAGTGCATCCCCTAAAAATCTGAAGGTACGTTAAGCAATTTTGGGTACTTATGCCGGCTAAGTCTATGGTACACAGGTGAGACAAGTCTTGTAGACTACTTACATTTGAAATTTGTCTAACAAGTAACTAAAATATAACTAAAAATTATTTTTGTCAACGACTAAACTCAACTCGATCACTTTCGTTGGAGGAGACCGACCAACTATTCAATTTTAAAAAAGGATTTAGGACAACTTGCTATCATGTGGCTTGGTAAATAAGCACTGAATTGATAAGCCATGTCCAACAAGCATGCAGGGTCACAGTGTAAAACTAAATTCACAGTGTTTTGTGCCAGCAATATTTTTATCCTTTCACTTAAAGCCAGCGCTTCAAACGGAAATTCATGTCGCTGGAATTTCACGTCAATACAAGACATATGTACCTGCACTCACAATAGAATCATTTTTGTAAATGAATGATTACTAATATATAGTATTTTGAAATATTTGAGAACACTAATAATTACAACCATTTTCTAAGACACCCGTGAAACAAAATAGTACTCTTTATGTCGTGGAATATGTATACATTTGTTTTTTATATGTAACACAGAGATTAAAAAAAAATCTTAATTATAATATAGAAAGTAAATACAGTCCTATCAATATGAGACAAAAATGTTCATATACTTTCTGTTGTTACATAGAAATTGAGGGATGTGGGTATCTTGGAGTAAAGACACCCCACAGTTGCACGCAGTATTACATCTTGGCCATCCATTTTAAATCAATCGGTTCAGATTGTTTCTTAATAAAATCAGTACAAACTAATCTCAATCGTTAATATTGTACATCCTTTTCGTTCTTGAAAACAATAAAAGTGTTGGTTGTATCTCATAAAAGTCACTCTGCTATGCTACGTTTTATCATAAAATTGATAAACTTCCACTCTTCTAATAGAATATATTATTCAGGACATTCTTACTTTCTTTTCAATATTGATGTTAATATTTTTAATGTTTAATAGTAATTTCGAACTTGTCATGTTTTTTTAATGGTAATGTTGGGTATGTATTTTCATTTTATACTTTATTATTGTGGGTGGGTGTGTATTGAATGTAATACTATGTTTATGAGTATATTTTGTAATAATATGGATTTAGATGAAAATCCACATCTTAAACTAGCATAATATGTTATCGAGTATCATATTGTTTTTTTCTTTTTAAATATGGATTTAGATGTGGATATATACCTTCCATTAACTTATTACACCTACCCAATTTTCATCCATGGGTTTAATGGTTTATTACCCATGGTATGTACATGGTTACAACTTACAAATGTCACTTTGTTGATTGTTGATACTTCATCCTTTAGAGGTCCCCACGGCAATACAACTTTGATAGTTTATTAGAACAAAAATCCTAAGCTCATGCTAGTCTTTGTTAACATTTAAAAATGTGTGACATTGTTTTCAGATAGACGAAATGATAAATTATTAAAAACTCACACATATAAAATAGGGTGATCAGGGTTTCAGATATGATATGACATTTGATACTAATAATTTCGGCATTTTACTAATTGAACTAAGATTTGTGGACAAATGTGTAACCTTTTTAATAAGAATAGATCAAGTATCTTTGCTCCTATTAGTTTTATAATTTTTTGAACAAAGTATGTTATTTTCTAATTTACTTATCAAATAAATGAATGACTGCTTTTAGTCACATTCTCTTTTTTATTTATGCAAATTTCTAAATTTTATAATTTTGTGAAGTATTATTTTGCCAAATCACTATAATTTATGTGTAAAACTAGTTTATACAAACAAGAGACATGTCAATTAAATTAAACTCTACTTAAACCAAAAATCTCAATTGAATTATGAATTTTCCACTTCCACTTCCATACCTATCTCTTTCTCTGTTTTCTTTCTCTCCATTTCAAACCCTCACTCCTCAAAATCCCAAAGGAATTGAGAAGTATAAAAGCTTTCAGTAGTACTACTACCAACCTTCCTAATCTCTATAAACAATCACTTCTTCTGATTAATCATAATCCAAACATGAAAGGCATTGAAATCTTTTGTGCATCACAAGCCTCAACAGCAATATGTCTTACCACTGATCATGCATCCTCTTCTTCTTCTTCTTCTTCTTCTTCTTCCAACACCATTCAATTTGGTGGTAGAGCCATCGATCGTCACAACCCCACCATCACAGATCCAAAAAGAACTCCAGCAAGAGATCTCACCACTTCCCCTACTTCTTCTTCTCAATCACCCATCAACCCAAAACCTCTCCATGATCACAAAAAATCCAAGAAAAAGAAAAATGTAACAAAAACTACTCATGATCAGAAGAAGAAAAATACTACTACTACTGCTGCTACTACTACTGCCGCTAGTAGTACTACTACAGAACATGTTGCTAATAATTACTCTTCAAAACCAATTAATAGTATTTTAAGAAGGAGTTGGATTAAGCCACCTTCTGATTTAATCACTCCTCCTACTATTTCATCAAGATATTTGCTTGGTGACACAATTTCTTTGGATGGTGGTGGGATAGATTATGACCATGTTTTGGGTTTAAATAAGGCTGATGATAACAAAAAGAAAGCTCAAATTTTTCATGAAGATGAAAAGAATAATTCATCTAAACAACAACACTCTAGCTCCTCTGTTTCAAAGTCTGATTCCTCAAACCAGGTTAGTATCTATCTCTCTCTATCTGAATTCTGTTCATATGTGTATAAGCAAGATTTTCATTGCATAGTATGCTATAAAGCATAGACACTCATCAGATTAAGTGTGTTCTGGTATCAGACATGTGTCGATGTCCAACAGAACACCGACACATACATTATTTTCTTAAACCATTATCAATATGTCAGTGTTTGTGTTGTGTCTAGTGTTTGGTCACTTTGGTGTTTTTGCTTTATAGATAGTATGAACTATGTATTGTATGGTATGGACTCAATTCAAGTGGGCGTTGTCTCATCATGTTATATATGTTTGGTGTGATTTTTCAATGAATTTTATTGCAGGTTGTGGTCTTGAGGGTTTCTCTGCACTGTAAAGGATGTGAAGGGAAGGTTAGGAAACATCTCTCTAGAATGCAAGGTATACAAATCACATGAGAACATTTCTCATAATTTTTTCTATAGTTCAAATTATAAATCAAATGGTATTGAAGAATATTTTGTGAAAAACTAGTTATTAAATTTCAAGCTAATCATCTATCTATAAGTTATTTTTGTCATTTTCACATATAAGAAAGAGTCTTAGTAAATTAGAATACAGCAAGGAAATAACAAAAGCCCGATAAACAATTCTTCTTTAACTAAATTTGGTATCAGACCCAAGAACCAACTAATCCGAGAGGATCAATCTTACCGTCCACTTGCGGGGGTCCTATTTAAAGCCAGAGTTTATTTTTCCTATGTATGAAGTATGAACTAACCCGCCAAAATTGACATAATTGGGAATAGAATATTTCTTTATAACCCAATATTTACACGGATACAATTGTTTATTGAAGTTTTCTCTTATAATGGTAATTTAATGGGCAGGGGTTACATCCTTCAACATAGACTTTGCAGCAAAGAAGGTAACAGTTATTGGAGATGTGACTCCATTGAGCGTAATAGCAAGCATATCAAAGGTGAAGACTGCACAAATTTGGCCAGAATCTGCTTCACCAAATGGATCAACAGGTGCTGCTGCTGAATCAAAGAAATAGACTGCAGGTGTTTTTGTAAGCTTTGAGTCTGAATTAGGTAGAAGTTTAATTAGTGTAAATGTGAATGTTAGCAAGTGAAGCTGTGACTTTGAAGAGATATTAGTAGTTTATTTATAGAAGGAACATTATCTTTGCATAAGGATTGGTTTATGCCTTTTCTGAGACACATGCCTTGGTGCTTGCTTTATAACAGTCCATTTTCTTTTTGCCATATTAAATTTTGGGTTAATAGGTCGTTACCCCTGTAAAGTATGCGAGTTTTGCATTATCCCCTTGTAATTATTTTTTTTGAGATTACCCCTGCAAAATTTGTTTTTTTTATTTACCCCCTTCGATGCACTTTTTAAATCGGTTATTCTGTTTCTTTTTTTGCCTGCCACGTCAGCAAAATTGGGGTAAATCAAAAAAATAAATTTTGCAGGGGGTAATCTAAAAAAAAAATTACAAGGGCTAACGCAAAACTTGCCTACTTTGCAGGAGGTAAAAACCTATTAACCCTTAAATTTTTGAGCTAATATTATATGAACACTCTTTTATGAACAAAAATAAGACACCTGAATTCTACTTCTCTCTATGCATGGTTTTCAAAGAATGCAAACAACGTTAAAAAAAAAAAAAAAAAGTGGCAGGATATGTAGATTTGTTGTATTTTTGTTTGAAAATTTGTGTTGAAATAACATTTTTCTAAATTATTTTATTATTTGTATAAGTCATTTTTTATATGCTCAAAAACAAGCCAATCGAAATGGATTTTTATAAGTATGATATGTGAATATAAATAGGGTGTCATAAATCGATAAGATCTAATACCATAATAGATTTTTTTTATTGGGTTTAATTCATCCTTGTAAAGTGATTTGTAAGATGAAAATGTAAATAATTGAATCCCCTGAATTTTCATTGATCATATTTGCTGTAATATACAAGTATTGCTTACATATTTTTGGAAACTAATAATTACACATAAGTGTGTTTTCTATACAAATATGATAATACTAAATATAAATATATTCTAATACTCCCCCGCAGTCGAAGCGGGAGGTGGACGAACACTGAGACTGTCTCTGAAATCTTGAAATAGTATAAGTGGAAGACCTTTAGTGAAAATATATGCAATTTGATGTTTCGAGGGGACGTGTAAAACGCGGACTTGACCCCAAGCTACTTTTTCACGAACGAAATGAATATTCATCTCAATGTGTTTCGTTCGTTGATGTTGTACCGGGTTACCTGAGAGATAGATGGCACTAACATTGTCACAGTAGACCATGGTGACCTTGTAAATAGGACAGTGTAACTCAAGTAGAAGATTTCGTAACCAACATGATTCAGAGACCACATTGGCAACCCCACGATATTTTGCTTCGGCACTCGAACGAGATAGTGTGGGTTGCCTTTTAGACGACCAAGAGAGGAGGTTATCTCCAAGAAACACACAATATCCAGAGGTCGAACGTCTAGTATCAGGACATCCTCCCCAATCTGCATCAGTATATGATATTAAGGAAGTAGTAGATGAGGGATAAAGATGTAAACCGTAGTGTTTTGTGCCTTGGATGTAGCGCAAAATCCGTCGTAGAGCATGCATATGAGTGTCCATCGAATTATGCATAAAGCCCATTATGTCCTCAATAATCCATTTTGTTATACTCAAATTAAAATTATACCCTCGGATTAGAGTGATAAATGTTGGGAAATTTTTTTTTCTACCCCTACATTTGTCTCTTTACCCCTACAAACTATTCAATATTCCTATTTTATCCCTTGTATCATTTAACTTTACATTTTTTTGGTGGGCATCATTTAACTTTACCTCACAAAACTATTCCGGTACATAAAAATTTATCCAATGTTCCAGTATGTGTAACTTTTGTTTGTTCTGGTATGTGCCAAAATGATTTAAAACAAATTCCAGTTCAGTATCCAAGTCTCCTTAGATTAAATTCAAATCTCCATCTTCAACCATAAAATATTTTTCCAATTCAAGATCCAATTCTTCATCTATGTAAAAACTAAAAAGTAAATCTTTCTTTTCATATCATCTTGTAAATCCAAATCAATTCATCTTCTCCAATATGATTAAAACCATAATCCAAGTAAAGTTCAAATCAATCTATTCATCTTCTCTGGTAAAGGATCGGGATTGATAAACGACGTCGTCGAAGGGAGTAGGTTCGGTAGAAATCGCTTGGCTTATTTCGCGGAGAAGAAATGTTGGAAGATGTTTTTACGGCTAGCTTCGTCGTCGATGCTTTT
Source organism: Trifolium repens (assembly GCA_030408175.1). Taxonomy (NCBI): domain Eukaryota; kingdom Viridiplantae; phylum Streptophyta; class Magnoliopsida; order Fabales; family Fabaceae; genus Trifolium; species Trifolium repens. The sequence goes on from CP125848.1 coordinate 49,640,622, forward strand.
GTCATGACGGTGCTTGAAGTTGAAGGGTGGTGGTGGAGTGGTGGGAGAAGGTTGTTGTTGTTGTTGTTTTGAGCGAGAATAAGTTGTGAGATGTTGTGGGAGAGGTGAAAATTAAAACAATTGTTGTGAAACAAAGTTGTTGATGAAGAAACAACAAACCAGAACAAAAATTTAAAGTTGTCCGGTAAATATAAAGAAACTGGCACACTTGCATGAAAATTTTCATACCGGTAAACTCTATCCAACTTTCCCGGTAAACTCTGCAAACCAGTACACTTTAAAATGATTTTCTACACTCTTTGCAAAAACTGTACCGGTGTGAACAAGAGAAAAAGAGAGAGTAAATGTCAAGTTACACACCGGTATACTTTTCTAAAGTGTACTGGTTTGCAGAGTTTACCGGGAAAGTTGGATAGAGTTTACCGGTATGAAAATTTTCATGCAAGTGTGCCAGTTTCTTTATATTTACCGGACAACTTTAAATTTTTGTTCTGGTTTGTTGTTTCTTCATCAACAACTTTGTTTCACAACAATTGTTTTAATTTTCACCTCTCCCACAACATCTCACAACTTATTCTCGCTCAAAACAACAACAACAACAACCTTCTCCCACCACTCCACCACCACCCTTCAACTTCAAGCACCGTCATGACAAAAGCATCGACGACGAAGCTAGCCGTAAAAACATCTTCCAACATTTCTTCTCCGCGAAATAAGCCAAGCGATTTCTACCGAACCTACTCCCTTCGACGACGTCGTTTATCAATCCCGATCCTTTACCAGAGAAGATGAATAGATTGATTTGAACTTTACTTGGATTATGGTTTTAATCATATTGGAGAAGATGAATTGATTTGGATTTACAAGATGATATGAAAAGAAAGATTTACTTTTTACATAGATGAAGAATTGGATCTTGAATTGGAAAAATATTTTATGGTTGAAGATGGAGATTTGAATTTAATCTAAGGAGACTTGGATACTGAACTGGAATTTGTTTTAAATCATTTTGGCACATACCAGAACAAACAAAAGTTACACATACTGGAACATTGGATAAATTTTTATGTACCGGAATAGTTTTGTGAGGTAAAGTTAAATGATGCCCACCAAAAAAATGTAAAGTTAAATGATACAAGGGATAAAATAGGAATATTGAATAGTTTGTAGGGGTAAAGAGACAAATGTAGGGGTAGAAAAAAAAAATTCCTAAAATTAGTGACCAAAGCCCATTATTATGGATTATGTTTATAGGACTTATGTCAGTTATGTGTGTGGTTATGATTATGTTTATGGCCAAAACCCACTTTGCTATACTAAATTAAAATTTAAAATAAATGTAATTAAGGAATCAGATGTGTAGTTAAGCTTAAATATATTTCTCTTTTGATTAAAAAAAAGGGTATAATTTTATTTTATAATAAAAAATAGAGTATTCCTTTAAAAAAAGTAGAGTAGAATTGAACTTGACAAAATATAAAAAAAAGTGTAAATTAAAAAATATAAAAATGTATTTTTGTACAGATAAAAAAATAAATTTATGATTAGAAAATTTGAAATATTATTAAAAATTGGTGAGAACAAATTAGTTTTTTTAGTAGTAATTCCTTTTGTTTCTATTTTTCAGTTCATAATCTTTTATTGTAGATACAATCTTCTTTTTACTTTATATAAAATCTTTTTTCCCATGTATCATTTTTTATTATGTTCCTTTTTTTAAGTTATTATAATGTTTTTTATCAAATAAATAAATTAAGGATGAAAATTACTACTCTTATAAATTAGGGGTTTGCTAATTTAAACTCACCTAAAAACATGAAGACCTAAATTAGCAAGGTGCACCTTTTCTATTATGACTAAAAATACCCTTTTTCCACTATTTCAAATAAGTTCAAAGTAAAGGGCAATTTTGGAGTTTTATAAAATAGGCTAAACTACTCATTTGGTCCCTTACATTTATTTTAGGTTTGAATTAGGTCCCTTACGTTTTAAAAGTTTGAATTTGGTCCCTCATGTTATCAACATTTGTATTAGTTAGTCCATTTCATCAAATTTTTCGCTAATTCTGTTTGATCCTTACACGTGGCTGACGATTTGGACACGTGGAACTGATTTTGGACACGTTCACATCCATATAATAAACAGAATCTTCGGAAACAGAAAAAAATAAGAGTTAGTGTTTGCAAAGGTCTTTGTCGTATTTTTTTCAGTTTGCGAAGGTTCTGTTTATTATATGGCATTTCACGTGTCCAAAATCACTTTCTTCTGTGTAAACCGTCAGCCACGTGTAAAGATCAAACAGAGTTAGTGAAAAATTTGACGGAAGGGACTAACTAATGCAAACGTTGATAACGTGAGGGACCAAACTCAAACTTTTAAAACGTAAAGGACCTGATTCAAACCTAAAATAAACGTAAGGGATCAAATGAACAGTTTAGCCTATAAAATAAAATAAAAAGAAGCAAAACATGTTTTATCCTTCCTTAAAATTCTCAAACAACATTTTTCTAATAAAAAAACATAAAATTGTTTTATAAAAGTAGGTTTAAATTAGCAAATGAGTGCACAACATTTAATAAAATTTACCTAACTAACCCTCAATTTTCTAGTATAAAATAACTAAATGTCAAGGATTTTTTGTCCAAAGTGAAAAGATGCACCTTGCTAATTTAAACCTTCATGTTTTTAAGGGGGTCCAAATTAGCAAAATCCTATAAATTATACATTTTTTTTTTTTTGAAGAAGCTACATTAGCAAACTTCTATAAATCATGCATCCTTATAACAAGATATTCTTAAATAGTCACGTGATCAAATAAATTACATTTGATCACATTCATAAAAAATATTACATTACTTGTAATTATTTTTATTATTCTTAGGAATTATTTATTATTTTTGTAATGTTGAACCATCTGATTAATGCAATTCTCATCACTCTCTCAAGTTAATGCAATTCTCTCATGTGTTTCATTTCAGTGTGATAAAGTCAGCTTCTCAAGTCCCCATGAGCTTAGCTCACTTGGTTGGGACATCGCACTATATGTGCAGGAGCTGGGGTTCGAATCCCAGACACTCCACTTATCCACCTTAAATGTGGAATTTCAAGCCATTAGGCTACCTACCAAAAAAAAAAGTCAGCCTCTCAAAATCCCAAAGAAATTGAAGGATAAAATCAATCATTACCATACCATATGAATATCATACCATACCAGAAATCAAAGAAGAGAAGTGGCTATGAATGGCATATGCAAACAACACCTATGAATGACATATGCAAACAACACTTATTTTTTAGTATAAGAAAGATGATGAACATATGAACACAATGATGAACATGCTGAATGTTCTTTGGGTGATTTAGAATTGGGGGTTTTTGATTTTTGAATTTAAGAGAAGATAAAGAACAAAATACATAGTTTGGGTTTATTGAGTTGAAATTATTATTTTTGGGTTTAAGAAATATGATGAACATATGAACATAATGATGAACATGATGAATATCTTCATCAATTTTCTGGATTTTTAAATTTTAATAAATAAAATAAATATCAACATTTTTTAATTAAATAAAAACAAGATAAGGGTATATATGGGCAAATTATAAAAGATAAAGGATCTATATGGGAAAATAAAAAGATAAAGGACTAAATTGTTACAAATAAATAAGATAAATGACCAAAGTGTTACAAATAAAAGATAAAGGACTAAAGTGTTACAAATAAATAAGATACAGGACCACATGTGTAATTTTGCCAAAAGATTATGAACCACACAATGATTCATTTGATTCTTCATATTTTGTGGATATAACAAACTTTTAGAAAATCATGAATTTGAGGAAATCATAGTTTTATGCTTATAAGGATCATGTGAAAAGCATCTAAAGAAATGCACATAAGTTTTATCCAAAAAAGAAGATCATGTCTACAATAAAATATTAAGAACAAAAAAATAGAAACAAAATTGTAATATATAAATTTTTATCTTAATATAATGATGAATCTAAATATTGAATAAAAATCAATAGATTTGTGCGAATACACGAGTCTTTTAAACTAATTTATTTTACAAACTCACTACTCCGATGATGTTAATATTTTCCATCATATAATTTGTTTTTGTTTTAACTAAATATGTTTTTTTTCGGCTTTCACCACTAGTTTAATCTGGTTCGGAGTACAGTTCTGGTATCAAGTGGTTCCAGCCACTTCCGATCGCAGTTGCGAGGGATCGAACTGTGGTTCTCCGTACCAAGTTCAACGTTAATCACCACATTGCATCCGTGGCCGGAACCCGTAACACAAACCAAAGTGAATTGAGAACTAAGTGACTAATGTGTAGATCTCTTTTCCAAATTTTGTAAGTTTCAACGGAATGATGTTCAATTTGATTTGGTTGGAAAAAGTGAAAAAGTACATCGTGGTGAACAGGGAAAAAAACATGTATGACCGTCGTGAGACAGATGATAGGATGCTGTGAACTTGAACATTTAAGTTATTCTTGTAAGCATTCAAACATCAAGTTCTCAAGATCAGTTAGCAAATATAGATTGGTATATCTAACTTATGTTGCTCTGTGCAATCAAGTCCAGCCAGGAGGACCCGTCAAATGATTTGATTCAATTTTTTCATTTTCTTAGCAATACATAGTGACCTGTTTTTCCTTTGTCAGTATCAATTTTGCAACATTTTAATTTAGCTTCATCTTTTTAAGTTGTTCTTGAGAATCAATGAATGTTGAAATTTTATTAATAATGTCCTTATTTTGTACAAAGCATGTGTTTTTGAATTGTTCAAACTTACGGTTCATTGGTGTACTATGCTTTCTTGAATATTTTTAGATTTGTATTCTTCTATTATAACATCTCTACCATGTTTAATTTTGCGTCAAAATACATATCAATACATTGTAGATATGAGATATTCCAAATTTAGAAAGGAATCCATGCTGCTACAAATGAAAGTTTAGATCATCAATCGATCTTAAAAATCTTTGGTGAATGGTAGGGAGATGAAGTTGTGGTAGGGATATTAGACAAAATGCAACTATCCATATTCCATGAGCTGAGAGAACACCACGAAACACCATTGATATTAACCTCTATAAACCTATATTTTGAAACATCTTGTGACACCATTAAACGGCATATTTGAAATTTTCACTGGACTATTTTATACCCGCCAAACATTCAGCTCCATGTCATCGCCCCTCCTGGTTCTAGAGGGAGTACCAGGTGCGAGGCAAGAGTTTTGGATTGTCTGTGTATTGTGATTGTGCCTTTGCCAACATGCAGTTGAAGGCTACGAGAGTTCTTTTTAGCATTGGTGTTAGCTTTATCGAAAGAGTAATTCAAATATCGAGAGTTATGATCACCTAATAAAAGAATGTGTATGTGTAAATTTGTAATTCTCTCTAACATCTCTATTATGTAAATTGATGTCAATGAAATTCAATGTAGCCATTTCTTTAATTTATGTTTTCTTTCAAAATACATATCAAGCAAATTTGTAATTTTCATGTAAAATCAATGACTCATTCTTCTAATGCAAAAATACCAACTTAAGTCTCTCATCCAATTTCCCACTAAAATGCATATATATCACTAAATTGGTAAATTTTGTCAAAAAAAAATCACTAAATTGGTAAAAAAAAAAACTAAATTGCATTTTTGGCCCCCTAACTTTCATAATAGCACTTTTGACCCATAACTTTAACCATTTAGCAAAAGGCCGATCCCACTTATTTTGATTAAATCAACACACACGTGAACTGTGACCCACAAGTTGTATATTATTCCGCAACATATTAAAATATCAAATATAATATATTTTCTTTATTTGTTTTTAATACTAACCTCCTCCTCTAATCTCACTCAACTGCCTTGAGTGCCTTCCTTTTATTTCTCAGGCAATTGTTTTTCTTACTCTTACTTCTAGTCCGGACACTTGATAAGGATTAATTATTTCCTGATAATATAATTATTAATTTGTCTTTGTTATTTATCATCAATAGATGAAGACATTGAGTTTTCAAAAAAAAATAATAGATGAAGACATTGCCCTAAAAAAAAAAAAAGAAGACATTTTTGTCCTCGAAGAAGATGATAATATAGTGAGTGTATTAACATTAAAATGTAAAATCTGTTTGAATAACAAACTATCATATAATTGTTCAAAAAAAAAAAAAAAAACTATCATATAAAGAAAACAAACTTTCTTTTTTGGATACTAAAAAAAAAAACAAACTTTTTGAATTAATGTATAACTAACATCATACATATTGAAGGATAACTCTATCTGTATAATATCAAGTATATCCAAATTAATACCTAGTTCCATAAGTTGTTGTATATATATCATTATAATTACTTCCTTCAAACCACTAACTCCAATCTCCCTCTTTTCTTTCTTTCAATTTCTTGCTGCTCCCTGCCTGAACAAGAAAGATGACTAACCATGATCATTCTGATGATGCTCTTCATCATGAAAACATTGATCCATCATGGTTAACTCTCTCAATCCCACAGCCATCATCATCATCATCATCATCATCACCGTCATATTCATCATCATCGTCGCCGTCATCACCACCACCATCGCCATCAACATCATCATCAACATCATCATCATCATCATCATCATCATCATCATCATCATCATCATCATCATCATCATCATCATCATCATCATCATCATCATCCGGTTCATTAACACCCTCCACACACCTACCTATTACTCTGAAAACATTCCTTAACTCAAAGATGGTGAACCATGCTGCTGCTGCACTTTCTTGTGATGATGCATCATGGTTTCCACTTTCACAACCATCATCATCACCTCCATCACCACCTCGGCCTTCGCCGTTTGAATACACACCGTTAACACCTCCGACACGTCTCCCTATTCGTCCTCAAACAATCTTTCCCCTCCAAATTATCTCTCCAACTCAACAACACTCTAAGTCATATCCTGATCTTTCTCAAGAAAAAGATTCTCATCAAGAAAAACAAGAACAAGATCATGTTTCTCTTCCTAATCCTATCACTAGCACTAGCAATAGCAATAGAAAGGTGTTGGGAGCGGGACGACGTCAATGCAGTCAACCATCTTCTTGTCCTGCGAAAAGAAGAAAACTAAAGAGTGACACAGTACCACCACCATTCCCGTGGACAACTTCAAAACGCGCCACCGTGCACACACTCGACCACTTGCTATCCGAATTGAAACTGAAGACTATCTCTGGAACTCTTCAATGCAAATTCTGCAACTTTCAACAAGACAACATTCAATTTGATTTGGTTGAAAAGTTCAAGAAAGTAACAGAGTTCATCGAGGAGAATAAACACGAGATGCATGACCGTGCACCAGATGCATGGATTAACCCGGTTCTGCCAAGATGCATGAGTTGCGGCAAAGAGAAAGCAATGGAGCCATTGATCACAAAGAAGAGAAACATCAACTGGTTATTCTTGCTGTTGGGAGAGATGATTGGATGCTGCAAGCTTAAGCATTTGAAGTATTTCTGCAAACACAGTGATATACATAGAACAGGTGCCAAAGATAGATTGATATATCTGACTTACTTAGGTTTATGCAAACAGCTACAACCAGAAGGATCCTTTAATCCATACACTTGAAATTCAATCTTTTTTGTTTGATCTTGATCATTATCTCCTAGATTCTTAACAATAGCATTTTTTTAAGTTTTTAGTGATAGTTTTTTCTTTGAGTGAACATTTTGTTACCCTATTGGGTGTGTCAGTTTTTATCTTAATGATCATAAGTACTTTGTTATTTCTTTTGCTTGAATGAACCTAGTTACTTTGAATAAGTAGTAGTGTTTTTTAATTTAGATTACAAGATTTATCAGTTGAATTTTTATCTATAAATGAATATGTAAATTTGATGCATAAATAGTGTTCGTTGAAAACTGCAACAATACAGAAAACAATGACATAAACTATGAGATGAATTATGAATATAGGGTGATGATGATTCTAAATACAAGCTACTATAAACGAAGTTTAGGTCGTGGATCGATCGAAGTTTAGATAGGGAGATGAAGTTGGTGAAAGCTTACAAATAAGAATGTGAATGAAATAAGAACATCAATTATGAATTAAAAAATTTGCTCATCAATAAATATTAATAGATAAAGAGAAAATAACATCTTAGCTCTAAATAGAAATAGGAGCAGTTTTGAACACCGAAAAGTAGAACAAAATTCCAAAAGTTTTTTTTCGCAACTATCCATATTCTATGAGCTGAGAGAACACCACAAAAGACCATTGATATTAACATCTATAAACCTATATTTTGAAGCATGTTGTGACCACATTAAACAACATATTTGAAATTTTCATCGGACTATATTATACCCGCCAAACATTGAGCTCCGTGTCATCGCCCCCTCCTGGTTCTAGAGGGAGTACCAGGAGCGAGGCGAGAGTTTTGGACTGTCTGCGTATTGTGATCGTGTCTTTGCAAAGCAAGGTAAGACAAAGCTGTGACAACATCAGCTATAACCGGACGCATATTAGCTTGTTCTTGAACACACATTGCTGCAACAGCAAGGGCCTGATATAGCCCTCTCGAAGGATACTGACCTTGAAGCATCGGATCAGCCATTTGTGAAAATTTCCTTCGATCTTTGAACAATGGTCTAGCCTGCAATTATATCACAGTAGTCCATTCCAAAATTACTACTCAAATAAAGATTAAAAATAAACCATCTATCAAATATCATTATGAAGTACTTCAATAATCAAAGGCCAATTAAAAAGCCGAAAACTAAAGACTTTCTTACCCATGCAACAAGATTCTGCTCCGCTGCAGATTTCGAATTGTCAATAGCTTTCCTTCCTGTGATTATTTCGAGAAGAACTACACCAAAGCTATAAACATCTGATTTGAGAGTAAGTTGACCGGTCATTGCATACTCTGGAGCACAATATCCATAGGTGCCCATAACCCTTGTCGATACATGGGTGTTTTCTCCGACCGGGCCAAGTTTGGCCAAGCCAAAATCAGATAACTTAGGGTGATACCCTTCACCAAGCAAAATGTTGGAGCATTTTAAATCTCGGTATATGACCGGAGGATTAGCTTTGTCGTGTAAATATTCCAATCCCTTTGCAGCCCCAGCGGCTATTTTCATTCGCATGTTCCAGTCAAGTCGTTTCTTGCTAGGAGATAAATCTACAAATCAAACATACATAATCCATAAATAACAAGACAATACCAAATTCATAGGGAGAGAGAGAGAGAGAGAGAGAGAGAGAGAGAGATTTGCATAGTTGAAATGAAATACCATGCAAGTGGTCTTCCAAGGATCCTAATGACATATATTCATAAACTAGAAGCCTTTGATCTCCATCAGCACAATAACCAATAAGGTTGACAAGATTAGGATGGTGAAGTAGACTTAACATCAACACTTCAACAAGGAATTCTCTATTCCCTTGGAGTCCGTTTCGGTCAAGTTGCTTGATTGCGACAACCTATATTCAATATTAGAAAGGATGAACATATTATTACAAACTCAACTATTTTGAAGAGTTCAATGTTGGCAAAATTCAATCTATTATATTTTAGAAATTAAATCATGATAAAGTATATTGACCTGATTAATACTTTCGAGATGCCCTTTGTATACTCTACCAAAGCCTCCCTCACCCAAAAGACATTCAGCTCTAAAATTTCTAGTTGCAATTGCCAACTCGCGGAATGAGAAAGTTTGAGCTGCAATGTGTTCATTGTTCCCTTGTTTAGATGTATCCTTGGAATTTGTTGATGAACTCCTCTTCAATTTCCCTGTACTCAAGTGATGTAAGAACAACAATTTAATACCATATATGTTTCAACTTCGAAGCTCCGAAAACAAATAAGTAAATATTATTAGTATAATATGAATCATGAACTGATTTTACACACACTATGCATCTATTTGAGTTAGGATTATACTGTGTGACTGAAGAAACTATAGAGCTGCAAGAAAATAAAATAAAATAAAAGAAAAGCCTCATATTATTACATTTGTCCCTAAATATATGACCATGTTGACTATATCAAACGAATTAAGCAAATTGACAGTAGTGTTAAATTTGTTAATATTTGGTCGTTTTTCTAAGTTTACCTTTAAGGATAGAGGATTGATTTATATTCCTCATACTAGTATTGTTACTTAATTATTGGTTAGTACAAAAGAATGTAAAATAATTATCAATACTTTCGTAAAGACAGCTGACAATTTAAAAGAATTTTATAAAAAGGACAATACTTTTTTTCCTCAAGATCGTCCGATATTTAGGGATGGACCAGGTATTAAGAAAATATAACAAGATGATTTAAGCTGAAAGAAGTCTCCTACAAATTTTGCTTGTTACCATGTTCACCCGAATATGAAAATTATGGATCGCCTATTCTCCATTCTCATACACTTTACAGCTTCAACAGAATCACAATGCCATCGTGACTTTGCCAAACCCAACCACAGAATTTTTACTGTAGCAACCGAGGACTAATCCTACACATCTATATATATATATATATATATATATATCCCTGGTTTACCCTCCTCTCAACAATAATTCAATTAATCATATAAGGCTATAAAAGAGAAAACCTAAGCCTAAAACACTGTAATAGGCATAAGCCTAAAATAAGCAGCCTAAAACACAATAATTCAATTCATAGTCGATGTGAGACTAATTACTCAGACTTGAATCCAACAGGAATAACATAATAAGGCTAAAACACTATAATAGTCATGTTTAGATTGTTATGATCTGTTATCTGTATATATCAAATGTACATATTTCTCTTGCTGCTAGTTTTGTACCCTCTTATGAACTCCACCATATCAATCACCACCCCTCAAAGCATAAAAATAAACAGTCATGTTTGGTCAATCACTAAAATGATTGCAATCCTTAACCACATCAAATTCCACCTAAAAAAAATGATATTTTTCAAAATAAAAATAAAAATTGCAAGAAACCCCAAATAGAGAAATAGATAAATTTATACAAAAAAAACCAAAACATATTCATAAAATCTCAATTATTTCCAATAGGGTCTCACAATCACAATTCACAACCATAAACCCAATGATGAATCTTCAAAACCAATAAAAGAAAAGAAAAATATTAGCAATACCTTGAGCTGGATTAGCTTTAATTTGACGAGTGAGACTATCTTGAACTTCCATCTTCTTCACAATCTTCTTCTTAGTTCCTGAATTTCCAGAACAAGGAATCCAACCCATTTTTCCTCAACCCAAGAATCAATACAACCACCCTTTGAAGAACCGACCCGACCCAGAACACGGTGCTCAAGTAGCAGCTACGGCAACTTTGAAAAGAACCTTTTTTTTGTTCTCTCTCTCTCTCTCTATAGCTGTGTCACTTTTATCATGTGTTTATGTTTTCTGTTTTATGTTTTTTTGTCTTTAAATTTTATGGGTATTTTTAGTTTGAGACCATTAATTTATGTTTTTGGTCGGAAAAACATCATGATTGGTTCAAATTCGCATCACTGGATCACCTCCTAAACCAACTTCAAAACTAATCTCAACTATAGAATAATTGGCCCTTTATTTATTTTTTTCTAATTTGGTTAAGTATAAAATAATTGCTTTTGAATTAAGTCAAAGTTATTAATTTATTTATTTGTGTCACAACATGTCATGCTAGCCACTACTCCATGCTCCTTACTGTCACAACCTTAAGAATCTAAAAAACTTAAAAAATAAAAATAAAAATACCTAATACATTGATTAAAATAAATTTTAAATTGTTTCGTCAAGTAATATGTAAGAACCAGAGCTTGAACTATGTTACTTTCGCTTATTCACTTTAGAAATATGAAATTTTAACTACTGATTAAAAAATAATGATAAAAAGAAGAGGAATGTTATTTTGACACACTTTTATTATACAAACACTATTTATACATACTTTTTACTTTTTTTCCGTAAAAAAATGAAAAATTATATAAATACTCTTATATAACTATTATGTATAAAAAAGTGCATAGAAATATTATTTCTCTAAAAAAGAATAAGTCCTAGACTATAAGGAGAAAATGTGATGGCCATTTTTAATTTATATACTTGTAGCAATATTTAATTCAATTATGATAGTTTTGGCCGACTTCAAATTCAACTTTCTTGACAATAATAAGTGAACAACCACAAGTACTAACAGCTGTAAATTTTGAAGACATTCCAAAAATTATTGGTAAAAGACATAAGATGGGGCTCATGACATGACACTATCTAAAATCATTTGCGGTGACGAGAATTGATTTTGGTAGAATTGATTCTGTAAAATTGATTATGGCCAAAATTAATTTTTAGTTAAAGTGGTTTATGTTTGGATATATTCATGTAAAAGTGAGTTGAACAAAAATTTTGAGTGTAAAAATCAATTATAGAATCAGAAGCTACGATTTCTAGCTTCAAGTAGAATCAATTCTGGAGGCAGAATCAATTCTACTTTTGAGAAACCAAACAAGTCAGAATCAATTCTACATGCCCAGAATCAATTCTGACTGCTCCAGAAGTGGAACCAAACATACACTTAGTTTCTTTCATTTTCACTTTTCTACCTAATGATGAGAAGTAGTTGTGTGAGAAAGCTAATAAGAGTAGTTATTTAGAGGGAAACTAACTACATTAAGAAAAGAAAAAGTGAAGAGAAAAAGACAAAGTTTGGATATGTTTCGATCTTTCCATAGTTAACTTAAGTGAAGGAGGTTGCAATAATAGTGTAAAAAGAAAGTGAATTTGGCAATTTTACGATTGATTAATTCTAAATTATGAAAGAAGAAACCGTAATGAATTGACTTAAATGGTAAAATTTTTGAATATCTTATAAATAAATGGATAAATGTTCGATCTCGAACTTTTATGTAAAGAAAAATTGGTTGGAAGAAAAAATTCATTTTAGAGTAAGAGAAACAAAAAATCTAGACCATATTTAATCCCTTAAATAAATTAGAGAAAATTGATAAATGCTTTTATTTAAGAAAAGGATAAAAATTGGGCTTAAGCCCTCAATTTTATTATATAAAAAAAATTAGGTAACATTTGATTTGTTAGATTTTTTTAAATAAGTTAACTTTTGTTACTTTGTTATATAATGATCGTTAATATTGACTTCCATCATAATATATATTTTGATGAAAATGACACATATTAAGAGAAAATTAATTAAAAAATTAACGATGCAACTAGTTAAAAACTTAAAAAATATATTTATTATCTAAAAAACTTAAAAGATTAAGCCGCTATAAACACAAAATTACTGGTAACTAAGATAATACATAATAAGTTTGATTCAATAATAAGAGGTTTAGACCATACGTTAGAGGTCATGAGTCTGATCCAATCACCTTTATACATTAAATATTGTTCAGCAAAAATTAGTTATCTATAATTACATTGAAAATTTTGTACTTACACCATCATAACCTAAAAAATAAAATGTCTATTCATAAAAAGAATAGCAAAAACAGCACATATCAAACTGCATATAAATTTTATACTTAAAAGAAAAATTAGTACATTAGTACATTGAAACACTTGGCATGAACTAAACAACGGCTCTCTAAGAAAGTGCCATCTGTTTTAGTGATAGTCATACAAAACAATTGTGTGTCTCCTTTTCTTTCCTTTAATAAAAATCAATTTATTGACCAACAAATTTAGTTTTGTGAAAGAGTTTATTCTTAGGAGCATTTTGATGTGTAACATAGTTTTCAGGCAAAACTCAATCAATCTTAAGACAAATGCATGCGGTTTGATTCGATTTTAAATAATTATTATAAAAAAAATTCAATCTATTTGAATTTAATGCAGTTTAATTTAAATTGATTTTTTAATATTCATAATACAAATTGAAAATATTATTTTATCAATATTTTATCTAAAATATAACCTACAATATATTAAAAATTAATATTACAAAATAAAATATAGAATAAATTAAACTTTTTGGTCTCTATACACCGGCGGAATCAGAAAAAATAGTGCGGAAGGGCCAAAATGAATTATAATATATAAATGACTCAATCACACTTTTGGTCTCATATTTTACCAAACTCAAAAAAATAGTCTTTCTATTTCATAATCAAACTTTTTGGTCCTCTATTTTCATATGTTCCAATTTTTGTCCCAATCGATATTTTTACTATAAAAATTGTGAATTTTGATATCATAAAAAATGATTTATTGTCTCCAATTTTAAATTTAAAGATGAAATATCATATTTGAGACTAAAATTTACATTTTTCTAGCATTAGAAGTCGCAATTATGGCAAAAAAAGGGAGAAAAAAAAACGAGTTGGACTAAAATTGCAACAAATGTGAAAATATGGGACTTAAAAAATTTAAAAATGAATTAAACATATTTTTTATGTCATTTCATATTTATATATGTTAGTTCAATTGCTAATTTTATTCAATAGTATAAATTCAATTAGTTATTTTCTATTTTTGGCAAACAATGTTTAAGTTGATTATTATAAAATTAAACTGTATAACTTAAATTAAAACTCTACGTTTTTTGAGTGACCGAAAATCATCACTAATAGAAAAACTATAAAATAATATTTTGCACTAATACTTGAATTAATATATATTTTGAACTACTTACAATCATCAATAATAAACTTTAAATTAATATTCACATCAATATTTTCACTAGTATACTAAATGACTTAAAATTATTAATAATACATTTAATATTAATACTCTGCATATAAAAAAATTTATTTTTTGGGGTGGGGTGGAGGTGGGCCGTACCGCCTATGTATGTATACATCTCTATCTCTATTATCTCTATTATATACTTTACGAGATTCCAATGGAGCTTTCTCGTGCATTCTCAATATTAATTGCTTATGTGGCATTCAATTAGAGCTTCTCTTGCTTAGGCGTCATTCAATGTTTTTAGCTTAAGGTGTGTTGTTCGAATCCCACTAGCATCAATAATTGAATTTTTATAATACTTTATGAAAAATTACCTTTCTTTTTGTAAAGAAAATTACCTTATAATTACTAACAAAAGTATGTTGTTCGAATCTCATTGACAACAATAATTGAATTTTTATAATTTTTTTTAAATTTTTTTCAAATACTATATTTTTTTGTTTTCTTTTTTGTAGATAATTTTTCAAATATTATATATTTTTTTAACTCTCAAATTTTATTTTATTTTTGTGAAAACTCTCTCAAATATTATATACTATATTTTTTTAAAAAAAAAACTGTTTTTTTTTAAAACTCTTACAAATATTTTATTTTTTTATAGAAACTTTCAAATATTATATATCTATATTTTTTTTATTTGGTAAACCAAAGGTATCATCCGTGCGCAACTGCAGAGATTAATCCCCTCGATTTAACTGAGATCTATTTAAGGCATTGACCACTCATAAGAAATGATTATCCATATGCACCGATCAGGACCGATCTCAAGACCAAAAGGTTAAGAGGCTCAAGTATCTACCACTTGTGCGACACTATCATGATACATTTTTAATATTTTAATTTTGTAAAATGAAGGAACACTTATATTTAGATTACTTTGAAACAAATTATAATAAGAAAGTATACTATTTTTTTATGGATAAGATCACTCGAAGAATTGAAGTCTTGAACCCAAAAAATAGCTTACGACATAGTATATGTAAACTTTTGTTTTTTACGTAAAAACATTTTATTTTATTTTGAATAAAAAATTATATTCTTTAGAGAAAAAAACAAAATAGAAGATTTTGAGAGAGATAGTGAGAGAGAGAAAAAGAAAACTCTCGGTATTGGAGAATGAGAAACGACAAGTACTTCCCATCCCACTATTACAAATAGACATTGCGAATTAAAATTTGAATTTCAACTGCGAGAATTATTCTTATTTTCATATTCCATATCTTATCATGGGGAAAACTGATTCAAAATTTTATCTAGCACGAAGAAACGCGATCCCCATGAGGAAAAATGTATGTAGATTATAGTAAGAACTAAACACGAAAATTTAATTGATATTCATTAAAAAAATATATAATTGACAACTATTTTTTGTTGATGAAGCCTCTATAGAATCATGTAATAGAGACGAAAGAGAGATAAAAATAGAGAGAGAAATCTTTTAGTGGTGTAGAATAGAAAACGGGGAGCACTTTTAACTCGACTATTAAAAATACACATTGACTAATTAAATCTATTATTGTTTTTAATTTTTAATAATTTAATAATAATAATTCGAACCCAGCCCAACACTTGTGTGATTGTAACCGCTGTTACAATTGTGGCTCTGTTTGGCAAAATTAAGCCATAAGCTAGCTTATAGCTGATAAGCTGAAAAGTTTATAGTTGATAGCTGAAAAGCTATCTATTGAAATTAAAGTGTTTGGTAAAATTAGCTTTTAAAGTGGTTGATAAATATAAAATGACATAAAATGATATGTATGTATGGTAGTGGGTAGTTATTTTGTTTAGTATTTAGTTTTTCATTTTATAAAAAATAATAAAATTAAAATAAAGGTTAAAAATGGAAAAAACTGTAAAAAGCTATAAGTTATAAGCTCAAACGCTACTTGAAATAGCATCTCAAAAAACGTTATAAACTAATTTAAAAAGCTAATTACCAAACACCTCTATTTTTTTTTAAACAAGCTTATAAGCTAGTCCAATAAGCTATAAGCTAGCTAGCTTATTGGACTTATCAAACAGTGACTGTGTGTACTCTCTATTCTGTTATTCTCTTCTCTCTCACTCTCTCCTTCCTTCGCTGTTCCTTCAGATCTCTTCTCCGATTCCAGGTATCTTCGTTTTTCCGATATACTTTTTCCGTTTTCGTTATTTTCCCTTCGATTTTACTTTTCTGTTCATTTTTATTACGAATTTTTGTTTCTGCGATTTAGGTTTTCGTATTAGGATACTTCGATACGTTAGTTTTATTCAGTTTTTGAATCATGATCGATTTGAATTGGTTTTCGTATTGTTTTGGATCCGATCTATTATTGATTTGTTTGAATTGAATCTATTCATTCGATGTTAATTTTTGTTCAAGATGAAAAGCAAGCATGGGCAAACGCAGTTGCCATAGTCTAGTCAACTGTAAATTCTGCATTCGGTTAACTACATATTTGCTTGGTATTCTTGTTTCAAGTTGATAAGTGTCATGAATAGCGAAAAACTCGATTGATTTTTGACTCATATGAACTAGATACCATTAAAGAATGAATAAACCATCAATTTAATCTTTAAATAAACTATCACTCTGTCTTCAGTTTAGTCCCTAATCTATATAAATGTAATAAATAGTCGTTGAAGAATATACTCTGTCAATTTAGACCCTGCTATTAACTTATTAGTATTAGGATTTTAGGGACTAAATTGACGGGTTTTCATATTCTTTAGTGACTAAGTTGACGGATTTCATATACTTTAGGGATTTCTTATTATATTTATATGAGAAGTGCTAATATCACACTCTCAAACACATTTAACACACTCTAATAATATGATGACACCTCACCCCACTTTCTATTTTTATTTTTTTAAAATAAATTTGAATTTAATTGTTCCTCTTTTTCAACAAAAACATGGGGTGATGTGTCATTATATTATTGGAGTGTGTTAAAAGAGTATGTTTGAGAGTGTGATATTAGCATTTCTCTATTTATATAGTTTATTGACTAAGTTGAGAAATTGATTGTTATATTTCATCCCTCTTATTTGACTCATGTTTTGCTGTTTTTCTGGTTTGTGTAGCCTCTTATTTATTTGAACCTTAATTGTATTGGAAACATGACTGTACTTTTTATGGGTTTAAATAATATTGTATTCGAAAATTCGGTTGATAAAATTCCTTCCAAAATTTTGCCCAGGCTCTCTAACTTTTCTAGAGTCGCCACTGTTTGTAGTGCGTTTGAATTTAGGGTTTTTTCAATTTTCCCAATTGAAATCACAATCACAATCAAAAGAAGAAAGAATCCCCTCTTTCTTAGCTTTGTAGTGTTCGATGAATGTATACAACAATGAATGACTCATTCTTTTCCCAATTTTCTGTTCTGTAACTTATGTTCTATGAATGAATGAATAAGGGATAACTGTTTTTTATTATTATTATTATTATTATTATTATTATTATTATTATTATTATTATTATTATTATTTCATAATAATTTGTACATAAGTGTATTATTTCATAATAATTTGATAATACGTATATTATTTCATAATAACTTCTGTTCTGTAATTGTATAGGAAATCACAGTGCATTACTATTTCATAATAATTTGATTCTTAAATTTAATTGTCGTCAAATGATAGGAAACATGTCGAGTCAAAGGGTTATGTAACATTGGGCAGCCTCTAGAAGGGGTCGGGCAACATCGGTGTACCGACTTTTGTTAATTACAAATTCCAATTAATAATTTTTTAAGAAACTAAAAAATAATATTTAATTTAATTTTGTTGGATGGATTGGATATCCATCTATTGGAAATATGATAATGGATGGATTTGCTGGATTTTTATCTCTAATAGATTCGATTCCTTGAATGAATATTAATGGATTATTTTGATCTATCCATTAGCATCCAAATCCATCGATTTTGCCACCCCTATCTCTTCCTAATTTACGCGCTTCTTCTTCTTCTAATTTCCTCCCTAATCAACATGCTTTTTTCCCCTAATTTTTTCTTAATCAATGTACAGTGCTGAAAAATAAAGTTAGATTGGGGCAAACAATTTGCTGAACCTTTAATAACATTCTCAACGATTACACCAATGGGTTCCAAGGCGATGGCGATGGCAGCAGAGAAGATAAGAACGACAGTGAGGCCCCAAGCCATTTCCTTAACCAACGCTGCTGCATCTAGAATACGCGTCTTGCTTCAGCAGCGTCAGAAATCGTTCTTAAAGCTCGGCCTTAAGAAACGCGGTTGTAACGGCTTATCTTATACCCTAAATTATGAAGGTATGTTATTTTCGTTTTGTTTCAATATTGTGTTAATTATTGTTATATGTTGATTATTGTTTTGAGAAATTGATTTTTGTTATGAGGTTTGAAATAGAGGAAATTAATTATGTGAATCTTGTGTATGTTTGGGTTTAGTGATCAAAATTAATTTTTTGAGCCAATTGATTTTCACAATAAGTACGAAATTAAATATTGAAAATGAGATTAGTTTCATCTTATATATCTTATATATATTTATAAAATTGATTCTGACAAAAAATTAGTTGAAGTTAGAAAAATCAATTCATATGTAATTGTGAGTTGAACATAAATTTGAGTTTAAAAATCAATTTTAGAATTAGAAGCCTACATTGATTCATTTGAAAAATAATAATTAAATCGGAAGCCTACAATTCTCAGCTTCAAGTAGAATCGTGTTTGGAGGCAAAGTCAATTCTACTTTGGAGAAATCAAACATGTTAAAATTAATTTTAAATCTCTATAATCAATTTTGACTCCTCTACAAGTGGAACCAAACACACACTTTGTGTGTTTTGTTTGTAGTTGTTAGAAAAGTCATCACCAAGCATTATGTGTTTGTTTCGGTAGGTATCTATTTATGATGTTTTTAACTTGATTTGTTATTTATGATAATCGGATGCAAGATGAAATTGGTGATTTTGGATATAAATTTGGTTATTTTTGTTATTGAATAGTTGAATTGGTTGTTTGAAATGTATTGACTGATAGGTAATTAGCGTGTTTTATTTTTAGCTGAGAATCTCTTGGCGTGTGAAAGTTATATATCTAGAAAACTGATAAATATTACATATGAGATGATGACATAAAGTATGCTTTGAAGTTTGTTGATTTAGATTTTCCGTTGCTTTGACAGATGAAAAAGGGAAATTTGATGAGTTGGTGGAAGATAAGGGTGTTAAGATATTGATTGATCCCAAGGCAAATTTGCATCTTGTTGGAACCACGGTGGATTTCGTTGATGACATACTAAGGTAAATGTTTCATTTAGTTATGCTATATATGCCCATCTTTGAGTTTTGATTAAAAATTGTTGAATTGAATCCAAAAGAAGTTTATTCACACACATTTGGATTTTTAACTGTAATGAATCTTATGTAAGTAAAATTGTTTTGTCTGTTCAATATTCACTCTTGTTTGGATAGTTTTGACCGGTGTTGTTTGAAATTGAAAAGTGTTCATAATTTCATGTTGGCTTATTTACTAATTTGGTCCCTTATCTTTAATTTAGTTCGCAATTTGGTGCCTTATCTTTTCAACGTCTCAATTTGGTCCCTTATTTTTTCTGAAGTTCTCAATTTGGTCCCTCCCGTCAAATTTTTCACTATTACCATTAAATTTGGACACGTGTCATCTGTCTAAGTGTGCCACGTGTCCAAAATTTTAAAAGACAAGGGACCAAATTGAGAACTGCAGAAAAGATAAGGGACCAAATTGAGACCTACAGAAAAGATAAGGGACCAAATTGAGACTTTTAAAAGATAAGGGACCAAATTGAGACGTTTAAAAGATAAGGGACCAAATTGAGAACTATATTAAAGATAAGGGACCAAATAAGTAATTAAACCTTTCATGTTTTGATGTTGATATGAAGTGACTTAGAATCTTAAGCTTAATTTGTTGCAAATTTGCAATTATTCATGTTCCCCTATGTTGCCAGGGTTAAGTTTTCCCAAATCTCCTTGCCTTCCACTTCCAAACTGTGAATAATCATGCTTATCTTTATACAACTCTTATTCTTCGGTGTTTATGAGCTAGATCTGTTATCTAATGGGAAAACTTCATGCACATTTTGGCCATTGTTTAACTTGATACTGCAATGTTTTACTAAGGCCTTATGCTGAAGATATATGAATGAATTTGTATTTCGGTTATAATGGATTTCATTCAAATATTGAGTATTTTGGTATTGCATATGAATATGTATTACTAAAAGGGAAGCTTTTGATGAAATGCTCATGATATGTGGTACGTATAACAACTTGTGTGCTATGTTATGCTTGGTGTTATGAATAGTCAATGACTATGTTGCAATCCATTCAAGTGTGTAAAATCCACTTCATTAAATGAAATTTTGATGTCCAACAACACTAGCTCGAAATCCATTAATTCACATTAGTTACTGTTAGATGTAATCTCTGGATTGAATCCTTTAGAGTTTTAAGGTTGTTCTGTCTCCATTTTACATTACCCCTTGTACATGAAGGCTTAGACCTCCTTTGTAGAAAAGGGAAGATGTCGATGAATACATGGCATGAAAATTAACATGGCATGAATATAAGTGTATGGTTACATGTGTATGATCTGCTATTTGCTAGTTCTTTTTTCTTTTGAGTGCATTTGTTTAAAATATTTTTTCTTGGCAGATCTGAGTTCATTTTCAACAATCCAAACTCCAAAAGCAACTGTGGCTGTGGTCAATCTTTTATGACAACATCAATGAAATAATTTTCCTCTTATTTTTACAATCAACGGATCATGCGTTGAACATTTTCTCTTATATTTATTTGTTTAGACATGTTGAGATGGTACAGTGTTTCTTGGATTTACACATTTGGGATCTTTGTATTCAACTATATGAGTACATGAATGGTTTAAGCAAAGTATATTTTAATCATATACTGTATAATTTATTTTAAAGTTATTTAATATATAGTTTAAAAATATTAATATTATTAATTATTTGTTGAAAGTATTTTAATTACTTGGTCAAAATGGACGTTACTATCCATGGCTATCATACCAAATCGATCATAATTATTAGGCTCTATGGTTTTGGAATGTAACATAATTTTATGGATCGGATGAGTGAGAGATAATATAGTAACTCCGTTTTCTACATATTGCTGGGCCTTCCTTTCCTTTGTTTTCATATGTGATCAAAACAAACAAAAGAAATTATTTGTCCTCTCCTACATAGAATTGAATTCTTATCATCCAGAGTTACATCACCTGTGTATATATTAATTTCGAATTATTTTGTTACCTCGTTATGATTTATATCGGGGAAGAATCTATTGAATTTTGAAGAATTTGTGCTTTAACTTTGTCACGCCTCAGCCCTCAAGTAATGTTTCGGTTTGATATTTTGCAGGTCATCCATGGATTGCGATTACATGGTTGCTTACTTTATGGTTGGCGACATCAAATTATCTCACTCTTGAAAAAAGATATGTTTCTCTAATCTCCATTTTTATTTTATTGTTGGTAATACTTATTTGTTTATTATTATTAAGATAATTTTGGGTCTAATTTTACAACTACTACTATTGTAATTAAAATCCGTGAACCTAAATGGTGAATGGAATGCATACCCAAGATCCTGTGTAGTGTTCATGACTCATCACATTAAATCAGTTATTTTTTCTCCTATAATCGTTATATATGATCTCATTTGGTATTAAAACTTCTTTGAACAGGAAGAATTAGATTTTGGATCTCTAATCTAGTTTGAGGTCAGTTTTAACATGGTTTCAGCTTCCTCCCAATCACAAATACGGGGATTGAACTGTATCAAGTCCAACATCAATCACAACTGAATTTGTTAATGATTTTATTCTTAGAAAAATAAGAATTAGATTTGGCAAAAAGAAACCATAAACCTGAGTACCTAAAAAAATGAGGTTTGATTATACTTTTTGATCCCTTAAATTTATTTGAAGTTTTATTGTTACATTAATTGCTCCTTTAAATTTATTTTGTTTCATTCTGGTCCATAAGTTTTGAATATTCATAGTGGATTAGATAATAGTTAGTTAAGTAGTTATTATTATGTGATAGTTAATTAAATAATTTAGGTATTAGTAAGATAAACCATTATGTTTTGGTCAAATAAATAACAAATATTAAAATCAAAATATTTAAGATTTATAATTTAAGGGATCAAAATGAAACGAAAATAATTTAAAAGACCAAATTGTTTAATGTTTATAACTTAAGGAACTAAAATGAAATAAACCCTTTAGATAGATAAAATCATGGTAGTCAAAATCGCGATCCAGCACGTAGGATCGTACGATTTCACGATATTGCAACCCCTGAACGTGCTACGAACTGAACAGAATCGCTTTTTGGTGTGCGCGGACGGAATCGCAGTTGAAACACGTAGATTCGCGTAGAATCACGTTTCTGATACGATCTGGTTTTGCTCCAGAATTTTCGGGTTTGCGGGTAGGGTTTTCGACCCGAACGTTTGAAAAACGCGACCCGGTTCATGACCCGGTTATGGAACCCGCGTTTTTAGCCCTTTTCACTTGAAAACCCAAAGTTTCTTTCCTTTTCAGTTGCTTTTTTAATTTACTGCCAACTAATCAGCAATTAATCATATTTATTATTTCAAATATTCCCAAATATACATCCATAATTTTTGCATATTCCCAATACATATCATCATAGTTGGAAGTTACCAAAATTACTTCTCACTCATCTCTCCCACACGTTAAATACACTCCATTATTCATTATTCACTTCTCATCCTGTTCACTTCTCTACTCATCAATTCCTTCTCATCCTTTTGTCATATGCTACTGTTTTAATGTTTGATGTGTTTTGAGTCATTTCTATGTATATTATGATCCTAAATTCTGTTTTTTAAAGTAATTTTAATGTTATTTGAAGTTTTTTGCTACTAAATTATGTTGCTTCATATACATATATATATATATATATATTTCTAAATTTGGTAGGATCTTACGATCCGTGTTACGATCCCCCGATTCACAAACTTGTAACCCTTCCCCGATCTTGGGTAGGATCTCGACTCTGACTACCTTGGATAAAATCAAATATAAACATACATTCCTACCTCTTGAAACCCTTTAGATATAAACTCTTATCCTACCTCTTGAAACCCTTTAAATAGATAAAATAGAATATAAACATTCCTACCTCTTATCCTACCGCCGTCACTTTCCTTTTCAAGAAACCCTAAAATGTCTCGACAAACCCTATTGGTGGGTCTTTCATATCATCATATGAAGCCTAAATATCATTCGCTTAATGGATTAAGAGATTATGCCGCAGGTTTTAGAAACGTGTTAGTGGAAGAGGCGGGATATAAGTTTGAAAATGTTAAATTGGTATCGGATGCGTTACAAGGACCCATCAACCACTTCATCAGAAGTGGTGATGAACTGACATTCTTCTTTTCAGGGCATGGAGGCTTCGATGGATCGGTCCCAAAGCTCCTTTGCGGCCTTCTCAACAACGGGAAAAGAAGGTACAACACTTCTACGTACAGTCAAACTTATTCTGGTTGACTGTACGTAGAAGTGTTGTACCTTCTTTTCCCGTTGTTGAGAAGGCCGCAAAGGAGCTTTGGGACCGATCCATCGAAGCCTCCATGCCCTGAAAAGAAGAATGTCAGTTCATCACCACTTTTAGAAGTGATTATCATCTCTCGAAGATGATGAAGTGGTTGATGGGTCCTTGTAACGCATCTGATACCAATTTAACATTTTCAAACTTATATCCCGCCTCTTCCACTAACACGTTCCTAAAGCTTGCGGCATAATCTCTTAATCCATTAAGCGAATGATATTTAGGCTTCGTATGATGATATGAAAGACCCACCAATAGGGCTTGTCGAGACATTTTAGGGTTTCTTGAGAAGGAAAGTGACGGCGGTAGGATAAGAGGTAGGAATGTTTATATTCGATTTTATCTATCTAAAGGGTTTCAAGAGGTAGGATAAGAGTTTATATCTAAAGGGTTTCAAGAGGTAGGAATGTATGTTTATATTGGATACTGATTTTAAGCATTAATATGTTATATCCTCAATGATGATAAATTGATGACAAGTACAGTTTCGGACTACTTGGTAGAAATTCATTTGCACTTGAAATTAGCATCATATTGATATCATAATTTTCATGATTAAAGTCGAGTATCGATTGTTTTCTTTTTGTTGTTATATGTATTTTGCTGCATTGATGCCATGTTGTATTGTATCTAGTCTCTATGAATAAAATAAATCATGATTTATGAATTTCATTTCGTATTCCTAATATTTATTTTTCTTCCTCGGGATTTGTAAATGGTATCTACTTTTTTACACATTCATTTTGGGTGTTTAAACCTTTGTCTTTCTCTCTAAACCTGTGCCTGAGGCAGCAAAATTCAGGAATCTGCACATATTATTAACGACATAATAGACTACTTAAAAGGCGTTATGAGCTGAAGTGTGTCTTGTATTTTGTCTGTATTTTCCCTCTTATGTCTTACAGGATGTGTATTACAATCATTAGAATCAATTCAGTCGTGTGTACTCACGTTACAAAATATAAGCAAAAAAGTGTATTTGGACATTGTCCACAGAAGAACGTTTAAATGTTTTCTAAGCTTCGTTTTGCTCTTCTCAACAGAGTTGCTCGTTATGGTGAACTTGCTCCTGAGTGTGTCCACACCTACTACAAATATGGCCGTGCACTGTTATACAAGGCTAAGAATATTAAATCCTCAGGAGTGAATAATGGTCAGTGTGTTGCTTATTGTTTTTTACTTGCTTCACAAGGAATGCTAAGATTTTACTAAATTTTGCTTAAAGCATGTATGATAGTAATGTTTTGTTGCACACTGTATTGCAGATTTCGGAACGGTGGTTAAGTACGAGGAGTCAGACTCAGAAGTGGATAATGGTGAAACAGTGGGAGAAGGTGATGAAGTCTGACCTAGATTTGGCATGGAAAATGCTTGATATTGCTAGAGCCATTGTTGAAAAGCAATCTGTCAATACTATGGAACAAGTGGATATACTATCAACCTTGGCTGATGTTGCTCTGGAAAAAGGTATTTTCACGCTCTTATGTTTATTTTAAATTTGACCAATACTCTCTTCCCCAAACACACCTATAAGGGGGATACTAAAAGGGGGGATACAATTATTCTAAAAGTTGAATTGTTTCTGGGATTTGTTTTTTTACAGACGATTTTGAAATATCTCTCTCTCATTACCAGAAGGCACTATCCGTCTTAGAACAACTGGTTGAACCAGATGACAGAAACATCGCTGACATGTATCCTTGTCATAATTCTTATTTTGATGAGATATTACTTAACTTTAGACTCTGGCCAGTTTAAATGTTAATGAAAAATTAAACAACATAAGAGTGTCATTAAATTTTGCTCCACTTATTAATAAAGTCTCAAATTTAGGATTATCAATTGTGGTTTTCCACTTCTAGACAGCCTTAATTTGTGAAATTAGAAATTTCCGTATATGCTTGTGTTTGGAGGTTGGCTCCTAGGCCTGAAGAAGCTATTGCTTATTGTGAGAAGGCTGCATCTGTTTGTAAGGCGCGTTTACATCGTCTCACAAATGAAGAGTTTTTCAGATGCATCTTCTACTTCCAAGTTAGAACGGAATGAAGCAGAAATTGAAACTCTCACAGGTCTAGCAAGTGAGCTGGAAAAGAAGGTAAGACTTTGTAAAAATAAATATATTAATATTGCCTATTTGTCTTAATGTTACTTTGATATAACATGGAATATATGGAATTGCAGCTTGATGATCTACAACAGTTGGCTACTATCAACAGCAGTAGAGGCTTTTTTAATTTTTTTTGAGCAGCCAGCAGTAGAGGCTTTGACTCTCCAACCATTTCAACTGCTCACACCACTGAATCTGCATAAGTCACGCACCTTGGTTCATTGATTTATTTTGTCATGGATATTTTGATTTTGGTTCTTTTTTAATTAGCCTAAATTGGCTTTGCTGTCATGTTTGGAACATATGGTTTGAAGATATGTAGTTATTGAATATCAGTTTGATAGTATTGTACAAATTTTGAGATATTACTAATTTCCCAATCTTTCATATACAGATTTTTGGCCTCAGGTCGAATTTCCTAGGAACGGAAGCCATAATTGTTAAATAATCACAAGCCTTTGTTGAATTTGGTGTAAAATGTTTAAAGAATTTGGTATAATTTTATGTACACTTGTTTTGATATTTTGATGTTGATATGTTATGCCGAAAACCTTTAATGTTGAATTTGTGTGATGTATGGAAACAGGTGTTGTTATACTGTAATATTGAAAACCAGGTGATGATGTATGGGTAATCATGATGTGAATTCAATTTCAAGCAATTTTTTAGTTGTTTAGGTAAAGTTAAAGACCTTAAATTCTCAAGACACAAATTAATTTAGATTTTTTTAGTTTTCATAAAATCACATGTAATTTTTTTTATACGATCTTTTACCATATAAAACTTGTTTTAAGCCTCTAAACTTTGACGCAACTCATCCCTAAATAAAGTTAGACGAAAATAGAAATATCTAGTGAGAGAGAGAGGAGGACAAAAAAGGTGGATTAAGACGTGCGTGTGGAAAAATAGTTTAACGTTTTAGACATTGCAAGATGAGATTAATAGTAGTAGCAGTAACAGTGAGATGGAAAATACTAGTAAAAGGTTGGAAGGAGTCTTCGTCTTCCTTCATGGAAATTCATTCATTCATTCATTACAAGTAAACAAAATTATGATTTTCATCAATTTCTTTTATTCATACTGGATGTCGAATGTAGGTATTTCAAATTGAATTGTAACTAACTGGTATAGAAGCACTCCTTATTCATAACTTGCAACAACAAACTTCTGTCATCATCCTACTAACATTATTATCTGTTTTTGTTTCATGGGAGAAGAAGGGATTTTATTTTCTAGACTAATTGTGTCACTGCAAGAGGATGGCTCTTCATTCATTCACTTCTGCTCCTGCTTTGGAAGCTATTTCTCAAATTATAGACACCGTTTCCGAGTTTGTATTTGTCAAGAAGGGTAGTTTTAAGGAACTTGGAGATTACTTGCAAAGAATTGCACCTATTTTAAAACAATTGAGGAAAGAAAAGGTCAGTGATTCCGAGACATTCAACATCGCCATTGAGATTCTCAATCGTGAAATCAAAGATGCAAAGAAACTGGTTCAAGAATGTAGCAAGAAGAGCAAGGTATATCTCCTAGTGAACTGCAGAACTGTTGCTAACCGCTTAAAACACAACACAAGTGAAATCAGCAGGGCGGGCATTTGGTCTTCTTCCTTTGGCTACATCAGGCCTTTCTGCCGGAACGGTTGAAGAAATCGAAAGGTTACGTGAAAGTATGCAGGCAGCTGAGTTTAAGGCAGCCGTATCAGAAGAAGAGATATTAGAGAAAATCGAGTTAGGGATACAGGAAAAGAATTTCGACCGCTCCTATGCAAATGATTTGCTGCTTCTCATTGCAAGGTTTGTGTGAACAAAAGGACCAACACAGAGAATGGGTGGTACTGGAGAATTATATACCAGTTCTTATCCAATATCTTTCTGAAAAAAACCGTGATATAAGGAATCACGTCCTTGTCATCCTTTGCATGCTGGTGAAGGATAATGAAGATGCCAAGGTACATAATTAGTAACCTTTAAGTGATCTTATAATTTTTATAATGTAGGAATTTATTCGGGGCTTGTATTATACACCCCAAATATCTTGTATTTTGAGGATTGATTGGATTGCCTAGTTACTTGTGTTAAAAAAATAAAAATCTCTTTATCCAATGATTTTATTCTTTATGAGAACTCAATTCTATGATTCATCTTATACCGTAAAAAGATGTTTATTATCTTTGGCGAGTAGTTAAAATTGTGTCTTTTTAATTGTTGAAAGAGATTATAATATTTTTTTTATAAAAAAAAGACATTTAAACGCTTAATTAAGTTGTTTGTCAAAACACGTGCTTTGACACTTAAATTAGAGACTATATTATTAATTTAAATATGGTAAAAAACATAATTATTAATTTAAATTTTATTTCTTTTTACTCATTTTGAATAGATAAAGTAAAAAAAGAACATGAAAAAGTAGGCAAAAAATTAAAACACTCAACTATGAAAAGAGATGCATTAAACAAAAAAAATCAGAACTTAGAACTATGACGTACTGCACGGGTTATTGGTATTTCTTAGAGTAGGTGTGTTTGTCATCGAATTGGGTTAACAAATAACATGTGTTGTTTATGATGTTTAAATATTAACCTCAACATTCAGCCTACATCGTGGTGTTGAAACATCGTATATAATATCTGTAACTAACGTGTCAAAATTTCAATATATTTATAAATAATTAAATATAAAAATTCAATAGACTCAAAAACTCCACAAATCAAATTATTTATCAATCTAACCTAATAAATAATATATAAAATTAAATTTTACACAAAAATTAAAATTTATTTTTAATATAAATATATGCAAAAGTATCAAAAAATATTTTAATAGGAGGAGAAAAACAAATCTATAAAAAAAAAAATTCCTTTCTCAAGAAACCCTACCTTGCTTATCTCTCAATCGCCAAAGCTATCCTAGTAGATCTTTCCTATCTTCGCTTGAAATCAAAAAATCACTTGTTAGCAAAATAGAAAACGAAGATCACACAAAATGGCGCAACCACTAGTTATAATAAATCAACAAACTTGTTTTATGCAAGTAATAAGATAACACCATTTTTCAAAATTAACTTAAATAACTGCTGTTTAAACAAAAAAGTTGTATAAGATAAAACAACAAGATGGTTTCGTGGTGTAGTTGGTTATCACGTCAGTCCAACACACTGAATTCATGCATAATTTGTTTATTTTTTTATAAACATAGATTCAAATGTCCTCTGACAACCAAGACTTGTTAACGATTTCTATCGATTGAACTAAGTTAATTCATTCAATCACTTGGTTAGGCCCTTTAATTACAAATCTAAACAGCTATTTTGGATTTGTCTCTAATCACTCACTCACTAGCGTTGTAGTACCTAATTAATTCATTCGATCATTGAATTCATAAATTAAACGACAAGATCCTCTCGTTAGCTAGTTAGTTTCTTCACCTAATAACACCTAAGTTTAGTTGGTCTCATTCTTCTCTCTTTTTCCATGGATACTTTCTCAACCTCTGTTTCAACCCTCAAAATCTCATCACTGAGTGGAACTGAAGTTGTTGGTTTCATCAAAAAGAGAGATTGGGAAAGATGAAATGTTTGGGATTGCCAAAAGTGTGCACAAACTCAATGGAGCAGTACAAATTAATTTAATAAAGGTTTAATCAGTGCATACAAATTAATTTTATGATTAAACCTTTATTATTTTGATTTTTTTTACTCATCTTTCATTATTTTGAGATTACTTGTTATAAATTTACTAAAGTCAACATTAAATCTATAGAATGACAAGTTTTAGTGATGTTCTTTTAGAATAATTTGGTAATGAGAAATAAAAACTAGTATTTTTTTTTTAATCCTCCAGCTCCCGAGAAAAGGAGACCCATATAATCTAGAGATTGACCGCAAAATAAATAAAGTTGAATTAAGAATTTTTTTTCCCTCAAAAATTGAATTCGAATTCTCCCAAATAATTCATCACAGAAAGAGCTCATTAATCATTCGAATACATTCAATTAAACTACTATTTTAAGTTAAAAGAAGTTATTTTATCATAGCAACCAATATATTAATAATTGCCTTAAAAAGAACACATAACATCAAATGATAAAATACTAGACAGATGAAAGCACTAATAAATAGATTCATCTCATGGTGCAATCTGTGACTTACAGTAAAATTGATTACCATATGAATCATGTTCCAAATTAAAAAGAACTATGGATAAATAATGTATGTAATGATAATAACATGAAAGTTATTGAGGAACAATGGTACCAATACTACTAACTATAACATATTTCTTTTAAAAGACATAACTATAATGTTATCTTTTTTTACGAGAAAAAGGTACACCACATAGACTTCTCAGAAAGTCACTCATCCTAGTACAATTCTCGCTCAATCAAGTATGCTTAACTGCAAAGCATAACTATAATGTTAATGTTAACTAATTAAAGAGTCAGTATGGTTTGTCTTTACTAAGAGAAGCCTGTGAATCTTTTTCAGAGGACACAGTTGCTGTTGTGTTCTTGAGTGGCATCTCATGGTTGTGCTTTCCTTCATATGTAGTCACAAATGATTTTGGGTCATCTATCGCTCTTTCCACATGTTTGCGAACGTTACACTTGATATTAGTACATCTATAGTAACTTCTGCATGATAAAAAATGTAATATTGTTACAAAAATAATAAAATGAGATTAATAAAAAATATATTAGGATCACTAGTTATTTAAATAAGAACTCGAGCTCAATCATGCAGCAGAGTCCACGTCAAGTGTCACATCTTCATTTAACATGTAGCAATAGCATCATACTTTCTAATTATTGAACTTAATAGATGGAATATTTTATTAACATGTTACAATTTCAAGGACGAAAACGCTAATTCGTGAAAATTAGGGACTAATTTGACCAATTGTTACAATTTTTCAGGTATGAAATTGACTATTACAGCGATATTTAGGAGCAATGCATAGCAGAATTCAGAAACTTCCTTTACAAGTAATCTTGAAACAACTCATTTATAAAAGTTAATTTGAAGAACAAAAGTATAGGAATTAGGAAGTATGAACCTGGGATATGGATTTCCCTTCACCACCTTCTGTCCATATTTCCTCCAGCGAAAGCCGTCTCCAAGGATTTCAGAATCGACAGAATTTTGCATCACAATGCGTGGCTCTACTAAATCTTCCTCTGATACTGCTCCTTCATTTGATTGATTATCATTTTTCCTGATGAACAATGCACAAACATAATTAACTTAATGCCGAAAAAAATTGTGTTAAAAATAACATATCTACTGAACATGAAGCTTCATACGTGTTAAAACTATTTTTTGATTTATTTTCTGGCTATAGATTTAGCAAGAATTTTCACCTTCTTTTACTTCTAGGATCATCTTCCTCTCCCTCAAATCCTTTGCTTCCTTCATCACATTCCCCGCTTAGACCGCATGAATTTTCTAGAGCAGAATCATTAGGCTGTGAAGATTTGACATGATTCTCCATTCTTCCTTCAATCCTTTCATTCTGATTATTATTATTCATATCTTGAACCAATCCATCAGAAACCATTCCTGATCCTTGTGCCACTCCTGCGTTACGCTTTTGAAGTTGCGGCTTTCCATGATTGTGTTCACCTTTATAAACAATTTCTGCAATCTCACCATCTAATGATCTTTCAACTTTCTTTTTAACTGGACAGTTAGGATGTGTACACTTATAATAACTTCGAGGATACTCGCTTCCTTTTACTTGCTTCTGTCCATATTTTCTCCAGTTATATCCATCATAAGAAGGTCTATCAGCATTCATTGTGGATGATGGTAAAGCTTTTTGGTCCTCTTCCATGTTCTGCTGTGCCGTCTTACAAGGTTCAATGGCCTGGTGGTATGTTTCTTTTGGAAGGGTAATGTTCTGATGAAAATTTGAGCTCATATTGGATCTAAATTTGTCATGGTTTAGATGTTGAAGATTGGTCTCCACTGATTGCGGTGATTGTTGCAGATTATTATTGCAAATTCCCTTAATCAAAAGAACAGAAAAAGAGATGAGTATTGGTTTTAAAGCCTATTAATCGTGGACACGGGTATAACAGATGATTTTCGGAAAATTCTATTATAATTTAATTTTGGAGCTAACTCAACCTCATAAGCTAGCTTATAGAGTGAGGGTTTGTCCAATGTGCTGATGTCCGGAACACGGCATCTGGCGCTTAAAGTTTGCATGTTGGACAGATGGTCCAACAGATTTAAGATAGGCTCTAATAAATATTAGAATTTAAGCTAGCTTATGGTATGCGAGTTGCCCTCGCTTATAACCATTGTTCATATCATATCACATCAATATTCAGTGTGAACGCGTCCGGAACACGACATTTGGAGCATAAAGTTTGCATAATTGGAAATTTGGAGGTGGCCCAACAGATCTACGATAGGTTCTAACAATGTATTAGAATTTGGATTTGGACCTAACTTAACTCTATATGCTAACTAATGAGCATACGAGGTTCCGTCGGTTATAACCATTGTTTGTTCATGCTTAATATGACTCTCAACCATCTCAAAAAATCTAAGATTCATATGCATGAGAAAAAGAACAAGAGTACTACTGACCATTTTTGCCAAGAGAGAGACGGTTGTCTTTGACACAAACTTTGCCGTTGGCTTGTAAATGAGAGACTGATTGGTGTCAGGTTTGGGATCCATGTCAGACTGTAATTATAAAAAACATAACAGATGTTAGAAATAGAAACCAAGAAACACTTCAAAATAGTATCATAATGTTTTAAAAACCGAACAGGACGTTAAACCAGCATGATCTCTAGTCCATGATTCAACCGCCTTATTTGAATCAGGACTAAACCGCAAGCAAACCACCAAAATAATCGAACCATATTAAAGGCCGGTCGAATTGGTTCAACTCTTCCAGTTCGGCCGGATTTTAAAACAATATGGTATATTACACTGAATGTTCACCTGAGAAGAAATAGATCCAGCATGGGGGAGATTCAATGTTGGCTTGAACCTCACTGTCTTTGGTCTAATGGCAGAAACTGTAGTTTGAGAAGATACAATTGGAGGAGTGTCATTGATTGCACCTGCTAGAAGCTCTGAGAAAGATTTGTAAGTAGTACATTTTGGTCTTGAAGCAACTGGTTTTGCAACAATTACTCTTTCTACTTCTTCAATATCCATCACTAATTGCTGTTTTGCAAATTATGATCCTTATATGTATGATTCTATTTGCAAGACTTTCACCTTCAAAAACAAAACTAAGAAGTGATTTTCAGTGATGGTAATGGTAGCTTAGCTTCAATTGAACCAAGATAAAGATCACTTAGTAAGTAAGTATAATTAAATAACATTAAAAGTTGCAAACTAAAGTACAGACATATGTTTAATTGTAGTTCTTAATACAACTGTTTATATTAAGAGCTTCAATAACTCAAAGTTTCAAGGGACAATAATACAGCAACCATAATAATCATAGTAGACTAAAAAGTCCTAGTGTAGTCCTATGTATAGCTATAAAGTATTTCACTTAGTCCTTTTTATTATTATTTCACACAACAACATATGGTGTCTATTCCAAAGTTTAAGCAAGAACCATATCTTTCTTTAGAAATAGGAAAGCCAGTGGATGTTTGGTTCTGCAGTGATAAAATGATTATGTAAAAATTATTCTCACTAAAACTGATTTGAATGTTAGGTTATTTATATTTAAATATATTCATGTAAAGTTGAATTGAACAAGATCGATTCTAGAAGAAAAAATTCCAAATTCTAACATTAAGTTAGAATCAATTCTAAGTAGTTCAACTGGTTTGTTCTCGTGGACCGACCTCTAACTACTTGCTTAAGAGACAAATTATTAAGTCTCTTACCATCTGAATCAAATTATTGGTTACTATTATTAGAATTATAATCTACTAAACATAATCTCCACCAAAAAGGAAACTTTTGTGCAGAATGAAGAACACTAAAAAATATGTATATAAAGAAGTGCTTATGGATAACTATAAAGATAACAAAGTAAGAAAAAAAAACATAAACAAACAAACTAACCTGAAATAGATTAAGAAGCTGTAACTTGCTAAATAGAATTAGCTTGGCTTAATTAACCCCTCCTCCTACATTACAAAGCTCAAAGTTTATTACAAAAAAAAAAAAAAAGTTGCTATAATATAAAAATTTAATAAAAAATGGGAGCTACCTTATTATTAATACTAGTTTATGTAGTTATTTGATTATTATATGTAGATGCTATGCTAGATACAAACCAGACAAAGAATAAGTGAGAGAAGGAGATAGGATAAGAGAAGAAGTGCATTGATTCCAAAAATGAATAAACAAGGTAGGACACATGCTGTGGTTACATTACATTAGAGTCAACAATTAATAATAAAAATGAAAATAGATGGATGAAGATGAAGCATTGTTATTGGGAATTGTGATATGTTGTTGTTAAGAATAGGATTGGTTGTTCCAACCCCCACCATTGTACGGACAACTAACTGTCAATGTTTCTAATAGCTTTGACTGGTTGTTCAACTTCATTGTCATAGTGCCCTGCCCATCATGAACATGATTATTTTTTCATGCATTAAACTTGCAGGATGATTATTTTTGAAAAAGAAACCATTAATGTGCGTTAAATTTTGAAAAGAAGGGACAAAGAAAAATTGAGAAGTGACCGATCTTATAAAAGTCGTGCTAACAAGTATCTTAGCCCTTAGGGCAACAAATGCCTTAAGACACTTGTTAAGAGGACAAAAAAAAAAATTATAAATTTCATGTAGAAAAAGGTTTATTTTTAAAATTGCAAAGTGTTGAATACATCATTTTTAAGATAAAATTTTCTTTTTGAATTTCTTAACAAGTGTTCTAAGAATACTTTTAAACATTACTCATGTTATAATTAGAGACGGGTGAAGCACTACGTTTGGTTACATGAAGGTCAATGTAGAAAATAGCAATGGAGAAACGATATAAATTTATTGGGCCAATCTGTTTGCACTGCGCAAAAGATATATCTCTATAGGTGAGGGACATGAGAGAGATTTTGATCAATTTAGAAGGTCGGCGAAGAGCACCATCTACTAATTAACTCATCTCATCTAACCCACTAAAAGAATGCTTATAATTAAAGACAAAAAGACTAGATAAAAATAGAAAAGAAAACTTGGAACAAATTTCACCTGTGTGTATCCAAAGTTTCAAACCACCTTAAAATTTTAATTCATTATTATACCTCCAAAGCAAAACAATTTAAGCTAAAAGCTATAAAACACAGACACTCCTTGAATTAAGTGTATACTAGTGTCAGATAGACATTGGTGTCAAACACCGACACTTATGATTACATTAAATTATGTTATTTTCTCAAATTTTAATCAATAATGATGTTTTAATCAATGATGATGTTTCCCTGTTAGTGTCATATCCGGTGTCAATGTCCGATTTTGTGTCAGTGTTTTCATGCTTCATTGGTTAAAAGTCTGCGTGAAAGTTTGGAGGGAAGGGATTTAAAAGAAAAGGGTCATGGTAAGGGCACTAGTTAAAGATACAAAAGAGGTAACTTTTGCATTGGAAATATAACTTTTAATATTTTACTAACATTAACTACACAAGTTTCAAGGTATTTTAGAAGAAAATGGAAGGACCAAAGGGATTTTAGAAGGTAATGGTTGTAGCCTTGTAGGGTATTTGTATTATTTGTATTAACTAGAATTTGAATTCCTGGTATAGCTGATAAAATTCAATAGAATCACATACTACAGTTCCACCACAATCAATCACTGTTAAGCTCCAAACCTATATTGCAAAAACAAATCTATAACAATTTTACAAAGGAAGGTGCACATGCAACAGGCAAGTAAAATTAATTATACCATTTTATTCCCATAAAAAGAAATTAACCATCCCTAAATCCTATAAAATGTAGAGCATAATCTATCTTGCACCAAGAAAACTTATACAGTCAAGAGCTGGTACTATACCCTGTCTTATTTTAGCAGCAGTTTAAACTTCCCAGCTGGCAAATACTAAAGCCAACCAGCTCGGCCAGCTGCAAAATTATACAATCGGACCAGGTCAGTGGGAATAACTGAATGTTTCAAACACACTTATCAACTAATCTTAAGGAAAACAAAATAAAAATTATTCAGACAAAGATCAGACATGTGAAATGCACATAACTGATAACAAAAACAAATTGCTATAATATGAACTCACATTCAACCTTTGGTGAAATGCCATGTAAAACAAAGCATAGTCAATACAAAGGACTCATTGGTGAGTATTTGTGAAATCAATTCAGCAAGCACAATAGACTACAGTACACTATCAATTAGAATTACCTAGAAATTACACCAGCAAAAGTCTTCTGTATGGACTATTGACTATTAACATTTGAAAGTTAGGGAGAAAATGAAGGAGAATGCCAATTCATACAAAGTAGCTAAACCAAGAATGTTAGCACTATAGGCCTAAACCAAGAATATTAACAAGAGTAACTAAAAAGTAACAACATAAAATGTACGGCACAATCTATCTTGCACCAATAAACTTATGCAGTCAAGAGCTGGTACTGTGCCATGTCTTATTTTAGCAGCAGTTTAAACTTCCTGGTTGGCAAATACTAAAGCCAACCAGCTCGGCCCGCTGCAATGTAATAGAACTCCACCCTGTCACAAACTGGATACGGTAGAAGGATCACTGAATATTTTTGAAAACCATATATCAAATAATATTAAAGAAAAAAAATCCAGACAGGAATCAGATATGTGAAATACAAGAGAATTTCAAGAATTTGCACTAAACATTGAACCTACAAAAATATGGTATTCAAAACAAAGCATAGTCAATAAAAAGGGGTCATTGGTGAGCATTGTGAAATAAGTAAAGCTTAGTTAATAGTGTCTATAACAGTTACAACACAATAATTATGTGCCAATCCTGTCGAAACTTATTGCTAACAGTAAACAAACATCTATGCAACAAGCTAACAACCATGTTGAAAACTCTGTTCCCAACACCAATAAATAACATTGTAGTATAAAACACCAAATAGGGTATAAGTTTAATCAGATTATGACACTTCCTGATATTATTATTTATTCAAATAATACTAATTTGAGAAGGCAACCTTCGTTGGTTCTATTTGCTGCAAAATTGTACAGCATGCAGTATCCGCATGCAAAGAATGAAATACTTAATAACTTAATTATATGGTACACTGTTATATCTTATGCTGCAGCAGACTGCTTCTCTTCATAATCATCTAGATTAAGAGCTTGCAGCAACTTTGGCCAAGATTCTGGGATCCCTCCAGGCAGCTCAAACTCCAATAGTTTTCCTCTACTACGGTAAAATCCCTCCACGGGTTGACTCTGCAGTCATGATAGAGAACAAATCATAAAACACTAAGGAACGAAAAAGAAAAAAGTTACAAAATGAGATTGCTAAAAACAGAAAATTAAACAAGCATTTATCAACTTCCCTCAGAACTATCAGTGCGCCATAATTAAGATATATATAATGATAAGAGGGAAAAGTACCAATTCATTGTATATACGAAGCCTTTCTTTGACTACTGGTTCGGTATCATCAGAACGAGTAATGAGCTTAGACATACAATGCTCAGGAGGAAGAAGTGGAGCCATACTCATTCCAGGGCCCCCATTCTCACCCTTTATGTTAATGGAAGCAACATTAAAATTTCCTCCACACTGACTGCAAGTTCTCCTACCGAGGCATTTTGCAAGCAGTGCTTCTTCTCGGAGCTTAAGATTGACCACCAAGTCAATGTCAGTCACTTCTTCCAAAACTTCCTGAGTTCATGAAAAAGTAATGCAAAATTAATCATATTTTAAATAACTTGTTAAATTTTCTTGTGTAATTCTTCAATGCAAATTTTACTTTGAACCTAAGAACCTAGTATCAATATAAAAAGTTCTTAAAAACTAGAGCATGGGTGAGTTAACAACAATTAAGTACAAAGATACTCACTGCTTGCTTTATTGTTCGAGGAAAACCATCGAGAATGAAACCTGATTCGCCTTTGGCTTGTCCATCGGCCAGTCTCTTAGACAACAAGTTCATGATAATTTCATCTGACACTAATTGACCTTGATTTACAATTTCTGATAGCTGCAAAATGAGACAAAAATTGAAAATCAGAGAGCAAAAGAGATGCATAATTACTTCCAAAAACCATGTTATCTTCAACTCACAAATCACCATCATCAGATATTCATAAACAGACAAAAACTATGGCACGTTATATAAACAGAAAATCATCAGATATCATTGCTATATATTATCAAAAACCTAACAATAAAAAATTCAATAACATTAACTAAAAAGAAAAAAAAATTGAGGAGCAATACTTCAGAGGATAAACACATTAATGGTATAGAGTATGAAGAACAAAGAGGTTAAGCAAGAAAAGGCAGCTAGAGTTTCATTAGAATACCAAAAGTATTACTTACTAAAATAATTGTTACAACTTATGTCACGATTATCACAAAAGCTTAAGCTGTTAGGATAGAGCCACATCAATGGTTTTATATTATTTCTAACAACTTACAAGAGAATATATAGAAACTCTAATGGACTAAACTATACAAACTTAGAAATATAAAAGATCAATATCTTAAGCCCAGTATATTATTATCTAGCAAATCATAGTCGGGCTTTACATTGAAAATATGTAACAAAAATATGCTCCATCACCATTGCACCATCAATGATACGAGTGCAAGACAAGATCATCAATAATAAAATTGTGTAAAGATTGTCATAGATTGTTATCACTTGTGTAAGACATCATTTAACAATCAGAAATGCAAAAACAACTCAGATCCATCCAAACCCACGAATATTCTCGAATCAGAGATTTAAACCAACACTACTGATAAGTGACATGTGGAAACTTTTGATCCCTAATTACAGCTTATTACATACAACAGAATTCATTCAAATATTCAAAACTACCATGATTTCCTACATAGCCCAGATTTAACAAATGAGTCCAAAGCACAAATTTTTAAGACTATTTCATAAGAAACACCACAAATCACGCATAAGTGTTCATGAATTTGAAACATTGAATACATTAAAAGACAAATCATAAGACATAGATTAATCCCTTTTATGCTACTAATATAGTGAATCTACAATTTGATTTGAGTTCTACACAGCACAACACAACAAATCAGAAAAACAACAACAACAACAACAACCAAAAATCAAATTCAACCAACAAAACCAAATCATGCAACAAAAAATGGAAAAAGATGAAACCTGAGAAGAAAGAGGGCCATTGGAAGAAAGCTCATGACGAACAAGATCTCCAGTAGCGATGTGAGGAACGCCGAGAAGATTACAGAGACGGCTGGCGTAGGTGCCTTTACCGACGCCAGGACAACCCAAAAAGACCCACTGAATATTCCTATTTTGACGCGGAGGCGCGTGAGAAATAGTGGATGAGAATCCACGCGCTAAGGAATAAAAAGGTGTTGTGCGTTTAACGAGGCGGGTTATGGCCGCCATCGGAATCGCAGGTGAGGTGTAAGATGACAGGAAAGGAAAGGAAGAAAGAGAAGATTGCTTATGTCTATACGACCTAATTACCGGTTGTTTTTTCTACTTAATAAATAAATAAATCACGGGTTTTATTTATTTTTATTTTCTTTACAAAATTTTCCTGTCATCTTCAGTAGGAGTTTTTGTAATTTTTTCAGATTGATGAATAGTTTTCTTTTAAAAAAATAGGAATGCTAATATCACACTCTCAAACACACTCCTTCAACACATTCCAATAATATTAAACCACCTTGCCCCATTTTTTTATTTTCATACCTGTTAACCGGTTCTTATTGGTAACAACAAGTCTTATTTTATTTATTTTAGAATTAAAATATTACTGTTCATCTGTACCCAAAAATACTACTGTTCATCTTCTCTAACAAACCCATGGTTTCTACTCTCTACCGATCTGCCATGAACAACAAACACAATATCGTCTTTGGATTTCTCAAACATAATTCAGATCTAAAGAAGAAAATGATTTTTATTACAGATTTTCTATTGATTATAATTGCAAGTTATTAGTTCTCTCCCCTCCAATTTCTCTCCCCTTCCAATCTTCCCATGGCCACTGATCTGTATCACGCCTCATGTATCTGTTGTAAGCCTATTATCTTTCTCGCAAGGTTCGATTTTTTCCCATCCCGTCTCTATTAAACGTCGCCGATGCCTTGGTCGCGGTCTCATGCGGCCGTCGATGAGTTGGATTTCATTTTCCATAAACTGGGTTCCATTGTTAGTATATTACAATATTAGTTTTTCTTTTTTGCTAGGACTTGAACTCTGAACCTCCAACTCTTTAACTCTTAGCTCAACTAGCTTAATCAATTGAGCTATCCATCCCCTATCTAATAAACAATTTCAGTTTTGCTCTAATTTAATTTATAAAACTTTTAGTTTTACTCAAAATTCCAAAAAATATCAACAATTTTGGGGTCATAGGTCAGATAACTGTCGAGGTTTGTTGAGTATTGACGCCGTCGACGTGATCAATAATAGATTAATATTCATACATTTATTTATTTTCACAATTAAAAGTTAGTGGATTAGAATTATAAAAAAAAGTTAATGAGTTAGATGTACTTTTGCTAAAAGTTAAAGAGAAATAAAACGGTAACAACATAACAGTATAACAGTATCGGAAGATATCTAGGGGCAAACATTGCTCCAGGTAGAACTTCAAGAGATCATTTCAACCATATTGTCAACAAAATTCAGAACAAATTAAGTGGTTGGAAGCAACAATGCTTGAGCTTGGTAGGCACGATCACTCTCTCAAAGTCAATCCTAAGCTTTATCCCTTACTACCACATGTAATATGCTAAGATCCCCAAGACTATTTGTGACGAGATGGAGAAAATTCAGCGGAGATTTGTGTGGGGAGATTCAGAGCAGAGGCGCAAAGCTCATTTGGTTGGCTGGGATGTTTGTTGCCTTCCTAAGATTAACGGTGGTCTTGGTCTTAAGCGGCCTCATCATATAAATGAAGCTGTCCTCATGAAAATGTTGTGGAATCTTATTCAAAAACCATATGAGTTATAGTGTAGAGTTCTTTACAGCAAGTATGACAGAGATAAGGATCTTAATATCACTATTAGCTCTCAACCTTATGACTCGCCTTTATGGAAATCAATTGCAGGGATTTGGAATGACTTCCAGCGTCACGTTATTTAGAAAATTGGGGATGGAAGATATATTAATTTTTGGTTGGACAAATGGGCCCCAAACAATACTTCTTTACTCTCTCTAGCCAATCAAGCGTATGTCGATACCACTCTTTCAAATAGGGATACGTTGAACCCCTCTGGTGAATGGGATTTGATCTTCTTGGACAATTTGTCAATGAACATTGTTAATCAAATTTTAGCCTTACCAGCTCCCTCAGACTCTGATGGTCAAGATTGTGTTGGTTGGAGAGGAATTAACACTCATCAATTTACAGTTCAAAGTGCCTACAATTTACAGCAGGTGACCTCTCCGGGTGTGGAAGGGGATTGGAAGACGCTTTGGAGTTGGATGGGTCCGCATCGAATTCAAACTTTTATTTGGCTGGCTGCGCATGGAAGGATTCTTATCAACTTTCGGAGAAGCAAGTGGGGGGTTGGTATCTCCCCTACATGTTCGTGTTGTGCTAGAGAGGATGAAACAGTCCTTCACATCCTTCGTGACTGCATTTATGCCACCCAGGTATGGTTCAGACTTGTCCCTTCTAACTATGTAGCTAATTTTTTTTCTTCTTTTGATTGTAGGGAATGGATCTTCAACAACCTCAATAAAACATGGATTGGAGATACCCCATTACTTGGAAATCTACCTCCATGACGAATCGTTGGTATTTATGGACGTGGCAAAATAAAATTATTTTTGAAGCTGACTTCCAAAGACCGGCTAACCCAACATTGGTGATCCAAAAGTTCACTAAAGAGATCGAAGACAATACTATGCATTCGGTGTATAGAAGACCTCGACAGAAGGAAACTATACTATGTTTTTCATGCTGAGATGTGGGGCATTTACCTTGGTCTAGACATGGCTTGGAGGGAGAATATCACCCACCTTATAGTTGAAAGCGACTCAAAAATTATTGTCGATATGATAAATGACTGTTGCAAGTTTAATGGAATTATTCCTACTTTAGTTTGGCGTATCCGTAAGCTTTTGAGATTGAGTTGGACTGTCCAAATCAACCATACATGGCGTGAAGGAAACCGAAGTGCGGATTGGCTTGCTAATTTTAGCATTTCAAGGGATTCAATGGATTTTTGTTTTTTGGGAGTCTCCCCCGAACGAGCTTCAAAGGCTTATGTTTGATGACATATTCGGAGCTTGCATGTCTCGGAATGGGACTGATTATTATACATAAATAAAACTTATGCACGCTGCATAAGCAGCCATTAAACAGCCAACCCACATACCATTTCTTCTCGCGCCCCCATACAATTTCTTCTCGCGCACCATACCAGTGCATAAGCCCAAAGACAGTTGCTTATCGCACCCCCCAATTGCTTCATGCGCCCCCCATATACTACCCCATTACTTGCGCGCCCCCCATTTGCGTAGCGTACCCCCAGTTTTTTTTTTCCCTTTTTCTCCTTAGATTTCTTGTGAGCCCTCCAATTTTTTTTCCTCCCCCAAATTTCTAGCGCGCCCCCAATTTTTTTCCCTCCTCCAAACTTCTAGCGCACCCCCACCCAAATTTCTAGTGCGCCCCTTGTTTTCAATTAAATAATAACTTTTGTTCCTTTGAAGTATATATTATAAGAATCCTTTTTTAATTAATTTTCGTCGTACACCTCCTCGAAGCCCAACATTATAACCAATGGTTCATGTATATATAAAGCATACTTGTCAAACATACAATTTAATTTTAAGTTTTATCAATCATAATCACAACATAAATAAAATTTCATACATTAATTACATATATATGGATTTTTTTCTTTACAATAAAAAAATGATCGAATCCAATATCTCACGCATACTATCCAAATTTTTCTCAACTAAACTAACCCTAATTGATTTATATGATTTTTTGCTTTATGTAGCATGGTTTTGTAAAATGGTTATGTGATGTTTTACTTAATAACAATGGTTTCAGTGTATAACATCTTGACACTATGCCCATATGAAACCATTTATCCAAAATAATGGTTTCAGTGTATAACGCTATGAAACCATTTAACTAGACTAATGGTTTCAGTGTATAACATCTTGAAACCAAATAACAAGACTAATGATTTTAGTGTATAACGCTATGAAACCATTTAACTAGAATAATGGTTTCAGTGTATAACGCTATGAAACCATTTAACTAAACTAATGGTTTCAATGTATAACATCTTGAAACCAAATAAAAAGACTAATGGTTTCAGTGTATAACGCTATGAAACCATTTAACAATAATAATGGTTTCAGTGTATAACGATATGAAACCTTTTAACTAGACTAATGGTTTCAGTGTATAACAGTATGAAACCATTTAACTAGACAAATGGTTTCAGTGTATAACATTTTGGCACTAATACTCATTTAACTATAATAATGGTCATAAATTTAAATTTTTAAGACGATATAAAATCAGAGAGAGTGAGGTATCCCCAACCGTTCCAAATAATTCAAAATACCCTAAATAAAATTTTGTGAAAATTTTACTAATACCTGATATTTATAAAAGCATATTTACCTTATTTAATTAACTAAAAATAGTTTCAGGTCTCAGAAAACTACCTAAATGGTTCCAAAATTCCAAGAAAATTATTTCCTATTTTTTTGTAAAAACAATAAAAAAATTTGGAGTCTCCTTGGCACAGCACGCGCCCCCACGCGCCGCCAGTGGGAGT
The DNA here is from genome assembly GCA_030408175.1 of Trifolium repens. Taxonomy (NCBI): domain Eukaryota; kingdom Viridiplantae; phylum Streptophyta; class Magnoliopsida; order Fabales; family Fabaceae; genus Trifolium; species Trifolium repens. Next base: position 49,684,971 of record CP125848.1, read on the forward strand.
GGGCGTGGAGGCGCGTTACTGTTCACCATCTTCCTCACCCATTTTCTGCAGAAACGGGTCGCGACGACCAGATTCGTCGACCCGGTTCGTTCTCCCTCAATAATCAATGAAACTCAACGTTCTTTATACCGTTTTGATCGTCGTTCGATTTTATGAATGTTTTAGATATTAGTTTTCAAAATCGATGATCGAATCGCATATAAAATGTGGCCGAAATTGAGCAAGCAAAAATACAAAGTTCTTTAGTTATGGATTATTACACGTGTTGTTTAGATCTGAGGGTGGATATTAACTTATGCACAGTGCATAAAAATTGCCTTATGCATATTAACTTAGCCCTCTCGGAACGTCCTCATAGTTTCGTAGTTTTCTTGGAGCTTTGCCCCTCTTTTATACAAAATAATAATGGGTTATCTAATGATAACAACGCAACACTATCTGATAAAAATTAATAATGGGCCGGTTAGCCGTTAACAACAACACACGTATTTACAATCTTATAGAAATTAATATTCAACATAAAACTATATGATAAAAACAATAAGGAATTATTTTATGAGAGTTTGTACTTTTTTCAAGCTCAATAATATGATGCTATACAAATATTTTTGACACTAATAATATGATGCTTTTTTTAATCTAACATCTTCTATACTTTAGACTGAGGTATAACTCTCACCTTAAATTTTTTCATATAACAAAAAACATATATATAATTGAATTTGAATATTTTTTTAAACATGATTCTTCAAGTATAGCATTTGATTCTTCAGGTATAGCAAAAATAACGATGTATAGCATATGAAATTTGAAATTGAACTTGAATATTGACTAATTGGTTGTGATAATTTAGTACTTTAAATTTTATATTCCCATTTATTTATTAGACCATTGAAGTTTTTCTAAAATTATAAAGAATCGTATAGAGCTTGATATATAAGATTGGCGTGTTGAGAGTAAGGGTTAATAATATTTGTATTAATTATTTTAATTTTAGTAAAACTATCAATTTAAAAAATAGAAAATAAAACAAATAATTTTAGGAAGATTTGTTTTCCCTTTTCCTTTGTTCATGATCCCACATTTATTATTGGAGATGTGCAACATTGACTTCAATTCGATCATTTTTTTAATAAAATTCCAATGAAATTGTTACTGTAACTATGCCATAATTAGTGGGAGGCACATTCAATTTTTTTGGACATAACTAAGTATTATTATTTATTATTCACAATCGCATTCAAAATTCACAAATTATTTGTGGTGTTTGAATTAAAGAATATCTCAATATTCTACTTTTTGTTCAATATCCTATAGGCTATGGTGCATATTCACTTGATTTTTAAATAAAATAATAAACATAAATGAGTAACTCATTAATAACCGATTTGTTTTCTATATTTTTTTTTTATCTAAGATGGTTAATTAGGCATCTCATTCCATTTTTTGTTTTTTTTTTTGATAAATTAAAAGCATCTAGATATCAAGGTAGGGATAGACACCCCAACTTTGTTGGCATCCTATCCTTCCCCGTCCTCCACCTATAGCTCATATTATTATTAAAAAGAAAAAAAATATATACAAAAACTGGGGGGACATAGACCTAACCCAGTGCGTCACAAAAGCGCGTAGAACAATAAAATAAACCAACTTCTACTTTATCCTAAAAGACAAAATTGAAGTCCTAGAAATATAAGGCGAATGAACCGACCGTCAACACAGAAACGGTCCACGTACCTACTACTCCCTGCAACAAGCGGCAAGCGATGACGCTTTTTCAAGCAATACAGTCTGAAATCAATGAATGATACGGATATTAAAATATCAACCTCCGACGAAACCAGTCTTGTTGAACATCCAAAGCAACCCAAAACCATTTGAAAGCCAGATTGAGGGATGGTCAATCAATGGATCTGAGCACCACGAACACGAGAATCGCCAAAATATCCATCAAACCCCTTAGTGCGATGAACGACACTACCGCCAACACAGCATATCCACACACTGCGGTGGAATTAGTGGCGAAACAGCGAACGACAGCAGCTACCGGAGCAGACCCAACCACCGCCGAAACGGAGGCTCCAACCAGCAGCAAATAAACAACCACCGCGACGGACCGACGGAGGTTAGACGACCCTTACGGGTTGCCGACCCCGAGAGGGGTTAAGCGGTGATGCGGCCCTGAAGGCTAGGCACCACCGGCGACGAGGCTACATCGGAAAGAAACAAAGGGAGTGAGCGGCGGTTGTGGGTTGAGAAAGGCTAGGTTACAGAGCGGCGCCTCTTTTCTTTTTTGATCAAGAAAGCTCATTCCATTTTTTGTCATCTTGACGTCTTTCGTCTATTATTATTTCCCTGCCTTGAACCTTACGTGAAGAAAAAAAATACTGTTTTGATTTTTCTTCTAAGTTATCTAAAAATAACATCAATGCAAAATAATTTAAAGATGTATCAAAACAAAGACAAAATGCAAAATCTTTTTTTTCTTCTATTTTCTACGAAATCTATATTTTTACACATATTAATACAATAACTATTTTATTTTTTAATTTCTATAGAGGACTATATTTCAACTCATAATAATACAAGGTTTACTTTATTTTTTTAATTTATTTTTATAATGACCAATTTTTTTTTATGCATTATAAAGATCCATATAATACTCCTTTGAATACTTACTCAGCAAATAGAATAATCCTGTAATTATCTTTTGAATAGAATACCATAGCCTCCTTGCTAATTGTTAGGATTCAGTTAGCATTTATCTCTTTAAATACAAAATGATGTAAAGCATTTGAAACTAATCAAATATACAAGATTAGTTTCTATTTACAAGGAGGTGAATCATCACTAGAGTGTTTGTTTATCTATTTGCTGAGTAAGTACTCCTATATTGAAAAAAGAAGTAGAGAAAAAAGAATTATTGTTTGAGTGAAGAGAGAGAATGTAAAGTATTAATTAAATTTTGAAAAACCAAAAAATGTGAATCATTCATTGTTCCTTATTCTGTGCAATCTTGCACAAGTTAGAAAAACCCTAAAACAAAATAAACTAGGGTTCTCCAATAAACTAAACTAACTTTTTTGGACAATTATTAATTTTAAACTAACTACTACTAAGGCTGTATATTAACAGCCTGATCATTAACTAGGTGCCTCCTCCACACCCTCCACCGCCTCCACAACCACCTCCGCCGCACCCTCCACCACCTCCACAACCACCTCCGCCACACCCTCCACCGCCTCCACAACCACCAGAAACTCCTCCTAAAATTCCAGCAGCAGCAACCATATTCATATTCATAATAATCATGTTATCATCATTGGGGGCACTAGAACTACTATAATGACGTTTTGTGATATTCTTAGGAGGTTTAGTGATTCGTTCACTTTCCCATGTAAGCTGTTTTATTTTTGATGCAAAATCACTCTTCTTCATTTCAGGTGTCCTTTCTGTAGGTTTGGATTTGGAACAACAACTTCCCATATTGTAAACAAATTTTGAGAATAAATCTGTGTATTTCAATATGAATTGCTTAATGATACACAAAGTAATGGTGTATGCACATGTATAAATACACAAACGAGATATCAAAGTGGGCTGCAAATTAAGGCAAAATAGCGGGCTGCAAATCAAACTATGCGGACAAATAGAGTCCATATTTAAAGAAGATTTCTCTTCCCACCCCTGCGTCTGTTTTTCACCCCCTAAATATCCAATTTTACTCTTAATTATACCTTCAAAAGTTCGGTTTTCATTTACCGAACTTTTTTTTAAGGGTATACACATGTGTTTTTAACTGTTTAAAAGTTCGGTTCATATTTACCGAACATTTTTTTAAGGGTATAAACGGAAACTTAGGGGTGAAAAAGAAAAGCAGGGGGTGGAAAGAGAAATCTTCATATTCAAAGCCTTTTGTCCAGTAATTAAATGTAATAATTAAATTAAATGTAATTATAGCATGTTGTGTGGTTTATTTTTGGCAATGAATTATGGCAACCTTTAAAAATATGTTCATAGTCGATTCTATATATGCCACTTTAAAAAAAAATTAACATAATTCTACAAACTTTTGCAAACAACAAATAAAAAAAAAATTATGATTCGTAGTTGTTTTTCTTCATGAACCTGTTAAATTTTTTACAAAGTTTATTTTCAATTGTCTTATTTCGGTTAAAATTGATTCCTTTAGTTTATTGTTGATATTTTTTAAGGAATGATTCATTTTAATTGATTATTGATTGATTCATTATATTTTTAAAAGAAATTTGTACCGAAGTTATTGAGTCATTAAAGTACTTTGAAATTGCAAAAGTCTATGCTATAAAATCTCACAAATTCTTGTAGTAGTAATTTTGATTGTAAAAAATCTTTTAAAAAAATGCTTTTAAAATCTCACAAAATCAATACAATATTACAAAATCTTTTTGCCAAAATAATCTTTTAAAATCTCAATCCAATACCAATACACTCCTTCAACATCGTCAAATTTGATATAAAAAAGAACATCGTCAAATTTGTTTCTTTAACTAACATCATTAAATTTTCTATCGTATTTATTTTAATCAATCGTTAGCTGGTTCAGTTGTAATTGGCGCTGAATTAGATAGGGAGAACCACGGTTCGATCCCCACAACTGTGATCGGAAAATAAAAAAAAGTAATACATTATTTTTAGCCAAAGAAAATTAAATGTAAATTAGCTTGGTTGTTTTGTACTTTCGTTTAGCCAAAGAAAATTAAATGTAAATTAGCTTGGTTGTTTTGTACTTTTGTTTGATTTACTAAAAAAATCATCAACGCATAAATAAATACTATGGGACCAAAAAAATTGAGACGGGTTTAATTCATTTCATTTCATCCAAAATAATAGAAGTAATACAATGGGGAGAATATATCGAAATTGTTCAAATCAACATACCACTTATCCATTTAGTGAAATTTTTAGCTACTACAAACAAATATATATATATATATATATTAAAATATAGACGCTCCGGTTAAATTATGAACCTATTAGCCTGCCTCCGAATATAAGCAAGACTGTAGCTAGCATTATTAAACAACTCTTACAAATTTAAACATTCTTAAAATTAATATAGCAAAATTGTATCATGAGACGAGTTTAATTTTTAACCACACATACATACTTCTTTTTTTGACAAGATCACACATTTATATATACTTAGTATTGTGCTAATAATAATAGATATTGTTTAGTATTTTGAAAGAATTATTATGCCACAGAACATGCCACGTTTGATGCTTTTGTCATGGTTCCAAACTTTCCTACTGCTCCTAAATCAAGAGAGACACACAATCAGAAGAAACAAAACTTTCACAATATATTGTAGTTCATCACTTTCCATGGCTTCCTCTCCTTCTACAACACTTTTGTCAAATTCTCTTCACATTAACCAAATTGCAAATCACTATAAGCTGTTAAATCTATATCCCACCACACTTTCATTAAATCAAAACCTTCCAATATATTCTAAGAATCCACTCAAACTTTCAACTACTATCTTGAAGCATCATGTACCCTTTGCTTCTGGTTCTGCAGGCAAGTTTTGTCTCACTCTTTGTTCTTTTTCCTTTGTATTGTAAAGAAAAGACATCAAAAACTTGTTAAATTCCTTTTCTCTCTTGTAAAATAGCATTCGCAACTGTGATCGGGAGGGGACGCTGTAACCACTTGATGCGAGAACTGACTCCCGAATCAGATTAAACTGGTGGTGAAAGCAAAAAAAAATAGCATTAATTACCTTGCATCACTATTCACAACCATTTGTCTATTTTTATTGCATTAGAATTGTTGATGAACTTAATTTCAATGCATAACAAATATGAGATGATAAAATGGTACATATAAGTTAGTATTATGTAGTATAAGTTATTTCTATAAAAAAAGTTGTCACGGGGAGTTTATGGAAATCATTTAAAAACAATTTATAGATATGTCATAAGTTGTGTACTTAAGCAGTCTCGTTTATAGATATGTCATAAGTTGTGTACTTAAGCTGTCTCAAACCGTCTAACATGTTTGTGACAGTAGATAAGCTCAAATAAGTCAATTCAAACATGTTCAATTGCATTTCCGAGGAATTATCCTATTATACTTTCGGTTTTCTTTAAGCATACTATACACTGTCGATACATCTTCATTTCTGTATAATAATAAAAATGAAGCCTCTATTGAACACTGTTCTTTTTGATAGCTGAGAATTGTTTCAATGTGTGGATATGAACAGGAGTTGAGTCTCCAGTGTTGAGTGAGGATACCTCAAGTTCACTGGATTTGGTGAAAGTGTTTGATTTGGAAGGAAATGGGATTCCAATTTCTGACTTGTGGAAAGATAGGAAAGCCGTTGTGGCGTTTGCTCGTCATTTTGGGTGATTTTCTCTTGTTTGATTCACAAATCAATCTACCCTCTCGCTTAATCTAATTAGCTCTTGTAATTGAGTTGTGGAACAAAGTAACAATTGTGTATGTATGTACATTTACAGGTGTGTACTTTGCCGCAAAAGGGCTGATTATCTTGCATCCAAGAAGGTAAAGTTTTCAGCTCGTCTTATACTATCTTCTGTAATTTGATCGATTGTGTCAGCGTGATATTGCTTCCATATGTTGCAAGCTGTATTTTACATTCTCCACTATTGATTATGCTTTATCGAACAGGATATAATGGATGCATCCGGTGTAGCACTTGTATTGATTGGACCTGGCAACATTGATCAGGTATGCTGCATTTTCTGCATTCTCATAACATCTTAAACCGCTGGAATTTCGTAACGAGTACATATATTTAATACAGGCCAAATCCTTTGCCGAGCAAACAAAATTCAAAGGAGGTACATAGCAGCTGACTTAATGCTTGTATTAGTTTCTGTAATGTAGTCATCTTATATCAGCACTTAACAGAATCTTGTTACTTGTTTTAGAAATCTATGCAGACCCTGCTCAAGCTTCATATGAGGCCTTGAGATTTGTTTCTGGAGTTCTTACCACATTTACCCCCAAAGTAAGAGAAACGGCCTAATCTTTTATTCATAAATAATGCATAAAAGTATAAAACACCTGTGGTTGAATGATATACATTTATGAATCGAAGTTTTCGTTAACTCTACAAAGTATTACTATGTTAATTTTGGCCATTACCCTACAGGCAGGTCTTAAGATAATAGAATTGTACATGGAAGGTTATAGACAAGATTGGAAGCTATCATTTGAAAAAGATACTGTTAGCAGAGGAGGCTGGTATGTAAATTAACTTGCAAGAAATCTTACAGTCACATTATCTGATTATCTATACCACTATAAAAGGATCCTCTGCAGTGTCATTGACACTTGATTGAATCAAGATCTTCGTTTTGTGTTTTTCCTTAAAATTATGAACTTGGTACTGTGGCAGGCAACAAGGAGGAATTATTGTTGCAGGTCCTGGTAAAGGTAACATCTCATATATTCACAAGGTATGTACATGAAACCCTATACTCCAATTTTTGTAGAATACACCTTCCTTGGAATATTCATGGTATACATGTTTAACATTTTTATGATATCATTATGTAAAATGTGTTCACATGAGCAGGACAAAGAAGCAGGTGATGACCCGGAGATTGAAGATATCTTAAAAGCATGTTGCTCGTGAAGAAGAGATGGAGCTTCTCTTTTCATGCTTCATGAAGTGCGCGATACCATCTCATCATAGAGTGTTGTACTTGTACATCATATGGTCTAAGCACTGATCTTGGGTTCAGATGGCGAAACAATAGCGGAGTCATCCTCCAATATTTACCTTGGTTAGATAGAAAAGCTCAAAATATGGAACCTATTCCATTGCTTGTTTCAATATCTTGTATATAATAACATTTTCAACTTACAGTAACGTTTTGTGTTCAGTAACGTTCGAAAATTACGTTAAGTGTCTAAGCCTATATTCACTTGCATGGTCGCTTATCCATTTTTGTGTCCCGAGACATGTTTATTTGAGAAGCCACATGTCGTGCAGTGCAATTATTTTGCTTCATATTTTTATTCTTATTTCAGTAAGCGGGGGAGTTGGGAACAAAATGCTTTTAATTTGCTTCAGAATAAGTACAACTGAGAAAAAGAATATCGACAACACTGAAGAAAAAATATGATTTTATTCCATGACAGTGTATACTTTGGTTACAAAATACATTTGCAGCTATACCATGATTATATTATATACACATTGAAGCAGCCATTGGGAGGAAAAGAATGGCATATCTAACATTTGTACATAATTCCTATGGGTTCTTATATAAAAAATGAGAGATCATCAACTCTGTAAAAAAATTAAAGAGGTCATCAAATACTATTAATTTACGCTTCCTTTCCTTTGCAACCAACGGTGTAGTGATTTTTTGGTGACCTTCAGTCTTTGCAGAAGTGCAGGTCTCCTTGTGTGAAACCCCATTGTTGTGGTTGATGCATTCTCTCCTGGCAGTGCTTCCATGGTGAGATTTGGAAGTTTGGGGGTCTGTAACTTTGGTGTGTCATTTGGTGCAAATCTGGTTCTGGCTGGAAAAACCTCAAGTCCCAATTCATTCCTAAGAAGTTTCATCATGGCTTCTTGCACTTCTAATATGTCTTTGGATGGATTTTCATCGGCTTTGGTAGCTCCTATGATGATCAATATGTCATCATTCACCGAATGCCCTGTATCCATGAAGGCCAACAGTATATCTAAGGTCATGATTGTTTTCATAAGCTATCAATAAGTTGAAAACAGTTTATGGACATGTTATAAGTTATTTCTATAAGCTACAGACTTGCAATCACAAGTATTTATAGCTATAGATAAGTTCAAATAAGCTAATCCAAACAAGCTCTTAGCAACACTTTTTTGGGGTCGCGACTTGCTTATTCGTTAGTTGATATGACTATGAATGCTTATGTAGACAAAAGGCCATGAAAAAAATGAGACAATGGCATTGTACTGTAGCATTACATACCAATAGCATAGTTCTCTTTGATCATTCGAAGAACTGCAAGAATGACCAGGCGAGCTTCAACCTATAGATACAGAAGGTTTGATGACAAAAAAAGTAAGAATTAAGACTCCATAAAGATCAAATATTTTGCATACAAGCTATTATTTTATTTTCTAAATTTAAGAGTTTTAACAGAAAGTCAGAAACCTAGAGAAGATATTGAAACAAATGAAATGCTGTTTTAAGAAAAATTATCAACAGTTATTTTAGCTTTGGACCATGCTTGAGACAGGTTTATGGAAAATCATAGCTGAGGAATTTATTCACACCTTTGTGAGTCCTTGAACATCAATTGCCAAGATGTCAGCTACTCTCTTTAATAGATGTGCCGCAATTTTTTCAAGAAGCATACTCTGAGGTCTTTCTATTTCAGATGTCTTGCTGGTAGAAAATTCTCCTTCGTAATCTTCGTTGTCTTGTATTACTCCTTCACACCACTCCTCAATCAGCTCCTCCAGATAGTAGTCATTGGCTTTGAACCTATAACATATAAGCTATTTAGTTCAAAACTGAAGCAATGCTTGTGTCAAAGGATATTCTGGCCATTTTTTTATATGTAGCATCATTGCAAAGTGCTGCTGTGTATGCTTACAGCCTGAAACCATTAATCGGTTATACCTTTCCGTGAAGCCATTAAACATGGAACAAACATGGTACGCGTGACATTTATCAAGGTAAACATAAAAAAGATAATTAGTCCAAATTAATTATAGAGAATATAGGCCAACATACCCCGCTTTTCGCATATCCTGATATACAGATAAGCACTGTTGCACTTCACGTAAGGATCCGTATTTACTGCGTGCCCTTAGAAGTGTATTATATGTCACCTGAGAAGATAATTAGCAAAACCAACAGAGATTAACTTCATGAAGTATATCCTTTATTTTTCCTCCCAATCCAAGAAATTTGTAATTTCCATTTTTTCAGAGAACTATTTATGCATTGTCTGTCATTTCTTTTTCTCACCATGTAAACTGTTAGCAACCTAGACAAATTGAAACAAAATCAAGATAGAAAGAATACCAAAAAATATGTATTATGTATTATTGAAAACTAAAACAGAAAATGGGGAATAGAATTCTTGCTAAGGGTTTTCCCTTCACAAAGGATCTCTCTTTTCACTTAAAAATTATCAATAAGTTATGAATATTCTAACCAATTCCACAATTTCCACTGTAATCCCTTCTAACTACCTACCTTATCTAACTAATAAGCTAACTGACTAACATAACAGATATCCTTATTAATCTTAATGATACATCCTGACAGAAACAATGAGCAGATACATCAATCATGCTATGTATATTTTAGATGATTTTAATGGATGAGGAATCTTAGAGCAGCATTATCCAAATTGCATCGAGTTAGAGGATAGATTTAAATTTATGATTTTGTGAAAAATAGAAATGCAACATGATAACAACTCACTCACCAAATTTGGATGTGTCTCGTAGCTTTTCATTTCTTCATATAATTTTAATGCTTGCGTAAAATTCTTACTTTCAACACAAACCTGTAAACCAAATGAAAAATTCCTATGTCAAAAACCATGTAATTTTGAGATTGTGACAAATGTCCCCCTTCAAGTGTAAGAATAATTTTATAAAATGAAATCAGGTTTGGACCTTAATGGCTGTTGTATATGCAACAACATCAGGTTTAATTCCAGCATCAACCATGGTTCTCAAAATCTGCAAGACGACATGATCATCTCATCAGAGAGCTGAGTTGACTGACAAGGTTCCCAAAACATTGTGCAAAACCAAAACACAAACGTTACATTCTAATTAATTAAATTTTACCTCAATGGCACCCTCCACATTTTCTGATCCTCCGCATATATCTATCAAAATTGACCAGCTTATTTGATTAGGGGAAAGACCTACTGTTCTCATCTCATTGATTAACGCTTTTGCATGATAGTAATTAGTACCACAGGCCTTCAGTAAAATATTGTATGTTGATGTAGTTGGTTCGAAAGGGAACCTCTCGGTAAAACTCAAGATATGTGAACTAGAAATGCCTTTTGGCACTGTGGCAACATTATCCGTGTCTCCCTGCTCTGAATTACTATTGTAGTTTTCACCAGAGGACACTAGCATCTTATTTCCCTTCCAAGAATTGAAAAACCGAAAAGCCCTGTCATATTGGCAGCCTTCAACGCATGCATGTAAAATGATGTTGAAACACTGTGTATTAGGTTCACAGCCAGTCGAAAGCATTTCTTCAAATAACTGAATTGTCTGCTCTACAAGCCCTGCATGCGCACATGCACTGATTAATGATGACCACGCAACAATATTAAGAGAAACACCAGCAGATTGCATGTCACGCTTGATTCTTAGAGCCATTTGCCACAATTTTGCATCTGCAAAGACCTGAAGTTGGCATCGGTCAGGACATGCCAAATAGTTTGTACAAGAATGTGTGACATATTCATTCAGTGTCAGTGCATAGGATTGAAGAAGGTTCTAGTGGTACCATGCAAAATCAATGAAATTATGGAGATTCTATTGATCTTCAGTACTATACCTTTATAATTGTGCTGTAGGTAAAAACATCTAATTTAAGCTGTCCCACCGATTCCAAATGCTTGAGTTCCTTATACATGTCTTGGGCCAGGTCAACTCTTCCGGCAACACAGCATGCTTTCAGTAGGATGTTATAGGATGTCATATCTGGTTTCAGGCCTAGCTTCTGGATTTGTAGAAAGAATTTAGCAAATATATAGCATTCTCTAAGATGAACAGAAACTTCAATTTTGTCAACTCTTGACATCAAAATGAAAGCATATCCTATCAATTAATATGTAAAGATAAGCAGAAGATAATCTAATTAGCCTTCTTTTCTCATTTTTCAAGGGAAACAGAATGGATGGCGGTGTATAGACATGATTTGCTTGATGTAGTTTATTTAGCACGTGAAAGAAAATTTCCTGAGAAGACAGGAACAGTAAGAACAAGTGATGCCTTAAGCAAGTTTTTACAATCACAGTCAAACTAGCTATGCAAAATAAACATATCTGTTTTAGAATTCTGCTTCCTTTTCTTCTTTTTTTTTTGTGGGGGACAGGGTTCATGCTTCGCATTTCTATGTATGTGTGTGTGTGTGTAAGGCATAATAGACAACGGGAGTCACCTGCATATTCTGATATAGATTTAACGAGTAGTTGAGATCATGGGAATTCACATTCATGAGACTGTTGAACACATATATATTTGGAGTGATTTTCTGATTAAGCAAATCCTGCACCAGAAAATGTGCAAAGTGAATGCTATAATATACAACATAGAAGTGAATAATAGTACAAGACTTTAACAGAATAATCAAGTTTAAACTGTTGTATTATTATTAGTATTTCATTATAATAATTATTATTATATATTTCAAAAGTTATTTCATGTGTTGTTATACTTGGTCAATTTGAACTGTTTCAATTTTTCCTTAAAGCCAGTGCACGTTTTATTATTCCTTTTGATTAGGAACTGATATATCCAGCTCATTCTTTGGCTCCACAATTATAGGAACCACAACGTTCCTTTCCAAAAGGTTTACATGATCATATATATATATATGCATATCAGTATAACTTAGAAGATACAGAAAAATTCTGCAGAACAAATATTCACTCATTCTCTAGAAATTTTCCTCCCTCACATATTGTTTCTCTGAGTCTTAAACATCAGCCTGTTTTTAATTGTTTCTTGCTAGTTCTGTAACCTCATTGAGAAGGGTCTGTTAAATCCTGGGGGATTTGCGCATTACCGCGGATAAATCCTTGAGGACAGTGCGTTCAGCACGTCTCAGATCAAAATATTATTTTTCTTTCTTTGCTGATTAAGTTTCATAGTTTCATAGACAGATCAACAGGTTCATTATAACAAGCAATAACAGCAGAAGGTTCAAATTAGCAGCAGGCTCCTTGTAACAACAGTAGATTCGCCGCAACTCAGTCAAATTTCGTCAACATAAACTTCATTATTTGAAAATCTAAGACGACGCTTTAGGAAACATGCAAAAGCCAAATCACAGAAAAAGTTGTAAAGTTATTAAAATTTAATTACTACTTCTATGCTTCTAGGGCCTAGCCTAAGGAATAATGGTGTAAAAGCTTTACTTAGTCACTGAAGCCAAATGGACAAGACTTTAATTTGATTTGGTTTTTGGTGCTCAAAGAAGTTTGATATGTCCTCCACATATTATTCTTACTATAAGCCTAACACCATTCTTTGTACCTCTAATTGTATTAATAGTTGTTTACTCAATCATATCTCAGCATACAAGTTTAAGTAAGAAAATGTAAACTGATTGAAAAATACCTCATATATGTACCTAGATTTCATGAAACCGCCACAGAGACCACAAGTGTCAATTATTGCCCGGTATATGTACATATTGGGTCTTTCTAATTTCTTCTTTATTGCATCATAAGCTTTCAGAGCAGAAACCAAATCCCTACTTTTGCCAAATTCAGATATGATGTTGCAAAATAATATGTGCGCTTGTGGGAGAAGGGTAGCATACCTGAAAAGTGTAGAACTATTAATTAGAAACTGAAGACTAGACAACACATTTCAATGGCATCATCAGCATCAATGCGCTTAAGAAATTGAAACAATATAAAATCATACATACCTCACAGCTAAATTTGGTTTACGACTAAGAACACATCTTTTTATAATGTCAGATGGCTGAACAAGTTGTGCAATCGATAACTGGAAACCTGAAGGAAGAAATCCATATATTTTAATTTACCACCACATAAAAAAATCCCAATCACAAAGAAACTACTCCATTCATAACATAAACATTATAGCTCTGGTTGACAAGTCCAAACCACTAAGGTTATTGTGGATAGCTTACGGCAGATAAGCTCATATCATTAAAGTAAAACTATTTAGTAATGGTCCGCTCTCACGAGCTTAAACGTTTTATCAATCCCCTCGTCCCTGACACTATTGGGCTTGATGCGCGAATATAAATGGTGGGTGGCCTTATCAGAAACCTGATAGCAGGTGGTTCAACAGATCATGGAGGAGGCTCTAATACCATCTTAGAATTGGGAGTTGGGCCTAATCAATCCTACAAAACCAGCTTGTAAGGTGAGAATTGGCCTCACTTATAAACATATATTCAAGTCATCTCGCAACCGATGTGAAACTCTTAACATCTACAATCAACTAACTTCAAATCTATGTATTTTTAATTTTGTACCGCATTGAAGAATGCCAATCATAAAGAAACTACTCCATTCATAAAAATTATAGCTTTGTTTGGCAAGGCCAAACCACTAGCTTATTGCAGATAGCTTATAGCGTGTAAGCTCGTAAAATTAAAGTAGACCTATTTCGTAACCGTCTTTTCTTCGGCCGCTAATTTTACCGAACACTTCAAAATCAATCTACTAATTTATCAGCTATCAACTAACTTATCAGTTATCCGCTAATTTATCAGCAACAGACTACTTTTTACCAACCATAACCTATTATCTCTCTCCTCTCAAATATAAATTCAATCATAAATGTTAAATTTACAAAGAATAAACATCCTCTAGAATTGATTGCTACCAAAGAAAAAACAGAAAATAGAAAAATTACGTGAGAGAACCTCCATCAATTCAACAGCTTCTTCAATGTGACCACATGAAACCATATGACAACACTCATTTGCAATGGAAGAGGCATCAAGATGAGTAGAAAGAGAAATTTCACCAAGACCTTCCTCCACTTTATTCAAAGTATCAATCACAATCCTAACATTTCTGTCTTTAATACCCATCAGAACCGCATTGGCTAAGACTTCAGCATCCACATCAGAATCAAGCGTTCCATGTAGAACAGTTTCAAATTCTTTAAGAATGAGAGGGGTTTGAAGAAGAGTAGTGGGAGATAAAGGAGGGAGCTTTTGAAGAGAGGTTTTGTGGGGTTTGATTGTGTAACGGTGTTGTGGAGTAGAAGATGATGAAGATGAAGATGGTGGTTGTGGGTTGGGAGGTGGAGTGATGATGGAAGAACCGAGGATCACAAAATCTCTCATCTTTTGTGCAACGTTTTGTGAAGTGTAGTTGAACTTGAATGAATGAAGGAAGAAAATGGGGTTTATATGATGGGTTTTGGATTGGTTTTTTTTTTTTTGTATGGATTGAAATGATGGTGTCCTTAGGAACATTATCATACCAACAAAATGTAGGATATTTTAGAAAGATATTCTTGTAAAAAAAATAAAAAATTAATATGCTTATAACATTTCATCTAGTAAAATGTATTTGATAGTAATTGATATTAAGGAATCTTTCAAAAAAAAAAAAATTGATATTAAGGAAAAAAAAAATTGTTTGATATAATTTGGTATTTCAACCTAAATTTTGAAATTAATTGATAATGCGACTGTTTTATATTTAGATTATGGATAATTTCATTGGTTGTTTTGCACAAATTTTATGCTAAAATTTTTATAATAACTAAAGAAAATAATTTACAATGATCAATTTAGTAAAATTAATTTGTAAGAATTTTTAAGGGGAAGGAATCTTCGATCTTACAAATGTTCGAGAAAGTCAAAGTTCATTCACTTTGGTGGATGAAAACTTATAATATAAATCTTGGTTTAAATTCGTACATGTCGGTGTTGACTGTTTTGGAGCGGACTGCGAGCTGAGATGTACCTGCTTAGGTCTTCATATTACTGTTGCGCCATCAATTTTTGGCTCACGAAGCTGTTTCTTGGATTCCAATGGGCCGATTACTTTTGAATCGAAATCGGAAGTTATAGTCTAGTGGCATCTTTGTCAGTCAAATTGTTGTGTTTTTTGATGGTTTGGAGGCTGAGGAGTGTCCTTATAAGAATGGGATTAGATGTGGACCTCTTCAGGTAATGTCTGTTTTGGTTTTATTAATTGGTTTCCGCTTACATACGGCACTTTTGTTTTGTAGTTTTTGCATTTCCCGACCTCTGTTCGTCTTGTGCAGAGACCGATTATTAATAATAATTTATTTGCCGTTCAAAAAAAAATCGCACATGTGGTGGTCAAGCCCCCTGATTGTATGGGCATTGGCTAGCTGGTGATTCTCTGATTAACTTTTGTAAACTTTTGGGGTTCTGGTTTGCGCATCTTATGCTAATCAAAACTTGTTAATATAAAGTTCCATTTTTGATTGTTAAAAACTAATTTAGTAAAATTTTGTTATGAACAATTGAAGTTATTAATCATTCTGTTCGAGTCAAACTAGAATTTCATTGGTCTTAAATTTAGCTCGTAGACCCAATTAAAAACTGAAATGGGCTGGAGTGCTTTACTGAAATGCAACTCATTTTATGAGTAAGCCATTCATCTTGTCTTGGCTAAAATAAGAACATGTTGGTATACATGTGAAAATAGTTACTTTTTAGTGGATGAAAAATTTGGGATTTTACTTCCTTTGCTAGATGAAATTAGGGTTTTAGCATGTTCATAATATTTTTGTATATGTTACATTAAGTACCATTTAACTATTAGAGGCTATGGATTATAGTGTATTTTCTACGCCTAATTATAAGAAATTTTTTTACTTTTTGGTTGTCTCTTAATATAAAACTCTTTTCACATGTGCTAACAATTTCTTTACAAACAATTTCCATATTTAATTTACCTTTGGAAAATGAAAATCAATTTTCTCCATTTTATGGTATTATTAATTGTAGGGGTAACTATATAAAAGTAACAAATATTTCTGACATTTTATCCAAAAAAAACCAATATTTTTTACAAACTTATTATACAGCTACTTTTTTTAATACCCGTCAATTTGTTTGGAGGAATCTTATAATAAAGAACGAAGAGAGTATCCTTTTATTTGTATCAATTTTACATTTACTATCTTAATTGAACAAATTATAATATTTTTTTGTCATTTTATATTTATTAATTAGTACAACCATTAAATTAGTCAAACATTTTAAATTCAATCAACCAACTTATCTATTACTATCAACTAGTTTATATGTTATCCTCTTTACCGAAGATATCTCTAATTTCATGAAGGTTGGATAGATATTAGAGATGTTAACAAAAGATATTTAGAGTTTAATTAAACATTAATTTTTTATAATTATTTTTTATTTCAAACGGTCAATGTGGATATTGTTTTATATAGAAATAATTTTTAGCTCGATAACAAGTTGTGCAGTTAAATTTTTTTTTATAATAAAACTCAATCTTAAATATAATCATCTTTAAAATCATAGAATTCATTATTGTCATACGAAGATAACTAGTTAGCTATCTTTAAAAGTTGTATCTTCTTGCGTAAAAAAAAAAAGGTTGGTGCGTCGATGATCCTACATCGGTTTATATTTGGTGCAAAAATGCTAAGAGAGAAACTCAAAAGAGATAGTATAATAGGTGGTAATTATAAAATTGACCTAGAAATAAATATATTATAGAATTTTTAAATGTAGAGAATCCAAATTCTAAGCCCAATGAATCTTTTGGCACAAGTATTGCACAAAAAATTACAAGGGAGAATGAACAAGCCCTTAAAATTGATGTACATAGACATAATTCTCAATCAAAATTTTAACCATTTCGTTTTAAAATTTCTCAATCAAAATCAAAACATCGCTACACTTTAAATGAGATTGAATGTCAGTGCTACCCAATTTTTTAAACACTTTAGTTGTTGAGGAAAAACAATTCAACAAGTTGGTTTGTGTCTTTGTGAGGAGCCTCAGCAGAAAAAACCATAGATGAGATACAACTATTTCATTTCAATTTGTGATTACTTTGATTAATAAGAAAGCATATAATCAGTATCACGAAGTAGAAAATTTTATATTTTCAGGACAACAATCCAAGTAAATTAAGCTAAAATGTAAGACCCTGGGAAGGAAAATTAGTTAGTAACAAATAGAACAATAGTACAAATGGGAGAATCCTAATTCGATTTCTGGGTAGAACAATTCTTAAGACAAATTTTATTTACATGAACTCTAAATTATTGGAGCTCCTTCACTAAGAACTGAAAGATCAACACAAAAAAAATATAGAAACAAGAGAACCGGAGAAGCCATCGCCCATCAGTTACAATAATATGCATTTTGTGAGACAAATATTTCACAATTTCCAAATTTTATAACTCAATTACTTATTGATTGGTGCTTGAAGGGTGTACAGCAAAAGAAATATGAGAATTATAAGTGCTCCACCTAGAGTAAAAGTAGGACTATTCCAGAACTTGAGGTTTGATCTCTCTGTTCTCTTTATAGGATCAACCTCTTCAGAAAGTGGGAAATCTGAACGCCTGGGATTCCAGCTTACATACTTATTTGGAGAAAAATTTGAGAAGAGAGTTTTTTTTCCTTGCTTCTTAAAATTTGTCCATGCCTTGTCCCAATCAGTTGAAGATTTATCACCTGAGACATTTAACAAAGAGTTCGAATCAACATGAAGATTACATTTTTCAGAGTGCCAGTGAGTTTGGCAAAATTACGATGTCACGTTATTGTTGCGAAAGCTACACTTTAGAACTACAACAAAGTTAGTTATAATCAAATCAACGACTAACTTATCCAACAAGCTAAACAGGCTCAAATAATTAACTAACCAAACACCCTTCTTGTAAATACATTGTGATATAATCATGATAATCTAGTATACTTGGGGATCAAGTTATCACTACTATTATGAATCTCTAAGGTAAGTCATTTTCCGGCAAATATTATTGTGCTTTTAGAAATTTTAGATAAAAAAAAACACCTCATGCAGCATTTGTTTTGAAAAATATAGAATTGTTTTTTGTCTCTACCATAAACTCACACACAACTACGAGGTTCAGATTTGAACCTAGATGAAGGTATACGATTCAGCCTAACAATATTGACATTTGTCAATTAAGTTAGGCCTTATTGAACGTATAATTGGTAGCATTAACAGCTATCCAAAAATAACTAGTGACATTAATTTGGTCTTCGTACACTATAAATGACAATGTTACTCTCAATTTCAATTTCTAATTGAGAAAATCTCCTCCACTCAGCAAAGAACTCTAAAATCATCAATAAATCAATTCAATTAATTGTGAATTTAAATAAATTCGATCCCCGCAACTGTGATCAGAGGGGGCTAGAACCGTTTGAGGTCAGAACTGACCTCCAAATCAGATTAAACTGGTGGTAGAAATTTTTTTTGAATAGATTGATAAGGACAAGGATAACCGTAGAACAATACCTTTGTTATCGTTATCGGCGTTTCTACGAGAATCCTGATCCCTTTTGGAGCATACAAATTTGGAGGGAAAATAGGAAGAGAAAGAAGAAGATTGTAAAGTTTGGATTCGTGAAGAGAAACGATGTGATATAAAACTTGGTGTTGAAATGTATGAATGAATATCCATTTCAATGGTAATGAAGAAGATTGCAATTTGGTTCTTCCTTTGCTGGACTCAAAACTCTTTTTCTTATCCTTTGCGAATCTCATATTTTACCACACATATTCTATTACACGTGTATCTCGTTCTGTGATTCAATGTTTTTTTTTTGGAAAGAAAGGGGCAGCCAAGACAAAAAGAAAAACAACAAAAACATAAATGTTAAATTATATATTTGCTTCATTAATTTTTTTTTTATGGCTTAATTAGTCTATAAGTCCCTTAAAGACTTTTTTGTTTCACTTTGATCCTTTAAAGAAAATTAGTTCCACTTTGGTCCTTATTGATATCTCCATCAGTTAATATGGTCATTTCCGTACATTTTTTTCAAAAATCATTAACTTCAGTACATGTGCTACATAACAACCTATTTTACCACATGTACAGAAGTTAACAGTTTTTGAGAAAAAATGGACGAAAAGGATCATATTGACTGCCGAAGATATCAATAAGGGACTAAAGTGGAACTTATTTTCTTTAAGGGACCAAAGTGAAACCAAAAAAGTCTTTAAGGGACCTGCAGACTAATTAAACCTATTTTTATTTTGTGTTGGTTTCTTACATACAATTTTTGTTTTATTTTGGTTTTTTATACATACTTCTGCACAAGGGATAACTAATATAAAATGCAAAAATTTGGATAGTGTTTACATGTTAGTATGTTACCTTACAAACTATGTTTTATTTCAAAATATTTTTTTGGAAGATGAGAGAAGGATGACAATGACAAAATACTCATGGGCCACGAAAAAAAAATCTTAAATTGTTCATTATTTAAATTGTAAACTCAGTTTACATCATAAATTAAGTGAGCGAATTATTTTAAAAAATACGTAGAGCGTGCAAATACTCATGGGCCACGAAAAAAAATCTTTCGATGGAGAGCTTGCATTTAGTGGACTTAGTAGGGGGGGTGTAGTGGGTGTGAAAATATAGGTCCAATTCGCCTAAAGACCCACTTCGGCCCAATTTGCCCGAAGACCCAACCCGCCAAAAGCTTGGCTCGCCTAAAAAAGGCCCAATACCATGGGTTCGCTCGAAACAGTCCTCAAACCAATAAAGCGGTGACACGTTCTACGTAGGATGAGTTCACCCCCACGACTAACAGAACATGGAGCTACCTCCATGAGTTCAAACTGCCATGTTCTCCCTCTCACGAACGGGGAGGGTAATGGGAGTGATGGGATTACGTGGGCAAATCCCAAAAACCACCTCTGTGCCTATAAATATAGGCCATGTATTCACCAAAGGAAAATATAGAAAAACTCTCCATTACAAAATATTCAGATAAAAGCATACCCCTACAATTCTAGACTAGAATAGAGGGAAAAATGTGTCCTTATAATTACCAGCAACTTACTCGGTAATTACAGGCACTGTGTGGTTTTATTCATGTGATTCGATTACTTATGTTTCTTGTTTATATGATTTTATAACATTGCTCTCATGCTTTTGACAGTAATGCGAACAATGAAGATAAATAGTAACTCTTTAGCTAGTATTTGATCCCGACAACGTTGTACCATTATAAGTCCATTTTTTATTGATTGTCTCGCAACTCATCCACCACCTCTAAATCTAGCCCCTAAAGTTGGGGCCTCTCTCGCAAAATCAACTATTAAGTGACCTCATTCAGAACCACTTGACATGTTTGTGTTTTGGTCGCTACATCATTACCTAATTTGAGATCTAATATATTTGTTGGTGTCTTATGGTTTTACTCAATTGCTTTTTTCTTGTGTTAATTTTAGTTTGATTCAAGATTGGACACCATATGGTTGCTTAAACATCTAGACTTATTGTGTAAAAAGAAAAAAAAAATTATCTGGAGTTATTTTGTTTGTGTCATATTTTGAGTTAAGGCATAAAACACTTATCGCTAAATTCAAAATTGTCACAATTTCACAAATGTCTTATTGACATATAGTTAAATTAGTACCGTAAAAAAAAAAAATTGGTCATATCAGAGACGTAGTCAAAATAAATAAACATTATACAAAAAAACTTTTAAAATATGAGTTTAAAGATTGCAATCTTGCATTCGTGAGTCGTGACCCTTAATCATATGTGGAAGAAATTTGTTTGACTTTTAAGATTAACATTTTGACTCGTTAATTTTTGAAATGTTCATTTGGACACAAGGCCATTTTGATTGCTTTAGTTAAAAAACAAATTTTAAATAAAAAACAAGTTAAAAAAATAATATGATAACCATTTTAGTAATAGTAAGCATTTTTAATAACAAAACCCATACCATATTTAAATATATAATAGCAACAATTTTTCCTTAGATGAACGGCCAAGAAAAACTCCATGGACAAAAGGGGTGTGCTGAGGAACAAAAGGAGGCCAATGTACTGACAAAGTGACATTGTCACCACAAAGAGTGTCCAAATATCATACGTAGAGCCCAATTTTGTCATTTAAAAACAGAGAAAGTCTTACATAGACACACCTATTTAGGCATAAAATTTAGGCACACTCACATAAATTAATAAAATTAAAAGAAAAATAAAATTGTCACATCAATTTATATCACATCAACTCATTTTTCCTTAATTTTTTTCACTTCTTGTGAGTGTGTCTAACACCTATTATTTATATTTGTGTCTATATAAGTATTTTCCTTAAAAACAAAGTTTCGTCTCATCCCTAGTAATTAATTATCACATTGCATTAACAATCAGTACAACGGCAAAAGCTTTTTGACAAGAAAATTTAAAGAGAAAAATTGCAAGAATAAATCTCCATCCTTGTTTACATTCATCACTACTCATGATTTCCGTAAAAGAAAGAATTTAAATGACATCATCATTTAAGATTTTACTATATGTTAATTCATGCATTTCTTGTGTAAAAATTTCTTGCTAAAAAACAATGCTCTATGTGAATATTACTATTACTAACATTAGATCTAAACTCAATAAATTAGTATGAACATCCGTGTCAACTATGGAGTAAAAATCCGTCTGAATATTTTTCAATAAATTTAATTAATATTTTGTTCAAAAAAAAATAAATTTAATTAATATTGTGTTATTGATATATTATTATTTTATTTTAATATTTTTATAAAATAAAAATTTATTGAGAAAGAAACAAAAAAAGGATAATAGAAAACTATAGGGATATAATCCTAAAGAATTAAAAATAAAGTAGACATAAACCGAACCTATCGATTTAGAGGTATATATTCAGATTTAAAGAAAGTTTTAGATGGACGCAATGATTTAGTGAAACTAATTTTTTTTTCTTTCATCATCAGTTCAGTTCTAACATCAAGAGATTTCAGTCCTCCCCGATAGCAGTTGTGGGGAATTGAATTGTGGTTATTTCTATCAAGTTCAACATTAACCATCAATGAACCAACTAACAATTGGTATTTGGTGACACTATTTAGACACATCTTTTTTTAAAGAAAAGTAGAAAAACGAATAATAATAATTAAAATAATATATATTTTAAAATAATTAAATGATTATATTTTGGTATATTCAAATAATATGCGTAAACAATAGAGATCACCGGAAACAGATTTGGTGCAGTTACTGCAGGATGCAATACTGTATCCAAACCGTCCGATCACAATCTGATGGATCATATCTAAAGTGTTTATTTTTTGCTGTATTTAATATAAGTTGTCTGGTCATAAATGGACGGTCGAGATTCGAAATAGCGTGATATTTCTCCAGCAACAAATCTAAATCCGAGATCACCTAAATTTGTTTTCACATTTAAATGAGACACATACGAAGAATCTAAAAATATCGTATTTTACATGCAGGAGTTAGAATTTGAACTCCAAACAATTTAATTATTCACCTTTAATAATAAATTCTTTTTCTCACATTTAAATGAGACATATATGAAGAATCTTAATTGATAGGAATATAATACTTTTATATATATGTAGAAGTCGGAGTTCAAATTTCAAACAATTTAATTATTCAACTACTAAACCACTTAACAAAACAAAAATTTGTGAAATATATATTTTTTTACAAAATAATTAAATACGTGAAATCCACTCTTAAGCCAAGTATTTTTGTTTCTTGTAGGCCCTGACCCTCCTTCAGCTACCAACAAATAGAACCTCAAAAGTGTGAAAAAAAAGAGAGAAGGAAACAAAATAAATTAATTAATTAATTAAATGCATTATTATATTAGTATAAGGTAAGAGGCAAAGAAAAGGAATTAAGCTCAGTTCACATTCACACACAGTGGTGATGCAACATTCATTCATAATTTCATACTAATACGAACACTCACAATGAAGAAGTGAGAGCACTATTTTCCTTTGAATCCCTTCTCTTTCATTCTAACTAACTAAACAAACTCACTTTATATTTTTTCCCTCCAAACTTTTAATAACTGAATCGTAACAAACTCTCACAATGTTGGATCTCAATCTCAACGCTCATTCCGCTTTCGATAACTACACTTTCCCACTCTCCGCCACCGCTCAAATGGAAAGCTCCGGTAGCTTTGATTCCTCCGTCGTCAACACCGCCGACACTGAAGATTCTTCCTCTTACGGCGATGCTTACGCTTACAACTTCGCCATACTCAACAACAACAGCAACAACGAAAACAGTTTCGTTGACAACGCTACAATCTGCGGTGAACTTCAACATTCCGGCGCCGGTGAATCTGCTGTACGGACAATTCAACTTTTTCCTGCTAACGAATCAGGATTAATCTCGCCGTCTGAGAATAGAGGATGGATGAATTTTCCGTCGGATCATCACGGCGGTGTAACGGAGCAGACTGTTGTTGTTGCTCCACGACCACAACAAGTGAAGAAGAGTCGCCGTGGACCGAGGTCGCGAAGCTCACAGTATCGTGGCGTTACTTTCTACCGGAGAACAGGACGATGGGAATCGCATATTTGGTTAGCATTTTAGCAATCGATTATATTCTGTTTTTCACTTTTCACCTTTACACGCTAGTGTTGTTTGTTTCTGAATTCTGAATCCACTCTTTTCTTTTTCTTTTTCGTAGGGATTGTGGAAAGCAAGTGTACTTAGGTGAGTAAGCAACACAACACTGTTGATTTGATATTGTGATGATTTCATTTTCTTGATCGTTCTTGATTTTATTTTTATTTAAAATTTTCAGGTGGATTTGACACCGCACATGCTGCAGCAAGGTAATTTTCATATTTAATTTTCAGTTTGAAATGTTTTTGATGGATTGATTTTTGTTTATATTTTAATTTTTGTTCTATGTTGATTTTCAGAGCTTATGATCGAGCTGCGATCAAGTTTCGTGGAGTTGATGCGGATATAAATTTCAATGTGAGCGATTATGATGAAGATATCAAGCAGGTTTGTGAGCATTTGTTATTGTGATTGAGCTTATTTGAAATCTGAATGTGAGTTCTATAATTGTAGCTTTAACTTTGATTATATTGTTGTGAAGATGAGTAACTTTACCAAGGAAGAGTTTGTGCATATTCTGCGTAGACAGAGTACTGGTTTCTCAAGGGGAAGCTCCAAATACAGGGGAGTTACTCTGCATAAATGTGGAAGATGGGAAGCTCGTATGGGACAGTTTCTTGGGAAGAAGTGAGAGCATCCTTTAGTTTAATTTGATTATTATTAGTTGACACTAAAATGAATGATTGTTCAGTTCTTAATTTTATTGATCTGGGTTTATTTTGTGCTTGTGTTGTAGGTATATATATCTTGGGCTTTTCGATAGCGAGCTAGACGCTGCAAGGTTTAATTTAATTTTACTATGCATATATATCGTAATATCTCAAATGAAAGGCCTAATTAATTTTTTTAGATTCTTTCACTTTTATATTTTCTTTTCTACATGTTATTGTTGTGAACTTGTGATATTGAATTGTTTGCTGTATTAATTCCAGAGCATATGATAAGGCTGCTATAAAATGCAATGGAAGAGAAGCAGTGACAAATTTTGAGGCAAGTACTTATGAAGGAGAGTTAATTTCCCAGTGTGATAATGAAGGTACCACTGGTTTAGTTTACCATTGAGGCTTATCTTATTTATTTTTTTGGTTTTATAAACTGCTTAGTGATTTAGGTATGAAGTGAAATATATTAACAATGCATTCATTGGTTGTGCTTTATTTAGATAGCAAGCAGAATCTTGATCTGAACTTGGCTATAGCTCCTCCTTCTAACTCTGATGTTCAAATGATGAACATGCAACACAATGGAAGTGGTTTACAAGTTCAGCGTAGCTGGGATGATATGCCTGTTGATAAGAGTGTTTTGGTAAGATTCAAAAATGCTGTTATGTTCTTTGTGCTAAATTCAATTCTTCAGTTAAGTCTGTAATTATCCATGGCCCTCTGTTCTTTCATTTCATATGAATTCAAAGTTTGCATACTTAACTTACATAATACATTTCAAATTTGCTTCAATAGTTTGAGGACTCTGGGTCAAGATCAGTCAATGTTCAGTCATCTTATGGTTTTTCCATAGCATCTGAGCATCAACCTCCAGTATGGAGTGGTACTGGTAGCAATTACTTTCCCATGTGTAAGGTGATTTTCATATATCCTTGTTATCATACTACTATTTTGCTAAAGTGGCTTCTTTTGGTTATGAATTATAATGATTCAAGTTTATTTCTATTTACAGGAAAGAGCAATAGAGAATAGGATGGAATCTTCTCCAGTTCCAAATTGGGCATGGCAACTCCAAAGTCCTTATAATAATGGGTCAACTTTGATTCCACCTAATTTCTCTGCTGCAGCATCATCAGGATTCCCTTCAACTACAACAATACCTTCAGCTGCGGATAGTCAAATTCATTTTGCAAACATGAATTTCCACCCTCATTTTCCTCCTCAAATGACCAACTCCAGCACCATACCTCCTTTCTACTGCAGGAGCTGAACTATTGCTCCCAAAGTAAAAAAAAAAAGCTACAATTCCAAATCTTCTAGACATATCATAATAGTCTTTGTATCAAAGGATAGGAATATGATTAACAAACTTGTAGGGACTAAAAGTAGGAATTGAAATTACTTGGTTCAATTCAAGTGCTAGCTTTCACCATTTGTCCTTTAAACATAGCTATTTTCTACCGTGTAAAAACTCTTATGCTTTTGCTTTTATGAGACAATTCTAATGAGGAAATTAAAGCAAGCACATTTCCTTCCTTTGGTAATTGGTACTATCATCTTTCACTCTCCGGGCATTTCTATCTTGAAAATAAATATGATGGTGATCGTTTGAAGAGATTGATTAAACTGTACAGTGATCCACATGGTAATTAAATTAAATTCCCATATTAATTTGTGGGTTACAAAGATTATCATAAGTGCTGTTTGGTTATTACTAGTATAGTATCCACTATCCACCATGGATCATGAGCATATGTTACTGCCGACATATCACTTCACAATATTTGGCTTTGACACTCACGGCACATGGTTATTGTTATATTTAAGGCAACACCAAAGCTATCTTTTTAGGTCTTTCGTGATGATGCCCTATACCAAAAGTTAATACTCCATTTGTGTGTGTTGTGCGCATGGTAGGATGTCTAAATCACTTTACGTCTTATTCCTACGTAGGAAGGAAGGAGTACTAGTTTCTCGTTATAATTCCTTACTTCTTTCATTCACTTTTTTTTTATTAATCTTAATTACCTTTCACTATCAAAAGTCAGTAGTTAGTAGTAGTAATGTGCACAAGCATCATTGTCAGAGTTCAGAAACTCTGTCCAAGAAGATAATGAAAGCTTATTTTGCTTACAAATCTCTAACAGTGCGTTTAACGATTTCCAATTTGTATATACCACCGCGAGCTCTTTTCCGTCTGTACTTTGGTCAAGCTGCCGATAGTGGGTACTATTTTGGCCCTTAGGAGTAACTTCTTCCGTCTTAATTTCGACTTAATATACTATTCATTTAACCTATTCTGAAGATATTTTTCTCTTAATATATACATGTAAATATTAACATATGAGATGTCTCGATGCGTATTTTCAAAATATACAATTTTTATAATTTTTAATAATAGATAATTAAAGATATTAGCGATCAAAGTTGTACATTGATAAACATAAACGAAATCAAATAGATCATTTATTTTGGGATGGAGGAGTAGTTTAATCAAAAGAAAAAAATATATTTTATCCAATTTTAATTTAGATAATTTAAAAATTTTGTTAAAGTTATCCCATAGATAAAAATGTGTATAGAAAAAATTTAATTGAACTCTATTTCATGGTAGTCTCCCAATAATAAGGTTCATGATGCACATGTGTTGGTATTTAAAGAAAATGTAGTAGCATGATACATTGATACATATAAGTTGTCTCCAATTGAAATCAAGGTTTGGTCGTGCATTTGTAGACGGATTTTGAACTACTTGAGTTAGAATAAATTCAAAGTCAAATATAATATCCATTTTTATTTTAAAATGAATGAAGTTTAATATTGTTGCTAAAATTCCTCCTGCAGAATTTTATCTTATTTTTTGCAAGAATTTAGTTATTTTTTATATATTTTTTGTCTAGGCATTTTATCTTTAAAAGGTGCACAAGGTTTTCATTTTCTATTTTTTTTTTTAAAAAAATTGATGTGTTCTTACAAATCAAAATATTATACCAACTCAAAGATTATTAGACAATGCTTTAATTTGTGTGTTATTTCTTTAATATAGTGATTTTTCTTATGTTGCATCCTCAATTTTCACTATTTAAAAGAAATCATCGAGTGCACATACACATTGCACAAAGACTCGAAAAAAAGAGAAGAAAAACTTTGTTTTTAGAAAAATAGTTGGTTCAATGGAAAGTCAATTTATATTAAATTTAATAGGCTTTTTGAGTTATCGATGGATAAGAAAATTACGGTGGTTAAAATATGTAGGTTGGGGGTGGAGTGTAGAGGGAAGAAGGTTGAAATGGAGAAGATTTCTTTTGGATTTGGAATAAGAGTTGTGTTTGAAATGTTGTTATGTGTTGATTTTTTTTCCGTCGTTACTTCAGGTACATTTAGTTATGAAATCTTGATCATAATGTTGACTCAACTAAGAAATTTTATCGTTTTCTAACTCTTATGCTATGTTTGGTTGGAGGGAAAGAAAAATGAGAGAAAGAAAATTGCAGAATTCAATGCATAAACTTGGACTAATATCGTTCAAGAGAAATCATCGGTTTAAAAGAAGCTCATCTGACATAAAATAGTAGCTCATTTGAAATTTTTCTCTTGATTTAGAGAACGCTCAATAATAGATTCGACAAAAGATAATTTAGTTCGTCGTTGGCATGATTATTTTTGGACCCCAATAAGGATTAATGTTTTTGTTGTGTTGTATGTATGAAAATTAAAGGCCACGTGTGGAACCAGGGGTTATCTACATTCTGTCCCTTTCCTTGTAGTAAAGCAATTCCGCATTCCTTGGCTTTTGTCAGTGCCTTAGGATTTCGTACACCTGCAATTGCCAAATGTGTAAATGACCTTAATAAATAGCAAGACAATGGGGCCAAAGGGAAAGTAAAAAAGAAGAAGGGGATGATATGCATCTCTCTTTCTACTCACTAATATTATTATTTTTAAAAAAATTTGCTATGCCATTCAAGGACTTACTAATTTGAGGGACCGATTCTACTATCCACTTGCAAGACTCATTTAAAGCCAGAGTTTTCTGCTTTGTATAGACCGGTCCACCAAAATTGACATTTGAAATCTTGAGAGGAACAAACTCTAAAGTCTCAAACCAATACGGCAAAGGGAAAGTAAAAAAAGAAGGGGATGATGTGCATATATGCATCTCTCTCCTGCTCACTAATAATATTATTTTTTTTGAAAATTTGCTATTCTATCCACTAAACTACTAATTTAAGGGAACCGATTCCACTATCCATTTGCAAGACCCATTTAAAGCCAGAGTTTTTTTTACTTTGTATAGACTGGTCCACCAAAATCGATATAAGTAGGAATCAAACTTGAAACCTTGAGATGAACAAACTCTAAGGTCCCAAACCAATACTGTACTCAGTAATGTTAATAATAATCTGTATCATAAGCAGCAACAAAAGACTGAACCTCATCTAGTACTGTTATTTTCTACTGTAGTTTGTATATATACTGTGAATAGTTAAAAGTTGATTATTCTAGCAGCAGCCAGCCCCACACATAATTAACACTTTCTCTATAAAATAGCTGACCTATCAAATCCGTACTAAGTTTACTGTCCCACCAGCTATGTATCTCTGTTAAGTTCTGCCACACTCTTTTAATTTAATTGTTTATATCCAAACTTCAATGTTGCGAATGAATAGGCTAATCTGAGACTGTGGTAACTTTTGTTTAGTATAGTTGTTTGTTTTTCTTTTCTATTGTTGGGCTCTATGCTATGCTATGCTGCTGTGTATCTATCCATAGGGTGTGGTGTGCTTTGCAATGACTATTCAACCACCTCAAATATGTTCGTTCATTCACATCATGATTGGATTTGGAACTGTCCATCCATTAACTATAGCTGTGTAACATAACATCATTGTATCCAGGACCCATTATTAGTACAAATCTTGTTCCGTTGTTTTTTATTTCTTCTACACCCCGTAATTAAATTATGGAGTATTAGATTAGATTGGGTTGGAACTTGAAACTCAAACTTAATAAGCCTATGTTTCTTATCTAGGTTTAAAATTACAGCGAGTTATTGTAATTTTTTAAAAAATACAATATGTAATTTTTGAAAAATTATAATAAATCACCGTAATCCTACTTGTTTTGGACAAAATTTTTGGACTTACTAAAGCTTAATGTCATACCATCGGTCATGTCTATATATATAACTTTCACAAACCTCGTAAGATATGTATTATGTTGACTATTTTGGGTTGGCTGTATTTTGGTAAAACAATTAGTTAAGCAGGATATGGTATGAAATGTTACAACATTGGAACCTGCTGTGTGCGCGCGAGCTGATGCGAGCTGGCATATCTTTTATGCGCGTTTTTATTTTAAGAGAAGATCTTTTCTCTTTCTTCGGTCCTTTGCTTGTGCATTAAGAAAGGATTTATTTTCTAAACAGATCTTTTATTTAAAGATTGGTTTAGGAATTATTGTGAAGATTTATTTTAAAAACATATCAAATCTTTTAAAGATATGGTTTTATTTTATATTTGTGAGCTGAATATATATATTTAAAGGAAGGAGCTAAACCTAGTTTCTTCACCGAAACCAATATACCAAAATGTAGACTTTTAGGGTTTCGTGTATTTGTAAGCCTTGTGCTTTATTTGTGAGCCTCTCTAGTATCATCTTGATACTTTTGTAGGACTGTTTTATTGAGTTGTAACTCTGTATGTTCTCCAAAGCTTTTAAGCATGGAGTATGATTGTGTTACTTGTGTATCACTCAAAGCCTTTAGGTAAGAGTGGTCTAGTGTTTATGAGAGTGTCTCCATCATAGTGATTGAATCAACAACAGTGCTGTCTGTACTGTTGAGCTTAAGGAGTGAGTTGGGAACTCATACCTAGGAGTTCCTAGGTAGAAGGACATAAGGATAGTTGCTAGGTGATAAGTTGTAAACGATGAGTTTGCTGTAAGACTTTGAACTAGGGCTATTAGTGGAATTCCTCCTGGATTGGTATCCCCCAGATGTAGGTTGCGGTTGGCGCCGAACTGGGTTATCAAATCACTGTGTTCTTTACCTTCTGCTATTTATTGTTTAGATTGTCCATTGTGTTTTACGCTGGCACGATGTTGGAACATCATATACCACATCTGTTACCAGCGCGCCAGAATTTCATATTATTTTAACTTCTACCTCTACCTCAAGCTTATATTGATTTGGGCGTCGGAGCATTATCTGCATGTACTCTCCACTTTTCTTTTCTTTTTTGCATTGTCGGTCATCTCCATACTCGAAATCCGACCTCCAGCTCGGAGTATTTCTTCCACCGATCTACCAATGTGAATTCCCTACCTCTTTTTGATCTCTTCTAATAAAATTTGAGTTCTAACTTACAAACAATACTCATATAATACATCATCGTTTTAACCTTTTAAAACATCATTTTATTTTATTTCTAAAAGTATTATTTAAGAATAAACGTGCCCATTTTATAGTTTAACTTGGGCACATTACCACTTTTTCTTTACAATTTTGCTGACAATGTTTATCCTAATCTTCAATCTTTACCTGTAGTTGATATTAGGTGCATGAAAAATATTTATATGGACACAAGTTTAAATGATATTTGTTGGGGATACTAATAAAAAAAATCACATAAAATCATCAAGATTATTTTTGCCAAAATTGTCTCATAAAATCTCAATCCAATTATACATCCCCCTAAAAATAAAATAATTAGAGTGGTATGAATTTATGTGATAATTTTATTTCTTTTAAATTTTTAATTTATGAGTGTGCCTAAATTTTGTACCCAATTAACTATATCTCTAGGTGCATTTATATCCAATTTTAGGGCTTAAACTATCTCAAAATGATAAGTAGACCATGTTGCATATAAAATTTGTCCCTTTTGTCCTGCTATTTTTTTTTAATGAAATACTCCTGCTGTCCTAAATTATGGAGAAAAAATAAATAAATTTAAGTAACATTTGTTTCACATGTTTATAGATTAGATTGAAAAATTACATATACTATTTTTATATATTTTAAGACTAAATAGGAAATATAGATACTTTAATCAAATCGTTAGTATACATTAACTAAGAAATATCTACTAATTAATCGTTAGTTAATTTAGTAGTGATTGACGCTGAACTTAATTGGGAGAACTACTGTTCAATCTCGGCAACTACAATTGAGAATGAAAAGAGACTGAAATCACTTTATATTAGAACTGACCCCGAATTAAAAAAAAACTATTAATTAAATATGACATTAAGCCCAGGTGACTAATCCCTCTTCATAACCAAAATTTCCAAATTTGAAACTTAGAATATGGGAGTTAAATATTTGTCAATTCTAAATCTAAACCCATTTAATTAAGCTGTAGTTTGTCTTGTCTATTAAGCAAAAAAAAAAAAGTTGGAATTTTATAGATTCCATAGGATAGGACTTCAAGACTTGTTGTGTCTGATCTCATCACCATCTTACTAGTAGTAAAACTAATATCACACTACTTAGGTCTGATCAAATCTCGCATGCGTTTAACCAAGATAGCTATGGAAAGAAATTGACTAAAAAAAGTAGTAAGCTCTTTTTTGTTCTCTTGCTACTCTTCACTAAATTAACATTAAATTGGTATGTCATATATTATTGGCATGGCCCTTCACTGTGGTATGCATTCAAAGCATCAAAGCGACATGTCTGCAAAGTAACACTATACAAATACAAACAAGGAGTTAAACTTACACCAACCTATATGTCAAAAAATTAAATTTCCTTGTACATATTTAATATTTGCCAGAAAATATTTAATTACAATTGAGCTACATACACTTCACGACCGCAAAATAGCAAAGATCATAGGTTACCTACACATATAGTAGTAGTACAACTACAGTATTAATGATAGTTTAATTTATGAAAATATTTCTGTATTTTATTTTTTAAATTAAATGTTTTTTTTTTTTTTTGTGGTCAGGATTAAATGTTCATTTTAAATTACGAACAATGTGATGAAAGACTCGTGCAATGAATAATTGTGATAAAAGAAATTATGGTAGTTTTCTTTTTTGATAAATATTATGCTAGTTTTTTTTTATATAAGAAATTATGATATATAGTTTTCTATATATACTTAAAGCCTTAAAGGTAACTAGGTAGGGCATACTCTTCATAATATATACTTTCTTCATAATATTATGATTTTTTTGTCCACAAAATTTCAGTTTAGTGGCAACTTTTTTGACATTGAAACTTTCTACATGAAATAAGAGATATAATGTGGATTTAAAGAGTGTGTTTGGTTTGATGGAAAAAAAAGTGGAATGAAAGAAAGTTACGGAAACGAATAAAAGTTAATTAGTCCAAATTCATTCTTTAATTTTCATAATTTTCTTTCACTTTCTTTCCATCAAACCAAACAGATTAAGGTTTAATTTGATTTGAAGGAAAAAAGGTGGGAGGAATAAAAATTACAAAAATCTATGAATGAACTTGGATTAACTCTGATCCAAATTAATCCATCGATTTTCATAATTTTCTTTTCTTTCCACAAAACCAAACATACCCAAAAACGGTGGTGTAGTCTCCACTCTTTCGTTTCCTATACGCTCATCATTTTTCTTTGTTAAGCTATGCAATTGGGTTGTTTTCTCCTTTGAAAGTAGATTTCCTCGGTGCTAAATTCAAATGATATTTGAGTTGAACCTTCAGGCTCATACCATCACACATAACCTCAATTAACAATTTAACATGTTCAAATTCTAACGGAGACAATTATATAAAATGAGCATTAGATTAAATTTCACTAATAATAATTTTCACTTTCTGCAATTTGAATTATATATATATATATATATATATATATATATATATATATATATATATATATATTATCAATATTATATTTAGTACATGCACTTTTTAAATGATAACAAATAGATTTTCATCAAATAATTATTTATTTAACTCTTGATTGAAAACAATAGTACTAAAACTGTTTATTTTTCAAGTGTACCATGATTCATGAAATCAAACTTTTTTTCTTAGTTACTGTTCATCGTGAAATCAAAAGTTTTATCAATCCATTTAATATGAACCTCTATAAAAAAGTTTAAAAGTGAATCTTTACCATTTTAGGAAAAAATAAATTCTATAATAGTAATAATTTAATAACAAAAATATTTTTTTATTAAAATTTAATTACTACAAATAATGAAATCTACTTTTATTTTATGCTATATTGCTATCTACAAGGGTCTTTTGCTGACCAAAGATATGAACAATGTTGATGAACTGGCCTGCTACTCTGATTTTTTACACTGTGTCAACCTCATCAAAGGTCCTCAAGTTAAATATCATATTCAGTATTCACGCTGTATTGATCCATGATATAAATGTGCTGTTCTCCCAGAGGACCAATGTTTCTCTCTATCACACATTTAGAGAAGGGAAGCAATGTACTGATTTCTTTGCTAAAGTTGAAGATTTCTCAGATGCCGACTTCTTGACTCATGTTTCCCCACAACACAAGAAGGCATCCGTGAACTTCTTAAAAACACTCACTACAAGAAATATGATTTTTTGCAACGACTTTTTTTGTTAAAAGTTGTTACAAGTTGCTGGGAAATCTACTTTGGGTAGTTTTGCCAGCGACTTGTAACAAAAAAGGTTGTTGCCAAAAATCATATTTCTTGTAGTGACTGCAATGTGAACCTTCTTTCCTTGTGAATAATTTTTTTCTTTTTCTTTTTTTTTTTTTTGTTTTGTTTTTTTCTTTTTTTTTTAGCTTCCTTAAAAAAATTGAATATTATTCACAAAATAATACTTAAGCTAGAGTGAGTTTAGGATCATGATTGTCTACAGTAACAATTTCACACAGTTCCATATAATAATGAATATCAGCCGTTGATTTAAAATCAAACAGTCTAGATCGTACAATAAAATCATATAATAAAACAATCTCAGTTGATGATTTAAATCGGGCGGCTGAAAGATGTAACTGTTTCCCTAAATATAGATCTCTCAAACTCAAATACTATTGAGTAGGGGTGCTCAAATCCAAACCAATCAAAATCTAAACCGCAAACCGATCCAAAAAAACCGAAAAAAGCCAAATATTTTTAGATGTGTTTGGATGTTCTTTTTGTGAAAATCGCTGGATCGGATCTGATTTTGGATTGATTTTTCAAACCGAACCAACCCGCATATATATTTTTTAATATTTATTTGACTTTTTATTAATATAATATATTGCATTAATATATTAATTATTGATTTTTATTTTCTCAATAATACTTATTAGTTCAATTTAATGTATTTCTTTTTACTATTTCATAAATGTCAAATATAATAGATAATTTTCATTGCAAAATATTAATTTTTAACATATTATATATTGTGTTTTACATCAAATATATTATTTTACCGTGTCATTATAATAATAATATTTAATTAAAAAATTTCAATTTGTAATTTGGATCGGATTATACCGATTTTTTTTAATTAGTCATCCAAAACCAAACCGAACCGCAAGTAATATCAACTTTGAATCGAATAAATTTTTGCCTCAAAACGGTCGAAACCGAACCACGAGCACCAAGAGGTCCGTTTAGAAAAGAATATCCAAATTCCAAAAGAGTACAATCTCCAATGTGACTTAAATTTTACTCAGTACTATACTATTCACGGAAGAATCAGGTCTACAAACAATTATGTACTGTCTTCAAAACAACATAAACAATTAAACATATGCTAATAAACACACAAATGTCCAACCACATATACTCTTTCGTACCATTGGTAAAATCAAACTTTCACAATTTGACAAATAGAAAAATGTTAATTATTGTCCTTGAGACATCAATTTAAAAAAGTAAATATAATTATTTTTAAAAATTTGTAAAGTCAATATTTTTAAAATATAAAAAATATTACTCTTTCTATGAATTTTTTTATATTCTTTAATTATTGTTCGAGGGCACTAGTCAACGTGTCATTTGGCAAAACTTCTTTCTAATTAACTCCAAAATTCTGGCCCACACGTTCTAGTATTAAGTATATATTAATATTTGATGCACGTTTTTTGGGTCAGAAATGAATTGAAAAATTGGTTTGGGGTAAATGGGAGTGTTCTTGTCCCCTATATATCTATCATTTCTATTGAGGTTGTTTTGTTGTTGGATCTTAGACAAAACCATGTATGCATGAATGCATGTATATGTCATATCATATCATGCAAAAACATGATTTTTCCTTCTATTTTTCGTTGAGTATCTTGGAGCATCTATATTCATTTCTTATATTCCATTTATGGCCAAACATGGTCGTTGAATTGAATTGTCAACATACACAATCACTAATATTAGCGCAGCAATAGCAGCATGCATGCATGCATGCAACACCGCTGCATCAACTTATCTTCTACGTTTCATCTTTCAGCTATATTCAAGATTTGGTAAACACATTTTGCCTTGATTCAAGCTGTAAAGTGATTTACACGTTTAACCATTGGACTTTTACTCTCTCTATATATTATAGGTTAGTTAAATTTAAAGGAGTAGTAATTGTAAACACTTCATATAGCAATTTTTAACTTAGAAACTTATAATTAATTAATAAAGTTGAAGCAATGAAAATATTTAAATAGGGTTTCATATGAGAGATGTAATTGAGGTCAATATGTTAAAGAGTCTCACCACATTGTATATACTAGACGCCTTGCCCGTGCATCGCACGGGTCATATGTAGTATCAATTAAATATGAATTTATTTTAAGCTAACAAATGTATTTTGTAATATGAGAAAGAAACCAATTGGTATTAAGTTCATGACCGAAATACTACATAAATAAAAGCAGGTTTTTGGCCGAATGTATTCTGTAATTCAACAAAATTATATTTTTGAGACAAAATTAAAACACTTAATCAATAAAGTAGATTACGTATGATCAAGTTTTTAAAAAATATATTTTGCTATATATGTCTACTTGGACTACTTCCTTTCTTCTTTTTTTTTGGTAGAGTACTTGGACTACTTCTATTTTGGCCGAATCACCATTTTCAATCAGGAGCACGTTTACTATTTCATCATGAGGAAGGTTGGCAACAGATCATCGTTAGTCAACCTCTTCTTTTCTCATTGCAAACCTATAGAATATTTTTGAATTAAAAAAAAAAAGCAGGTTACTATAGCATACCACAAACAATAATGATTAAAAAAAATTAATTTTATTATGATTGAAGTAAAACATTTTTTCAATTAATCCCATCAGAATTATTGGAAATCAAACTCATCTCTCTAAATATTAAATGAGTTTATGTTTTACATATATCAGTATTATTGGAAAACAACCACTACTATACCAATTTTCCAAGAAAATAATAGCAATCAATTGATAGCAATATATTAGAATATAAATGATCTTGATGATAATGAAAATCGATGGATAATAATAAATGCTACAAATTTGCCACTTTCTCCTTAATGAAATTTAGTAGGGTTCTTTTTTGCTATTTTGACGCCTTGCAACCTATAAAATAGAAATTGGTTATACACAGAACCTCTTTCTTTTAAACATATCAACATATTTTTTTTTTTAAGTCTGTGCTATACAGGCAATCAAAATCACTCATATAAGTACATTTTTTTTTTACCGTTACTGTATGGCACTTCCCATGTAGCAGATATAGAGCATATTTCAAATATATTAGGTATATATAAAAAGGCTTATAAAAGTGGCCCTTTAAAATAAACTCATATATATCAAATATAGCAACTCATATATAGTAGATATAGCAACTCAACAAACCTTACTTTTTTTCTATTTTGTTTCTAATCTCACCTTATAGCTCATAGTGGCTGTTCAAATTTGTTATGCATGCTTCCGCATAGTTCTTTCGTTGCTACTGAATCGATCATTCTTTCGTTTCAAAGCATGAAAAGAGACGACACTATTGTGAGTCAACAATGGCGGCGTTAGCGACAACGATCAACGATGACCTGTAGAACAACAACCTGCACAAAAAATGAGGAGAAAAAACAAAAGAGAAAGCATGAGAAGGCATGCCATTGGAGAGAAAATAAGGGAAAAAATTGCAGAGAGCTATCCGAGAGAAAGACAGAGATGGAAATATGAGCGTGTTTATAATGCTCGTAGGCTTTGTTGTAAACATTAATATAGGAAATAAAAAATAATCATCCCAACTAATTAGCCTACTAATAGGCTATTAAATAGGCAGGTTTCAATATCAATTAAATATGAATTTATTTTAAGCTAACAAATGTATTTTGTAATATGAGAAAGAAACTAATTGGTATTAAGTTCATGACCGAAATACTACATAAATAAAAGCAGGTTTTTGGCCGAATGTATTCTGTAATTCAACAAAATTATATTTTTGAGACAAAATTAAAACACTTAATCAATAAAGTAGATTACGTATGATCAAGTTTTTAAAAAATATATTTTGCTATATATGTCTACTTGGACTACTTCCTTTCTTTTTTTTTTTGGTAGAGTACTTGGACTACTTCTATTTTGGCCGAATCACCATTTTCAATCAGGAGCACGTTTACTATTTCATCATGAGGAAGGTTGGCAACAGATCATCGTTAGTCAACCTCTTCTTTTCTCATTGCAAACCTATAGAATATTTTTGAATTAAAAAAAAAAGCAGGTTACTATAGCATACCACAAACAATAATGATTAAAAAAAATTAATTTTATTATGATTGAAGTAAAACATTTTTTCAATTAATCCCATCAGAATTATTGGAAATCAAACTCATCTCTCTAAATATTAAATGAGTTTATGTTTTACATATATCAGTATTATTGGAAAACAACCACTACTATACCAATTTTCCAAGAAAATAATAGCAATCAATTGATAGCAATATATTAGAATATAAATGATCTTGATGATAATGAAAATCGATGGATAATAATAAATGCTACAAATTTGCCACTTTCTCCTTAATGAAATTTAGTAGGGTTCTTTTTTGCTATTTTGACGCCTTGCAACCTATAAAATAGAAATTGGTTATACACAGAACCTCTTTCTTTTAAACATATCAACATATTTTTTTTTTTAAGTCTGTGCTATACAGGCAATCAAAATCACTCATATAAGTACATTTTTTTTTTACCGTTACTGTATGGCACTTCCCATGTAGCAGATATAGAGCATATTTCAAATATATTAGGTATATATAAAAAGGCTTATAAAAGTGGCCCTTTAAAATAAACTCATATATATCAAATATAGCAACTCATATATAGTAGATATAGCAACTCAACAAACCTTACTTTTTTTCTATTTTGTTTCTAATCTCACCTTATAGCTCATAGTGGCTGTTCAAATTTGTTATGCATGCTTCCGCATAGTTCTTTCGTTGCTACTGAATCGATCATTCTTTCGTTTCAAAGCATGAAAAGAGACGACACTATTGTGAGTCAACAATGGCGGCGTTAGCGACAACGATCAACGATGACCTGTAGAACAACAACCTGCACAAAAAATGAGGAGAAAAAACAAAAGAGAAAGCATGAGAAGGCATGCCATTGGAGAGAAAATAAGGGAAAAAATTGCAGAGAGCTATCCGAGAGAAAGACAGAGATGGAAATATGAGCGTGTTTATAATGCTCGTAGGCTTTGTTGTAAACATTAATATAGGAAATAAAAAATAATCATCCCAACTAATTAGCCTACTAATAGGCTATTAAATAGGCAGGTTTCAATATCAATTAAATATGAATTTATTTTAAGCTAACAAATGTATTTTGTAATATGAGAAAGAAACTAATTGGTATTAAGTTCATGACCGAAATACTACATAAATAAAAGCAGGTTTTTGGCCGAATGTATTCTGTAATTCAACAAAATTATATTTTTGAGACAAAATTAAAACACTTAATCAATAAAGTAGATTACGTATGATCAAGTTTTTAAAAAATATATTTTGCTATATATGTCTACTTGGACTACTTCCTTTCTTTTTTTTTTTTGGTAGAGTACTTGGACTACTTCTATTTTGGCCGAATCACCATTTTCAATCAGGAGCACGTTTACTATTTCATCATGAGGAAGGTTGGCAACAGATCATCGTTAGTCAACCTCTTCTTTTCTCATTGCAAACCTATAGAATATTTTTGAATTAAAAAAAAAAAGCAGGTTACTATAGCATACCACAAACAATAATGATTAAAAAAAATTAATTTTATTATGATTGAAGTAAAACATTTTTTCAATTAATCCCATCAGAATTATTGGAAATCAAACTCATCTCTCTAAATATTAAATGAGTTTATGTTTTACATATATCAGTATTATTGGAAAACAACCACTACTATACCAATTTTCCAAGAAAATAATAGCAATCAATTGATAGCAATATATTAGAATATAAATGATCTTGATGATAATGAAAATCGATGGATAATAATAAATGCTACAAATTTGCCACTTTCTCCTTAATCAAATTTAGTAGGGTTCTTTTTTGCTATTTTGACGCCTTGCAACCTATAAAATAGAAATTGGTTATACACAGAACCTCTTTCTTTTAAACATATCAACATATATTTTTTTTTTAAGTTTGTGCTATACAGGCAATCAAAATCACTCATATAAGTACATTTTTTTTTTTACCGTTACTGTATGGCACTTCCCATGTAGCAGATATAGAGCATATTTCAAATATATTAGGTATATATAAAAAGGCTTATAAAAGTGGCCCTTTAAAATAAACTCATATATATCAAATATAGCAACTCATATATAGTAGATATAGCAACTCAACAAACCTTACTTTTTTTCTATTTTGTTTCTAATCTCACCTTATAGCTCATAGTGGCTGTTCAAATTTGTTATGCATGCTTCCGCATAGTTCTTTCGTTGCTACTGAATCGATCATTCTTTCGTTTCAAAGCATGAAAAGAGACGACACTATTGTGAGTCAACAATGGCGGCGTTAGCGACAACGATCAACGATGACCTGTAGAACAACAACCTGCACAAAAAATGAGGAGAAAAAACAAAAGAGAAAGCATGAGAAGGCATGCCATTGGAGAGAAAATAAGGGAAAAAATTGCAGAGAGCTATCCGAGAGAAAGACAGAGATGGAAATATGAGCGTGTTTATAATGCTCGTAGGCTTTGTTGTAAACATTAATATAGGAAATAAAAAATAATCATCCCAACTAATTAGCCTACTAATAGGCTATTAAATAGGCAGGTTTCAATATCAATTAAATATGAATTTATTTTAAGCTAACAAATGTATTTTGTAATATGAGAAAGAAACTAATTGGTATTAAGTTCATGACCGAAATACTACATAAATAAAAGCAGGTTTTTGGCCGAATGTATTATGTAATTCAACAAAATTATATTTTTGAGACAAAATTAAAACACTTAATCAATAAAGTAGATTACATATGATCAAGTTTTTAAAAAATATATTTTGCTATATATGTCTACTTGGACTACTTCCTTTCTTTTTTTTTTTTTTTTGGTAGAGTACTTGGACTACTTCTATTTTAGCCGAATCACCATTTTCAATCAGGAGCACGTTTACTATTTCATCATGAGGAAGGTTGGCAACAGATCATCGTTAGTCAACCTCTTCTTTTCTCATTGCAAACCTATAGAATATTTTTGAATTAAAAAAAAAAAGCAGGTTATTATAGCATACCACAAACAATAATGATTAAAAAAAATTAATTTTATTATGATTGAAGTAAAACATTTTTTCAATTAATCCCATCAGAATTATTGGAAATCAAACTCATCTCTCTAAATATTAAATGAGTTTATGTTTTACATATATCAGTATTATTGGAAAACAACCACTACTATACCAATTTTCCAAGAAAATAATAGCAATCAATTCATAGCAATATATTAGAATATAAATGATCTTGATGATAATGAAAATCGATGGATAATAATAAATGCTACAAATTTGCCACTTTCTCCTTAATCAAATTTAGTAGGGTTCTTTTTTGCTATTTTGACGCCTTGCAACCTATAAAATAGAAATTGGTTATACACAGAACCTCTTTCTTTTAAACATATCAACATATATATTTTTTTTAAGTCTGTGCTATACAGGCAATCAAAATCACTCATATAAGTACATATTTTTTTTTACCGTTACTGTATGGCACTTCCCATGTAGCAGATATAGAGCATATTTCAAATATATTAGGTATATATAAAAAGGCTTATAAAAGTGGCCCTTTAAAATAAACTCATATATATATCAAATATAGCAACTCATATATAGTAGATATAGCAACTCAACAAACCTTACTTTTTTCTATTTTGTTTCTAATCTCACCTTATAGCTCATAGTGGCTGTTCAAATTTGTTATGCATGCTTCCGCATAGTTCTTTCGTTGCTACTGAATCGATCATGATCTTTCGTTTCAAAGCATGAAAAGAGACGACACTATTGTGAGTCAACAATGGCGGCGTTAGCGACAACGATCAACGATGACCTGTAGAACAACAACCTGCAAAAAAAATGAGGAGAAAAAACAAAAGAGAAAGCATGAGAAGGCATGCCATTGGAGAGAAAATAAGGGAAAAAATTGCAGAGAACTATCCGAGAGAAAGACAGAGATGGAAATATGAGCGTGTTTATAATGCTCGTAGGCTTTGTTGTAAACATTAATATAGGAAATAAAAAATAATCATCCCAACTAATTAGCCTACTAATAGGCTATTAAATAGGCAGGTTTCAATATAGATTGCATTAAATATTCCGAAATTTGAATTTCAAATTTGGTTTGCGATACAAATTTGCATTGATAGAGAAAAAATTAAATGGTAGTAGCAAGAGTTAAGTGATTCATTGATATCTGCAAAATTAACATCATGAAGCCACCAAAGCCTAGCATGAGTTAGACAATTTTCTTGGTGAATAGCAGGATTAGGTGGCTGCATTAATGAGACTAATTATGCTGCAAAGCCTGCATTTAATACGATTTTCCCTCCCTTAATCACCATGTAATTAGGGTTAATTAGTTGCTTTCTTATTCCCATTAGATATAATAAAGATAAAGATAAGATAAGCCAAGCCGATTTTGTATCGGCTCTAGTTCGGTCTAAATTTAAGATATTATTAAAGTCTATTAATCTTGAATACCCACTATTATATTAAGGGTCATAAAGCTAATGTTGATAAAGACAATCTTTTATGCCTTCAATGTATTGAATGCACGAATTTTAAAACAATTTTTATTTATTTATGTGATTATTAGTGCACCAGGTGCACTATTTAACATTTTTCTTATATTAATAGCTAGGGGTGTATAAGGGAGCATGTATTGTGAAAAGCCTAAGTCTCGCATATGCAAATTGATTTTATAATGTTGAGTTAGATTCGACTATCATTCTAAATAAAAGTTGAATAGAAAATATGTTGTAGATAAAAAAATAAATAAGAAAAAGTGAGATAAGTTTGTTTAATAGTGGACAAATTAAACCCCAAATGAAAAATGTTTGGACAATACGTCAAAGATAAAACTAATTAAAAGAGAAAAAAGTTAAATGCTAGGACTACATTTGTTTCATGTGTGTGCGCTCCATTTTTTTTATATATATATAATGTGCTCCGAATATTTTAAATTTAGATAATTTTTTTAGAAGAAAATTAATTTAGGGTGTTTTAAAATTAGCTAATAAAAAAAATTAATTTTGAGTTGAACCCGCGCAAGACATGTTCTTAAAGTGGGTCATAGAGCTATATATGCTACTTTAAATCAACTCATTCAATTTTACTCGGATGATAAATTTCGTAAACCGTTAAAATAGATCACATAATTTACTTTTTATACATACTTTATAAGAGAAATTTAGGAAAAGAGGGTGATGTCTCGATTCAAAATGCATTATAACTCATCATAGCACTTACAAAATTAAACGATTCATCGTTATGTGCTATATTTTGTATTAATATGTGTGTTTAGTGTTAAAGAATTGATTAA
Source organism: Trifolium repens (assembly GCA_030408175.1). Taxonomy (NCBI): domain Eukaryota; kingdom Viridiplantae; phylum Streptophyta; class Magnoliopsida; order Fabales; family Fabaceae; genus Trifolium; species Trifolium repens. The sequence goes on from CP125848.1 coordinate 49,728,966, forward strand.
AATTAGATAGGAATAGTTAAAATCAATGTCAATTTATTTTATTTCTTATAATGTTATACATTTATTTAAATAAAAACACAATTTATGGAAGCAAAAACTATTGCCAAAAATAATAATTAATCACAGAATATATAAAAAAAAATTTAATCAAAAATTGACAATAGATCTAAAAATATATAATTGATAACTATAGGGCCAGCCAAAAGCGTGCAACCAGCCCTTCTAAGTCGGACCTCCAATTTATAGGAGCTTCAAAATTTTAGTTATATAGTATTAGGCTTGCTAGCCGAGAGTAATAGTAAAAATGAAAAAGTCAGTCTTATTTAATTTGTTAATTAGAATATAACTTTTCTATGCTAGTTTTTGTTTTTACGGTGATATATAATTACAAGAACTATATTTTTTTTTATGTTATTGATGTTATTTTAAAATTTAAATAAAGAATAGTTTATTTGAAACTACAAGTCTATTTTTAATACTCGAATAGAGTAATCAAATACTTAAAACCGGCCTTAAATATATATAATAATTTATGTAAATGCATAAAAAATAAGAAAGAAAATTTGAAGGTTCTACTTTTCTAGTAAAAAAAAACAGGGTTTTGAAGGAAAATAAAACAGAGGAATGGGATCCTCTACTATATACCAGTCAACCATTATATATGTTCAACCGAGAGAAGATTCTCTCCAGTTATGTTTTCCTAAATTTGAATCATGACCATTAATTTAAACATTAAATAGTAACTTATTTAATAAAATAATGAAATGAAGGGTGGATCTAAGAACTGCTCCCCCTGCAGTTTTTTTTCTACTGCAGAGAACCCCCTCTCATGTTCAACCTTATCAGTTACTACATGATCAGCAAGGTCATATTGAGAAATCATGTAGCAGTATTTGTCGGCTGCAATCTCACACACTGTTCACAAATATATTGTACTTTGTTATACAGTTGTATGTTCTTAATCCTTATGCAGTTATGCTACAGATCTTCATGTTTGGCTAATGAAATTTTGAACACAACATTATTATATAAAACTTTTTTTTTACTGTAATTGTTGATTGAATTTAATTGACATACAAGGAAAAAATCGTCTTACTGATAGCTTTGGGTTAGGATCCAATTTTATTCAGGATAGAAATTAAATATAGAATTTTTCTAAATAAAAGTAATAAATAGTTAAAGGTATAATATAAAAAATAACATTAAATTTGGTACGAAGGTAGTATGTATTAAAGGGCTGCTCAAAAAAAAAGTATGTATTAAAGGTTAAATGAGTTGTACATCCTTGATTTAAATCTGGACAAAGGAAAAAAATTACCTTAATAACAAATTATTAACTTGTTTTTGAAAGTAACAAATTATTAACTTTATTTGTTCAAAAAACGTGTAATGTAAATATTACCGGAGAATGTGTGGATAAAAAGATATGGAAAATAGATGACGGAATTTCTGAAAATGTCAAAATGTGGTGAAATTAAACTTAGGGGTATATTAAGAATGTGGGGAGTACCAAAAAAAATGTGGGGTAACATGGGCCTATATTTTTAGCCCATTTTAATTTTCGTCTAATTTTCTGAAGCGGATTTTAATTGGATCCACACATTTACTAGAAAATTGCTCTTTGTGCAAATTTTTTTGAACAGTAATAATGTATAGTATTATAAATAAAAATGGAATAAGTACAAGAGGTACTAAGTTCACATCGGTAGAAAAAGTACAGGTAGTACATGCCCCAAAGTATCGGACAGAGTAAAGTCTAAACCTATACTAACCAACAAAAAGCTAACGTGTCATACAATCAAAAGGGTTAATATGCCACTCATAAAATAAACATGGGGCTTTTTGTGCAATTGTGCCGCTATTGCACATAGTCCTCCCAAAAATTACAGTTAATTATAGTTCTTAATTTCTTCTTGTTTTCTTTCTATACAACATTAATTATAATTATTAATTTATGTAATATTATGAAAATGACTTATATTAAGGTAAGATTACTTGTGGTAATATGATCGAAAATTATTTTCTATCATATTGATATATTAATATAGACTTTGTATTAATATATGAGTAAAAATATAGGCTGCAATATAAATTAAAAAAATAATAACCCCGTATATAGATATATGGTAAGTATAAATATAACTCCGTATAAATTTTTTAAAAAATATAGACCCTCATATTAATATAGTCTCACTTATAAATATATGAATAGAAATCTAAATCGCCGTATAAATTTCAAAAACATAAGCCTCTATATAAATATAAGTAGAGTTATGGGTCATAAAAAAATAAGTTGCCATATTAATAAATAAATAGAAATATAGACTTTTGTTGTCTATTGTACCCAAAAAAATAATATCGATTCCAGTAAAAAAATATTAAAAAATAGACTCCCATATAGAAAAATTAGTCTCCATAGTATTACTCGCGCGCGTTATAAAATTATTGTCATTGTAAAGATGGTTTTTTGGTGTATAATAGTTATATTTATAATATTTATCAATGACAACTTGTTTATCTATAAGTAATATTGAACTTGTTGAGGGTGGGGGTGATATTTCTCATTTGAATAGTAGAAATTTCTAATATACATGTCAGATTTTACTTATCTCACGGCCAAATTTTGGATGATCGGACCTCCTTATTTGGAAATCAAAGGTTTAAAACAAAACAAAAAAATTATCCTATTTTACTTTTATTTTAGGCTTAATTGCAGTTTTGGTCCCCCTATTTTCAATTTTTTGCAGTTTTGGTCCTCCTATTTTAAAACTCGACAGTTTTGGTCCCCCTATCATAATTTTTAACTATAAATTGACGATATGATATGATTTAAAAGACGTGGTATATGATTCGATGATGAAAAAATACCAACATCGATGTAATTGTAAGAAAAATCTTTCATAAAGTTCTTTTAAAACATCTTGTATCATCATATTTTAGACAAAATATGTGTTATGGGGACCAAAACTGTCGAATTTTAAAATAAGAGGACCAAAACTGCAAAAAATTGAAAATAGAAGGACCAAAAATGCAATTAAACCTTTATTTTATAAATAATTTTTTATACACTATTTCCAAAACATTTTTTTAAACGGTCATCTATATTATTAATCTTTCAAAAAAATTCCCTTGTCTATCATCCAAATCTTTATAAAATAAATAAAAAAAATCTAAAAAAAACCTTTGAAGACTATCAAAAAATTTAATTGAGATATTTACTAAGGTTAATTAGTCAATTGAGTTTGCTAAAAAAATGAAGTGATTCAATGAGTGAGCTAAAAGTTATGAGTTCAGGTTCCCTCCATTTATTATCTATCCATTTATTCTCCATTTGAAGAGAGATAGACACAAGAAAAAATTAGGAGTTCAGATTCCCTCCATTTATTATCTATCAATTTATTCTCCATTTAGAGAGAGAAAGACACAAGAAAAAATTAGTGGGGTCCACAAATTAGTGGGACCCATGGGTCCTACTAATTTTTAATGTGTCTATCTCTCTCAAATGGAGAATAAATGGAGGGATAATAAATGGAGGGAACCCAAGCTAAAAAATTAGTGGGGTCCACAAATTAGTGGGACTCACTTTTAATGGATCTCATCAATTTTTAATGTGTCTATCTCTCCAAATGAAGAATAAATGGGGGGATAATAAATGGAGGGAACCCAAACTCAAAATTATACACAACACATTAATCTTAATATAATAAAACGAGCGTAACTAGAGGCACCCTAACCCTAATATGAACGGTCTAGATTTTGACACGTGAAAAAAAAATTATATCAATGGCTACGATGAAAACTTAAATACTACATTGCCACCTCAATTAATGAATGTGACACGTCATACATTTAAAAACACAATATATGATGTGTCAATATATGATTGGATGAATGTCAATATACAATGTTTAATAAAAATAGAAGAAAAAACATAAAACAATAAAAAAAAAATCACTTCTTTTTTGTTGTACAACCTAATTAATCCGATAGCCTTGAAAATAGCTATATAGTTGTTCCAATTAACACGCATCTGAAGAAAGTAATAATAATACCTGCCCACTAGCATATTTTTTTCCGGTAAGCATAATATTTTTTTATTTATTTATTAATTTCATGCAGATTAACAAGACAAAAATCAAATGTGAATTTTTGATAGCTTCAGGAGGGTATTGATCTGAAATTTGAAGAAGCTTTTTGCCTATATTCCTTCTTGGACTGATATGTTTTTATCATTTTAACTCGGAGCTGCTCTTATTATCATGAAGTATTTGGATATTTTAAATCATGGTTTCATGCAGCAATATATTTGAATATTTTAAATCATGGTTTAAAAAGTATTGAGTTTCTCCATGCAGTGTAATTCTCTGATACTCCCAACATATATTTAACACTTTTCTATTCAATCTGCAATGGTCAATTTCTACAAAGGTATTTTTATTATTTACTATTATGTAATGCTTTTTTATCAATATTTATTTCGAAGGCTGTAAATATTCAGTTTTAATCTATTTATATTTTTATTTCATTTTAGTTTTAAATTGTAATTTTAATTATACCGAATTATACCAACTCAACTTAAATGGGAGAAAAAAAATCTATATTATTGTAAGTTTTTTATGTGATATTTTTTATTTTGTTGATTGGTAGTTTATCTTTTTAGCATTTTTCTTAATTTGTTACTAATCAAGTCTAATTTTAAAATTCTTTTCGATCATTTGTACAAGCTAGCTAAACGTCAATGGTCTCGGTTTATGATCACAAGTTTATTAAACAAGTTCATTCTAAACTAAAATTTATAAGATGCAATTAGCCAACAAATTTGGTGGCTATGTGACTAATTGAAAACAATTTGTTGGCTATATGACTAACCGACAATAAATGTGTTGTATATTGTTGTGTGTGTTCTTTTAGGGCCATTTAAAAGAGAAAAATGGAGAAAGCTTGGATGTACATATAAGATATGTAGTATATCATGTGATAAAAAAAAATGAATTTATGTGCTTAAATTTTAAATTTTGAGCTATATTTCTTTCTTTGAGATATGCAGTACAAAGAAAAATTGTCGGGTTGTTTTGTCAACAATTACAGGTTGAAGCTTGAAGATGATGAAGGTGAAGATTTAAATACAACTGAAAATGTGGTTTACAAAGATGTGTTCCAAAATGGTCTGTAATTAACAATGAATCATTATAACGATCACTTTATCTGTTTTTTTATGTAATTTTACCATTATTTTTATAATTTTAATTATTCAATATTGTTCTATATGTATTGCATAATTTCAATTCCAATTTATCTATATTTTCTTAATTTTTTTATTTACAATTTTTTACTATAAAAATTAAATTATACACATAATATTAAACCGTGCATCGCACGGGTCATATTCTAGTCTATCTTAAAAACAATTAATAATAGATTCCATTTATTAATTGTTTCTTGAACTCCCTTTATTAAGAGCTAAAAACTCTTTACCTGATGTTAACCAAGCAACAAATTTTTCCTTTATTACACACGAAAAATATGGCTCAAATTTTTACTCTGTTAATTATTTTTTCTCTATTTCTTGTGGTAACCAACGGAAGTAAGTAATGTTGGATGTTGTTTACTTCTTTATGTTTCACATAAAATTTCATTTTTTTATAATATTCCTTTACCTTTTTTAACTTTGTAGAAATTGATTGTATAAAAGACAAAAATTGTCCAAGATCTATCTTGCCCCTACCACATTAAATATAAATTCAGATTAGATAAGAGTTTTTCTCCTATAAGTATTTGATAATTTAAATGATTATCTAGCTCTCACACACATATATGTTTTATAGTGTTAAGAATAAAATTAAAAAATCCTGCATTTTTTTTTTTTATGAAATGGAGGGCCGAAGTCTGGGAAGGAAAAATTACACAATGACTAGTCTAGGAATCCTAGTTCCTTAAGCATCAACGCTTATAAATTTACGAATTTGATAAGGACAAGATTCGTAAAACATCATAGTGTTGCTCAAACTACTTTCTGTTGTATAATTGACCTACAAAACATAATAATAAACAAATATATATAAGAATATATATAAGAATATAAACATCAAATAAATATGACAATAATATACGAGTATAGAGATATCATATAAACTTATCTTTCTCAATTTAGTCTTCAAGATTGTCCCAGAATTGAGACCTTTTGATGAAAACTTAAATTCATGAACTGCAGATATCCTGCAAAATAGATCAGTTAGTTATATAACCTGAGGCGTGACAAAGTCACTGTCCTTAAGGATTTATCCGCGGTATATTTGCGCAAATCCTCCAGGATTCAACAGGCCCTTCTCCAAAGGAGGTGACAGAACAACAAGAACAAAACTCAAACAGGAGATGCACCCAGGAATGGTTTATCAGTATGTGAATAGAAGAAAATTGATTCTACTGATTCTCTTTTTTCAAGTATCATGAGTGGTGTTCTTATATATCTCTTGTTAGACAAAAAGAACGTTGTCAACATAATGAGCCATTATAGAAAACAAAACGTATGACAGAAAAAAGTTAAAGGAAATAAATGGGAATTAAAGGAAATTAAATATAATCATTAAAACATATGATTCATGATAGAGATCTTAGTTGTCAACTATAAGTGCCAATTATTTAGGAAATAATTAGGTAACGTAAATCCTCTTTTTCCTTTGATAGTTTATCAAAATATTTATATAAAAAATAAATAAGTTTTAAGACATAAATCTCTATCAAATTATTTAGTAGAAATTATTTGGTAAAATAATAAATTTACTTTTGAAATACTCTAAAAATTACAACAATCCCCCACATATTTCAAAAGTTAAATTTTTTATAAGAAAAGGATAAAATTTTCCTGGGTTAACATCGTGATGTAATGCATCGGAACGGTGTAGCAAGCTATGGAACCCGTTTCTAGAAAGATAAGACTTAACACACAGTGAATTGGTTTTGCAAGCAATGGAACCCAAGACACTTGATGTATGTTAGCGGTATTACAATCACATTACATCCCCACAATTCTTGTTGTTACGCGGTTGTGCGCTAATAGGCCGTGCGTGTGCCTGGTATTCATGAGTGCTCTAGCGACTTTGCCAAGGTCTCATGCAAGCGGCCCCACTCAACACTCATATAGGTGATTTCATCAAGTGTATGCTGCAAATCATACACCACCCATAAGGGATATGAAAATCATTAAAAGCTTTATAGCTTACCCTCTCAATAATGCAGTGTCTAACACTTTCTCAATTACGTACACCATAGAAAATGGACAGATTAAATAAAATTTAGTGTTAGCAGAATTAACTCGTGACTTGTTCTTACCACATTGAACCTTATTCATGGGGTCTCCAATCGCAAAGGTCGGGTTCCCATCACTTGTTAATTTCGATTGGCTTAAGTCCAATTCCCCTCGATGTGTCACAAATTATTTTCTTCCCAGGGGTTTGTTTAGTAGCTACTTTACACAATTGATGAAAACAATTTTATTTCATCAAAATAATATTGACTAAGACGTCTCTAAGTCGAATTAATCTCATGTTTGTCAAGTTTGTAATAAACTTGTTCTTCGTAATAAAACTATACAGGTATGCTCAGTTAACTAAGCGACAACATCTTCATTTGGAATAAATAAATCCACTTATAGATGTATTCCCATCAGCTCTTATATAACTAGCATTGTAATACTATAATTAATATCTCTTGTATATTATCAAATTAACTTTTATAATATACTTCATCAGGTCTACTTAGATCAATTCTAAGTGACAACATTTCTACCAATAAAAAATAAATAAATTCAATGATTCAATTTATTATATAGGTCTGCTTGAATACTTCCAAGGCGACATCATTCACACGATGAGTAAAATAATTTCCCATTTAGATTTATTCTCATTGAAATTCAATTCCAATTAACATCATTATATTATTTTAATATAATGGCTTATCGATATTTCATATATTGTCAAACTGACTTTCATAATGTATTTCATTAGGTCTGCTTAGATAAATTCTAAGCGACGGTATCTCAACAAAAATGGGAAAAATAAAATCTATGATTAGATTTATTAACAAGTCTACTTGAAAGGCTTCCAAGTGACAACTCCCCCACATTTTATAATATAAGTGAATTTTTATTCAGGTCTACTTGAATAATTTCAAGCGACATTGTCTCCAAATGAGGACAATTTTTAAATCCGCATTTCAGGTCTACTTGAATGATTTCAAGTGACTACCTCCACATTGAAGACAATTTAAAAATCTTCATATAAATCTATTTTCTCTTAAACAAATTTCACCAAACATCATTGTATTATTTCAATACAATGGATATCCACTCCATACAATATTATAATTTCCAAAATTTTAATTTTAAGTGTCACAGAACCACTTTCATCATGAGATACTAATCATATACAAACAGGTCTACTTAAATTATTTTAAGTGACATATAAACAAAATAAATTTAATCTTATAAGCATCAAAATTTATATAGGATCACTTTGATATTCTCTACCCTTCATTTTTATGAGCATAGTGTAGGAGACTTACTTGGCTTCTTCATAAACTAGGCGCAGCAGGGATATGCCCCTTATGTGGTATTAAAACCAAAGAATAAAAAGGTAAAGCTAGCACATTAACTCAATAATTAGTGAATTGCAAACCATCCATGAATCTCATGAACATAATTCACTCCTATGAATATACAAATATACTAGCCATATATAGTCTGCAATTCCTAAAAGCTTTCCACTAATAAATAAATGGTTAGTAATTTGTAACAAACAATTGATAAAGCCAGGGACTTCTATTTCCAGCACAATATGATATATAACAAGAAAAATTAAACACATTAGCAACGAGCAGCATCAATAAAATATATAAAGATAGAATCAAAACTCTACCAGAGTCTCAGTATCATCCCAAACCAATCCAAATTAATTTTTTAATTTTATATTACTCCAAATGATTAAAAGATATAGCCAACAAAATTTTTTTTGGAACTAAACAAAAAGAAACCAATACCTAATTTTAACCACCGTGACTAATATCATTGAATCACGATTTAAAACATTACTCCAAAGAAACCATGTACTCAAAATCTAAATATATGTTTTGAGAAAATCATGTTAATCTCCAACAAAATCATGTAGCCAAAATCTTAATATATCCTTTAAAGAAACATATTATTAATAATCACAATAAAATTATAAGTTCCAATAAAATAAAACTCAAGTACCTGTTGATAGTTTCTACATTAGCTTCTATGATACCATTGCTAGTATTTTCCATAAGACACCTCAATTGTCTCCACTACAACATGCGCTATGTACTAGAGACTCCACATTTAGGCTTTCATCAAAATTGAATTGTGGATTCAACATGTAACTATTCTTTCACCGAAAAGAATAAATCCTTAAGATTGTTGTATAATTGACCTACAAAACATAATAATAAACAAATATATATAAGAATATATATAAGAATATAAACATCAAATAAATATGACAATAATATACGAGTATAGAGATATCATATAAACTTATCTTTCTCAATTTAGTCTTCAAGATTGTCCCAGAATTGAGACCTTTTGATGAAAACTTAAATTCATGAACTGCAGATATCCTGCAAAATAGATCAGTTAGTTATATAACCTGAGGCGTGACAAAGTCACTGTCCTTAAGGATTTATCCGCGGTATATTTGCGCAAATCCTCCAGGATTCAACAGGCCCTTCTCCAAAGGAGGTGACAGAACAACAAGATCAAAACTCAAACAGGAGATGCACCCAGGAATGGTTTATCAGTATGTGAATATGTTGAGTTTGTTAGAAACGGTTACAGAAGAAGAAAGAGAATGAAAGTGAATCAAGAATTTGGGAAGAAATGATTCTGATTAATTTGTGAATGGTGAGTTACAGAGCTTATATAGTTCTAGCTTTGAACTAAGCTTATGTGTAAGCTACATGAGAGTAAAGCTTTACTAAACTAATGACAGCTAAGCTAATTACAGCAGTAGTAATATTTACATATTTACAAGTTCTTTTCTCAACAACCTCCCTCAAGCTTAGCATGATATATGTTGATCATGTTAAGCTTTGATACAAAATCATGGAACTTAGGTGGTGCCAATGCCTTAGTTAGGAAATCTGCCATTTGATCATTAGTTGAAACGGGTAGCAACTTGAGAATTCCCTTCAAAACCTTTTCACGAACTAGGTGACAGTCTATATCCAGATGTTTAGTCCGCTCATGGAATACGGGATTGGATGCAATGTGAACTGCACTCTGGTTATCACAGTAAAGAGTAGGAATTTTGACAGTTGAACCTGCAAGTCTGCAAAGAGATACAACAGCCACTGCAACTCACATGCAGCTGAAGACAAAGCTCTGTATTCTGCTTCTGAGGACGATCTAGACACGGTGGCTTGTTTCTTAGCTCGCCATGAAACAAGGGACTTGCCTATGAAGAAGCAATACCCTGTTATGGACCTTCTAGTGTCCTTACAACCTGCCCAATCAGCATCTGAATAGCCTATAAGCTGCATTTGTGAGGTTTTGCTAAAGAAAACACCTTGACCCGGATTATTCTTCAAGTATCTCAATACTCTACAAGCTGCATTAAAGTGAATATCTGTAGGTGCATGCATGAATTGACTCAATTGTTGAGTTGCAAAAGCAATGTCTGGTCTAGTTGTGTTTAAGTACAACAACTTCCCAACTATTCTTCTATAACCAGATACATCAGCATAGGGAGTTCCTGCAGAACTATGCAACTTGATGGAAGTGTCAAGTGGTGTAGTGGCAGGTTTGCAACCAAGTAAGCCTGAATCCTTAAGTAAATCTAAGCAGTACTTTCTCTGAGAAATAGTAATGCCCAGTTTTGAATGAGCCACCTCAATACCAAGGAAATACTTCAACTCACCTAGATTTTTGATTTTGAAGGCTGAGTCAAGGACAGCCTTGATTCTTTCAAATTCATCAATTGAATCTCCTGCAAGAATTATATCATCCACGTATACCAACAGGGCAGTGAACTTGTGATCTTTGGTGAGAGTGAATAGAGAATAATCTGATGCTGATTGTGTGTACCCTTCTTTGAGAAGCAAAGTAGTTAATTTCTCGTACCACTTTCTACTAGCTTGCTTCAGCCCATATAGGCTCTTTTGCAATTTACAAACAGAATTGGGTTTAGCACAAGTTACTCCATCTGGTATCTTCATATATACATCTTCTTGGAGATCTCCATGAAGAAAGGCGTTATTTACATCTAATTGATGGAGGTACCAATTCTTTATGGCAGCCACTGCTAGAAGGGTCCTGACTGTGGTAAGTTTAGCAACAGGGGAGAAAGTTTCAAAATAATCAATTCCTTCAACTTGATTATAGCCTTTGGCTACTAATCTGGCTTTGTATCTTTCTACTTCCCCATTTGCTTTGTGCTTGACTTTATATACCCATTTACATCCTATGGGTTTGATATGAGGTGGTAGATCAACAATATTCCAAGTACAGTTTTTGACTAAGGCATTTAACTCTTCCTTCATAGTTGTTACCCAATGTGCATGCTTACTAGCTTCCTCATAAGATTGAGGCTCAGTGCAGTGGGTTCAGGATCAGTAAGTGGGACAATATTGTTGGGACTGTTGGGAATTAAATGTGGTGATGGTGACTGATCAGTAGTAGTAACCAAGGGAATGTCATTATCAATGGGAGTAGGACAAGTGGAATGGTATTGCCAAGGAGTTTTAGGAGAGGATGACTGATATGGAAAAAGATGCTCATGATGAGTCACATCTCTAGATAAGAAAATGGAATGATTTTGAAGATCAAGAAGGACAACTCCTTTGACCCCTGGTTTATAACCCAGAAATATACATTTTCTGGCTCTATGGTCCAATTTTGTTCTGTGGGACTGCAAAGTAAACGCAAAAACCAAAGACCCAAAAACTTTGAGAGTAGTAAGATCAGGGACAGAATTGTAAAGTAAAGTATAGGGGGATTTATTTTGTAAGTTGGGAGCAGGAATTCTGTTCATAATGAAAACAGCATGAGAAACTGCATATGACCAGAATGATTTTGGCAAGTTAGACTGGATTAAGAGAGCTCTACCTATATTTAAGATTTGCTGATGTTTTCTTTCAACCCTACCATTTTGTTGAGGGGTATCAACACAACTGGTTTGATGAATTATACCCTTTGAAGCATAAAAAACTGGCATTAAGAATTCAGGGCCATTATCAGTCCTTATAGATTTAACAGAATGATTATGTTGGGTTTTAATAAGGTTGATGAAATTTTGGACATGATTTCTTGCTTCAGACTTAGTTTTCATTAGTGTAAGCCAAGTATATCTAGAGTAATCATCAACAGCAGTAAGAAAATAAGCATGATGATGAACAGATTTAATTGAAATGGGACCCCATATATCAAAGTGAATCAAATCAAAAGGTTGTATTGCTTTATGATAACTTTGTACAAAAGGTAATTTTCTGTGTTTTGCAAAATGACAAATGTCACACACAGAATTAGAATCATTAACAATGAAAGGAAATTGAGAATGTAAAAGGGCAGTCCTAGAGCTAGACAAATGACCTAACCTGAAATGCCAAAGTGCACTTTCAGGCAAGTGTCCATTATTTGCAGAAATAAAGTGTGAAGAAACAGTTTGGTTGGATGAGGCACTATCCTTAGGTGTCTGAATTAAGTAGTACAAGCCATCTTTGCATTCACCCAAACCAATCATCCTCAGTGATTTCTGCTCCTGTATAGAACAAACAGTGTTGGTGAAATTTAGTGTATAATGTGCATTATGGCATAATTGAGAAGCAGAAATCAAATTAATATTGAAGGTGGGGACATATAACACATTGGTGATACTAAACAAAGGAGAAAAAACCACTGTGCCTGCATACTTAGTAGTGACATGATTACCATTTGGTAATTTGATAACCATTGGAGTGATTTCACTATAAGAGTGGAACCAGTGTAGTGAAGCACAGATATGGTGACTAGCACCTGAATCTATGATCCAAGTGTCAAGAGTAATGTTATGACAAACAGAAGAATAAAGACAATGTGATATTGTTATACCTGACATAGCTGCTGATGAAGGACCAGCATTATGGAATGAGCTAACCTGATTGGAGGTAGAAGCATGACAATGATTAACAGAAGAAGGTTGAATTAATTGCAGAAGTTTATCTAACTGTTCTTGAGTAAGGGAAGGTGCCAAAGGTGCACTTGTGGTGTTCTGAGATGCAGTTGAGGATTCAGCCTTGTCTCCCCCATCAACTGCAGAGTGATGAGCAGAACCAGAGTAATTCTTCATCATGTGAGGAGGAACACCATTCTTTAGAAAACAGTTCTCAACAAAGTGATTGGACTTATGACAATAGGTGCAATAGCGCTTGGAACCATTACCAGAGTTAGATCGTCCATTACCAGAACTTGAATTCTTACTGATAGAGGCATTAACAAGAGCCTTGGAATCATCAAGATTGGGAGTACAATTTTGCCGTTCAAACTGAATTACCATAGAGAAAATCTTGGTGATAGAAGGCAAAGGATCAATTAGAAGAATCTGAGACTTAACAGCATTGAATTCATCGTTCAAACCAGTCAAGAAACGCATAATGTGAAGCATATTGTGGTGACGACGAGCAAGACGCATCGCATCGCAAGAACAACGATGGTGACAAACACAATTCGGAATCGGCATATAGATTTCTAGTTCTTCCCAAAGAGCTTTCAGATCAGAATAGAAAGTAGTTACAGAACGAGTACCTTGAGTCAAAGCATAGATTTCCTGTTGAATTTCAGAAACACGAACCAAATCACCTTGCGAGAAACGATCCTTCAAATCGAGCCACACATCCGAAGCATTATCCATGAAAACAATAGAACGAGCAATTGAAGGTTCAACGGAATTCAAGATCCAGCTATGGATCAACATATTGCATCGATTCCACGCTCGAAATGACGGATCGAAGGAATCGATTGGCATCGGAATTGAACCGTCGAGGAATTCGAATTTGAGTTTTGCTCCGAGTGCACGTCGCATAGCTCGTGCCCAAGAGTGGTAGTTAACGCCGTCAAGAAGTGGCGTAACCTTAACAGAAGAGGGACCATCACTTGAGTGAACGAAATAGGGACTTGTAGGATCGGTGGAAGGATCCGCCGGTGGCGGTGGAGCTACACGCGGCGGCATGATAGCGGAAGCGAAAGGGAAAGGATCTTCAGGTCGATGATACCATGTTGAGTTTGTTAGAAACGGTTACAGAAGAAGAAAGAGAATGAAAGTGAATCAAGAATTTGGGAAGAAATGATTCTGATTAATTTGTGAATGGTGAGTTACAGAGCTTATATAGTTCTAGCTTTGAACTAAGCTTATGTGTAAGCTACATGAGAGTAAAGCTTTACTAAACTAATGACAGCTAAGCTAATTACAGCAGTAGTAATATTTACATATTTACAAGTTCTTTTCTCAACAGAATAGAAGAAAATTGATTCTACTGATTCTCTTTTTTCAAGTATCATGAGTGGTGTTCTTATATATCTCTTGTTAGACAAAAAGAACGTTGTCAACATAATGAGCCATTATAGAAAACAAAACGTATGACAGAAAAAAGTTAAAGGAAATAAATGGGAATTAAAGGAAATTAAATATAATCATTAAAAAATATGATTCATGATAGAGATCTTAGTTGTCAACTATAAGTGCCAATTATTTAGGAAATAATTAGGTAACGTAAATCCTCTTTTTCCTTTGATAGTTTATCAAAATATTTATATAAAAAATAAATAAGTTTTAAGACATAAATCTCTATCAAATTATTTAGTAGAAATTATTTGGTAAAATAATAAATTTACTTTTGAAATACTCTAAAAATTACAACACTTCCCATATGTGCTAGCGAGTTCGCACAAATATTTCCTTCACGGTGAGTATTGCCGAATTTGAACTTCCCAATCAAGTTCCATAAGCCTCCATATCCTTTTGCACATGTTCCATCCAAAGTGATCAGTCACAACTTTCTCTCTGTTAAGGATTTTAACCACATTCAACGCAACCAACCGCTGCTCCACCTTATTGAATTCTAAATTCCATGCTAGCTTTAATCCTTCCCAAGCTCCCCAAAGCTCGGCTGCTTCTATGCTACAGTCGCCTAAGCCCTTTGCAAAACCACCCAACCATTCACCCGAACTCCCTCTTATAAGGCCACCGCAACCATATCTATGCTCACTATTTCCTGCTCCATCCGTGTTAAACACAACCCAACCATTAGTTGGTGGTGACCAACCCTCCTGCATCCCTTTAAAAATATAAAAAAAAAATTGTAGAAAACAATTATAATTTGTATATGGTAAGATGTTTTCATTTTTTTTAGTAAAGTGTGAGAGTATATTTATCGTTGTGTAAAATATTTCCTTATTCGTTCTCAAATATGGGCCGGACATCCACTACACTCTTTTTTTTTTACAGCATCCACTACTCTTAAACATATGGGTATTTGACCAAAAATATATGTGAGTTTCTTTGTCCACCCCCTATAATGTGTTATCTCTTCAATGGTATATTTTTTTTTAACAAGCAAAAATAAAACTTATTTATTAACAAGAAGTCCCGATCAGCACAAGGGGTGTTAACCAGAACCCGAAAAGTCTACAAAGACTAACCAACCAAAACACAATTAATCTAGCCAACGATCAAGGGACGCAACCACCATATGTGAAAATTTAAACCAAGATTCAATGGTATATACATATTTATTAAAAAAATTAAAACACATTATAGGAGGCCAAAATTAAAACACATTTATTTTAAAATTTCATACAAGAAATTTTTAGTCAAGAAATCAACGAGAGAGAGTAATCTAGGAGGCCAAAATTAAAGAATTAAAATTTTTGAGGCTAAAATTAAGTTATTGTGAAAATTGACGGGTTAAAATTGAACAATTAAAAATTGGAGATCAAAGTCAAACAATTATAAAACTTAGACAGTTAATACTGCATTTTTTTTTTTGGTAGAAAAACTGCATTTAAGTCTACTAAAAAAATGTTAATATTTTTAAATATTTTCCTTAATTAATGTTGTTAAAATACCCGTTAACTGCTTGTTGTAAAAGTAAAAAACTTAAAACTACGCAATACAAGTGCAGATCTACCTACATTTGGAAATCAAGAAAGGAAAATGGGTATATACATATGTAATGTTTTTTATTCCAACAAAAGTCCAAAAGCAAAAGTTAGGCGCATGCAACAAAAATAACATTATAATTCTGTCATCTTTTTGAAAGTTATAAAATGCTAGCTACGGTCACAAACAGCTTCATACCCCACGTTGTTAATTGGGAAATAGTAGTGTTTTCACATCTTATCTTATACTACGTAATGATGACTAATGAGGGAGTAGTGTATACAAAAAAAAAAAGATAAATGATGGATGAAAAAGAACAGGGGCATCTCAAAGTTTTTGAAGACTCTGTGCAAAATATAAAAGTGGCCCTTTAATAATAAAAAAATAAAAATTAAATTATCGATTTAAATTGCATATAATTTTTTTAAAAAAATAACCATTCTTATTCTTGTAAACATATAACTTATCAATATTAAAAGCCCAAAAAAGATTATCAATATTAAACCAATTGCATTAAATCAAATAGGACAAAAAAAAATACCTCAAAAGAAAATGACAAAAAATACAAAATAATTATCTTTGTATGTAACGTCATAAAGGAACATCCTAATCTAAGATTAAATTTTATACAAAGATTAAAATGGACTAGAACTATATTTACGAGTATAGATAACTAATCTATTGATACTCATTTGAAATTTTATGATCATTAACAATATATAACTATTATTTTAGAACCTAAAAATTAATCTATTATTATACATATGATATTTTATGGGTATAAATAATATATAAGTAATATTATATGACCTCAAAATTTTGAATTGAGGCCCTCAAAATTTAGAGGCCCAGTGTCGTCGCACATCCCGCACATGTGTGCGGGACGCCCCTGAAAAAGAAAGTAGTAAGAAATTAGTGTATGATTTTGATAATAAAAAAAGAGTGATACGATAAAAAAAATAGAAAAAAGGAAATATGATAGATAAGATAACATGAAAATTTAAAAACATTTTTGTTTAGGTCAATAATATTTTAGTATGAAAAGATTGATCAATTGTGCTTTAATTTTCAGGAAGGTCGCCAGAGTGGGTGATTAAGCATGATAGAAAAGGCATGTGCATATAATGATCATTTTGTTTCATATTCCTATCATCCTATCTTTTTATTATATGCTTTTGTAAACTTAAAAAGGTGCAGCCATCCATGTCTTTGTCAATAATTTGCCATTGGATTTTTTTTCTTTTAAAATTTATCCTTCTGAATTAAGAAACACACAATAATATATTTAAATATTTATAGTACATAATCATAAAATTGGGATCCAGATCCTCTCCTGTTGATCCTTTCATGTTGTCTGTCCTGCATCAATTACAACCGTAGGATCTCTGTTGTTATTCCTCTTTTGAAACAACTTTTTTTTTACAATCTCAACCATTGAATTAAAGAAAAATAGAAGGCAACACACTTATGGCAGGAGAAGATCCATTTCCATAAAATTGTAGAAACCAATTCTTCAAAAAAAAAAAAAAACATTTTTGCATGACTTATTATCTCTTAGATCTTAAATATATAAAAGTAATAATTAAATTCTAAGTTTATTAAAAAAAATGCTTGTTCATGATATATAAAAGAAATTCTTGTTAGTCTCGATAATTTTAAAATCCACCATCAATTTTATATGAGAAGTGATATTTTGACACACTTTACACAGCACATACACAACACAAGAGAAAAAAACCAAAGAAAAAAGAAGAGATGAAGAGAAAAATATTACAAAACTACTATATATATATATATATATGCATTGTGTAACAAAAAGTGTTCAAAATATCATTTTTTGATTTTATATACATGCCTCTAACAACAAATTTTAAATTCACAAACTCAACCCGTATTTGCTTTCAATTTCACTCATCAAGATAATTCCCATAATAAGTGGGCTAGTTGTCAGTTTCACGTATATCAATGTATAATTTTGACGATTAGTTTCTCTAATTGTATGATAGTAAAATTTATAAAAAAATTTGATATTTTAAAAATACTCATCGAGACGAATCCAATATCTTATATGCTAATGCTTATTTTTATTTATTAGTAAAAAAAATATGGTCAAACAAAAATGTGTGAATATTGCACAACCGTCAAATGACTCACTCATTGTGAGGCAGAGATAATACTTTTTTTATTTCTTAAATCATGTATTCTTTGTTTACGAGTTTGGTGAGATTTAAATAAGTGACAAACTCTTCTTATATGATTTTAACACAAGTGCATATCTAAGCCAGAAATCAAACATAATACTAGCATTTCATATACTCGGGTCAAAATTTAACCTCGAACAACCACTAATTCACTTTAAAGTGAAATTTTTAATAGTTAAACTTTAAAAGAAATTGGGATACTATATTACTCTCTCCCTTACAAAATATAAACAAAAGTCAATAAAATTGAATGTATTTAGTCTAAATTTTGAATCAAATACAAATTTTTTTGATTTATTTTTGCTTATATTTTATAACGGAGGGAGTATATGCAGGACAATATACTAGTAGTATTTGGGAAAGGTGGTATTTTTGCTGTCCCTTTGGGGTTGGCACTGAGAGATATAAAGTGGCTTTTGTATCTTCGTTCCGCCATTTTCATGGTTCCATCTTCACACATTGGAAAATGGAGAGTACCCTACTCTTCTTCTACTCTTCTCTCGCACTCTCACTTTTTCTCCCTTTCTCCTCTTCTCAGATCATGCAAGGTAACTCTTTTTTCTCTGTTTTATATATTACTCTTTCTTTTCCTTCTTTTCATGTCTCTCTTCAATGCCCTAAGCTGTTCTTTTTCATGAAAAATCTATATTTTTCTTAGTCTTCAATTTTAAAAATCTTTTTGTTAGTTTCATTGAAGCAACTTAACTATAATCAATAATAATGATTGTCACTTTGTCGTTTAGTGCACTGCTTACATAAAAGTTACAAAGAAACTAAGGTTTAAGCTTTGTTGTTGTTGATTTAGGTTTGTTTGGATTGACTTATTTGAGTTTATCCACTTACATAAGCACTTGTGAGATTGTTTGGAAGAGCTTATGGTCATGGAAATGGCTTATGAATTATGACATGTTGTTGATAAATTGTGTTAAACTTATTTCCATAAGTTCTTTAGGATAGCTTAATAAAACAGCTTATAGCTTATATGAAAGTTATTGTCTTTATTACATATGGTAAGTGCTTAAGGTATAAACACTTAATTAAGTTGTTTATTCAAACAAGGCCTTAGATACATTTAGGCTATGTTGCTGAGTAAGTATGTGATTTTGAGCAGGTTTTGTAAGTTTGGACTGTGGAGGTACAGAAAGTTTCACTGATGAAATTGGTCTTGAATGGACTACTGATAATAAACTTAATTATGGAGAAACAAGTACTATATCGGTTGCAAACGAGACGCGTAAGCAATACAGAACACTACGGCACTTTCCTGCTGATTCCAGGAAATATTGTTACACGCTTGATGTTATCAGTAGGACAAGGTACCTATTAAGGGCCACTTTCTTGTATGGCAACTACGACGAAAATAATGTTTATCCTAAATTTGACATTTCTGTTGGTGCTACACATTGGTCTACTATTGTTATTTCTGATGCTAATATTATAGAATCGAGAGAGCTTATATTTTTGGCTTCAAGTTCAACTGTTAGTGTATGTCTATCAAATGCAACAACTGGACAACCATTTATATCTACGCTTGAACTTCGACAATTCAACGGTTCAATTTATTTTACAGAATATGAGCAACAATTTTACCTTAGTGTATCTGCAAGGATCAATTTTGGTGCGGAGAGTGATGCTCCAATCAGGTATCTTAAGCCATTCTTCTATATCATGTGGTTTTGGATCAGTTTTCTTTCTTATAAGAGGCTTACATTTCTTCGGTTTCAGGTATCCTGATGACCCTTTCGATAGAATTTGGGAGTCTGATTCTGTGAAGAAAGCAAATTATCTTGTTGATGTTGCTGCTGGAACTGAAAAGATTTCTACCAGTTTACCAATTTTTGTTAACAGAGATGACATGCCACCAATGAAAGTGATGCAGACAGCTGTAGTTGGTACAACTGGATCTCTAACTTACCGATTAAATTTGGATGGTTTTCCTGGCAATGCTTGGGCAGTCACTTATTTTGCGGAGATCGAAGATTTGCGTCCAAACGAGTCTAGAAAATTCAGGCTCGTGCTTCCAGGCCAGGCTGATCTTAGCAAGGCTATTGTAAATATCGAAGAAAATGCTCTGGGGAAATATCGTCTTTATGAACCAGGATTTACCAATTTAACCCTACCCTTTGTGCTTTCCTTTAAATTTGGCAAGACATCCGATTCATCCAAGGGACCTCTCATAAATGCCATGGAGATAAATAAGTATCTTGAGAAAAATGAAGGTTCGCCGGATGGTAAGTCGCTCAATGAGAAGCTTAATCTGATTTTGTTTGGCTGATTTGAAACTGTGTAGAATAGAAAATACATTAAACCAATATGTTGGTTGAAATGCCAAAGGTTATGAGGTAGATGTTGTTTGAAGCGTTAGAAAATTATAATATATGTTGTAGATGGCTTGCATATTTTGCAGCTGCAGCTATATCTGGAGTGCTTTCTCGCTACTTTTCAGCAAACTGGACACAAGAAGGAGGCGATCCATGTCTTCCTGTTCCATGGTCATGGGTCCACTGTAGCTCAGATCCACAACCAAGAATAATTTCAATGTAAAGGTTAATTTTTGTTAGGTTTTAATTATGCTTATATGTGCAAGTGAGTTATAATTGTTGCCTTGTGTCTCTTGTGGTGGCAGCTTGTTATCCGGTAAAAACTTGACTGGGAATATTCCTTCAGATATTACCAAATTGGTTGGTCTGGTTGAACTGTAAGTTTCATCATGCTTTCTGATTTTGTCTCTCGTTTGATCTGTCAAGCTTATATTGTCATCGTGGTATAATTTTATTCATCGATGCAGATGGCTTGATGGAAATATGTTGACCGGCTCAATACCAGATTTTACCGGGTGCACAGACTTAAAGATCATGTAATTCCCGATAACTTCTTTCCTTCATCATGTATTGTAGTATTCAATTAATTACAACCTTTTCCCCGTACAGTCATCTTGAAAATAATCAGTTCACGGGCGTTCTCCCAGACTCTTTGGTGAATCTTCCTAGTTTGAGGGAACTGTAAGTTATCTTGAACATATATCTATTAATTTATCAAACTGGAAATTATTATACTTTTGATGCATTCAAGGTGCGATTTTAGCAATAGGACAGGTACTTCACCACTTCATATTACTCGTGTTGCTTCATTCGTTTATTTTATTTTGTTGTAATGCGGTTAATGCCTATGATGTTTGCAGATATGTTCAAAATAATATGTTATCTGGAACAGTGCCACCAAATCTTCTAAGCAAGGATTTGGTTTTAAAGTGAGTACAGTTTTTACTTTCTAACATAAGCATAAGATGAAATCGTGCAGCATTACTTACACTTACACATGAGAAAGTGGTTCAAATTAATAAAAGTTTTTTTTAGAGCATTATCTTCTGTTCCAAGTTTTTGAATTTCCTCCAAATCATATTTACACGACAACCACTAATTTTTTTCCACATCATCAGCTATTCTGGAAACATTAACCTTCATAGAGGAAGCAAAATAAAGAGCCATATGTATATTATTATCGGTTCAGCAGTTGGTGCTTCTATTCTACTTTTGGCTACTGTTATATCTTGCTTGGTTATTCATAAAGGCAAGAGAAGATATTATGAGAAAGGTGGGATTCTAAGCACAATTATTTATTCGATTGTCATATATTTGAAACGGTCTAACATGATTCTTGTTTATACTCTTTATAGACCACATAGTTTCTGTCCCTACGGAAAGGCCGGCTTCTTGGAAAAGTGAGGATCCTGCAGAAGCTGCTCACTGTTTCAGTTTAGCTGAAATTGAAAGTGCTACAAACAACTTTGAGAAAAGAATCGGTTCTGGTGGTTTTGGAATTGTATACTATGGGAAACTGAAAGAAGGAAAAGAAATAGCAGTTAAAGTTCTAAGGAATAATTCCTACCAAGGCAAGCGCGAGTTCTCAAATGAGGTAACCTGCCGTAAACAAACCTTTCTAAATATTTCAACATTGCGCTATCCTCATTACTTTGGTTATTTGAATTGATGAGTTATATTATATCATTCTTTGAACTAGGTGACTCTTCTATCAAGAATACATCACAGAAACTTGGTACAACTTCTTGGGTATTGCCGGGAAGAAGATAATAGTATACTTGTATATGAGTTCATGCATAATGGCACTCTTAAGGAACATCTTTATGGTAAGCCTACACGATTAAAATCTAAGTTCAGAAGTCAGTATCCTGATATTTGTCGAACTTCTTGCAGGCACTTTAGAGCACGGGCGGAGTATCAATTGGATTAAACGCCTTGAGATTGCAGAAGATGCTGCCAAAGGTTTATATTTTATAAATTTTAACGCTCGTGTTATTTAAGATGATAGAATCAAATATTCCTTCCCATACGATAAACTACATGCTATTAACTACATCACTCTCATGCATGTCCAGGAATTGAATACCTTCATACAGGTTGTGTTCCTGTAGTCATCCATAGAGACTTAAAAAGCAGCAATATTCTTCTTGACAGGCAGATGAAAGCCAAGGTTTCAGATTTCGGGCTTTCCAAACTTGCAGTTGATGGAGTCTCCCATGTTTCAAGCATAGTTCGCGGGACAGTAGGATACCTGGATCCTGAGTAAGGCATTTGTCTATTTTCCATGAACATTTGTGTTTTAGAAAACAAAGTTTATTATTTCTTGCTCATTTTTGAATAACTTATGGTCCAAATAACCTTAAATCTTGTCTTAATTTTTATTTTTTTCTTTCTCTCTCGATGTAGGTACTATATTTCCCAACAGCTAACTGACAAGAGTGATGTTTATAGCTTTGGTGTAATTCTTCTAGAACTCATATCCGGTCAAGAAGCAATATCAAATGAAAGTTTCGGTCTTCATTGTCGAAACATTGTCCAATGGGTGAGTTTTAATTTTTCCACAAGCTTACAATTTTGCAATTCGGAGTACTAAAAAGTGTATTTTTTCGCATCAATTGTTTCGTAGGCAAAAATACACATTGAGAGTGGAGATATACAAGGCATTATTGATCCCTTGCTAGGTAACAAGTATGACCTACAATCAATGTGGAAAATAGCAGAGAAAGCATTGATGTGTGTTCAACCTCACGGAGATATGCGGCCATCGATTTCGGAAGTTTTAAAAGAGATCCAAGATGCAATATCTATTGAGAGAGAGGCTGAAACATTAAGAGAAGGCAATTCTGATGAGGCTTCGAGAAATTCTTTTCATTCTTCCATGAATATAGGTTCAATGGATCTTGGTAGAGCTGAAAGTTTCCTTTCAATTGATGAATCCATTGCACAGCCTACGGCAAGATAGATTTTTCTTTTCTGGTAAAAAAAAACAGAATATTTTTCTATTATTTCTTTCTCTGATTTTGTAATTTTTTTAGTGTGTTCATATTGTGTATGTTAACTGGATTTAATGTGTTATGCATTTTCAAAATCAACGCTGCTGTATAAAACTAACTATACATTGGATTGTTTTGTTATCCTTCAGTTTTTATTTGTTTGCTGAGCATAGGGGTAATTTTTATCCATGATGCTATGCAAACAAATAAAATTAAGACCTCAATTTTCTTTTTCGTTGCACTTGGGTAGGACCATATTAACGGTAAGACTACTTCGTTTCAAAATATAAAGAAAAATTGGTCAAAATGTATTTGGTTAAAAATTGAACCAAATATATTAAAAATAATTATATATATTTTGAGATAGAGGGAGTATCTCCGAAGAGTATTATTGTTGTCATATTTTTATAGCTTGAACTCGAGACTTGCAAGTTATAATTATGTTCCATAAGATGCATGTTGAGTGAAATGGATTTGTCTTGAATATAACCTTTGTTATATTTTTATCGTTTGAACTCGAACGGATAATTGTGTTATATAGAATCTGACCTATTCTTACCTCTAAAAATGAGGGATAAGGCAAATCTAGTCTTCAACATATCATGTGCGGCCTTCACGAAATAAATTCAAATGTGATTTTTGAACCGCACTGCAATGATCGGTTGACCATGCAACCTCAACATTGTTGTCATTTGACAATTGCAAGTAACTTCACATGAATGTTAGTTGCAAATTCACAAGAGCTAGAGAAACAACTTCACATGAATATTAGTACATGAATATTAGTTGCAAATTTGCAATTCCAAGTGAGCTAGAAAAACTAGTTGTATTTTAGAGTAAAATTTTCAAAATAGGTTCTAATTTTAAGGATGATATTTAAAGTGTGCCTCCAAGTATGGTTTTTAACATAGAAAATTGTTGATCAACTAGTAATATTTATGTGACATTGCGCGCGCACACACAATGTCTATGGTATCATGTTTGATTGTGGACAATGTTATATTTCAATTCTAATAGAGAAATTCTTGCATGGTCTTCCCCTTAATACTTAATCCTTAAGTTCAACCAACCAAAATTGGACACATCATTTAATTAGAAATACATGAAATTTATATGAATATATAAACGAAAGGATTTCATTCAAATTAAATGTGATTGATATCCATAAATGCAGCATAATTTTATAGATTTAAATTAATGTGCATGCACACATTTTTTTTATAGGGCTTAGAATAACCAAACCTAATTATTGAGATATTTTCTAAACAAACTAGAGTATAAAAGTAATGTATATCTTCATATTCTAACACTCCCCCTCAAGCTAAAGCTTACTAAGCTTTAAGCTTATTACAAAATTAACACTGAAAATAAATTAAATCATTTGATAGCATATCCAACGAAGAGCAGCAACCAGTGGCGGAACCATGATTTTTTTTCCGAGGGGGCCGCTAAAATAGTTATAGTATATAAATTAAATAAAAAAAACTGTCTATAAAAATTTAATTATTAATAAAACAAATTACATACTTTAAAATAATACTCTATTCATGCTAATGACTTCAAATAATCAAAAATTGACTTTGAATAAATACTCCCATAAAATTTGATTACTAGAAAATAGTTGTGTTGTTTGAAAAAAGAAAATAGAATTGTGCATTTTTTGTATTGATAAATACATATGAAAATTAGTTTTTTTTTAAGGAAATATCGTTTAAATGGCTAAAAGAAACAAAAAAATGCAGTCTAGAAGTCCTAGCTCAACTAGCAAATGCCGAAATTGCTAGGACGGACGTCGTGACCCGAGATCTCACAGTTGTGTGTGAGTTTAATTTCAGTGGATTACTACTTCATCTAAAAGCCCCAAAAAAAAAAACAGAAAATCTATATAGAAATTGTGTAGTTTTTTTCTTGTATTAAATGCATATGAAAATTAGTTTTTTAAGAAAAATATCATTTAAATGGCTAAAAATATGAGAAACCTTAACCACTGGGCTGGACTTCGCTCTCTAAGTTAATTCTCACAAACAAATATATATAACATGTATTTTAAAGTTTATAAAACACCAGCCATCCCCTGGTTCCGCCACGGGCAGCAACCAAAGAAATAGTAGAGAAGCCGTCGAAGCAATGAATCCTATGAAGTTATGTAAAAATATTCGCGGATAAAGTATAGAAAATAATTGAAGTGAATTGACCAATCTCTTCTACCTTCATACACATTCAATCTCTTCTGCACTTTTCCGTTGCATTCGCATCTCCACCACTTCCGCCGTCAAAAGTCGTATTCCACTGTGCTTCGACGTCTGTTAAATTTTTTGTTACAACCAACAACTCGTGGTTCAATCGTACACTTACAAAAAGTTCATAACACCTGATAAAAGAAATAAAGTATTAAAACTGCACCGGTTCTAGCAAATCAATCATTTCCCGAAAGGATTATCTTTTTATTGTTTTTTTCTTTCACATTACTTTCCAGAAGCCATATGATAGAGAAATCTCATGTATAGGTTTCAAGAGGAAGGTCTATCTTTCAGCTCCTCTCTAAAAAGTGGAGTGTACCGCTTAAATATCTGTATCAAACCTGAAACTTCAGGTAGTTGGCCAATAAATGAAGCAAAGAAAGGGTACTAACTTGGCTGATTCAAGAAGAGAAAAACCCATCCATTCAAACTTAAATAAAGATTCACATCCCACATTTACTAGATTATTGAAAAAGATGACAAAATTTACGATATCATTATGTTTAATTTTTTTTTAACTAATGATTATGATTCAATGTTTTACTTTTACCCTACTATATAATGATATGTTATTGCATCAATTTAAATTTTAACTATTTAAAAAGTTAAAGTGTAGCTAGCTAAAAATGATTCATTATTATTTTAACACATAATGATTGAGATTAAAATAGTTAAAAATTCCTATAACCTATTTATCAGTTAGAAAATAAATTTGTTTTTTTCGTCTTTGTTTTGAGCTTATGAGGGTATTTTATAGAGGCTGAGATGTATCTTTAGAGGTGAATGAAATTGACCTTAGTTGCATCTCAATGATGGTTTGTCTCCAAAGTTACAAAAGTGATTCAAAAGCATCATGGTTCTAAGGCGAGATGGAGTGAACAAGGAGGCATTGTGGGAAGCTTTCTCTGAGTTAGATGGTTGCTTCTGAGCTTTGAGATGAAGTGTGGTCATAAGAAGCAATCACAAAGCTCAATGCATGAGTTGTTGGAGAAAAACAAGCTTTACAAAATGTCAATGGAACTTTATGCAAGAAGTGTTTCATAAAGGACATGTAATTTGGACAGTACTTCATGCACTTGGTAAGGTAAAAATCTCTTTGAAAAAATTTCTAAGTGTCGGGATTTTTCAACAACTTGGAACATCAACTTTGGCCATCAATTTTAAGCACTTTAATGATACTTTTGACCTCAAATATTTTTCACCATGTTGAAATTTTCCTTGAGATCTTGAGATAGAGCCCTTGTGTGCAGAATTTAGTGACTTGAGGAATAAGTTACAACCATGGAAAGTCACCTCCATAAACATGAAATTTTGTAACTTAGAAAAAAAAATAAAAATTATCAAGGTTACCATTTTACAAGTTAACTTGAAATTCATGTTTCTAATATCAAGATCAATAGTTAGTTCATTTTCCTAAAATAGTCCAACCTTTCTTCTTAATTGGATAAATTTAAGTTAGACCGCACTTGTGATCAGTCCCACTTCAACATGTTTGTTTTTCGACCACTGTCCGACTCTCTTCTGTACAATGTTTAGGAAAGGATTGTGCAATTTGGATGATTAAATAGACGATGAAAAAGGGAGCTGATATATACAAGATTAAAGTATGAATTTTGTTAAAGTTTTCAATTTCAACACATTATATGAATGGGCACTCCCGACTTTTCCCCTAGTTTGCTAACAGGTGGATGAAGGCTCCAGACTACAAATTGCACTGCAATTGATAATGCATCCTTACAATAAAAAAAGAAGAAGAATTAATTTGATCATGAAGAATTAGTTGAAGTGCAAACATAAAGCCTTTAGTTCATTTTATAAAGAAATCTTGTTTTGGAACTAAGACTTTCTTTCATGTTTTTTGTTTTTCCATAACATGTCATACCCTAATTTTATTCCATGTCAAAAATATTTCTATCTTCATACTTCAAAAAATTTAGAAAAAAGTCAACAAAAGTCCAACTTTGACCAAAAGTCATAAAAAACCTATGATGCCTAGGTACGGGTACGGTACCGGTATCCGGTACCGGTACTGGTACGGGGTACGGCATTTTTAGAAAAATCAAGGTACGGGTACGTCAATAAATATTTTTTTTAATATAATTATATAAATAAAATAATAGAAGAATATTGTTAAAACAAATAATTAAACATAAAAAATATCAAATAAGTAATTCAAATTATTAAAAAACATCAAAACATCAAGATTTGTATGAATAAAATTCGATTGAGCCTATTTCTTTCCAATAAACGAGTGAATAAATTCAACTACTACTTTATTATTGCTTATCAGTAAAGCTGCTACTTTTATATTAAACAAATAAAAAACATAAATCTTCCTATAAACAAAAAAATGAATAAAAGAAAAGAAAAAAATTTGTATTTTTTTGGATTCGTGTACCACAGGAGTACCACGCGCGTACCATAGGAGTACCATGCGTGTACCCATTGCAAAATAAAAAATAAAAAAATAGGTACGTCATCGGTGCGTACCCAAGGAGTACCATACGCGTACCGGTACCCGGTACGTACCCGGTACCGGTACTCTTCCAAAAATGGAGTACCCATGCATCATAGTAAAAAACCAATAAATTCACTTTATTTGCATAAATTGCATTTTCATGATCATATTATGTGACTTGTTTTACAAATTAACTTTAGAAAAATTATTTTTCATGCATTTTCTATTTATTTCAGTTATTTTTATTTTTGTTTCTTGCGATTCAAGTAATCTCAGTTCCACTCCATATTAATTTCATTTTTATCATTCAATATCATCCAAAAATATTTTCAAATACCTTTAAACATTTTCATGCATTATTTTAAATTTTCCAAATAATCAAAAACCCCATAAATTTATTAAATCTCATTTTTCCTTCACACAAAAATTAAAAAAAAATTGTACAAATTAAACATGTGAGGCATCTAGAATCTTCCATTGGATCCAGTAGTAGAAACAAGTAAGTGACGTTTTATCCTTCATCCATAAGCTCATTAGAAGCATTTCCATAGCATAATTCATTAAAATCTGCACCGTATTGTTGTTTGCCATTTTCAAGTGTTTCTTACTTTTCTGCTTTCGAATCATATTTTTAAGACCTCAAATGTGAAATTCAAGCATGAATTTGTGATTAAGCAATAATAAGTGGATTAGAACTTTGTTTCATAAGTTTTAAACCACCTTTAAGGATTTGAGATTTTGAAATTTTGAAGTAGATGAAGTTCGTAGCTAACGCTGATATTCGCCGTTAAATGTCATTGCTAATTAGCTAAAACCTCTTTGGCTTGCCCATTTAATTCCTGACCGTCAGATTTTCTCGTTCGTTGAGGACGGATATGAGGCGTCCGTTTGGTTTTAAACGGAGTCGTCGGATTTGATCTTGATCACAGGTCTGATCCTAATGGCGCAATTTGTTTATGTTTGACTCTGTTTTTGAACAAATAGCTTATTTAAGCTTATTGAGTCAAAAAAATTCACTAACATTAACGATCTTTCCAGATTTATATTTTTTAATTGTTGGATTATATATTTTCATAAGTCCTTTTTATTTAATTGCTTTTTAGCTTATGTAAATAAGTGCTTATTTGGACAATGGCTTGTTTAAGCTTTTGAGTCAAATTTTTGCACTAACAAAGGTGATCCTTTTCTAAGACACCTATTTTAATATATTTGCTTACTTTTATGAGTCCTTTGCTTAGTTTATCTTGAGTTTTTCATTGTTCGTCTCTTAATGCTTATTTTAATTATTTATTATTCATCCAATGTACATCTATTTATTTGTTTGCTCCACTCATGAATTTATTTATTTTTTTATACATTCATTCATTTATCTTACTTGCTTCATTCATATATTAATTTATTTGTTCATGCATTTATTTATTTAAAGCACTTGCATACATATTTATTCTTTATTTGTATAAGTTTTTTGACAATTTTCTTACAGTTTTTTTATTATTTTTGACAATTTTTTCTTATTGTTTTTTTTACAATTTTTTGACAGTTTTTTCTAGGTCTATATAAACAAAATAATTCCACCATCAAAATGCACAAAAGCAAAGGTGGTAAGAATGGATGGTAGGAATGGAAATGCCCGTCGTACCGGAAACCAACAAAAAAGGTTGAGCTTTGCACAATATTTTCTTGGAGAAGAAGTCACACAAAGATTTGGAGAGATGCACAACCATGACACTATTAAAATTTTATGCAAATCATTCTCTGAATTGGATTGGACTGACGACTTTGGAGAGGATTACAATCTTGTTATGTTTTTTTGACTTGGGCCGTGATGAAGTGTTGGAGAGGGACGCTGCCCAGCAGCTTAGATTTAGTGTTGTTTTCTTTTCTTTTCTTCAAATATTTTCAAAAACCCTTAAACATTTTCAAATACCTTTAAACATTTTCATGCATCATTTTAAATTTTTCAACTATTTTCAAAAATATTTTCAAATACCTTTAAACATTACAAAATTGCGAAGCATGGTCAAATATTAAAATTGGTAAAGGACAAAAAATATTTGGCAAAGAAAGAACTTTACACCAAAGCACGTTAGAATAATCACAACTAAGAAACAAGTGATTGAAGATTCTTGAAGTTCAAACTCCACAATTACATATACAAAATAATGAACCCCGATGAAACATTCTACAATAAATTAGTTGGTAATCTATTATATTATTACAATCTCCAAAAGAACAAAAACACCTTTAATAAAGCAATTTTGTTCTAAACAATATGTTTATGAGTCACTAATACTCCTCGATTAATATGTGTTGAATAGCATGTAGTCAGATCTAATTACCATCTTTATTTATCTTGAACATATATATTTTCCTTCCTTAGGAAAGTTCTTCAACATACTTAGGAAAAAATGCTAAATGACAAACTTTTAGATATCAATGTATTGGACTATTGGTAAAAAAAAAAGTGTTAGACTAGACTAGACTTTCAAAAAGCTAGAACAATCTTGAACAATCAAAGTCAAAGATGGGAAACAAATTAGATAATTGCTCCCTAAACTTCAAATTTATGAAATATAATAATTTTTTTTATTTTCGCACTAGTTTCCGACCTATTAAAGATGGACAACTAATTTGACTCATACGTAAAAGCATGCGCATTGATCAAACGTTGTTCCCTCCAAAAATTGAACCCGATATCCTTCGGGTACGTACTTAAAAGGAGTTTCTTGCCACTGAATTCAAGCAACTTGGTTAAATATAATCATTTTCTATATCCTTTATGTAAGAAATGTTTTTTTTACAGAAAAAAAATATTTTTTTAATTGATATATACTTATATAAAAAATGATAATTTATATTTATAAATTAATTGAATAATTGAAATATATATATATTTGAAAAAGTGAATTATATTTTATAAAAATAATTAAAGAGAATGTATAAATTTTAGATTGCTATACATATTTTTTTAATGAAGGTCATTTTTATTTTAAATGGGAATATAAAAGTGTCTCTAATTTCTTTTGACGGTATGTTTTTTAGTAAGAGTATGTGTAGCTATTTAAAGCATAGAGTATGAGTATCCAATAAGGATATCAAAGAAAGTTTTATAAATTAATGATTCATATATTTTTTTAATTATTATTATTGGAGTTCTATGATATGGCACAAAGGGTTTTTTTTTTTTTTGAAACGGCTAAATTTTATTAAAAGACAACTCCTCCACAAGAAGTGAAAGGAATTATCGCGGAAAAATACAAACAAAAGGTAACGTGATATAACACAATTACCAACACCAAATCAAACACCTCAAACCACCCATACACCAATATTGATTCGCTAAACCCACCAGAGAAAACCCCTACCCAATCCTAGGAGACACCACTCGGCACTAACTTCCGAACTCGAATTAAAATTACTCGGCCCATTAGACCCAGAAAGTAGCCCCGAAAGTCAAAGGTTGAGCGACCCTGGTAGTCAGAGAATCGACAGTCAACACCTGATGTCGTAGAGTTCGACCAGATACCAGAGACCTGCAAGTCTCAACAGACTTGAACACCCCTCAGCGACTCTAAGAGTCCTGCAAATCTCACCAGATTTGAAAATGGTCAGAGACTCTTATATCAGGGAGAATCCACACACACTCGGTATTAACCATCCACCACCTCTTATATCAGGGAGAATGGCACAAAGGGTATTAAAATTGAAGATACAGTATTCTATTTAATATTTTTTAAGGTACTATATTATAAATTATTATTTTTCGCATATCAAATTAAATAGAACTAATTATTTGTTAGTATGTAAATATCCAAAGTGATATCACTGTCAAAATAAAATATATTTGAATTTGTATAAGTATTACATGATATTATAAAAATAATTTTTTTAGTAATATATAATAATCAAAAATGATAATACCATTGCAAATACTCTTAAAAGTATGTGCATGTCTAATCTTTAATGAATCTTAGAAGTATGTCTAATGTTTAATGAAGGTACTATGCAATGCAAAGATTTTTTTGAATAAGAGAGAAACAAACAACGTTGTGTGAAAAACAAACCAAGCGGCTAAGCTAAAAATGTCACCTCGTCAAGTGCACAGTCCCAAACAGCAAACACGTGGTCGAATAACGCACCTTGTCAGAATCTTAAATCACATTCAACTCAGAAAAATCACAAACTCTTTTTTTATGACAAACTAGCTGCATACCCGTGCATACGCACGGACGCGCCTTCGGCGCGTTATATTTTGTGGGGAGCATTGGGTCGTCAGGGGTATGTACAGATTTTAAAAAAAAAAATGTTTAAAGTAAAGTTAACCGTTTATAATCAACTTTATTTAGAATGAACAATAAAATAAAAAAGTTGTAATAAAATGAAATAAGCATAAATTATTAGGACTAAGATTATAGGGACATACTACAATTGATAATAATTGGTGATAATACATAAAAGGTTTTGTAAAGATAAAATTTGAAGAGCTATATTTTTTCTAGTGTATATTAGTTAATTTAAAATGTTATTACTTTCTCCTATATATGTATGAGAATTAAATTAGAAAATTTATCAACAATTGTGACGTAAAAATATAAAATATTAACGACAAAACTTTTTTCTCGTGTATAAACATTAACTTAACTTTTTTTATCAAAATTAATAATGTGTTTCCCGTATAGTTTAACCTTTTTATCAACAACAACTTGTCTCTTTTGGGTAATAGTTAATGAACTTTTTTATCAACAATAATTGGTTTCCCTTGTATTGTTAATTTTTATCAACAATAATAATGTGTTTCCCGTACCGTTTAACCTTTTTATCAACACCAACTCGTTCCCTGTATATAATAGTTAATTAAAAAATGTCATCATCAACAACTTATTTCTTTTGCATAATAGTTAATTAATTTTTTTATCAGCAACAATTTTATCCCCGTATATAATAATTTATTTGTATCGACAACAATAATGTGTTTCCCGTATCGTTTAACCTTTTGATCAACAACAACTTGTTCCTTGTATATAATAGTTATTTAAAAAATGTCATCATCAACAACTTCTTTCTTTTGCATAATAGTTTATTAATTTTTTTATCAACAACAACTTGTTCTCCATTTATAATAGTTAGTTTTAATTTTTTTATCAGTAACAATTTGTTCTCCATGTATAAAAACAATTCGTTCTCCATCAAAAATAAATCTACTTTATGATAAAAAATTAACTTACTTTATTAAAATTACTTTATAGTCCACAAATGTAGTTCAATTGCTAAAAACTGTCAAAATTTAATCATTTTATCCCGTGTATAAAATTAAGTATAAAACAATGTCAAAAATCAAATTTTGAACACATGTTATATAATTCAAACAACTCAGACTTTAATAAATACATAGCTTTTTAAATACAAAATACAATCCATACGTAAAGTTTACTAACTAATACAAAATAGAATAATATATAAAATTAAGTTCAACTCTTTTATGCACATTCAGAAATAATAAATTGAATATATACTTAGAATATAGAATATTGAATTTATTTTCAATTTGAAATGAAAGGAAAATAAAATTAACATAGAGAAAATGGAAGAGAAGTGGTCAGGTTGGTTTTAGGGGTGAGTTTACTTGATGTGCAAAACTCAATAATTGGTTAATAATATAACAATCGGTTCGGTTCATTGGTTTAAAAAACAACGGCCTTTAATTGGTTCAGTTTGATTTTTTATCCGAACCATAAAAATCGGGTTTCGATTATCGGTTTAATTATTATTTTTTCTAATCCATTTACACCCTTACCTATATCTCATTTACATTAGTTCTATGTTTGGATTAGTCTCATGTTTGTTCCAAACAAAAATTATATTATTTGTGTGATGCTAATATTTTGACTAAAAATTGAGAGAAATATTTATTGTGTAAAGATAAATAGACATTTCCCGTAAAAGATGTCTATAACTTTGGGACAATTGTTACTTACAAGTTGCTTTGAGTTAGATTTATCTTTTGTTATAGAATTAATTTATACAAACATTTATATGAAAAATATTTATGCTATAAGCGCTTAACTACGTTGTTTATCCAAACAGAACATTAAGTAAATGAAAGCTTAAATAATAATGAAATAATATAGTAGCTTAAAATATTATTAACATTTACCTGAAGATTTCCACACTCCTCACAAGCAGTTGAAAGCTTGTAAAGTTCATTGAGCAATTCTTCTTTGGTCCCTTTACTAAGCTTAGAGAAATCAATGACAGGCATGTGACTATGTGAGTGTTTGGTAGGGAAAGAGATGTTTGAAGTGTTGGTCTCTCTGTCACGTCTCTTACAAATCTTTGAGGAACTGTCTTTGGTTTAGTTCTTCTTAATTCTTGTACATCATCAATGTGTCATATGTTCATGCTAGAAATTGGTACAGGAGCCATGGAATCAAAAAAAATATTGAACTAAAATTTTCTCTTGA
Source organism: Trifolium repens (assembly GCA_030408175.1). Taxonomy (NCBI): domain Eukaryota; kingdom Viridiplantae; phylum Streptophyta; class Magnoliopsida; order Fabales; family Fabaceae; genus Trifolium; species Trifolium repens. The sequence continues at coordinate 49,763,785 of CP125848.1, forward strand.
ACTGATTATTTTACATTAAAATATTCAAAAGAATAAGTTTGCATACGCAATACTATAAGTCATAATCATGCATTATTAATATAGTCATTAGTCACACATGAATCTATGAATTGTGAGAAATCTTTATTTTAACCTTTAAGTTAAATTGAAATGCATCTTACAATCATAATCAATTTACTTCTACATCTTACAAAGCAATTGAATTTAAAAGCAGGTTAACACCATAATCAAATTACTGCTGCATCTAACAATACTGCTGCACACTACAGGCCCCGATCAAACGAATCGCTTGAAACACACATTCACCATCGAGCCTAACCTGATGAGAATTCTGAAATCTGCAGAATTAGAGTGGTAATTGACAGTGACAAATAAATGTGGTAATTGACATGGATTGGTCCATTGAAATCATATGACTCACATCCTGGACATGTTTTTGTTACATCAGCTTCACTTTCTATCTCTAGTGATAAATCTATAGTGATAAAGAAACCTTTAGAGCCATCCATGAAATCTGTTAAAGAAAACATAAGTTAGTAGAGATTTATGTGGTTTTTCAAGCTTAAAAATATTTCTCTTGTTTGACCATGTCACAACAAATATGTCCAATGAAATTTTTTGTCCAATACCAAACTAATGAGATTCTTGCTTCAGTCAAATTAAAACCATAATATTCAATTAAATAAAATAAAAGTTAGATTTACAGTATCCACCAATTAATTGTTTTTTAAATCAACTTCAAAGCCTAATATAAGAGTCTTGATAATAGCAACTTGCATAAATTTTACTAATGGTGTTAGAGAAGGATCTCAAACTAAGTATGACAATTGAAGTGAACATCTAATATTTCAAGTTTGGGTTCCATAGAAAGCACACATGTTCATCATATCAAAGGGAAATAAGATGTGAGAGGCTTTAGATGCTTAAAATTTGAATACAAGAAAAACCAGAATTGAATCAAGTATGTCTCAAAATCAAATATAAAAGCAAAACCACAAAGAATCTAAGTATGTCATGCAAAGAGTAAGGTTCCTGCCAGTGGATGAATTAATACATGATGATGGATGGAGTTAACTAACACTAACACAGCAGCATAATCACAATTATTCTGTCAACTTTGCCAGCATCATCATCATAATTCATATGGCTATCCACATTTAAAAAGTAAAACATTCTTCAGATTCAATTGGAAACGAATTTAGCTTGTGTTTTTCATGACTTATATAAAAGCCTGCAGAAGAAAATGAAAAAAATCCATTAATGCATTTCAATTGTAAATTCCCAAATAAGTCATCCATAAACATCACAACAGTAAGAAGAATATCACAAAGCTAAGCTAAGAACAACAGATTTTATCTATATGCATTTGGTTTACTTATTAGTGTCATAAACATGATAATGGATTTACACAGCAAAGGCTATACTGATGCTACTTAATAATTACTCAATATGATATTATAATTTGAATTAGTGTCTAACTCAAGCTAAAAGCTAACTCATAAGTGACGGTTAACTTGTAGGGACTCTCAACATGATCTAGCAATTTTACCACGGTTTCAAATTGCGGGTACGTTTAAACTAGGGGTGTGCATGGTCGGTTATTTTGCCAAACCAAATTATATCCAAACCAAAACCAGATATATGGATTTGGATACATGACCATAACCATTATTTTTTATAAACCGGTTATATAACCAGTTATAAATTTGGATACGGATACATAACCGGATATTTTTATAAAACCGGTTTAAAAGTGGTTAATTTTTAAATCCAGTTTTAAACTGATTATTTTTAAAACTACAATAATAAACGGTTAATTTGGTCTGATTTTTTTTTACGCAGACGAAAAACATATTAAAAACCGTAAAAAAGTACACTTTTCTTTTTTTACTCTTTGCAGTAATAATCAGTTTCAAGCGAAATTGCTTCTGATATGTGTTTGAAATAGATGGAAAAAATATGTGAAGAATAAAGAGGAGAAAAATTACAGAGTTTCTTTTTGCAACTTCAGATTACTGAAATAAGAATAAAGAGGAGAAAGATTGTTTCCGCGTTAAATTAACTAATTGTGAAGAATATAGAAAGGAAGAATATCTGATTAGAGTGGTTGGAAGCAATTGGAGAGAATGAGTGTGGTTCGATTGAAAGAGAATATTGCCGATTAGGGTTCAATTTGAGAGATTATTGTAGATTTGAGATGTAGGGTTCATCGCAAATCATAATTGCTGAGATCACACGCACATGGTGATGGTTTGTGCGTCAATTAATTTTAATAAAAGTTAAAAGGATATTTGTTTATTGTACCAAAAAAAACGATATTTGTTTGTTTTGTAAAAAAAAAGAAGATATTTGTTTGTTTTTTTTGTTTTGACAAAAACAAATTTGAAAAGAATATAATAACCAATTTAAACCAAATCTGAAAATTTAATTTGGATGGATAACCGACCAGATGAAAATGGTTTGGTTATTAACCATATACCAAAATCCGGATTTTTAAAAACGGATTTGGATCCGGTTATGAGTTTGGGCCTTCTAACCGGATATTTTGCACACCCCTAGTTTAAACCGCAAAATTCTATATTGCGGCAAAATGCGGCCAACACAGTTAAAATTGCGGCTGTGAAGCCATTGTAGACACCTCATTAGAATTTATATCGCGGCCGCAATTGCAGCTCGTGATCACAATTTTAAAACATAAATCAAACTACATATTGCTAACTTGGTGCTGAAGACAATAAACAATGGTGCATCTATTATTTAATTTAAGGCTAAAACATGAGGGAGGTTTTAAGTATTCAAATTTTGAGACATTTAAGATCAAATGGTCTGTGCATCCCTGCTAATAATAATGTCCAAACCACTTTAAGCTAAATGGATTCTACAGATAAAGCTATGTCTTAGCAAACTAAGCAATGTTTACAAAGAAAAGTAAAATATTTGTCATTAGAAAAGGAATATAGTCATAGAGACGGTTGGAATAGTATAGATATAATATACTACTTCAGCCCATCCTTTATTTAATTCTATTTGTATTAAAACAGAAGGTTGTAATTAGAAAAGGAATGGAAAATTAGCATAAAGTTGAGAGAATTGAATATCAGTCTGTGTAAAAGTCTGGAAATCATACACTATGTAAAGCATCTATTGCATTGTTTACTATAGATTAAGACAACAACCAAATATATGCTTAATTTTTGCAGGCGTTAACCAATGTGTTATCGTAGTCCAAATAATATTCGAAATATAATGAAAAAAATATAGGAAAGGCTGAAGCGCATTATCTTTCTTTTACCTGTTGCAAGTGTTGAGTTAAAGTTTCTTTCTAACTTGCATAGATGAGGTTACAACCTTCAACTACATAACAACAAAACTTAACAATTGTTAACGAAGATGTACCCAAAGGACTATGCATCAGGATAAATAAAGAATATGCAAACTTGGCCAAAATACATGTTGGCTTAAGGAATTTGCGTCGATAATTTTACCTTCTGATCTTTAGGCTCCATTTCGCCAATCTTCATTCCATAAGAAAAAAATGTGAATATTCAAAATTGTTGAGTTACATAAGAAAATGTAAAGAAGAAAGAATGGAAGGGAGAGAAACAAATCTTACCAAATGGAGAGAAACATTGCTCACCAACTCAACCTTATCGGCAGATTGAGGTACAATATTGAGCTGGAGGGTAACTATATCCTTCTTCCTTTGATCAATGCAATAGTCCCATCATAATTAGTCCCTGAAAATAAAACATAATAGTAAGAATAAAAGTAGAACCAAATTCACCACAACAGAACCATAACAAAGATTAGTAAAACCAATCTCTGGCATTATACAAACCTGCACAAATCGACAGAAAAAAGAAAAAACAACACCAATCAAATTAATTATCATTAAAAATGCAAACCAGTTTTATGATATGCTCCCTCCTTCATTTTTTTAAATCACCTTCAAAGTCTAATATAAAAGTGACTATAGTAAACAAAGGAAATTGGCAAAAAATGAGAATGAGAGGCTTTGATATAAGCAAATCTTAACTAATTTTACCATATTTAATGATGTCATTCCTATAACTAAAACACCTTTCAAATAAGATAATTTTATTTTTCAATATACCATAAAGGGAAGTTTGGGGAATACAATTACTTTGTTGATTAAATTAAGATAGTTGCAGTTAGCCAAAGTCTTAATTAATGTGTCTATAGGTATTTTGCTTGTAATTGACACTGGTGGTAGTAATAATTTAAAAGAACACTAAAACATTTTGGACAACGCTTTCACATAATGAGTATCCACAAGTTTTTCTTAAAAAAGAAAAAGAAAAAAAGAACATGTGGCTGCTTTAAATTTGAAATAAGCCATAACAATAGTCATCTTTATTCATCAATCAGCCATTCATTACATGTAGGCACCATGCAAAAGTTAGCTTGTCTGGATATCAATCAACTATTTATATGTTATAACAATCTATAACATCTGAATTATAAAAATTGGCACACCTGAGATTTGTAGTTCCAGATACAGACAGTCCCGGAGTATAAACTCGCTAGAATCCTGCATTAATAACAATAAAATGACACAATTCAGTAAAACACTCAAACATCTACTATTCACATAGCTGCCACAGTTGAGAAAGATCAAATGAACAAAATGAATTCCACTTAAAGTGCTACAAAATGTAAATATGATTTTAGTTTTAGCTTCATTTCATAAAACAATTTACACAGACGAAATCACGATACACATCCAATGACAAAGTTAACATTACCATGGTTTTGTTGGATGTAAACCTATCCCCTAATCTCACCTACATAACCGGCATAGTAACTAATATCAGCCCAGTCTTTTAAAATTTTGAAATCTCTAATCTGAAAACAAACCTTGCATCATTGAGTATTCAATTATGTGTGACATTACATAAAAAATGATGCTAAAGAACTGATGTGCAGATTGAAGAGAGTATGCACTTCTAAAGGTTAGATTTACAGTATCCTCACACAATTAATTGTTTTTTAAATCAATTTAAAAGTCTAATATAAAAAGTGACTATAATAGCAACTTGCATCTATTTGTATCTAATGGTGTTAGAAAAAGGATCTCAAAGTAAGTCTGCACATTGAAGGAACACCTAATATAGCCTCTTGCCATTGCCTAGTTTGGGTTCCATAGAAGGCTAAACTTCATAAAATTTGTTACTTTATAGTCTACCTCCATTGAGCTCATAGTTCAGGTCTGAAACTTGCTATAAACACAAAACAGGTCTAGAATCCCAGTCAGATAAATTAGTACCTGTGATTGGAGCTTTTAGCGCTGACATCCAACTCCATGACAATAATTTGTTTGATACTTGTAACAACATCACTCACCCCGCTTCGCTCACCTTTCCCTTAAAAATGAACAACAATTATAAAAAGAACATGTTATAATATTGGGAAATCAACCTAATCATTGCAAAAAAACACCAATTATTTTTCTTCTACTCATACAAAAATACCAAAATCTCACCTTACTCAAAATCAATGTTCAGTAACATGAAAATATCGCTTAAGAATCTTTCTTGGTCAAATGCCCTAGCAACCTATGTTTCAATTCTTGTTCTTTTTTATTTCTCGTTTCAATCTTTGGGCGTATAAACATGGTGATGAGAATCTACAGCAACATTTTATCAAACACATGGTGTGCTTGTATAAAACTGAAACAAACAACATAAAATTGTAAGAGGTGATTAAATTCCAACACCTAAAGAAACAAAGAAGAAGAAAAAGAAAAAACCACTAATTTTTTCAAGAGATTTTGCAAACAAAGAAGAAGAAAAAGAAGAAACCACACATTTTTACATTAGAGAGAGACAAATATGATTATAGAGAAAATTACTAACCCATGTAGTTCTTCTTAGATGGGTCTTCTTCTTTCTCCTTCCCCCGTTTCGTTCTCTGTCTCCATTTTTGGGATGAAGAATGAGATAAAGTATTTGCAGAAAGAGAGAAAGATGGGAGAGAGATGGTAACACAATGAGAAAAGTTAAATTTGAGAAAATCACTAACCCATAACCCATTCAGTTCTTCTTCCTTCCTTATTCTTCTTCTGCGGCAGATTTCTTCTTTCCTCCCTTCTTCGCTGTTGTTGTTTTGTTTCTTAGTCTCCATTTGAATGTGGAAACGTGTGTGAGAGAGAAAAAAAAAAAAATGAAGAATGAACACTATGTCTATGTCTATGAGATAAGAGAGATTTGACAGGAAGAGAAAAGTTAGATTTAAGAAATTTAAAATTTTGAGATTCAAATTCAAAATAAAGTGCATTGTCCCTCAAAATTTGGATAAAAGATGACAATATTGTCCCTATCTTTATGTTGAATAAAGTAATGAGATGGGGCAAGAGTGGTCATTTTGAATGAGAATGAGAAATGAGATTTTCACTCAAATATGACAATAATATCCTTACTTTATAGAAGTAAAAAAAAACAGTAAAAAAATTAGATGAGGGACAATCAAGTAAGTTTGGTAGTATATTTTTATCTTAGATTAATTAATAGTAGACTCTTTTCCCATGCATACTCCCTCCAATTTTATTTATAAGCAAAAGTTGCTTTTTAAGTTTATTGGAGAAGTAATATATTTAGTCTATATTTAAGCTAAATACATTAGTTATTGAATAAAACTAAAAAGCAATTTTTGCTTAAAATAAGGTCGGAGGGAGTATATTGATTTTATTTCACTGAATTTATTTAGTTTGTAGATCAAAAATAATAAAAAGGTTTTTCTCGTGAAAAAAGTTTATTTAATATTTAAATCAAAAGTAGTATATTATACATTCTATATTTTTATTTTTTTTTATGTTATACCATACAATTTAGCAATCAAAAGAGATAGATGGACGTGACGATTGAAGCTAGTGATATGAATAACCGCAACACTTTAATTATAACTTCGAGGTTTTATAAGCCTCGAAAAGAAATTGTTCATTGATGAATAGGGGACATTATGAACGATGCATCATCAATGATTCAATTTGTTAGTTGCAGTCGTAGAAACTTTATTGACCACAAAGTCGTTGTCAGTCGCAAAAGATCTATGTAGAGACAGATAGATTCTTATGGAATTAGGCACTAGCTCGATGGGCTTCAATGTGATGACAGATTGGACTCATTGAATTCAAGGCCTTAAGATCAATCCAAACCAGCGAACAATGGAAAAATATCATAATTGAATTTCCGATTGTCAACAAATCACATCTCTTTCTTTATTTTATTAAATTACTGTCTCATTTATACAATTACAACAACTGATTTTATAACGTAACTAAAATCCATTTTAAAAAAAGAGTATTGCTATATCTTACGATGCACAAGAAGTGCAAGAATACATATGCGTCATGCTCTAAATAAAGCAAAGTAAGTTATATGCATAATTTATGGAAATCATGCGGTGATTTGGTTTTAATAAATGGCTAAGATCAATTCGTGTGTTTCGTTTCGTAATAATATAAGCTTTAATCTTAAAAAACTTTACTTTATATTATTTTTTTCTTCATATTCACTACTAAATAATAATCAAACCCCATATATCAAATAATTAAAGATTTAAATATCTACTACTCATATATACAGAGAAGCAAAAAGATGTGCGGATATACTCGCCAACATGGGAAGCGAAAGGACTAGTGGAATAGAATTTTATGTAAACCCTCCTCTTAGGGTGGTTCAGATTGTTGAGGATGATCTCCGTATAATCTCCCACCTAATCTCCGTGTAATCTTTCTTTTTTTTGGGCTTAGGCCCCGTTGAATAAAAAAAAAAAAAACTACGTATATCTTGTTGGATATTTATTTACTTGAATATTTTTTAGGTTAAAACATTAATCACAATATTATTTATTTTACTAACTTTTTAGGTAAGGTGAGCGCAGCGGCATCTAGAATTTTCCTCAATCAAAAAAATAAAAATAAAAACAAATAGAAACAAAATAAATAAATAAATAAAAGGTTATAAAAACACACAAAGGCAAAAAAAAAAATCAAACAAAGAGTGTGTTGTGCTTGTTTTGTTTTGTAATACTCATAAAACAGAACGAACGGTGGTGATAGGTCTCGTTCTCTCATCTCAATCGTCTCCTCCTTCCTCTCTTTTCCAGCGTCCGATTCCCACTCCATTCTTACCGATCTCATCTTAATCACACACACGCTCGCGCCAAATACAAATTTATTCAGGTACCATTATATAATATCCCTCTATAACTAACTTAACCTCTTTCTTTTCTTTTTCAATTCTCAAATTAGGGTTTCACTTTCATCACTTTCTTTTCAATTTCATCATGTTTAGGGTTCCGCCGATATGTCTGACGCTCCGGCGAGTCCTGGCGGTGGTAGCCACGAAAGCGGTGAACACAGTCCTCGTTCTAACATCCGTGAACAGGATAGGTTTCTTCCAATTGCTAACATCAGTCGCATCATGAAAAAAGCTCTACCTGCTAATGGTAAAATTGCTAAAGATGCTAAAGAAACTGTTCAGGAATGTGTTTCTGAGTTCATCAGCTTCATCACCAGCGAGTAGGTTTTGTTAATTTTTGTTTAATTTTGTTTTTTTTTGCTTGGACAGTGATTTGATTTCGATTTTGTTGAATTTTGTAGGGCCTCTGATAAGTGTCAGAGAGAGAAGAGGAAGACGATTAACGGCGATGATTTGCTTTGGGCTATGGCTACTCTAGGGTTTGAGGATTATATTGATCCTCTTAAGATTTACCTTACAAGATACAGAGAGGTTATTGTTAATTTCAATTTACTGTTTTTCAATTTTTTTTACTTTACAAGCTTTTCTGGTCCCCAGTGAAAATAAATGAGAATTGAATCCTCTGACACTATATACGGAATGATTTTTATGTTTTTAGATTTATTAATTATTATTGCTGTTGTGATTTTCACTGATGGTAATTTTTTTTTCCTTCATTGTTATGAAATCATGGGTTAATTGGAAATGTTGCAGATGGAGGTAATTTCAAATTCTCATTGTTACAATTGTTCTTATTGACTAGGTTTTTGTGATTTTTTTTGTGTCCTCACATCTATGTTATGGGTTTGTAATTTGTGGTGTTCCAGGGTGATACTAAGGGCTCTGCTAAGGGTGACACATCTGCTAAGAAAGATGTTCAACAAGGTTCCAACGCTCAGGTAGTTAACACACACGAGCACACAGACACATAAATTATGCACAATTTTATTGCTGGTAAACACACTTGAAGAGGGGAAAAAATAATAACTGTATCTGTTTTTGACATATTTTTTTGAAATTGCAGCTTGCTCATCAAGGCTCTTTCTCACAAGGAGTTTCTTACACAAATTCTCAGGTAACTCTACTCCCTATGTAAAATGCTGGGATGTTGTGCTTAATGTTAATAAATGAAATTGCCAATGCCAATGCTGTTGCTAAAACTATGAATTGCAACTTAAATATAAATCAATATAATGATTTATTGTTCTCAACTTTATATCAATATTGCCCCCTACTTCCATGACAACTAAAATGTACTCAGTCTCACTGATACTTCCATTTTACAGATCTCTATATGTTTAAAACCCATTTTCTGTAAAAAAAAAAATAATAGTTGGTTTTTATTACAACATTTCATGCATTGTTTGCTCTCATACTATTTTGGTTCGATAATTTAATCTACCCATAGAAAAAGGTCCATGTTACAATTGAAGGTCCTGATAACTCATCAATGAGTTGGTTCCTTTTGGTTGGTAGCACCCATCAATGCACCCATTTAAGAAAGTTGTGTTGTGTGGGCTACAGTGTATTATTTAGGTTGAGAGGGACTCTTTATTTCTCTAGTCCGTACTCTCTCTCATTTTCTTAAGGTTCTTTTTGGCTTTGTGATTATCTAGTATGTAGTCCATCCTTGAAGGACAGTTTTTTTGTATCTTATTGGGTTCTGAGAATTGTTTTAGATTCTTCTTCCCACATGAATTCTATTAACAATAAATATGGTTCCTGGGCTTTCTTAACACTTTTACAAAATGCATTAGTATTAAACGGGGTTTTGTAGATCTAATAATTGTTGGCTGGAGATATTCCTAATGGTGCGGACCCCAATGAAAAATTGGCTAGTCTGGGTGTGTGAATTTTGGGGATATTGTTGTCATGTGAACTTATGTAATAAGTGTTTAAGTTCAATAAGTTATTAGTGTTTGAATATGTATGTTGGAAAAAGTTGTGATTTCCAACATTTGTTTTTTTCACTCTAAAAATAAAGTTTGATGGGAAGGGATGGAGAGTAGGCTTTGCAAAAATCGTTTCCATAAGCTGTATAGGTGAGTTTATTAGAATAAGATGGGAATAGCTTATGAGTATATATTAATATTATAATCTATAAGCTTTTTTTATAAACTATAACCCACATAATTTTTTTCCAAAGTATATATTTAATCTTAAGCTTGACTGTTGGAATTTTGATGTGGATAGTCTGATCTTAGCTCCCCAACTGTATTGTTACTGAAAATATTGACTAGGTTTTCCCGGGCTAGTTTAACTTGACCTATTTTTTGGATCACAAAGGACATATGATTAGTAACTTGTAATTGATTGAATAGGTAAAGTCAAGATATTTTTTGAAAATTATTTATTGGTCTTTATCATCCAGTGCTCTTTATCAGTTTCAAATCTACCATAACAATAGAGCAGCAATGCTCTTATCTATGCACTAGAGCATGGCCATTGCCACCTGAAAACGGTGCTTCATTTCCGCCCATTGCTATGACTGGGAGGCCTCAAAAAATATATATAGGATTAAATTAGAGATTAGTCAAGTCCCTGCAATCTATGTTTCCTATATCAAACCAGAAAAACAACCATGAAAGTCATCTCAAAGACAATCTATGACCCCAACAAACTACTCATAAACCCAACATCCAGCAACTGTTATACACAAGCTCAATCATTGTTAATCATGCTACTATTGTCCAGCCTCGTAGACTAGCATAAAAGCTACAAATCCAACACACCGTGCCCCAAATCTGCTCCAACATTTGGAGCCAGCGCTCCTCACCCACAGCTAGACCCAAGTTACTCAAACCCCTTCAGTGCACTGTCCCTCTGTGCTAGGCCTCTGTTTGAGCTTCTATGAACACGATGCTCAGAGTCATCCTAATCTCTAAAAGGACCAATTATAATTTGATGATAATATATAAATACTGATATATGAATTTTTTTGAATTAATTTGTAATACTTTCTATAGCCATTCCTGCTAGTGGTGCACCAGTACATCAATTTTAAACTGATATACAATTGAGGTCTAGAAACCACTATTAGAACTATACTTTCAGTGCTGGAACAATGGTTTTGAAATGAACTTTGTTTTTTTAAATAATTACTTATACATTAAAGGTGGAATTGGTGATGTTAATTCAGATTAAAAATTTTGGGATTGTTTTTCCCCTAATGAGACAGATTGGTTTGTCACTTTGATCATTTTCTCGTGTTTATTACTCAAGCTCATAAAGAGAGCCTATCCCAAAAAACTAGCTTATTGGGTGGATAGTCTGTTAGCTCATGTACCACCTCACTGTCTTTGATACATGTGGATCATGACATTGCATACACCACATTCAAAAGTTGGTGCCACAGTGTCACTTGCGACATGAACTCTAATAATATATACTGGCACCCCCCCCACCCCCCCCCCCCCCAATGTCAAAAGAACAGCTTATTAGATACTGACTTTCACTTCGACACTTCTAAGGCTATCCTTTCCTAGATTACTTCCTTGTAGGTTGTGCCTTTTTCATTCCCAGGTTACTTCCTTGTAGGCTGTCCCTTTTTCTTCGGTCGACTTCTCGCGTGGAAGTACAAATTGTTACGACTTCAACTCTTGTGAGCACACCCATCCCAAAAGATGCCATGTTTGAGGAGCTATCAGACACTAGATGTAGGTCTTTTTCTATTCAGGGTTTGAACCAATGTTTGCGTTGGGTTTAGACTTGCCTCTCCTCTTGGCCGATACACTATATGAGAGAACTGTGTGGCTTAATGATGCGTGCACATAATATTGAGCATTCATGATATGGATGTTTTTCCTCTTCAGTTTAAGGATTTTGTTGACACAGGCAATATAACTTTCTATGGATAGTGATTTTTTTTATACTGATATTTTTTTGTTCTTCTATCTCAGGGTCAACATATGATGGTTCCTATGCAAGGCCCAGAATAGGTAATAAGCCAATGACCCTCTTTCAGCGGTTGTTGTGTTTACAGTGCTGGTAGAGCTTTACTGCATGTTCTCGGCATAATTGAATGCATTTTATGTTATATTAATACCGACATAAGACACATTAGTTCTTGTGTCCTGATTTTTTAAAATTAAGGTTTGTATATTATGTCTGGAGTGAAATTATTATTTCAAAGTTACATTTGTAAGGGCTGGAGCCATGTTAGTCTGATTCCTTTCTGGCGGCTTGGCAAAGACCGTAGAATTTAGGTAACTGATTGTAAGCATAATTTTTTTTTTAACCTTATTTGGGTGGTACAATAATGGATAAAGATGGTTTGAGTATTTGAAATATGTGGTCTTATATTTTATTTTGAAACGGCATGTGGTATTAAGCATTTTAAATGAGATTTTGAATCAGCTTGGTTTTATTGATTTGATTAAATTAAATTTGCTGTAAAATCTTTCTTGTTTTAATTTAATTTTTTGAAATGGTGTGTGGTATTTTTATTCAGTAATCGTTTTAAATGAGATTTTGATTCAACTTGATTTAGTTGATTACTTGATTTGATTAAATTTAATTTGCAGTAAAATGATGTGTTTAGATTTTTTTTTTGGTACATTAGATAATTTTATTCTATAAGGTGTAATTTCATATACAATTTTTTTAATCTAATATGAACATTTAGTTAAACATTATTTTGAGGAGTGAGCAATTTATTTTTGTGTAAAGTGAGTAATTTTAATCATTGATTAACAAATTAAAGATAGGTATTATAGGTATGTTATAACAATTTTTTTTTTTTATAGATATGTTATAACAAATTATATGTTTGTGAAAATAATCTTTGATTTTCTATTTTTTTTTTTAGTTAATTGTTGTGCATGGTTGGTGTAAAATTACTTTGTATTCATAATGTATTGCCATATAATTTAATGAATGTTATACGTCATGCGTTTTAAAATTATTTTACACATTCATGATGTGTTGCCATATAATTTTGGTGATTTGTTGCCATAAAATTGATGTATCAATATATTATTGAATGCATGTATATAATAATTTTATAACTTATAGTGTTTATAAATTAATAGAGGATTAGATTCGAATTTTGAAGACCAAATCATCTGCGTTGGTAGTCAACTATATGTTTTTTTTTTAACGGTAAATATATTATTAAAAGTAATCCTATTTAGTAAGAAATATTGATGCAGGAAAGAGAAGAATTCATAAAATTAGGAAATTTGACCGATTAAAACTTGGCTACCATACATGGGAGAGAGAGTGATTATAATTTGACCAATTAAATGTTACTATCTAAGATTCTTTTCTTTCTTGCATCAAAAAATTCTTGCAAAATAGCATTTTTCTATTAGTATTAATAATCATGTTACTGTTAGCCCATATTTTTACTAAGTAAAAATATGTTCTAAATATGAAATAATTATATTCAATAATGTAATTATTTTAATAATCATTAAGCATTAAATATATTTGGTTTTTTGAGCCAATGCATTTAATGATTATGAGCATGTAGTAAATGTTCTGTTTCAAGAACATTGCATATTTTCTCCTTTCTACAGGATCCTTTCGAGTTGGTCGAACGTTGAGTAGGATCGAAGCGCCAATGAGTGAAGGTGACTTATGGACTTAGCAAAATCAAGGAAAGTGCATCAACACTTCGACTTCGATGGAAACAACGGCTAATTCAGAAGATAAGAAGGGATTCAAATTCAAAATACGTGTCAAGACACGCGTCCTCTCTGTAGTTATTTAGGCGTTAGTAGCAGTTAGGAGTTAGTGTCTATAAATAGTCTAGTTATGTGATCGAAAAAAGGGTCACAATCATTATACAAAAATCCTGATAAACTCAAAGTACCCATGTCAAAGCGAGAAACGAGTGATCGAAGGAGAATGTATGTACTGTGAACCATTTTCATTTCTGTAATCATTTACATTTGAATGCAATTTACAGTTTTTTCTTCTTTATCCCAATAAATCTTTATTTTGACTCTTTTCTCCCATTCTGTTTATTCAATTGAATAAGCATTCTTTCTTGTATCTCAAGTTACCAAAACATAAAAACAATACTTTTCAACATAAGAACAATAATGAACATCATGAACTTTAAAAATCTAAACAAAAGCACTATGTCCCGAGATTTACCAGTTGATCTCTCTTGTAATAATCAAACTAGCGTTGTTTACCAAATTTCACGGTAAACAGTTACAAGACGAACATAGACTTGCAATAGACTTGCAATAGATGGAGTAGTCAACTATATGTAAATTGATGAGATATTATGATTAAAATGGTAGCAGTTTTTTTAACCCACTTAGGGTTGGCTAGTGTTGTTGGTTAAACTTTAGTTTTAAACGGGGTCTCCACAAGTGGACAATGAGATGGGTTTCCTCGGATTAGTCGGTCTTTCAGACGGATACCGAGTTAAAAAAGAATGGTAGCAGTTTTATAGGATGGATAACACTTTTTTAAGGAATCATTGTTTGCTAAAAATATAGTAAACCATTTCAAAATGAGATATTGTTACAAGTAGAATCAAAATCTATATATATATTAGGACTAATGAGTTGTGAGTAAATGTCTATGTTCTACATTTTTTTTTTCTTTCTAATTAAAAGTTTTTTTTTTTTCGGCTTCATATTAAAAAATGTGCAACTGTCATAGTGGGATAGTGAATTTGTTTGGTTATTAGTGAAACTTCTTCCACAAAATCTTCGTATATGTTTGGTTTCATTACACTTTGACATTGAATTTGGAATATACTTTACCAGGTCGATCCTTCTTGTTTTAGTATTATTTCATCTTCTTTCCAAATTGAAGCTAATTTTTACTTAGCATGAACTTTGGATGATATTTAGAAATTCATATCAAATTTCATCATGTGATAATAATATAATGTGCATTTAAATTTAAATATAATTTCATTCGTTCTTAATTATAAGATTTTTTTTTTTCATTTGTTTCTTAATAAAAAAAAAATCTTAAATTTCACATGGATTCAGTGGGAGACTTGAGTGGGTCTAAGGGTGGCCATAACCCTCCTCCTCCCCAATTTTTTTTTAATATTTTTTATAGGGAGAAAATTAATTTGAATATATGATTAATTATTTTAAGTAATTCAGTATATATATTTTTATAAAAAAAATAAATGTAAATATTAATTTAGAGTTTATTATTAATGACTATAAGGAACTTGACACAAATATTTGTTCATAGTTTATTATTGATGATTTCAAGTCACTCAATATATATACGTAGAGTATTACTCAATTTAATTTTATAATAATAAATTTTGACTTTGTTTGTCTCAAAAATATAACTAATTGAATTTATATAGTGTTGGATAAATTAGCAGTTGAACTAGTAAATATAAATATGAAATGGCATAAAGAAATTTGTTTATTAATATTTAATTTTTTATGTGAGATAATAGGGGAAAAATTAGAATAAAAAATAATAAGTTATAAGCTCACTGGATTAACTTATCAAAATAAATTTTAAGATAGTACAAATAAGTTATAAGTTCAATGAAAAAAATTATTAGATAGAGTTTTATTTTCCCTAATATGAATTTATAAGCTATAATAAGTTTAAAATTTGGAATTACTAAATAGTATCTTGTATTTTTTACGACTTATATTTTTATATGCAATATAATTTTTGTATTTAATTTATATTTTTAAAAAAATTACGGCCCCTCCAAACTATTTTTTCTTATTCCGCCACCGCATCATTAATGATTTCTTTAATTTACCATTGAAAGGCTATTTTTTTTTCCTCCATCTTATGATATCAATAATTGCATGAGGTGAATATGTAAAAGCAATACATATTTTGAACAAATTTATTACCCCATATAAATGAAAGTAATTCACGTCAAAAAAAATAAAATAAATGAAAGTAATAAACTTGTAAACACTTTTAGAATTTCATTTTGAAATAAACTTGAATATTTTTGTTTTCTAAATGGAGAATGTTTAAGTTTTGAATTTCAATTAATAATATTACTAACAAGTTAAAAATTGAGTAAAAAATAACAATAAGTTAAAAAATTCACAATAAAAAAAAATTATATGATGAAAAAGTTTTGATTTAGAGAAAAGAAAATTGACTATATACAATTTATTGAAGAACCTAAGATCTACAGAGAAAATAAAATTGACTATTTCTACATTTATACGATATAAATAATAGATTATAATGTTAAAAACCTGTATTTTACAATGAATAAAGCATGATTTTTTTTCCAGATAAAAATGTAAAGTGAGGAGATGATATCTTAACCCATAAAATTTTAAAACTCAAATAATCCTTATAAAGATAAATATCTTTCATAAAACACAATATTTTGTAGGAAAATAAAATAAGTATGATACTAATGTGTCATATGTCATTCTTCAATATGAACAACTCGTATGATTCTCATGTCTCATTCTCTAATCGTGATAAGAAGGGGCGGAGAATTTTCATTCTATGAATAAAAGGTGCTACTTTGTGTCTAAAGAAAACCATGATATTAGATAGCACATTCATTTTGAAGTGACAATTCATATCATTTTTATGACCCTATCTGATCATGATTTTGCATAGTAATAAAACTATACCACTTTATAGCCAATTCATTGGTACCTGAATTTGTAAGAACAAATTGTGACCTGAAAGAAAATGCTACAATGAAACTGAAGGTACGGTCAGTGATAAACGTCTTACAGGTTACTTTTGGCGTCCTATTAACGGATGTTATAAAAATGAGTAATTTTTGAAAATGTCGTCCGTTACTTAAATAACATATGTTATAATTATATGGTGTTTTTGGATGTATCCCCTACTTAAATAGTGGACAGGAATATTATGGTAGGGCGCGCGAGAAAAAACACAAAATGACCTAGTCTCGTGGATTAGGTAGGGGGTGTGTGTCTGTGTGTGATGTAAAGTGAGCGATTCACTTTAGAATATAAAGTGAGCAAATATATCAATCATTAACTAACAAATCAAAACTAAACAGTGTAAATACATCAACAATCCTTAATTTGGCCACTTCTCCGTCGCCACATTAACTTCCAATCAACAATATAAATTTAGAAAATGCACTCATTGTTTTGGGGCATGCTAACTAGTGTCATTTTATCTTATTATTTGATTATATGGTTGTTTACTTGATGGCAAACAAATATTATTTTGAATGATAGCAAACAAATATATTTAAGTGGTTAAGGATTCAAATTCTAACTAATGAGAATGAAAAGAAGAAAAAAAAAGAATAAAAAAACTGGTTGGTAAAGGACTATCTGTCTTTAAAGATTGCACAGCACAAAACAGCAAAACGCAATTACTACATGGAAGATTACCAGATTAATTTCCTCATCCCCTCATGAAATTGCATATTCGATTACAGTCATCATAAGATGAAGCACATTCCCAGTATTTCAGGGAAACCTTCTTTGTCAGATTCTTAAACACAACAAATTAATGAAAAACACCTGTACATAACTCAACTTCAGTTTAGCCCCTTGACCTAGACGATTGGCTCCGCGAGTAAGAAGAGGATAACACCTGCACATGTCAAAAGGATTATGTTGTCAATAGAGGTGGTTAGGTTGGGAAGGGAAAGGTAGCCATTTTAGATTCTTGAGGTAAGAAAGAGACACATATTAATACGATGGAAATGATCAAACAAACCGTTATAGAGTGCAGGAAGAATCTCATCTCACCTGGTATGTCTTTGGTCCTTTTTTTAGTAGATAACCAGCGGTGTTTAAATTCTCGATGAAAGTATCCATATCAGGTACTTTCAAGGAAATCCTATCTGCCAGACTGTATATTTCCTGAAAAGTAAACAATAGATACGTCTTTTATCAAAGACAAAACCATTGACAGCGAATGCAGGGGAAAAAAGAATGCAGTAAGCACATACAGATACTGAAAAACAATCTTTCTCTTCCAGCTCTGATTGCTTATTGAGGGCATTTAGAAAGCGTTTTGCTTCTTTCTGCTGACTCATCCCCCCACTTCGACCAAAATCCACAACACCGTGTTCGTCAACATATTTATCATACAAGGATTCCTTCATGATTTCAACAACATCCTGCACCAGCCATCAATGATAATGTCATTACAGGAATGACTCAATGAATTCATACCAAGAAAAAAGTTGGTTGTTTAAACTTTATGGACAGAAAACAATTCTACTGGTGATATACTCCTCGGTTGGTATTTCAAAGTAGAGGCTATTTATATTTTTGGCATGTTTGACGTTGTATTGAAACCTTACTTATGAATAAAATGCACTAATTTCCTAGTTTTGAAAAGAGGAAGGAAATGTTTTTGACATTTATTTCCCTTTATATCAATGATGGCAGTTTGGCTGCTCCAAATTAGCCTTCACGTCCAGCGAAGCACAAGGACTGGTGCTCGTAATATTATTCAGGTCTTATTAAAATGTAAGACTAACCATTGCATCTTGGGCCGTTATTTCTGCTCTCAAGTCCAGCCGAGCACGAGCTTCAGCTAGCCTTACTAGACTTTCCAGCTGCCTTGCTGTTATAGGAGTACCATCAGCCGAAACGTTATGATCTCGAAGTTTTAGGTAAAACTTTTGTATGATATCTGCTGCTGTCTTCGACATCCTTATTAAGAGAAAACAGAAGAGAGGAAGAAATTAAATACTTTGAAATTTCCCAAGGAAATACTTAGACCAGAGTCAGAAGGTAGATATGACATTAATGATTGAACAACCTGGGAAAGACAAAACTCCTTGCATAAGCAATGTATTTGCGAAGAAGTTGACCGGGTAATGGAGCAAATTTGGTATCTCTTCGTCTGTCAAGTTTCAACCTTGAAATTAAAGAATCAGATCTAACACTCAAATCTATCACTTCAACATTCTGCGATGCAGAAGGTGGATCTGGTAAAGAAGAATATATTCCATTAGTGAATCTGGAATTGCCAAAATACAGGATGCTCTACTCTAGCTAATCTAAAATATAATGAAAGAGGGGGAGGAGAGGAGAGGAGAGAAAACCTCCACGTCGCTTTTTAGATGCCTGTAAGTGTTGCCCGCACCCAGCATGAAGCTGCATGATACATTTGAAACATCAATCTTTAGTACCAACAGAACCATATAGAAACATAGGATCAAATGAAAAATAATAAACCAAGAACATTGATTTGGTAGAAATGTGAAAACATTCAGCTTTTGTATACTGTGAAAAAAAGATTTGTCGTACAGAGAAAACATGATATGATTGCATCTAACCCATTTGGGAAACTTCTTTCCTTTTCGATATTCTTATAACTCTCCCCGCATTTTTCTGTTGGTGTGTGTGTGTATTGTGTCGTATCTTTAATACATCATAAGTTCAAATCTATTTACCAAGTTAAGTCCTTTACTTGAGAAGAAGAGTAGCTTCTAGATCAAGAAATCCATGGCAAAATAAGAAGGGATTAACCTAGAATAATTATGCAGAGATAAAAATGACCAACAGTTAATAATTCATATCACTGACACAAGCAGATACATTTGTTGTGTTAACTGTTAAAGAAACTAAAAGTTTGTAGATAGCTCATCTAACAACTGAAAAGTTCAAACAATTAATGAAAACTCAGTAACTATAGTGGTTATTTATTAAAATGCATCAAGATGAGAAGCAAACATGTCATTCCCATCAACCATGAATAAGATATGAACATCATGTGTACAAAAGCGAACACCAACACAAAGTAAAAAGACAGTAAAACTAACCGACATAATGTGCTCTGAGACTCGCTTGTCCAAAAGTTCATCAGGCTTGTCCAGCAATATGAAAATTAAATCAAAACGGGACAATAGTGCAGCACTCATTTTTAAATTTTCATTCACAGTTTTTGCCCGGCTGCAATTTTCATTTAATGAAATTGTCAGAACAAATTGCTTGCTTGGTTACATGACTAGCATTATGTGATAGTAAAGAGTGGTGGCAGAATGGATGGAATGAAATAGTCTAGCTATATTTTAAAAAATTGATGTGTGGTCATTCCATTCCACTCTTTACCATCCTATACCACCTGATTGAAGGAGAAAATTAATATAAGGGATATAAGTGAATTTATACATATATATATATATATATATATATATAAGAATGTTTAAAATAAAAATAGGAAACTAAGGAAACTATATTGCTGGGATAATGAAAATTAAAAATGTTACTTATAATGACCACCGACGGGGTTTGCAGCCGCTAAGACAGAAGTCCGGGATGATAAACTTGCTACCAATCCCGCCTTTGCAATAGAGACACACTGTTGCTCCATTGCTTCCAGCAACGCCTGTATTGTTAGAAATTTTCAATAAGGCTTCAGTTAAGATATAGTAAAGTAACCAGAAATGGATCACCAGGTACCAGAGAACAAACCTGATGCTCCGCGGTCATTTTATCAAACTCATCAATACAGCACAATCCACTGTCAGCCAGCACCATAGCACCTATCAGGAATTGCAACAATTATTCACAGAAAATAAGTAATTTTTGCAAATGATCATGGAAAAATCAATTAATCATATCCAAAAATAATATGTCCCCCCCTCTCCACTTTATCAAAAAGTCATTATGTCAGACAATATCCAAGGTAAACTATCAAAATTTGAAGAGCTTCAGAAAATAGAGACAAGCACCAGAAAACTATGTCATCATCCAGCCAACAAACAAGGAAGCAGCCCATACAACTTGGCCAGAAAAAAACTGCAGATAACTTAGCATCCTTACTTATTAAACATACAGTTTAAATCCCACATTTATCATACAGAAACAAAGATTTCAACATTCAGAAGAACAATTTGCAGAAATAAAAAATAAAAGGTAACACCAAAACACAATTCAAAGTCATATTCCATAAAGAGGAGTACTATAAATCATGACCAATGACAAGTAAACCAGTATTTCTGGAAATATTGCAGTGCACATTGAATCGCAAGTTCACAATTTCATTGAGTGCAACATAAAAAGAATTTAAAAACACATACCTGCCTCAAAAGCATAGTCATTTGTCATAGGATCCTTAACTACAGCTACTGTGAGGCCAGCTTTGGTTGTGGCATTACCACAGACATAAATACCACGTGGAGAAACAGCTGCTGCTGCTTGTAACAACTGGCTCTTACCTAGACCAGGATCACCTAGATAATTGAAATTGCAATATAGCCAGTTTGTAAATTTTTATCCTGTCTCAATTTTGCAAACTTCTAATTGAAGGTTTGATTCCATTCAAAATTGCAAAGAGAATAAGCATACCTACAATTAAGACATGAATATCTCCCCTCACAGGAACCTTATTCTGATCCATAGAATGTTTTCGTACGCCGCCAAATAATGCTAGAGTTATCCCAGCTGTCGAAGTAACAGCAAACTATTATTTGATTCCCACCTCGGTTGCCAAGTTTGGAACATATTCCCCAAATAATGACATTTTAATATCAGAAATAGCTCGACACATTCTTCCCAAACAATTTACCAACAACGCACGTGCCAATCATGAGATCAATAAGTCATGAAAGTGAGCAAATATATGATAGGCTGGCGAGATTATGAACCTTCCAATGGAACTAGAAAGGTTATACTAATAATTATGGAAGACAAGAGAACTCTGTCATAATAAAACATGCAACTAAAAGTGTGGGCAAGGGCATGAAACTTATGTCGCCGCTTGCTCTAAGAAAAAGCAAGTGTACGCAACCTTATCCTGAACGGAGAGGCCATTTCCAGAAACAGAACCAATGAATGCCAGCACAATGTCACAAGACAGCCATGCTACATTGTGGCATTGCACTAAGGCTCAACCTCTCATCAAACAAGCAACTGAGGGAGGAATCATATTTCATAATGAGGTATATATTTACCTTTAACAAGATCATGCCCATAGATGGAAGGGCATATAGAGTGAACGATTTGCCGAAATGAATCTGGACCAAAATCACTTGCAAATTTCACGACAAATTCTAAATCCTTTGAAGAAAATGAAAACAAATCAATCAGCTCAGTTGGTCTAGCTTTTGCATCAGAGTCTTGTGAATCATCAGATATGGACTGTGACTTTGAATTTATCATGGATACAGCTTCAAGATATAAATAATAAAATCCTTGGTTCCTGTTCTTTGACTTTCCTGAAAGAAGGTATAAATGGCTCAAAAGTGAATAAATTTGCATTTTATGTGAAGTAGTTGAAATATTTAAAGCAGGGATAACATATATTTAAAAAATAAAGGAGATTATAACGGTTTAACATTATCTTTGCTCACAAACTAAAGCTTGCTTTCACATCAACATACAAGCAAGATGTAACTAGTAATACAAGTCAGCAGGCAAGGTGGATAACTAAAACCAGCAGTTATGAAATCATACCTCCTCCAATATCCATGTAATTGTTAATTCCTCTGACAATTCCAGTAACCGTTACCACATCTCCAGGAATGCATGAATCAACGAGATCTTGGGTAAGTTCACATTCCACTGTTCGAGGCACTCGTCCTTCCTCATGATCTTCATGCTTTAATAATTCTTGAACCCTAGTCCACACAAGAATTGAAAATGAGTCTCAAAATGAATGAGCGGGTAGCAATACAAAGTATGTAAAACAATAGAGATTATGAATCAAGATCTAGGCTCACCTTATTTTCTGAAAATCAATAGTTTGAGCAGTAGATCGCAATGGATTGAAGATTTTGCTTTTGCAGCCATTCAAATTGCAACTTGATGGCGGTGAAAATTTTCCGTCAGGAAATATACGTGTAATACTTTGTTTGCACTTACTGCATTCAAAACTCATTTCTACCACAAGGGGTCTAACAGTGCTGGCTTTCACAGCGGTACCACGCACTGAGACAAGCTTGTCTGTCAAATCACCAAATGATGATAAAATGCCTCTTTTTATATATACAATGGGAAATATTCAAATTTAGCAAGCATGCATGTGTAATGATTTTGTTATATACCTATATAAGCTGCTTTTAAGTTCTTCAGGGCGATCATAGTTTCAGGACAGTTATGAAGACGGATGTCAACTTTTGCAGTAAGCTCCAGCTTGTCATTCTCCCATTCAGAAAGCAGAACCTGCTTCCAGTTTATTGTTTTTCAAGACATATAAAACCTTGGTCAAGCATAAGATATGCACTTGTTTGTGAAATAACAGAAGAGACTTCAAGCATACCTTGTGAACGGCAGCACTCATGCATGAGAGAGCAATTTTAGGTTTCTCCATTAACATTTCATAAAACTCCTCAACATGGCACATACTTTTGAGCTGCTGAAAATCAAGTGACAGCACATAGTTTCCAAATTCATTTTTCACCTGTCAGCATAATTCAAAAGTTATACTTATAAACCCGGGATGAATACCGACAGAAATCAAAGTATTTTCCTATTTCAGTCACCTAAAAAGATAGTGAAACGAATAAATCACTTCTACACTTTAAAATATATAAAATACATGCATGATGTATCCAACAGAAACATGCTTGGAACTCGAAAGCTTTAAAATCCAGGGAAGGGGAAACAATTCAAGTGCTTAAGAGATAGGGGGTGGACTTATTTTATGATATAAACACTTACTAAAAGTTTAGAAGAGCTTATGAAAATAATGTATGATACATTCATATGCTGTTTTTAGCTTACTTTCATGTTCTTTTTCTTTCAGATATCTTACTCCAAACCGTGTCCGGTCTAGTTTATCTCCATTCCATCTTCAATTCTAAAAATAATTTGTACACAAACTCTTATAAAGTAAGAGCTTATTGAATAATCACTTAATTTTATATCCGAACGTGATAAGCACTTATTCTTAGGAGCTCCAACTGTTCACAAAACAGTGCACATTCTTTTAGTTACTTCCCTTTCCACTATTCCAAAAATTAAAGCTACCAAAATCCAATTGAAAACGAATAAAATTGCACTAATCCTTGCTCTATTCTATTTCTTTCTACTATACTCAGTAATCTAAGTTTTCATAATCTAACTTGAAATTAGAAACCTAACTTAGCATATATTAATTGAAAATTGAAATTCCTAACTAATATAGAAAACCGATTAAACTTTTAACTAATTTGTATAATATTTGAAAAGGAGAGAGTGATTGAAATACCTGAGAAACGATGTTTTCGCCATGAGGAGAAGAAAAAAAGGAAAAAAGAGAAGAAGTGAGTTTGAGCCAGGTTTCTTCGACAGTGAAGAGTTGTTGAGGAAAGTAAAAGTCCATTAACTCGTATGTATCCATGGAAAACGATCCGGATCCGTATCGGATCATCATCTCCGTTTCTTTTGCAGTTCTGTGCATTCTGTTTCCGGCGAACTTCCTCTCTCCGCGTTCAGAGTGATTTTCGCGGGAAAATGTGAAGTAGAAATATGTGAAAATTGAAATTGTGGATGTGTATATGTGTATGGTAAATAAAAATATATTTTGAGTTTATGAAGGCTTTTTACTTTTAGTTTAATGATTGATTTATTTTATTTTATTTTTTTGTACATAGACAAATGACAATTGTTTGAAAATTCATACACCTAAAGTGGAGATATTGCAATTCAAACCCCGATCATGACGTTCAAACTAGCAATTTCGACATTTTTATCCGTTGAACTAGCATTTGTGAGCAATTGGTTAAATTTGTTTTAATCTCTATATATACCAAATTTTATTTATAATTCTCTAAATTTTATTTTAGCACTTTATTTCTCTAAATTTTCATTTTTAAAATTTTAATATCATGTTCTAAATGAATTTTTTAATACAGTTATTAATATTTAATACCTTAAAAGATCATCAAGTTGATGATTTAAATGTTTGATCAATATTTTAACAATTTAATTTTTAATTTAAAATTATAGATAAATTAATAAAAATTAAGACTAAATAGTTAAATTATTAAACCAATTGTATTTTAAGGTCTTAATAGTTAATACATGGTTTAAAAAAGCCATTTAAAACATGATAGGTGAACTTTTAATAAGAAACAAAGGGCTAAAGTGCTAAGAAAACAAAAATATAGGATTTTACAAAAAAAAAAAATTGATATATTTAACTCTTAATGTTCTATCTATACAAGGATATGCCTAACAGAAATATTCAATTTTCCATGCTATATGATTGAGTGCGGTGGGAAGGTTTGTAAAATTGCACAAAGCCCACCCAAATTGAAGATTGCACAGTTGTAATTCGATGATTTTAAAATAATTTCATGTAATCAATGTATTTTCTTACTGGATGCTAAAACTTGTTTCAAAACTGTATTTTCTTTCCTTCAAAATACTTCTTTTGTTATATTAAGATGAAATATTTAGAAGAAATGAAAATTCAAAACTGTATTTTCTTTCATTCACAATATTTTGTTTATATATTTTATTATGAAAATGCATTTCCATTAAGGTTGATACACTGCTCAAAATAGAATTGGGAAAATGTAAATGAGTTCAACATACAGACAGCAAAGACAGAAAAACTGAAATCAAAGCTCAGGCAGAAATGTGGAGCACCGGAGGGACTGAGATTAATCAGGGTGCAGTGAAAGATTCACGGTGAATTGAATTTTTTGAAATTTTGGCTTCCAAATCAAGGTCAGGGTACAAAAAGGGGAGAGGATAGGTTAGGGCTGCATTATGCCACATTATCCCATAATAACATAACAATAAAAATTCTAACAAATTGTCGTAAACAAAAATAAAATAATATAGAGACTGAAAAAGCAATTAAGGCAAAAACATGGGAAGAGAGCATAAGATGACTGTTAATATGAATGTCAAATGACTCAAAACAAACTATAACTCAAGCAATCGATACTAAAAGCTCTAGATTCAAAATTGCAATCCATAAACAACGATGAAAAGGGTTTTTTGCAATGGTCATATCATAAACAACGAAAGGAAATAAACTTGATATATATTGCAAAAGCAATCACTCGTCCTCTTGGCTGCGCAACCTAGCAAGCTTGTTGGTGACAACAACATCCAACTGTGCTGCACGTTCAACAATCTCCTTTCTCTTCCTGGTTGACACGTTGTGTGCTATCTCAGCACAGTATGTCCTGATGTTTTTAAGTAAATAAACAAATTCAGTAAGTACCACAACTAAGGAGAAATGAGAAAATTAAAATCCAAAAAGCAAAACTAAAATCTGTTACCTGTTATGCATCATGAGAAGTTCCAGATCCTTAACATTGTGAACAAGAAACTTCTTGAATCCATTAGGCAGATAATGGCGGGTCTTCTTGTCTGAACCATAACCAATGTTGGGCATCAAAGTAACTCCCTTAAACTTTCTCCTCACTCGGGAATCAATACCCTTTGGCCTGCGCCAGCTTTCCTGCATATCAAAACAGAAATTAGTTACAAAACTTATAAACCCATGAAATCAATTAGCTCAAAGATGAAACCAGTAGAAGTGGGTAGAAACATGGACATGTTTTAGTTCCAAAACCAAAATTGGTACACATAGAAAAACCTATCACTACATGGGTTAAATATAAAGCATTGACAAACATGAAAACATGCAAAAAAATGTCATCAGAAATTTGGTTAAGCGTTATATGCTTTTTTGCATACTACAGGAATCTGGTTAAATATATTTCAATAGCTCTAAAAAATCACCGGGAAGACAAAGCTTGCTTCAGACTATAATAGCTGGATAATGCATTACGCTAGTGGACAAATGGGCCTAAAAAATTAAAAGCAGATCAGCCTAAACTAAACAACTTATAATGTTCAATCCAATAGTATTTATAGTGTATTTAGGAATCTGTCTGAGAATGCTCGAACTCGAACATACCTTTGAGGCTTCTCAAATTGTTTTATAAACATGCACTATATCATTTGATAAAATACAGACCAAATCAATTGCTAATATATAAAAACAAACACAAGCTACGAAACTCTATGTAAGCAACTACTTTGAATTCACAAACCTTAATCTAAAAAAACAATGACAAAACATAAAAAAAAAATATATCTGTCACAAACCTTGACGCATATTCTCCTGTCACTTTGAGGCCTAATGAACCTCTTGACACGCTTCTTCACGATCTTCTTGTCTAGCAGAGGAACGGCCATCTTGTCTCTGTATAAAACACATAAAAATATTTTATTTAAAAAAAAATAAAAAAATAAGTAGAGATCTAGACATAAAACACAAATTAGAACATCTATTACTACAAGAACAAAAGCATAAACTTTAAATTCAACAGAAAACCTATTAAGAAATGGATTTCATTGGTGAAAAAAATGTGAAATTATTATTTAAATCGATAATAAATTGGAATGGAAATTTGATCGTTAAGCATGTTGGAAAAACATCGAACTGATTTAGGAATCAACAAAGCACATGGTAAATAGATTAAACAAAGCGTAGTATCACTGAGAAAAAAGATCAAAAAGCGATTACTTGATACAGCGAAAGGAGAAATGAAAAAATTGGAGAAGTGAAAGATTGTAGCTAAGACGGTACCTTTGTGAAGCCTCCTTACTGTGAAGAACGAAACAGAAACTAAAATGTGATAAGAACGCTCTTTATATCAACAGCGCTTCCAAAACCCTAATCCTTTTTTTTTTAGTTTGAAAAAACTTATAAAACTTGGGTCGGGTTTGAAGGCCCAATAACAATTGCCTATTATCCCGAACGAAACAAAGTGTTGTTTATACTTTAAATAATAAATAAAACCTAAAAGTAATAAATAAATATAATTCTTTGTAAAAAAAATAAAAAATAAACCACGGCACTCCTAAGGGTATCTTTAACGCGGGTTATTTATCTCAAGTTCTTTATAGTTCATGTTAGTTATAAGCAATCTTGTTTTGCACTAAGCATGAGCTGGAAGTAGATGCATTAAAGTTTAGTTGTCGTCCTTTAGAGAGTCAGCGTTGGCTATCTTGGAATAATATGTATAATATTATTATTATTATTTTTTATATAATGATGCTCTAAGAAGATTAAATATGTTTTTTGGGGAGATGAGTGAATTAAAAGATCAGCATTTGTGTTATGAGTAATTAATTATATTATATGTTTTAGTGTATGCTTTAGTGGATGTCCATCCTATCTTTTTCAATTTCTATAACTCCCACCAATAAGCGGACCTGCATGGGCATCTATCTCGATCGAAACATTAACACCTGATAATTCATTTCATAAACTTTGCAAATGATTTATCTATTGAACATCTGATTCAAACTATTCTATATGAGAATCAATGTGAGATAAAAACAATAATTTATTTCAAGTGATTAATTCATTTGAACTTTTAATTCACATTTTTGTTTATTCTCTCTCCATAATATTGGGAAAACTAATTCATCACTTGATAATCAGACTATCAGGTTGTTGATGAGTCTCTAATTTTTAGCTCATAATACTTAATAGATGGAGATTTATATCAAATATAGTTTCCCGTTATTCGTTAATATTTCATCTTAGTGCACTGCATTGGAGCAATTGGAACATATCAACACATCATAAAATGCTTATATGAAAAAATATTAGGTTATAAACCAAAAGCTCAATTGCCGTCTTAGAAATAATTGTATAGAAATAAATATATTACGTAAAATGATGTTCCACTTCTTTCCTTCACTATAATTTTTTTTCATTGGGTTTTTATTAGTAAGATTTTAATGAAACACATCCTCGATGGACATCCATGGAGGAGTGTTATGAATAATTATATGTCTTAGTGGATGTCCATCATACCTCTCCCAATTCATATAACTCCTACCAATAAGTGGATATTAATTTCCTTTATCCACTCACTTTCTTACCCGTGTCCTATAAACAGGACTCATGCTATAGTGTAAGCACACCTATGTAGAGAATAATATATAAAGTTCTTATCTTCTTTATCTATATTCTCTAGACTCATAGCTTATCTCTAACAATTTGATTGTATCAACAACAAAAACATATAAACATCCGAAAAAGTTTCAAGTTTGCAAGTGTGACAAAGACTGACATTGTTGTGAAAAAGTTGATCATTGATGTTTTGAATCAACACATTATGGACATGGTACTTAACAATGAGTCATTAATAAGACTGATATAGTGTAAAGAATAAAAATTGAAAACAAGTTCTTCAATTTGCATGTCTTTGACCAAAGTGAAAGGCCCGAATAAATAACATACAACTCAATAAGCATAATACCATATGACATTTAAATGAAGTCGGAAATCGTGATGAATAACAATAGAGTTCTTCATGATAATTCCCCCAAAGCAAATTATAACAGGAGAATCAAGACAATTTCATCAACATTAAGAATGACACACAAATTATTATTATTATTTCACTTGATGAATGTATCAACCTAGTTCCCATTGAAATTGGAAGAGAAGCAATATCAATGATCAATCGGCCCGGCCCGGCCCATTGACATCAGCCAAATCTAACAACAGCTACAGCACATGCAAATTATTACATCACCTGATTCTGATTCGCCAAGTCATACTTTTTATTTTATTTTTAAATTTTTTTAAAACTAATAAATTAGTCTTGAATCCACTAGCCGCTACTCCAAAGTTCAAATTTCAGAAGAAAAAAAAAACGCCCCCACTCCTTCATCACTCTCACATCAATTTCACGCCGAAATCAGAACCATTCACCGGCGATGATTTCCGAATCAGAAGCTTCTCCGAGAAAGAACGATGTCAAAGATCGACGCCTCAGCATCATCGACTTTTTGTCCGCTGATGATTCACTTCTCGATCCCGTTTCTCCCAATCACCTACAGAATTCAGGTCAAATTTCTTTCCATTTCCTTAATTTATAATTTCATATTTCGAGATCAAATGATTTTCATTAAATTGTAACTGAAAGTTAAATTCTATTGATTTTTTTCAGAAAACGAAGCTTGGTACACTCCGAATTCAAAAAAGTTTGAAGATGCTGCTACCAAAATTGAACAGTGGGAAAATGAACCTCTAACATCTGGAACAAAGACCAAGAAAAACCCTAAATGTAATTTGCGGAAGAGTTTAGCTTGGGACAGTGCTTTTTTCACTAATGCTGGTACTTTTGATTAGTCTCTTGTAATTTTTCATTGTTAATTTTTATTGAAATAGGGTTTTTGAGTATGTTAGATTGTGTTTGATTTGTGTACGTTATTGGTGTTTATATTTAGGGGTTTTGGATGCTGAAGAATTGTCTAGTATAATTGAGGGTGTTGAGAAGGAAGAATTACCAAGGATTGAAGAAGATGTGTACAAATCATGTGATTCCATTTCGACGTTAGGGAGTGATTGTTTGACCCTTGAAAGTGTTGAGTTGGAGGGTGATTTGTTTGAGGATGTTAGAGCTTCGATTCAGAAATCTAGCCGTAAGTCCAAACTTGCATCTGCAGCAACCAGAGTGTCATCTACCTCTCGGCTGCCGGGGTTACAAACTCGTGACTGTGAGTCTTGTAATCACGCGACCTATTCAAAATAGACTGTGTGCTGATTTATCTTTAATTAGTTAGATTGATGATTCCTTGATTATTATTATTTTTTTCTTTTTCAGCTTCTAGAAAAACTAGTGCAGTACCTCGCGACAAGGTAACTTAAATTTACATTAATGATAGTGAATGACTAATGATATTTCTGTTGCACTTGCATGCACACACATTTTCTTCTTATTGAAACAACAATATCTTATCTTACTGTGTAGGATTATTTACATTGATAAAATTATGATATATTGTGTAATGATCCTATCATTAACAATGTTTATATCAAGATTACTTAAAGCTGTGCCACCTTAGTGGGCTGGTTCAGCTGTGGATAGTTTCCTTCTTTCAAAACTTAGGCTGCAATTCCACCTTTGGAACTTTTTAACCTGGAGGTATATCAATGTTCACTAAGTAACCCTATCACAACTGCACCTATTATCAATTCTAGACATAGGTGCTATTGGAGGAATGAAGAATTGTTGTGTCTTAGACTGAAATTGTATAGCCTAATTGCCTTATATTTTGGTAAACAATAAAATTCTGTCTGGATTAACTTTCTATTGATTTTAGATGAAGGCCCCACCTGCTTCTAGGAATCCAACAGCTGTTGTGAGAGGAATTGGGAAGTCGACAACCAAGAATAATCCTACTTTCACACAGATTCCACAGGTATGCAACTAAATTAAACTGCTGAAGTGCCTTTTCTAATTACACTGTCTCACAATTGACAGAAGCACTCAGAAGTCATGAAATTTTAAGTGACTATGTATATATCCTGACCAATTTTCTTATTTTGAAAAAGCCCGTCGCCACGAGAAGGGAGTCATCTATTTCAAAACTATCGAAGGTACCAGCAAAGCCTAGTGCAAGTTCCACAATTTCATCCAAAAGAGCATCACTTAGTGATCTGCATGTCAAAAGTGAAATGGACAAGGCAAAACTCATAAATGGTGGTTAGAATTTGCATTATCATGATTTACTTTTTATAGTTCTCATTTTGGCATAATCAATGCCTTTCTGAGTTGTAGCCAATTTTAATTTTTATTTGAACTCTTCAGGTAGAGTCAGATCAATGTCAAAAGCATCTGTTATTGGAGGTTCGCGGGGTACAGTGCCTAAGCCCACGGTATTGTCCAAATTAACTTCCGGTCAGTCGGTATCATCCAAGGCAAAATCAGAAACTTCCACACCTTCTGGTGTCAATTTATCTGATAATGTTGGTAAATCTCCATTTAATTCTGCAAGAAAAAAAGTTATTGCCGGAACTACAAAACTGCCCTCATCTCGCCCTCCTGTCAGAACACCATCAGGATTTGCTTCAAGAAATAAATCTGAATCTGGGAATTCTAGTCTCTCAAGCTTGATTTCTGTCAACAAGCTTTCTTCTAGCGTTTCACC
Organism: Trifolium repens; assembly: GCA_030408175.1. Classification (NCBI taxonomy): domain Eukaryota; kingdom Viridiplantae; phylum Streptophyta; class Magnoliopsida; order Fabales; family Fabaceae; genus Trifolium; species Trifolium repens. The sequence continues at coordinate 49,795,829 of CP125848.1, forward strand.
TGCTAGCTCTGTTAGTGACTGGTCTTCAGAGGCATCCGTATCAACTTCTATACCTACACACATGTGTGATAGTTTAAGGTCCAGCATTGATAGTACCTCCAGCAGAAAGGTTTTATCAGACACTAACGTGGATCAAGGTGTAAATTCTCAAATTCCTCAGAGTGATATGAGCTTAGAAAAGCAAAAGGCTCAGAACACTGGAATTATCAGTCAAAGTGCAAGGACTGCTTCTGTGGCGACCGTTATTCCCACAGCTCTTGCAAAACCTTCAGGCCTGCGACTACCTTCACCAAAAATTGGTTTCTTTGATGGGGTGAGTTTTTCTGCCATTTTATATTTGATATAGTCATAAACTTAGTCTGAGGGTACATTTTCTGGAGAAGTTTGCATTGGTTTTTCCGGGTGTAATACGTGCTTCTATTTCTAAAAACTATGACTTTTCTTTTTTCCAATTTATTTCTTCACCTCTTTATCACATAGCATTTGTTGAAACGGTATCATAATGTTATGCAGGTGAAATCTTCAGTGCGCACTCCACGCGGGGGAGCTCAACCAAACTCTGCGGTGCCTCATAGCTTGCTAAAGCGTGGAGCAGGAAGTCCAAGTGAAGGCCAAAACAAAGCAAAGCTTGGAAAGCTGCAAGCAGTGAGATCTATCACACCAACTCAAAGCAAAAAACCGAATAACCAGCAAACCCCGCATCCAAATAATGTTGGTGAATCATTAGATGTTGCAATTAAGACATCTAGTGCAGATCATAATGTCAAAAGCTCTTCTGAAATGCTCAATGTTGCTAATAAAAATGTTGAATATACACCACTTTCGCAAGAAATGGAGAGACCTAATTATGATTTGCGTCCACTTACCCCTGTTGATCACCAGGAGAATGTCTATCATGATGATCAAGTTGATTGTTTGATTAAACAAGTTGGACTCATGGACATAAATTCCAAGACACTGGTAAATATCAACGGCGATTCTCTTTCTTTTTGTGAGACTGATGTCAGCTTCCAAGATAAATCCAATGGTACGGAGTTATCAACTCACAAGGAGCTTTTTGATCATCCTAAAAACCAGCAATTCTTGAAGGGTTCGTCTACTCCATATCTCTGTGTCACTCCAACCAGCATTGATATGGCAACTTCAGTAAGAATACCCTTTGCTGCAAAAGATTCATTTTGCAATATGGATTCCAGTGTTTTCACAGAACCAACAGTTTCAGAGGTAAAACTGGCCAACTTACCTGTGCCCGGAAGCATTACGCAAGAAAAAGTTCAGATGATATGATCAAGTTGAACTTTGCTGCTTTGAGCTAAAAGTGCAACTGTAGAAGTCTTGATCTTGATGTACTGTGTTCAGATTACAAAGACCAAGTCTTTAAGTACTTATTCTTCTATTTATTTGTATTTGACGGGTATCTCTTTTTACATGGGTTAATTGCCATGAATACTTTCTGGATCAGATATTTTGAATGGGAAAAAAATGAAATGGTGTTATGTATCCTATTTCATTTTCTCATCATTTGAATTTAAATGCATGATTTGCATGTTGTTTAAATGTTTAATCATTTAATGGATAATATTCTATTCTTTTTAAATCCATTTAAATAAATATTATATATAACACTAACTCTTATATCTTACATATATAAGATTAGTTTAAATATTTATCTTGAGTCCATGGTACACAAATATATTTTATAAAGGAAAATAATAATTGGAAATTGGGGAATTAAATGACAATCACAACAAACTCTTATAGCGTTCTCCTATCGTGTAGCATTCTTTCATAGGATTAAAGGGATTTGGATCCTCTCCTTTACTTTCATCTACATCTCTCTTATTCCCCTCTATATCTCTCTTCAATAAAAAGTTAAAAAAACAATCACGAGATAGTGAGATTAAGGGAGATAGAGAGGAATGAGAGAAGTGTAGAAGAGAGTGAAGAAGATGATCCAATTTTGGATCAAAGCTAGTGGAGTTAGAGCTCGGTCAAAAGTTTATCCTAACAAAGTTTTTTTTGTTAACTAAGAGCATAATGACATCAAAGAAAACAGAAAACATTCCAACTAGATTGACACCTCTTGTGTTTTTTAATCCTCCGCCAAATTCATAACCCTAACAAATCTCAAATGACTCATATCTATGTGTGGACCACTTTCATATTTTCAACGAGCCACTCAAATGACCCATATAGTACCATTGTAATTTTACCAAACTCATTGTTCATCTCAACATACAATAAGAAGTCAATTGTACAATCCAACTTCTCTATAAAACATGAAGAACTTTCATTTATTTAGAATATACTAATAGATATAGATATAATAATTGCTACAGAGATTGAAAAAGACATAGACTGTGTGTATATCCTTCACACAAATTTGTCATAATAGTTCGTTATCAAAAATAAATTCTCAAAATAGTAAATCAAGTTTACAACCACCCACAAATCTAAAGCATGACAAAAGATATATTTGTAATCTTCACACCCAAATTTTATTGAAAATATCTTGAATATGGGTTAATTATTAATTAATTTCACAATAGTACAAAATGATAGTAGATAAACGGAAGGGGATATAAATCATTGAATTAAAATTAGGTGGTTGAAATGAAGGAAGGTCTCAAGTGTTTAATGTTACACAAGGTATTGCTCAAACAAAGAAGAGAATGTTGTGTTGAATGTGTGGCAAGACTATAAACGACATGCTATCATTATAAATGATAACATCAAGTGAGTTGGTTCTTCTTTCTTTTATGATTTCCTTCCTCGCGTAAGACCGAATCCATTCGATTTTGACTTTTCAAAAGGATTTGTAATCCTGAACATTTCGAGGAATCCTTCATCAGTGGTTGTGAATGACCGATTTTTTCTCAATCTTTATGACCAGCTCCTCCGGAACCTAGGTCGAAAAGATTGAAAAATAGAACCATCTGATTTGATTCGTTCTCAATAGCCATGAGACACCAATTAAAAAATGGTGGAAACTCAAGTTTGTGGTATAAGCTTGTAGATAGAATAGAAGTAATGTAAACTCTATAGTAAGGAAAATAATCAGATAGAATGTAGTCAAATTACTAATGGCATAAGATTTCAAAAGAAAAAACTATAAAAAAGATATTACTAGTAATAATTAGAGATTATTAAGTTCAATAAAAATACTATACAATAGAACGATATGATATCATTTGACCTAAGTAACGGTCTCCAATTAGTGTGTTAACATTTAATTGTTGTTGTATGCATCTTCTGAGATGATAGTGGTGGAATAAAATTTGGGATATTGACCACCAATCTGACACTGTAAGATACTTAGTCTTTAATTTTATGAATATTTCAAAAAGATTTTTGACTTTGATAAATTTTATACATATTAGTCCTTCAAAAAATAAGTTATGGACTAAATTGAGAATAAGTAGATAAACTTAACGACCAAATTGATATTAGGTTATAAAATGTAAGGACTTAATTGATAATAATTGATTGAACATAGGGACCAATTTGACAGTTTAACAAAGAACCTAAGGGGCACATGTTAAAGAACTTAAAGTAGAATTATTCCATTAAAAATGCAATGATTTAACTTTTATAAAGTTAAATGCACAAGTTTTGAGGAAAATCAGAGATTAATTTGGCTGCTTACTGATAAATAATACACCAAAAATTCTGATTCATTGCATGAATCTCAATAATGAAGATTTCAATAATTGAATTGAGAAATTTTATTTTGACATCGCTTAAGTTGTTTGACAACTATATTTGTAATGTCCAACTACATCTTTTTTTTTTAATTATTTTCTTATTTCACCGTGATTTGCGTGCGGGTTAAAACTAACCGATTAAAATAGTTGTAAACTTGACATTGACAAGATTGTACAAATATCACATCTCAATTGAAATCAACACCAACATAATTGCATACCTAGAGAACTAAAACCATAATACAACAAATCTACATTTGATTACTCAGAAAAGATAGGCAAAAGAAAGAAAAATAAGCAATAAAAGAGATACACAAGAGGAAATATAATATAAAATAAATATATAATCATTTGAATCAAACGAAATTCAGAAAGATTACTACCACAAATACAAAATTGTTGATCTAACTCATTTATCTCATGAAGCAAAATTCATAAAAAAAAAAAATTGGTGAAAATAAAGAAAAAAATAGAGGGAGCCATCCCACAAACTTAAGACCTAGGCTTCTCCTTCTTCTCCTTGAAAAGAGCCAGGAGAGACACACCAGAAACCTTCACAACCTTGAATCTAACACCAGGAATATCACCCACGGCGTGACCTTTACGTCCAAATCCAGCAATCAAAACTTCATCCTGCAACGATATTATCAATGGATTTCATAGCATTAGAAAAATTTCGCAGTAAAAATAACAGACTCAGCATTGAACACAATCAAAACAGTAGCAAATAACATGATCATCATCACTCACATTCTCTTCAATGTAATTTAAGCAACCATCATTCGGCACAAATGCAGCTATCTTCTTCCCATTTTTAATGAGTTGAACTCGAGCACATTTTCGAATAGCAGAGTTAGGCTGCTTAGCCTCAATACCACTGCACATAAAATAACATACTAATTCTTAACATCACATGCTCAATAACGAAAAATTATTCAAATTAATAACAAAAAGATAAATTAATCTTACATCTTTTCAAGAACAATGCCCTTAGCATGAGATGATCCAGCAAAAGGCTTGTTCCATTCTTTCCCTAAATGAGATTTTTTGTATTGCTTATCCGCCCAACGTTGCTTAATCCGTTGTTTCCTCATCTTGCGAGCCGCTCCCATTCCTCGTGTCTTCCTGTAAAAAAATACAAAAACAATAAATCTGTATCTCCTATGTTCTTATGAAGATAGATTAAAATAAATTTGTAGAGCAATCATATTTGAGAACAATCAAAATTCAAAGAATACATGTCCAAATTAACTAAAATAATTCATCATAAGCTAAAAAAAACTGTGTTCCACTAATCTTATTAAATTTGAGAAAAATGAAATTTCAATCAAATTATTTAACAAAATGCAACAAGTTGAAACATGATTTTATATGAATCTAATCGCATTCGCACATTACAAGTTCAATGCGAACATTACAGATGAATTACCCTAGTCACCAAGTTCATGATTTTATGTTCCAAAATATAACAACATGAACAAAAATCGAATTGAGAATGAAACATGATACTAATTGGAAGAACGTAATAACATTAGCAGAAGTAATAAGAATGATTAACGTTGCATTACCCCATGGTGTGATTGAAAGTTGGTTATGCGCAAATAGAGTTTGATGAATGAATGAACTCAGAGAACAGAGTGTAGCGGCAGAATAAAACCTAAGAACTGTAATTTTGAAGGGTTTCGTCGTTATATGAAAGAAGAAGAATAAGTCAAAAAAATAATATTGTTGGCGTATTGGGTATGGGCTTCTTTGTGGGTTTTTGCTCGTAAACATCCTATTTACTTTTGTCACGCTGCCAATTACTCTTCCGCTACTTAAGTAAGTAGCGGACGTAATAAAAATGATAAATTTTTGAAAAACATTGTCCGCTAATTAAATAGCGGACGTTATAATGGTAAGGTATTTTTTAGTGTATAGCAGTAGACAGAGGTATTCTGGTAAAATTGTAGGGCGCAAGGATTCTGATCTAAATCTTCAGATATGCATTTTAATTATATAAAACATTTTTTGTTTAAATATATATTTTTACTTTTTTTTGGTATAGAAAAATGGGAAAAGGCCAAGTTTAAATATAATTTAGTCTCTTCAATTATAAATTATAAATTATTACTTTTAAAAAATGGTTTTTGAATTTACATGTATTAAATTCATAGATCCCAATCAAAAACTTATAGAGATTAAAATAAAATTAAAAAAAAAAACTGCATTTTTTCCTCTATATTTAAAAACAAAACATTTCCACTTAATTTTTTTTCCCATTTGCACACACTAATAAAGGAGAAAATACATATTTTGAAGTTAACAAAATTTTGCACAATTAATTAGAGCTAACCATTTTTTTAGTGGACGTCTTAGGATTTTAATATCTCTTTATACATAATCGACTCCTGAACCTAAAATTTTGTTTCATTGACCATTTATTAAAGGGGTAAAAAATCATTAAGTGAGAGATTCTAGATTCGCATATAGTTAAATGCAATATTCATACGAATTAAGCTATGCTCATGGAGACTATCTTTTGACAACTTTATTGATTAGTTTTCATAGTTTTTATTGAATTTATAGTTGTATACTTATTAATCCCTTGTCATTCTTATGGTCATATACTCACATGTCTTTAAAATGTTACAAGAACTCAAACCACTATTGACTAAGATTTGAATTGAAACAATACTGAACTCACATTGGTCTCAAGTAGCAATTTCAAAACACATTTTCATACAAATCTTGTCACATGCTAAGGGTGTGAGTGATGACAATAAAACAATAACATAAATGGTCAATGTCTTGTGAAAGTTGGTACCAACAACTACTAATACCTAACAATAAGAATAAAGGAGTACAATGAAACAACATTCAAGTTAAGCCATTTTACCAACAACAGCTTAATGATGATTCTTCCTCCACAACACTCCAATCTTCTTCAGCATGTTTCTATTTTTCTTCTTTGGAGATTCATCATCCGTGTCTTCCAAATAAGGAGAATTCATCGTCTTGCTACTAATAGAATTGAAGCTACTGTCAAGTGAGCCGTTTTTTCCTACACATTTCCCATTGTTTCCAGTAGTTGAAAGTATGGACGCGGCTGCTTCAGCTGCCTTTCTCCACTGATCAGACTGAACTTTCAATCTCCTTAATTCGGCTTCCAACTCTGAATTTGCAGCCTGAGCAGCGTCTAACTGTTCTGTCACTCGAGCCACTCTTCTGTTACTTCTATCCGCTTCTTCCGTTGCATAGCTAAGTTTCGCCAAAGCCTCTTTCTCTGCAGCCCTTGCTGTTTCAACCGAAGCAACGGCCTCGTCGGTGATTTTATTCTTCTCCAACTCCTTTATCTCCATCTTGAGGATACTGTTTTCTTCGGTTACATTTTGCAGCAAGATCTCTCTATCTAATAATTTTTCCTTCCATTCTGCAATATCAGTATCCAACTGTTTGAGTTCTGCAGCAAGTTTAGATTCCCTTTCAGCAGATTTGTCTTCATTGTGCCCCTCACTCTCCGATGACATACTTCGTAATTGAGATTCCTTTTCCATCAGACTCGCTTTCAGCCCTTCAATATCAGCTTTAGTTTTCTGCAATTCCTTGTATAATTCAGCCTCTCTCTGATCGGATTCTGATTTTGTACGTTCAAGTTGTTCATAAGCACTTCTAATTTGCAATGTGCTTTGGATATACTCCTCTTGGTATCTTATCTCGGCAGCATCCAATGCAGACTTCAATTGCGCTACTTCAGATTTTGCAGAGTTAAGCTCGGCCTTGAGCTGGTTTATCTCCTCGTTTTCTCGAGAAAGTTCCTTTTCATTGATTGAATCTGGTATGTTCTTATCGGCACTGCTAAGCAAATCAGCCTCGAGTTTGCTCACAAGCTCCTCTAACAATTTTTCTTGAGATCTTGATTTCTCTAACTCCAAAGCTAAGGACTCATAAGCTTCTGTTGCTTTTATACCATCTGCTCGAAGTGTTTCCACCGTCTTATTTACTGTTTCCAATTGCATTTGCATTTTGCCGATTACTTCTAAAGCCCGGGATTCGGATTCCTTGCAATCACTTGCCTCATTTTTTAATTTTTCCATAATAGAGATAGCTTCACTAAGATCCATCCTCAAGTCCTGAATCTCAGCATGATCCGACTCAGCATTGTTAGTTTGAGTAGATTCGGACTCGCAAGCTCTTTCAAGTTGACTTTTCAATTTCTGTATTTCATTCATGGCAGATGCCAAAGCAGATGAATCCATCGAGTGCTGCTTCTGCACAGCCTCAAGTTCAGATTGCCATGCTCGGTCTCGATCCTGAGAAATTTTACTAAGTTCTTGAAGCCGTGCTTCTTCGGAAGCAGAAAGGTCTGAAAATTGTTGATGAGATTCCTCCAGCTCTTTCGACAAGGATAGTATCTGCTTCTTTGCTTCTTCGGCCTCCTCTTGAGCTTTTCGCTTCCATGACTCTGATGAGTTAAGCTGATCCTTAGCACTCTTCAGATCTTCTTGAAGCTTAGCAATCTGCGATTCCAATTCCTGAACCTTGCTAGGTCGCTTCTTCTAAAGCCAGAAAAACGGGCACATTATAACGTGAATAATAAAATAAAACTATGAATATTATAAATATTCTGCAATTTTTATATACATATAGACTTAGATAACACTCCCTTTGTTCCAAAATAATTACCATTTAGCATATAAAAAATGTTCTAAAATAATAGTTCTTTTTCAATGTAACATTAATATTTTTACAATTCTACCCCTAAATTACAACTTTTGATTCAAATAATTATATTCTACCGTATATTTATACAGCAACAACAACCAATTATTGTCACACCAACTGAGGTCGGCTACATGGATCAAATGATGCCATAATGTTCTATCAATATCATATACTATATTTCTATCCAACTCATTTATTCTATTGCACAATTATGACAATGATTAATAACTAGTACTTAATAAGGATGTTTTGTAAAACCTAGGACGGCGCTAAACAGTTATTCTCTGTCATCAAGGAGTTTGACATTAGCCACATGATCTAAGGCAAGTCTAATTAAAATGAGGTAATTCAGATCTAGCCATGAGCTAATTTCAAATACCTCAGATATTGGACTGTGTGATAACCTGCGTTCATTTACTTTCGGACTCATGTCTTTTGGCGTCTTTCTTATGGGGTTTGGAGATGAGGAAGCTGAGTTAGAACCAGAGTTTGGTGTCTTCAACTGGCGAGCAGTCCGAGGAGTTGCAGCAGGCGATTTCCTTTGAGACATTTCCGAAGCACTGGTTCTGCAAGTGCTATCCACAAGCCAATTAGCAATCATAAACAAATGTAGACTAATTGCAAAACGAAAACCATCTTCAGATAGCACACGAAGTAGTCAAGTGACGAGATGAAACTCATTCTTGCAAATTTTAGTCACAAGATGGCACAAAAAATCAGTATGCATAAAAAACATTAAAACTAAAATACTACAATCTTACCTTGCTTTTGGTGTCTGCATAATTTAATGTCTAATGCAATGAAAAGCCTTGTTCTTCAAAGCACCTGACCCACTATTCCTGCAATATAAGAATCAAAGATTAAGTACAAAATAAAAAGAAAAAGGAATTTGATTTATACTTTATATAATACTAGAAAAAGTAGTTTGATTCAAGTATTCAACAAAAAAGGCCAACAAACAAAATGTATATAATCCCTTGAAGGAAACTCCAAGTAAACAAACTCCACTACCACCAACCAATGAACCAAATCCAAAACACACATAAATAGCTAAAATAAATAAACAGAACCAAAGCACCAAAAGCCTTAAATAACTACCATCATTAAATAAACTATAAACAAAAGAAACCATCTTTATACATGTTTGAAGAGTTCCCAGATCTACAACAAGTACTTTGAAAACAAAACAACTGAACCAAAAAACAAACATAGATTCTGTTCCAACACCATTAAAAGCAAACTAAAGCTATTGTGTTTCTAAGTGAGAGACCAAAAAAAAAAAGGAAAATTTGTCTGCATGTTTGTTGTGTTGACTACAGAAAGCACCAAGCATCTTTAAACACACCAAAAAAACACTAAAAAAACAAAGTAAATAAACTAAAAATCTTGTCTTTAACAAATAAATAAATAAGCCAAAGCATACATGAAAATAACACACTCACCAGAATGTTGAAGTGGAAATGGGAAGAGATGGAAACCCTAGAGAGAAAGGGTGGGTTGGTGGTGTTTTTCTTCTTCTTCCAAGTTGGGTTTTGGATTGTTTTGTGATGTGGTTTTGCTCAGTTCCCGAGTTACTCACATACACACACTCTTCAGTGTGTCAGAGTATAGTAAGCATAGGAGCCAACAGTGCAAAAACAACACTTTGGAACTGAGTTAACGTTAATTACACGCTCTTTATTTTATGCACGCGCCTTCTTCACGCTCCGGTTTTTATGGGACCAACAAGTTGTTCAAGTTCAAGTACTGCAAAAACTTTGTTTTTTTTTTATTTGCCAGGGAGACTTTGAAACTCCTAACTTGGTATGTGGATACTGGTCTCGGATTAACAATTATAAATGTATTATTGAATAAGCTAATACATACAATTTTAAAGTTGTTTGTTTTTTACGTTAAGAAAATGTAATTTGATATATATTTTTAAGACGAAATTTTGTTAATATAATTGGTGCTTAAGACATCACATTATATATGATGATGTTAGAATTTAAACTCTGAATGTTTCATTTATTTATTTTGATTGACTAGGACATTATATATATTGGAGTTATATTATGATTTTAAAAACTTTATTTTTTCACCTTAAAGATGGAATTCTAACCACTGAACAATTAGAGAGAAATAAAAATGCTAAAGTCCAAAGTTATAATTTTTCATGTCATGTTATAGTTATATTTGTTCGGTACAAGAATGGACTATCTTTGGTGAAATTTTTAATGAATTTTCTCCCGTTTAAAGCTCACACATTAAAATTCTATATCATTTAAAATAACAATCCCAATGGTTGTGTTTTCGGTGGATTGTAAAGTGACTTGGGCGAGTCCAAGTCCGTTCCGATACATCTAAATGTATGACATCACTTGAGAGTTGAGACAAAAAGTAATTTATATACAACTTTCACACTCCTTAGCCCACCAATGTACATTTTACAAAGGACAAAACTGTGAGGATCGCGTGCGGCCCATAACGAATAATACATCAGAATGTTGTGTGCATACTTGAAGGTTAAACGAAACTATATGGAAATTTCGGTATTGGTGGTTAAGTATAACAAACTTTGCACGAGATAAGTGACAACGATTTCATTGTCTTCGATGAAATCCCCCGACATGCCACAAACTTTGCACGAGACAAGTGACAACGATTTCATTGTCTTCGATGAAATCCCCCGCCATGCCACGAGTCCTTTTAACCGATGTCATGGGTGTTGAGTTTGTCTAGCCCTAGTTGAGATTTCTTCTTCGTTTCTGTTTCATTTTTTCTTCTTGTTTTATTTGTTGTAAAAAAAAATATCATTTATTAAAACACTATTTTTAGTTGTAGTTAGTAAAATAGTAAGCTAATCAAATTAAACAAAGAAGTTGTTTACACCTAAAATAAGTTATATATACCTTAAAAAAACTGTTTTTTCCCCAAACTGGGCTTTGGGCATAGTCCCATGCATTTTGCTAAACGCACCCCCTTTCTGCTTTAGTTTATTTTTTTATGTATTTTTTACGTTTAGTTTATTTTATTGTACTATTTATTTATTCTGTTGTTTTTTTTTTCTTTCCTTTTTTTAAGCACATATATTTGCATGCAACATTACTAGGATTCTAGTTTACTTTATGGAATTTTTATTTATTTTATTTATTTATTGTGATTTAGAATGTATTTAGGTACCAATGTAAACATAAATGAGTATCTTGCATTGCATGCATATTTATTTATTCCGCTTTATGTCATAAAACGAAAAAAAAACTCCAAGGAAAAGGGGTCATTCATCTTGATCTAATATCATTATGAAATCTCTCGCGTTTATTTTATCACACTTAGTTTTTTGTTAGAATAACAAAAAATCATTAAAACATTCAAATATTCAAAAAACTTCATCAAAAATATTTTTCTATTAATGAACCTTGGATTTGAAACCAAGTAATCCCGTCCTTTTTTTTCAAATCAAACTTCGATTAATTTTAATCATATTTAGACCTTTTTCACAATTTAAAATCAATCAACATCACACTTCATTTTTTTATGTCATTTCAGTCTCTTACATTTTCTAAAAACTTTTTTTAAATTTTTTTAAAATCAATCAAACAAATCACTCGTCTTTTTACCCCGAACTACGAGATTTTGATCCTTAACCAATATGTAGTGCAAAAGACTTCGCGTCTTCCCAAATCAAATAAAAATAACAAAAACATTTTTCTTTTATTTTTCAACATCACTTTAACTTTTACATTTTTAGACTTTAATTTACAAGTAAACAAGTAATTTTAGCACAAAGATAAATAAAAACAAGAGGTTCCTACAGACGTTTAGGGTGCATACATTCTCATAACGTAACCAACCCCCGAACCTTTAATCTCATAAAAACAGGGTTATTTCGAACTTTTCCCCTTTTCCTTGGAAAAATAAAAGCTCGGTGGTGAATCATAAAATTGCGAGTCAATGATAATTAATAGCTTGATATCCAAAAATCACCGCGACAATTGTAAGAGATAAATCACAAAAAATAAAAATTACAGAGGAAAAAACAAAACTTGTCTATATTGCAGGGAGTATAAACCTATTTACTCTCTACTATATTATCTCTCTCAACATTTTTGAATTAATATAATTAAATGACGATGAATATTAATTTTTTTTAACATAAAAGATTCAAATCTTATATAAAATACTCTTTTTCCGTTCTAAAATATAAACAAAAATGAGTCAAAAAATAAGATCTATTTAGTTAAAGATTTAGACAAAACATATTCACTTTTTGTTAATCAATTTTTACTTATATTATTGGAAGGAATATGTTACTACCTACTATGACTATGAGCTATTTTATTTTTCAAACACAACCCACCGGAGTACTTCAGTTCACTTTAACCAATTAGTCACAATTCATTCAAGTAATTGGATATAGATGAAATAATTATTGTAAAAAAAATAAAATGAAGAGATTAATTAATTACTACTACTAATTAACATTATAAACCGTTGGATCTTTATTAGGATAGGGATAAAGATTATTGACTTGAATAATGTGCAGTAATAAGTGCTTAGTTGGAATCCATCCACTACCCACACATTTTCACTGCCAATAACCGCCCTATTACACTCTACAGACTACACAGTCGCTTTTTGTTTCTTTTCTTCCTAAAATAACCTTTTCCTAATGAATCACCTCCTTTAATTATTTCCTTCTATTTTAAAACTTAGCTTCACAATTACGCATAACAAAAAAAAAAGTTACTCCTAACTTAGTAACACTTGTGTTACTTCATTTTCTCACACACACGCCGTGTAATGATATTCTCTTGAAATGGCGGAAGCGAGAGGAACCACGTGGTGGAGCGAAGAACTAGCAAGTTTAATGGAGAATCCGATACAAGAAACAACTCCTTCAACGACGTCGTTTCAGATTAGAAAATCGGAAGAAGTAGTAACTGAATCGGAGAAAATCGGAGAAGAGAGTTTGAAGGAACATGCGGTTGGTTTTTTAATGGCTTGGTGTGAGATACTTATGGAGTTAGGTAGAGGATGTAGAGATATTCTTCAACAGAATTTCTTCAATCAAGATTCTTATGTTGTTAAGAAATTCAGTGGACCTTTTTCTAAAGTTTCTAAGAGATTAAGCTTTTTGAATGATTTTTTGCCTGAAGATCGTGATCCTGTTCATGCTTGGTCTATTGTGTTAACCGTTTTTCTTCTTGCCTTCGCAGGTTTGTTGCTAAATTCATTTCCATCTCTTAATTAATTAATTTTATTTGCTACAGTAGTAATTTTAGTTTAATTTCCTTGTTTGTTAGTTGCAATAAATTTTAATTTCAATTTAATAAACTCGTAGAAAATCTCAAAAAAAAAAAAAAAAAAAAACAACATCGTAGTGTGTTTGAGGTTGAACTTTAACTGTTTGTGATTCTGTTTGCTGAGTGGTTGATGACTAGGCTTTGTTGCTATTTTTTGTGGATTTTGTTTGTTGTTGACTAGGTCTTCCCTTGGAGAAGAAATTATATATTGATATTGATTGATATGTAGTATACTGTAGGATTGGTTTGATGTTGTTAGTGTTATGTTTTAATTTCAAGTCTTATTATGTGAATCTTGTTGTACTGTTTTCTTAATTGTTTTCCGAAAGGATCATAAGATTATTCATTTCACTGGTGAATAGTCTCCCCAATCTTGATTATAAGAAAAACTGAGTCGGAGAAAATTGATGTATTTGATTGAAATTAATTTTGGTTATCCGTAAGTCCTTTAATGTTTGTATGCGTTTATAAAGAGATTACGATATATACTAACATTATGTAGCTTCAATTATCAATGAGCAGACAATTAATTTCTATAAATGCAAGTCAAATATTATCAGGGTATTTCTTTATTGGACAAATGAAGTTTCATGTTTTCTACTTGTTGATTTTCTATCCCTGTACAAATTCAGTCAAGTATGACTTTATATTCTATGGATTTTGGGGGAAAAATAATATTTAAATGCTTATAGATGATCTTTGCCGTGGTTATGCAATCTTGGCCTAGTATAAGGTTTTGCTGACTTTTAGTTATTAAATTGTTTGCAGCTATCAGTGTAGATTCTAATCACGAAGCTTTAACCAAGGTGATGAAGGTGCAAATACATCCTCCTATTGCTAGCCGCATATTGCTTCCGGATGGTAGGTACATGGCTTATCATGATCAAGGTGTTGCAGCTGGAAGAGCTAGATTTTCCCTTGTTGCTCCACATTCTTTTCTTTCATCTCGGCTGGCAGGTAAAGTATATATAATTGAGAGTTTTCAATGATAACAACTAGCTTTAGTAGTAAGAACTGCACACTTATCCACTATGAAAATTGAGTTCTTATCTTCTAACATTTTCTACTGCCTTTTTTTATCCTTCTATAATTGTAGGTATTCCTGGAGTCAAAGCATCATTGCTTGAAGAGTATGGTGTTCGCTTGGTCACTTATGATCTTCCTGGTTTTGGGGAGAGTGATCCGCATCCCAACCGAAATTTCAATTCATCAGCTTTGGATTTGTTGCATCTAGTCAATGCTGTCAATGTAACTGATAAGTTCTGGGTACTATGCCACTCAAGTGGATGCATTCATGCTTGGGCTTCGCTCAGATATATTCCTGAGAGAATTGCAGGTTGTTCCTCCTTTTCAAAATTCTAATGTCTTCATACCTTTCATGTGTTCATCTTAAACTCTGCATCTGAAAGGTGCTTATAAGTTATAGTAGCAATTAGTAATGTGAACATTTTGTGAAATGTCCATAATCTAAAATAATAATGAAATCTCAATTCATGTAAGTTTTTGGGAAAGAAAGTGAAAAAAAACTGTCAATTGTGGTTATACCAATGTTATCTTTTCAACCTGCTAAACATAGAAAAGAGATGCATTGGATTCTGATATGATTTGTAATATTACCTGAAATTGCAGGTGCAGCAATGCTAGCCCCTATGGTTAATCCATACGAGTCACACATGACTAAAGATGAGATGAAAAGAACTTGGGAGAAGTGGCTGCCGAAGAGAAAATATATGTATTCTTTGGCGTATAGATTTCCAAAACTTCTCTCTTTTTTTTATCGGAAAAGTTTCTTGCCAGAAAAGCATGACCGGATTGACAAGCAATTTTCACTTTCACTAGGAAAGAAGGTCAGTTGTGATAACCTTGAATTATGTTGAAAGGGATAAAACAAGTGTTTTTTAATTCTTTTTATTTATTTCATCAGCTGAGTGGTTCATGGTTGCTGAAAAGATTATGGTGTTATTCAGCATTCCGTTTGAATTAACCGTCCATCATTTATCAGCTGGTCGATTTTGAAACTAGAGTCATCCAATATACATGACTTTTTTTTTGACACAATATACGTGTCTTTTTCAAAATTCACTTTTTTGTGTGTATAGCTGTCTCACTAACATTTGACAGAAAATATTTACCGTTGTAATTACAAAAATTTGGTTTGTATTAAATGTTTTCCTCTTTTTCCTGCCTCCTCCTTCAGCGGAACTGACATTTGAACGTAAATAAAAACTCTACTAGGGCAAGTTACTAGTACATCAATTCAATAAGCAGTTCCGTAGATTAGGGCAATTACAATCTTTTGACAAATCAAATTCATAAATGTTCAGGATGAAATTCTCATTGAAGAACCTGCATTCGAAGAATTTTGGCAGAGGGATCTGGAGGAGTCAGTTCTCCAGGGAAACTTGCGGCCGTTTATAGAGGAAGCTGTTCTGCAGGTATCCAAATGGGATTTTGACATTGAAGAACTTCATGTGCATAAGAAGTGTCGGACAGGGAGCTTACTTCTTTGGTTGAAGTCCATGTACGGTCAGGCAGAATGTGAATTAGCAGGATATCTCGGCCGTATTCACATATGGCAGGTTAGAACATATTCTTCTTTCCATATTGCTGTCAAGACTCAAGATTATTCTGTATGCTCTTTCATTAGAATATCTATTTTATTAAGTACTACGAAGTAAAACAGTTTTTCAACTTATTTTTTTGAGTTCAAGTTCAGTTTGTTACAATGTACTATGAAACTTACATTTCCCTTTTCAATTCTCAAACAGGGATTGGATGATAGGGTGATCCCACCATCAATGATGGAATACATAGAAAGGGTGTTGCCAGAGGCAGTAATCCATAAGCTTCCAAATGAGGGTCACTTCTCTTATTTCTTTTTCTGTGATGAATGCCATAGGAAAATATTCTCCACTCTTTTTGGAACTCCTCAAGGTCCGTTTGAACGACGAGAGGAAACTGCATTTGAGAAAAACGCGGACGATGCTTTACAAGTATCTGTTTCTGATAAATGATGGGAAAACTGCTGATATACACGAGTTCGATTTGGATGTAAATAACACAGGCGGCTCCTATGCATAGTAAAGCTTCAAAGAAGAGAGTTTACACAAGGATTCTTAAGTTTTGAACCACACAAGAGCTTTTGGAGATATAGGTAAAAGTGTGCCACCTACACTGTTTTTACTAACCTTCCACTGTCCTGAAGCAAACTGTATCTTAACTGCCTTCTTGGATTTAGAGCGTTTATTCGATTGACCATTAACTCAGCGGCAAAACCATGCTTGTTACGTGATACCACTTCTTATTTTTCTCTCCTCTCTTTTATCATTTTCTCATATTTTCAGTTTGAACTTTGCATTTGGGGGGTTTGACGGCATGTTCGAAATGGAATTCATCGCTTCAACTATCACCTCTTTAATTGGAAAAAAAAGGGATTATAGGGTTTCTCTTTTTCTGAAAGAAATGAAATATGCGCAGGCAAACTTCATTACCATAGTATAGTGTGTGCAAAGGCGATCATTTCTAAAATGCGCGAAATAATATTCAAGTCTTTGTATGTTTAAAATTATAGTAATGGATATTTCTAATTTATTTTTAACAAGTGTAGAGAATCTCTACTTGTCTATGAGATCAAGTAGTCTTTGAATGATTTGTAGCACCACTTGAATTATTGTGATGGTTTATTTTCTTTTAAAATAAACTAAAGTTAAGCCATCAGACATGAAGCAACCAGCAAATTATGCAGATCGGATATTTGATAGTGTTGTGGAAAATGTTAAGCTTAAGCATATAATCAACTTAATAGTAACATGTTTTGTTATTATTCAACATATTTTAACCAACCGAGATTTCAAATTTAACTGACAAAAATGGGGCAATTATCTTGCAAAATGATAGAGAGATCAGACATAGTAGTACTGATGTTAGCTGGAACCCCACTTCAACTACCGATTGCTGATAAATAAATCGTTAGATTAAATACTAGTATATGTATCTTCTTTTTCAAAACAAAAACAAAAAACTTTATGTATCCCCAAACCCCACCCCAAAGAAAAAGAAAGCGGAAAAACCAGCAAAAGATGAATCAAATAAATGTGCATGTTAGCATTGATCCCTTGATGGTAATCTGATTTCCATAGTTGTTCAGTCCTGCAAGAAAATGAATAACACCACCTTAAGTAATACTCTCTTGGAAGACATGTAAAACAATTAGGAACAAGAGGGTATGCAAATGAATAATGGTGGACAATTTTTTAGAGCCAAGTTATGTATGTAAGCACAATTTTATTTTCATCTAATACATTTAATGCGATTTTTAACAAATAAGATAAGATAACTAGCATGCCTTTGCAATACATTACAATAGTTTTAAAGAAACTTATAATAAGCAGAAGGGAACCTTGTATAACAGTAAGCTAGCTAGCATACAATCATGTTACTTGAGATAAAGATGGAATGTGTAAGGAAATTATTTATAGACACAATGTCATAAGAAAACTAAACCAACCATGTCAAGCAAAACAATAGCTATCACTCGACACGACCATTTATTTATTAAAGAACACTTGTTGAGAGAAAAAGAAAGGAATGTACCAATTTCTCTCATTTAGTTGTGGAGGAAAACAGGGGAAAAAATTGTTACAAAAAGCGGTTTAACATAAACACATGTTCTTTCTTGTCAGTTCTCCCATCTAACCAAACAAGAGGGGAGTTTTCAGACTTTGTTTTCTTTTTCCTTCCAACGGTTTATATGGTTTGTGATTGATATTGCATGAGAAATGGGAATAAATGTTTGTATGTGTAAGTTCTTCAACTTGTGATACTACAGAACGGTGTTACTTATTAGCATATTAATTAATGTAAGTAAGTGTCTATCAAAAACAAAAAAGATAAAGAATTATGACAAAAGGGAAAACTAAAAAAGAAGAGAACAGAACAAAATACATGCCTCAGATGCATCGTCCCTTGCCAACGCCCCCTTTGTCACCCTTGCCAACTCGTCAAGTAGAGGAGGATATATAGCAAAAGCAATTTGTGCAGTGACACCACCAGCCATCATAAGTAATACTAAAAAAAAATCGAGTAAAAGATAAGTCTAGGAAATTTTATATTGATAGATAGATAGGTTCCAAAATTCATATACAACCAATGGAAAAGTCATGACATACACGTATCGACTCTTACGCCTACTTTCCTTTCAAGAAATGGAACATGAGGAGGAGGAGGAGGAGGAATAGCTCCACCAGCTGCATCATTATCAAGAGAGTCAGTCGACCAGAAGCAGAATAATAATTTAAAGCAGCTTGAATAGCAGAGACTCACTCACTAGCCAATGCCATCGATGGATCTTCCACAATACATATCATTCATTCATAGTGTTTGTTAATTATTCAGATTGAAACGCGATCTATTATTATTATTTGGCTTAATAGATATTTAGGTCCCTGTATGTTCTTGAATTTTTTGTTTTAGTCCCTGTATTTTGTTTTGTTGCAAATATATCCCTGAATGTATAATTTTTTTTCGTTTTAGTCCCTAAAGTCAAAATCCGCAGGAAAATTTGCAGTTTTTGTGGAGATTTTTCTTCAGATTTTCCTGCGGATTTTGACTTTAGGGATTAAAACCAAAAAAATTTGTATATTGAGGGACTTATTTGCAACAAAACAAGATACAGGGACTAAAACCAAAAATTCACGAACATACAGGGACCAAAAGATCTATTAAGCCTTATTATTATTGTAAACAAATAAAGTGAAATCACCAACCCATATTTGCTTGTTGAGACAATGCAATTTCTTCTCACAACCAAACCAAATTAAACATTCCTAACCCTAACCCTAAAAATAACACGTAACCAATGCAAAAGCACAATTCTACTCAAAATTGTTTGATTCGCATGAAATAATCATAAATTGCGGCGGTCAATCCCTCAACCGCCCGCTGCCTGATCGCAGTTGCGACCAGCCGCAACAACAGAATAATAATAATAAAAATAGAAGATAAGAAGGAAGAGATGGATGGAGGAGCTCACCACCGGTGGAGAAACGACGACGAGTCATGTTCACGGCGGTACGGAATATAGCCATGGAAGGAATATGCAAATCGATACAATTTGTATTTCCCACTCAATGTGAAAGTATTATCTATACTTTTATGTCGATATAGGTCATTGGCCCATATATTTGGCCCATTATATTTGTCTATATATAAGACCTGTGTATCATTCTAATGTAACCCTAATTCTAGTAATGAATATTACAGACTACTCTTTCTCTCTTCTCTCACTTCTTCTCTTTAGTATTGCTCTGATTTATATCAGTTTACAACACGTTATCAGCACGTAACTCTGTCAAAATTATTTGTAAAGCTACGAATTATTATTGTAAGGTACGTGAACCGTAATCCCCTTCCATGTTATTTTACTGCGCTCATGTTCATAGCCTTCATGTCATTATTATTATTATTCTATTGTAATAGAATCATGCATATCACGTTAATTTGCAACACAAAGAACTTTTGTTAAATGACAAATTCTGTGAAAAACATTTACATAAGTTTAATTATGTGAAAAACATTCACAAAGAATCATGCATATCACTCAAACAAAATCAAATCAGTGATACACGGTAGAATTTTTTTTACTCTTTGATGGAATTTGTTTTGTTTCCTTTAAAAAGAATGCTATAAAAACATATTCTTTTATTTTGCAATTCATTTATTTCTTATATATTCTAGAAAAATATATGGATCCCTGAAGGATTGCAAAAGATATTATTATTAGTTCCAGAAGAACTAAGAAATTTAATCCATGAATTCCTGAAGAATTCAGTAATATTAGTTCCTGAAGAACTAATAAATTTAATCTATGAATTCCTGAAGAATTCAACAAAATTAGTTCCTGAAAAACTAAGAAATTTAATTTAAGAATTCCTGAAGAATTCAACAATTTTAGTTCCTGAAGAACTAATAAATTTAATCAATGAATTCCTGAAGAATTCAACAAAATTAGTTCCTGAAGAACTAATAAGTTAAATTTATGAATTCCTGAAGAATTCAATAATATTTGTTCCCGAAGAACTCAGAAAACTAAATTTTTTTCCATCATGAATTCCGAAAGAATTCACTAACTTAGTTCCTGAAGAACTCAATCGATAAAGATTGAATACTGATTCACAATTTATGGTCCAGAAGTACCATAGTGAAATTTTTGAAATATGAATCTTGAAGATTCATAGGATACGATCCAGAAGCATCGTGATGAAAATTTTGAATCTTGAATATTCATAGCCTACGCGTCTAAAAGTAACATAGTAGATATTTTAAAATATGAATCCTGAAGATTCATAAGCCTACACTTTTAGAAATACCGTGGAATTTCTTTTAAAATATGAATCCCGAAGATTCATAGCTATAAATAAAATAAGTGTAATAAAAAAGTTATAAACCAGAAGTTTATACTACACTTATAAATATACTAGTGCAATTGAAGCACAAAATATTGTAAACCAGAAGTTTACAAATCATATTAAATTTATCGTTGGCAATACCGGTTGGGTCATCCCGGATTATTATGATGCGAAAAAGAAATTTTATACATATTGAAGGGCCTGAAGTTCCTTCATTCTAGTAATTTTTATATATTACTAGTTCCCAAAGGAAGTTGATAAATTAGTAAATAAATGAGCATATCTATTGATATATCATGTGAACCAATTATATCTTTAATTGATGCATCAACTAAATGGTCACATGTATGTTTGATTCACAACCAGAAGTTTGTGAGGTACTAATTTGGTTAAAAGCTTATTTTATATAAAGTATTTAATAAGTATCGTATGTCAAATCAAAATTGATATTGAACATCTTAAAGTATATGTTCATAAAAAAAAAATGGACTTGAAGATCCATTCTTTAGACGTCTAAAGTTAATTACATGAACGATACTTATGAAATCAAAGCTTCTAATTTTTATTTTGGGAACACTCAAACGATTATGTTGAGATATTGTTTCGCATCAATGCCAATAAGTTATACTATGAAAGTTCTTCCCTTAATTGGCAATTAAATTTAGGTTTATAACTTAATATTTTTCATATAAGCATTTTTGGATGTGTTGGTATGTTCCAGTTGCTCCAATATAATGCATTAAGATGAATTGTTAAAGAATATTGGGAAATTAAATTTATAGCCCAGAAGGCTAATTATCAAGTGATGAACTAATTTCCCAATATTAGGGGGAGAGAATAAGCAGCTGAAATTGTGAACCAGAAGTTCATATGAATCACTTGATATTATACTATTATCTTTATCTCATCTTGATCGATCCTCTTAAAAATCAGTATGAACAAGAAGTTCATAAGATAAATCATTTGCATAGTTTATGAAATAAACTATTTGCTGCTAATGCTCCAATCAAAATGGATGTCCCTGTTGGACAATCTTATATTGCAAATGAGTCTTAACCACCCTGAAGCGTGGTAGGTGAGTCGGTTCCAATGATAAAAATCCTCAAATAAGAAAAGGAGCTAATATGAAATATGACCCAAGTGAGGATATGAAAGTTTTGAAAAGAACATTTGACATAATTGATTTATAGTTCCAAAAGAACTTATCAAGTACTTGAAAGTTATGAAAATAAAGAGATCTCGACAAATTACGTCATGAATGGAAATTATGTCATGAATGAAATACGATTGAACCGAGATGAAGTCAACGTTGACAATATTTTTGCACATAATAAAGCGCTATATGTGATAAGAGATAATGAGGATCATGACCTAAAGTTTATTGAAAATTATAGACAAGACATTGAGTGTCTAAATGAAATGATGCAATTGTTACGTAATTAAAATCACTTTGTAAAGTGAAAGATTTTTGGACCTGCAGTCTGTACATCTGAAGATGTGAAAATGATGAGATAAGAATCGGTTTTCTTACGAAAAAGAAAATGATAGTTAAAGTTTGACTTGTTATTCAAGGATATTAATAAATGTCTATTATTAATTTTCAAGAGGCGTATTCACCTGAAGTGAATTCAAAAACCTCTATGTAATTAGTTAAGTTGAGTAACATATGAAATACTCACTTTATGTGAAAGATGTGTTTTGAATGACTCACTTAATAATGATGATTATATGAGAATCCTTGAAGGATTTCGTTTTTGTGAGACATATAAGTCAAAATTTGTTTGAAATTATTTCGATTTCATGATGATGATATTATTGGAGCTCCTGAAGAGCTTCCGAAATTTGTTGAATTAAAGACAAATTTGAAATGAAATATGTTGGATGATCAAAGTTTGTTTGAAACTGCAAACTCAGTATTTCAATAAAGTTTTGTGTATGTTGTCACTTGATGTGAACAAAGATCATTTCATGTCTCAAGAAAATGATCAGTTACTTAAATTGGTCTTAAAGTACCATATTTTAGTTCCGTTGAGAACACTATTGCATTTTGCTAATTATGTATGTGATGATATCAATAAACTCAAAGATATTGGAACAAGTCATGTATATAATTTGTATCTTAGAGATACAACAATATCCTCCAATTATGTGGAAGTTTTAACACTACATCCAGAAAGTTCGGAATGTGGTTGTCTTGAGGTTTATAATTTTACACATACAAGAAATCTGAAGAAGATAGTATCGCATCCACGACTAATGCAAAGAAGAATTTATTAATGGAGAAGAATCAGATCTTTCTACAAATCAGTCATCGTCAAGTAAAGCTATTGATCAACTATATTGAAGATTAATTGAGCTTCTTCGTCTCATATATAAACGTCTTTATGAGGGGGAGATATAATTGTGTTCTGCACTCTTTTTCCCTTCACCGTGGTTTTGTCCCATTGGGTTTTCCTGGTAAGGTTTTTAACGAGGCAGGTCAAACACACAGGATGTTGTACTCTTTTTCCTTCACTAGAATTTTTTTCCTACTAGGTTTTTTTCTAGCAAAGGTTTTAACGAGGCACATTCTCGATGGACATCCAAGGGGGAGTGTTATGAATATTATTAGTGGATGTCCATATAGGTCATTGGCCCATATATTTGGCCCATTATATTTGTCTATATATAAGACCTATGTATCATTCTAATGTAACCCTAATTCTAGTAATGAATATTACAGACTACTCTTTCTCTCTTCTCTCACTTCTTCTCTTTAGTATTGCTCTGATTTATATCAGTTTACAACAATACAAATTTTTGATGAATTTTTCATTATTCCTATTTTACCCTTAAAAAAAAACTAAAAAAAAACAAACTAAGCACAAATTCTATATAAAAGTAGGTTTTCTAATAACTAGCCACAAAAAAAAAGAGGTTAACTAGTTATAATTAAATAAGTCCAATAAAAAAAAGAGATTAAGTAGTTATTTATATTTGCACAATAAAAAATATTGATCACATCATAGGAGCTTTTGTAAAAAATAGTGTCAAATCCCGTTTGACCCGGCTTGTTTTTTACTTTTTATTTTAGCTTAAACAAAATAAAGAAGTATATAATTATATTTGACACTATTTCTCCTTAAAAGTATTAAAAAAATAAAATAAAGAAGTAAAAAATAAAGAAAAGTGAAGTCAAACACAATTTTTTTTTTCTTTACTATTTTTAAAGAGAAAAAAAAAAAAATAAGTCGGGTCAAACGGTAGTTATTTGACACTATTTTTTACACCACTTGAATTATTGTGATGGTTTATTTTCTTTTAAAATAAACTAAAGTTAAGCCATTAGCCATGAAGCAACCAGCAAATTATGCAGATTGGATATTTGAGTGTTGTGGAAAATGTTAAGCTTAAGCATATATAATCAAATCAAAATCATAATTACTGAGCAAGCGTATAAAATATCAACTTTTTCTTCCTTCAACTGGAATCCTTCTGCTTTAAAAAAGTAAAGGATAGAAACAATTAAAAAAGAATCTAGCTGAAGTTTGCTTAAACGTCAAGTTAAGCAGTAAAAAAAGGACCAAGAAAAAGCTAAATGTGAATGAATACATGTAAAGACTAAAGTTGAAACCAACATTAGTGATTTCTCTATATCTTTTTCTCTGTATTTTTACATTTTGTTATGAGAATGAGATTAGCCAGGGAGACATGGTTGCAACTACTATGAGACTTTCAAAACTATAAAATCTGAACTATGATTTCCATTTGATAGCATGGCCCACTTATCATCTTAGTACTGTTGCAATATTTTAATTGTTTTTAAATTCATTAATTTCATTTAACAAAAATTAACCTATATAATTAATTATAAATGGAACATGTCATCACTCATAATAATCCAAATACAAAAGTTGTAAATTTTCATAGATACAATGTAACAAACAAAATGTGCCAACTGTTTTACACAGTGGCACACAAAGTTACTACTGTATGCTAGTAACATGTTTTCATAGTTGTAGTGTTTTTGTTAACTTTAAGATGAAAGTAACATTTTTTTTTAATTATTCAACATATTTTAACCAACTGAGATTTCTAATATAACTGACAAAAATGGGCCAATTATCTTGCAAAATGATAGAGAGAGATCAGGCATAGTAGTACTGATATTAGCTGGAAGACCCCACTTCAACTACCAATTGCTGATAAATAAATAATTCAAATTAAATACTACTAGTTGTTAGTATATGTATCCTCAAACCCCACCACCAAGACAAAGAAAGCGGGAAAAACCAGCAAAAGATGGATCAAATAAATGTGCATGTTACCATTGATCCCTTTTTTAAACAGCTGCAGATGCCTAAGTTAAAAATAAGCTCTAGAAGTTGTTCAGTGGTGCTAATCACGTTGCCAACTTCTTGCTTCTTCAAATCTCATGTTTTATATTAATGAATCTAAAAAATGAAAAATTGTTTATATATGAGTCACACCTGTGACTAAGCATGTGTTTTCTTTCATTGGTTGAGCGAAATAACAGATAGATAAATAGATTGATAGATCCGTTGCATGGATGAGAATTAGGAAGTCCTAAAGTTATAATAAGCAATGTAAGCTATCTTAAGTTTTAATCTTCAAACTAAAGGATAATAGCATCAAATAAATGAGACAAAGAAATCAAACTTGTACTTATATCACAGAAAGGATTCTGACAGTTGACTGACTCATTCTTCTGCACAAGATCATCATCATGAACTAAATTTTTCTCCTTAGAGTAAATGGTAGAGAATGTAAATGAAAATACAAAGATAAGAATATATGGTAAGTAAAATGATTTTCACCCCAATCAAAAGCATCCATGAAATGTTATGTTAGGATACACATAAAAATAGGACAAATAAATAAAATATAAAGAACACTCAATTTAAATGAACTTTTGTTTTATTACTTCACCAATATATCTTCAATCCTACTTTAATAATTTCAATCCTTTCACTCTGGTTATATAATCAAATTGCCACGCCATTTTCCACTGTGAACTCTGCATTTATCGCGGTTTCTACCTTTGGCGGACCTGAATGACGCCTTGGCCTGGCAGGTGAAGCCGGGAAAGAAAGACGCTTCTTTGCAGTCCCAAAGGATCCCTTATCTTGTTTGCCATTTTCTTTAGCTAATGGACTTTGACTCTGTGTTCTCGACCTAGCTTTTGCAGATTGAGTTGGTACCATATAACTCGGAACTGATGGAGAGCTAGCAAGACTCTCATCATCTCTAACTGATGATCCGGCAATAGAGTGTCTACGGAACCGATCTGACTGTACACTGGCCATGCTTTTTGAGTCATCGTCCATAACCCAGCTTCCCTTTGGACTCGCCTTCTTCAGTTTCCTTGCAGCTCCTGCAGAAGCTGGCTTAGTAGGAGTTGAATTGGACTGAACGCTAGGTGAGCCGGGATTTTGGCTGGCTGCTGGAGAATGTATTTCAGAATTTAGCTGGAAACGAGCAAACGATTTGCTGATTTCTCCACCAGTAATGCTGCGGCTTGAACTTTTAATGGATGAGTGGTCATTCAGTTCTTTATCGGCAAGGCCACGACTCTCCCATGGTCGGGCAGCCATCCATCGTTCTAGCCAGCTCCAGCCCCATGTAGGATTGGTTGGATCCACAAACATTGGATTCATAGATCTAGACGAGTTCTTCCCATTTTGCTGTCACAATATTACATTTGCAGTTGTAAATAAAAAATCATAGGAAGAAACTTCTATTAATTTTAAATATATTAGGTCATAACATAATATGCCATAATATTACCTAATTATCCATAAAATTACTGTGGCAGTGAGAAAGGAGAATGCAAAGGTTTAAGTAGAGGAAATGGTTATGAAGATAGTAACAATACAAAAGCATTCGCGCGTTTATCAAGCCTAAGGAAAGAGTGACAATAATTTGTTTTATTTCATGTTTTTACCTATAGTTACAAAAAGTAGCTAATTTCATTTATTGATTTTAAATACTTGAATAGGAAAGAGTTATTTTTCCCTTTGTATTTATCTTCTATATAGATTTTCATTCTTCAAAAATAGGAAATGAAGTAAAATGTGGCGTTTTTGTTATTATTAGCAAAAAGAAGAAATTAAAAAAATATTCTCAAACTAAATACTACGCAATACGTTTTAGGTAAAAAGAGAAACAACTTCAAGTGATAAGGAAACAGCAAATAAAGTAGGTGAATTGACTCGCAGCTAAAGCAAGCTTTCACTAATAATGGTAAAGTAAGACATCTCAACCATTGATGAGAAAAACAACGTTTGATATTTTAACTTATCTATGATTTGTTATGCATCTGCGTACAATATTAACCTTTGGTTTTTCCATCAATGGCTGAAATGTTACGATATTCTTTTAAGTAAATTACTCACTTTAGAGGAGCTCTAGTATACAACATAACATGAAATCTAAGGTTCTTATTTTTTCGTTCTTGAAATTATGCGAAATATTTCCTCACATATATGAGTTCGAAAGAGAAATAGAAATAGAAAACCTGATGAGTGAATGCATAAGCCAACGCTCTTTCTCTTCTCATAGTAGCCTCATACTTGCTCAATAATTTGGCTTCAATTTGTTCTTTTGATTGTAGGCTAGCATCCCATTCCTCTCCAATCTATTAAACCATTACATACAAAGTCAAATAAGCATTCGCCCGATGTCAAGAGATTAGCGTTTAAAAAGATAAAAAGTATAGAAAAGAAATACAGACCCGCATGGTCTCAAGTTCTCTTGCATGCTTCTGTAAGAGCTGTCTCTGCAAAGCCTGATTCTCCTCTAACATTCTAACCCTCCTAGAACGAATCTGAGATTGCACACGAGCTAATGTCTGCATTGAGCGAAGGGTACTCATGGCTTGCCGTTTTACAATCGGCCCTTCCATCAATGTTTTCAATCTGACCAGCCCTCGTAATGCCCGCAATGCTCTTCTCGCCTAAATTATTTTAAAAGAAAGATTAGTTTGAAAAGTATTTCAAATAATAATTTTTCTTTTGCGACAATTATTGATCGCCTCTTACAGTCTTACAGCCTCATAACTCTGCATATATAGAATACATTCAATGAGCATATATAACTTTTTCCATGGATTATTCAATTGTTCAAATTTAAAGAATACATTCAATGAAGATATATACATTCTATGAGTAAAAATTTGATGATGTACTGTTAAACTAAACCTTTTTCCTCAATTAACAAACAAGAAATTATTACATTATTGGGATTAGTTGTATAATTATTTTCGTAAATTCGCCAGATACTTGTGTAGGTAATTTGGATAACAAAAAAGAACTCATCGAACGAATTCAAAAACGAGGGAGAGTTTGCAACACATACCAAGTATCCCCGAAAAGCTGTCTGAATCTTGATTGCGGCCACTTCATCCTTTGGTTTACCGGCAAAACGAGAAACTACGACAGCTTCGGTTCTAATAACTGGTGCCTGAACAGAAGGACCAGGTTTCTCATCAACCACGGCAGTTGTAATTTCAGCAACATTATGGTGACTGATTTGATTTTCAATATCAGTTAATTTAATATCTTCTGGCGGAGGAAGTGGCGGTGCTGTATCGGTTTCTAAAGAAGGGTCTGAAGTCTGCAATTTTTGTTTCCCAAACCATTTCTTTTTTGATTTACTTGATTTCTGCAACAACAAACAAATTGAAAAAATTACAATAAACATCGCCGAAAATTCGAGTATATAAATTTTATCCAAATATAATATTTTCTTACCTTTGAATCAGGGCTGAGAGCTTTCTTCACTGTAGAAAACCAATTTCCCTTCTTCCCCATTATCTTCTTGGCATTCCTTAATTTGGATCCTTTATATCATAAAAAAAAAGGAAATAATTGAAGATCTAAAACCTCACTATCCATAATATTTTTTTAAAATAATAAACAATGAAATTAGTTTATATATTTATATATATATTATTAAATGTCCTTAATTCTAGCAAATTTGACACCGACAGACAAGGAAATAATCTGAATGAAAAAATCCAAAAATATAATCATTTTTTTGATGCAAAAGAACAATAAGGTTCTGCTAGAGAAAAACACCATGAACATAATACATAGTTTTATTCTAAAAAGTATTCAAAATCCTAATTTATATCAATTATGAATTAATTAATTCTATATGAATCAAGTTTGGAAAATAATCAAGGACTTTCTAATTCTGTTGATAAAAT
The DNA here is from genome assembly GCA_030408175.1 of Trifolium repens. Lineage (NCBI taxonomy): Eukaryota > Viridiplantae > Streptophyta > Magnoliopsida > Fabales > Fabaceae > Trifolium > Trifolium repens. Next base: position 49,825,137 of record CP125848.1, read on the forward strand.
TGAATTAAGTAATAAAAATACTAAATTTATATCCCCTTTCACATTTTCACATCAAAGTAACACTAGAATGTAGAGATTCAACCGGTTAAATAGTTAAATTACAGTGAAATTTGAAAAAAAATTGAAGTAAAAATGGACGGTGCAATGAGAATAATACCTGAAGTGAAAGATCTGAAATGACCCAATTAGTAACTGAAGAAAAAAGATTGTAACTTGAAGAAGAAGAAGAAGATCAAAGTTGAACCAACCAAACAATAACTTTCACTCTCACCCTGTGAAGAGGAAAAAAAAATCAGATCTTGACAAATGCCAAAGAGAAAAGAAGAGAAAAGAAAAGAACAGAATTTTTTGTTTTGTTTGAATAATAAACAACAGCTGTTTCTGCTAATATTGTAACCTTGCCACTTGGGTTGGTCCCACTAGTTGTTTTACTTGTTCAAAATATTAATTAAGATTAACGTTGTCACTAATTCAGTAATTTGTGATTATGGTGTTGTTGATTGATGTATTTGTAATTGATTATCTGTAAGTGTCCCAACAGTACCGATTAAAATTGAGAAAAATAATTTTACACTGTCAATGATTAATTATAATTATAATTATATTTTCTGTTACACCATCTTATTTAATCACATTTTCTTATTATGATATGAAAGATTGAAACATTCTTGTTACCTGTTAGTGTAAATTTAATCTATACTAGCCGCCAAACGGGCACGTTCCGTGCCCGTTTGTGTAATCAATATTCTTTTTTTTTTCTTCGTGTGTGATCGATATTCTATATTGTGCAAATATAAATAATTACTTAATTTTCTTTTTTATTAGACTTTGTTAATTGATAACTACGTAACCTCCTTTTTTTTGTTATGGTTAGTTATTGAGAAGAAAAAAATATATTTTATTTTTACTATAAAAAAACTGAAAACCTACTTTTATGTAGAAGTTGTGCTTAGTTATTAAGAAAAAAAAAATTATTTACTAAAAAAAACTAAAAATCTATTTTTATGTTGAAGTTGTTTTTTAAGGGTAAAATTGGAATAACAAAAAAGCCATCCAAAAATTTGAATCCCCTTTATATATTAGTATAGATTTACAGTATACTCCGTATCTCTTTTAAACTCATTGAAAAAATCATATTTCAAATTATTATATTTTCTTTTTCTAGTATAATTTTTTTTTTCCTTGTAATTTAAGATGGATGAAGTATAAGTGTCATAGGAGCACTGAGCACTAATTAAATACCAGTCAAAATTAGCAATATTGCATCGGAATTTTCAAAGTTTTAAAAAGATTGGTCAAAAAAATAATTAAAAAGTTGAACTCATCACCTCCCAACAACACTTTCATAATTTATTTTTTAATTAATGTCCTAATAACATATTCTTTACTCAATTTTAATAATTTTTTCAAAACGTTACCAAAATAAAATAAAATTCAATCTTAAGTTCTTTCACGCAGTTTAGCCTTTTTGTTAAGTCAATATATATTTATGAATATTCTTTTTACAAATATATTTAGAATATTATAGAAAAATATTATGCAAAAAATAAATTTAAAATTTGATTTATAAATTTAACTTTTTCGTTACTTATATTTTTTTTGACATTTAAAAAAAAAGATTGCAAAAATTATAATGTCTTGTAAAATAAAGACTAAAAAAACTATTAAAATCACGTAACTATTAAATTTAGAAGGTATTATTTTTTTTCTTCAAGTAGCTTAGTAATTAGAATTCCTCCTTTTAAATTGAAATAGTGAAAGTATCAAGGATCAAATTTTTATCCTTGCATATTACATATGTTCTTACCAAATGAGTTATACTAATGGGACTGAAACTATAAGTTTTGTATGACCATAAATATATTCAACCATAAAATGAGACGAAAAAAACCAATGTGAAACAAAATTAATTATTGCAACTTACAATTTTTATGGTGAATTATTTATTAGGATACATGCACCAGTGTTATTTATATATTTTTTTTTGGCTTGGATTATATTTAATTTGTTAATCAACAATTGATAATATTTGTTTTGAGGTGGGGTGCCAAATGCCATGAATGTCTTGAAAAGAATGTTCAACTTTCTTAATAAGCCATTTACTAATAGCTAACTAGCTATGCCTATATTTGGATTGGGATTTGAATTTGGATTTGCAATACAAGGAGAAAAATAAGAGAGAGGAAATAGATCAAATACTCTTTTTTTGACTAAAAAAGTAGATCGAATATATAGTACTCTTTTATCAAGTCATGCTTCTTTTTAATCAATTCTTAATATATTTTTCCAGTTTAATAATTTTTTCAAATAAATCTAAAGTTACATGATATTACCAAAAAATTAATCTAAAGTTACATGGTGTGAGGCTTTGTTTTGTGCAGCTTTTGTATTCTGTTTTCATTTTTCCTTTGCTTTGCATTTCTTGTGCTTTTGCTAGACTAATAGAGTTCATTAATATATTTTGCAGTTAAAAAAAAGACATTGTTACCAAGGATATCAATAAAATTTTACGATTTTTTTCCAAGCTAAAACATGTGAATTGCATTAAAGACCAATATGTAACCACATGAAGTCATGAATGCATGGCCACAAGAAAGGTGTGCTGATTTTGAATTCATTTTCATCTCACTATTTCTATTTTAGTAATTGTATTATGTATCACTAATAAACATCTATACTTGGACTGTTTGTCTATTGTAATTTTTATTTATTTTTGTCTATTGTAATAAGGACACACATTCTTTAATCACAACGATTGATGGTAAATCAAATGATTCATATTATATTATTATATTTTAACAAAATTAATTATAAATAATTCCAACCATCAATTTTAGAGTATTTGATTACATCAAATTACTACCTAACATAATTACTATGTCTAATTCACTACCAGAAATCTGCTAATTTCCTGCGGATTTACCTGCGGAAAATAATCTGCAGGTATTTCCAAGGATTTAGCTGCGGATTTGGTCACTAAGAAAACTTACCTGCGGATTTTTAGTTTTCAGGAAAATCCGCAGGTATTTCTAAGGAATTTCCTGCGGTTTTTGTCACTAAGAAGAAGTTCCTGCGGATCTGCATTTTACAGAAAAATCCGCAGGTATTCCTGAGGAATTTCCTGCGGATTTTATTTTTTTTTAATTAAAAATTAAAATTCTAATATATAAAAATGTAATAAATATAAATATACAAATTTAAATAAAAAAAACTCAGAAAATGAACTGCACGACGAAAAAATAAATCTCTCTCCAACAATCCCCAAAATCACTCCATGGCCACCGTCGACTCTTTCGTTGATTCAATTCGATTCAAACGTTCGATTCTCTTCTGAAATTCATTCTCTTCCGAGCTTCTGAGATTCAAACGTTTATTCACCTTCGATTCTTCCGTTGATTCTGAGCTTCTAAACTAACTTCTTCACCTTTCGTCGAGATTCAAACGTCGAGATTTGAACGTCGTTATTCTGAGATTCCGAGCTTCCTTATTGTTCGATTCTGAGCTTCCTTCCGTCGAGATTCCGAGCTTCCTTGTGAGATTTTTTATTCTGATTCATTGTTATTTTCTTTGTATTGTACTTGATTGAGCTTGTTAGACCTGGAAAAGTATGAAATAGATCTTAATTGTGATTGATTAAGGTTGAGAAATTAGGTCTAAGTATGAAATAGATCCTAGTGATTGATTAAGGTTGAGAAATTAGGTCTAAGTATGAAATAGATCCTAATTTTGTGCATTTCTGATTCTTACAGTGTTTTCATATAAGTTGTTAAGTTGTTTTCATAAGCTATTTCATATAAGTTGTTTTCATATAAGTTGTTAAGTTATTTTTAGAAGATGTAGCTCAATGGCTTGAAATTAACATGTTGAGATTAATGTATATGGTAACAGAAGCCATTGAATTTGGATTAAGGGATTCAAATTCAAGAGCATAATACACTAAATAGTTCCACTGTTTTACTGTGTAAGAGAGGCACTGAGAATGAGAAAAATGTGAGGCTTTTATATAGTTCAAATCTTAGTCATTAGAGAAATAATATATTGTGTGTATTAAACAAGTATTAAGGGATGTGACATAATTAATTTTTAAAATATATCTAATGAAATTTAAAATTAATTATGGATATTCCATGCTAAGGTGTCCTTTGAAATGAATTATTGACATTGAGGAGAGTCCTATCTATAACGTATTGTTAAGAGTTAAGATAATGCTAGATTAATGGTATGTGACTAACTATAGATTAACTCATGTTGAGTTAACATGCCATTTGGAATTAACAGTCTTTTATATGCTATCAAAAGCTGACTTTGCCAATCTTGAAGTTTCATATGTTTTAAATATCTTGATTTTGTGTATAAGTGAATAATGGTAAGCTTTAGTTGGCTAAGCATGTTGTTTCTGAGGGTACCAAAACTGTCACTAAGTTCACTAGTTCTTAGGCTATAATTAAGGGACTTAATAGAGGATTACTACTACTAGAAAAGAGTGTGAAGTTTGAATTAAGGGGCTTAATAGAGGACTACTACTACTAGGTACCAAAACTGTCACTAAGTTTACATATCTTAATTTTTACCTGATGAGTTTGTTTTGTATTTCAATGTTTAAAATTTGGTTTTATAGTTCATAGCTATTCAAGCAGCACTTGAATTTTTAAGAGAAATGTTTGGCTTTGATTTTGGTTTTTTTCATCATTGTAATTCTTTCAGTACTTTTATGATGCTGTAAATAGTGATCATACAGATTAATAATATCAATTTACGGTTAATTGTATGGACAATCCTTAAAAGTAAGTAGTTTCCAAATTTTGAAGTATTACAGCTATGATCATCATTCACATATTTACCTGTTTCTTTAGGTTCTGATTCTTGTGAGATAATTAATTAATAATACTGATTCTTGTACTAATATCACATCACAGTCACATAATGCCAATGATCTATAGAAATAAGGTTCTGATTCTTGTACTGAAGTTCTCTATATTGGGAATTGTTTCATTCTGTCATTCATTGGAAATTAATTTAAAGGAATGTGACAGATGAGTTTGGATTGCTTTATCTATGCATAATGTTGGCAGCAAAGACACTTCTTGCAATTTGCAGATGTGGTTTCAAGTGGCAGGATTCATATGTAAATTGCATTTCTAATAACTGTTAATATTGTGGCTACAGGTCATTGTACTGATTGCTTACTTTAGTCTTTCACTAGTTTAGTGTCTTTCATTATTGCTAGTAAGTGCATTTGTTGTTGTTGATTTTACAGATGTAAATCTTCCTTAAGACATACACGAGAAGCTGAAAACTCCTGCAAAAGATGAAAATCTGCAGATTTAAGACATTCACCAGAAGCTGAAAACTCCTGTAAAAGATGAAAATCTGCAGATCCTTGAACAGCTGAAAGGTCTATTTCTAATTTTCTATTGCTGCAGATTTTCATTTTGAAATTTGCTCATGTTCTTGAAAAAACAAGTAATTTTTGAGTGATTATTGTTAATCATCTCATCACTAATAGATTAATTAGGAATATAGTTAACCAAACAAGGCCTTAAACTTGTAACCAACTATGCTTAGTCAGCACAATAAAATTTGCTGTATGTCTTTTTTGTGGTGTGAATGGTTCATTTATAAGATATGATTTTTTTTTTTAGATAAATCCTTTGTGGTTATGATTTTAGTCTACTTAACTTTTCTTCATTATTATGTTTACATTATAATTAATTATATATTTTTTATTTGTATTTGATGCAGGGTCAAAAAGAAGAAATGCATTCTGTTGTACATGTACACAAACTACTTGATCAATTTTCATGTGGAAATGATTATGCCTTGAAGGTTCTCCTTCATTCTTATTTTTATGTTATTGAAATATCTTATAAACTTTGATTGTTTTGTACATCTATATCAAAGTCTAAATTATAATCAAATCAAATTTATATATATTTCTATAGGTAAGGAAACCATATACTATCACAAAGCAGAGAGAAAAGTGGACAGATGAAGAACATAAGAAATTCCTTGAAGCTTTAAAGCTATATGGCCGAGCTTGGCGAAAAATCGAAGGTATTAATAGTTTAGATTTTCATATCTTAGACAAGTATTATGTCATATAGATTCTTCTTGTAAAAAGAGGATAAATTAATTCATAAATCAGAAAATATGGTCTAAGTTTTTGGATCCTTTATTTTCACCACAGAACATGTTGGCACAAAGACTGCTCTGTGCAGATTCCAAGTCATGCTCAGAAGTTTTTTCTAAGGTTTATTGATTTATTCTAATGCTCATGATTTATAAATATGAATAATACACCATAAACTATATATATTAAGTGAAGATTTAATTTGACCCTAGGAGATGCTAAATGCAAACTTTCTTGAGGTTGAGACTTGAACTTTTTTTCATGAATTCAATCTTAATCTTAACTCTTTCATTTGGACTTCTTTTGCAGATCAATCGAGACACTAATGGAAACGACACAACAACGGTGGAGACGATTGAAATTCCACCTCCACGACCAAAGCGAAAGTCGATTAATCCTTATCCACGTAAACTAGTTGAAATTCCAAAGAATGAAATCTGCAGGAAACACTATCCATCTTATCATTTTGAAGTTTGATTGATATCCTCCACATACAACCTACATAAGTAAGATTTGTTATATGATTGTGCACTTTACATGTGATGGTTAAAAATGATTGTCTCTTTGTCTTTTGATTCAAGAGCCTAATATACGTGTTTTGCCTTTTACTTTTACCTGATGTTTCTATATTTTTACTAATTGATTTGGTAGTGTCCAATCTACTACATGAGTGGTATCTTTAGTTACTAATTCAATTAGTTACTAACAGTAGTAATGGAATATTGTATGATTTGGTAGTTTCTATAGTTACTAATTGAATTTTAAATCAGGGTATATACCTATTGATATTTATGATGCTGTTTCACTCACAGAAATATCATAGCCACTTAATAGAATTAATGGAACAATTGATGATGGAATTGTTAACCTTACAAATCTCACAGTTTTGGAGCTTTATTCCAATAATTTAACAGGTTCTATTCCTAAGGAAATTGGTAAACTTTCCATATGAATGTGGAGCATCTTTAACTTGAACTTATTAATTATTCATACTTTAGAAGAGATGAATCTTATATTTAAATTCTTTCTTGCAGTCCGAAACACGCTACTTTCATTTGCTGGTGTGAAGGTAACGTTCTCATTTTAACACGATGCAGCTTTTATATAAATAACTTTTTAGAAACTCAATGATATCTAGTTTTAGCTTTCTTTTTAACTTGTAGGTTGAGGAAACGCATGCAAAGCTATATGAATCAACAACCGCAAGTCTTGAGGGCAAAAAGATGGCTTCATTTACAAAGATTATGTGCATTTTTTTTTTTGCATTCTTGTGTAGTTCATTTGAATGTAGTAATAACAAGATTATGTGATGGTTTACACTTTTGCTATTTAAATAGTTTGTAGCTTTTGTGTACAATTTTTGTTTGTGAACTATATGAACTTTGAATGGTTGCACTCAATTAAATAAAAAATACTTTGATTTATTCATTCTAAATTTTAATTATTTCAATATGAATTTTTTAATTATAAAACAAAAAATATTTTTTTTTATGCATTTGTACCGTTTCCTGCGGATTTATCTGCGAAAAAATGATTCCTGGGGAGTTTCCTGCGGTATTTACAGCAGAATTACCTGCGGATTTTTCGCAGGAAAGTTTCCTACGGATTTGCTTTGATTTTTGGTAGAAAATTCCGCAGGAAAGTTTCCTGCGGATTCAAAAAACCGCAGGAACCAATTACCTACGAAGGTTTTAGCTGGGAACCCAAATCCGCAGGAAACGTGTTTCCTGCGGATTTTTTGTCCAAATCCGCAGCAAAATCCGCAGGAAATAAGTAAATTTCTGGTAGTGATTTAACTCTCAAGAATATCCAAATTATCGCCAAATGCTCAAAAGCTCAAAAGCAGTTTGGTAATCTGCTAAATAAAACATGAATCAGTGATAATGAGGTCACGAGTTAAACTCCTCTACTATCACAAAATATCAATTATTATATATATAACCCCTTTTCTTTTCTGTCATCCCTAAATATAAATTTCATATATATTAAAAAAATTACTAGTATAATTAACGTGTCTATTCTCTATAGGGACATTACTAAATTGTTTTTTTAAATAGTGTATGCAGTATTTATTTTTCATATTTGAAAGTAAATTAGAAGTATTAACGATAGTTATGTTTTAAAAAAATAATAAAAAATGTCTCTTAAAAATTGAAAGAGACATTTAAATTAGGGACAATTTTTTCCTTCAATGAGTGCTTGTAACTAGGGACGGAGGGGGTAATTGATTTCGAAAATGTGGTATTTGAAAACAATAGTCAATTTTGATGGACAAAAACATTACCCGATTGTGTGGGATGCATTGGCCTCGAAAAACCCAATTCAAATACAATCAGACTTTTTTGACTCTAACCTATTTAACCCATGTGAAAATTGGACTGGGTTAGCCCATTGAGATTTAGATCAGCCCTAAACATAACAATAAAACCCATACCAATGGGTACCCACCTGAACTCACCCAAACTTTGACAGAAAAACCCAAATTGATTGAGTTTGAATTATATGGAAAGGAAAGGTAAAATTTTTAATGATAATTATGATCAATGCACTCTATAAAATTTCTTTTCAATGACATGAATTAAATCCCCATGTTTTAAAAAATGTGCATAAGTGTATCCACGGCACAATATATCCAGGAATTCATAATTTTATAATTTTCTGATATGCGTACGTACTTAATTCCAAACTTATATTGGAGAAGGTGAGAAAATGACTAATGAGCCTCTAACCTAATAGTTCTTATCATATGGGGTAACTTCTACTCTAAGACCAAAAGAGGGAGGTTCAAGCTTCTTATTTGTATACATTTTTTTATCACAAGTGATTACTCTCCATTAAATAATTTGTGAGATATATAAAGTGAATTATCTCTATACGCAAGTGTCAAATATCAAACTTATGATCACTTATTATTTATCTACTAATTTGATGAATAAATTCTAGATCAAAGAAAAAATAAACAACAATTTTGCTTGCTCAAGAATCTTTATGTTACAAAAATAATCAAATATATGCTAACAAAATTTTTCAAAAAAAAAAGCAAGAATCAATAAAATTATATACGGAAGACAAAATTACAAAGATAAAAAAAAAAATAAAGAATAAATTTCATATATCTTGTAGTATGAAAGCAATATGACCAATTTCTGAATTGCTTCAACATTCATTATTTTCTCTATCATTTATCAATCTTTGGCTAATATCATGTATAGTAATTAAAAATTAGTGCTTGGAAATGGTGTGTGTATAAAAAAAGTTGAAACGCCATAACAAGATTTTGGAGCAATCATCTGGTGGAATTCCCTTCAACTTAGCTTCATCTTCTAGTACTACTTGCTTCACAAACTTGATTGCATTCTAGGATAACCAAAAAATAGTAGCCTCATAATTAGGACAAAAAATAAATAAAATAGCAACAAATATCTTTTGGTAGAGATTATTCATTTATAGTGAAAAGTGACATATGATGTTGATGAGTAGTACTATATCTTATCACTTAGCAATTCATGTGAACAACTAATATTCAAAGTGGGTTTTATCTTGGAGTAAAATAAAAGGAAGCTACATGCATTATCATATATCAAAGATATTATATATTGAGTAGAAAACACTACATAATTAGTGTATTTTTTTTATTCAATTAGTTCAACCTAGTCAATCAGATTGTAATTATTACCTAATACTATAATTTTTTTTCTTGCTTACGGTTTTTCCTTTCTAAAGTTGTTGGAGGAGGATGGGCAAACGTTATTTAAACGCAAGTAAAATTTGAAGCATTGAGGACATGATCATGTTTATTTAAGTTAAGGTTTGGAATGTATAAACTAACTTAATTACCTTGGTGATTATCAATGTCCTATTTTGGAATGAGTTTTAACAAAATAATCAACTAGTTTAACCTTTTTTAGCTTTAAAGATAAAATCTGTCTTCTAGAAATAAGATGAGAATTGGTCGAGTTGAGTTAAATTTTGCAAGACCCAAGTCTGATGTAATAAAAAAAGACAAATTTAATTCAGCAAAGCTAAACTTTTGCAAGATTTAAGTTTGGTTAAAAAAAAAAAAATCAAGATCTAAATTTGATCTTATATTTGGCTAAAAAATAAATAGTGTAGACTCATTTGTTTAAATTACTTAATAAATTTATAAACCTTAGATAGATACCAATTGAAAGTTGATTTTGAGCAAAAAGTAATTTAGATAGTATAAGTCATGATGTGTAAATGATATAGTAATATTTACCTGAGAAGTGTCTTTAACAGAGGAAGTGCGACCCCATCTTTCAGGGTCCCAAAGGATAGAGCTATTAAATGCAAAACTTGAAATATGAATGGGAGAAGTAATTGTCTCATTGTTCATATTTCTTAAATGCCATCCAATGACTTTAGATGAATCACATACAGGTCCTTCAATTATCACTCTTTTTCTGTTTGCAAGTAATAGTGCTGTTGGCCATGTCCCAAACACCCTGCTCAATTGCCAAATCAACACAAATAAATTCAAGCACATTTTGATCTAAAAAAATATTGAAGCTCATTAGTGTGTGTGTGTGTGTTTTTATTTATTTATTTTAATTTAAAAAAACCACCTAGGTATTATAGTGAATTGTTTGAAAGTGTAGATATTGAAAACAACAAAAATATCATATGAATTATAACATTAGTCCTTTTGAATCGACCTCAGAATCGTTTCAGAATGACTAATGCGATTGATAATTTTCAATTTCAGTAAACATATTGAAATGAAATTCCGTGAATATAAAAAACCTAATTTATAATTGATTCCTACAATTTGAAAGACAATTGAATATTCACCATAATAAAAAAAAAAGTTGTTTATTTTTTTAAGCTTCCACCTACTAGCTCCACTAAAATTAGAACACACACACTAAATAAGCCATAATATATAACAAATTAACATTGTAAAATAAATAAAGTTAAATATAAAACTAAAATTAGAGTAGTAAATCATAGAAGAGATGAAAAAACATACTCAATATCTCTAAGCTGTTGAAAGAATTGAAGATCATAAACATTAGAAAGACCAGCAAAGTGAACAATTCCACTCAATCTATGATGTTCAATGTGACCAAGTGCTAAATTTCTTTGATGATTCAATTCAGCTTCTAAATCCATGAACTCTTCACTATAAACCACATGTCTATACATAATACCAGTTTTCCTTAATATTTCCGACAATTCCGTTGAATCGGTTTTCGCTTCGACAACAATCCAAAGCAATGGTTGATCAACAAGCTTTATAGTATTTGCTAACCTTCTTAAAAAAACATTTTGATAAGGTAGTTTTGTGCTTGTTGGTGTTACTATGATTACAAGTCTTTTAGGCTTCAATTGAGGTAGTGATTTTACATGCAATTTTGTTGTTTTTGTTGATGTTTTTTGGCTATGAATTTGTGGTGCTGATGCTATCCAACTTTTGTTAACATTTTTTGTTGACATTTGAGAAGGTTGAGGTGCTACAAATTTTGTTCCATTTGAAATTTCAATTTTGCTAGGAAAAATTAAAGATTTACCTGATGGAGCTAAACCTGTAAAAAAACCCATCACAAAACATAGAGAAAAATGAAGCATTGCTTTTTTCCACAAATGAGTTTTTTTCTTTGACCTTTCTACTGAACCCATCTTCTGAAAGAAAGAAAAAAAGTTTGACCAAAAAATTCAGGTAGAGAATGGAATAAAATTGAGAAATTGTTGGAATAGAATTCAGAGAAGGGTTATTTAATAATGTAATATAAAGTATAAACTATAGGTGCATTTGGGGCAGCACATATATTTTTGTTAAGAAAAACGTTTGAAATATTGATGTTATGATTGATACTGCCAAACTAAATAATCAACTTTTGTTTGGAGGTATTTCATAGGTAAGGAATTGCTTCACTTGGTTGTGACTTGAAGTAAAAGTAATATATATGCATATATGCATAAAATATGAAAAAAAAGAATAGCAATTAGCTAGTGAGTGCATATGTTGCTATCTTATACCAAATAGCTGTTGGGATGGTACCAATCCATCTATTCAATAATATGTAATATGTAGTATGTGTCCATTTAACTATTATTAGTTATTATTCTTTTTTGTACAAAGTGAATATTACACATTCTTCCGGTTTTATATATAAGTAAAATTTAACTTTCTATGTTCATCGAAAAAATAATGTATTTAGCATGTATTATTGACTAGATAAATTACTTTTACAATAAATCTAAAAGTCAAATTTTTACTTATATAGAACCAAAGAATATAATTAGACTATAATGTGTTGGTCATTTAATTTTATAATTTATAATTTGGGGTTGACTAGTTTGTTTTTTTTAATCAATTTTGAGGATTGACTAGTCTAATTAGAGAAATGTGCATAATAATTAATTAAACATTGACCATGGAATTTCTTGGCTGAATAATTATGAGCATAATGATTCTTTTGGCAGTTGGTTACAATAACTATTTATTTTCATTTATAAAAATGACTTATATATTTATTGAAAAAATAAGTATTTAATTTTAATCAATAATATAAATTAAATACATAATTTTGTTTTTAACTCTCTGATTTTCAGAAGAAAAAAAACTCCGATAATCTAAAGTTAGGCGTGAAATAAATAAAATCTGATCAATAATTATTCCCATTAGGAATCAAATTCAGATACTTATATATATGAAATGAGAAAGAATATTTCCTTTTAATAAAATCCCGCAAGAATTGTTCCGTCATTTTTTTTTTAATAAATACAAAAGGTCAATTTTTACTATGAGATCGGAAAGTTTACTTTTTATGCCACAAATTTTTACTAAACACACCACCCTCCTCCTCTAGTATTTTTCCCCAAAGTACCGTTTCATTTCAGAACACCCCTTGTTCTTGTTCCCTATATTTAGCATTTAAATTCCAAAACTACAATATAAAAAAAAAATCGACCAAACGTGAAATAAACTTTTAAAAACTAAAGAATTGTACACCAGTTGAAGCATAAAAAAAATGGAGTTTTCTTCATTTTAGTTCATGTACACATAACTTATTTATAATGGTTATTAAACTTGTAGATTTGTGTTTATGTGAGTTTTAGCTCAGTTGATAGAGATGTTGCGCATTATATCGGTAAGAGTTGAAGTTCGAATCCTGAATACTCTACTTATTCACTATGATAAAAATTAGAAGTGTGAAAAGAAACACTCTATTTTTGTCGTAAATCTTAAATTAAATTTTGGGCTAAACTATAACTATATGCTGATTCTACTTCCACCATGTTTATTCACACTTACGAAAATATTTACTAGTAGAATTTTACACACCGACAAATATTTTCCAATGAGACAAAATTTTGATTCATGAGAAGAAGAGCAATTACTTAATAGATCATCTTTAACTTAGGCTCAGAAATAAAATAAGGCAAATGCTAACTAATGTTCCCGAAGATAGTAATATTTCTTGGAACTTGTGAAGTCAATATCTTAAAGATAAAAGTTTAAATTTTTATTTTCTCAATGTATATTTTCTCTTTTCTTTCACATAAAATAAAAAGAAGAAAAAGGATTAAAAAAATTGTTGGAAAATTATTCTTTATGTCCCCTCTGTTGCTCAATTGACCATATTACGTAGTTTGGAACATAGGATCCAAAAATAATTAATTTTGGAATGTAAATTTAAATCGCAAAACAAATATTCAACAATACAATTTCGGAACTTAATTCAAAAACAATCAATTTTGAAAGATACGTTTCAAAATTTAATTTTTTTTATAAATAAACAGCCACTTCGGAATGTAACTTCCAAAAAGGTGGTTTTTGGGGTCCGGTAGCAACTTAGGTGACCGAAGAGCAATTTTCAAATTATTGAGTCCTTTTGCAAAATTCCAACAACACAATTACACGCTAGTATAAACAAACACTGGACCCAAAAAAACACAAACACACAAGTACACAACACTAAATTTCTTTGTTTCTGATGTTTGATGAGTGCACTCAGAGTTATTTATTAGTGTCTGTCTATGAACACTAAACAGAAACTTTCAGGTGCGTTATTTTCAGCTATCACATTTTGCAGTTCAAATTTTCAATTCAGAAATATTCATCCATAAATTTCCTACAATTTCGAGTTATCAAACTATCTTAACGTCAGTCATTGTGCACATATATAGTTTTTCCTACTCCTTGATGCTCAAATTTTCTAATGCAATTTTGTTGCATACTAGCTGCTTGAAAAATTGCCACAAAGAGCTTGTAGGAACTTTATTTTAGCATTGTTAATGACACCCTCATGTTAATCTTTTATGCATTAATTAGCATTTGAAACACTCATTTTTTGCTCATCCAATTATGGATTTTTTTTCCCTTAGTTAGAATCATAAATACTCATTTGTAAGTAACCATTTCACTGTCCTAAAGTTGAAACCATCTTGCCCTTTAAGGCTCTTAAGTATAGAAAAAGTTTTACTTCTTTTGGTTTTCAAATATCCCATCTCTATGACCATTTGGAACCTAATTCGATGTATGCATAGTTATGTAAGACAAGAGCTACCAGCCAATAGTTACATCAGCTCGATGTGTAAGCAACAGCATTACAAGGAAGCGCTTGAAGCGTTTGATTTTCATCTAAAGAATTCGAATATCCATTTTGAACCAAGCACATTTACGAGTCTAGTTTTGGCTTGTGCCAACTTTAGATCTCTTGAATACGCCAAGAAAATCCATGATCACATTTTAAAATCCAGTTACCAACCAAACATTGTTCTCCAAAATCATATGATTAATATGTATGGAAAATGTGGTTCTATGAAGGATGCTAGAAATGTTTTTGACACAATGCGGCTGCGAAATGTGGTCTCTTGGACTTCAATGATATCTGGATACTCACAGAACGGTCAAGAAAATGATGCTATCATCATGTATATTCAAATGACGCGGTCCGGACAGTTTCCGGACCAGTTAACCTTTGGAAGCATAATTAAGGCTTGCTGCATTGCAGGGGATATAGAATTAGGCAGGCAACTTCATGCCCATGTAAATAAATCATGGTTTGGTCATCACTTGATTCCCCAAAATGCACTTATTTCAATGTACACAAATTTTGGACAAATCGCACATGCTTCAAATGTATTTACAATGATTTCTACAAAGGATTTAATTTCTTGGGGTTCCATGATTACGGGATATACTCAACAAGGATATAGGATAGAAGCTTTATATCTTTTCCGAGATATGCTCAGGCAGGGTTTTTATCAGCCAAATGAGTTCATATTTGGCAGTGTTTTCAGTGCTTGCGGCAACCTTCTTCAAGTTGAATATGGAAAACAAGTACATGGAATGTGTGTTAAATTCGGTTTACGCAGGAATGTTTTTGCTGGATGCTCTCTCTGTGATATGTATGCGAAATTTGGATTCTTACCTGCAGCAAAGATGGCATTCTGTCAGATTAAAAGCCCTGATATAGTGTCATGGAATGCAATTATTGCAGCATTTGCTGACAGTGGTGATGCTAATGAAGCCATAGATTTTTTCCATCGGATGATGCATATTGGACTGATCCCAGACAGCGTTACTTTTATTTCCTTACTTTGCGCTTGTGGGAGCCCCACGACACTCCACCAAGGCATGCAAATTCATTCTTACACTGTGAAAATAGGTTTCAATAAAGAAGTAACTGTATGCAACTCATTGCTAACCATGTACACGAAGTGCTCAAATCTACACGATGCATTGAATGTTTTCAGAGATATAAGCGGAAATGCGAACTTAGTTTCTTGGAATGCAATTCTTTCAGCATGCTTGCAGCACAAACAAGAAGGAGAGACTTTCATATTATTTAAACAAATGCTTTTTTCTGAAAATAAGCCTGACAGTATCACCATAACTACTTTATTAGGAACTTGTGCTGAACTGACATCTTCAGGAGTTGGGAATCAAGTCCATTGCTTTAGTCTTAAAAGTGGGCTAGTGCTTGATGTTTCTGTGTGCAATGGATTGATTGACATGTATGCCAAATGTGGATCACTTAAACAAGCTCGAGATGTTTTTGATTCAACACAGAACCCGGATATAGTTTCATGGAGTAGTTTAATTGTTGGCTATGCTCAGTTTGGGCTTGGACATGAAGCTCTAAATCTCTTTAGCAGTATGACGAATCTTGGCTTTTGGCCTAACGAGGTCACATATCTTGGCGCTCTCAGCGCGTGCAGTCACATTGGATTGGTGGACGAAGGCTGGTGCTTATATAAATCCATGGAAACGGAACACAGGATTCCACCTACAAGAGAGCACTTCTCTTGCATGGTTGATTTGCTTGCTCGCGCTGGATGTCTGCATGAAGCAGAGACTTTTATTCAGAAATCAGGATTTGATCCTGACATTACTACATGGAAAACTATACTTGCTGCTTGTAAAACTCATAATAATAATGTTGACATTGCAGAGCGAGCTGCAAAAAATATACTAAAGCTTGATTCTTCCAATTCTGCTGCAATGGTGATGCTTTCTAACATACATGCTTCTGCTGGTAATTGGGAAGATGTTGCTAAACTAAGGAACTTAATGAAACGAATGGGTGTACAAAAGGTTCCTGGTCAAAGCTGGATAGAAGTTAAGGATAAGATTCATGTATTCTTCTCTGAAGATAGTTCACATCCACAAAGGAGCAATATCTACACAATGCTGGAAGATTTATGGTTGCAGATTCTGGATGATGGTTATGATCCTTGCCAGAGGTTAGACATTAGCATTTAGTAGGAAAGGAAGTTGCAAATTTGTAGTTGGCACTTGACACTGATTATCCGATTTCTTCAGAGTTATATTCCGTCAGTTATACATCTGTCAATTGTAGCTGTTAATGTATGACACACGAGGCTTTAACACAGTGAGAAAGAAAACTGAATTGATCTTGAACCCAAGATAGGAGAGTCGATCCTCTCCCATATAAATTTCCTGCATTTTAATCTGGACCATTCATTTAAAATTTTAAAAAATACATAACATAAAAATATGTTATTTTAATGGTGTAGATATATACTGCTCTCTCTCCAGTTAATTTTGCAATTGAGGGAATCCAAATTCCCAAGACAGTTTTGATCCACAGCCACTAAAAGAAATTTGTTATGATTATCCACAAGGGTTAGCAACATTTTTTTTTGTCAAAGCTTAGCAACATTGTTAATACTAAAATGTTTCTTTTACAGTTTTATATGTTGTGCAGTAATAGTTTTTGGTGCCTTCCTAATGTGTAATTTTGATTCATAACCATCTAGTTGGACCCGTTTGGTGCGCAGGATAAGATACATGATAGGATAACTGTATCATATCATGTTTTAATCCAGTGTTTAGTGAACCAGCAGGATATGATAAGTTAATCCTAAAACTTATCCTATCTTGTCTCTCTAGTTAAAAAATTTATTCTGAATTTGAGCTGGGTTACCGGTTGGATAGGATAAGAAAATAATTTACTAATTTATTTGATAAAATATATTGTAAAATAAAAAATAATAAACAAATTTGATGGTAAATTAAAAATAAAATAATTATTTTTTAAATATATGCACGATTTTTCACAAGGGTAATTTTGTAATTTATATAATTTTAAAAATCAAAATTCTACTAAAATTACAATATTTTAAAGTAAAATAATTATTAAAAATTGCAAAATAGGGATATTATAATTTGAATTTTATAACATATTAAATATCATTCTCTTGCAATGATAGTTTTATTATTCACATATAAAATATTAGATATATTTATTTACCTTATCTAACATATATAATTAAGTTATTTATTTGATCATGTTCATATAAAAATTTAACATGTTTATCTGCTCATTATTTTTATTTAAAATTATATGAAAATATTTGATTGCTTATTTAAATTTATATTTATAAAATTCAAAGTATTACAACTTTTTTTTTAAATAACTATTTTACAATGTTAATTTTGTAATTAAAATATGATATATATCTTATCATATTATTATGAGCGAGATATAAAATTAATAACGATATGATAGTTATCATGTTTGTTATCCTATGTGTACCAAACACATGATAGAATAATTGGGGATAATTGTTATCCCTTATATCATATCCCATTCTTATCCAATTTTATATCCTATTATTTTAGTTTCTAGATTTGGCGTCAATTATGTTGGTTAATCGCTTCTCACTTATTTTTTTTTTATACAAAATTGTCAAATCCCTACAATCACATTATGCAATAAGAAAAGAAGTGAATTAAGAAAAGTCGTTCTTCAAGTAAAATTTCAAACTTATGTCAAAACTAGTACACATGCATGAAAAAAAAATATGCTGGGAAGGAAAATCAAAGCGTGAAAAATTGCAATATAAAAAAATAGTCATTTTTTATAATAAAATAAAAAATATATAACGATGTCTTTTAATCAATAGTTCAGTATTGACTTTTCTGTTAGTAAGTATTTCTTTTTACTACACATTTAGTCCGTAAGAATACATATCCGTAGGAAGTGAGGCTAGAAATAAGGAAATGCATAAAGGTTTCATTCTTAATGATGTTAAAAAGGAACCATCAGAATTTGTGAGTAAAGTGAAGTTGTAATCACGAGGTTAAGAATTGTTGTCCATGTCCCTCTTATGAATTGTTTCTGTTTTGATGTAAGTCTTTGTTCTAAGTCTATTTGTTCTTTTATCATCGAGGCATGCCTTATGATAAAAAATGTTGATCTATAAATAATATTATTTGTTGTTAAAAAATTAAAAATACATATCCATAAGTTAAGTGGAACAAAGTGTTTTGGAAGCTATTTCATCCAGAAATCAAATTTCTGTACTACTTCTGCAACATAAAGTGTAAAGGAAATAATTAAACTATACTCGAATGTACTAAGTACTTGGACTATTACTATTAAAGTTGTTAAAATCTCGTTTTAAATTGTTAAAATCATTTTGAGTAAAATGAGAAGTCAAAACGAGTTTACACGACTTAAACTCCTTATAACGTCAGTAAAATCACTCAAACTCGCATGTTTTCATCTAATGATTCCCAAAACTTAATTTTTTTTTTAGTCAATCTCAAAGTTCAATTTTATCGTATTAGTAATAAATACAATATATGTCTAGAGAGATAATTAAATTTTTTAATGATAATATATATTAATAATCGTAGGAATAACAATTATTTAAACTTGTCATTATTTTAATAATAGTATACTTTGCGGTTCTTTATAAGCAAAAATTCATGGTTGAATAAATTGATTATACAGTGTTACATACTAAGTACGTTAATTATTCAATGATCCTAATAAGAGAACTTTTTCTGATTAAAGGGAACTTATGAACGGAATGAGTATATTAAGAGTTAAACAAATAATAATTTTTAGTACTCATGTGTTCCCAACAATTTCTCCTATATGTACTATATGCGAGAAGAAAAAAAAAATACAAAAAGAATATATGAAAATAAGTGAAAAACAAAACAATTAATTAGTAATTATATTGCGATAAATATAATACTGCAAATTTTTATGCGATTATTTAAATACAAAATGACATCTGACCTAGCAATTCTAACATTTCTTTCGGTTGAAATAAGATTTGTGGACATTTAAATATAATAAGTAATTACTGTCAAAAAAAATATATAATAAGTAATTTGATAAATAAGAGAAATACATAAATAAAAAAATATACATAATATAATAAGAGTTTCATAAAAATAAAATAAAATAATTGGGTTAAAATATACAATCACTATATATTTTTATCATATATAATAATCAATCTCTCATGACATGCATGATTCAAATAGTCATATTTAATACATGAAAAAAATGAGAAATACTATTTCTTTACAAGATATATTGATGGACATATTATGATTGTATTATTTGTTATTGAAATGCATGACTATACTCATATTTACCTAATGAGAATTTTTGGGCCAGTGCTGCAGAACTGAGCCTCAAATATCAGGGCCCTCAAAAAAAAATTTGGATAGTTGTAGGGGGTGTAGTAGTAAACAGGAGGCCTAAAAAGCAAATGTATCTAACAAAAAAAATATAATATATTTTCTATTAGGGGTCCATTATTATTATTAGCACGGGACCTCGAAATTCTCGGAGACGGCCAATAAGAAAAAATCAATCAAATGTGAATTATTTAATATTTAAAATTTAATTTAATATATTATTTTTTTCATATTTTCTTTAATTATTGTTCATAACACTTAAATTTCTAATAAAATCATTAATTTCATATTACATTCAAAATTAAATATAAGTTAAAACATTTATGGATTTAATTTATATGCACTGACCGTGTAAAATAATTTTACACTGTCAACCAATGACAACCATGTATTCCGCCACATCACCCCACTTCACCCCACTATCTTTATATGACATGGAAAATTAAATCAATCTTATTGGTTATATGTGTAAAATAACTTTACACTGATAGTGCATAACAATTAAACTCAACATTTATTATATATATATATATTTATTTTAATATTAAATAAACTCTACGAGTTGAATCTATGTTTCGATTCCACTTAGTCAAAATAAGTTGACGAAAAAATTAGATTCTATGATTACCATGATACTGCAAAGAAAGTCACCACACAATGCAAATCTATTCAATTAAATGGAGTTTCAAAGATTATCAAATCAGACATTTAAGGGTCAACAAAATTGTATGTTCACTACAAAGGGAGACACAAAAATTCCCAGTTAATACTAGTAAGAGATAACACTTGGGATGTCTACAATGGTGGTGACAACCAGTATGAAAAAACTATATATGATTATATCATGGTTTGAACTTATATAGCCATTAGACAACATTGCTTGCATGTATTGTTGCTACCCACTCTTCCTTTTTCACCAGGTTCAATTACCACTTTTTAGAGATGGGGGGATTATAAATTTTAACATTGTTGAATACTTGCATGATCTATAAATAAATAAATAAACAGCCGGAAATTTGAAGGTTAAACTTGTTCTCATTCTCTGCTGTTATAGGCTTGTAGATCAGGTTTTGTTGAGTTTTTCGTTTTGATCTACAGGTTTGGTTGAGATAGAATCTCTTCTGGGCCGGTGCTTCTTCCACTTCTTTTTCTGCAACTCCATCAACCAGGATGGAACTTCACAGCCCGAGGATGCCATTAGATTAGCTACATTTCGCAAGAATGGAATATCCTCCTCTGTGTAAAATGTAATCGCTTCGCCACTCCTTCCTGCTCTGCCAGAACGACCTGTTGAAAAATCAACACTTTTATTTAGCAAAAAATAGTCAAATCATATTTGAAAATTAATGTATTGAAGAATATATACTAGAATAAAAAAGGCTCCATGATCATATGAGTGAATAATACAAATCACAATCCCTCTAAATTTTTCTCAAATCTGAAACAATGTTAATGCCATGGCACTAACCAATTCTGTGGATATATGCCGATGCAGAATCTGGGAAATCAAAATTGATCACACAGTTAATGCCTTTGAAATCCATTCCCCGAGCAACCACATCAGTGGCAATCAAAACCCATGTTTTACCAGCTCTGAAGTTGTCAACTGCATTTTCTCGCTGTATAGAATTCAAGTGATTAGAAAAATTACATCATAATTACAGTTAAATTAACAAATATGATTTTGTGTTAGAATACCTATTGCTGCTGATAAGAGATTAAAAGTTAAAAACAGATTTGAATATGCATGTTTAGTAATGATGAGCAGAATAATCAAGTACAAAAACATTTGCACAGACAAGGAATATTACAATTTGACATCTTCATCATACAAATATTATGGACCAGATCTTGTCATATACTTTCAGAGTTCCTTCATAAATTCCAACAAGAAACTTATTTTCTTGAAAGGGATTGAGAACTACCTCTTCTTGAGACAAATCAGAATGGATGACATCAACTCTAATATTGTCGAATGCAAGTTCCCCATACAGCTCCACGGCTCGCTCCTTTTTTTGGACAAAGATCAATACTGGAGGATTTAAACTCTGAAGATATTGAAGGTGAAAAAAAGAAAAAACTAGGTCAACATATGCAAGCAACAAAATAATAACAATAGGAATGAGCAAATAGGAGTGCTGCAATATTATGTTCCTTCCCCTACTTTCAAAGGCAAGTGTGTTACAATAACAAGTGTTCCAAGCCATTACATATCATATTACATTCACAAAACATTATTTAACACCAAACTAGAATAAGATGAATGTTAAATTATATGCATGTAGTGCACAATCAAGAACAAACAAGATATAAATAATAATAGGACATCATAAATTTCAATGAGGTTTCTAATTACTTTTCAAAAAGACCTACACTGACCAAGGCCAAGTTGTGAGACAATCAACCTACTGAAGCAGAGAAGAAAAACAAAATGACTAATGCCTTTCATCTTAAAGCACTCATCGAGTATCATACCTCTGCAAAACTTTGCCGAATAGCTATAAGTTTGCCTTCTTCGCTTCCCGTAAAAACCAACTTTTGCTTAATTGTTTCAGAAGCCATATTCCTGATTCCCATAAAAGCATTAGATGTCATCTTGTACAATAACATGAAGAACAGTCTTAAAGTAATGCTCATGAGCCTAATGTTCTTTAAAATTTTATTTTGAACTTACTTCCTGCCAACAATTACCCGAACAGCATCATGCATGAGTTCTCGTGCACGATCTTCAACAAAATCAGGTAAAGTAGCACTGAACAGAGAGCGTATTATTGAGGGATTTGTGCAAGCTTTGATAATAGAATCAATCTGCGTGAACAATCCAGGCTCAAATAGCTTATCAGATTCATCAAGGACAAGATACTCGACTCTGCAGCAACCAAAAGAGTTGAAAAGAAAGAAAAAAAATGTATCAACACAACTATTTAGTAAATCACATTGCATGTCTAGTATCTACTGCTAGACTATGCAAACACAATGTAGATAGAATACAACTAACAGCCACATGCAAAACTTTAAAGCGCATGAAGTAGTTTACATTACGACCGACTACAACTGCAGTTGAACGATGCCATTATTTGTTGTACCCAATCAAATTGATCATTAAATTACATAGCACCTAATTGAGAGGCAAACAAACACTGAATTTGTTGTTACGAATCACTGACCATATCTTAAAATTTAGTTTTGGCGGGCTGGGTCTGCGTGAGTCAACTGAACGATCAACAGGTTATTTGTGTCTACTTCATTTAGTCCACAGGGCTAGATAGAAAGGAAGGTAAATGCATATAGTTACTAGTATCCAAATGTGCCTACTAGTTTGAGTGGATTCAACATTAAACATAAACTCACAAAGAATCAGCAAAAGGAATGAAGAATAACAGGAAAAAATTTCACCAATGCTATCGTATTTTAGCAAAAGGAATGAAAAATAGCAGCTAAAGGAGTGTGCTGTCAAAGAAGATAATTTCACATTTAATATGCAATTAGTTGATATAGACAGATCAAAGTATATCTCAGCATGTGATATTTAAACTACAGCAAAAGTGACAAAGAGGGAGAAGCTATAGACCATCTCCATAGGCATTTAAGGTAATCTTTATGGACCAAAATACACATAATTGCTTGATTAGTTTTTTAAGAATTTGAAGTTTAAATCAATAAGCCTAAAATTTTGATTATTACACACCTGCTGAGATCAACCTTTTTCTTCTTGATAGCCAAACGTAATCGAAGTGGCGTGGATATAAGTATATCACAAGAAAATTTTGAAAAATCAGCATTTCTTAAAAGATGTTTTGTCATTAACTTGATACGGAACTTTTCCCCTTTGGCAAGCTTTTTGCACTCTCGATATGTTTGACCAGATAATTCACGGCTATGACAAATTATAACAGCTCGAACACCATCTTTTGCATGAGCCTGTAAACAAAATTGATTATTGGAGCCCATGACACGGGATGCTGGAAGCAACAACAACAGCTGGACAAGATATAACCAATACCTTGAGCTTCATGAGCATGGGAACCACAAATGCAAGGGTTTTTCCAGAACCAGTTGGGGCACAGGCAAAACATTCACGATCCTATCCCATACCATAAGAGGAAAATATCAGTAAAAACAAATATTGTGATAATATATTGCACACCATATCATGTTTGCATGAATCAAAACCAAGATCAAACTAAAGCAACAATATTCGGAAGAACATAATGTCCAATGCAATCCATACCTGTAAGAGTACTGGAATAGCCTGTCGTTGGATTGGTGTTGGTTCTCTGAATCCAAGTTCTGCCAGATTCCGCAATAAATAGGACGGACATTTATATCTGTAATAAACATTTACTTTAGATTCTGAACCGTCAATGCCATGTTCATATATATATATATATATATATATATATATATATATATATATATATATATAAAATAATAATAATAATAAGCAGAATATGTAACGACCAGATTCCAGAATAATAATATTATCAGAAAACATAACCTTGTATTCAACTCGTCAAAGCTTTGAAGTGGGGACGGCACATTGTAACCAGAGACATGAATGTTGTGATTCTTCCTGAAGATAGCATCTCGCTAAAAACAGATAACAAATGAAAGTGAATGGTGGGAAAATTAGTTCACAAATTTAAGAACAGAGTTCTGTATATTGCACAAAACATAAAGGACCTAAACCTCGAGTTGCTTATTTTGTTCTTTCTTCAGCCGAG
This sequence comes from Trifolium repens, assembly GCA_030408175.1. Classification (NCBI taxonomy): domain Eukaryota; kingdom Viridiplantae; phylum Streptophyta; class Magnoliopsida; order Fabales; family Fabaceae; genus Trifolium; species Trifolium repens. The sequence goes on from CP125848.1 coordinate 49,849,930, forward strand.
TGGACTCATCGTCGTCGTCATCGACTTTGACTTCTTTGTTTGACTTGGATGTGGAACTTCGGAACACACTGAATCCGTCAACCGCTTCTTTGATCCACTCATAGAAACGAATCAAATGTGAGATAAAGAATGATAAATACAAGTGATGATCACATAGAATGGTAAGACATGAGAGTACCGGAAGAGGATTTCTTGCGCTTCCTCTTCTTTGCAGACACAGCTTCTATTGTTTCCTTATTTTCTCCATCTTCTGTCACACTCTGAATCTTCGCCAAACTGTTCTCAGTATCTTTTTTCTTTTACAAAAAATAATAATCATCAGTGTTTGATCAACAATTATTAGGAAATGAATTAGGTAAGAGAGTTGCTACATATTACCAAGTCATGGCACATAAAATACACAAACACATGTGGAACCATCTCTCTCAAAACACACGAACCAATGTGGAACTGTCTCTCTCATGTGCACAACTTATTGTTTTGACTAAGATTTAAAAAATATGTGAAACCCTCCAAAACAGAAATCTGCCTCTTTGGGGATCGATATCTTTCAAACAATGCAGAGTTTTTTTTTTCCATTTCATGCATTTGATTGCTTTGTTAATGTGTGTTTTCATTTTGATTTTGATAACCATATCTGGTTATCTGCTCTATTGGACATGATATCAAGAATACAGTGTGCAGTATCTTCAATTTTGTGAATCGTAAACTTCATTATCTAATCAGGTGACTCTTCAAAGACTTCCAAAATTCTTATAAATACGCCCTTTGCAGAAAATTCCTGTGTGTCATAAGGATGCCTTCTCAACATCAATGGTGCATGAAATAACGGTTGTTAAGTTCTATATTCAAAAATATATATCATGCTGCTATGTTTGGCAAAGGTACAGAAGAGAAAAACTGCTCCGAATTTTCAGGGTTGAAAGAGAAATACCATGTATCCAACATGGAATGAATCGGTTAAAGAGAATAAGAACTATGGAAAGCATAAGAAAGTCGATTTTAGATACATTTGAGAGAGACACTGGTTCACCCACAAATGTTCTCAAATCCTATACCATTAGATACACTATTAAACTACCAATGCCAAGATGCTGAAATTACGAAATACTAGTACGGTTCATGTACGTCAACAGAAATATAGAGAAGAAATAATACAGCCCGCTGATATTTGAATTACTTTTCTGCTTTCGGATCTGGTAAATGCTAGTAATCAGCATTTTCTCTGAACCAAGTTGAAAGCTTAAATACAAAAGAGAGGCCCGTGACAAGAAAGTTTACATTGTGAATCGGCTATAAAAATGAGACCTTGACCGGTAGTACTAGGTAGCAGTAGAAAATATAATGTAGGTAAATTTAAATCAGTTGAATTCAAGAATGCACATTAACTGGTCTAGTAAAAAAATCTCTACCACAAAACAATTCAAGAAAAAACATAAAAGGAATTAGGGTTAGTTCGGATTGACTTATTTAAACTTATCCACTAACATAAGCACGTGCGAGACTATTTGAGAGAGCTTATGGAAACAGCTTATTTTGATAAGCTTTACATGTCTATAAGTTGTTTTCAGCATACCTTCACTAATTTTTCAACAGCTTATAGTTTATTGAGAACAATTTGACTTCATTTTATCTTTCGCTACAAAAATAGCTTATAGCTTATACATAAGCACTTACACAAAACTTAATATAGAACTCAAATATCAAGCATTGTATTAGAAAGCTATTAATTAATGTAATCACATGCACAATACATTAATTATGATATGCATTACTCTTATACAGCACTATCACAAACTAATACCACCAAAATAGAACTTCATTGCTTAAAAATCCATTAACAATATTCAGTACCATTAGGCATTTGCAAATAGGTGAATAGGATGAGAAAAAGAGATTGAAATGATACCTGAAATCTGGCAATATCGGCGCCGAATTTCTTTCTATCGAAACGAATGCCGGCGAACAAAAACGACGAGTCATTGGCCATAGTGAATACAGTCACAAAATTAGGTTAGGGTTTGATATGAGAGCTTGCAGTTACAGTCTCGGTTGCCGTTGCCACCGTTGTTTAACCTGTTGCGGCGGACACGATCAGTTCTCAGGTCTTCTTCTTCTGCTTCTGTTTTCTGTTTGACAGTGAACAAAATAATTTGCTCGAGTCACAATAACACAGATTTATTTGGGCCTTACATCCACTAACAACTGGACTTGCTTTTAACATTCATTCAAATTGTTTTCTACACCTCCTATTCAAATTAAAAATACTGTTGTTGAAAAGAAAACAAAATTGGAATACATTAGGAAAATTGTTGAAATTAAATTAGGGAGTTATAGTATATTTTTTATAAAAAAATGGGTGTCAATTTTAATTAATAGTTTTTGTATAAATTGAGAGCATTCAAAAACATAGTTTTTTAAATGATAAAAATGTAGTTTTTACAACATGCTTTATTGTACTTTAATATTTATAAAATATTTATTATTTCCTTTTGTACATTTTTTCCTCATTGTATTTTGGAAACATTTTTTTCTTTTGTACTTTTTTATATTAACCAAAAAATAAAAACAAAAAGTTTATCTTAAAAACTGTGTATTTAATTATTTAATGTTTCAAAATAACGCTCTTTTTTTTTTTACAAAATTATGCTTTTTTTTTTCCTTTTCAAAATAATGCTTTTAAACACAAGTTTAAAAAAATATTTCTTTTTTTCTGTTTGGTAGAAATGTTGGTGTCATTGGGCCCAGTCTAATGTATTTTATGATGGAATGAGATCCAAAATAAATTGGACAGTCTCTCTTTCCACCTCCCACGTTTTTTTTCTTCGAACCAAACTTATGTACAGTTCCTTATAGACAGTTCTTACTGTGTTAGATACAAGGAGGTAGTTGTTTTTATTTAAAAGCAGATTTTTTCTATTTTTTTAAATTAAAAAGAAATAAAAAACTACTTTATTGTGAGAGGAACGGGACAAACTGTATCTAAAGCAATGCATATAAGTTTTGTCTTTTTTTTTTCACTCCTCTAGCACACAACAAAATTTGGTAAATGTTTACCTAACTTTTTTGTGCACCAGAAGGGTAAAAAGAAACGTGGGGGTGAAAAGAGAAACTTTCTATAAATTGCCTCTAGAGCTATGGATTTGCTTCGTTAGGTATATTTTTGTAAAAAATATGTTATTTGGAGATCAATTTTGTTATCGGACAACGTACTCATGACCCATACTCTCATGTTTAGCCACTTTCGCTTTAGGTTAAATTAATAGTTATAAATTATATATTTTTATACTATTAAATAATATATTCCCCCTGGTTCTTAATATAAGAAGAAATTCACTTTTTAGATATATTAAAAAGTTGATGTATCTATTGATTCTATACTATATTATAGACTAGATACATTCATTTTATAATGTATCTAAAAAATCAACTTTTTTTTTATATTAAAGACTAGAGAGAATATTGTTAACTTTTAGATGTTCAAATAATATTTTTTTTCTTTGCAATTTATTCCAATATTCCCACCGTGATCAAATATAAAGGAAAGTTTATTTTTATGTTCATTTAATGATTAATGTAGGTACATTAATCATAAGATTCATAACAATAAACTTAAAAATAAGTTTTATAACGGAGGGAGGAAGATTTTGGGGTCTGACCCAATCAGTTAGGCTAGAGAGCACGTTTAAAGCTAATTTTAGGTAACAATTGTCTGGGGGGCCATGAGGCCATTGTTGTTTGATAGTCCACCTACGTTCACAATCGCTAGTGCTAGTGTTAGTGCTAGTGCTAGTGCTAGTGCTAGTTAGAAATGATAATACTAATAGGGAGGGTACCTCAATCTGAAAAGCTTCTGACTTTAATGTTAGTATCTTGTTAGGAGGTTACTCCTCCCGCAAGGCAAGGGATATACACTACAAAATCTCAATAGTATTGCATTTGGATTTTATTAGGTACTTACGAAAACGATAGGGTTGTACAAATATTGTCAAATTTATTTTATAGTAAAATGTTAACATATGTCCTATTAGGATAATGTTTGTGCGGATGTTTTAGCTAAAATGGGTGCTATCTCGAACTCGCCGATGGTGAAAATCTCTGCCCCGTCTAGTAATCTGCTAAGACATCTTATGGAAGATGCTAGCGGTGTAGAATTTGTGAGGGAGTAATTTTTCTGTTTGTTTTGGTTTTTTTTTTTCCTTTCTCTTATGTAACAAAAAAAAAGTGTGTATTCAATTTGATTACCAAAAAAAAAAGTGTGTATTTAATTTTTCAAAAGCGTAAATATTAACTTTTACAGTAAATATTTGTAAACAAGGATGTGTTTGTCTTCTTTACGAATGGCTTCAGGATCCTTGTAGTTGTTTGGATAGATGATTTTGTAGCTACTGTTTAGGCGTTTTTGGTGGACTTTTTCTCTTATTTTGTTTCAGCTTTTATTTTTTTCGTTGCTTTGATCCATTGCGCTCCTTGTGCCTGTTTCTTTTATTCTTTTATTAATAAATTAATTTGGCTGAATAAAAAAAAATGTCGTTAGAGCACATATTAACTCGACTCTTACAATAAAGAAGGTTTAGGTGAGCTTAATTTTTTTTAGAGAGAATGATGAGTTATGAAACTGAAAGTTCAGAAAATTCAAAGTAAATATCAAAACTCATGGATCAGTAACAAAGATAGTCATCAAACACTTGCAAGCAAGAGTTTAAAGGTTTAAATGAATGTTGTTTTATATGATGTTTCGTGGACAAAAAAGATATAAAATGGTTACGTTGTTTAATTGGAGACAAAATTTCAATTTTTGTTTTATTTCTTGGCCCTCAATTTGTCGGTATATATTAAGAATAATTTGTCAATCAAATACAATACAGCTGAAGTTATCTTATTTAATCTCTTACATATTTTAGCCGACGAAAACACTAAACACACCCTCATTATTGTTAACAGATCTTTAACATAGGGTTGGTTTGGTTTACTTTGTCTGGTGGGATAGTACAGAAAGTTGTAATAAGGGCATACTGCCACTGGTATTGTCTTGACGTATTGCAGCGGGTTGTTCAAATTTTTGCAAACCGTTCAATATCATTTTGTCTCCTTGCCTCAAACTACAATGAATTTTTTTTATTTTGACAATCTAATTATTACAAGGTACGTAGCATTTAATAATTAGAAGAAATCAATGATGTATATGGCTATTCGTTTTTTATTTATTTTATTTAACTAATAATTCAGGTTTCGTTTAAATGGTTATTCGTTACTATTATCTTAGGATCAGGGGTGATGACATTGGTATGTAAAGCATTTAAGCATGATAAATTAATTAAATTATTTATTCTCATTATAAAAAAAATGTGAAGAGATAATTGAATTGAACCATGACTAAATTATGAAATAAATATTTTCCCTTATATGTTCTGTTTTCACTTTTTTTTTTTGGGTACAAATTCTGTTTTCACTTTTCAGTAAAAAGAAAAATGTATTAAACAAACGGTGCAGGTTAAGGTGGGAAGAGACATTTATTTTCCTATGGTGGGAAAGTAGTTTTGAACCGGTAGTAGACTCTTACACCAACTTTTTATAAATTAAAATTTCTTCCCTACAAAATTTAATATGTCTCTTAATGCCCATGACTTATATTTTTTAATCCTTTTAACACACAGGATAATAAACATCCACGTCAAGTATATTTCTCTCTCATTTTTATCGTATATTGTATGTTCAGGTTCGAACTTCAGACACTTCACTTATCACTTTAAAGGTGGAATTTCTAACCACTAAACTATTCAATAAAAAATGTAAAAAAAAGCCAACTTACATCGTGATGAATTTTTTTTATATAAATATATTGTTAAATAATTACACATGAATAAAAAGTAGACGAACAACAAGTTGCGCCGCTAAACCTTTTTGAATAACAAAATCTAATCTTTGAAAAACTACATTCATAGACTTATATTTAGATATTAACAATCTCTAGATAAAATTATTTCAATGTCATGTCATATTTTTATATTAATTTATATTTAAAAATAGAAAATGTTAGACAGTGTCTCCGGAACAATGGTTAAAGAAACAAAAAGGTAATATAATTTTGAAAGTAGTACTTCAAGACACTATATTTTAAGTGAATTTTATTTAAAATAATTATTTTAAGTGAATTTAAAACATTTATACAACTAATTGTTTTAAATATAGTGACCCTAAAAACATTTATATTTTAAGTAAATTTTATTTAAAATTTATATTTTAATTTTTTTTAAATAATAGTCATACCCAACAATATAACTTGGAAATTTAAAAATTTACCTTCTTCCAACTCTACATGGTCCTTGCCTCGTACCTCTAGCAAATCATATACACAACTAAAACCATGACAACACATAAAAATGAATACAAAAGTATTTTTATTAATATTGGATTAATAAATTTTTGTAGATTCATTTTTATTATTTTTGTTTAAAAAAGCCCAAGTATAAATTTAATGAATCATTTTTTGTATTGTTGAGGCCAATGGCCATATTTTGCATTCAGCGTTGTGAGGTTTTATAGCACAATAAATGTTTTCTACACATAAAATAATTTGTCAGGAAAAATGAAATTAAATACACTTGGTGGAAATATAATATTGTAAGTAGTGTATGGGCACATTCATGAATAAACAAAGATGAGCAAGGTGCTTGTACAAAAGGTACCCATTCTCAAATCCAAACCATTTAATATTCTAACAATATTTTAATGGTAGATTTGAGCTTTTCCCACCATGGGAAAATAAACAACCCTTCCCATCTTAAACTTCACCTAAACAAAGTACCAAAAACAATGTATAAACACTAGAAAATGGTGTGTGAGCTTGGACATGCAATAGCTTGCAACTTCTAGAAGTACTATTTTTGGGAGACAATCACAGCATGAAGCGTTGTCTTTATTTTCACTCTCAGTCTCACTCTCATAGCTGCTGAATGTACGATGATCTTTGCAAGATACTTCTTCTAAAATAGTAATAATTATAATCGGGAGTGAGTTGGAACCACTATCAGAGTTGACTCTGAACTAGATTCAACTTGTGATAAAAGCCAAAAAAAAAAAATGATAATTATTTTTTATGAAATACTTTTTATTCTCTTTAGCAATTAATATATCTCAAAAAAGATAAATGTTTCTTAGAATCGAAATCAAAGAGAGTATAATTTTGATATTCAATAATTTAGAGATTATTTTTTAGAGATTTTATAGAAAAGTCGAATATACTTTGTGTTCGTTTACTATAAAAATCACTTTTTTTAATAAAATAATTTTTAATCTGTTTGGATACAACATGAAAAAGTGATTTTTTTTTTAATTATAAAATAATCTCCACCTTTTAATATTTGATTTCTCTCTCCTCTACAAAAAATCTATTATTAAACTACTCTAAGCAGCTTCTCATATTTTGCTGTATTTTGATTATTTTAAAAAGTTATAACAAACAACTTCCAATCTTATTTGAGGTATGGTAATTTCAGTTCTCATTGGTTAATATATTTGGAGACACCGCAATATAGCCTGTCTGAACAATAAGATTTGGTCCTTATAAGTCGGTTCTCCTTTAACATCCGAACTATGGTTGACACCGTTAGAATATGCTTTTCCATCGCTTCTAACGGCGGATTAGTTGATAAATATATTAAGTGGAACAATAATATATTGTCTTGTGTCACTCGTAATATAGATGGATGTTACCTCGGTTCTTCCAAGCGAAATGAATTTGGCGGCACTATTAGAAACACTTTCGGCCACTATTTTGTTGGCTTCTCAGACTTTCATCTGTAAGTTCCCGATTTTTTTGTTTTTGCCCATGGATTATTTCTTTTACGAATTCATCCATGTATGTTCAAACATTTTGGTTTTAGTCCCTAAAACTAAAATTCACAAGAAATTCTTACAGATTTAATTTCCTGCAGATTTTCCTACGAATTTTAGCTTTAGAGACTAAAATAAAAAAGATTTGAACATACATAGATGAATTCGCAAGAAAAATATACATAAACTAAAACTAAAAAATCGTAAACTTACATGCAAGGTTGTCAGAACTGGGCCGGCCATCGAACCGGTGAGCTTACCGGTTCAAGGTTCAATGGTCGGACCGGGGTCGGATCGGGGTCGGACCGTTTTTAATTAAATATAAATATTTTATAATTTTTAATAATAAGTAAATCAATAATAAATTAAAAATTACACATAATATATAATATTTAATTATATTTATAAATAATTATATATAAATAAATTTATTAGTTACCGTAAAGAAAAAAAGAATAACTTTATTAAAAAAAATAGTAATTATATATACAAGTTAATATTTATTAGTACAAAAAGGATCTTATAAATCATATAAGGATTTAATTTAAATGCACTGACAGTGTAAAATAATTTTACACTATCAACCAATAACAACCATGTATTCCGCCACATCACCCCACTTTACCCCACTATCTTTATATGACATGGAAATTTAGATGATTCTTATTGGTTGCATGTGTAAAACAACTTTACACTGACAGTGCATAACAATTAAACTCATCATATAAACTCTTTTTAATTTGTGGGTTTTATTATTTGCTTTGATTTCATAAGCCCAAGCCCACTTGTATATAGTAACCCTAATATCATTCATATGATGAAAATTGAAACCAGAGCCGCCACTTTATCTTTATTCTTCTTTATGTTATTTTTTTTTTTCTCCATTATTTCATCTTTATCTTTCTTCTTTTTTATCCTCAAATAAATTTGTAAATTTACCTCATCATCTTCTTGTAGAGGTTTCTCTCTGCACTGTGTGTGTTAAAAACTGCAGATTAAATGAAAGTAATGCAGTGGTTACTCTTTTGGTTGGATGTATGTTTAAACTTCAAAAACGCAGATGAAGAAGTAAAAGCAAAACTGCACTTTGCGTGAAAGTCTTAAACATAACGCGATCTTTTTCTTTCCTTCTTTTTTTTATTTGAATCGTTTACAATTCCATAAAAAGAAAAAAAAAAAAAAAAAGTGCAGACCGGTTCGACCGTCCGGTTCACCAGGTTTTTTCCGGTTTTTCCCCGGTTTTGGCGGTTTATCGCCGGTTCGCTTGCAAAACGGTTTTGCACCCTAACCGGACCGGATGCAGGTCCGGTTCACGGTCCGACCGGTCTGACCGGCCGGTCCGGTCCGGTTCTGACAACCTTGCTTACATGAATAATAAAATCTGTGTGTGAACAATAAAATAATCCAAATACATGTTTCAATCAATAATCTAAAAATTACTTTTTTTCCTTATATTCAAAATCGCGAGTATTTTATCTAAAATTAAATATGAACATAAATGTGAAGCACCTAACTCTTCTAAATAACTAACACCTGAGTTATGATGCAACTTACCACATCCAACCCCACTGGTAGATTTGTTGTACTGGAACAGCAGGCATGTTATAGTTAAGAAGAAGATCAGTAAAAATATGACAAGACTGTCATGAGGGAGAGATCCAATCCAACCACTTAAACCTTATTAAGATTGGGTCTAGTTCGCGGAGGGAAGAGTTATTATGCATAAGGATTTTTCTTATGCATGGTGCATAAACAGATCTCCACCATTTGTACTCCAAAGTATTTAATAATGTCAAAGTCACTTTGGAATACAAATGGTGGGGATTTGTTTATGTACCATGCATAAGGAAAATCCTTATGCATAATAACTTTACCCGTTCGCGGATGATGAATCTATCTAATTGCCTCATATCTACAAGATTCATATTAATATTTCCTAGGGTAGATATGCCTGAATTTTGTTATATATTTTAATTTTTTTATTATGTTTGAATTTTAATTGAGTTTAATGAATATGCTCCGTTAATATAAATTAATTTTACACTTACATTCAATAGAAATTAAGTATATTTGTCTATGTCATACAATTGAAGGGGTGCAGTGAGATGACTGACGGAATATACGATTGGTATTGAACGACGGTATAAAAATTTGTGTACATTGTGTGTGCATATGCTATTTTCTTATTTTAATTAGCATTTAATTTATATACATCGATAGCATAAAACTAATTTACACATGCATATCCAATTAAATTATGATACGTAGATATTTAAAGTTAAATTTCAAAAACAAATCTGTAAAAGTTGTACTATAATGTAATTTTATTTTATTAGATATATTTTTAAAAAATATATAATAGTTAATCTCTTTTAATTAATAAGTACAAATCTTTTATTTTTATCGAGGAAATACAAATAGTCAAAAATTGAGAATGTATGTTATAGTTTTTGTTCTAAACTGGGACAAGCTCGTGGCTACTAATATGATGACTTCCCATATTTGGAAAATCCAGCGGGCTAAATTCAAAACTCCATGATTCTCTAGATTATAAACAAAATTCTTTTTCTCTGTAACATCCTCACTATCAATTAAGACTTTAATGACTTTAATTTAATTCAATACATATGATGAGACAATTTCTACTCATCTAATTGACAATGATTAAAAGTTTTGTGCAAAGAAGTTGCAGGATCTGTTGCGACAATTGCATGGTGCATTTGGCATAACAGAAATAATTGGGTGTGGAACGAAACTAAAGATTCCGTGAAGGGTATTGCAACAAAAGTTGTTCATTTGTTAGGAGAATGGTGCACGGTCCATGTGCTACAAAAGCAACATAGCCCGATAGCCATTGTAACAACACATTCACGACCAATAGTCTCAGCAGGCCATTGGTTCCCTATCATGACAACAGACCAAACGCAATGGCAGTGTCTTCACGATGGTTGGTGGAAGTGTAATGTCGATGCAAGCTTTTCACAAACCTATGTGATGGGGTTGTTGTCTCCGAAAATCAAAACGAGTCTTAATTTGCTGATGCAGGCGCAAACATGAGTATGCACAAGCTTAGTATAGTCGAAGGTGAAGCCATGTCTATCTTAGAAGCTATGTGTGAGGCCATTTCTAGAGGATGTACCAACATTGACTCAAAACTCAAAAGTTGTGGTGGACGCCACACTAGCCAATCGCCAGGGTATATCAGAACTGAGTAATATTATTGCATCTACTAAGTTGCTATTACATTGTAATTTGAATTTTGAAATCAAATTCACCAAGTGGCAAGTGAACATGGCGGCTCACACTTTAGCTAAAACAACTATTTCATGATCTAGTCACCCTTTTTTTAATTATATTACTTCGTTGTATTAAATCTTTTACTATTATTAATAAAATGAACCGATTGTATTTGCTTAAAAAAAAATTGTGTTGAACTTCTGTATACAGATCGGACTTAAGTATGCAATTCATATCTCAAGATCTTCACATTCTTATATTGATTAAGGTGTCATAGCATAAACAAGAATCTCACACCCTAAATATCAAAATAATAAAAATATAATAATAGAAATATATCCTTTTATGAAGAAAAAAAATTAAGATAAGAAGATGATGCCCCAATTCAAAGTAATAAAGACCTTAAGAAAAGAAAAAAATAAATAAAACAAAGTTACAAAGACCTTATAATACTCTTCAAACACTGCAAATATATGTAAGTGATTTTTTTTTCTTCACTTTTACTTATTAAACAAAACCATTATTACAATAGAGAAAAAAAATATAATAATTGAGTATCCACACCCATCCGTGCAATAGAAAGATGAAAATAAAATAGAAAAAGTCTACAACAAAAAAACAAAAATAGGAAAAAGCATTTTGCAGAAGAGAAACCAAGCAAGCTCCCGAAACCAGCCACACCCACCATATCTCTCTAATACATCCCTCAAACCAAAACCAAACCAAAAATCTCTCACACAAATATAAACACTAAAACACACTTCATCATTTTGTGACAAAAAGTGATTAACAAACAAAAACATGAAGCTAACATCAAAAACCATTTCAAGTCCAGCTCGTACAGACAAATTTCCACCACCACTAATGAGATTCTTAAGAACCAATGCAGCAAGTAGAAGTAGTAGAAGGTCAAGGTCAAGTCCTATGTTCGTACTTCGTAAAAAAAACACTACCACTATTGAAACTCTAGAACCTTCTTCTCCTAAAGTCACTTGCATGGGTCAAGTTAGAGCCAAACGCTCCTCAAAATCAAAATCAAAATCAAAACAGAAACAAACCCCTCTCACTAACCGTTGGTGGATTAAAAAGCCCAGCCCATGCCGTTGTCGGCCCGTTTGGCCCAAATGGAACTTCTTTCGAAGAAAAAAACCCTCAAAACCCAAACAAGATTCAGTTATTATTAACAACAATACTAATTTCAACATAGAAGAAGAAAGAGTCAGTGTTATTAGTGTTGAATCTTCTATTGATAATGCTTTTGCTTCAAATTCAAATTTCGCTTCAAATTCTCCTCCGAAAAATGCTTTGTTATTAACGCGGTGTAGATCTGCACCGTATAGATCTTCTTCTCTTGCAAGTAGGTTTTGGAGTTCACCTTTGAGAAGTGAAGAAACAGAGTCTACTTCAGTTGATGATGACGATAATGAGAAATCGAGTTCACAATCGATGCAGAGAGAGTCGATTTCTGATAAAGAGGATTCGGTAGGTGAAAGAATTGGTTCAGATTTGGAAAATGTTGAAGAGTTGTTGTTGAAGAGAAGGGTAAAAAAGGAAGAAGAAGAATGTGCGGTGGTGCGTCCTGTTGTACTGACTCGGTGTAAATCGGAACCGGCGAGAGTAGATTACAGAATTGCCCCTGAGGTAAATATTAATTTGTGGAAAAAGACAAGGTTGGGTTTTGCTGTTACTTCTTCTCCTCACCACATACTTTCTGATTAATTAACTAATTAATTAGTTTTAATTAATTGTTATTATTATTACTTTATCTGATTAATTATTTTTTGCTTCATTATTATTTATCACTACAAAATCAGTTGAATATAATAATTCTCTGTTTTTTTTAGCTGTGTTGATAACTTGATATAATTGCTTGCTTTATACACCTGAAGCTGTACGATATAATTTAGTAATAATCTGTATGACATCTGGTAACGTAAAAAGGTAATATATGTGTCGTACGTTTAAAAGAGTAGCAGACATTGACAATACTCACATCTTTAAACTTTTAGATATAATAGTTGAATAAACAAAAAAATTCCCCTGTTTATTTATTATTATTGCTTTTCAAAAAAAAAAAAATTTTGACAAAAAATAAATCACTTATTTTGCTTAGGAAAATTGAGCGAAAAAGAAAAAATTCTCTTGTTATTATAAAAAGAAAAATTGAGGTAGGAGTTGGGTAGCTTAAATGGTCTCCTTTTTTATTTAGCGAGTATACCAATGTATTTAATTCTAAATTCTCATCTCTTAATATAATTAGTTGGTAGAAATATTGAATATTAGTTGATAGAATTTTAATTAGTCGGTAGAAATATTGAATATTAGTTGGTAGATTTTTTTTAATCATAGTTGGTACAATTTTTTTTTCCAGGTACTCAGCCTAATAATTAGAACTTACACTCTTAATATAGATAAGTGAAATGATCGGAATTCGAACTCAGATGAGTTACATCTAAGCAATAGAATTAAGTTTATGGACTAGTGGGTAGAAATATTGAATGTAATACATATGAAATATGAATTATGATTTTAACTCTAGCATACCGACTTATTAAATATTTTTATAAATTTATCCCTTGGTTTCGTTTTTTTAGGAAATAAATTTAAATGATTTTTTTTTTTTTTGACATACATTATACTTTTCAACACCTTAATGCCCTCAGGTTACAACAAGCAAGTCAAATTTAAATGAATTTTAGAGATGCAATTTTTGTGAGTTCACACTTTTGTACAAATCCAAATATGATTATTTTTTAAAATTAATTCACTTTTATAAAATATATTAAAATGTGTATATAGCAACAATAAATTACTGTTTCAAAAAAAAAAAAACTTCAAATAGTAAGAGTTTTGAATCCATAAATAAATAGTCAGATTTTTTTACAAATATTTAAATGCATATAAATGGCTTTACATTAAATTTTTTTTTAAAAAATTCTCCAATTCTCATAAAAATGAGACATTCCGGTCGAAATATAAGTGGAAATAATTTTTTGTCAGATTTTATTAAACTTGCAACTGAACTCTGAATTACCAGAATTTATTTTCTCCGAGATCCAGAGGACAAATACCCAAAAATTAAATTTAAATTCTTCTAAATTATTCAATTTATGAAAATTCATTAACCACATAATTCAGTTCATTTTTAGTTAAAATTAAAATTTTACAAACTTAATTTATTTTTGTAGCTCTTAACCATACACACCTGACACCTCTTTGCACCCTCGGTGGAACAAGAATTGGTTTGAGAATATACTAGTAATGGAATCTCTCGATCGGTGTTGGATGGGAATTGGCAGCTGTAGCTAGTTAATAACCTTAACTTTGTTGAGTTGCTTTCACGTGCTGATTTTTTGTTTGTTTACGTTTTATTTTTAATAATCAAATTTGTTTTGATTATATTAATAGTATCACTTTTATTTCTTACTCACTTTATGCTAAAATCCAAATACAATTTAATGAAGAGATAAGTAAATGCAGGAACAGTGTTTGGAATAAGATTTGGAGCTTTGTTTTTTTGATAAAAATATTGATTCTCTAAGATATACAGGGGAAAAAGGAAAAGATATATGTGATAAATAATTCAATGAAAAAGAAAACAGAAAGAAAAATAAGGCTAAAAAAGAAAGTTTAACCCCAAAAAGAATGGGAAAAAAGTGTAAAGCAAGAAAGAGATCCTTAACATGAGGCACAAGATATGAGTACAAAATTTAGACTCAGACAAAAAGAAAGTAAAAAAACAAAAAGTAAAATAATTAATAATATCTAGGATTGTGTCTATACAAATATTTCTTACAAAGAAAATAAATTGTTTTTTTTAACACTCCTAAACAGCTATTTCTTTGATGAAAAATATTTCTGCAAATAATTTAAACACTTGTATGAGAAAAAGGTAAAAATAAAATAAATTAAATAATATATATATCTTTATTTGTGTCAAAATAGTTGGTATCAATTAAAACTCCTCTACTAGAATCTAAGATCTATCATCTATCCTTGGATACTCTGGCCAACTTTCTTACTGGTTGCAAAGTGCAAAGTTATTAGCTTAATATATCCAAAGATATCTTTATGACTCTGTCTTGGGTTGTCTCCTCTGATTTTTTAATATTACTTGTGTTTATTTCTTTTAATTCTGATGCCAATATTATACTTCCTTTAAATATTAAGGCTTTGTTTGGTAAACCAAATAAGCTAGTTTATAGTTTATAAGCTAAAAGTTATGTTTGGTAACAATTTTTATAAAATAGCTTATAGCTTATTTTACTAGCTTATAGCTTATTTTTCAAATGTTATTTCAAGTAGCTTATGAGCTTATAGCTTATTATATTTTCTTCAATTTTACTACTATCATCTTATTTGAAAAAAATTAAATATTAATTAAACATATCTTTTTAATGTCATTTCATACTTATAAGCTAGTTCAACCGCTAATTTTACCAAACACTACAAATTCAATCAACTAGTTTATCAGCTATCCGCTATTTTTTACCAAATAGTTTGTGATGCGTTGAGAAGCTTAGGAGCACACCAATATACTATGATAAAAAATAACAGCAGCTTCTACACTACTTCACTAATTAGACTGTAATTTTATTATGTTATTTGTTATATGCAGTACCAGTAGAATTTTTTATTAGTAAAACAATGTTTTAGATCTATGTATAAATTATTATATATTAAAGTTTGCTGATGAAAATTTGTAGACATTACAGACAAGGTATTGGAATAGTTGACATATATGATTCTCTACTATGAATTTCTGTGTCTATTTGGGAGGTAGTCTCAAGCATGAATAATCAACGACAGTTAGTCTCAGAGTCGTTCAACAAGCGCCTGGGTCATGAGAGAATGCTTTGAAATGTCAAGATATTACTATTTACCACTAAAACCTTGAATTAAAATTTAAGGGAATACTACGGGGGAGCAGATTTCATGCCGTAACAGTAGGATGTTATAATCAATCACAGCCTTCTAATTTAAAATTGGCGGCTGAAATTATTTTGATATAAAAACACAGTTTTTAATTATATTCATCTGATCTAATATCAATGGTCCAAATTATAAACTGCGTGAAGCAGTTACAACAAGAAATTCGGATCCATACTGCAGGGATATGGATTTGTTAGTCTAATAGCTTAATTTGTAAAAGCCAATATTTATTCCATTTATTTTGAAGGAAAATTTGGAAAAAGATTCTCTGTTGTAATTGTGTTGATGCAGTTACAATGTGAACCGTTTGATCTGATTGGATGGTTAACATGATTTTATAGTATATATAATCTAAATCGTTCGATGTGAAATCAGTGGTCCAGATTAAATACAGTGTTAAACTATATGCATTTTTAAAATTGTTGGGATGTGATTTAAATATTCCTATCACAAATAGAAAATCAACAAATATTTGACACATTTGGCAATTCATAGCACAATTCATAGCACAAGATGTTGTAGACCTTTTGAAAAGAGTTCAAATAGTTGTGTATAATAATGTTGTGATGCCTAAGTGTAAAAATGTAGTTTTTCATAGGCTGAGATTTGTTATACCAAAAGATTTAGCAGCATAGTTTATTGATTTATGTGTGATTATCTTAAATGTATACTCCAACCGACTTTATTTATAAATAAAAATTGTTTTTTATATTTATTCAATAATTAATGTATCTGACTTAAATATACACTAGATACATAAGGCCAGAGAGAGTACTCCTATAAGGGTAAACATTAAAAAAAATGGATGTGCAAGGGAATTTCGAACCTAGGATTGGCCTGAACTTTGGGCACAAACTTAAATACTATCTTCTCATAAAATAGTATATTCCCTTCCCCGATTTGTGTAAGTAAAATTAGGGGTGATCATAACCGAACAAATCCAAAAGTAAAACCGCAAACCGAACTAATCCAAACCGCAAAAATCGCATTTGGTTTGGATGTATTTGGATGACCTTTCTATTGAACCGCGGACCGCAAAACCGCAAATCGTAAAAACCGCTAAAACCGCGGTTAACCGCTAAAACCGCATTAAGCTTCTATTATATTCCAATACCACTAAAACCACATTAAGATTTTATTATATTCCAATATACATAGCCCAATTACCAAGTCAGTCCACCAAATTAAAGGAACTTAAAGTTATTCTTATTTTTTGTATTGTAATGTTACTCTTTTGTTGTAACATTATTTTAGATCAACAACTTTTATCTGTACTATGATGTTATTTTGAAACTTTAAATTTATTTTCTTGGATATTTAAAATTGTAAGGTACTGTGATGTATTTTGGATAAACAACTTTTATTGGTACTGTAATGTTATTTAGAAAATTCAAATTTTTTTTATGTTTAAAATTGTTTGGTACTGAAATGTTACGGAGTAAACCGCAACAACCGAACCGATCCTAACCGCATTGGTTTGTTTGGTTTGGTTTGGTTTGGATGACCTTTTAAAAATCAACTGAACCAAACCAAACCGCATGCATTTTTATCTTACGGTTAGGATGACTTTTATGCTCAAAACTGAACCAAACCGCACCGCGATCACCCCTAAGTAAAATCCATATCTTGAATTTTCCGTTTGTTAATGGCATGGCATGTGAGACTGGAATTGCATTTATTAATAAGATGAAGTGACAGCATAGTTGATAATTACTGCTACTTTGTTGATATTAATAAGTGGTCCATTTATATCCACACGCAAATGGTAATTAAGCTACTGCATTAGCCATTAAGTCTCGTTCATTTGATGGACCACTGAACGGAATATTTTTAACCTTTTCTTTGACAAGAATGGAATATTTGAACCTCACGAAGCTATTTTGAACCTTGCTCGTGATTTACTTTTCCCCATTGATTGAGGTATTGCACCACACGGGAAAGTTTGATGTTATTATGAAGAGGAATGAATGAATGAATATGAATATTCCGTACAAATTAGGAGAATGAATTCTCTCCATCGAATAAAAATTGATGAATGAAATAATATGTACATTTAAATTATTGGATCAAAAATATGTGACCACTGTAATAATGTCTTTGATAACTACCGTTTGAGTTATATTTTTATGGGACAAACATGTAATACTATATTAATTAGAAAATAATGAAGAAACTTGATCAATGGTTAAAAATGTAACAATTAAAAAGATCGAAGTTTTTTTTTAAGAGATCCTTTCTCACAGATTAGCAACCACTAATTGGTTACGAATCATTCGGGAGGAATTGTTTGACTTTATACCACTAATAATCAAAACATAACTCAAAAGAGTTGTAGCTAGATGAAACACATAATTAGAGAGATAAATTAGTGAAATCCAATAAGGATTTTTATACTAATTTACCACTTATTAAGAATCATAGGTTTTTAACGAGGGAGATGAATTATTGCACCTTAGATTTTAGTCTACTTTCTCCAATCAAGATTTCTCTGTACCTTTTTATTTTATTCAATCTATTTTATTAGGGTACTTTTTAAGTGATTTGTGTGGGGTGTCAATTTAGTTAGGGTTTATATACCCTTTTGACCTTTAAAAAAAAAGGTATCATAGGATCATAGTACATAAGTCATATTCAAAAGAGAGAAATAGAGCATATGAATATTTATTTATGAGGTAAAAATTAATAAAAAAATTATACTACCTTTGATTGATGAAAGATGACTCAAGATAGCTACTAGTATCTTAATACTACCACTCAATATGCTAAGCTACGTCTAGCTAACACTTCAAAGATCTTTCACTATAACCAAACACTGATTATTACAAAGCTATATGAATATTCATTAGGTAAAAATTCATAAAAAATAATATTTAATTATAAAAGATAAATGAAATATGTACAAAATAATCATATTTATAAAATCCAACTACACCAAATAATTAATTAATAAACTATAACTAATTATCTAACAACAAACTCTTAGCTACTAGTATCTTAACACCACTCAATATGCTGGCTAAATTTTTCTCTATAACCAAACACCCATTACAAAGCTACTCCCAGCCCGTCGACCACACGCCCTAGCATAGCTTTTCCCGCAAGAACATCCACAATTGATCCAGTATGTTTGACAAAATCTCTAGGGGAGAATGAATTCTCTCCGTTGCAAAACCAATTGAGAAAATAATGTTTAGATTTAAACTATTGAACCAAAAAGTTTGGATGTCAAACTAAACATGCAATTAATTCAATTCACTACAAGAAATATGATTTTTGACAACAACTTATTTTGTTACAGGTCGCTGGCAAAACTATTTTGGTTAGTTTTGCCAGCGACTTATAACAACTTTTAACAAAAAAAGTTGTTGCAAAAAATCATATTCCTTGTAGTGACTTGTGATCAAATGCTTGCTTCATTTAGTACCAAAGATGTTCTGCGTTGCAACTTGCAACGACCAAATCAACAGCCACCTTCAATATATCATCAATGGTATGCTAATTAACCCTCCATGAATGCTAATTCCAGCACTTAGAGCATCTCCAATGGTGATACCACTTTGAGTATCATACATCATTAAAAAGTAGTTTTTACAATGCCATATAGTATTTATGCAACTTATACATGTTTTGCTTCAATGGTGATACCACTCTAGGTATCATACATTATTAACAAATTATTAATTCTATTTAATTCGATATACCAAAAAAAGCAATAATAAATTGATGATACGGTACCTTAAATAATGTACCGGTATCATCAATTTTGATATCCTCTATGCCACATCATGGAACTCCAATGATAAAAAAAATAAGATACGGTATCATCAGCCAATGGAACTCTCTTAGATACCCTTATTGGAGATGCTCTTAGCAGTGTATCTCATAACCCAGCAGCCATACTTAAATTCTTAAATAAACAAATAAAGTAATTAACTAGTGCCTAAAAAAACTTGTATAGAATTTTTTTCGAACTATATCTTTGACAAGTTGACAGGACAACTGTTAAAATATTAGAGATGCTCTTAGCAGTGTATCCCATAACCCAGCAGCCATACTTAAATTCTTAAATAAATAAATAAAGTAATTAACTAGTGCCTAAAAAAACTTGTATAGAATTTTCTTCGAACTATATCTTTGACAAGTTGACAGGACAACTGTTAAAATATTTTACTATTCTTGTTTATTTAATAATTATATCGGAACACTTGTTAACATTTTCCCTTTAAAAATATAAATAAAAAAAATGATACTTTTATAATAAAAAATAGAAATGAATTTTACTTTCTTAAAAACTAGTTTGTTAACCCGTGCCGTGCACGGGATTATTCTCTTTTTTAATATTATTTATGTGTTTATTTTAATATATTATTTGAACAATTTAGTTAAAAATAATAAGATAAAATTGATATTGATTTTGCATGATATATATTTAATAATGTTATTATAGAATAAAGCGGGATGAAAAATATTATTTCGCTTCCCGTTATGCACTATTAAGAGATTGATTTTTTCTTTCACCTTCATCTCCAGGACTATACGGTGACCCTTTAAATATAAAATAATTATAAACTTCATTCTCAAATGAAAATTTAATTAATCTAGTTGCATTTTTAATAGTGGGATCGAAAGTGTTACGCGTTTCTCATTCTACACCCATGAGAGATTCTATCTCTTCCTCTCTCTCTCTCTCTCACACACTATTTCTACATTTCTCTCACATGATCATTTTCATTTTTAATAATATTGATTTGCTTATGTTCTTCATTTTCTTTTGAAGGTTGTCTATGTCATTTTTCATTTTATATTATTTTGAATGTTGCCTATATTTTTCTTTCAATTATTTATTAAATTAATTTTATTTAATTTAATTGAGTATGAAAATGCGATATATGTTTAAGGATGTTACAGGGACATAGTAGGATGAGAAGTACTCCCTCCTCATTAATTCTCCGTTCAACAACACTATATGAGATTCTTTCTCCCTCTCTCTCTCTTGTCTCTATAAGGACTCCATCAACAAAAAATAATTGTAAATTTTATAATATTTTTCAAATGAATATTAACATACTTTGACCGTGTTTCTATACTCAAACTATTTTTGGTCATTGTACCACAAATAATCAATTTTCAAGTGTGAGCGTCAAATGGAAAAATCTATGTATGAATTTTCACTCACATTGACAAATTAGCATCCAGAAAAAGATTTGAACGAATGTTTATGGAAAGTTTAAAATCTAAATTATAAATAAAAAACCCATTGATTATAAAAAATTAAAATTATATTAATTTATTGGTAAATGCTAAAGAGTGCACCCGGTGCACTCTTTAAACCCCTTAAATAGAAAGTTTGCACTGGTTAGCAAGACCTTATTTTTATAATGAATATGAATAAAATTTTTGTGCTCATTTATCATTACTTTCTACATACACTTTTCTTCATGGTGAACCAATTTTTCATCGTACTAAATAAAATTTTGAATAAGGGATCACCGTAATAAAATATGAAAATATGGATAAACCCAACTGTTAGAATTCAAATTTTAATTAGTCAGTGGTGGAAAATACTTCCAATTTTTCATTTTATACCACCCAGAAATCCTCTCTCTCTCTCTCTCTCTCTCTCTCTCTCTCTCTCCTCTCTCTCTCTCTCCATATATATATATAATGGATATCAATAAAATTCTCGTGCTCAGTTCTCACTATCATCTACATATTATTTTCATCATGGGGATCATGTTTCATCGTGCTAGATAAAATTTTGAATAAGTAATCCCAATGACAAAATATGATGGATAACTTCCACATTCAAATTTTAATTCGTCAATGTATATTTTTAATAGTGAGGGTTAGAATGCTTCCCGTTTTTCATTCTACACCATCGAAACTCTCTCTCTAATTATATCTGTCTTTCGTGTCCATTACGGGACTCTATAGCTACTCCATGAACAAAAAATAGTTGTTAATTATTTATTTATTTTAAAAAAAATCAACATAGAAGTGTTACATGTAATTGATTGATTGGATAATAGATACATGTCAAATCAAATTTTAGTTGAAGTGTTCACATAGTTTTTGTATAGAAAATATATAATATTTAATCATGGATTAAATAAGTTTGTCGTCATTAAAAATATAATATATGTTAGTAATTAAAATATAACATTTTAATTTCTACAAAAAAAAATATAATATTAGAAAAGCTTTAATTGAATTTCACTAACACAATATTATTAAAATATTAAGATACGTATAATATTAGAGTTTCTAAAATTAAAAAGTACCAGAGATTCTACAAAAAAAAAAAATATCAGAGATTCTAAAAAAAGTATTACATTTTTTACAAAAAATATACTCGCATAATATTAAAGTTTCTACAATAAAAAAATATTAGAGAATCTCTAATTGAGTGACAAATACAAACTCGCTAAAAAAATAAAAAGGAAAAAAAGCTCTAGTTTAGTAGTATATATCCAACTATTTTGTTTTATAATAATGGGTTAGAGAGATATATCCGATTAATTTAATAGTATATATCCAAAAATTTGTTTTCTTAAAAAATAATGGGTTAGGGAAGATTAAAAAAATAAAAAAATAAAAAATAAAATAGAAAAACTCTAATTGAATGCCACCTAAGCAAAAACTCTAATTAAATGTCACCTAAGCAATTTTTCTTGAGAATGCACGAGAAGGCTTCGTGGGAATCTTGCTATGTATATAATAGAGATAAATTGCCCTTTCCATTGTTTGTGTTAAAACCGTTCTTCCTCACTAAAGCTTAAAATACCAACAAACTGATTTTATTATTATTTTAGTTAACACCTTAAACAATTGAAAATGAGTTCAATTTTTAAGAAAACATTTCAGTTGGAATGAGAAAAACTCATTAATGTGTATCAATATATTTTCTAGTCGGTATTAACACTACTAAAAAAATGCTATTTTCCTGCGGATTTTGCTGCAGAAAAAAATCCGCAGGTATTCCTAAGGAATTTCCTACGAATTCTGTCACTAAGAAACATTTCCTGCGGATTCTGTATTTTCAGGAAAATCCGCAGGTATTTCCAAGGATTTTCCTGCGGATTTCGTTTTCTTTTTAATTTTTTATTAGCTATATTAATAGGTGGATTCTAAGGTGTACCACCTACTAAATGCCTTACCGGTGAGTCATTTAAATTAAACCATGAGATTAAATCAATGGATTAGATTGTTGGATATTAAAATGAAAACACACAAATATGCTCATACACGATCACAACAATTCATTAATTCTTCCTCTTTCACCAAGATTTTTTTATGCTCATACATCTCTCATCTTCATCTCTTTGTCTTCTTCTTCCCTACAAAAATAAGGGTTTGACTCAAAATTAAATTTAATTCTCAAGTAACAAAATACGAAAATAAGGGTTTGATTTTGATTTCAATTTCAAAAATACTTTTTCAACTCCAAAATTAGAATCCCAAATTAATAAAATAAGGGTTTGATTTTGATTTCAATTTCAAAACAATATCATTGGCAGGACCAAGTCTATACTACCAACCATGAGCAATTCTTTGAGTTTTGCTTTCAACAGAATAAACCTTGTAATTAGCAAGTAGCAACCCTTTTATTCCTCTGCATGTTTTCTTTAAATTGGATTAATTTAGATTTGAAGATTCACATAGTACAAAGAAAGGACAAAGAGGGACTAGATCCGGTAAAAAGAAATGTGGTGTTTTCTATTGCACCAAGTCTTGCGATGGAGAGTGCAGAGTAAAAAAAAAAAAATTAGATTCAGTAACGAGGGGAAGATTAAACAAGGAGGGATTGACTGAGAGAAGACTTATGTGTTACTCTTTATTTTTTAATAGATCCGACCCTTTCAATTATTTTAACAGATCCAATGGTATATTTTCAATGGTACACCGGTGAGGCATTTAGTAAGTGGTACACCTTAGACACCACCTAATAGAATTTATTTAAATTCAGATCAATGCCTTTCAAGTTTCAAACAAATTAAAATAACTTCTTAATTCTTTTCATCAAGCAGAAACCTTTTCATCCTGAAAATTCAAAATCAACCTCAACCTCACTCTCATCGTGAAATTCTTCAAAACTATCAAAATCTCATCAACGATTTCAACCTCGATTTCAATCGCTAAACCCTAGCACGACCTCAATCTCACCGCGAAACCCAATCCTTCTCCGGTGAAACTCATCTCTGTCATCAGAAGCGCATCGAGAAAGTCGAAATCACCAATCAGCGCCGCCGTCGACCTTTTTGTCACCGCCATGTGGAGTACCTCTATTTCTAGGGTTCAATCTCCTTCTCTATTGTGGTACGATTTTGTTTTGTTTCCCTTTTCCAAATACCAGATCTGAATTTCTGGTTTCACTACAAGATTTTCTGGTTCCGTATCTGAAATTTTAAAACCTTCGATCTCATTTTTAAATTTAATAATAATTGCTTTTGACTAGAATCGTTGAAAGATAACTCTGATTTGCTCGATTGTGAGCATATTGAGATTTGAGAGCATAGATGATGAAAAAATTACTAGGTTTTATTGTATCTTTCTTTCATTCATCTGAATCTTATCCTAGTTCGTAATAAAACAATTGATTCATAGAAATATTAGTTTACATGATTGTTAGTTCTGATTGTATTGTATCTGCTTGTGTAGTGGATTCATAAAAGTGCAAATCCTATTCATGCAAATGCCAGACATTAATCGAGGGTATTTCCTAAATGAATGCCTTTATGTTTCATAGTTAGTATAGCTATTCAATTTTGGTATAGTATTCATTGTTTTCCTTGTTTTGGCTTGTAGCAGCTGAAAATCCAGGTTTTGATAATCTGAAATCATCAATGGTTATACCTTCACCTACCGTTAGGGACCGTGTGCTGAAAGAACTGTTTATTGAAGGTACATAGATCTTCGACCTCTTATATTTTGTCTTTGATTGGGTATATGGTCTAGTACTGATTGTTTATAGTTTATTATTCATTAGAGTCTACTCTTACAGTTACATCCGATATCTGGTCAACAAATCTGCCACATGGACAAGGAACTGGTGTTTTAGGGTACCAAAGGGTGAAATGAAATATAAGTGATTATGGTTTGAGGCACTAATGAGTGAAACATATACCATTTTTAATATGTATTGAGAGGAAGTGTCAGCTGAATGAAGATTATCAAGATTGTATTGGAAGTGTTGATCATATAGATTCTATGTCTGAGGTCATATAATTCTAAATTCTATGAAATGTTCACCAATTTTGGAAGTACTATTTAGGATTTTGACTTTGATTCCTTATCATCTGAAGTTTTGATTCGTGAATTTTTGTCCTTGCACCCTTTTTATTCTAAATTTCATGAAATGTTCACTAATTTTGGATCTGCTTTGAGTTTGGTTGGATTTTTCAAGTTGATATGTGTTTAATTCTACTTGGTAAGTTTCAATTTTGTGAAGCATATTCTTAATTTGGTTCACATATTTTTAATTTGTTGGTGATTGCTACATATAAGGTATAGTTTGTTTTATAGTGAATTTGATTGCTATATTAGTTACATATGAGTTGCTATATCTGATACATATGAGTTGGTTTTACAGAGGCCCTTTTATAGCATATTTGATATATATGAGTTTGGTTATCAATTTTTCTTTTTTGATATCTTTATATATATGGTGGGTTGTGCATTTTGTATTGCTTCCAATGAGTTGTGTATTGAGTACTGTAAAATTAATGACAGCAAGTAAGACTTCTTGGTAGGCACACGCCCAATTATATGTATATGGTATGAGTATAAATTGATCACTTATGTTTTCAAATGTGCATTATCATCTGCTAAAATATATTAAGACTGTATTTTGCAAAAAATTTGTTGAGACATGGCTTCAATCATAACTCCAGTTTCTATTGTAGGTGGAAAGATCAATTTGCATTTGAATCTATGTAAGTTCAGTTTCTGTTGATCTATGTAAGTTTATATGCATTTGATTTCTTCAATTAATGTATGATATGCTATACATCAAAGAATTACTTATGATATTGAGCCTAAGATTATCCGTATATGGTTTTGCAGATCCGGTGTGCATGGGACTTAAGGTTATATTGGGATGTAAATATGCTTCAATCTGAATTGAATGTAATATTGCAGATCCGGTGTGTATGGTTTTGTACGACGTTTTGCAGAGTTGTGTATGTGTGTGAAGGTTTTGAGGTGTAGTGGGTTATGTTGCATCATATGGGCTATTGGTGCAGCAGAGAAGGTAGTGCAATTGAGGCATTAAAGAGTATTCATTTCAGTCTTTTTTCCTGAATAATGCAGAATTTTTTGAGCATATTGGTTTCGTGCTGGGAGTGTGCTGCTGCTGATGCATCAGGAGGCAAATGTTATCTTAAAATGTGATTTTACATCATATCAAAATATTGAGTACTTGATAGATATTTTTTTCTATGCAAAAATAGGCTAGTTAGTGTTTATTTTTTTCTCCATAAATCATCAATCCTCCTAATTGTAAAATACATTTTCATATGATGTATTGTAAATGTTGGTTTGATTTGCAGGGCCTGGAAAGAAGAAAGGAACATGGATTAAAAGCCTTGCGTACAGCCCGTGGGCTGCAGGAAGGAATGGTTAGTTACAGTTTTTTTAATTCAATTATCTGGTTGTAAGATTCTTGGAATGGATGGCACTGTTATTTATATTTGAAAGTTGAATTCAATTATTGGGTCGTAAGTTGTTCTGGAATTTATTCATCTATTGCTTTTGAATTTGGTTTGATGGTCAAATTGTGCACTAATGATCATAATAATATGTTTGTGAAAATGTATCACAACAGGAAGCTGATTAGTATAAGATTAGAGCAATTGGAGGGTTAGAGACCAGGAAGATGCACATCCTTTCATGCTTTAATTTAAAGTTAAATATATAGATCACTGCTATGTTAATCTTTGAAACTGCTCATGTTATGTTAATCTTTTAAATGTTTAGAGACCATGGTATGTATTTATGCTCTAAAGGCCAATTTGGAGAAGTTTTGCTCATATATACTAGCCAATTTTTGCTATTAAGCTAGCTAATAGTTTTTGCATTTTGTTTAACATGGAGGTTGAGGAAATAGATGCAGAGCTATGTGAATCAGCAGCAGCAAGTCTTGAGGGCAAAATATTGGCTTCATTTACAAAGATTATTATGTATCTTTCTTATGAAAAGCAACTGATGTGTATTTTTTTTTTTTTTTTGCATTATTGTGTAGTTCATGGAATGTATTCATAACAAGATTATGTAATTCCTCTTTTTTGTTTTGATTTAATGTCATGACACTTATAGCAATTCAATTAATTATTTAGTTAAATTTAATGTACTTAAATATTTAGTTATATTTAATGTTTTTTAATAATTTTTTTGGTATTTAATAAAAAAAATTATTAATAAAAAAATTATTACTACAAAAAAAAGGGATGTTCCTGCGGATTTATCTGCAGAAAAACGTTTCCAGCGGAGTTTCCTGCGCATTTACCTGCGAAAATAGGTTTCCTGCGGATTTTCCTGTGGATATTACTACGGAGTTACCTGCGGATAGTTTGCAAGAAAGATGCTGCAGATTTTTTTCTCATTTTTGGCAGAAAATCCGCAGGAAAATTTCCTGCGGATTTCAAAATCCGCAGGAAACAATTACCTACAAAGGTTTTAGCTGGGAACCAAAATCCGCAGGAAAATCCGCAGCAAACGTGTTTCCTGCGGATTTTTGGTCTAAAACCGCAGGAAAATCCGCATGTAATAAGTAAAATTCTAGTAGTGTAATTTTCGCTAAACAGTGATATAAAGTTTGAATCTATAATATAATAAATATTAAAATAAGGGTCATGTTAACTAAAAATAGTAAATTTTACCTTAAAAATAAGAGTGTTTATATTATAAATATATTGACTGCACAAGTTCTTAGATAATTATACTATAAATGATAGCATTTTCCTTAAATAAAACTAAAGAAAATATTAAAAATATATCTTGTAAACTATGTATTCGATTTTCTCAAAAATTTAAATATTAAGAAAGAATTTGAGGATATAACATAAGTTCTCAAAAATTTAAATACATTTCGTATGGTTTTTAATATAAAATTCATTTTTTGTGGATATAACAAATTTTAGGAAGGAGTTTTGTCCCTTTATTGCACAAAAAGATAAAAAAAACTTAAAATCATGATTTGAGAAAATCATAGTTTGTTATGTTAATAATCATATAAAAAACACCTAAAAAAATGCAACTAAATTTTATTCTATATAATTAGAACACATCAAATATCTAAAGCTAATAGTGAAAAAAATAAAATGAATTGTGTGTAAAGCCAAATTGCATGCACTCATTGTATTTTGACCATTCAATCTGATATGGTTTTTTGTGTTTTTGGTATTGCGGAATTTGGTGGGATATATTTTTGTGTGGAGAAACTGAAATTCTTGTTCTCATTCAAATATTAGGCATATGCTCTATATATAGAGCTACATAAAAACAAATAATATCTTTAAATAATAAACTAATCCTATAAATTCTAAAGAAATCCTAAAGATTCTAAGCATAAATATAAATCATAAATTCTAATATCACCTTATTTTAAATATAAATCTAAACTATATTTAAATATAAAATCTTCCAAAAAAAGATATTTAGGCATTATTCTCAACACTCCTCCTTGACTGAATATCTTTTTGTTGTATCCAATCTGAGATTTGCGCTGAAATTTTATTTTATTTTTTGTTTCTCAATCCTCCTCTTTGACCGAATATCTTTGTCTTGTATCCGACCTGAGATTTGAGTTGAAGAAACCTTTTTGGACACTCCTCCTCGACTGAATATCTTTGTGTTGTATCCAGCGTGAGATTCATGTTGATTTTGTTGTTGTTGTTGTTCATCCACATGTTGTTGTTGTTTTTTTTTTTTTTTTCCTTTCTACATATTCATATGAGACTTGAGCTTTTTCCATGTATCTGTTTTGGTTATGGGTTATATAATACAGAAACCATCTCGCATATAACATATGGTCATATGAGACTTGAGCTTTTTTCAATGAAACTATCTCGCATATAACATATGAAAGGCCATATGAGACTTGAGCTTTTTTCTAGTATTTGTTTTGGTTATGAGTTATATGATACATGAAACGATCTCGCATATAACATATGAAAGGTGTAGGTTAAGGTTATGGATTTTTTTTTTCTTTTCACATCTTTACAATAAAGATGCAATCATGGTCATTGGGTTGTTGATTTCATGGTTTCTTCTTTTTCATCTTCTTCATCATCATCTTCTTCCATCTTCACAGGTCTGAACCTTAGCGCTCTTGATACAACTGATATGGTTTTTTGTGTTTTTGGTATTGCGGAATTTGGTGGGATATATTTTTGTGTGGAGAAACTGAAATTCTTGTTCTCATTCAAATATTAGGCATATGCTCTATATATAGAGCTACATAAAAACAAATAATATCTTTAAATAATAAACTAATCCTATAAATTCTAAAGAAATCCTTAAGATTCTAAGCATAAATATAAATCATAAATTCTAATATCACCTTATTTTAAATATAAATCTAAACTATATTTAAATATAAAATCTTCCAAAAAAAGATATTTAGGCATTATTCTCAACACAATCTTAATCAAACAGTACTAAACTTTAAGTTTAAATTTAAATTTAAATTTGATTATAATATTTAAGAGTCAAATTCATTAAAATTTAGAAATTTAATCGAACAACTCAAAGGTACCTCAACAACTGGATTCAATCCATATCTCAAAAAAAAGGTGATGTTAATATGAGCATAGTAATGGAAGAAGCATTAATGCCACAAACCAATACATCCACGTCGATCCCTCGCAACTTATT
The DNA here is from genome assembly GCA_030408175.1 of Trifolium repens. Taxonomy (NCBI): domain Eukaryota; kingdom Viridiplantae; phylum Streptophyta; class Magnoliopsida; order Fabales; family Fabaceae; genus Trifolium; species Trifolium repens. Next base: position 49,879,807 of record CP125848.1, read on the forward strand.
GCTGTGTTGAAAATGACGGTGTCCATATTGCCAAATAAGCTGAAAATATAATATAATAATAGAGTTTTTTTTATCATATTTAAATTTACATAGATTAAAAATTTTAAAATAATAAGTTTGTATTGAAATTTATATATTTTAAATTAAATTTATAACTTTTTTGAAAATAGTCGTTGTTTTTCGATTAAAAATTATAGTACTAATTTTAATTATTTTAACACGTGCAATATTGCATATATTAAAAAAATTCAAAATAAATATAATATTAAATTATTATTATTATTAATGAACTTTATATACTCAACTGTATTTTGCCTCTTGGTTCTGTTCTGCCTTGACCATGTAGTTATGTTTCTTCCGTGAACTTCCATACATTAGTCCCCACTTCTTAAAAGTTAAGATCCTTCTTTGTCAAAAAAAAAAAAAGTTAAGATCCTTCTTCTTATTTTCTTAATTTCCACCCTATAAATCATCCAATAATCCTACTATTTTCTTCTAATATTTTTTTATTTGAAAACCCTCAAGAAAATTGTGCATGTCATACATGGATCTAAGACCCTCCAGCTTCATCATCAATTGCTTCCTTCTCTTTCTCATAGTCACTCTCCCTTATTTCTCTAGAGGTTAATTTGTACCTAATTTTATACTATGTGACAGTGTGTATATTATATATTATATGCTTGTTTATATTCTATATTTTATTTTTTATTTATATACTTTCATTATTAAATAAATTGTTTCTTGGTGTTATGTTGTAAAATTTTAGGGGGATCAGAAACATTGGATTCAGAGATTTATGAGATTGATTATAAAGGTCCTGAGACTCACTCGTTTGTGCCTCCACATGATCATTCCAGTGGTAAGCCTCATTCACCTCATCATCACAAAACCTCTGCAGCTGTAACCAAAACTAAAGGCAAGTTCTTTTCATTTCTCAACAAAAGCTGATTTTTCTTTTTAATTAATTTAGCTGCTAATTCATCATGATCTTTGATCTAGGATATTTTATTGAGAATCAATCAATACTAGAAATTGTAGTAAAGTGCAGATACTTAAAATTGCTGAACTGAAAAAAGTTCACTTGAAAGTGAAGAATCACTTTATATGCTTCATCGTTTTTTGATGAAAATTAATCACCGCTATCGACGATGAAAGTTTTGTATCTATAACATGATTACCTTAAACTCTTTATTACTAGACTTCTTTTTTCCTAAGAACTAAAGGGTTCGAGAAAAATTCTCACTATCAAAACTCTCAATTTATTGCTCTGAGCAATAGAGAAAATCATTAATAGAGACAAGTATAAATAGCGGAGTGGGTTAGGTAACTCAACTGGTTAAACTAGTTGAGCTAAAGGATAACGAGTTTGGAGGTCCAGAGTTGTTGTACGATTATTTTATTCCTTGATTTAGATAGTATACAATCTCTTAAGTGAACATTTTAAGACCCGCCTCTAGGAATGATGTCTAAATTTGACACATTTTCCCGCAGTTTCGAAGTAAAAAACTACTTATTATATGGGACCTGGATTCATAGTAGTTAAAATTTGACACAGTTTCTAACCAGAGATGTTTATTTAAGATCAGATAGCTAATACTACATACAATTTGGACCGCTGATTTAAAATAGAACGTTCCAAATATGCTGCAGCACCTGTTGTAACAATGTGAAATTTTGTCCCTTATTATATGTCGTGCCTTTGACAACTTTTTTTACTTATTGTATTTTTAAACTCAATCATCTGTAAGTATGTTTTCTAATCCCGTTCCTGTGTGGGAGGTGTCTCCTTCAAATTGAATCAAGTTAGGTTCAATCCAAATTCTATAAATTTTATTTATGTAGGTTCGTTTGAATTGACTTATTTTTGAATTTATATGAAATATCTTATACAAATAAATAAGTTTTTTCGTATTATTATAAGTTTTTCAAGATAATTTACGAGAAAACAACTTATAAAGATATAATTTTTGTTAATGAAAACTTATAAATTAACATAAAAGTTTATTGCCATTAAAAAAAACATAAAAGTTTATTTATTTGTATAAGCTTTTTTTTTTTTGTCAAGTTTGTATAAGATATTTTAATAAGCTCAAAAATAACAATCGTGGAGTATATATATTTTTATTTTATTAAATGAATTATAATAACAATCACGAAGTATATATTTTTTATAATAATATTTTCATTATTTTTTGCTCAAATATATTTTATTGTTAATGCTTCTGTGTTGCAGGTTAAGAAAATCCATGGATAAAAAGCTTTACAAGTGATCTATGATACCGTGCTCGTGTATTAGACTATATGGATGCAAATATATATGCAATACTTTCTTTTTCCCAACATTACTTAATGAGTAATTGTAATCTTTATCACGATTTTCATGCATAGGTTCAGTTTTTTATCCTACAATATTATTTTAATATTTTTCAATTTTAGTCCATGTAAACTTTGATGGGTTTTTCATCTTTAAGCATAGAGTATTTTCTTTTGTAACAGCAAACAAAATTTTCTAATGAAAAGTGCTTCAAAGTGTTTTTACTTCTCATTAACTTTAGGTCAATTGTCAATGCCTGACATCACTCGGTGAGAAATATTTAAAATTTTGCAATGTGTATGAATTCATCGGTAACCAATTCGTACTTTATATGTGATATGGTTTTTTTGTGTTTTTGATATTGCGGAATTTGGTGGCATATATTTTTGTGTGGAGAAACTTCAATTCTTGTTCTCATTAAAATAATAGGCATATGCTCTATATATAGAGCTACATAAAAACAAATAATATCTTTAAATAATAAACTAATCTTATAAATTCTAAACAAATCTTAAGATTCTAAGCATAAATATAAATCATAAATTCTAATATCACCTTATTTTAAATATAAATCTAAAACATATTTAAATATAAAATCTTCCAAAAAAAGATATTTAGGCATTATTCTCAACAATATGTACCAATTGACTTTAATAGAAGAATGATTTGATTTAAGAACATCAATTAAAAGTTATGATAGAAAATATTTGAAGGATTAAAAGTAAAACTTGTTGAAATATTTTATAAGGATAAAAAGTAAAATTTGAGATATTTATATAGACTACAAATTTATTTAACCTTTAATTTTAGAAGTGAACAAATTAAAACTCAATTCAACCTAAAGATTTATACCCCACTTGTTGCGAAAAATACAAAAATTTGTATGTCCCCAACCCCCTCTCTGCATAGGGGTGATGAGGACTAAACGATTAAGTTTTTATAAGATTCACTAGTTGAGGTGCAAACTGAGTTCACAATTGAAGTAGTGAGCAACATTTTTTAAGAATTTGCTTTTTTATAAGGTTCGCTAGTTTAATCGCACAAAATTAGCTTGTTGTTAAAACTTTGATTACCCATTAGAGGAGCTGTGACACAACATCGATCAATCACACGCACCCTATAATTCTATAAATTGAAACATTTTTTTTCCATTTTTCACACACTCATTCACCCATGAAATGTATCATTCAAAATATTTTTATGAGGATGAGGGAACAATTGAGATTTTAATTTTTGAATGATGTTGAATTCGAAATATTATGAGGGAAAAGAAAGGGTGAGAAGAGCAAAAAAATTATATTTTAAAAAGATTTGCAAGTTAGAATGCAAACTTTGCGTCTTTAAAAACGCTTGCTCCTTAAAATGTGAATGAGGCAAAAAGAGAAATGCAGAGGCACAAAAACACACAAAAAAAGATCTTAAGGCTCTCTTTAGTAAAATTAAATTATAAACTAACTTATAGCTGAAAAACTAGTAGATTAATATTAAAATATTTAACAAATTTAGTTGTTGTAAGTACAAAATAACGTAAAAATACATTGTTAGTTGGTAGTTATTATATTTTAAGAAAATAAAGAAATAATAAAATGAAAATAATAAGGGTAACAATGGAAAAAAAATGTAAAACGCTATAAGCTATAAGCTTAAACACTACTTTTAATAACATCTCAAAATATGATACAAACTAGTACTCCCTCCGTTCTTTTTTAACTGTGCAAAAACGTCGGATTTAGAGTTCATATTTAACTGTCTATTTGGTGTTTTAAGGGTACGATTTTTCAATTGTAGCATTTGTCAATTACTCTTATCTTTTTCAATAAAACTAATTAATGCTATATATTTTGGAAACTAAAGTTTTTTTTAAAAAATAATCTTTTTTTGGTACATAACATATTAAATTTTGTTTTTTTTTACATAATATATTAAAATTATTGAAAAGAGAAATCGTGTGCAAAAAAATAAGAATTTATTGATGGATTAAAATTATGGTATAATAGGAAGATAAGGTGCAAAAGTATGAACTTGAAGGATTTGATGATTTCAAAAATTTGGATTTCAAGCTTCTTTAATGAAGTTTTTGAGAGTTTTTTTTTGTGTGTTTTCTCTGAGCTCTTAAGGGCATTTTATAGAAGTTTAAATGTGTCCTCAGAAGTAAATGGAATCTGTCTTTAGTTGCATCTCAATGCTAGTTTGTCTTTCAAGTTAAAAAAATGGTTATAGTTTCAAGGTGAGAAGGAGTGAACAAGGGGGAAATAGAGAGGCTATCTCTGAATTTAGGAGGTTGCTTATGAGCTTTGGGATGAAGTGTGATCAGAAGAAACAATTACAAGGTTCGATGCAAGAGTTGTGAGAAAAAAACAAATGTCAATGGAACTTTATATAAAAGTGCTCCATAAAGGACATTAATTGGACAATGCTTATGACACTTGTGTAAAGCAGGAGTTTTACTGAGATTTGGAAGCAACATAGGCCTGTAAGCAATAATCACAAGATTTGATTTTGGTTTGATCAAAAAATTTGACATGTTTATGGACCCATAAATCTGCTTTAACACGACCACTTCTCTTCTTCGAAACTTTCTTGTTAAGCAAAAGAAATTCATGATCTTGGTACAAATGGAAAGAGGGCATGGCATACTACAACTTTAATGGTGAACACGTGAGCTGAAACAACTTGGATCATATATAAAACTGGCCATCGAAAATCAAAATTATCACTGAAAAACACTTACAAAAAATTTCTAAGTTTTTGGCCATTTTCACAACTTTGAAACCTCGACTTTGGAACTTCATAACTTCCAATTCCCACGAGCTTTTGGTTCAATATTTCCACAATAATGAATTATGAAACGTAATATTTAAGTACATCCCTCTAGTATAAATAATGATTGCTTGGATTGATCACAAATTGGCCATAAAGTCATGCAGACTAGGCTATAAATGTTAAGCATTTTCTTGATCCTTTCGACTTCAAATCTTTTCGCCATGTTGAAACTTGCCATGAGATCTTGAGATATAGCCCTTGTTTTCAGAATTTAGTGACTTGGGCAAGAAGTTACAACCATGAAAAGTCACCTCCATGAACATGAATTTTTGTAACTTAGGAAAAAATCAAAATGATCAAGGTTGCCTCTTTTGCAAGTTAACTTGAAATTCATGTTTTAACTTGATCAAATCCACACATAAGCAATGTTTTTTCATGAAATTTGACTTGGTATAATCATGGCAAACTCTTCTCCTTTTAAATGGAAAACCCAAATTACAAGTAAATATGTGATGTCATACCTTATATGCATGATTGTGAGATTGTTGACCTAATGGATAAAGGCAGATGAATGTGAAGCATAAGTCAATTATGATTGAAATCAATAGGGCAAATTTTAGGGGTGCAACAACTACCAACTTTCTCCCGTGGCTGACAGGGGTGAGCGGTACACGATGCTACAAGAAAAAAAAAATACAAATTAAATTAAATTAATTACAATTACATAAACATATAATCAATCAAGAGATAAAAAATAATCATAATCATAATCATAACCGTAAAGAAATGATGATAACTTATGTAGCCCGCGTACACATATCTGGCGATATGGCCTTTGTATGTCGTCAAGACACTCTAGTCCTTCGGCCCTCTAGGATATTCCTCCGGTTGTCCGTCTCCAAAATGACAATCCTTCCAAATTGATCCTTCCATCTCATTCTTCTTCTGCTTGTTCGCAACAAGAGGCTCTTGCACCTCAGCCTCTCCCTCAAGCTCCTCCGCCTCAGCAAAATCATCCTCGCCTAGCTCCTCGCCATCAGGATCATCTAAATCCGAATGCAGCTCTTGCTCAGGTGAACTATCACCCTCAAGCTGAGGTAAAACAGTTGTTGTAGCAACAACCTCAGCGACAACAACTGGTGCAGCCTCAGGCTTTGCATGTGGTGTCTGAGCCTATGTTGCATGTGCTTGAGACTCAGCCTGAGTCAGTGCTTCCTGTTGGCGAGCCACCTTCCGACGTTTTCGAGGAGGACCCCCATCCTCTTCCACAACATGTGCTCTTGTCCGCCGCACAGACGCAGTCAAACCTTTCAGACGCGTTGAAGGCCCAGGTTCAACAGGAGGTTGTTGATAATTTCCTGTTGAGATAAAACAAAAACCAAGGTTCAATGCAAGACCCAAAACAACCAACAACATCAGAGCAATCCGTGCCCTAAGCCACAGATGCTATCAGATACAAAAAACAAGAAAAAAATCGAATCCCTATCCAAATTGATCCTAATTTCACAGTTAAATCAACATAAATCAATAACAACAACAACACAAAATCAAATTTAATCCACATAATGACAACCTGAAATCTAAATCCGTAGCAAAATCCACAGATTCTAACAGTTAAGAAAAAAAGCGAAAATTGAAGAAATACACCGATTAAATAAACTAACTTTTGTCGTTTTCTTTGTGACATGATGTTTGCGACTTGATTATGAGTACAATGGCGAAAAAACGAGTGAATTTGGAGTTGTTTTTGAATTTTGGGGTTTTTAGACTGTTTTGGAGTGAAAAACTCTGTTTTGAAACTGATAGAATGAGGATGACGAATGTGGGTTTGCTTTATATATGTTACGATATTTCGTGACTTATGTCACAAATTGTTATTAAGTGTCCGTAGAATAAGTCACGGATGCATATTTTTCAAGTAGGGTGCCTCTTGGGTGTTACTTTTGATGCGTGGGAAAAGACAACAATTTTGAAAGAGTTCCAGTACGTATTTCAAAACTTACTCTCTATTTTTCCACTTTCTCAACACCGGAACACTTTTCTAAAGTGAGAAGAATATGATTTTTTGTTTACGGTTTTAGTTTAGGTAAAATTACATTATTGGTCATTTATCTTATTTTTTTGTAACATTTTGGTCATTTATCTTTTATTTGTAGCACTTTGGTCATTTATCTTATATTTTTGTAATACTTTGGTTCTTTATCTTTTATTTGTAACATTTTGGTTGTTTATCTTTTTCTTTTTTTTTGTAACATTTTGGTTCCTTAAAGAATATAAAAATATAAAAGAATTGATGAAGATGATGAACATATTCATCAGAATTATGAGTTATATTTAATTTTAAATAAAAGATATTTTAAAAAATAAAATTCAGCATTTCCTTAATTAGAAAAATATTCAAAAAAAAAAGGATTTATATGTGAATGTTATAAAAGATAAATTACCAAAATGTTACAAATAAAATATAAAGAACCGAAGTGTTACATGTAAATAAAATAAGGCGAATGGTAACGAGTGCCCTCGGAGTACTCTTTAAGACCTTAAATAATAAGATTTTTATAGAATTTTTACGGGAATGCGTAAAGTCAATGCATTGGAAATTGTAATGCTTAATTTTTTGAATAAAAAAGTTCTATAAATAGAATGGTTAAAGAGTGTCCCGGGCACTCGTTAGCAAGACCCATAAAATAAAGGACCAAAATGTTACAAATAAAAGATAAACGATCAAAATATTACAAAAAAAGTAAGATAAAAGACTAAAAATATAATTTTGTCTTTAGTTTATATATGAGGACATATTCGTCCATTCAAAATTAAATTTTGGGATAAAAGTATAAATCTAGGGGTAGAATATATTTTTTTTCTAATCCCATTAATTTCCATTCAAAGTCGGACCTTTCTGTCTGTGATCTGCGTTTGGGAAGTGTTTCATCGCATTTTCCTCCTTCGATTTGCATATTCCTTCCATGGCTATATTCCGTACCGCCGTGAACATGACTCGTCGTCGTCTCTCCACTGGTGGTGAGCTCCTCCATCCATCTCTTCCTTCTTATCTTCTATTTTTATTATTATTTTTCTGTTGTTGCGGCTGGCCGCAACTGCGATCACGCAGCGAGCGGTTGAGGGATTGACCGCCGCAATTTATGATTATTTCATGCGAATCAAACAATTTTGAGGAGAATTGTGCTTTTGAATTGGTTACGTGTTATTTTTAGGGTTTAGGGTTAGGAATGTTTAATTTGGTTTGGTTGTGAGAAGAAATTGCATTGCCTCAACAAGCAAATATGGGTTGGTGATTTCACTTTATTTGTTTATAATAATAATAATAATAATAATAATAATAATAATAATAATAATAGATCGCGTTTCAATCTGAATCATTAACAAACACTATGAATGAATGATATGTCTTGTGGAAGATCCATCGATGGCTAGTGAGTGAGTCTCTGCTATTCAAGCTGCTTTAAATTATTATTCTGCTGCTGGTTGACTGACTCTCTTGATGATGATGCAGCTGGTGGAGCTACTCCTCCAACTCCTCCTCCTCCTCCTCCTCCTCATCATGTTCCATTTCTCGAAAGGAAAGTAGGTGTAAGAGTCGATACGTGTATGTCATGACTTTTCCATTGGTTGTATATGAATTTTGGAACCTATCTATCTATCAATATTAAATTTCCTAGACTTATCTTTTACTCGATTTTTTTTAGTATTACTTATGATGGCTGGTGGTGTCACTGCACAAATTGCTTTTGCTATATATCCTCCTCTACTTGACGAGTTGGCAAGGGTGACAAAGGGAGCGTTGGCAAGGGACGATGCATCTAAGGCATGTATTTTGTTCTGTTCTCTTCTTTTTTAGTTTTTCCTTTTGTCATAATTCTTTATCTTTTTTGTTTTTGATAGACACTTACTTACATTAATTAATATGCTAATAAGTAACACCGTTCTGTACTATCACAAGTTGAAGAACTTACACCTACAAACATTTATTCCCATTTCTCATGCAATATCAATCACAAACCATATAAACCGTTGGAAGGAAAAAGAAAACAAGTCTGAAAACTCCCCTCTTGTTTGGTTAGATGGGAGAACTTACAAGAAAGAACATGTGTTTATGTTAAACCGCTTTTTGTAATAATTTTTTCATTCATGTCAATCTTCCTCTTCTGTTTTCTTGTGGATAACTTTTCCCCTGTTTTCCTCCACAACTAAATGAGAGAAATTGGTACATTCCTTTCTTTTTCTCTCAACAAGTGTTCTTTAATAAATAAATGGCCGTGTCGTGTGATAGCTATTGTTTTGCTTGACAAGGTTGGTTTAGTTTTCTTATGACATTGTGTCTATAAATAATTTCCTTACACATTCCATCTTTATCTCAAGTAACATGATTGTATGCTAGCTAGCTTACTGTTATACAAGGTTCCCTTCTGCTTATTATAAGTTTCTTTAAAACTATTGTAATGTATTGCAAAGGCATGCTAGTTATCTTATCTTATTTGTTAGAAATCACATTAAATGTATTAGATAAAAATTAAATTGTGCTTGCATATATAACTTGGCTCTAAAACCATTATTCATTTGCATACCCTCTTGTTCCTAATTGTTTTACATGTCTTCCAAGAGAGTATTACTTAAGGTGGTGTTATTCATTTTCTTGCAGGACTGAACAACTATGGAAATCAGATTACCATCAAGTGTCTTTGTTTTTTTGTTTTTTTTTTTTTCATTTGCTATTTTCTGCAGCTTTGGAGTTGGCATTTGTGCCCAAATGTCAGTAATGCTTAGAACTACATTTATCAAAGTTTGTCAAGAACTGTTAAAGAATTTTATGCATTTTACGTTTCAGAAGTTTATGGTTGAAGAGGTGGGCACACCTTTGAATTGTATATGGTTCACATATGTCACTGTTGTAGACAGTTCAATCTTGGATTATTGATCTATTTTATTAAGTACTTATTTTATGAAGGTATAATGTGAATTGTACGACCTCAAATCAATAACTAAATATAACTCTGACCTTTTTCTATGGTGAAGAATTTCCGTCCAATAAACCCAAAGTCAAACTAAACGTATTATAAGGATTATCACTTAATATTACAAATATTGCAATCATATTTTAAAAATAACTTTTATAAAATACTTTTAATGAAATGTATTTTATGAACATGGAGGCATCTTCCGTCATGTGTCTTGAACAACCGCTATCTAGGTACCAACTCCTTTTTGCGGTGTCAAAACCAACCTACAACAATTAGGTGGGAGGTTTAGGTCCCCAACAAAGGTTGGATCCTTGAGGGTTAGTGTGAATCTTAGAGTCTTTAGGAATCCACATCATTTGTTCCTTAGGAACCTTTACTTACCTAATTTCACATGATAGAATAGTAGCCTTAGACTTCCAATTTTTGTTATTTCTCCTTTTGTAAAACTTTTTCTTCTTATTGGACTTTTTGGAATCTAGTCTAATTTTACTTGGTAGAATAGCAAATTCCATTGGAATGTTTGAGGCTTCCTCTAGTTGCAATTTTAAAGATTTAATTTGAATTTGCAATGTAGGGCAAGTCTCACATTCCTTGTCTTGGTTAATTGACATTGTCTCTTTAGATGACTTATTCAATTCATTTAATATCAATGCATGTTCCTCTTTAAGAGATTCAAAAGCACTAGTTATTTTCATATTATCATTTTTGAGTTTAGCTATTTCTTCTTCAAGTTTAGCATTCATTTTCTTTTGTCTTGAAAGTTTTCTAAAGGTATCTAGTGCTTCACCATACATTTCATTAAAAGCATTTTGTAATTCATCATAGGAAGGTTGATTGTCGGAGTCACTTACCTCATGTTGCTTGTGTTTTCTTATGTGTGCCATGAGACATAGATTAGCAATTTCCTCATTGTCAGAGTCATTTGACGAAGAATCTTCTTCCTCATCATCCCAAGCTATATAAGCTCTTCTTGCTGAAGAATTCTTTTCCAGCCCCCCATATATCTTTTATACCCCCCTAAAATCCAATTTTGACCCTCAAAATTGTGGAATTTTGTGAACAATTTTCATGGTTTCTGCGAACCATGGTCACAGTTTAGGAAGAATTTTCATGGTTTCTGCGAACCATGGCGTATGTTTATTTCGAATTTTCGCGGTTTCTATAAACCATGGCGCAATTATATGTATATAAAACTGAAACCCAGCTCATCCCTTCTCATTCACTTTCAAACTTCACCACCACACTACAAAAAGAGCTCCAAGAACCAAATCCGTTTTCACCCTTTTGGTAGCTTAAAATCAACATTGGAGGGTCTACTAACGCATTAAAACTCAAACTTAAGGTAATGATCGGTTTAAATTTTCTTTTGACCTCATTTTATATGAGGTGGTTCTGCAAGTCAGAAGCTGTTGCTTCTGTTTGCATATCAGACAGTCGCGGTTTATAGTAACCATGATGTATCAAAGGATTACCATGGTTTCTATAAACCATGACATTGTTACATCATGTTTTCGTGGTTAATATAAACCACGAAGTTTTAAAACGTTGGGGGTACAAAAAGAGACCTGAGGGGGAAAAAAAGAAGGTTAGTTATTCAATGCATATTTTTAATATATCGGCAATAAATCGACACTTTTTTTTCCCGAGGTTGCACCGACAGTTTTTTGTGGACGAGATTGCATCGAAACTCACATGTAGTTAAAATTTCACGCTTCGCAATTTTTTTTTCTGTGGTTGAGATAACATCAGAAAATTTATGTGGCTATGTTTGTACGCTACTTTAATTGTTGCAAATTGATGAACAATTTGTATGTTAAAACTATTATTTACCGTTTGTTTTAAGATTTTATGCAATTGTTGTATTTTCGATTACGTTATTATGATTTCCAGTTAGTGTACGCGTTTAATATCTCTGAAATTTAATAAAGGTTGTTCATTTTTTATGTGAATGGTTTTAAATGATTTTTTTTTATACGTTTTTATTAAGTTTAATTTATCATGTTACTATTTTGTTAAAAAAAAATAATGATCTTCCAGCGTCATGGTTTCTGCGAACCATGACACATTAAAGGATTACCATGGTTTATACAAACCACGATACCGTGCAAGGGCAAATTCGTACCTTAGGGGGGGTATAAAAGATATATGGGGGGCTGGAAAAGAATTTTTCCTTCTTGCTTTAGGCCATCCTCCCTTGGGCTTACGATACGATTTCCCTTTAGCCTTAGTAAGATTTGGACATTCGCTTTTGATGTGTAGAATTTTTAACAAGAACTTTCTAAGTGTTCAATCAATGTCACTTAACCAAGAAAATTCTAATATTCTACTAATCAATTCAAATGCTAAGACTTGGATAGGATCAAGTAACAAAACCTTCAATTTGCTAATTGAATCAATTTGAATACACTTTTGAAATTGAAATCTTTTGATCAAACCAAATTCAAAAACTAGTGATTCAATTTTTTCAATTATCAAACTTCAAAGATTAATCTAATTCTAACCAAAATCACAATGCACGATTTTTATAGAGGTTCCACCTGTGTCCTCACTCGGTGTATTCCTCTTTCACTATCGATGTCAAACCACCGACAGCACCTTGTTCCACCTTTGTCCTCTTTCACTAACGAGAGAAAGCCACAAGATTATCACCAATCTTCACTCGATCCCTTGATCTTGATTCGTTCTTCAGCTCCAACACTTGCAATTTGAAGCTTGATCAACCTCGAAGGTCTTCAATAGTGCTTGTTTGTGAATTCCTTCAATTCCAATGCAAAGATCCTTCCTATTCCTTAAACCTTGATGAAAAACTCAATCACTCCTTGATTGAGAAGAATCACTCTTCTCTTTGCTTTCTCCTTGATTCTTGATTGAATCCTTCAATCAAAATCTTCACCTAGCACCCAGCACTCAAAGATCAATGTTAATTGATTTCCCTAGACCTATGAACAATCTTCAAGAGCTATGGAAGTGTTTCCAAAGGTTGAGAGAGAGTTTTGAGAAAAGCGATTTTTGACAGTGAAAGTGTTTTGTGAATTCTGAGAATTATATTCTCAAAAACTTGGAATAAAGCATTTATAGTGTATGTGATTTGTGTGTAAAAAATAGATTGCACAATTGATTGTACAATAGATTGACGAGAAGAAAATACAAGCAAATTACTCAATTTTCAACATGATACATTTGAATGTGGCAGAAGCTCCATATGTCGCAATCGAATGTGACTGCCGTAGAACAGAAAATTACCAGGTTTCAACATGATACATTCGATTGTGGCAGAAGCTCCATATGTCGCAATCGAATGTGACTTCCGTAGAACAGAAAATTACCAAGTTTCAACATGATATATTCGAATGTGGCAGAAGCTCCATATGTCGCAATCGAATGTGACTTCCGTAGAACAGAAAATTACCAAGTTTCAGCATGATACATTCGAATGTGGCAGAAGCCACATATGTCGCAATCGAATGTGACTGCCGTAGAACAGAAAATTACCAAGTTTCAACATGATACAATCGAATGTGGCAGATGCCACATATGTTGCATTCGATTGTGACTTTTGTAGAACAAAAAATTACCTTGTTTTTACTGCTAAAATCGAATGTGGCCGATCCCTTAAGGAGCCATTCGATTGTAAGCTACTTAAATGGGCTATTTTGCACTCTTTCAAGCACCAATCGATTGCAAAAAAAACATAAATGATGAGCTGGTCGATTGGAACTTCATAAGAATGAGATTTTGATCAAGTAATTGAAAATACCATTTTAAAAAGAAAAAAAACTTTATCTAGAGAGTATGCAAAACTTCTAAGTTTTAAAAAATTTCTCTCAACAAATAGGGCAACTAAGATTTCAAGCTAATGATGATTATCCAAGATATAGGAAAATAAACACACAAAAACTAAAAGAAATATGACAACATTAAAACGCAAATAGGAAAGTGTAGCTGCAAATTCCCCCTTTTTGATGTTGTCAATGCTAGCAGTTTTTGACGCATTGCCGAAGCTTTAAGCTCCCCATGAAACAATGCTTGAAATACATATAAAAACTTGTCCATTCTCCCCCTTCGGCAACACCAAAAAGGAGATATAGACATAGCACATGCAGTCCAAAAAACTAATAATCGGAAGATAAAAGCAAGTCCAAAAAACTAGAGTATGCTTGTAACTTCTATGTTTTAACAAATTTCTCTCAACAAATAGGGCAACTAAGATTACAAGCTAATGATGATTCTCCAAGATATAGGAAAATAAACACACACAAGTGGGTAGTTGATTATTTAGTGTCGCAAGTCTTCGAAGCCTACTTGGACAACTTCAGCCATTGCAGCAGCGGCTGAATTGGACTGAACCATGAACTTCCCTGAGCTTCGACCGCATGTGATTGTGGTTGTTCTTGCTGGGATTTGACCTTTGCAAACAAATCCTTATAGAAAGCAGTAGTCTTTCTTGACTCATCAGATATAACCGCAAGTTCACTTCCCATCATAATCTTGTCCCGTGCAAACTCTAAATGATGCATTTGTATAGCTTTTGACCCGTCCATTGCAGCCCTGAGGGCAGCAACATTAACCAAGTTTGCAAGATCAGCAGCAGAGAAATGAACTGTAGAGCGAGCAATGCTCATCACATCAATATTACTATCCACTTTTGCAACCTATATAATATTGCCAAACAAACACAAACAAGCACACAAAGTTAGAAGTTTCCTTCTACAAATTCATATTCCAAATAACCTTACTATATCAAGTTCAGTTCATTTTAATCCACACACACACAAAGACGGACAGAATTAATGCAAAGCTGGCAGTTAGGTACTATGGTTTTTAGACGTAAAAATAGGCATACCTTTGACAAGTGATCATTCAAAATCTGTCGCCGTCCTTCCATATCTGGATAGGGAACAACAACATGGCGATCAAATCGCCCATTCCTCAGTAAATAATGATCTAGCAGATCTGGTCTATTTGTGGCACCGATGACAATTATGGGTTTTTTACATTTTTTCAATTCATCCAGCTCAAGAAGCAATTGAGTTAAAGCATTTCCTCTGATATCATGAATCTCATCAAAAAAGATTATAGATGACTTCAACCTTTTTGCAGTAGAAAAAATATTTCCAATCTTTTCTGCACCAACATCTGGACAATTGGAATTGGATAAAAAAATATTATTATTTGTTCTTTGTTTGTATATATAAAATAAAATTAAATAGATATCTACCTCCATTGTATGCAAAAAAAGGAACCCCGGACTCTCCAGCAACAGCTTTGGCCAATGTTGTTTTACCCGTATCAGGCGGGCCAATAAGCAAAACACCAGGTGGGTATTTGCCACCAAGACGTGTAAAGTGCTGTGACAAAGACAAAATTTCAATTTATTTATTTTTTGAATGCCAAAGAAGTTTTATTAGACCACTATACCAAGGCATACCAACGGAAGGGAAAACAGAGTCATACAATAAAAGTCCTCTAAAGGAGAAACAAAGGGGCAATGAGCTTACTAAATAACCATCAAAACAACTAAATAGCAATCACAAACCCAAAGTCCCGCAAAGAAGCATAATGAACAAAAAATTTAAGTTGTTTACCTTAACATCACGTAAGTAGTGAAAAGTTTCTTCAAGTTCCAATTTTGTCGCATCCACACCTTTTACGCTGCTCATTTTAGCTCTTTCCAGCGTATATTTCTCTTTGGTTGGGTCATCATGCATGTAAACTGCTATGCCAGAACACAAAACGGCCCCCGCTAAATATTTACCAGCTGTATATCTCCTAAAAGCTTTGTCTTCCGACGCTGCCATTTCGTTGATCTCCTTGCCTAAAATTTCCTTAATTTTACCGGTCCAGACTTGATGTAAAAGTTGTAAGCCACGTATAAACAAATCAACAGGCCTATCTACTATCGGATAATCAACATCTTCAGGTTTCTTTTTGGTTGCTAATGATCTTGACCGGGGGGGGAAAAATCTACCCACTGCATGACTCAAGATGAAAAACCATGACATGGACATAAGTTAGAAATAAACCATTCACAAAATTGAGTACCCATGCATACGAGTGAGTATTTATTGGCCGTCCGATCAAACATAAAGTGTCGAGATCAAATATTATAATAAACTATTAATTCTAAATTATTAGATCACAAATCGACGTCCAAGATCAATTAGTGCATGCATCTGCTACAATAGTTTATTAGTATTTTACTAGTTAGAAAAAAAAAATTAAAAAAAAAGTTCCATTTCTACTTTGTTGAATTTATTATAGAATTTAAAAAACTAATAAATTTATTTATCTAGCCTCCATGTGAAGTTAGTCACTAAAACACACGCCTAACAAACTCTATTAATAATTCCTATTTCCTACCCATTTCTCATTTTCATGATTCTGTTATATTCAAATCATTCTAGAATCTTCTTAAAATTGAAATCATAAACCAAAACCCCAATAACAAACACTCTCTGTTACAAAAATGGCGCAAGAGAACAATGCTTTGATGATGATGATCATGATGATGATGATGTTGATATCAAGTTCATCTGCTTGGGTTGGAGTAAACTGGGGAACAATGACAACAAATCAACTTCCACCTGTTAGAGATACACTAATACTAAGACAGATAGTTTTATCCTAGTTTAGCTTATGTAATAGCTGGTGATATACCTTAGCTTTATATTAGCTCACATTAGAAATGAGTTAGGAATATCTAGAATGTTCTCTCTGTTCAGTATATAAGACAGAGTTCACATTCTGTTGTAACTAACTTTTCATAATCAATGAATCTGAAATTCTCTCTCTTATCTCTGTAACTACCTTTCTAATATGGTATCAGAGCTTTTCTTTTTCGATCCATGGCCGATTCCAATCCTTTCAAAGGAAACAAGATCTCCAATCTCGTCTCTCTGAAGCTTGATGATACGAATTTCAAGCAATGGAAACAGCAAGTCTTAGGAGTGGTTCGTGGTTGTGATTTACAGAAATTCATCACCGATCCAGAAATTCCGGAGAAATTCCTCACTGAGGACGATCGCGTTGCAGGAACGATTAATCCTCTCCATCAAGAATGGGAGAAACACGATGCGTTGATATGTACCTGGATTCTCTCCACCATTTCTGATTCGCTGCTTGTAAAGGTTGTTGATCATACGTTTTCGTGGCAGGTTTGGGATGAAATTCACCGTCACTTTCATACTTTACTCACTACCAAGGCGCGTCAACTCAGATCGGAGCTGCGAACCTCACGCAAAGGCGATCGCACGATCACTGAGTTCATCAAACGCGTTCGTGTTATCAATGAGTCTCTGATTTCCGTTGGTGATCCCGTTCCTCTTCGCAATTTGATCGAAATCGTTCTTGATGCTCTTCCGGAGGAGTACGATCCGGTTGTAGCTGCGATCTCGAGTAAATCTGTCTCCGTCTCCATTGATGAGGTAGAATCTTTCTTACTCGCACATGAAACCAGGCTTGAAAAGAATAAGAAGCAAAATCTCACCGATGCGGCAACTGTTAATCTTGCGCAAACATCTTTTCCACCGGCTTCGACTCAGAATTCCACCGGCGAACCTTCTCAGGTTCCTAATCCCTCCTTTCCTTCTGGTTCTAGTCATGTTACAGCTAATGGTTCTCAAGGAGGAGACGACTTTCATCGTGGTGGACGATCCGGTGGTAGAGGTGGTGGTCGTAACGGTCGTGGTGGATGTGGCGGAAGAAATAGTGGTGTTGTCTGTCAGATTTGTCACCGTAACAATCATGATGCCTCAATTTGTCATTACAGGCACACTGGCTCTATGCCTGGCTATGGTTACAGACCTCCACAATTCTCATTTTCTCCTCGCCAAGCCTCTTTCGCCAATCCTTATGGCTTTGGTTATCAGCAGAGACCACAACGTCCTCCTCTACCTCAAGCTCTACTTACTGGAGGGAATTCTGGCTTTACAAATCAGTGGTGGTACCCTGATTCTGGTGCTTCCCATCATGTCACACCTGAAGCCTCAAATCTCTCTGATGCTGCTTCTTTGCCTGGTTCTGATCAGGTCCTAATGGGAAATGGACAAGGTTTGCCAATAAACTCTATTGGTTCAATGTGTTTTCCTTCCCAAACTAACCATAACACATCCCTTACCCTCAATAATCTGCTATTAGTTCCTAATATTACCAAAAATCTCATCAGTGTGTCTAAGTTTGCTCAAGACAATAATGTCTTCTTTGAATTTCACTCTACCTTTTGCCTTGTTAAATCTCAGGCTACTTCTGAAGTTCTTCTTCATGGAATAGTTGGAGCTGATGGTCTTTACAAGTTTGCCTCCCCTTTAGCTTCTATTTCAAACTTGAATAAAGTTCCCAAGCAATGTAATTCTGTTTCATTCCCTAGCTCTAGTTTTTCTGATTCTGTTGTTAGTATTAAACCTACTATAAATGTCTCTCATATTGCATCAAATATTAATAATAATGATCATTCTAGTTGTGATTCTGTGACTGTTTCTACCTATGATTTGTGGCATGCACGCTTAGGTCACCCTCACCATGATGCACTTAGAGAAGCTTTAAAACTTTGCAATGTTAATATTCCATCTAAATCTCCTAGCAATTTGTGTTCTGCTTGTTGTTTAGGCAAAAGTCATAGACTGCATGCACCATCATCTACCACTATCTATCACTCACCTTTTGAACTTGTCACATGTGATTTATGGGGACCTTCTCCCATCAAATCTTCCACTGGTTTCACATATTTTCTTACCTGCGTTGATGCTTACTCTAGATTTGTTTGGGTGTATCCTTTGAAATTGAAATCTGATACTCTTAGCCAATTTATTCTTTTCAAAACCATGGTTGAACTACAATTTAATTGCAAAATCAAAACTGTCCAAACTGATGGTGGTGGTGAATTCAGACCCTTTACCAAATACCTCACTGAACTTGGTGTTGTGCATAGATTAACCTGTCCCCATACACATCACCAGAATGGCCTAGTTGAAAGAAAACACAGACATTTAGTGGAAACTGGTCTTACTCTGTTATCTCAAGCCGATTTACCCATGCAATATTGGGATCATGCTTTTATCACAGCAGCTTTTCTTATAAATAGACTTCCAACACCTGTCCTAAATAATCAGTCACCCTATTATGTTCTTCTTCATAAACAACCTGATTACAAAGCTCTTAAAATTTTTGGTTGTGCATGCTTCCCTTTCCTAAGACCATATAATTCCAACAAACTCAATTATAGGTCTCAAGAGTGTGTCTTTCTTGGCTACTCTTCCTCTTATAAAGGATATAAGTGTCTCAGTTCTGATGGTCGTGTGTATGTGTCTAAGGATGTGCTATTCAATGAAAAAAGATTTCCATATCCTTATCTTTTTCCCACCAACATTGCCAACTCTACTCCTTCATCACCTACTAATACTTTACCCTCACAGGTTCCTCTTTATCTACCTAACCAATCTCAAACTGTATCCACTCAATCTCCTCCTACCTCTCCTCATACTCAAGTTCTGCACCCCATCCCTATTACTACTATCCACACTACATCTGATCCTCCCTCACCTATTACACCACCATCATCATCCTCATCAGATACCTCCACTGACTCTCCTCCCATACAAAACTCCAAGGCATCTCAGCATATTTTCTCACCTTCTTCCACTGATGAGTCTGTTCAAACTCTCCACCCCCTTTACCAACACCTTTACCCAGCAAACAACCCACTACCACTCATCACATGTTAACCAGATCCAAAACCAGATCTCAACCAACTATACTTACCACTCACATTGAACCAACAAGTGTTAAACAGGCATTCCAATCCTCTCATTGGGTCACTGCTATGAAGGAAGAGTATGATGCTCTCATTCGTAATAATACTTGGACTTTAGTTGCCCCTCCTGCTCATAAACAACCCATAGGGTGCAAATGGGTGTTCAGAGTTAAAGAGAATCCTGATGGGACTATTCATAAATACAAGGCAAGGCTGGTTGCCAAGGGGTTTCACCAGCAAGCTGGGTCAGATTTCACTGAAACATTTTCCCCAGTGGTGAAGCCTGTTACTGTCAGAACAGTGTTGACTATAGCTGTGTCTAATAAATGGCCAATCCAGCAAATAGATGTTAATAATGCCTTCTTGAATGGGATTCTAGAAGAGGAGGTTTATATGCAACAGCCACAAGGTTTTGAAGCTTCTGATAGAACTCTGGTCTGCAAGCTAAATAAAGCTTTATATGGCTTAAAACAGGCCCCAAGGGCATGGTTTGATAGGCTGAAGGCTGCCCTCATTGGTTATGGATTTAGTGCAAGCAAGTGTGATCCTAGCCTGTTTATGATGAAGACCAGCACATTACATTTAATTGTTTTAGTGTATGTAGATGATATTATTATCACAGGCAGTTCTCTTCCTCATATTCAGAAGCTCATTACTAAGCTTAATGCAGAATTTGCTCTCAAACAGCTTGGTACTTTAGACTATTTCTTGGGGATTGAGGTGTTTCACTTGGCCAATGGTGCTCTTTTGCTATCCCAGGCTAAATACATCAGAGATCTATTGTCTAAAGCTAAAATGGACACTGCAAATGGCATGTCTACTCCTATGGCATCTACTCTTAAGCTCTCAAAAATAGGGTCTGTTCCTGTTGAAGACCCAACTCTTTTTCGTTCTATTGTTGGAGCATTACAGTATGCTACTCTCACCAGGCCTGAAATAGCCTTCTCTGTCAACAAAGTGTGTCAGTTTTTGTCTAATCCTCTTGAAGAGCATTGGAAGGCTGTTAAGAGAATACTTAGATACCTTAGTGGTACTCTGCACTATGGACTGTTAATTCAAGCTGCACCTATTGACAAGCCTCTATCTCTTATTGGCTTTTGTGATGCTGACTGGGCATCTGACCCTGATGATAGAAGATCTACATCAGGTGCCTGCATCTATGTTGGTCCTAATCTAGTCTCTTGGTGGTCCAAGAAACAGTCATTGGTAGCAAGGTCAAGTGCTGAAGCTGAGTACAGAAGCCTTGCCATTCTGTCTTCAGAAATATTGTGGCTTCAATCCCTGCTTACTGAATTAGGATGCCAATTTCATACTCCAAAAATCTTATGTGATAATCTGAGCACTGTTTCTCTAGCTCATAATCCTACATTGCATCATAGAACCAAGCATATGGAGTTGGATATCTTTTTTGTCCGTGAAAAAGTACTCAGCAAAAACCTTGTGGTTTCTCATGTACCTGCTCAGGATCAGTGGGCTGATGTTTTCACAAAACCCCTTTCTGCTGTGAAGTTTTGCTCTCTTAGAAACAAGCTCAGGGTGTTTAACAAGCCTAGCCTGCTCAACCCAAGCTCAGTTTCTGCAGGGGAGTGTTAGAGATACACTAATACTAAGACAGATAGTTTTATCCTAGTTTAGCTTATGTAATAGCTGGTGATATACCTTAGCTTTATATTAGCTCACATTAGAAATGAGTTAGGAATATCTAGAATGTTCTCTCTGTTCAGTATATAAGACAGAGTTCACATTCTGTTGTAACTAACTTTTCATAATCAATGAATCTGAAATTCTCTCTCTTATCTCTGTAACTACCTTTCTAATACCACCTAAGAAAGTTGTGAAGATGCTTAAAGAAAATGGTTTTCAAAGATTGAAGTTATTTGATGCTGATGATACAATTATGAAAGCTTTAATTGGTACTGATATTGAAGTTATGGTTGCAATTCCAAATATTATGTTGAATGTTATTGGTAACAGTGTTAAAGCTTCTGATTCATGGGTTTATGAAGTATGAGTATGAAGTAACAGAGATAGAAAAAGAAATACCTTGGCGAGTACGTGTAACGAAAGCTTTAGACATTTTTCAAAGATCCACAATGTTGTTTATCATCTATAATAATCAAAATAAAGCAAACACAATCATTTTAGAGCCAAGATACTAAAAGCAAACCCTAAAATCAAAAGATGGTTATTTGTAGGTGGTGCCAAAGTAATGTTTCAGTAACATTTATCAAATAAAAACAATATGGAAGTGAAGAAGAGAAAAGATACATACAAAAAAATCAAGGCAAGGTCGTGAAGGAGGGAGGACGCCGTCGTGAAGTATGTGAGAAAATATCCGAGAAGTATGTTTGTCAAAAATGAAAAATTCATTAATTGATTTTCATTATCATTTAATACATCATGAAATTTTTGTAAAAGAGAATGAATTAATTATTTAATGTTAAGATTAAAATCCATCCAACTTTTTATAAAATCCGTCTCACTTTTCAATAAAATATATGATAATGGATGGATTCAATCCATCCAACTTTTTTATAAAATCCATATGGGTCATATATTTATTTTTATAAAATCCATTGGAATAAGGCTTTGTTAAGTAAAAATATGTTATAAGTTAGTTGATAGCTGAAAAGCTGCTAATAGCCGAAAAGGTAGCTAATAGCTTATAGTTGAAAAATTAATAGATTTAAATTAAAATGTTTAGTAAATTTAGTTGTTATAACTACAAAATAACACAAAAGTACATGGTTAGTGAGTAGTTATTATTATATTTAATAAAAATAAAGAAATAATAAATAAAAATAATAAGAGTAAAAATGGGATAAAATGTAAAAACTTATAAGCTTATATGTTACTTGAAATAACATCTCAAAAAACGCTATAAGTTAATTAAATAATTTTATTATCCAGCAAATCATTTTTTATCAAATAAGCTTATAAGTTAGCTTATTGGACTTATAAAACACACCCCAAATTTAGAAATCAAAGGACTAAAAACTTTTCAAATCGAACACACTACGAATGAAGTTTTAATCTCTTAATTAGAGAGATATTAAAATAATTGGAAAATTTATTCAATACCCTATAAAACCTCCAAAGTTTTCTCCTAACACATTTCTTTACTTCTTCATACTAGAGGTTTATAATCTTAATCCAATAGAAAAATAAACCCACATATATTGTAGCCTTGTAGGGACTACTTGAATATCCACATTAGCTAAAAAAAACACTTTTTAATGTTACATGTTTATACACAATCCTCACCTTACAAGTATTCTCTCCATATAGTCATTATGTTATACTATACTATATGAAATATGTGCTAGAATAGATTATCCATCCATATAAAACTTTAAGCTGAATTTAAAGGGAGATTTAAAATGCTTACTTGGTCTTGCAGGGTATGAACAATTGTCAGTGTCTGCCCCCAAAAGAAAAGCAGAGTCAACAATCTAGTTGCATAACTTTTGTGCAAAAAAAAAGTTGTGGCAGTTTCTCCTTGTGTTATGTTGTGGCTAATACCTGAAGGAGAAATAGAAAACAGATGAGTTACCTGAAGTCACACACACTTTGATTTGATCTATTATAAGTCACAATGAACCTAACAAACTGGAAGAAGATATATAACATTAGGATCTAAACATGTATTGAAAATCATAGAGGTCAATGGAATGGATTATAAAAAACACAATAGCATTTAACTAACAAAACATGCTTTATATATCAAACTAAAAACAATAAAGCTTGGAATAGGTCATTCAAAGATTAAGAGTGTGCTTGTGAATGTTTTGAAGTAATGTAATGTTTTGAAAGAATTTAAATTATTTGACGTGAATTTTATTGTTTGGATGATAATTTGAAGAATTTTCATAATGATAAAAATTTATGAAGTATTTTATTCAAGTTAAATTTAGAGAATTTCAGACACCTAAAAGCTAAGAAGTTTCAATTTTTTCATTGTTTGGATGATAATTTGAAGAATTTTTAAAATGATGGAAATTTATAAGTATTTTGTTCAAGTTTTTTTTTTGAAGAAGCTACATTAGCCCACTCAAATTGGCACCAGAGATAATCGAACCTGAGACCTTAAGAGGAGTACACTCCCAGGTCACAAGTCAATACCACCAGACCAACCCAAGTGGGTTGTATTTTGTTCAAGTTAAATATAGAGTATCAAATAACACCTAAAAGCTAAAAATTTTGAATTTCTTCATTGTTATAATTATTCAAATTTTGCATTTTGGTCCTCAAATTTTCAAATTGACCCTAAATTTCCAAAAAAATTGCAAATTGACCCCCAAAATTATAATTTGACCCCTCTAAATTTTTGAAATTCAAAAAGTGACCCCTAATTCTAATTTTCAAATTTGACCCCAAAAAAAATAATTTATAAAAGCTGCCCAAAAGTAATGACAATGAATTATTTTTTTATTACTCCATCCAAACAAAAGATTTGAGAAATGTCAAATGAAAGTAATTTAATTGAATCATTTGAATTACTTAGAATTCTAAATTCTTTAAAATTTCTCAATTACCTCGTCCAAACACACTCTAATATTTCATGAACTAGTCTTTTGAAGATTTTTATTGCCGAACTAGTACCATACTAAAGTGAGCGCAAATCATTTCTCAAAATAACTAGCATAATACCCGTGTGTATAGGGATGGGAACGAGTAGGGTCGGGTGCGGGTTTTACACCTCCCAAACCTACACCCGAAATCACCACCCGAACCCAAACTTAAAGGTTGTTCGGGTGGCAAAACAAAACTCGCATCCACACCTATTGGGTTTGGGTTTTTCCACCCAAACCCGCAGAATTAAACACACGTAATTAAGAACCTGCAGCAATCGACCCGAATTCTGTTTGATCATTAGTGTCTATAAAAAGATAAACCGTCCATATTTAATTCATCTCTTTTTAAAATAAGTTATAATGTTGCAAGAAATTTTTTTATAATGTACTAAACATTATAGGGAAAAAATTTCAAAATTTCGAATGACATACATGAGTTGATTGTTGTTTAAGAGATTTCTATAATGTACTAAACATGACGACAGAAGAAAAAAAATCAAAATTTCGAATGATATACGTAAGTTGATTTAAAGAGACAATATGGTTTTATTTTGGCCATGTACATGTGTCTATTTTTAAGAACGGCTATTTTTGACATTTTAATAGTATTTAACTTGAATAGATTTACATGAATGATATTTCATAAAATTAGTTTCGAAAAATGCATAATTGTCACCAAATTTATGGATGCTGATAGGTTCAGGGGACAATTTTTCCCTGCAATTAGTTAAATATCTTAATAAAGAGTGCATAACAATCTATCTATAAAAAAGATGAATAGAAATTTTAGACAGCATACCACTCACATACACAAAAGAATTTGAAGTTTCTTCTATTATGTGGCTGGCCTATGATTCTCAAAATTTCCCCAACTCCAATATTCTCTCCATTGACTAAGCCCCACCTGAACAGATCAAAAGCACAAAGATAATATTCTCTCCATTGTGTTCGTTTGCTGAGAAATATACACAATAAAAATTGAAATAATTTGTTTGGAAACCACACATATTGCACAGAAATACTTTTTCTACATTTAATTCAGAAATGTACAGCCAAATAAGCTCAATTATATAAGAGAAAGGAGAACTGAAATCAAATTCAGATGAATTTGCAGAAGTGCGCGCGCGTGCACACACACACACACACTAATCATTGCATACAACTTAGGTAGTTAAAATCGGGATTTTACGTAAAATAAAAAAGGGGAAGTAGAATCGTAAATCGTGCAATTGTAACATTAATCGTAAGATCATACAAAACTTATAAACCTCAAATATATGCATATAAATTCATATATGTGCACATAAAATTGCACAAGACAAATACAACCTTAAATCTCATTTGAAATACTATGTAAATTTAAATTTATTAGCATAAGAGTTTGAAGCCATTTAGAAATGAAACAGAAGAATGACAAGGGAGAAGGTTTTTTTTGAGCCAGACGCAAGCATAATCGCTAAATTGCTAGAAGATTTAAGTGTGTACGTTTAATCATTGAGGCCAAAAATAATCGTAAAATCGTAAGATTTTACTATTCAAATCGGGATTCCACAAAAATAGGATTATATGTGTACTCATAATCGCTGAGGGCAAACCTAATCGTAAAATCGTAAGATTTTAGGATTAAAATCGGGATTTTAACTACCTATACAAGAGTTACATTACGATTCTTGCTTTTTGGAGTTAAAATTAAAACAATGTCATTGCAGCCAAAAGAGAATATCTTGTTTTGTGAATGATAATTTTAACCAATCCAATGATCAGTCTATTTTATGAGAAAATTAATTCAATTGGCTAGCTAATACTTGTCCACGATCTTTGCGTTATAAGATCAATGTGCTAGAAAAGGAATAAACTACCCGTATAAAACCTTAAGCTGAATTTCAAGAGAGGTTTATAAAATGCTTACTTTTTCCTTGAAGGGTAGGAGCAACCAGTAGTGCCTGCCCAAAAAAGTAAATTGAGTCATCAACTTAGTTTCATAACTTAACATAAGTAAAAACAGAGGAAAAGGAAAAGAGTGGAGTTACCACAAGCCGGGCACACTATGACTTGATCCATTATTAGTCACAATGAACCTGCAGATCATATAACATATGGATATTGGAAATCAAAGAGGCCAATGGAATGGATGATCAAAAAACACAATAGAAATCTGGTTAATAAAACATGCTTACACCGTCTATTTTGTAGTCTAATATATATATATATATATATATATATATATATATATATATATATATATATATATTAACACTGATATTGTTATTATTATTATTATCGCTTCAAAACATAAATATGTTCGTTTGCTGAGAAATATGATGAACAAACAAAATAACACAATAAGAATGGAAATAAAACAATTTATAGACAAATCCTTTTCCCCTGTTCAATCCAGAAGTAAACACCCAAATAATTATCCCATGGAAAGGAGAATTAAATCTGATTCAGATGAATTATTGCACATAAAACAATCTATAAACAAATTCTTTTCCCCTGTTCAATTCAAAAGTAAACGACCAAAACTTAATTATCCTGGATAAAGGAGAACTGAATAAATCCAGATGAATTTGCACAAGCAAACACACACCAATCATTAATTAAGTTATAATTCTCACTTTTGGTCGATCGTCATGCTATTTCATGGCAAGAGAAAGAGAAACCAGAGAGCAAGAAGAACCACAAGTGCAATGCAGAGAGGGGGAGAGTTGGGAATTGGGATCCAAAAAGCGGCAGGCAGGTTTGTTTGTTTGGGTGGGGAGGAGAAAGATGTGAACTCGCAGAAAATCAGGGTTAGATCTGTATCTGTACTTTGACTGCCGTTCTTTTTTTTAACTGTATTTGCCAATTGTGGAATATCTGTTTTTAGAATTTTGTTGTGTTGTTACTTTTTTTAATCGTAGGAGTATTTTTCCTTGTAATTTAATTCAATATTATAATTATGAGCATTGCTATTTAGCATGAAATTTTTACATAAGAAATGCAAAAATTAACACATGACAAAATTTTAAAGGATGATGTCATTTAATCTTCTTTTTTTAGTGGAAAACATGGTGGTTATGGATGTAATCAAGGGTGGTGATTTATTCTTGCAATTTTTCTCCTTAAATTTTTTTGCCAAAAAACATTTTCCTATAATTATAAGAGTCTTTCCTTTATGATTTAACTAGTGTGCGAGCCCACGGAAAATAAAATAACTATAAAACTTAAATAAGAATTTATTGTAAAATAATTTAAGGTTAATTTATAAAAATTAGTATATATTTACCTTTTTTATACATATAAATTAGCATAATATTAAACATTTAAAATTGGACCGGTCTATCGATCGAATGAATAACGGGTTTGGACAATTTCAAATAATTGAATAGAGTAGCTTGTATCTATGTTAAATTTAAATCATATTTAATATGAAGAAAAAAAATGTTGGAAAGTCACATGATTTTATAGTTTTGAAGTTTTAATGTGAGTTAGATTGATAAGATAAGAAAATAAAATATATTTGACAAATAAAAAAATACTATAGTAAATTATCACCCCGTACAAATTACTAAAAAAGGGTAGTTATATAGGGGATAGTATTTTTAAAAAATGGATAGTAATTTATTCCGCTAAATCACCCTATCTTATCTTATCTTAATATAATAAAACGAGAGTAATCAGAGGCACCCTAAACCCTAACCTTAATATGAACGGTCTAGATTTTGACACGTGAAAAAAAATATTATATCAACGGCTACGATAAAAACTTAATATGAACCTAATTTTAAACCAATAAACCCAAAGTCAAACTAAACGTATTATAAGGATTATCACTTAATATTACAAATATTGCAATCATATTCTAAAAATAACTTTTATAAATACTCAATTACTATTACACTAGTGTACCCTCACATGTCTAGAGCTTATTTGTAACTTAAGCATCTGCAGCACTTTAAAAAAGGGATCAATGCTAACATACACATTTATTTGATTCATCTTTTGCTGGTTTTTCCGCTTTCTTTTTCTTTGTGGTGGGGTTTGGGGATACATATACTAGTATTTAATCTTACGATTTATTTATCAGCAATTGGAAGTTGAAGTGGGGTCTTCCAGCTAACATCAGTACTACTATGTCTACTCTCTCTATCATTTTGCAAGATAATTGCCCCATTTTTGTCAGTTAAATTTGAAATCTCGGTTGGTTAAAATATGTTGAATAATAACAAAACATGTTACTATTAAGTTGAGGCCATGGCTTCCATGGACCTGTTATACATATGGTCCATGATGGATGGGGAGTTATATTTATTAAGTTTATTCTATGGCTCATGGTTATACAATAGACTCTCTGCATTAAATCTATTTCTCATACCTTGAAAAATTTGTTGACGGGATGTTTTGCCATGAATTTATAATTTAATTAATTTAGTCAAAAAAAAATTACAATTTAAATAATGAGTTTGATAAACATGTTATATTAGTTTAAATTATTTTTATACAACTAATAATAAATTGATTCAAGTAGTAAGAGTTTTAATCTTCTTAAATATGTGGTCGGGTTAAAAGTGGAGAACTCATATTCTGTGTCTCACATGTTTTCTGACAAAAATTAGTAATCATTAACGGTGGTGTAAATTTCGTATCAATATCATAATAACAAATAAAATTATACAAATATCCAATAAAAATTAATTATTTCTCCGCATCATATTATTAAAGTGAGATATGGGAGAGGTGACTTGACGAAATACTTAGTTTTTTTTTATCTGACAAAATACTTAGTTTTTTTTTTATCAGACAAAATACTTAGTTTTTTTTATCAGACGAAATACATAATAAATATTGAATAAAATTGCATAATTGTTTTACCGTGCATGTCTTATTTTCTCTTTAACTTTTTATATTTTCGTTTAGTAGTCTAGTGACTATAAATTCCACACTTAAAATAGATAAGTGTGATGAACGAGTTTCGAACCTCGATCCCTTACTCATTTTCTCTTAATTTAATTTGAAGTAAAAAATGTTATAATTTGATTTGTTTAAATATTTGTTAATTATAACTAATTAATCAATTAATCTTAAATTATAAAAAACAAAACTCATATTGGGATCTTCTTGCTCCCATCGTTGACATGACGCTATGGGTTCATCATCAACCTTATTACTTATTCTTCATCATTATCACTTTTTATTCATCATCAATCTTAAATTAATTTTCAGCAGTCGGTTCACGGACGCGACGTTCATTTCTCCAGTTCATTTGGCTCGCGTGTGTTTGGGTTGTGTGGACAGAGAGAAATCACAGACTGTTCCGAGGCTCGGCATGTTCTCCTCATCAGTTATTGGACAAGATCAAACTCTTTTCTTTCAGATGGTTGAAGGCGACAAATATTACTTTAGCTTCTAACTATCACAGATGGTGGTCTAGTCCTTTGTTGTGTTTGGGACTTGTTGGATGACTCTTTTGTACTTTTGTATTATCTTATGACTTCTTGTAGACCTTGTGCTCAGGTAACTGATTTTGGCTTGTTTAAAAAAAAAATCTATATATACATATCTCATTTTGGCTTGTTTAAAAAAAAAATCTTAAATTAATTTTTTTTATGATTGATCTTAAAGTAAATTGTTGTTTTTTGCAATATACCAAATCAAGATAAACGAATAAAATGTAATTTACCAAAAAAAAATAGAAAATGTGTGCAGAAAAATAGAAAGATAATGTGTAAAAATACACTTTCTTAATTTGCTGTTATTATTCTAAAATGACAAATAAAAAGGAACAGATGGAATATGTTTTAATGCTCGAATTTGGTCAAGTAGCATAGTGATTTGAAATTCCACCTTAAAGATGAATAAGTGGAGTGTTCGGGGTTCAAACCTCGACTCCTGCATATATAGTGTGATGTCCCTACCAACTGAACTAAGTTAGGAGTGAGTGAGGACTAATAAATTTAACTTATTAATTTATAATAAAGAAAACGCTAAACATATGTTTCGTGCATATTTTTATAATAAAATATAATTATCAATGATAAATATAATTCAATTTTTAATGTATCAACGATAAATATTTTTTCCATGTTTTTTTTATATTTATCATCAATGAAAACTAATTTCACATGTTGTTTTAAAAAATATTTAAATGCATGAGCCCATTAAGTTTTTCTTGATATTTAAGTTTGATACTATACTAAAATATTTTTAAAATATAACTAAAACTTTTGTGCAGTTTTTGTAAAATTTATTAAATAAATAGATTTTTAGTATATTTTAAAAAAAATTATAATATCTATATTCTAATTTTTTGTTATTTTTTATAAAAACTGGTAATTTTTATGGTATCAAAATTTTCATTAAGTTAACAACGCATATTTTCAATATACTACTCCTATTTTTTTCATTGTAAGTAAAGAAGAATCCACTTATAATACATTAAAAGGAACTACCACAAAAAAAAAAATATTTGTCCTCATCACTTTTAATATTAGTATTTTATACTTTTTGCCCTTAAATATAATTTTAACTATAAAATAAATAAAGATAACAAAAAAAATTAGAAAAAAGAAAATAGCCTAATAACTATAAATTTCACTATTAAAGTAGATAAGTGAGGTGTTCGAAGTTTGAATCTTGACCCCTGTATATAAAACGCGATATCTCTTTTAACTGAGATAAACTCACGACGATCATTTTGTATTTTTCATATAAAGTAAAAGAAAATAGAATAAAGGTAACTGGAAAATAAATAAATGAATCAAAGAATGAGAATAAGTTATTGGAAGAGAGGAGAGAGATTAAATATTTAGAACGAGTTTATATATTTAAATTGGTTTAGTTTTAAATCGGTTTTTTAATAGAACCAATTTTATGTGTGTTTTAAAAAACCAATTTTAGTGCTTTTATAAATATGAATTGGATTTTAAACCAATTTCCAGTTTTAGAAATCCAATGAATTATTTCTTCTTAAATAAATATATAAGAAAATGTTGTTGGATTGACATGTACGAAGCAATTAATTTTTTTACTAATAAATAAAAACAAACATTATCATATAAGATGTTGCTGGATTCATCTCGATAAATATTTTAAAATATCAACTTTTTATAATTTTTACTATTATACAATTAAAAATATTAATTGTTAATGTTATACATTGACATGTTGTTGGATTTGTCTCGATAAGTATTTTCAAAATATCAAATTTTTATTATTTTAACTATCATACAATTAAAGATTTTAGTCTTCAAAGTTATACATTGACATGTGTGAAACAATTAATTTTTCTACTAATAAATAAAAATAAACATTAGCACATAATATGTTGTTGGATTCGTCTCGATAAATATTTTCTAAATATCAACTTTATATAATTTTTACTATAATGCAATTAAAAATATTAATTGTCAAAGTTATGCATTAACTTGTGTGAAACAATAAATTTTTCTACTAATAAATAAAAATAAATATTAGCATATAATATGTTGTCGGATTCGTCTCGATTAATATTTTCAAAATATCAACTTTATATAATTTTTATTATCATATAATTAAATATATTAATCGTCAAAGTTATGCATTGACATGTGTGAAAAAATCAATTTTTCTACTAATAAATAAAAATAAATATTTTTTTTTTAATTAAAAGTAAAAATATTGATAAAACATAAAAAATATTAAATAGTTTTTTTAATAAAAACCAGTTCGTAAATTCAAACTGATTCTAAATCGGTTATAAACTAAATTGTAAATGATTTAAAAAGTGTTTCAGTTTAAAACTGTATTGAGTAATTTAATTTAAAATATGGTTCAGTGCAATTTGGTTCACAGTTTGAATTAGTTTAATATATGTCTTCATTTATCTTGTTATAAAATAATTTGTTAAGATTTTATTTAATAAAATTAATTTTAGTTGGTAAAATCTAGAAGACATTTTTTTTTGTTAAATTATCTGCAAGGCAATGACTGAGAAATAGATGACAGATAGTGACAGATGAGAGATAATGAGAGTAAAAAGAGAACTTGTGTGTAGAGAGTGCATAATATTATTGTGGAGCAAAGATCAATCCAAAGGTAGACATTTGTTTTTCATCATGGACCATCATGGCCTCATGGGACCATTTGTTGTCCCCATCCATATTAGAATTAGTCTTAAGGTGATTATATGCTTAAGCTTAACATTTTCCACAACACTATCAAATATCCAATCAGCATAATTTGCTGGTTGCTTCATGTCTAACGGCTTAACTTAGTTTATTTTAAAAGAAAATAAACCAGCACAATAATTCAGTGGTGCTACAAATTATTCAAAGACTACTCGATCTCATAAACAAGTAGAGATTCTCTACACTACTTAAAAATAGATTAGAAATATCCATTACTATAATTTTAAAAATGATCGCCTTTGCACACACTAAACTATAGTAATGAACTTTTCCCCTTTGCGCACACTTCATTTCTTTTCAGAAAGAGAGAAACCCTATAATCCCAATTATTTTTTTCAATTAAAGAGGTGATAGTAGAAGCGATGAACACCATTTCGAACATGCCGTCAAACCCCCCAAATGCAAAGTTCAAGCTGAAAATATGAGAAAATGAAAAGAGATGAGAGAAAAATAAGAAGTGGTATTACGTAAGCCGAGTTAACAGTCAATTGAATAAAGACTCTAAATTCAAGAAGGCAATTAAGATACAGTTTGTTTCAGGACAGTGGAAGCTCTTGTGTTCAAAACTTAAGAATCCTTGTGTAAACTCTCTCCTCCAGATCCCTCTGCCAAAACTCTTCGAATGCAGGTTCTTCAATGAGAATTTCATCCTGAGCATTTATGAATTTGATTTGTCAAAAGACCGTAATTGCCCTAATCTACAGAACTGCTTATTGAATTGATGTACTAGTAACTTGCCCTAGTAGAGTTTTTATTTACATTCAAATGTCAGTTCCATCGAAGGAGGCAGGAAAAAGAGGAAAACATTTAATACAAACCAAAATTTGTAAATATAACGGTAAATATTTTCTGTCAAATGCTAGTTAAAATCAATAGTACTACTAACCCTCTGCGGCTTTAGTATCTTTCATTCCAACGAGTAGCTTAGGTGTTTTACAAAAAAGTGAATTTTGAAAAAGACCTGTACATTGGATGACTCTAGTTTCAAAATCGACCAGCTGATACATGATGGACGGTTAATTCAAACGGAATGCTGAATTGTTACCATAATCTTTTCAGCAACCATGAATCACTTAGCTATTGGGATTTAAGAAAAGTGTTCATATCTATTGATGAAATAAAAAAGAGTAAAAAAACACTTGTTCTGTCCCTTTCAACACAATTCAAGGTTATCACAACTGACCTTCTTTCCTAGTGAAAGTGAAAATTGCTTGTCAATCCGGTCATGCTTTTTTGGCAAGAAACTTTTCCGATAAAAGAATGAGAGAAGCTTTAGAAATCTATACGCCAAAGAATACATATATTTTCTCTTTGGCAGCCACTTCTCCCAAGTTCTTTTCATCTCATCTTTAGTCATGTGTGACTCATATGGATTAACCATAGGGGCTAGCATTGCTGCACCTGCAATCATATCAGAATCCACGTATCTCTTTTCTATGTTTAGCAGGTTGAAAAGATTGCTATAATTTATAAGCCCATTTCAGATGCAGAGTTTAAGATGAACACATCAAAGGTATTGAGACGTTAGAATTTTGAAACAGAGGAACAACCTGCAATTCTCTCAGGAATATATCTGAGCGAAGCCCAAGCATGAATGCATCCACTTGAGTGGCATAGTACCCAGAACTTATCAGTTACATTGACAGCATTGACTAGATGCAACATATCCAAAGCTGATGAATTGAAATTTCGGTTGGGATGCGGATCACTCTCCCCCATAGTCACACGATTCGCAATTCGTTTCAAAGCCTAGTCATCCACCACTCAGCAAACAGAATCACAAACAGTTAAGCTAAAACACTTGGTGTGCAAGTAAAGTTCTTACTCAGGCAATTGATGTGTAGAATTTTTAACAAGAACTTTCTAAGTGTTCAATCAATGTCACTTAACCAAGAAAATTCTAATATTCTACTAATCAATTCAAATGTTAAGACTTGGTTAGAATCAAGTAACAAAATCTTCAATTTGCTAATTGAATAATTGAATCAATTAGAATACACATTTGAAATTGAAATCTTTTGATCAAACCAAATTCAAAAACTAGTGATTCAATTTTTTCTATTATGAAAATTCAAAGATTAATCTAATTCTAACCAAAATCACAATGAAAAAATTAAAGAGATTAGGGAAAGAGAACGACAAACACAATTTTTATAGAGGTTCCACCTTTGTCCTCACTCGGTGTATTCCTCTTTCACTATCGATGTCAAACCACCGACAGCACCTTGTTCCACCTTTGTCCTCTTTAACGAAAGCAAGCCACAAGATTATCACCAATCTTCACTCGATCCCTTGATCTTGATTCGTTCTTCAGCTCCAACACTTGCAATTTGAAGCTTGATCAACCTCCAAGGTCTTCAATAGTTCTTCTTTGTGAATTCCTTAAGACAATTCAAATCCCCCTGAATTTCCTTCAATTCCAATGCAAAGATCCTTCCTATTCCTTAAACCTTGATGAAAAACTCAATCACTCCTTGATTGAGAAGAATCACTCTTCTTTTTGCTTTCTCCTTGATTCTTGATTGAATCCTTCAATCAAAATCTTCACCTAGCACCCAGCACTCAAAGAGCTATGGAAGTGTTTCCAAAGGTTGAGAGAGAGTTTTGAGAAAAGAGATTTTTGAGAGTGAAAGTGTTTTGTGAATTATGAGAATTGTAATCTCAAAAACTTGGAAAAATGCATTTATAGTGTATGTGATTTGTGTGTAAAAAATAGAGCTAAAGGAGTCACCAATATATTGCACAATTGATTGTACAATATATTGATGAGAGGAAAATACAAGCAAATTACTCAATTTTCAACATGATACATTCGAATGTGGCAGAAGCCACATAAGTCGCAATCGAATGTGACTGCCGTAGAACAGAAAATTAACTTGTTTTTACTGCTTCAATCCAATGTGGCCGATCCCTTAAGGAGCCATTCGATTGTAAGCTACTTAAATGGGCTATTTTGCACTTTTTCAAGCACCAATCAATTGGAAAAAAAACATAAATGATGAACCGGTCGATTGGAACTTCATAAGAATGAGACTTTGATCAAGTAATTGAAAATACCATTTTAGAAAAAAACTTTATCTAGAGAGTATGCTTGTAACTTCTAAGTTTTAAAAAATTTCTCTCAACAAATAGGACAACTAAGATTTCAAGCTAATGATGATTATCCAAGATATAGGAAAACAAACACACAAAAACTAAAAGAAATATGACAACATTAAAACGCAAATAGGAAAGTGTAGCTACAAACTCCCCCTTTTTGATGTTGTCAATGCTTGAAGTTTTTGACCCATTGCCGAAGCTTTAAGCTCCCCCTGAAACAATGCTTGAAATACATATAAGAACTTGTCTGTTCTCCTCCCCTTTGGCAACACGAAAAAGGAGATATAGACATAGCACATGCAGTCCAAAAAAAAATCGCACACACAAATATCGCAAGATAAAAGCAAGTCGAAAATAGCATAGCAGCTTAAGATTACATTACACATTGCATGTTCTTAAGATAACATCCAAATAAAAACAAGTTCTAAACAAGGGCAAATAACAATAAATTACCAACTATGTCCATATGCATATAGCATGGAGAAAACCAACAAAAGACATGAAACATAAAACGCAAAATAGGAAAGTCTAATTATTATGATCTTGATCATGGTGAGGTTGAGGGTAAGTTTCAGGTTCAGGCCCAAAGAGGGTAGTAGGGTCAATTCGAAAGCTGTCAAAACGACGGTTGATGTTTGCAAAACCTTGAATCATGAATTGCTTAAGATCCGCAATTTGGTCCATAACTTGTTGGTTGGTTGGCTGTTCCGGAGGCACATAATCTTCATCCTCTTCTTCATGGTAACCATCTATCATCATATCTTCAGCATCCGCCATCTCCTCCGCATCCTCAGCTTCAAGGTTTAAAGAACCTTCACCAATGTGAACAACCCTGTCATCATAAATCTTTATAGGCACATTTCTTGACGGTTGGTAATACCAGTCAATGACATTTTTCCTAGAATCCAAATCTTCATAGTAGTGCATCCTGTGCACTAGTTTCTGTGAGAAGCCAGAGTCCTCACCAGGTTCGTCCAATTTAACTCTTTCCAACAACCTTTTATTTTGAAGAAACACCCCAATTTGCGAGCAATAGCAAATGGGCTTACTTTTGTCATTGTGTACATTCATCATTATCTCACAGAACAACTGAGGCCAGTTAATTTTCTTCCGATTCCAGAGTATCCAAAGCAATGGCAAGTCCTCACTGTAAACCATACTATAATTCCCTTTTCTAGGATCAAGGATTTTGGTTTGAACCCAAAACAACATTCTAGCTTCCACTTTCAGCTTACTAACCGAAATTTGTGACGAATTTGTAAGAGTAGCAGAGCTCTTAGTAATCTCTCTAATGAACACAGCTTTGTTCATCCCTTCAGTGGATTCATGACTTGAATAAAATGGACCAGACCACTCTAAATCAAAAAGATTTTTCCAATCTTCTGGTGCAAAACTCACAGTTTTGTTATTGCTCAACTTACTAGATAATCCTTTTTCTCTTGGGTTATATTTCAGTTCACAGAACACAGCTTTAACTCTAGGCACATGATATTTAGCGTTACATTCCACAAATTTCTTAAGTCCTTGAAATTCCAGTTTTTCCCAAAAATTGAATTTTAAACTTCTAGCATCATCCAGTTTACAGAAACCAGGAGGTAACACAAACCTATTGTGAAAAAGATTTCCATACTTGTTTTTACTACCTTCAGGGATAAGTGCATTTACCTTACTGAAGTCCACAACGTTCTTCCCAATTGGAGAAACTTCATCTGAGCCTTTCCTTTTCTTGGAAGCCATTTTCGAACAGATGCAGCAAAGAAAAACTCAAAAATTCTTGAAAAACGCGCGACCCTTGTTGGAAATTACTTAAAAGTTTGAAGATTTGTGAGTTTACTTTTGGGTTTTTGTTTCCATGGAGTTTGAGAAAGGAAGAAGATGAAATGTTGGTTTGTTTCTGAGAAGTGAAAAAAAAAAAATGCGTGAGGGTTATTGTTTAGGTCAAGGAGAGTTAAATTTTGAATGGATGGCCAGGATTAAATCATGCCAATATCAAAACAATCAGACGGTCCACATGATGAACAAGTCAATCGAGTGTGGCAGAGGAGTATATCCCCCAATTGATTACACTTACGGCCTATGAAACCTCGATACTCTAAAAATGATGAAGTATCGTGTCCGATACGTCCTCGATACTGATACTCGTCTGATACGTCTCGATACTCGTATCGGAAAAGTATCGGTTAAATCTTTATTTTTAAATAAAAAAATAATATCTGATACACGTCTGATACTTCCTGATACTCGTATCGGAAAAGTATCGATTAAATCCTTATTTTTAAATAAAAAATAATATTCAATACAATTCGTGTTTTCTAGTGAATGTTAAACTATTATGTTATTACACGAGTAACTAACTATATCTTTTTTTGGATAGTACTAGTGATGTTTTTTGGGATAATAATAATGATATTCATTTTGCATAATACTTAATTTAAAATGTATAACTTAAAATGTACCGGTGATCATTATTTTTTAGAACAATATTAATGAGACACAAATACTTAACTTAATATTAATAATGTTAATTTATTATAATTAGTACTCCCTCTGTTCATTTTTATAAGAAACACTTTAAAAAAAATACACATACCAAGGAAACACGTTGTAAATAGTTCTTTTCATTTAATACTCTTATAAATTTATTTTATTCAAAGTTTCTTAGTTCTTTTCCTTTCAAAGTTTCTTATAAATTGATATCTTAATTGATTTTATTCAAATTTTCTTAGTCAAAGTTTCTTATAAAAAGGAACGGAGGAATTTTTTTTGTCTTTGTCACTGTTCTGAAATCACTATGGTGTCCTACTATATAACAGGTTGTTAAGTATTTGGGTTTGTCCCAAAATTCTAGTATAAGAATGAATGCTTTATGTTTTTAATTGGTCAGCTGCATGACCTATATAGTTGTCTGTTTTGCTACAAGATGAGTTTGTTAAAGAGGCTTGATGTCATGACTATTATATGTTTTTTGAGTTATTATATATCTTTTGTTATGACTGAGGAACCCTGTATGTTGAGCCTCAAACTGTTTTGCTCATGTGCAAGCTTATTGGCTTGTTTATACTCCTTGTACAATGAACTATTGCGTTTATAATAACTAGCGGGCCAAACGGGCACGTTCCGTGCCCGTTTGTGTGGTGTGATACACATTATATATTATACTAACTTATATATGAACGATAATTGTGAAGAAAAAGAAATCACCCAAAAATATATACAGGTAAGAGATATGATGTCTTGACAAAAAAAAATTGTATTCTTGGGTGATCGATAAAAGATTAACTACGTATATCATTATACGCATGTGCCAATAGTTTGGGTAATATGTATGAGAGTAATTTCATTTAAATCCACCAACTATCAAACTAAGTTATATATGCCTTTTCCGAAAAACTAAAAATAGAATCTGCACAGTGAATTGAGACATAAAAATATCTATATACATGTGTCAAAAAAGAAAATCCAGCAACCATGAACAGTAGAGCAAAAAAGAGAATTATTTGCTTCGGTTCTTGCACAAATCAAATTGTCAAACTTTCACATATATTTTATTTTGAATGACTGCATTGAGACAATCACACAATTGCCAAACTTCACCGTTCACACAACTTGGTATACTTTGAAGGAATTTTTTTTGTCTTTGTCACTGTTCTGAAATCACTATGGTGTCCTACTATATAACAGGTTGTTAAGTATTTGGGTTTGTCCCAAAATTCTAGTATAAGAATGAATGCTTTATGTTTTTAATTGGTCAGCTGCATGACCTATATAGTTGTCTGTTTTGCTACAAGATGAGTTTGTTAAAGAGGCTTGATGTCATGACTATTATATGTTTTTTGAGTTATTATATATCTTTTGTTATGACTGAGGAACCCTGTATGTTGAGCCTCAAACTGTTTTGCTCATGTGCAAGCTTATTGGCTTGTTTATACTCCTTGTACAATGAACTATTGCGTTTATAATAACTAGCGGGCCAAACGGGCACGTTCCGTGCCCGTTTGTGTGGTGTGATACACATTATATATTATACTAACTTATATATGAACGATAATTGTGAAGAAAAAGAAATCACCCAAAAATATATACAGGTAAGAGATATGATGTCTTGACAAAAAAAAATTGTATTCTTGGGTGATCGATAAAAGATTAACTACGTATATCATTATACGCATGTGCCAATAGTTTGGGTAATATGTATGAGAGTAATTTCATTTAAATCCACCAACTATCAAACTAAGTTATATATGCCTTTTCCAAAAAACTAAAAATAGAATCTGCACAGTGAATTGAGACATAAAAATATCTATATACATGTGTCAAAAAAGAAAATCCAGCAACCATGAACAGTAGAGCAAAAAAGAGAATTATTTGCTTCGGTTCTTGCACAAATCAAATTGTCAAACTTTCACTTATATTTTATTTTGAATGACTGCATTGAGACAATCACACAATTGCCAAACTTCACCATTCACACAACTTGGTATACTTTGACTGCAGAAATTTTGGCTATATTTCTTGTAGCATATTGGTATTAGAATGAAGATGATCAAGCAGTTGCATTGAAAACAATCAACATTAGTCCTCTAACTCTTTAAAGAGCAGCAGCTAACAACACTATTCCTCTAACAACTTAAAAAAAAAGGTAACAATGTCATGAAAATTGTTCCTGGAATCATAAATGTCTCAAAAAGATATATCACACTATTTGATCCTCTTTAGATATCACATCTTATTAAATTTTGATTGTAGGACATGCAAAACTTATTTTTTATTTTCAGACAAAATAGTAAATACACAATACACACAAATAAGAGATGTCCATCATCTGAACTTTAAACACTACCAATATATATATAATCTAATAATTTTAAATTTTGTAAATTAAATTAGAACTTATTATGATAAAGAAATATATATTAGGCTTAAGTATAGAACTGCATAAATATGTAAGTGGTCTAATGAATTTTTAAAGATGAATACCTGTGTTGTGATAAAAGAATGTATTTAAAAACTACATTTTTTGTAAACTCACCATCTTTACCTTGTAGTTTTCCATCTCTGATGAGGACCTTTGTTGAATTTTGTGAAACACCTAGAGATAAAGCCACATATAACTGGCCATGGTTCAATATTTAATTTTTGTCATGACTAACCAAGTGTAGTATCATTAATATGTCTAACACTTGGTCCAACTTCAAAGTCATGGGTTCCTTGAAATCTCGGTCTTGAAAAAATTACATTTGTGAAATTTTGGAATGGCACACTCGAAGCAACGTTATTAGTAGATGTTTTCACTTGTTTTCCTTTTTCTTTACTTTGATTATAATTCTCTTGCCTTCTTAATAGCTCTTGTTGTCTTTATTCATTGCTCATTCTTTATCTTCTATTTCTTTCGTATTGTGCCCTTCTTTCCCTTTGATGTTTCATTTGTCTTCTATTTTCTATTTCAACATTTTACACAAAGAATATATGCTTTACCTGACAAAGTATATATGTGACAAAGTATATATGTTCTAGATAATAAATTATATTCTTGCGTGGCCAATACTCTTAGAAATCAATTAGGCTTAAATAGTGTTTTAACCCTTGCAATTGTCACTCATTTTGAAAAGAGCCCCTGTTAAAAAAAAAATTGATTTTAGTCCCTGCAAAATTTAAAAGTTTTGAAAAGAGCCCCTAAACAGGATTTGTTGATGACATGTCACTTGAATTGTGACGTGGC
This sequence comes from Trifolium repens, assembly GCA_030408175.1. NCBI lineage: Eukaryota > Viridiplantae > Streptophyta > Magnoliopsida > Fabales > Fabaceae > Trifolium > Trifolium repens. The sequence continues at coordinate 49,921,150 of CP125848.1, forward strand.
ATTACACACTCATTTTTTTTAAAATTACAATTATTTTTTATTTTTCATAAAACAAATAAAGTAATTAAAATAAAATAAAAAATAAAATAAAATAAAATAAAAAGAAGAGGAACAAGTATAGCTCTCCTGCTGCGCCTTCACTTTCAACTCCAAACCCACAATCACTTCCAACCTTCACCAATCCATTCATCATCTACAACACATAACCAAAAACCAAAACCAAAAGAGGGAAACAATAACAAGCAGCAGCGCAACTCCACCCCCTCCACCAAAGCTTCACCATTTTTTTTCAATCATAAAACCACAAATCAGCACATAAACAAACACCACCATATCAAACTTTTTTAATCATCCAACAATCAAAACTATGATGAAAATAAATCTCAAATAGAACTAAAAACACATAGAATCTGTCCAAAAACAAAATCAAAAAGAAATAGAAGCAAACAGTGCAAAAAAGAAACAGAGGAAGAAAGGTTCGCCGCCGCCGAATCCAATCAAACTCCGGCCATTACCATCGCCGCTGCCGCATCACCACCGAACCACCATCAGCCGTCTAATCCCACCCATTCTCAAATCCTTTTCCAGTTACAACATCACCAACCCATAAATCAATCTCCCTCGTTCACCCTTGCAAACCCAGAAATCACTCATTCTTCATCTTTTCTTGGACAGATCTGGAAAAAATATATAAACATCTTTTTTCTTCGACAAATCAGAAAAAAAAAATCGAAAAACAAAGAGTAAAGAAACAAAAACAACGAGTAAAGAAAATTTAGTAAATAGATTGATTTGGGATTACAAAATTTCAAGCTTGATTTGGGATTGAATGAAAATAAGTAAATAGAAGATGATGCGATGAATTGTGAAATCTCACGTGAAATAGAGAAATTAAAATGGGAAAAGGCAAATTGCAACATTCACACCATCCCTGTTTGCTACATTAAACTCAAGATGATGATGAAGAAGCGGGATGGGAAATGGAATTATTTTATTTTTTTCCCTTTTTTTTATAATTTAAATTACTTTATTTGTTTTTTGAAAAAGAAAAAATAATTGTAATTTTAAAAAAATGAGTGTGTAATGCCACGTAAGCACAAAATCCCACTTAGCGCCTGCCACGTCACAATCCAAGTGACATGTCATCAACAAATCCTGCTCGGGGGCTCTTTTCAAAACTTTTAAATTTTGCAGAGACTAAAATCAAATTTTTTTTTAACAGGGACTCTTTTCAAAATGAGTGACAATTACAGGGGCTAAAACACTATTTATGCCAATCAATTAATTACGGTGACCAAGAGTATATGTGTTGGCACAAATTCTCAAAGCTTGAGACACAAATTCAGGGAGTCAGGATCCTCTCCATTTAGACAAAAAATGGCAATCTCAATTTCCTTTCATAAAAATAAGACACGTGGAAAGGTAAACATCAAACGGTTCTGATCCATCCAACACCTTCTCTCTCATTTATTTGTTCATCTGTGAGAAATCCATCTCAAAATTCTTAAGAACCCAGTGCTTTGCGTTGGCGTGGCTGTTGTCACGACCTGTTGTCACCGACCACACATCAACATTCCGTCATAGCGCCGCCATTGTCACTGTTGCGCCGATTCTAAAACCAAATTACCCTTCTCTTAAGTTGTATCAGAAGTGGGTACGGATTGTTTTATTTCCCATCTCATGTTCAACCCATACAACCTCAAATTGGTTAATCTAACCTCAAAACTAGAAGGTTATGCGGCTGTATCATCTATGTATGGATGTTATACACATTATTAAAAGAAAATTTCCCATTAACAATCGCACAATATTAAGAAAGAATATAACAATGAAAAGATTTTAAAGACATGAACATCAAGATTGAACTTGGAAGCATTAAATTGTAGACACAACAATCACAGAGAAGATGACAATAAGTTCAGACTGCCGACGGTCACAATTCTGAAGGCGAACGGCGCAGTGTTGAAGAAGACAAGGGAAAGGAAAAGGGTCGTGAGATATGTGAGAAATAAATCAGAGTCATTGATATTTAATTTGCCACGTGTTATGTTTTCATTAATAGAAATTGTGATTGCCATTTCCTACACAAATGGAGAGGATCTGGACTCAAATTCAGGTGACTCTTCTACCTTATTATCCAGAAGCACCGACAGATATTCTCTTGAATATATTGAATTATTTCCTTCTTTTTAAAAAAAAATATAATTAAGTTCAATGTTTGGATAGTTTGATAAACAAACTAACTCAAGTTTGATATACTGAATGAAGAAGCATACTCTTTTTTAATGCTTTATACAGTTTTGTTGCATTTATACCATCTCCTTATTGATATCTATCTATATCTATATTATTTAGGAGCCTTTTTCCAAAGATTTTTGTACACGTGTCAGCCTCTAAGTCATTCTTCTTCCATATTGTTTTGGCCATAAATGAATTAAATACTTTATATGATTTTTCGTTTTTTTTTTTGCATTATTATAAAAGGAATTGTTTCATTTGAAGTGTTGTATATAGCGAGCAATTATATAGTCATTATTTTTGTTGACCGAAAATCATAAATTTACTCTGATTTTATTAATTTTGTACCAAAACAATTGTTTCTATATTTTTATTTTTTATGAAAGGAAGATTGCCAGCTGCATATAATAATTAGGTAGAATAAGCAATAAGCTACAAATTAATGTTGCGTTTTTAATAAAAATATTCAAGATTTTTATTTTTATTCTTTTATTTTATTATTAAAAAACAAATTTTATTAATTAATTTGTTTTTATTAAAACTAAACTTCATGATTTTTTTGTAAACACGTATTTTATTTTTTATATAATACACAACAGACGATTAATATAGGTAAATATCATTAACTACAATTACAAACCTGCACGTTACAATTTGATCTTCACCTAACAAATATAATTATTTGTATTTACTGTTTTTCCATTCTGGGCATTTTTCCATTTACATATATATATATAGTGTAGTGTTTTAGGTTTTGAGCATCATTCTTATTCTTATGCATTTTGTTTTATTTATCAAATAAAATAATTTAGTTTTCTTTTTATCCTTGCAGGTATGATGATTATCAAATGTTTTGCTGCAGTTCAAGGATCAGTCATTTGATCATGTAGTGAAGTACATGAAATTGTTATGCTATTCATACTTATTATTACTCCTAAAAATTATTTAATATTATAATAATTTATGATGCATTTCTTGCAGGCATATACTTTCATTTTGAACATGATTGAGTCTGACGGTGTATATATACACCTAATATCGTTTTTGAAATATTTTTTTAGCTATTGTGTAATTTTATTCAATAATATATTCTTTTTATAGTACAAAAGGTATAGTTTTTTTTCTTCTCATATCTATCACAAAATAATTACATGATCAGGTAACCATTTGTTTTTTGTGATTTTGTAGCTTAGGTACTATGTTCTTAATTGAAGAGTTCTCATTCTACCATATCTAATTCATTTTTATTTTTATTTTTTTTATACAATTTCAGGACCTTTTGAATAAATTTATTGATATTGTGAGTGACAAACTATCAATTTGACACATGAGTTTGTTGACAAGAAAACATGTATGATTATTTTTTGAAGGAATAGAGATGAAATTCATCAAATCAAATATTTTAAAGAATGTAAAGATTGTAAATGGCTATACTATGATAATCTTTATGTGGCTATACTTTTTTTGTTTGTTTCATATATAAATTCACAGAGGAAATATAAAACAACATTTAAATTTTAAGTGTCCACCATAAAATTCATGCTCTAATAGTAACGGCATAATCTTTATTTTAAGAATACTAATAAATGCTATTTCAAATTTGTTTGATTTTTTCCGATAATATATCAAAAAAAATCTTAATATATTATAGAATTTTTTTATTTATTTAAAGACCAAAATAGAGAGAAAGAAATGTTGAACTTTTTTTCGATAATAAAATATGTCCATTTAATGCAGAGGGATATATGCAGATCATTTTGAATTTCACAATTAATTTTTTTTTTTGGTAATATTTAATATTTATATTTAAATTAGTAGGTACATTCATTATTACCTTGATTTTTGTTATTCTATAATAAAAAAAGTCATTAATATATTTTATAAATATATATTAAAGTCATTACATTTTATAAACAAAGTACTCTTCCCTCTTTATATAATACCTTTTTTCAAGATGTTTAACATAAAAATAAATAAATTAATATATAAACAACGGGAATATGTAAAATTAAGAGTTAAAAAATTATTAAATTTGATATTGTACACATATAATCACACAATTAAGTACTTGATTTCACAAAATACAATAATAAATTACTGTTGAAAAAATTGATATATTAGTACATTAATAATATATCATGAATCTCTCCATTTCATTTATACCTAAAAATGAATCACTCGACATATTTAAATTATCTTGCTTGAAAGGGAAAGTTTATTTTATCAAATAATACATATAATTAAATTAAATGAATTATTAATGGATCGCAATGAAACTTGATGATTTAGTCCATAAAAAAAACTTGATGAATTAAATTAAATGGAAAATAACCAATCAAATGATAACATGTACATGTTTGATCAATATAATAATTATTATAATATGTACGCTAGGCAAATTTTTTTACTATTTTAAATTGTACAAGTGGACTAAAACTTTCAACAGTATTTGAGATCATCTTAAGAATGACGCAATAAAAAATTTCTTTTTAAAATATTAGTTTCTATTATTAGTTAATTTCAGTTCCCATAATTTATATATCCGAGCTTCTATATTTTTTTATTTGAAGGTATTGATGTGGAAATTAAATAATAAAAGATATATTGAAATGATTTCTTTAGATTTTTTGTTTTGTAATTGTTTTCTTTAGATATAGTGTCATTTTAATTATTTAAATTATATAAGATCGTAAATATTTATTTCATTATATAAATAATCTCCATAAGCAATAAAAAAAATTCAGTTTAAAGTAAAACATATTAAAACATATTTTTTATAAGTCAATAAATCTACAAACACATTTTTACCCGATTGAAGATGGGTTAATGATGTTGAAGCTAATAGAGAGAGAAAGAGTGGCGATTAGCTTCCGCCATTGAAACCTAAAATCCCAATTTCTCCACCGTAAAACACCAAATCATCTTCTCCTATCATGTCTAATTTCTCCATTCCATGGTCTTTTCTTCATGATGTGAATGAAAATCATGCTCCAAACTCAGATTCGACCTCAGTTAAGCAACCTCAAAAACAACAAAAAACCTTTGTCCAGGCGGTGAACAATGTTTGTGATATTCCGACAAATCAATTGCCAAAACCTTGTGTAAAAGGGAATAAGATCTCTATCATCATTCCAGAGGACGATTATGAAGCTGGGATTGACGATTGCAAGCACTGCCTCCATGGGAGAGTTATTTGGCCAAAGGGTGCGACCCCTGTTTCTGTTGTTGCCTTACGCACCGTGTTAGCTTCTTTATGGAAATCAATCGGAAGATGGGGCATCACATCTTTAGGTAAGGGTTATTTTGAATTTTCCTTTTCTTCTGTTGAGGATGTTAGAAGAGTTAGGGCTGTTAACTCTTGGAATTTAAATCCTGGTTTTCTTAAACTTTTCCCTTGGACAAAAGATTTTAATCCAAGTGTTCAAAAACAAACTTCTGCCCAAGTGTGGGTGCGAATTTATGGCCTTTCTCAAGAGTATTGGCGTCCAAAGATACTCTTTGCCATAGCTAGCAGTGTTGGAACCCCTTTGTGTACTGATGTTGTCACCAATAAGCCGAAATTTGATCGTACTTTTGGTCACTTTGTTAGGGTTTTGGTTGATTTGGATATTTCCAATGAGTTGAGTTATGAGATTCTTGTTGAGAGAAAAGGATTTGCGTTTTTTGTGGAACTAGAATATGAAAATCTTCCGGATTATTGTTCATATTGTAAGAATATAGGTCATAACTTTGATAATTGCAAGAAGAGAGTTTTTGATTTTTCAATTGATAAAGAGGACTTAGCTAAGAAGAAATCAAGACAAGAGCCAAAGCAAATTTATGTTCCAGTGGTAGGAAAATCAATCACTGAAATTGTGGATCTTGAAGTATCAAATCCAAAGGTAGGAAACATTGATACTAGTAATTTTGTTATATCTCCCGAGCCTAAGTCAGGTACCAAGTCTGTTGAGAAGGTCACTTCTTCTATTAGGAGAGATTCTAGTGGTGATAGTGAAATGCAAATGCAAGCTGGCTCGCCTATTTTATCAGAGCCAGTTGTAATTGTAGGCAATGAAGTTATAGCTCCAGTTCTTGTTGATCGTTTTGATAATGAGCCAGTGCATGTTGATGCTATTGTGCTAGCTAAAAATCCAAGTGTGGATTCCACACCGGACTTGCGAATTGTTGGTTCTTGGAGTGACGCGGTGACGGACTCGGATTACATTCAAGATCCCCCTTTTTGGTGTGGTACGACTTCTTCAAACGTCATTGCTTCTGATGTCGTTATCAATCCCCATATTGCTCATGACTTACAGATTTTAAGAGTTTGGAAAGATAATGAGGCTGGCAACATTGGTCATAAGACATATACTGATGAGGAAGAAAATGCGGCAGCTATTAATTATTTGAAAAACCGCTCTGCCGCTATAGAAGAGCCTTTTATTGAAGTGGTTTCAAAGGCTAAAAAAAAGAACCCGCGCAAGGGAGTTCAGGTGCATAATACCCGTTCTAGTGGGAGGAGGTAGTTCGAGTTCCTCTTTGCTTTCCTTTTGTCTTTTTTTTCTCTGTTTTGTCTTGCTTTTATTTTCTTGTTTTTGTTGGAGAAGGTTTTGGTTTATGCCCCCCTTCTCTTTTTGTATTTCTATCTTTTTATTTATAAAAAAAAAAAACACATTTTTACCCGTGTTTGGCACGGGCCTAACTTATATATTTATATTAATACAGATTTTAAAAAAAATGAGATATATATTTATAGCCATTTATTAATACGGGGTCTTATTTGTAATTTATACGGACTTATATCTATACTCATATATTAATTTGAGATATTTTTTTCTAATTTATACGGGGCATATACATATTCTCATATTTTAATACGGGGCTTTTTTTGTTTTGTAATTTCTACATGTTCCTATATTTATAATCATATGTTAATATACAGGGTCTATTTTTCTTCTTTTTCTTTTGTAATCTATAAGAGACCTACATTTATACTCACAAATTAATATATGTAGCATATTTCTTTCTAATTTATGCGTCTGTGAGTCAATATTCTTACTCATAATATGAGGACTTATATTTATATGAGATTTATATTTTTAGTCAATATTAATACAAGACTTTTTTATTTTGTTGTAGTTTTTTTATTTTAGAGATCTATATTATATAGATCTCTAAAATATTATATAGTTATATATTAATAAGAGGTCATATTTATACACATATGTTAATACAAGACCTATTTGTTTGTAATTTTTACGGGACCTAACTTATATTCATATATTAGTACAGAGGTCTTTTTTTTTAAGAAAAAATATACGAGAGATCTATATTTATAGTGATATATTAATATTAGGGTCTTTTATTTATAATTTGGACGAGACTTATATCTATACTCATAAATTACTTTGAGATATTTTTTTTCTATTTATACGAGGTTTATATTTATTCTCATATTTTATTATGAGGCCTTTTTCGTTTTGTAATTGCTACAGGGACCTATTTTATAATCATATGCTAAAATACGGGTCTATTTTTTTTGTTTTTATTTTGTAATCTATAAGAGACCAATATTTGTATTCACAAATTAATATGTGACCTATTTCTTTTTAATTTAAGAGTCTGTGAGTATATATTCCTACTATAATTAATATGGGGAATGTCTTTTATAATTTATATGAGATATATATTTCTATATTAATAGAGGAGTCTATTTTTTTTATAATTTATATGTGGCTTATATTTATACTTATATATTAATATAAGAATCTATTTTATTGTAACTTATATGAGAGTCTTATATTCTTTTTTTTTTTTATAAAAGCAAGGTGAGCCTAGCAAGCTAAGGCACCACCAAAAGATAAATATATAAAGAAAGAAGTCAAAATACAAAGAGGGGGGACATAAACCGAACCCTCAAATTAGCAAAATCTAAAACAAGGAAGACCTAACCTATTCCTAGAATAGTCTTCCCTAATTACAAGAGGAATATCAACCCACCAGACATAGTTTTGCAACGAAAGACCAAGATTGGCTAATTTGTCTGCACAATGATTACCCTCCCGAAACACATGAGTGATCATAAAATTCATACTCAAAGTCTTGAACAAACAGTTTTCCCAACGGTTTCTTAAAGACCAGGGCACCATATTGGGAGACTTAAAAGCTAAAACCGCAAGCTTTGAGTCACATTCCACCCACAGAGAATGCCAACCTCTATCAAACGCAGCTTCAATTGCACACATGACACCATGAAGCTCTGCAACAAAAGCATTAGCATTCCCAAGAAAATCAGCAAAGCTACCTAAATGCACACCATGACAGTCTCTGAATAAACCACCACAAGCAGAAGGACCCGGACTACCCCGCGCTGCACCATCAGTATTACATTTAACCCAACCAAGCAAAGGAGGGTGCCAAAGAACCTCAATAATTCTATGAGCCTTAGGAGAGTGAGTCTTGACCCTGAAAGCTTTAAGAATAGAGAAATCAGAAATAGAGGAGCTAGTTGTCAGAGAAGTTTGATTACCTGTCATATTAACATTTGTCACAATCCAAGAAATGACAGAATTCCAAGCAGGCTTAACATTGTTAAATCTCAAATTATTCCTACTAAGCCAGATAATGTTAATAATATTTATAAAAGCAGAAATAATCACCAATTTGCATTGAGGACTCCAACCCCTATTGCAAATTTCGAAAGCCTCAGACAAGGAATTTAAATTGATGCTTAGCTGAGTAATAGATCCTAGCCAATTCCATAAAGATAAAGCAAAAGGGCAATGAAGGAAAAGATGATGAGAAGATTCAGCTTGATTGAGGCACAAGCTGCAAATTGAAGGCAAGTTGCAGCCTCTCAAGATCAAGTTCTCGTCAGTTGGCAGCTTATTATGAAACAATCTCCAAAGTAAAAGAGACTTTGAAGGTGGAATAGCAATGTTCCAAATGAGCTTAGCCCAGCCATATAATTGACCTGGAGGTCTTTCAAAGTTGTAAGCATCTTTAAGAGACAAAGAACCAGAGGGAGAATGCTTCCAAATTAAATTATCATCCTTCTCAAAGAGGGGAATAGAAATGTTCTGCAGATAAGGCAAAAGATTAGGAAACTCCAATTGCAGCTCCATGGGAATGAGCCAATTAGAGTCGACAATAAAATCTTGCACCCGATGATGTAAAGAGATCATCCTGTCAGGTGTAATGTTCAGAAATTGCATAAGAGTGGAACCACTCCAGTCATGAGTCCAAAAGTTAATACTACTACCATTACCAATAATCCAACAAGAATTATCAAGAATAATTTGAAGTTTAGATTTAATACCACACCAGATGGAAGAAAAAATGTGATAATTGATGACATTAAAATTCTTAAAAACTCTATGCCTGAGGAGATGAGCCCATTGATCAGTAGATACCATCATCTCCCAGCAAAGCTTAAGATTAGAGGCTTCATTTAAGGTGGAAAGAGATCTTAAACCAAGCCCCCCTTCCGCGATTGGACTACACACCTTAAACCAAGAGACAGTTACCAACTTTCTAATTTCACAATCCCCACTCCAAATAAAATTTCTGATGCACTTTTCAAGTTCCTTAATCAAAGAAATCGGCCAAGAGTAAATAGAGATTGAGTAGGTAAGCATACTATGCACAACACTCTTAACCAATTGAACTCTACCTGCTATAGAAAGTAAAGATGCCTTCCATGAAGCAAGTTTTGCTTTAATTTTATCTACCACAGGTTGTAAATAAAGCTTCTTAGGCTTACCCTTAAAAATAGGGACACCAAGATAAACAAAAGGAAGGGAACCAATGTTGAAGCCAAGAGAATGGGCGATATTAGTTAGTCTATGGTGAGGGATGGATCCTGAGTAAATGGTAGATTTTTGAGGACTAATATGCTGACCAGAAATTTGAGCATATTTAGCAAAAAATTGAGAAAGAACCCGAACATTTGATTTTGACCCTTTGCAAAAAATCATAACATCATCGGCATATAAACAATGCGAAGGAATAGTAATATTTCTAATGCCATTAATTAACTTTAATTGACCAGCATTGACAAGATTAGTAATGCCTCTACTCAAAACCTCCTCAGCAAGGCAAAAAAGTAAAGGGGATAAAGGGTCACCCTGTCTAACACCCCTACTACAAGAGAAATAGCCCTCCTGCTTCCCATTAATTGAGATAGAAAGCTTGGCAGACTCAAGAATAACCTTAATCCAATTACAAAAAGTACTATGAAAACCAAAAGCTTTTAAAACATTAAGTAAGAAATTCCAATCAATAGTGTCGAAAGCTTTAGCAATATCAATCTTAATGGCAAGGTTACCTCCATAAGATTTCTTGTGCAACATATTAACAATCTCTGAAGTTAGACAAATACAATCTTTTATTTGTCTACCTTTAATGAAACCCCTTTGCTCCTTAGAAATGATAGATGGAAGAATTTGGGCCAGTCTGTCCGCTAAAATCTTAGAAATAATTTTGTACTTGAAATTAGCCAGAGCAATGGGTCTGTAATGACCGATGGAATCTGCATTATCCTTCTTAGGAATCAGCACCACAGTGTTGGCATTCATGTTTGGAATGAGCCAACTAGAAATAAAAAATTGAATAACAGCTTCAACCACATCCTTGCTAATAATATCCCAATAGGTTTGGAAAAAGAAAGCATTAAAGCCATCGGGGCCTGGAGCTCCATGCTTATTCAAAGCAAACACAGCATTGGTGACTTCCTCATAAGATGGAGTTAAAATAAGCATAGCATTAACCTGGTCTGAAATCAGATGAGGGATGGTTTCTTCAATAAGATTATTGCCCTGCACAAAATTGTTAGTAGAAAATAAAGAAGTAAAATGATGAACAACATGAGAGGCAATATCATTAGGATTAGTAATAAGATTGTTATCCACTCTAAGAGAGGAAATCTTTTTTGTAGTTTGCTTAATTTTGGCAATGCGATGAAAATAAGCAGTATTTCTGTCTCCTTCACAATGCCACTTGGTTCTAGCTTTCTCCCTCCAGAAAATCTCTTCAATGTTCAAAGCAGTTTCTAAGTTCAATTTTGCTTGCTTTTCCATATCAAAGAGCTCATCTGATCCACCTCTAGTGTTAATCTCCTCTTGAACCTTGTCTAACTTGTCTACAGCTTGAGAAACTTGGTCATGAACATTACCAAAGCAATTTTTGTTCCAAGATTTCAACTCTAACTTAAGCAACTTGAGTTTTTGATTCAAAATAAACATCGGACAACCAATGATGTGAGTTTGCCAAATTCTTTTAACAATATTAATACAATCAGCATGTTGAGACCACATTTGCATAAACTTGAAACTGGAAGCAAACCTGACATTTGACAGATGAGACTCAAGAAGCAACGGATAGTGATCCGACTTGAATCTAGTAAGAGTTGAGCAAGAAATTGAAGCACAAGAATTCAACCATTCTTGATTACAAATAGATCTATCTAACCTTTTTTCAGTAGTGTGGTGGTGTCTTCTACCATTACTCCAAGTATAAGAAGCACCTCTAGTAGGGAGATGGATAAAACTATTATTATCTGACCAAGCTAGAAATTCATCTATAGGCAGCCTAGCAGGAATATGAGACCCTCTCTGCTCATGGGCACCAACAATAGTATTAAAGTCACCAATGAAGACCCAAGGCAAGTTGTATTGATTGTGAATGTTAGCAAGGGACTGCCACAAAGATCGTCTCTTGATATAATTAGTTGAAGCATACACGGCTGAGACACCAAAAGTCTTACCATCTTCTTCATAAGAGAAAGAAACATGTTGATCAGTACATGAGATAACAGAAGGAGACAAATGAGATAAGCAAAAACACCAAATATTTGGAAGTAAATTATTCCTAGTGTTAACCGCAAACAACTTGAGATTAAGACGGGATAACCAAGTCTTAGGGAACTTAACAAAATCCATCCACGGCTCAGCAATGAGACAAAAATCAGGCTTATAATTTTTAAGTAACCTTTTTAAAGCCAACTTTGTTGGGGAATTGGCCAATCCCCTTACATTCCAAAAAAGGCACTTCATGAGGAACTGTTGGCATTACCAACCTTGGATTTAGAACCATGGTTATTATTCCTTTTCTTGTTTCTTTTCCTTGAAATCACCTTTTGAAAAGGTTGTTCTTCAACATTAGCTAGTGGATCATCTTTAACTACATCCACTTTCTCAGATTGATTTGTCATGTTGGCCCACGAGTTTTTCAGAAATTCAGCAGTCATGATTGGATCATCATGTTGAATGTCTATGTTAGGATTAGAACTTTCTAAAACATTATTGTTAGTGTCATCAACACTAACAATTTGAGTCTCCGCAACAAAATCAGAACAGCTACTTTCGTCATCTGACTGCGTCAAATTTGTCACCAAATCAGCCTTGTTTACCTCAACATTAGAAGTTTCCACCGGTTTTAAAACTGAATTCGAATTTTCTACAGCAACACCAACAACAATTGTATCATTGATAGCAGCCTCCACTGGTTTTGAAACCGTAACCAAATTTTCTGCAGCGACACCGACAACAAATGATTCATTGTTAGTGGCCTGCTTGTCACCCTTTGATATTGAGCCTTCTAAGTTAATAACATTTGTGTCTTTGTGTTGATCATTCCTGTTGTCTTTAGTCACCAAGTAAGTTGCTTTGTGCTCTTGCCTTGTAACTTTCTTTAGTGCACCATCATCCTGAGCATGTAGAACCTTATTTCTTTTGCAAACACTAACCTCATGCCCAATGCATTTGCAGTAACTACAGTAGGCAGGAAGGTTTTCAAATTCAATATCAACAAAAAAAGCGAAACCAGTTCTTTCCACTAGCACCCTATAAGTAGGGGCATGTTTTAAATCTATATCCACTAAAACACGAGCAAAATGACCAAAATCTCTATCAAATTTAGACTTATTCGTTGCAGCATCGGTACATATAGGTGTACCTATACTTCCCGCAATTGCGAACAAAATCTTAGGTCTCCAGTATTCTTGTGACAACCCATAGATTCTTATCCAGACTTGAGCAGTCTTATATTCTAATTTACAAGAACCTATATTTTTTCTCATATATTTATACAATTTTATTTTTACTCAGAAATTAATATTTTTTTGTCAAATATATTGTGTTTTCATCAATTAATAATAAATTTAAGTTTTCAGTCTAAAGTAAAATATATTAAGATATATTTTTTTATAAGTCAATAAATCCAAAAACGAATTTTTACCCGTGCTTGCCACGGATCTGGATACTAGTTTGTAATTATAATACTACCCACCTCAATATATCGTTGCAGACAACGAAGAACTTGTGCAGCTTCCTAATGATGAATTGTAATTTCTTGCATTTTAGGCTCAATTTGCGCCTAATTCTCTGTGTTCATCTTTATGCGCTAAATTTCCTTGAACACTTGTTTTATTTATTTTGTTTTATTTATATATTATTTATATATTTATTTATGCAGGATCTTTTTTTAAAAAACTGTTTTGGAGATTAAGGCCCTGTTTGACTCGGCTTATTTTTTACTTTTTATTTTAGCTTAAACGAAATAAAGAAGTATAAAATTATATTTGACATTATTTCTTCTTAAAAGTATTAAAAAAATAAAGTAAAGAAGTAAAAAATTAAAAAAAATAAAGTCAAACACAATTTTTTCCTTCTTTACTATTTTTAAGGAGAAGAAAAAAAAGAGGAAAATAAGCCGGACCAAACAGGGCCTAAGTATGAGGCAGTTATCAAAGTGTTGGAGTAACCGATGTGAAGAGAGGGTAAATTGGGAATAAGGAAAAGTCCACATCAAACTAATGTATTCTTTTTATATATAGATAAGATAATAGTAATAATAATAATAATTTTTTGTCTTTCAAAAAACAATTATCATTATTAATATTATTGATTTTATTCATGTTTATATATTGTGCATTTATATATTTAATTTTAAAATTAATTTTAAAATAACGTATTGCGCCAGTATCGAATATGAATTTTTTAAAATTTTCACGTATCGGCGTATCGGTATCGTATCCATATCGTGTCGCGTATCGGGGCTTCATAGGTTACAGCTGATGAATTTTTAGAAAGACCCTTCTTTTTTTCTTTTCTTTTTTTCTTTCTTGTTTTTTTTTTAAAGAAGGCCTCACAATCGATTGTGGCAGAAAGCTTCTTTTAGCATTCGATTTGATAAAACGTAATGGCATAAATAATATATGATGCAAATAGTTTTTTTTTTTTTTCACAAACGATGATGCAAATAGTTAATATGAACCAAATTTGATCAATTTTAATGCATCTAACAACCTAAAAAGTGATAAAAATGCATCTAAATTTATAAATAATGCACATGAACACTAAATTATGTAAAGTGCAATTAAATTATATGCATGTAAGAATCATGCGAGATAAATGAAATGTGATGCAAATGAAAACAGGTCAAGTCGACCTTTAGGAATATACTTGACCTTTATGAATATAGATCAAAAATAGTACCAAAGCTAATAAGAAAAATAACAAGCATCAAGGATAGAGATTATGATTGAAATTCTTACCAATTGAGAATGTTGGCTAAGAGAGTAGAGCTAAAAACTTGAAACAAAGTTAGAAAACAAATAATAGTAGGTGTGATAGTGCGTTTATTCAACGCAAGAGACATCCAAGATACCTAGTTCCCTACGGATCTTAGAAAAGGAGTCGGAAGGGAGGAGTTTTGTAAAAATATCGGCAAGTTGATTGGTTGTATCAACGTACTCAAAAATAACATCTCCCTTCTCGACATGATCCCTAAGGAAATGGTGTCGGATTTCAATGTATTTAGTGCATGAATGTAATACCGGATTCTTTGTGAGGTTAACAACGCTAGTGTTGTCGCATTTAATTGGAATTTGATTTAGTTTTAAGTCAAAGTCGGTCAAGTAATTGTTGTTTAAGCCGCAATTTGTGCGCAACAACTACCCAACGCGACATACTCAGCCTCGGCCGTAGAGAGGGCAACACTATGCTGCTTCTTTACTATGCCATGTGACGAAGTGTCAAAGTAAGTATAAAAATTATCGTATCCGCATGGATTGTTCCGAAACAAACGAAAATAATTGAAATCATACGTGAGTAAAATTGTATTAATTAAAAGGGGGGATTTTTCAGGACTAGGGTTTCTAAAAAAATAACGGCAAAAAAAGAGGATTTGATTTCAAGAGGAGAAGGCGATTGGACCTTTTCGGTTCATCTAATTACTATCATTCTTGGTAGTTCATGCATGTTAACAAATTACAATTTTAGTTTCACGATTCGATTAAAAAAAGTAATTATGCTCAATCTCTTGATAACATAATCCTCTCCCTTGATCACAACTCCCTAATCTCTTAGGTGATTTATGATCAATTGAGGTTTTGGCACTTTAATCTTTGAATTCTCAATTAACAATTCAAAATCTCTTAAGTAACGGTTAATTGAATAATTATTCCTAGATTGATAAATTTATTCCTACTCTCATAGTCAAACAAACAATTGGATTTATCACACAATTGGCCAAATCATGCAAAGCATTAAACACAAGGAATAATTCTGAAACTAACTTCGTAATTCATTAAAATATCATATGAAACTACATGGTTCAAGAATAATAGCAATTAGAATCCCCTAAGATCCAATCAAAGGAATTTAGCTACTCATAATTGAATTAACAAAACAAACCAGAGTAATAGAATTCATTACAAGTAAGGAATTGATGTGTTTCCACTCTAGAAACCTTGCTCGAGCCTCTCTGGATTCGTCGTCAAAAGTTGCTTTATTCGCCGTAAAATTCTGTTCCTAATTCTGACTGAAAATCCCAATTTATAGAACTAGGTTATGGGCCCGCGCTAGGGCGCGGCGCCTGGGCGCAAATGGTACGGAATATGCAATTCCGCTCTTCATGAAAGTTGTAGCTCTTGATCTTAGCTTTCATTTGCCGCAAGCCCCGTGTCATTCCGAGTTACGGAACTCCAGATATGGTCAAAATACCGGGCAGACGTCATGATGCAAATTGTGCTGATTTTTCTTCAATTTTCTTGTGCTTCAAGCCAACTTGTAAGAATGTTATTTCTCTTTATTTCATTGCGGAAAACGTTATAAAGCTACCTTAAATGCCTTGAAATATGGTTAGCAACATGGTAATGACGTGAAGTCATCACCATGAAACCAAACAGTTTCCAAATAAATGACAAGTTCCACTAGTACTTTTCCTATCCGAATTGCAACCGGCAAAATCGGAATTGGAGTACCCTACCAAAGAACAAGTGCTCCCCTTTGGAAACCATAAACCATATGTAGAGGTTTCATTAAGGTACCTCATAATTCTTTTAACTAATTTTAGATGGGATTCCTTGGGGCACGCTTGATACCCAGCACACATGCATACACTAAACATAATATCGGATCTACTTGCAGTTAAATACAACAATGAACCTATCATACCCTTATATTTAGTTACCTCTACCTCATAGCCGGATTCATCCTTATCAACGGATAGACTTGATGCCATTGGAGTTGAGATAGGTTTCGATTCTTTCATGTCGAACTTTTTGAGTATCTCAACGCAATATTTAGTTCGACTGACTTGATTTGCCAGCCCAAAAAGTAATTGAGTTCCCCCATCATAGACATCTCAAATTCTCCATGCATCAACTTACAAAATTGTGCTAGGGGTTGACCTACTACTGTAACACATTTTTGAACTGCTTTTTCTTCTGTGGTAGTAATCCTTGAACTACTATAGTGCTATGTAGTAATAACTCCTTTTATTTTATTTTATAATATTTTTTTCTTCAGTATAGGTGTTTTGCTTCTTAATATTGAATTTTAACCGTGAAAACTTTTAAATTGGAACTTTTTTTTTCAAAAAAATATTTGAAACTATTTTCTGGAAAACCTCTGAAATTGTATTTATCTGATATCGAAATTTTCTCCCCAAAAAAATTGAAAATTCAGGAACTTTTTTTCGGAATAAAATATCGAAACTTTTTTTCGGAATAAAATATCGAAACTTTTTTCGCGGTAAAAATCAGGAACTTATTTTCCGAATAAAATATCGGAACTTGGAGGCGATATCTGAGGGGTGCCATGCGAATAGGTCGATGTTCTTCTTGAATATCGCCAGGATTTTCTCTCTTTCTTCTGACTTCATGGAAGTGCCTATGTTAGTCGTTTGGTGTGCCTCACTACCAATCTGAACTTTTTCTAACTCTTCGATGGGGCTGACTCTTCTATCCTGGAGTTCTTCTCTTGGGTCTAGATCTAAAGGGCTGATCATGTTGACGCCTCCTGTTTTGGAAACTGGGCGAGCCGAACTTGAGGCGTTAACTGCTCTGTGTTTTATTTTTAGACTTGATTCGTAGCAGCGCCTTGCCAATGCTTGATCTCCCTTGAATGCTTGAATATATTCTTCGAGACGAATACAAAAACATATTATAATAAAGAAATAGAGATTTTGATCTAATTCAAATACATAACTTTAACGATTAATATCTTTAATTGTATGATAATAAAAATTATTAAAAAATCGATGGAAAACGAATTAACGAATAATTTTGACACCCCTAGTTGTAATTGTTTTTGGGTTTCTGAGAGAGAAGCTGATTTCAATTTTGATTTTAGGATTTTGGTAATTTTTTGGTTTTTGGTTCAGTTTACAGTTAACTGGTTTTGTATTTAAAAAAACTAGTTAACTGATCTGTTGTCTCACAAACAGTTTGGTTCGGTTTTTTTAAAAACAGTTTTGGTTTTAAATGGTTTAGTTTGGTTCAGTTTAACCATTTGGTTCAGTTTTTTGGTTTTTATGCCCACCCCTATTAGCAATGCATATAAGTTTTGTCCTTTAATTTTTTAGAACAATTATTAATATTTTAATAAGAGTATTAACTTTAAAAAAAAAATAACGGCAGAGGGAGAAATTTGAGAAGAGAGAAGTTGAATTAAAAGAAAGATCACATGTGAGGAGTGCATGGTATCATTGGTGGTAAAAGATCAATCCATAGGTTAATATTCATTGCCTCAAAAAAGAAATTCATGGTTCATCATAGACCACTTGTCCCACTAGTCCATTTTAGAATTAGTCATGGTGTTAGATACCAAGTCCACTGGTAGCTGTATATTTAAGTAGCTGGCTTCCAGACTGAAGTACAAAACCATACAGGAACTCCACGCCCTTCATAATAAATTTTGGTTCATTCAGTTCATTGAACCAAATAATTATGCATAGACCACAATAAACAAATGTATACATATAATATAACATATATAATACAGAACAGTAGTAGGAAACAAACTGAAAATATACTGATGTTTTATGTTCTTATTTATACCAAATTCAAATAACCATGATGCTCTTTTCAGTAAAATAGGAGAAAAAGGTAGCAAAACATGTTCAACAGCATCAAATTGATTAGGCCACAGTTAACATACACAAGTGTATCACTTCCAAGATGGGAAAGGATATTTTTCAAGCTTCACGACCCATGCTCTGCTCTCCTGGGGGGATCATAACCAATACTGGTTGCGCATTGAAGCCAGGATGGGGCACTCTGCGGCGGAGCTCACGACCTTCTTGACAGAGAGCACAGACATGACAAAATACGTGAGTTGCAAGGTCACATGTTGACTCACACTGTTCACGCTGCACTTCATCTTCCAAATAGCTTCCGCAGCACCCACATGACCTATTCAGTGCCTCGCAACTTCCCTGATTTCCAAGGACCACAAATAGTTAATACAAGAATTGACTATCATTATCATTCTCATAAGATAATAATTTATATATGAATGTGACTTCTGTGTTTGAAGCAGTGGCAGAGAAGAGTGTGAGAGAGGAGGGAGCAGGCGGAGGAAGAGGTTGGAACAGAAAGGCAAATCTCACTTCTACAAATATGGAATTTAATTATATAGCCTTTTCATCTATGAAGCAAGGAAATATAAATATAAAGCACTTGGAGACACACTAAAAATAATTTTAAGCAAATACAAAGTTGATGCTGAATACACTTTAACCTAACAAAACTTCAAGCATGCTGAGTGCCGACTGACCAATCAACTCCCTACAAAATCTAGATGAAAATATCCCAATGATATGACATGACTATTTTCATGGTAAAGATACAGACAAAATTATCTTCATTAAGAAGACTACAGATTAAGATTACTCTCAATACATAATACAAACTAAAACAACTTTGTACACGAACACAAACTAAAACAACTCAGTAAAGGCTCCCTATACTTGACATATCCATTGTATTAAAACTACTCGGACAAGCTTTACAACATACTTCTGGACAAATTACCACATGGAAAAATTCTCGAGTCCAGAATCATTTTGTAAACAGTAATGCACATGAAAATAATTGGATTATGATATTTTTAAAAGATAGAGAACAAAAAAGATGGGGGATTCAAATGTTCCAGCTTAACAGAGTAGAAGACCTAATTTTCATGTTGCATAGTCTCTAGTTGTGGTGTACGTGTCTGCTGTTAGTGTCAATGCTTTATTGTAAATAACATATGAAGAGGTTTGAAGTGCACAGGTTGATCACTTTAAAAGAAGTTAAGAAAAAAACATTATTGGGGATAGGCATGTCATATTATCACATTTAAACCATTTTTGGGCTTAGGCCCTCTTTGTCACCAAAGAAAAACATTTTGATGGGAACTGGACCAGATCAAACACCAAAAATACATGTACTGTAATATTTCCATAATAACAATGGATATCAGTGTGATAGCAGCAGCTATATAGATGGATTGCAATGAATTAGAAGACTGAACTGAAGGGGAAAAAATGTATAGTAGCATTCTAAAGGCTTTGACCTCTCTTGTCTACTCCTTAGGCCCTGCTTCCATACTCTTATTTCATTTTGTGTCTCCTTGTAGCCTACAATTTACAACAGAATTTCCCCTAATTTATAAGGTTTTTTATGACAGTTAGTTGTTGACAGTGATGGAAATACCTTGCCCACGCAGTAGGAGTGTTCAAAAAACCATTTATAAAATAAACAAACTTCTGACCACAGTTTATGAACTGAACCATTTGTTTGAAATAAGTTTGCGAACCTAAACTTTATTTTAATACAATTCAGTGAACAGTAAAAATACAAACTACAATGCTTCCGATCTTCTCATGCTCTCAAGTCTCAGTTCCTAACCTCACATGAACCGTAAATTGCAAATCCCAAACTCAAATATCATCTTCCCCTCTTTCATGAACCATAGATTCCCAAATCTTTCATGTTTGCTAGGCTTCTCAATCCCATCAAGCACAAGAAGCATCTTTCCTTGTCTTTATTAAAGAACAGTGCCCTTTCAGCATTGGCCATTTTCCAGCTTCAGTGTTCCATTTTTAAAAGTATTTCTCCTTTGCAATATTTTGTAGTTATTAAACTCGATAGTGGTTTAATATGTTCATAAACTCATAGTATACTATATGCATGTAAATAAGAACCAAAACAAATTAGGAACTAGAACCAGTTTTGAAAAGTAGAGCTATCCTGCTAAGAACCAATTTGAAAAACAGTCTGTTCAGGATCACATTCAGTAGAACAGTTTGAAAATTAATTCAGCTCAAAGGATTTCAAACCGATGCTCCGAACCGAATAACCGGTTTGATTCGGTTCATGATGTAACAAAACTATTAGTGTTCATTCAGGGCTTTTGATCACCTACAATTCTTATCTGAACCAAACTTTGACCACCACTACCACAAATCAATAAAATAAACAAGACCCAAGTTGGTGTAAATGTAATTTGTGTTTAGATATGTTTTATATAAAAAAAGGATAAATTCTAATTCAGTTGTTTTTAGATATGTTTAGATATGTTTAGATATGTGTTTAGATATGTTTAGATATGTTTTTAGATATGTAATTGGTGTAAATGTAATTTGTGTTTAGATATGTTTAGATATGTTTTATATAAAAAAGGATGATAAGATAAATTCTCATTCAGTTGTTTTTATGTGGTTTGGTTTGGGAGAGACTAGGGTCTCTAATTCCTCAGCAGTTACCTGTCTTGTTTGTAACTACTCTTGTGAAAGTTAGTCCCAGAGTTGATATTGTGTTTCAATTGTTTCATCAACAAACAATTTCATTACTATATTTATACCGATCTCTATGAGAGGTTTCAAGGCATATCATCACTGCACAGTGAGAGGCAAAGAAAAAAAATAGCACAAACCTCTAAATTGAACCTGCGACGAATTGCAGTACGGCTACTATATGAAAACCAAGGTGCAAGAGCATTATAACCACAGCAGGAATTCCCAATGACATACAGGCCAGAATAATGCATACAATGATGGGCAAATGCCCCCGGATTAGAACCAAACTTTGACCACCACTACCACAAATCAATAAAATAAACAAGACCCAAGTTGGTGTAAATGTAATTTGTGTTTAGATATGTTTTATATAAAAAAAGGATAAATTCTAATTCAGTTGTTTTTAGATATGTTTAAATATGTTTTTAGATATGTTTAGATATGTTTAGATATGTGTTTAGATATGTTTAGATATGTTTTTAGATATGTAATTGGTGTAAATGTAATTTGTGTTTAGATATGTTTAGATATGTTTTATATAAAAAAGGATGATAAGATAAATTCTCATTCAGTTGTTTTTATGTGGTTTGGTTTGGGAGAGACTAGGGTCTCTAATTCCTCAGCAGTTACCTGTCTTGTTTGTAACTACTCTTGTGGAAGTTAGTCCCAGAGTTGATATTGTGTTTCAATTGTTTCATCAACAAACAGTTTCATTACTATATTTATACCGATCTCTATGAGAGGTTTCAAGGCATATCATCACTGCACAGTGAGAGGCAAAGAAAAAAAAATAGCACAAACCTCTAAATTGAACCTGCGACGAATTGCAGTACGGCTACTATATGAAAACCAAGGTGCAAGAGCATTATAACCACAGCAGGAATTTCCAATGACATACAGGCCAGAATAATGCATACAATGATGGGCAAATGCCCCCGGATTAGAACCAAACTTTGACCACCACTACCACAAATCAATAAAATAAACAAGACCCAAGTTGGTGTAAATGTAATTTGTGTTTAGATATGTTTTATATAAAAAAAGGATAAATTCTAATTCAGTTGTTTTTAGATATGTTTTTAGATATGTTTAGATATGTGTTTAGATATGTTTAGATATGTTTTTAGATATGTAATTGGTGTAAATGTAATTTGTGTTTAGATATGTTTAGATATGTTTTATATAAAAAAGGATGATAAGATAAATTCTCATTCAGTTGTTTTTATGTGGTTTGGTTTGGGAGAGACTAGGGTCTCTAATTCCTCAGCAGTTACCTGTCTTGTTTGTAACTACTCTTGTGGAAGTTAGTCCCAGAGTTGATATTGTGTTTCAATTGTTTCATCAACAAACAGTTTCATTACTATATTTATACTGATCTCTATGAGAGGTTTCAAGGCATATCATCACTGCACAGTGAGAGGCAAAGAAAAAAAATAGCACAAACCTCTAAATTGAACCTGCGACGAATTGCAGTACGGCTACTTTATGAAAACCAAGGTGCAAGAGCATTATAACCACAGCAGGAATTCCCAATGACATACAGGCCAGAATAATGCATACAATGATGGGCAAATGCCCCCGGATTAGATCCAAGTCTCTCAACATTGCTTCCATACAGCACACAAGGAGCCACACTCCCGAGAAGACCTAGCAAGTATCAAGTTCAAGCATAAGAAAAGTAGATAAATAAATGTTTTAGTCGTCCATCTGGACAACATGTCAAATAGAGCGAGACGTTCAATATCCACAAGCCCTTTTGTCAACAAAATACGAAAACAACCAATGTTATTTTGATTTAGGGTTAGGGTCTTAGGGAATATAATTCCACACCATAACAAACAATCCAGATTCAATTTAACAAACAACCCATAGCTAATCTTTTTGCAGCTGAATTCAATTCACAGAAATACATAATTTTTTGAATGACTCTCCTAACAAAGGGATGTGTTCTTGTATATGAAAAATAGAACCCTAAAATTCTCATCAACACCCCCAATTTCAAGACACACCAAAATTGCCTAACAGAATTATCAATACAAATAAATATAAAATTGATTAATCCAATTAATAAAATGTGAATCCACATAATATTAATAAGGTTAAGCTACAGATAATAAACATACAAAATTCAGATTCAATTCAACAAGCAACTCATAGCTAATCTTTATGCAGCTGAATTCAATTTACAGAAATACATAATTTTTTTAATGATTCCCCTAACAAAGTGATGTATTCTTGTATATGAAAAATTGAACCCTAAAATTCTCATCAAAACCCCCAATTTCAAGACACAACAAAATTGCCTAACAGAATTATCAATACAGAATTTTTTTGGTTGTTGCTTTGTCTTTCAAAACACTCATTTGATTATATATTTGATATGTTATTTACCTTGGTGTTTTGGTAATTGATAATTTGGAAAAGTATTATTTTTATGATAGTTGCATCGTTAGATAAGGTATTTTTTGGACTTGTAATATGAATGATGGTTTTGGATTAGAAAGTTTTGACCAATGAATACTATCGTCGGATGCATTGTCTTTCTTGACCAATTCATTGTTTGTGCTTGATAATTTTTGCTTTATGTCTCCAAGTTCATACTCTATTATGAGGAAAATGAAACTTTGTTTTGTTTCTTTTATAATTTGGCTGTTTAGGTAAATTTGTTGACTCATATTGCTAAAGTGGAACTGGAACCTGCGACCATTGCTGCAATTAAGAAATTGACACAAAAACACCTTGAGCAAGACAAGAGGGAGCTACATGGTCATAATCAGGATGGAGAAACAAATGTTGACATGGTTGATAATTTGTCCTCTTCCATAAATGCTTCAAATGAAGGGGATTCTTTAGACGGTGCTCTTTGGGATATCTTCCGGAGAGAAGATGTACCTGTATTGGAGGAATATCTGAATAAGCATTTCAGAGAGTTCAGACATATTCATTGCTCTTCTTTAGATGAGGTAAAGTTAAGTCGGTTAATATAATTTTCTGTTTATGTATTTGGACACCCCTTATTAACTTGAGTCACTAATGAATGAAACCTATTAGCTACCAAATAGTTTTGCTGCCGCGAACATGCTTTATAACTGTCCCTTTATTTGTGACATTGAGGTTTGCATCATGATAAATTTGAGATTTCCCTATTTGACCTAAGTCTTAGCTTGTGCTTTATTTTAATTTTTGTGTTGTTCTAGTTGTTTTGCTTTTGTACCTTGTAATATGTTCTATTGGGTTTTCCCTTCACAGTTTCATCTCATAGCCCATTGTGTAAGTCTGCCTAGCTTAGACGGTTGTAGCACACTCCGTCGTAGTTGCAACAGTCTTTTAAATAATTTAACTCCCTATAAATTCCTATCATTACTGAGTTACATCAAGAAGTTCCGTTTTCACTATTTAGAAACAATAGAAATAAAAAATGCCCATAATGAAGATATCCTGCAGTGAAGGTCTGGGTTCGTCTTGGCATCACATTGCATTTTGTCTCTTGCTACCTAGCCTGCTCTTTTTGTACATACCTTGGACCTCCCTTTTCTTTTCCCGGCTACCCAATCTCTCTTCTGTTTGTTACTTAGTTTTAATTTTCATTTGACTGTTTGTTAACCTCCTCACTTGTTTGTTCCCTTTACTTTTATTGGTATTCACTATTTCACTTGTATGTTTTTATGTGCTTTAGATACCTGACTTTTTATTGGTAACTATAAATATTTCATGATTTTTTTGGCAACTTACTTGATTTTTAGTCATTTTTTGTTTATAATATTGATTATTTAAACTATACTATTTTAGAATATTGTTCTTCCCGCTCTCTGTTATATTGCTATAGTGTTTTGGCATCCAATGTCCTTTGTGATTGACATCTATGTTTGTGGCTGTTGTCAAAGTCAAATGTGCTTTTCTCACTTGATAGATTTGAATATGGGCTTCTTGTGCATCAGTTTTGAACTGGGTGGAGGATTTCTTCCTTTTTCCAATCTAATGCCTGGATTAGGAATCATACATAGGAATCATGTCCTCACACATATCTCACCAAAATCAAGTGTTCAAAATAACAAATCAACTCTAAAGCCTATACAATCAAACAATTTTTGTATGTTTGATCTTATAACTAAGAGCAATTGTGGTTTAGTAGTTAAATTGTGATCTTATAACTAGGATCTCGTGTAAGGTTGTTAAATTGTTTCCTTGAAAATGCTAGAAATTAACACTTCTGGATGTTTCTTACTAAATCTTATTCAGGGAGTAGTCTTAAATGCCCATTATGACTACTCTCCGGTGTTATGTCTTTGGTTTGTGATTCCTTTGTTCATGTTCACAGTCAATTAGTGGAACTAGAACCTCAGGCTCTTAAACCGTGGGTACAGACTGGTACAGACCCAAGAAGTACCCACATGTATCCAAATGGAGTATCCAAGCTATGTCAATTATCGGTTTACATTTTCCTTGACTTTTTCTCGTTTTCTCAGCTAGTGAAAGAAAATGTATTTTCTTGAGTGACATCTCCTTTGGTAATGTAGGTTATCCACCCAATACATGATCAGACCTTTTATCTAACCATCAAGCATAAGAAGAGGCTTAAGGAGGAGTATGGTTAGCATTGTTTATATTTTTTCCTTTGTTGTTTGTTTCATGGAGTGTTGATCAATAAACTTGTACCATTTTGTTAACAAATCAACATTGACTTGTAGGAATTGAGCCTTGGACTTTTGTTCAGAAACTAGGAGAAGGTGTTTTCATTCCAGCTGGTTGCCCCCACCAAGTCAGAAATCTGAAGGTAAAATTTACATACATGGCGGATTCATTTTATCTTTAATGAAGGTGTAAATTTTTCTTGTTTGCTAAGTAGTATAAATGTTGAAGTTATGACTTTTACATAAATGAAGAAAGAATAAATACGACGGTTAAAGATGATTGATAGTGACCTGAGAACTAACATAACTATCTATTATGCTTCCAAGTTCTTAAAAGTTTGAGACTGTCCTAATAAAAGCTGTATACTTGTATTCAAAGTCCCTATCCTAGTAAAAGCTGTATACTTGTATTCAAAGTCCTTGTTAGTTGTTAGTGTTAAATCATTGTAAATTGACACTAATGTCATAATTTACTACTTAATTCTAATTCCCAAGTAAAATTATTCCAATAAGGTCCTAGGTAAAATATAACATTCCTAAGGGAGGGGTTTGAGAAAATGGAGTCCCATAAAGGTGGGCGCAGAGCCGTAGAATTTGGATGAATCCTAACTCAAATTCAGAAAACTTGCTTATAAGTCAGATGCTACCTCAAATACTTCAAACCATAATATATATTTGGGGCATCTAGATTGTGACTCGAGTACCATGATAATTGATAGCCCAATGGATGTAGGATATGCTCTGATATCTTAGCATTTGGGTTGGTCTTGACTCAAACCAATGATTCATTTAATGTTGAGTGCATGCTAATTTTTTCTGAAGACTGCATTTTTAATTTTTTTTATTATACAAAAACACCGTGGAGGTTTCAAACTACAATTTCTTACAAATTACCCAAGCAATTTATCACTTTGATGTCTTCATTGCTTTTCTTTTTAGCTAATGCTTGAAAAGTTTGTATGAATGTTAATGATATGCATCAATGTTTTGCAGTCATGTACCAAGGTTGCACTTGATTTTGTCTCTCCAGAAAATGTTGGTCAGTGCTTTCATTTGACTGAGGAGTTTCGCAAACTTCCAGTAAATCACAGGTCCTCAGAGGATAAATTGGAGGTATGCCAGACTACTTATCTTATCTGGATTTGAGATATTGCATCTGCTATGTTGTGACTTTAGCTTCTTTCAACTACATTTTTATTATAGTTTTAGAATCTGAGATTGACCTACCCGAACAATTGGGCGTGATTGCTTTCAATTACGCCTATTGTTGGGACTGTCATACTGCATTTGTCGAAATCCAAACACTTTTATTTGTTTAAAACTGGTTCAAGCAGTGTTTTTTACCGTCTAGATTCTATATTGCAAATTGCTATTTTACCCACTCTAGTAATATTATTATACTTTTTAGATTTTTGCTGCTCACCCCAAAAAATTTGGTTACACCCCAAATTGACCAAAATAGCCTTAAAATAAATTAAATTTCCATTGCATCCAAAACCCTTATGCGCGTTTCTTGCTTCAATTCATCTTCGCCGTTGCCGTCGACGTCGCTTGAACCACCGTTGATGTTAATCTTTGCCGCTCAAATCTACGTTGTGTTTATCTCCATCTACACATCTAAAACTCAATTTGAAAAGTAAGATTTCCAATTACCAGTTCATGATTCTGCAATTTATTTGAGTTCAATTTTGAATCTGTTGCAAGTTCCCAAATTATGTTGATTTCGAGTTCCAACTCAATTTTGATTTGCGTTTTGATTTTATGGGTTTTAAGTGGTTAACGTGAATTCATTTCACGTACATACGTAAACTAAGTTTGTGTACCTATGTAAATTGAGTTTGCGTATTTTATATGTAAATTGAGTTTACACTTACATTGAAGGTTATACTAATGTAAATTCAGTCTACATAACCTTTTGTCGTGTACGTAAACTAACAATTAATGTAAACCCTTAAACCGCTCGATGTATGTGTAAACTCAGTTTACATAAGATTATGTAAACTGAATTTACATTAGTATTGGCGGTTCAGTTACATTTTGTAAACTATGCAATGTATATGAAAACATAAATAACATGGAAAATGCATTAAAGTCTTAATAAAATACCTTCAAATTCAATCTTGAATTGAAATTAATGAGAAACAATTGGGGCTTGGGAGAGATAATGTATTAATATGAAAACTATTACGTCGACTTTTGTTGACGAATTGGAATGTTAAAGTGATACATGAATATCGTGAGGCGAACAAGTTTGCGGATGCACTGACAAATATAGGATGTATTATGGATCATGAAGTAATCTTTTATGATGTTTCTCTAGTGGAAGTTAAGGAAATTTTATTAGCAGATGAAATGGGTATTGTCACCCCTAGATTGATCTTGGCTTAGTTGTTTTTCTTATTTGGGCTTTTGCCCTCTTTTGTATCACAAAAAAAAAGATGAAAACTATTTTTAAACATTTATACAAAGAAGGACAATTTTGGTATTATGATTAAATTTTTATGAAATATGGGTGTAACTAAAAGTTTTTGGGGTGAGTAGTTACATTAATTTAGTACTTTAGCAATATATTTGGGACAGGCTATTTGGTGGTTTGATTAATCAATTTTTTTCTTAGCCTCGTTTCGTGCAATAGCTTATTTTCAATTTCAACCAGACTCGCAGATTCTGCACAAAATAGATTGGCTTCTGCTATCAGCCTGTACTTGTTTAGTGGCTCATCAATCCGTCCATAACACCCTTTTCAAGACCCGCTCCTCCAATGCACATTACCTGCCGTACTAATGAACTCGGTGCATAGTTGGTATTACGGTAGGTTTGTCATAATCACGATGAGCTATTGTGATTCTGGCATATCTCAGACTTTGATTATAGCATATCATGATTATAGCATATCTTATGTGATGTCAAACACACACTCGAACTAATTGCTACCATCAGCCACACACAGCCCAAATTTTTTATTCTGACAAACCATTCTGCAACATGCATTAGCAAATATTCTGTCCCAAAATCCACTCTTACAACAAACTACTGTTATAAACTTATAAACAAATAAAGATATGTTATAGCAGATCCATGTGCTACTAGTACTACTTACTGCATAAAATAACACCTACACCATCCCTTCATAAACTACTATTAATATTTGGTATCTACTCAGAACCATAGCTGGGCATTATGATATACCTGCATAATTTTCAGACCCAATAGGGCCAATACAACTTGCCAGTCCCATGAACTGCATACCTTCCTCTTAGTTTTCCGAAGTTTGTTCTAGTTCAAATTTGGAAAATATATTCCGAAGTTTTTTTTCAAGGCAAAAACAAATTGGAAAACGCGTTTCGAAATATTTATTCGAGGGTAAAAATGGAAACCCGGGAGGTAGAAAGAGAAAAATTTAATGCAAAATACCCTGGCTCCATTTACCCCAACAACATGACTTGTTTCAGCCACTTAGTGTCTCTTGGCTATTGCAAATTGTCCCAGCCAGACCTTTTTAACCCTCGAGGCATTCCACTGCATTACTATTTGAATATTTTAAGTTTTTTAACATAAAAGACTCCTAAAATTGAAACTATTAGCCCTATATTTGACTTGGTTCTCATTGTAATTTTTTTTCCTATCCAAAAAAACTTGAGTTCAACTCGAATATCTTATCCTCCACAATCATCTTATTTATTATTTTCTAGATTTGTCTAAAAGACTATATATATATATATATGAGAAGAGAAAAAGATGGATGAATGGTTGAAATTAGTATAAAATGGAGAGAAAAGGTAGGAGAAAATCTAAAGATAATAGATAATACTACCTCTGGTTCTATATAAGAAAAACTTGACTTTTTAGATTTATTTATTATAAAGTTGATGTATTTAGACTATAATATTGTCTAAATATATTAACTTTACAATTAATCTAAAAAGTAATTTTTTTCTTATATATAGAATGTCATAATATTGTTATAGTACGATGATCCTGAAAAGATGGCTGAATTTTTAAGACACACCATTGTCCCCCAATCTTAATAGTACCTCCTTCGAACATGGTATAGCCGTTATAGAAACCGTCAAATTTAGAGAAACTTTATTTCTCTAAATCTAAAGATTTTCACAAGTATTGCATTGAGATCCAAACATTAAATCTTATACCAGTATAATCACAAATTTAATTAGCCTGTATTTTTTAGGTTAAAATTGTCTAGCTTTAAGAAGGATTTACATATCTCTTTCACTTTATCTCTCTCATTTTTCATTTTTTTTCTTACTTATTATCTCAATTTGTATATCACAATAATTAATCTCGATCGTCTGATTTAAAATGAACGGCCAAAATATAAATTATCAAAATTTGAATCATATAATCAGAACAGTTGAATCCCATATCACTTGCCACCAAAATTGAAAATTGTGTGTAATTATGCTATTCTTTGACCAAAGTTGGGAAATCCTATAATCCCTATTATTTTATTTTATTTGTGTAATAAATAAACTACCATGTATTTTAATTTTATCTGTAATAGAATAAAAGAAAAGGTGACGTGTAATTTAATTTTAGAATAAAATTTATGACAGGTGACGTGTAATTAATTTTGGCGTCATAAAAGAAATAAACAACCAATAGCAGTCAAAATATAAGCCACTGGATAATATTTCGACGTGGTTACTGTAATAACAATAATCTTCTTTTTCAAACCTTGGATTCGTTTTTTCTTTCATATATACACACACACCACAATAATCACTCACAGTTTCTAAGCTTCAACCATGCCTGATGACTTTGAATTTTCCGATAAAGTTCCTCCTTCCTTCGATCGCATGGTACTTTCTACTCTCTTCTCTTCTTAGACCTCATCAATACCTTTGCATGTCACTCTGCAATTTTCTTGTGTGCTTTTAATCTTTCATACTTTGTTTGAGTTATTGATGAAATTATTCAATGTTTTGCATTCCTGATAATTATGCCAAACTCAGCAGCGATTATAATACTGTGAATTTGTTTAATGTTAAATTAGAACTCAGTAATCCTTTTTTATTACTACAAGTTAGAGTTTTGATTTAGGTAATTTTTCATTCAAATTCTGATTTAACAATGTAACTATGCGTATCTGTTTTTGTTGTTGTGTATGTTGAATTGAAAATGTTCCTTTTTTTTTAATTCAATGCAGTGATATCTATTTTATGTCAATGCTAATTTGTATACCAATAATGCAGAGGGTATAGTTAGGGTTTTTTTTTCAGCTTCAAACAACACATGCATGAATAGGATGGAATGGCTTTAATATTTGTTGGAAAGTTTTGCTCAGATGTTTTCTTTTGGTTAAATGATTTTATGCATGTCAATCAATTCATTTTTTAGCTAAGAGACTTCAATGTCAATATGTCATAGTGTTGTATTCAATGTTAGAATCGTTTCGCTTGTTTTTTTTTTTTTGGTTTTTCACCATCAGTTTAATCTAGTTCGGGGGTCAGTTCTGGTATCAAGTGGTTCCAGTCCCCTCCCGATCGCAGTTGCGGGGGATCGAACCGCGGTCCTCCCTGCCGAGTTCAGCGCCAATCACCACTGAACCAACTAACGATTGGTCGTTTGGCTTGTTTTTCGTAAATAATAACATTGCCGTAAGAGGATCAAATATTATTGTTTTTGGATTCGTGCTTCGATATAGCTTTAGAAAGTATGCATGTGATGTGGATGTGGCTTGGATCCTTTGATGACATTTTTAAATTCTCTTTGATTGGATGTTACCAATGTGTATCATGTGGCTATCCATGTTTCCTCGCCAATAATGCATATTCCATATTGATATACACTTTTGGTCAATCTCAAATAATCAGTGTTATTGACAATGGCAGAAGGCTAAAAATCTGCCATATAAACCCGCTATTGCGGCCTATGGTGCCACCGTGGTAGGAAACGCTTCGCAAATTTCCTGTGGTGGATGTCAAAAAATCTGCAAGCCATGGTAGCCATTTAACAGCACTGCAAATAAGTCTAATGAAAAAATCACAATGTTTGTGATTCATTCCCTTTTGCCGGCATCCACAATGTTATCTCAAAATATAATAATACAAGTTATGGGAAGCTTAAAGTTTCACTCAATTTGTGTACCATCTTCTAGTTTATTTATAAGAATTGATAAACATTCATTAGAAATGCTTTCGCTACACAAGTGATCTATCACACTTGCTGGTGGATTCACTAATTTCTTTTCTATTGAGATACCTCTCAACTCTTTGCATGACACCCCTTTATATAGTGAAAGGGTGAAACTTTTTAAAATAAAATGGTGAAAACTAATTGCTTCTTACTTTTCAAATGCAGTCTCCTCCATTCAGAGAGTAACACTTTTCTATGTCATAGAAAATATCACATCTTTTTTCTTTTACTTCTTGGAAATTTTAAATGATTTCCTCACAATTTTGGAGCAATAGTTTTAACTTTTAAGGAGATTAAAAGAAGTCGCACCTTGTAGCCATTCCTTAATTGCTCTGTAACTGTAATTCATGTCATTTGTATATATTGTTGGTTGGTTTAAGTGGTGGTGAATTACATGTCTACTTTCCTTATAAAATAGTTTTAATTTTAACAATTTCTTTTTTGCTTGGTGCTTTGAAGTGGCCTTATTTAAGTGCTTTTTTTGTATTGCTCAGAATGCTGGATCTCAAGGGTTCAACCCGGGCTTAATTGTTCTCCTGGTTGTTGGTGGGTTGCTATTGACATTCCTCGTCAGAAATTATGCGCTCTACGTTTATGCACATAAAACCATCCCTCCAAGAAAAAAGAAGCCAATCTCAAAAAAGAAGATGAAAAAGGAGAGACTGAAGCAAGGGGTCTCAGCACCAGGAGAGTAGAGCCATTGTACTAAAATGTTCTATGGAGTGTGGATTATCTTGTACTCTTAAAAGAATTCCCGTTCTGCGGTGTCTTTAGTTAATTTACATGTTCACATCTTGTGTTTTACTGAAGAGAGCTTAACATTAGTCAGTGTTTTAGCAATATATTTTGTGGTTTGAATCATCTTTTTGCTTCCTTTTTTATTATAGTTGGCATTATTTTTGGATGACGAACGAACAAACAATGAGGGAAATATAAAGGACTGGAGAACATTTGAGGGAAACATTCCCCCATTACTTTCACTTGAAGACTCATTTTTCGTTCTCTCATAATTGGTGGAAGGGGGTGATCTAAAAAATAACAATGTTGTAGAAAGTCTCCTCCTAATGCACCACAGGCAGAAGCTCCTCCTGATGCTCCATCGCCCGACCGACGATGTAGAAAGTCTTCATGTCCGAGATGTTCGGAACGCCTAATTCTACCACCGCGTCCTCTGATATGCGCCACTGATGCAAAAAAAAAAAATCATTAATTAAAAAACAAAAAACAGTTTAAAAAAGCATAACGGAACAGTTGGGTTGGAGTGTTCCGGTATGCAAATTAATAAAAAATGTAAAACAATTTGAAAAAGCACACCGGAACACTCAGGTATGAATGACACGAAGGTGTTCCGGTAAATAAACTCAAACCAAAACACTTTTGAAAGAGTTCCGGTACGTATTTCAAAACTTACTCTCTATTTTCCCTCTTTCTCAACACCGGAACACTTTTCTAAAGTGAGAAGAATATGATTTTTTGTTTACGGTTTTAGTTTAGGTAAAATTACATTATTGGTCATTTATCTTATTTTTTTGTAACATTTTGGTCATTTATCTTTTATTTGTAGCACTTTGGTCATTTATCTTATATTTTTGTAATACTTTGGTTCTTTATCTTTTATTTGTAACATTTTGGTTGTTTATCTTTTTCTTTTTTTTTTGTAACATTTTGGTTCCTTAAAGAATATAAAAATATAAAAGAATTGATGAAGATGATGAACATATTCATCAGAATTATGAGTTATATTTAATTTTAAATAAAAGATATTTTAAAAAATAAAATTCAGCATTTCCTTAATTAGAAAAATATTCAAAAAAAAAAGGATTTATATGTGAATGTTATAAAAGATAAATTACCAAAATGTTACAAATAAAATATAAAGAACCGAAGTGTTACATGTAAATAAAATAAGGCGAATGGTAACGAGTGCCCTCGGAGTACTCTTTAAGACCTTAAATAATAAGATTTTTATAGAATTTTTACGGGAATGCGTAAAGTCAATGCATTGGAAATTGTAATGCTTAATTTTTTGAATAAAAAAGTTCTATAAATAGAATGGTTAAAGAGTGTCCCGGGCACTCGTTAGCAAGACCCATAAAATAAAGGACCAAAATGTTACAAATAAAAGATAAACGATCAAAATATTACAAAAAAAGTAAGATAAAAGACTAAAAATATAATTTTGTCTTTAGTTTATATATGAGGACATATTCGTCCATTCAAAATTAAATTTTGGGATAAAAGTATAAATCTAGGGGTAGAATATATTTTTTTTCTAATCCCATTAATTTCCATTCAAAGTCGGACCTTTCTGTCTGTGATCTGCGTTTGGGAAGTGTTTCATCGCATTTTCCTCCTTCGATTTGCATATTCCTTCCATGGCTATATTCCGTACCGCCGTGAACATGACTCGTCGTCGTCTCTCCACTGGTGGTGAGCTCCTCCATCCATCTCTTCCTTCTTATCTTCTATTTTTATTATTATTTTTCTGTTGTTGCGGCTGGCCGCAACTGCGATCACGCAGCGAGCGGTTGAGGGATTGACCGCCGCAATTTATGATTATTTCATGCGAATCAAACAATTTTGAGGAGAATTGTGCTTTTGAATTGGTTACGTGTTATTTTTAGGGTTTAGGGTTAGGAATGTTTAATTTGGTTTGGTTGTGAGAAGAAATTGCATTGCCTCAACAAGCAAATATGGGTTGGTGATTTCACTTTATTTGTTTATAATAATAATAATAATAATAATAATAATAATAATAATAATAATAGATCGCGTTTCAATCTGAATCATTAACAAACACTATGAATGAATGATATGTCTTGTGGAAGATCCATCGATGGCTAGTGAGTGAGTCTCTGCTATTCAAGCTGCTTTAAATTATTATTCTGCTGCTGGTTGACTGACTCTCTTGATGATGATGCAGCTGGTGGAGCTACTCCTCCAACTCCTCCTCCTCCTCCTCCTCATCATGTTCCATTTCTCGAAAGGAAAGTAGGTGTAAGAGTCGATACGTGTATGTCATGACTTTTCCATTGGTTGTATATGAATTTTGGAACCTATCTATCTATCAATATTAAATTTCCTAGACTTATCTTTTACTCGATTTTTTTTAGTATTACTTATGTTGGCTGGTGGTGTCACTGCACAAATTGCTTTTGCTATATATCCTCCTCTACTTGACGAGTTGGCAAGGGTGACAAAGGGAGCGTTGGCAAGGGACGATGCATCTAAGGCATGTATTTTGTTCTGTTCTCTTCTTTTTTAGTTTTTCCTTTTGTCATAATTCTTTATCTTTTTTGTTTTTGATAGACACTTACTTACATTAATTAATATGCTAATAAGTAACACCGTTCTGTACTATCACAAGTTGAAGAACTTACACCTACAAACATTTATTCCCATTTCTCATGCAATATCAATCACAAACCATATAAACCGTTGGAAGGAAAAAGAAAACAAGTCTGAAAACTCCCCTCTTGTTTGGTTAGATGGGAGAACTTACAAGAAAGAACATGTGTTTATGTTAAACCGCTTTTTGTAATAATTTTTTCATTCATGTCAATCTTCCTCTTCTGTTTTCTTGTGGATAACTTTTCCCCTGTTTTCCTCCACAACTAAATGAGAGAAATTGGTACATTCCTTTCTTTTTTTCTCAACAAGTGTTCTTTAATAAATAAATGGCCGTGTCGTGTGATAGCTATTGTTTTGCTTGACAAGGTTGGTTTAGTTTTCTTATGACATTGTGTCTATAAATAATTTCCTTACACATTCCATCTTTATCTCAAGTAACATGATTGTATGCTAGCTAGCTTACTGTTATACAAGGTTCCCTTCTGCTTATTATAAGTTTCTTTAAAACTATTGTAATGTATTGCAAAGGCATGCTAGTTATCTTATCTTATTTGTTAGAAATCACATTAAATGTATTAGATAAAAATTAAATTGTGCTTGCATATATAACTTGGCTCTAAAACCATTATTCATTGACCAATCGTTAGTTGGTTCAGTGGTGATTGGCGCTGAACTTGGTAGGGAGGACCACGGTTCGATCCCCCGCAACTGCGATCGGGAGGGGGCTGGAACCACTTGATGCCAGAACTGACCCCCGAACCAGATTAAACTGGTGGTATAAACCAAAAAAAAAAAAAAAACCATTATTCATTTGCATACCCTCTTGTTCCTAATTGTTTTACATGTCTTCCAAGAGAGTATTACTTAAGGTGGTGTTATTCATTTTCTTGCAGGACTGAACAACTATGGAAATCAGATTACCATCAAGTGTCTTTGTTTTTTTGTTTTTTTTTTTTCATTTGCTATTTTCTGCAGCTTTGGAGTTGGCATTTGTGCCCAAATGTCAGTAATGCTTAGAACTACATTTATCAAAGTTTGTCAAGAACTGTTAAAGAATTTTATGCATTTTACGTTTCAGAAGTTTATGGTTGAAGAGGTGGGCACACCTTTGAATTGTATATGGTTCACATATGTCACTGTTGTAGACAGTTCAATCTTGGATTATTGATCTATTTTATTAAGTACTTATTTTATGAAGGTATAATGTGAATTGTACGACCTCAAATCAATAACTAAATATAACTCTGACCTTTTTCTATGGTGAAGAATTTCCGTCCAATAAACCCAAAGTCAAACTAAACGTATTATAAGGATTATCACTTAATATTACAAATATTGCAATCATATTCTAAAAATAACTTTTATAAAATACTTTTAATGAAATGTATTTTATGAACATGGAGGCATCTCCCGTCATGTGTCTTGAACAACCGCTATCTAGGTACCAACTCCTTTTTGCGGTGTCAAAACCAACCTACAACAATTAGGTGGGAGGTTTAGGTCCCCAACAAAGGTTGGATCCTTGAGGGTTAGTGTGAATCTTAGAGTCTTTAGGAACCCACATCATTTGTTCCTTAGGAACCTTTACTTACCTAATTTCACATGATAGAATAGTAGCCTTAGACTTCCAATTTTTGTTATTTCTCCTTTTGTAAAACTTTTTCTTCTTATTGGACTTTTTGGAATCTAGTCTAATTTTACTTGGTAGAATAGCAAATTCCATTGGAATGTTTGAGGCTTCCTCTAGTTGCAATTTTAAAGATTTAATTTGATTTTGCAATGTAGGGCAAGTCTCACATTCCTTGTCTTGGTTAATTGACATTGTCTCTTTAGATGACTTATTCAATTCATTTAATATCAATGCATGTTCCTCTTTAAGAGATTCAAAAGCACTAGTTATTTTCATATTATCATTTTTGAGTTTAGCTATTTCTTCTTCAAGTTTAGCATTCATTTTCTTTTGTCTTGAAAGTTTTCTAAAGGTATCTAGTGCTTCACCATACATTTCATTAAAAGCATTTTGTAATTCATCATAGGAAGGTTGATTGTCGGAGTCACTTACCTCATGTTGCTTGTGTTTTCTTATGTGTGCCATGAGACATAGATTAGCAATTTCCTCATTGTCAGAGTCATTTGACGAAGAATCTTCTTCCTCATCATCCCAAGCTATATAAGCTCTTCTTGCTGAAGAATTTTTTCCAGCCCCCCATATATCTTTTATACCCCCCTAAAATCCAATTTTGACCCTCAAAATTGTGGAATTTTGTGAACAATTTTCATGGTTTCTGCGAACCATGGTCACAGTTTAGGAAGAATTTTCATGGTTTCTGCGAACCATGGCGTATGTTTATTTCGAATTTTCGCGGTTTCTATAAACCATGGCGCAATTATATGTATATAAAACTGAAACCCAGCTCATCCCTTCTCATTCACTTTCAAACTTCACCACCACACTACAAAAAGAGCTCCAAGAACCAAATCCGTTTTCACCCTTTTGGTAGCTTAAAATCAACATTGGAGGGTCTACTAACGCATTAAAACTCAAACTTAAGGTAATGATCGGTTTAAATTTTCTTTTGACCTCATTTTATATGAGGTGGTTCTGCAAGTCAGAAGCTGTTGCTTCTGTTTGCATATCAGACAGTCGCGGTTTATAGTAACCATGATGTATCAAAGGATTACCATGGTTTCTATAAACCATGACATTGTTACATCATGTTTTCGTGGTTAATATAAACCACGAAGTTTTAAAACGTTGGGGGTACAAAAAGAGACCTGAGGGGGAAAAAAAGAAGGTTAGTTATTCAATGCATATTTTTAATATATCGGCAATAAATCGACACTTTTTTTTCCCGAGGTTGCACCGACAGTTTTTTGTGGACGAGATTGCATCGAAACTCACATGTAGTTAAAATTTCACGCTTCGCAATTTTTTTTTCTGTGGTTGAGATAACATCAGAAAATTTATGTGGCTATGTTTGTACGCTACTTTAATTGTTGCAAATTGATGAACAATTTGTATGTTAAAACTATTATTTACCGTTTGTTTTAAGATTTTATGCAATTGTTGTATTTTCGATTACGTTATTATGATTTCCAGTTAGTGTACGCGTTTAATATCTCTGAAATTTAATAAAGGTTGTTCATTTTTTATGTGAATGGTTTTAAATGATTTTTTTTTTATACGTTTTTATTAAGTTTAATTTATCATGTTACTATTTTGTTAAAAAAAAATAATGATCTTCCAGCGTCATGGTTTCTGCGAACCATGACACATTAAAGGATTACCATGGTTTATACAAACCACGATACCGTGCAAGGGCAAATTCGTACCTTAGGGGGGGTATAAAAGATATATGGGGGGCTGGAAAAGAATTTTTCCTTCTTGCTTTAGGCCATCCTCCCTTGGGCTTACGATACGATTTCCCTTTAGCCTTAGTAAGATTTGGACATTCGCTTTTGATGTGTAGAATTTTTAACAAGAACTTTCTAAGTGTTCAATCAATGTCACTTAACCAAGAAAATTCTAATATTCTACTAATCAATTCAAATGCTAAGACTTGGATAGGATCAAGTAACAAAACCTTCAATTTGCTAATTGAATCAATTTGAATACACTTTTGAAATTGAAATCTTTTGATCAAACCAAATTCAAAAACTAGTGATTCAATTTTTTCAATTATCAAACTTCAAAGATTAATCTAATTCTAACCAAAATCACAATGCACGATTTTTATAGAGGTTCCACCTGTGTCCTCACTCGGTGTATTCCTCTTTCACTATCGATGTCAAACCACCGACAGCACCTTGTTCCACCTTTGTCCTCTTTCACTAACGAGAGAAAGCCACAAGATTATCACCAATCTTCACTCGATCCCTTGATCTTGATTCGTTCTTCAGCTCCAACACTTGCAATTTGAAGCTTGATCAACCTCGAAGGTCTTCAATAGTGCTTCTTTGTGAATTCCTTCAATTCCAATGCAAAGATCCTTCCTATTCCTTAAACCTTGATGAAAAACTCAATCACTCCTTGATTGAGAAGAATCACTCTTCTCTTTGCTTTCTCCTTGATTCTTGATTGAATCCTTCAATCAAAATCTTCACCTAGCACCCAGCACTCAAAGATCAATGTTAATTGATTTCCCTAGACCTATGAACAATCTTCAAGAGCTATGGAAGTGTTTCCAAAGGTTGAGAGAGAGTTTTGAGAAAAGCGATTTTTGACAGTGAAAGTGTTTTGTGAATTCTGAGAATTATATTCTCAAAAACTTGGAATAAAGCATTTATAGTGTATGTGATTTGTGTGTAAAAAATAGATTGCACAATTGATTGTACAATAGATTGACGAGAAGAAAATACAAGCAAATTACTCAATTTTCAACATGATACATTTGAATGTGGCAGAAGCTCCATATGTCGCAATCGAATGTGACTGCCGTAGAACAGAAAATTACCAGGTTTCAACATGATACATTCGATTGTGGCAGAAGCTCCATATGTCCCAATCGAATGTGACTTCCGTAGAACAGAAAATTACCAAGTTTCAACATGATATATTCGAATGTGGCAGAAGCTCCATATGTCGCAATCGAATGTGACTGCCGTAGAACAGAAAATTACCAAGTTTCAACATGATACAATCGAATGTGGCAGATGCCACATATGTCGCATTCGATTGTGACTTTTGTATAACAAAAAATTACCTTGTTTTTACTGCTTCAATCGAATGTGGCCGATCCTTTAAGGAGCCATTCGATTGTAAGCTACTTAAATGGGCTATTTTGCACTCTTTCAAGCACCAATCGATTGCAAAAAAAACATAAATGATGAGCTGGTCGATTGGAACTTCATAAGAATGAGATTTTGATCAAGTAATTGAAAATACCATTTTAAAAAGAAAAAAAACTTTATCTAGAGAGTATGCAAAACTTCTAAGTTTTAAAAAATTTCTCTCAACAAATAGGGCAACTAAGATTTCAAGCTAATGATGATTATCCAAGATATAGGAAAATAAACACACAAAAACTAAAAGAAATATGACAACATTAAAACGCAAATAGGAAAGTGTAGCTGCAAATTCCCCCTTTTTGATGTTGTCAATGCTTGCAGTTTTTGACGCATTGCCGAAGCTTTAAGCTCCCCATGAAACAATGCTTGAAATACATATAAAAACTTGTCCATTCTCCCCCTTCGGCAACACCAAAAAGGAGATATAGACATAGCACATGCAGTCCAAAAAACTAATAATCGGAAGATAAAAGCAAGTCCAAAAAACTAGAGTATGCTTGTAACTTCTAAGTTTTAACAAATTTCTCTCAACAAATAGGGCAACTAAGATTACAAGCTAATGATGATTCTCCAAGATATAGGAAAATAAACACACACAAGTGGGTAGTTGATTATTTAGTGTCGCAAGTCTTCGAAGCCTACTTGGACAACTTCAGCCATTGCAGCAGCGGCTGAATTGGACTGAACCATGAACTTCCCTGAGCTTCGACCGCATGTGATTGTGGTTGTTCTTGCTGGGATTTGACCTTTGCAAACAAATCCTTATAGAAAGCAGTAGTCTTTCTTGACTCATCAGATATAACCGCAAGTTCACTTCCCATCATAATCTTGTCCCGTGCAAACTCTAAATGATGCATTTGTATAGCTTTTGACCCGTCCATTGCAGCCCTGAGGGCAGCAACATTAACCAAGTTTGCAAGATCAGCAGCAGAGAAATGAACTGTAGAGCGAGCAATGCTCATCACATCAATATTACTATCCACTTTTGCAACCTATATAATATTGCCAAACAAACACAAACAAGCACACAAAGTTAGAAGTTTCCTTCTACAAATTCATATTCCAAATAACCTTACTATATCAAGTTCAGTTCATTTTAATCCACACACACACAAAGACGGACAGAATTAATGCAAAGCTGGCAGTTAGGTACTATGGTTTTTAGACGTAAAAATAGGCATACCTTTGACAAGTGATCATTCAAAATCTGTCGCCGTCCTTCCATATCTGGATAGGGAACAACAACATGGCGATCAAATCGCCCATTCCTCAGTAAATAATGATCTAGCAGATCTGGTCTATTTGTGGCACCGATGACAATTATGGGTTTTTTACATTTTTTCAATTCATCCAGCTCAAGAAGCAATTGAGTTAAAGCATTTCCTCTGATATCATGAATCTCATCAAAAAAGATTATAGATGACTTCAACCTTTTTGCAGTAGAAAAAATATTTCCAATCTTTTCTGCACCAACATCTGGACAATTGGAATTGGATAAAAAAATATTATTATTTGTTCTTTGTTTGTATATATAAAATAAAATTAAATAGATATCTACCTCCATTGTATGCAAAAAAAGGAACCCCGGACTCTCCAGCAACAGCTTTGGCCAATGTTGTTTTACCCGTATCAGGCGGGCCAATAAGCAAAACACCAGGTGGGTATTTGCCACCAAGACGTGTAAAGTGCTGTGACAAAGACAAAATTTCAATTTATTTATTTTTTGAATGCCAAAGAAGTTTTATTAGACCACTATACCAAGGCATACCAACGGAAGGGAAAACAGAGTCATACAATAAAAGTCCTCTAAAGGAGAAACAAAGGGGCAATGAGCTTACTAAATAACCATCAAAACAACTAAATAGCAATCACAAACCCAAAGTCCCGCAAAGAAGCATAATGAACAAAAAATTTAAGTTGTTTACCTTAACATCACGTAAGTAGTGAAAAGTTTCTTCAAGTTCCAATTTTGTCGCATCCACACCTTTTACGCTGCTCATTTTAGCTCTTTCCAGCGTATATTTCTCTTTGGTTGGGTCATCATGCATGTAAACTGCTATGCCAGAACACAAAACGGCCCCCGCTAAATATTTACCAGCTGTATATCTCCTAAAAGCTTTGTCTTCCGACGCTGCCATTTCGTTGATCTCCTTGCCTAAAATTTCCTTAATTTTACCGGTCCAGACTTGATGTAAAAGTTGTAAGCCACGTATAAACAAATCAACAGGCCTATCTACTATCGGATAATCAACATCTTCAGGTTTCTTTTTGGTTGCTAATGATCTTGACCGGGGGGGGAAAAATCTACCCACTGCATGACTCAAGATGAAAAACCATGACATGGACATAAGTTAGAAATAAACCATTCACAAAATTGAGTACCCATGCATACGCGTGAGTATTTATTGGCCGTCCGATCAAACATAAAGTGTCGAGATCAAATATTATAATAAACTATTAATTCTAAATTATTAGATCACAAATCGACGTCCAAGATCAATTAGTGCATGCATCTGCTACAATAGTTTATTAGTATTTTACTAGTTAGAAAAAAAATTAAAAAAAAAGTTCCATTTCTACTTTGTTGAATTTATTATAGAATTTAAAAAACTAATAAATTTATTTATCTAGCCTCCATGTGAAGTTAGTCACTAAAACACACGCCTAACAAACTCTATTAATAATTCCTATTTCCTACCCATTTCTCATTTTCATGATTCTGTTATATTCCAATCATTCTAGAATCTTCTTAAAATTGAAATCATAAACCAAAACCCCAATAACAAACACTCTCTGTTACAAAAATGGCGCAAGAGAACAATGCTTTGATGATGATGATCATGATGATGATGATGTTGATATCAAGTTCATCTGCTTGGGTTGGAGTAAACTGGGGAACAATGACAACACATCAACTTCCACCTGTTAGAGATACACTAATACTAAGACAGATAGTTTTATCCTAGTTTAGCTTATGTAATAGCTGGTGATATACCTTAGCTTTATATTAGCTCACATTAGAAATGAGTTAGGAATATCTAGAATGTTCTCTCTGTTCAGTATATAAGACAGCGTTCACATTCTGTTGTAACTAACTTTTCATAATCAATGAATCTGAAATTCTCTCTCTTATCTCTGTAACTACCTTTCTAATATGGTATCAGAGCTTTTCTTTTTCGATCCATGGCCGATTCCAATCCTTTCAAAGGAAACAAGATCTCCAATCTCGTCTCTCTGAAGCTTGATGATACGAATTTCAAGCAATGGAAACAGCAAGTCTTAGGAGTGGTTCGTGGTTGTGATTTACAGAAATTCATCACCGATCCAGAAATTCCGGAGAAATTCCTCACTGAGGACGATCGCGTTGCAGGAACGATTAATCCTCTCCATCAAGAATGGGAGAAACACGATACGATTAATCCTCACAGGTTCCTCTTTATCTACCTAACCAATCTCAAACTGTATCCACTCAATCTCCTCCTACCTCTCCTCATACTCAAGTTCTGCACCCCATCCCTATTACTACTATCCACACTACATCTGATCCTCCCTCACCTATTACACCACCATCATCATCCTCATCAGATACCTCCACTGACTCTCCTCCCATACAAAACTCCAAGGCATCTCAGCATATTTTCTCACCTTCTTCCACTGATGAGTCTGTTCAAACTCTCCACCCCCTTTACCAACACCTTTACCCAGCAAACAACCCACTACCACTCATCACATGTTAACCAGATCCAAAACCAGATCTCAACCAACTATACTTACCACTCACATTGAACCAACAAGTGTTAAACAGGCATTCCAATCCTCTCATTGGGTCACTGCTATGAAGGAAGAGTATGATGCTCTCATTCGTAATAATACTTGGACTTTAGTTGCCCCTCCTGCTCATAAACAACCCATAGGGTGCAAATGGGTGTTCAGAGTTAAAGAGAATCCTGATGGGACTATTCATAAATACAAGGCAAGGCTGGTTGCCAAGGGGTTTCACCAGCAAGCTGGGTCAGATTTCACTGAAACATTTTCCCCAGTGGTGAAGCCTGTTACTGTCAGAACAGTGTTGACTATAGCTGTGTCTAATAAATGGCCAATCCAGCAAATAGATGTTAATAATGCCTTCTTGAATGGGATTCTAGAAGAGGAGGTTTATATGCAACAGCCACAAGGTTTTGAAGCTTCTGATAGAACTCTGGTCTGCAAGCTAAATAAAGCTTTATATGGCTTAAAACAGGCCCCAAGGGCATGGTTTGATAGGCTGAAGGCTGCCCTCATTGGTTATGGATTTAGTGCAAGCAAGTGTGATCCTAGCCTGTTTATGATGAAGACCAGCACATTACATTTAATTGTTTTAGTGTATGTAGATGATATTATTATCACAGGCAGTTCTCTTCCTCATATTCAGAAGCTCATTACTAAGCTTAATGCAGAATTTGCTCTCAAACAGCTTGGTACTTTAGACTATTTCTTGGGGATTGAGGTGTTTCACTTGGCCAATGGTGCTCTTTTGCTATCCCAGGCTAAATACATCAGAGATCTATT
The DNA here is from genome assembly GCA_030408175.1 of Trifolium repens. Lineage (NCBI taxonomy): Eukaryota > Viridiplantae > Streptophyta > Magnoliopsida > Fabales > Fabaceae > Trifolium > Trifolium repens. Next base: position 49,965,906 of record CP125848.1, read on the forward strand.
GTCTAAAGCTAAAATGGACACTGCAAATGGCATGTCTACTCCTATGGCATCTACTCTTAAGCTCTCAAAAATAGGGTCTGTTCCTGTTGAAGACCCAACTCTTTTTCGTTCTATTGTTGGAGCATTACAGTATGCTACTCTCACCAGGCCTGAAATAGCCTTCTCTGTCAACAAAGTGTGTCAGTTTTTGTCTAATCCTCTTGAAGAGCATTGGAAGGCTGTTAAGAGAATACTTAGATACCTTAGTGGTACTCTGCACTATGGACTGTTAATTCAAGCTGCACCTATTGACAAGCCTCTATCTCTTATTGGCTTTTGTGATGCTGACTGGGCATCTGACCCTGATGATAGAAGATCTACATCAGGTGCCTGCATCTATGTTGGTCCTAATCTAGTCTCTTGGTGGTCCAAGAAACAGTCATTGGTAGCAAGGTCAAGTGCTGAAGCTGAGTACAGAAGCCTTGCCATTCTGTCTTCAGAAATATTGTGGCTTCAATCCCTGCTTACTGAATTAGGATGCCAATTTCATACTCCAAAAATCTTATGTGATAATCTGAGCACTGTTTCTCTAGCTCATAATCCTACATTGCATCATAGAACCAAGCATATGGAGTTGGATATCTTTTTTGTCCGTGAAAAAGTACTCAGCAAAAACCTTGTGGTTTCTCATGTACCTGCTCAGGATCAGTGGGCTGATGTTTTCACAAAACCCCTTTCTGCTGTGAAGTTTTGCTCTCTTAGAAACAAGCTCAGGGTGTTTAACAAGCCTAGCCTGCTCAACCCAAGCTCAGTTTCTGCAGGGGAGTGTTAGAGATACACTAATACTAAGACAGATAGTTTTATCCTAGTTTAGCTTATGTAATAGCTGGTGATATACCTTAGCTTTATATTAGCTCACATTAGAAATGAGTTAGGAATATCTAGAATGTTCTCTCTGTTCAGTATATAAGACAGAGTTCACATTCTGTTGTAACTAACTTTTCATAATCAATGAATCTGAAATTCTCTCTCTTATCTCTGTAACTACCTTTCTAATACCACCTAAGAAAGTTGTGAAGATGCTTAAAGAAAATGGTTTTCAAAGATTGAAGTTATTTGATGCTGATGATACAATTATGAAAGCTTTAATTGGTACTGATATTGAAGTTATGGTTGCAATTCCAAATATTATGTTGAATGTTATTGGTAACAGTGTTAAAGCTTCTGATTCATGGGTTTATGAAGTATGAGTATGAAGTAACAGAGATAGAAAAAGAAATACCTTGGCGAGTACGTGTAACGAAAGCTTTAGACATTTTTCAAAGATCCACAATGTTGTTTATCATCTATAATAATCAAAATAAAGCAAACACAATCATTTTAGAGCCAAGATACTAAAAGCAAACCCTAAAATCAAAAGATGGTTATTTGTAGGTGGTGCCAAAGTAATGTTTCAGTAACATTTATCAAATAAAAACAATATGGAAGTGAAGAAGAGAAAAGATACATACAAAAAAATCAAGGCAAGGTCGTGAAGGAGGGAGGACGCCGTCGTGAAGTATGTGAGAAAATATCCGAGAAGTATGTTTGTCAAAAATGAAAAATTCATTAATTGATTTTCATTATCATTTAATACATCATGAAATTTTTGTAAAAGAGAATGAATTAATTATTTAATGTTAAGATTAAAATCCATCCAACTTTTTATAAAATCCGTCTCACTTTTCAATAAAATATATGATAATGGATGGATTCAATCCATCCAACTTTTTTATAAAATCCATATGGGTCATATATTTATTTTTATAAAATCCATTGGAATAAGGCTTTGTTAAGTAAAAATATGTTATAAGTTAGTTGATAGCTGAAAAGCTGCTAATAGCCGAAAAGGTAGCTAATAGCTTATAGTTGAAAAATTAATAGATTTAAATTAAAATGTTTAGTAAATTTAGTTGTTATAACTACAAAATAACACAAAAGTACATGGTTAGTGAGTAGTTATTATTATATTTAATAAAAATAAAGAAATAATAAATAAAAATAATAAGAGTAAAAATGGGATAAAATGTAAAAACTTATAAGCTTATATGTTACTTGAAATAACATCTCAAAAAACGCTATAAATTAATTAAATAATTTTATTATCCAGCAAATCATTTTTTATCAAATAAGCTTATAAGTTAGCTTATTGGACTTATAAAACACACCCCAAATTTATTTATCCTAAAAAAATCACTATTTAGAAATCAAAGGACTAAAAACTTTTCAAATCGAACAGACTACAAATGAAGTTTTAATCTCTTAATTAGAGAGATATTAAAATAATTGGAAAATTTATTCAATACCCTATAAAACCTCCAAAGTTTTCTCCTAACACATTTCTTTACTTCTTCATACTAGAGGTTTATAATCTTAATCCAATAGAAAAATAAACCCACATATATTGTAGCCTTGTAGGGACTACTTGAATATCCACATTAGCTAAAAAAAACACTTTTTAATGTTACATGTTTATACACAATCCTCACCTTACAAGTATTCTCTCCATATAGTCATTATGTTATACTATACTATATGAAATATGTGTTAGAATAGATTATCCATCCATATAAAACTTTAAGCTGAATTTAAAGGGAGATTTAAAATGCTTACTTGGTCTTGCAGGGTAGGAACAATTGTCAGTGTCTGCCCCCAAAAGAAAAGCAGAGTCAACAATCTAGTTGCATAACTTTTGTGCAAAAAAAAAGTTGTGGCAGTTTCTCCTTGTGTTATGTTGTGGCTAATACCTGAAGGAGAAATAGAAAACAGATGAGTTACCTGAAGTCACACACACTTTGACTTGATCTATTATAAGTCACAATGAACCTAACAAACTGGAAGAAGATATATAACATTAGGATCTAAACATGTATTGAAAATCATAGAGGTCAATGGAATGGATTATAAAAAACACAATAGCATTTAACTAACAAAACATGCTTTATATATCAAACTAAAAACAATAAAGCTTGGAATAGGTCATTCAAAGATTAAGAGTGTGCTTGTGAATGTTTTGAAGTAATGTAATGTTTTGAAAGAATTTAAATTATTTGACGTGAATTTTATTGTTTGGATGATAATTTGAAGAATTTTCATAATGATAGAAATTTATAAAGTATTTTATTCAAGTTAAATTTAGAGAATTTCAGACACCTAAAAGCTAAGAATTTTCAATTTTTTCATTGTTTGGATGATAATTTGAAGAATTTTTAAAATGATGGAAATTTATAAGTATTTTGTTCAAGTTTTTTTTTTTTAAGAAGCTACATTAGCCCACTCAAATTGGCACCAGAGATAATCGAATCTGGGATCTTAAGAGGAGTACACTCCCAGGTCACAAGTCAATACCACCAGACCAACCCAAGTGGGTTGTATTTTGTTCAAGTTAAATAGAGTATCAAATAACACCTAAAAGCTAAAAATTTTGAATTTCTTCATTGTTATAATTATTCAAATTTTGCATTTTGGTCCTCAAATCTTCAAATTGACCCTAAATTTCCAAAAAATTGCTAATTGACCCCCAAAATTATAATTTGACCCCTCGAAATTTTTGAAATTCACAAAGTGACCCCTAATTCTAATTTTCAAATTTGACCCAAAAAAAAATAATTTATAAAAGCTGCCCAAAAGTAATGACAATGAATTATTTTTTTATTACTCCATCCAAACAAAAGATTTGAGAAATGTCAAATGAAAGTAATTTAATTGAATCATTTGAAATACTTAGAATTCTAAATTCTTTAAAATTTCTCAATTACCTCGTCCAAACACACTCTAATATTTCATGAACTAGTCTTTTGAAGATTTTTATTGCCGAACTAGTACCATACTAAAGTGAGCGCAAATCATTTCTCAAAATAACTAGCATAATACCCGTGTGTATAGGGATGGCAACGAGTAGGGTCGGGTGCGGATTTTACACCTCCCAAACCCACACCCGAAATCACCACCCGAACCCAAACTTAAAGGTTGTTCGGGTGGCAAAACAAAACTCGCATCCACACCTATTGGGGGTTTGGGTTTTTCCACCCAAACCCGCAGAATTAAACACACGTAATTAAGAACCTGCAGCAATCGACCCGAATTCTGTTTGATCATTACTGTCTATAAAAAGATAAACCGTCCATATTTAATTCATCTCTTTTTAAAATAAGTTATAATGTTGCAAGAAATTTTTTTATAATGTACTAAACATTATAGGGAAAAAATTTCAAAATTTCGAATGACATACATGAGTTAATTGTTGTTTAAGAGATTTCTATAATGTACTAAACATGACGACAGAAGAAAAAAAATCAAAATTTCGAATGATATACATAAGTTGATTTAAAGAGACAATATGGTTTTATTTTGGCCATGTACATGTGTCTATTTTTAAGAACGGCTATTTTTGACATTTTAATAGTATTTAACTTGAATAGATTTACATGAATGATATTTCATAAAATTAGTTTCGAAAAATGCATAATTGTCACCAAATTTATGGATGCTGATAGGTTCAGGGGACAATTTTTCCCTGCAATTAGTTAAATATCTTAATAAAGAGTGCATAACAATCTATCTATAAAAAAGATGAATAGAAATTTTAGACAGCATACCACTCACATACACAAAAGAATTTGAAGTTTCTTCTATTATGTGGCTGGCCTATGATTCTCAAAATTTCCCCAACTCCAATATTCTCTCCATTGACTAAGCCCCACCTGAACAGATCAAAAGCACAAAGATAATATTCTCTCCATTGTGTTCGTTTGCTGAGAAATATACACAATAAAAATTGAAATAATTTGTTTGGAAACCACACATATTGCACAGAAATACTTTTTCTACATTTAATTCAGAAATGTACAGCCAAATAAGCTCAATTATATAAGAGAAAGGAGAACTGAAATCAAATTCAGATGAATTTGCAGAAGTGCGCGCGCGTGCACACACACACACACTAATCATTGCATACAACTTAGGTAGTTAAAATCGGGATTTTACGTAAAATAAAAAAGGGGAAGTAGAATCGTAAATCGTGCAATTGTAACATTAATCGTAAGATCATACAAAACTCATAAACCTCAAATATATGCATATAAATTCATATATGTGCACATAAAATTGCACAAGACAAATACAACCTTAAATCTCATTTGAAATACTATGTAAATTTAAATTTATTAGCATAAGAGTTTGAAGCCATTTAGAAATGAAACAGAAGAATGACAAGGGAGAAGGTTTTTTTTGAGCCAGACGCAAAGCATAATCGCTAAATTGCTAGAAGATTTAAGTGTGTACGTTTAATCATTGAGGCCAAAAATAATCGTAAAATCGTAAGATTTTACTATTCAAATCGGGATTCCACAAAAATAGGATTATATGTGTACTCATAATCGCTGAGGGCAAACCTAATCGTAAAATCGTAAGATTTTAGGATTAAAATCGGGATTTTAACTACCTATACAAGAGTTACATTACGATTCTTGCTTTTTGGAGTTAAAATTAAAACAATGTCATTGCAGCCAAAAGAGAATATCTTGTTTTGTGAATGATAATTTTAACCAATCCAATGATCAGTCTATTTTATGAGAAAATTAATTCAATTGGCTAGCTAATACTTGTCCACGATCTTTGCGTTATAAGATCAATGTGCTAGAAAAGGAATAAACTACCCGTATAAAACCTTAAGCTGAATTTCAAGAGAGGTTTATAAAATGCTTACTTTTTCCTTGAAGGGTAGGAGCAACCAGTAGTGCCTGCCCAAAAAAGTAAATTGAGTCATCAACTTAGTTTCATAACTTAACATAAGTAAAAACAGAGGAAAAGGAAAAGAGTGGAGTTACCACAAGCCGGGCACACTATGACTTGATCCATTATTAGTCACAATGAACCTGCAGATCATATAACATATGGATATTGGAAATCAAAGAGGCCAATGGAATGGATGATCAAAAAACACAATAGAAATCTGGTTAATAAAACATGCTTACACCGTCTATTTTGTAGTCTAATATATATATATATATATATATATATATATATATATATATATATATATTAACACTGATATTGTTATTATTATTATTATCGCTTCAAAACATAAATATGTTCGTTTGCTGAGAAATATGATGAACAAACAAAATAACACAATAAGAATGGAAATAAAACAATTTATAGACAAATCCTTTTCCCCTGTTCAATCCAGAAGTAAACACCCAAATAATTATCCCATGGAAAGGAGAATTAAATCTGATTCAGATGAATTATTGCACATAAAACAATCTATAAACAAATTCTTTTCCCCTGTTCAATTCAAAAGTAAACGACCAAAACTTAATTATCCTGGATAAAGGAGAACTGAATAAATCCAGATGAATTTGCACAAGCAAACACACACCAATCATTAATTAAGTTATAATTCTCACTTTTGGTCGATCGTCATGCTATTTCATGGCAAGAGAAAGAGAAACCAGAGAGCAAGAAGAACCACAAGTGCAATGCAGAGAGGGGGAGAGTTGGGAATTGGGATCCAAAAAGCGGCAGGCAGGTTTGTTTGTTTGGGTGGGGAGGAGAAAGATGTGAACTCGCAGAAAATCAGGGTTAGATCTGTATCTGTACTTTGACTGCCGTTCTTTTTTTTAACTGTATTTGCCAATTGTGGAATATCTGTTTTTAGAATTTTGTTGTGTTGTTACTTTTTTTAATCGTAGGAGTATTTTTCCTTGTAATTTAATTCAATATTATAATTATGAGCATTGCTATTTAGCATGAAATTTTTACATAAGAAATGCAAAAATTAACACATGACAAAATTTTAAAGGATGATGTCATTTAATCTTCTTTTTTTAGTGGAAAACATGGTGGTTATGGATGTAATCAAGGGTGGTGATTTATTCTTGCAATTTTTCTCCTTAAATTTTTTTGCCAAAAAACATTTTCCTATAATTATAAGAGTCTTTCCTTTATGATTTAACTAGTGTGCGAGCCCACGGAAAATAAAATAACTATAAAACTTAAATAAGAATTTATTGTAAAATAATTTAAGGTTAATTTATAAAAATTAGTATATATTTACCTTTTTTATACATATAAATTAGCATAATATTAAACATTTAAAATTGGACCGGTCTATCGATCGAATGAATAACGGGTTTGGACAATTTCAAATAATTGAATAGAGTAGCTTGTATCTATGTTAAATTTAAATCATATTTAATATGAAGAAAAAAAATGTTGGAAAGTCACATGATTTTATAGTTTTGAAGTTTTAATGTGAGTTAGATTGATAAGATAAGAAAATAAAATATATTTGACAAATAAAAAAATACTATAGTAAATTATCACCCCGTACAAATTACTAAAAAAGGGTAGTTATATAGGGGATAGTATTTTTAAAAAATGGATAGTAATTTATTCCGCTAAATCACCCTATGTGGAAATGGGTAGTATTTTTAATTTATTCCGCTAAAAATGGGTAGTAATTTATATGGTTAAAATATGTTGAATAATAACAAAACATGTTACTATTAAGTTGATTATATGCTTAAGCTTAACATTTTCCACAACACTATCAATTCCTTTTTTTATTAAAACAATTGTGGTGTGTATGATTACATTTTTTTTATTAAAGTAATTGTCTCGTGTATATTTATAAATATGTTACGGAGTATAAAATATTTTTAACATATAAATTGTGCAGCTTTATAAAAATTTGTTAAATGAATAATTTTTTTATTAAAGTTATTGTCCGGTGTATGATTAAATTTTTTTGATTAAAACAATTGTACCGTGTATATTTAAAAATATGTTACGGAGTATAAAATATTTTTAAAATATAAATTGTGCAGCTTTATATCGTTTTGTTAAATGAATAATTTTTTTATTAAAGTTATTGTCCAGTGTAAATTATATTTTTAGTTGTAATACCTATTAATATATTAGCCCCATTTAAATTTTGCTTATTTTTAAGCTTATGAAAATAATTTATGCTTATAAATAAACTTTTATGTTAATTCGTAAGTTTGTTTTTTACGCATGTTAATTCATAAGTTTTCGGTAACTAAAATTATATTTTATATACTGTTTTCGTAAACTACCTTGAAAAACTTTTAATAATACATAAAAGATTATTTATTTGCATAAGTTATTTTGCATAAGCTCACCAGTTACTATTTTTTCATTCAAAAAAAAAAAGTTACTATTTTTTATGCGTATATCTCTATCCTGATTTTTGTTCCTATTTTTATGCGTAATTATTTCTTAATTAAATTTTTTTTGTTCCTCTTTTGGAAGTAAAATTAGATTTGATTAATATCTTTTTGTAGAGGTGGTTTCCGATGCTATATTTATGGAAATATGTTTTTTATGCTTATCTTTTTTTTTCCTATTTTTGGTTTGTATTTTTTTTTAGTTTAGAATTAAAATTACATTTAAAGGCATAAATTCTGAAAAGTTATAAACTTGATAAGGACAAATTTGGTTTTTTAGTAGCAGTTTTTTTTAATACTATATTGTAAGTAGATTATTTATATTTTTAAATTGTAAAATCTAATATTATATTTATATATAATTTATTGTTCTAGTTGATCGGTTTAATAGCGGTTGAACTGATTGAATTTGATCCAGAGATCATACCAATTAAATCTCCAATTCAGTTTTGTTTTAAAACATTGAACTAATGCCTCACAATCCATACAAAGGAAGTATTAAGTTGACTTGATGCATAAAAAATACTATTTTTAGGTGGCAAAAACAATCAAGGTAATAGTTTCACCGAATATAGTTCACTTCACGAAGGTAATAGTTTCACACTTTCACTGAATATAGTTCACTAGTAATTTAAGGGTACAATTTGTTGATGATATCCATTGTAAATTACTGATATCGTTTTCAATAAAACTAATTAATGCTATATATTTGAAAATTTAATTTATTTTTTTTGGTAAATAACATATTAATTTTTTTTTTTACATAATATATTAAATCTCCATCTCTATCTCTATTATATACATTACGAGATTCCCACGGAGCTCTCTCATGCATTCTCAAGAAAAAAATCTTACGTGTCTTTATTATAAACCTTCTATTTATACGGAGCTTTTAGCAAGAGGTCTGTGGTTCGAATCTCATTGTCAACAATAATTCAATTTTTATAGTATTATATTATATGAAATTTTACCCTTTTTTTTTTTTGTTTTTAAAGAAAACTACATTATTATTAGTATAAGATCTGTTGTTCAAATTTCATTGACAACAATAGTCTAATTTTTATAATATTTTATTTTTATGGAAAGCTACAATATTCTTTTGTAGAAAAAATAACCTTATTTTTTTATAATAAAAACTACCTTATTATTACTTTAATCAACAATCGAAAGTTTATATTTTTATCAACCAAAATAGTTTTTTTGTGTGTCAATTTTTTTTTGAAGAAGCATTCAATTAATGTTTCTCTAATATTATATTTTTTTTAAATTGATAATATGAAATTTTTTAGTTGTGTAGAATAAGAAATGGAAAACACTTTCCCACCACCCACTATTAAAATACATTTTAACTAATTAAAATTTGAATTTTGACTGTGAAAGTAATCATATTTTGTGTTCTATAACATACATTATAGGATTTCTACGGTGGTATCATGTGCATTCTCAATAGAAATTACTGACATTCAATTAAAGCTTAACTTTTTTTTTTAATGACTTAGAACTCTCTCAAATATTATTTTTTTTTGTTTGTAGAAAGTCATTTTTTTTAAGAAACTCACTCAAATATTTTACATAGTACTATATATATTTTTTGAATAAATCATACAACACGAGATTTCTACGGAGCTCTTTTGTGCATTGTCAATAGAAATTATTTAGGTGACATTCATTTAGAGCTTCTAAATATATTTTTTCTTCTGGAAACTTTCTCAATATTACTCCCTTTGTTTTAGTGTTTCTATTTAATTGTCTTTTTTATATTTTAAGGGTACCCATTGTTAATTACTTTTTTTCTTCAATAAAATTAATTATTGCTATTTTTTTTTTTGGATACAAAAGGGGCCTAAACCCAACGGAAAAAACTAAACAGAGATGACTCTAGGGGTAGCTATCCCAATTACATCCATAAGCAATAGACTACTCAAACTAGCCGGACATTGTTCATAAACACCAAGTCCCAGTCGCTGATCGCATCCCATATTGGCAAGAGCATCCGCACATGCATTCGCTTCACGATATATGTGACAAATTCTAATCTCCCAATCCAATGCTTTGAAAAACTAAAGTTTTGTTTTTTGTACACAACATATTAAATTTCTGTTTCTTTTGTACATTATATATTAAAATTATTGGAAAGAGAAAATGTGTAAAAAAAAATATTAAAATAAGAGTATAATAGAAACATAAGGTGCAAAAATACACTTTGTTAAATTGGTGTTGCTATTCTAAAAAGACACTTAAAAAATGGAGGCAGTATATTTTATTCAAAATTTTATGTAGCACGGCGAAAAAGTGATCTCCATGATAAAAGGCGTTCGTAGATGATTGTTAGAACTAATTACAAGAATTTCATTGATATTCATTAAAAATAATAAAGAATTTAAAACTATTTTTTGTTGATGGAGCAACTATAGAGTCATGTAACGGAAGACAGATGGAATTAGAGAGAGAGAGAGAGAGAGAGTCTTAGTGGTATAAAATGAAAAACGAGGAACATTCCTCACCCGACTATTAATAAAAAAAACACATTGAATAATGAAAATTTGAATTTCAACCGCATATCCATATTTTCATATTTTATCATGGGAATCACTTATTTATATTTATTAAAAAAAAGTAATATAGAATTAACAACTTTTTTGTTGATGGAGTCCCTATAGAGTTCTATAACTGAGGCAGGAGAGAGATAAAAATAAAGAGTGGGGGGAGGGGAATCTTTTAGTGGTGTAGAATGGAAAAAGAGTAGCACTTCCCACGCGACTATTAAAAATATTAGTAAAATACTCATTGACAATTTAAAATTTGAATTCCGACTATGGGTCTTATCCATATTTTCATATTTTATCGCGGGATCTCTTATTCAAAATTTTATTTAGCACGATAAAAATTGGTTCGCCATGAAGAAAAGTGTATATAGAAGATAGTGATAAATGAGCACAAAATTTTTATTGATATTCAATATAAAAATAATATAGGATTAAGAACTTTTTTATTGAAGGCGCCCCTATAGAGTCGTGTAATGGAGATGAGAGAGATAGAAATAGAGAGAGAGAGAGAGAGAGAGAGAATCTCATAATATTGTTATGTTGAGGTCAAAATCGTTTTGATGAATGTTTTAATGACAACAAACCTTATGGAATAAATGTTAAGTTTTATGAATGGTGATCTACTGATGTTTGCACTTGAGTTTTTGTTGATTGCTAGATAATGACAAAAATGGACGAGTTAGAGGTCACTCACATCAACAAGTGCATTTTATATACTCAAACAATGAAATAATTTAAGTAGCATCATATGATCATAACAGTAGCATCACGAGCTTCATGAACATATTTAAAGAATGTTGTTTGAATCATAAAGAAATTCATTGAATATTCAAGCAAGAAAGTGAGCTTCATGGTTAATAGTATTTCACGTCATCACAAGCTTCACAACAAGTATTGAATGTTCAAGGAAGAATTTGATGATCGTAGTTGAAGAATCAAGATGGAAAAACATGCATCACATGCTACACAAAGAATATGTTTTGATGTTATGAGACAAAACTCACATTGGGTTTTATGTTACATACTTTGGGGATTTACTACTACAACTAAAATCAATGAGAATGATGCATTCATTGAGGATCTTCAAAACCTACTCAAAGTATCATCCTATCAAAGTTTATCAAGAGGAGAAAGTTTGAGAATGATTTTCCATAAGTTTTTCAAATGAGTTATGCACAAGGCATAAAAGTTTTAATCATTTTCAATGATGAGTACTCTCACGCCTCCACTAAAGAATCTTAAAGATACTCAATAAACAAGTAACAATGTGTGCAAAACATCAAAGAGGAATTGTGGGAAGTTTTGCAACAAGATTTCAAAGTTGATTGATCAAGATCAAGTGTCTCACTCCTTGAAGAAAATCTTGAATATTGTTTCAAGAATGTTCTGAGAACATTCTCCGGTTCATGCTTCATTCTCACCAAGAACAAGCTTCAACGCAAAAGCACTTATTTCTCTAAGTGAACTTTGTACAAGACAAAGAAGCATTTTTTCCTTGGAATTAACTCCCAGAATCTCAACAATATTTGAAGGTGGAAAAACACAAGAAGGGGGGTTGAATTGTGTTTTGGAAATTTAAAACTTTTTGGTTCTTAGGTCACAAAATGCAGCGGATACTTAAAGCAAATTTACAGAGATAGAGAAAGAGAGAGATATAGACACAGAAATTTATCCTGGTTCCCTTCGTAAAATGAAGGTATGTCCAGTCCCCTTGTTCTCAACAAGAGCTTTTCACTATAATCTTCACAAGATTACACTTTGCTCAAGCACACTAGCAAGAGACTTCTCAAATGCTCAAGTTACAATTAACAAGAGACTTCACAAACAGACTTAATAATAAAGAATGATTGTTTAGGAACACTTGATATACTATCAGAGGTGTTTACAAAATACAACTCAGTTTGTTCTAAGACTTAGAATGACAGATTGAAAATATAATGTCAGAATTGCTTCTTAGCCTTTGAACGTAGTAATAGAACAGTAACCATTTCTTCCTCATGAGTCTTCTATTTATACTTGTAGGAAGATTGATGACCGTTGCAGAGAGAGAGGTGTGCCAGCTGGAATTTACTCGTACAATTGTGATAGCTGTAGTTTCCTTCTTTGGCAAAACAATTTTATTCCACTACTTTGCTATTCACGTTATCACTCATCCATTTTGAGTAATAATAGTACAATAGTACGATCCTCAAAAACGCTCCTCATATGGATAAGAATAAACGAATATTCCTTTCTGTAGATAATGCAGAGCCTTGAAGTAGACATTCTCTTGAATCAATGGTTCTGATTATGTCAGTTCTTTGAGAGACGTAAATTCCTTTAGCTTCTGATGTTGATGTTCATAGCTTCTTGAAGTTATATAGCTTCTGAGTCCTTAAGAACCTTCTTTTGGTCTCAGAAGTACTTTCTTCATCAACATAAATTTTAAGCTTCTGATGGGCTGTGTAGTGCTTCAGAACTTGTTTAGACTGGCTTCTCTGCTTATATTCATGGTGCTTCTGAATGAGCTTTGACTTGTAATTCTGCACACTAGAATAATCATTAGTAATTCCAATTGCAATTTTAATACCTTGTTATCATCAAAACTTCTTAAAAACCTTAGAGGTTCATGTCAGACCCACTTTGTTCCAACAATCTCCCCCTTTTTGATGATGACAAACTAAGGCATTAAAATTCAATTGTTGTTGATTTAATTCAATTATGTTGACTTCAGGTTTAAAGGTTTGCAATCTCCCCCTGAGTCTGATAATCCATAGGGGTAGGTTTGTAAGCTCCCCCTAAGTCTTATCCATAATTAATTTAAAACAGTTTAAGAGTGAACTTATTAACTTAAAATGAATTTCCATATTTAACTTTCAGAGGCATAGGTTTGCAAGCTAAGCTTCTTAAAGTTTGATAATGCTCAGAAGAGGTTTGCAAGCTCTTCTGATATTATTTATGAATTTTCATTTTAGGTTCTTAAATATGTTCTCCTTTCAATAATCGTTCAGAATGAGAAAAATTGATTCAGAATGAAGTTGTCATAACAGTTTCAGAATAAGCAGTATGTGAATCAATATTAATTTTAACGCTACTCTTACTCCCCCTTTTGGCATCAGTCAAAAAGACACAGAATACCAAGCAGTCAAAGTGACAAAACAAGACGGTCAAGTCAAGAGGGCTATAAATACCATGTGCATGCAATAAAGCGCATTGATTATCCCACTGACATAAGCGCTTGTTAGCACTATAAAAAGAGATGATTCCTCTCATTTTACTCATACAGAGTAATCAAGTAACATCAAAAACAACACAAACAATGGAAAAGCAGTTTACCAAAGGTGCTTCAGGCTCAAAAAGAAAGGGCAAGAAGGAAGCAGAGCCCTGGCGCTGCGAAGAAAACAGGCTTCGCTACGAAAGGAACAAGCAAGAACTAATTTTAACAGAGTCAGAAGAGGAAGCATTGGGTTCTGACCTGGAGGAATTCCTATGGACATATAATGATGGCACTCCATACGAAGAGTACGAGGATGCACTTCAGAAGGGCACTGAAGAACAAGTGCAAAAGGCTACTGCAAACTTGCTTGCCTATATCTCAGAGCAACACAAGAAGCTAGATGCAGGAGCTTCTGAAGTGAAACCTAGCTCTAAGTAGAGTCTCATAATTCCTATGTACTAGAAATTTCTCTATAATTTGAATAAAAGTGTTTATGCTATAAATTCCCTTTATATTGAGCCAGTTTCTTATATATTCTCTATCAATTGTTAGAAAACCAGTTACCAGGCACGCTTCATACGGTATTAAACTAGGATACTGCATAAACAGTCACTAGCTGCCCCAGCTATTGAACAGGCCTTAATACTAAGAAGCTATTCCATGAGTAAACAGGAGTACTGAAGATGGGGGCTCGTAGGTTTTGTTTAAAGCCTAGAATATTAGTTTGAAAACCAAGATGCGTCTAACTGCACCTCTTCCTAGAGCCAGAGACCATTAGAGTACCAAACAAAATCAGAGAATATGATTTTAATTTTGAAAACAAAATAGAAAATTAACAAACAAATAAGAAAAACAAACATGAGCAAATATCACAAGTTAAAAAGCATAAAACCACAAGGTTCAGAAGGTACATCCAATAAAACAAAAGATAAAACAAAGTGCTCAAACATAAACTAAGGTTAAGGCTTCTTGATATCCTGAATGGCCTTCAGAAGAGTTGCCATCATTTCTTCCATTATTCTCTTAGTATTTTCCTCAGAAGCAGCAATGTCAGCTCGAAAATCTTCTCTTAAATCGGTTCTGAGGTCAATTCTAAGTTCATCAATCTCATTCCTAATGTCATCTCCTATGTCTTCCCTGAGTTCAGCAGCTAATTCAGTTCTGATAGAGTCCAAGGCCTTCTGAACAGCAGGAGGAATGCTTGAAGATGATGATCGCTCTTCTTTCTTAGGTGAGATGGGAGAAGTAACAGCAACTATAGGTTCTTTACCCTTAACAGATGGCTCAGGTACTTCTGTTGCTTGATCAGTCATAACCGTATCTTCTTGTTCAAACAACCTGAATTCCTCCATTTGAAGCCTCTCTGCCACTTCTTGATCAGCTAGAATCCTTGCAGTTTCAGTGGCAGCAATGTGAGCTCCCCTGGCTATTACTGTTCTGAGAGCTTCTTGTTCAGCACGTAACTTGTACGCGATCTCCTCTTGTCTCATTTGTTCAGCTTCAGCAGCTATCCTAGCCTGCTCATCAGCAATAGATTGGAGATACATGGATTCTTGAAGAGCCATTATCTGTGCACTCTCAGAAGCAATCTTCAGGGATGCAAGCACACTTAACCTTATTTGCTCCTCATCATGATTGTAGAAGGTCAGCCTTGGAGCATTGGAGTGTTCCATGATTTCAAACAAGCTTCTAACAGCAGCCATTCCCTTTCCTTGCACCTTTCGCTTCAAATGAGTACTCAGAATCTCCAAGGATTGACTGAACAGGTACTTCATTTCTCTGACCTCAGCATCAAAGTCAGAAGGAAAGATTAGAACCTCTTCTTCCATCTTCACAAGTCTCTTGAGTCTAAGACCAATAGCAATATTTAGCAGCTCAAGATTTGGTTCGTTGGAAGGGTTGAAGAAGGGTTTGGTTGGGTCAAAAGGAATGGTTGGTGCAGGTTGCCTTTGTTTGAGTTCAATGATTTTGATTTTGCTTAGATTTGGTGGAATGATATCATCATTGACAGTTATGGCACCTTTCAAAATATCATGGATACTGTTTTCATCCAGTGATATGGGAAGGGTAGTATAGAAAGGGTCAGAAGGTGTTTCTTGAGAAGGTAGATTTAGTGGAGCTTGTTGGGTTTGATCATGTTCATGAACAATAGGATCAAGTGGTTCAGTGTTGGTTGGTGTGGGTGATTCAGCCATTTCATTGTTTTGAGGTGTTGGTTCTTCAGAATGAGCAGCAGTTTCATCCTGAAGTGGTGTTTGTTCTTGTGAAATATGGTCAAGTGATGGAGGAGGAGTGTGAATTTCAGAGGGAATTTGTGGTTCATGAACAGTGGAGTTGTGTGTGAGATTGATAGATGGAAATTGAGGTGGAGAGTTTGGGTTAGAGTTGGTAACGACAACACCACACATGTGTTGTTCAAGATGCTCTAAGACAGAATCTTGATTTGTGGGTTGGTTGAGAATGGTTGTGTCAATAGCAATGATGGGTTCTTCATCAGAAGATAGATGAATAGGTTTTATGGTGGGTTTCTTGATGGTTTTCTTAAAAGAGGTTCTCTTTGGAGCAAGAGTGGTTGTTTTCTTTTGGAGAGGATTTTTCTGAAGTATTTTGGCAATGACCTCATCAGAGTCAGTGCTAGTGTCTGAAGATGAGGATGATGATGATGGTTTGTTAGCTGGAAGAACTACACTAATAGGGACAGTGTAGTCTATGGGTGGAGTTTGATCAGTGGAGGGAGGAGGTTGAGAAGTAGTTGGTTTAGTAATGGAGGGTTGAGGTTCAGAACCAGTATCCTGAGCTACAGGTATGCTAGAAGTATTAGATTCAGAGAACTTACCTTTTGGGTTAGATGCTCTGATCTTCACTCTCTTCTTAGCCTTTGGTGGGTTCTGATCCTCCTCAGAAGCAGAAGGCCTATCATGCCTTTTCTTTGAGCGCTTCTCTTTTGCCTTTGCTTCTGCACCCACTTCTTCTGCATGCTCCTCTTCGCTTTCAGAGCCCTCATTACCTATCTCCTCCTCAACAAGTCTTGGCTTACTCCGGTTTCTTGTGAGTTCTCTTGGTCCTTTGAAAATATCCCAATTTGGAACACTTACAACCATTCTTCTGGGTACACTTATCCCAGTGTCTCTTTTTACGCCTAAGAGGAAGTTCTTGATAACCTCTTCATTGTCATGCTCTGAGATAGTTGGAAACCCATCACACCAGAAGTACTTCTCATATACCTGACGTAGAGGTGACTTAACTGGAATGATTTCAGCCTTTGTCTTTCTCTTCATGTTGACCAGAATTGATGCATCAAATTTAGCCGTCTGAAAGACTCTAAGTTTCTCTTTAGCGCTAACAATATCCGTGAATTTTGTTTGCCTTATCAATTCTGATATCAACCTAGGATGATGAATGACAGAAGGTATATTTGTTCTTCCATCTTTGATAGTTGAGCACATGTGATCAAAGAGGATCTTAGCCAAATTGATTTTCACTCTCTTGAATAAGAACCACAGAAAGTGTTTGTGAGGATAGGAGACAGTATCTAATCCTCCTTTCCTTGTGAAAATTGTAGCCAAGCTCATTCTGAAGGCAAACTCAAAAGAGTGCTTCAGGTTCATGATCTTCCCACAGTCTTTCTTGGAGCATCCAGGTTTGAAGATGTCTTGATGAATGGCTTCTAGATGTTTGCTTCTGTGATCATAACATTCTATGTCTTCTCCTTGATTATCTAATCCCAGAATCTTGGCAATGTGTGCTTGGGTGATCACAACATTTATGCCCATAATGTTTGATCTTATTTCTCTTCCTTTGTACGGTTTCAAGCCAACTTCCTTTCTAGACTTTCCTTTCAAATCCTTATCCTTGCTGACCAAATCCTTATACTCTTTATCTGCACTTGCTCTGTCATATATTTTAGCCTTTTGCCAGAAGTATTTGACAATATCATAGTAAACAAACCCATTGAGCATCTCAAAGTAATTTTGCCACTTTTGATTGAAGAACAAGTACTGAATATCTATTCCGTTCGCCTTCAAGCTCTCAAAATCAACAAATTTCTCCGTGCAGAAGTTGTATGCGTCTGGACCAGCGTCAGTGTTGTGATTTTCGTAAGAGATGTTGGAGTTAAGATCGATAACGGGTGGTAGTTCAGGATTGTAGGGTTCTTGAATGATTTCATTTGATGAACGAGCAGCCATTGTTTCAAGAAAATTAAGAAGATGAAGATTGTGTCTCTGTAAGGTCAGGGTTGTGTGTAGGTAGTGATTGCGTGAAAAAAGTTGTGCAATGTGAGTGAAGTGACTTAAATAGAAAGTAGCACACATACGCAGAGAAATGACAGCATTGGGAGGGAGCGAGAGCAGTTTTGAAAAATTAAATAAAATAATTAACTGCCATAATCATCATTAACTGTTCTCTGCCCGTCAGGATCTAGACACGTGTTAGACTATTTAAAATATAACTGACGCGTGTATGTACAACTGTTGTACACTAACTAGTGCTGAACGTTTCATTTTCAAGTGTTCAGAACTACATTCACTTGCATAACCCATTAGAACCTGTTACCTTTCAGAACCTGAATTATTCAGAGCTTCCCAAAGGAAACTTCAAATTAGTAGATGTTCTGAACGAGTTTCAGATGCTAATTTTTAATTTACATTTCAGAGCTAGTTTTCTTCAGAGATATAGTGCATGTTCAGATTCTTTTTAATAAAATCAAATCTTTCAATAGCTAAAGGTTTAGTAAATATGTCAGCCCATTGATGATCAGTATCAATGAATTGAATATCTATTGTACCTTTCTGAACATGATCTCTTATAAAATGATGTTTTATTTCAATATGTTTAGCTCTGGAATGCAGAATAGGGTTCTTAGACAGATGAATGGCAGCAGTGTTATCACAATACAGTGGAATACCATTCTCAGTTATATTATAGTCTTCTAACTGATATTTCATCCAAAGTAGTTGTGTGCAACATTTAGCAGCTGAGATGTATTCTGCTTCTGCTGTAGACAAAGCAATGGTTGTTTGTCTTTTGCTGGCCCAAGATATGAGATTCTCACCAATAAATTGGCAATTTCCACTAGTGGATTTTCTCTCAATCTTATCTCCAGCATAGTCAGCATCACAGAATCCAACTAGCCTACTATCTAGGGATTTTTTATAAAGAAGTCCTAGATTAGTAGTTCCTTTCAGATATCTAAAGATCCTTTTAACAGCAGTTAAATGAGGTTCTCTAGGATCTGATTGGAATCTTGCACACAAACACACACTGTACAAAATATCAGGTCTAGATGCTGTTAGGTAGAGTAAGGAACCAATCATACCTCGATACAGCTTCTGATCTACTTTGCTTCCAATTTCTTCCTTGCTTAAGCTGCTTGTAGGATGCATAGGTGTAGACATTATCTTGCAGTCATCAAGGTTAAACTTCTTCAGAAGCTCTTTTGTATATTTGCTTTGATGAATGTAAGTGCCATCTTTTCCTTGATTGATTTGAATTCCCAGGAAGAACTTCAATTCACCCATCATGCTCATTTCAAATTCATCCTGCATAAGCTTTGAGAAATTCTTGCACAAGGAAGCATTAGTAGAACCAAATATTATGTCA
Source organism: Trifolium repens (assembly GCA_030408175.1). NCBI lineage: Eukaryota > Viridiplantae > Streptophyta > Magnoliopsida > Fabales > Fabaceae > Trifolium > Trifolium repens. The sequence goes on from CP125848.1 coordinate 49,985,459, forward strand.
TCAACATATATTTGAATAATCAGAATGTCTTTCTTAGATGTTTTCCTGAAAAGAGTGTTGTCAATTTGACCTTTTTGAAAACCATTTTCTAATAAGAAATTACTTAGTCTTTCATACCAAGCTCTAGGAGCTTGTTTGAGACCATATAGTGATTTCTTCAATTTATAAACAAAGTTGGGGTTTTTCAAATCTTCAAACCCTGGTGGTTGTTTGACATACACCTCTTCAGAAATAACACCATTTAGAAAGGCACTCTTAACATCCATTTGGTATAAAGTAATTCCATTATTTACAGCATATGATAGAAGTAACCTTATTGCTTCCAGTCTAGCTACTGGAGCAAACGTTTCAGTGAAGTCTATGCCTTCTTGCTGACTGTAGCCTTGAGCTACAAGTCTAGCTTTGTTTCTTACCACTTCACCTTGTTCATTCAGTTTATTTCTGAATACCCACTTGGTTCCAATGATGTTCTTATGTGCTGGTCTAGGCACTAAATCCCATACATCATTTCTTTGAAATTGATTGAGTTCATCTTGCATTGCAACGATCCATCCATCATCAGTAAGAGCTTCTTCAACATTCTTGGGTTCTATCATGGATATGAGTCCCATAAGTGAGTCTTGCTGTTGATAATCTGATCTTGTTTTCCTTGGACTTTCTTTGTTTCCAAGAATAAGATCTTCTGGATGTGATGATCTGTATTTGAATTTTCTCTTTGGAACTTCATTAGTCTCAGAACTTAATCTCTCATCATCTTCTGAAGTATCATCAAGTTCTCCAGAAGCTTCTACTGGAGATGTTTCTTCAGCATCTTCTTCCAATGTAGGTTCTGAAGCTTCAATTGCTTCTGAAGCTTTTTCAGGTTCTGAGACGATGTATTCATACGGAACACCTGCATAGCTATCATTTTGCTCTGACATTTTACTGTCAGGCTCTTTGTCATTAAACCTTACATGTATAGATTCTTCCACTGTGTTAGTTTCAGAATTATACACTCTGTATGCCTTTGAGCGTTCAGAGTAACCTATAAAGATTCCCTTACAAGCTTTGGCATCAAATTTTCTTTTGTAGGCCTTGTTGTTTAGAATGTAACAGGTACATCCAAACTGATGAAAGTAAGAGATATTGGGTTTTCTTCCTTTGAAAAGTTCATATGTTGTTAAATTCAACAGAGGTCTAATGTAAATTATGTTCTGAATATAACAAGCTGTATTTACAGCTTCTGCCCAGAAGTGCTTAGCAAGTTTAGTCTCATGCATCATGGTTCTTGCCATCTCTTGTAAAGATCGGTTCTTTCTCTCTACAACACCATTTTGCTGTGGTGTTCTAGGAGCATAGAACTCATGGACAATGCCATGATCTTCACAATAAGTTGCAAATGGTTCGTTTTCAAACTCACCACCATGATCACTTCTTACTTTTAAAATCTTGAGACTTTTTTCACTTTGCACTTGAGTACAGAAGATGGTAAACACTTCATATGCATCATCTTTCACTCTTAGAAATTTTACCCAAGTCCATCTACTGTAATCATCAACAATGACTAGTCCATATTTCTTTCCATTGATTGAGGCAGTGCTTACTGGCCCAAATAAATCAATGTGAAGTAGTTCTAAAGGTTTTGAGGTTGAGACAATGTTTTTAGGTTTAAAAGAGGTTTTTGAAATTTTACCAATCTGGCAGGGACCACACAGAGCATCTGAGTGATAGTTGAGATTGGGTAGACCTCTTACCAAGCTTAGTTTGCTAAGTTTAGAGATTAATCTCCAATTAGCATGTCCTAAGCGTTGGTGCCATACCCACTTCTCATCATTCAGTGATAGAAGACAAACTATCTTTTGCTCAGTGAGTTCTGACAGATTGATTTTATAAACATTTCCTTTTCTCAATCCCTTAAACACTATAGATTTGTCAGAGTCTTTGATTACAGTACATGCCTCTTTATCAAATTTTACAGCAAATCCACTATCACAGAATTGACTAATGCTAAGTAGATTGTGCTTAAGGCCATCAACTAACCAAACATTATTAATTGAAAGGGAAGAATTACCAACTGTACCAGTACCAATGATCTTCCCTTTTTGATTGCCTCCAAATCCCACAGTGCCTCCCTCTTTCAGAGTCAGGGTTTGGAACATACGCCTTTCTCCTGTCATATGTCGTGAGCAGCCACTGTCTAGGTACCAACATTGCTGCTTTGGCTTCCTTGGTTCGCAAATCTGAAGCAAAAATGATTTCAGATTTTGGTACCCATACCTTTATGGGTCCTTTTGTGTTAGTCTTCACATGCCTTGGTGGTCTTTGTTTAAAGAACTTCTCAGAGCTTCTAGAGTTATCTACCCTTGTTGAAAAAATTTTGGGTTTAGAATAGCTCTGAGGCTTGGCTCTTGAATGTGTCAGAGCTTCTTTAGATTTAACATTAGCTTGAGGCTTATGTGTCTTAGGTTCTGAGGTCTTAACCTTCAGATCCTTTGACTTTGGAGCTTCTGGCTTTAATGTTTTCTCAGAAGCTGACTTATTCAGGGCTACTGATTGGCTCTTTACAAAGATAGTCTTGGTTTTCTTTTTCTCTTCTTTAGAGGGTTTTGAGAAGAATGAATCATTTTTAAAACGTGAAAAACCAAGACCTTCACCTCTATTTCTACTTACATGATAAATTAGTGAAGCTATCTTACTTCTTTTCAATCCGCTTATAAGGAATTCCTGAAGAACAAATTCATGTTCTGGAGGAACCTTATCATCATAAACATAATGAGTTTCCATAAATTCATTTCTGGATTTTAGAGACTCATTTTGTTCAATGATTTCATTTGCCTTCTCAGTCAGGTTATTGTAGGCCTTTTTAAGGACTCTACACTCACCTGCCTTTTTGGTTAAAAGTCTTAAGGCATCTTTCAATGAATCTATTAATTCAGAGTGAGAAAGTTTAGCAAGTACCTCATCTTCATCTTCTGATTCTGAATCATTTCCATGCTCAGAGATCTCTTGATCAGATGAGGTTGCCATCAAGGCTAGGTTTGCTTCTTCTTCCCCATCAGAATCTGATTCCTGATCTAGATCATCCCAGGTAGCGAGAAACCCTTTCTTGAGCTTACTCTTGTACCTCTCTTTATTTGAGGTTCTCTTGAAGTTCCTACTCAGATTCTCTGGGCAGTCAGCAATGAAGTGTCCTGGCTTGTTGCATTTGAAGCACTTGCTTTGATCTTCCTTCTTGTCTTTAGAGACACCAACTTTCTTGGAAGATCCTCCAAACCTACCAGCATACTTCTTGCTTCTCTTGGCCCATTGAGATACTCTTGCAGCCATCAGAACCATTTCTTCTTCTTCATCAGAACCCATTTCATGACATGCTTCAGGTTCGTCTTCATCAGGTTCTGTAACCTTAGCCTTCAGAGCCTTTGGAGGACTCTTAGAGCATAAAGCTATCCCTTTGAGCTTCTTAGTCGATTCATCAGATACAAGCTCCATCTCATGACTCTTTAAGGAGCTAATCAAGCTTTCAAGGGATACAGTATCTAAATCCTTAGATTCCTGAAACGCTGTCACTTTGGGTCTCCATTTGGGCGGCAAGCTTCTGAGTACTTTCCTGACATGATCAGCTTCAACATAGCTCTTGTTTAAGATTTGAAGTCCAGAGACAAGAATTTGAAACCTAGAGAACATAGTTTCAATGTCCTCTCCGTCCTTCATTTTAAACAATTCATATTGATGTACTAACAAGTTAGCCTTAGCTTCCTTAACTTGTTTGTTTCCTTCATACTTGGATTTAAGAGAGTCCCAAATAGACTTTGCAGTTCTCTTATCTCCAATTTTCAAATACTCATCATGAGAGATGGCATTTGTCATCATACCTTTTACATTATGATGCTTCTTATACTCAATCTTTTGAGTAGGTGTGAAAGTCTTTCTGTCTTTGGAGCTGACTATTCCTTCTGAATCCATGTTCTCAAAGTTAACTCCATCCTCTACCAAGTCCCACAGATCACAATCAATACCCATGATGTGACTGTACATCTTGGTTTTCCAGAAGGGGTAGCCAGTTTCAGTTCCATTAAAAAAAGGAACTTTATCAGAAGACCTTCTATCTTTTTCATTCGTGTCATAGTCATGCTTGACATTGCGGTTATCTTCTTTCTCAGGAATAGAAGTCATGTTTTTCCTTTCTGAATCTTAACTGTTTCACTGTTAGGTGAGAGTTAGGCAACAGCCCAGCTCCTGATACCAATTGAAGGTGGAAAAACACAAGAAGGGGGGTTGAATTGTGTTTTGGAAATTTAAAACTTTTTGGTTCTTAGGTCACAAAATGCAGCGGATACTTAAAGCAAATTTACAGAGATAGAGAAAGAGAGAGATATAGACACAGAAATTTATCCTGGTTCCCTTCGTAAAATGAAGGTACGTCCAGTCCCCTTGTTCTCAACAAGAGCTTTTCACTATAATCTTCACAAGATTACACTTTGCTCAAGCACACTAGCAAGAGACTTCTCAAATGCTCAAGTTACAATTAACAAGAGACTTCACAAACAGACTTAATAATAAAGAATGATTGTTTAGGAACACTTGATATACTATCAGAGGTGTTTACAAAATACAACTCAGTTTGTTCTAAGACTTAGAATGACAGATTGAAAATATAATGTCAGAATTGCTTCTTAGCCTTTGAACGTAGTAATAGAACAGTAACCATTTCTTCCTCATGAGTCTTCTATTTATACTTGTAGGAAGATTGATGACCGTTGCAGAGAGAGAGGTGTGCCAGCTGGAATTTACTCGTACAATTGTGATAGCTGTAGTTTCCTTCTTTGGCAAAACAATTTTATTCCACTACTTTGCTATTCACGTTATCACTCATCCATTTTGAGTAATAATAGTACAATAGTACGATCCTCAAAAACGCTCCTCATATGGATAAGAATAAACGAATATTCCTTTCTGTAGATAATGCAGAGCCTTGAAGTAGACATTCTCTTGAATCAATGGTTCTGATTATGTCAGTTCTTTGAGAGACGTAAATTCCTTTAGCTTCTGATGTTGATGTTCATAGCTTCTTGAAGTTATATAGCTTCTGAGTCCTTAAGAACCTTCTTTTGGTCTCAGAAGTACTTTCTTCATCAACATAAATTTTAAGCTTCTGATGGGCTGTGTAGTGCTTCAGAACTTGTTTAGACTGGCTTCTCTGCTTATATTCATGGTGCTTCTGAATGAGCTTTGACTTGTAATTCTGCACACTAGAATAATCATTAGTAATTCCAATTGCAATTTTAATACCTTGTTATCATCAAAACTTCTTAAAAACCTTAGAGGTTCATGTCAGACCCACTTTGTTCCAACAATATTCATATCAAATAATGCAAGGAATATTTTGAAGGAAATATGTGACTTTCCACTTTGGCCCAAGAAAAAGGATCAAGCATGTGCACATGGATTTAATTCAAAGACAAAGATCAAAAGCTGTCTATTTTGTGTTAGACAGATTTTTAAAAGTCCAATAAGATCAGTACAACACTTTTGGAACTAGGAGTAGGGATGTACTTTATGAACTTCTAAAGGCAACATTCTCCCACACACTTTCCTCTCTCCAAAGACTTTTGTGTACAAGAAAGGACAAGTGAACAGTACTTAAAGGACATACAGCTGCATCTCTCTACCTTTACAGCTGGTTAATCAGAGAAGAATCAAAGCTCCTTGGAGACCAAGGTTACTGCCCAGTTTGGAGAACATTCTCAGAACGTTCTATGAGAATGGTGTTCTTATCATTTAAATATTCAAACTCATGGACAACTGGTTAAAACGTGCTTAAATGATATATAACGGTTATCCTTGAAGAAAAAGCAAGAAGGAATCATTTACAGCTCACTACAAGCTAATCTCACATGCTCCTTTTAGAATCAAGAAGAAGCAACATTTTCCTATGTGATCCTTCTCTCTCCAAAGACTTTTTGATCAACAAGTACAAGTGAATAGTGCTTGGTTGTACTTTAAAGCTGCATGTCTGATCTTCAGCAGCTGGCTTCTCACATGAGTGAGATATTTTACATGAAGAACAAGTTCATCCTCTGCCCAGAATTGGAAAACGTTCTCAGAACGTTTGCAAGAGAGAGGTTCTTCATCACTTTAATATTCAAACCTTTGAACAATTGTGTTTCACGTGACTTAAAGGACAACAACGGTTTTACTTGTTGAATAAGATTAAAAGGAATATTTTACAGCTCACAGCTAGCTTCTTTACCACGCTCCTTTGAATCAAAGACAAAGGCTCAAATCTAAGATCATTCTGAGAACAATCTGCCAGATTTACTTTTCTTCAACAACTTTAATGAGCTGTCATTTTAAAGGTGTTTAACAGCTAGTTTATGATCCAAACGGATATACTTCATGACCAAGCATACAAGGACATACCTCAGCTATAAATAGAGCACTTGGTTACCTTTGAAGAGTAAGAGTTGAAGCTACAAATTATCATACACTTGTTTTTGTCTACAAGTCACAAAACTCTTCTTTCATCACTCACACTCAAGATCTTCATTCTCAACAATACTTCTGAGTTACTGAGTGTTTATATTTGCTTCTCAAACTAGCCTTTGAGTTTCTAAAAGCAAATATCTCAAGAGACCACTTTTCAACAACATCCATTTTTAAGTGATTGTATCTTTGTCTCTTCATTTTACCACTCACACTCCAGCTCTCTATCAACTCTTGGATCAAAATATTTTGAGTGTACTGAGTGTAATTTTTTATAAGCTTCTCAACGTCGTTTGAGTTTATTGTAAGATTAGATTCAAATCATTGTCTTTTGTAAAAGAAAGATTGGCTCAAGTCAATACGTAACTATTGATTGAGTGACACCCTTACTAGTCTGTACAGCTGGGGTAGTTTTAAGCTTGTAGGGCTTAAGGTTTTTGATCTTGGTTTAGATCAAAGAAGATTTGTATTTGAGATCGGTAGTATCTCAAAGATCATAGTGGAAAACTCACATGTGCGTGGGGACTGGACGTAACCCAGGATTCGGGTGAACCAGTATAAATTTGTGTGTGAATCTCTCTTACTGATCAGTGCATTTTGATGCACATTCTTCTACTATTGTACTTAGGCATTTCTCTAGTTTGTTTTATTATTTTTACTATTTTATTGTGTTTTTAGATTTAATTTTATTTTTGCATTTATTTTATTTTCGTAGTTAATTTTCAGCATTAGTGGCTTTTTAATACATGTTCGCTGTGCAGATTATAACATGAGCTCCGGGTATCGGATTGAGGCGCGGGAATATGCGTTGGAAAGCTAAGAGAAAGAGCTACAAGTTTAATGTTGAATGTAAGAGCTGTTTCGGAATGCATCAGTCCTTAATAATTCGTGGAAAGTGGCAGACTTAATTCTACTTAGTGGAAACTTAATTTTGGCTTATGACCTTTGGATTTAATTTTTACTCTTTACTTAAACTCAAAATCAGAATGTATGGTCACTCTCTATGCGCTATTCACGAAAATTACACATGAAAAACACAATCTCAATTCCTATGGAGGGCTAATCATCAAGGATTAATCTATTGTAATCGGCTTCCACTTTGAGGTTCTATAATTTCCAATAAAATTGCTTTTCCCTTTTCAATATTTATGCTATATGTCTTGTTTGCTTTATTCAAGTTTTATAGAATAAGTGTTGATTAATTTCGATTGTTATATGTTCTTGTACCTTAATCGCGTTTGCTTAATTCGCGTTTGTTAAATCATGTCTGCTTAATTCATGATTGCTTTAATCCGTTTGCTTAATTGGGAAATCAGGAACATATATCTTGTAGCGTCAATTGCGCTTGTTAATTGATACTATCATCGAAAGGGGATTAGAATCTGCTTAGGGCTCGGAAATTGTATGAATCAATGATAAGTTAGGAACTGAAAACAGTAGATTAATCGTTTTAATTTTTTTTGATAATCACTTATTTTTTTAATCGCTATTTCTAATTCGAAACCAAAACCCCCCCATAATTTACAGTTTTCTTATTAATTCTAATATTGATAAATCGATCAAGAGTCCTTGTGATACGATACTCGAGTGTCGCTTATTCTAAACTACCTTTTAAAACTCGTTTTTGACCCGTGTACGACATCGGATCACTTACCTTTAACTCTTTACTTACTGTAAACACACATCACACATACCACTTCATTTACATTCAATTCGGACTTTTACGCAATAGAGAACGTTCTCGGAACAATCTGTTTAATAGTACGAAACGTTCTCAGATCAAGCTCTTCTATTATTCACTAACATTTATCCAAGTATACACTTGAGATCATTTTTGATAGATTGCAGGATTAATTTTTAAAAGGGTCACAATTCAAACCCCCATTTCTTGTGACTATTTCTTCCACTTCATGTTAAACAGAGAATAAGGGAGTACTTCTCATCCCAATATGCCCTTGTTGATATGGTTTTTTGTGTTTTTGGTATTGCAGAATTTGGTGGGATATATTTTTGTGTGGAGAAACATCAATTCTTGTCCTCATTAAAAATAATAGCTATATGGCTCTTTATATAGAGCTACATAAAAACAAATAATATCTTTAAAATAATAAACTAGTCCTATAAATTCAAAACAAATTTTAAATATTCTAAACAGAAATATAAATCATAAACTATAATATTGTTTTATTTTAAATATAAATCTAAAACATATTTAAAAATAAAATCTTCCAAAAAAGATATTTAGGCATTATTCCCAACACTCCTCCTTGACTGAATATCTTTTTGTTGTATCCAATCCGAGATTTGAGTTGAAAATTATTTTCATCTTTTTTTTTTTCTTTCTCAATCCTCCTCCTTGATCGAATATATTTGTCTTGTATCCAATCTGAGATTTGAGTTGAAAAAAAACCTTTTTTGAACACTCCTCTTCGACTGAATATCTTTGAGTTGTATCCAACCTGAGATTCATGTTGATTTTGTTGTTGTTATTGTTCATCTATATCAATTGTTGTTTTTTTTTTCTTTCTAGATCTTCATATGAGACTTGAGCTTTTTTCATGTATTTGTTTTGGTTATGAGCATTTTTCATTGAAACTATCTCGCATATAACATATGAAAGACCATATGAGACTTGAGTTTTTTTCATTGAAACTATCTCGCATATAACCAATGAAAGGAATATGAGACTTGAACTTTTTTCATGTATTTGTTTTGGTTATGGGTTATATAATATATGAAACCATCTCGCATATAACATATGAAAGATGTAGGTTAAGGTTATGGATTTTTTTTCACATTTTCACAATAAAGATGTAGTCATGGTCATGGGTTGTCGATTTCATGGTTTCTTCTTTTTCTTCGACTTCATCTTTTTCATCATCATCTTCTTCCATCTTCGCAGGTCTGAACCTTAGCGCTCTGATGCGACTGATATGGTTTTTTGTGTTTTTGGTATTGCGGAATTTGGTGGGATATATTTTTGTGTGGAGAAACTTCAATTCTTGTTCTCATTAAAAATAATAGTTATATGGCTCTTTATATAGAACTACATAAAATCAAATAATATCTTTAAATAATAATCTAATCTTATAAATTCTAAACAAATCTTAAATATTCTAAATAAAAATATAAATCATAAACCCTAATATAGTTTTATTTTAAATATAAATCTAAAACATATTTAAATATAAAATCTTCCAAAAAAAATATTTAGGCATTATTCCCAACATCTGTAACATCATTAAACATATATTCATATTTTCATACTCAGGTAAATTAAATAAAATCAATCTCATAAATAATTGAAAGAAACATAATGATGATGTTAACTACTCAATAAATAAAAAGATCTATATGAAAACTAAACTAATATAACTTCCTCCTAAAAATATATTAATATCAATATCAGTAACTCACTGTGTTTTAACTTTCACATTGAACTATGGAGAGATTTTTGTGTGGAAGGTTGAACTTTAGGATGAAAGTATGGAAGAGATTTTTGAGTCGAAACTTTCAGATAGGGAGATTGTAACACCCAAACCCATTACTGCCTTTACTATGGCTTTAAAATTTCTTTTTCAAAAACGACGCAACAGATGAAATAAAGATATAGACTTAAATCAATTGATTGATAAAATGTTGGTTCGAGATATTACACTCCTCGTAACAAAAATAATACTATTGTATTTAATTTAATTAGTAAAATCTTGCTTATACAAATTATTGAATCAAATAATGTATTTTTAACTATACAAAACAACATAGATAAGTAGATTTTATATAAATATAAAACCCCTATTTCCCGTGCCACAATCAGAGCGGAGCTTCACCGATGACACATACGAAGATAACACACAGCCTGAGAAATCTGGACCCAAACCAGTAAAACACACAAAACGGAGAGTTAGATTACATAACCAAATAAAATCATAAGCATAAAGTACGCTTACTACCTCATGAGTTTATCAAGTATAATCTAACCCTATAATACCAATTTATTCTTAATCAACACATATAAATTAAGATGAAATACATCAAAGTAGAATATAGGCATTCATAAACATTTATATTCACTCTAGTCTTATCAAACAAAGAAAATTAATCACACAAGTCACATATCCAATTATCAAGTAATATGCACATCTTCATAATGCAATCTAATGCCATAACTTCATGCAATGTCTTCCTAGACATATCTAATGCATGTGGTACCATTTGTTCATTTTTAAGTCATGACGGACTCTGCAAGGATAAACATACCCCAATGTTCATTTTTAAGTCATGACGGACTCTCTTGATGGGTAGACATATATCCATTTGCTCCTTGTTCATTTTTAAGTCATGACGGACTCTGCAAGGATAAACGTATCCCAAATATATTCTAGTCAATCGCAGCTACTAAAATATCTACTATACTTTAAGGTTCACTTAAAGTATCTGCTCCACATACAAATATGAATGCATGATGTTCATAAATACAACACACATAGTCAATACACAAGATATTAGACATCTCCATTTAATTTAAGTGGAACACAATCCAATTTACTTCTTTATTAAGATATCTCACGTAATCTTAATATTCTTCTTATTAGACTAACACAATTCTAATATCCTTCTTTATTAAATTGATTAACACATTATTATACTTCTTTGACCTTTCAACAAACATCATCAACACAATCAACAACAATTATATTCCACAAATATAATCAACAATTCATCAACACATCATTATTCATCAACAAACAATCAATCATAGTTACAAACACTTAATTGCATGTTAGGATACCATTAATCCATGTTACAAGTGCCTACTTACACTTTAAAACATCCACAAAATAAGTCAGGCCCAATACTGGTCGCTGAGCGAAGCCATGGCGAAGAAAAGTCAGACAGAAACAGCTTCTGGCGAAAATCAGCGAGCTGGTCGCTAACGCTCGCTCAGCGAGCTGTTTGCTAACTCTCGCTAAGCGAAGGCCTCCTGACAGCAATGCTCAGCATCGCGATTTCTAGCTCAAATAGACCCAAAAACCCATTTTTGATGTTCCAGATCCCAAAAGAAGTTGTTTTCAAGTGTAATACATACATATAAACACAAAAGGACAGTTCATTTCACCGATCTTAAACATATACATCAAAAAAAGTAATGATTTATCATTTTTACTCAAAAACCACAAAACTCATTGTTCTTGAACAAACATCTACAAATTTCCATTTTTCCACATTAAATTCGTTCATACATCATGGTACAAGTATATTAAACATGTTATGAACAATTCCTACAACTTTCTTTAAGAAATTCCTTCCAAGACCCAAAAGAAAATGAGTGTAAAGAGTTTGGGAACGGAGAAATCGACATTCTCCCCTCTTTAGAATCACTCGGGATTATATAATCTAACTCTTACCTCGGATTGATGGATTCTCAAGTCCACCTCTCGACTCTCTTCTCTTGCTCTTGCCCTAGCTCCCAAATGCCCTTCCTTCTCTCTAGCTTCTCACAAAACACAAGAAAATGAGCTCACTCTCTCTCTCTCTCTCTCTCTCTCTAAGGCTATAAGTAGAACCCCCTTTTTTTGGTCTTAGGCCCAATGGGCTTAAGGCCCATTAGCACGGTCACTCGTGGGTTAACTAATGTTTCGCGATAAAATTAATTATCCGACACTATCGACTAATAAAATATTCTATCTCACTAACATAAATAATTAGACATAAAACGACGAATAAATAAATTGGGATGTTATAGAGATAATTACCTTTGTTATGCAGCAAGTAAGCAGTAAACCGTATAGTAACAAAAAAGTCGGCACGATCTAACAATACAAATGGAGGGAAGAAAAGTGTGTTATTTCTTTCATAACCTTGTTTTTTCTTTCATAGTTAACCTAATTATTTTTTGTTATTCTAATTTCTAATTAAATGATGTGTCAAATTTTAGTTGGTTGAGCCCAAGGATTAAGTGTTAAGGGGATGACTATGCAAGAATTTCGAGAGAGAGAGAGAGAGAGAGAGAGAGAGAGAGAGAGAGAGAATCTCTTACGGGTGTAGAATAAGAAACGCGGAACACTTTCGACCCCGCATTAAAAATGCACCTAGAGTAATTAAATTCTTGAGAATGACGTTTATAATTGTTTTATAAGGGTCATTATATAGTCTAAGGAATAAAGAAGAGAGAAAGAATTTATCTCTTAATAGTGTAGAACGAGAAGTGAAATAATATTATTCATCTCACTCTATCTTATAACATCTTTAAAGATATATATCATATAAAATATATCTCAATTTTATCTTAGAATTTTTAACTAAATTGTTCAAATAATATATTAAAAAAGAAAATAATCTCATGCACGGCACGAGCTAACATACTAGTTTATTGGAAAGAGAAAGTGTGTGCAAAAAAATAGAAATTTATTTATGAATTAAAATTAGAGTATAATAGAAAAACAAGGTGCAAAAATACACTTCCTTACTTTGATATTACTATTCTAAAAAGACAAATAAAAAGGAAAGAAGGAAATAGTACTTTTAAAAAACTACAACTATTATTATAACAACTTTATTTTATAAAATTATTATTTGTATTTTTTAATTGTAAAATCTAATATTTGTTATGAATAATTGTAGGTGGATGTCCATTAGTTATGACCCATTTTATTGGCCCAATATGTTGTCCTATAAATAGAGCTCATGCTACAATGTAAATACACACTTGAAGAGAATAATACAAATTCCACTATTTCTCTATTCTCTCTTTCACTTCTCTATCTATAATATTCTATATTCTTAGTCATGTTTAAGATTAGTTTTATAACACGTTATCAGCACGATAGTCTTTTCTAAACAATTTTTTCAAGAATTTGTAAGTTTTCTCCTTCTCTTTATTTTTATGTATGAGTTTTATAATTCAAGTTTTTTTTTTCAGATCTTTATTTTTTTTATATATTGATTTACAACTTATGGTCCAGAAGCACCATAGTTAAATTTTTGAAATATGAATCATGAATATTCATAGTCTACGATCCAGAAGCATCGTGGTAAAATTTATGAGATATGAATCCTGAAGATTCATAGCATGATGAAATTTGAAAATATGAATCCTGAAGATTCATGTCTTTATGTATTTGGATGTTCGATATTGTTCGAGTTTTGTGACCAACAACCACTACTAGAAATTTCGCATTTAGCAACCGATTTAGCGACCAAAAAATTTCGGTTGCTTTAGCAACCGATTTAGAGACCGATATTTTGAGCGTCAGAGTAAAAAAACATTCGGTTGCTAAATCGGTCGCTACATAATTTTAGCAACCGAATTAGAGACCGATATTTAGCAACCAATATTTCGGTCGCTTTAGAGACCGATTTAGAGACCGTTATTTGAGCTTCAAATTCAAAAATATTTCGGTCGCTAAATCGGTTGCTATAGAGACCGAATCAGAGACCGATAAATAGCGATAAAAGATCCGACGCAAAAAAATATCATAAAAAAAAAAACATATTTCATCATATTCAATCGTTAGTTTATATTTTCTTTAAGATATTTAAATCAAATTAATTTATATTTTTTTACCCAATAAAATGTTAGTTTTTATTATACTGGATGTTTATCTTGTTAACGAGCTCTTATAAGTTTGTACCCATAAGAATTGAATAATCTTTTAATAAAAAATTTTCATCCAGAACACGTTTCTCTTCTAATAACTTTCAGAACGTGACCCTTTCGTCCAGAAATCCTAAATCTTTCTCTTCTAATAACTTTCATTCATCAAATCCTTTCATACATCTTTCTTATTGATCAAATCGCGCAGAAATCCTTTCGTCCAGAACCGTAGAACAAATTTGAAATCGTCCAGAACAATTGCTTTCGTCCAGAACCCTAGAACAAAACGCGTGGAAAGGGTACGATTTAGGGTCACGACGGCGGCGCTGAGCAATTCTATTCTCGATTTAGGGTTCAATTTCGATTTAGGGTCAGTTTTATTTCTCTTCTGCATCTCTTATTTCATTACTTTCAGTTATTATCTCTTCATTTGTATTGCTTTCAGTTATAATGAAAAGAGTAACTGATTCAAAATTTATTTTAAGTCATTGTGTGAGAACTTTGGAATACTATGGTATTATCTGTTTTAAGTTAATTTGCGGTGGATTCTTATAAGAATTTTCTATGTAAATTAAAGGATATCTAATTCCTACTACATGTGATGATTGCAGTTTCCAAGTACTAAATGTTTTCCTTTGGCAGAATATCTAATTCCTACTGCATGTGATGATTGCATCTTTGCTGTTCTAGATATGTGCTTGTTGTGTATTGCTAGTTGTTTTGTTCAATTGAAGTGCTGGTTCATTTCTTACTATAATATTTTTTGGTATCTAATGTTAAGCTAGTAGCAGGTAGCACTCACTTCAATAGTTGAACTTAATTTTTATATATGAAATATGAAATTTGGAAGTTAATGGTTTTGGTTATTATAAAGAGAAACCATATGAATTTGGTTCTTCAATAAATTAGGATTTAAGTTTTTGTTTGAGTAATAAACTACAGTTTTTGGTGATTTAGGGACTGTTTGAGAAATAGTGTGCTGGCTGGTTTTTTTGAGTTTGTGGTTTTGGCTAATTTGGTTTTCCCTGGTTTTAGCATCCTATGTTTTTGTTGTGTCATATGTTTTTAGTTGTGCTTTTAATTTTAGTTTCTTATGGTATTGTTGGGTGTCGACCTTATAAACTGTTTTTGTAATCCGGTTTAGTGCTTCTGCCTGCACTCCTATCTAAGATGTATCGCTATTAGACCGCTCAAGTCATGCTCTAGATATCTAGTCCCCTGGGTGTGAAGCTACATGTGAATGCCATTGAATAACATAAAAACTCAATTTTGACATTATGCTTGTTTTAATGTCTTTGTTAACTAGCTTTGATGAATGGCAAGAACTTAATCTTTCTTGAACATTTTGTATTTCTACAAGTGGGATTACAATTATATGTTTGGAAAATCTGTTAGAAAAAAGAATGGAAATATAGCATAATTATGGACTAGCCAGAGAAATGGCTTTTTCTAAGTTCTTCATTGATTTTATTTATTGCACTTTTTTTTTCTGTTGTAAATTACAGTTTTGATGTCAATATCATTGTGTACACAAGTTATCAGCATTGTATCTATGATTTTAATTATAGTTTATGGTTATGTGGAAATATTATTGACTTGATTTGCAATATTTCAGTTGAGTACGATATGGGCTGAAACTGCAGACAATGCTAGGGTTGCAGCAAGAATGTATATGCTTGGCGGGCTTTCTGAAAAGTATCATGGAATATCCAATTTCTGGTTGTCAGACCGAATTAATGTACGTGTTCTGTCTCAAGCTTTGTTTTCTCATCCTGATTCTTGTTAAACACCACTAGAAAGTATAGGTAACCACGTCCAAATTTGTGGTTAACGAGTTTCAACACATGCTATATCCTTATATCTATTAACTATCTACTGAACTTAATCACCTATTTAAACTGCATTAAGCACTTAATTTTTTTTTTCTCGCGAAAGTTGTCTAAATTTGATTATACAAAAATCATTTCTCATATACCAATAGTTTTATATAACTCAATAATAACATGTGGCCAACTTTCGTTGCATGGTATCTTCAGGAAATTGATTTGGAAGCAATGAAGGTTCTAAACTTGTGCTATGAACGCGCAAAAGAGGTGTCTTCTATGTTATATAGTTCAATGAAGGATTGGTAGTCACAACTCATTAGCTTTTTGTTAGTTTTGGATTGGTTTTTGGTGTACACCATGGGTACAAAGGTATAAACTTATAGCTGAATTTAGAATGCACTTAATAGTGATTATTATGCCCTTATTATTAATTTAAATTTATAAATAAATATATAGTTTGTGATCGAAACGAAGATTGAAGGAAGTCTATAATCGACGATTCAAGCTGTAAATGACGATTGAAGCTCTGTGTTCGTAACAAACACATACCAAAACCCACTAAACTCAAGTTTGTAATTTTCGTTTGGAATCCGGGTGAGGGTTTTTTCCCTACTACTGATTTGTTTGATTCTACTTTGTGATTTTAGGTTTTAAGGTTTTGATTTGGGATTTTGATCTGTCTAATTTCATTCTCGTTAGGGTTCAAATTTCTCTCATAGATTCACGTGTTCATCATGTTGTATTAGCAAAAGATGTATACAAAAGTTAGGTGTTAATTAATTTAATTCCGATTTCCTTTTCATTTTTAGATGCTAATTATTTTAGAAAAAAATTTGAAAACTGATATTTGATTTTACATATTTGCTTGGTTGAGTTGTGTGGGTGAATAAATTGGCAGGAAAGTATAGTCATTAGTCCTGTTAATTTTCTTTGATATACGTATTTTGCATTATTGATGAAAATGCATTGCATATGTGTTTTTTATTAGAATGTCTCTAAGAAAAGAATCATTATATGCTTTGTTTGTGAATATAGTTGCAGGTTTGTGTGTGCCTCTAGTTAGCTAATTAAAGTAACATTGTTGTCGAGAATTGTCGAGTTGCAGGTTTGTGTGTGCCTCTAGTTAGCTGATTAAAGACATGAATTTGAAGAACTGAAACTTGAAAGGGAGGAAATGAGAATTGAAAGGGAAGGGACGAACTTCGTGGTATGGTAAAACAATTGATGAAAAAATTTAACTTTCGGCCCAAGTCATATACTAGAGATCAAGTTCATGAAGATGATGTGGTTGATGATAATGATGATATCGTTGATGATAATGAGGATGTGGCTAATGATGATATGGTTGATGATAATGAGGATGTGGCTAATGATAATGATGACATGTCTGATGATGATAATGTCGTGTTTGATGATGAAGACTTAGAGCAAGAATGACAAATATAGTAGTGTGACTTACTTTAGTATGCAAGAATTGAAAGGAATTTAGTCTTGATTATGTTTTGGATTGATATTTTTTTCTAAGTATTTGATAATATTTAAACATATTATGCTTATATTGTTGTGTTCATGTCTAATTGTTTGGTGTTTATGAAATAGTTGATTAGATTTGAAAAATTGCTTTATTGAGAATGTAAATCAATATTATTATTATTATTATTATTGTTGTTAAAAAGAAATTATTAGAGACCGAAATAGAAACCGAAATAGAGACCGAAATTATTACAAAGTGTTTCTCAATCGGTTGCAAAATTGGTTGCATTGAGTAAAAAAAGTAATGCAAATCAGTCACAAAATCGGTTACTATAGCGTCAGAGAAAGCATCACAAATATTGTCGCTAATTTTGGTTGCTATTTCGGTTGCTAATTTTGGTTGCTATTTTGGTTGCTGAAATCAGTCGCTAATTCAGTTGCTAAGAAATCGGTTGCTAATTTGGTTACTACAGATCAGCGACCAAGGCTTTAGCTACTTCTTTAAATCGGTTGCTATATCGGTCGCTAATGTGATTAGCGACCGATTTTTGATTAAAATCGGTTGCCAAATCGGTTGCTAAACGCGACTTTTTTAGTAGTGAACAGTATGGTGAAGCATTTTATGCTTCGTGACCGACACATGTATGGTGAAACATCGATAGTTCGATCATCCAAAAGAACATAAAATATTCATTTTTATTTATATGAAATAGTTCCCGAAGAACTTAAAAACTCAATTTTACACAAATGATTGTTTTGATATCATAAAAATATATGCTATGTATCCTTGAAGGATTACACAAATGATTGAACTTTTATATATATATATATATATATATATGCATATCATAAAAATATGTTCTTGAAGAACTTAAAAACTCAACTCTATTTTTTATGAATTCCAGAAGAATTCACTATACATGTATATTTTTAGAGTTTTGACTATTTCTAATTTCTATTGTGATTGACATTTCTCTATATATCGGAGATTGATTTTTCAGTATACATGAAACTAATGTTGAAACAATATATAAAAAAAAAAGGTATTGATATGACATTTATGTCAAATCGTTAGTAATAATGAATTTTAATTCATGAAATTGTGATATTGGTCAATTGCCAACAATAATTTTGTTTCTAATTTTAATAATGAAATTTAATAGAGAAAATTATTAATGAAGATTTTATGGCAAACTTATAATTTTTAGGCTTAATGGCAGTTTTGGTACCCCTATTTTTAAAAAATTTGGATTTTAGTACCCCTATTTTTAAATCAGCAATTTTGGTACCCTTATTTTATCAAATTTTGAAATTAAAAAACAAAAGAATAGATTGAAGGGTATATACGTGAAAATGATTTCTAAACAATTTTTTTTACGTGACATTTGTTTTTTTCTAGATTTTTTAAAAAAAATTATGATACTTTATTTGTTTTTATTTTTTCTATTTTATTTCCAGATTTCTAATTTTTTTTTATTATCTTTTTACAATTTTTGTATACTTTATTAGTATTTTTTAAAACATTTTTGTTGTACTTTATTTTGTTTTCTATTTTATTTTTCGGATTTTTAAAATTTTAAAATTTTAAATATTTTATATATATTTTAATATAATCTGACGTGGCAATGATTTTTAAATAAACAAATGCCACATAATATTAAAAAATGCCACATCATCAAAAGAGAATAAAGATATGTGCAATTTCAAAATTTGACAAAACAGGGGTACCAAAATTGCTGATTTAGAAATAGGGGTATCAAAATCCAAATATTTTAAAAATAGGGGTATCAAAACTGCAATTAAGCCTAATTTTTATTATGTTTACTTTTTTAGTTTGGCAAGAATATTTATTTCATATTATTATTACTGATCTATGTTATTATTATTTTGGAGATATTCTATTTCATATTCATATTCTTTATTTGTATATATTTTCATGTGTTAATTATATTTAATCTTGATAAATTTTAGAAGAATTTAGACATAAAAGCATTCTCGAAGAATTGCTCAAATATTGATATTTGTTTTGTTTATAAAGATCATTTGTGTTATAGTTCCTGAAGAACTATAGAAGAAAACTTTAATATTAATTAAGTAAAGGACTTCTCAAATAATAAATTATATATATCATTGCTTTGAGCATTTGAACATAGTTTTTGGAGAACTAGATAGTTAACATCGCGCATCCCTGGAGGACTGCGAAGAGAATAAATTGCTCTTGAACACAATATATGAGCATCGTTTGCATTATAGTTCCTGAAGAACTAATAGTATAATGTTAAAGCTCAAAGAAAATGATTTTCTTGATCATAATTTATGAAAATCACTTGTGTAGTTCTTGAAGAACTCAAAAATATATCATCCATATATGACTGATTAATCAATGACTTTTCATAATTATTGTTGATATAGTTCTTGAAGAACCAGTAATCAAATATAAAGCATTCTTGTAGAATTGTTCAAAGTAATATTCTTGAACATCACTTATATTCGTGAAATAGTTCCCGAAGAACTAATAATAATCCTCAAGGATTGTGCAAAAGGTAAATTGGTCTTTATTATAAAAATCACCCGTGATAATTAAAACTTCAATGCATTATTGAAGGTTGCTCAAAGACAATGAATTTTCTTGATCACGATTTCTAAAGTTATTTCTATAATTCTTGAAGAACTTAATATTAAAGCATATTTTTATATTACTGAAAAAACGATTTCATAATAATTGTTGATAGAGATTTATTGTCGAGTTCTTGAAGAACTAGACTATTAGAGCATGAAATCTATAAATTTTATTTGACATCAGTATAAGTATAAGTATAAGTCAGATCAAATTAATAATTAGAAAAAAATTCATTTATGTCTCTTGAATATGCTCCTGAAGTAGCAAAATTGAAAATATAATTTCAAGAATATTTTGATACATGAGTTACAATTAAAATCTATGTCAATTATTGTACTATATGCTAATTGTGGTATCATATTTTTTTGGTACAAATTGTGGTCTCATATTCTTTTTTTTGTAGAAATATTTTTGTTATTTGTTCTAAAAAAGGACATTTAATAAAATAACTTTGTCAATTAATTTTATTTAATTTGACAGTTTTGTAATGGTAAGAATTTATGTTATGATTAATTTTTTTTACACCATTAACCTGGCAATTAAGATTGATTTTAATATAATATATAGACACAAGACTTTTATGAGTTAGAAACATATTAATATGATTTTTAATACCATTTGGATTTTTTTAATTAATACATTAGAGTAATTATTTTTATTTTTTTTTACAAGAACATTAGAGTAATTATTACTACCTTATTCATAAAGTATATGAAAAATGAAAACAATATATATACATTATACATCTAATGTAAGTGGTTTTTGGATTTGAAAAATATGAGATATAGAAAAGAGCTTCTAAATTGATATTCTCTCTTTTAGATACTAAGTAGTGTTAAATAATTTGGTGGATTTTTTTCTCGTTTATTATAGTGTTTTGTTTAACAATTTAAATGAAAAAAAAATGTGTTTAGCTTATATTGACACCAAAAAAAAATCAACTTAGAAAAAAAACAAGAAATAAAAGTGATGTTGAATATATCACTATATTATGAGACATATTTTGGATAAAATAAGTGCAATGAAAAAGTTATAAACCAGAAGTTTATACTGCACATATATATACTAGTGCAATTGAAGCACATATTATTGTAAACCAGATGTTTACGAATTATATTAAGTTTGTTATTGGCAAGACCAGTTAGGTCATCCCGGATCTATTATATATGATGCGAGAATTGTTTATGTGAATATGTATTGAATGACCAGAAGTTCATTCAATTTAATAATTTTTATGTGTTAGTTCCCAAAGAAAGTTGATAAATTAAGTAAACGAGCTCTTTTATTTAAGAATATACGAAAGGTGATATACGTAAATCAATGCACCGATAATGATCATGTGGACCAAGAAAAAAAATTGAAGATCCATTCTTTAGACGTCTCATATGTTCATACAAGAAAAAAAAATAATGGACTTGAAGATCCATTCTTTAGACGTCTAAAGTTAAAATTGCATAATCAATACTTATGAGATTACATCTTCTAATTTATATTTTCGGAACATGCAAACATGTATGTTGATATATTGAATTGCATCATACCAAGAAATTATTATATAAATAAGCTCTCCCCTAATTTATTTGAATTTTGGTTTATAAACTAAATTTTCCATATAAGCATTTTTGGATGTGTTGTGTACATCTCAATTGCTCTAATATAATGCATTTAAATAAGTCGTAGACGAATATTGGGAAAATAATTTTCATACGAATCTCCAACTATGATAAATTACCTTGAGCCAATAATTGGAGATCTTTTTAACCCAGTAGGCTGATAATCAATTGGTGAATTAGTTTTCTCAATATTAGGGGGAGAGAATAAGCAGTTAAAAATATGAACCAGATATTCAAAACAATCACTTGAAATAAATTATTATCTTATCTTGATCCTCATATAAATAGTTTGAATCAGATGTTCAAAGATAAATCATTTGCAAAGTTTATGAAATGAACTATCAGCTGCTAATGCTCCACAATCAAAATAGACGTCCCTGAAGTGTGGCAGGTCAGTCGGTTCCAAAGAATCCCCAAATACGAAAAGGAGCTTAAAAGAAATATGACCCAAGAGGATATGAAAAAAGTATTTGACATAATTAATTTTTCAGTTTCAAAATAACTTATCAGGTACCTGTTATTTATGAAAATAAAGAGATCTCAATAAATTATGTCATGAATAAAAGACGATGGAACCGAGATGAAGTCAACGTTGACAATATTTATTTGGACATAATATAGCGCTATATGTGGTAGATGACAACGAGGATCATAGATCAAAGTCTATTAAGGTTTATAGACAATGAAGTGATTGACTAAATAGATAGACGCAAGTCAAACAAAATTAAATCAGCTCTGCAAAGCGAAAAGTTTTTGGACCAGCAGTCCATACACCTAAAGATGAAAATAACTAGATATGAATAATTGTTCACGTGAAATGAAAATAACGAAAAATAAAATATTTAGAGTTTGACTTGTTATTAAAGGATACTGATAAATGTCTATCATTGATTTTCAAAAGGTGTATTCGCCTGAAGTGAATTAAAAAAAATTCTTTGTATTAATTAAGTTGAGTAGCATATGAAATACTCACTTTACGTGAAAGATGCGTTTTAACGTATTTGAATGACTCACTTCATAATGATGATTATATGAGAATCCCTGAAGTATTTAGTTTCTGTGAGACATATAAATTAGATTATTGAAGAGATGACTTAATAAACATGAATAAGTCTCCTTAGTCCTTATATACTCGAGCAATATATATGCATGTTGGTATGACATTCATGTTGAATATTTTCAAATAAGAAATATGAAAATGAAAATTTGTTCATTTTTAAGAAAATATTTGGCAAGGAATTTGTTATATTTAAGATTTATGTTGATGAATATCATCAAGACTCCTGAAGAGCTTATGAGATATTCATTTCTTACAAAATAAGTATTTAAAGAATATTATATATACAAAGGTTTCTAAACATATTCTATATAAGAAAAAAAGATCAATTCTGATACCCAATTTTGTAAGGCGTCGATGTAAAAAAAATGTCATTTTAGAATTCGAGTAAATGATGAAGAACTATAATTGATCCTGAAGTACCACATTTTAGTTAGAATGGAGACAAATACATTGTTGGCTTATTATTTGTTGGCAATATATCATAAAATATATATATTTTGTTATTTTAGATATTTGCAGGTTATTTGTCTTATCCTGATAAGGTTATATATCCCAGAGAAAATATATGTTTACATGAGGTACAATCACTCATAGAAATTTGTGAAACAAATCACGACAACAATCTCATGAAATGATGAAAAACTTTAGCGCTCCGGGAGATGAGTCAAGAATGTGTTTTGATTGAAGGATATTTTTCATCACATACAAGAGATTTGTAATTTTAGTTCTAAAGGATTCCTACAACAATTCAATATGAAGATAATGTTGCATAAACTGCAAATTTGGAGGAGATTATAATAAAGAAGATATGACAGGTCTTTCTACGAAGTCAACTTCAAGTAAAGTTTTTGAGGTTCTTCACCTCATATATAATTGTCTTTATGAGGGGGAGAATGTTCTGCACTCTTTTTCACTTCATCATGGTTTTCTCCCGCTGGGTTTTCCTGGTAAGGTTTTTAACGAGGCAGTTCACACGCAAAGGATGATGTACTCTTTTTCCTTCACTAGGATTTTTTCCCAATGGGTTTCTCTTTAGTAAGGTTTTAACGAGGCATATCCTTCATGGACATCCAAGGGGGAGTGTTATGAATAATTGTATGTGGTTGTCCATTAGTCATGGCCCATTTCATTGGCCCAATATGTTGTCCTATAAATAGAGCTATGCTACAATATAAATACACACTTGAAGAGAATAATACAAATTCCACTATTTCTCTATTCTCTATTTCTCTCCTCTATCTATAATATTCTATATTCTTTTATACAGGGGACTGGACAGGACAACTTCTGTTGTACTGTGTTTGATTTGAAAACTGTCACTGGTACTGGACAAACTGAGGGTCAAGGGACTGGACAAAATCAGATATTCTTGTCCCCCACTGAACCATGGGACAACTTTTTGTCCTCAGCACAACTTTTCTAAATTACCAAAATAACATTTTTTCCATCAAATATCATACAAGACAAAATTTGTTTAATATCGTAAATGTTTGTCCTGTGTTGTTCTGTCTTATACTGTCTTGTACTGTTCTGTCCAGTACTTTCATTTTACAGATCAAACGGATCCTTAGTCATGTTTAGATTAGTTTCATAACAATATTATATTTATTTATAATTTATTATTCTAGTTGATCGGTTTAATACCAGTTGAACTGATTGAACTTGATCCAGAGATCATACCAATTAAATCTCCAATTCAGTTTTGTTTTAAAACATTGAACTAGTGCCTCACAATCCATACAAAGGAAGTATTAAGTTGACTTGATGCTTAAAAAAAAATACTATTTTTAGGTGGCAAAAACAATCAAGGTCATAGTTTCACTGAATATAGTTCACTTCACGAGACTATTATTTATTTTTTTAGCAAAGACATTTCACTAACAATACTTCATTTTGGTGGGATTTAACCTGGGAAAGTTCAATACTTTCCCACCATGCACAAGTTGATTTTTCACCCTTGGATCAAAAAGTGAACACATCCTTATCATAGTCATTAACACTAGATCATCTAACTACCCATCATCCACAACCATCTCTCCTCCTTTCCCTCACTACCTGTCAGCCAACCACATCATACCTTCTCTCTCCATGCTATCAACAGCTTCCATGAAAATTGAAAGCAAAAATCCACCATTAAAATTTAAATCCCCATTTTCATAATTAGACATGCATAATTAAAATTCCTTTCTCCCTCACACTACACTCTCTCTCTCATGCGCAGTCACCAACGACCAAGAGCAGCATCAAGCGGTGCTCAATAGAGAGTTAATTTGTTTTCAAAAAAAATAAATTAGAGAGTAAATTTAGCACAACTTCTAATTACATAAAGAGACTAAGAAACTATTCTTAGATCTATAATTTTCTTCATAATGCCTTTGAAAGCTTTGTGGTCTTTTGAGAAAGAACCATTCTTAATTTTGGTGGAATATGACAAAAATTAAGGAAATAAACACAAGCATGGGTAGATGAAGAATTAGGACGGTGGGCTTAATTGCTAGTGGTGGACGGTGGTGTTGACTGAGCATGAAAGAAAGAGGGACATAATGGTGGTGAAACTGTGAAAGTGTGAGGAAAAAAAAAATCTAATGTGGAGGGTCTATGACAAAAGTGTACTCTTTATTTGATCCAAAGGTTAAAAATCAACTGCACCATGGTGGAAAAGTATTTAACTTTCCCATGTTAAACTATAACAATTTTAGTGGCCAGAACAATTAAGGTCACGACTCACGACTTCAAATCCAGCAACTATAACAATTTGTGAAACATACTGCATCAAGGGACTTAGAATCGTATCATGTGTGCACTCAAAAGTTTCATAAATACAATGATACGGTTTAACCTACCCATCACGAGAATTAGCGTTTATACGTGGTGATATTTGTATGTATGTACACCATTAAAAGTCACGTAATGTTTCAAAAGTATATCATCAAGGTATACCAGATATCAGATAGAACAAAATATGGATCCTTTTATCACCAAGCAACTCAGAAATTTTCATTTCAAACTAGACCCAATCTCTTGCATATGCATTTACAATGGAACTTCCATTTCCTTAGACCTGTAAATAGAATGACAGTCATCAACTTCACAATATGCACATGCAAATTGTGAGCCTAAAGAAACTAAAAATAGTACAAACATGAGATATGATTATCAATGCCTTTGACAGCAAAGTGAACAGTAGTGTATATTCAATAAATGCAAATATAAAAAGTCCATAACTATAGGGTAGGGCCTTAAGTTTGCAATTACTAACCTTGTTTCCTCCAAGGTATTGACTACATCAACCATGGCATGTATAATCATTTTCTTCACCTGTTACCGAAGGAGCAGCAATCAGGAAAAAACAGTACACAAAATACAACAAAGATAATGAAATAATTTTGACAATCAAAATTGTCAAGCATTCAACAAGTAGAAACAGTGAATGATAGAACCTTGTCATTGGATAAAAAGTAGATTTTTGCTACTCACCCCAAAAACTTTTAGTTACACCCATATTTCATAAAAATTTAATCATAATACCAAAATTGTCCTTCTTTGTATAAATGTTTAAAAATAGTTTTCATCTTTTTTTTTTGTGATACAAAAGAGGGCAAAAGCCCAAATAAGAAAAACAACTAAGCCAAGATCAATCTAGGGGTGACAATACCCATTTCATCTGCTAATAAAATTTCCTTAACTTCCACTAGAGAAACATCATAAAAGATTACTTCATGATCCATAATACATCCTATATTTGTCAGTGCATCCGCAAACTTGTTCGCCTCACGATATTCATGTATCACTTTAACATTCCAATCCGTCAACAAAAGTCGACGTAATAGTTTTCATATTAATACATTATCTCTCCCAAGCCCCAATTGTTTCTCATTAATTTCAATTCAAGATTGAATTTGAAGGTATTTTATTAAGACTTTAATGCATTTTCCATGTTATTTATGTTTTCATATACATTGCATAGTTTACAAAATGTAACTGAACCGCCAATACTAATGTAAATTCAGTTTACATAATCTTATGTAAACTGAGTTTACACATACATCGAGCGGTTTAAGGGTTTACATTAATTGTTAGTTTACGTACACGACAAAAGGTTATGTAGACTGAATTTACATTAGTATAACCTTCAATGTAAGTGTAAACTCAATTTACATATAAAATACGCAAACTCAATTTACATAGGTACACAAACTTAGTTTACGTATGTACGTGAAATGAATTCACGTTAACCACTTAAAACCCATAAAATCAAAACGCAAATCAAAATTGAGTTGGAACTCGAAATCAACATAATTTGGGAACTTGCAACAGATTCAAAATTGAACTCAAATAAATCGCAGAATCATGAACTGGTAATTGGAAATCTTACTTTTCAAATTGAGTTTTAGATGTGTAGATGGAGATAAACACAACGTAGATTTGAGCGGCAAAGATTAACACCAACGGTGGTTCAAGCGACGTCGACGGCAACGGCGAAGATGAATTGAAGCAAGAAACGCGCATAAGGGTTTTGGATGCAATGGAAATTTAATTTATTTTAAGGCTATTTTGGTCAATTTGGGGTGTAACCAAATTTTTTGGGGTGAGCAGCAAAAATCTAAAAAGTATAATAATATTACTAGAGTGGGTAAAATAGCAATTTGCAATATAGAATCTAGACGGTAAAAAACACTGCTTGAACCAGTTTTAAACAAATAAAAGTGTTTGGATTTCGACAAATGCAGTATGACAGTCCCAACAATAGGCGTAATTGAAAGCAATCACGCCCAATTGTTCGGGTAGGTCAATCTCAGATTCTAAAACTATAATAAAAATGTAGTTGAAAGAAGCTAAAGTCACAACATAGCAGATGCAATATCTCAAATCCAGATAAGATAAGTAGTCTGGCATACCTCCAATTTATCCTCTGAGGACCTGTGATTTACTGGAAGTTTGCGAAACTCCTCAGTCAAATGAAAGCACTGACCAACATTTTCTGGAGAGACAAAATCAAGTGCAACCTTGGTACATGACTGCAAAACATTGATGCATATCATTAACATTCATACAAACTTTTCAAGCATTAGCTAAAAAGAAAAGCAATGAAGACATCAAAGTGATAAATTGCTTGGGTAATTTGTAAGAAATTGTAGTTTGAAACCTCCACGGTGTTTTTGTATAATAAAAAAAATTAAAAATGCAGTCTTCAGAAAAAATTAGCATGCACTCAACATTAAATGAATCATTGGTTTGAGTCAAGACCAACCCAAATGCTAAGATATCAGAGCATATCCTACATCCATTGGGCTATCAATTATCATGGTACTCGAGTCACAATCTAGATGCCCCAAATATATATTATGGTTTGAAGTATTTGAGGTAGCATCTGACTTATAAGCAAGTTTTCTGAATTTGAGTTAGGATTCATCCAAATTCTACGGCTCTGCGCCCACCTTTATGGGACTCCATTTTCTCAAACCCCTCCCTTAGGAATGTTATATTTTACCTAGGACCTTATTGGAATAATTTTACTTGGGAATTAGAATTAAGTAGTAAATTATGACATTAGTGTCAATTTACAATGATTTAACACTAACAACTAACAAGGACTTTGAATACAAGTATACAGCTTTTACTAGGATAGGGACTTTGAATACAAGTATACAGCTTTTATTAGGACAGTCTCAAACTTTTAAGAACTTGGAAGCATAATAGATAGTTATGTTAGTTCTCAGGTCACTATCAATCATCTTTAACCGTCGTATTTATTCTTTCTTCATTTATGTAAAAGTCATAACTTCAACATTTATACTACTTAGCAAACAAGAAAAATTTACACCTTCATTAAAGATAAAATGAATCCGCCATGTATGTAAATTTTACCTTCAGATTTCTGACTTGGTGGGGGCAACCAGCTGGAATGAAAACACCTTCTCCTAGTTTCTGAACAAAAGTCCAAGGCTCAATTCCTACAAGTCAATGTTGATTTGTTAACAAAATGGTACAAGTTTATTGATCAACACTCCATGAAACAAACAACAAAGGAAAAAATATAAACAATGCTAACCATACTCCTCCTTAAGCCTCTTCTTATGCTTGATGGTTAGATAAAAGGTCTGATCATGTATTGGGTGGATAACCTACATTACCAAAGGAGATGTCACTCAAGAAAATACATTTTCTTTCACTAGCTGAGAAAACGAGAAAAAGTCAAGGAAAATGTAAACCGATAATTGACATAGCTTGGATACTCCATTTGGATACATGTGGGTACTTCTTGGGTCTGTACCAGTCTGTACCCACGGTTTAAGAGCCTGAGGTTCTAGTTCCACTAATTGACTGTGAACATGAACAAAGGAATCACAAACCAAAGACATAACACCGGAGAGTAGTCATAATGGGCATTTAAGACTACTCCCTGAATAAGATTTAGTAAGAAACATCCAGAAGTGTTAATTTCTAGCATTTTCAAGGAAACAATTTAACAACCTTACACGAGATCCTAGTTATAAGATCACAATTTAACTACTAAACCACAATTGCTCTTAGTTATAAGATCAAACATACAAAAATTGTTTGATTGTATAGGCTTTAGAGATGATTTGTTATTTTGAACACTTGATTTTGGTGAGATATGTGTGAGGACATGATTCCTATGTATGATTCCTAATCCAGGCATTAGATTGGAAAAAGGAAGAAATCCTCCACCCAGTTCAAAACTGATGCACAAGAAGCCCATATTCAAATCTATCAAGTGAGAAAAGCACATTTGACTTTGACAACAGCCACAAACATAGATGTCAATCACAAAGGACATTGGATGCCAAAACACTATAGCAATATAACAGAGAGCGGGAAGAACAATATTCTAAAATAGTATAGTTTAAATAATCAATATTATAAACAAAAAATGACTAAAAATCAAGTAAGTTGCCAAAAAAATCATGAAATATTTATAGTTACCAATAAAAAGTCAGGTATCTAAAGCACATAAAAACATACAAGTGAAATAGTGAATACCAATAAAAGTAAAGGGAACAAACAAGTGAGGAGGTTAACAAACAGTCAAATGAAAATTAAAACTAAGTAACAAACAGAAGAGAGATTGGGTAGCCGGGAAAAGAAAAGGGAGGTCCAAGGTATGTACAAAAAGAGCAGGCTAGGTAGCAAGAGACAAAATGCAATGTGATGCCAAGACGAACCCAGACCTTCACTGCAGGATATCTTCATTATGGGCATTTTTTATTTCTATTGTTTCTAAATAGTGAAAACGGAACTTCTTGATGTAACTCAGTAATGATAGGAATTTATAGGGAGTTAAATTATTTAAAAGACTGTTGCAACTACGACGGAGTGTGCTACAACCGTCTAAGCTAGGCAGACTTACACAATGGGCTATGAGATGAAACTGTGAAGGGAAAACCCAATAGAACATATTACAAGGTACAAAAGCAAAACAACTAGAACAACACAAAAATTAAAATAAAGCACAAGCTAAGACTTAGGTCAAATAGGGAAATCTCAAATTTATCATGATGCAAACCTCAATGTCACAAATAAAGGGACAGTTATAAAGCATGTTCGCGGCAGCAAAACTATTTGGTAGCTAATAGGTTTCATTCATTAGTGACTCAAGTTAATAAGGGGTGTCCAAATACATAAACAGAAAATTATATTAACCGACTTAACTTTACCTCATCTAAAGAAGAGCAATGAATATGTCTGAACTCTCTGAAATGCTTATTCAGATATTCCTCCAATACAGGTACATCTTCTCTCCGGAAGATATCCCAAAGAGCACCGTCTAAAGAATCCCCTTCATTTGAAGCATTTATGGAAGAGGACAAATTATCAACCATGTCAACATTTGTTTCTCCATCCTGATTATGACCATGTAGCTCCCTCTTGTCTTGCTCAAGGTGTTTTTGTGTCAATTTCTTAATTGCAGCAATGGTCGCAGGTTCCAGTTCCACTTTAGCAATATGAGTCAACAAATTTACCTAAACAGCCAAATTATAAAAGAAACAAAACAAAGTTTCATTTTCCTCATAATAGAGTATGAACTTGGAGACATAAAGCAAAAATTATCAAGCACAAACAATGAATTGGTCAAGAAAGACAATGCATCCGACGATAGTATTCATTGGTCAAAACTTTCTAATCCAAAACCATCATTCATATTACAAGTCCAAAAAATACCTTATCTAACGATGCAACTATCATAAAAATAATACTTTTCCAAATTATCAATTACCAAAACACCAAGGTAAATAACATATCAAATATATAATCAAATGAGTGTTTTGAAAGACAAAGCAACAACCAAAAATTAAGATATGCACGTGAAACTACACAACTATCAGCTCATAATGCAATGGCTTACAAAGACATGAATACATCCTACTAACTATGCACCTTGCAATATTAAATTAAAAAATAACAGTATAAAACATCAAAAAATTCATAAGACGCTCTAGAAAAAACAGTCCAGGAAAGACAGAATTTAAGCATACTGCATCAGACATATCACAATGGAGCTTAGTCACAGAATCACCCCGTCCAAGCTCCAGAGCAAATCCATATGCAATATATGTTTTCGGTCCCATGTCTGGCTTTTGAACATTATCAGGCAGCTTCACAGCAAGGTTAAGAGCACCGTTGAAAGGATCTGTATATTCTTTATACGGCAAGGAAGATATGAACTCGGCACAATGACGAGGCAACCTTTCCTC
The DNA here is from genome assembly GCA_030408175.1 of Trifolium repens. Taxonomy (NCBI): domain Eukaryota; kingdom Viridiplantae; phylum Streptophyta; class Magnoliopsida; order Fabales; family Fabaceae; genus Trifolium; species Trifolium repens. The sequence continues at coordinate 50,016,827 of CP125848.1, forward strand.
AAATAAATTAGAAGGAGGCCAATCTTTCAATTTCAACACCTGAGGCCAATTTTTCCAATCTTCGCGGCCATTTGTGTACCCAATAAAGAATTGGTGCACATTAATATCTACCTGCATTGAACCAACAACTCGTAGATTGTAAAACTAAGAAAATGGATTGTACTCTTCACTGTCTGACTAAAGAACGGAAAGAAAATGAATACAACTGGAGTGAGTATGCATAAGAAACATAAAAATACAGAGAATGCAAGGGCAACAAGAAAGATTCAGGGTAGGTCAAGCAAACAAAATAGGGATACTAGAGTGCAAGAAACCACAGAGAAGGTCAAAAATCAAGAAATCGAACAAACCTCACACCAATCTAAGCAATCAATTGCCTTCACATTATAAAATGAATTGTCCTTGGACTTCCTTCTCTGACGAAATGCACGCCACATGACAAGCGGCTCCCAGCTTAAGCCAGAAGTACATTCAAGTACATTTCTGACAATGATAGGCTCCCCTTTGCTCCAGTGCCATTGAAAATGTCTTAAACCTTCATGATGTAGATCTATAGCCCTAGGACTGTATAAAGTGTTGCCACTGGTATCTTCACGAAATGCTGCTTCCCTTGTGTTATTGTGTATATCATCTGCGTTTCTAACAGACTTCAAACAAGAACACCTATTATCAAGAGGCTCCTCTGTTTCTTGAAGTTTGATTGTTATTGCAAGTTCTTTTGCTTTACATACTAACTCAGAGATGCAATTTGGCTGAAATATGCTTCTCAGTTCAAGGTAACCATGATCACATTCGTTATTGGCTTTTGGACAGGGAATGTTACCATCACTATCTGCATGCCACCTAGACTTTGACCATTCACGAATCTCATCATCAGATTCTTTCTCTATAGTTGTTGTCTTTGCTTTTCCACCATGCAGATAATCTTTCCCTCGGAAGATAAACTTGAAATCAAATGGATCTGCACCACCTAGAAGTTGCCCACGACGAAGCTCGCAGCAACAGAGAAGACAAAGGTCAAAGGAGCATTCTGTACAGCTTCTGTGGTAGTCAAATATTGATGTTTTGCAGTTGTCACTACAAAAGTGTTAAGTCATTAACAATATAGCATTAGAATAACTAAAAATCCAAAAATATATCAAATAAGTCCCTACCAATACGTGCGCTCATTATTAAATGAATCAGCTACTTTGATTTTTAGTTCAGAGAGTGGGAGCCCTGTAAATGGTCGTTCCCAAAAGAAAATTAGAAACATGGAAAATATAACTTAACACATAATAAAAAAGCACGTGCAAGAAAATAGTGCAAAGCGGGATATCAATTATGTAAGTAATTCAAAAGAGAGAAGAAAAAAGGTATATATAATTAATTCTAAAATTAAGAGTCAAAACTACAAAGCATGGGTAAAGCAACTCACAATAATAAGAAGATAGACAAAAAGTGAGAGTCTTGTAGGAAAAAATACCTTGTCGGTTGCCATTTGTTCTTGATCCATTTGTTCTTGATCCAATCGTATTAAATGCGGAAGAAGATTTTTCAGCATATATTTGGAGAGCTCAACCTCATGACCTTTGTCGGTTGCCTTCTTTTTTTTAATTGCCTGTGGTGAATAAGATGCTATGGTGACATTTATTCATAATGTTGAATACAGAAAAATGACAGGAATAGTTAATAATCTAGAAGGGGAGAACTTACATCGATAAGTTTAGTTGATTGCAAACAGGTTTTGCAATTGCAATTGCCACAACACACAGGACAAGCCTCAACAATATCATCCTCTTCCAAGTGAGGATACCTTAACAACAAAAACATGTTTTAAGTGAGGATTTCATAATCCAAACAAGTAATAAATAATATGCAAGTTAAACAAAGTGAGAAAAATTAGAGAAGTAAATGAAGGTGTATTGTACATAACATACATACCAATTGTTTATACAGGATACACAAAATCTTTTCCTTTTGCATTTTTTGCATCTAACAACCTTGCCCTTATCATTTCTCTGACATTGATGGCACATTAAGGACTCCTCTTCAATCCACTGTTGTTGATTTGAGAACCACAGTTAATAATTACTTCAAACATTTAACACCAAAAACAGACATAGATAGTGCATAATATTAACAACAACAAAAAGAAGATAGATCATTCATGTAATGTCACCTTAGCACGATTTTTCTTTTTGATTTTTGGATCCACCTTATGAGTAGTGTTGTTATGTTTGATTTTTGAACAACTCGTTTTTCTCAAAGCATAGCCTTTAATATCAAGAAAAGCCATTTCATTTTCAATATTCTCATCAATCTCTTTCCTTTTTCTACTACCACCAGCTTTGTTCTTCTCTTTCTTCATAAAATCACCAGCATTTTCCTCTTCATCAGAACTAGAATTTTTCTTTCTTTTCCTACCACCACCACCACCACCACGATTCTCCTTCAACTTCGCTGCTTCCATGGCCGCCACGGTACTCTTTCTGCGACGATCACTATTTCTTGAAGCAACAACGGAAGAAGCACCTTCCGCCGTCGTTTTACTCTTTCCGCCAGAAACGGGAGCGACGGCAACTTGAACGGAAGAATCTGCCACGTCATCGTCGGCTTTAACAACCGTTTCGTCTTCCTCATTGTTGTTGCCTCGATCCTCTTCTTCTTCTCCCGCCATGGAATGGAAACTTCAAAAGGAGGAGTTTTTGTTTGTTTGTATTCTTTATTTCAATTATTATTTTATCGGTAGCTATCAAGCAAGCAAAAAAGAGTGAGAATGTAAGAATGGTGGTGAGTGAGGTGAACAAACCCTAGATTGGATTTTTAGGGTTTATTTCTTGTGATTTTTTTGTTTTTAGAGAGAAAATGAAAAGGAGTACTACTGGTACTAGAAATAGAAAGAAACATGTGATTCCACTGCACACATATATGACGGAAACGGTGTCGTTGGACAAAGAAAACACCCATTTCAAATCTACCGCCAACTCTGTGCAGTTGGAATGCAATGCTTATTAAATTTTGTTATTTTTTACATAATATATTAAATTTATTGAAAGAGAAAGTGTGTGCAAAATAATAATAATTTATTGGTGAATTGAAATTATGATATAATCAAACGATATGTTAGACCTTGACAATCACATATAATAATCAAACGATATATATGAGTGATTATAAGGGTGCTAGATTGGTTGACAATGTCATCAATGCATCTCCTATAATCCAAAGGTGCATTGGTTGGTTTCCTCCAAGAGATGTTGGATCCTGGTTAATACTAATGGAGCCCGGAAGAATAATAATAATAGTTGTGGCTATGGTGGCATCATTAGAGGTAATAATGCGGAGTGGCTGGAAGGTTTTGCTAAGGGATTGTGTGACTGTAGCGTTGTAGTGGCGGAATTGTGGGGTGTGTTGGAAGGTTTAAGTTATGCTTGGAGATTGCGCTTTCGAAAAGTAGAGCTCCATTTGGACTCTAAGCAAGTGGACAAGTGGTAGATATGGTAACCAAGAAGGTGGGAGTTCAGCATGATGGTTGGAGCTTATGCCAAAATTTTTGGAGATTGTTGCATTTGAATTGGAAACTTTGTATTCGACATACTTATCGGAAAGCAAATTTATATGCGGATGCTCTAGCTAGTATTGGGTGTGGAGTTGGTAACACTGAATTTTTATGAGTCTTGTCCGACTCAAATTTCGTCCACTATTTATTGCTGATGCAGTTGGAACTAATGTTTCCTGGCTAGTTGTTATGTAATATTTTTTCTGGGCTCCGACCCTTCATTGTTTAAAAAAAAAAAGTTGAAAAACAAATTAGGGTATAATAGGAAGATAAAGTGCAAAAATATACTTATTTAATTTGATGTTACAATGCTATAAAGGGCAATAAAAAGGAACGGATGGAGTAATTAAATAAGCTCGTTACCAAATACATCTATTTTTTAACAAACGTATAAGTTAATCCAAAAAATAATAAACTAGCTTTTGTTTTTACTATTGAACTTACCAATCACACGCCAAGGCTTTATTTGAAAAAAATAGCAGGTGGCTGATAGCTTATAGATGATAAACTAATTGAAGTGTTTTATAATTTTAGCGGTTCAACTAATTGATAAATGTAAAATGACATAAAAGGACGTTCTTACTTCATATTAAAATTGATATTAGTTTAATAAATAAATTAGAAAGGATAAAAATGGATTTTATGTAAAATGATAAAGGTAGAAATGGTAGAAAAAATGATAAACTACAAGTTATAAGTCAGTAAAATAAACGATAAACTCATAATGAAAAGACGGTTGTCAAACAGGTTTTTAACTTATAAGCTATAAGACATAAACTATAAGTCAATTTTTAAATTTTGTCGAATAGATCCTAAATATCCGAAAATATCTTAAGAACGAAGGTAAACAATCAAGGATGGCTTCTCACGGCTCAAAACATAAATAAGATACTAATAATTAATTAAAAAAAAAATACGTAATAATTAATTGATTAATTAATCAAACATTACATTTCATTTTCAGTTAAAAAAAGAAAGAAAAAAAAAACTCTTTTCTCCGAAATTTCTCTCTTTCATTTCATCATCTATTCTATTCATTCATATCCTTTGTGTCAAAAGGAAAAATAAAAATCATCCCTTGATCTCCGTATTATATAGTATATTGAGATTAATAATTAAATTTGTATTGTTCTTTGTTTGAATCAACAATGGCTGAAGATAAGAAACTGAATCAAGAGGAAGAAGCAAGTCCTCTTCTTCAACAACAACCTAAAGCTGAACAACAACAGACGACGCATCAGGAGCTTTTTCATGGATGGACTGCCGATGGGCTTCCGATGGGCCATGGAAGCGTCATGGGCCAGCCCATTCCTCGTTCTCAATGGAATTCTAGCATCTGCGCTTGTCTTGGTCAAAGCGATCATTTCTGTAGCAGCGATCTTGAAGTTTGTAAGTCTCATTTTCTTTTGGGGATTTTTGATATTCATGTGATTGATCTTTCATTTTTTATTCACATTTTATCAATTTAATATTTATTTGTATTGATAATTCTGTTAGGCAATTTTGTTGTGTCTTGAAATTGGGGGTTTTGATGAGAATTTTAGGGTTCAATTTTTCATATACAAGAATACATCACTTTGTTAGGGGAATCATTAAAAAAATTATGTATTTCTGTAAATTGAATTCAGCTGCATAAAGATTAGCTATGAGTTGCTTGTTGAATTGAATCTGAATTTTGTATGTTTATTATCTGTAGCTTAACCTTATTAATATTATGTGGATTCACATTTTATTAATTGGATTAATCAATTTTATATTTATTTGTATTGATAATTCTGTTAGGCAATTTTGGTGTGTCTTGAAATTGGGGGTGTTGATGAGAATTTTAGGGTTCTATTTTTCATATACAAGAACACATCCCTTTGTTAGGAGAGTCATTCAAAAAATTATGTATTTCTGTGAATTGAATTCAGCTGCAAAAAGATTAGCTATGGGTTGTTTGTTAAATTGAATCTGGATTGTTTGTTATGGTGTGGAATTATATTCCCTAAGACCCTAACCCTAAATCAAAATAACATTGGTTGTTTTCGTATTTTGTTGACAAAAGGGCTTGTGGATATTGAACGTCTCGCTCTATTTGACATGTTGTCCAGATGGACGACTAAAACATTTATTTATCTACTTTTCTTATGCTTGAACTTGATACTTGCTAGGTCTTCTCGGGAGTGTGGCTCCTTGTGTGCTGTATGGAAGCAATGTTGAGAGACTTGGATCTAATCCGGGGGCATTTGCCCATCATTGTATGCATTATTCTGGCCTGTATGTCATTGGGAATTCCTGCTGTGGTTATAATGCTCTTGCACCTTGGTTTTCATATAGTAGCCGTACTGCAATTCGTCGCAGGTTCAATTTAGAGGTTTGTGCTATTTTTTTTCTTTGCCTCTCACTGTGCAGTGATGATATGCCTTGAAACCTCTCATAGAGATCGGTATAAATATAGTAATGAAACTGTTTGTTGATGAAACAATTGAAACACAATATCAACTCTGGGACTAACTTCCACAAGAGTAGTTACAAACAAGACAGGTAACTGCTGAGGAATTAGAGACCCTAGTCTCTCCCAAACCAAACCACATAAAAACAACTGAATGAGAATTTATCTTATCATCCTTATTTTATATAAAACATATCTAAACACAAATTACATTTACACCAACTTGGGTCTTGTTTATTTTATTGATTTGTGGTAGTGGTGGTCAAAGTTTGGTTCAGATAAGAATTGTAGGTGATCAAAAGCCCTGAATGAACACTAATAGTTTTGTTACATCATGAACCGAATCAAACCGGTTATTCGGTTCGGAGCATCGGTTTGAAATCCTTTGAGCTGAATTAATTTTCAAACTGTTCTACTGAATGTGATCCTGAACAGACTGTTTTTCAAATTGGTTCTTAGCAGGATAGCTCTACTTTTCAAAACTGGTTCTAGTTCCTAATTTGTTTTGGTTCTTATTTACATGCATATAGTATACTATGAGTTTATGAACATATTAAACCACTATCGAGTTTAATAACTACAAAATATTGCAAAGGAGAAATACTTTTAAAAATGGAACACTGAAGCTGGAAAATGGCCAATGCTGAAAGGGCACTGTTCTTTAATAAAGACAAGGAAAGATGCTTCTTGTGCTTGATGGGATTGAGAAGCCTAGCAAACATGAAAGATTTGGGAATCTATGGTTCATGAAAGAGGGGAAGATGATATTTGAGTTTGGGATTTGCAATTTACGGTTCATGTGAGGTTAGGAACTGAGACTTGAGAGCATGAGAAGATCGGAAGCATTGTAGTTTGTATTTTTACTGTTCACTGAATTGTATTAAAATAAAGTTTAGGTTCGCAAACTGATTTCAAACAAATGGTTCAGTTCATAAACTGTGGTCAGAAGTTTGTTTATTTTATAAATGGTTTTTTGAACACTCCTACTGCGTGGGCAAGGTATTTCCATCACTGTCAACAACTAACTGTCATAAAAAACCTTATAAATTAGGGGAAATTCTGTTGTAAATTGTAGGCTACAAGGAGACACAAAATGAAATAAGAGTATGGAAGCAGGGACTAAGGAGTAGACAAGAGAGGTCAAAGCCTTTAGAATGCTACTATACATTTTTTCCCCTTCAGTTCAGTCTTCTAATTCATTGCAATCCATCTATATAGCTGCTGCTATCACACTGATATCCATTGTTATTATGGAAATATTACAGTACATGTATTTTTGGTGTTTGATCTGGTCCAGTTCCCATCAAAATGTTTTTCTTTGGTGACAAAGAGGGCCTAAGCCCAAAAATGGTTTAAATGTGATAATATGACATGCCTATCCCCAATAATGTTTTTTTCTTAACTTCTTTTAAAGTGATCAACATGTGCACTTCAAACCTCTTCTTATGTTATTTACAATAAAGCATTGACACTAACAGCAGACACGTACACCACAACTAGAGACTATGCAACATGAAAATTAGGTCTTCTACTCTGTTAAGCTGGAACATTTGAATCCCCCATCTTTTTTGTTCTCTATCTTTTAAAAATATCATAATCCAATTATTTTCATGTGCATTACTGTTTACAAAATGATTCTGGACTCGAGAATTTTTCCATGTGGTAATTTGTCCAGAAGTATGTTGTAAAGCTTGTCCGAGTAGTTTTAATACAATGGATATGTCAAGTATAGGGAGCCTTTACTGAGTTGTTTTAGTTTGTGTTCGTGTACAAAGTTGTTTTAGTTTGTATTATGTATTGAGAGTAATCTTAATCTGTAGTCTTCTTAATGAAGATAATTTTGTCTGTATCTTTACCATGAAAATAGTCATGTCATATCATTGGGATATTTTCATCTAGATTTTGTAGGGAGTTGATTGGTCAGTCGGCACTCAGCATGCTTGAAGTTTTGTTAGGTTAAAGTGTATTCAGCATCAACTTTGTATTTGCTTAAAATTATTTTTAGTGTGTCTCCAAGTGCTTTATATTTATATTTCCTTGCTTCATAGATGAAAAGGCTATATAATTAAATTCCATATTTGTAGAAGTGAGATTTGCCTTTCTGTTCCAACCTCTTCCTCCGCCTGCTCCCTCCTCTCTCACACTCTCTCTGCCACTGCTTCAAACACAGAAGTCACATTCATATATAAATTATTATCTTATGAGAATGATAATGATAGTCAATTCTTGTATTAACTATTTGTGGTCCTTGGAAATCAGGGAAGTTGCGAGGCACTGAATAGGTCATGTGGGTGCTGCGGAAGCTATTTAGAAGATGAAGTGCAGCGTGAACAGTGTGAGTCAACATGTGACCTTGCAACTCACGTATTTTGTCATGTCTGTGCTCTCTGTCAAGAAGGTCGTGAGCTCCGCCGCAGAGTGCCCCATCCTGGCTTCAATGCGCAACCAGTATTGGTTATGATCCCCCCAGGAGAGCAGAGCATGGGTCGTGAAGCTTGAAAAATATCCTTTCCCATCTTGGAAGTGATACACTTGTGTATGTTAACTGTGGCCTAATCAATTTGATGCTGTTGAACATGTTTTGCTACCTTTTTCTCCTATTTTACTGAAAAGAGCATCATGGTTATTTGAATTTGGTATAAATAAGAACATAAAACATCATTATATTTTCAGTTTGTTTCCTACTACTGTTCTGTATTATATATGTTATATTATATGTATACATTTGTTTATTGTGGTCTATGCATAATTATTTGGTTCAATGAACTGAATGAACCAAAATTTATTATGAAGGGCGTGGAGTTCCTGTATGGTTTTGTACTTCAGTCTGGAAGCCAGCTACTTAAATATACAGCTACCAGTGGACTTGGTATCTAACACCATGACTAATTCTAAAATGGACTAGTGGGACAAGTGGTCTATGATGAACCATGAATTTCTTTTTTGAGGCAATGAATATTAACCTATGGATTGATCTTTTACCACCAATGATACCATGCACTCCTCACATGTGATCTTTCTTTTAATTCAACTTCTCTCTTCTCAAATTTCTCCCTCTGCCGTTATTTTTTTTTTAAAGTTAATACTCTTATTAAAATATTAATAATTGTTCTAAAAAATTAAAGGACAAAACTTATATGCATTGCTAATAGGGGTGGGCATAAAAACCAAAAAACTGAACCAAATGGTTAAACTGAACCAAACTAAACCATTTAAAACCAAAACTGTTTTTAAAAAAACCGAACCAAACTGTTTGTGAGACAACAGTTCAGTTAACTAGTTTTTTTAAATACAAAACCAGTTAACTGTAAACTGAACCAAAAATCAAAAAATTACCAAAATCCTAAAATCAAAATTGAAATCAGCTTCTCTCTCAGAAACCCAAAAACAATTACAACTAGGGGTGTCAAAATTATTCGTTAATTCGTTTTCCATCGATTTTTTAATAATTTTTATTATCATACAATTAAATATATTAATCGTTAAAGTTATGTATTTGAATTAGATCAAAATCTCTATTTCTTTATTATAATATGTTTTTGTATTCGTCTCGAAGAATATATTCAAGCATTCAAGGGAGATCAAGCATTGGCAAGGCGCTGCTACGAATCAAGTCTAAAAATAAAACACAGAGCAGTTAACGCCTCAAGTTCGGCTCGCCCAGTTTCCAAAACAGGAGGCGTCAACATGATCAGCCCTTTAGATCTAGACCCAAGAGAAGAACTCCAGGATAGAAGAGTCAGCCCCATCGAAGAGTTAGAAAAAGTTCAGATTGGTAGTGAGGCACACCAAACGACTAACATAGGCACTTCCATGAAGTCAGAAGAAAGAGAGAAAATCCTGGCGATACTCAAGAAGAACATCGACCTATTCGCATGGCACCCCTCAGATATCGCCTCCAAGTTCCGATATTTTATTCGGAAAATAAGTTCCTGATTTTTACCGCGAAAAAAGTTTCGATATTTTATTCCGAAAAAAAGTTCCTGAATTTTCAATTTTTTTGGGGAGAAAATTTCGATATCAGATAAATACAATTTCGGAGGTTTTCCAGAAAATAGTTTCAAATATTTTTTTGAAAAAAAAAGTTCCAATTTAAAAGTTTTCACAGTTAAAATTCAATATTAAGAAGCAAAACACCTATACTGAAGAAAAAAATATTATAAAATAAAATAAAAGGAGTTATTACTACATAGCACTATAGTAGTTCAAGGATTACTACCACGGAAGAAAAAGCAGTTCAAAAATGTGTTACAGTAGTAGGTCAACCCCTAGCACAATTTTGTAAGTTGATGCATGGAGAATTTGAGATGTCTATGATGGGGGAACTCAATTACTTTTTGGGCTGGCAAATCAAGTCAGTCGAACTAAATATTGCGTTGAGATACTCAAAAAGTTCGACATGAAAGAATCGAAACCTATCTCAACTCCAATGGCATCAAGTCTATCCGTTGATAAGGATGAATCCGGCTATGAGGTAGAGGTAACTAAATATAAGGGTATGATAGGTTCATTGTTGTATTTAACTGCAAGTAGATCCGATATTATGTTTAGTGTATGCATGTGTGCTGGGTATCAAGCGTGCCCCAAGGAATCCCATCTAAAATTAGTTAAAAGAATTATGAGGTACCTTAATGAAACCTCTACATATGGTTTATGGTTTCCAAAGGGGAGCACTTGTTCTTTGGTAGGGTACTCCAATTCCGATTTTGCCGGTTGCAATTCGGATAGGAAAAGTACTAGTGGAACTTGTCATTTATTTGGAAACTGTTTGGTTTCATGGTGATGACTTCACGTCATTACCATGTTGCTAACCATATTTCAATGCATTTAAGGTAGCTTTATAACGTTTTCCGCAATGAAATAAAGAGAAATAACATTGTTACAAGTTGGCTTGAAGCACAAGAAAATTGAAGAAAAATCAGCACAATTTGCATCATGACGTCTGCCCGGTATTTTGACCATATCTGGAGTTCCGTAACTCGGAATGACACGGGGCTTGCGGCAAATGAAAGCTAAGATCAAGAGCTACAACTTTCATGAAGAGCAGAATTGCATATTCCGTACCATTTGCGCCCAGGCGCCGCGCCCTAGCGCGGGCCCATAACCTAGTTCTATAAATTGGGATTTTCAGTCAGAATTAGGAACAGAATTTTACGGCGAATAAAGCAACTTTTGACGACGAATCCAGAGAGGCTCGAGCAAGGTTTCTAGAGTGGAAACACATCAATTCCTTACTTGTAATGAATTCTATTACTCTGGTTTGTTTTGTTAATTCAATTATGAGTAGCTAAATTCCTTTGATTGGATCTTAGGGGATTCTAATTGCTATTATTCTTGAACCATGTAGTTTCATATGATATTTTAATGAATTACGAAGTTAGTTTCAGAATTATTCCTTGTGTTTAATGCTTTGCATGATTTGGCCAATTGTGTGATAAATCCAATTGTTTGTTTGACTATGAGAGTAGGAATAAATTTATCGATCTAGGAATAATTATTCAATTAACCGTTAGTTAAGAGATTTTGAATTGTTAATTGAGAATTCAAAGATTAAAGTGCCAAAACCTCAATTGATCATAAATCACATAAGAGATTAGGGAGTTGTGATCAAGGGAGAGGATTATGTTATCAAGAGATTGAGCATAATTACTTTATTTAATCGAATCGTGAAACTAAAATTGTAATTTGTTAACATGCATGAACTACCAAGAATGATAGTAATTAGATAAACCGAAAAGGTCCAATCGCCTTCTCCTCTTGAAATCAAATCCTCTTTTTTTGCCGTTATTTTTTTAGAAACCCTAGTCCTGAAAAATCCCCCCTTTTAATTAATACAATTCGTTTGTTTCGGAACAATCCATGCGGATACGATAATTTTTATACTTACTTTGACACTTCGTCACATGGCATAGTAAAGAAGCAGCATAGTGTTGCCCTCTCTACGGCCGAGGCTGAGTATGTCGCGTTGGGTAGTTGTTGCGCACAAATTGCGGCTTAAACAACAATTACTTGACCGACTTTGACTTAAAACTAAATCAAATTCCAATTAAATGCGACAACACTAGCGTTGTTAACCTCACAAAGAATCCGGTATTACATTCATGCACTAAATACATTGAAATCCGACACCATTTCCTTAGGGATCATGTCGAGAAGGGAGATGTTATTTTTGAGTACGTTGATACAACCAATCAACTTGCCGATATTTTTACAAAACTCCTCCCTTCCGACTCCTTTTCTAAGATCCGTAGGGAACTAGGTATCTTGGATGTCTCTTGCGTTGAATAAACGCACTATCACACCTACTATTATTTGTTTTCTAACTTTGTTTCAAGTTTTTAGCTCTACTCTCTTAGCCAACATTCTCAATTGGTAAGAATTTCAATCATAATCTCTATCCTTGATGCTTGTTATTTTTCTTATTAGCTTTGGTACTATTTTTGATCTATATTCATAAAGGTCAAGTATATTCCTAAAGGTCGACTTGACTTGTTTTCATTTGCATCACATTTCATTTATCTCGCATGATTCTTACATGCATATAATTTAATTGCACTTTACATAATTTAGTGTTCATGTGCATTATTTATAAATTTAGATGCATTTTTATCACTTTTTAGGTTGTTAGATGCATTAAAATTGATCAAATTTGGTTCATATTAACTATTTGCATCATCGTTTGTGAAAAAAAAAAAAAACTATTTGCATCATATATTATTTCATGCCATTACGTTTTATCAAATCGAATGCTAAAAGAAGCTTTCTGCCACAATCGATTGTGAGGCCTTCTTTAAAAAAAAAAACAAGAAAGAAAAAAAGAAAAGAAAAAAAGAAGGGTCTTTCTAAAAATTCATCAGCTGTAACCTATGAAGCCCCGATACGCGACACGATATGGATACGATACCGATACGCCGATACGTGAAAATTTTAAAAAATCCATATTCGATACTGGCGCAATACGTTATTTTAAAATTAATTTTAAAATTAAATATATAAATGCACAATATATAAACATGAATAAAATCAATAATATTAATAATGATAATTGTTTTTTGAAAGACAAAAAATTATTATTATTATTACTATTATCTTATCTATGTATAAAAAGAATACATTAGTTTGATGTGGACTTTTCCTTATTCCCAATTTACCCTCTCTTCACATCGGTTACTCCAACACTTTGATAACTGCCTCATACTTAGGCCCTGTTTGGTCCGGCTTATTTTTCTCTTTTTTTCTTCTCCTTAAAAATAGTAAAGAAGGAAAAAATTGTGTTTGACTTTATTTTTTTTAATTTTTGACTTCTTTACTTTATTTTTTTAATACTTTTAAGAAGAAATAATGTCAAATATAATTTTATACTTCTTTATTTCGTTTAAGCTAAAATAAAAAGTAAAAAATAAGCCGAGTCAAACAGGGCTTTAATCTCCAAAACAGTTTTTTAAAAAAAGATCCTGCATAAATAAATATATAAATAATATATAAATAAAACAAAATAAATAAAACAAGTGTTCAAGGAAATTTAGCGCATAAAGATGAACACAGAGAATTAGGCGCAAATTGAGCCTAAAATGCAGGAAATTACAATTCATCATTAGACCATGTACAATGAGGTTGTTGAATTTAGTTTCAACACCCAAAAAAATATGCAATGAGGTTGTTGAATATACGCGGAAGGAGAGAGAAGATGAATAAATTCAACATGTTAAATTCTGCGGAGAGAGAAAGATATCACGCCACATGGCAGCACGCGACTGGCTTACGAGATTTTAAATCCATCTTATCTTTTAACTCAATTATTTCAATGCAAATAAATTTGTTTTTTTTTGTTTTTTCACCAAAATTTGTAAAAAAAAATTTCTCTATAAATAGAGACTTGGTTCAATTGATTTAGACACAGAAAAAAAAACCAAGTTTTTCAATTGATTTGGTTCAATTATTATAATTTTATTTAATCATAAAAAAAAGATATTAAAATTTAAATAAAAATATGAAATAAAATGTGGTGGGGTAGAGAAGGTGGTGGGGTATGGTGTTGAATGAAAAAACTATTGGAGAGGTAAAAGTTGAATGGAGTGTTGAATGATTAGGTGGAAGAGAGAGAAGATGATGTGGAGTGTAAAAAGTGGGTGTTGAGGGTGTTGAGAGGTGTTGACTATTGTACATGGTCTTAGGAAGCTGCACAAGTTCTTCGTTGTCTGCAACGATATATTGAGGTGGGTTGTATTATAATTACAAACTAGTATCCAGACCCGTGCCAAGCACGGGTAAAAGTTCGTTTTTGGATTTATTGACTTATAAAAAAATATATCTTAATATATTTTACTTTAGACTGAAAACTTAAATTTATTATTAATTGATGAAAACACAATATATTTGACAAAAAAATATTAATTTCTGAGTAAAAATAAAATTGTATAAATATATGAGAAAAAATATAGGTTCTTGTAAATTAGAATATAAGACTCTCATATAAGTTACAATAAAATAGATTCTTATATTAATATATAAGTATAAATATAAGCCACATATAAATTATAAAAAAAATAGACTCCTCTATTAATATAGAAATATATATCTCATATAAATTATAAAAGACATTCCCCATATTAATTATAGTAGGAATATATACTCACAGACTCTTAAATTAAAAAGAAATAGGTCACATATTAATTTGTGAATACAAATATTGGTCTCTTATAGATTACAAAATAAAAACAAAAAAAATAGACCCGTATTTTAGCATATGATTATAAAATAGGTCCCTGTAGCAATTACAAAACGAAAAAGGCCTCATAATAAAATATGAGAATAAATATAAACCTCGTATAAATAGAAAAAAAATATCTCAAAGTAATTTATGAGTATAGATATAAGTCTCGTCCAAATTATAAATAAAAGACCCTATATTAATATATCACTATAAATATAGATCTCTCGTATATTTTTTCTTAAAAAAAAAAAGACCTCTGTACTAATATATGAATATAAGTTAGGTCCCGTAAAAATTACAAACAAATAGGTCTTGTATTAACATATGTGTATAAATATGACCTCTTATTAATATATAACTATATAATATTTTAGAGATCTATATAATATAGATCTCTAAAATAAAAAAACTACAACAAAATAAAAAAGTCTTGTATTAATATTGACTAAAAATATAAATCTCATATAAATATAAGTCCTCATATTATGAGTAAGAATATTGACTCACAGACTCATAAATTAGAAAGAAATATGCTACATATATTAATTTGTGAGTATAAATGTAGGTCTCTTATAGATTACAAAAGAAAAAGAAGAAAAATAGACTCTGTATATTAACATATGATTATAAATATAGGAACATGTAGAAATTACAAAACAAAAAAAGCCCCGTATTAAAATATGAGAATATGTATATGCCCCGTATAAATTAGAAAAAAATATCTCAAATTAATATATGAGTATAGATATAAGTCCGTATAAATTACAAATAAGACCCCATATTAATAAATGGCTATAAATATATATCTCATTTTTTTTAAAACCTGTATTAATATAAATATATAAGTTAGGCCCGTGCCAAACACGGGTAAAAATGTGTTTGTAGATTTATTGACTTATAAAAAATATGTTTTAATATGTTTTACTTTAAACTGAATTTTTTTTATTGCTTATGGAGATTATTTATATAATGAAATAAATATTTACGATCTTATATAATTTAAATAATTAAAATGACACTATATCTAAAGAAAACAATTACAAAACAAAAAATCTAAAGAAATCATTTCAATATATCTTTTATTATTTAATTTCCACATCAATACCTTCAAATAAAAAAATATAGAAGCTCGGATATATAAATCATGGGAACTGAAATTAACTAATAATAGAAACTAATATTTTAAAAAGAAATTTTTTATTGCGTCATTCTTAAGATGATCTCAAATACTGTTGAAAGTTTTAGTCCACTTGTACAATTTAAAATAGTAAAAAAATTTGCCTAGCGTACATATTATAATAATTATTATATTGATCAAACATGTACATGTTATCATTTGATTGGTTATTTTCCATTTAATTTAATTCATCAAGTTTTTTTTATGGACTAAATCATCAAGTTTCATTGCCATCCATTAATAATTCATTTAATTTAATTATATGTATTATTTGATAAAATAAACTTTCCCTTTCAAGCAAGATAATTTAAATATGTCGAGTGATTCATTTTTAGGTATAAATGAAAATGGAGAGATTCATAATATATTATTAATGTACTAATATATCAATTTTTTCAACAGTAATTTATTATTGTATTTTGTGAAATCAAGTACTTAATTGTGTGATTATATGTGTACAATATCAAATTTAATAATTTTTTAACTCTTAATTTTACATATTCCCGTTGTTTATATATTTATTTATTTATTTTTATGTTAAACATCTTGAAAAAAGGTATTATATAAAGAGGGAAGAGTACTTTGTTTATAAAATGTAATGACTTTAATATATATTTATAAAATATATTAATGACTTTTTTTATTATAGAATAACAAAAATCAAGGTAATAATGAATGTACCTACTAATTTAAATATAAATATTAAATATTACCAAAAAAAAAAATTAATTGTGAAATTCAAAATGATCTGCATATATCCCTCTGCATTAAATGGACATATTTTATTATCGAAAAAAAGTTCAACATTTCTTTCTCTCTATTTTGGTCTTTAAATAAATAAAAAAATTCTATAATATATTAAGATTTTTTTTGATATATTATCGGAAAAAATCAAACAAATTTGAAATAGCATTTATTAGTATTCTTAAAATAAAGATCATGCCGTTACTATTAGAGCATGAATTTTATGGTGGACACTTAAAATTTAAATGTTGTTTTATATTTCCTCTGTGAATTTATATATGAAACAAACAAAAAAAGTATAGCCACATAAAGATTATCATAGTATAGCCATTTACAATCTTTACATTCTTTAAAATATTTGATTTGATGAATTTCATCTCTATTCCTTCAAAAAATAATCATACATGTTTTCTTGTCAACAAACTCATGTGTCAAATTGATAGTTTGTCACTCACAATATCAATAAATTTATTCAAAAGGTCCTGAAATTGTATAAAAAAAATAAAAATAAAAATGAATTAGATATGGTAGAATGAGAACTCTTCAATTAAGAACATAGTACCTAAGCTACAAAATCACAAAAAACAAATGGTTACCTGATCATGTAATTATTTTGTGATAGATATGAGAAGAAAAAAAACTATACCTTTTGTACTATAAAAAGAATATATTATTGAATAAAATTACACAATAGCTAAAAAAATATTTCAAAAACGATATTAGGTGTATATATACACCGTCAGACTCAATCATGTTCAAAATGAAATTATATGCCTGCAAGAAATGCATCATAAATTATTATAATATTAAATAATTTTGAGGAGTAATAATAAGTATGAATAGCATAACAATTTCATGTACTTGACTACGTGATCAAATGACTGATCCTTGAACTGCAGCAAAACATTTGATAATCATCATACCTGCAAGGATAAAAAGAAAACTAAATTATTTTATTTAATAAATAAAACAAAATGCATAAGAATAAGAATGATGCTCAAAACCTAAAACACTACACTATATATATATATGTAAATGGAAAAATGCCCAGAATGGAAAAACAGTAAATACAAATAATTATATTTGTTAGGTGAAGATCAAATTGTAACGTGCAGGTTTGTAATTGTAGTTAATGATATTTACCTATATTAATCGTCTGTTGTGTATTATATAAAAAATAAAATACGTGTTTACAAAAAAATCATGAAGTTTAGTTTTAATAAAAACAAATTAATTAATAAAATTTGTTTTTTAATAATAAAATAAAAGAATAAAAATAAAAATCTTGAATATTTTTATTAAAAACGCAACATTAATTTGTAGCTTATTGCTTATTCTACCTAATTATTATATGCAGCTGGCAATCTTCCTTTCATAAAAAATAAAAATATAGAAACAATTGTTTTGGTACAAAAATAATAAAATCGGAGTAAATTTATGATTTTCGGTCAACAAAAATAATGACTATATAATTGCTCGCTATATACAACACTTCAAATGAAACAATTCCTTTTATAATAATGCAAAAAAAAAAAAAAACGAAAAATCATATAAAGTATTTAATTCATTTATGGCCAAAACAATATGAAAGAAGAATGACTTAGAGGCTGGCACGTGTACAAAAATCTTTGGAAAAAGACTCATAAATAATATAGATATAGATAGATATCAATAAGGAGATGGTATAAATGCAACAAAACTGTATAAAGCATTAAAAAAGAGTATGCTTCTTCATTCAGTATATCAAACTTGAGTTAGTTTGTTTATCAAACTATCCAAACATTGAACTTAATTATATTTTTTTAAAAAAAGAAGGAAATAATTCAATATATTCAAGAGAATATCTGTCGGTGCTTCTGGATAATAAGGCAGAAGAGTCACCTGAATTTGAGTCCAGATCCTCTCCATTTGTGTAGGAAATGGCAATCACAATTTCTATTAATGAAAACATAACACGTGGCAAATTAAATATCAATGGCTCTGATTTATTTCTCACATATCTCACGACCCTTTTCCTTTCCCTTGTCTTCTTCAACACTGCGCCGTTCGCCTTCAGAATTGTGACCGTCGGCAGTCTGAACTTATTGTCATCTTCTCTGTGATTGTTGTGTCTACAATTTAATGCTTCGAAGTTCAATCTTGATGTTCATGTCTTTAAAATACTTTCATTGTTATATTCTTTCTTAATATTGTGCGATTGTTAATGGGAAATTTTCTTTTAATAATGTGTATAACATCCATACATAGATGATACAACCGCATAACCTTCTAGTTTTGAGGTTAGATTAACCAATTTGAGGTTGTATGGGTTGAACATGAGATGGGAAATAAAACAATCCATACCCACTTCTGATACAACTTAAGAGAAGGGTAATTTGGTTTTAGAATCGGCGCAACAGTGACAATGGCGGCGCTATGACGGAATGTTGATGTGTGGTCGGTGACAACAGGTCGTGACAACAGCCACGCCAACGCAAAGCACTGGGTTCTTAAGAATTTTGAGATGGATTTCTCACAGATGAACAAATAAATGAGAGAGAAGGTGTTGGATGGATCAGAACCGTTTGATGTTTACCTTTCCACGTGTCTTATTTTTATGAAAGGAAATTGAGATTGCCATTTTTTGTCTAAATGGAGAGGATCCTGACTCCCTGAATTTGTGTCTCAAGCTTTGAGAATTTGTGCCAACACATATACTCTTGGTCACCGTAATTAATTGATTGGCATAAATAGTGTTTTAGCCCCTGTAATTGTCACTCATTTTGAAAAGAGTCCCTGTTAAAAAAAAAAATTTGATTTTAGTCTCTGCAAAATTTAAAAGTTTTGAAAAGAGCCCCCGAGCAGGATTTGTTGATGACATGTCACTTGGATTGTGACGTGGCAGGCGCTAAGTGGGATTTTGTGCTTACGTGGCATTACACACTCATTTTTTTTAAATTACAATTATTTTTTCTTTTTCAAAAAACAAATAAAGTAATTTAAATTATAAAAAAAAGGGAAAAAAATAAAATAATTCCATTTCCCATCCCGCTTCTTCATCATCATCGTGAGTTTAAAGTAGCAAACAGGGATGGTGTGAATGTTGCAATTTGCCTTTTCCCATTTTAATTTCTCTATTTCACGTGAGATTTCACAATTCATCGCATCATCTTCTATTTACTTATTTTCATTCAATCCCAAATCAAGCTTGAAATTTTGTAATCCCAAATCAATCTATTTACTAAATTTTCTTTACTCGTTGTTTTTGTTTCTTTACTCTTTGTTTTTCGATTTTTTTTTTCTGATTTGTCGAAGAAAAAAGATGTTTATATATTTTTTCCAGATCTGTCCAAGAAAAGATGAAGAATGAGTGATTTCTGGGTTTGCAAGGGTGAACGAGGGAGATTGATTTATGGGTTGGTGATGTTGTAACTGGAAAAGGATTTGAGAATGGGTGGGATTAGACGGCTGATGGTGGTTCGGTGGTGATGCGGCAGCGGCGATGGTAATGGCCGGAGTTTGATTGGATTCGGCGGCGGCGAACCTTTCTTCCTCTGTTTCTTTTTTGCACTGTTTGCTTCTATTTCTTTTTGATTTTGTTTTTGGACAGATTCTATGTGTTTTTAGTTCTATTTGAGATTTATTTTCATCATAGTTTTGATTGTTGGATGATTAAAAAAGTTTGATATGGTGGTGTTTGTTTATGTGCTGATTTGTGGTTTTATGATTGAAAAAAAATGGTGAAGCTTTGGTGGAGGGGGTGGAGTTGCGCTGCTGCTTGTTATTGTTTCCCTCTTTTGGTTTTGGTTTTTGGTTATGTGTTGTAGATGATGAATGGATTGGTGAAGGTTGGAAGTGATTGTGGGTTTGGAGTTGAAAGTGAAGGCGCAGCAGGAGAGCTATACTTGTTCCTCTTCTTTTTATTTTATTTTATTTTATTTTTTATTTTATTTTAATTACTTTATTTGTTTTATGAAAAATAAAAAATAATTGTAATTTTAAAAAAAATGAGTGTGTAATGCCACGTCACAATTCAAGTGACATGTCATCAACAAATCCTGTTTAGGGGCTCTTTTCAAAACTTTTAAATTTTGCAGGGACTAAAATCAATTTTTTTTTTAACAGGAGCTCTTTTCAAAATGAGTGACAATTGCAAGGGTTAAAACACTATTTAAGCCTAATTGATTTCTAAGAGTATTGGCCACGCAAGAATATAATTTATTATCTAGAACATATATACTTTGTCACATATATACTTTGTCAGGTAAAGCATATATTCTTTGTGTAAAATGTTGAAATAGAAAATAGAAGACAAATGAAACATCAAAGGGAAAGAAGGGCACAATACGAAAGAAATAGAAGATAAAGAATGAGCAATGAATAAAGACAACAAGAGCTATTAAGAAGGCAGGAGAATTATAATCAAAGTAAAGAAAAAGGAAAACAAGTGAAAACATCTACTAATAACGTTGCTTCGAGTGTGTCATTCCAAAATTTCACAAATGTAATTTTTTCAAGACCGAGATTTCAAGGAACCCATGACTTTGAAGTTGGACCAAGTGTTAGACATATTAACGATACTACACTTGGTTAGTCATGACAAAAATTAAATATTGAACCATGGCCAGTTATATGTGGCTTTATCTCTAGGTGTTTCACAAAATTCAACAAAGGTCCTCATCAGAGATGGAAAACTACAAGGTGAAGATGGTGAGTTTACAAAAAATGTAGTTTTTAAATACATTCTTTTATCACAACACAGGTATTCATCTTTAAAAATTCATCAGACCACTTACATATTTATGCAGTTCTATACTTAAGCCTAATATATATTTCTTTATCATAATAAGTTTTAATTTAATTTACAAAATTTAAAATTATTAGATTATATATATATTGGTAGTGTTTAAAGTTCAGATGATGGACATCTCTTATTTGTGTGTATTGTGTATTTACTATTTTGTCTGAAAATAAAAAATAAGTTTTGCATGTCCTACAATCAAAATTTAATAAGATGTGATATCTAAAGAGGATCAAATAGTGTGATATATCTTTTTGAGACATTTATGATTCCAGGAACAATTTTCATGACATTGTTACCTTTTTTTTTTAAGTTGTTAGAGGAATAGTGTTGTTAGCTGCTGCTCTTTTAAGAGTTAGAGGACTAATGTTGATTGTTTTCAATGCAACTGCTTGATCATCTTCATTCTAATACCAATATGCTACAAGAAATATAGCCAAAATTTCTGCAGTCAAAGTATACCAAGTTGTGTGAACGGTGAAGTTTGGCAATTGTGTGATTGTCTCAATGCAGTCATTCAAAATAAAATATAAGTGAAAGTTTGACAATTTGATTTGTGCAAGAACCGAAGCAAATAATTCTCTTTTTTGCTCTACTGTTCATGGTTGCTGGATTTTCTTTTTTGACACATGTATATAGATATTTTTATGTCTCAATTCACTGTGCAGATTCTATTTTTAGTTTTTCGGAAAAGGCATATATAACTTAGTTTGATAGTTGATGGATTTAAATGAAATTACTCTCATACATATTACCCAAACTATTGGCACATGCGTATAATGATATACGTAGTTAATCTTTTATCGATCACCCAAGAATACAATTTTTTTTTGTCAAGACATCATATCTCTTACCTGTATATATTTTTGGGTGATTTCTTTTTCTTCACAATTATCGTTCATATATAAGTTAGTATAATATATAATGTGTATCACACCACACAAACGGGCACGGAACGTGCCCGTTTGGCCCGCTAGTTATTATAAACGCAATAGTTCATTGTACAAGGAGTATAAACAAGCCAATAAGCTTGCACATGAGCAAAACAGTTTGAGGCTCAACATACAGGGTTCCTCAGTCATAACAAAAGATATATAATAACTCAAAAAACATATAATAGTCATGACATCAAGCCTCTTTAACAAACTCATCTTGTAGCAAAACAGACAACTATATAGGTCATGCAGCTGACCAATTAAAAACATAAAGCATTCATTCTTATACTAGAATTTTGGGACAAACCCAAATACTTAACAACCTGTTATATAGTAGGACACCATAGTGATTTCAGAACAGTGACAAAGACAAAAAAAATTCCTCCGTTCCTTTTTATAAGAAACTTTGACTAAGAAAATTTGAATAAAATCAATTAAGATATCAATTTATAAGAAACTTTGAAAGGAAAAGAACTAAGAAACTTTGAATAAAATAAATTTATAAGAGTATTAAATGAAAAGAACTATTTACAACGTGTTTCCTTGGTATGTGTATTTTTTTTAAAGTGTTTCTTATAAAAATGAACAGAGGGAGTACTAATTATAATAAATTAACATTATTAATATTAAGTTAAGTATTTGTGTCTCATTAATATTGTTCTAAAAAATAATGATCACCGGTACATTTTAAGTTATACATTTTAAATTAAGTATTATGCAAAATGAATATCATTAGTATTATCCCAAAAAACATCACTAGTACTATCCAAAAAAAGATATAGTTAGTTACTCGTGTAATAACATAATAGTTTAACATTCACTAGAAAACACGAATTGTATTGAATATTATTTTTTATTTAAAAATAAGGATTTAATCGATACTTTTCCGATACGAGTATCAGGAAGTATCAGACGTGTATCAGATATTATTTTTTTATTTAAAAATAAAGATTTAACCGATACTTTTCCGATACGAGTATCGAGACGTATCAGACGAGTATCAGTATCGAGGACGTATCGGACACGATACTTCATCATTTTTAGAGTATCGAGGTTTCATAGGCCGTAAGTGTAATCAATTGGGGGATATACTCCTCTGCCACACTCGATTGACTTGTTCATCATGTGGACCGTCTGATTGTTTTGATATTGGCATGATTTAATCCTGGCCATCCATTCAAAATTTAACTCTCCTTGACCTAAACAATAACCCTCACGCATTTTTTTTTTTTCACTTCTCAGAAACAGACCAACATTTCATCTTCTTCCTTTCTCAAACTCCATGGAAACAAAAACCCAAAAGTAAACTCACAAATCTTCAAACTTTTAAGTAATTTCCAACAAGGGTCGCGCGTTTTTCAAGAATTTTTGAGTTTTTCTTTGCTGCATCTGTTCGAAAATGGCTTCCAAGAAAAGGAAAGGCTCAGATGAAGTTTCTCCAATTGGGAAGAACGTTGTGGACTTCAGTAAGGTAAATGCACTTATCCCTGAAGGTAGTAAAAACAAGTATGGAAATCTTTTTCACAATAGGTTTGTGTTACCTCCTGGTTTCTGTAAACTGGATGATGCTAGAAGTTTAAAATTCAATTTTTGGGAAAAACTGGAATTTCAAGGACTTAAGAAATTTGTGGAATGTAACGCTAAATATCATGTGCCTAGAGTTAAAGCTGTGTTCTGTGAACTGAAATATAACCCAAGAGAAAAAGGATTATCTAGTAAGTTGAGCAATAACAAAACTGTGAGTTTTGCACCAGAAGATTGGAAAAATCTTTTTGATTTAGAGTGGTCTGGTCCATTTTATTCAAGTCATGAATCCACTGAAGGGATGAACAAAGCTGTGTTCATTAGAGAGATTACTAAGAGCTCTGCTACTCTTACAAATTCGTCACAAATTTCGGTTAGTAAGCTGAAAGTGGAAGCTAGAATGTTGTTTTGGGTTCAAACCAAAATCCTTGATCCTAGAAAAGGGAATTATAGTATGGTTTACAGTGAGGACTTGCCATTGCTTTGGATACTCTGGAATCGGAAGAAAATTAACTGGCCTCAGTTGTTCTGTGAGATAATGATGAATGTACACAATGACAAAAGTAAGCCCATTTGCTATTGCTCGCAAATTGGGGTGTTTCTTCAAAATAAAAGGTTGTTGGAAAGAGTTAAATTGGACGAACCTGGTGAGGACTCTGGCTTCTCACAGAAACTAGTGCACAGGATGCACTACTATGAAGATTTGGATTCTAGGAAAAATGTCATTGACTGGTATTACCAACCGTCAAGAAATGTGCCTATAAAGATTTATGATGACAGGGTTGTTCACATTGGTGAAGGTTCTTTAAACCTTGAAGCTGAGGATGCGGAGGAGATGGCGGATGCTGAAGATATGATGATAGATGGTTACCATGAAGAAGAGGATGAAGATTATGTGCCTCCGGAACAGCCAACCAACCAACAAGTTATGGACCAAATTGCGGATCTTAAGCAATTCATGATTCAAGGTTTTGCAAACATCAACCGTCGTTTTGACAGCTTTCGAATTGACCCTACTACCCTCTTTGGGCCTGAACCTGAAACTTACCCTCAACCTCACCATGATCAAGATCATAATAATTAGACTTTCCTATTTTGCGTTTTATGTTTCATGTCTTTTGTTGGTTTTCTCCATGCTATATGCATATGGACATAGTTGGTAATTTATTGTTATTTGCCCTTGTTTAGAACTTGTTTTTATTTGGATGTTATCTTAAGAACATGCAATGTGTAATGTAATCTTAAGCTGCTATGCTATTTTCGACTTGCTTTTATCTTGCGATATTTGTGTGTGCGATTTTTTTTTGGACTGCATGTGCTATGTCTATATCTCCTTTTTCGTGTTGCCAAAGGGGGAGGAGAACGGACAAGTTCTTATATGTATTTCAAGCATTGTTTCAGGGGGAGCTTAAAGCTTCGGCAATGGGTCAAAAACTTCAAGCATTGACAACATCAAAAAGGGGGAGTTTGTAGCTACACTTTCCTATTTGCGTTTTAATGTTGTCATATTTCTTTTAGTTTTTGTGTGTTTGTTTTCCTATATCTTGGATAATCATCATTAGCTTGAAATCTTAGTTGTCCTATTTGTTGAGAGAAATTTTTTAAAACTTAGAAGTTACAAACATACTCTCTAGATAAAGTTTTTTTCTAAAATGGTATTTTCAATTACTTGATCAAAGTCTCATTCTTATGAAGTTCCAATCGACCGGTTCATCATTTATGTTTTTTTTCCAATTGATTGGTGCTTGAAAAAGTGCAAAATAGCCCATTTAAGTAGCTTACAATCGAATGGCTCCTTAAGGGATCGGCCACATTGGATTGAAGCAGTAAAAACAAGTTAATTTTCTGTTCTACGGCAGTCACATTCGATTGCGACTTATGTGGCTTCTGCCACATTCGAATGTATCATGTTGAAAATTGAGTAATTTGCTTGTATTTTCCTCTCATCAATATATTGTACAATCAATTGTGCAATATATTGGTGACTCCTTTAGCTCTATTTTTTACACACAAATCACATACACTATAAATGCATTTTTCCAAGTTTTTGAGATTACAATTCTCATAATTCACAAAACACTTTCACTCTCAAAAATCTCTTTTCTCAAAACTCTCTCTCAACCTTTGGAAACACTTCCATAGCTCTTTGAGTGCTGGGTGCTAGGTGAAGATTTTGATTGAAGGATTCAATCAAGAATCAAGGAGAAAGCAAAAAGAAGAGTGATTCTTCTCAATCAAGGAGTGATTGAGTTTTTCATCAAGGTTTAAGGAATAGGAAGGATCTTTGCATTGGAATTGAAGGAAATTCAGGGGGATTTGAATTGTCTTAAGGAATTCACAAAGAAGAACTATTGAAGACCTTGGAGGTTGATCAAGCTTCAAATTGCAAGTGTTGGAGCTGAAGAACGAATCAAGATCAAGGGATCGAGTGAAGATTGGTGATAATCTTGTGGCTTGCTTTCGTTAAAGAGGACAAAGGTGGAACAAGGTGCTGTCGGTGGTTTGACATCGATAGTGAAAGAGGAATACACCGAGTGAGGACAAAGGTGGAACCTCTATAAAAATTGTGTTTGTCGTTCTCTTTCCCTAATCTCTTTAATTTTTTCATTGTGATTTTGGTTAGAATTAGATTAATCTTTGAATTTTCATAATAGAAAAAATTGAATCACTAGTTTTTGAATTTGGTTTGATCAAAAGATTTCAATTTCAAATGTGTATTCTAATTGATTCAATTATTCAATTAGCAAATTGAAGATTTTGTTACTTGATTCTAACCAAGTCTTAACATTTGAATTGATTAGTAGAATATTAGAATTTTCTTGGTTAAGTGACATTGATTGAACACTTAGAAAGTTCTTGTTAAAAATTCTACACATCAATTGCCTGAGTAAGAACTTTACTTGCACACCAAGTGTTTTAGCTTAACTGTTTGTGATTCTGTTTGCTGAGTGGTGGATGACTAGGCTTTGAAACGAATTGCGAATCGTGTGACTATGGGGGAGAGTGATCCGCATCCCAACCGAAATTTCAATTCATCAGCTTTGGATATGTTGCATCTAGTCAATGCTGTCAATGTAACTGATAAGTTCTGGGTACTATGCCACTCAAGTGGATGCATTCATGCTTGGGCTTCGCTCAGATATATTCCTGAGAGAATTGCAGGTTGTTCCTCTGTTTCAAAATTCTAACGTCTCAATACCTTTGATGTGTTCATCTTAAACTCTGCATCTGAAATGGGCTTATAAATTATAGCAATCTTTTCAACCTGCTAAACATAGAAAAGAGATACGTGGATTCTGATATGATTGCAGGTGCAGCAATGCTAGCCCCTATGGTTAATCCATATGAGTCACACATGACTAAAGATGAGATGAAAAGAACTTGGGAGAAGTGGCTGCCAAAGAGAAAATATATGTATTCTTTGGCGTATAGATTTCTAAAGCTTCTCTCATTCTTTTATCGGAAAAGTTTCTTGCCAAAAAAGCATGACCGGATTGACAAGCAATTTTCACTTTCACTAGGAAAGAAGGTCAGTTGTGATAACCTTGAATTGTGTTGAAAGGGACAGAACAAGTGTTTTTTTACTCTTTTTTATTTCATCAATAGATATGAACACTTTTCTTAAATCCCAATAGCTAAGTGATTCATGGTTGCTGAAAAGATTATGGTAACAATTCAGCATTCCGTTTGAATTAACCGTCCATCATGTATCAGCTGGTCGATTTTGAAACTAGAGTCATCCAATGTACAGGTCTTTTTCAAAATTCACTTTTTTGTAAAACACCTAAGCTACTCGTTGGAATGAAAGATACTAAAGCCGCAGAGGGTTAGTAGTACTATTGATTTTAACTAGCATTTGACAGAAAATATTTACCGTTATATTTACAAATTTTGGTTTGTATTAAATGTTTTCCTCTTTTTCCTGCCTCCTTCGATGGAACTGACATTTGAATGTAAATAAAAACTCTACTAGGGCAAGTTACTAGTACATCAATTCAATAAGCAGTTCTGTAGATTAGGGCAATTACGGTCTTTTGACAAATCAAATTCATAAATGCTCAGGATGAAATTCTCATTGAAGAACCTGCATTCGAAGAGTTTTGGCAGAGGGATCTGGAGGAGAGAGTTTACACAAGGATTCTTAAGTTTTGAACACAAGAGCTTCCACTGTCCTGAAACAAACTGTATCTTAATTGCCTTCTTGAATTTAGAGTCTTTATTCAATTGACTGTTAACTCGGCTTACGTAATACCACTTCTTATTTTTCTCTCATCTCTTTTCATTTTCTCATATTTTCAGCTTGAACTTTGCATTTGGGGGGTTTGACGGCATGTTCGAAATGGTGTTCATCGCTTCTACTATCACCTCTTTAATTGAAAAAAATAATTGGGATTATAGGGTTTCTCTCTTTCTGAAAAGAAATGAAGTGTGCGCAAAGGGGAAAAGTTCATTACTATAGTTTAGTGTGTGCAAAGGCGATCATTTTTAAAATTATAGTAATGGATATTTCTAATCTATTTTTAAGTAGTGTAGAGAATCTCTACTTGTTTATGAGATCGAGTAGTCTTTGAATAATTTGTAGCACCACTGAATTATTGTGCTGGTTTATTTTCTTTTAAAATAAACTAAGTTAAGCCGTTAGACATGAAGCAACCAGCAAATTATGCTGATTGGATATTTGATAGTGTTGTGGAAAATGTTAAGCTTAAGCATATAATCACCTTAAGACTAATTCTAATATGGATGGGGACAACAAATGGTCCCATGAGGCCATGATGGTCCATGATGAAAAACAAATGTCTACCTTTGGATTGATCTTTGCTCCACAATAATATTATGCACTCTCTACACACAAGTTCTCTTTTTACTCTCATTATCTCTCATCTGTCACTATCTGTCATCTATTTCTCAGTCATTGCCTTGCAGATAATTTAACAAAAAAAAATGTCTTCTAGATTTTACCAACTAAAATTAATTTTATTAAATAAAATCTTAACAAATTATTTTATAACAAGATAAATGAAGACATATATTAAACTAATTCAAACTGTGAACCAAATTGCACTGAACCATATTTTAAATTAAATTACTCAATACAGTTTTAAACTGAAACACTTTTTAAATCATTTACAATTTAGTTTATAACCGATTTAGAATCAGTTTGAATTTACGAACTGGTTTTTATTAAAAAAACTATTTAATATTTTTTATGTTTTATCAATATTTTTACTTTTAATTAAAAAAAAATATTTATTTTTATTTATTAGTAGAAAAATTGATTTTTTCACACATGTCAATGCATAACTTTGACGATTAATATATTTAATTATATGATAATAAAAATTATATAAAGTTGATATTTTGAAAATATTAATCGAGACGAATCCGACAACATATTATATGCTAATATTTATTTTTATTTATTAGTAGAAAAATTTATTGTTTCACACAAGTTAATGCATAACTTTGACAATTAATATTTTTAATTGCATTATAGTAAAAATTATATAAAGTTGATATTTAGAAAATATTTATCGAGACGAATCCAACAACATATTATGTGCTAATGTTTATTTTTATTTATTAGTAGAAAAATTAATTGTTTCACACATGTCAATGTATAACTTTGAAGACTAAAATCTTTAATTGTATGATAGTTAAAATAATAAAAATTTGATATTTTGAAAATACTTATCGAGACAAATCCAACAACATGTCAATGTATAACATTAACAATTAATATTTTTAATTGTATGATAGTAAAAATTATAAAAAGTTGATATTTTAAAATATTTATCGAGATGAATCCAGCAACATCTTATATGATAATGTTTGTTTTTATTTATTAGTAAAAAAATTAATTGCTTCGTACATGTCAATCCAACAACATTTTCTTATATATTTATTTAAGAAGAAATAATTCATTGGATTTCTAAAACTGGAAATTGGTTTAAAATCCAATTCATATTTATAAAAGCACTAAAATTGGTTTTTTAAAACACACATAAAATTGGTTCTATTAAAAAACCGATTTAAAACTAAACCAATTTAAATATATAAACTCGTTCTAAATATTTAATCTCTCTCCTCTCTTCCAATAACTTATTCTCATTCTTTGATTCATTTATTTATTTTCCAGTTACCTTTATTCTATTTTCTTTTACTTTATATGAAAAATACAAAATGATCGTCGTGAGTTTATCTCAGTTAAAAGAGATATCGCGTTTTATATACAGGGGTCAAGATTCAAACTTCGAACACCTCACTTATCTACTTTAATAGTGAAATTTATAGTTATTAGGCTATTTTCTTTTTTCTAATTTTTTTTGTTATCTTTATTTATTTTATAGTTAAAATTATATTTAAGGGCAAAAAGTATAAAATACTAATATTAAAAGTGATGAGGACAAATATTTTTTTTTTTGTGGTAGTTCCTTTTAATGTATTATAAGTGGATTCTTCTTTACTTACAATGAAAAAAATAGGAGTAGTATATTGAAAATATGCGTTGTTAACTTAATGAAAATTTTGATACCATAAAAATTACCAGTTTTTATAAAAAATAACAAAAAATTAGAATATAGATATTATAATTTTTTTTAAAATATACTAAAAATCTATTTATTTAATAAATTTTACAAAAACTGCACAAAAGTTTTAGTTATATTTTAAAAATATTTTAGTATAGTATCAAACTTAAATATCAAGAAAAACTTAATGGGCTCATGCATTTAAATATTTTTTAAAACAACATGTGAAATTAGTTTTCATTGATGATAAATATAAAAAAAACATGGAAAAAATATTTATCGTTGATACATTAAAAATTGAATTATATTTATCATTGATAATTATATTTTATTATAAAAATATGCACGAAACATATGTTTAGCGTTTTCTTTATTATAAATTAATAAGTTAAATTTATTAGTCCTCACTCACTCCTAACTTAGTTCAGTTGGTAGGGACATCACACTATATATGCAGGAGTCGAGGTTTGAACCCCGAACACTCCACTTATTCATCTTTAAGGTGGAATTTCAAATCACTATGCTACTTGACCAAATTCGAGCATTAAAACATATTCCATCTGTTCCTTTTTATTTGTCATTTTAGAATAATAACAGCAAATTAAGAAAGTGTATTTTTACACATTATCTTTCTATTTTTCTGCACACATTTTCTATTTTTTTTGGTAAATTACATTTTATTCGTTTATCTTGATTTGGTATATTGCAAAAAACAACAATTTACTTTAAGATCAGTCATAAAAAAAATTAATTTAAGATTTTTTTTTAAACAAGCCAAAATGAGATATGTATATATAGATTTTTTTTTTAAACAAGCCAAAATCAGTTACCTGAGCACAAGGTCTACAAGAAGTCATAAGATAATACAAAAGTACAAAAGAGTCATCCAACAAGTCCCAAACACAACAAAGGACTAGACCACCATCTGTGATAGTTAGAAGCTAAAGTAATATTTGTCGCCTTCAACCATCTGAAAGAAAAGAGTTTGATCTTGTCCAATAACTGATGAGGAGAACATGCCGAGCCTCGGAACAGTCTGTGATTTCTCTCTGTCCACACAAACCAAACACACGCGAGCCAAATGAACTGGAGAAATGAACGTCGCGTCCGTGAACCGACTGCTGAAAATTAATTTAAGATTGATGATGAATAAAAAGTGATAAGGATGAAGAATAAGTAATAAGGTTGATGATGAACCCATAGCGTCATGTCAACGATGGGAGCAAGAAGATCCCAATATGAGTTTTGTTTTTTATAATTTAAGATTAATTGATTAATTAGTTATAATTAACAAATATTTAAACAAATCAAATTATAACATTTTTTACTTCAAATTAAATTAAGAGAAAATGAGTAAGGGATCGAGGTTCGAAACTCGTTCATCACACTTATCTATTTTAAGTGTGGAATTTATAGTCACTAGACTACTAAACGAAAATATAAAAAGTTAAAGAGAAAATAAGACATGCACGGTAAAACAATTATGCAATTTTATTCAATATTTATTATGTATTTCGTCTGATAAAAAAAACTAAGTATTTTGTCTGATAAAAAAAAACTAAGTATTTTGTCAGATAAAAAAAAACTAAGTATTTCGTCAAGTCACCTCTACCATATCTCACTTTAATAATATGATGCGGAGAAATAATTTATTTTTATTGGATATTTGTATAATTTTATTTGTTATTATGATATTGATACGAAATTTACACCACCGTTAATGATTACTAATTTTTGTCAGAAAACATGTGAGACACAGAATATGAGTTCTCCACTTTTAACCCGACCACATATTTAAGAAGATTAAAACTCTTACTACTTGAATCAATTTATTATTAGTTGTATAAAAATAATTTAAACTAATATAACATGTTTATCAAACTCATTATTTAAATTGTAATTTTTTTTTGACTAAATTAATTAAATTATAAATTCATGGCAAAACATCCCGTCAACAAATTTTTCAAGGTATGAGAAATAGATTTAATGCAGAGAGTCTATTGTATAACCATGAGCCATAGAATAAACTTAATAAATATAACTCCCCATCCATCATGGACCATATGTATAACAGGTCCATGGAAGCCATGGCCTCAACTTAATAGTAACATGTTTTGTTATTATTCAACATATTTTAACCAACCGAGATTTCAAATTTAACTGACAAAAATGGGGCAATTATCTTGCAAAATGATAGAGAGAGTAGACATAGTAGTACTGATGTTAGCTGGAAGACCCCACTTCAACTTCCAATTGCTGATAAATAAATCGTAAGATTAAATACTAGTATATGTATCCCCAAACCCCACCACAAAGAAAAAGAAAGCGGAAAAACCAGCAAAAGATGAATCAAATAAATGTGTATGTTAGCATTGATCCCTTTTTTAAAGTGCTGCAGATGCTTAAGTTACAAATAAGCTCTAGACATGTGAGGGTACACTAGTGTAATAGTAATTGAGTATTTATAAAAGTTATTTTTAGAATATGATTGCAATATTTGTAATATTAAGTGATAATCCTTATAATACGTTTAGTTTGACTTTGGGTTTATTGGTTTAAAATTAGGTTCATATTAAGTTTTTATCGTAGCCGTTGATATAATATTTTTTTCACGTGTCAAAATCTAGACCGTTCATATTAGGGTTAGGGTTTAGGGTGCCTCTGATTACTCTCGTTTTATTATATTAAGATAAGATAAGATAGGGTGATTTAGCGGAATAAATTACTATCCATTTTTTAAAAATACTATCCCCTATATAACTACCCTTTTTTAGTAATTTGTACGGGGTGATAATTTACTATAGTATTTTTTTATTTGTCAAATATATTTTATTTTCTTATCTTATCAATCTAACTCACATTAAAACTTCAAAACTATAAAATCATGTGACTTTCCAACATTTTTTTTCTTCATATTAAATATGATTTAAATTTAACATAGATACAAGCTACTCTATTCAATTATTTGAAATTGTCCAAACCCGTTATTCATTCGATCGATAGACCGGTCCAATTTTAAATGTTTAATATTATGCTAATTTATATGTATAAAAAAGGTAAATATATACTAATTTTTATAAATTAACCTTAAATTATTTTACAATAAATTCTTATTTAAGTTTTATAGTTATTTTATTTTCCGTGGGCTCGCACACTAGTTAAATCATAAAGGAAAGACTCTTATAATTATAGGAAAATGTTTTTTGGCAAAAAAATTTAAGGAGAAAAATTGCAAGAATAAATCACCACCCTTGATTACATCCATAACCACCATGTTTTCCACTAAAAAAAGAAGATTAAATGACATCATCCTTTAAAATTTTGTCATGTGTTAATTTTTGCATTTCTTATGTAAAAATTTCATGCTAAATAGCAATGCTCATAATTATAATATTGAATTAAATTACAAGGAAAAATACTCCTACGATTAAAAAAAGTAACAACACAACAAAATTCTAAAAACAGATATTCCACAATTGGCAAATACAGTTAAAAAAAAGAACGGCAGTCAAAGTACAGATACAGATCTAACCCTGATTTTCTGCGAGTTCACATCTTTCTCCTCCCCACCCAAACAAACAAACCTGCCTGCCGCTTTTTGGATCCCAATTCCCAACTCTCCCCCTCTCTGCATTGCACTTGTGGTTCTTCTTGCTCTCTGGTTTCTCTTTCTCTTGCCATGAAATAGCATGACGATCGACCAAAAGTGAGAATTATAACTTAATTAATGATTGGTGTGTGTTTGCTTGTGCAAATTCATCTGGATTTATTCAGTTCTCCTTTATCCAGGATAATTAAGTTTTGGTCGTTTACTTTTGAATTGAACAGGGGAAAAGAATTTGTTTATAGATTGTTTTATGTGCAATAATTCATCTGAATCAGATTTAATTCTCCTTTCCATGGGATAATTATTTGGGTGTTTACTTCTGGATTGAACAGGGGAAAAGGATTTGTCTATAAATTGTTTTATTTCCATTCTTATTGTGTTATTTTGTTTGTTCATCATATTTCTCAGCAAACGAACATATTTATGTTTTGAAGCGATAATAATAATAATAACAATATCAGTGTTAATATATATATATATATATATATATATATATATATATATATTAGACTACAAAATAGACGGTGTAAGCATGTTTTATTAACCAGATTTCTATTGTGTTTTTTGATCATCCATTCCATTGGCCTCTTTGATTTCCAATATCCATATGTTATATGATCTGCAGGTTCATTGTGACTAATAATGGATCAAGTCATAGTGTGCCCGGCTTGTGGTAACTCCACTCTTTTCCTTTTCCTCTGTTTTTACTTATGTTAAGTTATGAAACTAAGTTGATGACTCAATTTACTTTTTTGGGCAGGCACTACTGGTTGCTCCTACCCTTCAAGGAAAAAGTAAGCATTTTATAAACCTCTCTTGAAATTCAGCTTAAGGTTTTATACGGGTAGTTTATTCCTTTTCTAGCACATTGATCTTATAACGCAAAGATCGTGGACAAGTATTAGCTAGCCAATTGAATTAATTTTCTCATAAAATAGACTGATCATTGGATTGGTTAAAATTATCATTCACAAAACAAGATATTCTCTTTTGGCTGCAATGACATTGTTTTAATTTTAACTCCAAAAAGCAAGAATCGTAATGTAACTCTTGTATAGGTAGTTAAAATCCCGATTTTAATCCTAAAATCTTACGATTTTACGATTAGGTTTGCCCTCAGCGATTATGAGTACACATATAATCCTATTTTTGTGGAATCCCGATTTGAATAGTAAAATCTTACGATTTTACGATTATTTTTGGCCTCAATGATTAAACGTACACACTTAAATCTTCTAGCAATTTAGCGATTATGCTTGCGTCTGGCTCAAAAAAAACCTTCTCCCTTGTCATTCTTCTGTTTCATTTCTAAATGGCTTCAAACTCTTATGCTAATAAATTTAAATTTACATAGTATTTCAAATGAGATTTAAGGTTGTATTTGTCTTGTGCAATTTTATGTGCACATATATGAATTTATATGCATATATTTGAGGTTTATGAGTTTTGTATGATCTTACGATTAATGTTACAATTGCACGATTTACGATTCTACTTCCCCTTTTTTATTTTACGTAAAATCCCGATTTTAACTACCTAAGTTGTATGCAATGATTAGTGTGTGTGTGTGTGCACGCGCGCGCACTTCTGCAAATTCATCTGAATTTGATTTCAGTTCTCCTTTCTCTTATATAATTGAGCTTATTTGGCTGTACATTTCTGAATTAAATGTAGAAAAAGTATTTCTGTGCAATATGTGTGGTTTCCAAACAAATTATTTCAATTTTTATTGTGTATATTTCTCAGCAAACGAACACAATGGAGAGAATATTATCTTTGTGCTTTTGATCTGTTCAGGTGGGGCTTAGTCAATGGAGAGAATATTGGAGTTGGGGAAATTTTGAGAATCATAGGCCAGCCACATAATAGAAGAAACTTCAAATTCTTTTGTGTATGTGAGTGGTATGCTGTCTAAAATTTCTATTCATCTTTTTTATAGATAGATTGTTATGCACTCTTTATTAAGATATTTAACTAATTGCAGGGAAAAATTGTCCCCTGAACCTATCAGCATCCATAAATTTGGTGACAATTATGCATTTTTCGAAACTAATTTTATGAAATATCATTCATGTAAATCTATTCAAGTTAAATACTATTAAAATGTCAAAAATAGCCGTTCTTAAAAATAGACACATGTACATGGCCAAAATAAAACCATATTGTCTCTTTAAATCAACTTACGTATATCATTCGAAATTTTGATTTTTTTTCTTCTGTCGTCATGTTTAGTACATTATAGAAATCTCTTAAACAACAATCAACTCATGTATGTCATTCGAAATTTTGAAATTTTTTCCCTATAATGTTTAGTACATTATAAAAAAATTTCTTGCAACATTATAACTTATTTTAAAAAGAGATGAATTAAATATGGACGGTTTATCTTTTTATAGACACTAATGATCAAACAGAATTCGGGTCGATTGCTGCAGGTTCTTAATTACGTGTGTTTAATTCTGCGGGTTTGGGTGGAAAAACCCAAACCCAATAGGTGTGGATGCGAGTTTTGTTTTGCCACCCGAACAACCTTTAAGTTTGGGTTCGGGTGGTGATTTCGGGTGTAGGTTTGGGAGGTGTAAAACCCGCACCCGACCCTACTCGTTCCCATCCCTATACACACGGGTATTATGCTAGTTATTTTGAGAAATGATTTGCGCTCACTTTAGTATGGTACTAGTTCGGCAATAAAAATCTTCAAAAGACTAGTTCATGAAATATTAGAGTGTGTTTGGACGAGGTAATTGAGAAATTTTAAAGAATTTAGAATTCTAAGTAATTCAAATGATTCAATTAAATTACTTTCATTTGACATTTCTCAAATCTTTTGTTTGGATGGAGTAATAAAAAAATAATTCATTGTCATTACTTTTGGGCAGCTTTTATAAATTATTTTTTTTGGGGTCAAATTTGAAAATTAGAATTAGGGGTCACTTTTTGAATTTCAAAAATTTAGAGGGGTCAAATTATAATTTTGGGGGTCAATTTGCAATTTTTTGGAAATTTAGGGTCAATTTGAAGATTTGAGGACCAAAATGCAAAATTTGAATAATTATAACAATGAAGAAATTCAAAATTTTTAGCTTTTAGGTGTTATTTGATACTCTATATTTAACTTGAACAAAATACAACCCACTTGGGTTGGTCTGGTGGTATTGACTTGTGACCTGGGAGTGTACTCCTCTTAAGGTCTCAGGTTCGATTATCTCTGGTGCCAATTTGAGTGGGCTAATGTAGCTTCTTCAAAAAAAAAACTTGAACAAAATACTTATAAATTTCCATCATTTTAAAAATTCTTCAAATTATCATTCAAACAATGAAAAAATTGAAACTTCTTAGCTTTTAGGTGTCTGAAATTCTCTAAATTTAACTTGAATAAAATACTTCATAAATTTTTATCATTATGAAAATTCTTCAAATTATCATCCAAACAATAAAATTCACGTCAAATAATTTAAATTCTTTCAAAACATTACATTACTGCAAAACATTCACAAGCACACTCTTAATCTTTGAATGACCTATTCCAAGCTTTATTGTTTTTAGTTTGATATATAAAGCATGTTTTGTTAGTTAAATGCTATTGTGTTTTTTATAATCCATTCCATTGACCTCTATGATTTTCAATACATGTTTAGATCCTAATGTTATATATCTTCTTCCAGTTTGTTAGGTTCATTGTGACTTATAATAGATCAAATCAAAGTGTGTGTGACTTCAGGTAACTCATCTGTTTTCTATTTCTCCTTCAGGTATTAGCCACAACATAACACAAGGAGAAACTGCCACAACTTTTTTTTTGCACAAAAGTTATGCAACTAGATTGTTGACTCTGCTTTTCTTTTGGGGGCAGACACTGACAATTGTTCATACCCTGCAAGACCAAGTAAGCATTTTAAATCTCCCTTTAAATTCAGCTTAAAGTTTTATATGGATGGATAATCTATTCTAGCACATATTTCATATAGTATAGTATAACATAATGACTATATGGAGAGAATACTTGTAAGGTGAGGATTGTGTATAAACATGTAACATTAAAAAGTGTTTTTTTTAGCTAATGTGGATATTCAAGTAGTCCCTACAAGGCTACAATATATGTGGGTTTATTTTTCTATTGGATTAAGATTATAAACCTCTAGTATGAAGAAGTAAAGAAATGTGTTAGGAGAAAACTTTGGAGGTTTTATAGGGTATTGAATAAATTTTCCAATTATTTTAATATCTCTCTAATTAAGAGATTAAAACTTCATTCGTAGTGTGTTCGATTTGAAAAGTTTTTAGTCCTTTGATTTCTAAATTTGGGGTGTGTTTTATAAGTCCAATAAGCTAACTTATAAGCTTATTTGATAAAAAATGATTTGCTGGATAATAAAATTATTTAATTAACTTATAGCGTTTTTTGAGATGTTATTTCAAGTAACATATAAGCTTATAAGTTTTTACATTTTATCCCATTTTTACTCTTATTATTTTTATTTATTATTTCTTTATTTTTATTAAATATAATAATAACTACTCACTAACCATGTACTTTTGTGTTATTTTGTAGTTATAACAACTAAATTTACTAAACATTTTAATTTAAATCTATTAATTTTTCAACTATAAGCTATTAGCTACCTTTTCGGCTATTAGCAGCTTTTCAGCTATCAACTAACTTATAACATATTTTTACTTAACAAAGCCTTATTCCAATGGATTTTATAAAAATAAATATATGACCCATATGGATTTTATAAAAAAGTTGGATGGATTGAATCCATCCATTATCATATATTTTATTGAAAAGTGAGACGGATTTTATAAAAAGTTGGATGGATTTTAATCTTAACATTAAATAATTAATTCATTCTCTTTTACAAAAATTTCATGATGTATTAAATGATAATGAAAATCAATTAATGAATTTTTCATTTTTGACAAACATACTTCTCGGATATTTTCTCACATACTTCACGACGGCGTCCTCCCTCCTTCACGACCTTGCCTTGATTTTTTTGTATGTATCTTTTCTCTTCTTCACTTCCATATTGTTTTTATTTGATAAATGTTACTGAAACATTACTTTGGCACCACCTACAAATAACCATCTTTTGATTTTAGGGTTTGCTTTTAGTATCTTGGCTCTAAAATGATTGTGTTTGCTTTATTTTGATTATTATAGATGATAAACAACATTGTGGATCTTTGAAAAATGTCTAAAGCTTTCGTTACACGTACTCGCCAAGGTATTTCTTTTTCTATCTCTGTTACTTCATACTCATACTTCATAAACCCATGAATCAGAAGCTTTAACACTGTTACCAATAACATTCAACATAATATTTGGAATTGCAACCATAACTTCAATATCAGTACCAATTAAAGCTTTCATAATTGTATCATCAGCATCAAATAACTTCAATCTTTGAAAACCATTTTCTTTAAGCATCTTCACAACTTTCTTAGGTGGTATTAGAAAGGTAGTTACAGAGATAAGAGAGAGAATTTCAGATTCATTGATTATGAAAAGTTAGTTACAACAGAATGTGAACTCTGTCTTATATACTGAACAGAGAGAACATTCTAGATATTCCTAACTCATTTCTAATGTGAGCTAATATAAAGCTAAGGTATATCACCAGCTATTACATAAGCTAAACTAGGATAAAACTATCTGTCTTAGTATTAGTGTATCTCTAACACTCCCCTGCAGAAACTGAGCTTGGGTTGAGCAGGCTAGGCTTGTTAAACACCCTGAGCTTGTTTCTAAGAGAGCAAAACTTCACAGCAGAAAGGGGTTTTGTGAAAACATCAGCCCACTGATCCTGAGCAGGTACATGAGAAACCACAAGGTTTTTGCTGAGTACTTTTTCACGGACAAAAAAGATATCCAACTCCATATGCTTGGTTCTATGATGCAATGTAGGATTATGAGCTAGAGAAACAGTGCTCAGATTATCACATAAGATTTTTGGAGTATGAAATTGGCATCCTAATTCAGTAAGCAGGGATTGAAGCCACAATATTTCTGAAGACAGAATGGCAAGGCTTCTGTACTCAGCTTCAGCACTTGACCTTGCTACCAATGACTGTTTCTTGGACCACCAAGAGACTAGATTAGGACCAACATAGATGCAGGCACCTGATGTAGATCTTCTATCATCAGGGTCAGATGCCCAGTCAGCATCACAAAAGCCAATAAGAGATAGAGGCTTGTCAATAGGTGCAGCTTGAATTAACAGTCCATAGTGCAGAGTACCACTAAGGTATCTAAGTATTCTCTTAACAGCCTTCCAATGCTCTTCAAGAGGATTAGACAAAAACTGACACACTTTGTTGACAGAGAAGGCTATTTCAGGCCTGGTGAGAGTAGCATACTGTAATGCTCCAACAATAGAACGAAAAAGAGTTGGGTCTTCAACAGGAACAGACCCTATTTTTGAGAGCTTAAGAGTAGATGCCATAGGAGTAGACATGCCATTTGCAGTGTCCATTTTAGCTTTAGACAATAGATCTCTGATGTATTTAGCCTGGGATAGCAAAAGAGCACCATTGGCCAAGTGAAACACCTCAATCCCCAAGAAATAGTCTAAAGTACCAAGCTGTTTGAGAGCAAATTCTGCATTAAGCTTAGTAATGAGCTTCTGAATATGAGGAAGAGAACTGCCTGTGATAATAATATCATCTACATACACTAAAACAATTAAATGTAATGTGCTGGTCTTCATCATAAACAGGCTAGGATCACACTTGCTTGCACTAAATCCATAACCAATGAGGGCAGCCTATCAAACCATGCCCTTGGGGCCTGTTTTAAGCCATATAAAGCTTTATTTAGCTTGCAGACCAGAGTTCTATCAGAAGCTTCAAAACCTTGTGGCTGTTGCATATAAACCTCCTCTTCTAGAATCCCATTCAAGAAGGCATTATTAACATCTATTTGCTGGATTGGCCATTTATTAGACACAGCTATAGTCAACACTGTTCTGACAGTAACAGGCTTCACCACTGGGGAAAATGTTTCAGTGAAATCTGACCCAGCTTGCTGGTGAAACCCCTTGGCAACCAGCCTTGCCTTGTATTTATGAATAGTCCCATCAGGATTCTCTTTAACTCTGAACACCCATTTGCACCCTATGGGTTGTTTATGAGCAGGAGGGGCAACTAAAGTCCAAGTATTATTACGAATGAGAGCATCATACTCTTCCTTCATAGCAGTGACCCAATGAGAGGATTGGAATGCCTGTTTAACACTTGTTGGTTCAATGTGAGTGGTAAGTATAGTTGGTTGAGATCTGGTTTTGGATCTGGTTAACATGTGATGAGTGGTAGTGGGTTGTTTGCTGGGTAAAGGTGTTGGTAAAGGGGGTGGAGAGTTTGAACAGACTCATCAGTGGAAGAAGGTGAGAAAATATGCTGAGATGCCTTGGAGTTTTGTATGGGAGGAGAGTCAGTGGAGGTATCTGATGAGGATGATGATGGTGGTGTAATAGGTGAGGGAGGATCAGATGTAGTGTGGATAGTAGTAATAGGGATGGGGTGCAGAACTTGAGTATGAGGAGAGGTAGGAGGAGATTGAGTGGATACAGTTTGAGATTGGTTAGG
The DNA here is from genome assembly GCA_030408175.1 of Trifolium repens. NCBI lineage: Eukaryota > Viridiplantae > Streptophyta > Magnoliopsida > Fabales > Fabaceae > Trifolium > Trifolium repens. The sequence goes on from CP125848.1 coordinate 50,058,402, forward strand.
TAGATAAAGAGGAACCTGTGAGGGTAAAGTATTAGTAGGTGATGAAGGAGTAGAGTTGGCAATGTTGGTGGGAAAAAGATAAGGATATGGAAATCTTTTTTCATTGAATAGCACATCCTTAGACACATACACACGACCATCAGAACTGAGACACTTATATCCTTTATAAGAGGAAGAGTAGCCAAGAAAGACACACTCTTGAGACCTATAATTGAGTTTGTTGGAATTATATGGTCTTAGGAAAGGGAAGCATGCACAACCAAAAATTTTAAGAGCTTTGTAATCAGGTTGTTTATGAAGAAGAACATAATAGGGTGACTGATTATTTAGGACAGGTGTTGGAAGTCTATTTATAAGAAAAGCTGCTGTGATAAAAGCATGATCCCAATATTGCATGGGTAAATCGGCTTGAGATAACAGAGTAAGACCAGTTTCCACTAAATGTCTGTGTTTTCTTTCAACTAGGCCATTCTGGTGATGTGTATGGGGACAGGTTAATCTATGCACAACACCAAGTTCAGTGAGGTATTTGGTAAAGGGTCTGAATTCACCACCACCATCAGTTTGGACAGTTTTGATTTTGCAATTAAATTGTAGTTCAACCATGGTTTTGAAAAGAATAAATTGGCTAAGAGTATCAGATTTCAATTTCAAAGGATACACCCAAACAAATCTAGAGTAAGCATCAACGCAGGTAAGAAAATATGTGAAACCAGTGGAAGATTTGATGGGAGAAGGTCCCCATAAATCACATGTGACAAGTTCAAAAGGTGAGTGATAGATAGTGGTAGATGATGGTGCATGCAGTCTATGACTTTTGCCTAAACAACAAGCAGAACACAAATTGCTAGGAGATTTAGATGGAATATTAACATTGCAAAGTTTTAAAGCTTCTCTAAGTGCATCATGGTGAGGGTGACCTAAGCGTGCATGCCACAAATCATAGGTAGAAACAGTCACAGAATCACAACTAGAATGATCATTATTATTAATATTTGATGCAATATGAGAGACATTTATAGTAGGTTTAATACTAACAACAGAATCAGAAAAACTAGAGCTAGGGAATGAAACAGAATTACATTGCTTGGGAACTTTATTCAAGTTTGAAATAGAAGCTAAAGGGGAGGCAAACTTGTAAAGACCATCAGCTCCAACTATTCCATGAAGAAGAACTTCAGAAGTAGCCTGAGATTTAACAAGGCAAAAGGTAGAGTGAAATTCAAAGAAGACATTATTGTCTTGAGCAAACTTAGACACACTGATGAGATTTTTGGTAATATTAGGAACTAATAGCAGATTATTGAGGGTAAGGGATGTGTTATGGTTAGTTTGGGAAGGAAAACACATTGAACCAATAGAGTTTATTGGCAAACCTTGTCCATTTCCCATTAGGACCTGATCAGAACCAGGCAAAGAAGCAGCATCAGAGAGATTTGAGGCTTCAGGTGTGACATGATGGGAAGCACCAGAATCAGGGTACCACCACTGATTTGTAAAGCCAGAATTCCCTCCAGTAAGTAGAGCTTGAGGTAGAGGAGGACGTTGTGGTCTCTGCTGATAACCAAAGCCATAAGGATTGGCGAAAGAGGCTTGGCGAGGAGAAAATGAGAATTGTGGAGGTCTGTAACCATAGCCAGGCATAGAGCCAGTGTGCCTGTAATGACAAATTGAGGCATCATGATTGTTACGGTGACAAATCTGACAGACAACACCACTATTTCTTCCGCCACATCCACCACGACCGTTACGACCACCACCTCTACCACCGGATCGTCCACCACGATGAAAGTCGTCTCCTCCTTGAGAACCATTAGCTGTAACATGACTAGAACCAGAAGGAAAGGAGGGATTAGGAACCTGAGAAGGTTCGCCGGTGGAATTCTGAGTCGAAGCCGGTGGAAAAGATGTTTGCGCAAGATTAACAGTTGCCGCATCGGTGAGATTTTGCTTCTTATTCTTTTCAAGCCTGGTTTCATGTGCGAGTAAGAAAGATTCTACCTCATCAATGGAGACGGAGACAGATTTACTCGAGATCGCAGCTACAACCGGATCGTACTCCTCCGGAAGAGCATCAAGAACGATTTCGATCAAATTGCGAAGAGGAACGGGATCACCAACGGAAATCAGAGACTCATTGATAACACGAACGCGTTTGATGAACTCAGTGATCGTGCGATCGCCTTTGCGTGAGGTTCGCAGCTCCGATCTGAGTTGACGCGCCTTGGTAGTGAGTAAAGTATGAAAGTGACGGTGAATTTCATCCCAAACCTGCCACGAAAACGTATGATCAACAACCTTTACAAGCAGCGAATCAGAAATGGTGGAGAGAATCCAGGTACATATCAACGCATCGTGTTTCTCCCATTCTTGATGGAGAGGATTAATCGTTCCTGCAACGCGATCGTCCTCAGTGAGGAATTTCTCCGGAATTTCTGGATCGGTGATGAATTTCTGTAAATCACAACCACGAACCACTCCTAAGACTTGCTGTTTCCATTGCTTGAAATTCGTATCATCAAGCTTCAGAGAGACGAGATTGGAGATCTTGTTTCCTTTGAAAGGATTGGAATCGGCCATGGATCGAAAAAGAAAAGCTCTGATACCATATTAGAAAGGTAGTTACAGAGATAAGAGAGAGAATTTCAGATTCATTGATTATGAAAAGTTAGTTACAACAGAATGTGAACTCTGTCTTATATACTGAACAGAGAGAACATTCTAGATATTCCTAACTCATTTCTAATGTGAGCTAATATAAAGCTAAGGTATATCACCAGCTATTACATAAGCTAAACTAGGATAAAACTATCTGTCTTAGTATTAGTGTATCTCTAACAGGTGGAAGTTGATTTGTTGTCATTGTTCCCCAGTTTACTCCAACCCAAGCAGATGAACTTGATATCAACATCATCATCATCATGATCATCATCATCAAAGCATTGTTCTCTTGCGCCATTTTTGTAACAGAGAGTGTTTGTTATTGGGGTTTTGGTTTATGATTTCAATTTTAAGAAGATTCTAGAATGATTTGAATATAACAGAATCATGAAAATGAGAAATGGGTAGGAAATAGGAATTATTAATAGAGTTTGTTAGGCGTGTGTTTTAGTGACTAACTTCACATGGAGGCTAGATAAATAAATTTATTAGTTTTTTAAATTCTATAATAAATTCAACAAAGTAGAAATGGAACTTTTTTTTTTAATTTTTTTTTCTAACTAGTAAAATACTAATAAACTATTGTAGCAGATGCATGCACTAATTGATCTTGGACGTCGATTTGTGATCTAATAATTTAGAATTAATAGTTTATTATAATATTTGATCTCGACACTTTATGTTTGATCGGACGGCCAATAAATACTCACTCGTATGCATGGGTACTCAATTTTGTGAATGGTTTATTTCTAACTTATGTCCATGTCATGGTTTTTCATCTTGAGTCATGCAGTGGGTAGATTTTTCCCCCCCCGGTCAAGATCATTAGCAACCAAAAAGAAACCTGAAGATGTTGATTATCCGATAGTAGATAGGCCTGTTGATTTGTTTATACGTGGCTTACAACTTTTACATCAAGTCTGGACCGGTAAAATTAAGGAAATTTTAGGCAAGGAGATCAACGAAATGGCAGCGTCGGAAGACAAAGCTTTTAGGAGATATACAGCTGGTAAATATTTAGCGGGGGCCGTTTTGTGTTCTGGCATAGCAGTTTACATGCATGATGACCCAACCAAAGAGAAATATACGCTGGAAAGAGCTAAAATGAGCAGCGTAAAAGGTGTGGATGCGACAAAATTGGAACTTGAAGAAACTTTTCACTACTTACGTGATGTTAAGGTAAACAACTTAAATTTTTTGTTCATTATGCTTCTTTGCGGGACTTTGGGTTTGTGATTGCTATTTAGTTGTTTTGATGGTTATTTAGTAAGCTCATTGCCCCTTTGTTTCTCCTTTAGAGGACTTTTATTGTATGACTCTGTTTTCCCTTCCGTTGGTATGCCTTGGTATAGTGGTCTAATAAAACTTCTTTGGCATTCAAAAAATAAATAAATTGAAATTTTGTCTTTGTCACAGCACTTTACACGTCTTGGTGGCAAATACCCACCTGGTGTTTTGCTTATTGGCCCGCCTGATACGGGTAAAACAACATTGGCCAAAGCTGTTGCTGGAGAGTCCGGGGTTCCTTTTTTTGCATACAATGGAGGTAGATATCTATTTAATTTTATTTTATATATACAAACAAAGAACAAATAATAATATTTTTTTATCCAATTCCAATTGTCCAGATGTTGGTGCAGAAAAGATTGGAAATATTTTTTCTACTGCAAAAAGGTTGAAGTCATCTATAATCTTTTTTGATGAGATTCATGATATCAGAGGAAATGCTTTAACTCAATTGCTTCTTGAGCTGGATGAATTGAAAAAATGTAAAAAACCCATAATTGTCATCGGTGCCACAAATAGACCAGATCTGCTAGATCATTATTTACTGAGGAATGGGCGATTTGATCGCCATGTTGTTGTTCCCTATCCAGATATGGAAGGACGGCGACAGATTTTGAATGATCACTTGTCAAAGGTATGCCTATTTTTACGTCTAAAAACCATAGTACCTAACTGCCAGCTTTGCATTAATTCTGTCCGTCTTTGTGTGTGTGTGGATTAAAATGAACTGAACTTGATATAGTAAGGTTAATTGGAATATGAATTTGTAGAAGGAAACTTCTAACTTTGTGTGCTTGTTTGTGTTTGTTTGGCAATATTATATAGGTTGCAAAAGTGGATAGTAATATTGATGTGATGAGCATTGCTCGCTCTACAGTTCATTTCTCTGCTGCTGATCTTGCAAACTTGGTTAATGTTGCTGCCCTCAGGGCTGCAATGGACGGGTCAAAAGCTATACAAATGCATCATTTAGAGTTTGCACGGGACAAGATTATGATGGGAAGTGAACTTGCGGTTATATCTGATGAGTCAAGAAAGACTACTGCTTTCTATAAGGATTTGTTTGCAAAGGTCAAATCCCAGCAAGAACAACCACAATCACATGCGGTCGAAGCTCAGGGAAGTTCATGGTTCAGTCCAATTCAGCCGCTGCTGCAATGGCTGAAGTTGTCCAAGTAGGCTTCGAAGACTTGCGACACTAAATAATCAACTACCCACTTGTGTGTGTTTATTTTCCTATATCTTGGAGAATCATCATTAGCTTGTAATCTTAGTTGCCCTATTTGTTGAGAGAAATTTGTTAAAACTTAGAAGTTACAAGCATACTCTAGTTTTTTGGACTTGCTTTTATCTTCCGATTATTAGTTTTTTGGACTGCATGTGCTATGTCTATATCTTCTTTTTGGTGTTGCCGAAGGGGGAGAATGGACAAGTTTTTATATGTATTTCAAGCATTGTTTCATGGGGAGCTTAAAGCTTCGGCAATGCGTCAAAAACTGCAAACATTGACAACATCAAAAAGGGGGAATTTGCAGCTACACTTTCCTATTTGCGTTTTAATGTTGTCATATTTCTTTTAGTTTTTGTGTGTTTATTTTCCTATATCTTGGATAATCATCATTAGCTTGAAATCTTAGTTGCCCTATTTGTTGAGAGAAATTTTTTAAAACTTAGAAGTTTTGCATACTCTCTAGATAAAGTTTTTTTTCTTTTTAAAATGGTATTTTCAATTACTTGATCAAAATCTCATTCTTATGAAGTTCCAATCGACCAGCTCATCATTTATGTTTTTTTTGCAATCGATTGGTGCTTGAAAGAGTGCAAAATAGCCCATTTAAGTAGCTTACAATCGAATGGCTCCTTAAGGGATCGGCCACATTCGATTTTAGCAGTAAAAACAAGGTAATTTTTTGTTCTACAAAAGTCACAATCGAATGCGACATATGTGGCATCTGCCACATTCGATTGTATCATGTTGAAACTTGGTAATTTTCTGTTCTACGGCAGTCACATTCGATTGCGACATATGTGGCTTCTGCCACATTCGAATGTATCATGCTGAAACTTGGTAATTTTCTGTTCTACGGAAGTCACATTCGATTGCGACATATGGAGCTTCTGCCACATTCGAATATATCATGTTGAAACTTGGTAATTTTCTGTTCTACGGAAGTCACATTCGATTGGGACATATGGAGCTTCTGCCACAATCGAATGTATCATGTTGAAACCTGGTAATTTTCTGTTCTACGGCAGTCACATTCGATTGCGACATATGGAGCTTCTGCCACATTCAAATGTATCATGTTGAAAATTGAGTAATTTGCTTGTATTTTCTTCTCGTCAATCTATTGTACAATCAATTGTGCAATCTATTTTTTACACACAAATCACATACACTATAAATGCTTTATTCCAAGTTTTTGAGAATATAATTCTCAGAATTCACAAAACACTTTCACTGTCAAAAATCGCTTTTCTCAAAACTCTCTCTCAACCTTTGGAAACACTTCCATAGCTCTTGAAGATTGTTCATAGGTCTAGGGAAATCAATTAACATTGATCTTTGAGTGCTGGGTGCTAGGTGAAGATTTTGATTGAAGGATTCAATCAAGAATCAAGGAGAAAGCAAAGAGAAGAGTGATTCTTCTCAATCAAGGAGTGATTGAGTTTTTCATCAAGGTTTAAGGAATAGGAAGGATCTTTGCATTGGAATTGAAGGAATTCACAAAGAAGCACTATTGAAGACCTTCGAGGTTGATCAAGCTTCAAATTGCAAGTGTTGGAGCTGAAGAACGAATCAAGATCAAGGGATCGAGTGAAGATTGGTGATAATCTTGTGGCTTTCTCTCGTTAGTGAAAGAGGACAAAGGTGGAACAAGGTGCTGTCGGTGGTTTGACATCGATAGTGAAAGAGGAATACACCGAGTGAGGACACAGGTGGAACCTCTATAAAAATCGTGCATTGTGATTTTGGTTAGAATTAGATTAATCTTTGAAGTTTGATAATTGAAAAAATTGAATCACTAGTTTTTGAATTTGGTTTGATCAAAAGATTTCAATTTCAAAAGTGTATTCAAATTGATTCAATTAGCAAATTGAAGGTTTTGTTACTTGATCCTATCCAAGTCTTAGCATTTGAATTGATTAGTAGAATATTAGAATTTTCTTGGTTAAGTGACATTGATTGAACACTTAGAAAGTTCTTGTTAAAAATTCTACACATCAAAAGCGAATGTCCAAATCTTACTAAGGCTAAAGGGAAATCGTATCGTAAGCCCAAGGGAGGATGGCCTAAAGCAAGAAGGAAAAATTCTTTTCCAGCCCCCCATATATCTTTTATACCCCCCCTAAGGTACGAATTTGCCCTTGCACGGTATCGTGGTTTGTATAAACCATGGTAATCCTTTAATGTGTCATGGTTCGCAGAAACCATGACGCTGGAAGATCATTATTTTTTTTTAACAAAATAGTAACATGATAAATTAAACTTAATAAAAACGTATAAAAAAAAAATCATTTAAAACCATTCACATAAAAAATGAACAACCTTTATTAAATTTCAGAGATATTAAACGCGTACACTAACTGGAAATCATAATAACGTAATCGAAAATACAACAATTGCATAAAATCTTAAAACAAACGGTAAATAATAGTTTTAACATACAAATTGTTCATCAATTTGCAACAATTAAAGTAGCGTACAAACATAGCCACATAAATTTTCTGATGTTATCTCAACCACAGAAAAAAAAATTGCGAAGCGTGAAATTTTAACTACATGTGAGTTTCGATGCAATCTCGTCCACAAAAAACTGTCGGTGCAACCTCGGGAAAAAAAAGTGTCGATTTATTGCCGATATATTAAAAATATGCATTGAATAACTAACCTTCTTTTTTTCCCCCTCAGGTCTCTTTTTGTACCCCCAACGTTTTAAAACTTCGTGGTTTATATTAACCACGAAAACATGATGTAACAATGTCATGGTTTATAGAAACCATGGTAATCCTTTGATACATCATGGTTACTATAAACCGCGACTGTCTGATATGCAAACAGAAGCAACAGCTTCTGACTTGCAGAACCACCTCATATAAAATGAGGTCAAAAGAAAATTTAAACCGATCATTACCTTAAGTTTGAGTTTTAATGCGTTAGTAGACCCTCCAATGTTGATTTTAAGCTACCAAAAGGGTGAAAACGGATTTGGTTCTTGGAGCTCTTTTTGTAGTGTGGTGGTGAAGTTTGAAAGTGAATGAGAAGGGATGAGCTGGGTTTCAGTTTTATATACATATAATTGCGCCATGGTTTATAGAAACCGCGAAAATTCGAAATAAACATACGCCATGGTTCGCAGAAACCATGAAAATTCTTCCTAAACTGTGACCATGGTTCGCAGAAACCATGAAAATTGTTCACAAAATTCCACAATTTTGAGGGTCAAAATTGGATTTTAGGGGGGTATAAAAGATATATGGGGGGCTGGAAAAAATTCTTCAGCAAGAAGAGCTTATATAGCTTGGGATGATGAGGAAGAAGATTCTTCGTCAAATGACTCTGACAATGAGGAAATTGCTAATCTATGTCTCATGGCACACATAAGAAAACACAAGCAACATGAGGTAAGTGACTCCGACAATCAACCTTCCTATGATGAATTACAAAATGCTTTTAATGAAATGTATGGTGAAGCACTAGATACCTTTAGAAAACTTTCAAGACAAAAGAAAATGAATGCTAAACTTGAAGAAGAAATAGCTAAACTCAAAAATGATAATATGAAAATAACTAGTGCTTTTGAATCTCTTAAAGAGGAACATGCATTGATATTAAATGAATTGAATAAGTCATCTAAAGAGACAATGTCAATTAACCAAGACAAGGAATGTGAGACTTGCCCTACATTGCAAATTCAAATTAAATCTTTAAAATTGCAACTAGAGGAAGCCTCAAACATTCCAATGGAATTTGCTATTCTACCAAGTAAAATTAGACTAGATTCCAAAAAGTCCAATAAGAAGAAAAAGTTTTACAAAAGGAGAAATAACAAAAATTGGAAGTCTAAGGCTACTATTCTATCATGTGAAATTAGGTAAGTAAAGGTTCCTAAGGAACAAATGATGTGGGTTCCTAAAGACTCTAAGATTCACACTAACCCTCAAGGATCCAACCTTTGTTGGGGACCTAAACCTCCCACCTAATTGTTGTAGGTTGGTTTTGACACCGCAAAAAGGAGTTGGTACCTAGATAGCGGTTGTTCAAGACACATGACGGGAGATGCCTCCATGTTCATAAAATACATTTCATTAAAGTATTTTATAAAAGTTATTTTTAGAATATGATTGCAATATTTGTAATATTAAGTGATAATCCTTATAATACGTTTAGTTTGACTTTGGGTTTATTGAACGGAAATTCTTCACCATAGAAAAAGGTCACAGTTATATTTAGTTATTGATTTGAGGTCGTACAATTCACATTATACCTTCATAAAATAAGTACTTAATAAAATAGATCAATAATCCAAGATTGAACTGTCTACAACAGTGACATATGTGAACCATATACAATTCAAAGGTGTGCCCACCTCTTCAACCATAAACTTCTGAAACGTAAAATGCATAAAATTCTTTAACAGTTCTTGACAAACTTTGATAAATGTAGTTCTAAGCATTACTGACATTTGGGCACAAATGCCAACTCCAAAGCTGCAGAAAATAGCAAATGAAAAAAAAAAAACAAAAAAACAAAGACACTTGATGGTAATCTGATTTCCATAGTTGTTCAGTCCTGCAAGAAAATGAATAACACCACCTTAAGTAATACTCTCTTGGAAGACATGTAAAACAATTAGGAACAAGAGGGTATGCAAATGAATAATGGTTTTAGAGCCAAGTTATATATGCAAGCACAATTTAATTTTTATCTAATACATTTAATGTGATTTCTAACAAATAAGATAAGATAACTAGCATGCCTTTGCAATACATTACAATAGTTTTAAAGAAACTTATAATAAGCAGAAGGGAACCTTGTATAACAGTAAGCTAGCTAGCATACAATCATGTTACTTGAGATAAAGATGGAATGTGTAAGGAAATTATTTATAGACACAATGTCATAAGAAAACTAAACCAACCTTGTCAAGCAAAACAATAGCTATCACACGACACGGCCATTTATTTATTAAAGAACACTTGTTGAGAGAAAAAGAAAGGAATGTACCAATTTCTCTCATTTAGTTGTGGAGGAAAACAGGGGAAAAGTTATCCACAAGAAAACAGAAGAGGAAGATTGACATGAATGAAAAAATTATTACAAAAAGCGGTTTAACATAAACACATGTTCTTTCTTGTAAGTTCTCCCATCTAACCAAACAAGAGGGGAGTTTTCAGACTTGTTTTCTTTTTCCTTCCAACGGTTTATATGGTTTGTGATTGATATTGCATGAGAAATGGGAATAAATGTTTGTAGGTGTAAGTTCTTCAACTTGTGATAGTACAGAACGGTGTTACTTATTAGCATATTAATTAATGTAAGTAAGTGTCTATCAAAAACAAAAAAGATAAAGAATTATGACAAAAGGAAAAACTAAAAAAGAAGAGAACAGAACAAAATACATGCCTTAGATGCATCGTCCCTTGCCAACGCTCCCTTTGTCACCCTTGCCAACTCGTCAAGTAGAGGAGGATATATAGCAAAAGCAATTTGTGCAGTGACACCACCAGCCATCATAAGTAATACTAAAAAAAATCGAGTAAAAGATAAGTCTAGGAAATTTAATATTGATAGATAGATAGGTTCCAAAATTCATATACAACCAATGGAAAAGTCATGACATACACGTATCGACTCTTACACCTACTTTCCTTTCGAGAAATGGAACATGATGAGGAGGAGGAGGAGGAGGAGGAGTTGGAGGAGTAGCTCCACCAGCTGCATCATCATCAAGAGAGTCAGTCAACCAGCAGCAGAATAATAATTTAAAGCAGCTTGAATAGCAGAGACTCACTCACTAGCCATCGATGGATCTTCCACAAGACATATCATTCATTCATAGTGTTTGTTAATGATTCAGATTGAAACGCGATCTATTATTATTATTATTATTATTATTATTATTATTATTATTATTATTATTATTATTATTATTATTATAAACAAATAAAGTGAAATCACCAACCCATATTTGCTTGTTGAGGCAATGCAATTTCTTCTCACAACCAAACCAAATTAAACATTCCTAACCCTAAACCCTAAAAATAACACGTAACCAATTCAAAAGCACAATTCTCCTCAAAATTGTTTGATTCGCATGAAATAATCATAAATTGCGGCGGTCAATCCCTCAACCGCTCGCTGCGTGATCGCAGTTGCGGCCAGCCGCAACAACAGAAAAATAATAATAAAAATAGAAGATAAGAAGGAAGAGATGGATGGAGGAGCTCACCACCAGTGGAGAGACGACGACGAGTCATGTTCACGGCGGTACGGAATATAGCCATGGAAGGAATATGCAAATCGAAGGAGGAAAATGCGATGAAACACTTCCCAAACGCAGATCACAGACAGAAAGGTCCGACTTTGAATGGAAATTAATGGGATTAGAAAAAAAATATATTCTACCCCTAGATTTATACTTTTATCCCAAAATTTAATTTTGAATGGACGAATATGTCCTCATATATAAACTAAAGACAAAATTATATTTTTAGTCTTTTATCTTACTTTTTTTGTAATATTTTGATCGTTTATCTTTTATTTGTAACATTTTGGTCCTTTATTTTATGGGTCTTGCTAACGAGTGCCCGGGACACTCTTTAACCATTCTATTTATAGAACTTTTTTATTCAAAAAATTAAGCATTACAATTTCCAATGCATTGACTTTACGCATTCCCGTAAAAATTCTATAAAAATCTTATTATTTAAGGTCTTAAAGAGTACTCCGAGGGCACTCGTTACCATTCGCCTTATTTTATTTACATGTAACACTTCGGTTCTTTATATTTTATTTGTAACATTTTGGTAATTTATCTTTATAACATTCACATATAAATCCTTTTTTTTTTGAATATTTTTCTAATTAAGGAAATGCTGAATTTTATTTTTTAAAATATCTTTTATTTAAAATTAAATATAACTCATAATTCTGATGAATATGTTCATCATCTTCATCAATTCTTTTATATTTTTATATTCTTTAAGGAACCAAAATGTTACAAAAAAAAAGAAAAAGATAAACAACCAAAATGTTACAAATAAAAGATAAAGAACCAAAGTATTACAAAAATATAAGATAAATGACCAAAGTGCTACAAATAAAAGATAAATGACCAAAATGTTACAAAAAAATAAGATAAATGACCAATAATGTAATTTTACCTAAACTAAAACCGTAAACAAAAAATCATATTCTTCTCACTTTAGAAAAGTGTTCCGGTGTTGAGAAAGAGGGAAAATAGAGAGTAAGTTTTGAAATACGTACCGGAACTCTTTCAAAAGTGTTTTGGTTTGAGTTTATTTACCGGAACACCTTCGTGTCATTCATACCTGAGTGTTCCGGTGTGCTTTTTCAAATTGTTTTACATTTTTTATTAATTTGCATACCGGAACACTCCAACCCAACTGTTCCGTTATGCTTTTTTAAACTGTTTTTTGTTTTTTAATTAATGATTTTTTTTTTTGCATCAGTGGCGCATATCAGAGGACGCGGTGGTAGAATTAGGCGTTCCGAACATCTCGGACATGAAGACTTTCTACATCGTCGGTCGGGCGATGGAGCATCAGGAGGAGCTTCTGCCTGTGGTGCATTAGGAGGAGACTTTCTACAACATTGTTATTTTTTAGATCACCCCCTTCCACCAATTATGAGAGAACGAAAAATGAGTCTTCAAGTGAAAGTAATGGGGGAATGTTTCCCTCAAATGTTCTCCAGTCCTTTATATTTCCCTCATTGTTTGTTCGTTCGTCATCCAAAAATAATGCCAACTATAATAAAAAATGAAGCAAAAAGATGATTCAAACCACAAAATATATTGCTAAAACACTGACTAATGTTAAGCTCTCTTCAGTAAAACACAAGATGTGAACATGTAAATTAACTAAAGACACCGCAGAACGGGAATTCTTTTAAGAGTACAAGATAATCCACACTCCATAGAACATTTTAGTACAATGGCTCTACTCTCCTGGTGCTGAGACCCCTTGCTTCAGTCTCTCCTTTTTCATCTTCTTTTTTGAGATTGGCTTCTTTTTTCTTGGAGGGATGGTTTTATGTGCATAAACGTAGAGCGCATAATTTCCGACGAGGAATGTCAATAGCAACCCACCAACAACCAGGAGAACAATTAAGCCCGGGTTGAACCCTTGAGATCCAGCATTCTGAGCAATACAAAAAAAGCACTTAAATAAGGCCACTTCAAAGCACCAAGCAAAAAAGAAATTGTTAAAATTAAAACTATTTTATAAGGAAAGTAGACATGTAATTCACCACCACTTAAACCAACCAACAATATATACAAATGACATGAATTACAGTTACAGAGCAATTAAGGAATGGCTACAAGGTGCGACTTCTTTTAATCTCCTTAAAAGTTAAAACTATTGCTCCAAAAATGTGAGGAAATCATTTAAAATTTCCAAGAAGTAAAAGAAAAAAGATGTGATATTTTCTATGACATAGAAAAGTGTTACTCTCTGAATGGAGGAGACTGCATTTGAAAAGTAAGAAGCAATTAGTTTTCACCATTTTATTTTAAAAAGTTTCACCCTTTCACTATATAAAGGGGTGTCATGCAAAGAGTTGAGAGGTATCTCAATAGAAAAGAAATTAGTGAATCCACCAGCAAGTGTGATAGATCACTTGTGTAGCGAAAGCATTTCTAATGAATGTTTATCAATTCTTATAAATAAACTAGAAGATGGTACACAAATTGAGTGAAACTTTAAGCTTCCCATAACTTGTATTATTATATTTTGAGATAACATTGTGGATGCCGGCAAAAGGGAATGAATCACAAACATTGTGATTTTTTCATTAGACTTATTTGCAGTGCTGTTAAATGGCTACCATGGCTTGCAGATTTTTTGACATCCACCACAGGAAATTTGCGAAGCGTTTCCTACCACGGTGGCACCATAGGCCGCAATAGCGGGTTTATATGGCAGATTTTTAGCCTTCTGCCATTGTCAATAACACTGATTATTTGAGATTGACCAAAAGTGTAGATCAATATGGAATATGCATTATTGGCGAGGAAACATGGATAGCCACATTATACACATTGGTAACATCCAATCAAAGAGAATTTAAAAATGTCATCAAAGGATCCAAGCCACATCCACATCACATGCATACTTTCTAAAGCTATATCGAAGCACGAATCCAAAAACAATAATATTTGATCCTCTTACGGCAATGTTATTATTTACGAAAAACAAGCCAAACGACCAATCGTTAGTTGGTTCAGTGGTGATTGGCGCTGAACTCGGCAGGGAGGACCGCGGTTCGATCCCCCGCAACTGCGATCGGGAGGGGACTGGAACCACTTGATACCAGAACTGACCCCCGAACTAGATTAAACTGATGGTAAAAAACCAAAAAAAAAAAACAAGCGAAACGATTCTAACATTGAATACAACACTATGACATATTGACATTGAAGTCTCTTAGCTAAAAAATGAATTGATTGACATGCATAAAATCATTTAACCAAAAGAAAACATCTGAGCAAAACTTTCCAACAAATATTAAAGCCATTCCATCCTATTCATGCATGTGTTGTTTGAAGCTGAAAAAAAACCCCTAACTATACCCTCTGCATTATTGGTATACAAATTAGCATTGACATAAAATAGATATCACTGCATTGAATTAAAAAAAAAAGGAACATTTCAATTCAACATACACAACAACAAAAACAGATACGCATAATTACATTGTAAAATCAGAATTTGAATGAAAAATTACCTAAATCAAAACTCTAACTTGTAGTAATAAAAAAGGATTACTGAGTTCTAATTTAACATTAAACAAATTCACAGTATTATAATCGCTGCTGAGTTTGACATAATTATCAAGAATGCAAATCATTGAATAATTTCATGAATAACTCAAACAAAGTATGAAAGATTAAAAAAAGCACACAAGAAAATTGCAGAGTGACATGCAAAGGTATTGATGAGATCTAAGAAGAGAAGAGAGTAGAAAGTACCATGCGATCGAAGGAAGGAGGAACTTTATCGGAAAATTCAAAGTCATCAGGCATTGTTGAAGCTTAGAAACTGTGAGTGAAAGAAAAAACGAATCCAAGGTTTGAAAAAGAAGATTATTGTTATTACAGTAACCACGTCGAAATATTATCCAATGGCTTAAATTTTGACTGCTATTGGTTGTTTATTTCTTTTATGACGCCAATATTAATTACATGTCACCTGTCATAAATTTTATTCAAAAATTAAATTACACGTCACCTTTTCTTTTATTCTATTACAGATAAAATTAAAATACATGGTAGTTTATTTATTACACAAATAAAATAAAATAATAGGGATTATAGGATTTCCCAACTTTGGTCAAAGAATAGCATAATTACACACAATTTTCAATTTTGGTGGCAAGTGATATGGGATTCAACTGTTTTGATTATATGATTCAAATTTTGATAATTTATATTTTGGCCGTTCATTTTAAATCATACGATCGAGATTAATTATTGTGATATACAAATTGAGATAATAAGTAAGAAAAAAAATGAAAAATGAGAGAGATAAAGTGAAAGAGATATGTAAATCCTTCTTAAAACTAGACAATTTTAACCTAAAAAATACAGGCTAATTAAATTTGCGATTATACTGGTATAAGATTTAATGTTTGGATCTCAATGCAATACTTGTGAAAATCTTTAGATTTAGAGAAATAAAGTTTCTCTAAATTTGACGGTTTCTATAACGGCTATACCATGTTCGAATGAGGTACTATTAAGATTGGGGGACAATGGTGTGTTTTAAAAATTCAGCCATCTTTCCAGGGTCATCGTACTATAACAATATTATGACATCATATATATAAGAAAAAATTTACTTTTTAGATTCATTGTAAAGTTAATATATTTAGACAATATTATAGTCTAAATACATCAACTTTATAATAAATAAATCTAAAAAGTCAACTTTTTCTTATATAGAACCAGAGGTAGTATTATCTATTATCTTTAGATTTTCTCCTACCTTTTCTCTCCATTTTATACTAATTTCAACCATTCATCCATCTTTTTCTCTTCTCATATATATATATATATACAGTCTTTTAGACAAATCTAGAAAATAATAAATAAGATGATTGTGGAGGATAAGATATTCAAGTTGAACTCAAGTTTTTTTGGATAGGAAAAAAAAATTACAATGAGAACCAAGTCAATTTTAGGAGTCTTTTATGTTAAAATATTCAAATAGTAATGCAGTGGAATGCCTCGAGGGTTAAAAAGGTCTGGCTGGGACAATTTGCAATAGCCAAGAGACACTAAGTGGCTGAAACAAGTCATGTTGTTGGGGTAAATGGAGCCAGGGTATTTTGCATTGAATTTTTCTCTTTCTACCTCCAGGGTTTCCATTTTTACCCTTGAATAAATATTTCGGAACGCGTTTTCCAATTTTTTTTGCCTTGAAAAAAAACTTCGGAATATATTTTCCAAATTTGAACTAGAACAACTTCGGAAAACTAAGAGGAAGGTATGCAGTTCATGGGACTGGCCAGTTGTATTGGCCCTATTGGGTCTGAAAATTATGCAGGTATATCATAATGCCCAGCTATGGTTCTGAGTAGATACCAAATATTAATAGTAGTTTATGAAGGGATGGTGTGGGTGTTATTTTATGCAGTAAGTAGTACTAGTAGCACATGGATCTGCTATAACATATCATTATTTGTTTATAAGTTTATAACAGTAGTTTGTTGTAAGAGTGGATTTGGGACAGAATATTTGCCAATGCATGTTGCAGAATGGTTTGCCTGACTAAAAAATTTGGGCTGTGTGTGGCTGATGGTGGCAATTAGTTCGAGTGTGTGTTTGATATCACAGAAGGTATGCTATAATCATGATATGCTATAATCAAAGTCTAAGATATGCCAGAATCACAATAGCTCATCGTGATTAGACAAACCTACCGTAATACCAACTATGCACCGAGTTCATTAGTACGGCAGGTTATGTGCATTGGAGGAGTGGGTCTTGGAAAAGGGTGTTATGGAAGGATTGATGAGCCTCTAAACAAGTACAGGCTGATAGCAGAAGCCAATCTATTTTGTGCAGAATCTGCGAGTCTGGTTGAAATTGAAAATAAGCTATTGCAAGAAACGAGGCTAAGAAAAAAATTGATTAATCATACCACCAAATAGCCTGTCCCAAATATATTGCTAAAGTACTAAATTAATGTAACTAAGCTTTCTGTCAGTAACACACAGGATGGAAACATGAAAATTAACTCAAGAAAACACCAGAGAACTAGATTTTTTAAACAGTACAGGGTAATCCATATTCCATACAACATTTGAGTGCAGTGCCTCTACTCTCCAGGTGCAGAGACTCCTTGCTTCAATCTCTCCTTTTTCATCTTCTTTTTGGAAACCGGCTTCTTTTTTCTTGGAGGGATGGTCTTCTGTGCATAAGCGTAGAGCACATAATTTCCGATGAGGAATGTCAATAGCAACCCTCCAACAACCAGAAGAACTATTAAGCCTGGGTTGAACCCTTGAGATCCAGCATTCTACACATTTCCCGAGGAGCAAAAAAATCACTTAAATAAGGTCATATCAGAGAGCAAAAGGAAATCATAAAAGCAATACAAATAATAATATTTCAAAAGAAAATTTGACATGTAAATGTAATTAACCACCATTCACAACCATTCATGTATACAAATAAGATACGAAGAAGTCTCCGTGAGCATAGCTCAGTTGACAGGGACATTGCATGTAATATGCAAAACCGGGGTTCGAACCCTGAAATTATACCTACTAGGCTGCTTGATAAAAAATAAAAAAGATATTAAGAATACTCAGATTTTCGATGATCGTTTTGTGGACACGTGCAAAACGGACTGAATCACAAATTATGCTTCTAACTATATTTCGGTTGTAATGCATCTCGTGTGCGTGTTCCTATCTTTGATCATTAGCGTGCGTATAATTTTCCCCGACAAAAAGACTTATTTGAGATTGACAATAAGAATTACAAATATCATCAATATATGGAATATGCATTATTGATTTGAAAACTTGAAAACCCCCATAACATGTTAAAGATCGAATAATATTAGTTGATCGATCGTTGTAAAAGATTGCTATTTGCCAGCTGTCATTTAGAAAATTTAGCTTAAATATACAACCTTTAAGCATGTGTTGTTTGAATCAAAATACAACCTTTAACTAATAACTACACATTCTCCAACATATCATAATCATCTAAAATCTAATTCATGGAATAGATCAAACAACAAATAGCAATGCATTGAATAACAATGCAATTTTAACCCAGACAACAATGGAACAAAAAACCTTAAAAAAATCTAATAAACCAAAAAACTAGCAGATAAACATCGTTAAAATGTTAAATCTAAATGTGAACATTAACCTTAACCTTAACCAAAATGTGAACTGAGCTGGAAAAATAAAAAATCCTAATTTAATTTTGAACGGATCCACAAGTTATTATGCATATAATTGAAAAACTGGGTGATGGATCTTGACAGAGAAGGTAAAAACTAAAGCAAATTTGATAACGATTCAAAGTATGAAAGAAGAAAACACATGCAAGGGTTGATCCATGAATTTTAAGATCTAAATGAATAAATAAATAAAGAAGAATGTGGAAAAAGGAGCATTGAATTGAATTGATGGGATCTAAGAAGAGAAGATTACCGCGTTAGGAGGGACTTTATCGGCCATGGCTGAAGCGGAGAAGCTATGTACGGTTTGTTTTGTGGCAAAGACAAACGGAGACTTTCTTCAATCCGAGTTTGGTTTGAAAATGAAAACGAGATCGAAATGCACCAACAAATAATAATATATATTTTATAATAATATTAATTATCACATACATAATATATTTACGCTGAATTTGGTAGGAAGGACCACGGTTCGATCTCGCAACTGCGATCGGGAGGGGCTGAGAACTGACCTCAAACCAGATTCAACTGGTAGTGAAAATAAAAAAAATATGTAATATACTTTTTATTTTTTACTACCAAATATAGTTTTTTATTACTAATTATTCTATGAATTTTTGACTTATAAAGATTATCCGCAGGTTCAAATCAAAGAAAAAAACTTATCCAATGTCTAGTAAAGGTATTTTCAAAAGGGTCTTTCAGCCAATTTGACCACATAAATTTGTTAACAAATCCAGCCAAGAAAAATAAAATAAATAACATATAGTAGTAAAAATTTAAAGAAGTAATACTATTGTATAATATAATAACTTACATTAGTATTTTCTCAAATTGTATTATATTTTAAAAGAAAAATGATATTTTGATACACTTTTTTTTACGCGATACATATACGTACAGGCAGAGCCATCCCTGACTATTTGGAGGTCCGATTTAAATATTAAAAGTCGGCCCTAATAAAAAAATACAAAATAATTAAAAATTATTCTCTATTTTAATTATATGTAAGACACACATTAAAAATAACTATCATTATGTACTAGAACAATATATAACTATTATTTTAGGGCTTTAAAATTAATCTATTAATACACATCTGATATTTTATGACTATAAATAATATATAACTAATAATATAAAATTTTAAATTGAGGCCTAAAAATTTTGGAGACCCGGCACCGGCGCACACCCTGCACATGTGTGCAGGTCGGGCCTGCGCACAGGGGCAATTTGATAATATTTATATCTTTATATTCTTTTTTCTTTGTTTTTCTCTCCTATAAATATATACTCCCTCCGTCCCAATTTAAATGACACAGTTGATTATTTCACGCATACCGATGCACAACTTTGATGATTAATATTTTTAATTGTATAATAGTAAAAATTATAAAAATTTGATATTTTAAAAATACTCATCGAGACGAATCAAACAACATCTTATATGCTAATATTTATTTTTGTTTATTAGTAAAAAAAATAAGGTCAAAGCAACATATATAAATAGTTCACAATAGTCAATTGTGTCATTTAAATTGGAACGGAAGGAGTATATCGTGTAACAAAAAGTGTATCAAAATATTGTTTAGAATTCAACATTTTCTTAGAAGTCATAAATTATAATGCAGTACTAGACTTTGCAAGATCAAGAATGATTAGGTTAGACATGGAGAGGCATAGGTTGGTGGTGGTAGGTTGATTAGGTAGGGCAATCAAACCTAGAGAAGAAAAAATTGATCCACAAAGAAAGAAATTCTTTCTATTTATTGAAAAAATCAAATCTTACATAGATTATAGATAAATTTGATTAGAGTTTATAACGTTAAAAACAAAATTTTTAAAGTTGAACTAAACTCTCGATTCAACTTTTAAGATGTTATATAATTAATCAATTTGGGTCACCTACCATTTATATTCATACATCAAGCCAAATAGTGTTGCATGTGAGAGGTGTATTGAAAAAATTAAGCCCCAACAAAAAACCAACTCAATAGTTCAACAAGAACAAATTAACCCTAATTTTATCTTTTGTTTTCAATCTCTCAACAACAAAAGAGTTACACAACTAAGAAATTATCCCAAATTGCTCACCAAGAGCAATCTCTAACTTCTCTCATTTTAGAAAGGTTTAAATATTAGTGTGAGCACGTACCTTCACGCTTATATGAATAGCTTTGTCTTTAGTCACCAAATTTTTCTAACAATATATCTCCTATTTGACTTCACAAGATCTAGATTAGTCAAAAATCTTCTAACACGGATTGAACATAACTCAACCTTCTTGCATATGGAAATCACTAACAAGCACTTTGCCTGAAACACCGAGAAGTTTTCTTCGCGGCCTCGGGTGTGAGCGCATCTGACACCATGCGCCCTGTGTTTGAGACGTTAGCTGTCCACACTAACAATTTTCTGTTTTTCTCAAGGAGTACACACAACAATAATAATAAACATATTTTCCCTCTAGTTTCATATATAAGTAATTTTTCACTTTTTATGTCCATTCAATAATTAATGTATCTAGTCCATATTTGAACCTCTAGCTTAGATAAAATGATGCAAATCTCTTTTAGTTATTCAAGATCTTAAGATGGATCACTGATTTGCGTATGCAACAACGGTGAAACTCTTAGGAGAGTTTGTCGCCCACTTGTGTTCCACAAAGCTCAAAGAATTAGTTTCTACAGTGACTTTGGTATATCCGTATATGCCTAAAACTAAATGAAAATTTGGTTATACATGAGACCAGAAGTATAATGTGCTACTCCGTAGTTATATAGCCATAAATAGATACTTACACTTAGCATGTAAAAGAATCATGGAATCATTAAAATGTAGACAAAGAGATTACAGATGAGACAGGAATCATGGAAAGTAGCTGCAAAACCATTCTTCCCACTGTAATAATGAGAGAATAAAAAAAGCCAAACATATTACATGAATAACGATTACAGTCATATATGGTGACAAAAAACAATGGAACAGTCTAATCTCCACTGTTTGATTTTGGTATACCCCATTTGTCGGGCTTAATTGGTCCCTCTTCAGTTTCATGTGATTATCTTCTTGCTGCCTCATCTACCAAACTTGTAATCCTTACAACAAAATTCATTTACCACACCAATAGTTAGTTAGATGAGTATTTTCGTCGACATCGTCGACAAATGTTACTCGTTTATTTGTTAGCTGCAGAGATCGAATCCGAATATTCTTCATAATATTTCTTCAGTATCTCAATTTGTAACACTAGCTACATTTTTAAGGTTGTTAGATAAGATAACACTTGTTAAATTTGAACATGCGATATTAGTAAGTACACTTATGTGTAGTGAATAATAAGTTTATACAAAAATATTTCTAAAAAGAAAAGTTTATACAAATTAAAACAAAAATTCATCAACTAGCCCCTCCCCATTTGATTCCAAAAATAACTTACTGCTAATTTGCACCACTTCTCTTTATTTATACTTTTATCACCATACAATTATTTGGCTACGATTAATCGTCGACCAAATTGCAGTTGCGGTTATGCTGCAAATTTTTATATTACGGAAAAATACCGCTGTAATTGCGGTCCACAATTTAAAATCATAGCTCATTCTTGTTTGATTTCTGAGGCGACAATTTTCGCCCAAAACCGAAGATGTTTCTTCATATTATCAGCTGAACAAGTCTTAGGAACTTTCAAATTTAGTAATGGTGAATCAGGTCTTTTTATGAGCCATGCCTCTGATAAATATGGTCTCATGATATCTCTCTTTTCTTCTTCTTCATCATAAACTTCAACAATATCATCATCATCATTTTCTGTGCTACCATCATCCATTAGTTGTGACTCTGATTGGAGCAAACAAAGTCTTTGCAAGCCAGGAACAACACTAATCATTCTTGGACTAATATATTCTTTCTTGAATTGAAAACCAAGATCCATAAAACCCTTCACTTCATCAAATTCTAGTTCCCCAACTGGTCTGCAGCTCATGGATTTCTGCAGTTTACCTTGTTTCTTCGATTTTCTTTTACGGTTTCCGGTTGGTGGCAACGATGAACATGATGATTGTGAACAACTCAAGTTCAATATTTCATTGATTTCTTCTTTGTTATCAATTGAACAATCCTTGTAATAGTAAAAAAAAAAAAACAAAATAAACAAAAGAAGTAGAAATTAAGCATAATAGTACTAACTTACTAAGTGTTCTTTGAATTGTATATATACCTGAAGAGGTAAAGAGATTATTGACTCTGATGATGAGACTTGTTTCTGTGAAGAAAGTGATGATTCATCTGTTGAAATTTCTTCATCTACTAAAGGTGGCAAAGAAAGAATAGAAGAGGAAGAAGAAGAAGAAGATTGTGATATGGTAACATGTTTTTCAACTTGTTTTGTAGCAAGTAGTAGTTTTGTTGGTTTTGAGAAAAGAATGATTTGATGATACCAAAGCCTATCCATTTCACCTATAATACTTAGAAAGTATTTGTCTGCCATTAAGAGCTAGAGATTTTGATTGAGTATGCACAAAAACTAGAACTCAAAACTTAATGATTCAATAGAGTAGATTAGTGATTTGTCGGTAGATGAATATTGTGGTGGTGTTCATGAAAAGAAAGAGAAGTGAGTGAAGGCAAATGAACATGAAAATGTTGGTGTGGGACACCAAGGTTGTGGTCACTTCACTATGGACATAACAAATGGGACATCACCTCTAAACTCCACATGTTCTAATGATAAAATTACTATTTTGTCCATGCTTGGACAAATATTACATTGGTCCGAGTGAAACCGAACTTAGATTTCTTAACCAAGATCACGGCTTTGAGTCTTTTGGCTGACACAAGAGATCTAATTATAAAGGTGGTCAGTTTTGTTTCTCAGTGAAGATTAGTTATTAAAAGAATCGATGGATATTCTGCATCAAATATTACATTGGTTCGAGTGAAACTGGTCTCAGATTTCTTAAGTAAGGCCTCGAGTTTAAACTTTCTTATTGGCAGAAAAGATCTCACTAAAGGTGGTCAGTTCTGTTTCTCAGTAAAGATTAGTTATTGAAAAAATCAGTGGATATTCCGCATCAAATATTACGTTGGTCCGAGTGAAACTGGACTCAGATTTCTTAAGTAAGGTCTCAAGTTTAAACTTTCCGATTGATAGAAGAGATCTCACTAAAGATGGTCAATTTTGTTTCTCACCCGGCAAAAATTAATTATTCAAAAAGTTGATACACATAATAAATTTCTATATAAAAAAAAAAATCTTTATACATGCATGCCTCCAAACCAGAATATGATGCTCTTTCTCTATGATTGTCAAAATCATATGCTAGAATAAGTTAGATCCATGGCTTTATCACAAGCAAATTAGAGTAAAGAATAAAGGAAAGGACCTAAAATAAATTATTTGGCATCTGTAAAATCCAAAAGTTTCTTTAAGTTTGTAAAGGAGAAAGTGTATAAAGATATCAATAAGGGTTATGGGAATGAATGGATCCAAATATGGACTAGGGTATCTTTAACACTACAGTTGTCAAAGAGACAAAATAAGATTTCCAAGTTGGTTAAAATTCTCAATTAAAGTTAGGATATGGGGTATATCAATCAATTGGACAAACAAGTGTACAGTTAAATACTTGCATAATTGGTTTTTCTCCTCAGACACCATTTATTGGTTATGGGCTTAATTAAATAATAATGACAAAAAGTAAAGTTGAGCAATTTTTTTAGATATGCTCATGTGACAACTTATTGACATTTGGAAAGGGATTTCATGCAGTTACGTATTAGACAAACTTATCAATAACTCTTTAAGTACAATCTTAGTGATGTTTGGAATTTTTTGAAATATTAGAGTCAGATGAATTTTTTGCTTATGAATATGAGCTGTTATAACTTAATTATATCCTCTTTAACAAAACAAAACAAAAGGTTTAATGGAATAAGGATTGATTATTGTTGGAATTATAATATACCTTATTTTCTTATGCAACTGTATATAGTACTTTTTTTTTTACTATTTCAATATCACAAGTCAATTGAAAGATCATGGAGATAGAATCTACTGTAATAGGAAGTGTTCATATCCTCCAAATGAATGTGACATTCAATAGAATCTAATAACCAACACCTTTTTTCTGCTTTTTGAAGTTCAAACTCTTGTGTACTCTTCTAGATTTGGCATTTTAGCTGGAACAACACTATAAGTTGTTGATGCTTCTTCCTTCTTCTCATAAAGTATAGACTAATAGACATCTGTTTTGATCTCAATCTATAATATTTTTTTGGCTTTTGTACTTCTACTTAAAAAAAAATTGGATTTTGATACCTCTATTTCTAAATAAGCAAATTTGGTACCTCTATTTTGTCAAATTTTGAAATTACACTCAGTGGCGGATGCAAGGCCCAGCAAGGCTGGGCACTTGCCCGGGCTCGGTCGAAACTTTTGGTATTTTAGGGGTTAGTTTAGGATAAAATTAAATTTTTTAAGGATTAATTTAGGGCAAAATTGAGACATTTTATTCAAAACTGAAATTTTTCAGTGTAATACTTTAATTTTTTGGTATTTTTAGGGGTTAGTTTATGGCAAAATTGAAATTTTTAGGAATTAATTTAAGACAAAAGTGATATATTTTATTCAAAATTAATATTTTTCGGTGTAATACTAAAGAATTTATTTAAAACTGATATTTTGCCCGGGCTTTAGAAATTTTCTGGTTCCGCCACTGATTACACTCATCCTTATTCTCTTTTAATGATGTGGCGCTTTTTAATATTACGTGACATTGTCAATTTCCATTACATTAGAGTTTTGAAATTAAACAAACGGATTAGTGAGCAATCGTGAAAATCACCAAAGTCAAAGTGCAACAATGGTAGAGAAAATGCTCAACAATGAGGGAATAAGTTCAGAGTAGTGTAACTAAGAGTTAACAACTCAAAAACAAAAAAATGTCCACCAAAAGAAAATGAACTTAACTGAAATTAAATGGGGTTAAGGTCAAGGGAGGTGTGTGTCAAATTGGTTTTTTTTTTTTTCTGTTTTTGTTCTCTCCAGAATTTTAAACAATTTCGTAATTTTTTTATTTGATTTTTTTTCTGTTTTTTTTTCCAGATTTTTACACAATTTTATGATACTTTATTTAGTTTTTTTTTTCTATTTTATTCCATATTTTTATACTATTCTATTTGGTTTTTTCTGATTTTATTTTTATCTTTTTACAATTTTTTATGCTTTATTATTTTTTAAAACATTTTTGTTGTACTTTATTTTATTTTGTTTTCTATTTTATTTTTTGTATTTTTAAAATTTAAAATTTATATATATATATATATATATATTTTAATATAATCTGACATTACAATGATTTTTTAAATAAACAAGTGCCACATAATATTAAAAAGCACCACATCATCAAAAGAGAATAAAAATGAATACAATTTCAAAATTTGACAAAATAGGGGTACCAAAATTGTTGATTTAGAAATAGGGGTATCAAAATCTAAATTTTTAAAAAATAAGGGTATCAAAACTGTCATTAAGCCTACTTTTTTTTGTGAATTGAATTTTATATATATGGTCTATATTTGGAGCGAGAAAATAATATAACCACTAAAATTATAATAGAATATTTCTTATTCTTACTTACGGATAAAAACGTTTGTACAGAGAAACAAAGGCAAGTCCTAACACTAGCATCATGCTAATTATGCTATTGATTGATTCTATCATTAGTCCAAAAAAACATTTTCTACATCTGGTCAAAAGCACATTTTACATCTGGCTTTTGTTAGTTATAAGCCTACGAGTTATAGAAAATTGGACACTTTTTACAACTGGCTTCGTCAAATGTAAAATGTGCATATTTTACATCTGGTCAAACTTTTGAGTGATGTAACATCGTCACTTTTCACATCTGCCCAAACTCTTCCACTGATGTGAAATCTTCATTTTTTGTTTTAAATGCTGCATTTTATTTATTTATTTAAAAATCTTGAATTTTTGTTTTTAAATCTAACCCACAGACCAACAAGACATAACTTGAATATAAACATAACTTCACAAAGAACACTATCCAAAATTAAAAATCAAGAACATGACAATATATACTACAAATTCCACATCATTCAACATCTGAATTAATGCAAATAGTAATACAACCATTCAACATCCAAATTTAAAATCAAAACAATTCAGTTGCGGCACTATCATCGAATTAATACAAATCCACAATAACTTCACAAATCATACAAACCTAACTCCCTTCCTCAGCAACAACACTATCATCAAACCTAGCTCCCTTCTTCGGCACCACAAGTAGCTATCATCAAACCTAGCTCCCTTTCTAAACACCTACAATATGTGAATAATTTAATTCATTAAACAACTGCAATATATAAATAACTTAATTCAACAATTTATAATTATAGTACACATACAAATTGTTATTTTTAGAATGCTACTAAATACCAAACAAGCACTAGTCTTTATAATAATTCCAAAATGCTATTTTCAAGCATTCAACTCATTGTTTAAAGTAATTGGCACTAATTATGTTAATTAATCATTTACTAAGAAACTATTAAGTTGCAAGTTTGATGTTGGTGGTACTAATTAATTAGACAGAATAAAAATTGCAATATTCCATTTTTGCATCAGTAATAAAAAATTTCTTTGTTAAATCTTCCTCTCATTGTCATACATATCTTCTCATAGCCCTGAGTTGAAGAATCAACACTTCTATCACAATTTAAATTTTAGGCCCCCGGCATTTTAATTACATTCTTCCCGTATCTGAAAATATCACCCACAAGAAAAAGAATGTATGAAACAAGTGCAAATAATGACTGAGGTTCCTTTTGTAACTAACACTTAATTATTCACAAAAGCAAACACTTACAACAGTTTGTGGGCAAGTCATTCACATTCATATATTCCAAGTATCCATTGTAGTCATGGCAGCAGGTTGAGGTGAATTGAGTAATCTTGATAGTTACCCAATAACTGTAAACTTGTAACCAATTCCCCGCGACGCTTTCCCATATCCGGCTTATTCTTCCTTTGATTCGTAGGGCTACGCTCAACTTCTTCAATCATTTCACCTTCCTCCTCTTCAATAAGATTAGTAACCACAAGGGTCGTAATGCACAATAACATACACAAATAGGTATCAAGGCGAGGTACAGGACCCTCACTTGGATCCCTCTTCTAAGAGAACAAAAAAATGAATATGTTAAGTCTCAAAACAAGCTAATAGAGTTTAATAGTGTGCAAGCTATCAGTGTCCCCAGACTCAAATTTAGTCAAGAACCAGTAGATCTGACAACGAAAACAAACAATGTAAACGAAACAACATTTTCACTCATTAACGAAACATTGTGATGGTTTGTTCTAAACAATTTATGGACAAACAGTCTCACAAGTACTTATAGGACATTAGATAAACTTAAATTAGTTATTCCAAAGATACTGGACTTAAGAGAACGATGGATTGAGAGGGAAAATTGAGTGAGGACGATCGATGGCTAGGGTTTGCGTGAGGGAAGATAGTGATTTAATTTGTTTACGCGTAGTGAGCCTATGTTTATTTTTTATATTTATCAAACAAAAAAATTAACTGTTAAGACTTTTTACATCTGGGGATATTATGGTCTGATGTGAAATTATTTTAGAGAGTTTTCACAATAATTACTGTATTGCCACTGTGTTTAGTTTTGCATCTAGAGATATTATGACCAGATCTAAAAGGTTGTCTCTATATATGTTTCACATCTGTGGATATTGAAACAGATGTAATAAGTACTTAATGTTCTTTTTATATCTTGCATTTTTTTTCCATTGATGTAAAACCCTTACTAATAAGTGATATTTGTACTAGTGTATACACATGCATTTAAAATCATAAATAATATATTTCAATTACTAGAACAATCAATGAAATATTTCAACAAAAGTAGCATGCTGGAGAGAAGAGCTAAGATTGCAACACCAAACTCATATTACATCTGGTCCTAAATATAAGAGAAAAACTACTTTATAAATTTATTGAAAATTTAATGTATATAATCTTTAATATAGTTTAGATACATTGGATTCTCAATGAATCTAAAAAATAGTTCGTCTCTTATATTTAAGATTGGAAGAAGTAATTCACATCACCGATGATATCTCTTTTTCATTAAAGTTAGACATATTATTATACAAATACTATCTTCACATGCAACTACGAATTGACATTCAAATGACTATAAATTCAAATATTATCTTCACGTGCAATTACAAGCGCTCTTTCGGTCCTAAATTTTCTCAATTCTTTTAAGCTCTTAAGTAAATAATTTGGGCCTAGGCCCCGTTGAATAAAAAAACAATTTACAATAAACTTGCTTAAACTTTTATCTATCCAAACAAAATAAATACTTATATTAGAAATGTATCTTCTTTTTTTGCTAAATCCTTTTTTGTAGAATTTTATTTTTGGCTAAAGTATATTTTAATTCTTTCACAACCTTATTCTAGTCCATAGACAAGGTCCTTGCGCGCACAGATCATACGCTTCAGACACGGCAGTTTGCGCAGAATCGGCAGCAACACATCAATTTTGTCACACGCTTACATACCGTACAATGGCAACCGCCACCATCGATGTTGTAGTGTTTACATCTGAGTAGAAAGTAAGTATGGGTGCATGTCTTCGCAATGAAAAAGGAAAATTTACAACAACATTTTCAAGCTATACCAAGCTTGGGGTTTGTTTCAAAGCCTCGAATGGATTGCAACGCTGGGCTATCACAAGGTTATTATTGAGATGGATTGTAAGATGGTTGTGGAAGATGTCAACCAATTCAAACCCAAATCGGAATATGGCTTTAATAATAATAAGTGTCGCACTTTTCTTTCAAATTTTAAAGACTATGCAGTTGTCTTTGCTGGACGGCAAGCAAACAGAAGCGTTCATGCTCTTGCAGAGAGCAGCTCTATCCCATTCTTATCGCAATACTTTTGATGTAATTTCTACTTGTATTGCTTCTATTATTATTAATGTAATGTCTTAAGTTTGCTTCCATAAATAAAAAATTAAAACAGGAATTGGGCGTTGGTCAAATTATTTCTCTGCAAAGCATTTTCAACAAACAGGGCATTTGGTCTAGTGGTATGATTCTCGCTTAGGGTGCGAGAGGTCCCGAGTTCAATTCTCGGAATGCCCCTTTTTTGTGTAATTTTTTTACCAATTAATTTGACACCCAACTGCAACGCTCGCATACATTCCCATGCAACGCACACACACAATAGTTTCAGAATATATTCAAACAATCAATTTTTCACATTCATTTTTACTTTCTTTTCATCAAATCTATTTTTTAAATATAATAATATATATTTTTTGTTAGTTTTAATTTTAAATACGATGCCTGCTTACTTTTACGGTTTTACCTCTAACATGTCTTTTTTTTTTGTTCTTTAAGTATTTACTAAATTTAGTCAATCAAATTTTTTATTTTTCAGAGTAAAAAATTCATATAACTCAATTTAGAATAATTCATAAAAAAAATTGTAATAAGAAACATTAGCGCATTAATTTATAAGTTTAGTTATATTCTTCACCCTATTTATCAAATATGAAGTATATTTCTTCCTAATTTAAGAGTGCCAATTACTTAATATTCAAAAATTGGCATGCAAAGGTATCATTATAATTGTTGTCATTCCAGCTATGTTGACACCATCCAACATCTAATAATCATTTGCTGCATACAAAAAATATATTAGTAAAGAGGAAAAAATAAATATAAAATGGGAGGAATAAAAATGCAAACCTATAAAATGTTAAATAAAACAAGAGTTTAGGAATTTTTGTAAACCGTTGATTATGGTTATTGAACACACATAGTATAAGTCTAAGAGGTCATGCTTCAATGCCATAGTTTAAAGCTCTGCAATAAAGATACGAGTACAGATATAGTATAACAATGCACATGAACACAGTTACCACAGAATGTACACAGATGTTATCATATTTTAAAATTTTAGTTTCTTAATCTTAAGTGCAAAATCCTAATGCAATAGTTGCTTCAAAATAAAAATAATGTAATAGATGTTGTGAGTTGTGACCCACAAAATGTTATTTGATAGTTTGAACACATACCCAAAGGGCTTGCACTTGTTTAAATATTTGATAGTTTGAACACATACCCCTCAGCTCATATAGTCATATATGTATAGAGCAAGAGTAAGGAGCACACAATAATTTTATAAAAATGTTAGGCCCGTTTGTTTGAGATTAAAATAAAATAGATTTTTTTAAAAAAATCTATTTTGAAAAAATTGATTTATTTTGTAGAGATTTTGAAAAAAATCTAAATTTGTTTTGTGTTTGTTTACCATTATAAAAATCATTTTTGAGAACAAACACATGGTCCATGTTTTAAAAAAAATAGATTTTGAAAGAATCTATTGGAAATAGCTTTTCATTTTGAACTCAAAAATGATTTTTTTAACAAAATGATTTTTATGAAAATCTGAAACAAACACATCAAAAATAAAAAAAAGTGATTTTTTTAACAAAAAAATAGATTTTTGTGAGAAAAAATCTCAAACAAACGGGCCCGTTATATTTTATACGAAAGTTTAAAAAAATCATTTTGCAGAAGCTTAAAGGAACACTTGACGGCTAAACCTATTTATATTTTGTTATTGTTATTAAAAAATAGAAACAATCCAGACCCGCTTCAAATTCACATAATGATTTCAAGGCTTCACTAAATTGAGATAGAAGCCAAATAAATTCATTAACATGAAGTAGAATTCTTGTTACACCATTTCCAAAAGCTAGTCTGTTTCCTCCACTTTGAAGGATGTCCAAATTTATGTACAAATGAGATCAATAAATACTATATAGTATAAATTATTTATCCTTCTTATCCTCAGGCAAAGCAGAAGCTTTGCAGATAGGACATAATTTCTTCATAGATAACCACTTTTTAATGCAGCTCACATGGTAGTCATGTCCACAAGTTTTAAGTGTCCCAACATCATCCATGTTCTTGTACTCTTCCTGTAATTTTTAAAAAGAAAAACAGTAAGCATATGGTTAATGTCATCCAAAGACAAAAATTTACAAATCTATTATGAATGTATGAAAAACAAAATTGTATCTTCTCTTTTGTCTGCGTCTCTCTCCTTACTCTCTCTCTCCCTCTCTCACTCTCTCTTGATTATTTTATTATTTTTTAATGAAGAGATAGAGTAAGAAGAGAGATGTAGAGAAAATGTGAAGGAGAGGATCCAAATCCAAGAAAAACATACCAGACAGATCACACAGCTTCCTTCATCCTGACATTGGTCAGATGAACAATATATTGTTTCCGTCAAACACTTGGAAACCGTATCCTCAGACAATCCTGTGTTCACCTGGCCAATCCTCTCCCCAAGTGCAAGTAGTTCCTAATGAAATCAATCATAAAATAATTTAACCAATTTGAAAGTAATTAACAATGATTTTAACACAAGAAACTGTAATAGTAATCACCTCATAGCTCATGCTATCTACGTCCAACCTCATGTCTCTGTGCTGATCAAGCATATTCCTAGAACCATATAGTGAAGCACGTTCAACAATCATGAAACCCTGAAAACCCAAAATAAATAAATTTGAGTCGGTAGAAGTAAAGCTAGAAAGAACAATTTTGCAGCTCCTGATGAATACTGCAAAAATATTACTATAATGGAAGCAATTTGCTTAAATTGTGCAAATAAATCAAGCATCCCTATTTAAGGTTAACCATATGATGTGCAACAGAATGCGAGAGCAGGTGTTCTAACTGTCAAATATTACACAGATATATCCTTTAAGACTAACAAACAGAATCAGAGTTCTCCGATATACTGACCGGTACCTCAGAAGCAAATCTAGCATGGAGACTAGCCTCATCAGCCAATGCTCTATATCTTTCATTAGAAATTCTTGACCTTCCATTTCTATCACTGTTCCGCCAGCCAATAGTGGTCAACGGCCTAGGATGTCTAGAAGGGTGACTTTCAGCTACCATGGGCAATCCATTATTATCCGAAGGCGCATGTCCCAGACGCAAGCTTGAAGAAGCCCTATAAGCTGGAGCAGA
The DNA here is from genome assembly GCA_030408175.1 of Trifolium repens. Taxonomy (NCBI): domain Eukaryota; kingdom Viridiplantae; phylum Streptophyta; class Magnoliopsida; order Fabales; family Fabaceae; genus Trifolium; species Trifolium repens. The sequence continues at coordinate 50,091,129 of CP125848.1, forward strand.
TCTTTGAGAGTAATTACTTCGTGTTCCCCTCGCAGTCTGAGTCAAATTTTGAAAACTTTGAGCAGTAGTAGGATTTCTGCTTGTACCATATTCATGATGGAAGCTTCCGACATCTAAAGTAGCATTACTAGCAGCAGTAGTAGCAGCATTTCCAACAGGGAAGTGACTTGTCTCAAGACCAAAAGTACTAGTATCTGTATTTTTAGTAGACTGTTTAGACATACAAGCAAGGATAATAAATGTTTATGTTTTGAATCAAAGATTTATTGACCATAAACTAACCTGATAATAACACTCTTCCATTAGCAGGAGTTGCGTTCATTTGGCTCCAATCCCTTGTCAAAGAGGTAGAAACCTGAGCTGAAAGATCTGCCAAGCTAGAATGGCCGACTGGTGGGACATTAGGGTACGAGTTGTGTGAATGGTTACTTGACAAATGGGTCCTAGACAGGTTGGATTCCAAATCAAGTGCAGAACGGCTCCTCACATTCCTTACAGAACTCTCACCCTTCATTGAGAGGCCAGCACCTCTAAAAGAAGGTGCCATAGCAACATGATCCCAAGGCATATACTGAGAATCCATATTTGGCTTCTCTGGCCGTGATTCTGAAGGCATAGGAAGATCAGTTGAACTCCCAGCATTGAAATATCCACTTGAACTGCCTCTCTCATAGACTGAAGGAATTCCAGGGCTCTTTCTCTTGTGATGTCCTCGTCCACTTCCCATTGTAAGATCAATAAAACCACTATCAACATGAAATGCTTGTCTGTCATAAGTGGAAGAAGAAGAAGGCTGGTGTACATAATTTTCAGACACTGTAAAGAAAGGTCCAGCACTAGATGAATGCATAAAATGATTGTTAGAAGTGCCTGGTGTATCCAATTGATGAGGACGAGGAGGTACTTCAATGTTGAGGCCAGAGGATACATATCCATTTGACGCTGTGTTGGCATTCCAATGAGAGGGGAAATAAATGTTATCTATGGATACATTTTCCACAGGATAATTAAAAGAACCATTCTCTGAAGAGCTGGTCCCCCCTGCAATGAAGGTTCTTTCAATATGAGTGATATGGTTTCATGCAAGAAATGCAGTTATTTGCAACGGAAAAAAAAAGGCTAATGAAACAAAATCAAAGTGGAAATAAAGCATATAGATTTAACATTACCATGGTTCACATGATGTTGATCAGTAAGCATATGATTCCAATTCTGGTCAGCCTCACCCTCAAACATTGGAGATGATGCATTATATAGGTGTCTATGCCCCATAACTGTCACTTGCAACCCCCCAAAATTGAGAGTATTGAGTCAGATATGAAAAAAATTCAACCTACAATGGAAAAAGCATTCAAACAAATTCAATATTTAAAAACAACTAATTCAAACAATCAAGAAATACTGAAACCAATCCACAAAAACTTTTATAAGAGACCACAGCTTCACCACAAGTACAACTTGTGAAGATAAAACTGTTACGAAATACTCAATTGCATCTAAAGTCTAAACTAGTATGGTTCCAACGTGCTCTACTGGTCCTGTCCAGCCCTGTATTATCAGATTGATATATACCAATACCACACATATTGCTCAAACAAATCCACTCAAAATGATTATGCAAGAAAATGACAAGGCATAAACTAAAACTTGTCTGGATGCCAAATTCAATTCAAAACAAAACATCAATGACAACCAAATATTGCATGCAAAACCATGAGTAAGTAGTATGTGCAGAGTAAAGCACTGTTGAAAATGTCATCGGAGATATTTGTACAAGAGATGGAAATGAGAGAAGACAACAGAACCAACATGCAAACAAATATGTGGAAAGAAAGTTGGACCAGAAGTTACAACTCCCAAAAGGTGGAATTTTAGAAGTTAAAGTTATCGGTTCTTACTATCGTGAACTATAAGCAGCGGGTAAGAACAAAGCCAACAAGTGTAACTACTGACATGCGCAGCAGGGCTCACTACTTAGAGATGGTGTAAGATGCTTGGCAAGAGTAGGTTTTTCCTTGACCTTCCTAAGTAGGAAAAGAGTACTACTGCAGTTACATATGAAGTCAAACTTCCCTTTCCCACGTACAGGTACAGCATATGAATAAATACAACCACTATTTCCATTTCCACATCATTATCACAATTCCTTAAATTTTTCATAACGCACTCATTAGGTTTCACTATTGCCATTTCCACATCGGTATCACAATTCCTTAAATTTCTCATAACGCACTCATTAGATTTCACTATGTTCTATCAAACCCCTTTATAGGGCTCAAGGGTCTAGCCAAAAACAATGACACACAGAGAATACTGATTTTCTTTTGACTAAATAATTAAAAATTCATATATGAGATTGATGAGTATGAAGATTCAAATGATGTCTTTAATCGGCCAACATGTCAATGCAACCATTCGAAGGAAAATATAACACTGCCAAAAATTGCATGAAAAATGAAGGCTAAAAGCTTGGTGAGTAAAATGCCATCAAGGCATGCATGAAAATTGAAGCATAAACAACACCCACAACAATTCGACCAAAGAGGAGAATCACCACAGGCAATTATTTGTGGAGGATGAAAGGAGTTTACAACCAATCTACTGAACAAGACCATAAACACTAAACATTAGCCACTCATGTCTCCTTAATCATAATGAATAACCGATGGCCCAAATAAGTCCCCCACTCACTTGAAGGCAATTTACTCACACCTCTATCCACTGATACAGAAAGAGCACCTTCTAGTCTGAGGCAAGAAAACAAACGAGGGAATAATGAACACAAGAAAGAAATATGACATTGTTGAGATTTAAATTAGATGATGGATCCTCACTATAGATGTTTATTAATGGAAGCAAAAATTCAGATTTGACTTAATAAGAAAAAGGAGGGATCAGAAAATTGGATGGCAAACACATCAGATATTACCTGGGCTAGGTTTAGCAAGGGTTAGAAGTGTTAGCATTTTCTAATCATTTCCTGCATTCGAAAAAGATAATCAACTGTGCAGAGGCAACAAAGAACTGAGAAACACTCCTATCTGTGCCTTCTAATCAGTAAACAAGACCAAAGAACTACAAACAAATTAAATCCCAGAGACCAGCAAAAAATATATAATTTCACAAAAAACATGTTTGTATAAAACGAATGGGAAAAAAAGGCAGTGAAAATCTCTTTAAGAACTAAAATGAAATATCTGTCCTTTGAGTTGGCAGAAAAGGCAAAAGGTGGGAAATGTATTGATAAAAGCATACAGAACAGAGTTTTCAAAGATAGAAAGCGGTTTACTACTAGACAGAATATTGACAAGAGAAATATTAAATAGAAAACTTACATTGGTGCAATAGTAGATCAAATACTATCATTATTGTTAAAAGTTAAAATAAAATATCTCATTATTTTACAAAGCAGGAGATTCAAAAAAATCAAAACTTGGCTTCCTTTGAGAAAAGAGAGAAGGCCTCACATAACTTGTTACTCTTAATATACTCAGATAATTCAAATGAACTTATTCGCAAAAAGCTTGGGCAAATTAAAATCAGCACATGTATATGTTATATGTATTATAGATTTTGACCATATGGCAACAAAAATAACTCAGTTAAAAGCTCTATCTTCAGCATTTTGAAAAACTCAAAATAAGTCATTCCAAAGACACTGAAAAATGACTTAACTGTGAAGCTTTCTTAAACCATTGGTTATTGAAAACAGAAAACATAAGAAAATAATATAGACTGACTGAGAATTGATATATCAAAACATCATGATAGAGAATTAATCATTGTGCTTTCAAATTATAATGGTTTCAATGTTAAATAGTTTTGTATATGATATTTTCTTTCTAGCAAATACATTCCTACTTATGTTCATCTTTCAAGATATGATCTTGTGGAAAAATGGCTTTACACTAAAATGATGGAAAGCTTCAAAGTAAGTAGTAGTAGTATGGCTTTCTCCATCTGGAAATTTTCCATTTACCAGAAAGTTAACAATCAATTTCGAAGCCTAATCATTTTTCTTCACAATCAAACACAAGTTTTTGTCTTCTTAGACCATTCATTTCCCCTTAGTAAGGCAAGAGAATTAAAAATTAGGATATGTAGGCTTGAACATGGAAGTAAGATATTTTGCATCCCTTATTAATTGGTGAAGCAAACGGAAGAGTGCCCTGAAATCTGGTTAGACTATCAACATCTTGACACCAGTTTCACTTCATTCCACAACCGTTAGAAATCAAAAGTAAGGATTATGACCAACTCATGGTTATCAAACAGCTTCTATGTCCACAAATTCAAAGGTCCAAATTCAAAATATAGCATCATCCAGCACTAAACAAAACCCAACCATGGGTTGTTGTATTATTGGAGAACCAACTGTTAGCAGAATTATAAACTGCACCAACATAAAGGGCAATCGATGTTAAGAGTGGATGCACAATACTATAGCAGCCACCAATACCATCAATGGTATGAACTAAAGGTTCAAACTTTGAGTCTGCATAGCTGTAGCACATACTTGACTACTGTGAATGTTATATGAAATTTTGTACAATGTATAACTAAACTCATTATACCCAACCCCACTAAGTAGTACCATCACCAAAGCAGATCCCAAACCAAGAGAACGGGACAAATTTGTCTAGAGCATTTACAAGTCACATGGCAGATATTACTGAGGTTTGCCAACATTCATATCTTAAAACCTTAGAGAACCAACTAGAACAACGATATGTGTAGAGTTCCACAGCCCTCCTTAAAATCCAAGTAACATCCCAATTCAACATCTTGCATGCTAGACATTGTTGTCAACAAATTTATGGCCAAACTATCTTCAGCATAATTACTAGGCCATTCATACCAAACAAATCCAATCCCAGAAGATGGATATTGGATGTCCAAGATCTAAAGGACACATTCCATATTAACGAGGCCTATACAATCTTCCAATTAACAGAGGTTCGTTGGTACAATATTCTTTCTTCATCCTATATGAACCTGGGCTTACTACTCCATAACTGCGGCATATCATCATGCTAAAAAATCCTGAGAAAATAGAACATGCCAATGTCATCACTTATGAGCTCTATAGTTAGTTAGTTACCCCATTAAACTAAGATTGAAAAGGACCTACAACACCATCTGCAATTCAGACAATGTAATGGAATGGGCCAAATGAAGAAGAGATCACCCGTTCCCATAACCTGCACAACGCAGATGCGAAGGCAAAACCAGTTTTTGCAAATGACAACAATAATAATTTTTTAATGTATAAACCCATAGAGGGTTGCATATTATTAAAACCTTTTTAAAAGGTATATCAAATATTTTATGAAGAATAAATTAAATTAGAAAATATGGGGAAGAGAGGAAATTTCCAATTAACTCGCATCTCACCTGTGCTTGTAGTTATATTCATGTACAACAACACACCAACAGCAACAACAAACCTGCATTATAAAAAAACCATCTAAACCTAATTGATTCTAAGAAAATCTAATAAATAACAAGACCAAAAAATAGCATTAGCATCCTATATACAAAACTATAATTTTAAAGACAAATAGTATATGAAGCGCGAGCTTAATGATGTCCATATGATATGAAGACAACCAACAATGATATATAAAATTCTAACGAAAAGTTAGTATATGAAGCATGAACTACATATAATAATGGACATTATGTACATCATCTGTAGTATAAACAAACGTTAAATATTCATTATTTTTTCACTTCTGTTACAAAGAGATATATCAAATTTGAAAGCTTTCCATCACAAAGCAAAATCATACAAAATTGAGTGATTCACAACACTTCAAATCAGCACCCAATTACCAAATTGTAATGAGGCATAAAACCAACTAACACAATCAGATTCCTTTATGAACAAACAAACACACAAATCCACAGCCTTTGAAAAATAACAATGATGCCACCACACTTGAGTCTCAGTAATTATTTATGTTACATAAGCTAAGACAAACAAAAATATAAATCCAGGGAAAAATTAAAAAAAAATCATATAAAAAAATTATATAATAAAGTAATAAACCATAGGATTTCCTGAGAAATCCAAAAATCTCAACCAAACAAGCAATCGAAGAATCACTGACATAATCAATTTACAAAAAATTAAAATAAAACAAAAATTAGGCGAAAACTATGATTAATGATGCAGATGATGAATCAGAAGCAAAATAATTGAGAATCGGAAACTGATCAAGTAAGCGATTCGAGTTATACATACAAAAAAACAAAACTACAAAGCATAAACCGTAAGATGATGATGATGATGATCGAAAAAAAAGCAAACAAAATTGAAAACGGTAATCATAGAGAATCGATAGAATAGAATAAGGAATGAGAAGAGAAACGTGGCTTACGAATCGGTGATGGAATCGGAATCGGTTGAGTAACGATCTGGAAAACGGAAGATGAGAGAGAGGAAGAAGGAAGGATGGTGTGAGGGGTTTGTTTGAAGAAGGAAGGAGACAATGAAATAAAGCGGTTGTTGTTTAGAGAAAATATAAATATAAATAATAAAAAGAAAGAAACAAGAGGATGAGAAGAAAAAGAATTTGTATTGAATTGCACGGCCCAATTATTAACCGGTTACCGATACAATGCGTTAACTGCTCCGTCTTCTTCTTCACAAATTTTTCAACTTTCGGTTCCTATTAGTGTTACTCGCCTCTGCCGTTTAAGATTTTCTTTCCTTATATGAATGAAAAGGTACCAAATCTAATTATTACTATCATAGATTTTCTATAAAAAAACAAAATATTTTTTACTTTTTTAAAATTATTTGTTATTATCTCATAGTATCAATCCCAAAAAAAAAATAAAAAATTATCAATAATAATTGATCATGATATGTGAAAAAATATAGAATAAAATAGGAAAAAAAATATGTACGGACAGAGTAAAATAATTTTATACGGTCAACTAATCACAATTATATTTTTCGTCACATACACATTTAACTCCGCTTTATTGATATGACATGAAAGATTGAAGTATTTATATCAGTTGTCGGTTTAAAATTAATTTACACGGACAATCTCTATTAAAACAAAATTTACAACGACAATATGTCTTTTAAACTTAATAACCTATTGTATTATTCAATACAATAATTAAACACGTATTTAAAAAAAAACCATGTTTCCTATTATTAAAAAAATTATAATGACCAAATATTATTTATCAAAACTATTAAAAATATAAAATTTGATATTTTTAAATTTTTATTCTATAAAATTTTATGTTATAACATATAAATTTTATTCTATAAAAATTATAATGACCAAATATAAAATTTTTATTTTTAAATATAATAAAAGCTAAGAAAACCATATTATTAATAATTTTATGTTATAACATATAAATTTAAATTATAAGTAAACAAAGAAAAATAATAAAGTTTGTGACATTTTTGATTTTATCTATCTTATCTATGTAAGTAATGTAATCAAATTCAAATTCAACTATTTCTAATCGTTATTATTTCTCAAAAAAAAAAAAGAGTGTGTTGCTATTTATATTTATAATTAGGGTTTAGACTAGATTTTTTGTTTAGAGAAAAGTTGAATTTTGACATGAACCAAGTTATAATTTATAAGAGATAAAATTTAAAATTAATTATATAGAATAATAAATGGGTTACAGGTCAAACCCGCGGATTTAACCCGAATAACCCACGGTTTTAATGGTACAACCCACACGGGCAAAAATATAAACGGACAAAAAAAAAAGTTGGTCTTAAGCTCATGCGGGGTGCGAGTTAAATGGATCGGCCCGCGGACCTTGGCCCGTATACCCAGCTCTAGGTATTATTAGTAATTTTGTTCATAATCTTCATGAGTCAAAATTAAAATCTTTAAATTTTTTAATTATATTAAAATTATATGATATTTTATAATTGATCAATTTATTTTTAGCAGAGTGCGGGTAATGTGTACGGGTGTGGATACTTGAGTACCCATAAGGTATGGGACGAGGACAAAGAGTGTTACCATGCGGATACGGGGAAGTATACAGTTTTTTTTTCTTTTTCAAACCGCAAGTATAAGGATGAGGACTATAGTATCCTACACATACCCTACCAATTGTCATCCCTAACTTTAGTATTATATTTGTATGAAGACAAACAAATGAAGTTATTCGCACCCTTACTTCGACATCTCCATTTATAGCTAGTGTCCCAAATTTTAATTGATATCTCATATTGTATTAAACACATTTTAATCAATAACATACTATGAACACTTTATTAATAGAATCTTACAAAAGAAAAACTTAATTGTATTTTTTACTAGTGGTTTAACAAATTATTAAATAATTAACTTTATTGCCAATTAAAAGCAAATATTAAATAAACATTTACAACAATTTATTAAATAAATTTATATAAAAAACTTTATGGAGTTTTTTGTATGTGATGCAAATGGAGTTTTTTTAACAAATTCATATTTATTAGATAAATCAAATAATAAAAATAACAAAAAAAAGAAAAAAGAAACCAAATAATTTGCGCCAAAATCCCGTAAGATACTTCGCGCCACGGCTCGATCGTTTCGTAAAGGCGTGTGTTGACTCAACAACCCAACCTTTAAAACCGCCAAAAAAATAAATTTGTTTCGTTTCGTGTTTCGTACAATATAATGACTCAACGCATTCACGTGGATTTTGAGGCCAAAGTTTTTTCACCTTCTATTTTTGACACAGGATTTTTCCTTCTTCTGATACTTTTCTTTAGTGCGTAAAGAAAACCTTTCTTTTTGGAGGTTCTTTTTCTTATATACCTATTACTCTATCTTATCTTATCTTATATATAAAGCAACAAAAATTCCCATAAATTAATTTCATTATTGTACTTTTAGTCATTTAATTTTATCTATTTCTAACTATTTTTTAGTTTATATATTTATTTTATGATTGTATTTTTTAAGCTTTTTAAATTAATCATAACTTGTAAGAATAATGACCTTTTTAGTAGATTTATAAATAAATAGACAATTAAATAAATAAAGAAATTGTTTTTAGTAGATTTATAAATAAATAGACAATTAAATAAAAATTAGTGGGTGTGAGTGACAAATGAGAGGGGGTATTTAAAGTGATATTCACCATTAAAAATTACAAGGAGAGAAATTACAAATTGATGATTTTGTTTAAGCTTTATTGAGTTAAAAGTTGAAATGATTATAAATTTCACCATGTTGCCCTCATGTTGAATATATCATATATCTTCCCAATTACATAATGTTGGTGTGCAAACTTAAAAAAGAAGAGTTCAAAGCCCAATGGGTACAATGGATATGTCATATGTCAACATATTTTGTTAATACGTGGCCACCTTCCCTCACAATGAACGACACGTTCTTTGGCTGAAAATGTATTTAGAGAACCATGGCATGTCGACACACATTTACATTGTCTCTTTATTCATATATTTTTTTTTGAAGAGTACAACTATTAGTTCTATTTAATTAGTGCACCATTTAAAAAAAAAACAAATGTGAAATGTCCACTAAAATTTACACACAATTGTATTTGTTAGAATTTGGTTTCGAAATCAGATGAAGATGTTCAACTTAAAAAATACCGGTTGAACTAAATTTATGAACAAAACTATTTAGTATTACTATTTTTTTAGTATTATTATTTAATACGAATGCAAGAAAGAAATAGTTAAGGGTAGATAATTGAAGATGTACAATGCACTAGGAAGAAAAAGAGAGATAAATTAAAGGAGAAGGGACATGACTCTGTGGACAGTGGACCTAACTCACCAAGAGCATATGCATTGGATTAGGCTTTGGCTAATGCTCCAATTGTTAATATTTATTTATATGTATGCAGCATAAATTCACTAGGCCCCCCACTTACTTTGACCCTTTGTGAATTCACAATGCGCCTAATTATTGGTGCATAGATTAAACGATACTATATATCAAACAATGAGGTGACGTATTTGACCACAATAAGTTTCAACAAAAGCATCTTATAAACTACTATGAAACATGCATGTTTTAATTCTTTATCCTCCACTTTGAACAACACAAGTGCATTTTTTCTATGTTACTCTTGATCAATTAGATCATCATCGTCTATTTTGTACTATTGTTCATTAATAGTATTGTTAAATAGTAGCCTAGATTATGGGAATAGGTGAGTGCTCTCTTATTTAACAATAGAGGCCATAATTTATTTGACAAGTAACAATAGTCCATCTTTTTGAACAATAGTGCATCTATATATCCATTTAAAAATAATAATTAATAGTTCTTATATTCAATTATCACCCTCTTCTCTCATCTTCACCTTATCTAGAAGTACATATATAGCCAATGAAATTGCTTAAATAGTTATATTCCTTATCATTCTTACCATTATGGATCATTTTTTTTTATTTCAAAAGACAAACATGTTTATATATTAGGGGATATAGAAGATATCCAATATTATATCCCCATATGTGACGTGATTAATTAGTGAGGTAATAAAAATGGGCAGATTAATTGGGACTACTAGTTTTCGTGTGCTTCAATCCTTTTCATGAATGTTATATGTCAAACCTTGGTGTTGATGTGGTTTTTATGGCACGCCAAGAACATATTGCATGGTACAAGTAAATCATGTTGACTATGGACTCTTCTTAACTATATCAACATTTAAGATTAGTAATTGATGCAATATATATGGGTCAAGTAAATCATGTTGACTATGGAAATGAAAGGTGGTATTATCATCTATATGGGTCCTTGCCCTAGAGATTATGGCTCTCAAACTTTACCACTATATTTATTTTTTGTTGAACATATCTTTACTCTTTAGTTATTGTGTGTGCTATAGCCATTTATTGAACATTGTTTTTTTTGGCTATTGCCTGATTTCTAAAGAGTGTTAGACTTTCTATCTTTGACTATCCCTCTTATTAAGGGAATTTTCTAATTTTTGACATTGTCTCTAGTCTCCATCCTCCACCACCGGGAGTCGTTATGATGCATAAACTTTCTCCTTATACACCATGCATAAATAATGAAAATTGTTTAATGCACTCTTCGATATTGCTTAGCGCACCTCCCAAATTTCTAACGCACCCCCAAATTTCTAGCGGTGTCCTAACAATCTGGGGGGTGCACTAAGCAGTTTGGGGTATTTATGCACGATGCATAAACATGACTTATGTACCATAACTTGTGCTTCCACTACTAACAATATTATCAAAATATTTCAACAACAACTCTGATGAAGACGATAATCATTTTACACAAAATTTGAGGGGATGATTAGAGACTGTCTTAAAATTTATCTTTCGATCATATGCACTGTTGTTACTTAAAAGATAAATTATGGCCATATATAAGTTTTTTTTTTTTTAACGGCTATGGCAAGTGTTGTAATAATTGTGCACAATTAATTAGAAGTTGATGACTAAAATTATACAATCACAGTACTTTGGATGAAAGTGGATTAGAAAATATTTAAGGGAGAAAGAAAGGGAATAGAAAACCAAAGTTGTCAAATCACACTACTTTAATGCTAAAGACCAAAAGAGGTTAATTCTTTGAGTAAAAAAAATACTTTTTTGTTGGAAAGGAAAAAATTTACTTTATAGACGGAAGAAGATTAATTCTTTAAAATAATAAAAAGTGCATTTAAAATGTGTTGATAGCATTTTCTTTAAATATATTGAACTCATTTTCTCTTGATCAATGGAGAGAAAGGGTGAGATTTGGATTTAATCCTGTTGATAAATCACACAGTTTGGTGCTGTAGTGTATTTTAGCCGTCCGATCAAGATCGAACGTTTGAAATTAAATACAATAAAAGTAACATTAAATGATTTCAAACGTTCGATTAAATCGGACGGCTGAAATATACTACAGCACCAAACTACGTAATTTTTCAACAGCATCAAATCCAAATTCGAAAGGGTGTACGGTTGCTATGAGTTGGTGATTCAAGTTGATGCCTTTCTTGTTGGAAAAACATTAGTGTTGTGCCATGTGTTACAGAATCCTATGCTAGTCCATGGTTGTGCCACATGTTGCGGTCCTCAAATAACTTTGGAGTATATGAATTAGGTTTACTCTTTTAGATAAATAGCTTATATCTGCTTATACTATTAGAATTAGAATTTTTAACATGAGAGCTTAGTTATTATATCAATAAACATTTTATATTTGCATATGTATACTAAAAAATATTTGCATAAATTGAAGTGTTTTGACGTGACATTATATAAGCAATTATGAATTTAAAAAAGCTAAGTGTGAAAAACAAAAAAAAAATAACTATATAAAAATAAGAAAATAAATTTAAGATTGACTAAAAAAATAAATTTAGAAAAATATGATAATACTATGTAGAAGCTGTAGATGATGAATATAAGGCAACAAACTCCATTATTTGATGCTTCAAAGATAAAAAGTTGAGGAAAGTCCTGAAGAAGAACACACCAGTGACAGTGTGAATATCCAACTACAATTTGAAAATAAGGTGGTAATTAAGATTATTCAACATTAACTTCAAGAGACAACGATAAAAATACTAAAAATCAGTCTAGAGAAGTGAATATAAAAATACTCATGATCAATCCGGAGAGGAGAATATAAACACACTCAAGATCAATCTGGAGAGACGATGTTCAGATACTCATCATCAATATTCAGTATGAAGAGGTGGTTCTATGAAACTCGCATTATGTGTGAAATAACAACCATATTCATTCAAGATGGTGGGGCCAAATCTTATGAGGTTGAAAATTTAAATTATGTGTTCGATTTATCTCTAGTTATTAGACAACTTTAAATTCTTTTTGTACGATGTGAGGCATATTCCTAAACTTAAATAATTTTTTTTGTCAATAAACATAGTGGATTAGTACTACTCTAGTCTCATATATAAGACAATATTATTTTTTGATCCAAAATATAGACCACATATATATTAATAATTGAATGAACCTAAAAAGTAAAACTTTATTTATATGTAAGACAGGAGAGTAGACCATAACACTAGAATTAAGCATGAGATAATAGAAAGTTTGCATGTACTAAACAAAATAGGTATAAATTTGGTAATGGTTGGAGTAGCAAACGATCGGATTCAGCAATAATCTTATTTTTTGGTAGTGCGAAGGGGGAAATGGACAACAAATTGGATATGAGTCCATAGTAGTCAACCATCGGCAGCTAACTCAAGTGCGATTCTATTTTATTTGATCTCGGATTTGTCTTTATCCCACTCGCGAAACACTAACTATATAAAAAAATTTACCACCAACTTTCCGTAAGATTGTCCGACTCTTTTCCTCAAAGATTAAAGAGAAAGAAGAAAGAGGGATTCAATCAATCGATACGACCCCGAAGAGTGGCTTTTGCTAAAAATCTAGCGGTTTTTCAGAAGAAAAAAAATGAAAATACAAAAAAAGAAAGTCAAGAAAATTTTGAAAACAAGGAAAAGAATTTATTGGTGTATTACTACTGTACATAGTTGTTTCTCTCCAGGCTGGACGATGTTTCTATGTTCACAGTAACAACTAACAACAACGAAGGGAAAGGGATCAACCTCTTCTCTACGCATTCATCTTGTCTTGATACAAAACTAACATTGCAACAACAACATGAGCGTCATCGACATTTTAACCCGAGTCAACTCAATTTGCAACAAGTACCATCGATACGACGTCGTTAAGCAAAACGATTCAAATATCTCCGCCGACGACGCATTTGCCAAACTCTACTCCGTCGTCGACGCCGACATCGAGGTTGCACTTCAGGTATTCAATTTCGTTTTCATACCATGACAAATTTACATTATATACTAATAATTGATGATCATTTTTTGTTTAAATTAATTTTGAGCAATGTGGAATTCATTTTGTGTAGAAAGCAGAAACTGCTTCTAAGGAGAAAAATAGGGCTTCAATTGTAGCGATCAATGCCGAGATTCGTCGTACTAAGGCTAGGTTACTGGAAGAGATCCCCAAGTTGCAGAGATTGGCAGTGAAAAAGGTTACTTTGTCATTGGAGTGTGTTTTTCTTTCTGGTTTTTAGGTTGGAATGATGAATTCATTATATTTGCATATCACATTTGCAGCAGTGTTAGTGTATGTTTGGATTTACGGTGAGTTTGACAGATTACTGTGTGCCAATGCGACAATGCCCAGCGTAATTTTGACAAAAACTACAATTTTGAGCTTTAACAGAATTACAGTTCCACCGTGATTTCATCGAATTCATCGTTTTTCTAAACACACAATTAGTTTGGATTCTGATTGATTGAATTGACTATGAGTTGTCAATTGTCTTGCAGCTGCTACTTTAAACTGATTACCTAGTTGCATAAATCTAGCTCGTAAAATGTTAGTATCAGAAAAGATCATTTGATCAATCTTTTCTGATTATTTTGAAAAGCTGTTGCCTTATTCTATTCGGCGCATGTGTTATATCTCGATAGGTTGATTGATTGTCCGTGCGCTGTTGGTAACATTGGTAGCATACAATTTGTTCAAAATTAATGACATAATCATACATTTGGTAAATTGGTACTCTGTATTCACAGGTAAAGGGGCTTTCGTCGCAAGAATTTGCTGCCCGTAATGATTTGGTTCTTTCATTGCCAGAGAGGATCCAAGCTATCCCGGATGGGACTCCTGCTGCACCCAAACAAACTGGAGGTTGGGGAGCTTCTGCCTCACGTCCTGAAATTAAATTTGATTCAGGTAATTGAAATGTCCAAGTTTAATAGCTATACAAGTATAGTAGTTCTTGAACGTGATTTTTTTAATTAATTGTTTCTATTCATTTCTGTGTATTATTTCAAACACAGATGGACGGTTCGATGATGAATACTTTGAACAAACCGAAGAATCAAGTCAGTTTAGGCAGGAGTATGAAATGCGTAAAATGAAACAGGCAAGTTGCTTTTAGAAGTTGTAATAGAGAGCTGTTAACTTTTGCATGCTCTTATATGTAGAGTGTTAACTTGGACATGGTTTTGAATCTAATTATATGAACCTTTTAGGATCAAGGTTTGGATGTGATTGCAGAAGGATTATATACTTTGAAAAACATGGCTCACGATATGAATGAGGTCAGATATTTCCTTATTTTTTATCATTCATCCTTCGTGTGTGATATTCTTTTTTAATGTTTAAGTTTGTTACATATATTTTATTTATATATTCCTACATATGTGCGAAATGCAGGAATTTGATAAGCAAGTTCCACTGATGGATGAGATTGATACAAAGGTGACAGTCATCAATTTCTTCCTGTAAATTGAAGATTCTGAAAATATGGAAATTGATGTTCTCAAAACTCTGGAAATAGGAAGCTGAAGTTAACATGGTATTATTATTTTTCGTCTTTACAGGTGGGCAAGGCATCCTCTGACCTTAAAAATACCAATGTTAGACTTAAAGACACAGTTACCCAGGTTATTAACTCATTCAGTCTTATATTTCCATCAATTTCTGGTTGCATCAGTGATAGATTTCTTGTTAAATCTTATATGATCTTTTGATTTCATCCAGCTACGATCCAGTCGAAACTTCTGTATTGATATTGTTTTGTTGATTATAATTTTGGGAATTGCTGCCTATTTGTACAAGTAAGGTTTCTTTTTCTCTTCTAGAACTCAAAAACATATGCCAAAACTGTGTCGATTTTTAGTCCAGTTATTATGTTACTGCTACATATCTCTCTTTTCTACTTGAATATTGGAAATGTAGGTGTTGACTAATATGCATAAGTGTGAACTAAAGGTCCATGTTTATCTTCTTTTTTTCATCTGAAGACTTTAGAATGTCAACTTTCATTTGGTAGCTTTAATATGCTGCACCTGAAGTTAGAAATTAGGCGAGTGGTTTCTTAACAAAAGCATATTAGCATAATGTCTTTATTAGGCTGGTTTATTGGCTACAGACAGATAAAAAGCTTAAATGAGAGGGATTATAATTCTTTTGATGTTTTAGTCTTTCAGGTTATCTATCTATTCCTCATGTCTTCCCTCTCTCGTATTCTATCTTAATTTTAAATACTAAAATTAAAACCTACAGTATGAGTCAGTTTTCATTTTCAAGCAATTTATTGAAACATATTGTGTCCTGTTTGTACTTGAAATAAGGATGTTATTCTCAATTTGAGGTATTGTTAATGAAATCTTCAAACTTCTGAAATGGTAGCTTTTTGTCATTTTCTGGTATCTTTAATATCATAGCATGTTTTAGGCAGTGCTTACTATTACTAGTATTATATATTTCGTTTTTGCTTGATATCATTCTGATTTGCTTTGCTTTGCTTTTGTTGCAGTGTGCTAAAATGATACGACATACAAGGCTGTTGTAACTTGTATTTATTCTTGTGGTATAGGTGTATTTCTTTTTCTTGAGAATATCCTCTGATTTTTAATATATATATATTTTAAACATATTGGTGTGAATTTTTCCTTCCACTTGAGAGATCCATTTGTCCGTTATGAACAGACTATGCATGCGCGTATGCTGCTTGTCAAATTTTTCCTTCCACTTGAGATATTTTTTTCTAGGTTTTATCGACATTTATTTTGGCTCTTGCATCCCATCTTTTTCATTCGTTAGGAACAAAGGATAGAAGGCGGTTTATAGAAATTATGAAGCTAAAAACAAGACTAGAGAAAAAATGTAGAATCTTAGTGTGCAAATAACTTTTTGTGCCTTCAAAATTCAAACTTGAATGTTGGACATCCCCAAGTTATGCCTATCTACTCTAAAAAGCAGTGCCTTGCTTTCTTTACTCGTAAATCTTCACCAAGTTACCTTACCTGTCAATGATTCCTAGCTTGTCCACTTAAAATACATATTAATCAAGTTTGCAAGGGTATGCTAGGTTGCTGCTGAGCTCTTCCACTCCCCATATATGATATTCCTGATACCTTCAATATACAAACATGAAACATTGTTGCAATTGCAATTACTTTTCCAATATCTTCAGATTCCTTAAGTTAAAAAAAAATTTAAATACTGTGCATACATCTTTGTACACGGCAGGGACAAAGTAGTTTCCAATACCAAGCCATTGTTTGAACTATGTTAATTACAAGTATATTATATTCCCAATCCAAGACCTCAGTATACAAACTCTAGATGCTTTTAGTGCAGTGGATTTTCAGTACTTACAAATAATTTTTTTATCAGTGATGATAAAATAGAAAGAAAGCTATAAATAATTAAAATTTACATAAATAAATCAATTTTCAAGGTATAATACATATATACAATCAACAATTCTGTTCCATTATGGTGGAACTTTATTCTTCAAACTGTATCTCACATATACCTATACACACTACTAAAATAATATCCTATTCTTTCAGCTAAATACTAAAATACTATGTCCTGCAAAGAATAATCACATAACAAAATACATTCTTCCTTATTTACATATAGAATTCACTTTCCATCTATCACATGAACCTCACAGGTTCTATATATGTACACAAATAAGTATGTATATATGTACATAGACCTAAGTTACTTATGTATATCCAGTGAAGACTAAGCTATTAAGCTCTTGAGGTTGTATGATTGAAGTCCACTGATCAAAGTTGTAGAAATTGTTCTCTTTGCTTAAATCTTTCTCAAGTTTTTCCTTCCCATCATCAACTTCTCTGCTTAGATTTTTATTGAGGACAGCATAAAAGTCCATCTCCATATCATCTTCGACAGCTTTTCTCTTCAGCGGATTGAACAATCCCTCAGTTGCAGATGATAAGAACTGTGCTCCTATTATGTTTAAGTTGTCTTCATAAAATGAAGCACGGGGCTTTACATTGTCTGAGGCCATACCAATGGAATTAGGCAGAACAGTCTTAGAAGCCAAAATATAAGGTAACATTGGGTATTCATTCTGCACATAGTTTTTCATTGGTTCAGGATTAGAGATCTCATTCATTTGTTGGAACTGACTTGTTGGTTCATAACTTAGTTCATTTGAATCTTCCCAATTGCTTCTTGGACTTCCGATTTTTTGTCGAACTCGGCATAGCACCCACTCATCCAGCTGAAGCAAAAGAAGAGAAACAAAAGAAATTGTCAAAACTTCATACTATCATACCGGCTTATAAGCCACATAATATTCTAAATGTAGCACTGAAACTTCATATTAAAGGCATGTCTAAGACGCGTTAGTGTTACTTTAGTAGACGTCAAAGTGTCAGTGTTATGCTCAATGTGTGTTTGTGTATGTATCAGTGTTTTTCATAGATTTTAAAAGATGACAAATTGAACTCATGGAATTGACCTACTCTCATAGAACCACTATGCTTGGAATTTGAGATCATTGAATCATGCAACCTATACTCATTCATGATCCAGTCAGTTTTAGATCCTTTTGGTGGACGACCCTTATAGAATACAAGGGCTTTCTTCACTCCAATGCTTTTCAACCCACATGAAGTAAGAATAGGTTTATCAGTTCCAGTAGCTTTCCAATAACCTGCACCAGCTGCTCTATTAGGCCTCAATCCTTTGGGATACTTTCTATCCCTTGGAGTAAAGAAATACCATTCTTCCTCTCCAAACAAAGCTTTACCTGTTAAAATGAAAAGTTACCATTCCTTAATAAACATTCGTTCAAATAAAAACTGTAAAATTAGTGAAGTTGTTAAAGACAGACTTGGAAGCTCCCATGGATTGTACTTGTAAAGATCTATGTCTGCTATGAATGAAGCAGGAAGAGGAGATGAAGTCACTTTGTTTCTTAGATAGTGAACAATGAGTTCTTCATCAGAAGGATGAAATCTAAATCCAGGAGGGAGTTGGATTTCGGAATGAGGATTTTTGTCCATGATACAATGTGGACGTAGGAAACTAGGAAATTTATTATTCAGTTGCCGATATTATCGACCAAAATGGTTGTAAGCTTGGAATCACTGTGCATAGATTATATATATGTGTGTGTGCTGTTTGATCATGCAGATAAGGACAATTATCTTGTGATATAATACTAGGTAGGTGTGTATATGAAGAGAGATGAGGAAAATAACCTTATTGTCCCTTGCTATATGACAACATTCTTCAAAAGATATATTTAATCAGCATGATTACTTTGAGATTTTGACAAAAGATTGAGTCCTGTGGTGACCAAAATCAGGTTACATCACAGGATACAGCTTGGTTTTAAACTTGAACCAACGACCAAGTTTGTCACTTTTATGCATTAAATTATTATCAAATATTTCTAAATCAAATTGGTTATCTGCCTCAAGTTGTAAGCAATATAGTTGCATTTCAAAATTAAAATACATGCTTGTGGGTCAGGACTTCATATAATTGTAAATTCGTAGGGCTATATATGGGAATGTGACGTAGATTGAGCATAGTTCATGTAGTATGATATAGTGGCTAGCTAAAGAGGCTTATAGTGCCGACATGGCACAAATTTTCATTTTTAACTGCAAAAATTTATGGAATATTAAGATGAAATAGAATGGTAGTAGATCATACATGTTTGAGTTTTGGTTAAGAGTTCGATCTGTTACCGGTGCGTATGGAAAAATATGGTTAATGGTTTGAAATGGTTAATGTTAGAATCGTTTTGTTCTTTCTTTCGGTTTTTGGGTTACGACTCTGTTTTTTTTTTGCTGTATTGTTGGTTTACTGCTTGACTTTTCCTTTTGTATTTCTCTTGATGTCGTTTTTGTGCATGTCTTGTGCCAATTTCAGGATGATTTAATTTAATATATTATGCTACATAAAAAAAAAGAACACAATGATTGATCAAAGGGGTTTAGGTAATTGTGTCTACTTTTCCAACAATAAAGTGACCGTTGTAGTTTTTTTATTATGCAATACGTTACAAAATACATATTGTGTTTAAATACTATGATCCATATCACAAGTTTACCCTTTAAACCATACTGCATAGGGCTCTTCTCCTCAATGCTCATTACGCCTTTAGCGCCACTTGCTTTGCTACACTCGAGTGTGTCAACCTACTTATTAGCGAATATGAGTCATAATCAATGGTTACCGGTTACGATGAAGTAGAACTCAGATGAAAAAATGGTAACAAAAACATGTAATTTAGGAAAACTTTAGACACATAGCTTAGGGTGTGTAAACCGGCCGGAAGATTCTATTGCAAGGTTACATCGGAAGAAAATAATAGAGCAAACAGGTTTCAAAAGAAAATGATGGGCATGTGAGAGAAGCATATGCTTGTATTTCCTGTTTTCTCTACTGAATAGCTGATGATAGTTCCATTGCACAAAACTCCAAAAAATGGAACATGAATGAAAGCATAATAATACCAACTTGATTCTGTAATTTGGCTTCTTCTTCTTGGAATTAACCAATTTTACTCAATGTCTCAATTTTTGCTCTCCCCTTATTGGACAAGTTGTTTTCACATTATTCTGTTTTCTAATTTAATAAAAAAAAAAAAAATATGTATTTTATATTTATTACTACTATTTTAATTGATTAAAATCCATATATATGGCATCCTTGTCACTATTATTAGAATTTGTGAGGCATATACTCAACCACAAAAGCTAGTTTGAGAGTTGAGGTTTGCACTACACTTATAAAGGCTATCTTTGCCATATCTCTAGCCAATGTGAGACTTCTAACACACCCCCTCACGCCCAGCACTATTGGGCTTGGTGCGTGAAATCAACAACAACGGGTGGCCCAAATATGGGAGGTCTCCACAACAAACAACAAATGGATCTAGGATAGGCTCTGATACCATGTCAAATAACCGATTATCCCAAAAGCTTAAGCTTTTAGGATTAGCTATATCAATGGTTTTATATTATTTCTAACACGCCCCCTCACGCAAGAGCCCATTTGGGCTTGAAGCGTAGATAATGCATAGGCCCACCTACCATATGCTTAAATTCCACTTTTTAATTAGAAAGTGAGGGGAGCGGGGATCGAACTCTAAACCACTTAGTCATAGAGGCTCTGATACCATGTCAAATAACCGATTATCCCAAAAGCATACCATATTAGAATTTGTGAGGCCTATACTCAACCACAAAAGCTAGCTTGAGAGTTGAGGTTTGTACTACACTTATAAAGGCTATCTTTGCCATATCTCTAGCCAATGTTGGATTTCTAACAACTATGCCACGTCATTAAAAATTGCCAACTCACGGTGAAATGTAGTGGGGGACCTCCAAATTAAAAGGGGTAAACTTGAATAACTAAAATTGAACATTTAAAATTAGGAGGGATTTAAAATCGCACAATTATGAAATTAGAGAGACTAAAATTGCATTATTATTATTATTATTACTTTCTTTTAGAAAATTTATATCAGATACATACAAAGGGTGTGTTTGGTAAGTCCAATAAGCTAGCTTATAGCTTATTGGATTAGCTTATAAGCTTGTTTTAAAAAAATAGATGTGTTTGGTAGAAAGCTTTTCTCCCGAGCTTATAGCTTTTTTTTAGATGCTATTTCAAGTAGCGTTTGAGCTTATAGCTTATAGCTTTTTATAGTTATTTCCATTTTTAACCTTTAATTTTATTATTTTTATAAAATAAAAAATTATCCACGAAAGAGAATAAATACCCACTACATGTCCTTTTATGTAATTTTATATTTATTAACCACTTTAAAAGCTAACTTTACCAAACACTTTAATTTCAATCAGCTAGTTTTTCAGCTATCAGCTATAAGCTAGCTTTTCAGCTATCAGCTAGCTTATCAGCTATAAGCTAGCTTATAGCTTAATTTTACCAAACAGACTCAAAGTCCATAGCATTATGATAGAAAATGTGATGTATGGAAAACATTTACGAACTTGCATGACATATATCTTGCGTGTGTGTGAAATAGGAATTGAAAATGATATTACAATTTGTTAGCTTAGCAAAATATAATTTATAAATGTTCAAACCAAGACTTCTATTTGTTTTATGTATAACGAAAGCCATCGAGTTCTACACCAGGTTTTGAACAATTTATGTAACATACAAAATATACCCCTCGAATACTATATGTATATAAGGTTTGTCTAACATATGCAACACTTGAAAACAATGATATTATTTTTACCCAAATATACCATATAACGGTTTTGAACTCGGCCAAGGTCCAACATCTCATAGCCGCAATATTTAATGGTCTACTCACTGAGGGTCTAGTGAACTAATATTAGTTATCGAAGATGTGAATAAATATGATTTTTTATATTATTAAATATTTTTAAAATTTTAAAGTTTGACATTTCAAATGAAAATAAATAAATAATAAGCAATCAATTTTGAACTCGGCCAAGGTCCAACGTCTCACAGCCACAATATTTAATGGTCTACTCATTGAGGGTCTAGTGAACTAATATTAGTTATCGAAGACGTGAATAAGTATGATTTTTTATATTGTTATTTAAATATTTTAAAAATTTTAAAGTTTGACATTTCAAATGATAATAAACAAATAATAAGCAATCAATTTTGGATTACATAACCACTACCAAGTGTAGAATGAGTGATATAACTTTGAAAAAATGTATCATACCATCATTAAAGTTTGATCTTTTTAACAAATTAATCCTATAAGTTTTTTTTTTTTAACAAATTAATCCTATATGTATAATATTTTATTAAAATTTTCTAAATATTAATAATACACCTATGGACCGAAATCATATTAGATGGCTCCAATGACTAAGATGACCCCAAATAGTTAACTATAAATTTAAACGCTACTAAAAAACATATAAAAAAAAACTATAAACTAACTTATATATTGGATAAATACTTATATGAACACAAGTCTAAATAAATTATACTTAGGCACTATCATAATAAATAAAAAGAATTAAAGAAAAGAATATCAAAATAATATTAATTTATTTGATTATTTTATTTTATTTTTTATTTTGTTGATTTGTGTGTCCAAGTCCGAGTAAAGTTTTTTACTCACATAGTAAGTAATTTATACATGAGGCTTTCGGCCTTATATAGAATTGCACAATTAACAAATGATGATGCAAAAACTTTTTATTTTTTAAGCTACGTGTTCATCATGATCTATACTATAAATTATAATTATGATTGCTACTTAGCTTCGAAAACTTACACATTTGATTCCTCGTATCAAAACTTTCTAGTCAATTTCCAACAACCATAGCTGTGTCTCATATATACCCTCATTTCATATGCGGTACATTTTTTACATCACAAGCAAAGATTAATTTTCCGGCCTCAACCCAACCACTATACAATTAGGTAAATTCTAATATGTACCACCTCATCAAATGGTCAATGGTAGATTAATTATGAATAATATTACAACGAATACGAATTTTACAAAATTCACCATTAGATTGAGAGTTTATATCATATAGATCATCTATAGAAAGTTTTAGAAAAATTGAAAATTATTTGATATGTTATTGAGACCCATCAAGATTAACAGTTTATTAAATACTGTAAATCTTGATAAATATCAATAAAATATCAAATTATTTTCAATTTTTCTAAAAAAAATATATTTTATGAATAGTTTTATATCAAATGATATAAATTTTCAATTTACTAGTAAATTTTATAAAATTTGTATTCGGTAGATTATTTGTCCACGGTGGACCACTTTACCGTAGCATAGCCTTCTATTATAATGTACTCCTGTATAAGGTTAATATGAGGACCACATACGCAAAAAGCATGTTTCCTTAATTAATAGACCACACATCCTCATCGACTTGGCCCTTTATAGACTAGCTAGTTGACTTTCATTGCAAATACCAAATAGTAGATAATTGAACCTGGTGGCATTTAACATGCACAAGTTGAAAATTTGTGCACCATGCACAAGTCTAAATCAACGGTTAGATTTTAGACTTCCAATGAAATTTATCATGCTTCTCTGTATTAGATTGCATGTTCTTTTTTCTAAAAAATAATATAAAAAAATTTCATATCCTTCCCTCTTCCTCTTCCCTACCCCAGGACCACTTGAAACCTCAAAATCAAGGCCACCGTCACATGGAATAGTGGTATGAAATTATGGAGTAATAGAAAACTAATCCACAGTCAGATAAATCACTATAAAGAACCAAAGCAACAAAACATTAAGTATCCCTTCCAGGGTATAGAACAAAGGAAAATAATTTTCATGATTTTTTCTAGAAAAAAGAAAAGAGACAATAACCATTGTTGGTGTAAACATTTGAAAATGTTATGATAAATATAAAATTTGCAGTAGGAATAAGAATGTTGAAGATATTTAGATCTTGGAGAATCTGAATTCAAATGCAGATCTCAAAAACAAAATTTTCGATTAAATTTTAGATCTGATTCCGACGGTGGAAAAATTGGCGGTGGAATCTTCCATTTTACTGTACTGGAACATTGATTTGAAGTTTTTTCCATGGATTGAGCCATTGAGGAAGGAAGGAGCAATGCGGTGGGAAATGAAGGAGATGAAAGAAAGTTCAATCTAATGTGGAAGGAGCATGATAATTTTTCATGAGACAGTGAAATCTAACCGTTAATCTAGACTTGTGCATGGTGCACAAATTTTCAACTTGTGCATGTTAAATGCCACCATTGAACCTTTACCATGCTAATAGTAATATGCACAGATTAATCTAGCTAGCTTAGCACGTTCAATTGGTTATATATACATTTATATTGTAGGAGGAGTGATGATCATCTTTCCTTTTAGCATGCACATTTTGAAACCCACATAATAATCCCTTTTTGGTTGCTTTGAGGTTCAACAACTAGCTTAGTATAGATTTCTAAGCAGCAACTTTTTTCTTATTGGCAAATAACATCTTTATCTTTATTATATTAAGTGGGAATAAAAAGTTACTTCTTAAACCCTAATTAGATGTTGATTAAGGAGGGAAAATTGTAATTAATACATCACTATCTACTAACAACCCACTCCTAATTTATTGTTTGGTAAAGCTCATCCGTTTTCCTATATCTTACACATCAATATTGCTGCATTTAATTTAATGGTTCTTATCTTCCAATGTTCACCACTATGCGTTTTTCAATAACTAATACATGCATCACACAGCTCTAAGATAATGAAGTTTATCACATTGTCTGCTTTGGTAAATGGTTATTATGTTTTCAATGCAACATACTACTCCAAAAAAAAAATTGTAGTCCAAGAACCATTAACGATGTATTATTTCATTGAACCTATCACACATGTAAAATTGGCCAATAATAAGAAACTAATTGTTTATAGAGTATTCATTACTCTAAACCGCCAGCCAATAAAAATTAAGTGCCTGAAGACAACTTTCTCCATTTTTCAATTACAAATACTAATAACTCCACTAATTAATTGTTTATTGCACTCATTCACATACATCCAATCTCCATATTCTCTACCTGCCTTCGTCTTCTAATTTTTAGCTGATTTACTATGTTTTTGGTTTTCATTTCTGCAGAGAAAAAGTATAACAATATCATCAAACTTCAAGTATAAAAGTAAGTCAAGAGTATTTCATTTGTTTACCAAATTATTATATTTTCATCTCTTTATATTTGTTGTTTTTCAGTGCTAATTAAAAAGTCCAAGATTCTGTGAAACTAGCCATGTTTGAAACTTTTGAGTCGAATCTTGAAGAGGACTGATATTAGTTGTGACAGTTGAATTTTGTTTGCAGGTTTAGGTCATTTGTTGATTCAGTTATCAAATGATATATTTCAATGATTTTAAAATTCTTACTCCAGTACACATCTCAAATATGAGCAAATATTTGATGTTTCATTAATTTATGTCATATCATTATAGTTCAAGTTTGATCAAATTGAGAAGGATTTGAAGCATCATTTTTTTATCCTGGTTGATCAATTTTGTAATGTTACTATACTACATTTGAATGAACGAATGTATTTTGATGTTCGTTTTAAATTTTTCATTTGTTATGATCTTCGTCATTAAAAATAATTGATAAACACAATTAAAAATAAAGTTGCAGCTTGCTATTAACTCTGTAACATTCTACATATGTTAATCTATTTGGATATTCATTGCTATTGATATATCAATGCAAGCAAAAAATGCAGAATACAAGTTTGAGTGCATATATTACTAAGAAGAAGAAGAAGATGTGCATTCAATTTTTGACTCTATATTTGAAAAGAAGAAGAAGAATGGTTTAACTTTGAAACAAAAGTTGTGAATTTTAGTACTTTAAGAAAATTATGATAAATTAAAGCATTTTTGAAGTACACAAGTAAGCATGTCTGTCTCATTATTCACGCAAGCAATTTCAAGAAGAAACTATAATAAATCAAAATTCATTGGAATAGTTGTAATTATACACATAGATTATTGAGCAAGTGCAAGGCTGCGTAATTTATGAGAGCCTCTCCATTGAGCCTTGCAAAATTTATGAGAGGAAAATAAACTTTTACACTATACTTTCACTGTCCCGAAATATAAGTAAGCAAAAGGTGGTCAAGAAAAATGAATGTATTTGGTTAAAGATTTAAACCAAATATATTCACTTTTATTGACCAACTTTTACTTATATTTTGGAACGGAGGGATTATGTATATTAAATCGATCATTGTTGTATCAGTATAAAATATAATTACATAGGTCGGGTTTGTTGTGTTTCGTACCAAACAAAGGAATAATTTCCTATATGATAAATCCATTGCTTAAGAATCGTGAATTGTTATATTGATTTAATTTTTAGACAAAGGAATAAATTCCTACGTGATAAATCTATTAAAAAAAATTATGCTTTAACAAATTCACAATTCATTGATGTGACATATATGACCCGTGCGTCGCACGGGCAAGACGTCTAGTTATTTATAATACGCAAAAAAAAATGTAGCACAACAATAGCAGACAAGACCTAGCAATAACAACAACATTTGCCTGGTAAAAACCGGCAGCAGGAACATTTAAATATAACGTCGACAACACTTGCTATGTGAAAGAGAATGTATATTGTGTTGGAGCATAACTTCGTGACGAGCGCAGATATTTTGTGAGAGCTTTTTTGAAAAGATTTGTGGAGGTACTAGAGATTGTAGAGGCATATATAAGCTTGGGGTGTCAATTTTTCATTGGTTGAGCACTATGGACATAGAATACAACTATATATTGAAATTGAAAGTGACTGCTTGCGGGTAGTTCAATCTATTAATGCGGAACATACAAACTATTATGAACTTGGCAGTATTGTTGATATGTGTCGTCGGATGTTGGTTACTAATAATCACTGGAATATCAGTTATGTCAGGAGACAAACAAATCGAGTTGCCCATGAGTTAGCTCATGTGACTCTCTTTATAGCTAGTTTCAATTTGATAATTATTGTTCACATTGTATTGAACTTATTATTTGGAGTAAAATGAATTAAATTTGTTTGTGTTAAAAAAAAAAACGCAAACAGAACAAAGAGAAAATTCAGAATACAAAAAAATACCGAAATTACATCCCACCAATACCTAATTACCGCTAAATGTGAGATCTAAAAATAATTAGGGTTATATATAGCAAACTTGAAGTTGGCTGTCTCTTTTGATAGTATAGCAAACTTGTACAAAGCATCATAATTTATCAATTTAGAGCTTGCATGTGCGCTGCACAATTTATCAATTTCAACGTACAAAAACTCTTTACTATTGTGGCAATCATTTAAGGCTTTCAAAATCTTGTGGCAATTTCATTGTCATCTCGATATTTTCTTTAGAAATAGACATTGAATAATTAATTAGAATTCTAATTTGAAATAATATACAAAGTTACATATATATTGACATGTGGAAGAGATGTACATATAATTAATTTAGTTTACATAATTTTCTATACACTATATACTATAATAGACAATTCAACTGCTTTTGTCTTCAAGTATTTGGAGCTTCTCACGATCTATAAATATAAGATGGTATATGTTTCTTCGTCCCCCATTTAAGTATCGTATGCAACCAAGTCCCCACACACAGAGCCAACTCTGGTCCTTCTAAAGTATTAAAAACGGATCTATAATATAAGAAGCACGATTTTTATATTAATTTTTTTTCAAAAAAAGAATCGTCTTTTATTTATTAAATTGGTAATAACATAAAGAACACATAAAATATAATTATCATTGTATATAATATTGAAAAGATCGAGATATCAATTAAATTTGTTGCAAAGATTGAATTCAACTCATACCGATAAAAATCCCAAGGGAAAAACCAAATTAAGAGAAAAAGAGTGGAATACTTCAAAGAAAAATTAATAAAATCTATATATATTCCGAAAAACCAAACTATTTCTACAAAAAATAAAAAAAAAGATAATGTTAACGTGAATCATGTCCACCAATGAGTGTCTTGTAACTAAAGCCCAACAAATTAACAATACCTTCAACACAACAATAGGTGTTGGTCTTGATCCAAAGTAAATTTCAACCTTTCAAATGACTATTTTCAATCGCCATCATCACAACAATAATCTCATTATGGAAAGGATAATAAGAGATACCAAATTGTTTAGCAAAACAACTAACTGTAGCAACCAAACTATCTCTAAAAATTCCTCTACAAGCAGCTAGGTTTGGACATCCTAGAGCAGCTCAATCAGTGTTACATTGAATCCAATATATGCTTTAAGAGGATGCAAGTATATACCAATAAACTTCTTTGACAATAAGAACATTAATGATATGTTTGGTTTGAAGGAAAAAAAGATAGAAGAAAGAAAATTGCGGAAATCAATGAATGAACTTGAAGTAACAAGAGTGAGAAAAGAAAACCACAGAAAATAATGAATGAACTTGGACTAAAGCTCATTCATTGGTTTCCTTAATTTTCATTCCTCCTTTTTTTTTTCTTTCCCTTAAACCAAACACATCCTAAGTGGATGGACCTTGGATAGAAGCATAAGTTGTAGCATTTAGGGATGTAAATGGTTATCGATAGATGCGAATAATATGAAATATGTGTCCGCCGGGTTGAAGAAATATAATATTTGTGTTCGCTCCATATCCGTGGGATTATCCGCTAAACGGGTGTAATCCACGAATTTTGAAGTATTTGAAGATATTTACAGATATCCATAAATGAAATTTGACAAATTAGAATATTTTTTTTATCATAAATGAAAAGTTGTAAGATGATAAATTTTTACTTCAAAAGATAAAAGTTTTCTCTATTGAATATGAACCGAAAACATAAAAATATGATAAAATTATTTTTTTTTATAATAAAAATACTACAGTTTATATTTAAATAAGGACATTTATGTAATTTTACTAATTTATTAGTTGGTATGAATTTTTGCGGATAAGGATAATTGAAATATCTATATATTTTATCTGCGAATAATTATTTAAACTATTCGTTTTATATCCATGACAGATTTTATCCGCAAATATCTATCCCCGTAGCATTAATAAAATTACCACTAATAAAAATATTAACACAAATATGATTAACATTGGTTTGAAAAATGGGCGTTAGCCCTCTTTCTCTACAAAAAAAAAAAAAAAATCAGTTTGAAAATTAGTGTATGTTTGGTTTTGCCCTGACGAGAATTGATTTTGATAGAATTGATTCTGTAAAATTCATTCTGGTCAAAATTGATTTTAAGTTAAAGTAGTTTATGTTTGGATATATTCATGTAAAAGTGAGTTGAACAAAAATTTTGAATGTAAAAATCAATTATAGAATCAAAAGCTACGATTTCAAGCTTCAAGTAGAATCAATTTTGGAGGCATAATCAATTCTACTTTTGGGAAACCAAACAAGTCAAAATCAATTCTACACGTCCAGAATCAATTCTAACTGCTCCAGAAATAAAATCAAACATACACTTAATCTTTTCATGACAATCTCTTTCGGCATTTTTTTTTCATATTATTTAAAGTCTCTTCAAGATCTCGAATCCCCGCCTCATATTTGGGGAAAAACAATAGTAGTAACAACAATTAACAAAAATTAAAGATTACAATTAGAAGGACCCACATAGTTCAAGTTTGGGGACCCTCACAAAGACTAAGACAGAGACAGAGTATCACGGACGGTCCTATCAGTCTAGCATTGGAAGAAGAGAACCACACGCAGCAGTGTCACTGTTTGTGCATGAATGCTCCACTGACGCTGACCTACAATCTGTTACAGTGTCTCGTCTCGCATGCTAAAAAGGAACCTTCACTGTAATAATGGTTTAATCATTCAATTCCAGCTTATAAAGGTAAATCACTTTTCTGTTACCTCTCCATCGTATTCATCAACATATATTCGGATCCATATTTGCTACGGCTATTTTTTGTAAAATTTCACACGGTATTAAATCAGATCCATTCATTTTATATCAAACAATTGACATAAAAATATCATCAATTAATCTCAACCACCGATTCAGATCAAACGGCTTTAATTGATTATTGCATCCTACGGTTACTATAGGAAATTCCATATGCACACATTCAAGTAAATGTACAAGCAGCATTAGTAGTAGTAGTTACTACTATATATGGGTTTCTGATCTCAAACATGTTCACATGATGATATCAACATTCAAGTAACGTTATCAATTTTTCTTGTAAGGTGTACTATATGTTTTAATATTAAAGCTATGTTTGATATTACAGTAGAAATATCAGAATCACGATGATCTTTCGGGATTTTTCAAACATTAATACACTATATGACTTCTACAAAATTATGGTGGATTACTGTGATTATGTCATACTCACCGCCGTGATACCAAATATGCTATAAACCTTTTAAAAAATGTCCATCCAAATCAAAATATAGGGACTACTTTTTAAACAAAATGTAGGAATTAAAAACATATTTAATCTTTAATATTATATTGAAAAATAAAATAAATAAATCAATTTGGGAGCAGCTTGTTGTCCGTCTTCCTTTTATTCATGTGTAATTATCTTTTATATATATATATATTAAAAAAAAATCTCTAATTAATTTGGGAGAATTGCTTTTACAAATTATAGTAATAAGTTACTACTAGTAGTAGTACTAGTAGTATTTTGGCATGGAGAGAGTTCCGTCTTGAAAGCATCAAGTTGGAGTATGTGCTGGTAGTGCTACTAACGAAATGTAGACTATAGAGGCCTAATGTATGTGTTGTGTTGTGTTGTGTTGGTGTTGTGTTGGACCAGTTTAATTTTCTTCTTGATAATCTGTGTTGTGTTGGACTTGATGTTGTTCTCAGAAATTTCTCGTAAATTTGTACTGTGTGTATGTCTGCAAGAGAGAGAGAGAGAATGTGTGTCTCTTGTGTGGTTGCCCATTCAAATTTATGAATGAGTATGACAGTTCCCTTTGAGGACACCATTGAATTAACACTAGACCAAAAATACAAACATAAACGTGTTACAACTATTAGTATTAGTACCAGTAATCAATAAAAGAAGGGTCATGTCAACATGTATTACAAGGACACAGATTAAAGAATCTAAAAGTAGAAATTTGTATATTTAGTATAAAAAAATTTAATGTTTAAAAGGTACAATGCAGAATTTACAAAAAAATATTACTATTTTTATAATCTTAACATGTGTCTTTAAGATACATATCAACATTTTCCATAAAAAAAAAAAAATAGATGTGTTAATAAATAGTTTTTTTACGATATTTGTGTATAATTTAAGGAATTTTATCTAACAATCGATAAGAATAAGTTATATATATATATATATATATATATATATATATATATATATATATATATATATATATATATATAAAATAAAAATTAATTAAAAATTAGTTGTGAATACGTTCTAGCCCAACTATGTTGTGGAAGGGAAGATGGCTAAATTGAATGACCCCTTTTTGCTTATTTTATAAAATTCAATATTTACTAAAAATAGCACTTTTAGACTAGGTCCATATTTGATTGGTTATACTAGTTTTTATAATTGAGCAAATTTTATTTTTGATTTAGTTTCGAGCCTTATAAAATTTGAAATATTAATTTTGTTAATCTATTGTGGGTCATCCGTGCAACATTGGTATGAGTTTGGACACAAGAAGATTTCTAATGTACCAGTTGTTCAATTCCTTTTTTTTTGACAAACAGTTGTTCAATTCCTATCCTACTAGTAATTTTTTTTTTTTTTTACTTTCCTAACAAAATCACCAACATTTATAGATTACCAACGCGATTGGCATTAAATCATAGAGGTATTCTACACAACCCAAATGAATTATCTTGTGTGTTTTGTGCTCTAAATGTAGAGGATTCTGGGCACCTCTTCTTTTCTTGCCAATTTAGCATTGGAATATGGACTGCAGTATCAAATTGGATTGGAAAAGCTTTACCAACAGGGGCGGATTGCTGCTCTCACTTTTGTTTATTTGGTAATCTGATCCATTTGAAAAAAGGAGGAGGTCGGGTATCTCGTTTGATTTGGTTGGCCACTACGTGGAGTTTATGGAAACACCATAATGATGTGATTTTTAATGGAGTTACTCAGGATGCATCAAACCTTGTTAATAACATCAAAATTACCTCTTGGATTTGGTTTTCCGGTTGGTTTGGCCGTAAAGCTAATTTGACTTTTTTGAATTGGTGTATTGATCCTTTTGGATGTTTTACTAGCACTTAATTTTTGCTAGCTTTTGTAAGGGATTGAGTACCTCTTGTACTCCCTTATAATAATACTTCGCTTATCAAAAAAAAAAAAACTATTAAAAAATTCTTCACAATAAAAAAGAGTATAAAAATACACATAAGGTCTAAAATGCAATTAAATCTAACTTTTTGTTTTATTTGATATTGTTGTCTATGAAATATCACTCAATTAAAGGTACTATAGTGCTACTAAACTAAATTTTTTATAATATAAGTGTAAAATTATGAGTAATATAATTTCAAGATATCAATACATGATGGAGTAATGACATTTTGAGACATATTTTCTTACACAAGATATATATATATATATATATATATATATATATATATTACCAAATTGTCCCTATATCTATACTAATATATAAAGGGGATATAAATTTTTGGGATGACTTTTTTATTATTCCAATTTTAGCCTTAAAAAATAACTTCCACGTAAAAATAAATTTTCAGTTTTTTTTAGTAAATAATTTTTTTTTTCTTCTTAATAACTAAGCGCAACTTCCACATAAAAGTAGATTTTCAGTTTTTTTTATAGTAAATTTTTTTTTCTTCTTAATAACTAACCACAACAAAAAAAGAAGGTTACGTAGTTATCAATTAACAAAGTCCAATAAAAAAGGAGATTAAGTAGTTATTTATATTTTCACAATACAAAATATCGATCACACAAAAAAAAAACAAAAGAATATCGATTACATAAACGGGCACGGGTTGACTCCAAGAGTAAGTCTTCCATTGACTTACTCCGCTTAATAACTCGATATCAATATTATATTTCTTCAATCTAACCATTGAATTTAAAGATCTCATTGAGTAAATCAACTTTACAAATTTTTATAAAAAATCATGATGTATTATATATATATTTGACATCAAAATATCATTTCTAATACATGATGTACTATAGTACTACTATTTTCTCCTGAAAATATATATAATGAGTTAAGACTAAACAGACTACTAGGCATGTGACCAAGGATAGAGATAAGGTAAAAAGCTGACATATTATATTCTCTATATTATATGAACTTTTGGTTTTATATATCTTACACATATATGGTAGCTTAAACCAGATCACCATGTTCCATAAGCTAGCTCTTGCACAAAGCTTAAACTATATGGTAGCTTTTTCTTGTCTTTTAACAGAATATAATCACTTATAACCAACCAAAGCCAGTCTTTCTTACAGCATTTAGGTACCCTCCAAAAGAATTTATGCTCATTTCTTAGCTTTTGTTTAGCTACTTTTATATATAACCTTTGTTTTCTTCCTTGTATTTTCTAAAAAACCTTAGTTTAGTTATCTGTTTTCTTCTACTCACTATACTTTCCTAAAACAACCAATATTTCAATATATTCAATCCACACAAATGAATATACTTGGTGACCCCTTTTCAATATCCTCTTCCACTAGTGGTTTTGACAAAATCCAAAATACAAACCCTAATCCACCACAAACCAACAAGAAGAAAAGAAATCTACCAGGAACACCAGGTAATATTACTAAACTAATTTGTCTGTCCATGAGCCAGATACCGAGTTTTTCAAAAAAAAAAATATATTACTAAACTAATAGTACTATTTGATTCAACTTTTTCCCTTTGTTGATAAATATGAAATTATGAATATATTTTCATTTTTTTTATTTTTACATTTTAATTTGGATTACACTATTATAGATCCAGATGCTGAAGTCATTGCTCTTTCGCCAAAGACTCTAATGGCGACGAACCGATTCGTCTGCGAAATATGCAACAAAGGGTTCCAAAGGGATCAAAATCTTCAACTTCATAGAAGAGGTCACAACTTACCATGGAAGCTAAAGCAAAGATCCAACAAAGAACCAAGAAAAAAGGTATACATCTGTCCGGAGAAAACCTGTGTCCACCACGACGCAGCCAGGGCGCTCGGAGACCTTACCGGAATAAAGAAACATTTTAGTAGAAAACATGGTGAAAAGAAATGGAAGTGTGATAAGTGTTCCAAGAAATATGCAGTTCAATCTGATTGGAAAGCTCACACCAAAACTTGTGGTACTAGAGAATATAAGTGTGACTGTGGTACCCTCTTCTCTAGGTAATTCAATTCATTAATTCATTTTATTTCTTACACAAAAATAATTCATGTTAAATCAAGGTCAGAATAAATCTCAAGACTCGCATATTATTTACTTACTGATTACTTATTTACAAAAACATTTAGTTATTTATTATTGAAGAATATTTATTTCTATACATTGACAAAATCTCATACGTCCTAATAAGATAGTCGCGCACATTCTTACCGATTAGATCAATCTACATCCATAATTCATTCATATTCATAATAATTTATGCAATTTTCTTTTTGTTGCATGTGGATGTAATTTATACATTTTTTTTCCCATTATTTGATGATATATATGATGCATTAGTAGTAATTATATTGAATTTAATGTGTTTTTGTTTATATATACCTTACTACCTCAATTTCTAAGTATAAGATTATACATCGACTAAATCATGAGAATTAAGAACGTTACCAATAATTGTATTATGTTTGTTTACAATTGATACTAGTACTTTATAATTTATCTTTCAGAGACAGAAAAATATCAAGAAAGTCTTATATTTAGGGACCAACGCTGTATAGGAATTAATGTTAGATTTCATTGGATTTTGTACACAGGAAGGATAGCTTTATAACACATAGAGCTTTCTGTGATGCATTAGCAGAAGAAAGTGCAAGACACACCTCACTCACTCCTCCAACAACACTAAATTTCAAGAATGAAGAATCAAATATGATGAACACACAAACTAGTTTATCACATAATGGATTAATATCATGTCAAGGACTTCAAAATCTTCCACAATATGGTTCATCACATGCAATATTTCATCATGAACAACAAAGACCAAACTTATCATTGTGGCTAAACCAAGAAAATCAACAAATTAATCATCATCATCAAATTCAACATGATTCACTTGATGATCATGTTTCATCAAGTTTTTGTGATGTTATGCAAATGACACAAACTAGTAATGCTCCAATGTCAGCTACTGCACTTCTTCAAAAAGCAGCTCAAATGGGTTCAACAAGAAGTAACACTAATAATCCTTCCATTTTTAGTGGAAGTTTTGGTTTAATGAGTTCATCTTCAACACAAACTAATAATAGTACTCTAAACCAAAACCATGATGAGGTTAATATGGTCATTAACCAAAAGATGAAGCAGCATGAGAATTATAATATTCTTCCAAGTAGTAGTAATACTAATAATGCAACTATGGTTGGTAATGTTAATGGTAATTCAAGTAATGGATTTAGAGATTTTCTTGGTGTGAGTAATGATCATCATCATCCATTTTTACCACAAGAGCTTGCAAAGTTTGCTTCAATGACTTCATCTATGATGAGATTCAATGAATTCAATGCATGATGGATGCATCAATGAGAATTAATTAGTAGTTGTTAATTAATTTGTGAAGATGTATGAGAAGTGCATGTGAATAGATTATTATGAGATATAGTACGTGGGACCTAGTGCATGTTTGAGATGATAATGAAATAAGATAGAGAATTCTCCTCGAGTCCTATGCATTGTGTAGTTGGTTTTGTTCTTCTGTCGTAACCTTGTTATCGTTTTTTGGATTTCTCTTACTGTATTTTGACAAGTGAAAATAAATATATAAATAATAAAATAGATTAATAAACTAAAAATATTAATCTTATATTCATCAAAAAAAATCTATGTTGTATATTTAATATTTAATTTATGTATTGATAATTATAGTTAAATGAAGTCGTGATTTTTTTTTTTTTAATCAGCAAATATATTATAACGCTCAACCACAAGTATAAGATATACATGTGGCGAAAAAAAGTACAAAACTATAAAAAATGCAGTATATCAATAACATCACCAAAATAAAAACATCATTTTAAATTTAAACCAAAACATGCTATCATCCTACTCCAACTTCATTTCCATCTCCACGAAAATCCGTGACTATTTATTTAAGGTTCACATTTCTCATTATTTATACTAATTTATTGTTGGTCATAATAAGAAAACTTTATCATCAATAACAACGTAACAAAATTATCTTAACCTCAACTTGACATGTTAGATATGTTATATATTACACTCTGAAATAAAATAAATTAATTATTCAAAAAATTTGTTGATAGGAAAGTATCCAATTTATCTGTCTCAGAAATTTTTTGACAGAGATTATTGTTTACAATGGTAGAAACTTCTTATCAATATGATAGTAACAAAAAATTATCAATTACTCCAAATTAATATGTGTAAAAGTGTCAAAGTGACTTATATTATGTGATACGGAAAGAGTATTCAACATATCTATAAAATAATTTTTTACTTATGATAATATTAGGAAGATGGATATGTATTTGATTATTTTGGCATAAGAATAAATTAAATATGGTAAAGAGAAGATGATGAGGAGGAGATGGTAGCTATTTTTATTTTTTCTTAATTGGTTGGCTGGTTGCATATTTGGCGGATATGAAATGCCAACACATAGTTTTATGTAGCCAGAATCTAGCTAGATTCTAACGTTGGGATAGCTTTGTTGTAGACACTAGAAATTTTTAATTATTTTCACCAAAATACATTAATGTTTTGAGGAGGTTGAAACATGCACATAACCACATTTTCTTTACACACTACACTCCTAAAGAAATTTGGAGGATTATCTTTGTGTGTGTTAATTGGTTACACCGTGTTGAGAGAGTGAGGAGGTGGGAAACCTCTTAAGTTTTGATTTACCGTTGAAAGAAAATATGAAAAAATGTGTTTCATTTAATTTGACTAGCAACAACCTTTTGGAGCATATACTTGGAAAAGAATAATATTCTCCATGATATCAAATATATATATATATATATATATATATATATATATATATATATATATATATATATATATTCTCCTTCATGAAAGTGTTAATTATACTCACTTCAAACTACTCCCAAACATTATACTTCATCCGTCCTACAATGATTGAGTCAAATATAAAACATTAACACTATCACATAAGTAAATATGAGTCAAATATTATTGGGGGATAAAATTCAAAAAAATCTAAAATAAGAAAATTAAAATTCTAAATTTTAAAATAAATAAGGTAAAACCGTAAAACTGCATTTAAGTCTATTTTATTATTAACCTTTGTGATCATTACAAGACTCTAGCCTCTTTGACTGTATGTTTGACCTTCCAATGGAGTATACTACTACTACTAAGTGAAAAAGGCTCTAGCCTTTATGAATTGAAAATGAAATGAATAGGAGAGCTTGTCCTTGTCCTTGTCCTTGTCCAAAAGCTAATTGGCAGGGTATAGTGTGAATCGTGTGAAAATAAGCAAAAAAAAAAAAAAAAAAAAGGAGAAGCAGCATTTTTAATTGCTTAACGAGATTATACAACTTTTTTTTGGTACTTGTCACAAATAAACAGCTTTTTGAGACCCGAGTCCCGGTATACCAATTTTTTGGGAGCTTGAACTCCTAGTTTCAATATTGTTGTCCGAGTTTCGGGCCTATTTGGTGGAAAGAAAATAAAATATAAAGAAAGAAAATTACGTAAACCAATTTGACACTTTAATAAAGTAAGAGATTTTCTTAAAATATTTATAAAGTCAATAATATTTGAAAGTATCATAAAAAATTAGGAACTGATTTAGAGGTTTACTCCTAATTTTCTATTTTAGAGTCTGCTACATCGTTTTTTTTAATTATCTAATATTCGAAACATATAAAAAGAAATTATAGTCTGGTGGTTCAACACTGCCAAGTGTTACAAATTTTGGAGTATAGGCCCAAATGTGTTATCTGTCTTCTATTCTATTGTTATGGGCTCGGACTAAAATGTTGAAATTTACTTTTTTTCAATGGAAATTTTTTTTTTCAC
Source organism: Trifolium repens (assembly GCA_030408175.1). Taxonomy (NCBI): domain Eukaryota; kingdom Viridiplantae; phylum Streptophyta; class Magnoliopsida; order Fabales; family Fabaceae; genus Trifolium; species Trifolium repens. The sequence goes on from CP125848.1 coordinate 50,129,646, forward strand.
CCAAACATTTATTCCTTTACCCCAACATATTTTTAAATATTCCCTTTTCACCTTTATCTTACTCTAATATATTTTATTAGTATTTTTCATTTGTCGTTTTATAATTTTTCCGGTAAATTGTACACCCCTTAAAACACTGTTCCGGTAAGTTTTTTCTTTTCCGGTATATTAATTTTACCGGAATATTTTTTCAACAAGTGTACTGGCTTGTATCACCTACAAAATCAATTGAAATATAATATCATAACACTTTTCATAAGTACTAGTTTTGAGACCCGTGCATTCGCACGGGTCTATTAATTTTTATTTATAAATTATTGTTAAAATATAAGTGACGTCATTCTGTCATTTTTTGTAAAATATATTAAATTAAGTTATTTTTTTATTAAAGTAATTGTCCCGTGTATGATTTGTGTGTAATAAATTATATTTAATAATAAAAAATATTTCCTATTCAATTTCTTTTTTTTATTAAAGCAATTGTCCCGTATATAATTAATTTTTTTTATTAAAGCAATTGTCCCGTGTATGATTAATTTTTTTTATTAAAGCAATTGTCCCATGTATGATTAAAGTTTTTTTATTAAAGTAATTGTCCCGTGTATGATTAAATTTTTTTTATTAAAGCAATTGTCTCGTGTATGATTTATTTTTTTTACTAAAGAAATTGTCCCGTGTATGATTATATTTTTTTTTAAAGCAATTGTCCCGTGTATGATTAATTTTTTTTATTAAAGCAATTGTCCCGTGTATGATTATTTTTTTTATTAAAGCAATTGTCCCGTGTATGATTAAATTTTTTATTGAAGCATTGTCCCGTGTAAGATTAAATTTTTTTTATTAAAGCAATTGTATCGTGTATGATTAAAAAAATAATTTATTAGAACAATTGTCCTGTGTATGATTTTTTATATATTAGTGATCAACACTTTCTTTTTTTTTTTGACAAAATTATTGATCAACACTTGTCCCGTGATGTTTTAAGTATAATGACAAATATTTACCCCGTAATTATTATAATATATATTCATCAATAATGCACTTCTTCTGTATTTTTTGTATAAGAGTAAACAAAAATAGAGTATATTTTTTTATAATAAAAATAGAGTAGAATTTAATGTAAAATATATTAAATGAAAAAGTATAATTTTTTTACGAAAAAGAAGATTTGAAATATTTTTAAGAATTGATGAGGACAAATTAGAATTTTTAGTAGTAATACCTTTTAATATATTGGATCTATTTAAATTTGGCTTTTTTTTAAGCTTATGAAAATAGTTTATGGTTATAATTTATAAATAAACCTTTATATTAATTCATATGTTTTTTTACGCATGTTAATTCATAAGTTTTCACTAACAAAAATGATATCTTATTTGAAGAAGACAAAAGTAATATCTTTAAAAATTGTTTTCATGGACTACATTAAAAAACTTATAATAATACATAAAAACTTATTTATTTAGATAAATTATTTCGCATAAACTCATAAATAAGTCAAATCAAACGGGCCGATTATTTTTTTGTTTCTATTTTTCTGTTCTTTTATTTTCTGTTCACTTTTGGTGTGGCCTGCTCTTTGCAGCCACCTTTTGATCTTAAAAAAAAAAAAAGTATCTTCTTTTATCAGGTTATTCTATTTTTATTTTATATATATATATATATATATATATATATATATATATATGTTTTTATATGTTAGATTCAGTTACTATTTTTTCATTAAAAAAAAGTTATTATTTTTGAAGCTTATCTTTTATAGTGATTTTTGTTTATATTTTTATGTGTAAATTTATTTTAATTAAACTTTTATGGGAAGATTTATTTAATATTTATCTTTTTTTTTTTCTATTTTTATTTTATGTTTTTTTTTAGAGATTTGGTTTCTGATGCTATTTTTATGAGAAGATTTCTTTTATGCTTATCTTTCTCTCCAATTTTTGTTTTTGTATTTTTTTTATTAGTTTAGAGTTAAATAGTACGGAGTAGTTTCTTTTAATATATTGTAAGTAGATTATTTCATGCTTATCTATTTTATTTTACATATTTTATTTTTATGTTTATGCCTTTTTTTGTTCAATGTTATTTATTTCATGCTTATCTATTTTTTTTTTTTTGTATGTATTGTATTTTTATGTTTATGCCTTTTTTGTTCAATTTGATTTATTTCATATTTATCTATTTTTTTCCTATTTTTATTTTGGAACTTTTTTATTAGTTTAGAGATGTAGTTTTTTAATGCTATTTTTATGGTAAATTTATTTTTTATACTTATCTTATTAAAGTTAAAATTACATTTAAAGGCATAAAACTTGGAACACCGTTAAAAGTGCCAAGGACAAATTTGGTTTTTTAACATAAGTTTCTTTTAATATATTGTAAGTAGATACCGATTTTGAAAAATCCCAAAATGGTGGAAATATTAACGGGACACTTTTTAAAAGTGTACCGGTATGTTGAGAAAAAAAGAAAGTGTACCAGTATCTAAAAAATAGGAAACGTAACAGAAGGTGGTGCTTTTGATAAACTCTTCAGGTAGACACAGTAGTTTCCAATTCCCTTGTTTACTTATTCATGTTTTGCACCTTAAATGAGTGAATGTAATGTTGTCCTTACATTATATTATCTGATTCTTTGATACAAGGAACCAAGTAGCATGCATCTCAAAATTTGTCTCAGCGTGCTGTTGGAGTAAGCCCTAAGAGCCAATCTATTTTTATAGTATTTGCTTTAGGAGTTTGAATATAAATATGGCATTTCTTTATTATGTTTGTAAGGTTGCAAAATAATGAAGTCCCTAGAATAGAAAGTCCGTTTAATAATTAAGTGTGACTTAATCATGAGATAATATTAAACATAAGGACACTATTCTTAAAGTATCCGTAGTCGAGCTTTAAGGTAAAGGGGATAACCTTAAAGCATAAAGACTATTATGAAGATAGACTGATGATCACATCTCATGGATCATGGGATAAGGAGTTATCAAGTCTTGACGTAGGTATAAATATTAGGAGTAATATTTATACCGGATTGACCCGCTATGAGAGTACTACATGCAAAGTTATGCAAAGTGTCATAAGTTACTCTCATGGTGATAATGGTGTAAGCCGCCCTTAGACCTGAAACCACTTTGTACCCTAGATGTGGAGTCAAGTGCTTTGTTGCTGATCTAACGTTGTCCGTAACAGGATGACCATAAAGGCAGTTAATGGGTACTTCACAAAGCATGCTGAGGGACAGTAGTGACCTAGATGGAATTTGCCAATCCTGCATAACAGGATAAATGTCATGGGCCCAATATTGAACTGGACAAAGATGACACTAAGTATGCTTTGTGTTCAATATAGACATAAAGGGCAAAGGGGTAATTGTACACACTGATATTATCACTAGAGGTTGTGTTTTAGATCACATGTTAATTTCTCATAACTTGGGTAGCAATGATGTGTTGCTAGATACCGCTCATTGTTTATTATATTAAATAGAGAATTTAATATAATTGCCAACGTTATGGAAACCTACAAGGGTCACACACATAAGAACAGGCTAGTGTGAAATTGGAACACCGTAAGGTACGGTGCACCTCAGAGAATTAAGGAAATATGATAAGGGTATCATGGTAATTAAATAAGCGTATCATAATTTGTTATGAAAAAGAAAGCACTCATGTGTACATGACACATGGGGGTGCGTTTCTTAAAAGATTTATTTAATTAAAAGGTTTTAGTATAATTGTGGCCCAATGACAAATAGTTTGTCTTGGTGCACAAGACAAGTGGTTCTATAAATAGAACACTTGTGAGAAAGAAAATCAGTTGATGAAAATCAATCTCTAAAACCCTAATCCTTATTTTCCCACCTCTCACTAGAAACCTTCATTCTTGGAGCTAGCACTCTTTTGGAGGGATCTGTTCGTGTGGACTAGCTAGAGGCGTTATACTATTAACGCTTGTGATCAACGTGGTGGCGACTTGTTCGTGATCTTGCTCGTGATTCAAAGCACTAATCACCAACTGTTCGTGAAAGAAGGGATTTTCGTTAAGAGGTAAAATCCTAAACACGATTCATGATCATTCGTAAGGATCAATTGGAAGGAAAAAATTTTATATTCCGCTGCTTTATCTCTTGTTCGTTCCTTCACGTGCTGTATTGTGTATCTCCAAATTAGTTTGCTATATGCATATCTAGTTCTGAAACAAGTCACACGATTTTGTAGTTGTACAGTGACTTTTGTCTAAACCACATGATTTTCGATTTTGAAGGAATAATACCGGCACACTTTTTATAAATACCGGTGCACTTTCAGTTTTGTAATTCTCTGATGTAGTTGTACAGTAACAAGTCACCGGCACACTTTTATAATACCGGTGCACTTTCAGTTTTTTTCATACACTTTTAAAGTGTTCCGGTGACAATTCTATCAAAACCGGTACACTTGTAAAAAGTGTACCGGTATTATATTTCAATTAATTTTTTAGGTACACTTTTTAAAAGAGTGTTCCGGTAAAATTAACATACCGGAAACAAAAAATACCGGAACAGTGTTTTGGAGGTGTACAGTTTACCGAAAAAGTGATAAAACGATAATATAAAAAATAATAAAATAAGGTAAGGGTAGAATGAGAATATTTCAAAATATGTTGGGGTAGAGGAATAAATGTTGGGGTAGAAAAAAAAAATTCCTTTTTCACTTTATCCATTAGTCGTGTGGTTTCCGTATTTTCTATTTTATCATTTTGCTATTTAAGTAGCAGACGATATATAAATAAGTAATTCTTGAAAAATGTCATCTGCTATTTAATTAGCGGATATTATAATAGTGGAGTGTTTTTTGGTGTATCTGCTACTTAACTAGCGAACATGAGTATTTAGTAATATCGTAAGGCACGTGAGAAAATAAATAGGATGACAAATGAGAATTATAAATGTTTGGTTCATGGTACTTATAACTCATATGAAACAACAATTTAACGAGTGCCAAAAATTTGTTTGATTGAATAGTGTTTATTTTCAATCCTAGTCCTAATAATTTAATTTTCCCTTTTTAGAAGGGTTTAAAAACCAGAAGCAATTGTTCAATGGGAGCTCGGTTCAATTGAATATATAAGTCGAACTCTCATAATATGACAAATCAATATCTGAATATTAGCTGAGAGATATACTTATATTAATATCCACTACAAGAAAATTAGGCCTTTGCGACTGTGAAAATTGCAGTTTGCGACGGTTGAAACCGTCGCAATTTAACATTTGCGACAGTTTGTGAACCGTCGATGATTTCGGTGTCGCAACAACACTTTGCAACGGTTTTGTAAACCGTCGTTACAACTGTCGCAAGTGAATTTGCAACGGTTACAACCGTCGTTGTATGCTTTTCGCCTGTAGCTTAGAAATTAGTAGCAGGGGCTGCGACGGTTACAAATTTTTTTAAATAAAAAAAATTAATTTAAAACATTTTATCTTCATTTTAATAGCTTATTAAATAACAATTAAACCAATAAATAATTACTTGAAATATCCAAACAAAAATAGTAAGAAAATTAAAATGCGCAAATATATAAATACTATTATTAAAAATATGAACTAATCCATGAACAAAAATATGAATTTCACATTCATATAAATAAAACATATACAAATAATACAAAAAGGTTTCTTGAGTTCCACGAAAATTTAATAAATTATCCGTGCATCACAAGAAATTTGCTTGATCATCCGGAGGTAAATGACTAGAATCAAAAGAATGTCGCTTAGTTTAGTAATTCCAAGTCTTCCACCTAAAAATAAAACAAATATATAAGAACCACTAATTAAGAAAAAAAAAGCAATATAATCACAAATAATTAAAGATATGCTCTTAAAATAGTAAGAGTTAAAAATAGGATCACATCCTGCCATATCCATCTAGAGAAATATTGTTTTACAAAATAATCACTCATAAGCAATGAAATACTCTTCTAAAGATTTCTCACAATGGAAGATTTGACATAGCAGCAAGATACAATACAAGTGTTACATAATAGCATAGCAGTAAGCATCAAGCTAAAATATTGGCTATAGTTCTTTTTCTCATTATAGTTGTAGCATCATAAAGAATTGATTAAAGTATGTGCTTTTTTCAAGATCTCATGTATCAAGTAAACACACACACACACACCATCATATTGTATTAATCAATAAAATACAATGCATATGTTTGGATCACAGAGTACAAAATACACAAGCACTTTAACTAAGTCACTACCACTTTAAAATACAAATTACACAAATTTCATACCATTACATCACACACCAACAAGGTATGTCATTACTGCTTTAACTAGATAATATTGTATTTTTTTCTTTTGACAAGTTTATCAATCTGCATACACATATCTCATACTAGAAAGTGAATTGTCAATCAATTTAGTACCTACACAACCACATGATTTTTTTAAATGTTACAAGACATTATTATCTAGTCTCCATCTTTTGTTAGCTCTGGTTCAAACATACAAAAGAATAGTAGCAAGAATATTGGTAACATCACTAACTCCAAACTAATTACAATTCTAACACACACAATAGCAAAATAATGTATCACTGTAAGTCTTGAACAATATAAAAATAAAAAACCTTGTGAAAAAAGAAGGATGAGAGTTCATATATGACAAGCTACACTGCTGATAATATTATTATCTAGTCTCCATCTTTTGTTAGCTCTGGTTCAAACATACAAAAGAATAGTAGCAAGAATATTGGTAACATCACTAACTCCAAACTAATTACAATTCTAACACACACAATAGCAAAATAATGTATCACTGTAAGTCTTGAACAATATAAAAATAAAAAACCTTGTGAAAAAAGAAGGATGAGAGTTCGTATATGACAAGCTACACTGCTGATAATAACCCATCTCCATATCCCCTTCTCAATGAGTTTGGACAATCACATATTAGTAACACTATAATGTTACCTGGACAAAAAGAATAAACAATTGAAGCTTATATCATTTCAACATTGGTCATAAAGAATAAACAATTGAAGCTTAGATCATTTCAACATTTTAGTGTCACTAAAAGAAACCAAACCAGAGAATATTTACCTTCACATATACACTCTCATAAGGCAAAGGGGATTTAACTAAAAACTTAAGGATTTAAAGGTAGTGTTTTGTAGCAAATAATGGGGTTGATAAGTAACTTACAAAGAAGTAGCTGTTATTTCACTGGGCAGGGTTGGGATGTCTTCCTTGCATTAAGAAACCACATCAGGTTCATCCAGAAAACAATTTTGCCATAAAATCATTTAGAGCAATCTCCATACTTTCAGGTCCTACAATAGAAAAAAGGTTTGGAACTATTATCATTCTGATGATTAATTTATCTCAAAATCTTTCAACATTACCAATTTAGTATCAGTTTTGATATCTTGTAAACAATTTAGACAAATGAAAATAATATTTAACATTACAAAGGTTCTAAAATTTTCCTGGGATACATTTACATTATGATCCTTGAAATTGCAGAAAATTATGCGCTAACGTAACTGATGCAATTGTCGATTATGGCCAGAAATTCAAAACTCTAATTGCAGCCATCAAAGTACACACACACAATACGACGAAAAACCTACCATATGTAACCAAGCATGTTTTGATACACTAAAAGTTCAAACTATAAAAAATTGAAAAGATATCTGCAAAACACTTCCCAAAAGAAAAAAGATATAAGCCAAATTAGGATCAAGACCACCTTCCAAAATATAAAGATATCAGCAAAACACTTCGGCAAAAGGAAAAAATTGAAACATAAATATGGTAGAATTAAAGCTTTAGCAGTAAACAAGCATTATAAGAATGTATACTAGTAAACGTTACAAATTAGCATCTAACAAACTACTAGAAAACACCATCAAACAAAAGCTGGAACTAAAAACTAAAAAACTATTAGTCCCAAAACCATCACCTTACCCAAACCAAAAACAGATACACAACCACAAACAAGAGAACCAAAAACCATAGTTAAGGGCCAAAATACTAGATGACGGGAAACCCAAATGAAAGTATGGTTTCACCAATAACATAAAATCAGAATCCGATCACACAAGAACTGAACAAGAAAGCACATAAAAACCAGTACCAGAGGCCAAAAATACCAGCAGCCGCAAGCGGAGAAAGACCAAACCAATGCGCACACCAGCTTATCTGAACCAAAACCAAACTAATTCATCTACAAACAAAACAATGCACTTTGAAACAAACATTAAAGAATGAAATTGTGAAATATAGTGAATTAACAAAAGATTAAACAAAAAGCCATAAGGTGCATAAGAATGGAGAAACTAACAAATTTTGGGTTTTGTGATGGAGAAAATAGAGGAGACAGATATATTGAAAGACTTCAATTAATAGAACATAGAGGAGACAGATAGAACATAGAGGAGATACATCCATAAATCATTCACCTCAATTAATAGAACATAGAGAAACCTGAAAATCAAACATCAACAGAAGAAAAAATTGAAAGACTTTAGTTCTCTAATAACCTCAATCCTCAAAATATCTAATATTTCAACGCAGACAGATATATGTAAGGGGAAAATAGAGGAGACAAAAAGAGGAATAGCGTTTTATAGATTCTTACCAAACAGAGAGGCTCGAAGCACATAGAAAGATGACGAGTGACAAATTTGCGGACGGAGAAAAACGAGTCACGATATACAAGATCTGTGAAGAACGATAGAGAAGAAAGGGAATGAAAACAAGCAAAATAAAAACAACGAACTTGAGATGTGAGGCTCAAATAAAATCAATGAACCTGATATGAAAAAAACCGAACTCTGCTCGTCACTTGCCGGAGAATGAGAAGCTTTGTCAGAGATTTAAGGATTAGTGATTGTAATTTAATGATGAACGAGTTAGGGGTTTGGATTTGGAAGGAGTTAGGGATTTGTAGTTGCAGGAGTGCTTGCGATTGTCGGAACGACGATGAAGGAAAACGGTGAAGCGGTGATGAAAGAAAGGGTTTTTACGTTTCAGAAGAATTTTGCCTTTTAGAAGGGTCTTTTGCTCCTTTTGTCTGGATGTTCAATTTTTTTTTGTTTGGGATTCAATTTTTTTTTGGTAGTAAAGGATTCTATTTTCACTAGGCGCTAAAAGTGAAATTTTTCCCAGTTTTACAAACAAAACACTGCGACGGTTGACTAAACTGTCTCATAAACCGTCGCAAATTTCATAAAAAAAGCACATTGCAACGGTTATTTTCAAAGGTCGCAATTGAAGTGTCGCAAAGTAACAATTTTTTTGTAGTGATCTAACATGTTTCGTATACTTATAATATTGGGATCGTGGAACTTTTGAAAAATTAACTTATATATCAACTTTCTTAATTTTTATAACTTACTTCGTCCATCCCACAATATAATCTATTTAAAATAAAATAAATATTTGTAATTTTATATGTCATTTTAAAATTCCAATGAAGGATTATTTTTTATAACTTTTTGTTATCTACTCCGTATTTTTCTCATATTATTAGGGAATGACTATTTTATAAATTAATTCATAATGACAACTAGACTTAATTTGTTTCATGTGACAAAGAGACTTATATTCATAACAGAGAGAATAGTCAATAAAATTTGACATTTAGAGATATTTTTCTCTATTATATACATTACGAAATTCCTATGGATCTTTCTCGTGCACTCTCAAGAAAAAAAATCATACGTGTCATTATTATAGAGTTTCTACTTATGCGGATATTTTAGCACGAGATTTGTGGTTCGAATCTCATTGACAACAATAATTCAATTTTTATAATACTATATGGAATTCTGGCTTTTTTTTTTTTTTTTATAGAGAAAAATACCATATTATCTATTACTATATATAAAAAAGATACAAATTTTTGAGATTACTTTTTCATTATTCCTATCTTACCCTTAAAAAAACTACCAACAAAAAAATAACAACTATATGTAAAAAAGATACAAATTTTTGGGATGACTTTTTCATTATTCTTATTTTGCCCTTCAATAAAACTACCAACAAAAAAAGTAACCACCAATTATGGTTTACTCTTTTTTTAACAAGTTCTTATATAACAAAACCAGTTACAACAAATATAGTTTTACAATTTATATACCTCAGTAGAATAGAAAAGATGAATCACACAAACGGGCGGCTAGTTAGTATAAGGTGTGTTGTTCGAATCTCATTGACAACAATAATCTATTTTTTATAATATTTTAATTTCATAGAAACATATTATTCTTTTTTTTTAGAAAAAACTTTATTTTTTTTATAATATAAAAACTATCTTATTATTACTTCAATCAACAATGAAAAGTTTATATTTTTATCAACCAAAATATAAACTTAATAAATTGATAATATGAAATGTTTTCCTTCAAAATATAAACTCAATCAAAAGTTTGTATTATCAACACCACCGAAATGTTTATTATTACTTTCGTTGGTGGGAAATGTTTTCCATTTGTCGTTCTACACCACCGAAAGATTTCATATTATCAATTTATATAATATTAGACGAGTGGTGGTTGGTTGTTGATTGTTCAAAAGTTTATATTTTTATCAATCAAAATTTTATATTCTCTTCCATTTCTTCATTCTACACCACCGAAAGTTTATATTTTTATCAACCGAAAGATTTATATTTTTATATTTTTTTATAATAAAAACTATCTTATTAATAAAAACTACAATATTATATAAATTGATAATATGAAATCTTTCGGTGGTGTAGAATGAGAAATGGAAAACATTTCACACCATCCACTATACACTTTGATTAATTAAAATTTGAATTCCGACTGTGAAAGTAGTCATATTTTTTGTTTATCATACTTTCATTATTGTAATTACTTCCAATTGATGAAATTTATGGAAATCCTAAAATAAATTAATATAATTTTTTTATTTTATATAATCTATGAAATTTATTTAATAATTTAAACTTTAAACTTTCTATAAACCTTCATTCAGTGGCGGAGCTAGGAGAAAATTTTCGGGTATATATATATGTATATCATCCTATATATATATATATATATATATATATATATATATATATATATATATATATATCAAATTATACTAGTGTAATATTTGAATAATGTTATACTGCATTAATATAAATATAGGTGATTTTTTCTACATTTTAAGAAAAACATGAAAAAAATTATCACTTAAAATAAAAGTTAATGTCGACTCATTCGAGTTATTGAAAAGTATAATATTATTTAAATGTTAAGCCAATTTAATTTAGTTTTTACATGTATTTGATACAATAATAAAATGTTAAACCTACTATAAAAAGAAATGAAAAAGTTGATCCTTTAAAGTGTAGTACTCAAACTTGCAAACAATGGCAATAAAAAATGGGACGGGCCGTGGCCTACCCCGACCCTCAAGCAGCTTCGCCCCTGCCTTCGTTCAAAGTATGTTAATATTCATTTGAAAAAGTATAGAATTTACAATTATTTTTTGTTGATGGAGTCGCTACAAAGTCTTGGGAGACGGGGCGAGATAGAGAGAGAGAGAATCTCTTAATTAGTGTTTTTGAACGAGAAACAGGGAATGAGGGCGTACTTCCCACCCCATTATGTCTCTATAACATCCTTAAACATTTATCATATTTTCCTACTCAAGTAGATAAAATAAAATCAATCTCATGAACAATTGAAAGAAAAACATAGGCAACATTCAATATAGTATAAAATGACATAGACAACCTTCAAAAGAAAATGAAACATAAGCAAATAAATATCATTAAAAAATTAAAATTATTGTGTGAGAGAGATATAGAAGAGAGAGAGAGAGAGAGAGAGAGAGAGAGAGAGAGAGAGAGAGAGAGAGAGATAATTTATCATTGGTATAGAATGGAAAACGCGTAGCACTTTTCACCCCCGCTATTAAAATGACACTTTAAATAATTAAATTTTAATTCTGATTGCGGGTGTTATCCATATTTGTGTCTATCACACTTTCATTAGAATTAACTTCAACTGATGAATCTATGGAAATCCGAAAATAATTTAATATAATTTTAGTTTTTTATTATCTTTGGAATTTTTTTATAATTTCAATTTTAAATTTTCGTTCAAGTCTTTTCAGGGATGTTAGTTTATCAATGTAAGTGGAGATTTACACATAGATTTTTTCTCATTTGACATTCACGCGTGAAGATTACTTCTTTGTGTTACGGTGACGAGAAGAGTCTAATAATAGGACCAGAGTCAAAGTCTATTAATATTCATTTGAAAAATAATATATAATTTACAAATTATTTTATGTTGATAGAGTTCCTACAGAGTCTTGGGAGATGGAGAGAGCGAGGGAGAGAGAATCTATCGAGCATTATTGAAAGAGGAACGATGAAGTACTTCACATCCTCATCTAACATTTTGAAACATAATTTACTTCCTTAAACATTTCCCCGGAGGCGCCCCGCGGGCATTGTTTAGCATTTTCCATAATTATTTTATGTTTATAGAGCCTCTATATAGTCCCGAGGATGAAGATGAGAGAAAAAATCTCTTCATAGTGTAGAACGAAAAACAAATGAATACTCTTCATCTCGCTCTTTCATGTAACATTCGTAAACCTATATAATTCAAAAACTATCTTCATTTTATCGTAGAATTTTAAATCAAATTACTCAAATAATATTTTAAAATAAACACATAAATAATATTAAAAAAGAAAATTATCCCATGCACGGCACGAGCTAACAAACTAGTGAGGGTGAATTTAGCTCGATTAGTAGAAATATCGTATTTTAAAAGCATGTGTCTGACTTTGAACACATATACTCCACTTATTTACTTTAAAAGTGAAATTCAAAAACCCTGACTTTTAGTGGGGACTACCGCAAGTGGTCGGTGTAATTGGTCCTCTCGTACTAGTTGGTCTTTGGACCGGATAATTAGTTTTAAAAAAAATGTGAAATTCAAGCAACTAGACTAATTTTCAAAAGAAATAGATTATATAAAAGAATTTATTTTAACAATGTTATCACTAATTTTCAAAATATAGGTAGCAAAAATAGAACTTTTGTTGTCAAATAATTTAGTAAATAAATAGAGAATCGCATATTCGAACTATGACTCATTCATAATCTATTTATCCTCCAAGTTATGTTTAAAGAAACATATATAGTCAAATAAAATTTTAACCATACCTAAAATAAATTATCTCTAAATTATTATTATTATTTTTTAATAAATATAGGTAATTATATAAAAATTAAAAGGCAAATGGGCAACAAACTGCGCCGCTAATCCTTTTTGAATAGCAAAACCAATTCGCGTAAAAATAACATTTTTAGCTCTAGGGGACACAACATTGCTATTCATAACCTTTTGAACTCTTTGAAAAAAGATTCGCAGCCTCTGGTGCTAGGAAACCAAAAGTGTCAAAAACGAATGGTATGAAAGCATGTTGATTGTCAGAATACGCTTTCTCGTGTTTGGCCACTTTACATGAAGCAACTTTGAGGGCTGCTTGTCCCACAGTAAAAGTCCCGGCCCTTAAACCAACAAGTGGCGAAACTCCGGTCAAATCCACACATGCATGTTTTCCACCTACCACCCATACACCATAACATCCGCCGGTCGGAGAGTTGATCGTCCTTCTTGTGGGTCGGTCAAAAAGTTCACAGGCGCCTCTTTTTTTGCAGATATTCCTGCACACCTAAAAACATCAAAAATGACATCTCGAACAAAGTCGTGCCTGTATTTGAAGCCAGGAAGCTCTCTACAATGTACTGCGTGGTCTCCAAAATTATCCAGACATGCTTTACGACAAACTGGGCAAACTTCATCAATAGAAAATAAAGGAATCATGAGACGATATTTAAGGATAGTACGATACTCAATTGGTGACATATGCTGGCCCAATCCATCAATAGGAATAGCAAGAAGAAAATCTTGAGCATGTGCCGCACGCAAACACCCAAATACGACTTTCTCTCTCGTGGTCATATTAAACTTAACTTCCATGTCCTGAACAATTTTACCAAACAAAACACGCGCCAAAACATGTTGGGCTTTAAGGGGGACGATGTCCTTCCTAGTAAAATTGCTCAAATCAAAACTAGGAATTGTTTCATGAAAACCATCCAAAAGCACTGTCTTTGTCATTTTGCAATATATCATTATGATTAATTCAACCTTTATTACTTCACTAAGTTCCTTCTCCAACATCAATTCTTTAAGCCAAATATACAGACTATAATTTCCATTCTGATATATAAGACATGTGAAGCAATGGATATGGCATTTTTGACTTTTGAGCTTTGATATATCATCCAACTTTTCCTCACACCATTACAAAGGGAATACTGCATAATGTATCAACTGAAAGATGAGAAAATGACAAAGGGAATAAACTGGGTGCTACTGCTAAGCTATGTGTTTTGTGGTAATAAAAGGAGAGGTATTTTGAAATACCTCATTAATTAATATGATTTCTCTTTTCCCACCCCATATGCCAAGTCTCGAACCAAGTACCTCTTGGTTGCAGAGTGATGTCTAAACCAAGTGGCTTCTTGGGAAACAGGCAAAATCAAGTTCTAAATAATTATATTTAACCATAAAGTTGTGCTTTTTCCTAATCCATGTTTGGGCCAATTCCAGCATGAGGCCCAAAGGTTTAAATTCATGTTAAAACATTGTATACTTGTGGACGTGTTTGCAATGAAAAATATATAAATTTGAAAGTTAAGTTAACTATATAAGAACATATTTGAGGATCAAAATGACCATAAAAATATATACTTGTGGATGTGTTTGCAATTTTAATACATTTAATGATCAATGTAACACGAATTATACTTAATGACTGAAATTGTATAATTACTCTGAAAAATATACTATCATATTTATTTGTTAAGAGATCAAAAAAAGATCAAGTTGTATTAACTTAAACAAGTGAAGGAAATAAAAACCCAGCTTATTTCAAAGTTAAGAGACTATTGCTTTAGTTTAGTGAGTTAAGAGGTCAAATTAACCAACTTTAAAATATTAAAATCAATGGATCAAATAGAGCTTTTGAAATAAGCCAAATGTATTTAATTTTACTTTTGAATGATAGATTTTAGAAGTGCATAATTGATTTTGACATATTTGAATCCAAATTGATTCAAATTTATTATTCAACTCAGTTTCAAATTAATATATTCATTTAAACATAAATTACTTTATTTTTAGGTGAATTCTTTGATACATATTTTATTTTGATATGTATTAGTACATTTGACGAGTTAGACAATTCTAATAGGCATACAAATAATATTTATTAATTTTTTTATATTAAATATTATTTGTGGACATATTAAAATTATTCATTTCAATAGTGCACTAATACACATTCAAATAAAATATCTATGAGAGTTCAACTTTTTTTTTTTGACAATCGAGAGTTCACCTTACTAACAAACTAAATTTTATTTTATTAATTAAAGTGAAATAATTAAAGTGAAACTAACAAATTAACCAAATAGTTAATCTCAGCAAAAAAAAAAAAAAAAATTAACCAAATTTGTAGACAGGGAGATCGCGTGGCAGATAGTCATTTGAGAGTGTTTTGTATCAAAGTTAACGTGTCAAATTCTAATTAGCCACTAATTTGCACATGTGGCTACGAACGAGAAACAAAGTTTCAACATAAAATCCACGTGTCAAACATTGATAGGTAGAAACTACGTGTGATGACATGTAATCATGTAAACGTCGAAAGCTACAACAAGGTTTCGTTTTTTTCTCTTTTTCCAAATCTTTCAATCTTTCTCAAACAACCTGCGAACACTGTCTTGTTCCTCTTCGAATGTGTTAACACCAAAATCATAGATTTTGAAACCATAGAGAAAAGATCTCAATGCTTAATCTCATCGGTTTCTCGTTATTGTCTATGGATTCGGTGCCTTATAAGGGATTGTTCCATACATTCTTCGTTCTCAATTTTGTTTTTGTTCAACCCTTTGTTTCTGCTTCAGGTATACCTTGATTTGTTGAGACCCTTTTAATTTTTTTTATAGTTTCTCTTAACCCCATTATGATTTAATGTTCCTTTTTACTTTCCCTTCAATAAATTTCATAACTTGAATGCTTTGATCAAATTTTGTTTTTGTGGGTCGATTTTGTTTTTTGTTTTTATTATTACTTTTAGGTTTTTGTTTGTGGTAGAAAGTTATGTTTTTGGTCGCTGCATTTTAGTTTAGTGTTAATGGTGATTCTTGATTTTGAAGGAAATTAGTGCATTTGATTTAGTAAAACTGTTGTTGACTAAATTGCATAATTTTATTTAGATATATTTCATATTTATGTTATCTCTTTAGATGTTAGATTGTGCTGCATGGTTTGGTTGACTATGTTGAATTTATTTAGGATTTTAGAGCTTTTGTTTCTTTGGGAGGGGTCCTTGTGATTTAATTCACCCTTCCATCACAGGACTCTTTTTGATGAACTAGGCCTATTATCGAAACACGGTGTTTTGATTGGTACACTAGTATATAATGCCACTTACCTTTCTCATATTTTGATAAATGAAAAAGATGTATCAAAGATCGCCTAATGTAAAAAGTCTAATGTAATCCATGGCATAAAAACAACAGAAAACAATAGGGCAGCATGGTTTGGTTGATTATGTTGAATTTATTTAGGATTTTAGGTCTAGTTCATGAAAAAGGTGAGTGGCTAATAGTAGTTTGATTCTTCAATTTAAACTTTTCATTTGAATTTAAGTTTCTGTACACAGTTCCAATGGAAAATATTACTCCTAACTTTCTTACTTCTCTAGAAGTCCTGTGAATGTGATGATTCAGTGTTCAAGTGAAATTTGTTGCCTGAACAGTCTTTTTTTGGTTAAAACCAGGAAATGCAGCTGAGCTGTTTGAGAGAGCATCTCAAAGTATAAAAGGAAGACATTATACTGAAGCACTTAATGATCTAAATTCTGCAATAGAAGCAGATCCAAACCTTTCAGAAGCATACCTTTCCCGTGCTTCAGTTCTTCGTCAGTTATGCAGGTGCGATTTTTTTTTTGCTTCATGAACATTCCATGTCCAATGATGGGCTAGCTTTTGTAAGTTTGATAAATGATATAAATTTTGTTTCATCAGGATAGGAGATACTGAAAAATAAAAAAATCTAATATGTTTCATACTATATTGTGCTTCCTCATGAGAATCTCTATGTGCACATTCGAGTTGCTTTTAGACAATGCTGTTTTTAATTAAATGTCCACTAGTTCAAAACTATTCATATTTTAGAATTTTTCGTCATTTAGTTTTGGGATATAGGAGCGGGGACCAAACCTTCGTATTATCAATCATAAATGTGAAACACCATTTTACCCTTATCATTTCTTTTTTTTTTTGGTTTTTACCACCAGTTTAATCTGGTTCGGGGGTCAGTTACCCTTATCATTTCTGAAGTTAGCAAATGATGTAAACCCTAAAGTAAACTTTAAGATATTAGTTTCAGAAAATGACCATTGTGTCACTCTTCCCCCTCCATGTCCCAAGTTACTCAAACTCCTAATTGGATAGTTATATCATTCAGGTGCTTTTTGGCTAATGTAGATATGAGCAATCTGAGAGGAGTTACAAAAAGTTTCTGGAGTTAAAACCCGGACATTCAGCTGCAGAAAAGGAGCTTTCTCAGCTATTGCAAGCTCAAAGTGCGCTAGAAACAGCTCAGTCCCTCTATGATTCAGGCAACTTCACAAAATCGTTGGAATACATTGATAAAGTTGTTCTTGTTTTCTCTTCTGCGTGTACTAAGGTACTAATTTTATGCTCTTCCAGATCCATAAATTTCATATCGGTTTCTGTCTCTCAGCAGTTACACTAGTCTGAAATTGAATGCCTAAGTATTGGGTTTGGGCTGCGAAGTCATTTGTGCAACCAGAATGATAACTAACTTTATATGCATTATTTCTTCAGGCTAAGCTTCTTAAAGTGAGGTTGTTGATAGCTGATAAAGAGTATGAAGGTGCCATTGCCGAATCTGGTTTTCTTCTCAAGGAAGATGAAAATAATTTAGAAGCATTGTTGTTACGTGGTCGTGCATATTACTATTTAGCTGATCATGATGTTGCTACAAGGTTTGTCTCGTGGAAATGATGTTGAATTCTTGTAGCACTCCAACAGTTTTTTTTAATATTATCCTGCTTACATGTGGGCATATATTCAGGCATTACCAGAAAGGTCTTCGCCTAGATCCGGAGCATAGTGAACTGAAAAAAGCATACTTTGGATTGAAAAATCTACTAAAAAAGAGTAAAAGTGTAAGTCCTAATATATTGTTTATGCATTCCCTCAAGTTTTTCAACCTTTTCTCTTTTGGGTGTTGATTGATTCATTATTTCTATTTTCATCATAAAGGCCGAAGATAATGCTAGTAAGGGCAAGCTACGGGTGGCTGTGGAGGAATTCAAGAGTGCACTTGCTGTTGACCCTGACCATCTTGCACACAATGTAAATCTTCATCTTGGGTTATGTAAAGTGCTAGTCAGGCTTGGCAGAGGAAAAGATGCGTTGAACAGTTGTAGTGAAGCTCTTAAGATCGATGAGGAGCTTATTGATGCTCTTGTTCAGGTACTCTATAATTTAAACATCATTGTGCTTGTTTTGTCTTTTACAATTATTTTTTGGGCCATGGTCTCCTAGCAAATTTTCTCTTAATTTATCGAAGTCTTATTGGAGTTGGATAGAAAAATATGTTATTATTATTAATTTATTATACATAATTACTTATATTGATAATCTTTGTTTTAGAGGGGAGAAGCTAAACTCTTGACGGAGGATTGGGAGGGTGCTGTGGAAGATCTGAAATCAGCTGCTCAAAAATCTCCACAGGTAATATATTTTGAACTCATAAAGCATGTTTATTATCGCTATGATTAAATTTAGAGTATTGGATTTGGAGTAGTTTGGGGAGGAACAAATACTCCATGTTGAGTTCTTCCTCAAAATGAAAAGTCGTTATAAAAGAGAGAAGACTTGAGAGTAGGGGGAGTTACACTAATTGAGGATAAAAAATCCTTGAAAAAATTACAGGAAAAACACTAATAGGAGTGCAAAAATAAGAGGGATCAAGAGAGAGTAGGAGAGAGAGAGAGAGAGAGAGAGAGAGAGAGAGAGAGATTAACTTGAGCAAAGCTCATCGTTATCTATATACCGATATTCATTTTTGTTGATCCCTTAGTTATGAGTTGGTTGTTAATTTGTTACAAATGAAGTCCCTTCTTTTGGTTGATTGATCAATATGTTGCATTAATTTAACTTTTTAAATTTTAAGCGCGGTGCTTATGCTCTTGACTCAAACCCTGTTATATATTTCTTGTATTTGTATGTTTGTGAGAGGGTTTGGAGAATTCAGAATTGTCTATAGTTGTATTAATTTAAAGCTGTGAAAAGTACTTTTCTCATTACATTAGATATATTAGAAAATAAGTATCTGATTAACATTGCAACTAGTGAAGTTTTTGTCTTGCAATAAAATCTTATTATTTTTGTTGTGTTTGATTAGTACTTGTAACCTTAATATTTTTGTTGTATTTAATCAGTAGTTGTCTGTAACTGCAGGATATGAATATCCGTGAAGCATTAATGAGGGCTGAAAAAGCTTTAAAGATTAGCAAGCGCAAGGATTACTACAAGATTTTGGAAATTTCAAAACATGCTTCCGCTGCTGAGATAAAACGTGCATATAAGAAACTTGCCTTACAATGGCACCCTGATAAGAATGTTGACAATAGAGAAGAAGCAGAGGCTAAATTCCGAGAAATTGCTGCCGCATACGAGGTCTTAGTCACAAATAAAACACCCTATTGCTATTCCATCTTCAGTCTTAATGACATTTTTTTATACAAATACCGTGTTTATTTTAATGGATACTTAACTGCAGAGTTCTGATGAGATCTGGTGTAGTGCTAGTAATGATTGCACCTAGATTTGTATATTTTGTTTCTAACTTATTGCTTCATTGTGTTTTAGATTCTAAGTGATGAAGACAAACGCACCAGATACGACAGAGGGGAGGACCTTGAAGAATCAGGAATGGGTGGCGGCGGCGGCGGAGGTTTCAATCCCTTCGGTGGAGGCGGACAACAATTTCACTTTACTTTTGACGGTGGCTTCCCTGGTGGAGGCTTTCCCGGCGGAGGCGGTGGTTATGAGTTTCATTTTTGATTAAAAAAGTCTTAATCCTTAAATTTTTCTTAGGGAAAGCTATAGCCTTGATTTTCCTCAAGGGACCACAGCTATAATGTTGACTAATCACTTGCTAACGGTTGTTGAGGTAAATACTTAGGCCATCCCCAAGTTGCTTGCAAGACAGACTTTGTACTTTACAGAAATTTTTGCTTTGTGCAAAAGTGATGGGGATGGGTGTGTTAGTTAAGGTGGCACATTTTGATGTGCCCCCATTTAGTTTTATGTGGTTGTTGTCACAATATGTAAGGATGATTTTAAATTCCAACCAACCATTACATTATTTGTTTACATATTTTTAACTTAATTGAATTGCTTCACAGTTAATTAATACCATAATAATTTGAGTTACTTCATTTAAGTGCATATCTATTGTTTATTTCTGAAATGTTGGTATAATTCAGTCTTGATATTAATTTTTGCACCTCATGAATATATTGTTATAATTCATAATAGTGATGAAAATAAGTTAGGTATTCATACCAAAATGAAGAAAGAAAAAATGTTAGGTGTTCGTCCTGATTAATGGCCTAACTTGCATCAGAAGTAAACTATGTCAGGATTTTCTTTTACTGCATCAACTATATCAAGTCTTACTGCATAAACTAGGATAAGTCTATTTTTTAAAAGATTAACTAGTTGATAAAGTGATAAAATTAAGGTTCACAAGTTCTAGCCCAACTGGCAAAAAATGCCGAAATTGTTAGGTCGGACGTCATGATCTTATTTACACATTTAGCTCTTTCCATTGTATATCCAGTGACTTATTTACATATTTTCTATATGACTTATTTACAGATTTTGACATGATTGTTTACATGTCATATCTAAAGCTAGTCATTAGTCTTAATCTTTTCATTTGCCTCCTTAATTGCAAAATAAATTCTACTGATATGAATATTTTTAAGGATAATTTGAAATTAGTGATGCCATTGGTGAATCATGATTCATGATCTCTCATTAGATATTAGTGTAATGTATTAAAAATAGATTTCAATAAAAAAAATCATTTATATTACACTCAAAATTTTCTTCACATCACATTATAACAAGAGTACAAGAGATCTGCATCATCAATCAATTCAAACTTGCTCAAGGAAGTAAAATAAAATAAAAGATAACATGAAAATGCACCATCCCAAGACTTACTTACATTACATCCACAAACAAGACAAAACAACATTGGCAACAAACAATGCAACACCATTAACTGCATAGTCAACTGCACTCGAATCATCAGCCGGACTATCCGAAGACCCTTTTGGAGCATCAGAAGCCCGAACACTTTTCTCCGGCTTAGTCGGTGCAGGTGCCTCAGCTGGTGCCGCAGTCGGACCTTGTCCAAAAAGTGCCATAGGAAGAAGCACCTGATCAACCTGATATACTGCAAGCTGGCTATCACTATAAATAGTATTAGAAACAGTTGTATCAATCACACCAGTAGTTACATTAACTTGATTTCCAGAAGTAGTAACATTAAGAGGATACTCTCCATCATCACTGTTTCCAGCTTGTGTATGCAAAGGATTACTAGCAGTTTGAAACTGCGAGATTGTGTAAAGTGTTGGTAGAATATGAAACTGCAAAAGTTGAAGTTGGTTTTGTGTGCTAATTGAATTCAATGTTCCTGATTTTAGACTTGAGAATGCATTATCTGTTGGTGCAAAGATTGTTAGTCCTTGATTCGAGTTATTGAGTTGCGAATTGATTCGATCGGATACTTGTGTCGCTTTGAGTAACTTAATGAATGTTGTGAATTGTCCTGCTTTTTCTAGGACTTTTGTTATGTTCAATGGTCCTGCTGGTGCCGGAGATACAGCTGTTTGAGCTGAAATTGTTTCAAACAATGTCACAATGATGAACATGTTGAGAAAGAAAAAAGTAAGAAAATTGAATAGCTTTGCCATTGGTATATGTCAAAGCTAGAAGAAGAATCAAGAATATGTTAAGTTTGAAGTGGAATGAAAGAGTATGTGGTTACACATATATTATATAGTATCTTGTTATGAAAAAAAGTTTGATTGATAAATAAATATTTGGTGAAATGTTGTAATTAGTATAAGGTGTGAAGAGGCTTTCAAACAGATGATTTTTTCTTTCTAGAGGCAAGACATAACAAAGTAGGAGGTAAAGTTTTTTGAAATTTCATTTTGTTTTAGTGAAAAGTAGGCTTTGTTTGAATTCTTGTAGGGACCATTGCAATAATTTTGACTTGATATGTGCCAAAGATTGTTGAGGTAATGTATCTTGATCATATGCTTGTAGTGTAAGTAACGTGCTTTACAGAAATTTTTGCTTTGTATAGAAGTGATTGGGTGAGTGTTGGTTAAGGAGGCTTGTTTTGATGTAGCCCAGCCCAGCCATATTTTTGTTTGTTTCTCATGGAGGGTGGGATTGATATTCCAAATTATTCGGTTATTCGGTCAGATGTTGAAAAATACCTCGGAGCACATGGTCGAGATTACTAGCACAAAACTGGAGGAATAGAATCAATGAATATCGTGTGGCTCAAAATAAAGATTTAGTTTGTCACTAATCTCGAACCTAAACGATATAGGAAAATGATTGTTGTTACGAGAAGTGAAAGAGAAGAAATACAAGAAAGCAAAATTAAGGGAGCAATTTCAATACCAACTCACCCATGATCTCCTCAAAAAGGGGAGTTACATTTTGACCCACCACTAATAGCATTACATGTAATCATTCTTGTCTTTCTTGCTCAAATTCTCCCGTAACAAATGACAATGCTCAACGATATATTAGGCACATGAGCGCAAGAAATAAAATCAGTGACTCGATGAATTTGAAAGTATAATTTTATTGGTTCAGATATTGGTTTACATGCATCATTTAAAATTGATCATTTGAGTCCGAACTAAATTAATACTCTCTCCGGTCTCATATATAAGCAACAAAACAAAAAAATTGAAAGTCGGTATATATATATAAAAAGTTTAATGGAGATGCATTGTCAGTGTAAAATAGTTTTACACCGTGACATTGATTTAGACATTGGTGTAAACTCATTTTGTAACTGCGATTTAAAATAACTGTAAAATATTGACTTCTAATTAGACATCGGTATATTGATGGAGGTTCGATAGAAGGAGGTAAGTGGGGTATTGATGTGTTGGTGAGAGATGTTGATGGTATCAAGGTTGCGCTGTTAGCTGCTGACAAATATTTTCATTTCTAGATGCAGAGGTAGCAGAAGCTTAGATATGCAAAAGGGTTTTAAATTTGCAAAAGATATGTCTTTCGTAAACTTTATAGTGGTATCAGATGTTTCAAATGTGATTTTGGCGTTGAACAATTATCAACAATCTCTCTATTATTAATATAAATATTAATATAATTATTAGTTTAGTTTATTATTAATGATTGTAATTAGTTTCTTGGTACACATATTAGTTTAAGTATTAAAACAAATGATAATTCATCGCCTATTATTTATGATTTTAAGTCTTTCATTATACGTAGAGTATTAGTTTAAGTAATATAGTTTAGTTTTAGAATAATCAATTTTTATTTTGTTTGTCAAAAATTAGTGGATAACCAATTGAATTTTTAGTATTGGCTAAAATTAGCAATTGAACTAGCATATAAATATGAAATGACATAATTTTTTTTTCAAGTAAGATAATATGGGTAAAATTGGAATAAAATTTAATAAGTTAAAAACTAATTGAATTAGCTTATCAAAATAAACTATAAGTTGATATAATTTTGGGTTTTATATATTTTGAAGATATTCTTAAGTTACTGTATTATCTTTTTTTTTTTTTCAAATAGAAATTTTGTAGTGTTTTGGATATAGTTTGTTGATTTCTTTTTTTTTAATAGAAACTTTCAGATTTATTGGTTTATTATTTTTCTTTTTTTGAATATACATGTTATATTAGTAGACTTCGGGTCTAAAGCAATTGGGGAAATTTTCTAGAAATTGAAATTAAAATTCGAATAACATTTAAATAAGGGTTAAATAAATTGAAATTGAATATACATGTTGTATTAGATTCACTAATAAGAGTCTTCTCACTTATAAAGTGTTTAATATCTACTTTTCCATCCAATGTAGGACTCAACTCACACTTGAAATATGAACAATCAATTATAATTATATACAGTTTAATTGTACTTCAATGCACTCTTAGGTTTTTGGATTAACTATTTTGATTAGCTTTCTTGCTCTTATGAACAAATATTGTATCACTTGCACATGGAAGAACAACAGCAAATTATGTAGTGGTAAATTGTAATGGCTGAAGTAGGCACTAGTCCATAATCAGCATCACCAGCAGTGAAGAAAAGCACAGCTAACACTCCAATGAACCAAGTGATAACACAGAGAAACAGAAATGGTTTTTTCCACGAAACCACTTTGCGATTGTGTCTGATATCGGTCCTCTGGCTGCACGTTGCGATTGATATATTGTAAGACATACTCAATTTTATCATCCATAAGCTTCTTATACCGAAGACCAATGAAGCATGAACACAGACACCTAATATGAAACAGACAATCGATAAGTTTTTGGAACACTTGTCTTATACTTATTGTACGAGTGTCTTACAAATGTCGGATAATGATCCAAGGAGTGTCGGAGTACAAGAAAAAATGATTTTTTTTAACACCGGTCTGAGTTGTCCGACACATGTCATTCGTATGGGTGTTGGACACCGACATGTGCCGGACAATATGTCGCCTACTCATAGAGGTGTCTGTGCTTTATAGCTGAGGACCAATATTCCCCTCCACACCAGTGTAAATGCAAGTTTCCAACTCACACACATCAAACCAATTAGTTACAGAGCTATTTTCAGGCCGAAGAAAAGTTATAGCTTCTTCTAGTTATACATACAATATGAAATAGCAAGATTAATAATATCAAACCACTTGAAGCCTAACTAAACACTTATTTATTTCTTGAAATTCAAATGGTACAAAACATTTAATTTGGGGAGATAGTGTTTTTGAGGGATACTGTGAAGTATTTTGCAGCATTTAGAGGTTCCAAAGTTGTATGAGACGAAGGTCTCACCAGAATCATAAGAGGAATTGCTCACCGATCCGTGATGCCATATTGGAATTCTGATTCATTATGATTTGATACTCAAAAAGAAATTACTCAAGTCCAACTTGCATAAGGTAAAAAAAAAAAAAAAAACTTATGGCTTTGGAATCAACTGGAGATAAATTTTTAGAGCCAATAATCTCAACTCCAGATGTTGAAATTGCATATCAACATGTTGCCTTAAGTTAAGAAATAGCTCATCAATGTGTGTGCGAAGATCAGCGAGTTGAGCAGGGATGGACATGGGTTGCACAGTATCAGAAGAAGCCTTATGCACTGGATTTGTAGCAGGGTCATGTTTTGTCTCCAGAACAACTCTTTCTTTATTTGGTTTAGCATCATCACCTGCTTTTCCATGTTGAGATTCATCATTCATAATCTAGTAATTAATGACTGAAACATTTGATCTTTTACCTAAGAATGAACAAAAATGCCATATTGCAGAACAAAATTCCAATTACATTATATTGCATAGGATCTCCTATTTCACACCATTATCATGATAACATGAGATGATGGAATTAGGTACCATTAGAGGTACCAATTAGAACACAAAAGTGCAACTTTCAAGTTTAACCACATTCAGTACTTTGCTATTATTATTATTATTATTATTATTATTATTATTATTATTATTATTATTATTATTATAGGTTTTTACCCCCTGCAAAGTAGGCGAGTTTTGTTTTACCCCCTGTAATTATATTTTTTGAGATTACCCCCCTGCAAAATTTATTTTTTTGATTTACCCCCTTTGATGCACTTTTTAAATCGGTTATTTTGTTCAACCGATTTAAAAAGTGTGTTTTTTAAATCGGTTATTCTGTTTTTTTTTTCTGCCACGTCAGCAAAAGAGGGGTAAATCAAAAAAATAAATTTTGCATGGGGTAATCTCAAAAAAAATAATTACAGGGAGGTAACGCAAAACTCGCTTACTTTGCAGGGAGTAAAAGCCTATTAACCCTTATTATTATATCTGGTTCTAGAAAAAGTTGATTTAACAAAAAGTGGATATAATTATTTGGTCTAAGTTTTAAATTAGATACATGATCAACTTTTGTTGACATAATTTTTTCTTATATTGTCAAGTACTATATACTAAAGAAAATTTTATATACTCAAAAATCGATTCAAGCAAACATACACAATTACATGCATTCAAAAACAAACATTCCTCTCAAAAGTACAATTCAGTTGGTAGTTGCAAATTTTTGTAGGGGCCTTAAATTCAAACTCAAATGCTCAACTTTTCTTTTGGCATTAGATTTTGCCTATGAGACAATGATACCCAACTAAACTCTCGGATATTGAAGTGTTCGCCTAAAATAAAATCACATATAGGCAAACTTCCATAATAAAGAAATTAAAGTGTGCAAATTTTATTATGGAAGTTTGCCCATATATATGAAATGGTAGTTTAGAAAAAATCATGCATTCAAAAAACAAACATTTTTCTTGCAAACCTAGCTTCTGAACTTAGAAAAATTAGATTATTTTAACAAAAAAAAAAATTACACTCACCAACAGCATGAGCTTGATCTGGCATCTCCATCTGCTCCTCATCAACTTTCGGTTGTACAACAGAAAACTAAATAACAAACAGACATAACACAAGCAATCAAATATTAAACTCAAAATCACCCATATAATATAATTACAAAACAAAGCTTTTAAAATTAATTTCTAATTTTTTTTTTAAAAACTTGAGTAAGTTGAAATAGGGAAGAAGCAGAACCTTGGGAGGACGGTTGAGTTTCCGTCTATGAAACTCTTCTTCATAGTGCCCGATGATATCGCGAAGTTTGGCACCTTGGTCCGGCAAGTGCCTACCGACAGTATTAAGAGTATTATTCTTTCTCCGAATGTTTTCATGAAGCTCGTCGTCATTGAGGTCAGAGAGGAAGGACTGAGGCTCCTGATCGGACGCCATAGCAGAGGGTTTCACGAGGAGAGTGTCCCTGTCGACAAGAAGAGGACGTTTGCGATGTTGTGGTTGTTGTTCCTGCATTCTTTCAAAGTGACTGAAAAACGGTTACGGCTATTGCGTCTCTTTGTGTGCTCGCTTCTTACAGTGTTGTTGATGAGAATTTGTTATTCAAGAGGTTACTGATATGTTTTTTTTTCCACCACCAGTTGAATTTGGTTCGGGGGTCAGTTCTGACATCAAGTGGTTCCAGCCCCCTCCCGATCACAGTTGCGGGGAATCGAACCGTGGTCCTCCCTACCAAGTTCAGCGCCAATCACCACTGAACCAACTAACGATTGGTAGAGGTTACTGATATGTGAAGTGAAGTGATTTTATAAATGTTTTTTAAATGTTTTTTATTTTGGTACATAGATGACACACACAAGTGGTGTGGAATTGGGTTCGAACCCTGGTCATAAAGTCCGGTCTAACAATTTCATTAATTTTTTGACTGTTGAGCGAGGACTTATAGACTTTTTAAAATGTTTTTAACCCTATTAAATTTAGTTGATCTTTTATAAAAATAAAAATAAAAATTATTATCCATTATGTTTAGGGCCCGGCCCGCCTATTATTTGGATAGACATTGAATGTTAAAAACAGACTCTTAATAAAAAAGATGCAAAAAATTTAAAATGAATAATTCTTATTAAAAATAGACTTGATACATTACTTTTTCAATAATTCTTATGTTTAGTGTTCGTCGATTGGAAAATGGGAAATGGTCAAAGCATTCAGCTTTTTAATGATTGTTGGTGTGGCAATGCTCTAGCTGACATTCTCAACATTCCCTCAAATGTCATGATCTGGTTACCTAAAAAAGTCAGCGACATTATTTCAAAGTCAACAATGGTCAATTCCTCTTTATCTTGATAATCTCTATCCAACTCTTAAAAATTGGGTTATGCAGATAGAATTACCAGTTGACCCTTTACCTGACATGCTTGTTTGGGTGCATACTGATAAATCTGGTGCAGTGATGTTCCTCCTTCTAGATCCTTGTTGGCATGGAGAATTATATGATTGACAAGGTTCCAATTGATGACAAGCTTATTGAGAGGGGCTGCAACTTGCCCTCTATGTGTTCTATGTGCAACTGTTATCCTGAATCTATGTTCCATTTATTCTTTGAATGCAGGTTTGCTTTTGGTCTTTGGTGTTGGCTTGCAACTTCCTTGGACTTGATAATTCAATTTCACTCTTTAGAAGACATTTGGAGTCTTTGTAATGGGGCCAACTCTGCACAATGCAGAACTGTTATTAAGGTTGCAATCACTCACTTAGCCTCTTGATATCTATCTCCCTATATCTTTCCTCAAGTCTTGATCTTAATATTTGATAACGAAGAATATCTATTTCTTCATTATCAATCAATATATTCTTATACCATATTCCTGTCATTACTACAAAACTCAAGGAAACTTTTCAGTAGCAAAGCATAGTGAAATAAACATGAAGATGACTATGTATATAAAAATAAAATGAAAATAACATAAAGTAATAAATAAAAATCCTAAATAAAATAAATTGCCTTATCGAAATTAATCAACAATCCCCGGCAACGGCGCCAAAAACTTGATGACAAAATTAGCAAGTGTACTAATTTATCGTTAAGTAATAATATTTATAAAGTTCGTATCCGCAGGGATTGTTTCAATCTCGACAAAACAATTAACTTGTATTTAGGATGTAAATAACAAGGGGGGGTTTACTTGGCAAAGTTTGTTGACATAAAATAAATTAAACCAAAAAAAGATGATTTTTAATATAGATTAAGGGATGATTAGAATGTTCGAATCACTTCCTCTTCATGATTTGGTAAATGCGGTCTTAGGCTACCTTTTCTCTATTATTGTCACGATGAATTAACTAAATGGTTCAGACCAGTGTTAATGACTAAGAACCCTTTTCCATAAAAATAATTCCCTAATGTCTTAGGTCAATTCAAATTCATAGAAAGATTTATGCACGTTAATTCTACTTATCATAATTCAATAATCCGATATTTCTAAAACGACTATTGACCAAACAATTATTTCAGAATCAGGTTTCAAAAGTTATGGTTAGTAATCATTTGATTCCTAAATTCAATTCATAAATTCGTCAATTCATAAAATGCATTAAGCACATAAATAACTGAATAACAATAATATTAAAAAGGTCCAACGGATCCTCAACAATTTACATGGTTCAAATCAATTCAAGGAAGTTCATCTACTAATTCTAATCAATAGAAAATTAGCTACTCATGATAGAAATAGACATAACAATTAAGTTGTAAATACTATACATGAATCGGCGACAAGAAACCAAATTGATTGAATTCTTCAATGATGAAACACCAAAAAAACTGCTCTCGAGTGGAATCCTCTTTTTCTCGTCAAAGCTGCGTACCCTTATTTTCTGTCCAAAGTGATATTTGTAGCTCTTCAATTAATCCAGATCGTGTCAATATTCCTCAAATCTCTCCCTGGAGCCTTGAATTACGTTCCTATATTAAAGGAAGGATAAGCTTTGTTGCTTGCTAACACAAAATACTCACGTGATATAGCAAAACATGTTCCAATCTTTTTGATGACATCATGGCTTCATGAATCCAAAGGAAATTGCACCAAGTATGCTGACGTGTTGCTCTGCATAAGTGATATGTCTCACTCCTCTTTTACACATGATATGCTTTTGAGAAATGGCAAAATCGTGCCACTATGAATTGATGATGGGGGCGCGACAAACACAGTGAGTGCAGGAGAAATCTTCACTCAAAATCTTCAATATTTTTCTAAGTGTTTTCTTCGTTTGACTTTTTGGTCTTCAAACTTCTTGTTGATCAATTTCTTCAATAATTCTTTTTTTTGAACATGAAATCCTCCTAAAAACTAATTAAAAACTATAAAACTATAATAAATATTAGCAAATAAGTGAGTTTCATCACAATCATTAACATAATGTACGACATATGAATTTCTAGGAACAATGCTAGGTTCAAGAACATTAAACCCAATTGGAGCTCTTCTCTATCTTGGATTGCTACTACTGTGTCTCTAGCAGGCAATCACACAAAGTATCTTGCCTATTCTTCAATTAGAGACTTTTCAATTCTAAAAGCTTTCAAAGTTAATTTAAATCCTCCAAAACCTTCGTTTTTGAGAGAAGTTATTTGGCAGCCATCTCCTCATCAATGGATTAAATGCAACATTGATGGAGCTCTAACTTCAAATGCATCTGCTTGTTCATGATTGTTTAGAAAAAATAATGCAGATTTCATTTGTGCTTTTGCATCTAATCTAAACATCTCTTCAGCTTTCTCTGCGGAATTATGTGGATTCATGACAACAGTGGAAATTGCAGCAGCTAGACTAGAGGATGGAATAATTTGTGGATAGAGCCTTATTTTGAGTTAGTGGTGATGGCTTACAAGGAAACCAAATTGGTACCTTGGTCTTTAAGTAATAGGTGGTACAATTGTCTTTATAGGACTAGTAGCATGCATTCCATTGTCTCTCGTATATATAGGGAAGAAAATCATTGTGCGGATGGTTTAGTTAAAATTGGTCTTAATTTAAATAGGCTTACTATTTGGAATGATGTTCCTTTAGAGATTAGAGATAGTTTTGATAGTAACAAGACTGGTAAACCCTTCTTTAGGGTTGTACATAGCTAAAGAGGTTTTGGCCTAGTCCCCCTCCATTTTTTGTATCTATCTCTCTTAATATATATCTTTTGAGGAGTAGCACTTTACTATCCCTCTTTTTTTTTTTAAAAAAGTGCCCGCCGATTATTAAAATAAATTTTCTCTTATATCAAGTGCCGAAGGGAGTATTATTAACCCTTTTTTGTATTAACTAAAAGAGTTTGGTGGTTTACTCTTTTTTTTATTAAATACTCATAATTTTTATTTTTTTAACCAACATATTCTTTGTGTACAAATGCAGAGACTATTTTTTTTAGACTAAAATGCAATTTTTTTTTTGAAGAGGCAAAAATGAAATATATATATATATATATATATATATATATATGGAGGGATCAAATTACACCGGTGTAATATTTGAGTAATGTTACACTGCTCAATAACGCTTTAACGAATTCAAATTTTCAAAATTCACCGTTGGATTAAAAGTTTATATCGTATAGATCATTCATGTTAAGTTTTACAAAAATCTAATATCGTTTGACATGTTTTTGAGACACATAAAAATTTGAATTCGTTAAAGCGTTATTGAGCGGTGTAAATGTTACACCGGTGTGCTAAAGAGAACTACAAAACTTTACAAAAGGATCCAATTGCTTGATTTTGGCCCTCTAGTTTGAAATGCTCGAATTTAACTCCCGACTTTTACCCCCTTTTGCATTTTGTGGTCCCTCTTGACTATTTTGACCAAAAATATACTGACATGAATATTCTTTACAATTGTCTTAATTTTATTGGTTCTGATAAAAGTGTATTATTTATTTAAAACAAAATTAAAATTAGGAAGGCAAGGTCATGCGAGGCTTATTTTTATTTTGCAGAAAAAGAAAATTGAACATAGCAGACACCAGTACAAAATACTATAGTCCTTCATTTCATCATAGAGCTAATACAACAACTGTTGGAAATTCTAATTTATGCAACCAGGATACAAGCACCAAACTATAGGATATTAGATGCACTACTCAAAACAACAAAAGCTGGTGCATACCAGACCAACATAATCTAGTATAAAACTCAAATTCAATGCTATTGAACCAATTTTTTCACTTTGATTTGTTCAGGCAATACACAAAGCTGTTAGAAAACAGTGAGACAGTTGTTAGAAACACATTTTCTTCATTGCCTGTGAAAGAACATCACACAAACATTTCAAACATGTGTTTCTTCGTTTTCATAACTCTTTAGTCTGCTACACAACCTTCAAACAATACGCACGAGAAGAAAAATTAAATTTAGGGTTCAAACTATACCCACAAATTTAGAGGCAACGAGTGAAACATGGAAGCAGCCAGTTAAAATTATTCAATTTGAGAGGGAAGAAATTGGGAAAGACAACAATGAGTTTTTGCCTCACGTGACCTTGCCTTTCTAATTTTAATTTTGTTTTAAATAAATAATTCATTTTTATCATGACCAATAAAATTAAGATATGTGTAAAGAATATCATTGTCAGCATATTTTTGGTCAAAAATAGTCAAGAGGGGGCCACAAAATGCAAAATGAGGTAAAAGTCTGGAACTAAATTCGTAATATTTGAAATTAAGGGGTCAAAGTCAAACAATTGAAAAACTTGGGAGGCTAAAATTGCATTTTAGCCTTTTTTTTTTTTTAAATTCCACCAACATATATTTTTATTTTGTGGATAAATGTAGGGCTCACTGCCCAACCTTAGAAGAGGCATGGTTAAAACCAAAAGAATAAAAATAGAGGCATGGTTAATAATTTTCCTAGAGTATTGTTTTAGTCAAAGAAAAAATGGTTCCCCTAGGGTAAGTAAGTACCCTCCATAATCCCGAAGACATGTATTTTTCCAACCTATGAATTATGGGGCATGCCATACAAAATGACAAAAATATCCCTATTCGTTACTATAGGGCGCGCGAGTAATCTATAGGATGACAAAAGTAATTTTCATCCCAAAATGTAGGCTTACCTGAGTCCATTTATTTCTTTGTCCGGGCTTTTTAAGCCCAAATCAACGTGGGCTTGGGTATGAAACACCATGGCACACACAACAAAGCATTGAAAGCGAAAGAAATCGTAGAAGAAAGAAACAATGCGCACACAACAAACAACAACAATATTGAATCGTTTTTCAGTTGCAACTTTCTCATCTATCTTTGTATCTCTCTCTCTCTCTCTGTTTCCATTTCTCTGTCTTCTCAAGTTGAGTTTCACACGACCACAACTAATTTTCAATTTCAATCCTGACCGTCTATTTCGTTGACTTAGGTACCATTGGATTTTTCTCTTCTCATTCCAACAACTATATAAATTAAATTAATTAAACCCATTTTTATTTTATTTTTTTTTAATTCATTTTTTCCCCCTTTTTGATTTGATCTACAGAGTGAAAGCGAAAGCAAAAACCATTGTTGAAGATTTCTTGAAACCCTAACGAAGTAAGAAAAAGAGAGTGATGATCGTTATTGTTCTCCGATGATGAATACGGCGAACGGTAACATGACGACGCCGTCTTCTTCTTCTTCCGGTGGTGGTGGTGGTGGTGGTACTACACAGTCACAAGGTCTCAAAACCTATTTCAAAACCCCTGAAGGAAAATATAAACTTCAATTCGAGAAAACTCATCCTGCTGGTCTTCTTCAATTCAATCATGGCAAAACCGTTTCTCTGGTTTTCAATTCAATCCCTCTCTTTTTTCTCTCTCTTTAATTGAATTGATTGAAATTGAAATTGAATTGAATTGAATTTCTTCATGTTTTGATTTGTTCTTAGGGTTTTTTGATTTATTATATAGTTCAATTGTTTCTGATTTTGACTTTTTTTTTTTTATGTTTTTGATGGCGATTTTGACAGTCTCAGCGTACTCTTATTGCACTTTCCGCATTAAGTTCTGTATGTAATTCTATTGTGTTAGTTTTCTTTTTTTTTGTTCTTTTTCTTTTTTGTAATCAGTTATGTAGCTTTTATGTAGAATTGGTTTTGTTTTGGTCAAGATTTGTATTACTTTCCGAGAGGAATTCTGTAGTTTTTTGTTGTTTGTTTGTTTCTAGTGGTGATAGTGGAGTTGTTGGATGTTATATTAATGTATGAACACATTGTTGGTTTGATTGAATGAACAGGTAACCCTAGCACATCTTAAGGAGAAGGCAGCGCCTTCAACTCCAACTGCGTCGTCTTCGAGTTTTAGTGCCAGCAGTGGAGTACGGTCAGCTGCGGCTAGATTGTTAGGAGGAGGAAGCAATGGAAGTAGGGCGCTTAGTTTTGTTGGTGGAAATGGTAGTAGTAAAAGCAATGGAGGGACTGCTAGGATTGGTTCGATTGGTGCTTCGAGTTTGAGTAGTTCGGTGGCTAATCCAAATTTTGATGGGAAAGGATCTTACTTGATTTTCAATGCTGGGGATGCGATTTTGATAAGTGATTTGAATTCTCAAGACAAGGTATACTTGTTGGGGTTTGATGTGTTCTAAGTATTTTGGGTTCGCTTCAACTGAGATTTCTTGTTGTGTAGGACCCGATAAAGTCTATCCACTTCAGTAATTCGAATCCTGTCTGCCATGCATTTGATCAAGATGCTAAGGACGGGCATGATTTGCTCATAGGCTTGTTCTCTGGCGATGGTAAATAAGTGTTGTGATAACTGACATTTTAAATTTGACTTTTCGTTTCAGTAGGGGAGTTTAAGATTTATGGTACCTATGTTTATTATTGTAGTCTACTCGGTGTCACTGAGACAGCAATTACAGGATGTTGGTAAAAAGATTGTCGGGGCGCACCATTACAACAAAGATGGAATTCTCAATAACAGGCAAGGTTTTATGATCTCATCTCTTGTAATGTTTCAACTATGAGTGACAAGTGTTAGTTTTCTCAAAATTGTTCCATGACCTAAATTGTGGAGGGTTCTTTTTCTCTGTGTAATGCGTACTGATTTCTATTAGTGTTGATATACACACACAGCTGCCAAGAGGATTCATTCTGAAATGTAGGTTGAATAGCTATTGCATACACTCCCCCCCCCCCCCCCCCTCCCCCCCTAGATTCCTGTTTGTTGATCGACTGTGTCATGTCAATTTATGAGAGTAGATTATAAGGAAAAATAGGCTGTTTTGGTTATGATTGGATGGTTGGGCCTTGATAATTCTTGTACCCTGAATGTCACTTCATAATTAAAATGAATAGGTTAGTCATTTTTTCTAGTCATAGTGGCTGTTAATAATGAACTGTATACGCTCATTATAAGTTATCGATGATATTTTTCCTCAAACAAATTAACAAACCCATTTCAAGAGAAAAAATAGTTGGCTGGGTTGGAATGGTAGTGCATGGTTCTTCCTGAAGTCAAAAGGATATTATATCACTTTGTATAAACTTGTTGAGACATTAGTTAACTTTTTACTTCAAATATTTTGGAGGTGCCTACTTTGACGGTAATCTCTCTGTTATATGAATAAAGGTTTGAATGTAACCATGATTTGGCTATCTGTGTCATTTTATGTGGGTGGAAGTATGTTATCCAATATTCTCCTTGTATATATAGCTATATATCCCTGCTTTTTTTTTAGATTTTATATAAAAAGAAATTTCAATATGAATGCTGATTGTATTTAGCATTTTGATGGAAATAAATGGTTATGCTTGATGAGGATTTGTTATTTTTAAATCTTGTGATTTCTTATGGAATATGGATATGGGTGTCGATCAAATCAAGTCCAGAAGCCTGTTAGTTGTTGGGTTAGACAAAAGCTAGGAATCTAGCCAAACATGAAAGTTGGCGTTTCTTATCAATGGAAAACTTTAATTAGATTTGCATACAAGAATGTTGATGCCATTGACTTCTGTGGTTACAATTCTTGGGATTGAGTAATAGAAAAGTTAGACATCATTTCTCTAAATTGTTACGTTTTATTAATTTCTCCAGGTTACCATGTAGAAATTTAATGTATTGGACTGTTATTATGTCAAAACACTAATTCGAATCTGTCTTGATTGATGCATTTTGATTTAAACAGTCGTTGTACATGTATTTCTTGGGTGCCTGGAGGTGATGGTGCTTTTGTTGTTGCGCATGCTGATGGGAATTTGTACGTATATGAAAAGGCAAGGCTCAGTTGATAAGAGTGAAGCTAGCTTTATGGTTCACTTATTTGGATATTTTTTATGGTGAATTTATCAGCTAAATTACTTACCTTTACCTTTTCTTTCCTATTTCAGAATAAAGATGGT
Organism: Trifolium repens; assembly: GCA_030408175.1. NCBI lineage: Eukaryota > Viridiplantae > Streptophyta > Magnoliopsida > Fabales > Fabaceae > Trifolium > Trifolium repens. Next base: position 50,165,790 of record CP125848.1, read on the forward strand.
GCTGGTGATTCTTCATTCCCAATCCTCAAAGATCAAACTCAGTTTTCTGTTTCCCATGCACGGTACAGTAAGGTAATGAGTTTGATATTCATTTGGTTTCTTGACAAAATGCTGATATGCTAGTTTTACCATGTTTTTTGGAGCTGTCTTTTATAATCTTGCTATAGTTAAATTCATACTTATAAGTGCAATTAACACATTTAGGGAAAACTTTGTATCGATTAAATTAACTGTGGTATTTGTGCTTCCTGAGAGTTATTTTGTATTATACGCTCTTATCATAATTTTTTTTTTTAAATGACTATTGCAGAGTAATCCAATAGCCAGATGGCATATATGCCAGGGTTCAATTAACAGTATTTCTTTCTCAGCGGATGGGACATACATGGCAACAGTTGGACGAGATGGTATGTATTTCAAACATTGCCATCCTCATCGTGTGTTATTTCTATCTATTTCTTTGGTAAAATAAAAGTTAAAATTCTACTCAATGAACCCAGGTTACTTGCGAGTGTTTGATTATGCAAAAGAACAACTTATATGCGGCGGTAAAAGTTATTATGGAGGATTATTATGTTGTGCTTGGAGGTGAGATATGTTTGGTTTTGGTCCTGGACAATTTAGTAAAGATTGACATTTTGGAGTTGTTTCCCATTTTCTCACTCTTAAACTTGTAAAACAATGAAATTTATCTAAGTTATCATTTACTTTGCTTTTTTACTTTTTAAAATAATTTATTTACTTTTTAAAATAATTTATTCTAACTTTTGAGAAAAATAACGCCATCACATAAACTCTGCTTTGGCAGCATGGATGGAAAGTATATTTTGACGGGAGGAGAAGATGATTTGGTTCAAGTTTGGAGCATGGAAGATCGCAAAGTTGTTGCATGGGGCGAGGGACATAACTCATGGGTAAGTTGTTTGGTAATTTTTAGTTGGCAAACTTTCCTACCATAGTTTTAATTTAGTTTACGTCAAATGCTGTGATCAGGTCAGTGGAGTGGCTTTTGATTCATATTGGTCATCACCAAATTCAAATGACAATGGAGAGACAGTTATGTATCGATTCGGTTCAGTTGGTCAGGTACTCTCAGACAAATATCTTAATTATAATTTTCATGTGCCTTTGTTGTAGCTTTGGCTGTCTGCTTACAATTTTACAAATGATTTACTTCCTATTGGCCTTTGTTATGATTGATAGATGGAAATGAAATTACTGTATCTGCATACCTAGAAATTGACTGATTACTATATGGTCTTGATTTTGATTAGAATGGTACCATGGAAAACATTCGGATTCAGTCATGAATTTCAAATGTTGGGTCTTTGACTTGTTTTAAGAAACTGACATATATCAATAACATGCTTAGTAAAGCTACCATGGAATTGAAACTGAACTAAAATTATTATTTGATTAGGAAGACTTCGAATAGACGTTTTACTAGGCATTATATTTTAGTTTGATGGTTTAGCAGGTTTCATATGATGATGGGAAATTTTAATTCCTTACGGTACGCTTGGATTGAGGATTTGGAAGACAATGAGAAGGGGTGTAGTGTTCATTTTCAATTAAAGAGAGTTTTATACACCATAATGCTCTCAAAAAGTTGAATAAGTGATTAGATATTAAGTTTAATGATAATATATCATTTTATTCTTATAAGTTGTTGAATTAGAAAATTTACACTTGTAATAAAAATGTATTCCTCTTGTTTCCCTATAAAATCCTTCATCCAGACATACTATCAGATTGTGTCTACCAAAGTGAGATAATGCTAAATTTTATATTTTGAAGCATTGCAGTATTATTTATGAAACTGATGTAGGTAAGATAGTTGAATCCTCTCGTTCCCAACCAAGATGGAGAAGGGAAAAACTTAACTGCCTGTAACTTTATTTATAATACTAAGCCTTATAATCATAATCAGTTGCTCATGACTGTTATTGTTTGGGGATATATGTTGACTCATTTACTTTTGCATGAATTTTGGAACTAATTTGTTTTGTTGGTCAGGATACACAATTGCTTCTATGGGATCTGGAAATGGACGAGATTGTAGTGCCCTTGAGGCGTCCCCCCGGTGGATCCCCGACTTTTGGTTCCCCAACTTTTAGTACTGGAAGTCAGTCATCCCATTGGGACAATGTAGTCCCATTGGGTACCTTGCAACCTGCTCCAAGTATGCGGGATGTTCCAAAAATCTCTCCGCTGGTTGCTCATCGTGTGCATACCGAGCCACTTTCTAGCGTGATATTTACCCAGGAATCTGTACTTACAGCCTGCCGGGAGGGGCACATCAAAATCTGGACAAGACCTGGCATAGCCGAGAGCCAGCCTAGCAACTCGGAAACCTTGTTAGCTACCAGTCTCAAGGAGAAGCCTCCACTTTCTAGCAAGATCAGCAACTCTAGCTACAAACAATAACTAAATCTAAAAGAGTCTTAAGCAATTTTTTATGGTTTGTTTATCTTTTATCCGGCTGGTTTAGTTTTAACATCTTCATTTAAGTAAAGATGAACCAACTGGTTTTATTGTATATTCAGTTATTAACGGATGAGCATGCCATTGATAGAACTATGAGGATGGGAGGGAGAGTTCTCTCCAACCGCCTCCTGTAATTACAAAACGGCTGTTACTAGGATATCTGATTAGTGATTACAGGAATAATGTGAAATTGGTCCTTGGAGATCAGTACTTTTGAAGTGCATACATACAAGCCCATTATTTGTCGTTCGTACAATTGTATACTTGTATTGCATAAATCAGGGGAATGCGCTGTGTTGTTAACTTGTTATGTATCATTGTTGATGCTGGCTGGTATTATAATTGAATGCACTGTGAAGCTTTGCTTGCTTAGTGCACCATGTCCCAAAATGTGACTGAAATTTCAAAAGGTTATATATTTATTTTACGAAAGTTTGTCAAATTAAATCTTGCTCCAAGTATTATTTGTTTTTTACTGCTTGCAATTTAGAATTTGTTTTTAATTCTGTATTACCAGTCTTTTATCAGGGATTACAATAAAAGTACACAGTTTTGTATATTTTTTTTAGGAGATTCGAAACAAATAGTCTGTAATATAGGAATCCATGGTGGTATCTCTTGTCACTGGTAGAAACATTAACTGGACTTTGGAAGACATATGGTCAATAATAGTTAAGACCTCCTCCCACTTTCAAAATAGTCATTGGTTGGTAGGCGCATGTAATCATCTAATCTAACTCTTACAAATGTGGTATCTCTTGTGTAGGGGACATGGGCACATTTATTTCCCTAAATATATGGCTGGTATCTATCTAATAGTTTTGTTCTCACTATCAAAGTGATCTATGTCATTCTCCTTAAAAACATTGTATGTTTCAGATTCAGATTAGAGAATATAAGGCAAAAGGGTTGTATGGGTTTCGATTCTAAGTAGTAATATTTTACAACTAAATTGAAATCCGCTAATTTAAGCATGTCAACTCACATGTCAATACAATACCATGAATATCGAGTATACACATTCATGTCATCTTCAAAAACTTATGTCTGGGTAGGTGAACCATTGTTCTCGTAAACTTATTCCCTTGATCATTACTTGTGATTTTGTGGATTTTTAATAAAAGTTATAGCTATTCAAAAAAAAAAAATAGCGCTTTTGGGATTTTGGCCATAATTTTGCATTTGATGGTGACAAACAAATGAACAATCAACGAACACCAAATTACATATAACAAGTACTACCGAGAGGTCACTTGGTTCGAGTTTGAAACCCGACTCTGAGAAAAGAAAAAAGAAATAGATAAGTACTTATAATTTAAAATTTAACATGTACATTTAGGACACGCTTAAGGTATATATTAACATTTTCTTTGTTTAATAGTAAAGACAGTTGTGTATCCTATTTATAGCTACCGGAGTACTTTAAGTTACAGATGAAGTCAACTATCGAAGGAAATAATATTTTGCTATCCTTATTACTTATTACTTATATCATGGGTGGGGAGGTGGGGTTGGGCGCAACCCTTATATGTCCAATATGTGCGGTGAAATGACAATTGACAAAATACTCTTTTCTTCTCAAAATAATTGATCCAAAACACATTCACAATTATTAATAAAAAAAAATATAAATAATAATTGATAAATTGTTTAAAATGTTTATTTTAACTGGTCATAAAAATTAAAAAAAATAGTTTCTACAGTTTTGGTTAAGTAATGCTTTTATGTGTAAAAATGTAATGACAATAGAACAAAAGCAATAAACATTTTCTACTATTTTGTATCGAGCAACTTTTAATTAATGAAATGAGTTGAGTTTATTTTTATCTCATAGAAACGTGACATCAATATGTTTGTTTGTCTTTTTCAAATTAGAATCTAAGAGTTGTATCTGAGTTTTAGATAGTGGTTGTCATTTTGTCTAAAGGTTAAAAAATATTTAATTTAATAAAAAGATATAATATATAATTATAAATTAAATAGTCAAGTGAGGCTAACATGGATAATGAACTTCCTCTAAAAATAAATACGTTAGAAGATCCTCGATAGAGGATTAATGTGAAAAATAATTATAAATAAAGTAATTTAAATAAAATTTTAAAAATAAATGATTTACAAATTATTTTGTGGATTGTGAAAATAAAATTCACATGGTTATGTATGAACTAAGTGTAAGTTTGTTTTCACTTGAGCCTAAATTAATTTGGGGATTGTAGAAATAATTTTGACATATTTGATTTTTTAAAAGTAGAATTTACTTGAAGCTAAAAATTAGTTTTAAATTTTAAAATTAATTTTTCCACTCAAATTAAATATTTATATACTTTAATGAATTAAAATATAAATCAATTTACTTTCACTAAATTTAAAGTAGAATCAATTAACTAAAAATCAATAGAAACAATCATAATTTAAAATCTTTATTAACCCATTAAACAATGGAACATACAAATGAAGTAGATCAATTGAATGCACTTTGGTAGCAATGAGCTCGTACAATGCACCGACGGATTGAACCAATGGGAGAGTGGCAGGCATAGACATATATTATCTTGAATTTTATGATAAAAATGCTTTTCAATTATCAATAGTAATTCGTAAAAAATATTGAAAATCTCGAGACAATATTTTTTAGGGTCATGTTAACTAGTGGACACTAGTTAAGAAACTAAAAGAAGAAACTTTTACATTGAAAGTATCACTTTTTACACTTTTAAAAAATTAACTACACAAGTTTCAAGACAATTTTACTATACTTAGTTTCCTTAACCAGTGCCCCGGGAGCACTATTTAGCATTTTCCTATTTTTTAATATGATATTAGTTATTTTTAATTCTACATTTAAAGTATAATATAATATTGATATCTTTAATTATTGGCATCTTTCATTTATGTTTATAAATAATTATAATATTGATTAATACATTATTACTTAATAAAATTATTAGTACTTTGTGTCAAAAATAAAATAAAATTATTAGTACTATTATTTTATCGGTGGCGTCTAGGGTGGACCATCTATTAAGTGCCTCACGGTGAACCATGAATTAAAACCATCAGATCAAATAGATCTACAAGATCTTGTGATGTACTACTCACGTAGAATACTTTTCAACCTTCATCTCTCTTCTTTCATGCTCCCAACTGCAACTATCACCATCTTCTACTCAAAGGTTTTTTTTTTTTATTTTGTTTTTTTAACAACTCTACTCAAAGGTTTTAATCTTGATTAGTGGACTCCATAAGCAACCTTAAACCCATTTATGAGCACTATTGGTCCTAAAATTGAAGATCCGAATAATGGGTGGTGGGTGCTGCTATAATGATGCAATTTTATAACCAAGGAACTGAGAAAACAACTCTATTGGTGGTGGGACAAACGGGCATGATATTTTATTTCTTATGTGAACATTAGTAGGAATAAGAAGAGAATGCAATTCAGTTTTGAGGAATTTCATTTCTCAAGTGAATTTTATAACCATGGTGGAACAAACAGGCATGGTAGACAACATCCATGGAAATTATTTTGTAGATCTGGAGAAAATGTGAAGGTTGGGAAGAAGACCATATCCAGTGTGGTAATAACTAATATTATCATGCAGACTCATTTAATTTAACGGTCAGATCAAGTGGTACATCGATGAGGGATTTAATTGAGCCCTCACCCTAGAGGCCACCTTATTTTATCATTTATAAAAAAAAATTGTGTAAAACAACAAACGCGGGTTAGGTTTTTGTTGAGGGTTTTTGTATAATACAACGTCTATTGTTTATGGATCATGCTAACTAGTGCCTCCGGGGCACTAGTTAAGAAACCAAAAATATAAGTTTTTACATTAGAAATATCACATTTTACATTTTTAAAAAGTTGATTGCACAAGTTTTAAGAGAATCTTACTATACTTAACTATCTTAACTAGTGTTTCAGGGACACTATTTAGCATTTTCCTTGTTTTATTTGCAAATCAATCCATACATATGGATGGTTGGAATGGAACAACATTATTAAGTGTAGAAAGTTAGGTGGTTTAATTAATTAGGGATTCGTCTTGCCCCTATGTAACACTACTTTATTAGGCAAACTTATTTAGATCTTGGTATGAGTAAAGAAACCGAAGGTCTCATTTCTGGCAAATAAATACTCCCTCCGTCCCAAAATAAATGACCTATTTGACTTTGTTTACGTTTACCAATGTAAAACTTTGATCGCTAATATCTTTAATTATCTATTATTAAAAATTATAAAAATTGTATATTTTGAAAATACTCGTCGAGACAAATCAAACAAGATCTCATATGCTAATATTTACAAGTATATATAAGTAGAAAAATAAGGTCAAAGTAGGTCAAATGAATAGTAAACTAAGTCAAAATTAGGTCACTTATTTTGGGACGGAGGGAGTAACTCTTTAAGGGAGTGTTTGTTTCATGAAATTAAAATGCATTCTCATCATTAACTTTTTTAGGAATATGATATTGGGAATCTTTTAAAAAATCTGTTTGATTGATTATTTGAGTTTTTAGGAATTATTTTTCATAAAAATGCTATACTTTTTATGTGACGTGTGTAATTGACGAAGGCGGATAAGTATGTATAGACAACGAGTAGTTCTTGGTAGCTTTAAGTTAAAAAGAGGGTATATATGAATAAACTGAATTGACATATAAATGAGAGGGATCTTCATACTGCGCAGGTATGAGACTTCATGGTTGAACGAAGACTTATAAGAATTGATTTGCACTACTTATATCAACAAGATGCATTTTCTTTTAGGTAGCACATGACACAAGAACTCCAAAGTTAAACATGTTTAACTTGAAGCACTTTTTGGATGATTAACATTCTAGGAAGTTTCTAGAAATAGTGTGAGTGAGGACAAAATACATTTAAAAGACTCGTGTTGGTTTGTAGGGCATTCGCCAATTCATAAAGGCGGACTGATTAGAGACACAATATGATTTCAACCAGTTGTTGAGTATGCCTTAAAATTTCAGTCACACAAGTCAGATTTGATTGTTGTTGATTTTTTGTGGAAAAATTAGTTTCGAAGGATATTGGACTTGGATTTGTTTTGTTTGTAAATTGGATATATTTAAAAACAAAGTGAGATTTGTTTTATTCATAGAAAAAATAAGAGATTTGAGTGTTGGGTAGTGTAACAGCCCGAGCCCCACCACCTTAGGTGGTCCTGACACTATTACCTCACGACCTTCTCCACACCCTCTCTAATGGAGTTTTTGCATTCCGTGAGAATCGAACCATGTACCCTAGAGGCTGGAGTTCAAGTACATGTGCAATCCATTTCCAGTACTAATTGAACTAGTTACTCAATTGGTAGTGTGAATGGATTAAACATGTATTTGAATTCTATGATACATTTTTATGTAACAGTCGGGTTCCACCACCTAGTCCCGAGACTGCCACCACCTCACGACCTTCTCCACCCCCTCTCTAATGGAGTTTTTACTTTCCATGGGAATTAAACCATATACATTGAAATTCAAGTACATGTTCAATTTAATCCCTACTAGCTCAATCAGTAGTGATTAATAATTTCAGAAATAATAATTTGAAATTATCCGGTTAAAGGTTAGTAATATCCCTACCCATCATATTTTAGAAAAGTAAACTTGTATCTAAATATTGCCATAACTAAGAATCTCATGTGATGATGGCCATGAGCAACTATCTCATCTCTCCTTACCGAATATGGATTGGTTACAATTAAAACTGCATGTAGTCGTACAATTAGAAAAAATATTTAATCATCGATTAAAATCGAACAACCTAAATATAAAAAAGATTTAATTAAAATATCTAATTGCTTTATATCTACCGTCAGATTTTAATCAGACGATCAAATCTTCCTTGACCGCATGTAGTTAACTACATGGAATCAAAATCCCTCTTTACCGCCGTTAATTAACAAATGCATAAGGAAAAAGGAAAAAAATAAAATAACGGTAAAAGGGACAGAACTGAGAAGGTTCTATAGGGTGCCACGCAAGTTAGAGATCCCACCTTAATATCGCATACATTACTCACATCACTCTCTCATTCATTCACACGCTTCTCCTTCAACCTTTTTTCATCTCCATTTTCTCTTTCAGATCTAAACACACTTCAACAAACCAAAAACCTATTCATTTTCACAACAAATTGAACCTTAATTTCAACTATAAAATGAACTAGTTTATCATCTTCCTCATTTCACAATGATGGGTTTCAACCCATCATCATCATCCAAAATGGGTAATCCCAAAAACTTGCATGAAACATCACAGAAAAAAAGAGTTCCAACAAGAGTCTGGTTAAGCTTCCAAATATCAATGGCTGTCCTCGTGGGTGGAAACCATACATCATCAAGGTTTTGTACTCGCTAAATTCTTCTCTCTTTCTTCTCTTTGGCTTTTCAATTTCTCAAACAATCTCTCAATAATTTCCTCAAATTTCTTCTCTTTTTAACAAATTCAACAAACCCTTTTGTTCTAAGAGTTCCAAATTTGGAAATTTCATGGACACAAAGATCCTCAATTTCCAGATCCATAATGGGTCAATCATACAGCGCGTATTCTTTCGATCAATTCTACTTGCAGCTACCATTTCCATGGTTGCTCTTCTTCGTCTTCGCGCTTTATCGGATTTCAATTTTGGAAATTTAGTTCCAATTGCAAACAATTTCAATTGTTTTGCAGATTCAGAAAACGTCACTTTAAACCAACCCAGTTCAAATTTCTTTCAGAATCGCTTCTGGGGTGTAATGAATTGTGAAAAAGACGTTAACTTGACAGTGAATGTTGTCACTGAATTAATGGGTATGCAGTTTTTGAACTGTGATGCTAATACCCTTTGTGTGGGTGAAGATTCTTCAATGGCTGTTAAAGCAATGAAACAGTTGGGTTTTTCAACTGTTAGTGGTGTTTACACCAACCGTTTTTTCTCCCTCAAGATGAAGAAGTTCATTTATGAATTAGATTATCAAGATTCTTCATTTGACTTTGTTTTGTCTAAGGATCTTGATAAGGTTTCTGTACCTGCTTTGCTTGTACTTGAGGTTGAACGTGTTCTTAAACCTAATGGAATTGGTGCACTTCTTGTTGCTGCTAAAAGTTCACATCATCACAATGATTTGATTAGATCAGCTACACCAGTTTCATCATTGTTGAGATCTTCTAGTGTTGTTCATGTTGATTCTATTGATGATGAACTTAATCTTGTTGTTTTCAAGAAAAGATCTCAAAATGCAACAACTTTTTTCAATCATAATCAGATTACTTTACCTGCTGATTGTCCTAGCTTGACATTAACCAAGCCTCTCATAGATCTTATGGAGCCTCTTGTGAGCGAAAAACCGATGCGCGTGTCCCCGGTTTCTTATTTGCCTAAGTTTGTTGATGTTTCTACTAGGAAGAGGTTGGTTTATATTGATATTGGTGTAGGAGAGCTTTTGAATGCAAATGTTAGTGATTGGTTCCTACCATCATATCCAATTGATCAGAAAGATTTCAATGTGTATTTCGTTCACTACAACACTTCGATAATGTTGTCTTATGTGAAGCGACCAGGTATCACGTTTGTTTATCATCCTGGATTAGCCGGTAAAGTCACTACCGAAGTTGATGATATTGGAGACGAAAATGATGATCTAGATCATTATGGTGGGGAAGAAGAGTTTGATTTCCTTGCTTGGTTCAAAGAAACTGTGCAATATGCTGATTTTGTTGTCTTGAAGATGAATGCCGGTGAAGTTGAACTCAAGTTCTTATCTGATGTATTTGATAGTGGAGCTATATGCTTTGTTGATGAATTGTTTCTAAGATGTCCTGAGAAAAGTGATGATGATAAAACTAATGTTGGGACAAGCAAGGAAGATTGCATGGATGTTTACAAAAGTCTCAGAAACAGTGGTGTCTATGTGCATCAATTGTGGGGAGATGAAATTGCTTACAAGACCAAACCTTAGGTGTTTAGCCTTTGGTGATTATGATTATGGTGTGAAAATAAATTATGTTTTGTTATTTGAATTTCTATGTGTTTGATTGATGATGTCTTTGGACTATAGTCCAATGATCTTGTGTGTTGTTGTAATGTTATGTACTTAAGGATGCTATGGACATCTTAGTGCTTTATGGTTGGGTGCTTAATATTAAATAAACAACCATTGTTGTTGTGTTTTGCTAGTAAAATATGTGTGGATTATTTGTGATTGATGCTCTTTTTGTTACTTTAGATTTTCTTTTTTTGATTGGTGATTGAGTTGATTTGATGACATTAAGAAATTGGTTTGATCATGAAGGACAAATAGAAAGCCATAAAATATTGGTACAAAATGAATGAACCGATATTTTATTGGATCAATAATCATTGTCATACTTGATTCAGCTAATTGTTTTGTTGCCATGCCACTAAAATTAACAAAAGTATTAGTAATTTCTAATTGATCAATAATTGATTTTTAGAATATTAATATCTTCATGTTCATTATACCTTGCTCAATGTTCAATTTATTTTCTATGAAAAATACCCTTTCCATCCCAAAATATAAACAAAAATTGGTCAATAAAAGTGGATGTATTTGGTCCAAATCTTTAGTCAAATACATCCAATTTCTTTTACTCATTTTTGCATATATTTTGGAATGGATGAAATATTTTTATGTTAATAAACGGAGGGTTAAAAAGCAAAACTTATAGTCTATTAAGTCTAAAACTGGTTTGACAATGCTATTATTGGACAAAACACTTTTGTAAAAAAAAAAAGTTAAATTCTTCGGTACATAATTTATTTTATATGTACTGCGTATTAGTACACTTGTTGATGTGAATAATTATGATGTTCACAAATAATATTTATCAATATTTTTTGTTAAAATTATTTGTGGACTTATTAAAATTGTTCACTTCAGCATTGTACCAATATATATTTAAATAAGATGCGTATCGGAACATTCCTAGAAAAGAAAGACTACCTGCTAAGAAGGCACGACACGTGTTATAAGAAAAGGCAAACACATTCAATGATTGGCGATTGCTTAGTTAAATTAGTGAATGTGACAATATTCCAAAAATAAGAAAATTAGTGAATATTTGGACTGATGAGTTTAGTCAAAGAGTTTAATGGATATAAGCAGACAGAGTAGAAAAGCATTATACACTCAATTAATCATCACTATGATTTCTGCCACGTCACCCCATTTTACCCCACTATTAATATATATTATACTAGTTATGAAAATAAAGAGAATGAAGAAGTTTGGATTAGATTTTTTTTTTTTTTGAAATAAGTTTGGATTAGATTTTTATCACTTCCAAAGTGATTATTTTACATGAAGTAAAGTGTGGTATTTATAGTACTAAAGCTATGAATAAAATAATTTACATTCACTATTTTAAGTTGACATTTAGGTTGATAATCAACATTACTATTTTAAATTGAAATTTTGGATAGATGTTTCAACATTAATAGTAACATGTGTCTTTCATATTATTTAAGATTATTATAATACTCCCCCTTTGAAATATCTATCATGGTGCTCTATTGAAGGCTTGTTGAGAAGAATGTGATGGGAACATATGTTGCCTCGTTAAAAACCTTATTAGGAAAAACCCATTGGAATAAAAACCTTAATAAGGGAAAAAGAGTATAACATATGCTCCCCCTCAACCAAGCACATGTAATTCTTCAAAGATCTCGAAGATGATGCATTCCAATACTTCGTATGTGTTTCTTGAAAATTGATGTAGCAGAAAGCGCCTTTATGAAGAGATCCGCCACATTATCACTCGAACGGATATATTGATTATCAACCTCTTTGTTTCTTTCTAACTCTTGTGTGGATGAGAAGAGTTGTGGACGGATGTGTTTGATTCTATCACTTTTGATGTAACATTCTTTCACCTGGGTAACACATGCAACATTGTCTTCATACAAAATTGTTGGGTTCTTATCAGTTGGTAAACCAGATGTTTCTTGAATATGTCGAGTTACTGATCTTAACCATCTACACTCTTTGCTTGCTTCATGGAGGGCAATTACTTCAGCATGATTTGAAGAAGTTGTTACTAGTGTTTGCTTTTGAGATCTCCACGATATTGCGATGTCACTATATGTAAACACATACCCAGTCTGTGACTTAGCATTACGTGGATCTGAAAAATATCTTGCATCTGCATAACCAAGCAAAACTGGTTTTTTATTGTTAGAATAAAACAAACCAAGATCAGAAGTACCTCAGAGACATCGAAATATATGCTTTATTCCTTTCCAATGTCTCTTTGTAGGGCATGAACTAAATCTTGCTAGTATATTTACTGCAAAAGCTATATCAGGTCGTGTACAATTACCAAGGTACATGAGTGCCCCAATTGCACTGAGGTATGGCACTTCAGAGCCAAGATCCTCTTCATTAACTTCTTTAGGTCTAAATGGGTCCTTTTCAACATTAAGTGTTCTACCCATCATTAGAGTACTCAAAAAGCTTGCTTTGTCCATGTAAAACCTTTTCAATACCCTTTCTGCATCATTTGATTGATGTACCAATATACCATTTTTAGTATACTCAATTTGTACACCAATGCATGACTTTGTTTTTCATAGATCTTTCATTTCAAATTCTTTCTTTAAGTAATCTTTTGCCTCTTTAATTTCTTTATTAGTACCAATGATATTTAAAACATCTGTTATAATAATCCTAAATAATATGAAAGACACATGTTACTATTAATATTGAAATATCTATCCAAAATTTCAACTTAAAATAGTAATGTTGCTTATTAACCTAAATGTCAACTTAAAATAGTGAATGTAAATTAATTTATTCATAGCTTTAGTAGTATAAATACCACTCTTTACTTCATGTAAAATACACACTTTGGAAGTGATAAAAATCTAATTCAAACTTCTTCATTCTCTTTATTTTCATAACTAGTATAATATATATTAGGCTTAATGGCAGTTTTGGTACCCCTATTTTCAAAAAAATTGGATTTTGGTACCCCTATATCTAAATTAGCAATTTTGGTACCCCTATTTTATCAAATTTTGAAATTCCACTTATTTTTATTCTCTTTTGATGATGTGGGGCTTTTTAATATTATGTGGCATTTTTTTAATTTAAAAAACCATTGCCATATCAAATAAAGTTAATATTATTATACTAATAATTGTTTTTTATATATAGAGAATTATAGTAGTAATTATTGTTATTATAATCTATCAATAAATAAAGAAATTAAAAAACAAAAGAATTGATTGAAGAGTGTATACGTGAAAGGATTTCTAAACATTTTTTTTATGTGGCATTTGTTTTTTTTTCCAGATTTTTAAACAATTTTATGATACTTTATTTGGCTTTTTTTCCTATTTTATTTCCATATTTCTATTTTTTTTTATTATCTTTTTACAATTTTTGTATACTTTATTAGTATTTTTTAAAACATTTTTTTACTTTATTTTGTTTTCTATTTTATTTTTCCAATTTTAAAATTTAAATATTTTATATATATTTTAATATAATCTGACGTGACAATGATTTTTTAAATAAACAAATGTTACGTAATATTAAAAAACGCCACATCATCAAAAGAGAATAAGGATGTGTGCAATTTCAAAATTTGACAAAATAGGGGTACCAAAATTGGTGATTTAGAAATAGGGGTATCAAAATCCATATTTTTAAAAAATAGAGGTACCAAAACTGCCATTAAGCCTATATATTAATAGTATTATAACTATATTAGTAATTTATATCATTCTATTAGTCACTAAAGAAATATTGAAATTTTTTATTTTCTCAACACGTTATCAACACGATAGTTTTTATCAGAAGTGTTCACTAATACGAGGTATATCATCTATACTTATCACTTCAATATTATCATTAATATTATTTGCCCCGGTTATAGAGAACTGACAAACGTCAAGTGACTATTATTGTTATGACTAACTTTTATACTTAATGGATGTCCAAAACCCCATCTACTAACTTTCATACTTAATGGAGGATTAAAATTCCCATTTGTATGACTAACTTTTATACTTAATGGAGGTATGCAAAGCCCCATCTATAATACTAACTTTCATACTAAATGGAGTACTAAAATCCCCATCTATAATATTGCTAACTTCAATTCTTAATGGAAGTTTAAAATTTCTGTCAATAATATTATTTCACGATAGATTTATAAATAAGTTATGACATTTGACATTATTTGAATTATTAATGTGCTATTCTCTACCGTTTGTGCATTCTAAGAGATAGATAATTTTTAACACACTTATAATATTTTTTCCCATTCCTCAACGGTAATAAAAAGTAAAAATTAACATTATTCTCTTATCACCTAACAACCACATAACGACCATGAACAGTAAAAGCTTACATTTTTCCACTATCTCCTAACTTTCATAAACCCAACGGTAACATAACGGACACTTCATAAAATTCATCCTATAAATATTTCACATTCATTCATGATTTTTCATATCATTCTCAAACATTTATCAACATTTCCAAAATGACTAAAATCCCTCTTATAATTGCCGCTCTACTTGTTATCGTGTATTTTTTCTCAGCATCATCAAATATGAAGAATTAGGAGGACATTTTATAGCACTCAGAATATTTGTTTTAATACCATTACTAGTATTAACTTGGCTTAAGAACTAACTATGATAGAAAATTAGATTAAACATAGTCGTGTTTTTGTTGTTGTAATCTATTGAATAAAATGATGTTCTTTTGTTTTTCTGTTTGTCATAGTTTATACTTTAAATGTTGATTATGTTCTTCTATATTATAGATATAATCATGTCAAATGTTAAGCACCAACTCAAAATTCTAAGCATAACTGGGGACAACTATATAGTTATGTAGCCAACTTTTTTAAAGTGTCAGTTATGATTTTTTCAATGTAAAATTTACTACTTTTGGTTCCTTAACTAGTGCATCGGGTGCACTAGTTAGCAAAACCCTTATAATAATGAAGCAAATTCAAAACAAACTAACAATGTTGTCCATATTCATCCGGAAATTCCCAGGTTTACAAATCATTTTTATATATATGTTTTATAGTAACAATTTTTTCCATATTCATCCGGAAATTGCAACGTTTACAAATCATATTTAATATATAGCAGCTAATGTGTCAATACTAGTATTTAAAACATAATTTGGTGTTTAGAATTTTGTCGAGTCCCTCACACAATTCTTCTCATCCACACGAGGGACTCGAAAAAATTCTAAGCACCAAATTATGTTTTAAATACTAGTATTGACACATTAGCTGCTATATATTAAATATAATTTGTAAACGTGGCAATTTTCGGATGAATATGGATAAAATTGTTACTATTAAAGATATAATAATGATTTGTAAACGTGGGAATTTTCGGATGAATATGGACCAAATTGTTAGTTTGTTTTGAATTTGCTTCATTATTATAAGGGTTTTGCTAACTAGTGCACCCGATGCACTAGTTAAGGAACCAAAAGTAGTAAATTTTACATTGAAAAAAACATAATTTACACTTTAAAAAAGTTGGCTACATAACTATATAGTTGTCCCCAGTTATGCTTAGAATTTTGAGTTGGTGCTTAACATTTGACATGATTATATCTATAATATAGAAGAACATAATCAACATTTAAAGTATAAACTATGACAAACAGAAAAACAAAAGAACATCATTTTATTCAATAGATTACAACAACAAAAACACGACTATGTTTAATCTAATTTTCTATCATAGTTAGTTCATAAGCCAAGTTAATACTAGTAATGGTAAAACAACAAATATTATGAGTGCTATAAAATATCCTTGTAATTCTTCATATTTGTTGATGCTTAGAAAAAATACACGATGACAAGTAGAGCGGCAATTATAAGAGGGATTTTAGTCATTTTGGAAATGTGGATAAATGTTTGAGAATGATATGAAAAATTATGAATGAATGAATGAATGGGAAGTATTTATAGGATGAATTTTATGAAGTGTCCGTTACGTTGCCGTTGAGTTTTTGATCGTTAGGAGATAGTGAAAAAATGTAAACTTTTACTGTTCATGGTCGTTATCTGGCTGTTAGGTGATAAGAGAATAATGTTAATTTTTACTTTTTATTACCGTTGGGGAATGGGGAAAAATATTATAAGTGTGTTAAAAATTATCTATCTCTTAGAATGCACAAACGGTAGAGAATAACACATTAATAATTCAAATAATGTCAAATGTCATAACTTTATTATAAATCTATCGTGAAATAATATTATTGACAGAGATTTTAATCTTCCATTAAGAATTAAAGTTAGCAATATTATAGATGGGGATTTTAGTCTTCCATTTAGTATGAAAGTTAGTTTTATAGATAAGGCTTTGCATACCTCCAATAAGTATAAAAGTTAGTCATACAAATGAGAATTTTAATCCTCCATTAAGTATGAAAGTTAGTAGTATAGATGGGGTTTTGGATACCTCCATTAAGTATAAAAGTTAGTCATACAAATGGAAATTTTAATCCTCCATTAAGTATGAAAGTTAGTAGTATAGATGGAGTTTTTGACACCTTCATTAAGTATAAAGGTTAGCCATAACAATAATTGCCACTCTAATTATAAATCACTTGACGGTTTGCCATTTTTCTATAACCGGGGCAAATAATAGTAATGATAATATTGCAGTGATAAGTATAGATGATATACCTAGTATTAGTGAACACTTCCGATAGAAACGATCGTGCTGATAATGTGTTGAGAAAGTCAGAAATTTAAATATTTCTTTAGTTACTAATAGAATGATATAAATTACTAATATAGTTATAATACTATTTATATATATTATACTAGTTATGAAAATGAAGAGAATGGAGAAGTTTGGATTAGATTTTTATCACTACCAAAATGTGTAATTTATATGAAGTAAAGAGTGGTATTTATACTACTAAAGCCATGAATAAAATAATTTACATACACTATTTTAAGTTGACATTTAGGTTAATAATCAACATTACTATTTTAAGTTGAAATTTTGGATAGATATTTCAACATTAATAGTAACATGTGTCTTTTCATATTATCTAAGATTATTATAAGACAAAAGTATAAATAGTTCTCTAATTCATATCCTGAGGAGACAAAGTTTTATGCTCATCTCCACAATTGATTTTTAAAATGAAACATCTTTATGTTCATTATGTTGTTGTGTGATCTAAGCCTCGCAAAATGTTCAATTTATTTTTCTATTGTGAAAAATCTATAGGTTATGTTGAAGTGAGAGTTAAAGAGTATTGCACAAAGTAAAATTGATGCTACTAAATACCATCATAATACTAATTGAGATACTAAATGGAATAAAAAAGTTATCACTAAAATATAATTCGTTTTACCATGATAAATTAAAAAATATAATTAATTTTGTATGAAAAAGTGTAATTATGAGTTAGTTTATAAAATTATACTTCATTAATGATACGAGAAAGATAAATTAAAGAATTGAAAAAAGATAGAGTAATAAACAGTTAAAGGTATAATAAAAAAAGTAATATTAAATGTTTTATTAGTTTTATAAAGCGATTTATAATGTAGCATCAATTTTTTATCAAAACAACTTATAATTTGATACGAAAAGAGTAGGTTGTGCCGGGAAAGACAACATGCTAAGTGCTAACAAAGGCATGACACATGTTATAGAAAGCAATTTAAGCCCATCTCAGTTATACCCGTAGTAATCAACATTCAACATCATAGAGTTTTTAAATCTGTCGTTGTAGTATGGGAAATACATTGTCCTACATGCAACTAATCAATGTTTTGGAAGTTGAAACTGACATGTCAAAACTACATAGTTGTGTCTAATAGGAACAAAACTAAAACTTAACAACACAACATGTACATATGTGAATATAATTAGTGCTATAGTGAACCACCTTAATAAATCATCCATTATAAATTATTGTTTAGAATTATATTTAAAAACATATGGTCCATCAAATATTAGTGTTTAGAACTATATCTTAAGAACTATATTTCGTTGTTGTTATTGTACAACCTCCTACATTAGATCAATTTCCCACATTTTTGTTGTTCTCTCGCTCATCTAATCCACTGTCGTCAAAAATAGATATCATGTTGTAGTATCAGTTGTCTGTTTCAATCAATGGTCAGAATTATTTTAGTACTTGTATAATTTAAACCGTTGGATGTAAATGAGATCAAATTATAGCATGTAACTACATGTTTTTTTCTACGGCATCTAGACCCATTGTTGGTGTCTCTTTTTCTATCTCCATATTGGATGTCTCACCTCTCCTTGCCCCACTACTCCATTATCTCCCTCTAAGCATATAAGGTCAGAATAAAAATCAAATTTTCATTATTATGAAAACAATTAGTTATATGCTTTTCCACTACGACCATATCCTCCACATGTAATACTCTTTTGTTCTTGATCATATCATCAATTGTTTTTATTTTTAAAAAGTATCTCTAAATCAATCAACGAACTCATAGTAAAACATTTTATTACATATCTTATGACTCCTCACCTTAACACTTATATTTCATCAATTTAAAATACCTTCATTAGCTAAATTAAACTGTTTACGGTCTTTATAATTAATTAATCATCTTTGATATCTTTCTCTTTCTGGGAAAAATGATTATTAAAAAAAGTGATTTCAAAAGAAAATTGCATCAATCTAGAAGCAAAGACAGACAAGTTCATTGGAGGCATTGACATGTACTACAATTTCATGTGCAATAAGCCTGTTGCAGATTTTAAACCAAGTGTCATATAAATTCCATTTTCCTTCTTTTTTAACTGATTGGAAAAACCAGAAAAGTGAGGGAAGAAAGCAGAGAGAAATATTAAAATATTATTACAGTTACAGTTGAGCTGTACAGGAAGTTTGTGCAATTAACAATGTATCTTTCTTTACTCTTGAGTCCCTACCTTTATCTCCAAAAGCCTCTCAACTGGTTGTCTGCAAATCGGGCATCTATTCGTCTGGAACCTCAAAACCTTTGCACATCCGCTACACATGCACTGCGGAAATAAAATTCACCACTCTTTTAGGGGTAAGATTCAACACTTGAGGACCAAAACGTTCAATTTTTAAACAAGGGGACTATTTTCATTAACTTGATAAAATAGGGGACCAAAAGTGCAATTAAGTCTTGTAAATAAGATATTTACCAAGATTAGCCATATTATTGATATTGATGACTACCATCAGAATCACTCAATTAACTAATCAAATAAAAAATTCATTCAAAAAAGGGATGCTGAATATACCATATGTCGGCAGGGATGAACGATTGTGTCACGAGGCTCCGACAAGCAGATCACACATTCCTTTCCTTGTTCATTGTCATCCACGCCACTTTCCACTGAATTTCCGATACCGTATATCTCCTGCAGCTCATACCTCATCCCATTTATCGACAAAATCTGCTTAACAACTTTTACCCGAAGTTCTCCTTTATCCTTCTCGAACACCGCTTGAGTTATCTGAGAGTTTGTTTTGCCAGATGTCACAGTTTCATTTGATCCATCATGATTATGAGATGATGCATCTGCCTTCACCGCTAGAGGGTAGACATCCATGTCACCCACCTTTAATAAATCTGACTCCCCAAACATTGAAAAGTTAATACCAGTTCCAGCTTGCTGTCTAAACTTCTGTCCGAGACCTTGCTGGAATTGTACAGTCACAGGTGCGAGATGGTTTTCCTTGGTCGGTGTGAGGATGCAGCCTTCATCTTCTTTTGCAAAGAAATATATGGTGATGCTGTCAAAAAGATACAAGCGAATAAAACTTTCAGAACAACTGAATGAAAAATTCAAGTAAAAATCTCCACATCCATAATCATCATTATGATATGAAGACAATAACACAGACATGGCAATTAGCATTCAGAGAATCAGAAGCACCAAAATATCAAACATGCGATGTGACTAAACTCATATGCATTAAGCTGCTTCCAGCTTACATAAAACTCTTAAATATAGGAGAGCAAAGAGCAAAAAGTACTTATAAATTATAATTGTTAAGAGGAACACTAGCTATACACTCTTCAACATATTTGATGTGATTGGTTCATTTCTTACAAACTCAACCCCTTGTCTCATAAAGTTATAACCTTTTAAAAATTACATAATTTGTGTTGCAGAATGTGTCAAAGAGTGTTGTTAACATTAATCTTAGAGAGTATTTTACGGACACTTCCACAATTTGTAACACAATTTACTGTATGCACAATACATATTCAACATTCTGACTTGGTAATAATAAATAAAAGCTACAATAACAAAATTTAAATATTCTGTAACCAATCAATAAACACTATACTAAGATGGGTTCAAGGGTAATGCAAGGCAGACAAACCAGACTAGACTAAAATGCACAAACATTGCAGCACAATTCAATATTGATGGACAAAATGATAGACCACGAGGTTCAAGCTTATTGAAGAATGAAAAATGGTGGGATTGATTCCTCTTGTTGGAGCTAGTTTCAACATATCAGAATTGGGCTATCATTCACCTCATTGGCATGTTGAGTTCATTGCAAACTTTCAATAATTGGTTTGCTTATAAATTTTGGTCTGCGACATTGTTTATGCTAGGAACTGACTTTGAGATTCTATCAATATCTTATGATACATATGAGTCGTATCTTGATTCAATACAAAACTGAACTCAATTGATACAACCCCAAGTGTGTATCCATTTGGGATATGAATCACCTCTTGACCTCTGATTCATTATGATAAATCATGGTCACGACTCACTATTATGAACTTAGACTCCTTGTCAATCACTACCTAAACAAAATGTAACCAACCACTAATTTTTCCTGTCAACTTTTCTTTTTAACGCAATTTATGACTTGAATCTTGAATTATTGTAAAGTTTGTATATTATATACCAGCTTATAATTTTGACAGAAAACATATAGTATTCGTATATAATTAAACCAACCAGAAGTTTGTGGATGACTGCTATACATAATTACGTTAAAAAGATCTATAAATGGTATATACATACATAATATAATAGCCATTAATATAATTATAATTCAACATTACAGCTCCATGAAAAAGTAAAGTATCAAACCAACAATAAATATTTCAAATGTTAACAGTTTTACATATTAGAGAATTTTAAATCGGATATTATCCTTTTACAACGAAGGAGGATATCAGCATACAGAAAAAACTAACCAAGATCTAAAAAAGAAAAATGCTCACCATGTTAGGCAATCAAGAGACAGATAAACGAAAGGAAACAAAAGAAAGTCAAACCTTTTCGACCCAGCTCATGCAATCTCACTAGTAACCCCCCGGTAAAAACAAACAAAACTAGACCCTTCTATTTTGAACGAGTCCATATAAGTTAAACTGAATTTACTCAAAACGATTCTAATAGTGATTCAACCAAATTTCCTTAGAAACATAAACTCAAACAAGTTTATGACTCTACAAGCGAGTTTGACAACTATGCATTCAACCAACCATCCCCAAACATGTGATTCTATGCAAACGTGGGAGTCTATCTGAGTCCACAAAGTTTACATTGAAATGAATTGGAAGTGAGTTAACTTGATTTTGATACCTGAAGCCGTAAACTCTGACTATTTTATGAGTTGACATGATAGTTTGACAACCGTGCCTTTAAACATAAAAGTCGCTGTTTTTTTGCTACTACCTAGCCATACTTATAGTAATCGGGATAAATAAAGTAACACCATCATTTTTCAACGATTCTATTTGCCGAACTACCAAATCAGAATTTCAATTTGTAAGACAAAAGATATTGTTGGAAAATCCTCCTTAATTGTGGCCACCCTGCTGCCTGTTATTGGGCCATTTCATCTGCCTTTATTGTAGCGGTAGTGGCACAGCGCCATGTGCGGAGTTGAGGGGTTGGGTTTAGTCCCACATCGCCTAGAGATATGACATTTGTAGTGCTTATAAAGGTACTCCCTCCGGTCACTATTATAAGCAAAAAATCACTTTTTAGATACATTGAAAAATTAATGTATCTATAGTCTATATTATTGACCAGATACATTAACTTTTCAATGTATCTAAAAAGTGGTTTTTTGCTTATAATATTAATAGTGACCGGAGGGAGTATAATACTTAATTGATGTTTGCTACCGCATCTAGTAGCTCACTCACCGTGCATTAAACATAAAGCTACAACATGTAGCTTGATTCTCGACATGCGTCAAATACCGATGCAGCGTAGATCCAAACACTCGCTTGGACAGTCATCAACTTACAAACTCGTTTTGTAGGACTGAGTGGGCCCTGACCCTAAATTTTAAGAGATATTAAGGGAAGAAAAGGAAGTTAATTCAAAATCAAAGATTAAGCTGGTATGGTAAACAACCCGCCAATACTACTGCCAATAGCATAAAACCCTCAAAAAGACCGCCAAACTATTGTGGAGGCAACCACTTTCTCCTTTAGGATGGCTCCCCGCCCATTCTTAAACAAAACCTACACTTGACGACATACAACAATAACTCCAACTCTTATTTTGGCATCATTAAAATCTTCAACTAACATTTTGCACGTGAACAAAACGGAACCAAACATAACCGATTGTTCTGTCCTTTATCGAACCACCATTTCAATCAAACCATATATATCACTTTCTGAACCTCCTATCCTTTTCCACTCCTATTCTAGTATTCTACCATACAAAGTTCAACCTATAGACTTCACAAGGAAACAACATAGTTTTCAATCCAATATCCATACAAAAAAAACCACATCTTTCGAACAACCGAACTGTTAGCTAAAACAACAATATACAAAAGAGTATATCATCAAAACCTCAAAACACAATGCCTAATATAAAAAACTAAAAAATACTGCATTCATCATGTTTATCTATGAAACAAGGAAAAAAAAAAAAAACGAACCTCCCAGAAACGGTGGCATCAAAGGTAAACGAAACAAGAAAAAAACCAGGGTTCTCTTGATCCGGTGAAATCGAAAGAGTCTCTTTCTTAATATTAATATCATTCCTTATAGTAACAGCTTTCTGATGCTCAACAAACGGTGCAGGTTGGTTGATAACCGGTCCACAAGGATAATATCTCGAAACCCAATCAGGATCCATATGTTGATGAGGATGATGATGATGATGATGATGTTGATGAGGATGATGCATAGGTACCGGCGGTGGATAATAACCAGGATAATGATACTGAGGATAATGCATAGGTGGATTCGGGTACGGTGAAGCACCAGGGTAAACAAATGGATGTGTTGCGATTTCAGGTTGTGGTGTTACCGGTGGTGGTGGTGGATGACTTCTCCTTGAACTACCACCGCTGTGTCGACGACGGTTGTTACCGCCGTTGCTTGAGATGTTTCCCATGATGATGATGATGAAAACCCTAATTTAGAATTGATTCTGGTTGTTGCATATGGTGGTTTTGATTTGGGGAGAATTGAAAAGGTGAAAAGGAAAAAGAATAAAATTGAAAATGAAAATGAAATTGAATCGGAGATTTGTTGAAGGTGAAAGTGAAAGGGTGTTATGAAATTATTAATTAATTAATTAATGTGAAAGAATAAAATAGAAATAGAAAGGAAGAAAGGAATATAGAAATAGGGTTTTGGTGATGATGATGGTGTTGGTGGGTATATAATGGGGGTTGCGTATATCTCCACTCAAGGAGAAACGCCATTGATGAATACTTTTATTTACTTATATTTAATTAATTAAATTTAATATTTTTATTCATTGATGAGTGTTTTACAGTTATGATTTTCCAACTAGGCACTACTTTAGGCGCCACTTTTATATCGGAGATATGTTATTTTGGTTGGACTTGATTTTTTTTTTGTAAAATATGTTTTTGGTCTCAGTTTTATAGGAAAATTTGGTTTTGGTCCATGTACTTTAATATTACTCTTTTTTATCCGCAATTTAATTTGTGTTTTAGTTTTAGTCTCAAATGTTAGGTCAACTGTTAGTTGACTAACGGATATCCGAGTGGCAGCGATACAATAGACTTTTTTGACACGTGTCATCCTACATGGACTATCATGTGGCATCCTACATCCTAAAGTGGACTTTTTGACACGTGGCATCATACACGAACTGACACATGACATCCTACACTGACACGTGACATTTTATTTGATTTTTTAAAACAAGTCGACATGACAATCCATGTGGGATGTCACGTGTCAAAAAAGTCTATTATATCATTGCCACGTGGACATCTGTTAGTTAAATAACAGTTGACGTAACATATGAGACTAAAACCAAAACACAAAATTAAATGAGAGACGAAAAAAAGTGATATTAAAGTATAGAAACCAAAATCTCTATAAAACTAGGGACAAAAAACATATTTTACCATTTTTTTTACTCCAACAAACTTAATTTATTTTATTCAAATTGTGTGTTCAATATAAGGTGGATAAAAATTAAAAACTTGGGAACTAACTATAAAATGAGTCGCCTGAGCTAAGTCGCGAACCACTAGATTTGCTTATCTCCTAACATACTGACTTTCTAGTTGTTATTACTAACCAATATTCTACGACAAAATTCTATAATGCTTCCAAATTCAGAATGATTTGTTTGCTCATTGTTAATAGCTTGCGCAACTAGCATAAATCACTTTCAAATTGCATTGTATCTTGTCGTGCTACATGTTAATATCTTCCAACCAACACATGGCTTTTTCATTCTCATTGCCTCTGCTTTAGCTATGTTTGGTGTACCATCAAATCGTTTCGAGTAAGCACGTATAAATTGTCCTTGATTGTTACAAACACAAGCTGCAACACAATAGACATTATTATTCACATAACAAAGCACTATCAACATTAGATTTGTCGGTCCTTAAACTGGATACCAAGTTTCCAAAAAATAATAATTAGATTTTAGTGATCCTATAAGGGGTTTGGACCATGTGCATGTTGCTGATGCATTCTGCTCCTGTATGGTACTATTAGGGATGTCAATGAATATCCATGGACGCGGATAGTGTGATATCCGTATCCGCTCCGTCAGATAAATATGATATCCGTGTCCGCTTCATAGCCATGGGGATATCTGCTAAGCGGATAATCCACGAATATTGAAGTATCCACGGATATTAACATATATCCATGGATGCTATTTTTTTATTAAAAAAAACTAATTATTGAAAAAAAATTAGTTTTTTTTTAAGACAAAACATTAACACATTATATTCATAAATTTTGCTTTCTATTTTTAATAAAAACATCCAATCTACAAACAAAAATCACCTCACAGAACTGCAAAAGAGCCAAACAAAACTAGAATTTATATAAAATAGCCAAAATGCAAAAGATAAAATATAAAAATACAATTTTTTTGTATAAAAATACCAGAAATATTTATATGTAAGTAGAGATATTTAAGTAATTTTACTAATTATTTAGCGGGTATGGATATCCGCGGGCGCAAATAGTATTAAATTCGCATCCGTATCCATTAAATGCGGGTAATTGAAATATCCATTTATTTTATCCGTGGATATCCATTAAACTATCCGCTCCGTATCCATAGCAGATTTTATCCGCAGATATCCGCAGGTATGAATATTTTTGCCATCTCTAGATACTATTGTGCGGCTGTCGCGCTTTGCACCATTCGTGTAGCGCTTTCCGTGCACGTCAAAGAACTTCAATATTTGAAGAATTTCTATCATGCCAACATTTCTAAATTCTTTTCCACCATAATACCTAAAGCATTATAGCTATTTTGGCCATTTTCTCATTCTCAAGTTCCTCTAACATGTCAAACACCATTGCCACAAACTCATTGACAGTTTCAATATATTTAGAAAATAAGTTTTCATAATTTAAAATTCAGTTGCGAGTAAATAAAGTTTGATCATAAATTTGTTCAATTAGGAGTTAAACTTAAAAATTCTTTTAAATGATTTTTCTTAAAATAGAATTTTCATTTACCAGTCTAACTAAATATCTTAACTAATTGGTTGGAGTACTCATCTTGATGTATACACAAAAATGTAATTAATTAGTAGGGTTCTATTTAATACAACTTGTCTAATCAATCTCTATATATTAGACAAACAATTGTAAGATTAATGGGGTTTATTTAACAAAATTTGTCTGATAAATATTTCATTTATGTTTAACTTTTATTGGAGCTTTCTATTTTGTAATTAGCTACTACCTACTCCAATAATATATTTAGCTATTACTGTATTTCTTTTGTTAAAATCATCAGTAGAAATCAAATAATTGTATAAAAAAAAATCAGTAGAAATAACAAAAGTTAAAAGATTATTAAAAAAAAAAAGAAGAGATATTTATCTGATTAATAGATGTATCAACACTTTAACTCTTAAAAGAAAACTTTATTAACAATTCTTATTAAAAAAAAAAACTGTATTAACAAAAAAAAATACACAAGATAACACTCAAAATATGTTTTTTTAGATTTGGCCGCCTCGTAAAAAGTGGCTAGCTTTACCACCGATTAAACTATTTAATTTTGTTTATTTTTGTAAATAAAAATTTAAATTAAGTGAGACACAAACCCTTATGCAATATTAAAAATGACCTCATTATCATTAATGTTTCACGTCATTTAGTGGCAAATTTTGATCAAAATATTAAGCAGAGCGGCAAGTAAATTAGATTGATAAGTTGAACAACCACTTGATGTCAGTAAAATCTCTATAAATTAATAGAGTCAGGACCGGAGAAATTTATTAATTTAGAGAGTTATTAATTTATCGATAAATTAATAATTATTAATTTAAAGAGTTTTTAATGACTTGTAAATCAATAATGACTTTAGTAATATGCATTGGAAATCAATAATGATACAATACAAAAGGAAGCACTATGAGCTATTGGAAGCACTTATGGCATCAAACACTCTTCACAACTTTATGATACAATACAAAAATACAACACCTGAGCTATTGGATGCAATAAAAAAAATTAGAGATGAGCTCCAAATCAACTTGAACTTTAAAGGAAAACAGACAACTATTGAATCATATTTTAATAGAGTGTAATATATTTTTTTCAGTTTCTATGAATTATTAATTTATGATTTTCTTGGGACCGAAAATTACAAAGGGATCTCCCGAAAAATTATTATCTTATTATTTTATCGAATTTTTCAATTTTTTACACTGGCCCAAGTCGGGACCGGACAACTTTATTATTTTAGAGAGTTTATTAATTTACCGAGTATTAATTTAAAGAAATTTTACTGTAATCGCAAACCAGATTCAACTGATGGTAAAAATAAAAAAAATTATATTATTAAATTGAAGAATGGCAATTAATTTATTTTTGTTTTTTGTGAAAACAAATTATCAATTTGATGAAACTACCAAATGATTTATTTGGTAGATACAAAATGATATATTTAAATGAAACTAAGTTTCATAAATAGTTTATTAAATGATATATTTTTTTCATTTAAATATATCATTTGGTATCTAAAAAAATCATTTGTTCGTAAAAAAACCTATTTATTTGATGGTGTTTTAAAAAAATAAAACATATATATAGGGACATGGTTACATACCACTTCGATTTATCTATGGTTTAGTAGTCTTGCATTTTAGTTTTATAGGGACATGGTTACATACTACTTCGATTTATCTATGAAATGAAAAGAAAAAGAAAAAAATTCAAAATATCAAGTATGAAACCTCGGACACCAAAGTAAAGGCTTTTTTACCAAAGTGCCACCTATTGATACATAAATTCCCAAAATGTCACACTTTCAAAAAAAGTTCTTCAAATGTCACACTTTCTCAGCAACTTTTTACCGAAAATTTCCACTATTCATAGGCGTCACACCATGTGGCGACTATCTAATGCAAAATTTGAATTTTTTATCTTATATGACAGGCACGGAATCTCATGAGATTCTTTGTCTTTTTTATTATTTTTTTTCAAAACCCTCTTTTAACTCAAACCATCTTTTAACTCAAACCCTCTCTAACACTATAACCCTCTTCTAAACCCCAAATAATTTTTTTTATAAAATTATAAAAAAATTATTTTAAAATTAATAAAAAATATAAAATTATAAAAACCGTAGAAAAAATTGAAAACTCTTATTTATTTAATATTTAATTATTTAATAGAAGAAGATTCAACATTTGGACAATAAAATTTTAACAACTAAAAAAGAAGAAAAATAACTAGTGTTGAGTGGATGGACTCGCAACATTTGGACATTTGCTACGATTATGACCCGGTGTTCCACATAACACACATTTTCTCGGTTGACGATTTCGATGGGGTAATTGGCGAAGTTCTTGCAATTGAGGAACTGGTTCTTCTTCTTCTTCTTCTTCTTCTTCTTCTTCTTCTTCTTCTTCTTCTTCATTAACTGGGGTGTTAGATCAATTCTTGAATTTTGTCCTGAAGATTGTGCTTGTACAGTCAAATCACTATTTATTATTTGAGACATTACCAATTTGGACGAAAGTCGGCATCAACGACAAGTTGTTGGAGAAAGTCATTTTCAACATAATTCCCTAATTCGACTTGAGATGACGGGAACCCAAAATGTTGTTGTTGTTGTGGTGGTGGTGGTGGGAACCCGAATGGTTGATATGATGATGGGTTGTTATATTCTTGGGGGGTGGGAACCCAAATGGTTGATATGTTGATGGAGGTGGTTGAAATGTTGATGATGACGATTGAACCACCCAACATCGACATCAACCTCGACCTAACCGAGGATCATCACGAAGATGAAGTCGATGATGAGAGTGCAGATGAACCATTTTATGATAGCGAAGACAAAGAAGACGACGGTGAGGGCGATGATGAAGATGAAATGACTCTCATAGGAGAAGCATACGTTCCACCAAGCTACATGGCAAGCACAGATTTGGCATATGTCGATCAAGTGGATGGAACATGGTTATACGAAAAAATCTGTGCTTGCCACGTAGCTTGGTGGAACGTATGCTTCTCCTATGAGAGTCATTTCATCTTCATCATTGCCCTCACCGTCGTCTGCTTCGTCTTCGCTATCATAAAATGGTTCATCTTCACTCTCATCATCGACTTCATCTTGGTGATGCTCCTCTGTTAGGTCGAGGTTGATGTCAATGTTGGGTGGTTCAACCGTCATCATCAACATTTCAACCACCTCCATCAACATATCAACCATTTGGGTTCCCACCCCCCCAAGAATACAACAACCCATCATCATATCAACCATTCGGGTTCCCACCACCACCACCACAACAACAACAACATTTTGGGTTCCCGTCATCTCAAGTCAAATTAGGGAATTATGTTGAAAATGACTTTCTCCAACAACTTGTCGTTGATGCCGACTTTAGTCCAAATTGGTATAATTCGATGTCTCAAATAATAAATAGTGATTTGACTGTACAAGCACAATCTTCAGGACAAAATTCAAGAATTGATCTAAACACCCCAGTTAATGAAGAAGAAGAAGAAGAAGCACCAGTTCCTCAATTGCAAGAACTTCGCCAATTACCCCATCGAAATCGTCAACCGAGAAAATGTGTGTTATGTGGAACACCGGGTCATAATCGTAGCAAATGTCCAAATGTTGCGGGTCCATCCACTCAACCCTAGTTATTTTTCTTCTTTTTTAGTTGTTAAAATTTTATTGTCCAAATGTTGAATCTTCTTCTGTTAAATAATTAAATATTAAATAAATAAGAGTTTTTAATTTTTTTTTCTTCGGTTTTTATAATTTTATAAAAAAAAAATATTTCGGGTTTAGAAGAGGGTTATAATGTTAGAGAGGGTTTGAGTTAGAAGATGATTTGAGTTAAAAGAGGGTTTTGAAAAAAAAATAATAAAAAAGACAAAGAATCTCATGAGATTCCGTGTCTGTCATATAAGACAAAAAATTCAAATTTTGCATTAGATAGTCGCCACATGGTGTGGCGCCTATGAATAGTGAAAATTTTCGGCCAAAAGCTGCTGAAAAAGTGTGGCATTTGGAGAATTTTTTTTGAAAGTATGGCATTTTGGGAATTTATGTCTCAAAGGTGACACTTTGGTCGAAAAGCCCAAAAGTAAAAGGATAAAATGCAGTATTCCAACCATTGAGCTGCAAAATTCCTTTTATACAACTGCTGGAACATATATATATATATATATATAATTATTATTTCTAATAAATAAATATACATGTATTCATGAAATTTAAAATAAATTTAGGGGGTGTCCCGACCTCATTCACTACATGAGTAATATTTGAAGTTATAGTAGAGGATTGAAATCGCTTGACGCAGCATAAATTCGGAGATTATTGTGTTATTTGAAAAAATTTAATGATTAAATTGAGCAATAATTACAAATTTAAAATTAAAAATTGTTTATATATATTCACTTGTGTGTGTTTTATTTTAAACAGTAAAATTCTAATTTTTTTTATAATAAAAACAATCATTATAAGAGAACCAAATTAACATGTGTTTTATTTTATTTTCTTCTTAAAAATAATTTATAAAATGTAATTTGAAAAACAGAAAACTAAAAATAAAAACACACCCCTAAGAGACTGTTTGTTACATCTTTTTTTTTATAGGATAAATTACCATTTTATAAGAATAATCACTTTTTAAAATACTACATTTGTTTGTTACATATATTTTTAAAAATATTAGAATCTAAAAATAATCAGAAAACAAGTAATAAGGGTGCATTTGTTTAAATTTTCAAAAAATAATTTTGTTTTGTAAAAATGTACAGGTTTTTTTAGGGATTTTTAAAAAAAAACTGAAGCAACTTTATGTTTGTTTATTATCTAATTTTTTTATATGCGAAGCTCCTAAGTTCTTGTTCTTTAAGAAAATAGATATTAAAAATGTTATTAAAATTAGCTTTCCATTTGAAGGTTAAATTTGATTTTCTAAAAAATCTAAAACAAGCACTATTAAAAATATAAAAGTGATTTTTTAAAATAAAAATAAATAGATTTTTTCTAAATAACAATCTATAACAAATGCACCCTAACACTAATATCTATTTTTTGATAATATATAATACAAAAACGGGGTACCTGCAAAGAAATTTAGATACCTGCAAGCAAAAATTTAGATACCTGCAAAGAAACATATATAAGCTTAATTAGAGAATGATCATACTGAATTGTATTTCTATTTCCACGTATAATATCCTATTTCTTCAAATCCATGCATATGTATATTAGTGCCATCCTCCAAACATAAACCTGTACTAATGAAACTCCAAATGATGTTATAAGAAACAAATAATATGAGATTAAAACTGAATTTAATAGACATAATAATAAAATCTATTTAGTAGGAGTACTAGAAAATCTAAACCAAACCACTTAATTAGCTTAATCTTTCCTAGCTTTCACAGCATGCTTGGCTTCTTGTACGCCATTCACTAAGGTCATCAATGTTTTGATGGGCTCGACAAATGGCATACAGGGAGCCAGGCACACAAAGCATGCTACTAACACAAAAACTAATTTAAATATAACTTCACTTAGCCTTAATTATGTCTCTCCTTGCATGTAACATGGTATAAGATGTATACTGAGCATACCAAATTTAATTATTTTGCTCTTTGATAATAAGTATATTGCACTTTCTATTTTGCATAAGCCTTTGTGAAGGTTATAAACACTTTAAAGAAGGTATGATAGTAGGGTTACATGTAAGAGGGTATGGAGGAGCTGAAAGGGGACCAGAAAATGAAAGCCCTTTTATGTTTTTCACTGGTGGAAATGAGATGGCTCTCTCTAGGGATGTCTTAGTATTCAAACCTCTTTTTTAACACAATATAAAGGGTTTAAGTCTGTCAGTTTTACCTTGAGAAGCTGATTTGTCTGCAAGTGTTTGGATCATTTTAGATTCTATTCCCCCACAATTGAGTACTTCCCTCTTCTGTCCCTTTCCCTTTTGCACTTAGTGTTGTTTCTTTTTCGAGTAAACAATAATTTATGTCCTTAAGTATGTGAGGTGTAGTTACAAGTTTCTTAGTTTATAAAAACATATCTAAATGCATTTTCTTCAGTCAATTTAGACTTTACTAGCTAGTGTGAATGAAAGACAAACGGACAACAAACTGCACGCGCAAATCAATCCTCCTGAAATGTGATGGCTCTAGGGGTGTCTTTCGTTAGTTATCCTTCGAATTCTTTCGTTACTTATCTTCCATAAGAATACTAACAAAATGTGATGAATTTACAATTGTTACAAAGATTAAAAGCAGTTCAAGTAAGCAATATAGCTATCATAAATATATCTCATTTTCTTTATATGAGAAACGGACAAACGGGCAACAAATTGCATGCCCTGCTAATCCTTTCTGGGTGACAAAACCAATCCTCCTAAAATGCGATGGCTCTATGGATGTCTTTCGATAGTTATCCTTCGAATGAGTCTTTCGTTAGTTATCTTCCATAAGAATACTAACAAAATGTGATGAATTTACAATTGTTACAAAGATTAAAAGCAGTTCAAATAGCTATCATAAATATCTCTCATTT
Organism: Trifolium repens; assembly: GCA_030408175.1. Lineage (NCBI taxonomy): Eukaryota > Viridiplantae > Streptophyta > Magnoliopsida > Fabales > Fabaceae > Trifolium > Trifolium repens. The sequence goes on from CP125848.1 coordinate 50,198,794, forward strand.
TCTTTACATGAGAAAATTGGAGAACAATTAGCACTATCATCTTATTAATTACTCCAAAAGTAGTTTGTTATTATGGCTAATTAATCTCCAAAGATTCATTATTCGGCAAGAGGTTATTTGTTGTTTGAACATGGACTGACATATTCATTTTATTTATAAAAAAAAAAAAAAAAATATTTCTAGATGCACATGCATAAGCAGTGTGGCTAAACTAAAGCATAAATAGAGTTCCCTTGTAGTAAGACAGGAATCTCTCAAGTAGAACAAGAAAGTTGCAAATAAAGCTGCAAATTTTTCAAAATAAGAATCTTGTGGAGAATGGTCGACTACTACCTTTCAATATTTTTTAAAAAATAAAATAAACAAATAATGTATGAAGGTATATGATTGGAGCTATATAGTCCTAGTATACAGTATACTACTACTATTCTATATATGCTACTTGTTTTGCATGATTGAAGGGAACTTTAAATTGTCTTTGACTTCCATTTACACAGAACTGACAAGTTTGGCAACATCTGTGTGTTTGTAATAGCCTTGTTACCCTTCCTTTTGCAGATTCTATACTCCTGCTATCTTCTTGTTGCTTTCTTCTTGTATAGCAGATTTAGTTCAGTGCACATGCATTCTGCTCCTCGTGTAATTCAATTTCAAACACCACTGTCTAAAAAGAATTTTAAACCCTTTTGTTTCCTTTTGTCAAAGAATCCCCACATGAATACTTGTGAAATTGACTCCTGTGACTAAAACTGTACATAAAGTTCTCATATTTTGGTCCCTCAACACTTCAAAGTTAATGTAATATTTGTCTACAAGTCTCCATGTTATTGCTAATTTTGTCACACTTTTTGCATGAAATAGGACAACTTCACATCTCATTAAACTCCCATCAACTAGAAAAACAACAATTGAAGCAATACTATTATTTCATACCACAAGCTAAACTTTGATCCTCGATCCCACTTCATTTATTTCATAGCGAGTCTCCATACTGAAAAAAAGGGATCCAGATTCTCTGCAGTCAGAGAACCCTGCAGTCATGCAGTCATTGTTTGACTGCAGGGAATACATTTTCAAAAAAAACTAAGCCCTTAAGTTAGTATTTAAATAAATCATTACCTCTTTCCAATTTAGTCTCTAAAATATATAAAAGTAATAAGTAGTCTCTAAAAGTGTATGAATTTCATCATTTTAGTCTCTCCTATAATATGACTGAATTTTATATACTATAGAACCTAAAATTAATGATTTTAAATACTTTTGAGGCTATTTATTAATTTAATATACTTTACCGATTACATTGAACAATAGGTAATACTTTAGGGACCAAAATTATTGGTTTATTCTTCACATTTAATGTCCAATTATTGTGAGATAAATGGTCAATTTCATTTTCCAAACCAGGCTTTAAGTTCAACCTCTTGCTCAAGTTTACATCTAGAAACAGAACACCTTCGAAAAGCCAAGATTTGGTATGACAATATGGTGTTCATAAAATAATAAACCATTCATTCTGGCATTACCCAATGTTCCTCAGACACCTCAGTTGAAACGATGATACATACGGGCATGTCTATGAAAGCTAACTAATTTATTTTAACGAACTTGGAAATAATGTTCAATGTATAGCAACAAAATGCTAACATTATAATCTAAACAAGAATCTTATCTGCACCAGAATCTAAACACAAGACAATATTAATATTAAGCACAACTTGAGAGCTCGCAGCACCAATATATCATCAAGGATTCTAGTTCTTCACGGTTGTTACATACTTGAGAAGAATGGAAACAACATCCCCCGAAATTCTACCAGCCTCAGTTTTCAAGTGTTGGATCTTTGTATCAGTCTCTTGCTCAAGTCGCTTGACATTAGCACCAGAATCTCCACTGCTCTGTATTCATAAAATAAAAGCACACAAACTTATAATAATAAGATAAAAAGATAGTCTAACAGCAACATTTCCATTTATTACTGCGGTCAATTATTAACATACCGCTGATACTTTCTTTTGAAACTGGTTTTCCAAATGAGCTCGATGTTCGGCAATCTCCTTTTCAGCCTCTTCTTTGGCATGTTTCAGCCTAGCATTTTTGTCTAACAGTAGAGATGCAGAATACTGATTAGTGTACAAATAGAGGGGTTCAGCATAACTACATAACTGCTTGGATTTAAAATAATAACAGTAAAATACAAAAGCCGGGAAGTAGGGGAATGGAAACTGGTTTATCGCAGCAATATCTCATAATTTGTTCTATGACATATACGAGGACATCGGAAAACCCATTACCATCATAAAACCAACAGTTTTACATGTGAATATGAAAATATAAACTCAAGAATGATAAATCAAAGAAGGAAATTCTCATTACATAAAATGGCACATTAAGAAGATCTAATGAAAACACATAAATGGACCGAGAATCAGATAACATTATGCAAACAGCACGCAGAAATACAAAAGTGAAGAACGGCTACAATACCATTTTTTGCAGCATTCACAATCTGTTGTGCTTCTTGTTCAGCAGCCAACAGTTGTTGAATTCCACCTTGACCACTGTTGGATGCCATTCTGCGATGAAAATAAATTAATAACTATTAACAGTCAAATGAAACTACCGGAAAGTAAACATAAATCTAAGTCCTTCAACAATAAAGATGAATTCTTTTCAAACAATCCACCATGATTTTCAATTGGAAAGAACAAGATAGGAACACCAAGACATTAGACTCAACAAATTCGATAAATAACCCATTGGAAAATTTTCCTCCTCTATCTTCAAAAGGAGGAAGAGGAAAATCATGACACAAATTTTGCAGGATAGCACGACGGGGAATGTGCAATAACGCAACATCGCATAACAGTATGTTTGTCAATTGTCACACTACAATTTCACAGACCATTGTATCTATATCATGAAATTTAGTGGAGTGGTCAAATTTTGATATTATTTCACAAATTACCAATTCAATCGTGAAATTGTAAGCATCAAATAATTTGGTCTTAAAATTAACGAAATTTAAAAATTTATGTATGAAATTGATATTCCTCGATCACATATTTTTTTTAAAACTCGATATCCGGCCCAAGGACCTACTAATTCGAGGGGATCAATCCCACCGTCCACTTGCGTGGGGCCCGTTTAAAGCCAGAGTTTTTTTACTCTGTATGGACTAGCCCATCGAAATTGACACCAGGACCTGAGACCTTTGAGAGGAGCAAACTCCAAGGACCCAAGCCAACACCACTAGGTCAACCCAAGTGGGTTAATCCTCGTTCACATTAGTCTTTTGGATTGATCAATTGACTCAATTTAGTTATGAAACTGTTCCAGAAGAACTAAGGCGATCAAATATTTTCAATTTCGTTATCATTCTGTAATTTCAACAATTTCAACAACCAAATTGTCTAACCTATTATCGAAGAACGAAGATTAGCAATTTCAACATTGTTAATAATTCTGCACTACAATTACTCATACATGATGTGAGAATTTCAAACAGTACAATCGATAACAGGAAAATGAAAATTCAATAATCAATTATGTAAAGAACGCAGTGAAGAAATCAAAATGGTGGATAAGAAAAGGAAATTATGAGAAGAATGAGTAAACGAGAAATGCATATTGAGGTAAGTAAAAACGCGGATCAAATTCGAAAATGGTTGCATTAGCATTGAAATTGAAATTGAAGATCGGGAGAAGAAAAGAACGTGAGTGGCATACCTATCTATCGAATCGAGTATTAAATTCAGAGGAAACCTGCGAAAATGAGAAAGTGTGTGTATGAGAAAGAACCCTCGAAGATCTGTATAATTTTTATTTTTTTTGGAAAAATAAGAAGAAGAAATATCTGTATATATAATTGGCAAAATTACATGTTCGATCCTTTATCTTATTTTTTTGTAACATTTTGGTCCTTTATCTTTTATTTGTAACACTTTGGTCTTTTATCTTATATATTTGTAACACTTTAGTCCTTTATCTTTTATTTGTAACATGTTAGTCCTTTATCTTTTATAACATTCACGTATAAACCCTTTTTTTCATATTTTTTTTATTAAAAAAATGTTGAATTTTATTTGTTAAAATACTTTTTTATTAAAATTAAATAAAACTCATGATTTTGATGAATATGTTCATCATCTTCATCAATTCTTTCATATTTTTATGTACTTTTTAGGACCAAAGTGTTACAAATAAAGATAAAAGACCAAAATGTTACAAAAAGATAAGATAAAGGATCAAAATGCTACAAATGAAAGATAAAGGACCAAAATGTTACAAAAAAATAAGATAAAGGACCAAACGTGTAATTTTGCCTATATAATTGATCCACTTATTTATTTTTATTTTTTTATTTATTAGTTATTTATTTTTATTTTTTCCTAATAAAAAATATATTGCTATTTAGAAGAAAAAAAAAAGAATTTGATCAATTAAGAATTGGTTCAATATATAAGATGTAGTGGTTATAATTTATTTATAAATATTAAAAGGAATAATATTTAAAAATTGAACATTCTTCTCTTTCTTGCAATTTCTTTTTTGTTTAAATATTATTTTCGTCCTTTTAAATTCATAATTTTTTGGTTTTAGTCCCTGTATTTTTATTTGTTGCAAATTAGTCCCTGCATGTGCAATCATTTTGATTTTAGTCCATAAAGCTAAAATCCGCAAGAAAATCTGCAGAAAAATTCGTTGGTTTTCCTGCAAATTTTAGTTTTAAGGGACCAAAACCAAATGATTTGAACATATAAAGACTAATTTGCAACAAAAAAATATACAAGGACTAAAATGAAAAAAAAAACACAAATTTACAAAGACGAAATGATATTTAAACCTTTCTTTTATCATTAAATAGCATCTTCCATAAAAAAATTGTTGTACTTTTGTAAATAACAATTAAACGTTCTATATAAAAAAAAAAAAATATTAAACATTGTCTTATTACAGCCTAATGAATATTATAATAATGAATATTTTTGGAAGATACCATGAGAGTCACATATCAAACGACCACCATAAGTCCAGGAGCGATTGGTGGTATTATGAGAGAAAACTACTATCAATATAATAGTTTTGCCCTAAAAATTTAAGTTGTTCCATTCTTTCTATCATATAGCAAATAAAACATCCAATGCGAGATAGAAGCAACAATGTCATTGGAAGAAAACTTCCATTGCAACAAAGCACACACATAATAGTTTCTTCTATCTTGAGCACCACAACAAATACAAGTAGCATTGAAGAGAGAATCAACATGAGATCTATGATACGATTTGGATCATCTCCTTTATTTATTCTCTATATTTTTCTCCTAACTCTCTATCTCTCTCTATTCCATTATCTATCTCTTCATATAAAATTAACAAAACAACAAAAGAAAAAATGTCTTCTAACGAAAATGCTCTGCTAGGGCAAAAAAATGAAAATCCTAATGCTAACCCTAAGAAATCCAAAGATGAAGAAGACCTTCAAGAGAGAAGCACAAAAAAGATGAAAGGTGGCAAGGAGGATGGGAGGATAGTGAGTGTGCATCTGCAAGAAACTACTGAAGGGCTGCAATCACTGGCGGGTGAGAAGGTAGGGGAAAGATCATACTGTGATATGGTGACTGGAAGGATAGGAAGTATTGGCTCTGATGGAGAAGAGGCTGCTGATGATACTGAAGAGGACAAGGGAGATGATATGAAGGTGGAGGAGAAAATGGATGGAGACTATGCGTGTCCTGAATTTGTTTTCTCAAAACTAGAAGAGAAACGAATTTACCAGCCATGGCGTAGGGGGGTGATTGTTAAGTTGCTCGGAAGAAGGATAGGATACAAAGCTCTGGAGACAAGACTGAAACAGATGTGGGTGAGGAAAGGGGTGATCAGTATCATTGATCTAGGTAATGATTATTATCTAGTTGCCTTTACTCATGAGGATGATCAGTATGCTGCACTCATGGATGGACCTTGGTTCATCTATGATCATTATTTGACGGTAAAAGAATGGAGCCCGAACTTCCACCCGGCAAGTAATACCATTGAGAAAGTGGCTGTGTGGGTGCGCATTAGCGGTTTGCCTATAGAATATTATGACTCAAAAGTTCTTAATTTTATAGGAAACCGAGTGGGGAAGACGATGAAGGTTGACAAGAATACGCTAACGCAAGAACGTGGGAAGTATGCGCGTTTGTGCGTTCAAGTTGATCTTACCAAACCATTATTAGCCATGTTTACAATAAAGGGGAGGAAGTACAATATTGAGTATGAAGGGTTGCACATGCTATGTCTTACTTGTGGCAAGTTTGGGCATTACAAGGATGGGTGTCCGGATAAAGGAAAGAGGGGAGCTGATCAACATGGGATCGAAAGTCGAATTAATGGAGGAGCTGTGCAACCACCCAGTATTGAGGGGAATGGAGATGAAGGTCCTTGGAAGGTAGTCCATAAACAACGCAGAAATAGGAAGAGTGCCCCAGCTAAACATGATATGACGAAGGATGGAAAGGGAAACAATATTCCGGTGAAGCAGAATGAAGCTCCGACGGGTAATAATGGAAAGGCTAAAATCTCGGGATCCCGTTTCATTGCTTTAAGTGATGATAATTGTGCTATTAATGAGGAAGATATGGTGCGAGAAGGAATGAACAGGAGTGATGACAGAGTTATTGAAATTTCTAATGTCAGTCAACAAAATTTGAATGGAATAAATGGAAAAGATAGCAGGAATAAAGGTGGTCATAATGGGGGAAACACCAAAAAAGGGGAAGTAATCAATGAGAAATCAAAGAAGGATCAAAAGCTGGCAACACGTGGGGGAGTATTTAAAGGGAAAAACACAACACCAGTGAAAAAAGGGGTGGAGAATTTGGCTGAAATGATGGGAGTTGAATGGTTAGATAGCTTGAAGGCCCATTATAATAAGCCCATGGTAACTAATGGGGAAGGAAAAAGAACAGAAGAGGTGCAAAAAGAAATGAATTGGACTACCGAAAGAAACACGGGATCAATGTCAACAGCAAATGTGGGCCGTGAGGATGCAAATGTTATTAATGTTCCTCGACCCCCTAATATTGGTGGTGCGTCCAAAATTAATCAGTATAATAATAATCACCATGAGACTGATACGGGGCTGGAGGTGGAGATTTTTAAGGATGCTGACGATCAAGGCTCAATGGGAATATCTGAATCAGACATGGAAGTGGTTCAAGAGACCCCTTATCTTGAACAATAAGCTTGTAGCGCGTTGCCTAAGGATTTCTTTTTTATTAGTTGATTTTAATGAATGCATATAATAAAATATTTGTGTGGAACTGTCGTGGAGCTTCCAACACATCATTTTATAGGTATTGTAAGCAGTACATTTCAATGCACAAGCCTGTAATGCTTGTTATTGTTGAAACACGTTGTGACCCCTTAAGCTTGGAGAAAACATTCAAGCTCTTGGGGTATGATGGTCTTGTTGCTACGGAGATACACGGATATGCAGGAGGTATTGCGGTTGCATGGCAGAAGCATAATATTACTATAGACGTATGTGTAAAAAAGTTTCAATATATGCATTTGAAAGTGAGTTATGCTAGAGGGGAGCACTGGTATTTCACACCAATATATGCAAGTCCTAATGAAGAGAATAGGAAGCACATGTGGGAAGATTTGCGTGTAATTTCCAATAGCATGAAGGAGGCTTGGCTTTTAGCGGGGGATTTTAATGATATCGCTTGTATGGAAGAGAAGAAGGGTGGTGTTAGTGCCTCTTTGAGAAAGTGTAACAAATTTCGCGAGAGAATTAGTGCTTGCAGCCTGTTGGATATGGGAGCCATGGGATCTAAATTCACTTGGAGAGGTCCCATGTTTCATGGTGGTCAACGAATATACGAGAGATTGGATAGGGCATTGTGTAATGAAAAGTGGAGAATTAATTTTCCAGATGGGTCTGTGAAAGTTTTAACTAGAGTAGCTTTCTCAGATCATCATCCCATATTGATTTCTCCCATGGACGCGACATATGTCAGAGCCCCCCGCCAGTTCAAGTTTGAAAGTGCTTGGCTATTGGATGATTCATATCCAGAGATGCTGGCTGAGAGCTGGAGACAAGATATGCCAATTCTTTACAATTTGGAGAATATGCAGAGAGGTATCTCTAGTTGGAAGTTACAAACTTTTGACCAAGTCTTACTGAAAAAGAAGAAAATCATGGCAAGACTAGCTGGAATTCAAAATAGTATATACAATGGGAACAATAGTGGAGGCCTGGAAAGACTAGAATACAAGCTACAGGCCGAGTTAAACACTATTCTTATGAAAGAGGAGTTAATGTGGTTCCAACGATCTCGCGCCAAATGGTTAACTGATGGTGATCGAAACACTCGTTATTATCACACCAAGACAGTTAGCCGTAGAAGACGGAACAATATTTTAATGCTGAAGAATGAGAATGGTGAATGGATTGAGGATGTTGATCAACTTCATGGGATGGTTAAACAGTTCTACCAAAAGTTATTCTCCAACATGCATGCTAGGTGTGACTGGTTTCAAACTGATTTAACCTTTCCTATTCTAGATAATGATGTGTTGAAGAAGCTGGCAGATCCGTGCACAAAAGATGAAGTCAGAAGGGCCCTGTTTGCTATGCAGCCATGGAAAGCTCCAGGACCAGATGGTTTTCCAGCCGGGTTTTACCAAAAAGCATGGGACACGGTGGGAAACTCAGTTTATGATTTTGTAAGGGCTGTTTGGGACAATCCGAGTGCTATCTCAACGGTAAACCAAACTGACATTTGTTTAATCCCTAAGGTGCAGCATCCGGAGGTTGTGACTCAATTCCGTCCTATATCTCTTTGCAATACAATTTACAAAATTGTGAGTAAAGTCATTGTGGAACGGTTGAAAGAATGTATTACAAAAATAGTCTCGCCTTTTCAAACTGGATTTGTTCCGGGGAGAATTATTCATGAAAATATTATTGTGGCTAAAGAGATGGCTCATTCTATGCAAAAAATGAAGGGAAGGAAGGGAGCTTTTGCTATCAAGGTTGACTTGTCAAAAGCTTATGATAAGATTAGTTGGGAGTGCATTTGGAGGGTTCTTTGTGAGATTAACTTACCTACAAACCTTGTGAATATTATCATGCATGCCGTCACAAGTGTAGAGACTAATGTGAAGTGGAATGGAGCGAGATCAGAGTACTTTCGTCCCCAACGAGGTATTCGTCAAGGTGATCCAATTTCACCTTACTTATTTGTTCTTTGTATGGACAAATTATCTCATCTTATTATCCATGAGGTGAATAGAGGAAAGTGGAAGGGCATTAAAGCTGGTAGGAATGGGCCAATGGTCTCCCATCTTATGTTTGCGGATGACTTACTTTTGTTTGGTGAAGCTAAGGAAGGGCAGATGCAGTGTGTAATGGACACCCTTAACAAGTTTTGTAATCTCTCAGGCCAAGAGGTGAGTCAAGAAAAAACTAGCATTTACTTCTCTAAGAATGTGAGTAGGGAGTTGAGAAACAAGCTTATAAGGATCTCTGGCTTCAAGGAAACTGCTTGCTTTGGGAGATATTTAGGAGTTCCTTTACTAGGGAGAGCACCAAAGAGAAATGACTTTCAATATATAGTAGACCAGGTGGAGTCTAAGTTGTCTGGGTGGAAAGCTAAACAATTATCCTTTGCTGGAAGAGTAACTCTTGCCAAAAGTGTATTAGAGGCGATCCCGATTTATCCTATGATGACTACCAAAATTCCGAAATCTTGTCTGAATGATATACAGAAGATTCAAAAGAGTTTCATATGGGGTGATACGGAGAATGAAAGGAAGTTTCATGCTGTTAGCTGGGATAAAGTGACTACACCTAAGTGGATGGGAGGATTAGGCTTGCGCAACTTAGAGATCATGAATCAAGCATGTTTGATTAAACTTGGCTGGAAGGTTTTCTCTGGGGCTGAAGATTATTGGTGTCGAATTATGCGAGGTAAATATGGTCAAGATGAAGCTCGAGTAACAGATTCTCATCTCTGGAAGGCGATAACTGGTTTAAAAAATCATGTGTGGAATAATTGCAAGTGGATTGTTGGAGATGGAAAAGATATAGATGCATGGAAACATGTGTGGATAGAAGAAGATTTCATCTTGGAGCATCACACCAGCATCCCTCAAGATTTACAAGGAGCAAGGGTGTGTGATTTAGTGGATGAAGATGGTTGCTGGAATTGGAATGTTTTGAATGATTGGATGCCTACAGAAGTTAGACATAAATTGGCTGCAATATTGCCTCCTCATCCTGAACATGGTAGAGATGAATTAGCCGGCGTCGGTGGAAATTGTATTTGGTTTTCTGTTGCTAATATGTATCATAAATTACGAAGCTTTAATGTGGAAGTGGATGATGCTGACTGGAGTAAAATATGGAAGTTACATGTTCCTGAAAGAGTGAAGAGTTTTATTTGGCGTGTGAAATGGGAGAGATTGCTTACAAATTCCCTCAAGCAACGTATGGGTTTGACTAGTGCTGAATGTTCTTTTTGTGGAATAGCTAATGAAACAATCTTACATGCATTAAGAGATTGTTCTTTAGTGCATCAAGTGTGGCAGCAAGTTGTCCCACGTGAGATGAGGGGTATTTTCTCCATGAGTAGCTTACAAACATGGGTGAATATTAATATAAATTATGCAAAATCAGGAGGTATAAGAGGAAGGTGGTGTGATTTTTGGGCTCTGGCATGCTCATGTTTTTGGACATGGAGAAATAAAGAGTTGCATGAAGCAAATTTTGTGAGACCAAGCAACATGATATATCATATCAGCAAGCTTGGAGAGGAGTACAGGGATGCTATGCGTGCTATTGAAGTTGTGGGACAGCATGAAAAAATTATAGCACATATTAAATGGAAGCAACCTGAAGGTAATTATGTGAAACTTAACACTGATGGGGCAAGTAAGGAAGGTGGTAGAGCAGGTTGTGGTGGAGTTATTAGAGGGAACCAAGGTGAATGGTTAGGTGGTTTTGCTAAAGGTGTTGGGAAGTGTAGTGCTTTTGTTGCGGAATTATGGGGAGTTGTAGAGGGACTGCTTCTTGCTCAGCGAATGGGGTTTGAGAATGTGGAGTTAAGTATAGATTCAAAGGTTGTTCTTCATGTTATTACAACCGGAAAAATTAATGGATCAGATGGACACGCCATATTAAGGAAGATACGCCGACTTTTGTTGACGGATTGGAATGTTAAAGTGATACATGAATATCGTGAGGCGAACAAGTGTGCGGATGCACTGGCAAATATAGGATGTAATCTGGATCATGAAGTAATCTTTTATGATGTTTCTCCGGTGGAAGTTAAGGAAATTTTATTAGCAGATGCAATGGGTATCGCCACCCCTAGATTGATCTTGGCTTAGTTGTTTTTCTTCTTTGGGCTTTTGCCCTCTTTTGTATCAAAAAAAAAAAAAATTAACAAAACAACCAAGAGAGAGATGAGAGAGAGAGAGAGTAAAATCAAGAGAGAAAAGAAGAGTTATGAGAGAGTAAGTACTGAAGGAGATAATCTACTCCTCCGATTTTATTTATAAGCAAAAGTTGATTTTTAGGTTCATTTATTAATAATGTATCTAGCTTAAATATAGACTAGATACATTATTTTTTCAATGAACCTAAAAAACAATTTTTACTTATAAATAAGGTCGGAGGAAAAGTAATTTGTAAGTTATCAGTGACTAAACTGATATATGATGATTTTTTAAATATTCAAATGGAGCTTACTCTAAATATTTATGTTAGAAGTAATTTATATTTAAGGGTATTTTAGTATTTTACTATGTTGTCTTTATGACCTAGTCCTTGTGTATAAATAGGAGTAGTGATATCATCATAGAAGTAAGTGCCTTTATTATTCTTCTTGTAGCCGTCATTTTTAAGTTCATTAATACATTCTCTTTTCTATTCATTTATCATCTTTGTGCACCAACAATTGGTATCTAGAGCTCCGGTTCAAATCCACGGGAAACACGAGTGAAACATAAGGTGTTGTGTGATTGATTTCGTTTCTTGAACGAAGTTGTAACAGAATCACATTTTCTGATTCTGCGGGATTGAGAAACACGAGTGTTAGTGAGATTTAAGTGAACGCACAAAGATTGAAGATGAACGGAAACAGTGGTATGAGTACCAAGCTTCCAGTGTTTGATGGCAAAAACTGGAATCGTTGGATGAAACAGATGATTGTTCTGTTTGGTGCTCAAGATGTACTTGAACTTGTTACTGAAGGTTATGTTCCAGTAGCAGCTGATGCAACAGATGCACAAAAGCTTGCTCAGAAGGATACGAAGAAGAAAGATCAGAGGGCGTTGTTTTACATCCATCAGTGTGTGGATGAAAACGTGTTTGAGAAGATTGCTGACTCAGAAACGGCAAAGGCCGCGTGGGACACACTGATCAGATGCTATGGTGGTGATGCATCAGTGAAGAAGGTGAAGCTTCAGTCCTTACGAAAGCAGTATGAGAATCTCAACATGAAGAACAATGAGAAGGTCTCTGAGTACATCTCAAGAATGATTTTGATCACTAATGAGATGAAGGCGTGTGGAGAAACACTCTCAGAACAAGTAATCATTGAGAAGGTATTGAGATCACTTACCCCTCAGTTTGATTACATTGTGGTAGCTATTGAACATTCCAAGGACTTGAGTTCCATGAGAATTGAAGAGCTACAAAGCAGTCTAGAAGCACAAGAGTTGCGTTTGACTGAGAGAAACTTTGAAAGAGAAGTAGAGCAGCAGGCTCTGAAAGCAGACTCTGGTAAGAACTATCAGAAGAAGTCTTGGTCAGAAGCCAAGAGAAGATCTGATGGAGTTCAGAAGCCTGAAACTTCAAACTCTGATAAGCAAAAGTATCAGAAGGGAAAAGAGAAGTTTGACAAGAAGAAGATTCAATGCTACTGTTGTCAGAAGTTTGGTCATTTTGCTTCTGAGTGTCGGTCAAACAAAGAAAGGAAGTCAGAAGAAGCAAATATAGCCAGAAGCTCTGATGACTCTGATGGTGAATCTGTGTTGCTAATGGCTTCTGAGACTGATGATATGAATTCATCAGAGTGGTGGTATATGGACACAGGGTGTTCAAATCATCTTACTGGAAACAAGAAGTGGTTGGTTGACTTTGACTCGAGTAAGAGTACAAGGATCAGATGTGCTGATGATAAATACCTTAATGCTGAAGGTATGGGAAATGTCAGAGTCACTCTGAACAATGGCAAATCAGCATTGATTCAGAATGTATGGTATGTACCTGGCATGAAAAGCAATCTGATGAGTGTAGGGCAATTGATTGAGAAAGGTTTTTCAGTTACCATGAAGGACAATCTTCTGAAGCTGTATGATCGTAATCAGAAGCTGATTATGGAGTCAGAACAGGGAAGGAACAGGACATTCAAGGTGAATGTTAAAACTGCAGACTCTGAATGCCTTAGTGCAACAAGTGTTGAGAAGGATAGTGAGCTGTGGCATAGAAGATTTGGTCATTTGAACTTTAGAAGCCTGGGGCATCTAAAATCAAAGAATTTGGTACATGGAATTCCTACAATCAAGAAACCTGAGAAGTCATGCAAGGTGTGCATGGAAGGAAAGCAACCAAGACTGTCTTTTGCATCAGGAGTAGCTCCAAGAGCAAAACATGCATTGGGAGTAGTACATTCTGATGTGTGTGGTCCATTTCAGGTAGCATCAATTGGAGGGAATAAATATTTTGTGTCATTTGTAGATGAATTTACTAGAATGACATGGGTATCCCTGATAAAGTACAAACATGAGGTGTTTGCTGAGTTTAAGAAGTTCAAAGTGAAAGCTGAGAAGCAGAGTGGTCAGAAGCTGAAGATTCTCAGAACGGATGGTGGTGGTGAGTTTAATTCCAATGAGTTTAAAACTTTCTGTGAGGAGAATGGAATTGAGCACGAGGTTACTGCTCCTTACACTCCTCAACACAATGGTCTTGCTGAAAGAAGAAATCGTACTTTGCTTGATATGGTGAGAAGCATGCTGAAAGAGAAGAAGCTTCCTCATAATTTATGGGGTGAAGCTGTTGCAACAGCATGTTATGTGCTCAACTGATGTCCAACGAAGAAGTTGAAGGAAATAGTTCCTATTCAAAAGTGGACTGGAGATAAGCAAAGTGTTAGTCATTTGAAGGTGTTCGGTTCTGTTTGTTACAAACATGTTCCAGAAGCTAGAAGACAGAAGCTGGATGATAGAAGCAAAGTTATGTTATTGGTGGGGTACCACAGTACAGGTGCGTACAAGCTCTATTGTCCAGAGACTAATAGAATTGAATTCAGCAGAGATGTCATTGTGAAGGAATTAGAAACTTGGGATTGGAACAAAACTCAATCCAACTCTGATGTGATATTCCTTGAAGGAGATTCAGATTCTGACGGTGATTCAGGCTCTGACGGTGATTCAGGCTCTGAAGGTGATTCAGACTCTGAAGGAGGTCCTGAAGGAGACCCTGAAAGTCAAGGCTCTGATGTTGAAGCTTCTGAAGATAGTACTTCTGAACCTCCAACCTCTAAAGGAAATCATGTGGAACAAGATCAAAGACCACAGAGAATCAGAAGCATTCCAAGAAGGTTTGCAGGGTTTGATATGCTGCAAGACACTGAAGTAGACTCTGAGGGAGAAGTTATTCAGTGTGCTATGTTAGTAGACTCTGAACCCGTGAGTATAGAAGAGGCTCTTAAGCAACAAGTCTGGTTGCAGGCCATGAATGAAGAACTTGATGCTATCAAGAGAAACAAAACTTGGAAGCTATCAGAACTTCCAAAAGGCAAGAAAGCCATCAGTGTCAGATGGGTTTTCAAGCAGAAGCTAAAGCCAGATGGATCAATTGGCAAATACAAAGCAAGGTTAGTAGCAAGAGGATTCTTATAGAAACCTGGGCTAGATTATTTTGAAGTGTTTGCACCTGTAGCAAGACATGAAATAATTAGACTGGTAATTGCAATAGCTGCTAACAGGAATTGGCCTCTGATGCATTTAGATGTGAAATCTGCATTTCTGAATGGTCCACAGGGACTGATGCGATATCGATGCCGTTCAACAATCAATATGATTCTAAGTAAAGTGTTTTGAAGATATTTGTTATGAAAATTTGTGAAAATAAAGTTGTAAGTGCAATAAAAGGAATGGTTATCAGAGAGAAAAGTTTGCTGAGATTATATTTCACCAACCCAATCGCATGTATCATTCGAATCAGTTATACATGTTTTAGCTATCAATCAATTCTATCACATATCACTCACGTACGTGTCCGTTTCCAGAGCACGATGAGAATCCCGCTATATTCATTAACCCTCGATGTCTCGAGTGATCGATCAATATACCGGCTATATCGTATTGCTCAAACTCCGATGTCTCGGACAATTTAACCAACACAATAGCATTAAGTTTTGATAATCTGAGTGAATATTAAACCTAAATCTATGTCTAGAGTTTAATAGATGATTGTTCTAGGTCTCGGATTCAAAAAGCATACGTCTATACCATTTCAAAACCTAGAATTAAAACATACAATTCAAGAACAACATCAAAATTGATAAGTAAACTAAAACCATATATAATACCATGATCAAATTAGATACATATTCATAGAGTTGCTTACACCTAATCCCAACAATAGAGAAATTAGCTATTCATTTTCATGATAGCTTTACAAAAGATTAAGAAGAGAAGAGATAAACAAACATCAATGATGATTTCTCAACTATTGTTGTGCATCCACCTCCAAATTTCCTTGAATCTGGCTCCTAGGGTTTCCCTCTGCTTCTGATTCTCTATTACAAGTTATATTACCAGTTTTTTTTTCAGAAAAATGACAGCAAGCTCTATTTATACTATTTCTGAAAATTAGAACTCGCTGAGCGAGCTCCAACTCGCTCTGGCGAGTTGACCTTTCTTCACCAGAGGGTTACTGCCATGTCATGAGTGAGTTTGAACCGCCTTCACTCGCCCTGGCGAGTTGTTACTCGCCCTGGCGAGTTGCTGCTCGCTCTGGCGAGTGTATCAGTTATCCAATTTGATGCTCTCTGCCTCTACTCGCCCTGCACTCGCTCTGAACTCGCCCTGGCGAGTTAACTTGCAATTTATCTTCAAATTTCTGCACAAATGTTGAGATTTAGGGAAACTTAATTGAAAGAAATGACTTAAACAAATATGTACATTTAAGTGAGGAAAAACTAAAGAATATCTTACAAAATAGTTAATAAGTGCTTAAAATATATATGTAATTTTAGCTACTTTTTGGCACTTATCAGAAGCTATCAGAACTTCCAAAAGGCAAGAAAGCCATCAGTGTCAGATGGGTTTTCAAGCAGAAGCTAAAGCCAGATGGATCAATTGGCAAATACAAAGCAAGGTTAGTAGCAAGAGGATTCTTATAGAAACCTGGGCTAGATTATTTTGAAGTGTTTGCACCTGTAGCAAGACATGAAATAATTAGACTGGTAATTGCAATAGCTGCTAACAGGAATTGGCCTCTGATGCATTTAGATGTGAAATCTGCATTTCTGAATGGTCCACAGGGACTGATGCGATATCGATGCCGTTCAACAATCAATATGATTCTAAGTAAAGTGTTTTGAAGATATTTGTTATGAAAATTTGTGAAAATAAAGTTGTAAGTGCAATAAAAGGAATGGTTATCAGAGAGAAAAGTTTGCTGAGATTATATTTCACCAACCCAATCGCATGTATCATTCGAATCAGTTATACATGTTTTAGCTATCAATCAATTCTATCACATATCACTCACGTACGTGTCCGTTTCCAGAGCACGATGAGAATCCCGCTATATTCATTAACCCTCGATGTCTCGAGTGATCGATCAATATACCGGCTATATCGTATTGCTCAAACTCCGATGTCTCGGACAATTTAACCAACACAATAGCATTAAGTTTTGATAATCTGAGTGAATATTAAACCTAAATCTATGTCTAGAGTTTAATAGATGATTGTTCTAGGTCTCGGATTCAAAAAGCATACGTCTATACCATTTCAAAACCTAGAATTAAAACATACAATTCAAGAACAACATCAAAATTGATAAGTAAACTAAAACCATATATAATACCATGATCAAATTAGATACATATTCATAGAGTTGCTTACACCTAATCCCAACAATAGAGAAATTAGCTATTCATTTTCATGATAGCTTTACAAAAGATTAAGAAGAGAAGAGATAAACAAACATCAATGATGATTTCTCAACTATTGTTGTGCATCCACCTCCAAATTTCCTTGAATCTGGCTCCTAGGGTTTCCCTCTGCTTCTGATTCTCTATTACAAGTTATATTACCAGTTTTTTTTTCAGAAAAATGACAGCAAGCTCTATTTATACTATTTCTGAAAATTAGAACTCGCTGAGCGAGCTCCAACTCGCTCTGGCGAGTTGACCTTTCTTCACCAGAGGGTTACTGCCACGTCATGAGTGAGTTTGAACCGCCTTCACTCGCCCTGGCGAGTTGTTACTCGCCCTGGCGAGTTGCTGCTCGCTCTGGCGAGTGTATCAGTTATCCAATTTGATGCTCTCTGCCTCTACTCGCCCTGCACTCGCTCTGAACTCGCCCTGGCGAGTTAACTTGCAATTTATCTTCAAATTTCTGCACAAATGTTGAGATTTAGGGAAACTTAATTGAAAGAAATGACTTAAACAAATATGTACATTTAAGTGAGGAAAAACTAAAGAATATCTTACAAAATAGTTAATAAGTGCTTAAAATATATATGTAATTTTAGCTACTTTTTGGCACTTATCAGAAGCTATCAGAACTTCCAAAAGGCAAGAAAGCCATCAGTGTCAGATGGGTTTTCAAGCAGAAGCTAAAGCCAGATGGATCAATTGGCAAATACAAAGCAAGGTTAGTAGCAAGAGGATTCTTATAGAAACCTGGGCTAGATTATTTTGAAGTGTTTGCACCTGTAGCAAGACATGAAATAATTAGACTGGTAATTGCAATAGCTGCTAACAGGAATTGGCCTCTGATGCATTTAGATGTGAAATCTGCATTTCTGAATGGTCCATTACAAGAGGAGGTATATGTGTCACAACCTCCTGGTTTTGAGAAAAAGAATCAGGAAGGGATGGTGTATAGATTACATAAAGCCTTGTATGGATTGAAACAGGCACCCAGAGCTTGGAATATGAAGATTGATTCTTTCTTCAAGAAGCATGGGTTTCAGAAATGTGAATTGGAGTATGGTGTTTATGTTCAACACACTTCAGAAGGCAATATGATTCTGGTATGTTTATATGTTGATGACATATTGCTGACAGGAAGCTCTGAACAAGAGATAGCTAAGTTCAAGAAGGCTCTGATGAATGAATTTGAGATAACAGACCTTGGTAAAATGAGTTACTTTCTAGGGATGGAATTTATGTACTCTGAGAAAGGAATCATTTTACATCAAATGAAGTATGAACTTGAGCTTTTGAAGAGATTTAAGCTGGAAAATTGCAAAATTGCAATTACACCTTCTGATACCAATCAGAAGCTGGACTCAGATTCTGATGGAGAGGATGTGGATGCTACAACCTTCAAACAGTTGGTTGGTTCTCTAAGGTATTTGTGCAATACCAGACCTGATATTTGCTATGCAGTTGGAATGGTTAGCAGATTTATGAGCAAACCAAAATGGTCCCATTACCAAGCTGCTGTCAGGATTTTGAGGTATATAAAGGGAACTCTGAAGCATGGTGTGCTATTCCCTTCTGAAGGAAAGACCGAATCAGAGCTTCTGAGCTACTCAGACTCTGATTGGTGCGGAGACAGGGTTGATAGAAGAAGTACTTCTGGGTACTTGTTTAAATTCCTGGGAGGTCCTATTTCTTGGTGCTCCAAGAAGCAACCTGTTGTGGCTCTATCAACCTGTGAAGCTGAATATATTGCAGGCGCTCTGACTGCATGCCAAGCTGTGTGGATTCTGAACTTGCTACAGGATCTGAAGATTAAGGTAAACAAGCCTCTGAAGCTGATGATTGATAACAAGTCTGCAATCAATCTTGCCAAGAACCCAGTGCTGCATGGGAGAAGCAAGCACATTGAGACCAAGTATCACTTCTTAAGGAATCAGGTTCAGAATGGAGTGTTAGAAGTTGTGCACTGTAGCACTCAGAAGCAGCTGGCAGATATGATGACAAAGGCAATCAAGACTGACCAATTTCTTCGTTTAAGGGATGGAATTGGTGTTGTTAGTTTTGTGTAAATATAAATTAAGGGATGGTGTTAGAAGTAATTTATATTTAAGGGTATTTTAGTATTTTACTATGTTGTCTTTATGACCTAGTCCTTGTGTATAAATAGGAGTAGTGATATCATCATAGAAGTAAGTGCCTTTATTATTCTTCTTGTAGCCGTCATTTTTAAGTTCATTAATACATTCTCTTTTCTATTCATTTATCATCTTTGTGCACCAACAATTTAAACTTCTGTAGGGAGATTCACAGCATAAAATGCCTTTGTTAAGCTTTTTATAATTTATTGAAGATGGTGAATATTTCATTGAAACTTTTAAACATGTGGATGTAAATAAAAGGGCCATCCTATTAATATCTCATATATAAAAAAGGTAAATTTTATTTTGAAAGAAAACAATATATTTATATTTTAAAAGTATTAACTACAAAAATTTTAAGATAATTTTAGCACTATTCTAAGCATGTATTGTGTCGCACTGCTCGAGCATGTTGTAGCAATTGCATGAAAGAAAGCATTGTTCTAGCTTGCCACCATAGCTAATGCTGGATTGCCTGATAGAAACATTTTGATTAACCAAAGATAAATATAAATCTAATAGGAAAAAGTTCCATCTTGAATATAAGAAAAAGTTTTGTCAACATAGAACCGAATAATAAATGTAAGTTCATGGTATGTGGATCATTTACAATGAACTTTGAGCATTTGCATATGTGAATTTATTTAATTAATACTATTACTTTTTCGAACTGTCTTAATATATCAAAAAGGGCTTCAATTCAAACCAGAAACATAATTTGGTAGGCCGGATGATGTGCCCATTTTTTCTCCCTTTTCCCCCTAACAACTTGAAGCAATTTCATATTTGACCTGCTGGCCCCTTGTTTCTCCAGATTCATGTCCAATATTATTGGTATAATATTATATCCTTTCTCAATTTCTTAAAGATAAATATGCATGTAACTTGTTTATAAATTTTAAGCTTACTTTAACTTTTTTTTGTCAATATATTCTTACCTTATAAATTGCTATACTATTTTATACAGTAACAGTACATACATCAAAAAGAGATAATAAACGAGTGAATAACTCTCTCTTTCTCTTTTGACTCTAGTCATCACAACTTTTCTCTTTTTCTTGATCTATCAAAGAAAGGTGATTTAGAGTCAATTTAGGCCTAGAGTCACCCCTCCAAATTGCTTTTTCTTTATATTTTAGTTATATAAGTGTGGTTGCCACATATCTTTAGTATATCTATCGTATATTTGTTATGATTTCGTCGTCTTAGAGTGCGACGTTGGTTGTTTCGTTTTCCCGTTTTAGTGCGGTGTATTTTGTTTTTCCGTCTTGGTGCAGTGTATTTTGTTTTCCCGTCTTGGTGCGGTGTTTATTTGTTTCAGGTTAATTGAAAGATTAAGTTCAGTGCAGATTCAATCAATGACTTTGATGTCATCAACATTACATATCCGAAGGCATGAACATTCCGGATCGATGCTTCAATATAGTCAGATATATAGGCTTGTACTATTTTTCGTTTTATGCTATTAACATTGATGTTGTGAGTTTGTTCGCAGATTCAACCTTTTCATTTTTAGCAATTTATAATTTTTATTACACGATATACTCTATCAATTTGAATGAATAAATATCATTTAAAGAGTGCCCCGATAACTAGAGCTGGGTATACGGGCCAAGGTCCGCGGGTCGGTCTGTTTAACCCACAGTTTTGACGGGTTTAAGTCCAATTTTTTTGGCCCGTTTATATTTTTACCCGTGTGGGTTGGACCGTTAAAACCGTGGGTTATGCGGGTTAAATTCGCGGGTTCGTGGGTTTTGCCCGTGACCCGTTTTATTTTATTTTTTATATATATAATTAATTACAAATTTTATCTCTTTGGTTGTATTACTTAGCTAAAGAAGATAGATAAACCCAAAAATGTCACAAACTTTATTTTTTTATTTGTTACTTACGATTTATATGATATAACATAAAATTGTTAACAATATAGTTTTTTTTAGCATTTATTATATCAATATTTTTGTTTTTTCTTTGAAAAAAGTGATTTTTAATTTTTTTTATAATACTCTGCAGGTTAACCGTTTAACCCGCGGACTTATGCAGACCGAACTCGGACTTATATATCTTAACCCGTTTACATTTACTGACGGGCTTGCTCGCCCCGTTTAATACGCGGACTTATGCGGGGTGGATTAAACGGGACGGGTCAGCCCCTGTACCCAGCTCTACCGATAACACTCGTTAGCAAGACCTTAAAACTTTTATTAATTAAAGCTATTTTTTATAAAAATTGATATATATTACGAACCATTACATAAGAATTACAAGAATACAACGTGATTTACTTTTTTAAAAAGAAAAATTATACAGTTTTATTTTTTTAGTTTGACTGCTCGCAATAACAATCATTTTCTTTTTTATTTGTGAAGAAACAATAGTAAATTTTAGAATAATTTGCAAGGGAGTACTAGTAGTAGGGATGCAGGTTTTCTGCTGTCATTTTCCACACTGTTTTTCCATAGTTTTCAATCCCAACCGTTGATTGCAGATCGAACAGTTCAAATTAATGCAGTTGTAAAATCACTTAAAATAATCAGAGCCGTACATATTTGATTGGACGGATGTAATGTAAAGCATTACAACGTCAAAACTGTGTGAATAAACATAGTAGCAAATCTATTTCCCTAGTAGTAGTATGCAATTTTGTTACTCCTCTACCTTTCATGGCATTTAATCTCATTAGTTCATATAAGAGAATATGCGTGATGATTTCAAATTCAAACACCTTCACATGACCCCAAAATCTCTCCCATAAACAGTTAAACACACCAATTCTACTCAGTTCACGAATACTCATTTATAATAAATGCATAGTAGTAACAAAGATAGACATCATCCTCAATAGGATACCCTCAAACCCATAGGACCACCTTCAATTTCAAACAGAAAAATTTATCATGCATGGACCACATCAATGTACAATGTACAGTGACCAACGTTAGATAAATCCATTAAATACAACACAACTATAACCAGACACAGCACAACGGTCTTGCTATTATAGACTTCACATAATCACACCTACACGTCTCAATTCTCAACAACATCCTTAGTAACATCATTTCAAATTTACCAAAAAATCAAATAGTGACTAACTAGAAAAACACCAACGGACAACAGTTCAGTTCTAACATAAGAAATTAGACTCTCACAACGTGAGTAATCAGCGTTCGAATTTCAACACATTTATTCAGACACGTCTCAAATAAGCAGAGAAACATATATAGAAAAAAAATTAACAAACTAACTAACTACGATAGTAACATGTGACATAACATTAATCAAACACATTTAAGATAAATGATGAAATCAAATTTAACACAAAAATTAAAGTACATAAATTAATTAATTAAACCATAATTAAACAATGTCATACATAGTAATGGGATTCCAATACAATACACCATGTCTAAGCATACAATTAAGTGATTAAACCTCTATAATTTGGGCACATGAAATTGCATTACAGATTTGAAGAACTCCTGAAAGAACCCAAAGCCTTAACTGCTTGTGCTCTCAACACAAACTGGTGATAAATTGCAGCAATGGCAGCACCAATAAAGGGTCCAACCCAGAAAATCCACTACACACAAACAACATTAACCTTTCAGAACCCAATTAAATATCATATATACTAAATAAACTATACATGAAACAAAATATGTTACTGATTCATATATCTGATAAAAAAGATTGTATAAGTCCCAAATGTGAATTGTTCGTAGCGTTACGTTACGACCTGCTACGACCTGTGCGGATGCACGGGTCTCTTACTAGTATAGATAGAAAATTATAGAAAAAGTGATGCATACTTGGTCATCCCATGCTTTCTCATTGTTGTAAATCACAGCAGCTCCAAAACTTCTAGCAGGATTTATACCAGTTCCAGTAATAGGAATTGTAGCAAGGTGAACTATAAACACAGCAAACCCAATTGGAAGTGGTGCTAAAACCTTAAAACAAAAACAACAAAAAATAGATTATTAAACTTAAAAAGTACTCTTTTTAAATTACACTTTTCTAAGATTAAAAAAATGAAAGATAAGAAAGTGCAAAAATGAGAATTAAGGAGTACGTAACATACAGGAACATGAGAATCTCTAGCACTTCTTTTTGGATCGGTTGCAGAGAAAACGGTGTAAACAAGAACAAAAGTACCAATAATCTCAGCACCTAAACCAGTTCCTTTACTATAACCATCATTTAACATGTTAGCACCACCTTTGTATCTGTTATAGTAACTTTTCTGAAAAGCTTTTACTAATCCAACCCCACATATTGCTCCTAAACACTGTGCCACCATGTATAATACAGCTCTTATCAATGATACCTTCCTTGCTAGAAATAGCCCAAATGTCACCGCCGGA
Source organism: Trifolium repens (assembly GCA_030408175.1). Taxonomy (NCBI): domain Eukaryota; kingdom Viridiplantae; phylum Streptophyta; class Magnoliopsida; order Fabales; family Fabaceae; genus Trifolium; species Trifolium repens. The sequence goes on from CP125848.1 coordinate 50,222,463, forward strand.
TTTATGTGCCCCCCTGCCACCAACTCAAGTAAAATGGTCATTTTACAACTATCTCTGACAAATTTGAACTTGGCATGAGATACTTTGACGATATAAAGTTAAACTCTTATCACTGAACTAAAACCTCAAGTATATTAGATATAAATGTTAGTTATACTAGTTAGATATATTCTTTTCGTTAAGAGAAGAATAACTAACTAGTGTAACTAACTGATCAAATTATTATTGGTCAGACTTTACTTACCTGATATGCCGGCAGTGCAGTAGACGAGAACAAAAATCATGCCACCGAAGGCCCAAGCGATGCCGAGGATACCGACACCGTCACAATGGGTGCCGTTATGAGCTGGGTCAGTTTGAGAGTTGTAACCAATGACGGTTAAAATGGTGACGTAGAGGAAGAGGAGGGTGGCGACGAATTCGGCGATGAGGGCTCTGTAGAAGGACCATTGGGTGAATTCGGTAGTGTCGAAGAGTGGAGCTGGTGGTGGGTCTTGGTAGTCCTTGTTTGGTAAACCACCACCTTGAGGTTCGGTTTCAAAGTCTTTTGCCATTGAAGAAGTTAGAGAGAGTGGTGTTTGTGAGGGTTGTTCTGTTTTAGGATAATTTTGAGGCAGTAAAGTAGCAAGTCTGCTTTTTTATACAACAATACATGTCTGTTGCGTTGCGTATGAAACAGAGGCTTAAACTTTTTTTCATAGTTTAAATATCATTTTCCGTCTATGTATATTTGTGAATTTTTTGTTTTAGTCTTTATATATTTTTTATTGAAAATACATCTCTCTATAAATTTTGTTGGATTTAGTCTTTCCCGCTAAAAAACGACCATGTTTGTAGCTAATTAGCTACCAATTAACTACAACTCACCTGGAAGGAATTAAAATCAATAAAAAATAGTGTTTATCACCATATCCAAGCAATTATGTATATGGTGATAAACACTCATTTTCATTGGTTTTAGTCCCTTCCGACTGTGTATGTAGTTAATTGGTAGGTAATTAGCTACCAATTAGCTCCAAATGCAATTGTTTTTTAATGGAAAGATGACTAAAATCAACAAGATTTGCACATTTAATAATGTATTGTAACAAAAAAACATACAGAAACTAAAATAAAAATTCGCGAACATACAAGAATGAAAATGATATTTAAATCTTTTTTCTAATAGATGAAATGGCAAGTCATTGAAACACATATATTTAAAATGGAGAGATCGAGATTCAAACTCCGATTATAGCGTCCGACACTATCAATTTCAAATTTTCTGATAGTTGAGTTAGGATTTGAGAGCATTTAATCCAATTTTTTAATCACTTGAACTCAATAATATATTTATATTGGTTTAACTATAATATTTCCTCTAGTCTTTATCAAAGAAAATTTGTTTTTTAATATATTGAATAGTTAATATATCTTACTTAGGCCCCGTTTGGCCCGGCTTATTTTTCTCTTTTTTTCTCCTCCTTAAAAATAGTAAAGAAGGAAAAAATTGTGTTTGATTTAATTTTTTTTTATTTTTTACTTCTTTACTTTATTTCTCTAATACTTTTAAGGAGAAATAATGTCAAATATAATTTTATACTTCTTTATTTCGTTTAAGCTAAAATAAAAAGTAAAAAATAAGTCGGGTCAAACAGGACCTTATAATATAAGTTAGGTAAATTAATTATTGAGTGTATTTAAAAGGTAAAGTTTATCTTGTCTTGTATTAAGGATAAGAAGTACTATTATGTTTAATTTTTAAGTATTAATTTTGGTTGTTGTGCTACGTAAAATTTTGAAAATGGATACCTTTTGGACCTCTTTGGAGTATCTTTGATCTCGATTCTTTGTTTGGGCACCGCTTTGTCTCTTGTATTGGTCCCACTCACGTGCTAATCTAATCCTTCTCATGTCCATCGTGTCATGCTTCTACAGAAATGCACTGCTATGATATTCTTTGTAGATTTTGCCACATACTTCAAAACAGATACTAGCTTTTAAAAACAAAACTGATTGAATGAATGTTCCAGTAGCTAATCGTATAAATTGAATGGGTATAATTTATACCGTATAATCCACAAAGAATAACTATAAGACATGCTTTGAACTTTGAAGGATCATACAGTAGTAGGAGTACACACCCAAATTAATTAAATTTTAGGCATACTTATAAGTTATATCAATAAAAAAAAATTGGGGACTAGTTGATATGTGGTTGTCTTAGTTGATCTATAAACAATCTCGTTTGGTTGTCGCCTAATAAGCTTAACACGAGAATACATTACTATAAAAATGGGAAGGAACAAAAAAAAAGATTGTGTGATTATATCACTAAATTCAATCGGTAGCATCAAGTTGACATGCATGAAATCATCTACTATTTTGTTCGAATCGAGCTCGAAATTAACCAGTCCCAAGTTTAACTCATGAACCCAAGTAAGAGAAAAAAAATAAGCCAAGATCGAAATTCTCAAATATGAACCTCACACACCACAGTAAATTGGTCATATCTAATCAAAATAAAAGCTCTAAACCCGTCTCTAATGCATATGTCAATTATTATATTGAGATTAGAAAAAGCATTTATATTACATTTAACACGTCCTATGGCAAGCTTGGTCAATTTTATTGCAAAGCATTCTAAAAATATAAATTACTCTTTTGTATAAAATGTATTCAACTTTAATTTTTTCATATATCATTATAAATTAGGAGTATTAATAAATGATATATTTGTAAAAAATAAAATAATGAATACATCTAAAAAATTGTAAACAGCCTTTTATTTATGAATAATTTATTTATGAAAAATTATAAAGAGCCTTTTATTTATGAATAAAAAACTATTATAATTAGGGGCAAATAAATAGAGTATGAAACTATGGATGAGCATTTTAACCGGTTATCATGGATTAACCATAACCAAATCCATATCCAATTTTAAAAACCAGTTATTTATATTTGAGTTTTATAACCAAACCAATTAGTTTTTTATTTAGATATTCATAACCATGACCACAACCAAATATTATGATAAAATTATTCAATGTCCAAATTTTATCCATAACAAAAATTTTTATTTCTCCCAAATTGAAAAGATGAACCCTAATCACCAAATCCATTCTCTCTCTCAAAATCCTCTCTCCGTCAAATCCCAAATTCATTACTCAGTTCCGTCAAATTAAATAGCAAATCTTAAAATCAGCCGAAAACTAAAAAAATTGGCCGAAAAACTGAAAATCGGCCGAAAACCCAAAAAACACCCGAAAATCCACAAATCATCTGGAAACCCAAAAATCGGCCGAAAAACCGAAAACCCAAAAATCGGCCGAATAACTGAAAATCGGCCGAAAACACAAAAATCGGCCGAAAACCCAAAAATCGGCCGAAAAACCGAAAACCCAAAAATCGGCCGAAAAACCTAAAATCAGTTTTTCGGCCGTTTTTAGGTTTGTTGGCCGATTTTTTGTGTTTTCGGCCGATTTTTGGGTTTTCAGCCGATATTTTGAGTTTTCGGTTTTTAGGCCGATTTTTGTGTTTTCGGCCGATTTTTTGATTTTTCGGCCGATTTTTGGTTTTTCGGCCATTTTTTTGTGTTTTCGGCCGATTTACTGGTTTTCTGGCGATTTTTTGAGTTTTCGGCCGATTTTTGGTCTTTCGCCCGATTTTTTGTGTTTTCGGCCGATTTTTTATTTTTCGCCCGATTTTTGTGTTTTCGGCCGATTTTCGGTTTTTCGGCTGATTTTTGGGTTTTTTGGATTTTCGGCCGATTCTTTGTTTTTTATTTATTTTAGTGTTATTATTATTATTATTTATTTATTGAAAAAAAAACCAGTTATTAAACCAAAAACCGGTTTTTAAAATAAAAAACCGGTTATAAAAGTGGTTATGGATTGTCCAATTTTATAACCGGTTATGACATTTGGTTTTAATATCCAATTATAACAAATTGTTATGGATTGGTTATGGACGGTTATTTTGGATTGTCCAAGATGCTCATCCCTATATGAAACATACTTGACCAAAAAAATATATAGAGTATGAAACATTATAAATATAGTCTTTCAATATATCAAATTTACAAACACATCCATCTTTTAATATTGTAAAAACTCTTAAACAATTCTCTTCAACATAAAACTTCATCATTTAGGGCACTTATGAGCAACTCTTACATTGTCACAAACTTGAATAAAATATATTTTGTTGCACAAGAGAATAAAATAAAGTATATTTTGGCACACTCACATAAATATAAAAATTAAAACATAAATAATTTAAACACATTATTTAATCTTATATTCTTTAAATTTTGTGATTTGTATGAGTGTACTCAAATACTATATTTTTTTGTTCATTAGTATAGTAATTAGACTCACTATAAATGTTGAAAAATGGAGAATTAGAATTCAAACCGGAGCCCCTTCAATAATATCTACAGTAGTACCAATTGAGTTATTATTATGAGATCAAATAAGTATTGCCGGACACTTATTGACATCCTAAAACATTTGTAATCAGATATACATAGAGAAAATACTTAAATAGTCACAACTCAAATAAAATTTATTCAAACGCATACATAAAAATATATATCATATAATTATTTTAAAAATAAGGTCATGATCAAATGATACTAACTAGTTTAACATCAAATGTTACACTGTTCGTTATATATTGATTAAACTACTAAATTAGGCTTGTTTCTTAATTGCATGCTCATACAAGATATTGTTCCTAAACCTTTTTATAATGCACAAGATCTCCATGGGAAAAAGAAAGAAGAGATATGGTTTTCACTGCTGGTGGGAGGGAATATCAATGCGCAGGTAAGACGACACGCGTAAGAGAAGCAGAGTTGGCGGATAGAGAAAGTGTAGTAAGTCACATGAAAACGTGGGCTGGGTTATGGTGGCTTTCATGGCCCATGAAGATGACATGAAGGAAGAAAAGAGGGACCATACATGGTGGATGATGAATGAACATGAACATGAACATGAACATGAAAGAAAAATGATACGAAAATGCACAAAGCAAACAACAAAAACAAATCTCCAGTTCTGTACTGCCTTAGTACTATACAGCTCACTTACATCTCATATGTAGCCCCCCACTCCACCATCTTGATAAAAAAAAAACATATGGTTAAATAAATTTCATATTTATAAACTAAAAATTTCAGTAAATTTTGGTTTTCTAATATTGTCTGTTACGGTTTTTTATTTTTGCTTTTATTTTAACTCGTGTGTTGTATCATGAAGGTCTAAAACAATAATGTGAATAAGTTTAACACAACGTCTTAATTCAAAATCTTAAGATATTAAATTTATAGATCTCTCACTTATAAAATATTCAAAATCCATTTTTCCCATCAAATATAAGATTTTTTATCACCCTTAAAATATCAACAATGTGTACTCTTGACATTTTTAAAAGAATTTTTGTATCCATGTTAATAATACTATAAAACTATCTCTTACAAAAATTTAGAATTTTATTAAAAAAAAAATGAATTAGAATTTTTAACTGTCCGTGAGCATTGCTCAGTTGGTAGGAACATTACATATACTATGCAGGATTGAGATTCGAACACTGATTTGAGGATTAAAATGATTATAAAATACGAGGACAAGAAATTGATTATAAAAAAATGATTAAATATTTACAATACTAAAATGATTAGAAAATATTTGAGGTTTTCTCAAAATTTCATGAATATTGATGACTAAAAATTAATTTCAAGATTTGTCAAAAAAAAAAAAAAAAAAAATTAATTTCAAGATAGAAAACTTTATCTGCACATTCGTGATAGAAAATATGTGAGGACTCAGGACTAAATGTGCAGATATTTTTCAAGGGACTAAAAACAAAATTTAAAATATTTACGGTGACAAAAAAACTTAACCTAAAATTTAACACAAAATGTTGAAAGTTGATGTAGTGGAACAAATCCGCAATTTTTGAATTGTATTTTTTCAAAATGGATAAGTGAACTGTCCATTGTTCGAACTTCGACACTTACAAATAATATGTGATATATCTTGAGTTAAACTCACTCGACATAATTTTAAGTTAAACCCCTTGACATATTTGAAATTTGATTAAGCCCCCGTTTGGATTTGACTTATTTTTTAGCTTATGAAAATAGCTTATACAAATAAGTAAAGTTTTATGTTACCTTATAAGCAGGGGCGAATCCACCGCCCAGCAAGGCTGGGCAGGTGCCCAGGCTTCCCCAAATTCAATTTTTATTTTTTTATATTTAGGGTTTTTATTTTAATCTAAAATTTTGAAGTTTGAGTAAGGATTATTAAAATTTAAGTGTATATTCATAATCCTGATGAAATTATGAGCAAAATGGTATATTTACATGTCCAATTTGATGCAAAAATGGAAAAATGAATTTTGAGGTTTTGGTGAGAGGTTGAAGATGATGAACAGTGACGCAAAATGTGTTTTAATATATATTATTTAAGCTGTTTTATATCAATGGCATGTGCATTGGTCTAGTGGTTTTGTTGAGCATATAGAGGTCCTAGGTTCAACTCCCACTTTCTCCCTTTTGTTTTTTTTTCCTTCATTTTCTTTTATTTGTTTATATACATTATTAAAAATTCCAAAAATATATTTCTGTTTTCTTTATAAAAAATACTAAAAATATCAACTTTGTTTCCTTTTTATATATGGTAAAAATAGTCAAAACATGTATTATTATTGTTTTTCTTTGATTTTAATTTTTTACCTCATGCTTAAATATAACCCAAAATACCAAAAAAAATATGTTTGCTTGCTTTTGTGTTAATCTCAAATATTTAGATTAAATCCTTAAAACTAATTACTTTTATTATTACTAGCCGTGTAATCGATATTCTTTTGTTTTTTTTTTGTGTGATCGATATTCTGTATTGTGCAAATATAAATAACTACTTAATCTCTTTTTTTATTGGACTTTGTTAATTGATAACTACGTAACCTCCTTTTTTTTGTTGTGGATAGTTATTAAGAAGAAAATATATATATATATATATATATATATATATATATATGTTTTTTTACTATAAAAAAACTGAAAATCTACTTTTATGTGGAAGTTGTGCTTAGTTATTAAAAAGAAAAAAAAAATTATTTACTAAAAAAAACTGAAAATCTATTTTTATGTGAAAGTTATTTTTTAAGGGTAAAATTGGAATAATGAAAAAGCCATCCCAAAAATTTGTATCCCCTTTATATATTAGTATAGATTTTAGTATATAAATAATATATATTATTAGTTAAAAACGGTCGGATACGGATATGGACGAACCCCAATCCAAAAACCTTATACCAATAAATATATGTACATTTGCGATTAAAATTGTGCTCAGTCTTAATATTATTTCTGGCTCCGCCACTGCTTATAAGTTTTCATTAACAAAAATTGTGTTTTTATAAGCTTTTTTTTTCTTCATAAATTACCTTAGAATACTTATAATAATACAAAAAAATTTATATATTGCATAAACTGTTTCATGTAAGCTAAAAAATAGTCAATCCAAACGGACCCTAATTAATTATATGAAAATTTATAATAAGACAAAGTTGTCATTATTTATGATATATATAATGGAAATAAATTACTATAAAAAAATGGTGAAAACATATGCACAGTAATAACAATATCTAGAGAATGTATTCTCTATACTTTTTTCGTGTGATGCTTCTTCGGCTTATTCTAATGATTTATATTTGGACCAATGACTCAAGCCCGTAAGTGTGGTTTGGGCTTAAACTGTTATTGGATGTCCGAATTAACCAAAAAAATTTGTCGAGCAAAAAGAAAGAAAAGAAAAATTGTACCAAGAAAAAAAAAGAGTAGAACAAAAAAATTATTTTGTATCTTCTTTAGGTTTGCTTCAATTCAAACCATTTGACCCATAGAAAGAATACAGAGTCATTCAGACCAAATCAAATACCTTAGAGGGTGAACAAATATTTTTACATTAAATTGGGCTTATTGGGCTTATTTTATACTGTGAATATAAATTCGATCTCTTCTATTCCAGCCCCCCACGTTTCTTTTTTATCCCCTGAGTTTCCTATTTTGCCCTTCATAAAAAATCCGGTTTCTATAAACCGAATTTTATTTTGCCTTGAAATCCAACTTTGGTTTCTAAAACCCAAAATTTTCCTGAAATTTGAACTAGAAAAATTTCGGTTTCTGCGAACCGAATTTTTTATCAAGGACAAAATCGGATTTTTGGGGGTATAAAAGAAACATGGGGCTGGAAGATAAATTTTCTATAAATTCTGTTTTCTCTATTAAAAAAGAGGGTGAACAAATATTTTTACATTGAATTGGTCCCTTCAAACTAAAATTCTCCAATTGAATTGATTCATAGTAAACAATTGCACTATATCCAATACCTTAGAACAAAATTGCCAAACTATAGTACCGTTGAATTCACACTAGTCAATTTCGTTAACAAATTGAAGTATAACTGCTTGCCAAGTTTTTCTTGGTCAAGACTCATTTTAAAATGAAATAATGTTTGAACAATATTCATCCTTATCTAAATAATCTCACTACAACAAATAAAACAAAGCATATGGCCGATAATTCTATTTGGATTCATACTAGTACATCTGATCTAAGATTTTAAAGAGTCTTATTAACACGAGTCTTAAGTAATATGCTAATTTTATCAATCATATTAGGCAAGAAAAAGTACTTTCTTTAATAAAAAAATGCAAAAGCATCATTTTGAACACGGGAAATGTTTTTTGGTAAGAAAATTTAAGGAGAAGAATTGCAAGAATAAATCTCCACCCTTGATTACATCCATAGCCACTCATGTTTTCCACAAAAAAAATGAGATTAAATGAGAGCATCCTTTAAGATTTTGTCATGTGTTGATTCTTGCATTTTTTGTGTAAAAATTTCATGCTAAATAGCAATGCTCTTTTGAACACCCGACATTCAATTATGTAACCATTGCAAGACAACACCAATTCTTTTTGTTTTCACCGCTGGTTTAATATAGTTCGGGATCAGTTCTGATAACAAGTGATTTCAGTCGTTCCCAATCGTAGCTGCGGGAAATCGAATTGTAGGACTCGATTCATACTAAGTTCAGAGTCAATCACCACTAAACCAACAAATGATCGGTAGACAACACCAATTATTTGTAGTACAACATGATTATTGAATAAAATACATATAAAAAAATACTAAGGGATATTAGGCCAAAACTCAAAAACAAAACTGAAAGCAAATTTTTAAAATGTCAAGCCATAAGATTCCTATGTAAATGTTCAACAATAAAAGAAAGGACATCATAATCACATATAAGTTAACAAAACTGAATCTTGCAAACTTATTGGTGCAATAATTCCAACCGGTTGATCCGGTCAGTTTGGTCTTTGAAATATTACATATTACTATCACATTTTTAAAAATCTAAGGCATCCCCAGATGCCCCATTTTGTTGTACCAGTCTATTGAATTTGATTCAACTCAAAAGAGGAAACTCTCACTTAACCTCAATGGTTTGGTTTTAGGAGCAGACCTCGAATGACTAGAAATATTAAATGAGAAGTTGTATCTTTGGTTGAAACCACACAGTTGGATATTGCCCTCAAAAGGCTTTGTATATTAAAAATGACTCTCAATAAAAAAATATCTAAAACAGGACTTTTAGAATATTTCTTTTTTTTTCCTGTGAAATAACTCAGTTAGGAGGAAATGTTGCATTATATATGCAGAAGCGGTGTTTAAACTTCAAATATTCCACGTATTCATCTTTAAGGTGAAATTTTTAGCTACTAAATTACTTGAAAAAATAAATAAATCATTTGTATGGTGAGCCATTGAAAGCTGAATTTTGCCAATGATTTCATTTTCCTAATTAATTACTATATAATTGTGTAGTACGTACTTTGAGCAACTCATTCGCATGCATGAAATTTTTTTCACACACTGTGTTTGTGGGTAATGAATGGTCATTTCTTTTAACTACTCATTATTTTTTTTATATGAATGCATGTATAGTAAAATTTTACCATACATTTTTCAATATTTTATCTAAAACATTAACTTTTTTTATATGGTTGTTCACACACTTGTTAGAGCGGCCATTTTATAGTTGAGTTGTTGTACTTTTGAAATATTTCCTATTTGTACGTATTACCCCGTTATTAAATAATGAAATTATATAAGTTTTGTTTTGTCGGAAAAAAAAAAGAATAGATAATAATAATAAAACCGATTTAGAAAAGAAAAAAATAATTAAACTGATCATTGTTAGTAAATTGTCTCTTTATTTAGTGCTAATTAATAGTAAACCATAGTATCTTTGAACATTCAAATGACACGTCTGTCTCCGGCACGTATGTAAATTTGACATTTTCAGAGTTTGGTTCTTTGTTACCTTATCTCCTTTGCATATGAGCAAAGTTGGTGTACATGTCCACGTCTCATACACACCAAAGAGATTTTTAGAGATTAAATTTCCCTAGCTTCTTTGCAAAAGGCTTGTAATATCATAAAATAAAATAGGAAAATTTTAATTAGTGTCCCGGATGCACTAGTTAAGAATATCCAATATAATAAAATTACATTGGAACTTGTGTAGTTAAAAGTTATAAAATATAAAAGTTGTTGTTTTCAATATAAATTTTGTCTTTTTTGTATGCTAACTAGTACTTTGTATGCTAACTAGTGCCTCGGAGTACTAGTTAGCATGATCCAATAAAATAAACTAGTACGTCTTGAATAATTTTTCTCATGACATGTCAAGATGTGTCATCCTAATCATCATTGAATGGTGATGAAAGACAAAGTGGACCACACAGCTTTAACTTTCACTCAATAATGATGGTGAATGCATGATAATGGCCAATGGTCTAAAGACTAATTAAGTTGCTACATTCTACGAAGTTTTTTAAAGTAGATGAATGTGATGATCAGTGTTTAGACTCTGATCCTTATATATATAGTGTAATATTTTAATAATTCAGCTAACCTCCATCATAAAGAAACTGTTTAATTATGTTTATGCAAAATTGCATTTTTGGTCCCTTAAGTTTCAGAAACTTGTGATTTTGGCCCTCTATATTTTAAATTAGCACTTTTGGCCCCCTAAATTTCATAAACTTACAATTTTGGTCCTTATATTTCAAAATAGCATTTTTGACCCCCTCAATTTTGAAAACTTGCGATTTTGGCCCCCCTATATATGGCCTTTGTGATATTTTAATTAAACCTAGTATGATTTCACTATAAGTTTTTTTTTTTTAATTGTTTTAATAGGTTTTCCGTATCCTAAATGTATATTTACTATGAATTTTTTTTTTATCTTATTAACATTGAGTATGTTCAATTGAACATATTATGTGTTTTGATTTTGTTGTTATATTTGTAAATGATAAAAAGTAGAAATATACTTCTTCGAATGCTGATGCTACTTTATTCCATTTATATTTAGAAACTCAACTTTTTGTTATTATCAATTGAGGAAAGAAAAGTTTAATGCTATGTAGTTACATTTACAGCACTATGTTACGTTTTAGAAACCATTCTTGAGGATAGAATATCTATAAAACGTGAAATGAATCCTTCCGCATAAATTGTTTGTATTAGTGATATCAAATTCTAAGAGTGATAAAACTTGAGTTGTTTGTGCTTGTTTTCTTTATCTCATTTGCTGCCATATATTTTTTTAGTTTATTACTACTTGTTCTTTCTTGCTGATATACACATGTATGCAAACATTGTTCCTTTAACTCATTTGCTTACTACTTGTTCTTTCTTGCTGATATACACATGTATGCAAGCACTGCTTAATCTCGTCAATTGGGTGGCACAAGTTGTCAATGATGTTGTCTAGTACTTTATCAAAATTAATATTTTGCAAAAAGAGGTAAAATAGGGGGCTAAAAGTGCTATTTTTAAACATAAGGGGCCAAAATCGCAAGTTTTTGAAACTTAGGGGGCCAAAAGTGCTATTTTAAAACATAGAGGGCCAAAATCGCAAGTTTCTGAAACTTAGGGGGCCATAAGTGCAAGCCTTCTGCTTATGTCTTAATTAAAATGATTATTTGTTTTTTTTTTTGTGAAGTAGTCTAATGACTAGAAATTTCACTCTTAAGGTGGATAAGTGGGATAACCGGGGTTTGAACCTCAGCCCCCTCCATATATAATGTAATTGTCCTACCAATTGAGCTAAACTCACGGGACGATTATTTGATTTTTTATTGAGCTAGAAACATCACATTTTATATCTAGTGTTTGACATTCGAAATTTGAATATTTCATTTATTTATATTTAAGTTGAAATTTTTAACTACTAGACTACTTGATAAAATAATAGTTATTAATTATTGGCAAAATTACACAATTGGTTTTTTATCTTATTTTTTTGTAACACTTTGGTCTTTTATCTTTTATTTGTAACACTTTGGTCATTTATCTTATTCTTTTATAACATTCTAGTTCTTTATTTTTTATTTGTAACACTTTAGTCCTTTAAATAAGATGAAGATGTGAAAGAATTGATGAAGATGATGATCATATTCATCAAAATCGCGAGTTTTATTTAATTTTAATAAAAATGTATCTTAAAAAATAAAATTCAGCATTTTTTTAATAAAAAATAAATAAATTGAGAAAAAAGGTTTATATGTAAATATTATAAAAGATAAAGGATCAAAGTGTTACAAATAAAAAATAAAGGACCAAAGTGTTACAATTAAATAAGATAAAGAACCAAAATGTTACAAATTAAAGATAAATGACCAAAGTGTTACAAAAAAAATAAAATAAAGGACCAATTGTATAATTTTGCCTTAATTATTTGATTTAATTATTATATTGCATTCTAAATGTTAGTTAGATGTCATTATCTATTTAATGTTATTTCTACAAAAACCACTTGAAATAACATAATCACCTACACAATAAATTAGTTTAACTAAGTGCTAAGAATATTTGGAACCTCAAAATTTCGAGCTATAAAGTAACAATTATATCAGGGATATGTATCAAAGGTTTGATGGTTGAATATGATACTTGTGTGTATAAAGTCTTTTGTTTGATTCTTAGCATTTCTACTTTTTTGTATAATTTTACTCCTACTCATTTTTATTAGAAATATATTTTTAATATTTGAAAAGATTTTTAAATGTTTGCAACGACCTTATTTTTAAGCATTTAGTGAGAGATTCATATTTAATGTATGTGCATAAAGAAAAAACTAGATTTGTGTTTCTTAACAATTTATTATATATTATTTCTCTTGTATCACAATATAAGTCACTTTGGCACTTTTACGCATATTAAGAAATTTAATTAATGTTGTATAAAAAAAATTATAAGTTAATTTACAAAATTGACTTTCATTTATGATAAGGAAAAAATAAATTAAAGTATTGAAAGAATAGAGTAATAAATACTTATAATAAGAAAAATAACATTAAATGTTTCATTAATAATATAAAACCATTTATAATTTAGTATAAATTTTTTTTCAAAGTAACTTACGCATAATTTAGTATAAAGTAAGTAAAAAATAAAATATGAGCTAACAAAATTATTGCACTTTTTCTTTAGGACCCATTGGTCTAAGTATCTCGTCTAGAAATTCCATAACTCTGGCCTTATCTCCCTCTGATTTCTCCAAAAGAATAGAAAAGGACAACAATAGAAGGAGAGTTACGAAGTCTCATTTTTGATGATTTTTTCGGCGCTTGCATGTCTCAGAGTGTTTGATTAGTTCCTTAGTTTCTTTTATTTTTGGGGCTCTGCCCCTCTATTGTACCAAAAAAAAAAAAAAGAAGGAGGGGGAAAACAAAATTTGGTTCCTTACTTTTTTTTTCTTCTTTCTTTCAAATAGTCTAATTAGATTCACATTTTAAATATTGAGAAGTCAAGAATTTGACTTAAAAATTTGAGTGATTGTATTTACTTAAAGATATAAAATTACAGTATATTTAGATTAAATTAATACGTAGATTAATATATTTACTAGAATAGCTCACAAATTGAATATGCCAGCCAAAGTATTTTATTTACTTTTGACTTAATCATCATTTTTGTTCTTGTAAGTTCAAGATTTTTTTATATTTTAGTCTCTGTATTTTTTTGTTGCAAATTAGTCCTTGTATGTTTAAATCTGTTAGTTTTCGTCCCTTAAAACTAAAATCTGCAGGAAAATCCGCAAGAAATCAGCTAATTTTCCTGCAGATTTTAACTATAGGGACTAAAATAAAAAAGATTTGTACATGCAGGGATAAATTTGCAATAAAAAATGATATAAGAACTAAAACAAAAAATTTATAAATTTATAAAGACGAAAATGATGTTTAAGCCTTTACTTTTTTATCATCACAATTCATACCTTTAATAATGTATTGGAAAACTTTCTTTTATGTGTATACAATACAACTATACATCGAGCATCTCGTGCACAATATACATTTTCTTAAAATAAATGGAAATGAGAAAATTATTATTAATTCAAGTGATTAGAATTATTATTAATTCAGGTAATTTTTTCATTATTACCTTTGAGTGGATTTAAATTTCATCTGTTAAAATTATAAAATTAAACTCTTACTATTAGACTGAGACTTCATGAACGATTTGAATTAGGATTCAAAAATCATCAGTTGTTTGCTATGCTTCATAGATACTAATAAATGAATAGAAATAAATGAACCGTACAAATTTTAGGATATTGATGTAATACATATTGTACTCAATCTGTTTCAAAATATAAGTCGTTTTGACTATATTATACAAATTAAGAAATATAGTTAATGTTGTATGGAAAAGAGAAATTATGAGTTGATTTATAAAATTATCCATTATTAATGATATGAAAAAGATAAATTAAAGAATTGAAAATAGAGAGAGTAATAAATAGTTAGAGGTATAATAGGAAAAATAGCATTAAATGCTTCATTAATATTGTAAGACTTATATTTTGAAACAACTTTTTTTCCCAAAACGACTTATATATTGTAACCGAGAAAGTACATACAATATCTTAAGTGACCAAACTACATTTATGTTCAAGGATGGACCTTTTAGAATTTAGTTTATCTTTTAATCTTTTTTCTTATACTCTCATCAATTGGAATTACATATGTTTTTTTTTACTAAAAATGTCTCATTCAAATTAAAAATACATAGATCATTACAAATTTAAGATTGCTAAAAACTGAAAAAGATGAATCTACAAACAATCTTGCAGCACTTGGGTTAATAACATACAACAACATTATGAAAGTGTCTACAAATATGACTAAATAAAAGTAATCGGAATCTTCATACTTTCGGATCTGCAACGTTGACGTTCAAGTCTTCATCAGATCTGTAATGAGTTGAGGTAGATATGCCAATTTGAATCAACGAAATATCATACTAAAATGAAAAACCAATAAACGTCATACAAGACGACGACAAACACAATGCCGCACAAGACAACAACAAACTTAAAAAGCAATAAATGAAAAAGCAAATCTACGTAGATAATCACTTATTTAAATGAAAAATAAAAGAAAAAATAATTTAGAGAGGTAATTTTGAATTAAAATTTGCCCTTAAAATCGCCCTTTTTTAGTGGATGAACAAAAGAATAAACTAGGAACTACGTATGTTAGAAACTTATAATTTACAAGATTGCGGTCCATACTATTGATGTTCACGAGGTACGGAGTACTACATATTGAATGATCACTATTGGTGCATCATCATTGTTAACATAATTGATCAAATTAACGACTGCCCCATCCTAAACCACGTGAGCTCCATTACATTAAATTCCACTCAACCCATATTCTACGGATTTAGATTTGCTGTACTAATAAAAACATGTGATTCCTGTAATTCATCTCGGTTATTGGTTTATTATCCGATTATTTAGATTATATTACCTCTGTCCCAAAATAAAAGACCATTTTGGATAAATTATGAGATTTAAGAAAGTTGATTGTGATATTAAATATGTTGATTATTAATATTATTGTTACAAGTTTGCCCTTTATGAGAGAGAATTAGTTGATAATTTTACAGAGAGTATTTATTATCAATTGCAAAAAATGATGTATCATGATTAGAAGTATTAAAGAAAAGAAATAACAAATGTACTTGAAAATTTGAAATAGTTCTTATAAAATGAGACAAGTAAAAAAGTGAAAAATGTCTTATATTTTGCGACGAAGGTAGTAGTATATACATTAAAATATTTTTGACTGTTGATTGACATCAAATAATTGATGCTCTAAATGCATCGATGTAGTTACAGCAGTAAATCTGCTTCTATATTCTACTTCAATACTCTTTCGATCATTATTATTATAAATAAAAATATATATTTAAGTGCATTAATAAAGGAAAATCTTAACATGTGCTCTTGAGACATATGTTAAGGAAACAAATTTAGAAAGTATTTATTGAAATTAGTTGTGCATTTTATCTCCAAGCATTAAATTTCTTGCATCATTAAATGTAAAATTTCTATATTAAGATATCTTAACATATGTCCTTAGGGCACAAGTTAACATGACCCAAAAATAAAAGTACTTAACTAATAATATACACCAGGCACATCAGAGTTTCAATAAATTCAAAAAATTAGATGTCTTTGTCTTATACTCCCTCGAGTTCTAGAAAAAAAATTAATTTTTTAGATTTTTTGTAAAGTTGATGTATCTGAACAATATTATAGTTTAGATACATGATTGTTCCAAAATTACTCTCATTAATTATTCTACTTTTTAACATAATTGTAGAATTTCAATACAAATTCAATGTATTGTAAGGTTATTTTAGGAATTGTAACATAAACTTCACATAAAATCAAGACAAAAAAGTATTTTCTTAATAAGTGTGAAATTGATATATTTACTTAAAAATGATGCATTATAAAGTAAATAGATGTAAGTTCATTAAAAAGTAAATGTATCTTATTTATAATATATACTAGATACATCAGATTTTTAATAAATTAAAAAAATAGATGTATTTGTCTTATAATATAGATTAAATACATCAGTTTTTCAATAATATCAAATAATTGAATGTATTTGACTTATATGATAGACTAGATATATCAGATTTTCAATAAATTAAAAAAAAAGAATATGTATTTGTCTTATAATATAAACTAAATACATTAGTTTTTTAACAATATCAAATAATTGAATGTACTTGATTTATACTATAGACTAAATACATAAATTTTCTAATAAACTCAAAAAATAATTTTTTATTTATGGTGAGCGGAGGGAATATTAATTACTTGTTTAATTATAATCACGCGTAGAGAGAGACAGAGTATAAATTTATATATAGAGAAAAAAAAACAGAACAAAATGAAAACATAGTAACAAAAAAAATAAAAAACAGAGGAAAACAGAGAGAAACAGAGAAAGAGACAAGTTTAACTTCATTCAATGGCTTCTTCTAGGAAGAAGAGTTTCCTTTCAAGAACAAGTTACATTTTTCCAACATCATCAGAGTCAACAGAGACAAATTTCACTACAAAATCATCTGAAAAAACTGAATTGGAGTTTGATGAAGCTGAAATATGGAACATGTCATATTCAAATTCCAACACAACAACAACAGAACCAAAAAAGAGTATACCAGGTTTGAAGAGAGTTTCTAGAAAAATGGAAACTAATAACAAAGTTAATCCAATAGCTTCATCTTCATTACCAATGAATATACCAGATTGGTCAAAGAAAAACAAAGAGAATAGTGATGATGATGGTGATTATGATGAAGTGATTCATCTACATCCTCATGAATATCTTGCTAGAACAAGAGGAGCTTCTCTTTCTGTTCATGAAGGGAAAGGAAGAACTTTGAAAGGTAGAGATTTGCGTAGTGTTAGGAATGCTATTTGGAAGAAAGTTGGATTTGAAGATTGATTTTATTTTATTTTGTTAATTAATTATATTATGACATGATTAATGCATAAGAAAACTAATGAGTCTAGCTTCATTTTGAGTGTCTAAGAGTTTTATTAACATTTATGATTTGGATCACTCATTATGCTTGTAATTGTAATTAACTGTATTAATCTTTTTAATTCATGCTTAATCATGTACTATGATCTTTTGTGGTTTTGTTGCCATGTTTCTTCTTGTTTTTGTTGTCTATGTTCTGTTTTCATTCCCTTATTATTTGTAAAGTTTTGTTTTATTTTTGGGATAAATTTGTAAAAAAAAAAAATTGATCATTTTAATTTAAGCTGACTCTAATTTCTTCTTTTTTTAACATAAAATTAGTTAAACACTTATATTTATATGGTTTTCAAATTTCAATGTATTTATTTTACATTGGATAATTTTTTCCTCTTCTTAAATTTGATATTCACATTCATTTGTGTACGATGTCGGTGTTTATGTATTTAAATAACACGACTAATAAGATTATGCAAATATAATGATCAGAATTACTCCCTCCGATCTTTAATACTATAAAAAAAGTTCATTAATCTTTAGATATATTAAAAAATTGATGTATCTAGACCATATCATAAATTGAATATATCAATCTCTCAAAGTATTTAAAAAGTAAACTCCATCTTATATTAAAGATTTTTCTTTAACCGTAATGATATATTTTTTTGGATTTTTCATTATTATTTTTATAGAGGCAAAATTATATTATTTTTATCAGAAATTATGCAAGAAATACAAGAAAGTAAATAATAAAATAATTGTTGAGTAGCCCATAATATTAACAATCACATTTAGTTTCTTCCAAAAATTTATGATTTTTTTTGACACATCCAAAAAATTATGATTTAAAAGCATGATTATCTATTCTTGTTGGGTTTAACTATATGAGATTAGATACATGGTATGTTGAAGAGATGAAAAATGCAAAGGCAAGACACGTAAGGAATGTGAACATAATTGAAAACAACATAATTGAAAACGATGTCGTGTGGAAAATGAAGACGTCATTAGAATCTGTGGGTAATAAGATTGGTGGTTAAACAAAAGACTTAACCAAATTGGTTGGTGAGAAAATAGCAATGGTTCATCAAAGAGTAGCGTTATTTACACGTTAATTTTTTATTATAATAATAAAACTAAAAACAGGCATTTTTATTTATAATAATAATATACAATCATACATATTCTAAATTCTAGCATATTCTTTCTTTTTCTTCATAAAAAGCATATTCTTTTTTTGGTTAATTTTTTTTTTCTGAAATAAAGAAAGTGTAAATGATGACATACTTACAAGATCATGTACATATATAACTAATTAAATAAGCTTAATACTCCATAATAATTCTTATTTAAACATGTAATGGCATATTGTCGAAGTTGATAATTATTATTATTTTTAATCAGGTAGCCTAGCGACGAGAAATTCACCCCTTAAAGGTGAATAAGTGGGCATACCAGATTCGAACTCCGGTCCTTGCACAAATGTGCAATGTCCTTTACCAATTGAGCTAGACTCATGATAATTATAATAAGTCAATAAAAAATACTTAATATAAAAAAATTGACAAACAATATTTATAAATATATCATAGTTATTCTTTCAATAGATGTATCTCTACACATCTAAATAAAATATGTATCATAATATTTAATGTTTATTGTATAATACCCAGAAAATTATATGCACGGATCAGTTCAACTATGAAAACCCTATTTAATTTTTTAATAAGCAAATTTGAGTTTGTTGAAGCTTCCTTTGACCATAAATTAGGATAATTCCCTGCAGTTGCTAATTGTTCCAACTTCCAATCGTTATCCACATCACTTTTTTTTAGTAGGAAAAAATAAATCTACCTCACTTTTTTTTTTCCCTTGAGTTTTTTCCTTTTGTGATACTTGTTTGATAATTTAAACTAACGGTAGATAGGACTTTAGATCGACGAAACATTCGTTAAGAAATAAGAACGATAAAAAATATTAATTTTTCTTATAAAAAAATTTATATAGATTAGTCTTGTGGTTCGCTCGATTAGAGGTGGTTGGATAGAATAACAAAGTTCAATCACACAAGGTATCAAAATGTTTTTACAAGGTATAAAAATACACAATTAATTTTGCTTAAGGAGGAGAAAGTTAGAATTTATTCTAATATTTTGTAGGATATAATTGATTGTAATTTTTTATTTTATAAAAATTGACTAATGTTGTGAGTATAATATATTTGATGATGTTTAGACCCGATATGTGACCAATAATATTAATCTTTTGGAAATCTCATTTTAATATATATAGAATAAAACATAGGCTCAACTATAAGAGTCAGTGTATCCATGATAAGTAAAACATATGGTATGCGATTATAAATAACGAGGTTAGGTTCCCTTTACCATATACCACTACTCAAAGTGGAATATGCTCGTTTGAAGTTTGTTCCATGAGAGAATCCATAATCCCAGAATACGTGATGAGCTTAGAAAAACCTCCTAACCATTCACTATCACTACCACGAATTAGACCACCACATTCAGAGTTATAGTGCTTCTGTAGCGTAACTTTGGGATGTCTTGGAAGGGTTAAAATATACTTGGAATTTGGGATTCAAATTGGTGGAATTACACATTGATTCTCAGGTGGTGGTGAAAATAATTCAAGAAGACGGTACAGCTAGTTCGTCTTGTTGAAGCTTGGTGCGTCGAATTCGACGGTTTCTGAAGTGTAATTGAGAGATTAAGATTCAACATTCCTACCGTGAGACTAACAAATGTGTTGATATGTTAACTAATATAAAATGTGATTCAGAGATCATTTGATTTATTATGAGTCTTGTCCGACTCCTCTTATTTTACTTTTTGCTACTGATATTATGGAAATTGCTACTCTTCACTTAATTGCTTCGTAATTTTTTTCCTTAGGACCCTCTTGTTAACAAAAAAAATAAGAAGAAAAAAAAGAACGTGTGACGAGCAAAGAAAGATATTTTTCAACATCTCAACGATTTTTCTATAATCATAATTATTATGGTATAAACAAATAAGTGTGTTATAATATCATATATTATATAATATTTCAAGTTCGAGCAACTTTATCTTACAAATGACTTTGGTGTTGCCATATGATTGAAAAAAGGTTCATTATGAATTGAATATTATGAATTATTATGTTACATTACAATAAGGGTGAAAGCTATATATAGCTATGAAACAGAGAAAGAATATAATAAGCTAATTAAACACACTATAGCCAAAACTAACTAATGATCAATCTCATTCAATAACTAATAGCCAAATGAAAATTTTTTAAACTGACATTAATGACTTGATATAAATTTCAGTTTTAGATTGCAGATAATGCAACATGAAATAGAATTGGAATGAATAAATTGTCTTAGTTGGGATACATAAGCAAATTCCTATAAACTAATAATACTTATAAGTGATGCAGAATCTATAATCCTTCTCTCCCTCACATTTATTCCTAACAAAATTTGCAACAAAATAAAATACCAATGTAAACCATATTATATAATCCTAAAGAAAAGGAAAACAAATTGCTACAGAAGGTTAATGAATGACTCAAAATGGTAACAGAGGAAAATGTTGTCGTGCCGCGCCGCTAGTGGAATCCATTTAAAATTTTCAACCTCCTAGTTTTGTGATGAAGTCACTGAAAGAGCATCAAATTGATTATAACAATATAAAGAACAAAGATGATACTAAATTTTATTCATTCATACCTGAATGTTTAATCTCCAAGATTTCTTTGCATTAATTCTTATGATTCAACTCGAACCGATCACTAGAGGAACGTTTTGGCAGGCCTTGTAGATGAAGATCAGAAAAGTTATTAGTTATATTCTTCTCGATATTTTCATTTCCAGCATCTGCAGTTGTATCCGAAGAATTTTTGTTCTCGATTGTAATTTTTTGGCCAAAAAGCATGAGATGCGAGGGCTTCGCAGGGTCTGATTTCTCTGATGATTGTGTAGAAGTTGGTATTGATAGCGAGCACGAAGCATTATCACTTGTGGCTGGCTTTTGCAAAACTGAGTTATAAGGGACTGTCATCGATGTTGTAGCAGTATGATTAAACGGTTGGTGGAAACTAGGCTTAAAGAGACCTAATGGAAATTTATTGAGGTGAAAGTTTGACGATGAAAAACCGAAATGAGGATGCCTGGCTCCCTGCATGCCGACAGGAGTAATTTCGGGTAAATGAAAAATTGGAATATTGGGACTAAGAAAGTTGTTTGGAAAACTTGGCATTGAAAATTGGCCATCAAGGGGGTAATTTGGGTGTTGAGGCAATCTCAATTTCTTCCTTGGTGGTACGTAAGGGGAAAGAGGGATCGAAGGCATGTTCGATACTATTTCAACTTGCCACGGATTCACCCTTTTCACATTTTTGAGTAACTCCGGTTCATCCCATTCAACCTACAAAATGTTAATATATCGGAAGATTATTCAAAGCTAAAACAAAGTTCAAAATGTAATTCGAAATGACCTACTCATTGTTAAGTAATATGCGCACGCGCGCACACACACACATAGATAGTATATATAGGAGTAGTAAAAATGACTATACCTGGAGAAATCTCCAAAAAGATTCAGGCCATGCTGGATCAGAAGCCTGAACAGAAACAACAGTTCCGACAAACCAACTTATCCTCGTCGAGTCCTCAGTTTCAATGGCCATCTTGAATCTCATTCCATGACACCACCTAATCTGAAGTGCTTTTGCAATTAAAGAAATTTTCACAAAGAACTCAGGAGTACCTGCTCGAGGATAGTAAACCACATCAAACGGCTCCATATTGATACCACGTTTTACCGCTTCAATAACTTCTTGAGCTTTTACTTTCCCCCTACCCATCATCCCATCACTTATTCTCAATCCATTGCCTTTACCATTTCTTCGAACTTTATTATCTTCCTCTCCCGAATACGATGTAAATACTCCGTAAGGTAATTCAGGATGAATTCCAATTCCACCACTGCCACGTTTCATCCCTGACGAAGGCTCAGGTCCAACATCCCTTTTCCTTTTAGCCCTCCGAAGTCCGACATGAAGATCACCGTTTTCTGTTTTCACAAACACAATTGAATCCCCGGAAACAATTTTCTTGTCACTAACAAAAGGACTCCACCCAGTTGTCAACAGATGCCGCCTCGGTGTACCCCTATAAACATGTTTGAAAGGCCATGTTTCGCCATGAACATCTTTCGGATAAATGTCCTGAGAAGGAGGATTACCCGAATAGTCTAAATTAGGAAAAAGAGTCTCAGCACAGTATCTAGGACAAGAAAATCCACCACCATTGTTTGAATCAGATTGTGTCAAGGTTTTCGCAAAACATTGATGTTTATCCTTAGTTCCAGACACGCCGATACTACCAACACCATCATCATCGTCAAAACGAACCTGACTAATATGTAGAGGAACAAGCCGTAGTTTTGCAAACACCTCATCTGTCTCAGGATCAGCCATATATTTGATAGATTCAACTCTACATGGAATTAAAGATGGAATTTTGTGTGGAATTATGGAATGAGCACTGAAATTCACTAGCTCACATGCATGCTCGGCGTGACCTTGAGGGAAGTAGAAGATCTTAGAGTTAACTTCTGGCATTTGTACCATTCCTCCAGCAATGGCATGCCATAGCTGAGGATCCACACCCCTGTTCATATCTCTCATTTTCGTCTTCGACTCCTTATTCATCTCGGTTAGACCTAGATTGCCACCTTTTCTTTTTGCTTTCATTGTCAATTCCTGTAATAAATATTTTTCTAATTATATACATAGCACTAAAACAAAATGAAGAATGAAGAAACATGCATTTTTCTTTTAAAAATTTCCATCACTTTTCAAGCACATGTTAAAGCTCATTTCATTTATGAATTTTTTTTACCTTAAAAAGCATATATGGTCATAGAAAAATAAAAATAAAAAAGACATGAATCAGTGCTATTTTTCCTCAAGAAATCATAGAAACCCCCATAAATAATTCCTATAAATTCTAACCAAAGTAAATTTCTCATATATGATCATAGAAAAACTAAAAACACAAGAACTAGTGCTACTTGTCCACAAAAAATCATAGAAAGCTCAAACAACAATAATTCCTATAAATCCCAAACAAAATAATACTCATGGTGAAACACAAAATTTATAAAGCACATACACAGATACGGACACCGGGTACCAAACACATCTCATGGTGAAACACACAACCTATGAAGCACATACATGAACACAGATACCAGACTCATCGATACCTATAATAATTTGAGAAAATGACATAATTCAATATGTAATTATAAGTGTCGGTGTCACTCCGTCGGACAAGCCCCGAGACATGCACATACCCTAGTGTTCGTGTTTCATAGCATACAAATGCAACGGTCATAAATTTTGACAACCAAAATAAAGAAAAACATGTAACAGATACACCATGTGAAGTAGTAGAAACACTAAAAAAGAGAAATTAAACTAATAATTAACTGTGAAAATGAAATATAAGAACCTGTTAAGAATGAAGAGAGAGTTGAATATGGAATAGGGTTGAGAGAAAGAGAGACAGAAGTGTCTGTGTCTGCGGCAGAAAAACATGATAAATAAATAAAGAAAAATGGCATGTAACTGACTAGAGATAATGCTTCCACGAAAATAGTTCCAGTCAAAAAACCTAAGTAGCAGTTGAACATGTTTTTTATTATGCTGAAAAAGAACAGGATTGAGTTAAGTAGAGTGGATGTTGGCGTTCAAATAGGAATTTTGCATGATATAACCGACACGAATGCACAAATAATATGCCAACACAACATAATCACAACACAGACAGAGGAAAACAGAACAGCATCGTGGGTGTGTGTGTATATGTGTTCTGTTTTTTTGTTTTACCTTCACGAAAAAAGAGCTTGCATTTGTTAGTAATAAACATCTATACCAATATATAAAGTGTATTTTTTATGTATTATTTTTTTAAAAAAAAAATTAGTTTTCTAAATATACAGTTGTTGGGTCGTATTTTTTGTTAAATAATTTTAATGAAAGAATGTTGGTCCAACAAAATAATGAATTAATATTTAAATGACAGGTGTCATTATGTCATTGCTGAAAGTGTCATCGAAAGATGTGGTTCGATTAAGCGAATTCGAATTGCTATAAGTAAGTTCGATAGTTGAGATTTGTGATGACTCTCATCGAAGTCAAAGGATTCAAACGCGAGATTCGAAGCAAGAAGATGTAAGATATGGGCTAAAATGATTAAGGCCCAAAAGAATTCAGAGTTCAGTCCAAAGCATGAAAGTGCCAAAAAGGAGATTTCGAAAGGAAGATCGTGGGTTCGAAGGCTAATCCTAGACCGTCAAGATGATCCGAAGCAGTTGGATTTCCGTCGAAGTATAAATAGAAATTCCTTAGAAGGAATTGGGGTCGCAAACTGTTTTACTAAATTTCTCTGAAAATTCTAAGTATTCAAGCGTTAGAAAGAAAGGAATTCTAAAGAGAAATATGTACGGTTTGTGATTTGTGAACCATCTTTTGTATTTGCAATTTACAATTAATGCAAGTTTATTTTACAGCAATTTTCTATGTTTCATTTTATTGTTGCATGAAGTTTATTGATCTCGAGGCGATTCGAATCAATTTACTTTCTTTCTGTTTCGTTAAGCAAATTAAAAGACTTAAATGTTTGTTAAATCTTGATGAACATTGAAACCATTTTCTCATAAAAACAAGCATAAAATTGTCCTGAGATTTCTAGTCAATCTCGTAAGTTTAAATACTTAGACTAGCGCTTGTTTACTAATTTTCACTGTAAACAAATTGGCACGCCCAGTGGGACTGGTTTTGTGCTTTGTTTCATTAGAAAATAGGATTTTCTGTGTTAGTAACTGCCATTTACAGTTATGGCTAGAACTCATCAAATGCATGGGTCTACTACCAGTCAACCGACAAGTTCTTCGAGTGGTGAGGGTAGTCCTTCTCCTCTACCAGATTCGAATGTGGCGAGTATCACATCTACTTCGCCAATTCCTAGCATAAGTAGTTATGGGTATATTCCAGGAACAACAATGCCAATAACAACTATGGCATTTCATTCTGTTTCATCAGGTTTTAGGCCACCCCCTATGGTTACAAATCCTCTATATGGTTATGTACCAACACCTACGACAGGTTTTCACTCAATACCAATTTCTGAACCCGAGAGGTACACTTCCCCTAGGGTAACCCCGACGCCTTTAACCACTGCTTCTGTTTTGTCTTTAAGACAGCAAATGGATGAAAGTAACCATGATATGGTTAATCTTTTAACACAACAAATTGGAACTGTTTTCAACCCTTTAATTCAAAATACTAATGACAGTTACCAAATGCTAGCCTATCAAATGGGTCGAATTGCCGATTTCTTTGGCACTCCTACCCCTCAAACTCAGCCTAGGATTAATCACGTGGCACCACAAATGATTTTGCCTGCCATGTCTGCTACTCCTTTTAATCCAAGGCCAACATATGTGGCCCCTCAGGTTACACCAAACCAAGAGCCAATACCAATGGCTCAAGAGGAGTACCAAAATCAAAATGAGGTTAATCAAAATCCTCCAGTAGTTATGGTTCGAAGGAACCAAGACCATGATGAAGTAATTCGAAATGTTCAGAATAATAATAATTTTGCTGGACATAATAACTTAGCAACTTTAGTCGAAACTATTTTGAACCAAAATGGCCTTAACACTGGTACTCGAAGGCCAAACTTTGTTTCTGCGCTATCTGAATATGTGCTACAAACAAAGTTACCTAGAGGTTGGAAAGTTCCTAAATATACAAAGTTTGCAGGGGACACTAATGAGTCAACTGTTGAACATATTGCTAGATACTTAGCAGAATCTGGAAATTTGGCAAATAATGAAGAGTTAAGAATGAAATATTTTCCTAACTCTCTAACTAAGAATGCTTTTACTTGGTTTACAACTTTGCCTCCTAATTCAATTCATAATTGGACTCAATTAGAAAGATTGTTCCATGAACAGTTTTACATGGGCCAAACTAAGATAAGTCTTAAAGAGTTGGCTAGTGTTAAAAGAAAAACACAAGAAACTGTTGATGATTATTTGAATAGGTTCAGATTGCTAAAGGCTCGATGCTTTACATCAGTGCCTGAACATGAACTAGTTGAAATGGCTGCAGGTGGCCTAGATTATTCGATTAGGAAAAAACTAGATACTCAATATCTTCGAGACATGTCTCAATTGGCTGATAGAGTTAGGCAAATCGAAAGATTGAAAGCTGAAAAAGCCAGAAATTCTAAGTTTCATAAAAAGAAAGATGTTACTTTTGTAGATTCTTATGATAATGATTTTGGATATGAAACTGAGGATGAATATGTAGATATTGATGATAGTGATATCAATGTGGCAGAATTAAAGCCTGGGCCGCCTTATACTTGTAAATTATTAAGGCCTTCGAATGGGAAAAATCCAATCGAACCAAAGAATGAAAAATATGCCACTAAAACTTATTCTTTTGATATTACCAAATGTGATGAGATCTTTGATTTATTAGTTTCTGATGGTCAAATAGTTGTACAAAAAGATTTAAAAATACCTCCAATTGAACAACGAAAGAAAAGAGGTTATTGTAAATTTCATAATTATTTGGGCCATAAAACTCACCAATGTGTTCTTTTCAGGGACTTGGTTCAACGTGCTTTGAACGAAGGAAGGCTTAAGTTTGCTGAGAAAACTAAGCCACCAATGAAAGTGGATACTAATCCACTGCCAACTGCTGATGCAACCTACGTCGAAATCCTGGATTGCAACATGGTCGAAGTCACTGAGGCTGATGTTGCTGCTGCTGTCAAAGCTATTCCTGAAGGAGAATATGATAAGAAAGTGCAAGAAGCTTACCCTGCTGCTGAAGAGGAATTGGTAGATTTCCTCAACAGGTGTAAGTTGAACAATGTTGAGGTCATGCTATGCCCTAGGTGTAGTGCTGTGTGTGACAAAGAGGCAGTATCAAACTTGAAAAAAGTACTGCCTTATGCTGATCATAAGAGGAAATGGTCAAGTTCTAAGCCAAATCAAAAGAGCTGGCCATATCAGAAGATTGACTGGAGCAAGTCCCATAACAAAGGACTTTCGGTTCATCAGAGGCTATGACCTCAGAAAAATTTCATACCATCTAACAAAGCCCCTACAAATCAGTGGGTGAGTGGCCAATATGTGGCCTTTGACCAAAAATGGATGGAAAAAGGAAGCTCGAGCAATGTTAATGTGAAGTTCACTGCTGGAACTTCAAAAATGGTTGCTGAGTCCAAGATTGTTGCTGCATCGAAACCACAGGTTGGCTCGAAAGTGGTTGTTCAACCACCAAACCCACAAGCTGCAACAAAAGCCAACAAGTATGGCTACAGGAACAACTATAAGGGTAAGAATCCTATGACTCGAACCCAATGGCACAGGTTCCAGCGCAGAAAGAAGCTTGCTGCTCAACAAACTAAGGCTGGGGGAAATGCTGATGAAAAGGGGAAAGCTGAAATGGTCAAAGGACCAGTGAAGGAGAGGCTTGCTCATATTAAGGAATCAGACGCTGAAAATAATAAGAATGTTGATGATGAAGAAGACTTCATGGATGATGATGATCTTCTAGATGACGAATTTGATTTCGATGTGTTGGTAAATGTAGTGTCAGTTCTACCTTTGGAATATGATGTTCCAACAGAGATTGAAGAGGTGGAAGAGGAATTCGAAGCTCTTGAATTGGCTAATCACAAGCCAGTATGCTATTATGTGATGGAGAATGGCTGTATCGAAGCGCAAGATGCTGTATTCGAGAGGCCAGATGGAGGAATGAGAAACCATCTAAAAGCCTTATTTATCAAGGCTAAAGTGAATGATGTAGGGGTCAACAAAATCCTAGTTGATGGTGGTGCTGTAGTCAACATCATGCCCCATTTCATGCTGAAAAAGTTAGGTCTTTTTGATACTGACTTACACTTTCATAATGTGGTTCTAGCCAATTACGAAGGCAAGACTGGCCACTCACTTGGTGCTATACAGTTGGAAGTTTGTGTAGGCAGCACAGTGCGAAAAACCTTATTCATGGTGATTGCTGCTAGACCAAATTACAATTTGTTATTAGGCAGAGAGTGGATTCATGGGGTTGGCGCTGTTCCTTCGTCCTTACACCAAAGGCTGATTCTGTGGAGAGATGATGGCCTTGTCGAAAATGTAGAGGCTGATCAGAGTGCTTATTTAGCTGATTCGAGCACTGTGACTCTCCAAAACTTCGACAAAAATTTGGCAAATATTGCTCCTTGTGGAGAGCAAGATGCTGCCTTCAATCCAAACATGGTAAGTCCTGATAGTGTTTACCATTCTGTTAAGCTACATCCTACCCATGGTTTTAGTTGGGAGAGGGATCCAGTTGATGGAGCCTACGTTAGGGATGTTTGTCCACCAGCTTCTGGGTGGGAAGATTTTGACAATTTTCCTGATGTTTAAGTCCCCTGAATGGAGCAGGATTACGGCTTATGCTGCCGAGAATAGAATAAAAATGGCTATCGAAGCCATCGAATCTAGTGAAAATATGGCTGTCAAAGCCAATGACAATGTAAAAACTGAATTGGTAGAAAGTGCCAATACTTCGATCACTGGTAATAATCAGAGATTGGATTGCATTTATGATGAAGAGCCTTTGGGTTTTGAAAAAGATCCCATTAGTTCAAGTCAAAGAATGCAAGCTCAAGATCCCTTACAAGAGATTGATATTGGAAATGGCACAGTTAAAAGACCAACTTACATCAGTGCAAATATTGATCCGGACTTGAAAGTGAAAGTGATTGAATTGCTTAAAGAATACAAGGATTGCTTCGCTTGGGATTACAACGAAATGCCAGGATTAAGCAAAGAACTGGTGGAACATAGACTACCGCTTCAACCAGATAAAAAACCTGTGAAGCAGCTTCCAAGGAGGTTTGCTCCAGAAATCATGACAAAGATCAAGACAGAAATCGAAAGGTTGCTCAAGTGCAAATTCATTAGAACAGCCAGGTATGTAGAATGGTTAGCTAATATTGTTCCAGTTATTAAAAAGAATGGATCACTTAGAGTTTGTATAGACTTTAGGGATTTAAATAATGCTACACCTAAAGATGAATATTCAATGCCTGTAGCAGAAATGTTAATTGATTCAGCAGCAGGCCATGAATATTTAAGCATGTTAGATGGCTATTCTGGCTATAACCAAATTTTTATAGCTGAAGATGATATTGCTAAAACTGCCTTTCGTTGCCCTGGTGCCTTAGGCACTTATGAATAGGTAGTGATGCCCTTTGGATTTAAAAATGCAGGGGCAACATATCAAAGAGCAATGAATTCAATTTTTCATGATTTTATTGAAATTTTTATGCAAATCTATATAGATGACATTGTTGTTAAATCTTCATCTTCTGATGATCATCTAAGTCATCTTAGAAAATCATTCGAAAGAATGAGAAAATGTGGATTGAAAATGAATCCACTAAAATGTGCTTTTTGTGTGCATGCAGGAGATTTCCTTGGTTTTGTTGTGCATAAAAAGGGCATAGAGATTAATCAGAATAAAACAAAGGCTATCATGGAGACACAATCTCCAGCAACAAAGAAACAGCTTCAGTCTTTACTTGGGAAAATCAATTTCTTGAGAAGATTCATTTCGAATCTAAGTGGAAAAGCTCATCCGTTTTCTCCACTGTTAAAGCTTAAGGAAGATGAGGTATTTCATTGGGGAATTGATCAACAGAAAGCATTTGATGATATCAAAGCTTATTTATCGAATCCTCCTACTCTGATGCCTCCAATTCGAAATAAAGAAATGAAGTTGTATATCTCAGCGTCAGATACAACCATTGGAAGCATGCTTGCTCAAGAAGATGAAAATGGTGTAGAAAAAGCTATTTATTATTTAAGTAGAGTTTTGAATGATGCTGAAACTAGATATTCTGTAATGGAAAAACTTTGCCTTTGTTTATATTTTTCTTGTACCAAACTTAAGCATTATATAAAGCCAGTTGATGTTTATGTTTATTCCCATTTCGATATCATTAAACATATGTTGTTGAAACCAATTTTGCATAGTAGAATTGGAAAATGGGCATTGGCCTTAACAGAATATTCCTTAACTTATAAACCATTGAGGGCAGTTAAAGGCCAAATAGTGGCTGATTTTCTTGCTGAACATTCAGTAAGTGAAGCCCCTATAGATTCTATTGATATTGAACCTTGGAGTTTATATTTCGATGGATCTAGACATAAACATGGTACAGGAATTGGGATTTTCATACTGTCACAATGTAAAATTCCCACAAAATTTAAGTTCAAAATTAATGGGTCTTGTTCGAATAATGAAGCAGAATATGAGGCTTTAATTACAGGTTTAGAAATTCTTCTAGACTTGGGAGCAAGACATGTTAAGATAAGAGGTGATTCTGAATTAGTAATAAAACAATTAACGAAAGAATACAAATGTATTCAGGAGCACTTAATGAAATATTTTGTTATTGCTTTTTCTTTGCTAAAACAATTTGGATCTTATGTTATTCAGCATGTGCCTCGAATTGAAAATCAAGAGGCAAATGACTTAGCGCAAATTGCCTCTGGTTACAAAATGTCGAAAGCAACATTCGAAGAGCTTATCGAAGTTAAAAATAAACTCATCTCGAATACGTCTTTGAATGATGAATTGTCAATGCCAAAACATTTGGGGGCAGATGAGCACAATTTTCAGGAAAATTGCGAAAGTCTCCAAGATGTTGATGTGCAGTTTGAAAGTTTTGTAACAGAAATTTTTGTCATTGACAATTTGAGTGATACTGATTGGAGAAAACCAATTGTTAAATATTTAGAAAATCCATCAGGAATCACTGACAGAAAAATAAAATATAAAGCCTTGAGCTATACTATCATTGGAAATGAGTTATTCAAGAAAACCCCTCAGGGGATCTTGTTAAAATGTCTTAGTGAAAATGAGGCATTTTTAGCCATTACCAATGTGCATAGTGGTTCATGTGGCGCTCACCAAGCAGGCCATAAAATGAAATGGTTACTATTTCGAAGAGGTTTTTATTGGCCTTCAATGCTTAAGGATTGTATAGAATTTGCTAAGAGCTGCCAAGAATGCCAAAGACATGCAGGTATTCAACATGTTCCTGCAAGTGAATTACATTCAGTAATTAAACCTTGGCCTTTTAGAGGTTGGGCTTTAGACTTAATTGGTGAAATTAGACCTGCATCATCCAAAAACCAACGTTTCATTTTAGTTGGAATTGATTATTTTACAAAATGGATCGAACCGGTCGCTTTACCAAAAGTTGATCAAGAAACTGTGATTAACTTCATCCAAAATCATATTATTTATAGATTTGGATTGCCTGAAACCATAACTACTGATTAAGGAACAGTGTTTGTGGGACAAAAAATGCAAAATTTTGCAAATGAGGCTGGTTTCAAGTTATTAACATCAACACCATATTATGCTCAAGCAAATGGTCAAGTTGAGGCAGCCAATAAAATCATTATTAGTTTGATTAAAAAACACATTGCTCAGAAACCAAAGAATTGGCATAATAATTTAGATCAAGTATTGTGGGCTTGTAGAAATTCTCCTAAAGAATCTACTAATTCAACTCCATTTCGATTAACATATGGTCATGATGCTGTTTTGCCTATCGAAATTATGGTGCAGTCCATAAGAGTTCAAAGGCAGATGGAAATTCCTAGTGAACATTATGAAAATCTTATGATGGATGAATTAGTTGATTTAGATGAAGAAAGATTGCAAGCTTTAGATGTTTTAATTAGACAGAAAGAAAGAGTTGCTAAAGCTTACAATAAAAAGGTTAAGTATAAAACCTTTAACTTAGGAGATTTAGTTTGGAAAGTTATCTTACCTATGGATAGGAGAGATAGAGTCTTTGGGAAATGGTCACCACACTGGGAAGGACCATTTAAAATTTCTCAAGTATTATCTAATGGTGCATATGAAATTCAAGAGTTATCTCCTGAACAGCGCACAGTAAACATGAATGTCAAATACTTGAAGAAATATAAACCATCATTGCAAGAAATAAATATCAGCACAGAGTAATTCGAAGCATAAACAAATTTCAAAATGGTAAAGAGATAATTTGCCATATAAAATAGTATTAAGATGTCTGAAATAACATAAAGACATTACCCAAAATAGTGGCTTCGAAAGAGCAAAACATGTCTAAGAAAATAAGCCATATTACACTAAGAAGCAACAAAAGAAATTACACAGAAAGTTCACATATTGCTAAGGGAGGTGCGCTGTAAGGTTCGATAGAGTTCTTTAAGTTGTGACAACTTAATTTTTAACAAGTTACTCTCTCTGTCGATGCGTTGTGCGGTGGCCTTGAGTGTTGCAGCGTCGTTGCATAGTCTTAACCCTTCATTTGCTTTGGCTTCAATTTGTGCTGGGGCCACTTCCGAAGCAAGCTTGAAGTAGTGTTGTTGCAGTTGCTCCTCTTCAGCAATCTTAGTCTCTAATATTCTAATTTCTGCCTTCCACCTTGCTATGTTGTCCTCACAGGCAGCAGTCTTTAGATAGGCAGCTGTAACGTTAGACTTTAGATTGCTTACTTCGATGTTGCAAGCAGCCGCGTCAGCTAATGCAGCGGCATGAGCGTGCATCTGTGCCTGATAAGATTTTTGAGTGTTAATTAGCAGCTGTTGATTTTTAGCAAATTGGTCTATGTGAGCTTCTGCCTGAGTGACCAGAAATAAAGTAGCTTCTTTGGTCTTTTCGGTTTGCAGCTGTTGAAGTAGAGCTTTAAGGCTAAAGAAGGCACGAGGATCTTCATCGATAATATCCAATACATCACGCTGCAGAAACTCTTCGATGAACCTTGCCTCTAATTGGGCTTGTTCAAGCCTGGCTGCTTCCTCATCCGGAGTAGGCGCTGAAGTCCCTTCACTGTTTGTATTGAAACTGCCACTGGACAATAATTTCTCAAGTGCCTCTTCTGGTGTAGAAGCATTTAATCCTTGAAGGAGTGATTCTGGGATTCCCGCTGCAGCAGATATCTTCGAAGTAGAAGATTGAGGATCAATACTCGAACCACCAGGTTGAGCAGAGATATTATCTTCATTACTTGACTCGAAGTATTGATTGATGTCCGTTGGCCCAAGGGAAGGAGATTTTTGGGTTGAAGAGTCATCATGGCCTTCAGGAGTTGGATTTTGTGGCTTAGGCTCATCTGGCTTACCTGAATCCAAGTGTGCTTTATCTTTCTCTAATGGACCATATTCAACAGCAACATCACCTTCCTTGTTCGAACCTTCATTCAGTTGGTCGTTCAGATCAAGGTGAGGAGGATCTTGATGAATTCCTTCAGGATTACCTTTGGGATGTGAATCTGCAGTAGATTTTTCCTCGTGCTCAGTGCCCTTAGGTCCATGCTCAGTAACAAGAGTATTTTGTTGTTGCTTTCCTTCGAGTATCTCAGGCATAGTTGAGATATGTGCCTGGAAAGAGTAGAAGACACGAAGTTATGAGATCTTTATTTCTCTCTTTCAAGTTAAAAAGTCATATCTACAGAGAAAAGAAAGTGTCTGAAGATACCTTAACAGGTGGAGGTTGCATGCATGAATTCGAACTTTCATTATGTGGTTCGAAAGTTTTGTCTGGAGGAGGATTTTGAGTTGTATTGACTGCACCTTGAGGTTCACCAGGTTGTTTTCCAGGAATTGACTCATCAGGGACAGTGGTAGTAGAACTAGAGTGCGCCTTCCTCAATTTTTTCTTCTTCTTCTTCTTCTTCTTCTTCTTCTTCTTCTTCTTCTTCTTCTTCTTCTTCTTCTTCTTCTTCTTCTTCTTCTTCTTCTTCTTCTTCTTCTTCTTCTTCTTCTTCTTCTTCTTCTTCTTCTTCTTCTTCTTCTTCTTGTCTTTCGAGTTTGCAGACCCCTCCACGATATCAGAAGCCCCAATCAGAGTACCTGGAACATCGTTATTTTGTGGCTCTTTGTCGCCTTTCTCACTTGGTTTCTTTTCTTTCTTTCTTTTCTTTTTATCTTGGTCTTTCACAGATAATGGTGATGAGATTTGGTTCGAAACTTGGGCAATCACTCTGCCAAGATCAGCATCAATGTTCTGTCGAACACAACGATTAGAAAGAAAGCCATACTTAAGCAAAGAGAAAGAGATACAAAAGAAAAGAAAACATACCTGTTTATCGATCTCTGTCAAATCGATTGTATTCTTCTTCAGCTTTTTAAGTGGATTTTCAGCAACAGAGTTATTTGTTCTTTTTGAGCCCTGTCAAATAGACATAAAGAAGTTGCTATCAGTGGTTTCGATGCAAAGATAAAAGCAAAATTCGAAGCAATTAAGTGCGGTACCTTTTTTGCATCTTTAACTGGTACAGATGCTGATTGCTGTGAAGATGTCGAAGCTGCTTTAGCTTTATGTCCTGAGGGTAAATAAAGTTGTTAGTTAGAAAATCAAAGGGCATAGAAGCAAAAGAAATTTATGTTAAGAGTAATAGATTACCTCTAGCTACTGTTACTTTGACATGCTCCAAAAGTGAAGACTTAAAACCACTTGAAATCTGAGCAAGCAGGGCGTCTCCACTAGGGATCGAAGCTGAATAATGCCTTTCCCACCAATCCTGAAATTCTTTAGTAGAAGAGATGAAGTTTTGATATGGGAATGGTGTGAGTTCATATTTATTCTTTTCAGTGTTGAGCAGATAAGATCTGAAATACCCTTCTGTCATGCCGGTGCAGCCTAAGCATATATCTCGCTCGTGTGCATAAAAAACTCTTTGGGATAAGCCGAGTTAGCCCAAATTGGCGAGATACCAGATTTGGGAAGTACCCAACTAACCCGTAATCTTTTGCTGTCAGTCCAGTTCGACACGAGAGAACAGTAGGATCGAGATAAGCCAACCATTGCGCTAGTGCGAATTCTTCGAAATCAGGAAGCGGAGGAAAGGGTAGTACAAACCAGGAAGGTCCAACTTTGCGTTCGATGAAGGGGGCAAATGTTGCTTTGAAAGTCTTCAAGTTTAGGAAAACGTTGAAATACTTTAGGAAAAGTTGTTCATAATTGAGGCCTAAAGGGAGAGGTGTTAACCTAACCAACCTGGTTCCTTCTATCTGGCATTTTCTAGCCTCTTCTTCATAATCTCCAGGCAGGAAGAGTTCGAGTTCTGTTTCGAAAGTGGCATTGAGCCACAATTGTAAAAGCCAGAAAGGGCCAGCAGCCAAGCAGCAAGTTCCATCACCAGTTTTCTTGAGGTTTGCGCTTAGAGATTGCATCGATTCATATAGACAACCTAAGATCAAACGACCTAATCCAAATTGTCGACCTAAGTGGAGTTGAATGGCCATGGGGATGAATTTCTTTGCAACTTGTAAGGATTTCGAACAGAATACATAATGTGAAAGCCATAAAGTTAAGAAAGCTATGTGTTCGATATCAGAAACTTCTTCCTCACCAGCTCGATGATTCTCCTGAATGTATTTTTGGAAAGTCTTCTCCTTATAATCGAATTCGATGCTCGGAGTTGTCTTAGCAGGATCATAAATCTCGCCTACAGGGCTAACGCCTGTGATAGCGGATACATCGAATAGAGTGGGAGTCATCATTCCGCACTCGAAATGGAAAGTATTCGTAGAACTTTCGAAGAAATGCATAGCAGCTATGATCATTTCTTGCTGATACTGGGGTCCTACCCTAGAGAGCTGAATTAATTCATATATACCAGAGTCTTTCCAAAAGTCCCCATAACCTACTTGTACTCTGTCTAACCATTCTAAATAACCCTCATTGCCATAGTAAGGCGCAGACCTAAAAACCTTATTTGGGGGTTTTATGAAATTGAAGTTATAAGATGAATTTAAGAAAGTCATGGGACAACAAGGTTTGTATACAGGAAAGATTTCCATTATAGCAGAGTTTTTGTTCTTTGCGTCCGGTAAATGACCACCAAACGCATAGGTCTTACCAGCAAGGGAATAAGGAAACATTACCTGTGTTTCCCAGATCTTGCGCTTATCTGTGTTCATCACGGGTTCCAAGACAGTGTTGGGAGCATATCTCTTCAATTCTAACTCACTCCATCCTCCGGCTGAGGGGAGTTTTGGTTTCTGTCCTGAACTAGAAGCCATAATCGTGAACGAAATTAGTGTAAGGTCACGGTGAACTTGGGTGAGAGAAGGAAGAAATGGCGGAGAAAAAGTTTGAAGCTTTTTCTGGAAGAAGTGTGAGATCAGAGAAGAAGAGGGGTTGAAAAGCGTGAGACTCTGCAAAAAAGTGAAAAGAAAGACGAAGAATCCTATTTATAGGGTTGCGAAAATTGTGAATAAAAAATTATTAAAAATTCAGTAAAAAGTTTCTCTTCAACTTCTTGCACAGACACGTGGCCATTGCGTACAGAAAAAGTGGAATCATGATGGTTGTGGAAAACGATGTGATGGTTAAGGGAAAAAAGTAATGATGTTCTGACGTCATAGCCGTCATTGAGAAGTGTGAGAAATTGATTCAGAATCTTTTCAAAAATGCCATCTTCTCTTTCGAATGCTCATTCGAAACTGGCATTTTTGGGGGGCAATTTGTTGGGTCGTATTTTTTGTTAAATAATTTTAATGAAAGAATGTTGGTCCAACAGAATAATGAATTAATATTTAAATGACAGATGTCATTATGTCATTGCTGAAAGTGTCATCGAAAGATGTGGTTCGATTAAGCGAATTCGAATTGCTATAAGTAAGTTCGATAGTTGAGATTTGTGATGACTCTCATCAAAGTCAAAGGATTCAAACGCGAGATTCGAAGCAAGAAGATGTAAGATATGGGCTAAAATGATTAAGGCCCAAAAGAATTCAGAGTTCAGTCCAAAGCATGAAAGTGCCAAAAAGGAGATTTCGAAAGGAAGATCGTGGGTTCGAAGGCTAATCCTGGACCGTCAAGATGATCCGAAGCAGTTGGATTTCCGTCGAAGTATAAATAGAAATTCCTTAGAAGGAATTGGGGTCGCAAACTGTTTTACTAAATTTCTCTGAAAATTCTAAGTATTCAAGCGTTAGAAAGAAAGGAATTCTAAAGAGAAATATGTACGGTTTGTGAACCATCTTTTGTATTTGCAATTTACAATTAATGCAAGTTTATTTTACAGCAATTTTCTATGTTTCATTTTATTGTTGCATGAAGTTTATTGATCTCGAGGCGATTCGAATCAATTTACTTTCTTTCTGTTTCGTTAAGCAAATTAAAAGACTTAAATGTTTGTTAAATCTTGATGAACATTGAAACCATTTTCTCATAAAAACAAGCATAAAATTGTCCTGAGATTTCTAGTCAATCTCGTAAGTTTAAATACTTAGACTAGCGCTTGTTTACTAATTTTCACTGTAAACAACAGTATTAGTTAGTTTTATTGATAAAAGTTACAATTGACAAATAATATTCGTAAAACATCAAATTTACAGTAAAATAAGAACTCTAAATATGATGTTTTGAACACTTAAAAAGAAAGGGAGAGAGTAATAATTAAGCACAACATAAAAAAAGGTAATTGTATATGTTTGTTAAAAAAGAAAATTCCACACAAAATTTGATTTTCAGTTATTTTTTTCTTAATTAGAAAATAAAATTTTCTTTTCTTTCTTAATATATTTTATGCAATTATACAAAGAGAATAACCATTTTGGTGTAGACTTTTTTTATTGTCACATTTGCCCTTCACTCTTTTTAAATATTTGTATATATATGTTTGTTAAAAAATAACTTCCACACAAAAGTTAATTTTCAGTTTTTTTTTCTTAGTAAAAAAAAAAAATTTTCTTACTTAATAAGCACAACAAAAAAGAGGTAATTTGTATATGTTTGTTGAAAAATAACTTCAACACAGAAGTTGGTTTTCAATTTTTTTTCCTTAGTAAATAAAAAATTTCTTTTCTTTCTTAATAATAACTATGGACAACAAAGAATGAGATTATTTGTATATGTTTCTTGAAAACTAACTCTCACATAAAAGTTGGTTTTCAATTTTTTTTCTTAGTAAAAAAATCTTAGGTAAATAGGTTGATACCTCCCTCTAATGTGGGCGACTTTTGTTTTCCCCCCTGTAATTTTTTTTTTTGACTCGTCCCTTGCAATGTTGAATTTTTTGGACTCGACCATTCGGTGCACTTTTTAAATCGGTTATTTTGTTCAAACCGATTTAAAAAGTGATATTTTTTAAAACAGTTAATAACTACAGGTGGGAAAACAAAACTCGCACATATTACAGGTGGGTATCAACCTATTTACCCAAAAATCTTTTATATCTCAATAATAACTATGCACAACAAAAAGCATACTTTCAAAAAAAAAAAAAGCATATATCAATTAACAAACTTATTTTTATTGGATATTACTTCTTAATATATTGATATATATATATATATATATATATATATATATATATATATATATATATAGTCAACTCTTATTCTAAACCACCTAATATGTTTGATATAATTTAGTATTTTCTCTGGTATAACATTAAAATGAAAAATAGAAAAATTCAACAATCAAGAGAACATGAAAAGAAAGGGCACAATATCAAAGAATGGGCAGTGAACAAGGACAACAAGAGCTATTAAGAAGATGAGAGAATTATAATCAAGCAAAGAAAAATGGAAACAAGTGGAAACATCTACCGATAACGTTGCTTACTACGATCATTTCTATAGGGTAAGGCCTAGTCCCCTTGTAATTATCTTATTTTTCTTCTTTTTAATAATAATTTGAGCTATAGGTGGAGGATGGGGATGCATGGGCTTATCCTTCCCTAGATATTAGATGCTCTTAATTTATAAAAAAAATAATTTTTTTTGAACAAATTGATTCTTTATTATGTTATTTATTTATTACTAGCGTGCCAAACGGGTGTGATACACATTTTCTATTATGCTAATTTATATGTTGAAGATGATTATAAATTTTTCAAACATATATTTTTTGAAAACAAATTTAAAAACATAAAAACTACATGTGTTGTGATTAAAGGAGAATGAACCTTTGTGGTTTAGAATTATAGAAGTCCTAAAAGATATACCAACTTCTATTTAATCCTAACACTGTGTTTGGTTTTGAGGAAAGATAGTAGGAGGGAAAGAAAGTGAGTGGATGGATCCACTTTCCACCCTTTGGTTACACTGCAAAAGGTAGGGGAAAGAAAGTTTCTGGTGGGACCCACATATAATTCCTTTCCGCGCAAATGTGGACGGAAACAAGAAGATGCAGCCATGATTTGCATAAAAGACAAAAGTAGCCCTATATAATGTTATTATTTTAGTAGTTGTATGTCATGTTGTGATATAAATAATACTTTAATATGCAACACAATATTGGCCTCACTTTTTTTTCTAAAATTCTTTTAATTAATTTTGGACAACATCCAATTTTTTTTATTGAAATTTAAATATTTTACTTATATTTTAATTAAAGTTAGTTAATAAAAAATTAAATAAAAATCAAAGAAGATTGTTAAGGTTACTTTTGTCATTTTGCAAATATAAATTCTATTTTTTAACTTTCTTTCCTTTCACTTTCTCTTATACCAAACAACTAAAAAATCACTTCACTTTCCACTTATTTTCTTTCCTTTTAGTTTCTTTCCTTTCACTTTCTTTCCTCTTACTTTCTTTTGTGTTCCAAACGCACCCTAAAAGACAAAATAGAAGTCCTTAGTGACAAATTGAAGGAGAATGAACCGATCGTCAACACGGAAACCCACTACAAGAAAACAGTGATATTCTGGCGGCCACAAGCCCTCACTAGAAGGGAAAAACCGTCAGAAACTTAATATTTCTTGACGGACAACTGGCGGCCAAGGGTCGTCAGTAAATGAGGCGCCGGTAAATTTTGTGGCGGCCTTAGCCGTCTTAAATGAAACGGACGAAATTCCTAACAGCTTCGATCGTCTACACATAACAATGGTCGAATGGCAGCTTGACGGCCTAAGCCGCCACAAAATAAATCAGTTTTTTTAAAAAAAATAAAACTTCATACGTTCTAGATCTGCTCATTTCTTTGATGGCCATTTCAATTCTTTATGAGTTTATTTGTTTTTTTCCAACAACATCCACAGATCCAACTATATTCACAGATCTAACTTCATACAATATTCACATGTTGAAGAAGAAGAATAAGAAGAGAAGTGTTTTAAAGAATTTTTTTTATCGATGAAGAAGCTGAGATCTAACCAGAAGAGTTTTTTTTCAAATACTTTGTTCTTTTACTGATGATGAAGTTGCTACTTTGAGGTATTGTACGGTGGCGAAACGTGAGAGATTATTGTGTTGTGTGGTTCAAAGAGATTTGTGTTGTGTGGTGGTGTTTTTTTTAAGGACTTTGTTGCTGTGTTTTGAAGTTTATAGAAAAATGGAGAAAAATGAAAGTGAAGGAGAAAGAGAAAGAGAAAGGGTGAGAGAAATCAGAAATGAGAGTGAAGATAAGGATGAGAGAAATGAGAAGAAATAAGGGTGACTGGGTGAGAGTACACGGTTTCTAGGGAAATGTGGGTGAGAAAAAAATGAAAAAATAAAAACAGTTTCTTTATTGACTGACGGGTTAGGCATTGACGGGTTAGACCGTCAGAAATATTTATTTCTTTTTGTTTTTTATTTATTGGCGGCTAAGGCCTTCATTTTTTTTTTTAACTTCGAAAACACTTAGTGAGGGCTTTCTACTACTTAGTGAGGACTTAGGCCGTCAATAAATTTGTGAGGACTTAGGTCGTCAATAAATGTTTTATAAATTCGTTGGTAAATTGAGATTTTCTTGTAGTGACCGCCAATTGATTTTCACACTCAATTGATTTTCTTTAACTATCGTGAATTAAATATGACTATAGTCACATATTTTAATACTATGTAACAAATAATACCAACAACTATATATTCATCAATATATCTTATAAAAAGTAATATCTTTCTAATTTTCATGTATTAAATATGACTTTTTCAATCATTCATGTCATGTGAAAATGAATCTTATATATAATTGAAATACAAAATGATTATAAATTTTAACCCTGTTATTTTTTTTTTACGAATCCACTATTACATTTATAGATTTTTTTTTTCATTTTTTTTAATTCTTTTTTTCCTTCTCCTCTCAAAAATGTGTTGTACTGATTTCCTCATAAACCGCACTATTACGTTTATGTATTGATTATTTATTAAATAACTAATTGTATTTAAATAATCACATAATTTTTTTTTTTTTTTTGACAAACATAAATTTTTATAATATTATATTATTTTATCAAAATATAATTATTTATATGTTTGGTCTTTCACTTATATTTATCAAATCTTTAGTATTTTTTGTTTTTGCACCTGCATAAAAAATAAAAGACACTATTGAGAATGCAAAAGTATCAAAAAATGTTCTTTAACTATTAATGTACTCCCTCTATTTCTAAGTTTTCTAATATAAGAAAAAAAATTAAATTTTAAAATAATTGATGTATTTGGTCTATAATATAGATCATATATATTCTTTTTTCAATTAACTTAAAAAATAATAAAAAATCTTATAAAAAAAAACAGAGAGAGTATACTATTATGAAAAATTGATACCCTTCTATTTTCATAGAACTCATAATTTCTCATTTCCATACAACATTAATTACATTTCTTAATATGCGTAAAAGTGCCAAAGTGATTTATATTGTGGTACGGATGAAGATTTTTTTTATAAAAAAAAATGGGTATCCGGTCCAAAAACCAATTAATTTAAGAGGACCAATCGCACTATCCACTTGCAGGAGCCTCATTTAAAGTTGGAGTTTTCTTACTCTATATGGACTAGCCCACCAAAATTGACACCGGGTGTCATACACCAATTTTTGACGTAAGATCTCATCTCATTTGCATTTGTCATATCTTTTTGTCCGGAATATTTTTATGGTCTTTCAAATAAAAATTCGGCAAAGAGGTATTTTAAAATAGATCATTTTTTGGGTTTTGGTCTGATCGTCCTTGTGTCCATTTTTATTATATTTTTTAGTTTGAGATCATTTTTTATCTTCATTTTTATTATTACTATTATTATTATTATTACTTTCATTACTTTTTTTTATTTATTTATTATTATTTATTTATTCTTATTTCTTTATTTTCGTTTTTATTATTATTATTATTTTATTTCATTTTTGTTTTTTTCACAAAAAAAAAAATGAAAAAATCAGCCAAATTTGTTTTCCTAGACACAGGAGTCACGGACCAATTCCCCTCCACTGTCTCCTTCCTCAATCTGGAAAACCAGAACCTGCAATCATGAAAGATTTAACACTGCATACCACAAATGAACACGTCAAACCCTAATCTTGGGTTATTTAACAGAAATCAGATTTTAGAGATAGGGGAATTTTTTCAGCCGCTGCCAAACCACCAAAAACCCTAAAAATTTCAAAGTCACAAAACCTCAGAAATCAACAACAACCAATAACAACCTAAATATCAAAAACCACCAGAACCACCACCACAA
Organism: Trifolium repens; assembly: GCA_030408175.1. Classification (NCBI taxonomy): domain Eukaryota; kingdom Viridiplantae; phylum Streptophyta; class Magnoliopsida; order Fabales; family Fabaceae; genus Trifolium; species Trifolium repens. Next base: position 50,265,939 of record CP125848.1, read on the forward strand.
ACACACTATCAATAACAATAATAAAAATCACCATCGCAGTAACCACAAACCAACAACCTCAGTAACCCAAAAATCAAAACAACCACAAATCCCACGCAACGTCAGGATTCAAATCCACAGTCACAATCCGAAATAAAACAACTTCCACCTTCGTACACACACGAACCGGAAACAAACATAAAATAACCGAAACCGAAAGATAAAAAGAGGGCCTTTTGTGGATTTACACCGTGAGGAAAAGGGGGCGGGTTCGAGCCTTTTGTTGTTGTTTGGTTTGGGTTTTGGGCCTTAGCCCCAGAATTGTTATTTGCACCCCCTGCCCTGCTGCTTGTACCATGATTAGTTAATCTTTTATCCCCGATTATTTATTTGTTCCATTTTATTTAATGTCATGTAATTTTTATTTACTTGCACAATATGTATATGCATTATGCATTCTATGCTCAAATAATATCACAAAAATATCAAAAAATATGCCATGTATTTTATTGTTGTTTGTTTATTGCGTAAATGTCAACAAAAAAACAAAAAATGTAATGTGTATAATTTATTTATGTTTAAGTCCAAGGGAATAGGTGAATCTTTCGTTAACCTCTCGCTATGATTGTTTTGGATATTTATTCGTTCATTATTTGTTGCTCTTAGACTTATAAAATAAAAACTCGCATTCTAATATAATAAAAAAAAAAGAATGAAAAAGGAGTGGTCTGCCGTATAGCTTTTCCTCCCCGGTTACTTCGGATTTTCTGCCGGATAGCTTGCAGTCTGGATAACCGTCATTCTCCGAACCTCAATTTTCTCAACAAAAAAATAAAAAACATTCAGATATCAAAAAAATCTTTTCAAAAAGAATTTTTTTTCTAAAACAATCTTGTTCAAACTTTTTCTTAATAAATGCTTCAATTCAAAAGCATGTTCAAACATTTTCAAAAGACTAAAATTATAAAAACAAATTCAAACTTTTTTGCCGCTTGGCTTTTCAACTTTAAAACATTTTTCAAAGAGTTTAGACGTAAGTCATCTCTAGTTGATAATTCATTTTCCTCATAACATTAAAACAAGAAAAAGTGTTGATTCTTTTCCACTTAGGAGAGTTAGTGGCATACTCGTCGATGATTTCCGAGTGAGAGCTCTTCCCTATTGTGAAGCAAAGATCCACTCTTAGCATGTTTGTGGCGGATTAAAATGTGTGTAAAATTAAGATGACAACTCGTTCTTACTCCTAAAAAAACAATCAAACAAACCACTTTATAATTTTTAACCCGAACTACGGGATTTTAATCCTTAACGGGTACGTAGTGCAAAGAACCTTGTGTCTTCCCAAATAAAAAATTAATAAAAAATATATTCTTTTCTCATCACCCCAATCATTTATAAGAAATTTTTACAAACAAATCTTTTAGTCAAAAATACATATATTACAAGAGGTTCCTGTAGAGTACTACAGATATTTTTGGTGCTAATACCTTCCCTTTGTATAACTAACCCCAAACCTTAAATCTCTTAAAAATAATTATGGGTTTATTCAATCTTTTTCCATTCCCTTAGATGAATTAAAGTTCGGTGGTGAACCATTATTTTGCGAGTCAAGTTAACCAATAGCTTGACGTCCGAAAATCACCGCGACACCGGGGAGAATCAAACTTGAGACCTTGAGAGGAGCAAACTCCAAGATCTCATGTCAACACCACTAGGCCAACCCAAATGGATTATCATAATATCCTTATATTTGGTCGAACTCATTTTTACAACATATCTTTATATTTAGTCGAACTCATTTTTACAAAATTTGAGTGTAATGTCAAGGTTCTATACTTTATAAACTTTTTTAATGTTTTTCTCTTTTTAAGATGGTTTTTGGGTTTTTCCCAATAAAAGCATTGGTCTTTTAAGTATCAAACAGAGATGGCACAAATAACTTAATCAAGATATAAAATAGGGACCCAATGATACATGACTTGTAATAGGGGTAATGTGTTGAACTATGGTCCAACCTTAAATATGTGTTAATAATAAAGAATGGGGCCGATTATAAGACACTGATATTCAAGACTTGTCATGAAGTAACTAAATTTAGAGTTCAAAAGAACCATAGAACTAAAAACAAGGGACAAGAGGGTGACTAGGTGAAAGGGGCCAATTTCAAATGATAGTGGAAGTGCAATTGAGATAGATAGTATTCCTAGGCTCATGTTGGACAAAGAGATTGAATTTTGTAGCCATTTATTCTTCAACAAATGAGACAATGCCTAATGTATACTATTATAAAAAAATTAAGTTTCTCTTTGAATATTTAGACATTATAATATTGTATCTATTACTAATATGATTTTAATTTATTTTAAATGCAGTTTTACCTCTCATATTTTGAATGATTCAGAATTTTACCCTCCTATTTTAAAATCCAAAATTTTACCCCCTATTTTATAATTCTTTGGATTTTGCCCCTCCTATAATATTTGACCAATTTTTGCTTATTAGGCGGTGCTATGTGTTTTTTACATTATCCATGTCATTAGTTATTTACTATTAAATAGAATTAAATTAAAATCTTAAAAGGAAAACAGTGAAAAACGCAAGGGTTGAAACACATTCACGCTATGGTGGGAAACCTAAAGATTTGTTTAATTTTTAAATGAAAATTGCGTTTCATAATGGACAAAAAAATACTCAGCTTTTGCAAAGTTCAAGTAGGTGAAAATGTAGTTTTAAGTCCTGTTTAGAAAAGCAAATAAGTTAGCTTATAGCTCTTAGCTTATAAGTTAAAAGTTCTCTTTACTAACAATTTTAAAAAAGAGCTTATAGTTGATATACTAGCTTATAGCTTATTTTTCAAATGTTATTCAAGTAGCTTATGAGCTTATAACTTATCATATTTTCTTCCAATTTTATCCCTATCATGTTACTTGAAAAAATTAAATATTAAGTAACATATTTATTTTTATGTCATTTCAACCGCTACTTTTATCAAACACTACAAATTCAATCAGCTAATTTATTCGCTATAGTCTCATCCGCCATAAGCTAGCTTTCAGTTATCCGCCATTGTTTTCCAACCAGAGCCTAAATAATTTTACAAATAATTAAATGTGTAACCCTAATCAGTGCCGCCACTGATGGTCTTCATATATCATATGTGATGAAGCTGATACATATGTAGGTGGATTAGTTTGATGAACGGCGGTGATGTGTTGGGTGGATTAATGTGAGAGAAGCGATATCTACCCAACACATAGTGCCGCCACTTGACTTTGTTTTCTTTTTAAACACAAAGGCTATAGCACAATACTTTAGTGTTAAAATAAATATTAGAGAACTTTAATTTCAATAGAGTCTAATACAATATTTACTTGATCAGTGTAATTCCAATAAATATTCATCAAATATATTATTGTAAAAGTAAAATAAAAAATATAATGCACAAAACACAACAAATATATTATAGTAAAAGTAAAAAAAGAAAAGAAAACAAAAAAAAAATTGGAAACAAAATAAGTAGTTAAGTATAACAAGTTTTAGATGCAGTGTTTTTATCGGATTGGGAAGGACAACGATTGGGGCATGTTTTTGTAACAATTTTGGTGAGTTTACTGCTAGACTCATACAATAGCAACAATTGACTTTATCAACACAGGAGGGGAAATATGGACATTATTGCAAAGCCGTGAATGAAGCTAAGTATAAAGGTTTCGAACAAGTCCAATTCGAAAGTTATTCTCAAGTGTTGGTTGAAGTCATTCGTACAAAGCGCGGCAAGACAATTCAAAGGTTCTTTTAATCGGTATGATTGTTATATTATCATGTGGAAACTTTAAAGTTAAATTTGTTAGGAGACAAGTAATAAGATAAAATGAAAATTCCAAACTAAAAGTCTAGTTTAATCCAAAAAAAAAAATTCTTAAGAGAAAATAAAACATTTATTTATTAAAAAGTGTGCATTCAACATTTTAAAAGTGTAAAAAATTATCTTTTTAATATTAAATTTTTTTATTTCTTTTTTGGTAAGTGCTCCGAAAATACCATTTAGCATGATACAAAGTTTAAATAAAACTGGTCCAACAAGGTCAATTGCCATGACACTTGAGGTGAGGCACCCCGCTGCAAATAAGGAACTAAGTTGGGTTACTCAAAAAGAAAATCTCAATTGTTTTCTAAAACATTTTCAATCTTAAATCTACTCTAAGGGTATGGCTTAAGACAAATGGTTCTGATTCTAATAAATTACTAATATCTTTTTTATATATATTTCAGATAATTACATATGAATGAAAGAAAAGCGGATACAAATTGGGCCGCTAACCTTTTTTTTAATGGTAGAATCAATCATCTTAAAGATTACCTCTTGATTTAAGATTATGAACATGAATGAATCAACCAGGCTATCTCCAAACTCAAGAAAACAAACATATTTCCATGTGAAGCTTTAGCATTAGCTACTAATTAATACTTTCACTATCAAAATCAATAAAGAAAAACAGCAATACTGATTTACTTCCTCCTTGAAGAAGCTGATACAATTTTGATTCACATTTTTAGCAGATATTTGGTCGTCACATGCACCTGGAATGGTTAGGAATTAAAAAAAATTACCCTACCTTCAATCCAAATATTTATATTCAACTAAGATCATTGTTTGTAATTCTCCAAACTTTAAATTTGTGGCACAAAAAAAGGTTGAATATTATTTTATTTTTTTTACTATTTGCACCATTGAAGAATAATTTGGTGCTAAGCCATGTTAGGGGGATTTGTATCACTAAACTTGCTCTTCAATATAGAGAGTACAATCATGATAAGACACAAGGCCAAATGTAACTTGTATTGAACATGGAAATTGTCGACCAAAATTAAATTCAAAAGGATGATCAAAGTTACACACCGGATGATTTTATAAGATTGAGTTTATTATTATAATTTATTTATTATTTAGTTATTTTTGGTAGAACAAATTTTATGATATATAAACTTTAGTTTTGTTCAGGGCTTCAGGCTGTGACTTGGATTTTTACAATTCCTTATGCCAAGAGAATTATTTTTGCCACCCTATGGATTTTGGGGCGCGTTTTACGAAATTACTGAAATGCCCTTGTTTGTTACTTGTGCTACGGACACTCCCTAAAACACCCTACATTTATAACATTTGTGGCTTGAGTCACGGATGTAGAAAAAAAATATCAAAATACCCCTCTCCATGACTTGTGCTACGGACATCCCCCAAAACACCCTACATTTATAACATTCATGGCTTAAGTCTCGGATGTAAAAAAAATCATTTTTCAAAATTACTCATTTTTCCTTCATCCGTGACTTATGCCACCGAAAGATATTTTAGTCAATTCATTGGGCGCATGAGTAAGTCAAAGGGTGGCGAAAGGAATTCTCTATGCCAAAATGAAACAAGTAGTTGGACTTAAAAGTGTTTGTTTACACCTCCATTCTCCTATTGGGGGTTTAACCCAATAAGCATTGATATCACATTGTTTAGGAGAAAAAGAAGAATGTACTTAATGAGTTGAGTAGATTTAAAAAGTATTTTTACTTTCCACAAGTCACTCATGAAATGTAAATTCTAGGTTAAATAGATTAGGTGCTTATTGAATATTAATACTAAAAATGATAAAATAAATGATATATACACGTAAAATTCGTTTGAGAACTCAAATGAAAGAACTTTCCAAAAGAAAAAAACTCAAATGAAAGAAATTTATTGTAGATGATGCTCTACACATTTTAATGGGCTCAAACTTCAAAGTTACATATTCAAGCTCAAACTTCAAAGTACATATTTAGACCCGATCATTATGTATGTGCCACATGAACCACATGCCAAAAAAATAACCTTAAAATTGTTTCATCGGATCACTATTTTATTCTATTTATTTATTCTTAAAAGCAAATTAACCTCCAACATTTTTTTGCCAATTTTGACCATAATACCCTAATTCAATTCGAAGTCATTTTCAAAACAAATGATCTAAATGTGAGTACGTCTACTACAACTTACAACTTCTTAGAACTTTTGAAGTCACACTTATTAAATATTTATTTGTGTTTCATATTCCTTATACCAAAAATACTCTTAAACAAGAGATATTTATTTAACCTTAATTTTTACTCATGGACTCATGGTGCAGTATGCACATGATAATACATGATACAGTTTATGAAATTGCCATTTATTACGATTGCAATAGACGGAACCTTGGTGATGCAATATTCCAATTAAGACAATTGTAACAGATTTGAGTTGTAATATAAAAACAATGTTACCTAACATAACAATAAAATATTCTTTAGAAGTTACGTTTGCAAAGAAATTAAAGTGGTCCTAGTCTCCTAGACATTTTTATGTTTGCCAAAACAAGCACTGCCATGATGCACATTCAACCGTTTATACTCGAGTCAATGGCAAAGACTAGCTCTTGAATTAGGACAAGTAGTTGACTGATATGAATAAAGAGAGTTTTTTCCTATGACCCTATGCTCTTTCCTTTTTCACTCATTGCTTGAATATATGGCTCCTTTATAGGACAACCTTACAACATTACTTTCACCTTCTCTTTTTATTACATTGTTCTCTTCCTTACTCAAAACAATTTTAGTGTATATTTGGTTTTACTACCAAAATTATTTTGTACTAATGTTTATCAACATGAAATTTTGGCAACAAATACATATGTGTTTGATTGGATGACATTATTAGCATATGTTTGTTTTTTAATCTGGATAAAGTGCAATCACTACTTCATGCAGTTGGCTACAGTCAGCACATCAGGACCGTCTAATCTTGATTGGACGATTTCTATTTAAAGACAGTTTTTTAATTTGATTATGAAATCATGATCGTTCGATCTTGATCAAACAATCTTAAACTTGCTAATTGAATGCAGTTACTAATCTGTGACTGCACAGAATCAAAGTCCTTGTTTTTGCGGTAATCCACTGCATCATCGCTCGTTCATTGAATCCTACAATTTGGAGTTTTAGCAAGTTTACATTGAGGAAACATTGAGATGCAAGAAACATTGCATCACGGCACCGTGTAGCCAAACATGTGTTATTTGCCTTCATGGTAAGTTTTACACTAAACAAAAATTAAATATAAATTACTTCACTCCAAACTTAACTTTAACCTAGTTAATTTTACAAAATTAATTTTATTCAAAATCATACTAGTATATGACAAAAGTTGATCCAAAAACACACCAAACATTTTACAATTTCTTGAGGGACAAATCAAAACATTTTACATTTGAACAAAAACATTTTACATTTTGAAAGTTTCAAAAGTTAAAAAGTGAAAGAAAAACTCATAATGGGAGTTTGTTCCAAATTTATTTTTTCTATAGCAAAGTGAAGACATCTTTAAACTTTGATTGAAGCTTTTACCTATAATTCCTCTTTGCAATTTCATGTTTCAACTTTCACCATCATTTCAAAGGTATATCCATCAAAATTCAAAGGTATAGACAACCACTCAAAGCTTCCAAAGATATCTCAAAACCAACATAGCCAATTGTACCAAAGAAAGTTCTTTCAACCACTAGCAATTGTTAGATGAAACCGGGGACCAAAGATAGCTATTATGTTGTTTTCATATAGATGCATGTGCCACATGACCCCTTAAACTTTCTTTCAATACCATGTTGCCCTTAAAAACACATGGCATTGTCTCATTTGTTGAAGAATAAATGGCCTACAAAATTCAATTTCCTTGTCCAACATGAGGCTAGGAATACTATCTATCTCAATTGCACTTCCACTATCATTTGAAATTGGCCCCTTTCACCAAGTCACCCTCTTGTCCCTTGTTTTTAGTTCTATGGTCCTTTTGAACTCTAAATTTAGTTACTTCATGACAAGCCTTGAACATCACTGTCTTATAATCGGTCCCATTCTTTATTATTAACACATATTTAAGGTTGGACCATAGTTCAACACATTACCCATATTACAAGTCATGTATCATTTGTGTCCCCATTTTATATCTTAATTAAATTATTTGCCAAAGACCAATGCTTTTATTGGGAAAAACGAAAAACCCAAAAATCATTTAAAAAGAGATAAATAACACCTCAGACATTACACACAAATTTTGTAAAAATGAGTTCGACCCAATAAATTGTAATGTAACCATTACGGTAATTTAAAATCTTATCAACACAAAAGATAAAGATATAAGGATGACTATGAAGTTCAATTACACATAAAAACTACTAATTAATCAGCATTTAATAATAAGTTAAGAAGAAGGTACTTAATTATACTACTTACAAGTTACAACTTTAATAAAAATCAAAGTTTATAACAAGGTACTAATAAAGTAGTTTAACTTTCATAGGTTCAAGTCAATCAAAGTAATTTACATAACAAATTAAAGGACTATAAAAACAAAACAACATAATTAATACTGATAGTTGAAAAATAGCTTAATCTTCCACCACCTCCAAAATTCTATATGGTCTCATCTTCCGTGCAAGTGAAGTAAACACAGCTACCTTGAGATGTCATAATCTTGAGGGTATGCTAGCTGCTGTTCCATCTGCCAGCTCAACTTTGAAGCAACACCCTCATGACATGGAACATAATCCTGTCAAATTAAACACAATAATGTAACATATGAAAATTTGATCAAGTACATGTTTAGAATCACGGTGTATTTGACACATTACAGTGACACTGCAATTTTGTTGAAACTTGAAAGTGTAATTAACTTTTGTCAAATCACACCTTTAATCCAAACATGATCTAAGTATACAATTGGTTTTAAAAGCTTAATGACATAAATGTGCTTAATGTTTTAATCTTTTTCATTTCAATTTACAAAATTGTCAATTTTCTACTTATATAGTATGAAATCACTCAAATCAAAGAAACATCTATTTGATGTGACTTTTCTATTGAAATGAAAGAAATTGATTTCACATGGGACATAGGCTTCAACTTGTAAGAATCAAATTGAAAAGGAGTTGTAACTGATCAAAAGTTGAGATCCAATTTTTTGTTTTATTGCAACAAGATGAAAATTTAATTCATATAGTTTTAATTTAGGACAAATTAATTACCTCCAAATTCTTAACTAACTCTTTTGCAGTTGGTGCTGATACAATAATGTGACGAGCATTTTGACTAATAAATCCTTCTTCCACAGCTTTGTCAATGAATGACAACAACGAGTTAAAGTATCCATCAACGTTTACTAATCCAACCTACGATTTCAAAATTTCAATCCTAATCAAATAAAGATATAGATACAGATATAGATTCATTGCAGAATATGACGAGTCAATATATTATTATTACCGGCTTGTCATGAATTCCAAGTTGAGCCCATGTTATGACTTCAAGAAGCTCCTCGAGAGTACCATATCCACCTGCACGCAACCGCAATGTTATCACATCGCAACCACAACTTAAAACATTGGTATATTTAGTTAGTACTAGTATTACTTTGTGTACAAATGTAGTAATGGATGTGGTAGTGTCAGGTGAAGGTTATAATTGATTATACTTTATTAATAAGTGATTCCTTGGGAATCAAATTTTCATAGGAGGGATCCCAGGAAAAAGAGTGAATGAAAACACTGTCTTTGCGTGCCTCCACTCTTTCTGTCACAAATTTTCAGTACTAGCAGTAGTATGGTTTTTTGAAAAGGATCAAGCATTGTCAGATACAGGTGCTAATTGCAATTGTGATTATCTTATGAAAGTTCCTTTTCATTTTTTACTTTTCTTCATTAGTATCAAATGAAGCAAGTTTTTTAGTATCACGCCATTGTTCAAACAAAAGTAGAGGAAAAAATGGTATATAACCTGAAACCTGAACCAAAGTTGCTCAGAGATGCATGCAGAAGCTATGATTTTCAGTCCAATTTTTTTATATTTTAAGGAATAAAGTAATGTAATGTAAAGTCACTATCATAATTCATTTTCAAGTAAGCTTTGAAGTGTTGTTTTTGCTTACTAATCATAAACATCGAAATGTGTGACACGAAAATTGTTTAGGAGAAAACTCATGAAACAAATACATTTTTTAGATTAGACGTGTTTCAGTATTAGATAAGTGTCGATGTTGGATCATGATTTTTTTTTTAAATTATTATCAATATCGATGTTTCGGTGTCGGTGGTGCTTAGTAAGGATTAAGTAATTTGCATCAATAAAACACAACATTGAAACAACATGATTTGAGGTCACTATTATTTTAAAAGTAAGCTTTGAAGTGTTATTTTTGCTTATTAATCATAATAAACATTGGAATGTGTGACATGAAAATTGTTTAGGAGAGAATTCACAACATGCATACTTTTCAGATTAGACATGTTCCATATTAGACAAATATGAATATCAATGTGTCACTGTCTAATGTCTGTGTTCGTACTTAGAAATGATTAAGTAATTTGCATCAATACAACACAAAACATTAAAACAACATGATTTGATTTGAGACACTTGCTCATTATTGTGAAATTCCTTTTTTGTCCTTGATAAATGGACCACTAGTCAGTCAAAGCTATTCATTACGTGTTGTGACTTCTAAATCCAAATCACCACACACCAACACAACACAAACTTGTCAATCAACAATAAAATTTAAATATAATTATAATTAAACATTTTAAGTTAAAAAATGAAAGATAAAAAGGTTTAGCAAAAGAAAAACCCCACAAAACATAACAAATCTTGGATTAGTCTAGAAAGTTAAACAACTTTACTAGACAAAAAGAAACCATTTTGTCTAAAAAGAAACCAAGTAATTAACATTAATACTCACATGAATCAAATACTTAGATATGGTAATTACTTCACGCTATAACTAGAAAATGCTTAAAATTAACACAAAAAAATGCATGCTTACCTGGTAAAGCAATGAAAGCATCTGAATGCTTAGCCATTTCAGCTTTTCTTTGATGCATATCAGCAACAGCCTTAACTTCTCCTACTGTTTCACCAGTTAGCTGCAAAATGGAATCAAAATGGTAAAAAAAATGATTAAAAAAAGTACTTTTTTTTTTTCAAAATAAAAAAATGGGTTTTTTTATTTATTAGGAGAAGGAAAAAGAGGTTAAGCTTTTTGTGGACAATTACCTCTCGAGGCATGAGTGTCTTGGGAATAACACTGTAACAACAACGGACAATAAAATGACAAAGATAGTGTTAGTGTTAATTAATGAGTGAAAAGCATGGTGGTTAATTATTGATAATGAGTTAATTCATGTTTTTTTTTTACTCCCAAACACACCTTTGTGGGAAAAAAGAGTTTTTTTTTTTCAAAATAATGATGAAAGTAAGAAAAAAAAAGTGTTGTATACCCAATGACATGGCGACCACCATCATGAACAGCTTGTGAAACTAAACCCATTAGACCAATGCTTCCACCTCCATACACAAGATCAATGTTCCTTGAAACCTTCACACAACAACATCATCATTAACAATTATTACCGTAAAATATAAATCAGATAAATCAGTTATTCAATAAACTCATGAATTAGTACTGTACTGTACAATATAAATTAGATACATCAGTTATTCAATGAATTTTGCGGAGAGAGTACTAAAACAACAAAACCAAATAATGGTGGTGACTATGATTATGTATGATGTCAAGAAAGAAACAATGAATGACCCATCTTGAAGAAGAACAAGAAAAAAAAAAAGACATTTACATTAGTACTACATTTTATAACTGTTACTTTGAAATGCAAATAGTGAAAGAAAAAAAAAACACAAAAAGTTATTCCTCAACAAAGACCATTTGTAACTCCGTACAAATGTTTGACTGAAACCAAAACCTTAATAGAAAACAAAAATGGAGATTTCAATCAATGCTAAAAAAAAAAAAATATATAATTTGAACACTTTGGTTAATGTTTTTGGGGTTATTGTGAATGATGAAAAAAACAACACTTTGGCCTTCAAGGCTTCAACTATGACCAATACAGAGTATATAACACACTATAGAAGCATAATATTAAGATGTCTTGTCACATCATAAAATTAGTTTAATTTTTCTCAAAAAAAAAATTATTTTTATGAATATTCTCATAATATTCTCATACCCAATTAAACTTAACAAATGAGAAAAAAAAATGAAAAAAAAAAATATATACATACCAATTCATTGCCAAGTTGAATGGCAGCATCTTGGTAAGTAGTTTTTTTGCCAGGACTACTACCACAAAAAACACAAATTCTTTTGAACTTTGAATGTTTAATCTCAACAACACTGCGTGTGTCCATTTTTTTTTTCTTATAGTAGTTTGTATTTAACTTTGTTACAAACACAAACACAAAGGTTGTTGTTGTTGTTAAAGAAAATTTGCTTCCAAATTAATTGATTGTGTTCTTAATGGAATGGATAAAGAAAAAGAAAAGTGTAACTATTGTAGAATTGTTTAGTTGCTTTGTTACTACTCTCTTCTTCTCATGCCTTTATATATAAAATTTTCTTTGGTCTTCGCACGTGACTGTCTAGGTAGCACGCTTCAACTACTATTGTATTGCGGTCCCAACTTCCACATTTCTTTTTCTCTTAAAAAAAAACAATAGTAACAAAATAGAGATTTTATTTAATCTTTTTAATAAAATATATTATTTTTTTATAAAAAAAGGGCCCTTTTTTTTTTTTTTTTTAAACATAAAAGAAAATAGATTACAAATAAAACTGGGGGGACATCAACCTGACCCAGTATACCACACAAAAATGTAGCAAATAAAGATAAAACAATTAAAATCAACTACAAGTGGTTTTTGGAGCCAACCTTAAAAGGTGAAAGAAAACCAAAGTCAACACAAACTCAACGGACACTATCCGGCGAACCCGCGCACGGGCGCGAAACCAAATAGCAAAAAAAAGTGTTGAGTGAGCATTTGCTAAGGTAGGAAACGGCGAATGAACCGACCGCCAACGAGGACGAATTCACGTACCACAGCCCTCTATGACAGAACACAGCAGGCATAAACGGCCCTTTCGAGCCAAACAAACCAAGATTGCAGCAAGCTAGATCCGAAAAACCCAAATCGCAGCACAAGGTCTTAAACAAGAACAAATCCAGGAAAAAACATCCCAGATTAGTGATGAAACAACCTCCACCATAGTGCGCTAAAAAAACGCCTACCAGCAGAACAGAAACTTCAAACCAAAAACTGTCGGTCATCCCAAAATTTCCTAGCGTCGCAGAAGCAGAACTAAAATATATGGTCCCTGCAGATCTCAACAGATCTGTAGTCAAACTAGGAAAACCAAAGTTCAGAAAAGCAATTAAGCAGAACCGCCGGAGAAAGAACCAGAGGCACAACCATCAGCCGCGACGGAAAAAAAGAATGGGAGGAAACAGAAAAGGGTTGAAATCAATCAAACCGACCCATGAGATGGAAAAACCAAAACCGGGTTTTGAGAAACCAACGCCAATCGTGAAATCCGGTCCAGCCAAAGGAACAGAAAGAAACCACGAACGGAGGAGGTAAAGAGCAAGCGTGGCGGCGATATGAAACCCCGGAGGGTCGAAATCAGCAACTCCGGCGCCGACCAGGACGGAGGTGGTGTGGAGGGCCAACGCCACTCATCACACCACCCTGAAGTGAAGCTACATCGCAATCAAAAAGTTTGGATTGGTAGGAGAAAGGCTACTGGCGGTGGTTTTCTTTAGAGAGAGGGCAGAGAAAAAAAGAACGCGTTTTTCTTTCAACCCAAAAAAAGGGCCCTTTTATTTGGGAGGCTATGTAGAAATAAATTGTGATAAATTTAGTAATTGGTTTTAATGATTTATGAGAAAAATAAATATTTTATATTTCAAAGAAGGCTAATTATATATATACTAGCCGCCGTTCCGTGCCCGTTTGTGTGATCGATATTCTTTTTTTTTTTTTTTGTGATCGATATTCTCTATTTTGCAAATATAAATAACTACTTCATCTCCTTTTTTTATTGGACTTAGTTAATTGATAACTACTAACATCCTTTTTTGTTGTGGTTAGCTGTTAAGAAGAAAAATATTTGTTTTTTACTATAAAAACCTGAAAACCTACTTTTATGTGGAAATTGTGCTTAATTAATAAAAAGATAAAAAATATTATTTACTAAAAAAACTGAAAATATATTTTTATGTGGAAGTTATTTTTTAAGGGTAAAATAGGAATAATGAAAAAGTCATCCCAAAAATTTGTATTCCCTTTATATATTAGTATATATATATATATATATATATATATATATATATATATATATATATATATATATATATATATATATATATATATATATATATATATATATATATTGTTAAATAATTACACATGAAGAAAAGGTAGATGGACAACAAGCTGCGCTGCTAAACCTTTTTGAATAGCAAAACCTAATCTTTGAAAAACTACATTCAAAGAATATTTACAAAAATGCATTAGTATATTACAATTAATAAAGTTTTATCAACAATGAATTTGTCAAAGTGGTACGGGTCTTGATCTCTTTAAGCATATGGTCAGAAAGGTCGATTAACTCCATATTAATATCATGATAACTAAATTTTTTTTACGATTAATAAAGTTTTATTTGACGGCAAAATTTGAACAAATTTCCATAATTTCATCAACTAATTTATAGTTGGTGATAAAGTTGTCTTTCTAAAATTTGTGGGACTAATGAATGACTTTTTTCTCAGTTTAGTTTTTTTTTTTTACACAATTTATAATGTTCTATGTGTCAAGTTCTTAATTTTGCAAAAAAAAAAATAATAATAATATAAAGTGTTTTTTTGTCAAGTAGTCTAATGACTAAAAATTTTAACTTTAAAGTGAATAAGTAGATGACCGGAGCTCGAACATAATCCCTCTACATATATATTGCAATATTCTGTCAACTGAGCTAAACTCACATGATAAAGTAGCAAATTTTTAATGTCATTAGACAGTGCCTAAGCTAGTGAAAATATATATTTTTTCCTCTAAATCAATTTTTTTTATATATATACAAAAATTGAAGAGCAAATCTCATAGCTATTTATTGAGGATCAGTTACCACTTAAATCATTCTATTGTTCGTGTGGAACTGATTATTTTAAATTATATAGTTTTATTGTTTTTACAAATAACTTAATCAAAAGATATTAAAGGGACATTTTATTTTAGACATTTTATATATGAATTTGTGACGTTATATGCTTTTCAATATTCACCTCTAGCTAGTAGATAATTTATGAGTCTTATTAATTTTTTATTCTTTATACTCTCCCTTTCACTAACTTAAAAGTAAAGTCAAAAAACATGCGTTGTGACATTGTCTCTTGTAATTGTTCAACATTAACGTCAAATGAAAGTTGATACTATTGTGCACATGTATAGAGTCATTGAGAAATCTTCATTTTGTGCTTTCACAATGTTTGTTTCATGTTTCTTTGTTTAGATTAATGGTATTGTATTTTTCTCCTTTCTATTCAATTTTTATGTACAGTATAGTACATTGAATCATCATCATACAATAGAATTTTAATTTTGAAAAAAACAAGTAGTAAAACTCTTTTTATTATTTCAACATACAAAGAATGGCTATGCTAATTTTTCAACATAATCGTGTAGGAAAAAATATAAAAGATAAAATTGAACATTAATGCTACCAATTATAAGTTTCAGTGGAATCTATTCAATTTTTGTAGCATCAAATTCTCATCGTTTGCTATATATGAAACACGGGCACCAATACCGGATACAATACAAATATTAACTAATTGATATTAAAAAAAAATGACATAAATTAATGTGATCATATGTGTCGCTGTCTAAACAATGTTGGTGTTTCGTTGATTGCTACTCCACACACAAGTGAGTGGTTTTACATAAGGACACACGTGTTTGATTTTATGTCAATAGTTATGAAGAGGACCATATAGTACTTGGATACTGTGGCGTTACAACTCAAGGAGAATTTGAAGGGGACAATTTGTGATTGTGATTAAAATTTTGTGGAGGGAAGTTTGCACTTATCTCGTATATGAGGTATGCTAGTATAGTACACATATCCTTTTTAAAAAAAATTAAACAATCAATATTCATATTTAATTAAAAAAAGTATGCACATTTCTTAATAAATATGCTTTCCATTTATATCTTTGATATTATACAACAATTTTGTAATAGTGGAAGAATTTGGTGGCAAAGATGTAGGTTTTTCCTCATGGTACTATATAGCTTTGATGAATGAGGCCAAATGGCAAAGGAACAATTAGAGTGCCAAGTAGAGATGGTGACATGGGCAATTGTTGCAAGTGTTGATAAGTGGCGGTGAAGAATGCTAACAATGAATGGTATAGAAAGAGAACTAACTACATACGTTACATTAAGCCACTAGAGATGTTACATTAGGTAAAATGCATAAGGTTGATTTCAAATTTTATGTAATAAAAAAAAACTCCATATGTTACATTACATTATAATAAAGAGTGAAATGTGAATATATATATATATATATATATATATATATATATATATATATATATATAGATTTTAGTGCAAATTTTGATTTTTTTTAAATAAAAAATTCCAACTTAAAATATTAACTATCAAATTTTAAATCAACAACTAAAGTGAACTAACTACGTAATGTATCAAATTAAGGGTGATGGTCAATCTCGGTTATTATTCAAAAATTCTACTCATTTATACTTTCCTCTCAAAAAAATAAACTATAACGAATGAACATGCACTACTATATGTTGGGTTCAGTTGAAGAGACTAAACTTTCATGACAAGATTCAAATCTTAGCATCGAAAGAGGTACTCACATTTAAGGATAACATGCCTTAAAAAAACAAAGAAGAAAGCACAGGAGTCTCTTAAGTACAATTTAGATGATAAAAAATGGTATAGATATTTAGTATGATGGAGCGCGAGTACGTACTTATAATTTGTCTAGCTATTTAAAAATAAAAATAAATAAGCAAGCAGAATAATGAATTTGTCCTATTGCATTAGCTAAACAAGATCATGAAAACATGTTTTCTTTAATTTTTATTATCTTGGCCAACAAGTATATGCTTTAGAGTTAACAACATATTTTACTAAATTGAAATGAGTACTAGGTTCCTTCACTAAAAAAATAATGAAAAATAATGTGACATCTTATTTTAAATATTTTTTTGGGAACAACTCTAACACATTACTTAAATCATGTCTATGTGCATCTCTATAATTATTTATATTCACTGCATGTTCACTCATCAACTAGCTCAAAGTGTAAACAGTCTTCATTTTTCTTAAACCCCTTCATCTCAATATGCTTGCTTATCTTTCCATCTTCTCTTCTTTGATTACAATTGTTGAGAATGGTCTCTCATCAACTATAACCGGACAACTATAAATTTGACAGTTGGGCTTTGAAAGAAAAAGGAGGCGGAAACTTATTTTTCACTTCTAAACTAAAAAAAAAAAATTGACAGAAGAGATTATAAAAGATTTTCAAGATTGATTAAAATGGTGATTGCAATATTATGCGATCAATCACATTTATTCCTCTATTTTTTTAAATCTCGAATATTTATAAAGATATATTTAGGGTGTGTTTGGTAAGTCCAATAAGCTAGCTTATAGCTTATTGGACTAGCTTATAAGCTTGTTTAAAAAAATAGATGTGTTTGGTAAAAAGCTTTTCACATTAGCTTATAGCTTTTTTTGAGATGCTATTTTAAGTAGCTTTTGAGCTTATAGCTTATAGCTTTTTATAGTTATTTACATTTTTAACCTTTAATTTTATGATTTTTTATAAAATAAAAAATTTGTCCACTAAAGAAAATAACTACCCACTACATGTCCTTTTATGTAATTTTATATTTATTAACCACTTTAAAAGCTAATTTTACCAAACACTTTAATTTCAATCATCTAGCTTTTCAGCTATCAGCTATAAGCTAGTTTTTTAGCTATCAGCTAACTTATCAGCTATAAGCTAGCTTATAGCTTAATTTTACCAAACAGACCCTTAGTTGATAATATATACTAGATACATCAATTATTCAATAAATTTAAAAGATAAATTTTGTTTATAATATGTAACGAATGGAACAGTTGTTTACAACATTCTCCTATGAAACTCAACGTTTAATTTTTTGAATGGAGATACGATATTTTGATCTTTCAATGGCTCTTAATTGTTAGTTTGTTATTGTTCTTGACTAGGGATTTCAACGAGGCAGAGAATACGTGGGGAGTACGTTACCACACAATTTCCCACCATTTATAATGATCCTCATCTCTGTCTTCATTTTCCGCTTCAGAGAATATTCTTATTTCATCTCCATCTCTGCGGATCCCCACAATTCATGTGGGGATCCATCAACATTAAAAAAATTATCAAATTTCTATTATTTTTTCTCCATCTCTGAGAAAATTCTCCGTCTTCGGATCCCCAAATAGAACAATGCCCAGAAGAATTTCTATTTACAGATCAAATTAACATCCCTATTCTCGACATTCTTCAATAATCATTACATTTTTTAAAAAAAATCCCTTTAGTTTCCCAAATTTTCCTTCAAAAATTCTATCTTGTCTTTACTCTTTACATGTAGAGTCGGCAAAGATTCTTGGTCTAAAAGAAGTTTGGATGGTGGTAGATTTGAGGTCACATTCACATATGATAAAATCCCACTATATAGTATAGTCCTCATCTCTTATTAAATTACAAACTTTTAAACCGGGTCAAAAGAATATTAAATTCCACCACCTGAAAATTTGATCATATGGGTGTGAAGAATCTTGAAACTCGTGATATGAACATGTATAACTCTCACTCTGCCTCCTCTCTAACCCTTTCCACTTGTTTTACTCTGTTTTGGTCCATAGTCCTTACCTTACTACTCTTTTCTTTATTAACCAAAAGTATGTAACAAATCATTCAACATGACTTTATCTAGAAGAGGACTTTGTCAACCAACAAAGTGAGTTATATGCATGACTTTTCAACCAACTAAAATAACTATGTTTAACGGATTTAAAACACTACCTATATCTACTATTCCTAACCAACCACCATAATAAAGTTAACATAATTCTTCCCTCAAAAATGAAAAAGTATTGTGGGGATCTCTATGTCTCTGCTTTACCCTGCAAGTAAGGCCTCAATACCATATGAATCTTACCCTTGTTTAGATCCTCTGCCGCCACGACATTTGGTTCATTAGTCACACTAATTACATGTTTAGATTTTTTTTTCACCATGAGTTTAATCTGGTTCGGGGATCAGTTCTGATATCAAATGGTTCCAACCGCCTCCCAATTGTAGTTGTGAGGGATCAAACCATAGTGCTTCCTATCAAGTTCAGCGCCAATAACCACTGAACCAACTAACAATTGAAAATGCTTAGATTTTTTTAAATAAAAAGAGTGCAAATACATCACATAACATACCAAAACATGTTTAGATTGACTAAGAGTATAGTAGAATTATACTGAGCCATTGTAGTTTTGGTAAAAGTTATATTTTTTTATTTCAACAAAAATTATAGTGTCACAGTAATTTTGTCATATTCATTGTAATTTTAAATATGCATTACAAATATCTATTTGGTAAAATTAATTTTGAATGGATTGACCCCATAAAGCAATATTGCTAACTTGACTAATATAATTAGTTAATCTTTTGTACTTTTTATATAGAGGAGTGTTATTTTGACACAACTTTTGTTACACAAACACTGTTTATACATATTTTTAATTTGTTTTTTTCATAAGAAAAAGTAGATAAAAATATATTTCACATATTTTGTACATAATTGAGGTTTTGCAAAATAGACTAAAGTTAAATGGCCAAAATTGTTATTTTTAAAGTTAAGGTGTTAAAATCGTAAGTTTTTAAAATAGGGGAAAAAGTACATTTTACCAAAAAAATATTCAAATCCAACACATGTGTCTTTATTAGGGTTAACTTTAGAAATAGAAAGAGGACCAAGGTAAAAAAAAAAAGAAAGAAAATGAGAGGATACTATAATTAATTAATATTAATCATGAATGGGCATTCCTGACAAAAAATTTCTTACTATTTAGTTGGAGGTGCAAATTTTGTTTATACTATAGTGAGTGGTGAACAAGTTATGGGGTATCCTCAGATGTTGCTCCATTGATATTGAGCATTGTGCATTGATGATTGAAAATAAAAATATAAATGGGTAATGTCTTATATTACCTTGTAGCCTTATCTACCTTCCTAAATTCGACACCCATGTTGTATACATAGGAAACATTTGATATAATTTCACACGCTCTTTTCCATTCTCCCATATTCTTTCTCCCACAGTTCTTCAACCATCTTGTCCCTAACCCCATTCTATGTCTCTCTTTCACTCACTCTATTCCATTCTCTACTTGCTCAAGGCTTATTTCTTTATACCCCAATAACCCATAACTAGTTTTGTACGATTTTTGTAAAAACATGTGCTATTTAGGTTTAAGTGTGATTATCTCCCCTAGGTAAAATCATATTAATTTCAAGCACCGTTGTTCACTTAAAGTTTGTTTGTGAGTTGGTTTTTAAATGGTTTTGAAGAGGAATATTTTGGAGGACAAAGTCTATATTTTTTGTGTTAGAAATAATACAAAACCATTGATGTAGCTCTATTGTAATATCTTAAGCTTCTGGGATAATCGGTTATTTGACATGGAATCAGAACCTCTATGACTAAGTGGTCTAGAGTTCGATCCACGTCTCCCTTACTTTCTAATTAAAAAGTGGAATTTAAGCATATGGCAGGTGGGTCTATGCATTATTCACGCTTCAAGCCCAAGTGGCCTCTTCCGTGAGGAGGCTTGTTAGAAATAATATAAAATCATTGATGTAGCTCTATTCTAACAGCTTAAGCTTTTGAGATAATCAATTATTTGACACTTTGCTCTCGAGGCCGGTCGGACAAAGAAGTTTAAAGCAAAAAATTTAATGAGGCCTTAAAAAATATATATTTTGCATAATTCAAAGATTTAACTTCGATCGTGGAGGGTATGAGGCCTCAAGGTTTTTATTTTCCAAAATTTTGAGACATAAAAACTCTTGTCTGAGTTTCCATCCCTTGAGCCATTCAATCTATATTTGATTTTTTTACCAAAATAAAAGAACAACATGATATTATATGCACATGTATCACATTGTTCTTTAAATATCTTAAAATATAAGATATGTATTAAAATATAGACTTAATCCTCCAAAACATTTCCCTCGCAACTTGATGTTAGAACTGACCCCCGAACCAGATTAAACTAGTGGTGAAAAAAAAAACGTTTCCCTCGCAAACCTAACTATAGAAACATTACAGCCGCCAGTTTCTCAAGAAAACTCTATCTTTGTTTTTTTTTTTTCCTTCTTGTTCTTCATCCACCAAAGAGAGGTGATTTATATATGATCAAGTTTGATCCGGAATAACCTCTCTTGCTCATTTTTATTATTATTTTGAATGAATAAACCACATTTGAAATGAATAAACCACATCTCTCACATTTGAAGTTCAATAAACCAACTCATTTGTTGTTTTACTTGCGTCGTAGTGCAAAGTTTTCTTCATTTTCTATTTTTTAATAATTTGATTTCCACATATTTTTAGGTACGATGTTTGTTTTCTTTAGATTTGTAGATTTGCTTTAATCCAAATTCAATGTAGATAATGACTATAGTGTATTCAACGTTGCAGAATCAGAGACATGACTATTCTAGGCATTTAAATTTTTGTAATATTAATTGCCGGCTTTGTCATTAGGCAATTTTATGTTATTAACTCGGATGTTATGAGCTTGTTAAATTATCAGATTCGTCTTTTTTAGGTTTTAGCGAACTTGAATATCTCATTTTAATTGATATACTTTACTAATTTGAATGAATGAAATCGTTATTTTTAATTAAAGAAAGTTCCTCTGAATTAAAACCCTCTAATATTCGAATCGCAAACACACCTTAAATGTAGACACCCTCAAAGCCGAGTTGTCGTGTTTAGCTTCTTGCGCCCGACTCATGGTATATGTCAACTACTACAAACATTTGTCACTAAAAACATGAATATACAACCATTTCACAATAAATGGGGTTTAGTTATGACTTATGCATAAACTAATTGTTGACATTTTGTTTATATCTGTTTTGCCAGGATTATAATGACAAGACCTGAACACCCCATGCCTTTAAGCTAAGTATTGGTTATTCTATTGCGTTCTAATCCCAAAATAGCTTCTGGCTGTTCTTGTTTAGCTTATTATCCCTTGTCTAGTTTTTGTCCTCCTCTGTTTTAGATATTATAAACGCATAATCAGTTTTTCTTAATTGGGGGTTGAGCTTATGTATAAAAATTGAAGTTAAACTCCTGCATGCTTGCACGCGCGATTAAAGCATGTTTTTGTGTGTTAGTGCAAAATGGATCTTAAGTATATTAGCTGTCTTGCTATCTAATATCTAAATATAGCAATATACTAGTACTAAGTAACATGCATGATTAAACTTAAGACAATAGAAGAAATACTAAATAATTAAGGAACTAAGTTTTAGTTGTTAATAATACAAACAAAGGATAAAGGACAAGGAATTCAATTCAATGCATGAGTTAACTAGTAAATAAAATATATTGTTGGATTTGTTTCATGGTATATTTTAATCTGGACTATTTTTTTAAATGGTCCATGGTAGACCAGTATTTAAAAAATATTTAAAATATTATTGATATTATACATTGTTGTTTGGAAATATAATTTAATATAATTTTTCTCATTTGTATGATTGAAATAATGACTTAATTGATCGGTTTGATTAAACCAATATATAATAAAGATGTAACTCGTACTGAATTATCGTTAATAATGTCATTTTTTTAGCCGTAAACATGGAGAGAGTCATAATTTTTTACTTCTAAAGAGTATTATCGACATTCGTTAGGATTTCAGATAATTTCAATCATTGGTCTATGGTGAACCATTTGTGAAATTAGTCCACCGTTACATAAATCTTTTTTCAATTAATATTTTCAAAATATTAACTTTTTGTAATTTTTACTATATAATATTTAAAAATATTAGTAGTCAAATATATATTGACATGTGCGAAACAAATTGAGTCACTTATTATAGTAAAAAAAGGTAATAATTTTCTAGCATTTATAACTGTAATTTGTAAATGCTTATGATCTTGGCTAGAGGAAAGTGCTGTAAAAATATAGAAGAGTAGTTTAAACTAAAATATTTGAGTTTGGTACATATGCATTTGATTAAACACATATGCATTTGAAGGTGAATAATATAGAATACAATAAAATACAAGCTCAAATGAGATGCACTATCATTATAAATCAATTTTTTATATGTTCCTAACGAGAATTCACTACTTTGACATGTCACTCCCCTCTCTTGTAACCACATCTAAAAATAATTATTATGAAGTGGCAAAATAAAATATTGTTATCTCTACGTCTAAAAATAATTATTATGACATGGCAAAATAAAATATTGTTATGAGATATTACTTGTAAAATTAATTTACACCATTAATATATGTCTCTTAAATAGTTTAGGAAAAATTAAGGAAAAGTTTATATTTTATTTTTGTCTCTTGAAATTCAAAAACCAACCCTAAAGCATTTTGGGAAATTGCGTTGGTAATGAATTTTGGGAGTAGTAGTTAAAAGTTGCATCTCAAATTCTTGCATATAACCGATCATTAATTGGTTCAGTGGTGATTTGTGCTGAACTTGGTAAAGAGGACCACAATTTGATTCTCCACTAATGTGATCGGGAGAGGATTGAAACCACTTAATGTCAAAAGTCTAACCAACAAACCAGATTAAACTGGTGGTAAAAAAAAAAAATATTGCGTATGAAAAAAAGTTAGATCAAATTAAAAGAATCTATTTTGTGCGGCTAACATGTTCGTGACAAATATAGTTACTATCAAATCGTGCCTATGAAGCCCGATACTCTAAAAATTGCTAAGTATCGTTTTCGACACGTATCTGATACCGATACACGTCTGATACCTCTCGATTTGCGTATTGAAGAAGTTTCAGACAATAAATATTATTATTTTAAAAAAAAATAATCGATACGTGTCGGATACTTCTCCAATACGCGTATCAAAGAAGTATCTGACAATTAATTTTCTTTGATGATGGAAACGGAGGAGAGGAAACTGATACAATCTGTGTTTCCTCTTAAGTAGCGAATGTATGATGTTCTTTATGGATTATCAATTATATATTTTTTTGGATAGTACTGATGATGTTTTTTTGGATAGTACTAATTATGTCTTTTTTAGCTAGTACTTAACTTAAGATATGTAATTATCAATTGTTTGCTCATTTTGAATAATTTGAATGTTAATTTATTAATATTATTATCGATTTTAGTTATGTTTATATGTATATTATGCATTTATATATTTAATTTTAAATTTAATTTTTAAATAACATATCACGACCGTATCATATCAGGAATTTTGAAAATTTTATTATATCAATATCATATCTATCCGTACCGTATCACGTATATGAGCTTCATGTGCGGACAACTTTGTACAAATAAGTTTTTTTTTTTTTTTTTGGTACAATAGAGGGGCAAAGCCCCAACTTTGTACAAATAAGTTATAACACGGTAAAGAGAAAAAGTGCATGAAAAACTCAAAATTAGAGTTAGACTTAGAGCATCATGCATCTAGAAACCAGTATTGATGAAATATCGATTATGAGTGGAGTGAATTATGTAGGCCAAGATATAAAAAACAATAGCAGCAATAAAACGCTGTAAAGTGTCCTACAAAATGGTGTCATGAAATCGTGCACAACATAAATAGCCAGAAAGAAGGTAATGGGGAACAAGTTGATGAATGTTTGAAGCTTATTACAGCTAGAAATTGTACTTGTATGGTAATGCCAACGAACGTGTGTGTGTGTGTGTGTGTTATGAATGAAATTATCTGAAACATGATAATAGTATTGGAGAGCATGAATCTGTCATTCACAACTATCCAGTACTCCCAACGCCCGACCTGTTTCTTTACTGCTTACTTTCATTTTCCAATGCTTATCTTTTAAGCCATCATTTCTCCATAACTCTGGCTTTTCTCTGCTCTCAACAGAGTATGGTCAAATAATATAATTCAAAATTAATTATATTCAAGGGCCACGATGTTTCCCTAGATAGATAGATCATTTTGATTTCAAATTTCTAAATTTTAAGTAAATCTCAAATCATATAATATGTTGGATTATGATCTACTGCAGTAAAAACATCACACGGTAACATGTAGAAGTAAATCTAAAATCCATTTCAAATCACTCGGTTCATGAATCATATTGCATTTAAACAAAATCAGTACAAAACAATTTCGACTATTAATTTCAGATTGGACGATCCTAGTGATAAACTGTGTTATTAATGCGGGCATTTCTACTGCAAGGAATCCTATTTGTAATAGGTTAGGCACTAAATCACATATAAAAATCAAAATTAAAAAAAAAATGATGAGATAATAATTGTATTTTTTTATTAATCCTTTAGTTTTCACAATAAAATCGACCATGGTAAACTAGAGTTTGACTGCGAAGTAAATAAAATTTGGTCAATAATTATTTTTATCAGTAACTGAACTTGAATTCCCTCGATAAAACTGACGTTTTAATTTCATAAAAATAGAAATGTGTAGGTGATTTTATCAATTGAATGTGACATAAACCGTAGATATTTATTCTCCTAACCATTTGATTTGATTTGATTTAGGGTTTAATTATTGATCGGTTTATATAAAAATATATTTGTTAGAAGAGGTGGTAAATATTTGTCAAGTGTATAAAAAATCACACAAGTAATAAAAATTTTGAATTCAATGGGGATTGTAGTTAATTTATATTGTAACAATTATAGTTCTACTCCGTTGATAAAAATGTGTTGGTTTGATGTTTTTATTTTTTTTTGTCAAGGGTTTGAGGATTGTTTTGGAACTATCCAAATAAATTTAAAGGTTATTATATATATTGACAATGGATTAAAAATGATTAGGAAGTTTAATCCTTTCATTTTCACTTCTTGATAATTTAAGCCCTAAATTAAGAACGATTCCTTGGCTCAAAATCTCATTTATCTAACACAAAGTCATCATTCCTTAGATGCACAAATGTTATCACATGCATGATTGAATGCTCATTTTTATAATGACGTGTTGATAATTTCATATTCCTATAGTAATCCGGCCACGATTCTTCTGTCAGGTGGACTGCTCAATTCACACCACAAGTCACAAGATAATTTTATGAAGTTATGCCTGGCGGGAAAGTTTTTTTTTTAACGGCAAATATATTATTATTAATAAACAAGTCTCTGCATAAGACGAGTAGAGACCTGTAAAAGAGGGGCTAGGAGATCCCGATAGTAACTTCAACCTTCAAATCTCGATGAATTTCTCCATGTGGCCTTGTTTCTTGCGCCAAGGGGTTGGACGAGAACTATGTTCAATTTCCTGATCCTTCTTCATCAATGTTGTGACTTTGCTACTCTATAACTTATGTCATAGCGCTCATCTCAATCTATCAACATGCTCGACTAATAACAAATGACAAAATACACTACAAAGTTGTTTGGTTAGAAAAAATTAAAGCAAAACATTGAACTTTTCAAAATATTTGTGGAAATTCAAACACTACACAAAACCTTAGCTAAAAATATTGAAGATTAGCTAAATTCTTATGAAATGACTCTAAAAAACACTAAATATGATACTATTTATGGCGAGGAATAAAATCAAGAAGCTATCGCGAATGACTTGAAGCCATTAGATATGCTTTTTGATCGAAAAACATGAGTCATGGATATAAAGAGGGTCCCACCAAGGATGCTTATTTGGCTTGTCGTGATGCTCTTATGAGCGCGCGGTTACTTCATGACCTGTAGCATTATCCTTTTTTTTATGACTAAAAGTCGTCAAGAGGTTCAACCATATAGAATAATCTCAGTAATATTAAGAGATTAATCTTTAAAATTACCCGCGAATGATACTTTTGTTTACAAAAACAAAATGTGTACGTATATGAATTTTTGAAATATGTTAACCTTAATCGATTGCAATTAGTACACATAATTAAACTTTCCACTCACATTCTGACTTACATCGTGCACGTAAATCTTCAATGAGATAAATGGTTCTCTCTAGTATTGTATGGCGCCCGGTGTGTGATTCTCCTATAATCTTGATTTTTATGAATAAAAACAAATGTTCACGTTCACACAATATGATTCTATTTCAAATTTTGCATAGTACTAAAAAAATTTGCAATGATGCATAATGATGAGGGTTGAATGAGACCTGAAACATAATGTAAGTTAATGGCTGGTTGGTCAGGAATCAGAAGCACTACTCATTCATGTCTATGATATTGTGGTGTTCTTGCTAGCTACCACAAAAAAAAAATGTATAACTACAAACGCGGCATAATCACTTCTTAGTTGCTCAGTGTTTCTGAATTCTGACACACACTAAGTCCCTTCTTGGAGGAGTATGTAACTAAATGGAATAGAGAAAGCATCACTCCAATATGCAATTACATGTATTTTTGTTTTGGTTACCTCTTTCTCCTAACAAGATGCGACGTTCCTATAGTCCTTGTGTCTACTTAAATTTCCACAACTTTCTTTTTCATTGTCTTTTTTTAATTACTTTGTTTCTCTATTTGTTGTGATATAACAAAACAATAATCATAAGATTAATTTGTCATTTTTCTTTTATAGATAGTGACTCAAAGGTGGAACTTTCTACGTGCTGGGGTACAAGTGGGATATTTATTTTGGTTCTTTATGAATAAATTAAATGGTGAAATTGCTCACTTATATTATTTTGGTGACATCGAGTTTATGAATTTTTTTTCTTATATATTATTCAATCTCAACTCTTTTATTTAATTCGAAACACTTAAATTATAATTGATATATTTTAACATCAGGGCCGGTCCGGAGAGGTGAGCAATAGGTGCCACCGCCTAAGGCCTATGGTTGGAGGGGGGCAAATATTTTTTTGTTATACCTACTTAATATTATAAAAAAAATTATTAGATGTATTTTTGGTCTTTATAAAATCATATTCTTTTTAGTTTAGGCCCTATTAAATTTTAAAAGCAATTTTAATCCGTGGTAATATTATAATTTATAAAAATAGTCCACATTTTGAATTTTTTTAGAAAAAATGGATACTTTCAATCCATCGAATTAAATAGTCACTATAAAATGCAAATATGGATTAAAAGTGAATGAGTTTTTTTTAATGACTAAACTTAAAATATCGTGATTTTGTTGGGACTACAAATACATTTAACAAAAGAATACACAATAATAGGTAAGAAACTTGTAAACAGAACAGCGCAAATCATTAATTTTATTCAAAAATTGAGGTCGATTAAAACCTACTTGAAATCATTAATATCACAAGAGAGATTTGAAAAATTTGTCAATTTAGAAATATATGTTTGAAAACATAGATGTTGTTGTGATTATAAATAATTTTGCATATCAAAATGCTCGAAGAAAATACTTCTTATGAATTTTTGAATAAAAAGAAGTATTTTGATGATTTGTTAAACTATTATTATATACTTTATTTGGTAAAAAAACTATTATAATATATTAATACTATATTATATTAAATAAAATGATATGATTTTTTTTACGTTTAGCCTAACACCCGTAAAATACGGGACTGTTTAACATGAGCTTTTGGTAACACCGATCATTGATCTATTGTTGCTCTGATGCTCTCTCAAACTCACAAGCACTTAAATGTGAGAAAAAAAAAACTCTCTTATGATAAGGAGTGACAACTAGACAGATTAGTAAAAATCAATTTGGATGGATATTTAATAATTTAATAATCTAGTTTACCCATCATTGTTTTTTAATAAAAGATCAATAAAAACCACTTAATTTATTCCTTGACATTTTTAACATATAAATGTTCAATCAAACAATTTGAACCATTCATATAGGTGAAGTTCGATCAATCATTTCTGCTAATAAAATATTTTGGTTGGGGAAAAAAAACTCTTATGTGTCCCATATTTTTCAGTGAGAATAATACCTATATAATATTGTTAAAAAATGTTTAATCAATTCATAAAATTAAAAAAATTATTACTATTTCAAAATAGTTGTCCCAAACTACCGTCCTACCATCGTTGTTCACCGCCGTACCACCCTAAGGGCATCTCCAATGCAAGTGTCTTATTGAGTTCTTAAAGCTTAGCAACCATATCTTATTTTATTTTACCATTGGAGTTGCATGACATGTCAATCAAAGTTGCTTAGAAATAAGGGATGGAACTTCATGTTGCAACTCTTACCTTGGGTGGCTTAGCAATAAAATTGATTATTTTAATAGGGATTAGTGTGGTTCATACTTATTATTTTGAATCAAAATTAAATAAAAATAAAAAATAAATATAAATTTGTGGGGTCAAATATTAGTTGCTTATTTTAATGTCATTGGAGTAAAATTGGTTAAAGTTGCTTATCAATTGCTTAGATCCTATATGGCAATTTGGCTTCACAAAAAGTAACTTAAGCCACCTATTTAAGCTCTCCCCATTAGAGATGCCCTAAACCTTCATTTATTTTTATTGTCTCTTAATTCACTAATCAACTATCTATGTACGAGACTTAATTGTTTCTTTATTATTTATATTTTTTTTATTAGGTGGAATTTATGGTATGCTTTTGACAAATGGATTTTATGATTTTATTTAAGGCTATCCAATGAATTTATAAAAATAATGGATGAATTATTAACTACCTTTTTTCTTGCAAAAATATCATATTACAAACCAAGACATGAATTACTAACTACTTATTATATAAAAAAAATTATTAATGGAGATGCACTATAAAATATTTTTATACGACCATCCAATAAAAAACTATTAATTTGTCATTTCATATAAAAAAATCGGGTGTAGTGGGATGATATGGCGGAAAATATAGTTGTTATTAATTGGTTGACAGTGTAAAATTATTTTACACAGTCAGTGCATATTCATTTTTCTAAAAAAACGATTAATTGAGTTCAATCCATTAATTTTTATTTTTATTTTTATTTTTATTTTTTATTTTTATTTTGTTAGTGTAAATGTTTGGATAAACTTACCTTTAGATGATTGGGTTGATGTCAACAAACGATGAATTCTTTTACGTACCCTACTTCTGTTCTGTTTTGTTACCAATTCAAACATAAATGTAAACTTAAAGTAAACTTACATAAAGCTTTTGTTATTGACCTAAAATAATGGCTTTTTTATTTTTTGGTCAAGATAATGGCTTTTACTTTGGATTGCCCAGCCTTGTACTAAAATAAAAGCAAGCATTTGGAATTAAAAGTATCTTTATATTTACCTTACTACAAACATAAATGATGACTCTTGTTTAATTTGGTCATTTGGTGCTTTTTTGACCTTTGTTTCTAACCAACATTAAGCATGACTATTTTTAGTTTCAAGTGAACTAAAAATAAAAACTGACTAGGAAAATTTTATGGGTCATGTTTTTCAAAAGTATGTTTGGCTTCTTAGTCTCACTTTGGAGCGTAATTACAGATCATAGTGGTCCATATATGGATGTGATGTGAAATGGGGTTTCATGTGAATTATAATCATAAATAACTATACTTGGTAGTTAACGTTGCAAATCAATCTTTCTTTTGTCTATAACTATACTTTATAGACCAAAAATACAATTTACCTTTCATTTTGTTCCTTTATACTCTCATAATCCTATGGACCCATTTGTATTTGTAAGAGTTTAGGTTAATATTTTTTTTATGGTAAAAGTCACCGATTTGTTTAGGAATAATTAAATTTATTTGTTTTCTTTTTAAGATAATAACATTTCAATTAAGCAAGCATAACTTGACGGAGAATGATAGGTTTTGTCTTCTCCACCTCTGAATTCGATGGAGTTTGTATATCTTTACATCCGTAATATTGATATCTATTGCGGATAAAAATATAACTTCAATTATCTAATACTTATAGTGTAACATATATTTTTTCATATTTTAAATTTTTGTTCAAATCATTTTCATATTATTATTCCTACAAAAAAACAAAGAATGTGAAAATTATATAACTACTAAAATTGTTGCCAAAAACGGTCATTCTAATTTTCATACTCCATAGACTAAAGATAACGCGTTATTACATTGTTGGAATGAAAAAGATATCTGAGAGAAACTTTGTTGAAACTTGAAAGTGACATATATAAACTAAAATGTTAACAATAAAGGGTGCTATGAAAATATTAACAATAAAGGGACAAATTAAAACAATATAATATTTTTGATACTTTATATTATGTCAACAACAAATTAAAAAGAATAACAATGCTCTCTCTATTCCATTACAAGTGTCATACATACAAAAAATTAGTAAAATCAT
The DNA here is from genome assembly GCA_030408175.1 of Trifolium repens. Lineage (NCBI taxonomy): Eukaryota > Viridiplantae > Streptophyta > Magnoliopsida > Fabales > Fabaceae > Trifolium > Trifolium repens. Next base: position 50,297,348 of record CP125848.1, read on the forward strand.
ATAACTCTTTCTTGTGTGGTAAGGAAGACAAACACGCCTTAGGCACTTTAATTTTATGGAAACTTCACGTTTTGGACATCATATCATATGGTCAAATATTTTAACGTGGGATTTGTCTTCAACTTGGTCTAATGCTTAGAGACAAGATTAGTTTGCTAAGTAACGTCTAATCTCTATTTATTAAATTGAGTGATACATAAAATTTTGGAAATAAGCGGGATTTAATTTTATACTTTATCCTTAAACTGCTTCAACAATTTGAACAAACCACAACCGAAAGCTTGTAGAAATTGTGAAAAAATCAATTCTATGATTTGCGGATAAAAGATCTACAAATATAGCCGTAGTCGCTTTCTGTCCCTTTTTTTCATCTTCAATTTTATATTTATTTATTTCTATTTTAGATCATAGTAGGGTCATATTAAATATGTATCTGGCACTTGTTAAATATGTTAAAAAAAGAAAATAAAAGTAACAGTGATAAAATAACTTTTTAAACTTTTAAAATATTGTTAACTAGTGCACTCGGAGTGCACTGTTTAGTATTTTTCTATTTTATATTATATGTTAAAATAAAATATAATAGAGTATTGTGACTGTGAGCTTAACTCAGTTGGCAGAACATTGCATTATATATGCAGAGGTCGGAGAGTTCAAACTCCGGTAATCAACATATCCATTTTATAAAAGTGAAATTTCTAAGACTATACTACTTGACGAAAAAGAGTTTGGTTCAAATATTGAACAAAATAATCAATTTTTACTCAATTTTTTATTCTTGCTTACAAAATAATCCAATTGATGGCGGAGAACATCTAAACATACATTTTAACATGTTATTATTCAACAAAGATTAATTATTAAATGTTAATGCTCCTTATTACTTAATACAACATGGTTATAAAAATAAACAAAGTAATGTCTAATGTGATTTATGCTTGGACGGCACAAATGACAATATGATCAATGTTCATTTACTGTGAATTCCAATTTCCCCCACCCGATTTTCTGCACCACCAATATACATTTTCGCAAATTTCGGATTTGATTTTGTCACGTTGTGAAATAGTATAGTAGTATATCAACTAAGTGTGTATGGTTAAGCATAAGAAATTAAGAATAAACAATAATCTCTGTCGGCTATAGCCTAGTACATATAACATTTACAATAGGATGAACAAATAATACTAATATCATAAGAACAATATCACGATTGAATTATAGTTGAAACTTATTCATTCATTGTGTGCGGTAGTCCAACTTCCAAATATTTAACCACAATAAATAGATTATCATGACAAAAATAAAATTCTTCATTTTTACATTAAAATAAAACACATATACATTTATTTTATCTTCATGTTTTTGAGACATCAGAATTGGACACTAACACTATTTTTGGTTGACGTCATTTCATACAACTATTTTTTTTGTTCCTTATTAATAGTGTTTACTCTTTGAAATTCCACCGACAGTAAAATTGAATATATTTAATTTATAAATGTGTGATTCTATACAATGTTGGATTTTGGTGTCCAAATATTAGTGATGTTGATTAATGTAGATGATGAAACTCATGCTTTTTCTTCTTTTTTTCTTCTTTCCAAATCGGGATTCTAGCCATTCACAAATTCAGACATTCAATTGCATCGGTGGTTTTGGATGAAAACTGAACAATGTAAATTTCAACTTCAATTTTCTTATTTTTTTAACAAATGACCAAAGTCAGCTGAAAATCTACACCATCTAATTTTCAATTGCATCGGTCTCATACATGTGCAAGGTATTCTATAAAGTCAGACCTCTATTTTCTTGAGGCTTCAAAAAACTTATATGGTTGTACAAAAATGAAAAGGCTAAATTTAAAAAATAAAATAAAAAGGCCTAGAATTTTTTTAATTTGTCTCTGTTAATTTTTTTTTGAAAAGTCTAATCCAAAGTGACTTGGTCCATTAATGCTTCATTAAAAAAGATAAGTGAAAAAAAACAATTTTTATATGTTATTTACAATTTAATGAAGAATATTTGTTAAAAAATTTATGTATTTTTTATTAAGAGGTTAATTTTTAACTTTTGGATAGGCCAGCCCATTATCTGAATGTTTGAATGTAGTTAGAAACTTATTGACAGCACTAAATCTCAATTTAAATTTTTAAATGTGATTAAACCGGCACTGGTCCATATACTTATGCATCATATATAAATACCCTAAATTGTTTAGCACACTCGCTAGATTTCTAGCGCACTCTCCAGATTACTTAGCGCACCCCCCAAAAATTTGGGAGTGTGCTAAAAATTTGGAGGGTACATTAAACAATTTTTATTATTTATGCACATTACATAGGGAAAAACTTATGCACCATAACCATCCTGATTAAACATTACGTGCCCCAAAATACTTATTAATGAGAAAAAAAAGTAATATGATTTTAAAAATAATGCATTTAATTTATGTCTTAAATTTTTTTTTAAAAAAAATAGATGTATACAAAATTTTACTTTGTTTTTCTCGGATACTTCGATAATTCTCTTCAAATTTTTCATGCATATGTAATACTTCATCTCTGTCTTAAAATATAAGTAAAAGTTGGTTAAAAAAAGTAGATGTATTTAATTCAAATCTTTAATGAAATACATCAAATTTATTTGACTCATTTTTACTTATATTTTGTAATGGAAGTACAATATCAATAAGTTGATGGATGAAAATAGAAAGCAGTCTTCTTCTCCACCGAATATGATGATCGATGATGAAGCATGATGAGTCACAAATCCCTAGAGTAAATTTTTTTGCTGAAAAATATTAAGACAAAGATAAGGGAAGAGAAAGTTGTTTGGCAAGGAGTAGGGTTGGGAATAGGCCAGGCGGCCTCCAGGGGCCTTCGGCCTGGCCTGTTTTAGGCCTGGTCTGGCATGGCCTGTTTATAAAAATGTCAGGTTTAGGCTTTGAAAAAAGCCTGTTAGCATAAATATGCCAGGCTTAGGCTTTTAAAAAAGTCTGCGAGGCCTGATAGGCCGGCCTGGCCTGTTTATATTTTATAATTATTATTTATATGATATTTTCAAGTTTCCCAAACCCTTCTACTTCTTTTGTGATTTAATGAAAGCATTGTTTGGGTCCTTTATGTAACAAGCTTTTTTTTTTTTTGAAAATAGCTAAAATTTTATTAATGATAGAATTGAAATAGGGAACTAGCATAAGGAATGCTAGGCCACTACAGTACAGATGAAGCCAAGGCCAAAGGAAAGAAAAAACTATACAACAGGAGCCTAAAAACTACAACCACAAGGCTATAAAAACAGGTGCTGCCGAGCCAAAACCAAAGACCAGCACAGCAGACCCAAAAAACCAGAGGCAACCCAAACAAAAACCAATACACACTACCCGATTATCTCGCCATACACAAGATCGGCTCCATTTGCCATTCATAAAGTAAAGAGTTCGACACCATGCTTTATGTAACAAGCTTTTAAATAGGCTACAAGGCCAGGCCAGACTTTAAATAGGCACAGGCCAGGCCGAAAAAAATAGCATATTATAGGCCGTAGGCCAGACTTAGGCCTAAAAAAAATTCGTAGGCCATGCACAGGCCTGTCAAAGTCTGGCCTGACCTGGCCTATTCCCAACCCTAGCAAGGAGTGTGCTTTGTGGTTTGGCATCTTTTACTACTACCAACAAAAACAACGAACGAACATGGTCGTATTCACTTTGGCTAAGATAGAAAAAGAACACGACAAAGACTGCTACATATGCACCGCTTTGTATTCATTGTTTTGACTTTTACATTTTTATTAGGTCACATATACTATTTTTACTCCTTTTGCTACGGTAAAAAGTAAAACATTGATCGTGTTATATTCAATGGGGTTCTTACACGTGTCATCCCACTATGACACTGTCAAACAGTAACCTCATCAATTACTGTTATAATCATGATGATTCATGATTAGCATTTCTTTGGATGAAAAATGCAGACTGCACAATGCAGACTCTGCTATACAGAGGAGTACGATCTTCCCATTACAATGGAAAATGATTTAAAGGCTATACTATTATACGGCATCGTTTTAGCTAGATAAGGTAGCATTTTATTTGCATCTTGGTGAGGTAGAAATAGCCAAATAGGCGTTCACCTACAAAAGTCACGGTCTACTCTTAGCAATTATTTTAGAATAGGTTGTTGACTTGCTAGAATAAGGAGATGTTAGTGATTCTTTGTATGTGTTATGTGGACTTAGGTTCAAAACAATTGAATATATGTTCATTATTTATAGTTAAATTTGGAAAAGGATTTAACGCTGTAGAAAAAGATGCAGTCTTAGATTATGATTGTCTGATTTAAAACGTGTGGTTGTGATTGTATATAACAATTTAATAACTGCATTAATTAGAACCGCCCGATCGTTGATCAATGACTACAATTTGAACTGCGTGCTGTTTTTACGGCATACAATCCAGATCTGTTAAATTTCACCCGTCTAATATGACATTTTTAGGAGGTTGGGTTTGATTTTCTCCTACTTTTGTATCCTCGTTGTATTCTTTGACTTTTGGAGAGCTTTTAGGGCATGGCCGGGTGTAGATAGAAAAAATAGATTGAGTGGTTGTTAATGTGACATGTTATTCTATGAACTATTTGAAAATTCCAATATGATGTAATTTTTTTAAAGGGAATCTTTTTTGTCTGAGTATTTGGTGGATAAGGTGAAAGTTATTCTTAGAAATGGTTTATGCAAAGTCATTTAGGTTTGATATAATAGTGAGATATTTGGATAGTATGCATGCAGTTTTAGATTGATCTATATATGGTTATGGGTAAAAATTGGCAACCCATGTTTTATGAGTGGAATACAACACATCATATTTTATGTTGGAACCATTAGAATTTGTTTGAGTACTGTGGAGCTGGGTTTAGGTAGTCCTAGTTTGGTTTGAGGCCCTTTTAGTGTTTGTCGTGCCTTACTTGTTGATCGCTTCTTCTCTTCAAGAAAAGTCAATTTTTTTTGTAATTGAGGTGTTTCGAAGTTCATTGTTTTTTAGAGTGCCTCTTGTTTTTCTTGCTGGTGTAATTTTTTGCTTGTTTCTTTTTTCAGGTTTTGTGTGCCTTTGTCTTGTATAAATGTTGGGATTTTGGTTGTGTACTTCTAATACTCGTTTACACACCTTTTCTCCTTTTTTTTTTCTTCATATATTATTATATTTTTGCCATTAAAAAAACTAGGGTAATAAATGTCATTCATTCCTCCGATTAATCATGAATTAATGCACTCAAAGCCTGATTTGTAGGAGTACATAGCTGATTGTGAGTGGAGTGAGAACACAATCTGTTGCATTGTTTTTTGGAGCAACCTTGGTCAATTTTGTCTACGAATTTGATGGTGTTTCAACGATAAACAAGGCTTTCTCTAGCAAATTTCGGCGTCGACAAAAGGCATAACATTAAATGAAAAGATAATTAATTACTCCTAGTTCGATTTTAAGATTGAGTGAGACAACACAATGGCATAAACTCATGCATTCTTCTAATGTTTCTTCACGTAAATGCGGTTTGTAGAAAAGCTATGAGTCATCATAAAAGGCAATTATTTGACTATAACTTTAATCCAAGTTCTATGTGGACCACTCCTACGTCCACCATCATCGTTCGTTAGAGATCAATATTTAAAAACAATTTAAAATATCGCTTAAAAATAGTAGTAGTAGGTTATAAGTTCTATTATAATTTTTGTTTACTAAAAACAAGGAAATGAAAGTTATTAGGATTTGTGGTTACAAAATGAAATAATTAGTTGAGTTTAAATAAGTTTTTTGGACATTTTAAAAAAATTAAAGTGTGCAAAAACATATAATTAATGTCTAAGTTACCTTCTTCCCAAAATATAAGCAAAAATTAATCAAAAAAATTTGATGTATTTGGTTAAAGATTTAGGCCCCGTTTGGCCCGGCTTATTTTTTACTTTTTATTTTAGCTTAAATGAAATAAAGAAGTATAAAATTATATTTGACACTATTTCTCCTTAAAAGTATTAGAGAAATAAAGTAAAGAAGTAAAAAATTAAAAAAAATTAAGTCAAACACAATTTTTTCCTTCTTTACTATTTTTAAGGAGAAGAAAAAAAGAGGAAAATAAGCCGGGCCAAACGGGGCCTTAGACCAAATACATTCACTTTTGTTGACTAACTTATGCTTATATTTTGGAACGGAAGGAGTATTAGTCTACAATATATATACCACCATAAATTAAAATTGTATTGTTTTGTACACTTTAATTTCAAACAAAAAATTCTTAAGAAACATCTTTGAAGTTGCAAAAAGTTTTGGAGTAAATGATCCTTTTTATTCTGATTCAATCAACAACTTTTTAAAAGAAACATTATCCACAAAAGTATGTATTCAAAATGGATAGAAGTTTATTTAATTTATTAGTTTTTTCTTCTATTTTCTTTAATTATATTGAATTCTTAAGATCCGAACATAATTTTGAAATGGGCGGTTTCTAGTCAAAGAAAGTACTCCAATGCAAGGAACAAATGATTTGCAATCAATTACGTTGCATGTGCTTTATTGCTTTCTAAAGAACATTTGAAAAATTGTACGTGATTGCTTTGCTTGTAGGAGTATAGTATTACCCACATTTTTGGATCAATCTCCAAACATTAAATAGTGACCCATCACACCCAAATTTAAAAGCATGTCATTAATTATTTTTTATAAACAAATACTAATATATTAGTAAATTAAGACATTAGATTTAAGTAATCAATAAACTTTTCTTAAGATGAACTGCTCAACCCTTCCACATTCAAGTTATCTAATTTTGTTCACGTTCATTAAAGTGGATAAGTGAGATGATTGAGGTTCGAACCCCAACTTCATACATATATAATGTATTATCCAACCAACTGAGTTAAGTTAACAGGACTAGGTAATTTTAATTAATTAAGTTAAACACTAGTTTCTTTATATATTTTTACATGCCTTAATGATTTATTTTTTAATATATCCCTATAAAATTTACAATTGGGAATCAAAATTTTATATATTTTCACATGCCTTAGTGACTTCTTTATATTAATAGTTGTAACTTGTAAGGGTAGTTATGTAAAAGTTACACATATTTTATACTAATTAATAATTATTACAATAATTTTTTTAATATCCATAAAATTTAGAGGTGTTATTATAATATCCGTAAATTTTATTTCTATCAAATAGCCTAATAATTAGTTAAAAATTTCACCCAATTCATTTTAACAGAAAGGTTTAAAAGGCCACATGAAAACAAAATATATAATTGTACTACGTCAAAATCAAATACTCACAAAATGGGCAAAGCCAACGACATAAAAAATAAATCAGCGGTGCATCGAATGTGTCATATACACTTTTTGATAAGGGATCTTGATATGAATCTGCTAGCACAAAAAAGAATGTCAAGGGTATTATTCAAAGAAGGAAAAAATGTTAGGACATGCATGGTGTATTTATTTGATGAATCACTTAATTATACCCGGAGAAAAGACAAAATTAAGCAGCATAGGGTGTATTTGAACATGGAATGCAGTCGATATGGTTTATTAAAGACTATTTGTCACCAATTTTTCAGACAACTTAGTAGTCATCCTTAAACTTTCTTCCTCACCACCACCCCCAACCAAAGCTGCTTTTATAACGACTTATGGTTATACTTTTGGGCATGTGTCAAAAAGAAAAAAATAAATTGGACAGATAAATTAAATAGTTAATAATAAATTTTAGAAATAAATTGTGTCTTTGTTTTAAATTATTAGATAAGTCTATATCACCGAGAGATAATTGTATTTTGTTAGATGTGGGGTGAATTATATCATGGAGATGAATTTATATAAAAATCTTCATGAGCATAGGAATATTGCATGTATAATATATAAAATATAAGGTTCAAACTCTTGTACATTAATTTATATATTGACTTTAAAAATGTGAAATTTTGTTACGTGAATATAGCTCAGTTGGTAGGATATTACATTATGTAGAAGTCCGAAGTTCGAACATCTATCTATAAAAAATAGAATTTCTAGTCATTAGACTATTTAAAAAAAAAAACTGTAAAATTCTAGTAATTTAGTATACTTTATTAGATATGGAGCGGAATATATCACGGAGAAAATATAAATCATATTAATCGCAATTGATATGTGTAAGTCCATGTAACAATATGTTTGGAACATGTATTAAGATCGATGCAGGCAAGCATGCAAGAACTGTATGATATCAAAGCAATAGTCCATCATGGTTAATGAATACTGTAATTAAGTTTTATGTATCGATTAGCGGCATGAATGCTTGTCTAATTTCGGTTAGTTTTTGTTAATTTTACTTTGCTTGCAAGACAAATTTAGGGGTATATCATGTTAGTTACAGTATATAGGAAGTCTAGTATAAAAAAATTTATTTATCTCTTACATGCATGATGCATCCACTCTACAATCATTACATAATCCACAATTAATCTCTTTATTCAAAAACTATATGATTATGAAATTTTGAACAAAATTTGCATGACACTTTTTTTATCTAGAAGAAAGTGACACAGATGATTAATTTACATTTCTCCTTAGAGATGTTTGAATTTTGTACCTTAAATTATAAGATTAAACTTTAACTGTTGAGTTAACAATCTAAACACTTTTTATTTGTGACGAAGTTAGGTCCCGTTTGGATTAGCTTTTTTTTGAACTTATACAAACAATTTATGCAATATAAATTAGATTTTATGCTATTTTATAAGTTCAAACTAGTAAAAATTGTATTTTTATACGTTATTTTATCATAAACTATCTTGACAAATTTATAATAATACATAAAAATTGCATAAGCTGTTTGCATAAGCTCAAAAATAAGCTAATCCAAACGAGATCTTCATTAAGAATAAAAAATGTTAATAAAAATAAAAAATATAAAAATAATAAAAATGTACATTCAATATATATTATGCATTAACTATATCATTAAATGCAAAATTTCTATATTTAACTACCTTAACATGTGTCTTTAGAGCACATGTTAACATGACTCATTAAGAATTCCACTGAATAATAATATTTTGGTCAAAACTCAAAAGGAATATGATCATGGGATTCACACAACGTGAATTCTGAAAAGATTTGGTTTTTCATGATTGTAGTAGACTGCGGTCACGTGAGTGTTCTTTCAAATTTGATAAATTCATTTTGAGTTGTGAAATGAATGAAAAAAGAAACAAACCACCCCTTATTTATACAAATTCTGGTGCATTTTGGACCACATAATTCTGCAGTGATTTAGTCCGCTACTTAAATAGCGGATTCTTGCACCAGGTGTAGTTCACTACTTACGTAGCAGACCTAGATGGTGGTCAAGTTTATAGATATTTGATAACAGTTAATGGTCAAGAACGGTGACCAATTTTAATTGGCCACTATTAGTGGTTGTTATTTTTAAATTTGTTTCAACCAATCAAATGCAACAAAAATATCTATAAAATGAAAGCTTTTGTTTCCTCATTCTCAAATTTTCTCATTCTCGTTTCCTCTCTTATTTTCTCTTAGTTTTTTTTCTTGTTATTTAGTTATAATGATCTCATCCAAGTTTTTTGATAACGACGATTGAGATCATTATGCTAATCAGCGTGAGACTTTTTGGAGACTATTAGGATCGTCATGACTAATCGAAAGGGATCTTCCCAAATTTACTTTTACCACCCCAAGAGGGAGAGATAGAGGTTGATGGCAAATTCGCCCAAAAGCAGAAGCTTGGCCATCATCATCTTGAACTCATAGAAGGAGATGTTGATGGCGAATAGGGAATTCATTTTTTTTGTTTTATTAATTTTGATGCACTTTTTTTTTTGTTTAATGTAATTTGTTAGTTTATTTATGTTGTAATAAACATTGTTCAATATAATGAAATTAATAAAAAAAAACTTATTGAAATATAACGTTGCAACATAATTTCTGGTTTTTATGTTTGTAACAAAGTTGTCGGCTACTTAAGTAACAAATGACAAAAAGTTTAAATTTGCCTATGGGTGTAAAATCTTAAACCGCCCTAGCATCTGAATATTGTTTTCTCATGCGCTATGTTAATAATGGATTTAGTTCGTTAGTTAACTAACGACTGAGTTATTTTGGTAATTTAGCAAGGTGCATGAGAAAATTAAGGGAGCGCTAAAAGAAATTCTCTTACATGTAATTTTTTTGAGTTCCACAAACAGGCCCATTTCAACTTGTTCAAAGATTTTGCTCCCCACCCCCGTGTCTCTTTTTTACCCTCCGGGTTTCCGTTTTAACCCTTGGAAAAAAACTTCGGTAAACACGAACTGAAGTTTTGGTCCATTTACACCCCTCCCGATGAAAAATAAGCGGTTGAAAACACATGTTTTCTATATCAGGAAACTTCGGTAAATAAAAACTGAAGTTTTTAAAAAATCAGTTTTCTATTTTGGAACGTGTTTTCCGAATTTTTTTCTTTGAAAAAAATCTTCGAAATATGTTTTTCAAATTTTTATCAAATTTGAACTAAAAAAACTTCGGAAAATACACTCCGAAATTTATTTACAAGGGCAAAAATGGGGAAAAAAAAGATAGAAAAGAAACGGGGGTGTAAAGAGAAAAATTCTTTGACACACAACTATTAGAGAGAATAATTTGGTCCTATAAATTATTAAAACTAAACTCAAACACCTAATTAAAAAATTACACTAATTGAAGGATAATAAAACATTGCGTTCACTTAATAATTAAATAATGGCTTAATTAGTCTCTAAGTCCCTTAAAGACTTTTTTGGTTTCACTTTGGTCCCTTAAAGAAAATAAGTTCCACTTTAGTCCCTTATTGATATCTCCGGCAGTCAATATGGTCTTTTTCGTCCATTTTTTCTCAGAAACTGTTAACTTCTGTACATGTGGTAAAATAGGTTGTTACGTGGCACATGTACTGAAGTTAACGATTTTTGAAAAAAATGGACGGAAATGACCATATTGACTGATGGAGATATCAATAAGGACCAAAGTGGAACTTATTTTCTTTAAGGGACCAAAGTGAAACCAAAAAAGTCTTTAAGGGACTTAGAGACTAATTAAGCCTTAAATAATCAACATTTCTGTAGGCTATCACCTAGTCACGCATACTCATACATTCATCCTAAATTCTAATCCAACTTTTTTTTTATACCAAATTTCTTATCCAACTTAAACCTGCTAGGAATTTATCTATGTGCACTGTTCAATAATAATGAATCCTAATCAAAATTATTTATAAAGAGAAAAATGTACGATGTTATATTTATAACATGTTCGAGACCTAATGAATACTAAATATATGCATATCTCTCAACTATTTGATATTAGTAATTGCATATAACTTAGAGATACTTTCGTTTTTAATCAACTCTTTAGTTTTTAGGAGAAGTGTGTCATAGTAATTGAAATAAGTAAAACGTTGTCAAAAAATGTTTCCATCAGAAATCAAACTCAGATTATCCCGAATGATTTATCTTAAAAAGAATTTATTGACCACTTAAGTTAAATGTCTTGGGTAATATAGAGACACTAATAAATAAGTTTGTTTTAGCTAAATAAGTTATTTATTTATTTATTTATTAAAAGTAGGCTAAAATAAGGTAACAATTCAATGCCGTTGTGAATCTTGTGATATTTGGTCTTATGCAAATATTTGCAAGTTATTACATGTATCTTTAATGCTATTGATTATTTCTAAGTCGTTTGGGGAAAGACTAAAAATAAAAAGATTATACGCACTAGAGTTATGAAAAATATTAATTCATATTCATATTATTAAGTACGACATAGTTTATTTCAAATTTTTTTACTCAACAAAAAAAGAAGTAAGACCAAACAGATTTTTAATAAATTCTTGATAGGAAAATTGTTTAACATATAAAAAAAAATTATATAAGGGGTGGCCCGTCCCGTTAAGCCCGTACAAAAGGGGCGCGGGGCAGGGCGGGTTAATTAGGTGTCTAAAACTATCAAGTGGTTCTTTTTAATACTCTAATGTCTTTGTACTAGTTTTGTTTCTTGCAAGTCAAACTACTGCATTATCTTGAAGTATAGGAAGAGAAGTAAAGTGTCAATGGTTTATTAAAAGTTTTAATAAACCATTTGCAAAGCCCTCTAGGTTGGCTTTATTATTTGAAACCTAGAGGGATTGATGTAAATAATCCCACAAGTCATCCATTTGCAAAGCCCTTATAAGAGTTTAAATCATACGGTGACAAGTATATATAGATAAAACATATTTACCTTGTGGAGGGAGAATTGGTATATATATTAAAATTGTTAAGCCTCAGATGAATCACGATCACTAGAGTAGAGCAAAGATTTTCACAAGAATAAATTAAACTCCACCTACAACTTTGTACACATATATTCAATAATGGGATGAGATTTTCCAAAACAAAGGAAGAACTCCTTTGAAAACTATAGGAAGACTCTAAATTACTTTGCATTCTAATTAGCTTCTTGGAATAGTCATACGGATCAACCTGATGAAACTAAGTATTCATAAGTGTCTTGTCCTCGTGTATCAATTTTCTGCAAGGATGCAGTGGGTCTTGAATATACTCTTATGAGTCTTATCCCTAACAAAACATTAATCACCTTGACATTTGTTTGGGTTGCAATCCGATGAAAATCATAAAGTTGTCCCCAAAATATTCATAAAAAATTACAGCCAAACTAACGTCTTGTAGATGGGGAATTTTCCAAAACTGAAGAATCACCACTTTAAGACCTTCTAGTATTCAATTAAATGGTCAGGTGTTGAACTGGGATATGCCAGAGATCTGTACCTGTCATCTAGTTGATAGTGTTTCAGTTGTATAGGATATAGGATTTTTAAGGGATCAATTTGAAACTTTCAAAACATAAGGGATCAAGTTGAAACTTAAAATAAACATAAGGGATCAAATGTTGAATTAAGCCTTTAAACAATTATAAGGGATTGGCCAATGGGTGACTTGCGGGATTATTTACAGCCGTCACTCTAGTTGTGTAATAAGAAGCTAACCTGAAATATCTAGTTTTAAGAAAGGATTAATAAACTTTTAGCCCCTGCAAAGTATATGAGTTTTAAGTTACCCCGCTGTAATTTTTTTTTTTAGATTACCCGTTCAAATTGTTTTTTTATTTACCCATCTTTTACTGACGTAACAGACAAAAAGTCAAATTTTTGACTGACGTGGCAATTGACTTTTTGCCTATCGTTAGCAAAATGGGGTAAATAAAAAAAAAATTTGTAGGGGGATAATCTAAAAAAAAAATTACAGGGAGTAATGCAAAACTCACCTACTTTGCAGGAGATAAAAGTCTATTCACTTTTTACGAAATTATTTACTGCTACTTCTCTGCCAATACTCCAAGTTAATCCAATAGTTTTATTTGCAAGAAACAAAACTAGTATCATTAGATTTGGTCTAAATGATGAGGGGTTTAAATTATATACCAGAGATTATGAGTTCGATCCTACAATTATAAAACCAAGCAGAGCTATAGGCTATGCATCACATGCAATAAGAGTCACATAATTATATTTGTTCATATTACATATGAGAGACAAGACATGAACAATTTTTTTTGTGTAAATCAATTATGTTTGTGAGGAAAAATTGGTCTATTTGTGAGAATGTATGCTGAGGTGGTCATCAACATACTATTTGTCAATGCCAAATAAAGGCCATTGAATACACATAAGATGGTAAAAAAATGGTTATGACACAATGCATCTTTAGAAATGTTTTTTGGTCCCTGATGCCACTGCAAAAACAAAATGAAATTATTCCGGTGCATAGGTAATGAAAAGTACAACCAAATATGACTGAACATGATGTGCAATCTTTCCATTTTTAAGTGCATATGTAATGAAAATGTGAGAGAAATTATCAGACCAGGGTCGATATCTAACAAGAAAAATCCACATTGATCATGATATTATTGTATTTAATTTTTGGGACTGACTATAAATTATGTATGTATGCAAAAAAAAAAAAAAAAAAAACTATCTTAATTTGGTGAAAAAATTGCATTTTAAAAAAATGGTCTTGCTAACGATTGTTCCTGGAACACTATTTAAGCATTCCATTTAAAGAAACTTTTTATTCAAAAAATTAAACACTACAATTTTCAATGTGTTGACTTTATGCATTCCCATAAAAAATCTATAAAAACAGCTTATTATTTAAGACCTCAAAGAGTGCCCCAACCAATGAGTCTTAGCACATTGTGGCCAAAACATATCCTCTTTGACTAACAAGTGAGTCATATATTTTCTTAGTGCATAAAAATAATTAACATTCATAACCTGAGATCTGACTTTGTTCAGTTGGTTGTGATAAACAATTATTCAATAATTTATCTATCAAACAGTTGTACATTTAATTCTTCACAATTATATAAAATTATTCAATAATTTTTTACAGGGACAACACTTAATTTTTACTAAAGAATAATAATAAAACGATTTGATAATTACTTAAATTAATGATAACACGAAAAAGACATTTGGCGCAACTGCCCCGACTTTGCCTAAGATGAATTTGTCACTGGCGACAAACATCACCCAAGTCAATCTTTCACAACCATAATGATAATGAAGTATTTTACTTCTATAAGCAAATGTTTTTATATCTTCTCAAAACAATTAAAAGCATCTTTGACGTGCATAACATGCAAACTTTAATAGCTTGTCTGGTTCCGGGTCTAATTGAAATTTTGTGCCCCAATGTTGTGTTTGTCGAAATTTTGCGAAATTTGATATTCAAACTTGTGTCTAACTGCACTGATGTGTTCAATCCACCGTTAGACCAAATATACACTAAGAAAGAATTTTCCTACCCAATGGTTAGTTAAGTAATTGTGGCTACATGAATAGTTTGTGTTTTTAGATATGTGCAGTAATTTTATGAGTTTGGTCTCTACTAACCAACATGCTATTCACGCCCTATATCCAACAATAACCTATGTGATCCATTAGATCCTATCTTTTTTGTAAGTCCAAAAAGTACTCTACAAAGGATATCTTAATTACGAGAGTTATATACAAAATCACAAATAGATTGCTATTTATTACTTGCAGACATTTCATAGATTTGCTTGATAGTACAACTTGGCAAATAGCAAGGTTTTTATAAAAGAACTTGGTAAAGCTGCAAACATAATATCTTTCCTATGATCCTTTCCCTAAACTAACAATATCTTTGAATGATAATAGTAATGTTTTAAAAGACAAAG
Organism: Trifolium repens; assembly: GCA_030408175.1. Lineage (NCBI taxonomy): Eukaryota > Viridiplantae > Streptophyta > Magnoliopsida > Fabales > Fabaceae > Trifolium > Trifolium repens. The sequence continues at coordinate 50,312,618 of CP125848.1, forward strand.
AAAACTAGTATGCAAATTATAAAACTATTTTTACATTCTAAAATAAATCATACCTTTAGCAAAAAGTAGCTTCCTAAAACTATTTGATAAAATCATAAAATAATATTTATAGCAAAATTTAAAATTAATTTTATGAAGACAATTTGTGTTATGACTTATGAGACACTATGGATATAATAGTGTTAAATAAATGTATTGAGATTCGATCACATCTCGAGATATATTTTTTATAGTAATTTACGAATTAAATAAAAAAAATAAGTGTTTTAAAAACACGTTAAAAAAATAAATTATAGATATTTGAAGTAACAATTTTTAATCTATCAAAAAGTTAAATAAAATTGAATAAATTTGGATCTTCCTCACTGTTGTCTCTACAAGTCACTCACAAAACCAATGCATTAAAGTCTTACTGGGCACCATATAATCGAATTCTAAGTTGAATATTCCGCTTTGTATTATAATATAAGTCGTTTTGACCAAATTATACAAATTAAGAAATATAATTAATGTTGTATGGAAAAGAGAAATTATGAATTAGTTTAAAAAATTATCCTTCATTGATGATATTTGAAAGATAAATGAAAGATTTAAAAGAAGAGAGTAATAGTAGTATATAGTTAAGGGTTTGTTATCTATTACTATATATAAAGAAGATACAAATTTTTGGGATGACTTTTTCATTATTCCTGTGATACGAACTCATTCTATATACTAGAGTGTGAATTATTACTCGACGACAGACTGATGCACTTGCCAGACCGTAGTCAGGAGGTTATGGTCCCCGGGTTGCACATGTTTTCTAAAGATATTTGTTGACATCACATTATCACAAGAAACAAAAAGAATATCTAAAGGCTCCTCTCATAGAGAGTGTGTTGATTTGGAAGACCAAACCACAGCACTAATCGATACTTTATGAACTCAAGTACGCTTCCATTTACAATTATGTTTATGGTATTTTTCAATAATTAACATGATTGAATTCTAGGATTTATGAATCAAGTTTAATTCTAACACCGAATAGTTAGTTTTAGTAGGTGTTAGAGTTGATGACAAATTAATCAACGCTGGTTCGTATGACTATTCATACAAGCCTAGGATGCAAAGTAATTCAAAGTCTTTATATGGTCTTCAAAGGAGTTCTACCTCGGTGTTGGAAAATCCCATCTAATTATTGGATGCATATGTACAAAGTTCTAGCTGGAATTTAACTGATTATAGTGAGACGGTTCTATTCCACTATTTGCAATTTTCATTCATCCGAGGCTTAATAATTATTTATAACTTATTTATTGAAATATAGTGGGGGATATATTGACTCCGGGTGTAAGTTATAAAAGCTACTCCAAATCTTAACCTTTGATTTTAATATCAATTAATGGCTAAGATTGATTGATCATAATTATAAGGTGAACATTATTTTGTTATCACACTAGAAAATGAAAGATTATCAAAATATACTTCAAATAGAAAAGAATGAATTAATTATTATAATCATTAATTGTGAATTTTTTTTTTTTTGACAAAAATGAAACCTTATTTTTTTTTTTTTTGACAAATGAAACCTTATTTTTTGATCACACTGTTATTTGTGTCCTGTTTTTAGTGTGTTGTGCGGTGGCTTTTCTGTGTTCGCGTGGGAGTTGGAGTGCTTTAATCTTGCTTTTCTTATTTTTTGTTAGTGGTGTTGTGATTTTTTTTTTCTTTCTGTGTGGGAGTCTTTCCACTTAGAGCTTTGTGAACAAGGCCTATGTACTGATTTATATGTTTAATCCAAAATATGTTTAATTCTTGTTACTGTTTAATCCGATCTGCAATTGTATTTTAATTTTTGCTATTCGTTTTTTATGCATAAAAAAAGGGCTATGCTATATCTCGCGATCGGTGGCATCACGAATGTAATTTTATCTTGTTGCTATATCCTTATTTTATTATTTTAATTTTGCCCACTAAATATAAACAACCACCCCACACAAAACTTGCTCTCCAACTACACATGAAGCAACACTGGACATCCAGAAAAAATCAAAAGCAAAAGGAATTCTCAAACTCTAACTTAGAGGTAATGAAAGAGATTATTAGAGATAATGAAAGCAACACCGTGTTTCAAGCAATGTTGTTAAAACCGGACCGGACCGGCCGGTTGGACCGGGAACCGGTCACAGCACCGGTCCGGACGCTTGCTGTGAACCGTCAGTCTGCAAAACCGGTCAAAATCAGTGAAAAACCGTCCCGAACCGTTTCGAACCGTCTGAACCATTGAACCGGTGGCGGTTTTGGAAAACCGGCCGGTCCAATTTTGACTTTGAAAAAGAAAAAAAAACAAACTAAATTTTGACAAAATAAAAATCTCCAATATTTTTCCTTTTTTTTTTCCGGTTTACAACAGTGTTGCACAGTGTTTTTTCTCTCTCACGCCATATCTCAAAACTCATAGAAGAAGAAGTAGAAATGTAAAGATGTTATACTCTTCCATCTCAAAACAAGAAGAAAAGTGAAGTTGTCATAATCTTCAATCTCAAAACTCAGGGAAGGAAGATGAAGAAGAAGAAGAAAATGTGAAGTTGTCATAATCTTCCATCTCAAAAGTCAGGGAAGGAAGATGAAAAAGAAGAAAAAGTGTTAGTAACAATTGAGAAGAAGAGATAGAAAATAGACCTCTAGTAATAATCAAAGCAACCCATGGCATATTAAAATGGGCATGTTATCAATTTTATTTTTCATTTTTATTGATGATATTATTGGGAACCTACAATTGCACATTTGCACCGATGCACTACAACTGTTGCTAGCTGCCCTCTACTTGAAGAAGAATTAATTAATAGTAGTAATTGTTACTACTAGTTTCAATAGTTGACAGACTGACATAATTATACTCCTAGTCCTAGGCTATAGTTGACACACTAGACGTGTTAAAACAAAAGAAATGGTTAATGCTATGTATTTTGGATTTATGATTTCTTTTTTTAGGTTTCTAAATTTTTTATTTTGTTAATATTACTCTGGTAATTTGTTTATTAGTTGTGACATTGAAAAATTATACGAACGGTTCAATATAAACGGTTCAATAACGGTTGAACCGGTCCGACCGGTTGACCCTTAAACCAGTAGCCACGCCGGTTCGACCTCCGGTCCGGTTCTTAAAACATTGGTTTCAAGATATGAGAGAAAAATGAATCAATTTATTTTTTTTATTGAAATTAAAAAAAAAATGATGAATCACAACATGTTTGCCGTTCGTGTGTTTTTCATAAACTTCCTTCACTATATTTATCATTTCCCTAAAAAAAAAACACAAGGGAGAGGAATAATTGTTTTCACAATTAATGATTATAATTAATTCATTTTTTTCTATTTGAAGTATATTTTGATAGTCTTTCATTTTCTAGTGTGATAACAAAATAAAGTTCACCTTATCAATTATGATCAATCAATCTTAGCCATTAATTGATATTAAAATCAAAGGTTAAGATTTGGAGTAGTTTTTATAACTTACACCCGGAGTCAATATATCCCCCTCATATTTTATACATATATTTGTAATATATAATTATGCCCCAGCAATTTAGATATCATTATGTTGTATCCATCTTTGCTTGTCACCACATAATTTAAACTATTATAAGGCATCCCATAAGCTTAGTTCAGTTGGTAGGGATAATGCATTATATATGTAGGAGTCGAAGTTCGAACCCCGGTCATCCCACTTATTCACCTTAATGGTGGAATTTCTAACCATTAGACTACATGACAAAAAAAAACTACTATACAGACTTGGCTAATGGGCGACTTGTGGGATTATTTACAACAATCACTCTAGTTATCTAATAAATATGTTAATATGTTAATGCAATATTTTGATTTGCAAGAAACAAAACGACTATAAAACCAATCAGAGCTATTGGGCTATGCATCATGCCATCATATACAATAAGAGTCACATTTCACATAATTATATTTGTTCATATTAAATATGAAGGACAAGATGTGAACATTTTTTTTTTATATAAATCAATTATGTTTGTGAAGAAAATTTGTTCTATTTGTGACAATGTATACTAAAAGTAAGTAAAAAAAATATGACCTATACTGTAGAATTCATTTGCCGCGGTGGTCATCAACATGACAACATACTATTTGCCAAATAAAGGCCATTGAATACACATAAGATGGGCAAAAAATGGTTATGACACAACACTATGCATCCTTAGAAATGTTTTTTGGTTCCTGATGCCACTGCAAAAACAAAATGAAATTATTTAAGTGCATAGGCAATGAAAAGTGCAACCAAATATGACTGAACATGATGTGCAATCTTTCCCTTTTTAAGTGCATAGGTAATGAATGTGAGAGAAATCCACATTGATCATGATATTGTTGTATTTAATTATTTGGGACTGACTATAAATTATGTATGTATGCAAAAAAAAAAACCTATCTTAATTTGGTGAAAAAATTGCATTAAAAAAAATATTTGGTGAAAAAATATTGTGTTTCGATCTCCATCTCCCGACCAATGAGTTTTAGCATGTTGTGGCCAAAACATATCCTCTTTGACTAACAAGTGAGTCATTAGTTTTCTTAGTGCATAAAAACAATTGACATTCACCAGGGATGTCTCAAAGTTTTTGGAGATCCTGTGCAAAATATAAAAGTGGCCCTTTAATAATAAAAAAAATAAAAATTAAATTATCGATTTAAATTGCATATAATTTTTTTTAAAAAATAACCATTCTTATTCTTGTAAACATATAACTTATCAATATTAAGAGCCCAAAAAAGATTATCAATATTAGCCGCCTAACGGGCACGTCCCGTGCCCGTTTGTGTGATCGATATTCTTTTTTTTTTTTGTTTGATGTGATCAATATTCTCTATTGTGCAAATATAAATAACTACTTAATCTCCTTTTTTATTGGACTTATTTAATTATAACTACTTAACCTACTTTTTTTTTGGCTAGTTATTAAGAATAAAAATATATATTTGTTTTTTACTATAAAAAAACTGAAAACCTATTTTTATGTGGAAGTTGTGCTTAGTTTTTTTTGGTAGTTTTTTTAAGGGTAAAATAGGAATAATGAAAAAGTCATCCCAAAAATTTGTATCCCCTTTATATATTAGTATAGATTAAACCAATTGCATTAAATCAAATAGGACAAAAAAAAGACCTCAAAAAAAAAGGACAAAAAATACAAAATAATTATCTTTGTATATAACGTCAAAAAGGAACATCCTAATATAAGATTAAATTTTATACAAAGATTAAAATGGACTAGAACTATATTTACGAGTATAGATAACTAATCTATTGATACTCATTTGAAATTTTATGATCATTAACAATATATAACTATTATTTTAGGGCCTAAAAATTAATCTATTAATATACATCTGATATTTTATGGGTATAAATAATATATAAGTAATATTATATGACCTCAAAATTTTGAGTTGAGGCCCTCAAAATTTAGAAGTCCGGTGTCATCGCGCATCCCGCACATGTGTGCGGGACGCCCTGACATTCATAGTTGTAACATGTTCAATTGGTTGTGATAAACAATCATTCAATAATTTATCTATCAAACAATTGTACATTTAATTCTTCACAATTATATAAAACTATTCAATAAATTTTTTACAGGGATGATAATAAAATGATTCAATAATTACTCAAATTATGATAACAAGAAAAATACAGTTGGGGCAACTGCCCCGACTTTGCCTAATATGAATTTGTCACCGGCGACAAACATCGGCCAAGTCAATCTTTCACAACCATAATGATAATGAAGTCCTTTACTTCTATAAGCAAATGTTATCGTATCTAGGGGTGGACAAACCCGTTCGGCCCGCATAAAACCGACCGACCCGTGTGATTCGGTTGGGTCGGGTCGGGTCCGTTCGGTTACCACGAGTCCAGCTGGCAATGTTTCTGTGTTTGGACGGTTTAGTAGGGTCGGTGGCGGGTGGTTCAATTCGACCCGTCGGTCACCGAACCCGAACCGAAGTTATTATTTATTAATTAATATTATTTTATTTTCAGAATTTCACCCCTATATAAATACCAAATGTTGAGAAACCCTAATTTTATCCTCATTTTTTTCACTCAGCCGCCGCTGAACTCACTCCTCTTTCTTTCTACCTTTGGTAAATTTCTTCATCTTACTTCATTTTCTTCATCTGTTGTTCATCTTTTTTGTTGTAACTTTGATTTTTGTTCATCTTGTTCAATGTTTCTTGTATTCTAACTTTATGTTGTTGTTGTTTTGAAAGAAATAAATTGTTGAGATCTCAGATCTACTACCAGCTCCAACACAAACAACTCTAAAATTTACTCATGGTTCTGTTATACTACTAGTACCACCGTTTCACTTCCACCTGTTTTCATCTTCTCAATCTCTGTATGTTGGTCTAATCTCCATCTTCATCTTTAAATTTTCTTTTTTGTGTAATATTTATTATTATATACCTAATTTTGTTTGTGAAATTTTTTTATTCTAACAGGTGAACCTTGATTCATACAACATCAACATAGTTGTTATCTATGTTAGATGATAAACTTGGGTTTTAGATTTTTGATCTATGTTCTAACTTCTGACAAGTTTATATTTATTTATTTATTTTGTTCTATGTTCTCTTAACTAGTATTTTTTATTTGGTATATAGTGTATTGTTAGTTTATATTTAATAGTTTATATTTTTGTTTTTATTCTTTATTTTGATATGTTTTGTCTTCTGATTTTCAGGTTTCCTGGAAAAAAAATCAACTATTGTGCATTTATGTGCCTCACACTATTTAATTTAGATTAAGATTATTATGATAGTATTTTGTAATATTTTTTTAAAGTGTATTTTTGTGTGAATGATGTAATATTTATTTGTTGTTGTGTATCTATAATATGGCTGATATAAAAAACTATATAACAATGGAAATAATATTTTTGACGGAAATAATGGAAATAATTACCATTACCAAAATCATTAGAGAAAATAAGCAATTCAAAATTTAGACCAAAATTTTGGACAAACTCACTTAACAAAAAAATAGAAAATATTGGCCCAACCATAAGGAAAAGTTTTTAGGCCCAAAAATTGGGAAAAAAAAGATTGAATTTGTTTGAGCCAAAAAATTAAACCAGCCTTATAACCGGTTTAAACCGATTAAACCGAACCGAACCCGTCGAACTGGGCAACCTGAGAACCGAAAAAAACCGAGTAAAAAATGGTTCGAAATAATCCTTCATTTGCCACCCGCCGGTTCGACCGGTTCAGGGGTTTTGGACCGAACCCGAACCGAACCGATACCCACCCCTAATCGTATCTTCTCAAAACAATTAAAAGCATCTTTGACGTGCATAACATGCAAACTTTAATAGCTTGTCTGGTTCCGTGTCTAATTGAAATCTTGTGTCCCAATGTAGTGTTTGTTGCAATTTTGCAAAATTTGATATTCAAACTTCTATCTAACTGTATTGATATATGTTCCATCCACCGTTAAACGAAACATACACTAAGAAAGAATTTTCCTACCCAATGGTTAGGTTAGTTAGGTAATTGTGGCTACATGAATAGTTTGTGTTTTTAGATATGTGCAGTAATCTTATGAGTTTGGCAGGGCCGGCCATTGAGCCAAGCTAACAAAGCTAGGGCTTTAGGCCCCATCAATATTTTTTTTTATCAAAGCAAAAAAGGCCTCAAAATTATTTGCAGTTATGTTATACATAGGCCTCGCGTAAAATATTAATATAAGGATCGTCCAGCTCGGTTGGTTTGTACGCTTAAATCTTAAGGAGAGGTTGCGTGTTCGAAACCCCTCTGCACTGAAAGTGGTGTTTTTTTCTTATTTTATCCAGTTTTATTTGTTAAGGAGAATCATACAATGCTTTTACTTGTTTTATATTATAGTAGTATGCAGTGTAATTTTTGATCCTACTATTATTATTTATATAAATTTGCACTTAAAATAAAGTAGTTTTTTAACTTTCATTTAATTTAGTTATATATAATGTGAATATCGATTGCTAAAGTTTTTAAATTTTGATAATATTGATATTTTGAAATTGAAACAAACAAATTAAATTAAATTACATTTATACAATAAAACATGTATAAAATAAAGTGCAATCATGTTTGTTTTTTCTAGTTCATATTATAGTAATTTTTCGATTGTTATATTTACTTATTTAAAAAAATAAAAATACAAATTATTTTAATAAATATAGATATTCAGTAATTTTCACCTGAAAAATATATTTTAATATTTTTTTGTAAAATCAATTTTTTATTTTGTTTAAAAATAAAAAATAAAAGGTCTTATTTTTAAGGTTCGCTTTAGGCCACACAACATGTTGGGCCGGCCCTGGAGTTTGGTATCTACTAGCAGTACCAACATGCTATTCACGCCCTATATCCAACAATAACCTGTGTGATCCATTAGACCCTATCTTTTTTGTAAGTCCAAAAAGTACACTACAAACTACAAAGGATATCTTAATTATGAAGAGTTATAGTAGGTAATAAACAAAATCACAAATAGATTGCTATTTATTACTTGCATACATTTCATAGATTTGGTTGATAGTACAACTTGGCAAATAGCAAGGTTTTTATAAAAGAACTTGGTAAAGCTGCAAACATAATATCTTTCCTATGATCCTTTCACTAAACTAACAATATCTTTGAATGATAATAGTAATGTCTTAAAAGACAAAGAAACCTAGTATGCAAATTATAAAACTATTTTTACATTCTAAAATAAATCATACCTATACCAAAAAGTAGCTTTCTAAAACTATTTGATAAAATCATAAAATAATTTTCATAGCAAAAATTTAAATTTAATTTTATGAAGACAAGATGGTCACTTGTAATTGAATTTGTGGTTAAATAAATGTATTGAGATTACGATCACATCTCGAGATATTTTTTTTTAGTAATTTACAATTAAATTGAAAATAAGTGTTTTAAAAACACTAGTTAAAAAAAATAAATTATAGAAATTCAAAGTAACAATTTTTGAACTATAAAAAATAATGGGCTCCAGTGACAAGAATCTCATTCTAAGGACGTATTCGAGTAATACCGAGTTCGATTATCATGGGGAACAATGCTTAGTCAGTGCGTATGCCTCTACGCACGAGCTAGATTAGTCGCTCACCTTTGGTAGGTCGAAAATCGGTGCAAAAGTAAAAAAAAGTTAAATAAAGTTGAATAAATTTAGATCTTCTCCACTCTCGTCTCTATTACACATTAGTCACTCACAAAACCAATGCATTAAAGTCTTATTGGGCACCCAATAATCAAATTCTAAGTTGAATTAATACTCCCTTGACCAAATTACACAAATTAAGAAATATAATTAATATTGTATAGAAAAGAGAAATTATAAATTAGTTTAAAAAAATTGTTCTTCATTAATGATTTATAAAAAATAATTTGATGAATTAAAAGAAAAGAAAATAATAAATAGTTAAGAATATAATAGAAAAAAAATACTAAATACTTCATTGATAATATAAAATGACTTACAATTTAATGCAAATTTTTTTCTCAAAATAACTTATAATAGTAAAGTTTCTATATTTGTTCTTTTAAGAAGTAAGTGTTTTCAAAATATTCAATTATTTTTTTAAAAAAATTAGTTACTAAAATAACCAAAAGAAAACACATTTTGATAATATAATATAATATATAAATAAAAAATTACAGTAACAAAGTCTAAGAATCAAATTACTATTTATCCCAAGAAAAAACACACCAATAACCTAGTGAAAAATGTAATTTTAGAGAAAAAGAACATAATAAAGATGAAAAAAAACTATCTTTATTCAGAGCTTTCTAGCCTCCTTTTAACATTTTGAACACAAACACACTCTCTCTCTCTCTCTTCATCTTGAAACTCCAACCCATAATTTTCATTCATTTTTTAATAACTCCTTTTTCCTTCATCTCTATTTCTCTCTCTTCATAGTACATATAAAAAAAATAATAAACTACTATTATCAATCAATTATCAATGATATAATAAATATAAAAAAATTAACATCTATCATATATCATATACAATATACATGCTCCCTTCAAGTTTTATTCAGAGTTTATGAGATCTACACTTCACACGAGAGATTGTAGTACAATTTACAGAACCCTAATTCTACGGTAATGAACCAACAAAATTTCAATCCTAATTCTAATTCTAATTCTACTGTCATAATCATAATCATAATCATAATCATAATCATCCTTGGAATTTGTGCAAATGTTCTTCACCATCTGCATCAGATCCACGCTAAATGATTTTCTGTTATTACAGTACTTCAGTTTTTGTTTTCACTGTGTAGGGTTAAGGGTTTTACTTCTTCTTCCGTTTACTTTGTATTTTCATAGCTGAATCATCTTTCGCCACTTGTATTCTATGATTATTATTATTATTATTATCTACGTGTATTTGATTTCATTTTTCATTTTTTTTATTTACTGTAAGATTTTTTTGGCTCTGATTCTCATGATTGATAAAGTCGGTTTATTAGTATAAGATTTTTATTAAGATTTGTTGCTTACTTTTTGCTTACACTTGCTTGTGTCAAACTCAAAAAAACTTGTAAGATTTTTTTTTTTTTTTTTCATATCGTACCATTAATTGTTATAATCTAAATTGAGATAAGGATAACTATGAATTCTTAAATGCTGTTTATGTTTTGAATTTTGATACTGATTTTGTTTGTTACATTGATCAATTTTATTGATGCAGGATTTGAAAATTGATTGGTTTTTGGACTGAGGAAGTGAAAAAGCTTGACATCAATTGGATTGATTATTTGATTTTCAGTCATGTTGAGGTGATGATTGGAATTGTTAGAAGGGGTGTTGTGAATTTTTTTTGGTGTTTGGTTGTAGGTTGACTTGATTGAAAATATCAGATTTGTATTCGATGATCATTGTTAATCGTTGATTTTGATATAGGGTGGTTGGCTGCTGATATAGGGATATGCTTTTGTTGAAATTGATTGCAAATTGCAAGTCCTTTTCAATTTTATAAGTTGACTTATTATAAGTTTAAATATATAGCAGCTAACTTATCAAAGTTTGGCTTGTAATATATAGTCTTTTGATAGAAATATAGTTGAGTTACACTTGTACAATTATCCATCGGTCGTTGAAAGTTTTAGCCACTCCGAAGTGTTTGTCTGGGTATCATATTTTTCCGGGCCTTATCATTGGGGTTGTATCATAGAGGAAAATGGAAGCAGAGACATTGAGTTCTGAACAGGTGAAGAATAAAATGGAGGCAAACAGATTGAGTACTGATCACTCTCCTGGCTTTCTTAGCCGAGCACTTCCAGCTGTTATACCAGTGCTTTTGATTTCGATAGGATATGTTGACCCTGGTAAGTGGGTTGCAAGTGTTGAAGGTGGTGCAAGGTTTGGTTTTGATCTGGTGGCTTTCACGCTTATTTTCAATTTGGCTGCTATCTTCTGCCAGTACTTATCTGCAAGGGTTGCTGTAATCAGTGGAAGAGATCTTGCTCAGGTATCATGTCATCTACTTTAGGGTTTATACCATTACACCATTGATGTAGTAAGATTGTTATTATATTTGAAAAACTCCTGAACTCTGAACTGTTTTAATCCCGCCCCTCAAATAAAAACTATCTATTTGATGTTCAAACAATTTTTTAGGCATCTTGCCATTCAATCCCTGTCAAATAAGTAGTTGACATTAGGAAATTGAAAGGTGAAGGGCTATTGAGAAGAAGTCACGTATGGAGAAGAAAATTAATTGTTGTTAATTTCAATCTTCCGTGGGTTCATCTTGTTTGATTTTTATGTTGTTATTTTCTTCTTCGATATCTTAAATGTGTTACGGTTGTGAAACTGGCAGAGGAAAAAACGTTGAGATGGACAGTATTTTTGTTACCCTGTTGACACTAGTCCAATTGTGGTGGTTGTGAATTGTGAGCCAGGTTGAATGGTCTTCTCTTCAATCTGCCTATTGAATTGGTTGCTGTGTCTATACTCGGTTTCTGTATTTCTGCTTCAAACTCATGCAGAAAATATGGCATTTACATGAGCAAGCTCAGATTAAACTTGATGAATGCACTTGATTTGTATGCTTTGTTTATTTATAGACTAATTTCTCATTTTTTAACTGAAGATTTGTAGTGATGAGTATGATACATGGACATGCCTTCTCCTAGGAATTCAAATGGAACTTTCAGTGATTATGCTAGATCTTAACATGGTAATTCTCCTACTCTTAATTAACGTTAAGTTCCAGTTAATTTTTTTACACATGATCATCTGCTATTTGTTAAAATTGTTTTGAATTGAAACTATGGTTTAAACTGTTTTGCAAGATCTTGGGCATGGCACAAGGATTAAATCTTATTTTTGGGTGGGACTTGTTCACCTGTGTCTTTTTCACCGCCACTGGTGCTGTTTTTCATATACTTCTTGCTGTCCTCCTTGTAAGTATTATTCTTCACTTATTCACCATCCCCTTTTGATCAGCACCGGACTTATTATATTGCCTTTGCGTAGGACATTGAAAAGGCAAAATTCCTAGGACAGTTTGTGGCAGGCTTTGTATTACTTTCTTTTATACTTGGACTACTCATCAATCAATCAGAAATTCCACTTCCCATGAATGGAATACTAACGAAGTTGAGTGGGGAGAGTGCATTTATGCTGATGAGTCTTCTTGGAGCAACTCTTGTGCCTCACAACTTTTACCTTCATTCCTCTATTGTACAGGTATTATTTCCTCCCATTCTCAATTTTCATTTATGCAAATGTAGTGAAATGTCTGTGTCTATGGCATGCTTCCAAGAAAATATCTTTTATTTGCTTGCTGGTATTTAAATCTCATGTTCTGCTTGTTTGTAAAGATGAATTGTCTGACTGTTGCTATTTTTTAGGAGTTTATTATTTTTAATGAATCTTTTAATCAAATTAACAAGGGTTTGAGTGCTACTGGTCATTAATTTTCTGTTTTTTTCCTTCTGTCTACAAAGCTAAACTTTGTAATCACTTATTATTCTAAATTGGTTTTGTGTACTTGATTTAAAATTCTTGTATTGTGAGTGGTTCTTTTGATTATGTCTCTCTACAATTATATCACCCAATCCTTGCTTTGTCTATAATACCGTGAATATTATTTGTGCACCTGCATATTTGAATGGTCAAAACAGTAATATGCTTAGAGTTCTCCTGCGTTAAAAGCTATACAAGTAAATCGTGGTATCCTTTTAGCTGTCTTAAGTATGATTTCAGTAATTGTGTGTTGTTTTGGTCTTAATGCATGCTTGGAATTTCATGCAGAAAATAACATTAGTATTGTTTTAGATTTTTTAGTTAGTGGAGATGTTCTTTCAATAGTAGGCTAGTAATTTTTTTGGAGTAGTACTGGTACCTGCTGTTATCCAATAGCCAGGCAGGCCTATTTCTAAGAGAAGGCACAGTAACCAGTAATTTCTCACTTCTCTTTGATAATATGGTTGTGTGGCAAATGCTTCATCTAGCCTATGTTACTTGTATGGAATCCGGTACAGTTGTAAAGGGTCTTCAGTAAATATGTAATAGGACTTTTAGATTCGTGCCTATAAATTCCCTTACTATAGGATGTTCATCAGTAGTGTCTTACATGAGGAAGGTATGAATATTGAACTGTACTTGAAACATTGTAATGGTACATTTTAAATGGGAAAAAAAAGGTGTTTTACAAATTCTCAAACTGACAATCCTTTAAAGATAGTTTTTTTGCATACAGAATTTAGAGTCAGTTCACCAGTAGGTTTCTTATGAATTATAATTAAATAAACAAATCTCTTGATCAATGTGTATTATTCTTCTAAGATATGTCTCTGATCTGATCATTTCTCTCTCACACACTTTTCATTAGCTACACTTGAGGGGAAAGATTGCACATCATGTTCTGTCTGTCGTATTTAGTTGTAACTTTGAGTTTTGTCAATCTGATCAATTTCATTTTATTTGTGCAGTGGCATAAGGGACCGAAAAACATTTCTAAAGATGCATTGTGTCATAACCATTTTTTGGCCATCTTATGTGTCTTCAGTGGCCTTTATTTGGCAAATAATATGCTGATGACCACCTCAGCAAATGAGTTCTATAGTACAGGTCCTGTTTTGCTTACTCTTCAGGATGCGCTGTCACCAATGGAACAGGTTTTCTTTACGTACATAATTGATTTACATCAAAAACTTTGTTCGCATCTTGTCTGTCATACACATTCTGAACAAATATGATTATGTGATTCTTATTGCAGGTGTTGCGCAGCCCAATAGCTCTGCTTGGTTTTGTACTCATTTTGTTTCTTGCAAACCAAACTACTGCTTTGACTTGGAGTTTAGGCGGAGAAGTAGTAGTTAATGGTTTCTTAAAATTGGACATTCCAGGTTGGCTTCACTATTCGACAATTAGAGTGATTGCTGTGCTGCCCGCCCTTTATTGTGTCTGGAGTTCAGGAGCAGAAGGGATGTATCAGCTACTTATATTCACTCAGGTTTTAGTAGCTCTGCAACTTCCATCTTCCGTGATTCCCCTTTTCCGAGTTGCTATGTCTAGATCAATCATGGGCGCACACAAGATTTCCCAGCCGGTGGAACTTTTGGCATTGGTCATATTCATCGGGATGCTTGGCTTGAATATCATCTTTTTGGTAGAAATGATATTTGGCAATAGTGATTGGGCAGCTGATTTGAGATGGAATGCGGGAAATGGCGTGTCTGGCTCGTATTCCATTCTTCTCATTGCTGGTTTAATATCACTATGTCTGATGCTGTGGTTAGCTGCCACGCCTTTAAGATCTTCCAATATTCAATTAGATGGTCAGGTGTTGAACTGGGATATGCCAGAGACTATACCGAATCCGCGGGTTGATGGTGAAGAATCATATATAACTGAAACAGTGTGTCTTGAAGATGCTTCTGTTGAAGCTGATGAACCAAAACCAGCTCTGGCAAGGACATTAGAGTACCCAGAAGTATCACTCACAAGTTGTCGTCCTGATTTACCTGAAACCATAATGGAACATGATCTCCAGGTGAATGCTTTATTGGAGAATTGTTCTGTTACACCATCAGTTTCCACTTCAGAGTCAGGGGCTGTATCAACTGTGGTTAATGATAATTCCGATTCTAGATTTGAAGACCCAAAACCTATAATGGAAACGAATGCCCCAGTTGAGAAGAATGTGGAAATTGATGATTATTCAAACGCTGAAAGGGATGATGATGATGGAGACTCTTGGGAAACCGAAGAATCATCCAAAGTAGTCTTGGCAAATCCCCCATCATCAACATCAGAAGGCCCTCCATCATTCAGGAGTATTAGTGGGAAAAGTGATGATGGTGGGGGTAGCTTCGGAAGTCTATCAAGAATAGAAGGATTAGGACGTGCTGCAAGGCGTCAGCTAGCTGCTATTCTTGATGAATTCTGGGGACAGCTTTATGATTTCCATGGGCAAGCAACCCAAGAAGCTAAGGCTAAGAAAATTGATGTTTTGCTGGGGCAGGGAGTAGATTCAAGACCCACTGCATCCTTGCAGAAAATGGATGCATCTGGACAGGACTATTCCGAATACTTGGTATCTGAAGGTGGTAGAGCTTCCGACACTTCAATCAACGCCGGTCCATATGACTATTCCAAGCAGTCTTCATATGGTCTTCAAAGGAGTTCTTCCTCCGTGCGGACAAATCCCATGCAGTTATTGGATGCATATGCACAAAATTCTAGCCGGAATTTCATTGATTCTGGTGAGAGGCGCTATTCTAGTGTTCGCAATCTTCATTCATCCGACGCTTGGGATTATCAGCCAGCTACAATACATGGTTACCAGACTGCATCCTATCTTAGCCGGGGTGTGAAAGATAGAAATTCTGAAAACATAAATGGTTCAATGCCGTTGTCATCGCTGAAGTCCCCTTCCATAGGTAATCCAAACTACAGGGATTCCCTTGCATTTGCTTTGGGGAAAAAGTTGCATAATGGCTCAGGTGTAGGCCTGCCCCCTGGATTCGAAAATGTAGCTGTCTCTCGAAATCGCCAACTACAATCTGAGAGGTCCAATTATGATTCTTGCTCCTCTGGACCTTCAGCTAATACAGTCAATTCAGTGAACACTAAGAAGTACCACAGCTTGCCTGACATTTCAGGATACTCCATCCCCCACAGAGCTGGCTATGTGTCTGATAAAAATGCACCATGGGATGGTTCTGTTGGATATGGTTCTTTTGCTGGTAGGACGGGTTATGAACCATCTTTATATCCAAATTCTGGATCAAGAACAGGAGCTCATTTGGCCTTTGATGAAGTGTCTCCATCTAAAGTGTACAGAGAGGCACTCTCTTCACAGCTGAGTTCTGGTTTTGACACTGGATCCCTCTGGTCTAGACAGCCTTTTGAGCAGTTTGGTGTTGCTGATAAAATCCATAATGTTGCAATGGAAGGTGCAGGAGGAAGGCCTAATGCAATTGTTCAAGAAACTTCACTTGAGGTTGTAGAGGGGAAACTTCTTCAGTCTGTTAGACTTTGCATTATGAAGCTCTTAAAACTTGAGGGATCTGATTGGTTGTTTAAACAGAATGATGGAATTGATGAGGATCTGATTGATCGTGTAGCAGCAAGGGAAAAGTTTGTTTATGAAATTGAAGCTAGGGAGACAAATCAGGGCATTCATTTGGGTGATACTCGCTATTTTATTTCTGATAGGAAACCTGTTTCGGTTTCCTCAGTTCCTACCTGTGGAGAGGGATGTGTGTGGAGAACAGATTTAATAATAAGCTTTGGGGTCTGGTGTATCCACCGTATTCTTGACCTCTCAGTTTTGGAAAGCCGGCCAGAGCTTTGGGGGAAATACACCTATGTGCTCAACCGTCTCCAGGTAAATTATCTGAAGAATTTGCGAGGATGTAATTATTTTTGCTGTTCTTAAAGTGGTAATCTATTGTTCAAATCCTAAAATATGGGTACACTTGGAAAAATTGGTCAAATGTGTCAAATATTCATCACTCTATCATTTCTGGCACGCTCTTTCAAACAATGCTAGCATGTCTTTTCTTTATGTTTTATTTTATATTGCTTTAATGTGTTTCATTTTATATTGTTTTATTTTATATTGCTTTAATGTGTTTTATTTTTATATTGCTTTAATGAACAGGGCATCATCGAACCAGCTTTTTCAAAGCCCCGTACTCCATCGGCCCCGTGTTTTTGCCTTCAAGTTCCCACTTCACACCAGCATAAGTCAAGCCCTCCTCTTTCTAATGGGATGCTACCCCCAACTGTGAAAGCTGGCCGGGGCAAATGCACTACTGCATCCGCGTTGCTTGAGCTGATTAAAGATGTGGAGATTGCCATCTCTAGCAGGAAAGGACGTACAGGAACTGCAGCTGGTGATGTGGCTTTTCCAAAGGGGAAGGAAAATTTGGCGTCTGTTCTCAAACGGTACAAGCGAAGGTTATCATCCAACAAGCTCGTTGGCAATCAGGACGGAACTGGTTCTCGCAAGGTCGCATCATCAGGATCATACAACCAATAACATTTTGCATTAACAAAATCAGGTTTCTTTGGGGATGTTTTATAATTTATACTGTGCAGCAGCTCATACCTAGATCAAGGCGTGCTCTGCCTCTGTGTATCAAATTCCTAGCAGAAGATTTTATCTTTGTATGTTACATACATATAAGGAAAAAATGATATGCAATTGTGGCAAAATCAAAGATAAAAATGGATAGATGGAAAATAGCTCCAATTTGTTTGTTTTGTTTGGATTTTGTTGCTTGTCTTAGCTATAGTGGATAGAAGGCAGGGAGACAATTAAGTTTTGACCCGATTGTTTCCTTGATTAACTTTTGTATAAACACTGAAATTTTGTTGTTTGAAAGTTTTCGAAATGAAGTCTGAAAAAAAAATGTTATACGAGTTCAACATTGGTTGATTTGTTTTCAAAATATCGGATTATAGGAATTTTTATTTTATCTTTAATTTGTTGTGTATGATAGTACATTTTACATTACGTTTTTTTTTTTGGCACCTGCCCTCTAATTCCCAGAGGAATGGGCTTCGGTAATCCAAAGTTCGGCTGCGAGGTTAGAATCTCACTAGAAAATGAACTTGGATTCTTTCAAACAATTCATCTTAGAGGGAGACTCATTAACCACCTGAAGCTAATGTCTTGTATTCACCATTATGTTGGTCATTTGCACTCTGTTTTATGATCCAAATTTACACAGTTTTACATTGTAGTTAATTTCAACTGTTGATTTGAGATCTGACAATTCATGTTATATTTTTAGTTTTACACTGTAAAATGATCTCAACCGTCAATTGGAAATTGGACAGTTTAAATTTGTGGGAAATCCAAATTTGCTCTCCTATTAGTCTTAGGTTTGAGCATGCAGATAAAACAAAGTGGTTGCAAAGCAAATTTACTAAACGTGCTTAGCTAAATTCTTTGGTGGATATTAATCATCCATAAAAGCGGTAAATATTTTACACATTATATTGTAAGTAAAAGAAGAAACAAACATATATTTACCTTGTGAGAGTATGAGCCACATTTTCTCACTTAACTCGAATATTGTTTCAGCTCATTCTTCATCTTTGCTAAATCTGATCTACATTATCTTGGTTCCTACACACCATGTTTAGGCCTTTCTCTTGCTCTATTTTCACCCTCGATCACGGTGTCAAAGTTTTAGTGTAGGTGACCGAGGGAATCTTTGCTATCGGAGAAATAGGAAAAATGAATCATAGTGGATCGAATCTCCTATCTTATGACTCTCCCTTCACTATCCTCCACCGTGGTAAGCCACCACCCACACCTACAGCAGAATCAAGGCCTTCACCCTAGAGTTGCCATCACCACCCTCAATGTCTACTCCCCCACCTTTATATCACAATCCTAAACTCCCTCCACACACATTACATATGGTAATGTGGATGTTAGCCCGATGAGCTCTTTTTTGGACAAGCTCCTTGTAAGGAGAGATTGTTTCATGAATTATGCTTGAGATGTTTCTTAAAAATTCATAGGTGCTTAGCAATTTGAAATTGTGAGAGATGTGTAGATCTGATAAGAGTTGATGTCAATCTCGACAACGTCATCAATTTTCAACCGTCTTTTGAACAACTAGTTAATTTGGATAAACTCGAAACCATATATAACCGATCTATGTATCTAGTTGTCGAAGATATGATTTTTAACTAGATATAGTTAAGAGATCGTGGCTGTCATTTCATTTCTCTTTCGCATTGAACACGTGCTGAAGAAACTCGAAGGTTGGAAGTTACGATATCAATTGACTTAAAAATGTTTCGATTTTTAAACATCCTATTGTTCCTATGTGTTTTGATATACAAAGCTATCAATGTTGGCTCGTAATGCCCAAACATGTTTATTCAATCTAGTTGTATTATTTCTCGTTTATAATTTTAGGGTTCATCGCCTATGGGGCGGCCGATTGGTTTTAACTTTCAAGAGTAAGATTTATTATTTTATAATGATGCAATCATGAAAAGCGAATATTATCTATATTTTATAAAGTGAATACTATTTTTTTTTTTTTTACTTTTTCTTGCCTCAAACTAGAAGACTTCCACCAAAGTATCATGTAGCCCAATACATGTAGATTTGGATTGAAGCAAACAAACACCGTACTAAGGCGGTAAATCAAAACAAACATCGTATCAAAACAAATAACTTTGCACTAAAACGAGAGTACAACAATACCACACGAAGAAATCACAAACAAAAAAAAAACTTATACAGAATCTAAATATATGATGAAATCACTTATTTAAATATAAAAGAAATAAAAAACGACCAAGAGGGGTCAAATATTTTTTTTCTTCTTTTATCTAGTAGCTTAGTGACTTGAATCACACACTATATGTGTCGAGAAATAACGAACCTAGAGTCCAAACATCAGCTACTTCAATAATATCTCTAATCACTATCAATTGAGCTAACTGCTTAAATAAATGGAGTGTTCGAAGTTCGAAGTCTGATTTCTGCATATAAATTCGATGTGTTTACCAACTGAATTAAGTTGACGGAACATTTTTTTTCTCTTTTTTTGGTACAAAAAGAGAGTGTAGCCCAAATTTTTTTTTTCTCTTTCTTTTTTTTTTTTTGAATAAGAAAAAGTATTTTTTTATCTCTTTCTTATTAAATGGTTTAGTATCCTTTGCGTCTCAAATAATATAATACTCCTTTACTATAATAAAAAAGACTTTTGTAATTCATGAAAAATAAAATACTTTTGCGTCTCAATAAAAAAAAAGAAAAAAAAAGTGTTGCGTCTATTTCTCATTTTCTCATCATATCCTTCTAATCAAACTGATAATGAGATCCCATCTTCTCCCTTCTTCCTATATTTTCATCTAAAACTACAAAAAAATAATTATTTGTTAATTAAAGTGTCTACGTAAATTAACATCATCCATTCCCTCACCAGATTTTGTTTTGCAGACGTTGTTTCCATCACTCCAATTATCACTAATACTATCATCAGGTACACAATTAACAATTCACTTTTTTTTTCCCTTCCCAAATTACAAGAAATCTTCATTAACTTGTACCTAGATTGATTTTATTATTATTGTCATATTTAAAATTCTTCTATCAAACCTCAATCTAGTATTAAAAACATTTTGATCATGTATCTTCATTAATTTTTGATCAGGTAGATAATGGGTTTCGAATTGGTGATATCATTACCATTAATAGTGTTCATCTTGATATTGGCTTTAGTATGCTACCTTTTAGGTAGGTGCAGGGGTCGAAAACAATCAAGTTCTAATCCACAACAATTTGGGCCCCCAGCTCCTCCACCACAAGCCCAACCATGATAAAAAAAAAAGGCCCATAAATGTTTTATATTATCATAGTTCTTACTTTGAAAACTGCTATGTAATTGTAATAATTATCTAGTAATACTCTGTAACGATGGCTGCTCTTTGCCACATGAATTGCTCATACTAAAAAATATATCATTGGGTGATATTTTTTAGAGGATTTGCATTAACAAAAGATACTTTCCGATAAGATTTACACTATTGGAAGGTATCACCCGATAGAATTTACACTACTATGAAATATCTCCCAATAGATAAGGGACATGAAGGAGGTAATTCTGAGCAATTTAGGAAAGGTGGAGGGGAGCGAAGAGCAACCTGCCTATGTAATTGCCACTCAAAAGATATATGTAAAATTGAGAGGATTTTGAACAACACGGAAGATTAAAATTGTCGTAATATGGTATATGTATTCTTTATATTTGTGTTACAAAAATAGTTCTCTATATTTTATGGAAGGCAATTCTCTATATTTTAATATGATTGAATTTTTTATTATTGTTACTCATTCATGACTTATTTTTCTGTAAATTTATATGAATTATTAAAAACTTATATTTGAAATATTATGTCATGTATAAGATTTGGGTTAATATGTGTTTTACCCCTTGTCATTTGGGCGTTTTTTATTTTACCAATGTAATTTTTGTTTTTTCCTTTACCCTATGTAATTCAAAGATTTCATGTTTTTAACTTCTGACTACACTTTTTTCAAAAAAAAACTTCTGACTACACTTATTGACCTATGAATATGATTGTACATTTTAGTGATGTGGCATGACTATTTGTCATTTTTTTATCTACTTTTAAATCCATATGGATATTTATAACTTTTTAATAAAATAAAACAAATTAAAATCATTAACCAAGAAGAAAGAGAGATTTTAAAAAGTTATAAATCCACCTGTACAATTTGTTTTTTATCGTTTTATTAAAAAATTATAAAACATGTGTAAAAAGTTATTAAATGACAAGTAGCCAGGTCACGTCATCAAAATGTGCAGTCATATGCCAACATGCTTAAATGTGTGATCAGTGGTTAAAAATAAGAAATCTTTGAGTTACAAGGGGAAAAGCACACTCAAATGGTAGAGGGTTAAACATCTAATAATCCTTAAAGTTTTATTAAAAAGGTTGGTTCCAAAAGGAAAAACGGTGAGAAAATACAATGAATAACAACAAAACCAAAAACTAATTGTAGACACTACTAAAAAACACATATTACTCAAAAGAAGACAAAAAAGATACTCCTCAACAAGAAACACCTAACAATGTTGGTGAAGAAACTAAAAACCCCTAACAAGTGACCACAAATCATTCCCCAAAAAATCTTAAGAGAACAAAGCGAAAAAGAAATTCATCTAAAGCGCTTTGGAATGAATTTTTTTTCTTGAGCTTCATTGGAGTTTGGATAGATTCTAAATAACCCCCTCCATCTCTACGTAATTATCCCCCCCCCCCCCCATCTCTACGTAAATGCGCAATTGCTTACCAAGCACCCAAGATTTCCTAGTATCTTGATAATCCTCATCTGAGTTATCTTCTGAGCTTAAACCAACGATATCAAGCCTTTTTTTGTTTGTTTTGTTTTTGTCTTTTTCGATCCATTTGTCCTTTTGACTAGTGAAATCACTTTTTTTTCATTACAAGATTCAATTGGGCTGCCATATGTAACACCTGTTTTTAATTAATTAGAATATATTATCTTTTATAGTTA
The DNA here is from genome assembly GCA_030408175.1 of Trifolium repens. Lineage (NCBI taxonomy): Eukaryota > Viridiplantae > Streptophyta > Magnoliopsida > Fabales > Fabaceae > Trifolium > Trifolium repens. The sequence continues at coordinate 50,335,221 of CP125848.1, forward strand.
TTTTATATTGGGGTTAATTATTTATTCATGAGAGTTATCCAAAATAGGAAAGAGTAGAGGAATTAATTCATTAGTGAAGTGAGTAGTGTCATAAGATTGAAATGTTTGGGCTTTGCTTATTGGGTTTAAGTTTAGAGGAATGGTGTTTTGGTCCTTTTAGGAATTAGGTTAGAGTAGTGAGAATGAGAAGTAGAGCTCTCATTCCACTCTTGCAAGTTAGAGAAAGGAGGTAGAAAGAGAAAAGTGAAAGAAAGGAAGAGAAGAAGGAGGAGTAGAGGGTTTGAAGAGAAGGAGTAAAGTAATCATCTTTCTAGAGGTAAGAGAGTAGCTATTATTCAATTTTGAGATGATTCATAGAGAGGGGAGAAAAGTGATTTTTGGGTCAAAAACGCGTAAAAAAGATTTTTCATCAGGTCCCTGCGCCTGGCGCAGCTTTCCTGCGCAATGGCGAAGCCTCCTCTAGTCCCTGCTCCAGGCGTCGGATCTGGTCAACAGCGTTGACTGTTGATTTTTGTTGACTTTTGACTTTTTGACGGTTTATGCACCCGGAACCCATTTTCAATAATTTTTCGCGTATATCTTCTCCAAACCCAAACTCTCTCATCTCTTGGGTTGGTAGGGTTCTTGGGAATGTGCTTATTTTGTGAAATTGATGCTAATTGATGATTCCTTATGTTTTTATATGATTATTGGATGAATTGCATGATCAAAACCATAACTTTATGCTTTAATTGATGAATCATAAAAATGAGTTTTGATAGAAATGGGTTTGATGAATGAATGAGTATAATCTCTACTTTTAAGTTGTTATTAAGTTGTTTATGAGTTAAAATAAGGGTTTTTAGTTATATGTATGCTTGGGAACTGTTATTTACTTGTTGTTAAGTTCAAATAAGTGATTTTGGGTGAAAAAGTGATTTTTGGGTCAAAAACGCGTAAAAAACGATTTTTCATCAGGTCCCTGCGCCTGGCGCAGCTTTCCTGCGCAATGGCGCAGCCTCCTCTGGTCCCTGCGCCAGGCGCCGGATCTGGTCAACAGCGTTGACTGTTGATTTTTGTTGACTTTTGACTTTTTGACGGTTTATGCACCCGGAACTCATTTTCAATAATTTTTCGCGTAGAATCCGATTCCAGAGTTCGTTTTATGAGATTATGTTTAGTTAGTGATGATTAACCAATTTTGATGTTACTTAAAGTGTTAAGTAAAATTGATATGTTTAATTAAATGAGATTATGTTAATGATGATGAACTAAGTTATGATGTTACTTATGTTGATTATCCATGAATATTTTGGTATGTTTTAATGAGATGTTGAAGATGATAATATGCTTATATGAACATGTTGATTGAGATTGAGAATGATGAGCTATGATTAGCTAAGATAACATGTGTTATTATATAATGCTTGAATGTATACCTTAATGATGATATGATGATGTGTTGAGATAAGTTAATAATAACTTAAAGAAGGAATAATAGGGATGAGTGGCCTATTATTCATGTGTAGAGTATAGTATTATCATCACTACTTGGTATGTGTACATTCATGCATTCATCCTTTGAGTCGGATATTAGGATCATGTGGATTCTAATAAAGAGGATATCAAATGATAATATTTGATAAAGACGGATATTAGAGGTGAGATACTCTAATAAAGACGATGGTATCACATGCATTAGATATGTCTAGGGTGACATACATTGTGTATTTGCACTAGTTCGCATTAGGGAATTGTGTGACCTAATTGATAATTGATAATTGGTAATTGTGATTGCATTCCATTATGATCTTATGAATGTTTGGATTGTGTGGATTTGATTAGATGATCTAATTTTTGATTAATAAGTATGATATTGCTATGATGTTGAAGATTGCTAATACAATGTGGTATATGCATGAGTTAATTTATTATATTTGTTATATAATATAAGTGTATACTATGCTTATTATTATAGACTTGAATCGTAGCTAACTCTCTATATTTGTGTATGTGTAATGGTTTGGGTCCAGATTCTCCACTTGAGGAGTGATTCCGTGGCTTTGGAGTTTTGCTCGTTAGGACTAGCATAGCTTGGTAATGTGAATGATAGGAGGATCCTAGAAACTTAGGGGTCTAGAATATGCTCTGATACTTGTAACCTTGCTTAGACTAGTATTCGGTTCTTCGCTTATTTGAGATTTTATGTATGACCTTGCTACTTATATTACCTTATATTTAATTACTTGTGGGATTATCTTGGATTATGTGATGGGTCTTCACTGTGGAAGTACCTAGTTGGAGTTGTAATATGATTTATGACTTGCATGCTTGGATTTAATTGCTATAAATTATTAGTATAGTAATTTTGATGCTTCCGTTGGCTTAAGTGGATTAAATGCATGCTATTAGTTATTTTGTGTTAAGTAATACCTTGACGATTTGTATGTTGAATGATTTAAATTAATTATTGCATGCGAATCGATTAGGAGTGTTACACCATAAGTGTCATCTAAAAAGTGAATATTTGCTTAAAATTAAAGTCAGATGAATACATATCATGAATTGAAACCATTAATTATTTTAAGGATCAATTCAATATAAAACTGTTTTAATCAATTAGTGACTATTAATTTAATTTTTTTAAAAGACTAATAAGATGATTAAAAATTTATAATTACATAACTTAATTTTTTAGTGTACAAACTTAATTTTTTAAAATACAAACTTAAGAGTTTAATTACTCAAATAACAAGACTTGAGCTAGTCAAACCATCAATGTTAATTAGTAGTTGATGAAAAAGTATTTGAGTTGTTGGTAGTTGATGAAAAAATATTTGAGTTGTTATTTATTTTATTTTACATGCATTAAACTTTTGTCTTTCTTCCACTATAAACAAAGTAGTTCACCAAAAGAAAAAGTAAATGGAAATATCATACAGTTGATTATTTCTTCCTTAACTAGTCTTTCATTCACATGCACTTAACATTTTTCTTCACGTAGAAAATTTTCAAGACATGTATGATTTTATATATTTGGATCTATACGCTAACTTCAATTTGTTATTTTTTTCTTATTCTTTATGCTTCAATAGTGACTTATCCTTGAGTCAACAAAGTTCAGCGCGTTTCTTTCTTTGGAAAACTTAACATCACAGTACTGACTAAGAAGACTGACCAAGTTTTTTTTTTTCAATAACAAATATATTATTATTATTAATAAATAAGTCTCTACATAAGACAAACAGAGACCGGTAATAGAGAGGCTACAAGACTGACCAAGTCTTTATTTGTGAAATTTCTTTATTGATTTAAGTTATTTGTGGAAATTTGTCAAGAAGCCAATTTTTTCTTCTTAATAAGCAAAGGCAAGTTGATCTTTTATATGCATGCAGATCTAACAACTCACAATTAAAGATGCTAAATGTGAACTCAAGTAACTACGAAAAATATTCATCCTATAACAATATCAGTATTGTTTGTTGACACACAAAGGCAAATTAATAAAATGTAGAATGAAAGTTAAAGCTATGGACCATCAACACTCAATAAAGATAGTACTCATCCTCCCCTAAATTCTTCATCCTTTTAAATATGAAGACACTTATTAAATAAATTTATATATTTTTACCCTTATTTCAATTAATAAAATAAAATCCATTCAATGTATGCATTTGATTTTTGAAAGTCAACAACTTTTGCGTCTATTCACAAATTTCAAATTCTTAAAGCTTTTTCGATCGAGGTGCATCCCCCTAATTCTTTAAAATCAAAGAAATTTATTAGTGTCCACCAAAGGTATATTGGATCAAATGCAACACTAACGGGGTTGCGCTCAGGTGTCCAGACTTAGCTGCGCGTGACAATATTTTTTGAGATAGTTTTGTGGTTACTCTTGGTTGTTTTGCTAAGAATCTTGGTGTTACCTATGGTTTTTTGTCTGAGATTGTTGGGGTGATGTTAATTATAGAGATTGCTAATAGAAAATGTTGAAATTTACTTTGGATTTAGACTTATTCTACTCTAGTTGTTATGCTTTTAAAAACCCGTCTATGATTTCTTGGATCCACCGTAATCGTTGGTTAAATTGTGTTGAGCTCACAAAGCATGAGTTTTTCATTATCTCACATATTTATAGAGAAGACAGTTAGTGTGATGATGAAATTGCTACCCTTGGATTGCAAATTCATGAATTTCAATGGTGGGACGTGATTCTTAATAGCACCAATCATGCTTTGACTAGAAATAGATTTGGTTTGCCTGAATATAGATTTTGTTAATCTTTTTTGGAGCACTGTACTCTTTTTCCGTTCACCTATAATCTTTCGTACGAGTTTTACAAGTAAGATGAAACAGTTGTATTTGTTTGCTCTCACCTGGATATTGGTCTAGTCCCCCGAGTTATCTTGTATCTCTCTTTTTTTTTTCCCCTCTTTTTAATAAATTTGAGAGTTAGTTTGTTTGTGGGGTGAGTAAAAGAGTGCTAGCATAATTGGAATGTTTTTATTTTTCTTGCTATCTCTTTTTGACTTATAAAAAAGTTTTTGAAAGGGTACAAAATAAAAATATATATCTTTAGTATCTTTGATTATATATTGGACCTGTTTGGATTGACTTATTTTTTTAGCTTATGAGAAACAACTTATACAAATAAATAAGTTTTATGTATTATTATAAATTTTTCAGTGTAGTTTATGAAAAAACAACTTATAAAAACCCAATTCTTGTTAGTGCAAATTTATAAGGAAAATGCTAATTAATGTCCATGTGGCACTCTTTAAACACTTTAAATCGTAAGTTTTAGTAACTTTTTTATGGGAATGTGTGAAGTAACACATTAAAAATTAGAATGTTTTACTTTTTGAATAAAAAATTTATTTAAATAGAAAACTTAAAGAATGTCCCGGGGCATTAATTAGAACGACCCAATTTATAAAGTTGCTTAAAAGTTTATTTATTTGCATAAGTTATTTTCATAAGCTAAAAAAGAAGCTGAATCCAAACAGGCCCATTGTTTTTTTTATTGCTAAATTATTTTTTTGGTCTCTTAACTTATTTGTTGGTTTTATTTTGATCCACTAAATATTTGGTCTTAGTCCCTTAACTATACTTTCGTCGGTGATTTTGGTTGTTTCCATTATTTTTGAGTTAAAAATGTTAACTTTCATCTTCAACATCCATTTCGGAAAAAGTAGGAAAAACATTACTAAGGACTTGTTTGAAACACTTCTTAAAAACTCTTTTTTAGTTTTTAAAAATTTCAAAACAAAAAATCTGCTTGGAAAGGTTGTTTTTAAAAACTGTTTTCAATTTTCTAGTTTTTAAAACTAAAAAACCAAAACAGGTTTTACATGTTTTGGTTTCCAATTTTGCTTTTCACTTTTTAATATATAACTTTGATGATAAATATCTTTAATTGTATGATAATAAAAATTATAAAAAAATAATATTTTGAAAATACTTTTCGAGACGAATCCAAAAACATCTTATAATAAAGAAATTGAGATTTTGAGATCATTCAATTGTAAAATAATATCTTTGACGATTAATATTTTTAATTGTATAATAATAAAAATTATAAAAAAAATGATAATTTATAATAGTCTTTGATACAAATCTAAAAACATCTTATAATAAGAAAATGGAGATACTGATCTAATTCAAATACATATAACTTTAACGGTTAATATCTTTAATTTTATGATCATAAAAATTATAAAAAAATGATATATTGAAAATACTCTTCGAGGCGAATCCAAAAACATCTTATAATAATAAAACAGAGATTCCGATTTAATTCAAATATATAACTTTAACGATTAATATCTTTAATTGTATGATAATAAAAATTATAAAAAAAAGATTTTTAAAATACTCTCGGATACGAATCCAAAAACATTTTATAATAAGAAAATGGAGATACTAATCTAATTCAAATACATAACTTTAACGATTAATATCCTTAATTGTATGATAATAAAAATTATAAAAAAATGATATCTTAAAAATACTCTTTGAGACGAATCCAAAAACATCTTATAATAAGAAAACGGAGATACTGATTTAATTGGAATCATATACTATCCATGTACTAATATTTAGTGGTATTGTCATCATCTAGTTTTATAAAATAAAATAAAAAAAATGGTTGCTAAAATTAAAAATATACGGTAAATTTTTTGATTAATTAAACATTTGAAAAATAATACAATTTTAATAAACATGCCTTCAAATCCATATAAAGATATAAATTTTTTGCGGGCATTCGGGAAAGGATCAGAAAGTTTTTCGTGAAAAAAGATCAGAAACTTTTTTTTTTACCCAAAAAAACTCCTAAATTATTTTTATTTGAAATCGAAACTTTTTTCCACGAAAAAATCTGTAACTTTTTTTTCAAACTTTTCTTGTCTCTAAAACTGTTTTTAAAAATTAGGTAATCAAACAGATTTTCTCATTTTTTCAATTGTAAAATAGTTTTGAAAATTACGTTACCAAATACATTTTTTTCTTTTCTCTTCTTAAAAATAGTTCTCTAAAACACTTTTAAAAGACACATTTTAAAAACTAAAAATCAAAACTGTTTCAAACAGGCCCTAAATCTTTCATCTTCTTCGCCCATTTCTGAAAAATAGGAAGAATACTACTAAATAAAATTATCTTCTTCATTCCTTTTTCACCTAGTTTTTTGTTTTTCCCAAAATTGAATTACTTTGGGTTTCCTCAACTTGCTCCAATTTAAATTTTCCCATTACATAAATTGGATGTGCTTCAAGAAAAAGACTGACAAATTGATCTCTCATTTAGATGCTTTATTTCTTAGAAATTTTAAGATGATGTTTACCTTTAAGATGTTTGATTCTAATATGAATATTCGAAGCTTTATTTGAACTAAAATAGTTTTTTTGAAGTTTTTAAATAATTCCGATGCATATTTTTAAATAACTATTAATTGTTTTTAGATGAGAATGTGCGACACCCTGTCGCGTATATAAATTAAATATTTTTATTTAAAATATTAGTTGGGGTTTTAGAGTGTTATTAGGATATAGGAATGACTTTCAAAGGTACTCAACTCTTCCACACTTGCAATAGGATCTGTAGCTCAACATTCAACAAATCTATCAACTGAAAAAGACCTAAATGTTATAAGGCACCCATGTTATAATTTAGTGACCGAAATGAAAATTGCCCTGTGTAATGCCCCAAACTGCTTTTAGGATGACCGACTGACCCTACAAACCAACACGAGTCTTTTCAGCGAGCTTTGTCCTCACTTGCACGCTTTCCGGGAAACTTCCCAGAAGGTCACCCATCCAAAGACTACTCCAAGTCAAGCACGCTTAACTGTGGAGTTCTTATGGAATGAGCTACCGAAAAGAAGATGCATCTTGTTGGTATAGGTAGTACCCATCAATCCTTATAAGCCTTCCTTCAACCATGCAGTCTCAAACCTGCACAGTCTTAGGATCCCTCTCATTCCGATGTGAATTCGGGTTTTTGCCTAGAAGCTGCCAGGAGCCGCACATTGTCATGCCTCGTGCACCGGCGACCACTCCCCGCCCTCGTCAGCTTCGGGTATTACATGCCCACCAACTTCCGCTTGGTTCGTCCCCGAACCACATCGTACTGGGAGAGGTTTGCTCTGATACCATTTGTAACGCCCCAAACTACTTTTAGGATGACCGACTGACCCCACAAACCAACACGAGTCTTTTCAGCGAGCTTTGTCCTCACTTGCACGCTTTCCGGGAAACTTCCCAGAAGGTCACCCATCCAAAGACTACTCCAAGTCAAGCACGCTTAACTGTGGAGTTCTTATGGAATGAGTTACCGAAAAGAAGATGCATCTTGTTGGTATAGGTAGTACCCATCAATCCTTATAAGCCTTCCTACAACCATGCAGTCTCAAACTTGCACAGTCTCAAGATCCCTCTCATTCCGATGTGAATTCGGGTTTTTGTCTAGAAGCTGCCAGAAGCCGCACATTGTCATGCCTCGTGCACCGGCGACCACTCCCCGCCCTCGTCAGCTTCGGGTATTACACCCTGAAGGGTTACTCAATCAAGGCCAGTTATCCACCAATTAAGATCAAAAGGTCCCCAAAAATTAATTAAATCAAGTATTGGCTTCAAATGTGACATTTAATCTGAATCGGAAGAAGTTGTGATACATATATAACTCATCGTTATCATAAATTGTTTATACACAAGGCTCCGTTCTTTAACCAAAATTATATACAATTTTTTATACCCTATATAGCTTACAAAATTAAGACACTCTTTAAGTAATTGATGGATTACAATAGTATATAAATAATGCATGTTATATATGTATTAGGTTGACCGACCTTAGAGTTGAATCTTAAGAGTCATGGTCATGCATGGTTGCTAGCTTCCACTATATTTCTTCTTGCCACCTACCTCATGTTTGTTTTAGTCCAATCCCATCTCATCAACCAATCTACATTTACCAACCACGGATCAAAGAATACCACAATCCTAGCGTGCCACGTTGCACAATCACAACCGTTAAATAGTAAAGATTTATGAGTACAGAGACTCCTTGAATTAGGCATATTCAGTTTTAGACATGTGTCAATATTGGACACCAACACAACACTTATAATTACATAAAATTGTGTCATTTTTTAAAATATTAGTGGTGTCAACATGTCAATGTCCGTGTTGTGTCTGGTGTCCGTACTGTGTTTCATTGGTAAGGATTAATCAGACGGCCATAATTAATTTCCAACAAACCCACTTTTTTTTGGTACCCCAGTCCCCACCTAATTAAGAAACTCACACATCACACCAACACACATGCAAGAGTGAATAATAAAAATATTAAAATAATGCAGCCTCCAAAACAAACTTCTATATAAAGCCAATTACTCTTCCTTCATATCTCAGGAAATTCACAACTCTTTCCTTTCTTACATAATCATTTGAATTTCCATTCTCTCTAAAAATTTCTAGCTATACCACAACACAACAAAAGATTAACATTAATCACTATTAGTATTAATTAAGATGGAAGTAGTAGCAGCAGCAATCACAAAAAACAACGGCAAGATTGATTCATTTTGCTTGAATCATGCTAATGCTAATAACATGAAAGTGAATAGTGCTGATCCTTTGAATTGGGGTGTGGCTGCTGAGGCAATGAAAGGCAGTCATTTGGATGAGGTGAAGCGTATGGTGGAGGAATACCGGAAACCGGTGGTCCGTCTTGGTGGCGAGACACTGACAATTTCTCAGGTGGCTGCCATTGCTGCACACGATGGTGCGACAGTGGAGCTCTCAGAATCTGCTAGAGCCGGCGTTAAGGCGAGCAGTGACTGGGTTATGGAGAGTATGAACAAAGGTACCGACAGTTATGGTGTCACCACCGGATTCGGCGCAACCTCTCACCGTCGAACCAAACAAGGTGGTGCTTTGCAGAAAGAACTCATAAGGTAATATACTTATCTCCTTATTTATTAATAATATTATATCTGTCGTTAAAAAAAACTTATAAATAATTTTATTCATGGATTTTATAAGAGAAATCTACATTACTCCTTTGATTTAAAGTTAATTAAAATTATTAATAACCACTTTTATTTTGACAAAAATTAAGTCAACTTGAATTTCATATATCAAATCAAGACACACACACACACATATATATATATATATATATATATATATATATATATATATATATATTCAAAACTTTATCCTTGTTTTTTAGATGAAATCTACTCTCATATTTTTTTAGGAATACATCAGCTTAGCTAATTTGTAACTTTATTTTGTTTTGGTTCAACTATCTGATATTTTAATTTTTTTTAATAAATATTGAAAGTGTAACTTGTCATTTGTTACTTAATTTAATATAAAAAATGCTTAATTAGTCTGCAGGTTGCTTAATGACTTTTTTGGTTTCACTTTGGTCCCTTAAAGAAAATAAGTTCCACTTTAGTCCCTTATTGATATCTCCGGCAGTCAATAGGGTCCTTTTCGTCCATTTTTTCTCAGAAACTGTTAACTTCGGTACATGTTGTAAAATAGGTTGCTACGTGACACATGTACTGAAGTTAACGGTTTTTGAAAAAAATGGATGGAAATGACTATATTGACTGATGGAGATATCAATAAGGACCAAAGTGAAACTTATTTTCTTTAAGGGACCAAAGTGAAACAAAAAAAGTTTTTAAGGGATTTAGAGACTAATTAAGCCTATAAAAAACAAGTGGTAGGGTATTCTAACCACTAATTGTTACTAAAATCAAAAACCACTGAGTAACTGTTAATACACATGTACCTACAGTTTGTTAAGTTAGTTTTTCTTTTGACAGTAGTTTGGTAGTTACTTCTTTTAGAAACTATGAAAGTAAATTAGTAACTTTTTTTAGATTATGATTAGCAAAAATGTTTTAAAATATTTTTCTAATGCTTATTCTACTTAAATGATTGTTTACAGATTTTTGAATGCCGGAATATTCGGGAGTGGAACAGAGTCAAATCACATACTACCACACACAGCAACCAGAGCTGCCATGTTAGTGAGAATCAACACACTTCTCCAGGGCTATTCAGGAATCAGATTTGAAATTTTAGAAGCCATCACTAAGCTTCTTAACAGCAATGTCACCCCATGTTTACCGCTTCGTGGTACAATCACGGCTTCAGGAGATTTAGTCCCACTTTCTTACATTGCTGGTTTACTAACCGGACGACCAAATTCCAAGGCTCACGGACCCTCTGGAGAAGTACTTAATGCAAAAGAAGCTTTTCAATCGGCTGGAATCAATGCTGAGTTCTTTGAATTACAACCAAAAGAAGGCCTTGCACTTGTTAATGGAACTGCTGTTGGTTCTGGTTTAGCTTCTATTGTTCTGTTTGAAGCTAACATATTGGCGGTGTTGTCTGAAGTTCTATCTGCAATTTTCGCTGAAGTTATGCAAGGGAAGCCTGAATTTACCGATCATTTGACACATAAGTTGAAGCACCACCCTGGTCAAATTGAGGTTGCTGCTATTATGGAACACATTTTGGATGGGAGTGCTTATGTTAAAGACGCGAAGAAGTTGCATGAGATGGACCCTTTACAGAAGCCAAAGCAAGATAGATATGCACTTAGAACTTCACCACAATGGCTTGGTCCTTTGATTGAAGTGATTAGATTTTCAACCAAGTCAATTGAGAGAGAGATCAACTCTGTCAATGACAACCCTTTGATTGATGTTTCGAGAAACAAGGCTTTGCACGGTGGAAATTTTCAAGGAACACCTATCGGAGTGTCTATGGATAATACACGTTTGGCTCTTGCATCAATTGGCAAACTTATGTTTGCTCAATTCTCCGAGCTTGTCAATGATTTTTACAACAATGGATTGCCTTCAAATCTCTCTGCTAGTAAAAATCCTAGCTTGGATTATGGGTTCAAGGGATCCGAAATTGCCATGGCTTCTTATTGTTCCGAGTTGCAATATCTTGCAAATCCGGTTACAACCCATGTCCAAAGTGCCGAGCAACACAACCAAGATGTGAACTCTTTAGGTTTGATTTCTTCTAGAAAAACATATGAAGCAATTGAGATCCTTCAGTTGATGTCTTCCACATTCTTGATTGCACTTTGCCAAGCAATTGATTTAAGACATTTGGAGGAGAACTTGAAACACTCGGTCAAAAATATCGTAAGCCAAGTAGCCAAAAAGACCTTAACTATCGGTGTCAATGGAGAACTACATCCTTCAAGATTTTGTGAAAAAGACTTGTTGAAAGTGGTTGATAGGGAACATGTCTTTACCTACATTGATGATGCTTGTAGTGCTACATACCCATTGATGCAAAAACTCAGGCAAGTGCTAGTGGAGCATGCATTAGTTAACGGAGAAAGTGAGAAGAATTCGAACACATCAATCTTCCAAAAGATTGCAACTTTTGAGGAAGAATTGAAGACCCTCTTGCCCAAAGAGGTTGAAAGTGCAAGGATTGCATATGAGAGTGGAAATTCAACAATTCCAAACAAGATCAATGGATGCAGATCTTATCCACTTTACAATTTTGTGAGAAAAGAGTTGGGAACCGGTTTGCTAACCGGGGAAAATGTCATTTCACCAGGAGAAGAATGTGACAAGTTATTCACAGCTATGTGTCAAGGAAAAATCATTGATCCTCTTCTTGAATGCTTGGGAGAGTGGAATGGTGCTCCACTTCCAATTTGTTAACTTTGTTGGTTACTTTTGAAAATGCTTTTTATTATGTATGTATGCAAGTGTAACAATAATAATTAAAATTGTATGTCTTTAACAAAATTAATATGAAAAGCTTCATTTCGATTTTCTACAATGTCAAAGTGAAACCCGTAATTTAATTACTTCTATAATAGAATTTCATTTGTTTAAGGGAGCTTTTAGTGCAACAATGGAACAACTATATAATATGTCACATAGTTATTTATTTATTTTTTTTTTAACGGCAAATATAATATACAAGATGAACAGAGACCAAAAAAGAGGCTATAAACAAAGGCGCCGTATATATGCGCAACACAAATGATTACACCAAAACAGACAACGCCTAAAACTCTCCGACCAACAGATGCCCACTATCCGAACCCAAAAGGAAATCTTTAGACACTAACTTCCAATCTCGAAGCAAAATTAACTGGCCCATCAGTATCCAAAAGACAGCTCCTTAAGTCAGAAGTTGATAGAACATCAATAGAAGTAAAGCTTAGGCGAAAACGTCTCAGCTTGCAGACCACCTCCAAAACAGTCAATATCAGTACGTTAGAGGTTACCCAGATAACTTGAAATCTGCAAACTTCATCAGATTTGGACACCATCAGAGACTCAAAGAATTCTGCAAACCTCAGCAGACTTGAGAAACGGTCAGAGAATCAAGTAACAAAAAGTAACCTTACGTGCTACGTCAACCACACACCCACGCACCAAAAGCCACTAAACAACACCTAGTTCTGGAGCAAGTAGATAGTAGTAGCTGTTTGTAAAAAGTTGGAACTTCTCGATGTTGTTTTTCCCAATAACTATATTGAAGGAAAAAGATTTGATGCAGTAAGTTTTTACACTGTTTTAATTAGGACCGTCCGATCTGAAATTAATATATATATTAATATATAAAGAGAATATTTCTTTTGGTGTAGATTCTTTTATTGACACTTTTATCATTCACTTTATTTAAATATTTGTATATGTTGAAAAATAACTTCCACATAAAAGTTAATTTTATTTTTTTTAATGAAAAAAAAAGATTTCTTTTTTTTTCTTCTTTATAATTAAGCACAACATAAAAGGGGATTAAGTAGTTATCAATTAACTAAATACAACAAAAAGGAGGTTAAGTAATTATCTATTAGCATAATAGAAAATATCGATCACACAAACATGTCCGTTTGACCGCTAGTATAAATATAATTTTTTTGTAAAAAAGGCCACATACTCAGAAATACATATGTATATAAACAGTAACTTTTATATAAAGCTTTTTAAGGTATGAAACTTTTTTTGTTTGAACGAGGTAATATTAAACTTATTATAACTAGACTTTGACCCGGGTGATGCCACGGGTATTTTAATTTTACAATAAAATTTTAGTACTATTATTATAATTTTAGTTTTGGTAAATATAACAATACGTACAATAAATATTATGTAAATATATATTGTCAATATTATTTATTATAAATTATGAAAAAAATTATAAATCACAACAGAAGTTATATTAGTATCTTAAATATTATCTATTTTTAGGTAATATTTACTTATTCTATTTTATTGGACGCACATCTTGTGAAAAAACCAACAAATTCAGTTCTTATATATTTTTAAAGTATATTTTTATTGTTTTCATAAAAAACAAACCGTATTGGTGATTTTCAAACTCTATTCACAAGAAAATAGTATATCTATTATCTATACTAATATAAAGGGGATACAAATTTTTGGGATGGCTTTTTCAATATTCCTATTTTACCCTTAAAAAAAACTACAAAAAAAAAAAAACTAAGCACAACTTCCACATAAAAGTAGGTTTTCAGTTTTTGTATAGTAAAAAAAAATATATTTTTTTTCTTCTTAATAAGTAGTCACAACAAAAAAGGAGGTTAAGTAGTTATCAATTAACTAAGTCCAATAAAAAAGAGATTAAGTAGTTATTTATATATGCACAATAGATAATATCAATCACAACAAACAAACAAAAAAAATCGATCACACAAACGGGAACGTGCCCGTTTGGCGGCTAGTTATATATAAAAATGATACAAATTTTTGGGATGGCTTTTTCATTATTCATATTTTACCCTTAAAAAAAACTACAAAAAAAAAAGAAACCACAGTTCCAAATTATTAGCACAATTGATGAATAAAATCACCAACTTAATAGAGATGATTTGTTATCTATTATCTATACCAATATATAAAAAGAATACCATTTTCGCATGGACTTTTCTTATTGCCATTTTTGCCCTTCACTCTATTTAAATATTTGTATATGTTGAAAAAAAACTTGCACAATAAAGAATATCGATCACACAAACGGGCACAGTATCTATAGTACTAATTATTTGTACCTATTTTTAATTAAAATAAACTCTGCATGACTATTAATTTAATCCACAACAAATGGTACCTATTTTTAAGTCAATCTTTTTTTTTAGTGGGCCCATATCTTGTAAAAAAAGGAAAAACACAAATTCAATTGTCGTATATTTCAAGTATATCCTTATTGCTTTGTTAAAAAAAAAAAATACTATTTGCGAGTTTTTAAGATATATTTTTCAAGTATATGTCTTACTTTTTCAAGGTTAAATCCTATTTTTAAGATATATTTTTAAAGTATATATCTTACTCCATCCGTTTTTTTATTTGTCATTTTAAAATAGTAACACCAAATTAAGAAAATGTGTTTTCGCACTTTATCTTCCTATTATACCCTCGTTTTAATCTACCAATAAATTCCTATTTTTTTGCACACATTTTTTCTTTCCAATAAATTTAATATGTTATGTAAAAAAGTAAAATTTAATATGTTATGCACCAAAAAAAAATTAAAAAAAAGATTTAATTTTTCAAATATATAACATTAATTTGTTTTATTGAAAAAGATAAAAGCAATTGACAAATGGTATAATTGACAAATCATACCCGTAAGATATAAAAAGAACAATTAAATAGAAACGATAAATCTGACAATAAAAGACAAATAAAAAGAAATGGAAGGAGTATTTAATTATTTGTAGAGTGTAATAATTAATATATAAGTTTTATTTTCTCATAAAATAACAAAATATGTGCTATGTATTCACGTGCTCAATATAAGTTTGATTTTATAAATGGGCAGGTTATAATCTCTTTCTTTTTTTTTTTTTTTTTATGATTGACGGATCTCATAATTTTTTTATTTCAAATTTTTTAACTTTGATATAAATAATAGTCTTATGATTAGTTCAACTCAATTGGTAGGAAGACATCATATTTTTATTAGGGATCTCAATAAAGCAGAGATTGAGCGGATGATACTTTACTACTCTATTCCCTATCGAGAAAAATTTGTATAGGCATAAACCCAAATAAAATATATTTGGGCACACACACCAATTCAAAAATTTAAAACAAAAATAATATAGTCACATAAATCAACTTTATTTTGTTTCTTTTTTCTTTAATTTTTTTAGTTCGTATATGAGTGTGTCTAACATCTATTATTTGTATTTGTGCCTATTGAAGAATTTTCCCTCCCTATCATCTAAAGTGTTTCCCATCTCCGTCCTCATTTTCCGCTTTGAAGAGTATTCTTCATTCATTCTCGCGGATTCTCACAGTTTTCACGGAGATCCATCAACCTTAAAACAATTATCAAATTTCTATTATTTTGAATCAAACTTGTTTTAAAAAAATAGTAAAGATTAACTATAAACACTACAAGAAATATGATTTTTTGCAACAACTTTTTTTGTTAAAAGTTGTTACAAATCGCTGGCAAAACTATCCAAGATAGTTTTGCCAGCGACCTGTAACAAAAAAAGTTGTTGCCAAAAATTATATTTCTTGTAGTGAAAGCAAATAAAAAATAAAAAATCATTGAGTCTTGTGATAGTAATATACATCATATATAAACAAATGTATATACACATATTGTGTGAAAATATAATTAAAAATATTTTATACATGTTAAAATTGTTAGGCCGGTTGTCGTGACCCAGATTCGAACTTAGGATCTCATAATTATGTGAATTTAATTTTAGTGGATTATCACTTTATCTAAGACCAAAAAAAGTACTTAAATATAGATTTATAAATGTTATTCAAATAAAGTTTCGAGAACATTGTCTCCGCAGGGCAGGGGTAAAATATTGTCTTCATCCTCAAACCGCTTTCGGTAGAACTTTCTCCTCCATCCCCATTCTCATGGGGAAAATTCTTCATCTTCAGGTCCCAAACGGGGCAATCTTCATGAAGATTCCCAATTTATAGATGAAATTGACATCCCTAATTTTTATACACAGGAGTCCGGGTTCAAATCTGACCACTTATTCATTTAAAAGTAGAATTTTAGCTAACTACCCTAAAAAATATATATAAAAAAGAGCAAAATGCTACTTGAACATATATAGGTCATGTTGGTAGGAACATTGCATGTAATATGTAAGGACTGTAGTTTAAACTTTGTTACTTTCACTTATTTACTTTAAAAAAATTTAAGTCACTAAACTACTCGACCAAAATATTGACTTGGGACTTGGGAGTGTGCTCCTCTTAAGGTCTCAGATTCAATTCTCTCTAGTGCTAATTTTGGTGGGCTAATTTAGCTTCTTAAAAGAACTACTCAACAAAAATAAATAAATAAATTTAAAAAGAGCATGTGAATACATAGCACATATTTTCTTTGAATTGAACTCTCCACACGGGCTTAATTAATTCCTCACATATTATACTAGTAGATACTAGAGACGGGAATAGGCTAGGTCGAGGTAGACTATGCCAAGTCTGAATCTGACTTGTTAAAAAATTAAAGGTCTAAGTATGGCCTGTGGCCTATTATAGGTTTATCTTTTAGGTCTGAGTTTGACCTTTTGAAAGTCTATTGTGGCCTATTAACCTGTTTAAAAGTCTATTTCACATGAACATATATAAATAAATAATTATATATTTTTTAAAAATTACTTATAAACTAGTAAATCAACGTCCTTTTGATATTTAACATGATATTTTACATAATTTGATTATATATGTCATCATATTTCAATTCTAGTTTATAATAATACATTTATATATGTTGAAAACTAATGTAGATTAATAAACTTAAACTACTAAAAAAGTTAATAAATATATAATTTAATCAAAGTACAAATTTTAATATATAAATAATAATAGTATTAAAAATATTATTCATAATAACTTAAATAGGTCGGCCTAGTAGGTCAAAAATGATTTTTTAATAGTCTGCAGTCTGATCTATTTAACTAAATAAACTTATAAAAAAGTCTTGGTCTGCTCTATTTAAAGAAATAGGTTGGTCTTGTCTGAGCCTATGTAGGCTAAGCCTTGAGGCCTCGTATGCCGGTCTGACTTATTCTCACCTCTATTAAATACTTAAACTTTTTTTTTACATTTACCAGCAGTTTAATATAGTTCAGAGAATTAATTTTGTCATCAAATAATTTGAACCCTCTATCAATTATAGTTACAAGAGATTGAACTGTTCGTACAGGCTTAAATTTGATGTGTATGTATTACACTTACAAGTCTTTGTGTGTTTCCTTTTAATTTTGAAAGGTTGTATGCTTCACCTAATCAATCATGAAATTTCATTCATTTTTTATGCTTCACAAACTACATCTTGATGTTTGATTTCTTAACTGCAAGTATACTAAATAAAATAATACCAATACTAATTGACAACTCTACTACGATCACTACAGTCTACAACCATATAATTAGTTGGTGTTATAGTATAGTGGATGGTACTACTGGTAGGTGTTTATTTTTTTCTTTTCTTCGTGGAATATGTACTATTCCAATCTGATATATAAACAAATTTCTATTTTTAAGTTCATTCAATTATTAATATATTTGACCTAAAATAATATATTTGATATATTATTTTAGGTCAAATATATTAATAATGGAATGAATCTAAAAACACAACTAGAAAAATTTTAAATACCGATAGATAAAATTTGTCTCTAAAATGCAAATATTCTGTCACTAAGCAGGCTAGAGACGGATTCGAGGCCGTCGGTAATTTCCTCGTCTCTGAACTATTAGAGAAACAAAATTTATCTCTAAAATGAAAATATCTATCTCTAAAATAAATATATCTGTCTCTAACTGCTTTTTTGTCTCTAATTCCATCTCTATTAGAGAAAAAATATATTCCATCTCTAAATTTCGTCGGTATTTCAACTTTTTCTAATAGTGAAACTAGAAATTTGTTTAGATTTAAAAGCAGAGGGAGTATCTGGTATGTGACAACAAACTTGAAAATAAATGGTAGGAAATACTATTTTCTAACTAAAAATTTGTCATGTGTTTCATACTTTCATCATCATGACTTCATGATTCATGTTAGAAGTTAGAAACACGTTGAAAAAAAAAATAATGTAAGATAACACATAATCTCTTTTGCGGCACATTTGACGCCGAAATCTTAATATACTATGGTCCCGTTTGGCCCGGCTTATTTTCCTCTTTTTTTCTTCTCCTTAAAAATAGTAAAGAAGAAAAAAATTGTGTTTGACTTTTTTTTTTTTTTTTACTTCTTTACTTTATTTCTCTAATACTTTTAAGGAGAAATAGTATCAAATATAATTTTATACTTCTTTATTTCATTTAAGCTAAAATAAAAAGTAAAAAATAAGCCGGACCAAACGGAGCCTATAAATAAAATTGGACTTTTCTTGCAAATGTGTTGTCTGACCCGGCGTTCAAATTTGACATCAGATCCACCGTAGTTTTCTTTTCTAAATATTGTCTCTTTTTCTAACATATAGTTTGACAAAAAGAATTGTTCCTTTTTGCAAGACTCTTTTGTAATTATTAATAATATTGATTATTTTTTTAAAAACTATCCTGATTTATTTTACATATTATTTTAATAACATTTAATTATTTTTTTTAAGTGAATGTTATTATTAAAGGTAAACATGAAAAATTAATATAATTTGTCAACCAATTTAATACTAAAATTCACTTTCTTAAAATTTGTGTTTTGTCAAACTAATTCTTATAAATAAGAATGGATGGAGTATAAGTGAACTAATTGAGTTAGAAATAGTATAAACTAAGCTTTGACCAAAAAAGAAAAGAAATAGTATAGAAAGACTAAGCGTAACAAAAAGAAATAAAAAGACTAGAGTTTCCAAAAATAAAAAAAGAAGACTAGAGCTGATTGAAATTGAGTCATCACTCACCTGCATTGACTTGAAGACAAGCCAGCCACCTCGAAACTACAGTTTCCATGTTGGCCTACCCCGTGACGCACACTTGAATAGTATAGATCAAAGTCTGAATTATCAATTTATTGACAAATTTGATTTGATTTATTAGGAGATCAAATTACAGAGAGGTATAGTAATATTATATTACACGATAAATAATATTTACATGATATGTTTACAAAATTCACCATGCGACGCACACTTGAATAATGATGATCAAAGTCTAATTTATCAATTTGTTGACAAATTTGATTTTGGAGATCAAACTACAGAGAGGTGTAGTAATAATATATTAATACACGACAAATAATATTTTACATGCATGACACGTTATAAATTAAATTCATTATTGAATTTTTAGTATAAACTATTGCTAAAGACTCTCATTTATGCAGGTTGAGATGCTCACTAATTATTTTAAAGAAAATTGTTAACATGTGTCTTAATAACACATGTTAACAATGTATATTTAACAATAATTAGTGAGAGAAAAAAAAACAATGTAAATGTAACAATGTTCTTTTAAAACGTGTGCATATTATATTTTTTAAGTATTACATTTTTTTGTATTATTAAATACAAATTATTAATTTTAAATACATTTTTTTTAAAACAGAAATATTTTATTGATAGCTCAACAAGAGGTACAAGGCCTACACAAGAAGAGCATAAGTATAAACAAACCAAAACACAAACATAAGCTTTTAAAATAGAGGAGTTCATACTCAAAAAAAAAAAAATAGAGGAGTTCATTAAGAGAGAGAAAAAAATATCATTGAGATTTTTTATAACGAAAAATGAAATAAGTGGCGTTGCCAAGAACCTGGACCAGGGGTTTCAAACTTTTTAAATTTAATTAATAATTATAATATATATTCAAAAATATTACGTAGTACTCAACAAATAATAATGGTGGTCATAGGCGCCACTCCAACGAGTGGTGGACTTGTCTGAGCTCGACTCAAAACTCGGTTTGAGTTTGACACAACTCTTTTTTCAGTTCGAGTTCGACTCGTTTAGAGTTTGTGAGCAGTTCAGTTCGGCTCATTAGGTTCAATTCATTTTCAACTTGAAACTAAAATCAAGAATTCGATATGAATTTTTTTTTTTTATATTTATTCTCCATTTTTTATATACACTCCGATGTGATACTATTTATTTTTTAAATCCGTAAAAACACATCATTGTGCATGATGTTGTTTATCAATTTTAATGTTACTCATTTTTATTTTGTTATTGTTAAGTGTTTATCTTAGTTTCTTTAAAGTATTATATATTTATTATTAATTATCTAAATGTATAAAATCAATTATATATCTGTAAAAAAAATCAATTATATAAATATAAATGTATAAAATTAAATGTATAAATTTGGCTTGAGACCTGAGAGTGTGCTCCTCTTAAGGTATCTGGTTCGATTCTTTCTGGTGCCAATTTAATTGAGTTAATTTAGCTTCTTCAAAAAAAAATGTATAAAATCAAATGTATAAATTTAAAATTATTTTTGAAGTGTTATTTAAAAATATATTTTGAAGTCTTATATATATATATAATCGAGTCAGCTCGTGAACCAAACAAGTCGAACTATATATAGCTCAAGTTCAGCTCATTTAATTAACGAACTTAATATTTAGCTTAAGTTCGACTCATTTGGTTCATGAACCAAGTTCAAAACCAAACAAGCCGAACTATATATATCTCAAGTTCAACACATTTAATTAACGAACTTAATATTTAGCTTAAGTTCAACTCATTTGGTTCATGAACTAAGTTCAACGAATTAATTGTCAAATTGAATTTCAAACTTTTTTTGAGTTGTTTCGATTCATTGTCAGCCCTAATAAAGATATAATAAAATTTGAAAATGGGTAAGTTAAAATTAGTTTGAGTTTAATGTTGGAACAAAGTGGGTCTGACATGAACCTCTAAGTTTTTAAGTAGTTTTGATGATAACAAAGTATTAAAATTACAATTGGAATTACTAATGATTATTCTAGTGTGCAGAATTATAAGTTAAAATCCATTCAGAAGCACTACGAATAATAGCAGAGAAGCCAGTCAAAACAAGCTCTGAAAGCACATCACTGTTCATCAGAAGCTTAAATTTTGCATGTTGAAGAAAGTGCCTCTGAGGACAAAAACAAGGCTCTGACGGACTCAGAAGCAAAATGACCTCAAGAAGCAATGACAACAACATCTGAAGCAAAAGGAATTTACGTCACTCAAGAACTGACATATTCAGAACCAATGATTGAAGAACAATCTACTTCAAGGCTCTGTCACGTCCACAGGAAGGAATATTCGTTGGTACAACGTTAACCTTATTCATATGTGGAGCGCAATTGAGGATCGTACTATTGTACTATTATTACTCAAAATGGATGAGTGATAATTCAAATAGCAAGGTAGTGGAATTGGATATCTTTGCCAAAGAAGGCAACTACAGCTATCACAATTGTACGAGTATATTCCAGCTGGCACCTCTCTCTCTGCAACGGTCATCATATTCTTCCAAGTATAAATAGAAGACTCAAATGGAAGAAATGACTACTGTTCTATTACTGCGTTCAAGACTAAGAAGCATTCTGACACTATCTTTTCAATCTGTCATTCTAAGTCTTAGAACAATTTGTGTTGTATTTTGTAAACACCTCTGATAGTATATCAAGTGTCCCTAAACATTCATTCTTAGATTTTAAGTTTGATTGTGAAGTCTCTCGTTAAGTGTAACTTGAGCATTTGAGAAGTCTCTTGCAAGTGTGCTTGAGCAAAGTGTAATCTTGTGAAGATTATAGTGAAAAGCTCTTGTTGAGAACAAGGGGACTGGACGTACCTTCAATTTGTGAAGGGAACCAGAATAAATCTGTGTGTCTATCTTTCTTTCTCTTAGAATCTCTTTGAATTGATTTTATATCCGCTGCATTAAACACCTTAAGAACCAAAAAGTTTTAATTTCCTAAAACACAATTCAACCCCCCCTTCTTGTGTTTTTCCACCTTCAATTGGTATCAGGAGCTGGGCTGTTGGCTAACTCTCACCTAACAGTGAAACAGTAAAGATCCAGGAGGGAAAAACATGTCTGCTGAGAAAGGAAACAATATCAACAACAACAACAACAACAACGTGAACTATGACTATGACTCAAATGCTAAAGACAGAAGGTATCCTGATAAAGTTCCCTTTTTCAATGGAACTGAAACTGGCTATCCTTTCTGGAAAACCAAGATTTACAGTCACATCATGGGTATTGATTGTGATTTGTGGGACTTGGTGGAAGATGGAGTCAACTTTGAAAATATGGACTTAGAAGGAGTAGTCAGCTCTAAGGACAGAAAGTCTTTCACACCTACTCAAAAGCTAGAGTATAAGAAGCATCATAATGTAAAAGGAATGATGACAAACGCCATCTCTCATGATGAGTACCTCAAATGGAAGAAATGACTACTGTTCTATTACTGCGTTCAAGACTAAGAAGCATTCTGACACTATCTTTTCAATCTGTCATTCTAAGTCTTAGAACAATTTGTGTTGTATTTTGTAAACACCTCTGATAATATATCAAGTGTCCCTAAACATTCATTCTTAGATTTTAAGTTTGATTGTGAAGTCTCTCGTTAAGTGTAACTTGAGCATTTGAGAAGTCTCTTGCAAGTGTGCTTGAGCAAAGTGTAATCTTGTGAAGATTATAGTGAAAAGCTCTTGTTGAGAACAAGGGGACTGGACGTACCTTCAATTTGTGAAGGGAACCAGGATAAATCTGTGTGTCTATCTTTCTTTCTCTTAGAATCTCTTTGAATTGTTTTTATATCCGCTGCATTAAACACCTTAAGAACCAAAAAGTTTTAATTTCCTAAAACACAATTCAACCCCCCCTTCTTGTGTTTTTCCACCTTCATTTAATTGGATCAATGGTGCAACATAAAAAAATGAGGGGTTCAAAATATAAAAAATATAGGAATATATATATAATTTTTTTATGTCCAGGGGTGGGGACACCACTGAATGAAATACAATATGAATTTAAAATATAGTATAAAGAGATATTCAAACTTATTATAAAAAATCATAATAATTTAGTTTCTTCTTCTTTTTGAAAATGGAAGAGAAAAATACAAAAACTACAAAGAAAAGACAAACTCGAGGTAAAGAAGAAGAAGAAGAAACTAAATTATTTTTTTTAATGACAAATTGTTAGTATATATTGTTAATTGATATGTAAGTTTTTCTTCTTATCGAAATTTGAACCTAATTTTCTAACTCTTTAATCGTTAGCTCATCCAACTTAACCAGTTAAGTTATCTATTTCAGTATAGCAAAACAAACTAAATTAGTAAAAGCCCAAACAAGAGAGGAGTCCAACTCAAGATATACTTAAGGCTATATATGATCAACACTTTGATTTATTTGATTAAAAAAATTTGATAAATTAGTTAATTAACAACCGGAAAACATTGAGATAAAGTTTGTAATATTTTTAAAGAGAAGCATCAAAGGAGATGGAAAGCATTTATTTTGGCTATTAGTATTTGAATGGGTTATATGACTTGCTTGGAGGGTTTGCGAGGAACGTAGGTATGTGTAATGCGTTTACTGCTGAGCTTTGGGGAGTGGTGGAAGGTTTATGTCTCGCTCAAAGACTAGCTCTCACAAAGATAGAGTTGTGTATAGACTCCCAGGCAGTTATACAAGTTATTTCTACAGGGAAAATAAAAGGAACGGTTGGTAATGCCTTGATTAAAAGAATTAAAGGCTTGTTGGCTTTGAATAATTGGGAAGTTCAAATTTCGCATGTTTATCGAGAAGCTAATAGATGTGCTGATGCGCTGGCCAATATTGGTTGTTCGTTAGATCATAATGTCATTTTTTATGATACTTGTCCGGATATAATTAGCGATATCATGCTAGCTGATTTTATGGGGATCACTACCCCTAGGATGATTGCTGTTTAGTTTTTTTTTTGGGCTTTAGCCCTCAATTATATCAAAAACAAAAGTTATATTTAAAGGGAAAACTTTCTATTACAGGGAATTAAGTTGTATATAAAGCTAAATCCCTTATCTTGGATTTGGTTTGTTGGTAAAGGGTTAGACCATTAAAAAAAAAAAAAACTAAATCAAGGGTTATATTTTTTACTGGCTTAATATTCCTATGGTATTTTTTTTTAATCTTGTGTAATAGACCATTTTGGACTGTTGTTGTTTTTTAATAAATTTGAGTACTCCTTTACCTAATTTTATAAATAAAATTCTTTTACTCATATTAATTACTTTCAAAGCAAAAAATCATATTAATTACTAGGTAATTTATATATATCATCATAAATAAAGAAGTCATTTACCCTAGCTTCGTTGGAAGTCAGGTCTTCTCGTGATTGAGATATTCGAATGTTCTTTTATTTTAATGTCGTTTTACTCTTTTTTTTTTGCCGGTGAAGTTTTGGTGTGGTGATTTATTATCATTCTATTTTGCATTTACCTTTTATGCAGGTGGTGATCAAATATTTAATTGTGCGTACTTCTGAAATTGACTTGTATTTGAATTCTATCTTGTTTTATTCCGTATATATAATACTATATTTTTCATTAAAAAAATATAGAGACACTTTTTAAGTAAATGATGATTGATTATATTATTATTATAGTAGTATGGTATTGAGTTGACCAACATTTAGGCCCCGTTTGTCCCAGCTTATTTTTTACTTTTTATTTTAGCTTAAACGAAATAGAGAAGTATAAAATTATATTTGACGCTATTTCTTCTTAAAAGTATTAAAGAAATAAAGTAAAGAAGTAAAAAATAAAGAAAAATGAAGTCAAACACAATTTTTTCCTTCTTTACTATTTTTAAGGAGAAGAAAAAAAGAGGAAAATAAGCCGGGCCAAACGGGGCCTTAGAGTTGAATGAAAGTCATGGTCAATTCATGCATGTTAGCTAGGTAGCTCGTTGCTTCCACTATCTATATACTATTTCTCACCAAACTTCCTAAGCTTTGTTTTATTCCAACCCATGCATCTACATCTACCAACCCAATGAACAAGATCAATACCACAAATTCTAAAATCCCACATGACAAAATCTAACCGTCAATTATAGTAAGTAACAATCAAACGGCCATCATTAATTTTCAACAAACCCACTATTTTTATTTTCTCTACTACTTGTACATCTTTTGTCCCTCCCCCCACCTACCAAGCTCACAAACCACACCGACCCACACATGTGCAAAAGAGAATTATTATTAAAACATTAAATTTTAAAAGCCTCCAAAACAAATCTCTATATAAAGCCAATTACTCTTCCTTCACAATTCAGGAAATTCACAACTCAATTCATTTCTTTCATATAATCATTTGAATTTCCATTCTCTCTCAAAATTCTATAGCTACTCTACCACATCACACAACATAACAAATTAAGAAATATTCATTACTATATATTAAGATATGGAAGTAGTAGCAGCAGCAATCACAAAAAACAACGGCAAGATTGATTCATTTTGCTTGAATCATGCTAATGCTAATAACATGAAAGTGAATAGTGCTGATCCTTTGAATTGGGGTGTGGCTGCTGAGGCAATGAAAGGCAGTCACTTGGATGAGGTTAAGCGTATGGTGGAGGAGTACCGGAAACCGGTGGTGCGTCTTGGTGGCGAGACGCTGACGATTTCTCAGGTGGCTGCCATTGCTGCACACGATGGTGCGACAGTGGAGCTGTCGGAATCTGCTAGAGCCGGCGTTAAGGCGAGCAGTGATTGGGTTATGGAGAGTATGAACAAAGGTACTGACAGTTATGGTGTCACCACAGGGTTCGGCGCTACCTCGCACCGCCGAACCAAACAAGGTGGTGCTTTACAGAAAGAGCTCATAAGGTAATATATTTTTTCTTATATCTCTCTAACTGTTTATAAATAAATTTCTTCATGTGTATTACTCCGTTGATTTAATGTTTAAATGATTCCTAATCACTTTTTTTTTGCATATTAATTAAGTTTAATTATCTTGCATTTCAATTCATATCTAAAATCAACACATCAATTATATATTTTAAAACATGTTTTGGATTGCTCATCTACACTCTCATATGTTTCTTTAGGAGTACATGTATTTTTGTAACTTTTAATTTGTTAATAAATATTAAAAGTTGTAACTTGTCAACGTATTACTTTAAAATAGAAACATATTGGAAGGGTATTCTAACCACAAACTTACATATACTTGCGTTTTAATTTTAGGAGATAAGTTATGAATTTTTTAATAATTATTTAAGGGTTCAACTTGTTAAGTAACATTTTCTTACGGTAGGTAGTCAGGTTACTTCTTTTAAAAGAAACTAGTAACTGAATACGACAGACAGTTAACATTTGTATAACAGTTAAAATGTAGGTATAAGTGGAAGTAAACTTTGATTTAATTTAGTTACATTTGTTTAGTTAATAGTTAGCAATTTTTTTAAAAAAGCAAATAGATTCCTAGTACTTATATTCTATTTAATTCTTGTTTTTCAGGTTTTTGAATGCTGGAATATTTGGAAATGGAACTGAGTCAAGCCACACACTACCACACACAGCCACAAGAGCTGCCATGCTAGTGAGAATCAACACACTTCTCCAAGGCTATTCAGGAATCAGATTTGAAATTTTAGAAGCCATTACTAAGCTTCTTAACAACAATGTCACTCCATGTTTACCACTTCGTGGTACAATCACAGCTTCAGGAGATCTAGTCCCACTTTCTTACATTGCTGGTTTACTAACTGGAAGACCAAATTCTAAAGCTCATGGGCCTACAGGAGAAGTACTTAATGCAAAAGAAGCTTTTCAATTGGCTGGAATCAATACCGAGTTCTTTGAATTACAACCAAAAGAAGGTCTTGCACTTGTTAATGGAACTGCTGTTGGTTCTGGTTTAGCTTCTATTGTTCTTTTTGAGGCTAACATATTGGCGGTGTTGTCTGAAGTTCTATCGGCAATTTTCGCTGAAGTTATGCAAGGGAAGCCCGAATTTACTGATCATTTGACACATAAGTTGAAGCACCATCCTGGTCAAATTGAGGCTGCTGCTATTATGGAACACATTTTGGATGGGAGTGCTTATGTTAAAGACGCGAAGAAGTTGCATGAGATCGATCCTTTACAGAAGCCAAAGCAAGATAGATATGCACTTAGAACTTCGCCACAATGGCTTGGTCCTTTGATTGAAGTGATTAGATTTTCTACCAAGTCAATTGAGAGAGAGATCAACTCTGTCAATGACAACCCTTTGATTGATGTTTCAAGAAACAAGGCTTTGCACGGTGGAAATTTTCAAGGAACACCTATTGGAGTATCGATGGATAATACACGTTTGGCTCTTGCATCAATTGGTAAACTTATGTTTGCTCAATTCTCCGAGCTTGTCAATGATTTTTACAACAACGGGTTGCCTTCAAATCTCTCTGCTAGTAGAAATCCTAGCTTGGATTATGGGTTCAAGGGATCCGAAATTGCCATGGCTTCTTATTGTTCCGAGTTGCAATATCTTGCAAATCCGGTTACAACCCATGTCCAAAGTGCCGAGCAACACAACCAAGATGTGAACTCTTTAGGTTTGATTTCTTCTAGAAAAACATATGAAGCAATTGAGATCCTTCAGTTGATGTCTTCCACATTCTTGATTGCACTTTGCCAAGCCATTGATTTAAGACATTTGGAGGAGAATTTGAAACACTCAGTCAAGAACACCGTAAGCCAAGTGGCCAAAAAGACCTTAACCATAGGTGTCAATGGAGAGCTTCATCCTTCAAGGTTTTGTGAAAAAGACTTGTTGAAAGTGGTTGATAGGGAACATGTCTTTGCCTACATTGATGATCCTTGCAGTGCCACATACCCATTAATGCAGAAACTCAGGCAAGTACTAGTAGATCATGCATTAGTTAATGGAGAAAGTGAAAAGAATTTGAACACATCAATCTTCCAAAAGATTGCAACTTTTGAGGAAGAGTTGAAGACCCTCTTGCCAAAAGAGGTTGAAAGTGCAAGGAGTGCATATGAGAGTGGAAATTCAACAATTCCAAACAAGATTAATGGATGCAGATCTTATCCACTTTACAATTTCGTGAGAAAGGAGTTGGGAACCGGTTTGCTAACCGGAGAAAATGTCATTTCACCCGGAGAAGAATGTGACAAGCTATTCACTGCTATGTGTCAAGGGAAAATCATTGATCCTCTTCTTGAATGCTTGGGAGAGTGGAATGGTGCTCCTCTTCCAATTTGTTAACTTTGTTGGTTACTTCATAAAATGTTTTATTTGTAATTATTCTAGTGTTGCAATAATGATTAAGTTTTTCATACCTTTTAACAAATTAATATGTTAAAATTCATTTCAATTTTCACACTGATATCAAAATAAAGTTTGTAATTCATTTTTTAGGTCTTGCTAATGTGTCTCTTAAAGTATTTGTTAATTAAGAAATTAATAAAAGAAAGAGATGTTTTGTGTTGAAAATACAATTTTCATAATTTTAATTTAAGTATTGAATACACAATTTTAAGATAATATTTTTATATTTAACATGTCTCCATTGGGACATTTGCTATCATTTGCCTTAGTTTTATATTATAATTTCATTTGTTAATACAGTTTCATTTGTTTGTCGGAGTCTTTGGTAATACTATATACCATGTCTAGTGGCGGAATCAGGATTTTTTTTTGGGAGGGCCGCTAAAAATTTAAATAAAAAAATTATATTATGTATAAAAATTTGATTATTAATAAAATAGATTACTTGCTTTAAAATGTTACGCTTTTTTTTATGGGTTAAAATAATAGTCAAGTTAAGTGACTTGAAATAATCAATAATTAACTTTGAATAAATAACTCTCATAAAGTTGACTATTAGAAAATAGTTTTGTGTTTTTTGAAGAAATAAAATAGAAGTTATGATACTTTAATGGCTAAAAAACAAAATATGCACCCTCCAAGTATTGAACTCTGATCCCCTTGGGAATAAGGGCACGCTTCCTCAAGTTTCAGCCGCTGGGCTAGCCTTTGTTTATGTTTACACTCACAATAAATATAGTATATAATATTTATTTGTTGTTTTATAAAATACTAAGGGTATCCTAGTAATTTCATATTTTTCGGGGGTGGCCGCGGCCACCCGCAGCCACCCCCTTGGTTCCGCCACTGACCATGTCACATTATTTTGGCGCAGCAAACACAAACCAGTGATGAAACTATCACCGCTATGAACACGGGTTTTTCAAAGTTAGCTTATAATGGATGGTAGTGCCGGGGATTTCTATTTTTCTATGTCTTAATCTTGGTTCGAAGAAATTGTTGTATTATTTTAATATCTACAAAAATCAAAGTGTTTTGTGGCATGGCTTTTGAAAATCATTAAGATAATAACAGTATTAAAACGAGAATCAATACCTCCACTTCATAAAAAATATCTTTGTATATCCTCCCTCTTATTCAAAAAAGAGGAATACAAGAGAGAAGACTACGGGAGCGTGAACAAAAATGAAATACAATATGACATCTTAGGAATATATTGTAAAATATAAAAAGATAAAACTACTCTTAGCACAATTACAACCAATAAGCTCATTACATATAAAAACTCACTTTATTATTATAAACTTACTAACATATTATCTAACCGTTAGATTGTACATTTTTATCTAAATTTAAATATGAGATTTTACGATTGTATATGTAAATTAAACCTCAACTAAAAGATATTTGTACATTATTTATTTCATCATCATATTCGGTCATATTTTTTTATATTATAAACATTCATGAGACACTCTTTTAAGTAAAAGATGATGACTACAAGTAGTGTATATAAAAATGATGTTATAGGTAGAAGTTTGACCGACGTTTTAGAGAGTTGAATGATAACATGGTCATGCATGAGATGAGATAGTCATATGGTCAATTCTCTCGCTGGTTGGTTGCTTCCTTTCCACTTCCATTCTCCACTATATCTTTCTTTTGCCAACAACCTCATTTTTTGTTTTGTTCCAATTCTATCCACACACCCATATTTACCAACCAAGTACTACTCCATCAAATAATACCAAGATCCTATAGTGCCACGTAGCAATATTATAACCAAATCAATAGTAAGTGATAATCCAATGCTCATAATTAATTTTCAACTAACACACTTTATTTTTCTACTCATTTGTGCAACTTGTCTCTCCCTACCTACCTACCAAACCACACTTGCATACATTAGAATAATTCATAATGTAGCCTCCAAAATAAACCTTTGTTTTATTTTGAATGCCAAACAAACCTCTATATAAAGCTCAACTACTCTTCCTTCACATCTCAACAAATTCACAACTCTTTCATTCTTTCATTAATCATTTGTTTTAAATTTTCATTCTCTTCAAAATTCTATAGCTACACAAAAACATAACAAAGTAACACTTATTATTATTATTAGTAAGTATCAAATCAATTTAAGATGGAAGTAGTAGCAGCAGCAATCACAAAAAACAACGGCAAGATTGATTCATTTTGCTTGAATCATGCTAATGCTAATAATATGAAAGTGAATGCTGCTGATCCTTTGAATTGGGGTGTGGCTGCTGAGGCAATGAAGGGAAGCCACTTGGATGAGGTGAAGCGTATGGTGGAGGAGTACCGAAAACCAATTGTCCGTCTTGGTGGCGAGACGCTGACAATTTCTCAGGTGGCTGCCATTGCTGCACACGATGGTGCGACGGTGGAGCTGTCGGAATCTGCTAGAGCCGGCGTTAAGGCCAGCAGTGACTGGGTTATGGAGAGTATGAACAAAGGTACCGACAGTTATGGTGTCACTACAGGGTTCGGCGCTACTTCGCACCGCCGAACCAAACAAGGTGGTGCTTTGCAGAAAGAGCTCATAAGGTAATATACATTGTTAACTTGCTTTCCTTTTCTTTCTTTTTTTTGCATAAAAGAAAATACTATGATTAATTGATTATCCCACTTGTTCAATTGATTTTTTTTAATTTAATTTAAAGTACAAAATAATGTTATATATGAAGTTTCCTTCATAGAAGATTTTTTTTTTCTTTGTTAGCTCTCTAATTAATACTGGAGTACACAAAATTTCATATAGTAATAATTTACATATGACATAGATTCAGAATATATGTGTCGGTTTCTTCCAATAAATTGGAAGTAACATATAATTTGGTATCTTGCAATAAATAAAAGACTTTTGAATAAACACCTCATTTTTATAAACTACAAGTTTTTTTACCAGATTATTATAAACTACTACTCCAATAGCAAGTGGGATGGATAATCTTTGTTAGTTTTGCCGACAACTTGTAACAACTTTTAACGATAAAAGTCGTTGCCAAAAATCATATTTCTTGTAGTGAATCATTGATGTTTATTAACTCCATCTAGTGCATATATACGGATAAAAAAAACATCATGACCATGCATTTCAAAGATGGGTTTAGTTTATATGGTTAAGAAACAATATTAAACAAAAGGACTTAATATGAATTCTTCTTCCTTGTCGTTTTGCAGGTTTTTGAATGCAGGAATATTTGGAAATGGAACTGAGACAAATCACATCCTACCACACACAGCAACACGAGCAGCTATGTTAGTGAGAATCAATACTCTTCTCCAAGGTTATTCAGGAATTAGATTTGAAATCTTAGAAGCCATAACCAAGCTCCTTAACAACAACATTACTCCATGTTTACCACTTCGCGGTACAATCACAGCTTCGGGAGATTTAGTCCCTCTTTCTTACATTGCTGGTTTACTAACTGGTAGACCAAATTCAAAAGCTCATGGACCCTCAGGAGAAATACTTAATGCAAAAGAAGCTTTTCAATCAGCAGGAATCAATACAGAGTTCTTTGAATTACAACCGAAAGAAGGTCTTGCACTTGTTAATGGAACAGCTGTTGGTTCTGGTTTAGCTTCTATTGTTCTGTTTGAGGCTAACATATTGGCGGTGTTGTCTGAAGTTCTATCGGCAATTTTCGCTGAAGTTATGCAAGGGAAGCCCGAATTTACCGATCATTTGACACATAAGTTGAAGCATCATCCTGGTCAAATTGAGGCTGCTGTTATTATGGAACACATTTTAGATGGAAGTGCTTATGTCAAAGCAGCTAAAAAGTTGCATGAGATCGATCCTTTGCAAAAGCCAAAACAAGATCGGTATGCGCTTAGAACATCACCACAATGGCTTGGTCCTCTAATTGAAGTCATTAGATTTTCTACCAAGTCAATTGAGAGGGAGATTAACTCTGTTAATGATAACCCTTTGATTGATGTGTCTAGAAACAAGGCTTTGCATGGTGGAAATTTTCAAGGTACACCTATCGGAGTATCCATGGATAATACGCGTTTGGCTCTTGCATCAATTGGCAAACTTATGTTTGCTCAATTCTCCGAGCTTGTCAATGATTTTTACAACAATGGATTGCCTTCAAATCTATCTGCTAGTAGAAATCCTAGCTTGGATTATGGTTTCAAGGGATCCGAAATTGCCATGGCTTCATATTGTTCTGAGTTACAATATCTTGCAAATCCGGTTACAACCCATGTCCAAAGTGCTGAGCAACACAACCAAGACGTGAACTCTTTGGGTTTAATTTCTTCTCGAAAAACAAAAGAAGCCATTGAGATCCTTCAACTCATGTCTTCCACATTCTTGATTGCACTTTGCCAAGCAATTGATTTAAGACATTTGGAGGAGAACTTGAAACACTCGGTCAAAAATACTGTAGGCCAAGTGGCCAAAAAGACCTTAACTATCGGTGTCAATGGAGAACTTCATCCTTCAAGATTCTGTGAAAAAGACTTGTTGAAAGTGGTTGATAGGGAGCATGTGTTTTCCTACATTGACGATCCTTGTAGCGCTACATACCCATTGACACAAAAACTCAGGCAAGTGCTAGTGGAGCATGCTTTAGTTAATGGAGAAAGTGAGAAGAATTCGAACACATCAATCTTCCAAAAGATTGCAACTTTTGAGGAAGAGTTGAAGGCCCTCTTGCCAAAAGAGGTTGAAAGTGCAAGGAGTGCATATGAGAGTGGAAATTCAACAATTCCAAACAAGATTAATGGATGCAGATCATATCCACTTTACAAGTTTGTGAGAGAAGAGTTGGGAACTAATTTGCTAACTGGAGAAAATGTCATTTCACCAGGTGAGGAGTGTGACAAGCTATTCACAGCTATGTGTCAAGGAAAAATCATTGATCCTCTTCTTGAATGTTTGGGAGAGTGGAACGGTTCTCCTCTTCCAATTTGTTAATTTTATTAGTTAATTTTAAAAATGTTTTATTTGTATCTATGTAAGTGTAGCAATCAATAATCATTTGATTTTTCATGCCTTTGACAAAATTAATATATGAAAATTAAGCTTCATTTCAATTTTCTCGGACGTCTTTCTTTTTTGTTTTCACCACGAGTTTAATATGTTTCGGGGGTCAACCTTGTCATCAAGTGGTTCCAGTCCCCTACTAACGATTGGTCAATTTGTAATTTACTTTTATAATAGAAGATTTCATTCATTTTTTTTGCTAAATTGTTCCCAGCCTTGTATGAGGCAAATATCATTTATTTCTAAGGTTAGTGAAACGGTACGTGTTCCTCTCCCATAAATTGTGTGAAAAATTGACTTTTGAAAAAACGCACCGTTAATATAGCGGGGGTTTAACACTCCCTCAATTTTGCGCGGTTCTTTTTCCCAAAATTTTGATTTCGCTCATTTTTTTCTCAATCTCTTCTTATTTCATTGCTCTTCCTTCAAACTCATTCAAGAAAAATCTGAACCGAATTTACCAAAACCTAGCTTCACTTTTCTGTCGCGTTCGCATCTCCACCACCTCCGCCGTCAAAAGTCGTTCTCCCTCCCGGACTTGACAACTCTTGCACCGTCCGTGAAATCCTCTGTTTTCGCATTGTTGTCGACGAACGTTATGTCTCATTCGACGACGAGCTTAACAGTATCCTCCAACCCTAAATTGGTATGGCTTATTCTTATTCTGATTTTGAACATAGTTACTCACTCCATGTTCATTATATGATTTTTCAGTGAATTGAATTTGGAAATAGAAATTTAAACCCTAATTTCTAGGGTTTAATGTTTGTTTGAACCTTTCGAAACAATCACTGCATCCTATGTTGATGATTTTGTTACAATAGTGTTATTAACTTGCTGAAATTTGGATTATGCATGCTCTTATAGGTTAAGGCTCTCTTGATATTAGTTATAGCTACTAGTTCCCTTTTGAATGAGTAATTAGTTAAGAGTTTTTAGAATTTTATAAGCGTTTAAGATTCAATGAACATATATGAGTTTGTGTTATCTTGCTTTTGGATGAATTGGAGAAAGTGTAATGGACAAATTGAAACTGATGCATCAATAATTGTGTGATTCAATCTACCAAATGATTTAACTTATTCTTTCCTAAGTTTTCACAATGGACTGTATATCATTGCCTAAGTTTATGTATTTGAGTCTACTTGTTTGTATAAATTCAGTCACTTGAAATAAATGGCACGCATCACTCTTTATTTTTTAATACTTTGCTGCTTCAAGATTCTTATGCATAGTTTCTGTTTGAGTAATAATGATGGTGGTATACTGAAATAAATGGCACGCATCACTGTTTGAGTAATAAATGACACATTCGAGGACTAAACTGCCTAGCGAAAGATTCATTTAGGCTGTATACTGATTTTTATTTTTGTCTTTTAGTGCATGAGATGCAGAGAGAAGAGAAGCAGATGAGTCATGGAACAAAGCATGAGAGAGAAAAGAAGAAACAGAGCACGCAGAGAGGACACGACCGGAGGACGGAAGTGATGGAGGCTGTGAGATGGCGTAGAGGACACGAGCGGTGCTGAAGAACTTCTAGGTCCTTTTAACTTATATATACTTCTGTTACAATATTCAATTAAGTGATATTATGCTTGCAAAAAAGTGTGGGATACCTTGCCCTTTTTTTGCACTGGCTTGGCACGAAGAAATGTGCATGTGTTGGTACCATGCCCTTGTAACTTTGGAGTGTTACTTTTTAATAAAGACTTGTTCATTTTAACAAAAGTTGTAACTCTATGACATCTATTGACTTGTGCTCTCTTCCTGTCCTCAAAAGTCTATATATTTGCGAGTGTAAAATTCTTGAAGCGGTATTAAATGCAGAAGATGCGTCGCAACAAAATTTATTGTTCCTTAGAACCATCAAAGTGGAGGATTGCCATGAACAGGAGTCAGTTTGTACAATTACCCCTAGAACCATCACATGAGTGCCACATCCAAGTGATCG
Organism: Trifolium repens; assembly: GCA_030408175.1. NCBI lineage: Eukaryota > Viridiplantae > Streptophyta > Magnoliopsida > Fabales > Fabaceae > Trifolium > Trifolium repens. The sequence continues at coordinate 50,370,940 of CP125848.1, forward strand.
TCACTGAAATACTTCTTTCATGTTTGTTGATATTGTGTGAAACTTTACTTGAAATATGTGTAAAACAAGTTTGACATGGTTTCATGATCTAACTCCAACATATAGAATAGTATTATTTCTGTAACAAGTGATTTCACTAAGCATACATTATAACTATGCAATGCATTTCAGGTTTGACCTATGGTCTTGTGTTGAGAAGATGAAGCTATCTATCAAGAAAGAGCTTTGCAAATTTTTTGAAGTGTAACATATGAGAGAGCATTTTGGAGCTTTTCATTTGGTTGGTGATTTGGTACAGAAAAATGGTAAGGAGTGGATTTTCACTTCAATTCTATTTCTATAAATTTGATATCAGTGGATATCATTTTAGTCATTTCAATATCATTTACTGTCTGAAAGTTATCATTTATGCTGCATTAAATCCATTATGCGACAATTAACTTGACCTATTTTTGAAGTTTTATTGTACATTCTAAATCTAGAACTAATTGCAAAGATTAAATTATTGATATAGCTCATGTAATGATTGCCTACCCTAAATATGGAACTAATTGCAAAGATTAAATTATTGTACATTCTAAATTTTGATTGTCATTGCAGTTGCAGATAGTTTGGTTATTCTCAGCTGAGTAAATCGGGATCCTCGGTCTATCAGATAAGTCCTCTTTAAATTATGATTACTCTGGATGAACTTAAAGTGATCACATGTTTGATACTACTAGAGGTAAAGTTATTCTCATAATTAAGTAAGTTAGATAAAAATATCATAGATAATCTCATCTTATAATATTACAAGTAAGTTAATCTCATAATCTCATCTTATAATATCGCGTCCATTCCAAGTCCAAAAAATAACTCAAATGTTCCTTCTTCTTTTGATTACAGGTTTAATCTTTGTACGTATCCTAAGAACAACAATGCTTTTGAATAAGCATGAGTAATCAAATCTTTATCGTTGTGTTGGATTTATTGAGATTAATGTGTGATTAAACTCAGGGACAATTTCTCTGGTTTGGAATTCAGCCTAATTAGGTTTATTTCAAAAATTTGAAATTGATGTTGGATGGTTTGGGAATGTATATTGTCAGTATGTAATTTGATGAAATTACCCAGATCTGATTTGTGTTTTTCATTTTTGTGGAGCTGGTGTGATGACAAATGTATGAGTTTTGTGACTCTGCCTTGTACTGGAGAAGCATTCAGACAAGGTTGGCTGTTTTTTTTGTAAACTTTGCATTTTGATGATTGTTGTTATCCCTAAAATTGACCGTAACTAGGGTTTATTCACAAAATCGAAGGATTTTAGGAAGAAGAAGAAGAAGCTGTGTAGTAAGAATGGGGAAAGAAGGAGATCTATGGGATGATTCAGCTCTCATCAACACCTTTATATTGTGGTAAAATGCTGGAAAACGCGGTTAGTGCAATTGCGGTTGCAGACTGCAATTTAGAACTATAACTTGTTTAGTAATCAGTAGCTACGTTTTGTTCACTTTTAAATGTTTCTGAGCTCTGATATATAATATGGCTTCAATTTCGTATCATTTTCAGTCCTTTCTTGGCTGCAAGGTATCACAGCCTTGTAATTGAAAAGGAGAGCTTTCTTGAAGAAGAACTTGAAGGTGACAGCATGGACAAGATGGTCTCATAATGGCTGTTCGCCACAAGAAATATCGGGATATGCAGGTAACAACTTATTCTTCTTGTTGGATGGATTGTGATATGGTCTAAAAAAGGATTGGACCCATTTTAGGTCTTCTGTAGGTAGTCTCATGTCTTAACTGGAATTTATAAGAGGCTTATTCTAAGACTCAAGTAGTGTACTAGTATAATACAATTTTTCTGTTACTTGTTATAGTTTTCTCGATTTTTTTGTTAGATTTTTGCTTACAATTTCTTATAATTTTATTCCTCAAATAATAGTGTAAAATTCTTGTTACTTATTTTTGAGATAACTGCTATAATCAATGCAGGAAGTAACTCTCCTTACTTAATGAGAAGTATACTCAAAAACTTGGAAGATATGCATAAGCTGCCTGATGAAGATTTTCCCTTTGGGAAACAGGTCTAACTATTTTTTCTATGATGCATTTTTTTGTTGCCAAACTACACAAATATGAAATTAATATAATGCAGGACATGGAATCAACTTTTATATGCAAGTCTAATTTAAAAAAGTTTAGGTGCAAAAAGCTTATAAGTGTGCAGTTGCAAAAAGCTTTATAGTAGGTACTAATTCAAAGCTAGAAATGAAAATTATTGAGTTAGTTTTTGTCAAATCAATTTGCTTTTACTGCTATTATTTTTGTTTAATTAGTTTAAGATTTTTTTTACATTTAGTTTAAGATTTTATTTAGGCTATTATGAAATTTGAGTTGTATTATTACATTTTCTTATTATTTGTTGTACATTTTTTGCTACTGTGATTATATTTTTTTTGAAAGTTTAAGCATTGTAATTTGTAACAATTTGGATAAAAAAATCTGTGATATTTTTTTCACTCATTTTTACCAATTTGCGGGGGTTTTAAACCCCATCAAAATAACCCCTGCTATTTGAACATCATACCAGGGAGAATGGATTCTTTCGGTTGAGAAAAAAAATTAAGGAAATAATGTGGAATATAGATCATTAGATCATAAATATAAAACAATATTTAAATATAAAAGAAATTGAGAGAAGTTGATTGATGGTTGAGATATGAAAATTGAGGGGAAATAAATTGAGAGATCCATTCTCCATACCAGGTTGCCCAAAACTCCCGCACTTATTTTATGGGAACCTAATAGGCGGCAGTTTTTTAACCTCCCGCAAACTAATTTGTGGAGGTTGAAAATCCCCGCAAAATAGCCTTTTTTTTGTAGTGTTGACATTATATTCGACCAGCTATATATTCAGAAAGATCTTCCTTAGCCACGAAATCCTTATAAATTGGTTTTGTTCCCTTTATTGATTTGAGAATTGTAGAAATCTCTATAACCTACTATTAATGTCAAAAAAATAATTCTAACGTACTTGATCAAAATTGTTAGTATTATTTGTGTAAATCAGTTAGTTATAACAATTTAGACATTGTTAGATCGTACATTTTTATCTAAATTCAAATATGGAATTCTGCAGTTGTATATGTAAATTTTGATTTGATGTTTACTCATTGCATACACAACGCAACTTGGGATCAAATTAAGCCTCAATTAGAAAATGATTGTACATATTTATTTCATCATCATGAATTTTTTATTCGGTCATATTTTTTTATAAGACAAAGTCATTGTTTTATACTACTATCATAAGCATTCATGAGACACTCTTTTAAGTAAAAGATGATGACTATGATACTATTATAGGTACGTAGAAGTTTGACCGACGTTTTAGAGAGTTGAATGATAACATGCATGAGATGAGAGAGTCATATGGTCAATTCTCTCGCTGGTTGGTTGCTTCCTTTCCACTTCCATTCCACTATACTATGTTTCTTGCCAACAACCTCATTTTTTTGTTTTGTTCCAATTTTATCCACACACCCATTTACCAACCAAGAATACCAAGATCCTATAGTGCCACGTAGCAATATCATAACCAAATCAATAGTAAGTGATAATCCAATGCTCATAATTAATTTTCAACTAACACACTTTATTTTTTCTACTCATTGTGCAACTTGGTCTCTCCCTACCTACCAAACCACACTTGCATAAGAGAGAATTAATTAATATTATTGGAATAATTCAAAATGTAGCCTCCAAAATAAACCTTTATTTTATTTTGATGCCTAACAAACCTCTATATAAAGCTCAACTACTCTTCCTTAACATCTCAAGACATTCACAACTCTTCATTCTTTCATAATCATTTCTTTAACTCTCTCAAAGTTCTATAGCTACCAAAACATAGCAAAGTATAACACTTATTAGTACTCTTATTAGTATCAATTTAAGATGGAAGCAGTAGCAGCAGCAATCACAAAAAACAACGGCAAGATTGATTCATTCTGCTTGAATCATGCTAATGCTAATAACATGAAAGTGAATGGTGCTGATCCTTTGAATTGGGGTGTGGCTGCGGAGGCAATGAAGGGAAGTCACTTGGATGAGGTGAAGCGTATGGTGGAGGAGTACCGGAAACCGGTTGTCCGTCTTGGTGGCGAGACGCTGACAATTTCTCAGGTGGCTGCCATTGCTGCACATGATGGTGCGACGGTTGAGCTGTCGGAATCTGCTAGAGCCGGCGTTAAGGCGAGCAGCGATTGGGTTATGGAGAGTATGAACAAAGGTACCGACAGTTATGGTGTCACTACAGGGTTCGGCGCTACCTCGCACCGCCGAACCAAACAAGGTGGTGCTTTGCAGAAAGAGCTCATAAGGTAATATACATTGTTAACTTGTTTTCCTTTTCTTTTTTTTGCAGAAAAGAAAATACTATGATTAATTGATTATCCCACTTGTTCAATTGATTTTTTTTTTAACTTAAAGTACAAAATAATGTTATATATGAAGTTTCCTTTATAGGTGAATTTTTTTTCTTAGCTCTCTAATTACTACTGGAGTACATTAAGAACTTGTACACAAAATTTCAAATAGTAATAGTTATAATTTACATGACATAATATATATATGGTTTAGTTTATATGGTTAAGAAACAATATTAAACAAAAGGTATTAATATGAATTCTTCTTCCTTGTCGTTTTTCAGGTTTTTGAATGCAGGAATATTTGGAAATGGAACTGAGACAAATCACATCCTACCACACACAGCAACACGAGCAGCTATGTTAGTGAGAATCAATACTCTTCTCCAAGGTTATTCAGGGATTAGATTTGAAATCTTAGAAGCCATAACCAAGCTCCTTAACAACAACATTACTCCATGTTTACCACTTCGCGGTACAATCACAGCTTCGGGAGATTTAGTCCCTCTTTCATACATTGCTGGTTTACTAACCGGTAGACCAAATTCAAAAGCTCATGGACCCTCTGGAGAAATCATTAATGCAAAGGAAGCTTTTCAAATGGCTGGAATCAATGCCGGGTTCTTTGAATTACAACCAAAAGAAGGTCTTGCACTTGTTAATGGAACTGCTGTCGGTTCTGGTTTAGCTTCTATTGTTCTTTTTGAAGCTAACATATTGGCGGTGTTGTCTGAAGTTCTATCTGCAATTTTTGCTGAAGTTATGCAAGGGAAGCCCGAATTTACTGATCATTTGACGCATAAGTTGAAGCACCATCCTGGTCAAATTGAGGCTGCTGCTATTATGGAACACATTTTAGATGGAAGTGCTTATGTCAAAGCAGCTAAAAAGTTGCATGAGATCGATCCTTTGCAAAAGCCAAAACAAGATCGATATGCACTTAGAACATCACCACAATGGCTTGGTCCTCTAATTGAAGTCATTAGATTTTCTACCAAGTCAATTGAGAGGGAGATTAACTCAGTTAATGATAACCCTTTGATCGATGTTTCAAGAAACAAGGCTTTGCACGGTGGAAATTTTCAAGGAACACCTATCGGAGTATCCATGGATAATACGCGTTTGGCTCTTGCATCAATTGGCAAACTTATGTTTGCTCAATTCTCTGAGCTTGTCAATGATTTTTACAACAACGGGTTGCCTTCAAATCTCTCTGCTAGTAGAAATCCTAGCTTAGATTATGGGTTCAAGGGATCCGAAATTGCCATGGCTTCCTATTGTTCCGAGTTGCAATATCTTGCAAATCCGGTTACAACCCATGTCCAAAGTGCTGAGCAGCACAACCAAGACGTGAACTCTTTGGGTTTAATTTCTTCTCGAAAAACAAAAGAAGCCATTGAGATCCTTCAACTCATGTCTTCCACATTCTTGATTGCACTTTGCCAAGCAATTGATTTAAGACATTTGGAGGAGAACTTGAAACATTCGGTCAAGAATACCGTAAGCCAAGTAGCAAAAAAGACCTTAACTATAGGTTTCAATGGAGAACTTCATCCTTCAAGATTCTGTGAAAAAGACTTATTGAAAGTGGTTGATAGGGAGCATGTGTTTTCCTATATTGACGATCCTTGTAGCGCTACATACCCATTGTCACAAAAACTCAGGCAAGTGCTTGTGGAGCATGCATTAGTTAATGGAGAAAGTGAGAAGAATTCGAACACATCAATCTTCCAAAAGATTGCAACTTTTGAGGAAGAGTTGAAGGCCCTCTTGCCAAAAGAGGTTGAAAGTGCAAGGAGTGCATATGAGAGTGGAAATTCAACAATTCCAAACAAGATTAATGGATGCAGATCATATCCACTTTACAAGTTTGTGAGAGAACAGTTGGGAACTAATTTGCTAACTGGAGAAAATGTCATTTCACCAGGTGAGGAGTGTGACAAGCTATTCACAGCTATGTGTCAAGGAAAAATCATTGATCCTCTTCTTGAATGTTTGGGAGAGTGGAACGGTTCTCCTCTTCCAATTTGTTAATTTTATTAGTTAATTTTAAAAATGTTTTATTTGTATCTATATATGCAAGTGTAGCAATAATCATTTGATTTTTCATGCCTTTGACAAAATTAATACATGAAAATTAAGCTTCATTTCAATTTTCTCTGACGTCAAAGTGAAACTTGTAGTTTACTTTTATAATAGATTTCATTTGTTTGCTACTTTTAATGCCACAGTGAAACTACTACTATTATCGCATCCTAACTTTGAAGTCAATTTTAGTTCTAGAGCAAGTAGATAGTAGCTTATTTGTGTGCATACTGATTTTATTTATTTGTGTGCATCAAATGGTTTTTGTTTTATTTTTTATTAATTATTCTATTAAAAATATAAAAAAAATATATATATACTTATAAATATACTTATTCTGTTAAAGAAGACGCATTTAGATTCTCTCCAATTTTTTCTCTCATATTGTCTTTCATTTTACTAGTCGAATGATTTTTAAATCACAAAGAACAAAAAATAAAAACACACTTATAAAGAGAGAAAATAAAAGTGAATGAATGACTAAGATTATCACAACATGACCGACATGAGAGAAAATTTAGATAGAATCCAAATCTCTCTTATTATGCCACTAGTTTAGTCCACACTATTACATTTACTAGCCGCCAAACGGGCACGTTCCGTTTGTGTGATCGATATTTTTTGTTTGTTTGTTATGATCGATATTCTCTATTGTGCAAATATAAATAACTACTTAATCTCCTTTTTTATTGGACTTAGTTAATTGATAATTACTTAACCTTCTTTTTTGTTGTGGCTACTTATTAAGAAAAAAAATATATATATATTTTTTTACTATATAAAAACTGAAAACCTATTTTATGTGGAAGTTGTGCTTAGTTTTTTTTAAGGGTAAAATAGAAATATTGAAAAAGTCATCCCAAAAATTTGTATCCCCTTTATATATTAGTATAGATTCAGTCTAATAAAAATATATAATAACAAACAAATAAAACTAGTAATAAAACTTGTACCAAAAGAAAGAGAAAAAAACTAATAACTTTACAAGTTTTAAGGGAAGAGTTGGAAACTGGAGAAAATATCATTTTATTGGGCGAGGAGTGTGATAAATTGTTCCCAGCTTTGTACGAGGGAAATATCATTGATCCTCTTTTGAAATGCTTAGGTGAGGAAAACGGTGTTCTTCCAATTTATTACCTTTTTTTGTTCCTTTTGAAAATGTTTTATTTATGCAAGTGTTACAATAGTTGTCCCGCATGACTCAACACATTTGGCAGGAAAAACTATAGATTTTATGTTTCTAGGTCAGCAATTCGAGTTAAATTATGCGTTGAAACGTTTTTGGGTAAAATTAGTTTGTAGCTTGGAACAATTTAAATCGCTAGAATCATATAAAATTGTTGGTTTTTACACTTTGGCACAATTTTAACTTCTTCTTTTTTGGCAAATTTTAAAGAGCCCATTTTATATTTTGGACCATTAGGTTTATTTCACACTTTCTACTTTACATTACTCTTAGGCCCCATCTTCGTGACCAAAATGTCCTTAATAAGGCATTTGTATCCTATGAAACGAAGGAAACAAATTTCGTCACCTAGAAACCGAAATTATGTTAAAACATAGTAGGTCTGCATTGACGCGCACATCTGGGCACAAAACACACAATTTCGTCTCGTAGTTACTAAAACGCCGACTTTTTGAAATTTTGTCATCTAGAAGACAAAATTTTGGTAAAACATAGTAGGTCTGCATTGTCGCACACATTTGGGCACAAAATACACAATTTCGTCTCGTTGTTACCGAAACGTATATATTTTGAAATTTTGTCACCCAGAAGACGAAATTTTGGTTTTCTGCGATTTCGTTTCCTAGAAACCAAAGTATCATGGATACAAAAGTGTGGGTATTTTGGGATTTTTGGGGGGTCTGAGAGCATCAAGGGGGTCTAAATAGCAATTTTCTTCACATTGAGCAACTCTTCTCCCACATGTTTTGTGTTTTGAGAGAGAAAGAACAGAAGTTTTTTGAACCATAACTTGTACGACGACAGAACAGCGCCAGAACTTCATCATCTCTGTTAGCATCTAACATAGGTAATTTATGTAGTTTGATCCAAGTTTATGAATATTACACTTTATTATGGTGATTTAGTATATTTATGCTTTTAAATTAAGTTGAAATTTTAAATTATTGATACATTTATAATATTATATATGCCATCTATATAAATTTAATATTTGTTATAATTGACCATTTTAAATTTCTATTTTACCAAAGCAAAATGAGTTAAGGTAAAAACTTTATTCTAGCAACATTGATTGCAAGGGACATTTATGTGTTTGTGTGAGGTGGATGGGGATTCTAACCCATGAATCATATTTTGGTTGAAATAATAAGTTGGACCTTTTGAAAATGCTGAGTAGGGTGTACATTGACAATTTCATAGGGCGCGTAAAAAAAGGGGTGTAAAAAGAAAAACTCAAACAATTCAATATTTCAAATTTACCATTTTATTATGGGTAAATAGGCCAATACCCCCCTGCAAAGTTGGTGTATTTTGCGATAACCCCCCGTAAAAATATTTCTTGTAAATACCCCCCTACTTTCTCAAGATTCCCTATTTTACCCCCCTGAGTGCACACCGTGGCAGTGAATCTCCACGTGGCGTGTCCACATAGATTTTTTTGCCACGTGTCATGTCCACGTAGGATTTTTGACACGTCATCCCCTAAAAAAAAAATTTTTTTTTTTTAAAAATAAAAAATAACATTTATTTTTTTGTTATTTTTTATTTAATTCGTTATTATTTTTTTAATAATTATTTTTAATAACATTAATGTTTTGTTTTATTTAAAAAAAAAGATTTATTTTTTTTTTTAAAAAAAATAAATTATTTTTTGTTTTATTTTTTATTTAATTTAAAAAATTTATTTTAAAAAACCGTTCCTTTTTGTTTGTTGTTTTAGAAAAACAAATTTGTTTCAAATTATTTGTTGTTTTGATAATTTGAGGTTATATATTGTCTATTATACCCTTCTTCCGAATTTTTTTTATTGACTAAATTTTATATAATTTTTTTATTGTATCTTTTTTTTTACCAAACTTCTTCATATAATCTTTTTATTGTATTTTTTTTTTACTAAACTTCTTCATATAATCTTTTTTTGGTGGTTTTAATTTTTTGAAAGAGATAGTGTATGCAAAAAAATAGAAATTTTTTGGTGGATTAAAATTAGAGTATAATATATTCCAAAAAAAGGGAATAATAGGAAAATAAAGTACAAAAATACACTTTCTTAATTTGGCCTATTTTTTCTCAAACAACAAACAAAAAGGAACGGAGGGAGTATTATTTAATTTTTTTTAAAAAAAAATTGTTTTTTTTTTAAAAAAAATATATTTTTTATTTAATTCGTTATTTTTATTTTAATAATTATTTTTAATAATATTAATTTTTTGTTTTATTTTTTATTTAATTTGTTTTTTTTCTGAATTATTAATTTATTTAATAATTAATTTTTTAATAACATTAATTATTTTTTCTTATTTTTTTGTTTTTTTTTAATCATTTTTTTAAAAAAAAAATAATATTTTTTTTAAGGGATGACGTGTCAAAAAATCCTACGTGGACATGACACGTGGCAAAAAAATCTATGTGGACACGCCATGTGGAGATTCCTTGCCACGGTGTGCACTCGAGGGGGTAAAATAGGGAATCTTGAGAAAGTAGGGGGTATTTACAAGAAATATTTTTACAGGGGGGTATCGCAAAAAACACCAACTTTGCAGGGGGGTATTGGGCTATTTACCCTTTTATTATTTAACATCACGGTTAAAAAATGTGTTCCGGATAATTAGCCATGGTTGGCTAAATTGAAAAATTCAGAAAAAAATTTCTCAAATAAAGGATGAGTTCTTGTCTTATGGTTGTGTCTATAATGCTTCCTCAATCCCAATTTATAAGCAAAAAAAAAAAAAAAAAACTTGTGCTAAATTATAAACAAAAAATATTAAAATTTATAATTTTTAAGATTTACTTTTACTTTTTTTTTGAACTGCAAAAGAATTTATTAGGCACACCAAGGCACAAGGAATACACAAGGGCCAAAAAAGAGATACAAGAGGCAAATCCAACAGAGGGTAAACAGAACCCCTTAACCCAAAACAAAACTAAAGGCTAAGAAGCTAAGCAACAGGATAAAAATCCCAACAGTACAGCAGAAACAAAATTAGTTCCCCTGCCCCCTTAAACACAAAGCAACAACGCAACATAGGGACCGCAAGGTCATCACCCAGCCAAAACAAACTAAAAAACCCATGAAATCATCTCATCATACAGTCCCCGGGGTCCCAAACCCACTCGTACAAAAGGCAAGAGTTTACCGCAACTTTATTCAAGAACCATTGCCAAGAAATCCGTTGAATGCTATCCACCATATCATCAACACTCACAACCACAATATTAAAAATTCTATCGTTGCGAGACTTCCAAATCACCCAAACATAAGCTAACCAAACACTCGAATAGCCTTTCCGGATTTTTTTATTCATCCCACTACCCACCAACATCCCGTAAGAGGTCAACACATCACCGGGGGAAACCACCACCACTCCAAGCCATCTATTAAGAGCATACCAAACCGCCGCCGCAAAACGGCAGTGAAGAAAAAGATGACGCGTCGTCTCAACATTCAAACCACATAGAGAGCACATATCCTCCCCCCAATGCATTAAACCCCTTTTAACAAGGTTATCCTTCGTGGAGACTCTATCCAACAACAATTGCCAAGCAAACGCACTAACCTTTGACGAAACCGCACTTCTCCAAACATTCTTACACGCAAATTTAGCCGATTGAGAAACTAAGTTTTGCGGTAATAACGTACTTTGAAGGTGGATAAACAAAGATTTCACCTTAAACCCCTCCTCCACATTCAGAACCCACTCCCAACTATCCTCCACGTCCTCCATCACCACCCCATTAATCACCACTTCTAAATCACATAACATCGGTTCCTCCCAAGCAAAAAATCTCCTACGCCAAAGCAACTCCCACCTCCAAACACCGTTTTCCCATCTACCCATATCCCGGATCATAGTACCATGTTGAACCGAAATATTAAAAAGTATCGGAAAACGTTGCTCAAGAGATATATCACCCACCCAAATATCCTTCCAAAAATTGATGGTATTGCCCCGCCCCAATTTTTTCCTAACCACATGGTTAAACCACCCAACACCCTCATCCAACCGACATAAATCCTTCCACCAAGCGAAGCAAGTATGTCCCCCCCCCCCCCCCCCATTAACTTCCAACCTAGTACTCCCCACAACATTTTCGCCATATTTAGAGACAATTATCCGCTTCCACACTTCATCCCCATTCATGAGAAGTTTCCATCGCCACTTAGCAAGAAGGCTTAAGTTGACAAGTCGAAGATCACGAATACCCAAACCTCCTTCCGACTTTGGTTTGCAAATATCCACCCACTTTACCCAACAAATTTTCCTCTTCGAAGACAGGCCACCCCAAAGAAAATGTCGTTGCAATTTAACAATTTCTTTCCAAACCTTTACCGGCATTTTCATGTGGGACAAATAGAAAATGGGAATAGAGCTCAAGACCGCATTAATAAGGACAATCCTACCACCCAAGCTAACATATTTGTTACCCCATGACCCCAATCTCTTCTTTAACACATCCACCAAAGGTTGCCACGTAGAAGCCAAATGGGGATTAGCCCCTACCGGTAAACCTAAATAAGAAAACGGAATACCTCCAATCCGACAATTTAGGAAGCCGGACGCCATAAGCAAAAAATCATTGGAAATATTTACCCCCATAAGACAACTCTTCCAAAAATTCACCTTAAGCCCCGACACCATTTCAAACCCCCGAAGTATCGCCTTTAAAGTCCAAAGGTTATCTACCGTGGCTTCCCCTATACATAGGGTATCATCCGCATATTGAAACATCGAGATTGGCATACCACCCCTACCAACATGAAACGGTTTAAACCTTCCTCTATCAACCGCGTTACGCATAAGGGCACCCAACCCCTCCGCCACCACAAGGAATAAGAGCAGCGCAAGAGGGTCACCTTGTTTCAACCCCTTCTTTATACAAATTTCTTCGGTTGGACTCCCTTACCAACACCGACATACTACCGGCACAAACACACGCCTTCATCCACGCCCTCCATTTACTATTGAAACCGAACCGGCCAAGCATATAGTCCAAAAATCCCCAATCCACCGAGTCATACGCCTTTTCAAAATCCACTTTAAAGATAAGACATTGTTTACCGGACTTCTTAGCATAGTCTATCACCTCATTAACTACCATCACACCCTCCACAAATTGGCGACCTTTCAAAAATGCGGATTGAGTAGGAGAGATGACATCCCCCAACACCATGGCAAGACGAGCCGCAAGTACCTTGGCCACTATTTTGTACAAACAACCAAGTAGAGAAATTGGCCTAAAGTCCCCCAAGGCTTGTGGAGACTTCACCTTAGGAATAAGAGTGAGAAAATAAGATGAGAGACATTTTGGGAGGCACTCATTACCATAGAATTGATCAAAAAGGATGCGGACTTCATGTTTCAAGAGATCCCAAAAGTGCTTAATAAAAGCAAAATTAAAATCATCCGGACCCGGACTCTTCGACCCATCACACCCCATCACAACCTCACTAATCTCATCAAGAGTGAACACCTCCGTCAACCTTTCCACTTTGTCACGCGCCAATTGGGGAAAAAGAACCCCATCAAGATTAGGACGACACCATACCTCATTTGCAAAATGATTTCGAAAGTATGCCACCACCGCCGCTTTAACATGAACCGGACCCTCCACCCACCCATTTGGAGTATTTAAAGCCACCACTTTGTTCCTCCTTTGCCGAGAGTTAATACATATGTGAAAAAATTTCGAATTTGTATCCTCCTCCTTTAACCACTTGGAGCGCGACCTTTGGAATGTCATCGCATCAATACTTTTAAGAATGTGCCAAAGAACATCAAAAAGTTTCTTCCTCCTAACCACCTCGTCATCCACCAACCCCAAGGTCTCACTCTTGAGGTCCAAAGCCGAGATTTCATCAATAAGATTTTGTTTCTCCCTCTCCGACCCCCGGAACGTAGCCCCATTCCACTCCATAATCGCCACTTTAAGCCTCTTCAATTTCTCTTTAAGAACAAAGCTCATCCATCCACTAACCTCCACCTCCTCCCAAGCATTAGAAACTAACTCTTTAAAATCACGATGTTGGAGCCAAAAGTTATTAAAACGAAACGGTTTTGGTCCCCAATCCGAAGAGCTATACTTGAGCACAAGAGGGCAATGATCCGCCATATCTCTCATCAACACCCACACACATAGAACTCCCCACACATCAAACCAAGAATTCGAGATTAGCATCCTATCCAACCTACTCATAGCCACACCGTTCGGATGAAACCAAGTAAAGGTTCTACAAATAAGCGGCAAATCTTCCAACTCAAGATTGGCAATGAAGGAATTAAAGGCCACCATATCCGGAGAGAGCCCACCACTAGAATGATGTCCCACTCCACGCCTTTCACTATTATCCCGGACCGAATTAAAATCCTCCAACACACACCACAACCCCTCACCAAACCCCCTCTTCGACATAAGAAGATTACTCCATAACATACGTTTAGCACGTAAATCACATTTAGCATAATCAACTTCTTCAACCCGGATGTGACTCCGACGAAACACGCAACTTCTTCAACCCCTTCTTGTTCTTCCTTCTCTTCGACTTCGCCTCCCCCCCCCCCCCCCCCCCCCAATTTTTTGTATATATATATTCCTGAAAATTCAAGAATTTGTTGCCATGGTACAAGAATTTTTGCTTTTTCTTGTTGTGTTTCACGTTCCTGCATCTATCAGATGTGCAAGGAACAACATTCTCCACATCACCAGTGGTCCCCACGTCATCAGCTGAATAGGATTCAATTGGGTCCTGACTTGGGTCCAGGCCCAATTGATTTTGAGAGTTATCCATGCCCAGATCGCTATTCGCCCCCCCTTCAGAGTAAAGAACCCCCCAACAGGCAGATCTCCATTTTTTGTTCTAAGGCAAGTGGGCCTAGAACGACCCGGCCCATCATTCTTCACCGCCCCAACACATCTCCTAGCAGTATCCACCAACCTCATCCTTCCCTTCTCTCTCTCATGTAGACAAATGGGATCAGAATAACAAAGCACATCACCCAACATTCCTTGCCTTTTTGCAGAAAGGACACCTGCACCTGTGACCCTAACACATGGAGACAAAACCATAGCTACCTCTCTGTTGACTCTAGATGTATTAAGATTCAAATTGTTTCCCAAAATATTGGGATCAATTCCTGACATCATATCCTCATGTCTATCAACCAACCTCGTACTCGTCTCAAGTCCCTTTCCACCTTTGTGACTCCCTACCCCATGTACTTCGCTGCCATTCTCAGACCAGTCTTCATCACTGCCCCCCTCTGACAAACCTTGAACGGCCGCCATGATAGAACCACCGTCCACCGAACCTTTTGACGACCGACCACCACTAACACAGTTCTCAACAGCCCCACTCCTCCGATCAACATCCAGCACCGAAAAACCTCTTAATTCCTCCAACACCCTTATCACAAACTTCCTCCCCATCACTGTGATCGACACCGAAGAGTCAATCAGCTGCAGTTTCTCCGTTGTAATACTGATCCTCGCCACATCCCCCCTTCTCAAGAGTTTTGTTGGTTGATCAGTATCCACAAAGGTTCCAAACTTGAAGCCTATAGTTCTGAACAAAGCCTCACCCCAAGCATGGAGAGGAACACCATAACACCTCAACCAAGTATAACGTTGAGACAAAACCGATTCTAGAGACCACAACTCAAATCTATCAAACCACGTACTCCACCATCCCATCGATCCCACCAGCTCTTCCACCTCACCCACGATCGTACTCGTCAACAGGACCTTCCGGTGACCAAGTAGAATCACCTTCAAACTATGGTAACCATCCATCAGAAAGTTATGCTGAATAGTTTGTACCTCAAAAGCTTCAGCAAGAAACCCCACATAAGCACCATTAAGTTTCGCCATTAGCTCCGACTCCACCTCGACTTCCCACACCACCTCACGCACGCCATGCACCAAACCACTACCCGCAGTATTCACCAGCTGATGCTTCTCAGGAGCCACCACTAGGGCATCTTTGAAGGAACGCCCAACAGACTGTCTAGCTCCCCCTTCCTTACTCGGCTCCAACACCTCTGCTTCCTTCGTCTTCTTTGGCTCACCCTTTCCAAAACGAGATTTATTTATTCTCAGTTTGAAAGAGCCCAACCAAATATCCTCCATACGTGACAGCAGCTTCATATCATCTTGCACCTCTCTATACTTGACAAAACCAAATCTACTTCCTTGTTTGTCGAGCTTCTTTGGCAAGTAGACTTCCCCAACATGCCCAAACCTCTCGAACTCAAACCAAAGATTATTCACTGTAGCATCTTCCAGGAAGTTAGTGAAGAAGAACGACGTAATGTCTTGCTCTAGCCGATGAACAAAACCCTTCCGTCGTTGAGGTTTCTTACCTTCGACCACCCTCCAGTCACTATCACCCTCCTCTCTCCCCACACCCTCTCTCTCTACATTCTCTCTCATGTTTTTATGATTTACTTTTACTTATTTTCATGAAATTAAAATTTGCTTTCTATATCTTTAATTTTCTCCATAATTAATAACCAAAAAAAATTATTTTTACATTTTCTTATGAAACTCATTTTAATAAAAACACAAAAAGTCATACTTTTAATAATCATATTTATTTTTCTTAATAAGTGTGAAAAAAATTACTTATAATTTAGGACGAACAGTATGCATTAACCTAGTTGGCCAGCTCATTTACATCCCACATGAGGTTAATAATTGATAGTAGTAAGTAGTACTTTAATATCTAAAAAATTTAGATGAGTTGGATAGTGAAAGTTCACCAAAATTATAACGTCTTAAAATTTAAAGATGTTGAACTCACGCATTTATGGAATACATACAAGTCAAGTGACACACCAACACCAACACCAACACCAACACCAACACCAACACCAACACCAACATAGAGTGAATCTTTGTAACTCAAAGAATAAGTATGTAACTTTAGTCTAAAGATACGTTGAGCAAAAATTTATAAATATTGCGAAAGCTCAATCTGAACATTAATTGACAACCGGAGAAATGGTGAAAATTGTCAATAATTTCAATATCAGAAAGAGAGGATAAGAGGGAATCCGAAATGAACTGTAGCACTAAGGATTAGGAAACAAATATCGACAGCGATGGTGACTTCATATAAAAAGCTTCCTTATCTTTTAGCAAAAAAACAATAATAATAACTGTTAAAAAAACACAATAATAATAATTATAATAATAATAATAATAATTATCTATACTAATATATAAAGGGGATATAAATTTTTGGGATGACTTTTTTATTATTCCAATTTTACCCTTAAAAAATAACGTTCATATAAAAATAGATTTTCAGTTTTTTTTAGTAAATAATTTTTTTTTTCTTCTTAATAACCAAGCACAACTTCCACATAAAAGTAGATTTTTCAGTTTTTTTATAGTAAAAAAAATATATATTTTTTTCTTCTTAATAACTAACCACAACAAAAAAAAGGAGGTTGCGTAGTTATCAATTTACAAAGTCCAATAAAAAAGGAGATTAAGTAGTTATTTATATTTACACAATACAGAATATCGATCACACAAAAAAAAATATATCGATTACACAAACGGGCACGGACGTTTGTCGGCTAGTAATAATAATAATAGTAATAATAATTATAATTGCATAGGAAGTACTATGAAAACAGTTACATATGATCCATAATAATAATAATTGCATAGGAAGTACTATGAAAACAGTTACATATGATCCGGCCGCCGTATGGAAGTTATTTTTCAACATATACAAATATTTGAATTTGTGTTAACAAAAAATAATTGAATGGAGTGAAGAGCAGAAGTGGCAACAAAAAAATCAACACAAAAAGAGGTATTCTCTTTATATATTGGTACTCGTCTCCGGAAGAATTTATAAGGATAGTTTTGCACTTTTGCAGCTACTCTTGGTTGTTTTGTTAAGAATCTTGATGTTACATATGCTTTCCAGACTAAGATTGTTGTGGTGATGATGGCTATAGTCTATAGAGATTGCTAATAAAAAGGGATGGAATATACTCTGGATTGAGGCCGATTCCACTTTGGTCGCACTTGCTTTTAAGAATTTTTTTTATGATTCATTGGATCCTTCGTAATCGTTGGTTAAATTGTGATGAGCTCACAAAGCATATATTTTTCATTATGTCTCATATTTATAGAGAAGACAATCAGAGTACTAATGATATTGCTACTCGTGGATTGCAAACTCATGACTCTCAATGGTGGGATACGATACATAATAATATAAATAATCCTTTCACTAGAAATAGATTGGGTTTAACATATATAAATTTTGGTAATCTCTTTTGGACCATTGTACTCTTTTTTCCTTCACCTGGTTTTTCCTACAGGTTTTAGAGCAAAGGTTTTTAATGATGCAGTTGTATTTGTTAACTCCCACTTAGGTATCAGTCTGTCCCCCAAATTTTCTTGATTTTTTTTTTCTTTTTAATATATTTGAGAATTTACTTGTATGTGAGATAAATAAAAGGGTATCAATATAGTTGAAATTTCTTTATTTTTCCTTATAAATTTTCTCCATTTGCTAAAAAAATCAAATATGATCCAACTCACAAAAATTTATAACGAAAGTATGTGGGAAAGAATTCATTTTTTTTAAAAGGAATTATTTAATTGATTTAATACTAATTATATTTACAATATTAACTTATTATAAATTTTCACCAATTCAGCTGTTAAATTAAAAATAAATTTAATTCCACAGTTTGTTTAAAAAATTTGACAATTTTTTTTTGCTTTTGATAAGCTAAATTCTTTTTTAGAAATATAGTTGCACAATTGATTGGTCGTCATTTACAAGTATTTTTCAAATGGACTTTTTTTTTGTCACGTAGTCTAATGGCTTTAAGATGGATAAGGGGCAAGAAAATTTAAGCTATCTTTATTCTCATATATGATTTTTTTTTATATAAGTGGTTTAGTAGCTAAAATTTTACTTTTTAAGATGAAATAGTGGGAGTATCAACGTTTAACACCCGGTCCCTGCATTTTACAAACAATATCCCCACTAACAGAGTTATACTCAGAAAAACTCAGATATGATTATTACTCTCTAGTTTAGTCCAAAAATATTTTAGATTAAACAAAACTAACTGTATTTTTCATGGATGCGAATAAGGAAATGTACTTTTCCTTTTATTTAAATTTTAAACACACATTCACTAAAAATATTTTAGATTTGAATATATTTTTAAGCCCTCTAAATATATCAAATTTTATTTTTAATTATTCTAAAAATTTCTTTCGAAATTTGGTCATTTTAAATATTCTATTTTTGATTTTAGTCTATACTTTTTACAAAAATTCACATAGCTTATTCCAATGGCTTTTTTTATGACACATATCATTATTTTAAAATGTTCTTCTTAAAAAACACTTAAAATATAATTAATTTAATAATACCACTAATTAAATTTTAGTTTAACAATTTAATCTTTAATTTGAACTTTTATACATAAATTAATAAGGACTAAAGATTAAATATATAGTTAAATTATTAAACAAATAATATTTTAAAGTTTTATCAAGAAATTTGGAATATATTATGCAAACATTTGTAAAAATAATAGGGAGTAAAATTAAAAATAGAGTATTTAAAGGGACCGAAATTCGAAATAAGTTTTTAAATAGAATGAAAATAAATTTTAACAAAGTTATTAGGTTTGATCCAATAGTGAGGAATTTGGGTAGCATGCATGAGATTCTTGGTTTGGTTCCATCCTCAACTCAATTATAAATAAATAAAAGTTAACCAATATTAGAGTGATTAAAAACATATTTAACCAATAATTAAATAAAAAATTTCTGTCAAAAAAAATTAATATCTTTTAAAAGTTTAGAGTGATTAAAACCATATTGAACCAATATTTATTTTTTTGGTTTTCACCACTAGTTTAATTTGATTCGGGAGTCAGTTATGGCATTCAGAGATTTCAGTCTCTTCCCGATCGCAGTTGCGGGGGATCGAACTATGGTCCTCTCTACCAAGTTCAGCGCCAATCACCACTGAACCCACTATATTGAACCAATATTTTAAGTTATCGTAAGTACTCTTTTTTTTCAGAAGAGTTATCATACGTACTTGTTCATGTATAAAAAACAATATTTTATATTACTCTCGTGCAGCATCATATATAACTATAAGATATAATAATACTTATAATTTCCATAAAATTTTATTTATAATAATGAACGTATAGTACTGAAGTCTCCAAAAGAAACCTCTATATAATGCTCTAACACTCTTCCTTAACTTCTCACATAATTGATCACAATTGTTGCAACTCTTTCTTTCTCAAAATTATTAATTTCCTTTTCATTATATTAATTAAGATGGAAGCTGCAAAAACCATTACAAAAAATATGACAAAATACAACGATATTTACTTGACCATTAATGCTAATAAGATTAATAATAATATGAAAGTGAATGGTGCTGATCCTTTGAATTGGGGTGTGGCGGCGGAGGCAATGAAGGGGAGTCACTTAGATGAGGTGAAGCGTATGGTGGAGGTGTACCGGAAACCGGTGGTCAATCTTGGTGGCGAGACACTGACAATTTCACAAGTGGCTGCCATTGCCGCACGCAATGGCATGAAGGTTGTGGAATTGTCGGAATCCGCTAGAGCCGGTGTTAAGGCCAGCAGTGATTGGGTGATGGACAACATGGATAATGGCATTGACCTTTGTGGTCTCAACACTGTGTTTGGTGCTGCCTCACATTGTGGAATCAAACAAGGTGATGCTTTGCAGAAAGAGCTCATAAGGTAATATACTTGTTTGATTTCAATTTTTTATTTGTCATGGATTTGCATATAAGAAAAATATAATGTTTCTTTTGGTTTAAATTTCAAAATAATGATCACTTAAAAAATCTAAGTTATATATACTGCATATGTAAAAGGTGAGGGATCAAGTAATGAGATCTTTTAATTTATTTAGCCATAAAAAAGTAATGAGATCTTGTATAAAAAAAGAAACAGTTATACTCTATTAAAAAAATTCATAATGAGAGTTATTTTGCTTAATTAATAATGTATTGTAGTAAACCAAAAAAAAAATGTATTATAAATATTAAATTTCATTAATTCAACGTTGATTGTTGTCATATTATATGATTTTAGTGACGAATCAGACAAAGTTTCATATAAATATGAAATTTTTAGTTTTATACTGTATATGTTATCTTAAAGTATATAATTTATCATATATTTGACCAAAAAAATAAAATTTATCATATATATTACATACATTATACTCCCTCCGTTTCTTTTTAATTGTCTTTTATTATCAGATTTAGCGTTTCTATTTAATTGTCCTTTTTGTATTTTACGGGTATGATTTGTCAATTATACCCTTTGTCAATTACTCTTATCTTTTTCGATAAAACAAATCAAAACAAAGTTTGTTTTTTTAAAAACTAATTAAAACAAAGTAAACAAAAATAAATAATAAAGGAAATATTTCATATTCAAATAACAAAAACAAAAGACTTCACACTCATAACATAAAATAACGGAGTATTATTTTACCACTGGAAAACAATTAAGGAGAAACTAAAATTTCATACTCAAATAACAAATACAAAAGACTTCACACTCATAACAAACAAAAAAAGAGACTTCAAACTCTTTGTTTTTATCTGCCCAAGCTATATTCATTTGTACCAAGGAAAATCTTGTGATTGAGTTTTTCATTATCGGCAAACGGTTGTTAGTACCTTTTTATTTTACTAATAAAAGCAAAAATAAAAAATAAATATACTTGTATATGACTAAAACGTGGTTTCTATTAGTTGAGATGGTAGAGTTTTGTGACATTGGTTTGTTACTGGAGAAAGAGAGAGTAATAGCAATTGTTTGTTATGAGAGAAAGATAATATTTTTGTTTTACTTAATATACTAAATTTATTAGAAAAAGTGCAAAACAATAGGAATTTCTTGGTAGATTAAAATGAAGGTATAATAGGAAGATAATATGCAAAAATACACTTCTTTAATTAAAAAGATAAGGAGGGAGTATATAAAAAAAGAGGAATCAAGTTACTCAATTAGATCTTCAACAAAAAAAAGTTACTCATTTTTGTGAGCGGCTCATTTGATAGTTGGTACGTAGGATGTGTTTATATTATGTTAATCTTATATAAGTTCATATTATATTAAAAAAATATCAAAAATTAATATTTCAATTTTTTTCATTAAGGAATAAAAATAAAACAAGCAATTTTTTAGAGATAAAATATGTATTTATTATAGAGATGGAAATCAAAATTTGCTAATTTTATAAAGACAAAAAACATATATAACAAAAAAATAAGTTACTCCATTGGCATTAGTTTTCTTAATCAATAACACATTAAAAATATCCAATAAAAAAATAACACATTATAAATATTAAATTTCATTAATTTAATGTTGAATATTGTCATATTATATTATCTTAATGACGAATCACATAGTTTCGTATAAATCCAAATTTTGTATTTATTTTTTCAAAATATAAATAATTATACATGTTATCTTACAGTCAATATTTACATATATGTTTTAACGTTTTCAATTTGTACGTCCATTTAAAGTTATTTGATGGAGAATCAAATTGTTTTTGAAAATTTATAAAAATGTGTGGACTGTGGAGTTGATCACTTATATAAGATTTTTAAGCAATTTCTTTTTGTTTGTAGCATTATATGATTTTCTGTTATGATAGCTTTTGAAAATTCCTAACCTGCTAAAATATTAAATGGTAATGTGATTATTACACACTTTAGTGGGAGTAATTTAAGTGGGTGATCTAAGTTACTTTTTGTGGGCCCAAAGTGATTTATAGAATTTAAGAAATTTATAGTTGATTTGAGTAGTTTTTACTTTAATGGTGGTTGGTTATAAAGAATCAGATTTTGACCCCACATATTTATATTTTTTTATTTGTAATTAGTTTTGATTTAAAGTTATCATTAATTTGATTATTTTAATTAATATGCATAAAAATATTTAAAAAAAAAATTGACAAAAAAAATTAAAATAATAATATAACAAAAATACATAAAAAAAAGTTATATTTTCATAGGAATTTAAAATAAAACAAAACAATAAGCAACACATTTTAAACGAAATAAAAAAAAATGCATTTGGGTTATTTTCTTCAATAATATAGCCATTAATATGTATAAAATAATAGTATTAACTCTAGAAACAACTTAGCTAACTTGAATCACACCATATAATACTATTAATTTATACATATTAATGGCTATATCATTGAAGAAAATAACCCAAATGCTTTTTTTTCCGTTTAAAATTTGTTGTTGTCTATTGTTTTGTGTTTTTTTTTTTTTTTACATTATTGTTTTGTGTTATTTTAAATTCCTATGAAAATATAACTTTTTTTATGTATTTTTGTTATATTATTATTTTAATTTTTTTTGTCAATTTTTTTTTAATTTTTTTATGCATATTAATTAAAATAATCAAATTAATGATAACTTTGAATCAAAATTAATTACAAATAAAAAACATAAATATATGGGGTCAAAATCTGATTCTTTATAACCAACCACCATTAAAGTAAAAATTACTCAAATCAACTCTAAATTTTTTAAATCCTATAAATCACTTTGGACCCACAAAAAGTAACTTAGTTTACCGACTTAAATTACTCCCACTAAAGATGCTCTTATGTGGTGTGATTAATGTTAGCTAACGTTGTTTATGGAGTTGACATGAACTAATTTTTAGTTCATCAAGTGCCACATCATTGTGGGTGCAATGCATGATTCTTTATAATTGACAGCAACTATAACAAACTTTGTAATAGCTTACCTGCACTAAAGATGCTCATGGTTAACAATAATACTAAATGCTTGTTTTTCTTAATTATTATTTTATAGGTTTTCGAATTCAGGAATATTTGGTGATGGAACCGAGTCATGTAACACACTGCCACAAAGTGCAACAAGAGCAGCTATGCTAGTGAGAATCAACACACTTCTCCAAGGTTATTCAGGGATTAGATTTGAAATCTTAGAAGCCATAACCAAGCTCCTTAACAACAACATTACTCCATGTTTACCACTTCGCGGTACAATCACATGTTCTGGAGATTTAGTCCCTCTTTCTTACATTGCTGGTTTACTAACCGGACGACCAAATTCCAAGGCTCACGGACCCTCTGGAGAAGTACTTAATGCAAAAGAAGCTTTTCGATCGGCTGGAATCAATGCCGAGTTCTTTGAATTACAACCAAAAGAAGGCCTTGCCCTTGTTACTGGCACTGTTGTAGGTTCGGGTCTAGCTTCTATTGTTCTCTTTGAGGCTAACATATTGGTGGTGTTGTCTGAAGTTCTATCGGCAATTTTTGCTGAAGTTATGCAAGGGAAACCCGAATTTACTGATCATTTGACTCATAAGTTGAAGCATCATCCTGGTCAAATTGAGGCTGCTGCTATTATGGAACACATTCTAGATGGAAGTGCTTATGTAAAAGCAGCTAAGAAATTGCATGAGACGGATCCTTTGCAAAAACCAAAACAAGATAGATATGCACTTAGAACATCACCACAATGGCTTGGTCCTCTAATTGAAGTCATTAGATTCTCTACCAAGTCAATTGAGAGAGAGATTAACTCTGTTAATGACAACCCTTTGATTGATGTTTCAAGAAATGAGGTTTTGTCTGGTGGAAATTTTCAAGGAACACCTATTGGAGTTTCCATGGACAACACACGTTTGGCTCTTGCATCGATTGGCAAACTCATGTTTGCTCAATTCTCTGAGCTTGTCAATGATTTTTACAACAATGGATTGCCTTCAAATCTCTCTGCTAGTAGAAATCCCAGCTTGGATTATGGTTTGAAGGGAGCTGAAATTGCCATGGCTTCTTATTGTTCCGAGATTCAATATCTTGCAAACCCGGTTACGAGCCATGTTCAAAGTGCTGGGCAACACACCCAAGATGTGAATTCTCTGGGTTTGATTTCTGCTAGGAAAACAAATGAAGCAATTGAGATTCTAAAGCTCATGGCTTCCACATTCTTAATTGCACTTTGTCAAGCAATTGACTTAAGGCATTTAGAAGAGAACTTGAAAAACTCAGTCAAGAGCACTATAGGCCAAGTTGCCAAAAGGACACTAACCATAGGTGTCAATGGAGAACTCCATCCTTCAAGATTCTGTGAAAAAGACTTGTTAAAAGTGGTTGATATGGAGTATGTATTTGCCTATATTGATGATCCTTGTAGTGCTACATACCCATTAATGCAAAAACTCAGGCAAGTGTTGGTGGATCATGCATTAGGAAATAAAGAAAGTGAGAAGAACTTGAACACATCGATCTTTCAAAAAATTGTAACTTTTGAGGATGAGTTGAAGATTCTCTTGCCAAAAGAGGTTGAAAGTGCAAGAGTTGCATATGAGCGTGGAAATCCGGCAATTCCAAACAAGATCAAAGAATGCAGATCTTATCCACTTTACAAGTTTGTGAGGGAAGAGTTGGGAACTAGTTTGCTAACTGGAGAAAAGACCATTTCACCAGGCGAGGAGTGCGATAAATTGTTCACAGCTATATGCGAGGGAAAAATCATTGATCCTCTTCTGAAATGCTTAGGCGAGTGGAATGGTGTTCCTCTTCCAATATGTTAACTGTATTGGTTGCATTTTTAAATATTTACTTTATGCATCGCAATAATTGTCCCAATGGCACTGTTGCAAGGGACATTTGTGTGTTTGTGCATGTGGGTGTGGATTCGAACCCATGAATCACATTTTCCTTGGCCACTAGGTCAAGCTCAAAAAAATGTGTTTCAATAATCATTAGGTATGTCAGACCTTTTGAAAATTTGTGTGAAAAGCTTCATTTCAGTTTTCTATTTGTCAAAGTAAAACTTGTAATTTACTTCTGTAATAAAATTTCAGTTGTTTATTGAAGATTTCAGTGCAACTATATAAATATATCATATAAGCTCTAATGTAATTAAAAATCTTTTTTAGTCTCCGAGCAAATAGCTAATTGCTATTAACCATTCTAATACCCTAATCCATTGTCTTAAAGACAACTATTGACAGTAATTGCACCATATGACTTGCATTAATTCAGAACTCTATACATAGTACATCAACCAGGTAAAGTGACTGAACTTGATTTGTACAACCTGTCACTATGTTTTTCCGGTGTTTTCTACTTGTCACTAATGTTGCAATTGAACTAATTTTGAACCAATCGCTGACCTGAATCCTTGGTTGCTGCGGGATTGATTAACCACCATCGCTGGGGTGGACAAGGATGGTGAACATAGATGGATGTTTCCAAAAATGGTACATGAGATCAGGAGCAGCTAGGGCATTGCCACTGCAGAAGGGGGGAACAATCAGTAGGAAGAACAATTAATATTTAAGAGTAACATATTATGCATGAAAATGCAATAATAGTCAGCAAGTCTCTATAGGTGCAAAAAAGAAAAACCAATGTAGAATTTGAATTAAGGCTAAACATGTTAACTATAAATATAGTTGGTTGTACTGTTTTAATTTGTTGAGTTTATAAACAGCATGTTAACTATAAATATCACAATTCCCAAAGAACTGTGCCTTTGAAGCTAGTTAAAGGAACTAAAACATGTATATTTTTAGGGATCAAATTATATTCAAGTCAACATAATATTTGAGCAAAGAATGAATAGATAGAGAGCAAAGCGAGAACATTATGTTCTCTTTCAATGGTTAGTCGTTGAGATTTAGCATGTTTTTGAAGAATTTGTACTTGGGGTTTCCACAAACATACCTTAAGGACAATCCATAATATGGTATGTGCATTGTGCTGGAGATCTCTTTAGCAAATGCTATCAGTTCGGCTCCAAACGTCAGCTAATATCATATTCCTGAATACGATATCTCTTTGTGCCTCAAGTTCATTTTTCTCTAATGCTGCTGCAGTATCAACATTCTGAAGCAACATATAGTGTTTTGCACGTATTATTTCAACCTCCTTTTCGTAGTTAGACAGCAGCTGCAATTTCTGGTTATGAATAAACAGAATGTAAGTTGAAAGTAGCAAGTTGCAGTACCCAAAGACAATATTTAAAAATTATGGGACAAATGAAAGGGATTATTGCTCATACTTTTTCCTCATAGGTCTTGACAGCTTCTTCATTCATTTTTTGTATTCGCTCCATTTCAAATAGTAGTGTGTTTGGGTCGGCAACATAGGGCATTTGAGATGTCAAATAATGAGCTTGAAAAGGATCACTGTTCATATAACCAGGAGTAGTAATGTTGTGAGGATCATGAGAAGCATTTTCATTCCCGGGCGCATAACTGGAGGGTTCCAATGTCACAGGTGAAGAGTCAACCAGTTCCACAGGTTCATACAGTGCTTGCAATATTTCTACAGACTCACGACGAAGACAATTATGATTTGAAACTCTGTCTAGTGGCATGACTGTACGAGATAAGTCCTCCATAAAAGATGGACTAGCCGACAATGACTGGAAGGTACAAGAAGCAGGTGTAAATTATTGGAATGAAAATATCACATACTACACAATATGATTGGTAATTGAAATACACAATAAATATCAATCAACAGTGCATCTGATGCCAAAGCATAACAAAATCTAGAAATTCTAACAACTATTTAGAAAAAGAAGATTTGAATCATATATGCTTATATCCATCATCAAATAATGAAGGTACTGCTTTCGTGTTAGGTTCTAAGATTTTCATGAAGAGAAAGATAAAGTGCTAAAAATTATTTTAGTTTAAGGGAAGTGATGGCGTTCATAGAGAAGAGTTAATGTAATGGCTGTTAGAAGAACAATACCCTACAATACAATATTCCAGTTAGAGATACATTGTTTTTCTTTGACATGTTGAAGAACCACTTGACCTGACAGTAATGCTTTTACATGACCAAATAATTACTTACAAACTATACCGCGGTAACTCAAGCGAAGGCCGATAGGCTAGAAAGGTAGTTAAAGCACAGGCCCATGTTACATACCAATAGAAATACAAGCAGAAATAGAAGAAAATGAATAGTCCATATTAAACTTTAAAATGTTTTGCAAAGTTCACCAGAGTACCAACACAAAGATTATCAATAAAACACTAAAGAATAGAACCAAAATTTACTAACCTGTCGCAATGGCATTAAATTTGCATGTGATAGTTGCCTATATGGTAAAGGACACTCAGCAAACTCTGAAGTGGTTGACTCACCACATACAGGACTCACTATATTGCACCATTGTCTGACCTCGGGAACAGCAGTTCTATCACAAGTTACAGTATCTGTCTCAACATTGTGAAGTTGTGCAAGATAAGTTGATATATTCATAGAATTGTCAGTGTCAATTACTTGATTCATTAAAGTTTGAGGATCTTCAAAAACTCTCATATCAGATTGTGTAATATCTGAACCTAAAATGGGACTCTGTCTTTCCAAAGAACCTGTTACAGGATTGACATTATTGAAATCATTACTTGAATTGGGGGAAATATTCCAGTGCTCGAGGTGTGAAACTTCAGCTACTGCCGAGTTCACGGCATTTATTCTCTCATCTGCACCAGATTCCATTGAAGTAGCATCTGCTTCCACAGGCATACTACCAGGGGTCGTTTGAGATGTAGAAATTTCTTGAGCCATATAAGGTTCGTTCTGGAAGTTTTCTGTATAAATCTGGTCTTGTGAAAATAGCACTGTTGTGGGAGATTTTCTTGGAAGATCGGGTTCATTTGTGGCAGATTTCACAAGATTTGAAACACTTGGATGCTGAAAACCCTTTTGCTTCTCCTCCTCTGCTGAATGTTGCAGCTCAGGTGTCATGGAGCTTGAAGCACCATTTATATTATTTTCCTCAACACAAAGTTCATTTTGTAAACATCTTGAAATGTGTTCCTTACACTCTTGCAGTGAATTGTAAACATCGGTGGCTTCTTCCTCCGTGCAATTGAAATTCAAGTGCCTTTTTGCAAGATCAAGTGAATGTTTCCTATCAATCTTGTGTTTCAAAAAAGAAGCTGCTAGCCAACACTGGAGATGCACATTTCATTACACAACTATGACCCAATGCTTAATTTATTTTATAAAACAAGTAATATCAAAGCATGTAAATGCTCAAATAAAAAACAGCATGCATAGACAAAAAAATGTACAATACAAAACACCTGTTGCAACAAATTGGGCACAATAAAGGTTTTGAACTGCAATTTGATTTGTTCTCAACCATACACTATATCTGAAGCCCAAAAAAGAAACATGAAAGAAAATGCAACAATAAAGATCAACCTCTTTGGGGATTACTGGAATTATTTTTACTATTATTTTTTCTTTTAACAAAGCTAGGGCACTACCTAGCTTACGGGGTGGATAGTGCCTCTTGAAAAATTAGTTGAAAAATACGAGTTTGCGAGAGTGTGAGAGGACAGAGTACGATGCATGATAAAAAGGCTGTAGGATGAAGCATTATATCAATTGATAATAAGGCAACAGATTTCCCACAACTCACAACAGATTTCCCTATTTTTAAGGTAGAAAATGAGAAATTATAAAACTTTTGCACAAAGACAGCCTCACTGGTTCTAACCAACCCGTGTTTGAGTCACATTTGCTTATATGAACAACTGAGGAACTCAAACAAACAAATACAGAGAAGCTAGCAAGAAGTCAAAAGGAGTAATACTAACCACAGATATTTCAAATGCCTGCACTGTAGAATCTTCCAGGCAATCAATGTCGTAATGTTCGAATACATACTCAAGAATCTTCATGGTGACAACCTTGTCATTTTTCTGCATATATGAAATGAAATCAAGTGATCAGGAAAAATCCACAAAACCTCGTGTTATTGAAATATAAATCATTATAGTCTAATGATTAAAATATGTTGGCAACTAATACATAGATAATGTAATCAATATAATCCGGTGTTGGTGTAATAGCAAGTGCAACTGCTTCCAAACAATCAGTCATTTAGTAGTTAAGTGACCATACAAATTATCCTACTTCAAAGTTCTTTCATCCAAATAAAGTTACCTCTTTTAATAATAAACCAGAACCCATGAATGAGTGAGAAAGATGAGAAATCTAGGGAAACCGGAAATGAAAGAGCAAACAAAACAAATTTTACTAAAGGAATCTGACCAGAAAAGGAGAGAATTCTCTTTAAAGGGATCTCACTTTCATGATTGCTTTCTCCTTTAACAACTGAACCATTGTTCTATTTTACGATACTTAACAATTCAAATGACCCTCCCCTAAATCCCTCCTACTATTTAAGCCCATGTCCTTCATTTCTTCGTAACTTCCTAGGTCCCATAAAAGACTACCCAAATGGAGCACATAGTATTTTCACATAAAAGCAAAATCATTTATATTCAAGTAAAGGTTACTGAAGTATATATTGAGACCCTACCGAAAAGTGTAGAACATCACAGAGACATGATATAGATATATCAGGCTTTGACAGGAGTTTGTTGCTCTTGGGCATGTCCGGCAGTTTCTTTTGTTTTGGAATTTGTTTAGTTATTGCAGCTGCTCCTGTCATTTCATTGGTCAAAGGATGTGTTATGGAGTCAAATTTGTTATAAAACCCAATCCTATTGCCTGTGTGCATGACAATAATCAGCAGTAGGATGTACTTGCAGAATGGAAAAAATTGATTGTTTCATTTGAAAAGTGTAGTGTGCATCAAGAAATAAATAAATTGAGGTGTTGCTTTAGGTGGTTATTATCGGTGCGGGTGCCAACCTAGTTGGGATGCCTCCTCCCCATATTTTGCACCTCTTAAATTTATTAAAAAATAAAATAAATAGAAGACTGTGAAAGTTAAAGAAATTCATCAGTACCATTCAATTTGCTTTTGCTTTTATCAGCACTTCCACTCTTCTTATTCTTCCACTTTTTTTTCAGATGTTTGGAATCAGCAACATCCGTAGACACGTTCCTTCCCTTGGAATCAATAATTTCCTTGGACACCTTCCTTCGTTTGGGGTCAACATTATCCTTGGTGATTTTCCTTACCTCGGGATCTACATTATCCTTGGACGCGTTCTTTCCTATGGGATAAATACTATCCATGGACTTTGTCCTTTTCTTTCTTATAATGGCATCATTTTCTTTTTCTGGTCCTTTTACTGTGTGATGAACATATTCAACTGTTTTTCTGTTCCTTTGAGACGAAGCAGGTAAAAACTTCCAGCGAGGATTCCTTCCTTTGAGGAGATCACTCCAGGAAAAAGTATGTGTTTCATTGCCCAATTTCTTCATTTCTCTTTCTCCTGGCAATGAAATGTTCCATACATATTCCTCTCCATTCTGTTCTACTCTCGATATGAATGACTGTCTGTGAGAATCAGTGCCACCGCTATCACAAACCAATTTGGATGATAATTCACAGATTACATCATTTAGAATTGACTGATTGGAGATGTCTGAAGCAGAAACTGAGGTGCCACTTCCATGTAAGTCATCAAGCTTACTGAATAGATAAGAGGCCCCCCATTTTAGCAGGGTGTGATGTGTACTCTGGTTAACTAACCGCATATTGTTGTCAAGAGCACCCTCTTTCTTTCGTTTATTGGATACAAGAGCTATACGCTCTTTTGCAAGCATTAAAACCTTTTCTTCAACAGTGAAGCATGAGTACAATCTCAAAACTGTTATCTTTTTGAACTTTGAGCTGATAGACATTTTTTGTATGCATTTGAGGTCATTTTGCAGGTCCAAACCACTGTCAAATGATATAATAATATCCACAGATGACAGCTTAATACTAGGATGACAAGCACGGCTCTCTATCAAGAAAACAAATTTTCCACTTTCTCTGTCGTTAAATGTTTCCAAAGCATCTTGATTCTTACAAGGAATGTAACCCCAACCATATCGTACATAGCAGTCCTTTCCAAATTTATGACAGAGAACATCATCCAAAATATCTCCAATTGATCTAGAACCACCACTAGACTGCAATTTTTATTGGGAAAAAAAAGGAAGAAACAACTAATTAAATCCTTGAGAACATAGAAAAACACTAATATTTAACCATGAAGATACCATGATGCATAGTTTTGATGAGAACAGGAATTCTCAAATCTCTAGCCCTTTGACAGGAAGCACAAATGACAACAAAAAGAAGCCTTAAGTAAAGCCATACATTTGCAAGGTGAGTATACAATTATAGACACTATTTCTGAACTCAATAATCGTTCACCAAGATAAACAAGGCTAACAAAGTAATATCATATCACTGTAACAGACAAAGCAATTCCATTTGATATCTGACATTCAACTTCAAAATCACATATTGAAAATTCAGTAACAATCGGAATAGGAGGATACAATGTTTTTACATGTCTATCAAAGCTCCCTACTTTCTCAGAAAAAATAAACAAATGCTGAAAAGTCGCTGATTCTATCAGAACTCCCAACATTATTTCTAAGAAGTTGCATTATGTGATAAATCAGGATCAAATAATAGAGCCATAGCTAATTATTTTGATTATTTCTTTAATATCAAACCATCGAATACTAAGGCAATGTTCAAAAACCACAAACATATAATCAATGATTTTCAACTAGGGTAAAGCATAGGTGCAGTTTACTTGTGTATTGTTCTCCAATTCAACACCTAATTATCCAGTAGTATAAACAGAACCATTTCAAATTTAAACTTCACTGAAAATTTTAATCCATGAGGCATAGTATAATTAGTAAACAACACAAACAGAACAACCTATAGTGCAGCCCCTAAGTTTTGAGTTTTGACCTTTCAACTATCCGTAAACTAACCAAACTTGGTAGACATAATTATTTACATCATAAAACCGGCATTTTATGTCTGATATAGGACATAAGGAGCCTTCAGCCTTAACAACTCATGAAAATAGATGGGAAATAGATGAAAAGCCAAAAGCCCAAAACATTAACAAACAAAAGAGGGGAAAAGCCGAAAAGATGAAGAAAGTAGAAACAAAGGATAAATTAAATAGAACATCAAGCAAACACTAAGTCACTAACCCTAATAATCGTTCATGACAACTACATAATCCATAATGTATGTGGCTCTGTGTTTTAAATAGTTACACATGATAACATGATCTGTCTTAATGAGGTAAACAGCATCTTAGCACAGCTAAGAAATCAGCATCAAAGATCTGACTCAATATAACATGAAATGAACAAGCTCACAGAAATACAAGAAATAAGACAAAGAAACAAACAAAAAACCACATGACCTCGGTAGGTAATTACCTGAAATAATATTATCACTCTTAGCTCACGACGTTTAGCTTCAAAAAGGATCTTTTCGAGAAGTTGCAGTTTTCCACTTGCTTTTATTCCAATATCAAAATGTTCTTCAACAGGCAGACCTCTAGTGACAAAAGTACTCGGTGACGGGTCGAGGAGATAAGGATGGTTGCAGCACTGTAAACAACAATACATGTGTGACTATAAGTCCTATTGACTATTCATTTAGAGCTATTGGTTTTATAAAAGTTGAATAAGTATCAATCATGAAAGAAAAATTTAACTAAACGTTGACAACCAAAATTGTATATGAGGTTTCAGCTTATCCGTTTCTTATCATGTATACCTTCCTTGTTGAGATAGTAAGCTCACGGAGGGCATCAACGAAGGAAGACTTCTGGCCTGAGCATAACGACAATGAGTTTGAAAGCAGCATTGAACAATACTGCTCAAGCTGCAAACTGGAAAGCTGGGCAGGAACCCAATACTCTATAAACCTGCTGGAGTCAGAATTGCACTTAAATGCAATATATTGTTCCAATTGACTCTTCAAATTGGAGACACTTGCAGATGAGAAATGCAACTCATCATGTCCAGACTTAAGTAAAGAAAGCAGTTTGATATAGTCAGCTCGATCTTCCTGAAAATCCATTAGAGAAAAGTCATTACGGTGAAAAATATCAATATTGACTATTGAACAAAAGTGGTATACCTTGATTTGTCCACTAACGAGAAGGAGCCTTATCTCAGCTGCTAGAATATTGACATTGTCAATGTTTCCTAAAATTCTGGGTCGCCGCTGGCATTCATCAATTATGATTGCTTCCCATTTAATGCATCGCAGTTCATCTAAGTCCTGCATATCGCATTAAAACATAATGAGCACAAAAAGAATATTAATGTTACAGAGAAACTTTTTGTAGAATATGAAAGAAAGAAAAAAAAACTCAAATTGTTTCTGAAAAGCCGCTTATATGATGAAGTTGTAGGATTAGATATATGAATATACCTCAATGACAATTTCAGATGATGAGAGCAATATTTGAAATAAAACACCACCATCTTCATTGTAAAATTCTAATGATCTGATGCTACTGCGTATATCTTTTTCTCCCTGGTAAACTACGAGATTGGCAGATGGTGCCAAATATAAGAATTCTGTTTCCCATGCAGAAAGGCCAGTAGAAGTTGAGATGATGAGAAAAGGCCTTTTCACATTACAATTCAAAGATAATATAAACAAAATCATCTTCCTAACCCGCTCCTGCAAATGTAGTTTAACAATAAATCAGAAATTTTACTGTGTAATCTAAATAATTCACTAACCATAGCAAACTCCAGCCTTCATACTTATACATTTGACACTTCAAAAATTAGTGTAATATTTTTCTACAGCCAATCTTCATATTAATATAGCAACTTGGTAAAATTCTTTTTCTACTATAAACATACAAGACAAGTAAATGTTGCAATGTTAGGATGATTATTAAAGATGAAGGTCCAGAGGTTGATGTTTAGGTGCAGCTTATTCTCTATTAAAAGCAGGAGGTGGGTTTTTGTGGCCATTTTGGATGATAGGTTTCTGGAGCGAGAGGAAAAGGTTGTATACAAATTCATCTTGTCCATTCTCTGAGATACCAAAAAATAAGACAACTAGTGCTATAAATCTCCCATATTAGCAATTACACAATGTTTTGTACTTTCGGTATTTATCAAAGACAAGGCTAGAGAATAAAGCATCCTTACAAGAAAATTACAAAAGAAAACATTTAGAAACCAAGAGATTGAGAGGTGCATTTGAGCACACAGCGTAATTAAGCACTTACTGCATAAATGTTTATCAAAATAAACACACTTACGTATAAATTATTTCTATAATCAAAGAGGGAATGTAACTATTTTCATATAAATTGTGTTATTTCCAAAAGCTGTTCTAGGGAGCTGCTGAAAACAGCTTAGAAACATGTCATAAACTATTTCCATAAGCTCTCCCAAATACTTGCCCGAGATAAGCCCAAATAAATTGTAAAAAAGCTTTTCCAAACTTGTCTGTCTTTGAGTCGTACACTCTAAATAAGGTACCCCAAGTATCAAAAGTTTTATTTAATTATAGAATATCTAAAGAGATGAGAAATTAATGTAGAAAACAAGCACCAAGTAATATAAGATGAAAACAAGAGTATATGGAGAAAAAATGACCTGGTCAATTTGTTCATCAACAATAACAGCACTCTGACCTTTGTGCCAACACGTGTGAAGCTTGTTCACATAACTCAATTGCTGGTTATACAATCCTGATGAATCTCCAGATGATAGCTCTGATAATTCGGTAAAGGAATCTTCTCTCTCCTGCAAGGTCAAACAAACTACTCATTAGAGAAATACACCAGTACTATAAAATATAAACATATTTGTATAAGATTCGAAGAGCTACATTTTTCCAAACAAGTCAAAAGACTTCCCGTTTCTGTTTAGAAAGTATCATCTGATAAATTTTTGTAATTCTAATAAGTGACTTAAAATCCCAAATGATAGGCGATTTTTTCCACAATGACTTGTTATCAACGTAAACATTTGGCGCCGGGAAACAACAAATTTAGACTAGTGATAACTACCTACAATAATTCATTGTCATCCCTAATCCCTACCCATTGATTGTGGACATGGTTGTCATGCAAAAGGACCTGTCATACCTCTCTCATTCACAATGTAATGTAACCGGACAATTTTCTTAAAATATAACCTAGTAAAACTCGGTTGAACAAAGCTACAGAAATATTCATATCATAATACATTACTCCAAACTGCAGACACGTTGACAACTTCAGAAGTAACAAAATTAAGTGACTTAATTTAATTTACCACAAGTGTTTGAAGTGCGTTTGCGGAGAGTTGACAAACTTTCAATTGAATGCATGCAGGAAAACCAGTTCAGATTATAAAATCAATTATTATTCAAGTAAAAGAAATTATGCTTACCCATAACTATATTAAATGTTTTCCCTCTCTTTTGAGAGACGTGAAAATTTGAGTGAATCGCCAATTTAGTCTTTAAAATTGTAGGAATCAAACAAATTGGTTTCTGAAATTAACGAAATTCCAAAATGATCCCTGAAATTGAAAATCATTGATCGCATTAGTCCCGTAAGGATAGTTTCATTGACTGATCCAAAAAACACTAATATGATTGAAGATATTCAATTTCATTGATCATTGGAGAATTACAATATTTGGGAACCAAATTGTCGAAGCCT
The DNA here is from genome assembly GCA_030408175.1 of Trifolium repens. Lineage (NCBI taxonomy): Eukaryota > Viridiplantae > Streptophyta > Magnoliopsida > Fabales > Fabaceae > Trifolium > Trifolium repens. The sequence goes on from CP125848.1 coordinate 50,407,121, forward strand.
TCAATCTCAATAACTAAATTAGTGATTAGCTCATTGAAGTTAAAGATAATACATTAGTTGTACTATAGATTGCAACTGAGAATAGTCTAGGTAAATTTAAACCTAGAACTCTAAAATTAAAGCTTTTAAAAAGATGTGACTAAATAAAAAGTACCTCCTTAACTTCAAGAGGATTTGACAGCCCATCTGATCTCTTTTGACGACTTTCATAATTGTCCATGAGTTTAATCCCTTTAGATGATTTCATAAATATAGCATCATCTAACTCCCATGTAACATGATCATAACCAAGACCAGTCCATTTCACAAGCCATTCATATTGGCAAACTGAATCATTGTCATTACTTCCATCAAAACGGTGAGCATTTAGCTTTGACAAGATAATTTTTCTTTTTAGCAGCAACCGGTGAGGTATACTCCAATCTTTTTTCCACCTGACAACCTGGTAATTTGGCGTTCAAAAAAGAAACATTTTTAAAGATACATCTCAAGAAAATACTAACTAAATATTTGTTTTGTTGGAACCAAAATGATTTACTCATTCAAGACCTAAGAGTTCTGATGACAACAAAGTTTATAAGTACAAACAATTGAAATTTGACCTTATGTATGTTTAACATTTCTTGTCATGTACGGTCTTAAATTAACATATCATGATATTTCAAAAATGGAAAGTTCTTATTTACATGGATCGTTCTGACATTAAGAAAAATATCTAAGAACGAGTTATAACTAAGGGTAAAGTCTGAAGCGTCTCATGATAAAGATATATAAGACTGAAGATTTCAATATGTCTTATGCATAGTGTGCTTCCTATGGAGATACTAAAGTGTGTCATTTTGGATCTCGTCATTGATAACAGAATTAAGGTATAATACTATAATGTTCTTTTCATTTAACTTGTGGATTGAAGTCAATTCATCTTCACTAACTTTTATAAAAACATATTTGAAATAATTTATATTTACACAAACCAGATAAGTCCCTTATGTGTCCTATCACATTTTCATAGTTATGTCTTATACTGACAAGACGATCTAATATCCTTGTCCACTCCAGTTCACTTTTGTGTATATATCCGTGGTAACAAGGCTATGAACGGTGACTAACCTGTTGTTTCTTCTTATATTTTTCCAAAAGCTTTGGAGCCTCAGTAAGCATTTGCTTTTCTGGAATCCAACAGTTGTGAGCATGAGCGAGGCCCTGATACTTGACAAAGTACTCTCTTTGGATCACTGGCACCAAGTTATAAACTTATAATCAATAATAAAATTTACGATCTAATCTATACGTGAAAAAAATAGTAAAATTTAGGGGAGGTGGGAAAAATTTTACAAACCATACCTTCATCTTTTGAAACCACTTCTCGGGAATCCCATATGGATTCTACCCCTTCAGAAACAGAATGAACCCCAAGCTCTAACTTTTTCTTCACACACCGAATACAATGCCAAAACCCTATGGGAAGCGATTTGAGAGGAGGGTCCAAACAAGTCGGGTGATACCTCCTTTTACACCCTTTACCACAACAGCACCTAAAATATAGTTTCAACTTTCAAGTCAATAAACAAAAGCAAACAACAAAAGGATAATATGTCTAAATACATAATTCTTAAGTTAATTTAAAACAACTGTCTCATGTTGACCAGAAGTGACTAATACATTGTGAAAACAAATGTCTCATGTTATCCGTACATGACCATCATCATTAGCAAGTGTTTCATGTTGACCAGAAGTGACTAATACATTGTGAAAATCACAAATAACTGAAATCGAAAAAGATAGACACAACATTGTCATTATCAAAGTATATATGATAGCACTGTGTAATATACCAAATGTCCAGTAAGATTATGGAAAACACACAGAACTGCTGTTAATATAAAAAATGCTAGAGTTAAAAATATCCACAAGAAGTTCAGAGCGTGTACAAGCATGTAAGTATGTAATCATCATGTAAAGAAAGAAAACTGAGATCATAAAATGTTTCTTGCAGAAAAATAAGTAACAGAAGCAGACATGGAGGAAAAGGCAGTAAATAAATTTCCAAGTAGCAAAACATTTATGAAGGAAAAGAACATATGGCTTAAACTACAATGAGCTGAATTAAAGAAACTCACAAGAGTGTTCCTCCATCCAAGCACTTGTGACATACAACTTCTCCGTCACCTTTTCTATTTTCCCCACGATGATCAACCCTTGTGTTATCTTTATATTCTTTAGTCAAAACTTTGCCATGCCTTGTATAGGAATCCCTTCCATCCTATAACATGTATAAGTTCAAATCAATTGATCCACTTATAAATAAATGTGAAAACAATGCAATCTCACTTAGAATGTAAAGTGGGTGGATAATAAGTAGAAATTAGAAACTGCTATACTTCAGTGGAATAGAAAGTATGATTTTCAAAAAACCTTTTCGCTAAACACATTAGAGAACATTATAAAAATGTGAGGTTCATACAGAACATTATAATGCAGATGAAAATAAACTCATTCTCTGATGTCATGTGTATCAGATTTCATTAAATTTCAAGTAGAGTTATAATCAAATGAACAAACAATGTCCATGATGAGGTATCGAATTAGTAGTAAGAGTTTGACCTTATAACCTCAAGGATTAGAGTTCAAATCCCCTCAGAGACAGCTGTAAAATGACTATTGGCGTCCAAAATAGATGGACAACTAAACTCAGCATATATAATCCTAAGGAATACTATGTAGCACTGACACTTCTGATTGAAGCTATGCCCAGTGTCCTACACCGACATGTCGGTGTCAATATATTTTCTCAAATCATTACTAATGTTGACATGTCAGTGTCAATACAATGTTCGTTGTCTGTGTCAATGCTTCACAGTCACAGCCAAAGATACTTTATACATTTAGACAATCTCAAAATAAACAAAGACAAATCAAAAGATACTAATCAGCATTAGAAGAAAGTAATAGAATCACAAAACCTACATCAGCAACAAGATTCCGAGCTTTCATCTCACAAACAATAGTCTCAACCTCCTTAAGATTAATTTCCAAGCAACCACAGAACACCTAAAAACACAAAAAGAGAATAACCCTATTATTTTCACAACCACAAACTTTGCAACAAAAAAAAAAGTTCAAAACTCAAATAACATTTTCTCACTTCATCACTTGACAAACAAAAACACAAAAAACATTTCAAAAATCAAACGTCATAAAACATCATCATACTCAAACAAACTTTTGCTTATTTTAGAAACATTACAGTACACTAGTCTTATGAACAACAAATTTGTTACCTCTTTAGATCATAGATGTGATTGATTTCTCAAAAATCAAATCAAACAGCAGAAATAACTAACTCAAAACCCTATGCAATGATTTGAAGAATATGAGTCTATTCAGCTACCAACTCTTCTTGATTTGATGAAGTGACACATGTACTATAAGGGTATATATGAAATTTGGTTATTATTAACAAAAAAAAGTTTATACAAAAATGGTAAAATGTAGTGAAGGAAAGAGTGAGAATGAAAATGACGTGCGGAGGAAGAGGAAGAGTGGTGAAGGAAAATAAGGTGACACGAAGAAGAAGAACGAAGGACTGTGATTCGTGGTGGGCCATAGTGTACATTACCACTACGTTGTACACGTGTCATGTTGTAAAAGGTAGCTTTTCGGTTCGGGTTGTTTTACCCGGGTCATTGTCGAGTAATTTGGCGGGTGGTTTTTGTTCACCCGGGTTATTATTAGTGTGAAATAAATAACATGGATAATGGATTCAAGCATAGGTATACAAGAAGATTAGTCATTGGTGTTTGTGTTTGATTACTACTACTGCAAAATACTATTAGTAAGTTACTAATAGTAAAAAATAAACGCATCCTCCAATGTTAAGCTTCTTGTCCTTAATTATAAACACATCCTCCAATGTTAAGCTTCTTGTCCTTAATTATAAGTAAAAATTAATTTTTCAGATTCATTGAATGATTGATTTATTTGGATTGTAATATAGTCTAAATAAATTATTTATTCAATGAATTTAAAAAGTAGAGTTTTGCTTATAATTAAGAATTGAAGGAGTACTTTCTAGGTTTATTGAATAAAGCATCTATTTATCTAGACATTAAAATGGTTCAAATATATGATTTATTCAATAAAATTAGAAAGTGTTTTTTTTGCTTATATTCAAAACCGGAGGAGTAAGTTTGAGTTTGTTTTGTTTATTTATTTTTCATTTATTGTTCATTAGAGTGATAGATGCAAGGGATGTATTGTTGTGATTCACTTTAATAAACAGATACATGTGAACTTTGTATTAATAGATTCTTTTCCTAGGAATTAGATTGTTAATAAATAAAAAATTGTTTTTTAGCTCTCTGATTTATAGAAAATACGAGCCTTAACAATCTTAAGTTCGAATTCAAAAGTAAGTAAAATTTTATCAAAAATTATTTCACCAGAATTTGAAATTAGGTTCTCCTAAACGATTTGTCATTGTGTGTAGCTCATTAACCATTTGAACTCAATCATCTGGTTACATGAAGATTTGTTCTTATGCGGAGTCAAATAAGCACATATATAATATACGACATGTTAGTTGCCTTTTATCAAAGATGTTAAAAATACCTGATAATATCAATTGCTAGCTAATAGTCTCCTGATAGTAATCCTGAAACATAAAAAAAGTGAGATGGATGAGGAATAATGGTTGTCACTCCTTCTTAACTGAGACTTGTTACCTCTTAAACGCTCCTTAGACTAGAGGAGAGAAACTGGCCGCAAGTTTCATTCGAGAAAAGCACAAACTATAATGAAATTAAAATAATTTAATTTGTATACACCCATGGTTAAATCTTTTTATACGTTCATTCAATTAAATCACATCACGATACCTCTTTTATAGCCGCTTTTTTAGCAACTTTTTTAGGGTTTTTTTTTTTTATAAACACACTTTTTTGTTTTTTTATTTGATTTGATGCGTTTGTTGTTTTGTACGGTCGGTGCTTATCTCAATTTAAAATACTCCAACATTCATAACTCGATTATGTAATCCTACAATCTCATGCTCTTTGGCTATGAAGCACGGACACTTCTCGGATTAGGCGTGTCCGTGTCGGTGTCTGCCACCGACACGACACTTATGATTACACTGAATTATGTTATTTTTCCAAATTACTATCAGTGTCGCCGTATTAGTGCATGTGTCGTGTCTGGTGTCTGTGTCGGTATTCGTGCTTCTTAGCTCTCTGGTCACTATTATTATAAGTAAAAAGAAAACTTAGGTTTATTGAGTAATTATTGCATTTTTTTAAATTGATGCATTTGATTTATAATATTAATTTTTCTAACATGTGCAAAATTGCATACGATAAGCTCGAGTAATTAATGCCTTATTTTGTGGGTTTTTCAAAACTCATTGATGAGTCAATTTCTCTCTCCCTTATTTTTCATCTCCTATTTTTTTTTACAGTACCTTTTCTCCTAATTTATTAAGGAGTAATTAATGTTTTTTTTTTTACCAAACTTGTGATTCTCAACCTACATAAATAAATTAAGGGTTTTTCTAACCTGGGCAAGAATGCACGGGATAAAGAACAATAAATGTCTTATTTTGTGGGTTTTTCTATATCCTATTAATGAGTTTTTTTTTGTCTCACTCCTATATTAACTACTCAATTAATTACACTGCAAATAAAAATATAGAGAATGACAAAAGTCACTTTCTCCTTCAATTTTCTTTCTCTCACTTCACTTTCTCCTTCAACCATGGAAACACACTAAACCTAAACATTCCATTGTTGTTTTCCCCTTTAACTTTGAAAAAATTTATTAAGGATATGGCAGGTGAAAAAGAATAATCAAATTGAAGAAATCCTTTGAGATTTTTCCTGAAAAAGGGCAAGTTACTGAATTTATATCCAATCAATCATGATATATAGAACAAAAAAGAATGACATTTTTGTAAATATTTTTTTACAATGACATTTTTGTAATTTGAATCCTGTGTTTCTGATTTTTTGTGGTGCTACTGTTATTGCTGCATAATGTTTTATTGTTTGCAATATGGAGTTGTTTTTTGTTTTTGTTTCATGGTGTTTTTGTTATTTTTTCATGGTGGTTCTGTTTCTAGTTTTTTTCTGTCTTATGTTGTTTCATGTGCATATGACAGAAAATAGGTATTAATTACTCCTTAACAAATTAGAAGAGAAAAAAGTGTTGAGAAAAAAATAGGAGAGAGAAAAAAAAAAACATATTTAATTGACTCATTAATAAGATAGGAAAAAAAACCACAAAATAAGGCATTTATTGTTATTTATCATTTGCAAAAATGCACAGGTTAGAAAAACCCATAAATTAAATATGTGGGTTTTTATAACTTGTGCATTATTGCACAGAATAAGGAACAATAAAAGCCTTATTTTGTGGGTGTTTCCATATCTTATTAATGAGTCAATTAAATCTATTTTTTTCTCTCTCCTATTTTTTTCTCAACAATTTTTTCTCTCCTAATTTGTCAAGGAGTAATTAATACCTATTCTCTCTCATATTCACGTGAACCATGAAACAACATAAGGCAGAGATTGGCTCATAAATGAGTTTTGGAAAACCCACAAAGTAATGCATTAATTACTCAAGCTTGTCATGTGCAATATTGCAAATGTTAGAAAAATCCTTATAATATAGATCAAATATATTATTTATTTAATAAACATAAAAAGTTTTTTTTTCTTATAATAATGATGAGTGCATCAAATTTCATAAAATTGGTGAACTTTCATATTAGAAATCGTACTACCCCAAACATCAAATGAGGGATCGTTCGGATAATCCGAATTTGATTTATTAGTGGAACAATTTGTAGTTAAGTTTTACTTACTTTACAATCGAATTCGAGATAATTAGTACTTCTTCCCTAGAAACCGGAAGATAAAGAAAATTAGATAATGGATGGAAGAGCATTATAGATAACTATTTGTTGAAGTTTTTGTAGTTAGAGCATCCACAATGGAGCTCTCTATTTTCTAGTACTATGTGTACACATTATACATTTATATTTTTTTAATAATAATATCTAATAAGTACCGCTTTTTATTGTAGCGCCGGTACTTATTATGTATTTATTTGAGTTTTGCTCCAATGATAGTACCTAGGTACTGGTATTTAGAAAAAGAGATACCACCATTGTGGATGCTCTTAGTTTTCAAAGTGATAAAGCCTAACATTACCAAATATCCACTAGTATTGGAAAGCTCAAATAAGCAGTTATGTAACTTTAGAGAGTAAAATATCAAATATGTGTATAATACTGGTTGGCATAAAAAAGCAAACATGGTGATCTTGCTCTTAGAAACTTTATGCAACAAAGAGCAATGATTATAAAGAGTTGAAGGCAATCCTTCATCATTGATCGAAAATATTTTATGTAAAGAGGATTTCCCCCATTGTATAGAAGAGGTGTGCTCACAATGTAATCAATAGCTTTCTTTTACAACAGATGTAACCAATATTCTAATAAATGAATAAGTGGAAAGAATTTATTTTTGGAAGTTGTTCATTGCTTCTTATGAGCTTCTTATGAATGAATATTTGGGATATGACTTCAAAAATTTGCTTCTTTTTTTTGTAGTGAAGCGCCACATAGTATTCTTGGGTTCGATGGGGACAATAACTTGCACAAAAAAAAAACCTTAAGCGAGTAAACAGTAACACAATTACATCGTCCGAGCAAGGATTGTGACATGACTCCGTTTGAGGGTACTAGTATTACAATTTCCTAGTTGTAGAGATGGATAAATAAAATATGGGAACCATACTTAATTATTCGTTTTTCCTATTTCAATTGACAATTTATTATTCTTCATTTGCACTTTGATTTCACGAAGTATACAGAGAAAAAAAATGTCAGGGTTTCTTGTCCTCTCATTTGCCCTAAGCGTGAAAAACATATCTCGACGTCAAAGTATACAATTTAAAATCGGGCTACATTACTTATACTGCTAATTATAGGGTATGGTGAACACGTAATCAAGAATGGTTAAAGAAAAATACAATACCTGTAATAAAAATGATGGAGAAATCTATTTACAATCTTCAAGAGTTTCAATTTATTGCAGGGATAGATCATTCCATAACATGTGTCATAAGAAATGCGAGTTATAACAACTTATATCTCTTGAAGCCTCTTTCGCCTCTTTCATACGTATTCAATGTCGACACTACCCAATCAAAGATCTGGTCGGGGGTTTGGTTGTGTGGTTGGAGATGAAAATGGTGACAGGTTGTGCGGCAAGAATGCGGTGGTAGATGAAAAATTGGGGGCAAATTAGGGTTGTGATTTGGCGCAACGTTGTGTCTAGGAGGAGTAGTGATTAGGTTGGATGCTTTATATATGGTTCGAGGGTGAAAGGGGTAAATAAATTTGAAGGTTATGTGGGCTCATTGATGATTGTTGGGCCTCATGGTCCTGTCATGACGAACTTTAATTTTCTCAAACTAAAAGTGTGCCAACAATTTGGTTTGTATTGGTCATGTTTGCTATGGTGAATCTAGATGAGGTGGATTGAAAAATTCTCACTTTTCTTTATTCTTATTTTGTACATTATTTTCACTCTTTGATGTTTAGTTTCAAAAGTACAACGTTCTTCTGAAATAAAGTAGTTTGGTTCTCCGTAATAAGTTAACAATGATCTCTCCTATAAACATTTTAAAAGGGAAGAATTAAGGTTGCAAGAACCTATAACATTCTTCTGTATCCCTATAATTATGATAGGTGTTGTCTGGTGGCAAGGCAGCGTTGCCATACAGTACACGTGTCCTTGTTGAGCGGTAATCACATGTAATCAATGTGTATCTATTATATGATCTGTTTTGTTATGTGTGGATCTGGTAATCCAGTTTAGCTCATGGATGGACATTTGGCCCATTCCATAACAAATATTTTCTATAAAAAAATGAGTTGTTAATATTTTTAAGGAGATAACTTAAGTGTACCATAGGTGTTGGTGGTATTGTTCTCTAATAAAAAAACATGCCCTAATTATTTCGAATCATAAAACATCATAATCATCATCGAGTTGGATTAAACCATTGATCTTATGCCATCTAGAGTCATTGCCTACAGTTTTGCCTCACACCATTTGCAAAATTACTATTACAACACACCATTCGTATATCTTACTAGACCATGAAGCCTTCATATATTGCCTCTACCACTACGAAATCAAGTAATGCAAACACCTTTAACTTTGAGGTGTGCTTTATATTTCTCTAATTTTATTGTTTGAGTTCAATCATCACAATTCTCAACCAAACATATGCACCAAAAGAGTGTGATTATTGTGGAGAGTGACATGGGTATATGTAACCCATCCTACTATTGAGTCCCTATACTATAAATAGTGACAGTGTGGTGATCCAAATAGTTTCTCCAAAAGCTCATCGACAACAGCCACTACCTTGCCATGTATTCCATGGCTGCTAAAACCTGCTTCGACCCAATTCGGCTTCCTCTTTTGTTGATAGTTTTATTCGTGTTTTTGTTGATAGTTTTTTTCATGTCTTCTTTGGTGATTTCTAAAGTCTGATAAACTGCATATAAAAAGTGGTAATTCAATAAAAGCAACACACTACCTTATCCTATATAAATCTCAAAAAGATCAACTCATAATCATGTTAGAAGAATATTATGGACCTCAAGCTTGCAAAACATTCATCTGCAAAATTGTTGTGAGAATCCCTAAAATGACAACCGATGGCTTATCGATATCCCACCAAAAATCAAACATCTTTATTTGGTTAAGAGTGACAAATATTTTTTTGAGTGTGCGTAATATCGGTTTTCTTTTTTTTTTAAAGAACAAAGTTAATAATTAATTTTTAGTGTTGGTATTTTTCTTCGTTAGGACTTAAATCCCTAACTTTTAACTCTTTAACCCATCTCAAACAAGTTGTGTCACCCATCCAACTTTAGTGCAATATCGGTCTAAAGTTGCAGGTTTGAGATCTGTTGTCTAGAACATTTGCAACGTTTTAAAACAATGGTATTGGTGTTTAGGGGTGTAACAATTTGGCTAAACAATTCTATAAGACAACCCCCTCCCATTTTGACCACGCTAGAACCGAACCAACTTGAGATAAACACAGAGAAATAGATCATGTTGAGACTGCATAGCTCCTCCACATGCAAAATATGAAAATACATCAAAGTTTTAGAATAAATCATCAGTTTGATAAACGATCCATATGTCATTTCGCCCAATTAAAGAAGAGTACATTAGACTTTTTTTACCTATCCTTCCAATTAACCAAGAGACCAGTTTAACACGGAGAAATATGTCATTTTTTTACCCGACCTTGAATATTAAAAGTGGACCCCTTAATAAAAAAAAGTAAAAAATTTAAAAAGAATATTACTCTTTTAAATTGTAAATAATATAACTACAAGAATATCTCAATTTACCGATGGATGTATAAAATATTTACCATTTTGGCCATCGGTAATTTATCGACTGCTTAAGCAGCCACTAAGTAACAAAAAACCGTCACTGAGTATTTTCAGAATTAATAAAAAAACAAGAAACAATTTCTGGCTGCCTAGACAGCCAATAAGTTGAAAGCAACAAAAGAAACATTATTTTGTGGCGGCCTCAACCGCCGATAAAGAAAAAGTTGTTTTTTTTAGTATGGTTTCTCTCGTTTCAGCCAACAAAAACAAAACACAGCGCTCTACTTTCATTTTTCTTATTTCTCTGAAACCTCTGATTGTAACTTTCAAAAAACTCTTTTGTTTCTCCTTCTTCACATTTACTTTCTCCTTATTTCACATTTTCTTCTAGATTTTGACCCATCTAACCGCACCAATTCTTCAGATCTGAACCCAAATAAAGCAAATCCTTTGGTTACAGGATGCATAAGAACTGATTGGAACAAAAATGACGCAGAATGAAGGAAAGATTGTGTTAGATTCGATTAAAAATTGGTGCACAAGAACAAAATCAGAACAACAAAATTTTGTATTGTAAAGAAAAGTGCTCAGTAAAGGTTTTTTGTGGCATGTTTGTGAAAAAAAGGACCAACTGAGGCACTAAGGCCAACAAAGGCACTAACCTGATGAACCCAACAAACTTAGAACAACAACAATCTTCATATAATAAAATATGAGTCAAATATTATAGGGGGCAAAATCCAAAGAATTATAAAATAGAAGGGTCAAAATTCCGGATTTTAAAATATAGGAACGGTAAAATTACATTCATGCAATGTCAAAATTGGCCTTTTCCGGTGGAAATCACGATCTGTTGACCACGCCTAACAAATAACGGCACCTCATGCAGTGCAATCTAAAAAGCAAACACACTCACAATATGTTTCCTAAAACAAAATTACCCGCAACAATGCTTCAGCTAGTGTATAGTATAGCTTGTAGTCAAAATGACTTATATCTCTTGCTGCATAGCAATCTCTTAATGCCATGAAAGAGTCTTGGTACCAATTCCTCTAGACAAGATAAATAATTTCAAAAATACGTTACATCTAAGATAAAATGGAAGTAAAATTTTAATGTAAAGTGAAAAACAAAAATGAAGTGTCAGGTACCTGTAGAAATAAGGCAGCCCTGGTGCACAACCGTTCATATGTTTGAAAAGTTTTAGGATATGGTAGATTCAAAGAGGAACTCAGCCACTCAATGGCTTGGTAGGGGGTGAGGTCAGACACTGCATTCTGTAGATCATCTCTGAATTTCCTAAAGCAAGGTTCAAACTATATAACAAATAACAAATATATTGGTTAATAATTATATTGTAAATTTGTAATACCGTTAACTTATTTACTCAATGATAATATCACATACCTCTTCATCTCCACCAACCTTGGTAAAATATTGTCCTTTGTAACTCAAAAACGTTGTCATTAAGGAGAGGTCATCACTTCCATATTCTTCTGGTTCATCATAATCATGCGCTACAACCACGTTTTTAAGCTTAAGCTCAATTTAATCAGAATCGCGATGTTAACAATCTATGTTAAACAATTTAAACAGAAACACGATTAAACAATTTAACAGAATCATTTAAACACATCACTAGCATGAGACATGAAACTTCTAAGGCATCAATATACATACATTCACATGCATCAACATACATATCAATTGTCTCCATATTCTCTATTAACCATGTTTCCCAGACTCTCTGCTTGTGTGTTTGTTTTTCATAAAAATAAATTGTTATTAAAACACAAACAGGGATTTTGTAAAATAGACACAAAATAGGTTTTGTGTGTAAAATGATTTACCTTTTTTTTTTCTTCATCAAATAAACATGATCGCCATAGTAGTTGACGAGAGCCTTCAAACCATCCGATTTAAATGACACATGGGTTATTTCCTTGGCTCTCATGTATGTCATCTATAAAAATTAAGAGAGAAAAAAATATTCATCAGTTCTTAAATAATCCTTTTCACACAAAAAAAGAAAGAAATGATATAACAAGTTAACTAACCTGTCCAAGTTTTGGACGCATGCTTAAGTGTTTTGGGCAGTAATATTGAACACATGAAGGTGGTTCATTGTTATCATCAATGGACCTCAGAGGTTCTCTCCTTATGTCATATAGCCTAGCAAAACTATCCTGCACAAATGAAAATAAATTTTGACTCAATTTAAAATTTAAAAATTAACTAATTAAATATCAAATAACATAAGTTATATAATTATATATCGTGCCCCCGACCAGGATCGAATATGGTCTCATTGGATTTATGTCAAAAGAGTTAACACAAAGCAACCCACTTGGCTTCTCTCCTAATGCCTCTAGACGTGCATTGCCTAGGTCCAGCTATAGTTACACATGAAAATCAATAAATAAATGAAAAAAAAAAAAACTTTAGCTCTAGAAAACAATAATCAGAGTTCAATAGCATTTAGGACTGGAGGGAGTAAAACACAGTTATAATTGATACTTGTCATTCTAATCATAGTTCAATAGCATTCTAAACAGAGTTCAATATCTTTCTAAATTCTATTAAAACAAAAATATAATGGATTCTTAATTGTCATTCTCAATATAATGGATACTTACCTGAATTCTCCTGCAATTGTCAGAATCCCATCGGAGACCTTCCCGCATGTCGTGTCTCCTTATGGTACCATCATGACTCCCGCTCCATATAACCATGGGGCTACCTTCGACAACCTGAAAAAATAAAAAGATAAGATCATTATCAGAAGAAAAAATAAATGTGGCCGTATTATATTAATTATTATGATAAACATGCCATAACTCCCGTAACTCTGGCTCCGTGGCATTCAAATGATGCCAACACATGGAGAAGATGGTGTAGGTCAAACACCCGAACATTCGAAAATAAAAAATATACAAAATTAAATCAAAATTTCAAATAATTCTTACGTGTCCAGCTCCGCTTCCAGAGATGACCCTCTCATAGATATCAGGAATAAACTTTGCTGACATGATTCTTTTAGTGTCCGATGTGAAGGTATATGTCATATTTCCTTCTGGATACTTCCAGATTCTCAGCTGCAAATACAATTAAACACATGTAAAAATTAATTAGAATTAAATGTTTATCGGAGATTAAAAAAAGCAAAAAATAATAATTATAATTAAAAGTAAAAGCAAAAGCAAAAAAATTAATATTATACCAACTCCTCTCCACCAGACATCAAATACGAGCCATCGAAGTTCCATGCAACAGTATTATTACATGTCTCACCCTGTAAAGATCATATAATATTATTTTATCATATTCATAAGTGTATATCTTGTTGAATGTTTTGTTTAATTCATGTTTCTATTATTAGTTTGTGATTTCAGTTTGTTAGTTAGCTTAGTGTGAGTTAGTTATGTTAGTTATACAACTAATGGATAGAGTTGGTTGTAACTAACTTGAATTACTTAGATGTGAAGTAATCTCTATAAATAGTGTTGTGTATAGGAGAAAGTAGAATAAGAGAGAGAATCCACACAATTAGTGATTGTAATTTTGATTTTTGCCCCAATAAGTGGATGAATAAAAACTCTCTCTTTCTCACTACAATTTTCTAAGTGTTTGTTCATAGCTATTCTTCTTCCTTCATCTTCTCCAGATTCTGAGAATAGTCTCAGAACGTTCTCCTGCTGCATCAGGCTGAACGTGTTTGTGTGTGTGTGCATTACTTTGCGATTGAGCGTGTCGAAGTGTTTCCGCTGCGCTAACAACTGGTATCAGAGCCTGGTTTCATTGGATTCATGGCAGGATCGAGTTCAGTGCAAATGGGATCATATGGAAATGGTGCGTTTCCGGGTAATCTACCAATCTTGAACGACAAGAATTATGATTCTTGGTGCAAACAGATGAGAGTGGTGTTTGGATTCCAAGATGTGTGGGATCTTGTTCAAGGAGGAGTAGAACCAGTGACCGAATCCTCTACAGATGCTCAGAAAGCAGTTCATAAAGAATTGAAAAACAGAGATTACAAAGCGCTCTTCATAATTCATCAGTGCGTGAATCCTAATAATTTTGAAAGAGTGGGTGATGCTCAATCAGCAAAGGAAGCGTGGGATAATCTTGAGAAGGTCTATGGTGGTGCTACCAAGGTGAAGAAGGTGAGGTTACAAACTCACAAGAGGCAGTACGAGCTATTGCAAATGGAGGAGAAGGAAAGCGTTGGTGATTTTATCACAAGAGTCACCAAGCTAGTGAATCTGATGAAAGGTTGTGGTGAAACAATCTCAGATCAATCTGTGGTTGAGAAGATTCTGAGATCTCTCACACCAAGATTTGACATTGTGGTGGCTATAGAAGAATCCAAAGATCTCTCAAGCACGAGTGTTGAAGAGTTGCAAAGTTCTTTGGAAGCTTATGAACAAAAGTTGAATGAGAGGGCTGAAAAGGGAAAGAATGAGATTGCTCTGCAAGTTCAGAACAATAATTCCAAGAAAGGGAAAGATAAGTGGAAGAAGAAGAAAGAAGCTTCAGAGAATTCAACCAAGAATTCAAAGAATCATGATGAAGATTCCACAAAAGAACGTTCTCAGAACAAGAATTTGAAGAAAAAGGTGTTTGGGTCATTATGTTTAAGACATGTGTCAACACATCTTAGAAGGAATTTAGCTAACAAAGGTCAAGCAATGATTTTCCTTGATTATCACTCAGTTGGGGCTTATAAACTGTATTCTCCAACAAGAAACAAGATGGTTGCATGTGGAGATGAGCAGTTTGATAAAGCTACGAGCTGGAACTGGAGTGGTAATGAGCAGTTTGATAAAGCTAAGAGCTGGAACTGGAGAGGTAATGTTGTACACAGAAATGTTGCAGCATCTGGTGTGACAACTATGCTTGAAGAAACTGATAGAAATGAAGTCATTGAAAAGCATGAATTAAGGAGGAGTGTTGAATGTTTTGTTTAATTCATGTTTCTGTTATTAGTTTGTGATTTCAGTTTGTTAGTTAGCTCAGTGTGAGTTAGTTATGTTAGTTATACAACTAATGGATAGAGTTGGTTGTAACTAACTTGGATTACTTAGATGTGAAGTAATCTCTATAAATAGTGTTGTGTATAGGAGAAAGTAGAATAAGAGAGAGAATCCACAAAATTAGTGATTGTAATTTTGATTTTTGCCCCAATAAGTGGATGAATAAAAACTCTCTCTTTCTCACTACAATTTTCTAAGTGTTTGTTCATAGCTATTCTTCTTCCTTCATCTTCTCCAGATTCTAAGAATAGTCTCAGAACGTTCTCCTGCTGCATCAGGCTGAACGTGTTTGTGTGTGTGTGCATTACTTTGCGATTGAGCGTGTCGAAGTGTTTCCGCTGCGCTAACATATCTCACCCTGTAATAAATCATAAATTAGTATGTACCCAATTTTCATTTGATCCTTAGGTTCCCATGTCTTAATGCCTTTAAGAACAAGACAAGACAAGAAATCTCCTAAAATGATGCTTAGCTATAGTATGTCCCCAATTTTAATTAAGCTCTTTAGTGTCAACAACAACAATTCTCACTTCCAGCTTCTAATTAAGCCTTAAGAGTGTTTATCTCTTTTTGTCGACAATTAATTGATCCAAGAGAGAGGGATTTAAGTTACAATACAAACTGTATATGGATTTCAATAGAATTCAAACAAATAATGGTATAAGTAAGAAAAGTGGCTTTTGCCTAGGTCCAGCTAACACAAAGTAATTATATATTTAAGTTCGCAAAAAACTAAAAATGATAAATATGTGAACAATTTTACAACATCTAATTAAGTTAATAAGATAGAACCGTAGTACAAATTTCTTACGTATAACATAATAACAAAAAATATACTTAAAAACATTTTGATAGTAATTTTTTTCATAATTTATATCAAATTTTTATGTAAGGTGTTTTTCCTCAAAAATTCTCATAATTCCATGCAACAATATTTTTTCATAATTTATATCAAATTCTCATATCCAAATTTACACAAACACACTCACACAAATTTGGTAAAACAGAATGGACAAAATTGACCAAGGAAGTTGTTAGCCACAATTAAAGTGCATATTCATATGTCCTAAAATGATGCTTAGCTATAGTACGTATGTCCCGATCGAATTTTCTTAAGCTTTTTAGTGTCAACAACAAACAATTCTCACTTCCAGCTTATAAGATTGTTCTAATTAAGCCTTAAGAGTGTTTATCTCTTTTTTGTCGATTACGACAATTAATTGATCCAAGAGAGAGGGATTTGAGTTACAATACAATAGACATATTAATATGGGTTTCAACTTTCAACAGAATTCAAACAATAATGGTATAAGTAAGAAAAATAAAGGAAAATGTATCAAGAAAATAGAAAGTTCTTGTTCTTAGCGCACAAATTGGTAAAGCAATACAATGCGGTGAGTAGATTTAATTTGAACCGACTGAGTGTAGTGACTGATGTTGTCAGAATGAGGCAGTTTTGATGATGGTGTGAGAGGCTTTTTCTTATTCACCAAGGAAGAAAAAGGTTCATGTGTGCACAGAGAGGTATTGCATGATATTGGATAGTACTACTACTACTAGTAGTGGTTATGTTTTACATTTATTATTTCAACCTCATTTTCTATGCTAATCCAACACTATTTTATCCTTTATCTAATTACATTTACTTTAATAGTACAGTATAACAAATTACATTTACTCTCTCTCTCTATATATTACTCTCTCTCTCTATATATATATATATAGGGTCAGGATCAAATGACACCAAAGTGTCAAACTTAGTAACATGACACCTCCGATAATTCTTTATTGGATAATCGTATTACAAAATCAACCGTTGGATTCAAAGCTATTATTATATAGATCATGTCTATAAAATTTAACATCAATCGGAAACCATTTGATGGGTTAAAGAGAAGGATAAAAATTAACGGTTTTGACGAAATTTTGTAAGACGTTGGTTTTTATGCATCTCATTGACATATCAAATGATTTCCGATTGTTGTTAAATTTTATAGACATGATCTATATAATAATAGTTTTAAATCCAACAGTTGATTTTGTAATACGATTATCCGGTAAAGAATTATCGAAAGTGTCATGTTACTAAGTTTGACACCTAGGTGTCATTTGATCCTGACATATATATATATATATATATATATATATATATATATATGGGATATGCTATAACACACCCACTCAATTTTATTAAGGTGTGCATTAGCAAGTTATAACTAAAAAATAGATAAATACACCTTTAGGTGTATGTTGCTAAAACACTCATTCTAAAAAATAAGTGGGTGTACGTTAGCAACTCCTATAGACATTTGCTATAATCCACCAACTTATTTTTCAGAAGGTGTGAGTTAGCAAAAGATAACTAAAAAGTTATTAAATACACCTTAAGGTGTATGTTGCTAATGCACACCTTCATAAAAAAGAGTGGGTGTGCATTAGCATTCCCCTATATATATATATCCCTAAATATTATAGTATATTTTACACAACAAATATATCTGAAGTAGGACTCTATGAAGCACATACACGGACATCAAAGAATTATAAAATAGAAGGATCAAAATTTCGGATTTTAAAATATAGAAGGGTAAAATTACATTTAAGTCTAATTTATATAATTTTAATTGATTAGAGAGTAGGACAACATTTTTAATTATGAAAAATTATATATTAAGAGTTTAAAATAATGTTTGTGACGTTGATAAATCTCATTAAGACTTTTTAGGTCAATTTGAATGCCAATTTAGATTTTTGTTTACCGTGTTGAACCTAGTTAAAACCTTTTAGGTCAATTATTCAACTAAATAAGACATATCAATGTTTTAAAAACTGGACCGGACATCGAACCGTGAGTGTACTGGTTCACTGGTTTATTGGTCGAACCATTGTGTCACTGGTCGAGCCGCATGAATAAACCGAATTAAACCGGATAAACCGGTAGAACGAACCGGTCTCTATAATAAAACTATATAGGTATTAAACCGGTCGAATCAGATGACTCAGTCTCTAGGAAATCATGACATGACACATAAATTTTTTGAAAAACTCGGAAATTCCATAATGTAATAAGTTCTTACATTCAAATTCTAAATGTTGTCATCACACACAATAAAATAGTACAAAATACATATATAAATAAGTTTTAAAATAGAGTCATCTTGTACGTACATCTAGCACAGTCAACATCAAGTTCAAGGTAACTTCTCTCTCTAGTTTTTTTCCTCCTCCTTCTCTCTAAACAACCACAGCCTACCACCAACACTTCTGCCCTAAAATCCAAACCAGGCCTTGCAAGATGTAGACCCCTGCTCCTTGGTGGTGTGATCGTGTCTGTTGATATCGCGACATCACCTTGAAACCCGAATGGGTCTTGCACCCAAATGGGTTGTTTCTGTTCGTCGTTTTTCCGTTTTTCTCCATTGGTGGTGTGATTTGTTCTGTTTTGTTTCGTTGTTTCCTTTTTGTTTCTTGGTGGTGCGATCTGTTTTGTTTCTGTTTGACGTTTCTATGTTGCCGTCGTTTCTGTTATGTTCATCACTTTGTTCTGTTTCAGCGCTTTTTAGTTCTTCCATCGTTTTCTTGCTCCCCTGTTTTGGTCTTTCGTTTTTCTGCTTCTGTTTTGTATTGCTTTTCCGACGCCGGTTGGGTATGGCGGTGGTGCGCCGGTGATTCAATTTTCCGGCGGGTATGAGGTTTTGGTATGGTGTTCCGGCGGTTTTTCTGGCCGGTATGGGTACATTCAGATCTGCAATGGAAAGTATATCTGAAGTTCGGGTGTTATTTCAGCTGCAGGTTTTGATGGTGGTTTTGTGGGGGTTTTGCCAGCAGTGGGGTTCCAGTCCTTGAATGTGTGCTGTGTGCAATTTCAAGTGGCAGTGCTAGTGTTTTGGTGATGGAGGAGTCTCGGTTCTCCGATGGCTGCTCCGGTGGGGTTCTGTTTGGACGGTGATGAGGTGGGGTAGTGCTGGTGAGGTGCTGATGTGGTGACGTTTGGGGTTGGCGTGGTGTGGATTCCGTTTCAGCCAACATCGTCTCTCGTGCGGTGGTGGTCGGCGGCTGATGTGGTGGTTAGGGATTTGGGTGATAGAGGAGTTGTGGTGGTGATTGATGTTGTGTGTAGTTGGTTTTCTTTGATACTTGACTCACTGACCAATTTTCAAATCTGTTGAGATTTGCAGGACTTTTTTGAGTCGCTGAGGGGTTTCCAAATCTGTTGAGATTTGCAGTTGTCTTGTATCTGATAGAACTCTACTGCATCGGCATTGATTGTTAGTTCTTTTTTATCGGCATCCACCAACTTTCGACTCAAGGAGCTGCTCTTTGGATTCTGATGGGCCGAACACTTTTGATTCGAGTTCGAAAGTTAGTGTCTAGGGGCATCTCTACGGGTTTGGTTGGTGTCTTTTTCGGTGGTCATTGGTGAATTTCTTGTATTGGGGTGATGTTTTGGTGTACTTTTTATTTGGTAAAGTGTTTTTAGCACTTTACCTTTCGTTGTAAGATCCAACAATTCCTTTTACTTCTTGTTTAAGGAATTGTCTATTAATAAAATTTTGTTGATTCAAAAAAAAAAAAGTTTTAAACAAAATTTAATTGCAACATAAACGGAATAACAAAGTGTCTAATAAATTAAAATCCAATGAGACATATTTATTTCAATGTTGGACTCTCTTTTATTTCTTTTGGTTCTTCTATTTACAAAAAGTACAAAATGACGTTGTTTTGAGACTTTTGGCTAAAAAAAAAAGAAAAAAAAAAGCGCGTGCAATCACACCGGCGGTTTGAAAAAACCGTCAGTTGACTGGTTTTTTCGGTTTTGAGCGGTTCCCACCGGTCTAACTGCATGGCCGATCCAACATTCGAACCAGACTGGTCACCTCTCCGGTTCACGGTCTGACCGGCCGGTCCGATCCAATTTTTAAAACACTGAGACATATGACCTATGATATGAGATTGAACATTATTAAGACATTTTGGGTAAATAATTGATAATTCAACTAATTAAGACTTATTATACCATATTTAACCTAGCTAAGATTTTTTAGGTCTATTGTTATAAAGTACTAATTAAGACCTAACAACCTAACAACCATTTGGATTATCTAAAGTATGTTGGGCCACTTAATTCTCAAGTGAAATAGTAAATAAATTTGGTGCGTCCGCAAGCAAGCAAGCAAGCAAAACCCTCTGTCAATCAAGTAGCCGCCGCATCCATATTTATGAATTTTCATCTCTCACCGTCACGCTACTATGGAAGTAGTATTCCAAGAAGGGATTGCTTTGGTATTGAGCCGTTGGTCAGCTCTCCGAACCGCCGTTGAAAACCAGTGGGGTGGCCCGTACTCTCATGCAAAACTCAACAATTCGCCGCCGATATATTTTCTTGGTTCACTCAATCCAAAGGTGTACTATTAATCACTTAATTCAATTCTGAATTTTTATTGTCATTCTGATTCAGATTTTTATTCAATGTTTTTGCATATATAGACCTACTTTATATTGATGACCTAGAAACCTTACTCTACGAAGCCGCGGCACTTTCTTTCAATATAGTCATTGAGAAGATGACAGTGATCAAGAGGTGGACATTTTGATTTTATTTTTAAGTATTTTATTTGGTATAATTGCCAAAATCACGACACACTGTGATCTTGTAGAAGCTCCAAAGTGTAGCTTTAATAAAATGTAACTCATCATTGATGTAGCATATATAGTCATTTGCAGTCGCAGAGTCATAAAAACATTGATGTTTGGTCTAAATTGTGGATGTTAGTGAATTGTTGAAAAATACATACATGCATGTATATGTCCGTTCACACTGTTCACTTATTTTTATGCACATGTTGATGGTTGTATGTATAGGTAGCTGAAGAACTAATCATTATGTATGATGAATGCTCCGGTGGTAATTTTGCGTCTGTTGAGCGTCTCAGGGAAGCTAGTCGTTCGTAATCCATGAACTTGGAATGGACATAGTAAGCTAATTTATCATTAGATTTGGAATGTACAATTTGTAGGGTTATGTGTTTGATTCATTGTGATTTCCAATTTCTACATCTGTTGCCGTATTTTAGGAGAAAATAATAATATTAAATTATGTGATTTGGTTGTGTTCTATTCTATAATTCTGCATTCTATATCTATCTATCTCTAAGACTCAAATAATGTGCTGCGGCCTCACAGTATTATATTTGATTGAAAGAGAGTGGGAATTTACTCGGTTCTCTCTATAATACATTAGTTTCATTGACATACTTTTCATTTAAAACAGTTTTTAGATTTTGATTTTGTTTTTTTAAAATCTGCAACAAAGAGATGAAAATTTCTAAAAATAATTATTTTATCTAAAAAAAGTGATTTTTCATTAAAAAAATTTATAACAAACATGTTATAAAAAAAATCCGTTTAGTAATCGACATTTTTTCACGAATATATAGTTTATTATTACTAGCTGATATTGTTTTTTTACAAACTAATTCAATTAGCATATGTAACATCATTTTGTCCCTCAATTTTAACTACTCCCTCCGTCCCATATTGTAAGCAAAAAAAAATTTCACACTTATTAAGAAAATAAAATGTGATAATTTGAAGTATGACTTTTTGTGTTTTCCTTGAAATAATTTTCTTGGAAAGATGTAAAAGAATTTTTATTAGTTATTGATAATAGAGGGATAGTAAATTAAATGCAATTTATATTAAATTTTATGAGGGTAAGTAAAAGTAAATCTTGAAAATGATGAAAAGGAAGTTACTTTTGCTTATAATTTGAGACAAGAAAAAATGATTTTTTTTCTTATAATATGGGACGGAGGGAATACATTTTTATATCATTTCATATTTACAAGTTAATTCAACCACTATTTTTATTAAACATTACAAATTCGATTAGCTAACTTATTTTCTATCAAATAACTTATCACCTGTCCACTATAATTTATTTAACTTCTAGATTATTATCCGCTATTTTTTTTTTCAAACAGATGCTAGTAGGTTAAAATAGGGATTAAGGTCTTGTTTGGATAAACAACTTATAGCATAAACGTTTATCATGATAAACATTTATGTACTAAATTGTTATATAAATAAATTATTTTTATATATGCTATGAGCTGTTTTCATAAGTTTATGTATTAAATTACCATAGATAGCATAAACGCTATACCATGATAAATGCTTATACCAAAAGATAAAATTAAGATAAATTATTTTATGTATGCTATGAGTTATATTGAAAAACAAATGAAAATAAGTTAAAAAAACATAAAAATTGTCATAAACTACTTTCATAAATTTGTTCAAATAATCTCACAACATTTATGCCAGGAGATAAACTTCAATAATGTAATCCAAAAGTACCTAGATAGCTGGGTATACGAGCTAAGATTTGCAGACTGACCCGTATAACCCGTAGTCCGCGGGGGCTTAAGACCAATTTTTTTTTGTCCGTTTAAATTTTGTTCTATATGAGTTGAACTGTTAAAATTGTTGGTTATGTGAGTTAAATCTGGAGGTTCGCATTTGTGACCCATCTATTTTGGGGCCTAAATAATCTAAAAAATTGGTGCCTAAAGCCCTAGCTTAGGTGGATCGGACCTTATTTTCAATAAATTTTAGAAAAACATTGGACACATGTTAATAATGCAAATGTAAATAAAAATTGATTCTAATTTATATTTTTAAGATTTTAAATAAAATAAAGTTACAAACAAAAAAAATTACACAATTTGATATATTTTTGGAAATAAAATGCATATTTTGGATTTTATGAGAAACTTAAAAAAAGTAATAAATTTAATCACAATAAAAACTAAATATTATAACACGGACTCCAATCTTTATATTTTTTTAAGTAAAACTAGCAATGATATGTCCCGTGAGCTTAACTCAATTGGTAGGACAATGCATTATATATGCAGGGGACCGAGGTTCGAACCCCGGTCATCCCACTTATCCACCTTAAGGATGGAATTTCTAGCCACTAGGCTATATGACCAAAAAAAAACTAACAATGATATTACGAACAATAAAAAAATTATAATATATTTTTTTGGATTTTTTCAAAAGTTCACCAAATTGATGAAATGCATAAAAAAGGTTAAAAAAAATAAAATTCTATTATTTTAAAAAATTAAAAATAACACAATTTAAATGCAGAGAAAAAAGTCGGGCAAAATTTAGAGTATGACACACATACTAAACTTCAAATGATACGTAAATTAAGTTTAAATAACCTAAATAAACTCAATTCACATTAAAGTTATGTAAACTGAATTTACATGCACTATCAACAGTTTAAAACTATTTTAGTCAATTTGGGGTGTCATTAGTTGTTTTTAGGTGTGATTAGAAAAATTCATATTTGCTTCCTAATTAACATATATATATATATATATATATATATATATATATATATGTGCCCTTAATTTAAATTAAAATTAGAAAATGCTCTTTAGGCCCTCTTATTTGCTACTCAACTCCCCCCGTGTTGACGAAAATGCCCTGAAGACAAGTTTTGGAACTTAAATTCCAAAATTAATTAGTTTTGGAACCTATATTCCAAAATACACTAATTTGTATTATTTTCGATCAAAATAGCTATACAAGTTGAATTTGGAACTTACAAACTGAATTGTTTTATTTTTGAAATTTTTTTACGCTTTAGAACTTACTATCCAAAGTATTTTGTTTTAAAATTTTTTTTACTTCGGAATTTTACATCCGAATTGTGTTTTTTTTAAAAAGTTACTGATGCTCTAAATCAAGGATCGTTTCAAGTACTTTTAGTGTGTTGTTGCTAATAAAGTTAGCTACAAGTAATGAAAAATGAAGGTTTTAAGAGATTACTTGATCTACAAGCCAAGGGCAAAAAGGAGGGAAACCAAGGCCAAAAAGTGGTTAAAGAGGTTGAAGTTCGCGTGCGCTAAGGAGGAGCTAGCGTGCGCGAGAAAGTGGCTGAGAAAGTTGAAATCATTCTGTCTACTTAGCTTGTGCGGGCAAGGAGTTAGCGTGCACGGAATAGAGCTAGCGTGCGCGGGGATGTGCTTAGCGTGTGCGGAGAATGGATTGAAAACTAAAGAACAGTCTGTCTATCTAGCGTGCGCGGTCAAGGGCTAGCTTGCGCGGAAGATGCGCGACACCGGGCATAGCGTGCGCGGGACTGGCGCGAATCATGAGAAATCTATAAAAGCCAAGTTGAAATTTATTGCCCGGGTTCGAATTCTGAAGATTGGCAGCTTAAAATTGAGGATTTTCTACCTCCAAGAACCAGATCTAAGAAGGTTTGAAGAGAAGATTGATAATCATGAATGGAGATGAAGAAATCCACTTCCCATCCACCATGACTATTGGCTAATCCTCCATTGGATTGAATCTCTATGTAACTTGAACTCTATCATATTGTAGCTAAATTTCTTGTTATTGAATTCAGAATTTATGCATCTATTAATCTTGTGCTTAATGCTTATCTTTCTTTGTTCTAGTTAGAATTGAATCTAGTAATTGAGTTTCTATGAGAATAGCACTTGAATTATGGACTTAGATTGATAGAACACATGTTTATGCTTAAGAGATTTTGTATGAACTTGTGTGATTGCATGATTAACTGTTCTTGATCCTCTATTAGTGTTGAATTGGTTAAGAGATTAGGTAATTGACATTACTTAGAGAGTGTGACTGTCAAAGAGATTTGTAGTTGCAACTTAGGTTAATCAATCTTGCATGAAATTGATTCAATACTTGTGAATTTAGCTACTACACCTTAATGAGTTCATGGAAGCATAGAGGTTCAATCGTGTCTAAACTTCGTATTTGAAAGTTTCGTTGATAATTGCATTTTGACATTAATATTTGAAAAATCTCCAAATTATGTTTTTGTTAGATAATAGTAATATAGTTTTAATTGCCTTTAAATTCGGTTAAGACAATCCCTGTGGATCGATATTCTTTTTACTACTTGCGGATAATCGTATACTTGCGAAATAATCCATCAGTTACACTTCGAAATTATGAACCGAAAACGGACACTGACATTTCCTCGTTGTTGTGTCTTCGGAACTTAAATTCCAAAATTAATTAGTTTTGGAACCTATATTCAAAAATACACTAATTTGTATTATTTTCGATCAAAATAGCTATACAAGTTGAATTTAGAACTTACAAACTGAATTGTTTTATTTTTGAAATTTTTTTACGCTTTAGAACTTACTATCCAAAGTATTTTTGTTTAAAATTTTTTTACTTCGGAATTTAACATCCGAATTGTGTTTTTTTTTTAAAGTTACACTTCGAAATTATGAATCGAAAACGGACACTGACATTTCCTCGTTGTTGTGTCTTCTTTCTTTAACTTTGTTTTCATTTCTTTGTACTCACCGCCTCTTTCAACCCAATACAATTTTTTTTCCTTCGGCTAGAACCGTTATCTGGGCAATGCCGGATTAATCAATGTTTGGTTTCAATTCAACTGGAGGTTCCGCCATCCTAACACGTACCTATATAAACCAATACAATAACTACATTTCAGAAACATGCACTACAAAGCTGAAAAACCAAAATTCTGCCAAGTTTGGATTTTATCTTCCAAAATAATTTTAGAATGCACGATCCAAAATTTACGTTTACAGATAACACTTGAAAACTCAAAAAATAAACCGATTAAAGCATACATTACCTGTTGGATGACACCAAATAAGTGTAGGAACCCTCTATGAGTGAATAAACGTTGATTTCTAGGCTTCAAAATGTGAAAAAATGAACTTGTATAGCCATTGATCGAAAATAATACATATTAGTGTATTTTGGAATATAGATTCCAAAACTAATTAGTTTTGGAATTTAAGTTCCAAAACCTAACCTATTTCTAGGGCAATTTCGTCGACACGGGGGGTCTGGGTAGGAAATAAGGGGCCTAAAGAGCATTTTTCTTAAAATTAAAGCCCAAATTACGGTAATTGATTTCACATGAAACGATTTGTTGCTATGTATGCGTATTCCCCAATTCTCCTCAAAACAAGACGTGAACAACGGTTGGAGTCACAGTCGAATTCAACTTCGACGTCAACGGTGGTTTGCACGGCGGTTAACGATTCATCTCTCTCTGATTTTCTGTGAGGTACATAATCAATTCCTTTTTTATATGTTTAGATCTTATAATGAAAAAATTGATCAAAAAATTAAGCTGTTGATAAATTAAAAAAGTCGTACCTGATAATTTTTTGTTTTATGCCAACTCTCAGAGAGTGATAATAATTCAGAGTTTATCTAAAGAGTTAAACCAAAGTTTAAGTCCTAGTGAAGCAAAAATAAAAATAAAAAAAATACTGAAATTAACAATTAATATATAACTTTACTTTTTCCAAAATCAAAACAATAAAAAATCTTAACGTGGTTGTCTGGAATGTAATCTATAACTCTAACTCTGCGTATAAAATGTAATATTTTTACCGATTGAGCTATGCTCATAGTGAAATATTTATGTTACTCTTAAACTAAATTAGTTTTTTTTTTTTTTTAAAACTATTTTCAGAATTTTCTTTTGATTAAGTGGAAAATTGAATAACAAGAGTGTACTATGAATGTGAATGTGATGAATATGAATAAGGAAACGGAGTCTTCAAACTCAATGCTTCTTGAAGAATTGTTGGTGGTTATATCCAAAAAACTCGACACTACAATTGGCGTTGTTCGATTCCGCAGTATTTGTAGTTTGTGGCGCTCGCTTCTTCCTCCTCCACCTACCTCTCACAACCTCTGCATTCGGCATTCAAAATATTCACTACTCCAAACCAAAATATACCGCATTGAACCATCACCACATGATCACAACCCTACTACATCTTCGACTTCTAATAAAGGTTCGATCATTAAGGTTTTTAAGAACTCAAAATCCTCCAAACTCCATCTCTTTGATCTCTTCACTAATAAGAGAATCCAAATCGAGGAAACTAATGAAAAAGTTTTGAATTTGATGAACTTTCGAGTTGTGGAGTTGTTTGAACTATATACTGAAAGTCATAGTGAAAATGATATTAAACTTAAGTGTGTAGCTTTTCATAATCCTTGCAATGTTTGCAAAGTTTGCAAAGTAATCTTGTTTTCTATTGAGGATCGCCGTATGGTCTTTGCACTACATAACGATAAAGAGATAAAAGTTTCCAGTATCGGAGAAAGTGAAGATGTCACATTCACATTGAAGGATGATTGTGGAGAAAACAAATATTTTGATGATATAATACATTACAAGGGACATATATATGTTGTAGATAAAATGGGAACAGTTTTTTGGGTCAATGCTTTTACCTTGGAGTTGGTTCAATTTTCACCAAAAAACATGTACTATTGTGTTGAAAATAGGCATATAAGGCATATAAGTGTGAATTCTAATTTTAATAAGAAGCAATTAGTAGAGTATGGTGGAAGTCTATATGTGGTTGATTTGTATGTTAATGATGAAAGGTATTACAAAAGGGGTTACTTCTTGAAAGCTGTTTTTGTGGAAGTTTATAAACTTGATCAAGAATGGGGTAAATGGTTAGAAGTAAAAGATTTAGGTGATGTTTCATTTGTTTTGGGTAGAGATTCAAATTTTGCATTGTTGGCTCAAGATTATTATGGATGTGAAGGAAATTGCATCTACTTCTATCATGAAAGCAAGGTTTCTTGTTTCAACTTGAAGACTTCAGAGCCTAAACTTGCTGACATTTTTTGGCCATCTCCAACTTTGTTCCATCCTATGGGAATTTGAATTGTTATGTTAGTATAATAATGATGCACATAAATATATCATGTGATTTTATTGTCTTGTGGTTTTTATTTTTAATATTATAAAAATTTCAAATTGAAGAAGGCATACTCTTATGCAAGGTTGTTGAGAACTACCAACTTTTTTTGAAGATTTGTAGTCAAATTTAGTTATAATCTATCAATTGTAGAATAATAGACTTGAATCTAAGTCATGGTATGTGTTGTGTTAGCATGAGGTCTAACTACCAAGCTCTGGTATAGTTTAACCATTGATGATAATTCCTTATTTCTATTCAACAACATATGAATAGTTCCATGATTTTAGCTAATTGATTGTTGAATTTTTGCCTTGGAATGAATAGAAAAAAATGGATTGATATTGATCCGATCCAATTCATTATCCGCGATCAATCCTAAACCAGATGGGTCATTTCGTTTTCGGATATTGAAATGGATTAACTTAGAAGGATCATAAGCCATGTTGCATGGAAAATGTTCATCAGAAAACTAGAAAATAGCTCAAGAACTTCTCGCATCAAAAGCAGCTAGCGCGATCATAAGTTCTTGCACAGTTGCACCTTCCTTGACTGTGTTAAATGTATCAAGCCATGTTAGGAGTCTCACATCGAGTATTCCAAAGTAAAATCTACTGCCTTCAACATTGCATAAGCCCTGCTGTCAACCAAGTAGCCGCCGCACCCACCTCTTCCATATTTATCAATTTTCATCTCTCACTGTCACACTACTATGGAAGTATTCCAAGAAGGGATTGCTTTGGTTTTGAGCCGTTGGTCAGCTCTCCGAACCGCCGTTGAAAACAAGAAGTTCTATTCTATAATTCTGCAAAGAAGTTCTATTCTATAATTCTGCATTCTATATCTATAAGACTGAAATTATGTGTTGCTGCCTCACAGTATTGTATGATACTGGGTTTGATTAAAAGAGAGTGGAAATTTAGTCTCATTGGCATCTTTTAGTCCTCTAGAAATTTTTCTTTTATATACGCACACAAATCTTCATGATCTCTTCGGTCCATACCTTAAATTTATTATTGTTCATATCATAAATGTATAATCTCACATGCAATCTGTCTTTCGTTTAATGCCCAAGAAATATTTCCCTCAAACTACCAAAATTTCCATTGGTGAAGTGTCTTTGTTGTTGTGGCAAGTGAGTTAAAGTCCCACATTGCTTAGAACAATAGAGGTTGCACACTTTATAAGTGAGAAGACTCATAAGCCTAACACCTTAAGGTTTTGGGTTAAAGTGTGGTGTCCGACGATATATCGAAAGTCTTTCTGACAAAGGCCGTCAAACGGATATAATAATATATTTACAATAAGATTAAGTTAATAAAGTGTCTTTGATTTAAATGGTTTATAAGTAAAATTGACACTTTCCATTAGAGGTGCTCAAATCGAAAACCGCAAAAAACCGAATATTTTTGGATGTGTTTGGATGTCTTTTTTGTGAAAATCGCCGGATCGTATCGGATTTTGGATTGATTTTTCAAAACCGATCCAAACCGAACCAAACCGCATACATATTTTTTAATACTTATTTAAATTTTTATTAGTATGATATATTGCATTATAATATATTCATTATTGATTTTCAATTTTCTCAATAATACTTATTAGTTCAATTTAATGTATTTCTTTTTACTATATCATAGAATTTAAATATAATTGATAATTTCCATTGCAAAATATTAATTTTTAACATATTATATATTGTATTTTACATCAAATATATTATTTTACTGTGTCATTGTAATATTAATATTTAAATAAAAAATTTTAATTTGTAATTTGGATATCCAAAAACCAATCCAAATTAAACCGCATTAAATTGGATCGGATTGAATCAGATTTTTTTTAACTAGTCATCCAAAACCGAACCAAACCGCAAGTAATATTAACTTTGGATCGGATGGATTTTTGCCTCAAAACCGATCCAAACCAAACCGCGAGCACCCCTTCCATTAAGCTCACAAAAACTATAGAAGTGAAGGAAAATAGGTGAAAGTAGCTAAAATAGATAATATGTTATAAAAACTAATATTTACAAATAGTTGGAGTTTTTACTTCAAATTGTTTATAAAACAAGTCAATAAGTGTTTAAAATGTACAGGTAAATTAAAATCACTGATTTTTGGCACTTATCAACTCTCCCAAAATTAAAACTTTGTTTGTCCTCAAACAAAAGTCCCAAATAAACTCTGAAAACATAGTTCAAACCTCATTCATGCATGATTCAATCTAGATTTGTGATCAATCAAAAACTTTGGATTTTAATCATTTCAAGTTTAAGTTCAAAATCAAACCTTTAAATCATTGAAGAATCATAGCATGAATTTGAAATAATTTCAAAACTCAATTAAGATTTCAAATTTTCCAAATTAACAACATAATCAACTAGAATCACAATTCTCACAAGTATTTCAACTCAAGGGTGTAGTTGATAAGTGTCTAAAAGTAGTTAATTCATGTAATATATTAATGCACTTATTACCTTGTTTTGTAAGAAATCTTTGTGAAAAACCCCAAAATTATGTATATATTTGTTTTAAGTTAATTTTACTTAGTGTATCTAAACCCCAACCATTTTTGCAGGAAATTAAAGCTAAAGAAAGAATTGGAACAAAAGAAACAAAATTTGAAGTTTCAAAATGCTCACCCAAGCTCGCTGGGACTCGCTCGGCGAGCCCAAGTCAAAGAAAAATGGAAAAGTGGGCGAGCTTGGGCGACAGTCAATTAGCTAGACTCGCCCGGCGAGAGGTGGCGACCTAAGACGGTCAAAGAGGTCAGTGGGACACGTGTCAACAAACCCACAGCTGAGGAAAGGTAGCTCGCCCGACCAAAGGTGTCTCGCCCGATGAGCTTAGCAGAACATGACCACTATAAATAGAATTTTAGATCAGAAAAATAGGATCTCTCTCTTGTTCTTCTTCTGTAACACTTAGACACAACCCTAGGTCATATTGATATTTAAGGGCATTAACTATTTTTTTACCACAATATACTCTTAATTAAAGTGCATTTTTTCTACAATGTCTAATAAATATACTAAAAAACATTAACTAATTCTCTCTCTTAAAGAATAAAATTTGATATTTAAAAAATGCTTATCGAGACGAATGCAACAACATTTTATAAGCTAATATTTAATTTTGTTTATTAGTAAAAAAATATAGTCAAACAATATCTATGAATATTGCACAACCGTCAAACTGTGTTATTCAATTTTGGACGAAGAGAGTAAGTTAACATCAGAATAAACTTTTTCTTTATTTTTGTAATTTTTTTTTTAAATCTTTATTGATGCCAAACAAATTTTCGAAACAATTTCCAAGAGAAAAAATTGGACGGAAAAATTAACTAAACAATTAATGAAAGTAATTGATTGGTCTAGCAATCCTTTTTGTCTTCGTTAGCTGTTCACATCAAAAGTGTTGTCCTTCAATTAATTGACCGAATTGAAAACTGTTTGAAACATTTTTCAAAGGAAATTAAATTAAGAAACCATATTACGTACTACTGTATTGCTTACTATTTTTTTTATAGATGCTTACTACTATTAATTAATAATTAATCACTTAACCAAATTTTTTTTTGGTAAGTAGCCTAGTGGTTTGAAATTCCACTTTAAAGGTAGATAAATGAAGTGTCTCGGGTTTCAACCTGACTCCTACACATATAGTGCGATGTCCCAACCAATTGAGATTAACTCATGGGAAACAAAAAAAATTAATCAGTTACTATTTTAAGATTGAAGATTATATAGAGAGGAAAAAAAATGTTAAAAAAGTAACTACAGTAATAATATAGTAATTTGATTTTCTTCAAAATCTCTCCACCCAGCTAACCTCACACCACACCAAGTCCAAACTCAATCTCATTTCT
This sequence comes from Trifolium repens, assembly GCA_030408175.1. NCBI lineage: Eukaryota > Viridiplantae > Streptophyta > Magnoliopsida > Fabales > Fabaceae > Trifolium > Trifolium repens. The sequence goes on from CP125848.1 coordinate 50,439,232, forward strand.
CTTTCATTATAGAGCGTCGGAATCACGACCTAACTGAAGCGCGTGAAACATAACTCATTCCGGTAATATCCATCTTCATCGCAAACGCAATAATCTCAAACGCGATAATCTCAAAACGCAAATCGGAATAATCAAAAGCGCGATGAGCGACCAATCACGGTTGCAGAACGTGCGTTCTACTGCACAACTTCTGAGAGAAGCAACCTCATCATTCTCCGCAAATCTCTTCACATTTCTATTCCTATCTCTCTTAATCTTCTCTTTTCGAACAATCGTCGAAAACGGTACCTCACGTTTCATCACGTTTGTTGACCGTGATCCCGCCGTTAAATCTCTTCTTTCTCGTCTTGACCTTGCCGGTAACGTTAATCATCAACACCGTCAACGTTCTCCTCAGTATCATCCTTCTCCCGCCGCCTTACGTCGTCGTCGTCCTTTTTTGCATCTAACTCGTGTCGGAACCCTAGATGATGATTTTTTCTCCGGTGATGATGATGACGGTAGGACTCTTTTCGGATCAAATTCCAAAGCTCCGGTTAACGGTAGTATCGTTGCTTTTGGACCTTTTGCGATTGATTCTGGATTTTCGGATCTTGTTGCTGATAATGGAGTTAGGGTTTTTGAAATTGTTCGTTCTGGAATCACGTTGAAAGCTGATGATTCTTCAATTGAGGTTGAAAAAGACGAGGTTGATGATGTTGATGACGAGAAAGATGAGAAAGACGAGAAAGAGGAACAAGAACATGGACATGAACAGAAGAAGGAGAAGAGGGATTTGGGGAATGGGAAAGAAGAGACTGTGACAAGTGTTGATTTGAAATTATTTGTGAATGGATTGGAGATAAGTCGGCGTGATACGGCGGCGTTTTTTGTTCTTTTAGGTTCATTGTCAGTGGCTTATGGATGGGTGATTATGGTTTTTCTTGTTACTTATTCGTGTGTATTAGGCGTTGTTGTTGTTTCGGTTGTTAATGATCTTGTAGGAAGGTTTAGTTCTGTTACTGGTGTGGTTTGGGATGGTTTCAGATTAGGTTTGAAGAGGATTTCTGCTGTTGTTTTGATAAGATGGGCTGTGAGAGATGCAGTGACTCAGCTTGTTGGAATATGGTATTTTGCTGAAATTGAGGATCAGTTTTCGTTTTTCAAGCTATTTGTTAGGTTGAAATTGATGCCTTTTTCGGTTATGTCGCCTTGGGTTAGGGGTTTTGAGAAGGAGATATCTGGGTTTTTGTTCACTTGGTTTCTAATGGATACATTTGTGACTTTTATATTCTCTGTTGATTTTTGGGTTGCTTTGGAGGATTTCAGGAGGGGTAGTAAGGAGATTGTGAAGGAAGGTTGTTATTTGTTGTCTTCCATGTTGCATCAAGCTATTCAGATTAAATGTTTGGAAGCTGTGCTCTGTGGGTCGTTTATGAGGTGGGTTTTGGCTCGAATTTGCGGGAGAGTTGTTGCCAAGATGTTTCAGTCTACCATGGAGGTTTACTTCATGGTTACTTGGCTTGTGTTTTACTTTGTGGCTAAGAGTAGGGATGCTAATCAACAGGGTAGGCGGTTTGGGCAGAGGGAAATTGAGGGCTTAATTGATGGCCACAGATGATACTTGGATGTGGTCGGATTGGCGGATTTATCATGCAGGTTTTTGATTGCGAATGCACAGGCCGCTGCAATGTTTCACAGGTTAATATCTCATACTTATGCAGTCACTGTTGCCAATCGCCACCATTATGTAGTGTTGTCATGCAATTAGACGTGTTGAATGTAGTTCACCTCGAGGCCAAAATGCTTCTTGTGTATATTCTGAATGAGAATACTTCATATGTATATTATTCGTGGAGTCATTTAATTAGCTCACACAATGTGTTGGTGAATGGTGATGATAGTCTGTAGTCTCAAATTACAAGGTTTAAGAAATGAAGAATGTTGATGATTTTTCTCCATGCAACATGGAGTTATAGTATGTTGTGATGATAAAAGTAGCCATATAGCATTTTTGTTTATTTGGTGTTATTATATTCTATTTTGTATGTACAATTAGTGGCATGAATTGAACATCATCAACAAGGAAAAGCACATGAATCTGCAAAAGCTGGCTAATTTGCTGTGAGTTGTGCATTTATTTTCTCCTTTTAGTAAAGTCTCCATGAAGTTCATTCATGCTTAATAAACTTGTCTCTATTTTGCATGATTACCGACATTTTTTGCTGAAAGGCCTCTGTTTTTGCTTCATATATATAACCAATTTGCAGAAATTTCATAAAATAAGTTTTGCATCATGTAGTTACTTTGGCAGAGTTAGAATTAGATTAGTGTTTAGTTCAGTGTTGTTATGGTGGCCATGGCGGATTGGAGTGGCGGATTTCTTGACAACCATCACAGGCAATTGGTGAAGGGAATAGGATTCCCGTTCCCGCCATGGCGGCGCCATAGGCCTCAATGGTGTGTTTATTTAGTAAATTTTTGGCCTTCTACCACCACATTTTGCCATCGACAACACTGGCTTAGTTCTCTAAGACTGGTGTTTAGTAATCAGAGTTAAAAGTTGGATGTTCTCTGTTTGGGGGCTGACCAGCTTATGTTTTGGCCTAGAAATCAATGAAATGAAATTACTAAAACCGACTTTTGAGGGTGGTTTCCCCAAGGCAGCATGTTGAGTGTTATGGGCTATCCCATTCTTCTGTTATTGCTCATATCAATCTCATTGATATAAATTTGGATTATATTTGATGTGATTCTGCATTAAAAAATGCAAACAGGCATCATTATGATTTTCTGATTTTTACTGTATGGTTTCATTTAATAAGCTTACGGGTTAGTAGTTGTGAATTACTACCACTAAAAGACAAGCTAGGTTCTTTGTGAACAAGGTAATATCTGACAAAAGGACCATTGTGGGGCAGGGCAATTGACCATATATTAACGGTGAGTACTTGTGTACCCTTTTATAAATTGAGGGCAACTACCCTCAGTTGATTTGGCACCAATCAAATTCAGCCAAGTGGAGTTAATTATTAAAATCAAATTTATGAGTAATTTTTTACCATAAATAATTTTAACTATCTTTATTTTCAATTAATTGTATTTTAGGTATTGTATTCAATGAATTTACATTCTACATTAATCAAAAAATGAATTTATATTCTGAGTCCTAATTTCAATCACCCCTTCTTCAAAAACAAAAATCACTCATTCTTCACTTTATTTTATCTTCTCTGCCCTCTTTCTCAGACAATTAAGAAAAAAAAATTGATTCACATAATTTCCCTCTTTCTCATAATTTCCGCTTCAAAAAATCGCCGCCACCGTTACTAATCTTCTGCAAATGCCGCTTCACAACATCGCTGTCACCATTACTCATCTTCTGCAATTGTCGCTTCATTCAATCTTCAAATGCGTTTCCAAACGGCTTCATTCAATCGAGTATATATGTTGGTCCAATACGAAGGTTCTTATTCTTCAAATTTAATTATTAAATACAAATTTTAAATAAATATTTAATTTCTAAATATAATATTAAATTTAATTTTAAAATTTAATTATTAAATATAAATTTTAATTATTTAAATTCTTAAATCGGAGTATACGTGTGTAAGTCAAATTTTATGGTTCTTAATACTTAACTTAAACCGGAGTTTACGTCTAGGTCAAATTCTAGGGTTGTTACTACGTAACGTAAAACAGAGTACATTTGATGGTTCAATATACGAAGGTTCTTACTCCTTAAATTTAATTATTAAATACATTTTTTAATTATAAATTTTAATTTCTAAATTTAATATTAAATTTAATTATTAAATACAAATTTAATTATTTAAATTCTTAAACCGGAGTATACGTGTAATTCAAATTCTAGGGTTATTAGTACCAAACTTAAATCGGAGTGTATGTCTAGGTCAAATTATAGGGTTCTTACTATGTAACATAAAGCGGAGTACATGTGTTGGTCAAATATGATGGTTCTTACTCTTTAAATTTGATGATTAAATACAATTTATAAATATAATATTTAATTTAATTTTTAAATTTTAATATTAAATACAGCTATTAAATACAAATTTAATTATTTAAATTCTTAAACCGGAGTATATGTGTAAGTCAAATTCTAAGGTTCTTAGTACTTAAATTAAACCGGATGTACGTCTAGATCAAATTCTAGGGTTGTTACTACGTAACTTAAATCGGAGTACATTTGATGGTCCAATATACGAAAGTTCTTACTCCTTAAATTTAATTATTAAGTACATTTTTTCATTATAAATTTTAATTTCTAAATTTCATATTAAATTTAATTGTTAGAAACAAATTTAATTATTTAAATTCTTAAGCCGGAGTATATGTGTAAGTCAAATTAAATCGGAGTGTATGTCTAGGTCAAATTCTAGGATTCTTACTATGTAACATAAAGCGGAGTACATGTGTTGGTCAAATACGATGGTTCTTACTCTTTAAATTTAATTATTAAATACAAGTTTTAAATATAAATTTTAATTTTTAAATATAGTATAAAATTAAATTTTTAAATTTAAATATTAAATACAATTATTAAATAAAAAATTTAATTATTTAAATTCTTAAACCAGAGTATACGTGTAAGTCAAATTCTAAGGTTATTAGTACTTAACTTAAACTGGAGTGTATGTCTAGGTCAAATTGTAGGGTTATTACTACGTAACTTAAGTCGGAGTACATGTGTTGGTCAAATACGAAGGTTCTTACTCTTTAAATTTCATTATTAAATACAATTTTAAAATATAATTAAATTTTAATTTCTAAATATTAAATTAATTTTTTTTAATTTAATTATTAAATACAATTATTAAATATAAATTTTAATTATTTAAATCATTTAACCGGAGTATACGTGTAAGTCAAATCCTAGGATTCTTAGTATTTAACTTAAATCGGAGTGTACGTCTATGTCAAATTCTAGAGTTGTTACTACGTAACTTAAACCAGAGTACATGTGTTGGTCCAATACGAAGGTTCTAACTTCTTAAATATAATTGTTAAATACCATTTTTAATTGAAAATTTTAATTTATAAATATAATACTTATTATTAAACTTAATTATTAAATATTTTAATTATTTAAATTCTTAAACCGGGGTATACGTGTAAGTCAAATTTCTGGTTCTTAGTATTTAACCTAAACCGGAGTGTACGTCTAGGGTTTTAATTACATAACTTAAACCGGAGTTCATGTGTTGTTCCAATACGAAGGTTCTTACTCCTTAAATTTAATTATTAAATATAAATTTTAATTATTTAATTTTAATTATTAAATATAATTTTTAATTCTAGGGTTGTAAAAATATGAGAGTGATGTTGTTGTTTTATATAATTAGGGGTTGAATTAGACTTTTTTTTTTTAGAGAAAGATTGAATTTGGACATGAACCAAAATATAAATTGAGAAGAGTCATAATTTTTTACTTGAGTATTATCGACAATCATTAGGAGAAAAATAAATATTTTGCAATAAAAAAATACTTACCAACTTTAAATAAATATTTTTACTTTTAAATGTTCTATAAATAAATTAAGAATAAAAAATATGTATAGCAAGACACTAGTCTGCATTTTCGGTTATGCAAGAAACGAGAAAAAAAATATTTTTAAAAAAACAAAAAAATCTTTTAATAAATAAAAAACATAAATCAAGATCATCAATTCATTCAATATTTATGGTAATAAATATTGAATTACACTCTATTAATTTAGGACCTAGAATTTAAATTCATTGATTTGAATACCAAAAATATAATTATTTAAAAAGTTAAAGCAATCATAATTACTTTGAGGTTAAAAAGTAACTATATCTTTGACCAAAATTAACTACTACATTTGGCAGAATCTTATTGGTGTCATGTCAGCTGAGGGTAGCTACCCCTAAATTATGAGAGGGTTAATTAGAAAAATCCTATATTAATTCAGAACGTGGCCATAGAAACATGCATACATAGTCATACAATTTTGGTTTCCTTTCAAATAGCAATACTGAATGAATTGTATGAGCTTGACAGTTACCAAGCTTAATAAGGATCAATGCCAAACAGGAGTTACCTGGTTTTTTGGCCATTGTATGCCTAATTTCTTTATTATACTTGCAGAAATGGGGGAAAATATTTATGCTGGGTGGTAGCACTTGTGAGATGCCTACCCAATATTGGCCCTCCCTCCTTTCTTGGGGCCTGAGGGGAGGGGGACATCATATTAGTCTTATCAAATACTCGTACTATTGTCCCTCCTTTCCTTAAATTTTGATCTTTGTTCCTTGCATATGTTGATATATTAAACTTTAGTGTGTAAATCTCTATAAAAAAGTTCGGCAAGTTTTCTTCAACTATATATATAGTGTGCAAATAGACAACAAGTTGCGCCGCTGCAAAACCCTAAACACTATATATATATCACCCACCATCGAGAGAGAAAGTTTCCTAATATCTGCTGAATGAGTAAACTTTAATGCACACCATAAATTGGCTGACACACCCGCAAATGGATGAATGGTGCGGTGCCGGAAACCAATTGAATAGGTGAATATGCATTTCTAATTGTCTAACCTAGTAGTACAGTACTGATCCATTTCATTCATACACCAAAGCTATAGATCTTTAATATTCATGCAACCCAATATGGTTTAATAAAGAGGAGATGATGCAGCTCTAGTCGGTGATGTGGTGTACAAGTTGAAGTACAACTAAGTGTATTTGTGGTATTTAATGTGCCAAATCACTATTATCTACTACAAGAAACTAAAGTGGCCAACGAAAGATACATTCAATGATTTTCTTAGAAGAGTTAAATAATGATCATACACTACCGGTTTAAAACAATGTACATTGATAATGGGTGATGCGGTGAAATAGTGGATTTTCATTAAATCTTGATGTAAAATTATTTTACACCGGCATTATATACTCTTAAATTCTTTTTTGTCCCTTCTATTTTGTTGTTTTTGAGAATGATAACACATTACACTTTTAGGAATCAACATGAGTGTTTACTCTTGGATAAGTTCAACTTGTGTTTAGAAAGAGAGATACATTAATTTTGTATATGTTCTTAAAATCGACCTAAATTGGTTTCTTTATTTTGTAATTGGTAAAAGCTAGTATCAATTGTAACAACATTTTCTGCTGCTGGAAACATGTTGATGCATTTGTTTTCTGTTCCTCCCAAAGTAAATGCCCTTTTACAAGAAGGTGCAAAGGCCAATGATTCAAAGAAACTCACACATATTCACTGTTTATTAGACCCTGAACTCCATTGTTTCACTGCACAGTTTTTTAGGGTTGCTAATCAATATTTCAACTGGTTTTTCATTTTTCTCCTTTAAGCTACTTTGATTAAAAATCAAACCATTTTCATAGAAGTGATAATTGCTCATTTGATGACTTGGTGACAAAATTAAGAAGCCATTTCCAAAATTTAGCTGACTTGAACACATCAATAAGTATATAAGTACTGAAAGACAATTAATAATAAGCTACATTAAAGAGGTATGTAGTGTGTTATTTTTAAACAAAATTTGAGAATAATTTAGATGGTTAAGATAATTCAAATACTTAAAAAAAAAACACAATTCAAATATGTGGTTAGTTACATTTAGTAGATGATTAATGAATATAAGAACCTACTTTAACTCATTAACCATTCAACAAACACGATTTACCACAATTTTAAGGTGTTTCAATATACATATTTGAACCATGTTAATTATCTAATTTGAGATTAATTGTATCGAGTGAATAGTTAATTAGTAAGGTACCTTGTTATATTCATCAATCATCCGATGAACGTAATTAACCAAAATTTTGAATTGTATTAACTATATCTAAATTTTTATTGAAATATGTTGCCAAATGTGTGCTAAAATATTATTTTTCTACATTAAAATGTCTTCATCTGAATTTGAATTCGAAACCTGGCAGTTATGTATGAATTTCAATAGTATTTGTCACTTCGTCTATGGTAAAGAAAAGTCAATAAAATAAAGAACACCTTACTCAAAATTGTCTTTCCTTTCCTCAAACAACAAGTACAAACTCTGCATCTTTCCATTACAATTGAAAGAAAAGAAGAAGAAAAAAACTGAACATGAACATGTTCCTGAATTAATTGCTTCAAATTGGTTCTCTACATACATGCACTTAATCAACTACATATGTTATTGCTACATTTAATAATAACAATAATAATGACAACATCAATAATACCAGCATAGTTGTTAGAACATTAACTCTATGAACTATTGACACATAACAAAGGATGATAAATTTCTCATGTTAGACACAAACAAACACCCTTTCATTAGAGCTAGCAAAACTAAGAACACTAAGGAAAATATGTTCATTACAAGGAATACAAAGTTTTGAATCAGCAATAAAATCATATTCTTCTCTAGCTTGATCCAACAAAGCTTTAAAAAGTGGATGATTAAGTAATGCAACCTTGATAACAAATCTCTTATAATTCTCACCTACATACACAACCAAGTGACCCTTTGGAACATCATTAGGAATAGAATCAATTTCATACATACAAGACCATAATCCACAACAATAATCACAAGATTTTGTTGTCAACAATTCACTCTTCATTTTCTTCCACTTGTTAAAACATTCTCTTAGAAATTTACACTTCATAGTTTTTTTTTTGTGGCTATGTTTTGTACTTTAGAGAGAAAAAGAAATTTAGCTATAGCTAGAGAAGTAGTACATGCCACATGGAGTACATTGAAAATTGTCAAAGGTTTATATAATAGAGGTACGGGTTTGTACCAATTTTGGACATTAAATGGATGACATGGATTTTTGCTTTTAGGGAATAAAATAATGATATTGATGGATATATCAATATCCAATGTATATTATTATTTTAAGTATGTATTTACTGGAGCTTCTTCAGAACATTGCATCTTGATACCAAATTGTACGAATATTCTTGTCTTTTTCTATGTTCATAAAGTGAAAGTATTGTCTTTGTTAGCAATTGTGTAAAAGTTTCTAATTAAATCTGATCATACATAGAGAATTTTAATTTTACAAAACATAATTTTATTTTTAACTAATATATTAAATCAAAAGAGTTAAATGGGCATATATAAGGTAGCAATAATACGAACCTTCTATTTTGTAAAACTAGTTTATACTGTACTTTTTTTGTTTATTTAAAGTTAAAATTACTTTATGAATGAATTGTTTTCCTTTTTTAGTGGAATGGATTATTTACTTAAATAATATGCATCTTAAATATGTTATTTTGTAAAAAATAGTATTTTCAAAAATAAATATTGTGTAAAAAATGTCAAATATATATTTTATAAATATGAAAAAGTTAACAAAATTATATTTCTGTCGTAAAAGTAAAATAAATTATTTCTTCCATATATATCCAGATCATTTACTAAAAATGAAATATCATTTTAACATCTATCCATTTTCTCACGCGCCTACAATTTTACCAAAATATCTCTATCCGCTACTTAAGCAGCAGATACACAAAAAAAATTGCTATTTAGGTAGCGGACGATATTTTTCAAAATTTTTATTTTTATAACATCCACTACTTAAGTCAGGGGCGCAGCTAAGTATAGTAATGGGGTAGCTTTGGCTACCTCAAAAATTATTATTTTATTTGTTTTAGTATGTATATTTTATGTATAACTACCCCAATAAAATATCTTTAGCCATGACTCGTGAATTTAGTTCAATTGGTTCGAACTTCGATCATTTCATTTATCCACTTTAAGACTGTAATTTCTAGCTATTAGACCACTTGAACAAAAAAGATATCTTTAGCTATTTCAAAATAAGTTTATTTGTCAAAAATGAAGAGAAATAAGATACTCAAAAGATCATCACTTGTTTGATACAATAGATTTATTTTGTTTATTGTGTCATTTTCGATACATTAAGCAACTACGGTAAGAACTTTGTTAACAATGATAAAGACAAATTAAAAGTAATATGAACAATGAATTTCTTACAAATGACTAAAATTATTTATATATTTTATTTTTTTGCCAAATAAATTATTTATATTTTAAAAGTATATACCAAATTATTATTGTAAAAAAACTATACCCTTTTATTTTTATAAGCAAGAATTTAACCCTTTCAAAGCGTTGTAGAACTCAATTTTTTTATTAAATAATTATTGTTAGTTTTTTTTTTTTTTTTTTGGTGTTTACTTTAATTTACATTTTATATAAATAAAATTATTGTGATTTTTTTTTCATAGATTAAATTTAATATATTAATTTTAAAAAATTGTGTTATATTTAGCCACCTCATAAGAAACCAGCTAGCTTCGCCGCTGACTTAAGTAGCAGAAGAGTAAAATGAGAAACATGTACGACGCCTGAGTAACAAGTAAGTAAATTTCACTAAAAATAATCAAATAACTGTAGTTGATTGAATTAATGATTGTAAATTAATCCTTCCCCATGATGCATGTAAAGGGTTTTGTCTTTCTGTGATTATTGAAGGGTGGTGCTATTGATCAACGACTTTTGGAAGTTCTTAAAGTTCAGACCCCACCACTTTGGGAGGAAAATATAGCATATGAGAAATGAGACAAGTTTTGTGGTTGAAGTACACTAGTACTTAAAGGTCAACCCACTACATAGATTTTCATAGTAAATTTTAATTTTAATTTAAAAGATGTTTTTCTCTAAATTATTTTAATATTTATTTTGTTGACCAATTCTTTTAAGACACATTTTAATGTTTAAATTTATTGTTTTTCATATTAGATTTATATTATAAAATATCTATTCTGTCCTAAAATATAAGAAAAAATTGATCAAACAAAGTTGATGTATTTAATCCAAATTTTTAATCAAATACATCAATTTTCTTTAACCAATTTTCTCTTATATTTTAGGACGGAGAGAGTAGTTAAAGAAAATGTGTACATTTTGTCAAAATATAAGTTGTAAATAGCAGTATTAACAATGCATTATGTAGTCGTGTGTTTAGAGACAAATTAGTTTTTTTTCTAAGCCGTTATGCTTTTAATATTTGTGTTTTTTTTCTTATAGTTTTTGCTTTTCATGTTAAATTGAAGAGTTGGCTTTTGAATATTTTTTTTTTAGATAAGGGTTAACATTATCTTTAACTTGAAGTCTATTCACAATTTGTTACCTTAACTTTCAAACAATCGAACAACATTGATTTATCTAAATTACAAATAGCTTTACTTGATGGAATAGGTTAGATAATTTATTTTTACACAGGCTTTGTTGTTTATTTTGACCTCTTGTTTAATCTCTGGACTCGTTTTTTTTTCTCCATCAGAGCTTAATCACATTGAATTTTTTTGGTAAGGTTTTTGATGAGATAAAAAATAAAATTTACATCTCGGTTATAGCCTTATAGGTAGTCTAGGCCTCCCAAAATTCTTTCGCATCCTTTTTATTTTAATTTTATTTAATATATATTTTATTGGAGTACATACTTTTTAAATGGCTTCTTTAGAATGTCAATATAATTAGGATATTTTAGTTGATAGCTTTCTCTTATTGGGAGGCACTCCCTAGTCTTATGCAAAGGAAAACTTTTACTTTTTGAGAAATTTGGAGGTCCATAATTAATTTCAACCAAATTCCTAAATCTATGTCAACATTATAAACAAATACAAACTATTTTATAAATTAAATTTTACACACGAATCTTATTTTATGACAAAACCAAACTATTTTTTATTTTATTTTTAAAACCATTATTTGTGGTTCATTTGACAATAAGCGTATACATCAAATATTGAAAACCTACTCTAATAATGAGCATTGTAATTGCACTTAAAAATAAAAGGGGTATGTGTGTCAAAAAAAAAAAAAAAAAGGGGTACAACTTATTTCGAACCCTGGATTTCTAATTATTCCGCACTTAAAATGTACTATTCTCACCACTAATATTTGACAAAAAAAAGAGCATCAAATTTACCACAAAAATTGAGCATTATAGAAGAGACTAGACTTCTATTAAACAATGGTCGTCAGAGGTGCGATCTCAAAGTTTTGCATTGCATACATAAAATATTTGGTTCGGAGAAAAAATCCATATTATGTATCCTAAAAATTCTCCAATGTAGATTAATCACCACTAAAAGCAATGAAGACTTCATTCTGACAATTTGCACGGACAAAACTATATATTTGTGTGCATGCATTCAAAGTGTATAGTAACATTTTATATGGCATCCTATGCAATACCTAGCTACACAATAGTAATATTCTAGTGGCTAGCTGTATATATAATTATATAGATATATCCTGCAAATCAAATGAGTTTTAACTTTTACTATCTCTGCGTTGCACCCTCATGCATCCAGGAAATGGGCTAATGTATAAGTGATGAAATTTGGAAGAAAAAATATATATCTACTATGGTTTGCAGAGAGGAGAATGGAAGTCACAGTTCTTTACCCTGAAAACTTTGACCCTTTGTCTATGTAAGATCATTTTCTAACTGTAGAAAATCTTGGATTAGTTAAGACTCAGGACATGGACATTCATTAGTACTTGCACCACCCCCATAATATATATTTTTTATAATATAATGCAAGTATATATTGAGAAGTGCTACATGGACGACATATTTCAACCGACGAAAGGCACGACACTGCTGATTTCATTTTTTCTTTTCTTTTTTAATTAATTAATTAATTGCAAGAGAATATGTCGCACATGTATTTAATGCCAATGAGAGATGGAATTGGATAATTACATTAACCATGCATAAGGGGTATGTCTAAGCGGGGTAAGCGGATCAGAAAAATCTAATTGAACCGACGATTTAAATTAATTTAAACCAAACAAAAAACCGATTTTTATAGTTCGAATAAAAAACCGATTATTAATTTTGGTTTAATTTTTTTAACAATGGTTTAAACATGTTTTGGTTATATAATTAAACTACCAATTAGTACGTGCGTTTCTTATATAAATGGGAATTTATTAGATGAACTTATGGAGAAAAAAATATTATTTTATATTTAATAAATGAGGAGGGATCCGTTGACTCCAGAAGTAAGTCTCCATTGACTTACTCCGCTTAATAATTTGATATCGCCATTATATTTTTTCGATCCAACCGTTGAATTCAAAGATCTCATTGAGTAGATCAACTCCACAAATTTTTATAAAAATTCAAAATCTTTTGATATTTTTTATGAACACTTCAATTAAATGTACGAAAAACTTTTAGAAAAAACCGTTGAATTTCAATAGTCTAAAATACATAACTATATTTTTTAATTTTTATAAAAATTTGTGGAGTTGATCTACTCAATGAGATCTTTGAATTTAACAGTTGGATCGAAGAAATATAATGCCGATATAGAGTTATTAAGCGGAGTAAGTCAATTGAAAACTTACTTCTTGAGTCAACAAATCCCTTCTCTTGATAAACTTATAAGAAAAGAATTGTATTTTATATCTGATGAACTTATTTGATGAATTGTATTTTGTATTTGATGAACTTATGAGAAAAGAGTATATCGGGAAAACAAATAATTGCATGAAATACATTAAAAAAATGTGCGGTAAAAACAGATTAAAGTATCCGAACCATACCGAATCCAACCGACGAGTTTGGTTTGGATTCATTTTTTAAAAACACTAAAAACCAAACCAAAATAATCAAGAGTTCATTGATTCAGACACTAAATTCACTCAAAATTGATCTAAACCGATCCAATTACACTCCTAAGTATATCAATAAGCAATTGCCAATAAGAGATGGAATTGCAGGCAAGGGAGAGCATTGATTTTTTCTTTTTTAACAACGTCACAACAATTATTTTTTTTTTTAATTTAAGAAAGGAATTTAATTGCTTGCCACATCATGTCGTGATGCTTGCACGATTGCCTCTGTCGTGCTTAGTAGCATTTTCCGTATATATTTTACTTTGTACGAGTTTATAGACTAATCTCTTTAATATTGTGGGATTTAATTGAACGACAAATTTTCTCTAAATTTTTTTTTTGATCAAACTTATGGTGTATAAACGAGACAAGTATGTTTGTCAAAAAAAAAAAGTGAGACAATTCTTGCACTCTCCACAAATTTATTTTTATTATTGAATTAATATGTCATATTACATTTTATTTGATCCAATAGTAAGACCTATTGTTCTAATAGTAAAAAAGAAGTTTGTGCATGTAAGATTTATCATACTTATACATATTAGACAAAATCTATATGTTTAAACTCGAATTTGAATAATTGATCCGAACGACATTCATATCATCATCTAACCAAAAGGCATATATATGTTGTACGCAAGAGCGTTTAGATGTGATGGTGTAAGTCTCTTCTAACTTAATCAAAGTTTTTTGTTCGATCATTAACTGACTTGGGCATACGACAATGCTAAAACTCTTATGGCGAGTTTGCTGCTCATTTATGTTCCACAAGGCTCGAGGAATTAATCTTAGCAGTTTCGTGCAGAGGATACCTGATTTATGCTTAAAAAAAGACATATTCCCTCCGATCTCAAATTTAAGTAAAGATTCTCTTTCTAGGTTCATTGAATCATTTATTTATTTGTTACGGTAGTATATCCAATACTTATTATTTATTGAAATGATATGATTTGACATTGTTTGATTCCCTTTCACGTGGATTTCAGTGTTTGACATGAGGTTGTGTTTGAGGACCCATTATCATTTCCTGAGTGCCCTACACACATCCCTCCATTAATTCATCTCCATGCTTCCTTTTAGGAAGCAATGTCCTTTGAATTCTTCTGAGGGAATTTGGAGTGTCGGTTGTGTCCATGGAAACCACCTTGGTGACTGAAACGAGTATATATGCTTGGCCTAAAGAAATTCTACTAATCCAAAACTATATTAGTAATGTTTAAAAAGATTCATTGATATATACTTTGACTTAAATTAAAGAAGATTAGTGTATTAATTCTCTTCCAACAATATTACACTTGAATCCAAAAGTAGGAATAAAATGAACCAACCATGTGTTATTCAATTCATTCCTTCCCTTTCACCTGATCAATGATTTCTATTGATTTTGCAATCAAGTTAATAACTCTTCTTTTACATAAAAGAGTGTCCCCTCTTCTCTCATCTAATGCATGATACATACCCCATCCTTGACATTCTCCACATGAGAAAAGTTAGTAGTGCAAACTATTACTAAATTATCATTTGTGAAGAGATATATTTAATGTTAATTTTTCAGATTTGACAATAAATTAAATTGAGAGTATGATAAAAAGATATATTTAATTAAAAAAACAATAATAGATGTTCTGATCTAGAACTCATTTTCAAAATGACGACAACAGATCAATGAAAAAAAAAGCTTTCTTAGCGGTGTGTTTGGCTAAAATTCATGTCTTAAGTCCTAACATAGAGGAATGTACTTGCAAACATTCTAACGTACGTTAAAGTTAATATGTACTCGAAGTGAATGTTAGGGTTTAAAATGGAGTATATCTTAAAATGTGGTGATGTGAGACTTATATAATTATAAGACATCATATTGAACTTGAGCCAACATGAAACACGCCATTAAATTAATTTATCTAAAAAATTATAAATGGGTTTATATTTAGAGTTAGGGAGAATTAATGAGTAAATGATAAGGAATTGTTGGATCATCCACTATAAGCTAGATAAGTGAAAACAAGAGTGAAAAGAGAAAAAATTGATAAAATAAAGAAAAGGTGCAATAAAAAATCGAGAGAAATAAACAAACGGTCAAAGATACTCAAAAGAAAGTTATTAAGGACTCCAACCATTAAAAATGGAGAGGCAAACATGCATAAACAAAATTGCAGAGGTAAGCATTACCAATTAGCAACTTATACAAACTTATAAAATTTCCTTTGGTGGTCATTTTCCATCCTCACTATGGAGCATACATAAATGTATAATGGCTCCTCCCCGTACAAGCACCTAAAATGTGAATATGTGATATACTTTGCCCAACATCGACCCACTCTTTTACGAAATTGGATTTGGTGCAGTCATTATTTTGTCGTACTTATGCATTTATGATGTTCATAATTTTTTATTTTGTAATTTAGAAAATATTGTTCTTAAGTTTAGAACATCTAATCTTCATCAAACGGCTACTAATATTTTAAAATGAATAAATGATATATATATATATATATATATATATATAGATTTAATTTGTATGCACTAACAGTGTAAAATAATTTTACTCTGTCAACCAATAACAACCATGTATTCCGCCACATCATCCCACTTCACCCCACTATTTATATATGACATGGAAGTTTAAATCACTCTTATTGGTTGTATATGTAAAATAACTTTACACTGACAGTGCATAACAATTAAACTCTATATATATATATGGCTAATGCTATGGTGGACCACCTTCACAAGTGGTCCACCGTGGACAAGTGATTTATCGAATAAAAATTTTACAAAATTTACTGATAGATTGAAAGTTTATATCATATAGATCATTCATAAATTTTTTTAGAAAAATTGAAAATCATTTGATATTTTATTGGGATTTATCAAGATTTACAGTATTTATTAAACCGTTAATCTTGATGAGTCTCAATAATATATGAAATGATTTTCAATTTTTTTAAAATTTTCTATAGATAATCTATTGTAAGTTGTGCTTAATTATGCTTTGACATCTATCATCCGGTGGATTTGAAATTTCTTTTATGTTAATGTATGTTGTTGTCTAATAATTTATACAAAATGAAAGGAAATCCAACTCTTTTGATACGGGTACTTTTAAGAGTATATTATATAAAGAACAAAATAATGTAAATCTACAGCCATTAGTAAAAAATAAGTAAATAACTCCACTAGGGAAATTTAATACGGGTACTTTCCGTGATCTAATTTAACCCCATTAGAGGAAATTTAATTTGTATTATAACTCCACTTACTAAAAGGTAGCAGTATTATACCATTATCTTATTACATGCTTATCACTAAACGAGATTTGTCTTTCACTGTCATTGCATGAGTTTTGATATATAAAACCATAGTGAAATTGTATGAAAAAACACTTTCCCTTGACAAACCCACAATCATTAAATTTAATTGACATTCATACATTAAGCCGACATGTGTCAAATAAATTATGCATTAAGCCAGTTTGAATTTAAATAAATTATTCTGAAGTGTTAAATCTCCCAAGGGAGGGCTTTGCGGCTTTGCCAGCCATTATGGTCCTATACATCTGGAAAGATTAATCACTACAATTACGCGCAAAAAAAATCCAATTTGTACTAAGAAAAATGATTCATGATGGAACACGCACCTTTTATCTACTTGGAGCCAAGGGCAATAAGGTCTGGTGGAGTTTATAAGATATGGTTGAATTTATTTATTTAAGCTCATATATTGATATAACAAATTGTGAGTGTTGAAAATGTTTGAAAGGATAATTATGTAAAGATATGACGTGTTCAATAAATCTTTTCAATTTATTTCTATAAACTCTCTGTAATATGAAAATAGTATGATTTTATGATATCTTTTGTTATGAAAATAGTTTATATATAAACACTTATAAATAAATATTTATGTTATAAGAGCTTAATAAAGTCTTTTATTAAAAAAGATTATGGTCAAAAGCAGATATTCCATGTTGAAAGGGGAAAAGTGATAGGAAGTATTGCAAAAGAAAATATTAGTACTAATAACTCAAAAAGCAAGATTGAAAATGGAATCCATCATACCAAGCCTCCAAGTAGACAATGGGAATTGAAATGAAAATAGCAAGTTCAAATAGATTTTTTTTTTTTTTTTCACTACCAGTTGAATCTGATTCGGAGGTCAGTTCTGGCATCAAGTGGTTCCAACCCCCTCCCGATCGCAGTTGCGGGGGATCGAACCGTGGTCCTCCCTACCAAGTTCAGCACCAATCACCACTGAACCAACTAACGATTGGTAGTTCAAATAGATATCTTATCAAGCATGAAAAATGTACTCACTCATCTTACCAATAAATGTTATTAACACTAAAAAATAACTGTCATGACTTAGTTGGATAGAAGAATATTACTATTACTATAGAATATGACAACCATTCAATAATTAACATTACAAGCAAAATATAATAATTGTTGTAAATCCAAAGAAACCTAGGATACTCAATAAAACCTTATATCAGTCACATAATTTGGTTTGAAAAATGTTCTCAAATGTTAATCTTATCATACTTGTAATTGGATTTAATCTTGGATAAAATTATTAGTTTGATTTTGAGTTTTGATTAACAATCATATAATTACATCCTTTATATTCAAATTCTTTTGTATCTCTTTGAGCCTCTTTTTTTTGGACAAAAACTCTTGAGCTCTTCAGTTATATTTGATAATAACAAAGAAATGACAACTTCATTCAGATCATGTTAGCCAAAAGAAAAGGTAAAAAGGTTAAAAATAAACTTAAAAAATTCCAGCATATATTGAATTAAAACCCCCTCTTCAACCCACTGAAAGCATTAAATAAACTTAAATGTGCTACATTTTACATCTAAATGAAAGGGAATACATAGTTCTAAGTTTTCACAATAAGGATATTGACAGAATTGTATTACCATAGTGATAAGCCTTTACTTCCTTTCATCAACAGTTAGAAATAATTGTAGATATATATAGGCTTATACCTGAGCCAACAAAAAGCCAAGTCTATTCACTCTTAACATACTCTAGGATTGCCTTTCGGTTCCTTGATCTGCAACTGACTCACCATTTGGTGTCAAACCCCTAATCTTAACATCATAGTAAACTTCTTCTACTTTTCTAAGGTCATACTTCATGCCTGCCAACAGCAAAAAAATGTCATCCAAATGATTGAAAGATGCCAACCAAACAGATAGCAGTGCATGCAATGCAAAATGTGCAATCTAAGATTTACTAGGTAGACAAGAGAAATGCTCATCTACATATGCATTTGAAGAAAGCAAGTAATTGATGATGTTAATGATGTTATTTGTCGCAGTTAATAGACCAATCTCTCTAATAAATGGTAAATATTTCTCACAAAAATGAGAATGTAAAGCCAGCAACAATATTTGATGACAGTATCACAGTAACAAAAAGGAGAAAAAATTATGCATTGGACAAGGTACAAGAAGAAAAACGTACCATCAAACTTCTTCCGCAGAAAATCATTTCGTAGATTGAGCATTCGGAATGCAGCATGAAGTTCTGTTAAAAACTTTAAGACCTTCCTTGGACAATCATAGTCCCCAGCTGTTACTTGATTAACCACATATCTTGGCTGCAAATTGCAAAATAGGGGCAACTATTGTGAGGTCTTTTCCTTAAAGATAAAAGAGTTTTATAACCTGCTGTGTCCATGCACGTGAAATACATTCATGTCTCTCTAGCAATGTTTCTCTTGACAAAAAAGTTAATAACATAGTGTTTTACATCTCCTAATTTTCTGCAGGTTGATATTTAAAAGTTAGGAGAAAATTAGTTCTTACCAATTCATTAGACATAAAACAAACACCTGCATGACAAAAATGCATCAATATCAGTATATGTCGCATAACTGTAAATTGCCTATGCAATCATCCATGATTGAGAAAAACAAGAGCTAGTGGCCTAAATAAATCAAAGGGTGGAGATGTCTGTGAGTGAAGATATTAAAAATCAAGAATTCTGAACATACTCTAAAAAATATGCCAACCATATCATTTGATTATCTTGCTCCTTTACCATGAAAGTTCTGCGGACACTAACTGCTACACCCATTTCTTGATAATAACCATATTTAACTGTACACTTTTACTGAAAAATCTTAATTGACTATGCAACCAAGCACAATTGACAAACTAGAACTATTGGCCCAAAACAAATGGTGGAGACGTCAATGAGTAAAAAGAGATTAAAAAACAAGATTTCTCAACATGCTCTCTAAATAAGCCAACCACATTGTTTGATTGTCCTGCTACTTTACCCTGAAAGACCCAATGGACTCTAACTGCTACAGCCATTTCTTGATGATAGTGATATTAAAATTGGCCCCTATTCACTTATTCACTCAAAGAAGCTAGCCTAAAAAAATATTGAAGCGCAAAAAGAGGATCGTATTCATCTCAAGTAATGTTAATTACTCAAGCATCAAAGAACTAAGGCATTCAATTCAAATAAACAATAAAACAACTAATGCAAATACATACAGAAGTTAGAACACTCACCAACTAGGTAGTCTTCAACATCTAGATTGAACTCCGGGCCATTCACTGCAAAATCATTAACAAAATACATAAAGAACTTATAAATCTCATAATGCTAGGAATATGTAAGTAGAACTTAATATTATGGCCAGCAAAACAAAAAGAGAATGAGCTAAAATTTAGCCGCGACTTATTCATAGTCACAAAAGACATGAATAGGTATCGCACATATAGAAGATATGTAAACTGGCATAAACTATCAACTATAAACTAAGTGTAGTTAACTTAAAGTTTATTGGAATGATAAGCTCGAGAGTTTATTGTCCCTAATCCTTATTCCTTTTAGAATGTGAAAAAGTATAAAAAAAGCTTGGAAAGTTTTAAACCATAGTTCTCCCAGAACTCTAAATGTGGTCAGACTCTTTAATATAAGCAACGAACTCATAAGTCATAACTATATCAGCTGACATAATTTCAAACCAATTATTGCATTTGGATCCTCTAAATCCGATAACCACTGATGCAAAAATCAATAGTTAATATTTCTAAACTTACGAGTACCTAAATTTAGTTGATGTGCGAAGCCACTCCCTTGGTCATACTACTCTAGACTGATGTTAAATAAACCATACACTTCACATTTGGAAGATCTAAATCCCAAATGTTAGACCAGTTGCAACTTTGAAATTATTAGCAAATTCTGCAAGACATTCTTTATACTTAAAGGAAAAATGTTGGTTAACATAGAAAACAAATGCCATCCATGCATACAGTGTTCTTCATAACAACATGTGAAATCTATACAGTTAATATTGGCTTCCATGTATGGCCCTTTAGTTTTCCCTTTTCCCTTGTAGGAAGGTTTTATATTACTGTTTTACATGTTAGGTGCTTCAACACTTTGTCTAAAGATAAACCTCTGCATCATGGCATGCATAAACTTATTTTAGCAGAGATAGAAGATTGAATCCACAATCCCCTACAATTTAGAATCTTAGAACTCCCTAATGTATTCAATTAATATTAGTAAATACTAGTAACAACTCCGACACATGCATGCACACATGCCCAAATAACATGAAATTATAAAACATCAATCAACATGTGAATAAGTAACATAGGAGTATTAAGAGTTATTAAGACATACACCCAAGTTTTTCCTCAGCTTCTTTGTGTTCGAGTAGTTTTCCCGTTTCAAGCCAGTGCATAAAAGTAAGCACAGAAACAACAGACTGTGTCTCACTCCTCCAATCACCGTGATACCTATAGTATTGACCAGGACATCCTCCAAGAATATCAGCAAGTTGATTATACTTCTCCTTTAGCACATCAATCTGAGATTTTGCCTTCTCCAAAAGTTCTATCCAAATATCAAAAATCACATTAACAATAAATAATGAGAATTCAAACACCTGCTAAAAAAAGAAGCTACAAGTGCATCATCACAATACACTGAATCATAAACAAAGAGTAAGATTCCAAATTAGTCTCTAACTTTGTATGGCGTTCTTTGTGTTGACTCTAGTGAATTATCAAGTTGATCATGTATTTAACCACTTACTGTCAATTAAGTCCTAATATTTTAACAATTTACTATCGATGTGGTACCTACATTTAACCAGTTACTATCAATTCAGTCACTAGAAGACTTTCATAACAGCAACTAATGCGACTAAAATTTTACAGAGTCAATGATCTTTTTGAAATATTCATAATTTCATGGACGTATTTGAGACAGTGTCCTACAAAATCAGGGACAAATTTGGTAGTTTATTCCATAAACAAAAAAAAAAAATACTTCAGTCACCCTCAAAATCCAAGAAACACAATTCTACGAAATCTGAAAATGCCGAAAACAAGTTTCAATTTTGATGCTTTCTACTTAAATTTAAGCCTTAAAAGGAAAAACCCACCTAGAATCTTCCCAAAAAAGGGTAAAAATAAATACAAATGGAGACATTAGGGTTTTGCTTTTAGTACCTGGAGTAGGACGAGAGTGATGAACAAGGAGAATGCTAGCATACATTATCCTTGTGGTGGACTCAATTTCGGAAACAACAGTTCGAATTCGATCGCGCAAGGTTCCAGATTCTTCGAGGTGGGTTCTGAATTCGCCAAATTGCTTCTCGAGAGAGGGAGCTGAAGAGAAGTCGCTGGACGCCATTGAAGTACAGAAGTTGGAAGTGGGAGATTGAGAGCGAAACGTTTGGATTGTGAGAAATGGTGAAGTGAGGAAGATGAAGGGTTTAGGGTTTATGGTTATTATAGAACGTGACACACGAAACGCTGGTTTCATATATTGCATTTTCTTTTACTTCATAAATGCTGTGTTGGATTTGTGATTTTCAAATAACACAGTTATAACTTACTACAAGGCTCCATTTGGCCGGCTTATTTTTCTCTTTTTTTCTTCTCCTTAAAAATAGTAAAGAAGGAAAAAATTGTGTTTGACTTTATTTTTTTTTTATTTTTTACTTCCTTACTTTATTTCTCTAATACTTTTAAGGAGAAATAGTGTCAAATATAATTTTATACTTCTTTATTTTGTTTAAGCTAAAATAAAAAGTAAAAAATAAGTCGGGCCAAACGGAGCCTAAGTTTTGCTTCTTCATAAGTGATTATTTCATAAAATACTTAACAAACTTATAAATAATACATAAAAATTTATTTATTTGTATAAGTTGTTTTGCATAAGTTTAAAAATAAGTTAATCTAAACGGATTTAGACTTTTGTTTAGATCGATTTATTTTTGAGCTTATTAAAAATAGTTTATGCAAATAAATGAAAAATAGTTTATATAAATAAATAAATTTTACTAACGAAAATTGTATTTTCATAAGTTGTTTTTTCATAAACTATTTTAACAAACTTATAAATAATGCACACAAGTTTATTTATAAGCTAAAAAATAAGTCAATCTAAAGAGACTCATATCAATATCTATAAATCTTAATTAATCATTTCTATTAATGTGCGTATACTTTCTAGCGAAATGAGTTAAACTCTTGTAATGTGGTGAATAGAGATTTGAATCTTTTATGCATTGGTATATTGGAAATAGATGTTCATCGTCATCCTTTATTTTTTTGGTTTCACTGCCAGTTTAATCTGGTTCGAGGTCAGTTCTTACATCAAGTGGTTACAGCTCCTCCCGATCGCAGTTACGGTGGATCAAATTATGGTTCTTCCTACCAAATTCAGCGTCAATCACCACTGAACCAAGTCATCTTAATTTTTATGAGTGACATGATGACTTGATCGATGTCGAATAAATGAAAACAAATGAGCTGAATTTTGAGGACTAATATTCATTTTTTTTCTTGATTTTTTCAAACTAGTACCGATTAAAAGTATAATCCTTAAAACATGTTTACAATGTATCAAGATGACAAAAATATAATAAAATAAAATAAATGTGTAAAACATATTTAAAATGTCACTTTTGTTACGAAACTAATCAAAATTGACACAAGAATAAAGATGAAGAGAGAAAAATTAAAATTTGTATCAATCTCTTCTAAACCAGAACATCCTAAAAGTTTGTGTAAAAATTTATACAAAAACTACTAATTAGCAGGAAGCAAATGTTTATTAAATGTTCTTAGAGAGCTCTAGACTGAATCTTTTACACTTAAGTAAAATTTACTTACATGAAAGTTATAAGCAAAATATAACAACTTTACATAAAAACCTAAAATTGTAATCACACCTATAAGGCTAATCCTACTTAGTGGACTAAATCTAGTATAACATTCACATTTTATAAACTATGGTTTATACACTGAGATCACATTCGAAATGTCGAACCTATATCCTCTTAGGTCTTTGTGTCTTCTATTGTTAAAGGTCAACCGACCTTTATCTGAACTATGAACTATCAACAACATCGAAAATCACCTCTTTTGCGACATTACCAAACCAAAGAAGGCTACAATTCGGGCAATTATTCCATTTAAAATGAGCACAAGTAGAGAAATATGCCATTGATTGACATCGTAACCACTATTCATCAATGAACTACAACGAGTTATCAACCATACTCCGGTGTACCTAAGAAAAAAGAGCCAAATTGAAAATTTTATATGGAAAGCATCAAAACTTCAATCGATTTTCAAACATGAGAAATGCATAGTACTATTCAGTAAACTTCTAAAGAACTTCAAATTGTGTAAAAGATATATTCGCGCGTATGATTTTAGATGTACATGTATGAATGCATTCACTCAGTGGCTAAAACAGACCTTTCAGCATTTGCAATGATAAAAGCCTCCAAAGCCCATTTTGGATAGCACAATTGTACTAGGATCTTCATAAATGCAGTGTCTCTATTCTGGTTGGCAATGAGAGTCATAACAACAGGAAGAAGCACTGACCACTGCAAAGGTAAAACAATTGCAGCTATTAATAGCAATAGATTGTAAGAAAATATGTAGATGATAATGATGAAATAAGTTCGATGATATGATAATTACCAGCTGAGCAGGACTCGGCTGGAAGAAGATGGCTAATGCGTAAGCCATGCCGGTGACACAATACACCAAACAAACCAAAACTATATAATTACTTTCAAAGCTAGACCTTGGATTACTTAAATAATAGAACATGGACAGATAAACTATAGGTTTGGTGATTGTGCTGAAAAGATCAATTGTATCTTTTGAGAGAAAATGTGCTAGACTGCTTATCCCGGACGCACTTTCCCTCCAGTATTGTAACTTGTCCATAGTAAATGATCTAAGAGCTGCAATCTTGCATAGTAGAGCTGCACATATATGTAATGTATAAAATAAGGTCTTGTTTGGATAAACAACTTAATTAAACGCTTATATCATAAACACTTATCGTATAAGTGTTTATGTATAGTGAGTGAGGTTTGAAACTTACAAACAGAAATGACTGTATATGTATAGCCAAGTGAACCAAATGTTTCATCGTTTACTTTGGTAAGTGTTCCTAAGATAGCGCCGGCGACCAATAAAAGGAGATAATCGACTGCTTGTAATTTTGCTTCTCTAAGCTGTTGTTTGCCAACCCTAAAACGAATAAATTAATCAATCGAATAGGCACAGGAAACTAAGATCCTCTAACATAATATAAATATATTATAAGATGTATCTATAGGATTTGTACCGGCCAAGGAAGTATCTATATTGTCGAGCTACATTAGGAGTCTTTCGGTCAGATAAGTCTTTTGTTCTCGAGAAGATTGCTTCTATATGATCTATTTGTGTCCTAATATTGCTCTTCAAATCCTCCCAAAGCTCAACAAAAAATGATTGATCGGAAGTTTCCTCGGTACCCTTTGAGGTATGCGTTACATTTGTGGCAGAAGATGAAGGAGCAGCAATTTGATCAGCCAAATGAAGCATATCTGGTGGTACTGGATATCCATTATGAAGCATCCATCTAATAGGAAGTGTTTCAACAGTTACACCTGAAGTTGGTTTCTCTAAACCTTCAAGAATATCAATGAAATGGTCAGGAGGATTTACGCGATCCGGTACTGGAATTCCAATGCCAGCAAAGTATTCTTCTACTTTTTTCACTGGACCATGATATGCTGTAAGACCACCTTTTGCTAGAAATACTATATCATCAAACATTCTAAACAAAGTATAACTGCAATCAAACACAAAAAAATCAAAATATAATAGATGAAGTTATTGTATAATATAGCTTATAATGTAAGATTGAGTGAGGACAATCTTCACCTTACAAGCCGGTTTTGTAAGGTTGAGTTAGGTCTTACTCAAATTTTAAACTCGATGAAGGTGGAGGAAGGAAAAGGAGTATTACCTTGGTTGGTGAAGTACCATGCAGATATTTACACCTTCAAGAGCTTCACGGCGAAGTGCTTTAAGAAGTAAACTAGAAGATGCGCTGTCTAAACCAGTTGTAGGCTCGTCTAAGATTAATAATGAAGGTTCCATCACCATCTCTAGTCCTACATTTACACGTTTTCTTTGCCCTCCGGATATGCCTCTCTTCTCTATTGTCCCAACTAGAGAATCCCTTACTGGCTGTAGTCCTAAGGACTCGATCACTCTTTCAACAATCAGAACCTTATCTGGTTTCGGCATGTCTGCAGGGAGCCTACAGTGTCCAGAAACAGAAATTTAAATGTGGTAAACAATTAGATGAAGGTAGAAACTAACAATTAAATATGAAAATACACTGAACACATCATATATGGTTGCTAATTGCTATATATTAAATCAAATTTGCTAACATATTAAGCTGCAACTCGATAATTGAACTCAGTCTGTATCTTGATTAAGATACATAAATTTCATCTTGAATTCTGATTCATTAGGATGAATTCTAATTCACTATGATCAATCTCAATTCATTCCAATGAATCACTATATAAACTTTAATATAGACAGCTAGCTTTTTTTTGTCAAATTTGTTATACATGTAATAACAAATGCATATAATGCATTAAACATAAGTCATATGCAAAGAGTAGCTTCTGAAAGGAAAATCAGATACCTGCATCTTGCGCTGAAACGAAGATTTTCCTCTACTGTCAAGTTACCATGCACAATATCATCTTGTGGCACAAAACCAGTAATTTTCTTATAAGAGTGAATGGATTCATTTTTTCCATTAATTAAAATTGAGCCTGAGATATTGCATCCTCTTGATTTTCCTGCCAAAGCTGAAAGAAATGTAGTTTTTCCGGCTCCTGAAGGTCCCATAACAGCCGAAACTCGACCAGGCATGATTTTACCACTCACACACCTAAGTACATGTTTGTTTTTACCCTTCAAAGTTAGGGTTAGATTATTAAAAGCTACCTCAATAGAAGGTCTTGTGTTTACTTCCCCACCTTCAGCAGCCATTGATATTACTCCTGAGAATGTCATGTTCTTGTTTTGCTCTTGCTGAGCTTTCTCCTTCTCAATTTGACCATAAGCATACCTTAAAATTTGGCTATGAGTGTGTAAATTTTTTCCCTTTGGCATTTGCTTTTTAATGTTCTTGTCACCAATCTGAAAATCAAATCCTTCATGTTCATCATCCTCAATGGAATTCATCATTTTAGTAAGATTGCTAGGCTCCTTATTTTTGGCATTCGATGATTGCTCGGGTTTGCTTGATGAATCCGGAGGCGTTGGAGAAAATAAGTCTCCTGGCTTACTTGATTTCTTGCGCGAAAAGGTTCGAGACAACTGTTTTTGCAATCCTGTTGAACTTTTCTTAGCCAATTCTTTAGCTGCTCTCCATCTTTCGCGAGCTTGTACGTGTTCTCTTACATGTTTCGCTGCAGCTTCTCTTGATTTAGCTTTCCGTCTTTCTCTTGTAGCTAGCACTTGATCAGAAAAGTTATAAATGAAGATCAGAAGAGTACTCATAGCAACCTACAAGGGAGAAATAATACCAAATATGATGAAGGAATGCTACGAAACTTTCATGCAATGTTGTTTGAAAAATGAAGCCAAAAGGAATAAAGAGAGACTCAAATCGAAGATAGTTTCATCGAGTGCTAGATCGGAATCTACTTACAATAATCAAACCGCCGTAAGCATGCATGTTTTGGGTTGACGTGTTTGGATTACAGCTACTCAACCTGGAGCATCCTTCACAGATGAACAATATAAAGTCATACAAATGATAGTTTGTGATTATTCTCAAATTTATTTTGCAAAAAACAATTAAAACTTACGATTTTGATGAGTTGAACCCGTCCTGCAGTAATATCTGTAACGGGATAACATGATATCAGTTGGTACGGATTCTCACTAGCCAATCCGGTCTTTCATGAAAGAACTAAGCACATAAAGACAATTAAGGTAAGAGCAAGACGAGGCATGGAGCAAGTCAATACCCTTTATCGCAAGAAACTTTGCGTATCGGAGATGGACAATATGATCCTGGAGAACAAAAGATGTCACTATTGTTGACAACACCGGACCAAACATCAGCACTACCACAAGTATGGTCTGTTTCTCCTGCAGGAATTTGGTAACTATATCTGCAAATATTTAAATTTTGATACATCTAAGTAGTTATTAACGCATGACGACTAAGCATAAACAAAATAATTCAGAAAATTAGAACTTACGGATCACATACTCCGGTTGTTTCATTCAATTTTGCAAGTGGACAATAAGAACCAAGTGGACATGCTACATTAAGAGAAGAAAATAAGAAAAGTTAAAAAAATTATACTAAGATAAAATAAAAAATGCATAAGTATGAGATATATACTTACTTATCATGCAAGTTAATCCTTGAGGACAGAAAAACCCTTCACAACAAGGTTGACAATCTTTAATTCTTGAAGGAATGTCTTTTATATCCTTTTTGAGGTCAATTTTGTCATCAACATTACAACTCCAACCAGGTTCACAACCAGAAACCCATGAAGTCAAGTTGCAATTTTGGTTCGGTTTTACGTAACTTGCAGACGAGCCTCCTTCTAGGAAAAAACTCTGAAAGTAGTACCTTATTTCAGCAGTTGTACAAATTCTATCTCTAAAATCACCTATCAATTAAATCAAAATGTATTTAGGAATTAGTATACTTTGCTTTAAGCCCCTATAAAAATAAAATTAATATTTAGTATCCTTAGCCTAAGAATATTTTTATTATATATACCTTTTTGCTTAACACAAGCTTCCACAAAATCTAACCTTCCATTAAAATTAAAGGCTTCCTCCCAATCTTTATTCCTAAAATGGTCAATCAATTAATCAACAATGAAGAGTCTAATTAATTAGACAAATGTGACAAATTAATTAATTAAATTATGAATATATACAAAACATACACATCCTTTATGCAGAAACCTAAATCTTTCTTGATATCTCTTGTTAAAGTGGTAGTAAGACCTTGAAGCTCTTTGTAGATTTCTTGTGTGTAAAATGAGGGTGCTAAAGAATCTCTTTTATCTGCACATTGAACATGTGGTAATAGTAACAAACTTGTGAAGGTAAAAATGGACAAGAATAAAATGTGAGAGACCAACAAGGTCTTCATCTTCATTCCATTCATTTCCATTGTAACCTATATATGTGTTTTCTTGATCATGAAGCAATCCATAATGTGCCATGAATTGTTAACATGGTGATGAAGAAATTAGAAAGAAGGAATTATAGGAATGCAGGGTGGATGAAGAAATTGGAGTGAAATTTTTTGATTTTGTTGTGAAGAAATGGCAGAGAGAAATGGAAGGCTTGATTGAAGGATGTGCATGCATTGGAGCGTTATTGCTTAAGATAATCTCTAAATCGTTTTCATTTTTTCAATATGAGGAATTTTTTTTTAATCATCAAATATATTATAATACTCAACCATAATTATAATACATACAAATGCACCAAAGCTTTTTTTTTTTCTTTTCCATAAAGCAAATATTCTCCGTGTGAAATAGCAGAGACTAATCACTCGAATTTTGTGAGACTCAAATGAACAACAAACTTTCCTCTAAAGTTTTAACATTGCAAGGTGCCGGTTAGGATGGGAACAATTGTTAATTTTCCCATGATGGGAAGTGTAAAAATCTTACCGTTAGATTATTAGTTATATATTGGATGGTTTGGATTGAGAAGTCTTGTTTTTCCTTGAACAAATCAAACTTGAGGGATGTTACTTTGTAGTATACCAACTTTTACAGTAATAATAACAACTTCTATGTTAATTTATATTTACTTTTGAGTAAGCACTAATTTTGTCTCTTAAAATTTCTTTATGGTTCAATTTAATTTCCAAAACTTATTTAGATTAATTTATTTTTGAGTTTAATTAAGCAAAATAATTTATGCAAATAAAAAAAATTATTATAAGTTTTTCAAAGTAGTTTATAAAAAATCAGCTTATAAAGATACAATTTTGTTATTGAACAATTATGAATTAACATAAAAGTTTATTTATTTGCATAAGCTCTTTTCATAAACTAAAAAATAAGTCAAATTCAAACGGGCCTGAAAATTTTAAAAAAGCCAAATCAATTAGTCATTTTATTACGATAAGTGTTTATTTGCTAAGTCCAATAAGCTAACTTAT
Source organism: Trifolium repens (assembly GCA_030408175.1). NCBI lineage: Eukaryota > Viridiplantae > Streptophyta > Magnoliopsida > Fabales > Fabaceae > Trifolium > Trifolium repens. The sequence goes on from CP125848.1 coordinate 50,469,408, forward strand.
AGTTTATTTGACTAGCTTGTAAGCTTGTTTGATAAAAATGATACGTGTTTGGTAACAAACTTCTCTAATTAGCTTATAGAAGTTTTTTGAGATGTTAATTCAAGTAGTGTTTGGGTCATGCTAAGGGGCACTGGTTAAGGAAACTAAAAAGAGAAAATTTTGTATAGAAAACAACACTTTTTACACTTTTGAGAAGTTGATTACACAAGTTCCAATAAAACTTTACCATATTTGGTTCCTTAACCATTGCCCCAGGGGCACTATTTAGCATTTTCCAATTATTAAATACAAAAAGATGAATTGATGAACAAACTCACAACATTCATGTTAAAAGCATAAAACATTAAATTTATAACATAAAATAATTTTATATTAGTATTTAACAAAGGTTCATCATATTGCCCTGCATGCTTATTTTATCTATACTAATATATAAAGGGGATACAAATTTTTGGGATGGCTTTTTCATTATTCCTATTTTACCCTTAAAAAATAACTTCCACATAAAAATAGATTTTCAGTTTTTTTTGGTAAATAATATTTTTTTTCTTCTTCTTAATAACTAAGCACAACTTCCACATAAAAGTAGGTTTTCAGTTTTTTTATAGTAAAAAAATATATTTTTATTCTTAATAACTAGCCACAACAAAAAAGAATGTTACGAAGTTATCAATTAACTAAGTCCAATAAAAAAAGAGATTAAGTAGTTATTTATATTTGCACAATAGAGAATATCGATCACAAAAAAAGAAGAAGAGAATATCGATCACACAAACGGGCACGGAACGGCGGCTAGTTTTTTATAATGTTAACAATTAGGGTGAAAGAATGATGCATTAATGTAAGACAAAAAAGAAAAAAATTGAGTTCTTAAAACACTTACAAACGTACTTTTGTAATTTTTAGTAATTACATTTACCTCCTTTCGAGTTTCGAACTCTCAAAACACCATAAATCTAATATTCACAGCTTATTAAGTTATTATAACCGATTTTAGAAGGACAAGTGTTTTCCGAGAGGCTGATCACTTAGTATGACTAGAATTTTTGACGAACTACAGAGACTGGTGCATGTAGTATGTGATAAGAAACATGGCATCCATGGAAGAAAAGAGAGAAAAGTAACAAACTCTTTGTATTGGTCAAAGTGAAATATTACAATATGAGAAAAGTTGAATACAATTGAATAGTGTAAGCTTATTTATAGGCTAACTAACTAGACTAATTAACTAGTAACTAACTATATCTCTAATAGCCTCCCGCAAGCTAGAACGTGTTCACAACACTTCTAGCTTGAGATAAGGAATACAAAAGTACATCGAATCAAAGGAAAAACAATGAGATGCCGGAAATACATCGGCCAAAATCAAAGCCATAAGGCAAGACGCTTAACCATTAAGCAGAAGCCATAACTCAGGGCTTAACCACTTAACAGAAGCTATCAAGGCTTAACCACCATAAGGCAGAAGCACAACAAACAAGGCCATAGGCCCAAAGGCTTAACCACCAAGCAGAAACTATACTCAAAGTTTAACCACTTGGCAGAAGCACACCAACAAGCCAATTAAGGCAACAAGCTTAACCATCAAGAGTACAATACACTCAAGACAGAAGCAAATATCAATGTTTAACCATCTATAATAGAAGCATCATGCTTAACCATCATAAACAGAAGCTAGAAACAAGGATCAAAGCCAAATAGGCTAATAAGAAATCAAAGAATTCAACAATAGACAGAAAAATTCAATGAGCTAGAAAAGTGTCTTCAATCTTCACAAACAGAGGCAAAACCAATAGTAAGTGCACCTTTAAACCGAGGCTCCCAAAATGAGTCTGAAGCCATCAACAGATGTATCACAATAGCAAGTAAGGCATGGAACCAAAAGTGCTCTACAATTAATCTTCACATAAAGAACACTGAATAGTGGTAACTTCCACCCAAAATTACTAAACAAATTGTGCTGCCACTTGCATAAGGCATATCCATGAAAGAAGAAATCAGTAATTCCAACTAAGAATTACAAGACCAGTTGCCAAATACTAGAAATTTCCCAATAGATTGGATTCATCTTCAATACTCCATAAAACCATAAGAATGTGAACCTTTCTTCAAAGGGGTCCAAACACAAGTATCACAACAAATTCCATTATTCACAAGCTAGCACTCCACCAATTTATGAAGTGGCTAAACTCAAGTACACAATGCATAAGAAAGGAAACAAAAGTATATACTTAGCCCCATCAACTAAACAGAATTGAAGTGATACCAACAAAACTCATCACATAACTGCCCATGGAGATTTAAAGCTGCCTTAAACATTTCTAAAGTAGCTAAAAGGTGACAACCACAAGCCAACAAGCTCTAAGCATGTAGGGGCAATGAAATACTGAACTAATAACTCTGCAAAATTCAGGATGTATAGTACCAATCCTTGACATGAAGAATTGTTTGAACATAACAACCTTGCTTCAGTTCCATTCCATGAATCTTCTCTTATGTAAATGCATAACAGAGCGCAAAATATCAAGAACAGAGGCAAAGTGCTGATGACTTCATTGACTTGTAACAATGATGAAGCCGAGAGAAGAAAAGTTGATTATGCAACTAGTTTCTTCAATGGTGACAATGCTAATACCACTTACATATGAATCCGAAATGCAACAATCGTCGGATCGGATCCACACAAGATCGGAAACAACCGCAATCTCACCAATAACTGCCGCTTCTTCTCCTTGAATCATTATCGTAAAACACACAGTACCAGAAACAGAGTCTCGATAATATGCGATCGAAAGCGGAAATGAAAATAAATTGAAATTCAATCAAAATAAAATCTGAAACCCTAGAATTTGGGGGAAAATGACGAATTAGAATTGCAATTAATACAGAATCACAATGGAACACGGAACAAAAATCAAACCGAAGAGAAATCAAGAAGTCGGATCTAGAACATGAATTGCAATCGGAATTGCAAGAAACTTATACGAAAGGTATACAGAGAATTAGGATTGAGTCTGAACCCTAGAAATTGATGGAAAATGCGATGAAAACAAAGTTGTAATCACAATTGCGAGAACAAGAACAAACTCAACAAGAGATTGAAAGATTCATACACTGGAAATTTTGTTCGATCAAGAACTCGAACAAGAAATTGGATGTGAATCGGATTCTGAACAGAATACAGAACATGAGAATGGAGAAAATGAAATTTTCTCGGGAAAATATTGAAAGAAAAAATTAATGGAAAGGGAAAAGAAAATGAAGGTTGAGAAAATTAGATTTTCTCTAGAAAATGCAGCGGAAAAATTTGTTCAAGGTGGATACCAACCAGACTCTGATACCATGTTAAGAAACATGGCATCCATGGAAGAAAAGAGAGAAAAGTAACAAACTCTTTGTATTGGTCAAAGTGAAATATTACAATATGAGAAAAGTTGAATACAATTGAATAGTGTAAGCTTATTTATAGGCTAACTAACTAGACTAATTAACTAGTAACTAACTATATCTATAATAGTATGCAGAACTATGATTGGTCAAATTTGATTTCATTCCCCCTTCATATTTTTTCCTTGCCTTTTGTGTCAAGAAGAAAAAATAAGTCTCACTTGATACCCTTTTACACATTCAGAATAAGGGATTGGGATTATGGGCCGTAAGTAGATACCGACCACACTAAGTACAATATACTACTCCCTCCGTTCCTAATTATAGGAGCTAGTTTGACAAAACACAAGTATTAATAAAGTGGATATTAACATTAAACTGATTGACAAATTATATTAAGTTTACATGTTTACCCTTACAATAAATTGTAGTGTTACTTATTAAACCAAAGAGAATTTAATGCTATTAAAAAAACTATGCAAAGTAAATAAGGGTAACTTTAGAAAATAAATAATTAATGTCATTGATAATTGTAAAAGGGTTATAAAAAGGGACAAACTTTTTGTCAAACTAGCTCCTATAAATAAGGACGGAGGGAGTATATTATACTACAAATCTGACTTTAAAATATGAGTGGTTTGATTTAATTGCCATGACTGCACGCATTACACTGCATTAATATTTTTACAAAATTTAATGTCGTAGACTTGTAGTAGTTCTCGACCATTAACTTTAGATTAGACAATTTATATTTCAACTTTGATTCTACGCATTAAAACAATCTCAATTGTTTATTTTGATCGATAGCTAAAAGGTGTGTTGATGAAGTTACAACAAAAAAAAACTTATTCCTTTATATTTTGTACATTGAAAACACATGGATACTCTTTCTACCTTTATTATAAAATAAAAATTATTTTTTAAGTTTATAGAATATTTCATATATTATAGATCAAATACATCAAACATTTTCGGAAGAGGAGGGAGTATATCCTTTGTGTTGACATTAAACTTAACACATGTCATGTCTTACCTTATTTCACGGGTGAACTGAAAATCCAAAACACTCTTTTTCAGTTTACACATAGCAACAAATTGCATTCATTTCAATTACTTGGTCCTCAAAATTAAGGTGACCGACCAGGTCTTGTTCTTGTTCAGCTTCAACTCTGTTTTCTTCAAAGCCAAATTTTGGATTTGGATGAGATAGATTCAAAGGAGGAGGAGTTGGATCCTCAATTACACCATATATAGGTCAGTTTCAACCTCTTAAATCTCTCCTTTTTAATTATTTTTTTCCTTTCTTTTTGTTTAATCAAATTAAGGGGGGTGCAAGAATTGATTATATTAGTATTTCACCCAAAAAAATACATACTATCTTTTCTTCAGTGCGGATGCCAAATTTGGAAAACTTTTTTTTTTTTTTTTTTTGCAAAAAATATTGTCTATGGCCAATTTTGCTTTTTAAATCAAATTCCTAGGTTAGGAGGAGATTCATTCTTTGAAATTTTAATGATAGATGGTCCCTTTTTAAGCTTTTGTTGTGAGAAAAAAAAAGTAAAAAAACATTTGTTTGTTGAAAACCTTTAATTAAGAGTTAAATATGTTAACCCACTTGGGTTAGCCTAGTGGTGTTGACATGGAACTTATGAGACTTTGGAGTGTGCTCTTATCAAAGTCTCAGGTTCGATTTCCCCTGGTGGTGTTGTCAATTTCGATGGACTAGTTCATACAGAGAAACAAAAAAAACTCTGCCAATTTCGGTGGAATTGGTAAAGAAAAAATAGTTAAATATGTTTAGTATTGTAAAATTTACATTTTCTGCTTTTAGCATCTTAACACACTTTTCGTACTACAAATTACTACCTCCGTCCCAAAATATAATACCCTTTTCGCATTTTTACTTGTCTCATTTTATAAGAACTCTTTCCAATTTTCAAGGATAATTGATAATAAATACTTTATAAAATTATCAACGAATTCTCTCTCATAAAGGGCAAACTTGTAAAAATAATACTAATAGTCAATGTATTTAATATCATAATCAACTTTATTGATTCCCGTGATTTACCCAAAAAGATCTTTTAATTTGGGACGGAGGTAGTACAAAAGTGCATGTTTTTCGTCCCTAAAGAGGAACTAAAAGTTGAGTTAAAAAAAGAGAGGAACTAAAAGCATTCACTTTTGTGATTTGTAAGACCGAAAAGTAGTAACAAAACTCAAGATAATTATAGGACTAAAAACATATTTAACTTTTTTATTAATTATGATTGTATGTACAATATAGCGCAACACAAGTAGTAGATATTTTGGATCTTTAACCATTTGGTTTAAGGTTTGATTCCTGACCGGTGTGTATGGATTATGGAAAAATCCCTTAAATGGTTCTCTGTTACCTCGAGGGATTAGTCTCCGTATTTGTGTGCGGATGATACATTGGTTTACTCAAAAAAAGTATGGGTGTCTGAATTTTGAATTGTTGACAGGCGAACTTGGGACGCTTTTCCTTCGGCTGCTTTTGGTTCTGATTCAGAAGGTGTTTGAAGTTTGATGATACAGTTATTTGATGCAAGTAGGTGTGTTGAATTTAATTTGGCAAGTTCAAATCATTTTCTAACTTTTCACTTCCGTAGCAGTATAGATTTTCCATAGCTATATCGTGTTTTTCTCAAGATTCTCGTCTCCCTTATGAAATATTGAAATTGCAGTTGTGACTGGTATTATGAAGTGCTTTCCATTCCACTCTGGAGATAAGAAAGATGAACCGAAAGGCTTACAATCCGCGTCGGGCCGTTCAGAAAGTTCCACATATGTTGATGCTGAAGGTAAAAGGTTTAGTTCTGAATTGAATTCTCAGGATGTCTCAGATAGTGGCAGCGTGGAATCCCACAGGAGGAACGCGCCTCCCGATATGTCCCAAAGACCTAGCAACCTTAGAGTGTTTACTGTATCTGAACTGAAATCAGCCACAAAGAATTTCAGTCGATCAGTTATGCTTGGAGAGGGTGGATTTGGGTGTGTCTATCAGGGAGTAATTAGAAGCGTAGACGATCCATCTAGAAGAATTGAGGTTGCGGTTAAACAACTTAGTAAAAGAGGAGTGCAGGTATGGTTTTTCCTAATGTTATTTTGCTCTTTGTAGTATAGGTGTTGTCATTCACTAGTATATAGTTATTTAATTTTACTCTGACGCGTGCATTATCTGTTTTAAGATCATAAAAATTATTGAATACATCATTAAAAAAATGCCACAAATTGTCACTTAGGTTGCTTCGTGTAGATTGAGAACCTTTGATTGCTAGACAAGATAGGAATTATGTGTTAATCTGGTCACTTTACTTTTGGTGTTTAGGGGCACAGGGAATGGGTGACGGAAGTGAATGTTCTCGGCATTGTTGAGCATCCCAATCTTGTGAAACTAGTGGGCTACTGCGCCGATGATGACGAAAGAGGTATCCAGCGGCTTCTGATATATGAATACATGCCAAACAGAAGCGTGGAGCACCATTTATCTCACCGAGCAGTGACTCCTCTCCCGTGGAGTAGGAGAATAAAAATAGCACAAGACGCTGCTCGTGGATTAACATACCTGCACGAGGAAATGGATTTTCAGGTAGCTATAGCATAATTTTTTCTAAATTCCTATTCAATTCAATAAAGATAGGATACCTGACGAGCCAAATTTAAGTACTTTGAACATATTATATTTACTATTCAGATCGGTACACTACAGTTGATTTATGTCATGCTGACTTTGTGCACATTGTTTAGATAATTTTCAGAGATTTCAAATCTTCAAACATCCTTCTGGATGATCAATGGAATGCAAAGCTATCGGACTTTGGGTTAGCAAGACTCGGACCATCAGATGGACTAACCCATGTCTCAACAGCGGTATAGATTTTTTTATTAATCTACAACTTTGTCAAACTTTGTCAATAGAGCTATTGAGATATTGTTAACATATGCAGAGATGTAATTTCTTTTTATCTTGGTGTCTTTTCATAACCATCTATGATAGTAGTTTATATATTGAAAGTTTGGTTCATTTTTTTCACACGACACAGTTATTTCAACACGGGCACATAGATGTTACCACCCCCTTTTTTGGCATATTGTCTAAACGAGGAGTGATAGAAACACACTCTTCGCACGCACTATCTCTCATTAGTTAAATTCAAACAGGTCCTACTAAATTATACGGTTGCCACATAAATTTTGCAGGACCGGTAAGAAAAATTTTAACCAATGAAAGGTAATGTGTCAGAAAAGTGCGTTAGAGAGTTTGTTGCTTGCATTTTCTTGTCTAAATAGCAGCAACGAACCATTATAAGTGGAATCCAGTGACTCGGATACACGACTTATGTTCAAATGGCTGTTTATATTTCATCAGGTTGTAGGAACAATGGGGTACGCAGCTCCTGAGTATCTCCAAACCGGACGTCTCACATCAAAGAATGACGTATGGAGCTACGGTGTTTTCCTTTATGAACTCATTACTGGCAGGCGCCCTTTAGATCGAAATCTTCCTAGGGGTGAACAGAAGCTGTTGGAATGGATAAAACCATACCTATCAGATGCAAAGAAATTTCAACTTATATTGGATCCAAGACTTGATAAGAAACAAGTAATCAAATCAGCCCAAAAACTTTCTACGGTAGCTAACCGATGCTTAGTTAAAAATCCAAAGAGTCGCCCAAAAATGAGTGAAGTTTTGCAAATGGTGAATGGAATAATAGAATCATCATCCAGTGATAATTCAAATATACCATCGAAGAATGTGTCGAGAGTAGAAGTTTTACACGACGCTGAAATAAACAAGAAACGGACTATGGATCAGAAGCCTGGAGAAAGTAATTGGTTTGTTAGGATGTGGAGACCAAAGCTTGTAAGAACATGTTAATGATCATGTTTGTTTTACAATGCCATGATGATGTTCCATATCCTATAATAGTGTGTATAAATAATATTCAATCATATGCAACTTGCTAATCATCAAAGGTGCTTCTGTTTTATCAAGCTATTTGTGAAAATTTTCAGGGATGCTGTTGAAGTTTGGAGGAAATGATTTATGAATTTCATGAGAGAAGATATAATTCATAATGCTGGAAATTGCCACTGAAGTGAAATGGTTATTAGTTTAGCTATAGTTTAGTTTAGTTTAAAATTGATTGATAGATACTATTTAGTATTTACCTGTATCTTGTAATTTTACCAGTTACATTTAAAAGTCATTAGAATTTTTGCAGAGTTTAGCATATAGTATCAAATATACACAATAAGCAGCTTACCAAAAAAAAATTACACAATATGCAGGTAAATATTGATTAATTAGTGATTAAATATATGGTGGGACCTACTACATACTTTTTGTGTCTACTGTTTATAGACTTCTTGTGAGAAAGGCAGAGGATGCCAACTTTGACAAAACCATCCCTCCGTTAGTGTTCAACCAATCAATAAAAAGTTAATTTATATAAAAACTCAATGTATATTTTGTTTTATCAAATTCATATATGCAAATGAAATTGTCACTTAGATTAAATGATGCTGGTCTCTTTTAGCTTAACCAAAGTTATGTGTTCAATCTCTAATTTTGACATGCAGCAGTGTTAAAAAATTTAAGAAGAATTCGTCATCCATTTGGATTTCACAAGATTCGAGAGATTGATCTCTGCAATTGCGTGCAGAGGATATACTGTTTACGCAAAAAAAAGTTGTTCTTGTAAATATAATTCAAATGGTAAAGAACGCATTAACATTTACTCCCTCTGGTCTCATATATAAACAACAAAATAAAAAAATTGAAAGTCTCAAATATAAGGAAAAGTAATCTCTAATTATTACAATAAATATGATTTTTCAAATATATCCATATTTTTTTCACATTCCCATATTTTTAACGGTTTCCAAGTAAAAAGATAGAGGTAAAATTTGAAAAGTGTATAACTTAAATGCATTTAGACACTTTTCTTAAAAGAAGAGTTCTTTTATAAATTTACTTATATATGAGACCAGGGAGTAATTTATTAAGAGCACATGTTTGATTCCTAATTCTCTTCACTTCTCTGCATTTGGTTTGTATGAATTTTACCCTTAAACTCTTTGGAAAAAAATCAAGCTATTATCACCTAAAAATGCAAATAATAGTATGATGATTAGTGTACAAAATAAAATACAAGCACTAATTAAAACAAAACCATTTTTTTTAGAAAACGAAAATAATGCAGAAATGACCTTCGAAGTTGGAACAAGTATTTGAAAATAGAACTTTACAATTATCTCTACGATAACATCTCATACAGTAACCGACTAGTAATTGATACAAATTTTAAAAATTAAGAAAGAACAAATATATTTATCTCCAAATTCAACTCATATTTATTTTATCTTGTTTTTATTAAACCAATATTGATCAAATTATTGTTTTGGTTTTAAAAACAAAGAGAAATGTAGATTTTTATTTTCAAAGGACAGCATCCATCCTAGTGTTATTATTTTAGTATATCTTTAAGTGATGGCAGTATAAAAGTTCCAAATAGAAAGTGGTAGACAGTTTTCTACTCTCTTAACTAAATGGAAAGCTGACCATTCAACAGAAAGGGGAAATTTTCAAAAAAATACACCAAAATGATAACATTATTGCTCTATACACCAGTACTATTTTAAATGAGAATCCTGCACCAATCACGGACGTTGATTCTCTGTCTTCTGCACTGTGCATTCAATCAGTACCGTCTCTTTCTCTTCACACTCAGATTCCATCTAAAACCCCCTTAATTCAAAGCTTTTTTAATGCCAAATATTTCAGAGTTTAATTTTTTTTCTTCTTTCGCGCTAGTTTCTGACCCACCAAATATGGACGACTAATTCAACTTTTGCATAGAGACATGCGCACTGGCCCCAGATTTCAGAGTTTAATTATGTTGATAGAAATATGACATAGTACTTTTATAGAGTGGGAATTTGAACCCTATACATGTAATGTAACTTAGTGTATGTTTGATTCTGCGGTAACGATAATTGATTCTGTAAAATTGATTCTGGTCAAAATTAATTTTAAGTTAAAGTGGTTTATGTTTGGATATATTCATGTAAAAGTGAGTTAAACAAAAATTTTGAGTGTAAAAATCAATTCTAGAATCAGAAGCTACGATTTCTAGCTTCAAGTAGAATCAATTCTGGAGGCAGAATCAATTCTACTTTTGAGAAACCAAACAAGTCAGAATCAATTCTGGCTACTCCAGAAGTGGAACCAAACATACACTTATTCATGTTAAATGTGAAATTTAGTCGCTAAACTATTTGTGTAAAAAAAGTGTCTTTCGACATTAATTGTTAGTTGATTCAAAGATAATTGGTGCTGAATTTGGTAGGAAGAACAATGATTCGATTTCTACAACTACAATCGAGAGAGAGGTGAAACTATTTGATGTTAGAACTGACTCAAACCACATTAAATTAGTGCCGAAAGCAAAAAAAAAAACTTGTATTTTTTGTTCTATCAAAGTATTTTTGACACTACCAATCATTATTTGACTCAGTGATGATTGAGGCTGAACTTGATAAGAAGAAACTACAATTGAATTCTACAACTGCGATCGAGATGAAACTATAACCACTTGATATCAAAATTGACAATCAAACCAGATTAAGCGATCCAGTACCCAAATACTTGTGGTAAATAAAAATATATATATTTTGCCATAAAAAAAAAAAGAAGAAAGACTCACTTGACCTTAAAATACAATGCCACCACCACAAGGAAACACAGCACCAACCTTAGAAATGGAAAGAATCTGAAAATGCGCCTAATATTTTTGCTTACAGTAGTAGAGTAGTAGTAGTAGTACTAAATAAATATAATTAAATAAAATTTCTTGGTATTGAAAATAATTAAATTTCAATTGAATGCATCCATAGTCATCTATTGCAATTGTACCTTCTCTGCTACAACACTCATTTCTCCACAACAACCACTCACTCCTGAATCCAATCCAATCCAATCCAATCCAAGGTGATTAATAAATAAAACTCTATTATTAACTTCTTCACTCTTTATTCATCATTTTCAATCTCTTCTCTCTGCATGTAATTCAATTACTTCCAATCTTTTTCTTTTCTTTATCATTTTTTTTTATGATATGTATAATAACATTCATTGTGATGATGTGTTTGAAAGATGAAAGATATTAATATATACTTTTATTTATTAATTTAAATCAGTATTTACATATGGGAAGGGGTCCTAGTTAGATTATATATTATTGATTCATTGATTGATGAATGGAGTTCAAAGTCAAGAAGATTTTGATTTTTATAAGGGGAAAATGGCTGGTTGGTTGGTTGGGGAGTATATGTTTTAAATTGCGATTGCGGTTGCGGTTGCAGATATATTAGGATCCTTTATATGGCTGATGCAGCCCCACTCATGTCGTGTTGTGATCGTCGAGTCGAGACATCAAAAGCCTTGATGTGTCGAGTTGCGGTTGCAGACCGTTTTTTATAATCTTAACACAACTATATCCTAGTATTGGTTAAAAGTTAATTACCTAAACATCTATTCACTTTGTTTTTCAATTTTCAAGCATGAAAATGTTAAAAGCAAATTGTTGTAATGACCTGTTTATATAGGATGAATTTTTCTTGTCCAAATTGTTATGACCTGTTTTAATGGTTATTTGTCGTTTATTGTTGAAGATTTACACACTCCGAGTTGCATCTAAATTAGGTCATTAATGTTGCACTTCTAAAACCAGTACCTGGCATGATAAATTATTTCATTTTTGTCAGTTCTTGTCGACTAGTTGTTTTTCGTTGTCTTAGTTTCATCGTATGCTTCAATCTCTTCATCCACAGCTTATTTATGCAGGTATCTTATTTCTGGTTTGGCGTTGTTCTGAAATTGTCCGACAGGTTTCAGAATCCTTGTCAAGATTAACGTTTAAAGATGGTTTTATACGACCATTCAGATGTTTATCAGTGGGGTCTTAATCTTCTTGATGGTGACCCTGGTTATAATTTGGGGTACTATGACAACATAGTTCAACATGATACCAGTGACATCTATAATGGACACTACTACAATAGTCATTATGATAACGAGTGTAACCATGTAGAGAGTGATGAGATCCTTGCTCGTGCTCTTCAAGAAGAGTTTTCACAGCTAGAGATTGCTGAATCTTCAAGATATTTACAGGGAGGTGAAAATCAGTTTCATGTTCCTCAGACTGAGCCAGCATATGATTGGCATGATTCTTCAATGGTCAATTATTGTTCAGAAGGTATTGTTAAGGAACAGGCAACTTTTTCTTGATTATATATCGGAATTATATTTTAACTGGGTGTTCGTTTATTCGATCAAATATTTTATACGCACAGGTCATGATTATGCCCAAGAAGGAGTTGGTGATGTAGAAAGTTCATGTTCTAGTCCTCCTGAAACAGAGGAGTGTTCGTTGGAGATAACCGACAATTATCCACTTGATGATGAAGTAGGGAAGAGATTGAGTCAAATGATACCTATTCCTGTATGTCCTCATCTTCTTATGTAGATTATTTTCTAGATCAGCTATTGAAGCAATAAATAGATTACTTATGGCCTTTAATAAAAGCTATTTAGGTACTAAGCAGATAATTCACCATGTTATATTTCTGTCAACCGAGTGATAACTTTCCGTAGGGGTAAGGTATGCTGGTTGGTTTGGTTGGTGTCATCTTATCTTGCTTTGTAAAATTTGGTTGCAGTATCCTTTACACTCATTTTTTCCTTATATATATCATTTGGTTATTAAAAATATTTGTTATATAAATTGGTATTTAGTATTTACAGTAAATCATATTTTAAAATTTTAAATTGTGGTTGCTGAAAATTAATGAACAAAATTGACAGCGATTCTTAATTTTCTTACATGATGGTTTCTCAAGCACCTAATTTTACAAGTTATGCTGTTACTTTTCCTTATACTTTGATGAACTTTGTCCTCTTATTTTAAACCTATAGCCTTTCACATGTTGGTTTTTTTGGCATGGTCATTTATTTTGTCGAGTTGTATAACAAATGTATTTGACTGTGGTGCTTACTCGCCTTTCATTAATTGTGTAGCATGTACCAAAAATTAATGGAGAAATTCCTTCAATTGATGAAGCTACATCAGATCATCAAAGGCTTCTGGATAGGTATTACTATTAGTCATAAACATTTTTCTTTTTTTAAGAAACTTATATAATTGCTGCTATGAATTATGATTGTTTTTCAAATGTAACTGGATATTTGCTATTTTTTTGGTTTCTTTGGATTATTTCAAGCTTGAGCCATGTCACATTTGGGTTTCATTTTGGGTTAATGTCTTTATGTCAATGTGTAAATAAATTAGGTTGATGGAAAGAATATTAAATCATATATGTTTTCTTTTGATTAGATTGCAACTATATGACTTTGTGGAGAACAAGGTGCATGGTGATGGTAATTGTCAGGTTCGTTGCTTCTAAAGTTCCCTCATTTTCATTTTTTTTTTACAATCCACGTGGCAAAGTAGATTTCATAAGTTTTGGACCAGGATCGAGAAATATCAACTATCATCATGTGATTGGGAAGGTCTTCTAGATATAATTTTGGAGTTGGAGTTAGTTTTCCTTATTCTAAGTTAATTTATGAGTCTTCGGCAATAGGAATTTGTTGTTTTCTATCACATAAAATGGCAGAGGAAAACTGGGAAACAAAACTTAGAATAAGGAAATAACAGATTCTTATTCCTATTTCCGAAGACTAAAAAATTAACAATAGGAATCTGCCCTTTATATCATGTTTGTTCAAACTGTTCATTGGGTGAGCATATAGGCTACTACTTACTTGACCTACCTGAGGAAATGTCCCTACTTTCAAATCACATAATAATCTATATTTTTCAGTAGCAATCTTATATTTAGAGTAAATTTTATATAATAATTTTTACTTCCATTTCTCTGTAGTTTCGTGCACTGTCTGATCAATTGTATCATGCTCCTGAGCGACACAAGTTTGTGAGAAGACATGTTGTCAATCAGGTTTGTTGTTTAATTGATTATCATTTTTTTGCCTACCTAGCTTATAATATCTGGTCTGCTTTTGTGCAATTATTATTCTAGGATTTTGATTGTTAAGTCGCGTTTTTAATCAGCTCAAATCTAATCCGGAGATATATGATGGATATGTTCCTATGGAATACGGTGACTACTTGGACAAGATGTCAAAGTAAAAATCTCTCTTTTTCTCTCCGTATGTTTCTTGATTTTCTTTTCCTAACCAAAACTCCCTTTACTTTTATTGTAAAATTCAATTAGGAGTGGAGAATGGGGTGATCATGTCACTCTTCAAGCTGCTGCAGATTCGGTACAACTTTTACTACTTAAGTACTCTTCCACAAAACCATTTTTTGTAACACTTGTTCAATTACTCTTTATTTTACTGCAAAAACAGTATTTTGCCAAAATACCTAGAGAAATATTTAGTTTGGTGTGACCATTGAATTTCTCAGGCATTGCTTGAAATCTTGATTTTGGTTATTTGCCTTTAGCTTATCCATTATTTTGTTATAATCATCATCTCTGATTCTTCTGAAGAGTGGATGACTAAACTTGGCTGTGTGTGGACAACCAAACTGTATGAAACTACCAACTTTGGCAACTTATAAATTGGAACATTTGGATGTTGTAATAGTTTCTACAGTGATACCCTTCATATTTCAAGGGTGTTAATAAATAGAGTCATGTATGCACTATGCAGGCTTGTAATATTGAAAAAATAAGTCGTGAATTTTAAAGTGTGGATATATCGATTTTTTAAATGTAGTTGCCTGGTAAGGTTTATTAATCCTCCCTCCCATTTTTTGGTTCTACATGAATCACATTTTCACCGGTTGATGATATTACTGTCAAGTTTAGGTATGAAATGATATACCTTTTTACTTATATTAATAACTTTTAATTTTTCTTTTGTTTTTCCTTCAGTATGGTGTGAGAATATTCGTCATGACTTCTTTCAAGGACACCTGTTGCATAGAGATACTTCCTCATTTTGAGAAGCCAAAAGGAGGTTGGTTTTCTTTGTGATGAGTATGATGAGAGGGTTTCTTATATGATATAATTTATATCACTTGGCCATGGCTCCTTGTTTTTTACTTGAGAAGAGGCTCCTATACTCCATTATAAATTTTCATTTTTTTGTTTCTTTTCAATTTTTCTTTTCTTTCCTGAACAACATTCATATCATATTCTCTCTTGAAATCATTTTGAACCTTCACTACAATTAGACCTTTTTTTCTTTCAATGTAATGCCTTGCTTTCCAAGATACAATAGTTTTGATGGTTTGTTCTATCATAACAAACATGGCTAATATGTCTGTTTATTGCAGTGATTTTTCTGAGTTTTTGGGCAGAGGTGCATTATAATTCCATCTACCCTCAAGGAGGTACTTTCACAAATCTATATATACTTGATACTTCGATGTTTATTTATTTATTCGAAATACTCGGTATTGGTTGCCTCATGTTGTATATATTACCACTACTGATCCAGATATAACTTCAAATGAGTCAAGAAAGAAGAAGAGATGGTGGAGCTTTGGGAACAAGAATTAGGGACTTGGTTGGTCTACAGAGAACACATTTGAACCTGTGCTGTGCACTTTCCTTGTTCAGGATTTAACTTATAGATCTTCGCATCTGGATTTAGGAATAACATGTTTTCATGCGATCGATCTGGACCATGGATCAACATTGTACAGTTCTCATTTCTACTTTGCATTTTAGACCCACTTTACCAAAGTTGGAATATGGACTGTCCAATTTTGATCCTGCGGTCAAGATCAGACCGCATGGCTACTCCCGATGTGAGATTTCTTAACCGCAGGAAATCGTGATGACAATCATAATAATTAGTTTGATTTTCTTCTATTAATTTTATTATAAATCTGGGTATGCTATGCTTCATCCCAGTGGCATTTTGGATGTTATGTTAAAGAAACCAAAGGTTTCACATAAACGATTAGACTTTAAATTAGACCGGCCGGTTAAATATATATAGCGTTTCAATGGTTCATCATTCATGGCTTCACTCACTGTAAAATGCTTGGCCTTCCCAACTGTCCAGCATCTTGCTTGCTGATGCCTTGGGGATGGTTAGGATTTGTCCAAGGGTTTGTTTTTTTAATCGTGTTATTGGTGCGAAGTATTCAATGATTTTTCTTATGACCGTTTTTGTGGGATTTCAAGTTCGAACCAAAAAAAAAAAACAGATAAGATGAGTGGTTGATTTGCAGTAACTTCTATCTTGATTAGCTTGGACATGTTAGGTTTAGGAATTTTTAACTATTTTAATCTCAAACATCGTGTATAAAAATTATAATGAATCATTTTTAGCTAGCTAGACTTTAACTTTTTAAATAGTTAAAATTTAAAATGATGCAATAACATATCATTATATAGTAGGGTAAAAGTAAAACATTGAATCATAGTAAAATACTATCATTACTACTACTATGTACTAACTTTAAACATAATCATTAGTAAAAAAAATAAAATTAAACATAATGATGTCTTTCAAGTAAATTTTGCCATCTTTTTCTATAATCTTTGTAAATGTGGTCTTTATTTTATAACCTTCCCTTTACTCTCTCCTTTCTTCCTCGACCACTAAAAGACTTAAAGGTTGTTTTGGGCAATTTTTTGGCTTTAGAGTTATCCATCTGCATCATTTGCCTATCTTTTTTATCTAAATAAATAAGATTTTCACCTCATACAGCTCTGGGAAAGTACTGCGAAAGAAAACAAAATAAAGAGAGAATCCTTTTGGTAAATGATTGATTTACTAGAACAGGCGTGATATTAAGACCTTATTTCTTTTATTTTCATTCAAGTGTTATGAACTTTTTGTAAGTGTGTTGAACTTTTCAAATGTGTTCAAACAAAATTTACATTACAACTTTGTAGATATCATGATTTGTTTGATTTTTTAATTAAATCAATTCAAGCTTAATTAAGCATTTTTAAGTGTGCTTCCGAATTTGAAAGTTTTTGGTTGCGTTTTAGTTAATGTACTTATCTAGATAATGGTTAGGATCTTCTCTATTTCTCAACCAAATAATAAAAGTGAATTCTTCAGTATACATTTTATTTTGTGTATAAAGTGTCATAAATGTTTAATAAATTTACATACCTTAAAAATGTCTGCAATTAATTATACTCCTTTTCTTCCCCTGCCTCACGTGCACCCATGAATTTTAAAAATATTCTAATCGAATTTTAGAATTTAAACGTGAAAAAACTTATTTATTTTACATAGAGGCCTTAAGTCCAAACGAGAGGAAAATTACAACGAAATGAAAGGAGAAGTTACAACTCTCAAAGCATCAACATAGAGCAACCGTCTAGAAGAATCAAAGTGTTATTCTCAATGTCATCACACATTATATTAGTTGTTTGCTTTACAATAAGAGTGACACACTTTGATCTCTCATTCCAACTCAAGCAATCTTCTAATCCTCTGAAGCAACACCCCTCTAATTACACTCACCGCCACTTTCGAGTCCACACAAAGCCCTGCAAATCTATATCCTTTATCGAACGCCAAGTCCAACCCAATAAGAACCCCCCATAATTTCACCACAAAGGCAATACAAAAACCAAACGACTTCACAAAATTACAAATCCAAATGTATAAAAAGTTCATTTTGCTACAATAGAACTTCAAACCATATATAGAGAGGGCACACTCAAATTCTAAATTCTAAACATATAAAATGACTTTTTTTAGATAGAAATCATTGGAAACTCATATAGATAAAGTGGAGAAACCAGGGTCCGACATTAGCAATTTTGATATTTTTGTCAGTTGAGCTAGAATTTCTAAACATAAAATAATTTCTTTTACATGTTCAAATTCTAAAATTTGATTAGAGCATTTTGAAAATTCATAGATCGTGAGAGGTGGGGTGTTTGGGGTTGAAATTCACTATGAATGTAGAAAAGAAGAATAAAACACAATTGTAAAGTTGACACTTGTCAAAATGAGAATTACTTTTGCCGTCCTATGGGTTGTTCGCGCGCCCTACGAAATGATCAAAATACCATTTCGTGGCTTAAGTCACGGATGTAGGAAAAATGGAAAATTTTGAAAAAATGTCATCCATGACTTAAGTAGCGGACGTTATAAAAATAAAACCCGGTAGGGTGTTTCTTAAGTCACGGACAAGGGGTATTTTTGTAATTTCGTAGGGCGCACCCCAAAAATGGTATGGCGGCAAAAGTAATTCTCGTCAAAATATAGCAATTGGGCCCATTGAATTTGGGCTTTTGAATCCTAGTGTAAAAACGAGTGGCCCAGTTAGTGCCACACTTCCATTTTTTCTTTAGAAGAAGCTGAGGTTGAGCTTTGAAGTGTGGAAAAGAAACCATTTTGATATTTTGTTTGTCTAAGATCAATAATATCTCATCTTCACTAAATTGAACTTAACTACCTTGTTCCTTGGATAGTAGAAAGAAACTGTATAACTGTAAAAAAAAAATGTTTTCTCCCTCTGCTCCATTCCCTTCTACAATTCTTCCTTCCTCTTCAGGTATGTAACTCAAGATATTATAAATAGATTTTGTTATTTGTGTACCTTTTCATATCAATATGTATCTGTTGAACTGTCATTTAGTACTAGGTTGTTTAAATTAAGGATTTTTGGGACATTGTAACTCAATAATTTGTCTCTCCACAATAATCAAGGTTAATGTTTAAATTTGTGGTCAATAAGTTCAAAATGGTTATTATTAGTTAACAATGTAAAATTATTTTACATTATCAATGTAACAAGGTTCAAATTCAATAGAAATTTAAAAATTTGTCGAATTTTGTTGCCTTGATGTTCGAATAACATTAATGTATTTTTCTGTTTAGCTGTCTTTCTTAGTTGATAATTTGTGCAGGTATGATGCCTCATGAGCAAGCTGTTCATGCAGTTTCTTATCCGTCTTCTAGTTTTTCTGCTCAGTACTTTCCTACCTCAGTTCTTTTACAAGAGCATCGCGATGAGTATAAGCCTTTACTTCATACTTATAAAGAAGACAAGACATCCCAGGTTCAGATTGTGTACCCTCTTTAAAAGCATAATCAGAATTCAGATCCTTTTTATAATTTTTTTAAGGCCCTTTTAGTTTTGTTGTGCATAATGTTCCCATAGTTTGTACATGTAATCAATTTATCTTCCCTTTGTTTTACGGAAGGCAACCTTAAATACAAGGGTAATGGATGTGACCTTAATCTGTGAGAAAAACAGCACTCGAGATGTTGATGAGTCGGCGCATAAGTTGCATATTCGGTGTCATTTACAGAACCTGTAAGATAAATTGATTTGCACTCATGCTAATTTTACCGGTGTCATTTACAAAGTTGTCTCTTTAATAGGGTTTGTGTATTGTCTAATTCAGATTGGCTTCTTCACCGGAAGGGGATATTGTTTCTTCTTCTTCAACTATGAAACCTGCTGATGATTTTCAACGGGATGCACTTACTCTTGCTAAGCAAGCCCTATCAGCCTCAAGACAAGCCGCTGCAGTGGCTGAAGAGTTGAAATTGATTAAAGTTGTTGACAATGATGATGATGATTCACTGCCTCTTAGGTTAGTTAGTTCTAGCTTTGTGGCTAACTTTGGCATCCTTGATTTGGCTTTTTATCGGTTTATAGGTTACTTTGTTGCGAATAATGCCTAAAATTTGCGATTCAGTCTGGAAGACTCTTCACTCGGAAAGAACAAAATCGTGAGGTCAATACGGTTTAAAGAAAGGCGATCTAAGCAGAGAAAAGTGTCAAAGTCAAAAGTTTTTTATGAAGAAAAGTACCTCACCAGAAATTCCAATGTACAAAGAAGGTTACGTGTAGAGAAAAAGTTAAAAGAAGGTCTTAACGGAAACGACGCCCTGCACTTGTTCTTATCGAGTCCTGAAACAAAGAAACTTTTGAACCTTGAAGAAGAGTCTCAATTGCTTGCTCAAATACAGGTGTAACTCAGAATTCCATATTTCATTAAAATGTTTTGTATGCTCAATTAAGGATCTTCTTTTGCTATAACGCGAAATATGCAACAGGATTTGTTTAAATTGAAAGAAACAAAGATCAAGCTTCAATCTCAGTTTGGAAGGGAACCAACTTTGGCCGAATGGGCAGATGGTCTGGGACTTAGCTGCCGTGCCCTTGAGACACGGCTTCATTCTGGTAATAGAAGTAAAGACAAGCTGGTTAATGCCAACTTACGCCTTGTAGTTCACATTGCCAAATATTATCAGGGGCGTGGTCTTGACTTTCAAGACTTATTGCAGGTATCTTCGCTACCAAAGTCTGTATTCCAATTCTGTTTCATATCTCGTAATTAATACTTAGTTGTCGTATATGTATTCTACATTATTTCTGAATAAAAAAAAACTCGTAGCTGCAATTATTGGAGAAAAGCTTTTGTTAATGGATCTATATTATTTATTTTTAGAACTGTTGCAGTAATTATCTTATTGACATGATTAGCAGCTATGTCTTTGACGTTCCTTTTTTGGCGGTGTTATAGGCGGGAACTGTTGGCCTTATGAGGAGTATCGAAAAGTTCAAACCCCTAGCTGGTTGCCGGTTCAGTAGTTATGCTTACTTTTGGATAAGGCAAACAATAAGGAGGGCCTTATTTCTCCATTCCAAAACAATCCGTATTCCGGTAAAAACAATTTTTTCATTTCTTTATAGCCAAGTTAGCTAAACTTAAGTTTTCCTCCTTTTGAAATGTAGATTGTCAGTATTCATAAAAGTGTTGTATATGTCCATAACATGATACCAGCATATTATTTTTAGGAGAACCTCTATACCCTTTTGGGCAAGGTTTCGGAAGCAAAGAAATCGTACATTCAAGAAGGAAATATTCACCCCACCACAGAAGAACTAGCAAAAAAAGTTGGAATTACAGTAGATAGGTTGGAAATGTTGCTATTTTCTACAAGAACTCCAGTTTCGATGGAGCGACCTGTGTGGGCAGACCAGGATACAACATTCCAGGTAGGGTCTTAAAAGTAAATATCAAATTTTCCTTGCAATGATATATCATTTACTAGCTCAAAAATTGAAAACAGTGAAAAGGAAACGTCTTCATTGGTGTTTCAACTCCCCATTTTGTATTGCTGTGTCTATACCAAGTCTTTTTTTCTTGCACTGATAACTTTTAAAACAAATTGGAGGAAATCTAATTGCAAATAAAACCACGACTGCAGCGAGAATCATCTCAAAATTGCACATTTATTGCATCCAGTTGTGGGTGGTGGAAGGGAACCATTAGCAGCAGCCAAAAGTCTTTTTTTTAGTGGCAGTTTTGTAGTGTTGAGTTGCACCGGTTTTGTAGGGTTGAGTTAAGCTCTACACCCAATTCTAAGATGGAATCAAAGCCTCCTCCACGATCCGTTGGGCTACCTGCTATTAGGTGTTTACTATCAGGCCACCCACCATTTATATCTGCGCACCAAATAGTGTTGGGTGCAATCCTCACCATAAAAGCCGGTTTTGTATAGTTGAGTTAGGCCCAACTCCCAATTTTAAGAAAGATGCTAGATCATATTCCAACAATTTAGTATGAGGTAAGCTTGAGAAAGATAACACACTACCTAAAACATAGGGGTATCAAACAAACTGAATAAACTAGTTAAACAAAACCAGGTGATTTGGTTTCATTCCCCATGCTTTTGGTTTAGCCATATTGCTTTAGTCATTAGTGTGTATATAAATATGTTTCTTACATAATCATACACCTATCGTAGAAAATGACTAGTTTTCACTAACATCCAATGAAAAACCAATCAATTTTGCGGTTATTGTGAAATTGCAGTTACAAAGTGGGTTTATGTGGCACTATCATGAGTTCTCATTGGATGTCGGTGCAAAACTATTTACACTGACAATGTATCTCCATTAAACTCTATTTGTTTTGAACTTTTGTATTAGTTGTACTGCATTTCAGTTACACTGTCATTGTTTCATTGTAAATTTCTATTAAGCTGGTCTGTAAATGTTGTATGATCAGGATATACCCTAAAATATTTTCGGCAACATGATATTATAAATGATCCAAACTAACCAAGTCTTATTACGACTGCAGGAGATTACTGCAGACTCTGCAATTGAGATCACAAATGTATGTGTTACAAAACAACTAATGCGGAGCCATGTACGCAGCCTCTTAAATATTTTGACCCCAAAAGAAAGGAGGGTAATAAGATTAAGGTTTGGTATTGAAGATGGCTATGAGAAATCTCTGTCAGAAATTGGCAAGGTTGTTGGTGTGTGTAAGGAAAGGGTCAGACAGTTGGAGAGCAAAGGATTGAACAAGCTCAAGCAGTCCCTTGTTAGTCAACAACTTGATGCATATGTAGACTTGATTGTATAGTTCATAGCATATACATCAAAGTTGTGCAACTATAATTGATTATGGTATATATCAAATTTTAGATTATGAATATTTGATTATTGAGATATTCATAAGTGCATATCTAGTAGAAAAAATCTGTATATTACCCGGCTGAAAAAAGGTAATGAGATGAAATATCTATCATATTGAGTTATATAAATTTGATAATACTATAAATTTGTTTGGATAAACTTATTTACATAAATTTTTGTAAAACTATTTAAAAAGCTTATGAAAACAACTTATATAAAGTATTTATAAGCTATATGCTTCAATAAACTATGGAAAGAAAAGCTTATATGAAAATAGATTTACTTTATTTTATCTTTTGTTATAAAAATAGTTTATACATAAATAATGTATGATATAGCTGTTTATGCCATAAACGCTTATAGTATAGAGTTTTTCTTTTTGGGTTGTAACCCACTCGTTCTCGGGAGAAGGGTGTCCTAATAATTTAGAATTCGGCCGTGAGGTAAATAAAGTCTGACTAAAAATTGTTCTCTCGAACTCGATTTCTCTCACGATCCGTCCTAAGAGAATCTTATTGACCAATTGAGTTCAATATCATAGTTAATAGGTATTGGAGTTTACTTTTGCATACATTATAGACCCTTAAAAAACTTGCATATTTATAATGAGTTTTTGCTTATCTTTTCAACCCTTATTCACCATACCTTTTCAAGTATATACATAATATGGTAGAGTTTAAGTTATATACTTCAGTAATACAAAAGAAAATATACTATAGACTTATCTGAATTTTCATAAGGCAATCAAATGACATAAGCAGAAGCAAGCAGGTAAACACAATTATATTCTCTTGATACTTAATTTGACAAAACACACACATGTGAATAGAACTTAAAAAGACACAATGATGTAAAAAGAAAGGTACAAGTGGTTTGCAAATATCAATGTTTTGTTTATTTTCTTGCATCTTTAACCATAATTAGGATTTGCCTTATCATTCTTAAATAGGAAATGTATACATATTTTCAAACCAAAACATTAAATAAATTAGATTATAAAAAAGTGTTAGTTAGATTATTCTAGATGAAGGCCCCCCATAAAAGTGGTATCCTCAAGACCTCAGCCTAAAAAAGGCTATTCAACTTCAAGATAGGCTAAATAGTAAACACATGATAGGACCTATGAAGAAGACATCTAACTAATTAATTAACATCACAAACAAAAACAAAACCTTAACTTTTGCATCTGAATTTCTTGTCAAGTTTCACCCTCCTATTATCTCTTTAGCAAAAAAATTAGATTCCTTAATTGAGATATACTCTCTTCAATTTTAAATATAAAAAAAAAGTCAAATTGTATTTAATTTAAATTTACACAAATACAATTTGACTTTTTATTTTTATTTAAGACCGAGGTAATAATTATTAACTTGTGTCTGCATTCATCAAGCTCTTCAAAATTTCATTTTTGAGATTATTCTAAAGATATGCAAAATATCTATAGTTCGTCTTCAATCAACTTTATATTGTAGTTGATTGTTGCTGTCTTAATCTAACGGTTTATAATCGACTGCACTAAAATTTGGTTACATAGGATCCAATTTGTATAAATGCATGCATACAAAGCAGCATAGTGACCCAAATGACCCATAATTGAGTTCATCAAACATAAAATATCTCTCTTTTTTTGCTTCTTATATTCTTAAATTTGTAGAATATCTTATAATGCCAAAAGATGAAGAAACAGTTGAGCACGGGTTAGACATTATGTGACATTGCATATGTATCCTTCATAAAGGAAATTTCATGTCATTGTTTCCACACAAAAACAATAATACAACTTAGCTACAAGAAAAAGTAATACTCCATTATGCTTATATCTACTAGACTTTAACAACAAAAAACAATTCTTAAGGGGTCAAGTAGGTACCATAAATATGTAGTTTCCACTATCCTTGTCCATCTTATTGCACATATATGAAGCATTCACATTTGATGGGGTCATTAGTTGTATCCTTCTAAGTAGGCAAATGGCTTAGAATGAAACATTAGCTTTTAATCCCAAAATTCCTACTCATTCTTAAAATAAGGGATAATTGATTGTCCAATTATTTTATCATTATATCCTTAGAAAGAAAATTTTCTTAGTACAAAAAATATTCAACACTGTTTTTTTGACCAAAAATATTCAACACACTTGAATAGTAAAAATTATTTAATGTGAATTGGTTTATGTAAAAATACATTTATATAAAATAAGTGAGTTAAATAATAAATTTAAGTCTAAAAATTATGTAAGAATTGAATTTGGAGACAACCAATTTTGCACGTCCATAATCGATTTTGACTCCTATGGATTCAAACATATACTAAAATCATCTTCAAATTAACACTACAACAAAAATGACATTCAGCAACGCCAGAAAACCGTGGCCATATGTAACAAAACCGTTGCTTATATGTTTAGACAACGGTTTCTGAGGCGTGGGATATACGGCCGTTGCCTAAAGGTTTGGGCAACGGTTTTCTAACTTCTGGCAACGCAACGTAAAAAACCGTTGCTAGAATGCATAACAGCAACGGTTTTTTTTCAATGTTTTAAGCAATGGTGTTCTTATAAACAACACACGTACAACCGTTGCCTATATATTTAGGCCACGCTTTATCAATGTCGCCATATACTTTAGACAAAGTTTGAAAAAACCGTTGCCTAAAATCTTAACCCATTGCCTATTATATTTATTCCCTGTCATTTGTGTACAAACAAATATCATTCATTGCTTAGACTTGTAAGTCACCATTTTACATCCAATCTTCTAAAAATCTTAGATAGTATGTTACCAAATATTGAGAAATATCAAATTTATTTAAAACAATTCCATTAAATTACTTATAAGAATCATTTTTATCCTTTACATCAAAGAATTTTACTATATATATATATATATATATAAAGCTGAACTCTTTAAAGTTAAATTAAATATACAACATAAACACATTCACAAATAACATTCCTAACTTGTAAGCAACTCGTGATTTCCGTTTGGGTACGCTCATCAATCCGCAACACATACATCTCATGCTTGATTTTGAACCTCTTGAAAAAATTCAACTCTTCATACCTAAGGTAGCTCAAATTGGAAGCACCTCTTTAATCCTT
The DNA here is from genome assembly GCA_030408175.1 of Trifolium repens. NCBI lineage: Eukaryota > Viridiplantae > Streptophyta > Magnoliopsida > Fabales > Fabaceae > Trifolium > Trifolium repens. Next base: position 50,495,379 of record CP125848.1, read on the forward strand.
GTCATGATATTTCATTTCTCATTATTCTGCAAATATTTAAGCATCAAAATAATTATGAATCAAACAACCATAAACTAAAAACCAATCAAATATGACAATAAAACAATAAAATAATGGATCAAACATTTGTTAATAAATTCACCTCACATAGCCAATATATTACATTTTTTGGTATAGTCCCTGGTATGACTTAGATTAAATCCACTACAAAGTCAAATGGAAATTCAATGGCCACAAACCTTTAATAAGGTTCCGTAAATAGTAAAAAGATTTAGGCTTTCTCTGCCTAAGTATGGAAGATAATGATAGGCACAATTAATAGGATAGTAACATCATGAATCAAATTGAAAAATCTACCTTATCGAGTTCCTCCTCAAGTTCCTTTATAGTTCCAAAGCCTTCTGCAGATACCAAATCAACCTTATTAAGTATTACAATGTGCTAAAACAAGTAGCAAAATAGTTAGCTCTTCAGTGTGCAATTCTAGTATGTAAAATTCTCATTGAGAAATATTGTTAGAGAATTAGGGTACATTTAATAGTTGTACTATGCTAGTGACCTAAATAATCATCACAGATAAGGGGAATATAAGGTCATATTTAACAATCACATGGTCATGTTATTGAAATATAAATTTAGTGTTACATATATCACAATTTTTTTTTCTTATCTTCAATTATTCAAAAATATGTCAACTATTAAATGAGATAAGCATATATACACTATCAATAAGAATCAATAACTAAAATCCAATTAACATAATAAACGATTACCACAAATGCTATTTGAAAATGTGCTTCAGGAAATGATCATATGAGCCACGATGCTCCTTGAGGTGGAAACGAAGATTTTTGGCATCTACTTACCTAGTTGGGCAGAAATGCAATTAGAAAAGATACCATGATTCACAAATTAAGAGTAATTCTGTCATGTATTAAGGAAAGAAACAGTTTCTATCAACATATAAGAGAAAACAAAGCAACTGTCACAAAATTAACATGATAAGTATATTAGTTTCAAAACTAACAAGTACTATAAAATCATTAAATGTCTCCAGCAACTATTTCAACCAACCGGTACATTAAGAACTCGTAGCATTGAAAACGAGATCCGATTTTATTCAATCAACATCCAAAAGCTTCAACGGACTCATGCGCTCATGAGGCCAAGGCTTCTTGAGTGTTGAAGTGAATTATTTGTTGAACTAACAAATATAAACCCTGCAGGAGTAAAAATTAAAAACTTAAACAACTGAAGTAAAATATAAATTAAGCTAAATGTGCTCTTTTTTCAATGAAATGGAATCATATTTTCTCTTACCTAGTCTTCAAGCCATAACTTCTTGCATTTCTCCATGTATTAATAAGTAATGATGAAGTAAACAAGACAAGAGTCCTAAATATGAACAAGTGTACCACAGTTCCCATTCCAATCTACTATCTCTTTTACTTTATTAAAGAAAGCCTGATATTTAAAAAATAAGTGGTGTAGTTTCCACAAATACCGTATCAAAGAGACTAAAATTTTATGTACCATTCAGTTTCAAATGTATAATGGAGATAACACATTCTGACGCAAAACGGACAAGGATGATGAGATGCCATCAAGGAACTCCACAATCTCAAAAATCAGTCCTCTCAAAAAGAATATAATCATCAAGTGAAATGTCATGAGCTACCTCCTATGTCCTGGCTAAAAATAGATAATTAAGCAGGCTGAGTTATGAAATTTAACTAATGAGATATGAATGAAATGTAATAACAGCCCACATTTTGATGAAATCATATGAATGATCCTGAGCAAAACAATATCATAGAATATATATGTAAACTCTAACTCTACAGTCTACACCACCACACCAATGATAGCCTCCTATTAGACAACTAATTGCTCCGTCACAATCCGTTGCGCCATATAATGAAACCAGCAGCACCTGATTCCGACACGACAAATGCAACAACGCAGACCCTGAAGCAAACGCAAAGCTGCAGCGAATAACAAAAATTCATATCTAAGAAAACTTTGTATCCTAGAAAAAGGTAAACTAATTAAACAACTAATTAAATCAAATTTTCCCTAACTACTTGGTTACCTCTGCCAAAGACAGATTAAGATCCTTCCTGATAGCATCTTGAGTTGGAGATGAATATCCAGTCTGAAAAAACAAAATAATGAAAAAATAATATCCATTACAAATGACTTAGTATCAATTAGACATGTCAAATTATTGAACATGTAGTTCTAATCATTAATATTAAATAATTTTTACCTGAAGGACCAAGAGAATAGTACATACATTATAACCTATATAAGAATAAATAAGTTTAAGAATCACATAGGAACTTGTATCAAGGCTTAAGTGAATCTTGGTGGCTCAAGTGAGGGATATTTCAGAGGAACATGTATTGGGGCCTCCTGGATCCTAACAGATACAAACAAAACTAGTGGTGCAAAACAATCTGTGCTAACTATAGCAGATTAAGTAGAAAGCTGAACCTCCATATCTAGTGTGCTGTTTTACATGAATAAAGAACCATAATACAGAACTCAAGACATCTCTGTTTATCACAGAAGTTCATGGAAGGACAGGTAGAGGACATAGAAATGAAAAGCAATACTCAGAATGATAATTACATATTATTACAAACAACAAGGCTTTGACCCTTATTTATAATAATACCAAACTCTTAATCCTAATTAAATAAGGAAACAAAATTGTGATATATAATGAAATGTAGAAACCAATTTTGAGAAATTATTTAGATTAGATTATCATAAATTAAGCTAAGATACAATCAAGATTGCAAGCGTTCACATGCACAGAATCACACAAGCTAAGATACAATCAAGTTTAAGAATCACATAGGAACTTGTATCAAGGCTTAAGTGAATCTTGGTGGCTCAAGTGAGGGATATTTCAGAGGAACATGTATTGGGGCCTCCTGGATCCTAACAGATACAAACAAAACTAGTGGTGCAAAACAATCTGTGCTAACTATAGCAGATTAAGTAGAAAGCTGAACCTCCATATCTAGTGTGCTGTTTTACATGAATAAAGAACCATAATACAGAACTCAAGACATCTCTGTTTATCACAGAAGTTCATGGAAGGACAGGTAGAGGACATAGAAATGAAAAGCAATACTCAGAATGATAATTACATATTATTACAAACAACAAGGCTTTGACCCTTATTTATAATAATACCAAACTCTTAATCCTAATTAAATAAGGAAACAAAATTGTGATATATAATGAAATGTAGAAACCAATTTTGAGAAATTATTTAGATTAGATTATCATAAATTAAGCTAAGATACAATCAAGATTGCAAGCGTTCACATGCACAGAATCACACAAAACTTGTGTGTGCAAGCTTAGGTGGCCACAAAGGTAAGGCAAGAATTGTACACCTTCTGCTCACACTATACAACATCAGGTTGAATAGCACACTAACACTAGGCATTAGACAACAGGTTCAACATGATGATAAATCAATTTACCTGAAACTCAGCTTCAGCAAGTGCTGTCTGTGACGAGGGACTATAGTGAACAGGTTTCCTCCCTCGGTAGATATAGCCTTTCAAAGCCATGTGGCCAAATACTTCGATCTAGAATAGCATATATGAGGCAAGTTATGAGGATATATAATAAATTTTATGATTTAGAGTCATGTCCAAATAAAAAATTTCATTACTAAAGCAATCTGCACAATCTAACTAGGTCTTTATAAAAAACACACCTTAGCAACATTAGTGTAGTCTCTAGAAATATACACCTTAGCAACAACACACAAACACACCCAGAAACTCAAAAAACTAATAATAAAAGGCCACCACCACAAACCAATTGAGAGAATATAATTAAGTTTTTCGTGTTTTCTTATACCAGGGGAACCCTAACAAAGAAAAAGGTTGTACGATTCAATTGAGAGAAACTAAATATTACAAACCTGAGCTTCAATCACAACCAACTGAGAGCTTCAATCACAACAGGCTGAGAGCTTCAAACCCGAGTAAATCCATGAAAGGGGTTGGGATTTTTTGTGAGATTAGGGTTTATGGTTTCAGTTGAAGGAATTAATGGAAGGGGAATGATGGAAGAAGACGAATAAATTGAGGGAAGAAGCTTATAGTTCATGCGATAGAGAAAGAAACTTGGTTGAGATTTTGTCTCCATTGATGGTGTGTCCGCGATGGAGAAGAAGAAGTTTGTTCTTTGTGTGTTGTTTGTGCGTATTTCATTGGATGTATGTTTTTTGTTTTGTTTTGGTTTTTTTCCCTAATAAAAAAAAAGGGAATCTCTAGACAAAATAAAAAAAAAAAGAATTTGGGAAAAAAAAGAGGGAGACTTTAGCGCCCAATTAAATTTGGGGAATTGAAATCGGTGACTTTAGTCAACACGTTTTGGTAAACTTATAGGCAACGCTTTTGTAAATTCATAGGCAACGGCTGTATACGCGTGGCCTAAACTAATAAAAAGCCGTTGCCAAAATGGGTTTATTCTACGACTCATGCGTGTTGCCTATAGGATATGCAACGGCAACGGCTTAGTTTCTTCAACACGTATAAAACCGTGGTCTAAAACAAATAGGCAACGGTTTTATCAGTGGAGGGAACTATAGTATAGAAACTTGGCAACAGGTCAAAAAGCGTTGCCTTTAACCCCTTATAGCAACCGTTTTTCAACCGTTGCCTATAAATTCGTTGCCTAAAGTCAAAAATGTTGTAGTGTAAAATCAATTCTACACTATAACATTCAAAACATGTGTAAATTCACTCAATGCTACATCTATAGAATCAAATCAGTCTCTATCAAAAATTGAATCACACATGCATCAAATAGTACAATGAGAATTTATCCTTTAAACTTCCCCAAAAAAATACACCTTAGCAATGGAAAAAAATTACAACAAGTACCTAGGAGTGGTAAAAAATGATATATAGCAACTATAGGCCCATTCTATTTTCATATGGTTCTGACAACTGGTGATTTTTCAATAGTAACAGTCCATACTTGATTTAGAAGAGTACTATCATATCATAGCATAGATAACATTTTTTCTTCTTTACTACTATATATATAAACACATATAGTGTAACCTTAAGCTACCATGCTTCTTCTACTTTCTACCACTAGATTCACTACTATATGCCTGAACAAAATCAGGCATGGCAGTGAATGAAATTAACAAAACAAGGATCCACCAAAATAGTACTAATCATCAACAAGAAGAAGGGTGTGATCCTTGCAAATCTTTTGGCCAAAAGTGTAGTCATTTGGTGAAGAAACAACGAGCGAAATTCTACATTCTTCGTCGTTGTATCGCGATGCTTTTGTGTTATCATGAACGTGCTGATCATTGAGAAGAAGCTAAGGTAGATTCAAGAAGTTAAGACTAATTAATTTAAGAGCTAGGAGTTTAATTATTAATGTTGCATTATTGTCTTTCATTTTATTTTTTATATTATTATTTTTATAAGGTTTGTAACATAAATTAAGAGGGTGCTACTAGAAATTGCTGGTTTTAATTTTTGTTATTAGAGAATTTGCATTGTGTGTAAATTACTACATGCAGCTGTTAATCAACATGTGAAAGAGATTAGATCTGTTTCAATTTTCACAACTATTGAGTAGATCTTGTTTTTCATATACTTAGAGTATGTTTCATGACATTAATGTCATTTCATTCATCATCTTCTCTTCTTATGCTTATCTTATTTTATTTTGTCAGTTCCATGACATGATAATTAAGTTGAAATTATCCATGAGATTCTGATTTAAGAATTATATTTAATTCTCATACTCCATTTTAAGATTTATGTGCATAATTTATTTATTTTTATATAATTAATTTTGCTTTTTATTCCCACAAAGACCTCTTCCTCTCTCAAGAGGATTTTTTTTATTATATTAAGTTTTTTTTTGTGATAATATTTTTCTTAAATTAAATATATTTGTGACACTATTGCAGGTGTCTGCATAAATATATTTAATTAGTTTTTTTTATAAAAAAAAAACATGTGGTGGCTACTGAAATTTTCATTCACTTGGCAGTGTCAAACTTTGGAATGATATAAATTAAAAAAATAATTAAATTAAAACTATTAAAAAATAAAAGGGTTGCTGATATACAGAGTAAGTAGGAGGCAGAGAGGTTGAGAAAAACTAATATAATATATATGTTTAAAATAGTATAGACATAAGGTAACACTTGATCATTTATTGATAAATAATCAAACATCCCATACACCTTAAAAATCTAATATGATTAGTCAATGGTCTTCATGCTAAGGAAACATGAGACAAGATCAAGCTTCAATTTGAATTTATTTTCTTGGGTCCATTTGTTATATATATATATCCTATAATTATATACATAACTCCCCAATTTTTTCTTATAATATTTTGTGTCTTCAAATCCCACACCATCATTGGTTAAATGTTTTTTCTATTGTTTTGGTTCTATTTAGTTAAATGTTTCTATTCAACCAACAAATAAAATTCAAAATCATATAAAGTTGAAATTAAAGAAAATATTTGTTATGTTGCAATGTACATCAAACACTCCCTACATATATACACCTATTAAATATTTGTAATAGAATTTTAATTATAAAAAAAAAAAACTAGACATTAATTTGGTCACCAAATAAAGACAAGCCAATATTAAAGATATATTATATTATTTTATTATACGTGAGTGAAATTCAGAAGCTATAGCATATTATGGTTGGCCAATTTGGACAGAGATAAGAAAGAATGAGTCAGCTTGGAAAAAAAACTTTATTATGTGTGGTTGCTTTCTCAAATCATTAGGACAATTGAACTGCTGTTCATCTTCACGTATTGAAAGCGAAACTTTTTCTTCATACACCGTGAAACTTCAAAGAAATTTCCTTATCAACCTTAATCACAACACAATTAAGATTATAGTGAAAATTTTACATTTTTATAATCTAAATACTACGTAGTTTTGTCAACAACTTATAACGACAAAAATAACTGCCATTTTTTTTTCGTAGTGATAATAATAAATACAAAATCATGAATACAAATACACCAAATATACAACACCAACATTAGTACACCTCATGCCTTTCCTATCTACCTCTATCCAAACCTCCAAAAAAACATTTACTGATCTAAAATTTATATAGTGCATAGCAAAGTTAGGGTAGACTTACACATAATTTGTTTGTTCTTGACTGAGTCTTCAACCCAATATCTGAGGAAGTCCATTTTCTCAATTCGTCGAACACGACTCTATTGCCGAGCAGCCTAAGTTTTACGATTCAAGTTAACGGACGAAGACCCTGCAAATTGCAATGTCCGGCAGTGGAATGATGAACATTTAGTAATCAGCATGGCTAGCTCCCCAGTCGATTTCTAAGAGCCACTTAATGGCATTGATACGTCATTGTTGGTCTTGACCCAGGTCAATGCTATATATACACTCTTCACTCAGAGGATTTAGGTACATTATTCCCTAACTCTTCACTCAGAGGAGTAAAATATTTGGTTCACCTCTTACTGACTTATCAGAGTACATGTAGATACAATCTCCCTCTCATTCACCGGAGCATCGCCAGGCACCACCGGCAATATCGACGGGGAAAATTCATTACTAAAATAGTAAGATCCACTTATAAATTTAGACGTGTGTGGAAAGTAGAGTGCTATAGAATTTTTTTTGCAGAACATATCGTTAATTAATGTACACTAACTCTAAGCATGAATATTAATAATCATTGTCTTGGTATATATCCATGTGCAAGCATAGAATAAAAAATGAAGACTTAGAGGTAAATTATGTTTATGTACCACGTGGTGATGTGTGGAAGTACTTAAATTGAAATCAATGTGATGATGTGATGATAATGGTTGACGTGCATATGAATAAGTAAAAGTAACGTTGATTTGGTTACTAAAATAAGTAAATATTCAATGGTAAAAACAAGGAAACCTACTTATAAAATCACATGTGGAGATGCTGTTATTATATACAAAGCTACTAGTACTAGTAGTAGTAGTAGTACTAATTAATTAAAGATGATAGAGTAGGGTAATAGTGATGCAAGAGGGGGTATGGTATGGTATGGTATGGTGGGTCTAAGAAAGGAGACAGCAGGAATCGTAATGAGAAGAAGAGATGAGTTGTGGGTCATATCGACAGCCTTCTCACCCTCGTGCGGCACTCTTTTTTACTCCGTGGCTTATCACTCACCTCACTCTTTTCTTAACCTTTTGGTCCCACCCACCACAATATTTTCTCATCTTCACTACATAATATGGTCCACGGACATAGATTTAATTAACGTCGTACTTGTATTACACAGTTACCAAGTTGTTGTATTTTGGTTTTCCAAATTCTATTTTAAAAGAGAATATTTATCGAAGTTGTTACTAGGTTGAGTCACGACCAGGTCGCTCTCTTAAAGACGCTTCGTGGCACTGTCCAAAATTGTGCAAGGTAGACTATCAACCACGTCGCCTCCAGGATAAAACAAGCCCAGTTACAACTATGCGATTAACTACTGCACTGTAGAAAACCATTCGAGAGTTACATCTTCAATATGGTACATAGACCACTCTTTTAATACTGAAATCACTTTAATATATGATATTGTTACCACTCGGATATGGTGTTACCACCATTCTAACTTTAAGTTCTCCAAACTATCAATATGATACTACGACCACTCAAATATGGTGATACCACCATTTCGACTTTTTAATTTCTCCTCAAATAAAAAAATATTAAAAGAATCTTTCTATACTATTAAGATCATTCTTAATTCCGACGGGACATCGTTGTTTCAAACGAGACTATGATCTTAAAGTTACTCTTTATTCTAAAGGGACATACATACTTTATCAATGGGACTATGTTTTTAAGACCTTTCTTAATTTCGAAGGGACATTATACCGAATGGGGACTAAGGTCTTAAGAACACTCTTATTTCCGAAGGGACAGAAAAAGGAGATGAAAAGGAGAATAGCTCGTCAACACAAGCTGGAGGGAGAAGAGAGAAAGAGTTCTCGACAACTCAATAGAAACTCTTTGATGTGTTTTTTTGAACTGAGTGGAGTCCTCTATTTATATAGAGATTTTGTAACTGTTTTAGCAAAATTGCGGCAACAGTTACTCTAATGGATAAGATCAAAAGAAACAAATCCACAAAAGTTGATGAAACAAACTAATGAAGAAAAGATAGGAAATTCAGTTGGATTCTGAATCTTATCACAACAAACATAAGTTAAAATTATGCAAATTGATATACATGAATAAAAAATAATAGTTAATATTATTTTCATCATTATCATGTATTTAAAATTAAATATCACAATTTAAACACTACTAATATGTGTGATCTATTTTATGTAGGACCCCTCTTTATGCCATTTGATTAATGAAAGTTCCGTGCTGCTCGCCACTCCCTGAGGCCAAGGACGGGGTCGAACCGTCATTCCAGGATTTGCAGTCCGATACATTTCCATTATGTTACCCAGCCAAACCCGCCACCTCGTGTGCCAAAGTCAAACGGTTGTTCTTCCTTCCCCGCTCCCAATTTTTCTACATATGCGGTGGCGGGCGGAGCACTTTGAGAATAATGCCTAAATATCTTTTTTGGAAGATTTTATATTTAAATATAGTTTAGATTTATATTTAAAATAAAATAATATTAGGGTTTATGATTTATATTTATGCTTAGAATCTTAAGGATTTCTTTAGAATTTATAGGATTAGTTTGTTATTTAAAGATATTATTTGTTTTTATGTAGCTCTATATATAGAGTCATATACCTATTATTTTCAATGAGAACAAAAATTGGAGTTTCTCCACACAAAAATATACCCCACCAAATTCCGCAATACCAAAAACACAAAAAAACCATATCAGTGGTATCGAGCGCTAAGGTTCAGACCTGTGAAGATGGAAGAAGATGATGATGAAGAAGATGAAGACGAAGGAAAAGAAGAAACCATGAAATCAACAACCAATGACCATGACTGCATCTTTATTGTGAAGATGTGAAAAAAAAAACCATAACCTTAACCTACATCTTTCATATGTTATATGCGAGATAGTTTCATGTATCATATAACCCATAACCAAAACAAATACTAGAAAAAAGCTCAAGTCTCATATGGTTTTTCATATATTATATGCGAGATAGTTTCAATGAAAAAAGCTCAAGTCTCATATGGTCTTTCATATGTTATATGCGAGATAGTTTCAATGAAAAAAGCTCAAGTCTCATATGACCATATGTTATATGCGAGATCGTTTCTGTATTATATAACCCATAACCAAAACATATACATGAAAAAAGCTCAAGTCTCATATGAAGATGTAGAAAGAAAAAAAAAACAACAACAATTGATGTGGAAGAACAACAACAACAACAAAATCAACATGAATCTCAGGTTGGATACAACACAAAGATATTCAGTTGAGGATGAGTGTTCAAAAAGGTTTTTTCAACTCAAATCCCAGGTCGGATACAAGACAAAGCTATTCGGTCAAAGAGGAGGATTGAGAAACAAAAAATAAAATAAAATTTCAGCGCAAATCTCAGATTGGATGCAACAAAAAGATATTCAGTCAAGGAGGAGTGTTGAGAATAATGCCTAAATATCTTTTTGGAAGATTTTATATTTAAATTTAGTTTAGATTTATATTTAAAATAAAATAATATTAGGGTTTATGATTTATATTTATACTTAGAATCTTAAGGATTTCTTTAGAATTTATAGGATTAGTTTGTTATTTAAAGATATTATTTGTTTTTATGTAGCTCTATATATAGAGCCATATACCTATTATTTTCAATGAGAACAAGAATTTGAGTTTCTCCACACAAAAAATATATCCCACCAAATTCCGCAATACAAAAACATAAAAAAAACCATATCACTCCACACTCTATTTTTTCAATTCACACAATATTATATCAAAGTTTAATTACTTGGTATTTAATCTTCCAACCTTCCAATTTCTTTACATCTTCACACAAATATTCCAACACTTTTCATAGCTAATTTAATGTTAAAGATCTACCTGTGAAGAAGGTTTAGTTAATAATTGACGTTAAAATTGTTATATGTATGTTTTATAATCTCGTGAAGATGAATGAATGTGAGCTTATACGACTAAGGAATAATTCTTAGTATATCAAGCGAGAGTAAAATTTCACATTAAATAAACAATTAGATATTGAACATATATATGAGAAGATTCATATCTAATATTTTTTAATTAGATTTTGGATTAAAATATAGGGTCTGTGATTTGGCTTGTGTGGTGCTCTAGTATCTTGAGTGGATTGACTCAATTGCGGAAGAGATTGTTAAGGCTTTGTTTGCGAGTTTGGAGGGGAAGGGAAGGGAAGGAAATACTAAAAAGAAAGAAACAAGTGGAAGGAGTAGAGAAGTTTGGGAGGGAAAGAGTTTGGAGGGTTATTTTTTCTTCATAACACAAAAACCCCCAATTTGGGGAACTCAAAAATTGTATTGGATGGTGGTTTGAAGGGGTTTGGAGGGTTTATATGAATTATTCAAATTTAATTAATGTTGTTATAATATTCTTAAATTCATAATATATTAATCATAAGTATTTATTTGTCATTCTCTATAAAAAATACTATCTCAAAAAAATGTAAAAGATTTCTCTAATTTTCTCTCTATTTCCCTCCCTCCAAAGCCCTTCCCTCCTCTCCCCTCCAAACTCGCAAACAAAGCCTAAGTGTATCGCGAGTGTAAGATAGAAGTCTCATATTAAATAAAAACGCAAATGTTGAGCAATACACTGAGATGATCCATATAAACAATGTCTTAAGATTTTGAATTGTGGTGTTAAATTCCACTTGTACGGTAGTTCAAAGCTCAATGTGATGATTTGTCTGATCTCACTTTCGATATACTTGCACAATATTTTGACATATTTACGATAAATAAATTTGTTGTTATAAAAATAATGTACTGAATATTTATTCATTATTATAATTACACATGAATGAAATGCAAACCGACAACAAACTATGGTGATAATCATTTTTGGATAGCAAAATCAATCATCCTAAAAATAACATTCATAGATTTGAGAGACATGACATTGTTATGCATGACATTGAACTTTTTTCAAAAAATTCACAACATCTGATGCTAGAAAATCAAAAGTGTAAAACACAAAAGATATAAAAGCATGTTGATTGTCTGGTACACGTTTTCTCATGTTTTACCACTTACTTGAAGTGTTTTGAGAGCTGCATGTCCCAATAAAATTCTCAGTCTTCAATCCCACAAATGAAAAAATTTCAATCAAATCTACACATGCACGTTTCTCTCTTGTTTACCAAAACATCTGCTATTTCATTCTGCGGGTTTATCAAAAAGTTCACATGCATATTTTTCTTCACATATACACATGTGCACTTAAAAATATATATAAAAAGAAAAAAATCCTTAACACAGTCATGCTTATAATATTTGAAGCCGGCTAGAAACTTACTCTCTCTAGTCTTATATATGTAAGCAATTTTTTTTTTTTAAAAAGAACACATCCTTTAAGGAAATAGATAAAGTATTCTATTTCCAATTTTACTCTTGTTTTTGGGTTTGTTTATGACATTAGTAGTTGCATGGATTGGTGGAGTGGGGTAAAGTTGTGTTGGAAATCGCACAAAACAGTGTAATTGTTATAGATTTATAAAAAGTTGTAATAAATGCAGTAACTTTTGCTTATATTTGATATTTTCATTTTAGAGCATCTCCAATGGAGAGTTCTTATGATTTAAGCACTAGTACCTATTAAGTACTTTCATTGGAGCAAAAATAAAATGGTACTTATATAAGTATTTATTCCTATTTAAGCATTTTCTCTCTCCGGTTCTTGTAATTTTCTTTCTTTTTTTCCACCATAATTAAAAATTATCAACCAATTATAAATGATACAGGGTTATTAGCGGGATCCATTAAGAACTTTTGAAAGAAGTACTTGGTTGGAAGAATTGAGTGCTTAAAAAATTCTAAATGATGTGTACACATGGAACCTAGTTAAAAGGTGATGTGTACATTTAAGTACTCAAAAATGGAGAGCTCCATTGTGGATGCTCTTATTGTTTTTTGTTGCTTATATTCGAAACGAAAGAGAGTATGACAATAAACTATATGCTCCCCAGATGAATATAGGCACAACGTACGACAAACAAGATAAACATCACCAATCAATATAAAATAATGAAATTATAACACCATATTTTACGATAGTACAATATTCTACTGGGAGCATATGAACACCTAATTTATCAATGAGATGGATAAAAAAAAAATTATGACCATGAGCTATTTGTGAACATCCAAAAATTATTTTCAATATTTTAATCATATCAAAGTTTATTGTAATAGGGCCCTCGCCAAAATATATTTTAAAAAATAAATTTTTGAAATACAATATGTTTTTAAAAAAAGTGAAAAATTGATGTATAGATTTATGAGATCAAATTTCCTACGGTTATAGCATTTTACTGTAATTGATCTGGGCCGTCCGATCTCTAATAAGCAGATGAGATTATTTTGCTTTTATAAAATTTTATTTTAAATTCAAATCATTTGATTTTAAATTAACAATCATAATCAATTCCCGTATGAAACTGCATCATTATTTAATGACAACCTATTACATATCATAAATAAGGACATAATTTTGTCAATTGTACACGTGGGATGGTTTCATCCTCCCTCCCACCGACTCTTTTGAAATTCACCGTGCAATGCAATTTACTACTCCTTCGTGCATGTTTGTGATGAAACGTACTATACCTTTTTTCAGATCAGAAAATTAGATTCCATTCCATATATTCAAACTTGAACGGCTTGTTTGAATTTAGATAGTTGAAAGAGATTAATGAATTGAAAATAATGGCATCAATTACTAGTACTTCCTCCGTCCCATTTTAAATGACCTCTTTTTGACTTAGTATACTATTCATTTGACCTGTTTTGACCTTATTTTTCTACTAATATATACATGCAAATATTAGCATATGAGATGTTGTTTGATTTGTCTCGACGAGTACTTTCAAAATATATCATTTTTATAATTTTTAATAATATATAATTAGAGATATTAACGATTAAAGTTATGCATTGGCAAACATGTCAGTGGTCAAATAGATCATTTATTTTGGGACAGAGGGAGTAGATGGTACTGAGTGAATGTGAAATTCTAGTAGCATAGCAGGTTGCATTGTCTACAACTTTAGATCGAGTCAGAGGATTTGTTAGCAGGAGGGTCATACCTAGCTAGCTAGATAGAGCACTGCACGTGCACCCGCAACCGTGTAAAATTTCTCCATACTATACTTTTCATGGCATGATTCTAGTACTACACTAGTCTGTAGGCAATCAATCCAATAACAATTCATCTTAGTCAACCATAGATTTTAAAAAAAGCAAATAATAAATACACCATGTTTGAATTTGATAACAAAGTTAGAGAGATTCTATTTTTACGCACTTAGAGCTGTTAAAATGAAATGCTCAAAGGGTCAAATCGAAAAAACGTAGAGTTTGAGACTTAAAATTGTGATTTTATTATCAAAATAGTATAATTTTTTGAGTTTATGACCAAACAGATATACTTTTCAAATTATTTATCAAAATGGTGTAAGTCGTCAATGCCATTGACGAATTTCCCCCACTTCCTTTTCTTTTTTTTATTTGTTTTTTAACTTACCGTTGAAACCTGAAAAAAGAAATAAAAAAAACGGAAAAAATGAAAGTTATCAATAGTAGTGACGACTTTCAAAATAAAAAAAATTTAAAAAAAGGAAGTGGGGGTAAGTCGTCAATGGCAGTGACGACTTACACCCTTTTAGTAAATAATTTGAAAAGTATACTTATTTGGTGATAAACTCTAAAAACTATACCGTTTTGGTAAAAAAATCTAAAATTGTTTTTTCAAGATTTTTTAGCCCAACCCAAACAAAATTGTTTAAAATATTGGCTAACATGTATCACACATAAACAAACATGTCCACTTAAAATATAAAAAGTAAAATGAAAGTAATATTCACAAGAGAGCAGACTATCTCCTGTAAATTTAGTGTCTAGTTAAATCTCATCCAT
The DNA here is from genome assembly GCA_030408175.1 of Trifolium repens. Taxonomy (NCBI): domain Eukaryota; kingdom Viridiplantae; phylum Streptophyta; class Magnoliopsida; order Fabales; family Fabaceae; genus Trifolium; species Trifolium repens. Next base: position 50,510,512 of record CP125848.1, read on the forward strand.
TAATTTAGGTAAGAGAGAGAAAGGAACATAAAAAAAGTGAAAATGAAGGGCTATGATCATCACTGTACTCCCTGCAGTTTAAACTGCATGGGAGAGGATCCACATTTATATTCGCAATCCTTTCATGTCAAACTAGGTATTAAACTCATGCGTTGCACAGGCTTGATTAAAGTTTTTATTTTATAATTTGCCTATTGAAAAAAATAATATGATATTCAATTTTTAAAAATTTATTATGTTCATTCATAGATAATAAATTTTTTTCTTAAATTTTAAAGTATAGTTTAAAGATGTGTTTGATCTTACTTTTTTAAGATGTAAAAGTTGTTTGGTATTTATAATTTTTTTAACTTAATTTTTATATTTTAATAAAAATTTATCGTAAATAATAGATTTATAAAATTTAGAATTTTTTTAATTTTTTTAATTTTGTTAAAATAATAATTTAATTTGATAGGTATATTATATTATTTTTTGGTTTTAAGAAAAAGACTTATAAAATATTTTGAAACCTATTATTTCACAAAGTATATATATAATATAGAGTGAGATATATAAAAAAATGCTTTTGATATAGATAATGTGTAGTTCACTTACATATAAAAATTAAAATAATGGAATCTAAATAGAGGTTACAATAGATATGGTCTCCCCCTGTTTAGATTTTCTTGAAGGGTTTTGGTTTGGTCCCCCTTCTCTTGTTTTGTTTCTTTTTGATTAATATATATCACTACAAGAAATATCGTTTTTGGCAGCGACATTTGTCGCTGCCAAAAACACAAAGTTGCTGCAAAAAGTGTTTTTCGCAGCAAATAAAATGTTGCTGCATGTCGCTGCCATAAGTGCCGTTGCGAAAAGTTTTGCAAGGACAATTAATGTCGCTGCCATAACTAGTGTTTTGCAGCAACAATTAATGTCGCTGACAAAACTAGTGTTTTTAGCAACAACTAATGTCGATGGCATAACTAGTGGTTTTTTGCAACAACATTTATTGTCGCTGTCATTACTAATGTTTTTTGCAACAACAATTATTGTCGCTGGCAAAAAAGCCATAACTAGTGTTTTTCGCAGCAAAATAGTTATTTTTTGTTAACGATATAAATTATTGTTATATCTTTTATACCTCAACAACAAAAATTATTGGAATAAATTAGATTTCCCAACTATAAAAGATATACAACATAAACCAACAAATTAGATTTAAAATAAAAGATATACAACATAAACCAACAAATTTATTTCTCAATATATTTTCTGAAAGAGAACAATTTAAAGATAACAAACAAGTGTTTTAAAAATTATAATACAATTCCTAAAGATAACAATCTAAAGGTAACAAATCAATCTTTAAAATATAGTCAGATAAGCTTCCTACTCGTAACAAGCTTGTTACAACATATTTCCTACTCGAAAAACTTGCAAAAACGGTCTCCATTCGCAAACTCTCTTCTTTGTATAGTCAGATAAGTTTGTTGTAACTCAACTCACACGAACAATTGTTTAAAATCTCCTTTTGCTTGACAAATCTTAAGAAACCTGAAAAACACAACAAACTCAAAGAAAACAGAAAAAGAAAATAGTGACTTTTTTTCTTAGTAATGACTATTCAAAGGCAAGTGATTAATGCGTTAAAAAAATAGTCCTATTATATTATGAATTAAAGTAACATGTGAATTATAACAATAATTAGTAAGTAACTATCCATAATATTATGCAAGATGCAATATACTCTGAATTAAAATAACATGTACATTATATAACTCTAATAATATGAAATAGAAAAAGTAGTAAAATATATATACCTTGAGGCTATCATCGAAGGGCACGCTCACACTGCATAAACCTCATCAAAGTTGTGACATTTGCTTGAATGAAAGTAAGGAAATAAGGATAAAAATCTCATATGCAAGAGACTAGTATGCAAACATAAAAAGTGATTAATGCAATATACTATGATATAAAAACATAAAATTGATAGAAAACTCACATGCAAGAGACTTCAGAACCATTCTTCATATAATTATATGGATAAAAATCTACTTCCTTAACAAAGTTGGGTCTTCCAGCGGTGATTGAAAAATTCTAATACAGAATCAAGAACCAAGAGATGAACAAACCAGAAGAAGGGTGAACGAGAATCGATGAATCTGATCCTATTTATATCAGTAAGATCAATTGAAATAAGTTACCTGGAAAATAGGAGTGATTCCATTGTATACGAAGGAGAAGAAATAACATTGATTGATGATGGGGTGATTAGGGATTGGAAGAAGAGATATTAGCATTCATGGATTTGTGTGTATCTCCTTGACGCGTGAGTCCAAAGTTTGTCGTATCTCAATTAGTAAAAACACACAATACTAATTTTATATTAGTATAAAATAAAAATAGAATAAAAACCATGCATATCCCAAATAACATAATTTCTATTTAATTAATAGAATTAGTAAATGCGTAAAAAAAAAGATTTTAGCAAAAAAATTATTAATAGATGATAATTGAATTTTTTTAAGCGTCAGTTAAATGCTTGTATCTATCCAATTAGTCAAAATGCACAAATATTAATTTCCAACTAGTATTAAAAAACAAACCAAAAAAAAAACTAGTATTAAAAAATCATGTGTATCTCAAATCCCAAATAATATAAAAAAAACTAGTATTAAAAAAAAACAAAAAAAAAACAAATAACAAGATTTCCATACACGCACAAAAAAAAAAAAACAAACAAAAAAGAAGACCATGTGTATCTCAAATCCCAAATAACAAGGTTTCCTTTTAATTAATAGATAACATAAAAAAATAACCGTTTTTCATTTGATTCCCCCAAATTAATTATTCTATATAATAATTAACAATAAAAAATAGATCTAGAATACTTAGAAATTAACAAATTAAATAATTAAAAAATAATTAAAGATAGTTATAGAAATATATATTACTATTAATAGCAATTTTAAAAATAGTAAGCATTCTCATCATATGACAAATGACAAACTTAATATAATGTATTTCTACTAACAATATATTAAAAGGAACTAAAAAAAACTAAATTTGTTCTCCTCAAGTTTGATAATATTTCAAATATTCAATCATTAAATGCAATTTTAGCTCTAAAGTTTTTTAAAAAAAGATACAAAACATAAAAATAGGAACAAAAATAATAATTTTAAGTTTAAAAAAATCTACGCATAAAAATAGGAACATAAACACGATAAAAGATACGTATAAAAAATAGTAATTGAGTGGTTTCCCATAGACTTTACAAGGTTGTTGCAAAAAAATTATACTATTAGCGATAATAATAATTATTGTTGGGATAATTAACTTTTCTCAGTGATAATGTTATTGTCGAGAAAAAAACTAACTTATAACAACAACTTTAATTAGTTGTTACGATATGTATATTTTTATCAACAATTTAAATGTCGCTGCAAAAAAGTCGCTGTTAAAAATATTATTTCTTGTAGTGTATATAGGTGCAGCTCTCATGGTTGCAGCCTAAATTTATAAAAATAAAAAAATAGAGGTTATTAAAATTTGATTGTAACTTGAGTCAAATTAAATTATTTCATTTAGAAAAATTAATGATAATGATAATCAAACTACTCCTATTTTCATAAGTAACATTTTTTTAGTAAAAAAAATAGTAATTATTCATCTTAGGGTGCGTTTATTTTAACCTTTTTAAAAATAGATATTTATAGTGTATTAGTTTTGTGTTTAATTTTTTTTAACAAAGAACATTTTTATAAAAGCTTCAAATGAAAAATCGGTTTAAATAGCTTATCTTAAAATATCATTTTACGTATTTCATCGTTTTGTTAGAAAATTTTTTCGATCATAAAAATCTCTAAAAAAAAACTATTTCAAATAGCTTTTCGTGAAAGTCATTTTTTAGAGATAAATTTTTTAAAAAAATTGTGTTTTTTATTAAGTTAAAATCTCTAACATGAATATTTAAGTTATTGAATGTCAAAATCACTTTTTTAATTAATAAAAAGAAGAGCTTGAAATAATATTTACTAATTTCAATAAAGTTATCATAAAAATTATTTTTAAAAATACAAAGAAATTTTTTTTATTTTTTTTAGTGTAAAACAAACGCACCTTTAATTCCTTTTTTTAATTAAAGTTTAATTTGATAACTTATAATTCCATTATTTAATCTTCATTATACATATAGGATGCACGTTATTTTGAGCATGTTTAGTGGTAAATTGAAAACAATTTTTTTATTACAATAAAATCTTGTATAACATGTGAAATCTATTTGAAGCGCAACAAAAACTTTCATAGGAACCGATTTGCGATACTATTATTTTTAGGCAAATAATAGACTACACCGTCATGTCATAAACAATACATCAAAAAATTATGGTAATATTATTATTATTATTATGAAAAGCACTTTCATACCACTGAAAATTATTAAAAATATGTCACCATTTTCTTGCATGCCACTGAAAATGTAATTAATATGTCACCATTTTCTTGTTATAGCAATTAAAAATGTATGGCTAATTATATTCGCCCAATTTATATAATAGAGTAACTTGAGTTTCGATCAATCATGTCATAATAACCAATGAAGAGTCAAGACATAAGGCATGCATGAAAGAAAGGAAAAAACTACCATACAGGATTGAAAAAAGTATTACTCAAGAGTTTGTTTGAAGACAGTGAGAAAGATCCAAAATTCAAATGTATATTATCGATATGTAGTAGCTGTAAATAAAATCCAAATGTTTGAACGCACGGGTGTTTTTTTTTAGAACGCACTTATATAATTTTTGGTATAATATTATTTCATTGGTTAAAAATTCTAAATATCTTTTATCTCTATGAAATAGAAGAATTTTTTAAACCAATTCGTCAGTAGGAGTACAAACTTTCTTCCAAGAGTTATTAATCTTATTTATCCTTAAAAGTTATTAATTAATTAAAAATCAACATAATTGAAGAACTTAACAAAGATACCATAGTAATTATTCTTAGAAAAAATGTGTCATTCCTCTAAGAAATTAAAATGGCTAATTATTTTCTATCACAACATCAATCTCTTAAAAAAAAATGCCATACAGGATTGAAAATGTATCACTCAAGAAAGTAACAGACCCAAAATCCAAAATGTAGTAGTTAAAAGGTTGGCATGATAAAGTTATTTTTAAATAAAATATAATAAAAATTAATTAAAATTGTAACTATTCAACTTGCAAATTAAAACTTTGCATCAATATATAATGAGTGAGTGAATAATCAAAGAATAAGAGTTAAGGAATAGTAAAAAAAATAGTATTGCAAAGGTTTGTGGGTTATGTTTTAAAAATCCATCTCTTATAATTATTAAATATCAAAATCTTGAGTTAATATTATGTAATTATGATTCATATTGCCTCTTTATTTTCTTTCTTTTGGTATTCTCTTCTAATTATATGGAATCAAAATTAGCATGATTCCAAGTATGACATTTAAATAATTAAGAAAAAATATGAGAAAACTATGGTTACACATTGGAGTCCTAAATGAGACGTATCCATTCAATATTTCATTTGTTTGAGAACAAAAAATATAACTAATCAATATATTTTAATTTACAACTTCTCATTGACCTTTTATCAATTTAAATTTTTCTCATTATTTGTATAAATACAAATATTTTTAATTAGACTAAATTTGAAATATTATCATTACATAATCTTATAGTTACTATTTTTTTTCATTCTTTGAATCGATGTATTGTATAGAATATTAAAAATACTTGAACTTTGATATTTTATAATATGCAAATTGAAACTTTTAATAATAATAAATTAATAATATTTTGTGAGCTTTATCATTATAGTATTCTATATTACTTAATTTTTTTAAAGAAACTTTTGTAATTATATAATGACAAAAAATGTAAGTTAATTTTTTAAAACAAATGATTAGCATAAAATTTTTAAGAAAGTGGTTGGTGTTTTGTAAAACTTGCTTTGGTTGTAAATCTATAGTTTTTTTTATATAACTTATAAAGTGATTTTCTAATTCAAAGAGTTGCATAATTTAATGAATAGGTAAGTTAATTGATTTGGATGTTACATTAAGCAGAAAGACACATAAGTACCAAAAGAAAGGATATGGTGTTAAACAAAGTAAGAGAATTATTAAAATTCATATATAAATTTTATTCAACCTCTAAGTCATTCATTAATTAACTAAAGCTTGATGATACCAACTAAGCCTATCAACAACACACACATGAAGATTATAAGGATTATCATCATATAAAACACACAACAGTGTATCCCCTTTCTCCACTGGCTTGGATTTCACAAAGTTGTTTCATCCATTTCCTACACATATGTTATTTATTTCATCAACATTCAAACTAATTTCACATCGATATTTTTCATTATTATCATGATCAATAATCATAATATTTTCTTGGCTCCTATCAACAAATTCATGTGACATATATCTCGAGGAATTTCCTGCACAAAAACAACAAACATATAAATCTCTAACTTTTTTATTACTTATACTCATATAGTTTTTGTAAGACCCAAGATTTCATTGTATAGTTGGTTTAAGGAATATTAGGGTTTCGATGTGTTCGTGTGACGAAACATCGTGTAATTATTAAGTTTTGCTGTAATCGAGTCTGTTTTGTGCTCGTGCACCGTAACTGTACAGACTTTTGTCTTGTGATCCTGTTGCTTGTATAAGAAGTTATTTGTGGTTTCAGAATAATAAGTTTTGGATTATTCGTGTTTTTGGAAAAACGAGTAGGATTTTACCCGTCGTTGTAAAATCTTATTGCGTCCGTTTTGAGTGAGGTTTCGGATGGAAGTTTTATATATCTGCGCGAGTTAGGATATATTCTGAGATTAATTTTCTGAAGTATGGAAGAAAATTACAGTCGCGGAAAAAGATTCGGCGATAAGTTTTGGAATGGAAAAACGTTAGACGTTCTTTCCGTAGGTTTTATGTTTTTGTGTTTTACGTTCGTCGCGTCGCGCGAGAACTGAACGTGTGAGTGTTTCTTTGAGGTTTTGAGTTTTGCCTCAAGTGGATTGGTTTTGGTTTGATCCAATGGTTATGGTTTGGTCTTGGCATTGTGTTTTTGATCCAATGGCCATGAGCTAGCAAGAGCTTTAGCATAGTAAGGAGGTTTGCTCATTTGTGGACTTAGAAAAACATCACCAAACATCTCATTCTTTCTCTCTTTCACGTAGACTCCATTTCTAACTTCCAACCTTCACAAATTTTCCATTCTTCACCATTTCACTCCATTTCAAGCTTTGGAGCTTTGAAGAAAGTTGTAGAGAATCACTTTCTAAAGGTAACCCTCTCCTCTCATCTCCTAGGTTGGTAGATTTTTAGAGTTGTGAGGTTTTTGGGTTTATGTTCTTAAGAGGGTTTGGTGAGAAATGTTGTTCTTGCTAGTTTTTGTTTCATGAATGTTGCTCATGAGGTCTATAGAATCATGTGTAGGCTTTGTTATGTTTGTTTTCCATGAGTTGGTGAAAATCTCATGAGAAAAGTTAGGGTTTTGGTTTGTTTATGTATTGATCAATTACATGAGGTTATGTTGTAAGGTTTTGGAAAGAAAAGTTGTCTTTGAACCTTTGGGCGAAAGGGAAATGCGTTGTATGGTTTTGTTTTAGAAAATCCGATGAAAAATATTTTGAGGTTTATGAAAATATTTCCTAAGTGTTTTGGGTAGTGTTTTGGGGTCAAAATGGTTTAAAACTATTGTGACATGTGGTGTCGCTATTTACCTTGAAAACATGTTTGAAAATGATTACCGGACGGTTAAGGCCGTAATAAAACTTGTGCTTGGATTTGGTTTTGGTTTTGGAAATGAAAATCGAATAACTTGCACTCGAAGCAACCAACAAGCTTTCGGAAAATGAATTGCTTGCTTATGAAAATGGTTTGCTTTTATGCTTTGAAAAAGTGTTGGGAACTAATAGAATCAAACTAGGTTTGGGTGGAAAAAGGTGGTGTGAGTTGCTGTCTTGTGCTGTCATGACAGGTGCAACTCGCCGGGCGAGTGGTTACTCGCCAGGGCGAGTGTCACAGGTCCTGACAACACGCCAGGGCGAGCTCCAGAGCGAGTAAGACCAGAACTCTCTGCCTTCACTCGCCACCAACTCGCCAGGGCGAGCTCTGGGAGTTGAGATTTTGGATTTTGATTTCTAAACTTGGTTTTTAACATTCTAATCCCTTTTTATTAATTTATGGAAGTAGTTGGGATTGGAAACGAGTTTTTCGGGTACTCGGAAAGTACGTAACTTATAACGCAAGAAAACGGCCATTTTGCATTTCAAATTATTTAAGACTTTTGGCAATTGTTTTGGGTCCTAAAAATAGTACAAATAACTCATGGGGGTTGATCAATACGGTAGTTTTTGGTTCGATGTCCGAAAGAGTGGTTTTTCCTTAGGAACCATTAGGTTTTTGGGGTTTTGGTGTAGTTTCAATACGATTGGTTAGAGAACAATGTATTGATTGTTACGCTGCTTGTTTTAGGAAGCGCGTTGTGTTGTTTGAGCGTGTGTTATTGACGGAAGCTTGCCGAGGTAAGGGCTCCACTTTATTTCCGTCTTTTCAAAACGGTTTTGGTAAACATGCTTTGTTTTGCTGTGTATGCAATTGTGGTGTGCTTGGCATGTTGTTGTGATGTATTCTCGATATGAGATCGTGATAAATACATGATTCGTTGTCTTACATATGATTGGAGATGTATGTATGAACATGTGATTAAATACATATGATTAGATATATATGTATGTATTGTTGTGTTGTGGTTACATATGCTTGAGAGGTATGTATGTGTGGCATTAGCATATGTAGAGAGTCGTATGCTCATGCATTCATTGTGCGTAGTTGCGTGAGTGGACTACGGGGTGTTGGTTGCGTGAGTGGACCCACCCAAAATCCTACGGGATCTTTTTGAGTACAATAAGTGGTTGCGTGAGTGGACCACGGGGTGTGATTGCGTGAGTGGATCCACCTTAACCCTTTGCGGTTTTATTGGTTATGATTAGTAATTCCGGAATTCATTTGCATGTGGTAGCTCTGGTAGTACCACACTCATTGTAGAAGTCTGCATTAGGCTTGGTGTGCAATTATATATATAAGCCCGTTGGTGGGAATTGCTTTTGTGTTAAAGAGCTTTCTCTTGTGTTTGTGGAATTATTGTTAGGTGTACAATCTTTCGCACCGGTTATATATATATATACTTTTATTTTGTGGTGACCCTTTCTTTCATTTGCGGGCTCATCCCACCCCAGATGACGATGTAGGTCGAGAGGATGGTGTTGGCAGCTCTAGGCCTTAGTGAGCTCGTGTTGGTGCTGAAGTGGTAGTTTTAGTTAGACTATGCGCCGGTGTGTTTTGTGCACCGTGCTTTTTGATTAGCATAGGACATTCTAACTTCTTTTGGTTAGTTAGTGCTTGTAAGCACATAGACTTATGGATTGTAATTATTCAGGTTTACACTTAGCATTTCCGAGTACGATATATATATGGTGTGATATATATATATGGTTCGTTTGTAATATTTAATGTCGGCTCAATTAAAAATGTTTTGCGCACTCTGAGTGTTAGTTGAAAAAGAAAAAAAAAAAAAAAATAATGCCCCTTTTGCGTTGTGAAAACGGGGTGTTACAATTGTGGTATCAGAGCCCGGCTTTAAATCTTCAAAGGGAAAGTGTATACTTGAGTCGTTAGTCCAGAGTCGGGTAGAACGTAACTTGTGTGGAGTTAGTTCTAGTGTTGTTCTGTGTCGGGCTTCGAGTTAGTAATCCGCGGTGTGAGATATTCTGTTAGGATTCAGAATTGTATGACTAAGGATCTAATCAGAATTGGTATTGTGCAGAATAGAATGCCGCCAAGAAGGGCGAATCCAGCTCCTATGGTACCCGAAGTTGATATAAACCAGATGGCTTATGCCATGCATACGATGGCAGCGGCTGTGACTGCCCAGAGCCATGCTAAGGCGCAGAGGGATCTGGAAAAGCGCGAAAGGGAAATACTTGCGGCCGGTTCTAGACTTCTTTCAAATTTCAACCACCAGACTCCTCCAAAGTTTAACGGAGAGGGAGGTCCGGAAACGGCTGATTTGTGGCTCCAATCTGTGGAGAGGATATTCGGGGCAATTCATTGTCCGGAGGGAGAGAAGGTAGTTCTAGCTACCTATCAGCTGCTTGGGGGTTCCGAATTTTGGTGGAGGAACACCCGTCTGATTATGGAAAATGCATATGAGGAGATTAACTGGGAGAACTTCAAGAGGAGGTTCCTGGCTAAGTACTTCCCTGAGACTGCAAGGGAAAGGTATGGTGAGGAGTTTCTGAGACTACGTCAGGGGAGTATGAATGTGGAGGCATATTCCAAGAAGTTTGAATCATTATCCCGTTTCTTCCGCTTCTTTAGGGATGGGATAGATGAGGTCTATATGTGTCGTCGCTTCCAAGATGGGCTTAGGTACGAACTGCAGGATGCGGTTGTGCCATTGGGTATTCGGCAATTTCAAGTCTTGGTTGAAAAGTGCCAAGAGGTTGAAGATATGAGAAACAAAAGGGTGAACCGTCAGGGTGGTTTTAGTGCTGGGGGACCAAGTCGTTCTGGTGGTCCGAATCAAAGTCAGAACCGTGGAAAACAAGGCAGTAAGCCATATGACCGTCCACAGTATAACAAGGGACAGGGTCGATCGGTGAATCAGAACAGTCAGAATACCGGGAAGCAGGGCTGTTTTAAGTGTGGTGAAGTGGGCCACTATGCGAATGAATGTCGGAATCAAGGACATGTTTGTTTTAATTGCAAGAAGCCGGGACACTTTGCTAGAGATTGCAAAGCCCCGAAGGCCGGGCCGTCGGCTAATGTGGCACAAGGCTCACAAGGTACCAGACCTGCGGCAAAGGCACGTGCTTACTGTATGGGCACAGAAGTGAGTGGGCAGGCTAGCAATGCCATTCACGAGAGCTGTCACATTGCAGGTAATTCTTTAACTGCTTTGATTGACACGGGGGCAACCCACTCATTCATATCTTTGGCATGTGCAAGTCGTTTAAACTTGAATGTTTCTGTTCTTCCGTTTGATTTGAATGTCTTGACTCCTGCTAAGGATTTGGTAGTAAATACTGCATGCTTGCATTGTTTGGTAGTGATTCAGAATAGGGATTTTCTGGTCAATTTGGTGTGTTTACCGCTTACATCTCTCGAGATCATTCTCGGGATGGATTGGCTATCTTATCATTATGTTATATTAGATTGTGCTCGGAAGATGGTTTTCTTTCCCGAGCCAGGTGTGCGAAGGTACTTGTCTACGAATCGACTTTCTGTGGTTATGTGTAATGGAGAGCCGGAGATAGTTTCACTTGCTAGCTTAGGAGTGACTTCGGAGATCCGAATTGAGGAAATTCGAGTAGTTCAAAATTTCCAAGACGTGTTTCCATCGGAGATTCCAGCTTTTCCTCCGTGTAGAGAGGTGGAATTCTTTATTGATTTACAACCGGGTACGAGTCCGATTTCAGAATCAGCGTATCGGATGGCTCCAGCCGAGTTGGTGGAGTTGAAAAGTCAAATTGAGGACTTGTTAGAGAAGGGCTTCATAAGGCCTAGTGTGTCGCCGTGGGGAGCACCGGTCTTATTGGTTAAAAAGAAGGATGGTAAGTCTCGTCTTTGTGTGGATTATCGGAAGCTTAATAAGGTGACTATCAAGAACCGATATCCATTGCCGCGTATTGATGATTTGATGGATCAGTTGAGGGGAGCCTCAGTATTTTCCAAGATTGACTTGAAGTCTGGTTATCACCAGATAAGAGTGCGAGATGAGGATGTTCAGAAAACGGCGTTTAGGACGCGGTATGGGCATTATGAGTACTTGGTGATGCCGTTTGGAGTGACGAATGCACCTGCTATCTTTATGGCTTACATGAATCGGATATTCAATTCATTTTTGGACAAGTTCGTGGTTGTGTTCATTGATGATATTCTCGTGTATTCGAAGAGCGAAGAGGAGCATGAAGAGCATCTTCGTATGGTTTTGCAAGTGTTGCGGGAAAGAAAGTTGTATGCGAATCCGTCGAAGTGTGATTTTTGGTTGGAAGAGGTGAATTTCCTTGGCCATATAATATCAAAAGAGGGAATTGCCGTGGATCCAGCCAAGATTGACACAGTACTTGCATGGAAACAACCGCAGACGGTGACGGACGTGAGGAGTTTTGTTGGTTTGGCCGGTTATTACCGGAGGTTCATTGAAGGTTTTGCTAAGATTGTGGCACCAATGACGCAACTTACGCGAAAAGATCAACCGTTTGCGTGGACTGAGCAGTGTGAACTTAGTTTTCAATTGTTGAAGGAGCGGTTGACGACTTCACCGGTGTTGGTGTTACCTCAGTCAGATGAACCTTATGAGGTTTATTGTGATGCGTCTCATCAGGGTTTGGGTTGTGTGTTGATGCAGCACAAGAGAGCAGTGGCTTATGCATCACGGCAGCTGAAGGTGCATGAGAAGAATTACCCGACGCACGATTTGGAGCTTGCGGCCGTGGTTTTTGCATTGAAGATTTGGAGACATTATCTTTATGGTTGCACTTTCGTTGTGTTTAGTGACCATAAAAGCCTCAAGTATCTGTTCGACCAGAAGGAGTTGAATATGAGGCAAAGGAGGTGGATGGAAACATTGAAAGACTTTGACTTTACCTTAGAATACCATCCGGGAAAGGCTAATGTGGTAGCCGATGCTTTGAGTAGGAAGAGTGTGTCGGTTTGTTCGGCACAAATGGCTAGTCAACAGGAGTTGTTGAGAGAGTTTCGTGATTTGCATCTCGAGGTAGAGTTTGCTTTAGGGAATATGAGGTTGGGTATGATTACCATCTCAAGCGGATTATTGGAGGACATTGCAAATTGTCAAGATGACAAGTTTCTCATGGAGAAAAGGGCGTTGATTGTTCGAGGAACCAACCGAGATTTCAAGGTGGGACCGGACAACATTTTGAGATGTAATGGTAGGGTGTGTGTGCCCGATGCGATGGACTTGAGAAACACCATTCTAAGGGAGGCACACAAGAGTAAGCTTAGTATGCATCCCGGGGCAACAAAAATGTATCAGGACCTGAGGCAAGATTTCTGGTGGCCGGGTATGAAGAGGGATGTGGCCGAGTATGTGGCGTCGTGTCTGACTTGTCAGAAGGCGAAGATTGAGCATCAGAGACCGGCAGGGATGCTGCAGTCTTTAGATATTCCCGAGTGGAAGTGGGATAGCATTTCTATGGATTTCATCACTGGTTTACCCAAGACCAGGAGGAAGCATGATTCCATTTGGGTGATAGTGGATCGTTTGACGAAGTCCGCTCATTTTCTACCGGTAAGGATTACGGATACGGCGGCAAGGTTGACCGATGTGTATATTGCTGAGATTGTGAGGCTACATGGGATTCCGTCAAGTATAGTGTCGGATAGAGATCCAAAGTTCACTTCACATTTTTGGAAGACTTTGCACGAGGCGTTGGGGACGAAACTGAGGTTGAGTTCTGCCTATCATCCCCAGACCGATGGGCAAACTGAGAGAACAAATCAGTCACTAGAGGATTTATTGAGAGCATGTGTGCTGGATGATCGTGGGAGTTGGGACGACGTGTTGCCGTTGATAGAGTTCACGTACAACAATAGTTACCATTCGACTATCGGAATGGCACCATATGAGGCTTTGTATGGGAGGAGGTGTCAGACTCCTTTGTGTTGGTACCAAGACGGGGAAGGTTTGATAGTAGGACCGGAAATGGTACAACAGACGACGGACAAGGTCCGAAGGATAAGGGCAACGATGAAGGCTGCTCAAGATCGACAAAAGAGTTATGCGGATAGGCGTCGGAGGCCTTTAGAGTTTGAGGAGGGAGATCACGTATTCCTCCGTGTTACTCCAACAACGGGTGTTGGAAGGGCTTTGAAAGCGAAGAAGTTGACTCCGAAGTTTATAGGGCCTTATCAGATTTTGGAACGGATTGGGAAGGTAGCATACCGGATCGCGTTGCCACCGGTACTATCTTTGATTCATGACGTGTTCCATGTGTCGCAATTGCGGAAGTATACGCCGGATCCATCACATGTGATCACACCAGATGACATCCAGTTGAGGGATAACTTGTCATTTGAGGTTCCGCCGATCAAGATTGCGGATAGGAAGATGAAACGTCTGAGGACAAAAGAGATACCTTTGGTGAAGGTAATATGGAACGAAGCTACAGGAGATACCACCTGGGAGCTCGAGAGTAAGATGAAGGAATTATACCCCGGTTTGTTCGACGATGTTTAAGTTTCGAGGACGAAACTTCTTTTAGGGGGGTAGTATTGTAAGACCCAAGATTTCATTGTATAGTTGGTTTAAGGAATATTAGGGTTTCGATGTGTTCGTGTGACGAAACATCGTGTAATTATTAAGTTTTGCTGTAATCGAGTCTGTTTTGTGCTCGTGCACCGTAACTGTACAGACTTTTGTCTTGTGATCCTGTTGCTTGTATAAGAAGTTATTTGTGGTTTCAGAATAATAAGTTTTGGATTATTCGTGTTTTTGGAAAAACGAGTAGGATTTTACCCGTCGTTGTAAAATCTTATTGCGTCCGTTTTGAGTGAGGTTTCGGATGGAAGTTTTATATATCTGCGCGAGTTAGGATATATTCTGAGATTAATTTTCTGAAGTATGGAAGAAAATTACAGTCGCGGAAAAAGATTCGGCGATAAGTTTTGGAATGGAAAAACGTTAGACGTTCTTTCCGTAGGTTTTATGTTTTTGTGTTTTACGTTCGTCGCGTCGCGCGAGAACTGAACGTGTGAGTGTTTCTTTGAGGTTTTGAGTTTTGCCTCAAGTGGATTGGTTTTGGTTTGATCCAATGGTTATGGTTTGGTCTTGGCATTGTGTTTTTGATCCAATGGCCATGAGCTAGCAAGAGCTTTAGCATAGTAAGGAGGTTTGCTCATTTGTGGACTTAGAAAAACATCACCAAACATCTCATTCTTTCTCTCTTTCACGTAGACTCCATTTCTAACTTCCAACCTTCACAAATTTTCCATTCTTCACCATTTCACTCCATTTCAAGCTTTGGAGCTTTGAAGAAAGTTGTAGAGAATCACTTTCTAAAGGTAACCCTCTCCTCTCATCTCCTAGGTTGGTAGATTTTTAGAGTTGTGAGGTTTTTGGGTTTATGTTCTTAAGAGGGTTTGGTGAGAAATGTTGTTCTTGCTAGTTTTTGTTTCATGAATGTTGCTCATGAGGTCTATAGAATCATGTGTAGGCTTTGTTATGTTTGTTTTCCATGAGTTGGTGAAAATCTCATGAGAAAAGTTAGGGTTTTGGTTTGTTTATGTATTGATCAATTACATGAGGTTATGTTGTAAGGTTTTGGAAAGAAAAGTTGTCTTTGAACCTTTGGGCGAAAGGGAAATGCGTTGTATGGTTTTGTTTTAGAAAATCCGATGAAAAATATTTTGAGGTTTATGAAAATATTTCCTAAGTGTTTTGGGTAGTGTTTTGGGGTCAAAATGGTTTAAAACTATTGTGACATGTGGTGTCGCTATTTACCTTGAAAACATGTTTGAAAATGATTACCGGACGGTTAAGGCCGTAATAAAACTTGTGCTTGGATTTGGTTTTGGTTTTGGAAATGAAAATCGAATAACTTGCACTCGAAGCAACCAACAAGCTTTCGGAAAATGAATTGCTTGCTTATGAAAATGGTTTGCTTTTATGCTTTGAAAAAGTGTTGGGAACTAATAGAATCAAACTAGGTTTGGGTGGAAAAAGGTGGTGTGAGTTGCTGTCTTGTGCTGTCATGACAGGTGCAACTCGCCGGGCGAGTGGTTACTCGCCAGGGCGAGTGTCACAGGTCCTGACAACACGCCAGGGCGAGCTCCAGAGCGAGTAAGACCAGAACTCTCTGCCTTCACTCGCCACCAACTCGCCAGGGCGAGCTCTGGGAGTTGAGATTTTGGATTTTGATTTCTAAACTTGGTTTTTAACATTCTAATCCCTTTTTATTAATTTATGGAAGTAGTTGGGATTGGAAACGAGTTTTTCGGGTACTCGGAAAGTACGTAACTTATAACGCAAGAAAACGGCCATTTTGCATTTCAAATTATTTAAGACTTTTGGCAATTGTTTTGGGTCCTAAAAATAGTACAAATAACTCATGGGGGTTGATCAATACGGTAGTTTTTGGTTCGATGTCCGAAAGAGTGGTTTTTCCTTAGGAACCATTAGGTTTTTGGGGTTTTGGTGTAGTTTCAATACGATTGGTTAGAGAACAATGTATTGATTGTTACGCTGCTTGTTTTAGGAAGCGCGTTGTGTTGTTTGAGCGTGTGTTATTGACGGAAGCTTGCCGAGGTAAGGGCTCCACTTTATTTCCGTCTTTTCAAAACGGTTTTGGTAAACATGCTTTGTTTTGCTGTGTATGCAATTGTGGTGTGCTTGGCATGTTGTTGTGATGTATTCTCGATATGAGATCGTGATAAATACATGATTCGTTGTCTTACATATGATTGGAGATGTATGTATGAACATGTGATTAAATACATATGATTAGATATATATGTATGTATTGTTGTGTTGTGGTTACATATGCTTGAGAGGTATGTATGTGTGGCATTAGCATATGTAGAGAGTCGTATGCTCATGCATTCATTGTGCGTAGTTGCGTGAGTGGACTACGGGGTGTTGGTTGCGTGAGTGGACCCACCCAAAATCCTACGGGATCTTTTTGAGTACAATAAGTGGTTGCGTGAGTGGACCACGGGGTGTGATTGCGTGAGTGGATCCACCTTAACCCTTTGCGGTTTTATTGGTTATGATTAGTAATTCCGGAATTCATTTGCATGTGGTAGCTCTGGTAGTACCACACTCATTGTAGAAGTCTGCATTAGGCTTGGTGTGCAATTATATATATAAGCCCGTTGGTGGGAATTGCTTTTGTGTTAAAGAGCTTTCTCTTGTGTTTGTGGAATTATTGTTAGGTGTACAATCTTTCGCACCGGTTATATATATATATACTTTTATTTTGTGGTGACCCTTTCTTTCATTTGCGGGCTCATCCCACCCCAGATGACGATGTAGGTCGAGAGGATGGTGTTGGCAGCTCTAGGCCTTAGTGAGCTCGTGTTGGTGCTGAAGTGGTAGTTTTAGTTAGACTATGCGCCGGTGTGTTTTGTGCACCGTGCTTTTTGATTAGCATAGGACATTCTAACTTCTTTTGGTTAGTTAGTGCTTGTAAGCACATAGACTTATGGATTGTAATTATTCAGGTTTACACTTAGCATTTCCGAGTACGATATATATATGGTGTGATATATATATATGGTTCGTTTGTAATATTTAATGTCGGCTCAATTAAAAATGTTTTGCGCACTCTGAGTGTTAGTTGAAAAAGAAAAAAAAAAAAAAAATAATGCCCCTTTTGCGTTGTGAAAACGGGGTGTTACAGTTTTCATCAAATCTACCTACTAATTTAATTAACTTACCAATACACACTACAAGAAATTTGACATATAGTGACAGCTAAAAACCGTAGGTAAAAGTCCAAAAACCGTGGGTATAGGTGCTAAAACTTATACCGACGGGCGTTTTGTTCCGTCATTTTTAAATCGCTACACCAACGGAAAATCACCGTCTCAATAGACTATAGTGACGGTATTTTTGGTCATTGGTCAAAGTCTGAGAGCTATACCTACGGTCAATAATACCTATTAAATTCTTTTACCCACAACCTTTTTCCGTTGGTAAAGGTTTGCCAATTTTTTTTTTTTTTTGACAGCTAATTTGTACACCACGCACTATATTTATTTGTGTACACACTATAATCATGAAATAAAGTAAAAGAAAACTTAAATTATATTAAAAAACTATCAAGTCTTACATGTGTGTCAAACTACTAATGGTTAAAAATTTCAAGCTAACATCCCCATAATGTATTTAAAAACATATAAAATCATAACAATCTCAAAACTTAAAAAAAATCATATCTACTAAATTTACAATTTTATTCTGTTAAGAAAAAAATAGCTTCTATTCTTCATTCCCCTTCCAGCTTCAGGACTTCGAAAATTTGTTTGATCAGGGACACTAAAAGCATCTAGAACCTATTGAAAATAAAACAATACAAGTTAGAAATTCAATTTAATGACTTAGCCAAAGCTTAAAAGGAAGGAACAGTTTACATTGGCACACAAATTGAAATTATACACATCTTAGGTGAACATTAAACAACAACCATAACTGAACTGACTATGGTACCAATTCATCAACCTATTTGGATAAAAACCCGTTGCTTAATAGAAAATAGTGTCATTGCAGTGTTCATAATTGGGAACATTGATATCTCTTAAATAATAATTGTTCAGAAGGGTAATAAAATGTTCATGTACTTACAAATATACCAGATGATCCAAGAACCAGTTCTTTAAAAATGTTCATGCAATTACTATTAGTAAGAAAATAAGGATATAAGAGGATGTTAGGATAGCATAAATTAGAACCATGGTTTTGGTTTCACAATAACAGTCCCAAAAGTATGCACATTCTCAATCTTTTAATTGTTATTTCTCATTCTGCATAATAGAACACAAAAGAAATCCAATTAGGTTCTTCAACTTTGAGCATGGAAAAGACTCAAAACATGTTTATAATTGCTCAATAAAATGAATAAAGTCAACAATAAACCATATCCAAAAAAGGTGTTCTGAAATAATCTAATCTAATGTATAGAAGACACA
Organism: Trifolium repens; assembly: GCA_030408175.1. Classification (NCBI taxonomy): domain Eukaryota; kingdom Viridiplantae; phylum Streptophyta; class Magnoliopsida; order Fabales; family Fabaceae; genus Trifolium; species Trifolium repens. Next base: position 50,529,265 of record CP125848.1, read on the forward strand.
CAAGGAGTTTAGAGTTTAAAATTCTTACAACTTAGCAGTAAATTAGTAATCAAGGAGATCTTTTGAATTTTCCATGCATCTTACAAAACTACAACTCCAAATCTGCAATTCACCAATACAAAAAATCAGCCATTCATCAATTAAAATAGCAAGTTAACAATTACAAGATCTGCATCTCCAAATTGTTAAGAACCTCTAATTACACACATGCACAAATTATGTTAGGATCCAAAGAAGATCACATAAAGGAAAAAAAATATTATGATAAGCATTGGATAAAGACATAAAGAACAATAACATTGAACAAATAACTGAAACAAACGATGCAGAAGAGAAATGGACCCACACACACACACACAAATTAGAGGAGTATCAATAACTCACCGATTTAGCAACTCTTGACTTTGGCTCTTTATGATTATTGATGATATTCTCCAATATCCGATCAACATGTTGGCATAACTTATCAAGGAAACAAGGCTATAATGTAGAACCCTTTAGCAAGCTTCATAAGTTGTTTCACAACTGATATGAACACTTCTTGTTCCACACATTTCTTGACAACTGCATCCTTTGAAATCCAAGCACCCCACCATGCATTTAATTCATTGCGTTATTATGAATAAACCCTGAATGCATCATTTGTCCATATATACATCCAATCATGAGTTTAGTAGTTGACAATAAACCTTAAACATTGAAGAAAATAGTGTTGGTTGCACTTCTATGTAAATACATTAAATAAATATCTTTTTGGAAGATCAGTATAGATGGGATAGTATAGTAGTAAAGGAAAATGCTTAACAACAAGATGACAATAGTAACAAATCAATATAAACTTAATGGGAACTACCTGCAGCAAAATCTCCAGTATAAAAAAACACTTGAATTTGAATGAAGCTGTTTATTGCAGATACTATAGATTGATCAATTGTTTTCCCAACCTCATCTTGAGACGCCATTGAAGCTAGAACCCAAAAAATTACATTCAAATACTATATAATGAATTTGAATGAAGCCATTTATTAACATTTACATATGTAAATAAGATATGACAATAAACAACAGAGTAAAAAAAACAATATAACAATAGCAAGTTGAGTGATATACTTAAGTAATAAGGAAGTGTTTTATATCAATGGTATGTATCACACAATACAAAACTCAACCAAAAACAGAGAGAACAAGATGAAGAGAATTTGTTAACACTATTTTATCCACAAAATTGATGTTACAACATACTACAAGAATGCCTTTATACAAGCTTCTATACTTAACAATTAAACTAGCTATATTTTATAGATTACATAATCGGTGCTGGTTGACAAAACGGCAAGGCGGTGCTGCAATTTGATTACACTAGTAGTCTTACTAATTGAGAATCTTAATGGCTAAGCATAAGGATAATGCAAAATGGTGCGGCAACTTGGTCCAATACTAATACATAATTATTGAATAAGTATATGACAAAACTTGCTTCTCAACTTCTAGGACATACTTGATTAAATTTCTAACAAGAATTACCTCATGCCGCACGCCATCCGCTTCTCAACAACCGTCGCCATGTCTCATCTATGGGCTTTACGATTTAGATTCTAGAAATCATGAGAATTCATCTTCTTAGATCTTCACAATGCTCAAAATCAATACACTCAACATCCTTCAATTCCTCGATCTTCATTGGAAACTGAAAAATTAGAAAGGAAAAACACTAAAAGCACAACCACGGTCAACATTTACATCAAAATATTCATGAACATAACATAAATCAAAACCCTAAAAGTTCAAAAGGAAAAAAATACTGAATCCAGAACTATCACCACAGTGAAGAAATCAAGAAATTAATAGACAAACACAGTCAAATCTATCTGGTCTTTGAAGATTTGGATTGAAATTGCAAGGAATTGCTGGTCGCATAGGAGATTGGTGTCGCGCTAAATATTGTTTGTATTTCCCCTTGTCGATCGCATGTGTCATTCTTCTTTCTAATGTGTCCCTTCTCTTCCTTCTGCACGAAGAGAGAAAGAGTGTCAATAGGGTTCCACTACAGCTGAACAGAGAAAGAGAGGAAGAGGAATACACAAAAGAGAGAATATTGGTAGAAAGAGAAGTGATCATGAACTTAGGGTTTGAGTTCTTTCTATTTTTATTTGGGGGGAGATGAAAATCTGGATGAAAAAGATTGGGAGGAACTTGCGTGAGTGACCAAGATACTAGTAATTTTTTTATGGTTTTTTTGGCAATACCTATACCAACAACACATCTGTTGGTATATTACACCTATACCTACGGCTTCGTTCACCGTAGCTATTAGTTTCCGTTGGTATATGGCAAATTTTTTGTAGTGACATAATCTATCTCGAAGGTCATATCAGAAACTTTATATTCCCAAAAAAGCATTTGTTCACCATTAATATGAGCCGATATTCCAACATGAACAAATACAATAGTTTCTTCACCATTCACCACTTCTCCATCACCCACTACTTCATCAATCGCTTCATTTCCATGATTTTCACCTTCCATCTAATAAAAAATTATTAAATACGAAAATAACAAAGATTTAGGACTAACTCAACACATATTCCAAAAAGTAAAGTAACTTTATATCGCATATATTTTGACAAAAAATGAACTACCATTCAGTAACAAAAACCCTTATAAAAACTATGTGGTTGATCTTAGAATACATGAATAATTATCAAATTCACTCAATATCTTATTATTGGAATATAAAATTAAAAACAATCATAAAAGACCATAAAAATATTTCAAAGATAGTAAATTAAAATGTTCAAACCTATGCATAAAAATAGTTTAAAAGAAGTTAATTACAAAACCAATGAAAATTGAATAGACCAATAGCCAACACACATGATAAAAATAAATATATTAGAAGGCATGCACAATAGGACTTTCTCATGTTGATCGAGACACAAAGGATGAAATCGTGATATGCAAACATACATAAAAAAAAATAACCCTCAAGATCTAAAAAATGAAAATGAAGTGCTATATTTCTTCAATTACCTTTTTTTTATGTTGATTGAGACACCGAAAGAATTTAGGATCTGCAAACACACAGACAAAATGAAAAATATAAAATCCTCTTGATTCTAATTGTTACTCATCCAAATTGAGAGCAAAATTATAAAAAAATATCAATCAAAGAAAACAATGAACTCTTTATTAGACAATTGATCAATGAAAAAGTTAATATGGAAACAAAAGGAAAGAAGGAGAACCAATTAATCGATAACAAAATAAAAGAGAGGAAGATAAAAATTTATCATGCAAGTACTGATGTATGTTGCAGCAAGCATATATAGAAGAAAAAATTTCATTTGATATCCTAATTATTTGTATGTTAGGATTGTCTTTTCATATCATTGTGGCAATTAGTGCATGCGTTTTTCATGTGGTCATTAATGGTGGCATTTACCTTGGTTTCATTAAAATATTAGAATTGGTTAGTGTAAGATAAACATTCATTTAAGTAATGCAATAAAGAAAATGTGAAGAAGAATTTTTATGGCCAAGAAAGAAAAAAACGTGAAGAACTTCTTTATTCAAAGAGTTATATAGTTGAATGAATAATAAGCAATTTAATTAAGGTTACATTATTGTAAGATAAACATTCATTAAAATATTTAAGCAATGCAATAAAAAAATGTGAAGAAGAATTTTGAAGGCCAAAAAATAAAATAAAAACGTGAAAGATCAACGTTCATTGGCATAGGTAAATTAATAAAGACCATAAAAAAAAGTAGTATTATAAAAAATTCATAATCAAATTCATGTTTTAATTTGTCCCTTAACGTTCCATACCATATGATGACATGTTTGGCCTAGCTTATTAAAAGATGACACATCATCACAATAACATGAGGGATGACACATAAGCACCACCTTTTGCTTAGAAAAGAGAAAAATGTGAGGAGCTTTGGTAAGTTGACACATAAGCAAAAAATAGTTTGCTTTACATAGAGTATATATAGATTAACTGGCCTAGTTAATCAATAGACACAAATTATGAGTAGTGACAAATAAAAGGAAGAAGATAATTTTACTAAAGCAGCCTTATTGTGTAGTATTGGTGTATTCAACTTAAGCATAAATGCAAATTAAAAAATATTTAATCGACAGTGATGCAAATAGATTAATTAGAGAGCACAATTTGACAAAATAAATGTTGTGTTGAAAATTAAAATAAACCATCATTTTGGGACAAACATTTTTTATAATATAAATAGGTGGCTTATTTTGAAATTGAGGAAATATCATATAATTTCTTATTGAAGATATATATTTTTGTCATTCATAATTTTCTGACGGTGTAATTTAGTCCATCTGATCTTATATATAAGCAAAAAAATAATTTAGATTCATTAAAAAAATGATGTATGTGATTTATAGTATAAACTAAATATACAACTTTTTTTGATGAATCTAAAAACTTTTGCTTATATGACCGGATGAAGTAGTTTCTAATCAAAATAAAATTCAAATTAGTTTCTCATATTTTTATATCAAGAATAAACCGATTTCTGATTCATTATAAATTTATAATAGATGGACTAATTTATCCTCGATATTAAAATATTATAGACTAATTTAGAATTTATTTTTATATAAGATTGAATTGATCTATCAAAAAAATTGTGAAAAACAAAATATATCAACACTCATTATTAATCTTCTCTATATATGGTAACTTTTACATATCAAATCATTTAATCCAACTTTGAAATCGACTATAAGTACATACAAAATAGATGAAAAATGTGTTTATAGGATTAGGATAAGTGGTCAACTCTTTTCATGTCAAATTGCTAACATAACTATTAAAAATGGATTACACTAAATTTAAAATTTAAAAATCAGAATTTTCCTAAAATATGTTGCTATCAAAATACTACTATTATGGCTAAACCGATTTTGTAAATATTTAAAGGTTATGCTAAACAATATCCTCGGGGTACTTGTTAAGCATACAAAAAGAGAAAATAAATGAGATATTTAATATTGAGAAAACAACTTTTTATATTTTTAAAGTGTTGAATGTTCATATTTTAAGATAAATTTTCTATTTTACTCATTCCGTTTTTTTTATAAGAGACAGTTAACTTTTTAAATTTATTTAATAATGAATGTATTTAAGCTATAATATAGACCAAATACATCAATTATTGAATGAATCTAAAAAGTGAATTGTTTCTTTTAAAAAGAAACGGATGGAGTAATATGCTTAACCATTGTCCCGTGAGCACTGTTTAGCATTTTCTAATATTTAATATATGGTGTTTTTTACTAAAGAGAAAGAAATAAAGTAAACAAAATTTTCAAAATGTCCTCCAATGAATAGAGTAGGAGTAGGGGAGGGGGACCCCGGTGGAAAACACGTGCAATCCTGACAAGGTTGAATTGTGAGTGTTAGTGTTACTGCTGTGTCACCCAAAAGCAAATGAAAAATGCCCACTTCACCTTGTGTTTTTCTGTACTATCCAGTCACAACTTGCCACGTGGAAACACACGTGTGGGCATCATAAAATTACTGCACATAACAATCATAATTAGTTTCTTTTTTCTATATTTATTTATATTTTGTCTGGTTTAAAATAATGTCGTCTTAAGGAAAAAAATTATTTTAAAATGAATGTTACTCACTTTTCTAAAAATTAAAATAACATTTTCGCTATCCCAAAATATGAGGAAAATTGGTAAAAAGAAAAAAAAAAATTGATCTATTTAAGTAAAAATTTGGATTAAATAAATCAGTTTTATTTTACAAAATTTTCTTTATACTTTATGATAGAGAGAATATTTTATTTTTAATTGGACCTTTCGATTAATTGAATATGCACATCTTTCAAAACATCATACCAATAATAAATGGAATTAGTGTTAGTATTTTTTACAACATGGTTGTATTTTTATTTTCTATGTAGAAAAGAATTTAAATTTCATTCATTTTAAAACGAAAGAAAATATTATCTACACTTATTTTTTGGGTTAGTTATTATGCATAAAGAATCCTTATGCATGGTACATAAGTCCAGTCCATTACTCCATGCGCCCCCCAATTTGTCGCGCGCCCCCCAATTTCTCGCTCGCTCCCCTAATGTCATTCGCCCCCCAATTTTTTTTTTCTTCCTTCCCCCCAGATTTCATGTTGAAACCATTTTTCTATTGGAATGGTTTCCGAGAGTTGTACTCCGAAACCATTAAGTGCATAAAATGGTTTCAGAGTACAACGCTATAATTATGCACTTAAAATTCTTTTTCCCTCCCCCCATTAAGTGCATTGGGTAAGGATTGTTGATTGTCTTCTATGATTGGATCACAACTCAACTCATAAATTATATCTACTTTCATAATTTTAGCCGCAACCATTTTATACACTTAATGGTTTTAGAGTGCAAATATCTGAAGCTATTCTCAATGCAAAATGGTTTCAGCATGATTTGGGGGGGCGCTACTAGGGGGCACTAGACAGTTGGGGGCGCGCGAGTAATTTGTGGGGTGCACCAGAAAGGTGGGGGGCTGGGGGTGCGCGAGAAATTTGGGAGGTGCGCGAGAAAAATGGGGGGCGCATGAGTAAATTGGGGGGTGCATGAGTAAAACTGTTGTGTTTTCATTGGCTTATGCACCATGCATAAGGATTACCCTTATGCATAATAACTTCACCCCTTATTTTTAAGCTATATATATTCTTCAACCGCTTGTCAGTACTGTCATAATTTTCGGTCCCTTTTTGTTATATACTTATATGTATGAAATGAAGCCATGAAATGAGAAAATTTTCTCATATTTTTTTTTAAACAGAAAGGAATAGTATATATATAAGAAAAGGGATATAACAAGGAGAAAGTACAAAGACCTAAAACGAAGCCAAAACAAATACACGGGCTCACAAACAATCACCTAATAATACAATCTAAAGGGTTAACATACCACTCATTAAACAAACAAAAAGAATTTGGTTTCCTCACTAAAAGTTATTTTCAAGATATACACTTGATTCTTTCCAAAACTTCCTCGCCAAATTTGCCCTTATAGGAATTCTTGCTAGCAAAGTTTGCCATAAAAAAAACCACCACTTTGACAGAGCAATGAGAAAATTCTAAGGCTTTGTTTGCGAGTTTGGAGGGGAAGGGAGGGGAGGGCTTTGGAGGGAGGGAAATAGAGAGAAAATTAGAAAAATCTTTTATATTTTTTGAGAAAGTATTTTTTATAGAGAATGACAAATAAATATTTATGATTAATATATTATGAATTTAAGAATATTATAACAACATTAATTAAATTTGAAGAATTCATATAATCCCTCCAAATCCCCTCCAAACTCCCATCCAATACAATTTTTGAGTTCCTCCAAATTGGGGGGTTTTTGTGTTATGAAGAAAAAATCACCCTCCAAGCTCCTTTCCCCCAAACTTCTCTATTCCTTCCACTTGTTTCTTCCTTTTTTTCAAAACCCTTCCCTCCCCTCCCCCTCCAAACTCGCAAACAAAGCCTAAGAGAAACCACCACTCTTGCTAACAAATTCTAAGAGAAACATCAATTGAAACCCTTATGTCAACATTGCAATGAGAAAATTCTAAAAGGTCATATTTTCGATATATTAAGAATACTAATTTAGTTAGGTTTCTATTGAAAAAATATTACTATATAATTAAAGACATGGCAAAATGACATGGCAAAATGATGATTTTTTATTAACTGATCGTGTAAAATTATTTTACACCGTCAGTGCATCTCCATTAAACTCTTTATAATTAAAGACTCGATTGACTATTGTAATTACTTCATGCTTAATATGCAATTTTAACCGTAGAAAAATATCAAACAATTACACAGAGTTTAATCTCAATAATTCATTTCTAATCAAATGGTTGGTAAAAGAAATTACTGCATCATGCAATATCTGCGTGGAATTCATTTCCTTCCTACAAGGCATACGTAAATTTCCTCAGCGGCATAATTGTTATCTTTGTGGTATGATATGATGTTGGATGTTGCTATGTCCATTATTATTTTACGGATCATATGATATGATTTGATGTTTTTTCTTAGCAATTATTGTGCCACCAATGCAATAGATCGATGATTCCCAACCAACAATGTCACATTCAATTACAAAAATGAAGCTGGCTTCAATCTGTTTCACATTATAATTAACGATCGACAATACTTTTTTTTTCATTTTTGTCAAGTAGTTTAGCGGTTAAAATTTGACTTTTTTAAGGTGAAATAGTGAGAGTATCTGTGTTCGAAGTCTAATCCATACATTTTACATGCAATGTTCCTACTAATTGAGTAATGCTCACGATGACAACGATCGACAATACTATTTAAAAAAAAACACATGATTCTCCTTATATTTATGACAAAAATAATGATATGATTAGGATTTAATTTGTATGCACCGACAATGTAAAATAATTTTACATTGTCAACCAATGACAACCATATATTCCGCCACGTCAGTCCACTTTATCCCACTTTCTTCAAATGGTATGGAAGATTGGTGATTTCTTATTGGATGACCGTGTAAAATTATTTTACACCGTCAGTGCATATCAATTAATCGGTTCAATATAAATTACATCTTTAAGACCTTAAATAATAAGTTTTATATAAATTTTTTATATAAATGTGTGAAGTCAACGCATTAAAAATTGTAATATTTAATTTTACTATATGGACATACATAGGCATCCAATTGTCTAATCAATTGTAGTTCAATTTTTGCCATGGTATGTATTATCATCGTGCAATTTTGACCTTTCAAAGCAAATTAGGTCCTCAAAATCTCCATCATCCCGGATTAAAATTACCTACTCATCACATATTGATAATTTTTATATGAATTACTTCTTTAAATGATCAGTTATAACTTATAAATAACATTGTAACAAATATAAATTTTGCAAAATTTATTGTTGGATTAGAAATTTATATCATATAAATCATCTATAAAAAAATTAGAAAAATTAAAAATCATTTGATGTGCTATCGAGATCTTTTAAGATTAACGGTTTATATGTTTTTATAATTAAATACGTAAATAAATTAATATTTCATATTAAAATTAGATTAATAATTAAATCATAATAAAATTAGTTATTTAATATTATAAAATAGAAAAATTAACTTGAATTAATTTAACTTATTTTGTTGTTTACACTTAGTTTTTGAAGAAAAATTATATTTCTCTCCCCATTTTTTTATCTAATCAAACAGATGAAAAAAGAGATACTAAGTAACATATTTCTTTCACTTTTCTCTCTTCTCTTACATGAAACAATACATTAAATTTATTTATATATATATACTGTTTCTCTCTTTTTACACTTTTCATTTTCTTTTTCTCAAATCACATATCCCTCCCCACAACAAAACATGGAATTGGATATAACTGTGAAGTCAGGTTGCAGTCAGCAGCTTCTAACCGTACGATCAAAATTGAACGGCACGGATCTTGATGCAGATTATTTTATTTTATATTTTTTGTTTTAGATGAAGTGATAATTTACTGAAATTAAATTCACATAGTTATAAGATCATGGGTTCGAACCCGAATCACAATATCCGACCTAATAATTTCGGCAATTTTTATCGGTTAAACTAGAACTTATGAAAGTGCAATTTTAATTTTCTAAAACAATAAAAAAATTAATTTTAAAATATAAATCGTCTGAATTTAATCAAACAGTCCAATCCAATTCTTACCTACTGGATGCAATCCTGCCCTGAATCTGAATCCACAAAACATACCTTAAAAATGATTGAGGATACATTAGACGCATGAATTTCCATGTGAGACTGCCTCTCAAAAAGTTATTTAGTCTAATCAATGAAAACCTCCAAGCCTCCAACTATCTTTGCCAGTTGCCACAAATCATGTCTAGCATAGACATATATTAAATCATATAGTCATAGATGGAAACAAACTCTCTCACTCCTATCCTCTCCCTCACAAACCCAATATTCCTTACATTAATTATTATTTATTATCATATGTATATGTTACACCAACCTTAGGAGTTAGGACTACAAACTCGTGGGTTGTTTTCCTTTGAGGAACATGAACCCTATTTCTCCTGCAAACATTGACTCGGGCCTTTGAGAAAGTCCCCCCAATGTCCCATCATTAAGCATGCGAGCTTCTTAATTTGACTTAAACAAATACTATTTCAGTTCAGCCATTAACCTACTCCACTAGAATGTGATAGATAACATTTATTTATTTTTTAAAATTAATATTACATGTATAAAAATGCAGGGTTCATATTTCACCGGAGGAAGTAAATTATTGCAGAAAATCTGCTCTCCATTGATACCAATACCACATTTTTGCACGTCCTTATGAGAAGAGGGATTGCAGATTAGTTGGGAGACAACACAAACAAAATAATTAATTTGACTGTATTATTTAATATTAAAATACTTATATTGTTTATGTGTCCCTATCTTTTTTTTCTTATATTTTATGTTGTAAATTTTATACTATTTTATAAAGGACAAAATTCAATGAATTACTTCAATTAGGTTTAGTTTTATTGTTCTTCTCATAAAAATTATTTTCATATGACATATACTTCAATTCGGTTTGGATTGGTTCGGTTCTCATGAAGTTAATCGAAAACTGAACCAATTGGTTCTGCTAGCTGTAAGGTGGTCCAAACACATTAAAAAAATTGGATTTTTCGATTTTTTTTTATTAGATTGGATTTGAGCACCCTTACCAACATATACACATACAGTGCAACCCTCCTTGCGTGTTAGCTGCAATGCATTTTTATAATTTAGTTTTGCCGAGCCTACACTACTTCTTGATAATTCGCGCGCCTCGAGTCTCACACTCTCCCCCTGCATTCTAATTTTACCCCCTCGCAATGTAGAAAGCGTGTGTGTAATTAGCAAAGAGTTTGCATACTGAGTTCAATTGTTTGATATGGGAGATGAGAGAAGAGGATAAAAAAAACTTTAAGTAGTGAATTGTGTTTCTTTCAAGGTTCGATCCTAGGAAGCGAACTCGAACTTAGTTCATATTCTAGGATGCGAACTCTTTTTTTGTTTCATATGGTAGATAAGAGAAAGGTAAAAAGGACAAAAAAATTGATTTTTATAAAGTTCACATCCTAGGATGCAAACTCTTTTTCCATAATATTTTTTATTCATGGGGATACAAATGTTGGATTTGAGTAAAATAAAATTGTCACTCGTAAAATAGGATGTGAACTGAATTCGCATCCTAAAAAGCAAAAGGTTATTTTGATAATTTCAGAGAGCGTGAGTATTATTGGGGGCACAAAAAGAAGAAGTCCTATAATGATGAGATTTAGGCCTAGCTGCGTACCAATTGGTTCAGTTTTCACCCCCCAAAAATCCAATTTTTGCCCCTAATTTTACCCCCCAAAAGTTTGGTTTTCATTTACCGAACTTTTTTTAAGGGCATAAACATGTGTTTTCAACCGTTTAAAAGTTCGGTTCGTATTTACCGAACTTTTTTTTAAGGGTATAAACGGAAACTCAAGAGGTGAAAAAGAAAAGCAGGGGTGGGAAGAGAAATCTTCATAAATTTTCCTGAGCACATTGAAAGTGAACAGTAGATTACCTAGTAGTACCCTTTTTTTGTTTCAAAGAATCAGTAGTTACGAAATCCAAGCACTTAATATTGAAAAGTGGAAAATTACACATTCTAACATGCATCCTAGCATGTTAATTGTCTTTGTAATCTTTTGTCATTTGAGTTGTTCTTTTGTTAAGAGTGTTTCCAGTTAAATATGGAGCATCAGTTTGTTTAGTGTGCAGACAGACTAAATGTCAAAAATAAATTGTATGCTATAGGTTGTGTGAATTTGCATTAGATTTCCTCCCATGAAATCATCACGGAAGAGGATCCTCACATACTAATATTTATTTTTGAATTCCTTAAAAAATACCTTAAGACTAAGCTTGATTCATTTTATATTTTCCGGAAAGAAGCAAGACTCATTAAATTCCTGATCAAGAATTATAAGAAAATCATTTATAGAATGATAATGATTAATGAATTCTTCATTTACAAATGTTATAGATTAGAAGTTAAAATTTAATTATGTACTATCAAAAAGAGAGTTTTGTAATGTTTCTCTTCTAACAAAAACTAATACTTGCAAGATTCATTATTTTCTGTATGGTTTTAAAAAGAAAAATATCATCCCATAGTCTAGGACCCAGACCATCTGCAAACAGCTCATAGAAAACAAAAACAACATATTATCATCTATTTCTTCAGAAATCTTTCACGCAAAACATTGATATAAAGAAAGTTAAACATCCATAAAAAACTTCTAAGACACAAACGTGTAATCTGTGTAAAACTTTGTTCATGTGAAATTGTAGCGCTTCAGAATTGAGCAGCAAAGCTTCAAAAGCTGTCAGAGTTATACAAAAAAACTGAATAATTGTTTTCCCAACTTTTGAAGAGGCTCGCACCTAATGCTTGCCATATAAACAAATGCTTTTAAGAAGCACTGAAGATAATAATCCAAAAGGAAGCCTTAGGGACTTCATACGCACAAGTACATAAATAAGACACCACAGGCATTCTTAATTTAACAACAAACATGCAAGTTCGACCTAACTGTAAAGATCGTCATCGTCAGCTCCGGCAGCAGATGTAAATGGGTCAGATGCACCTGTAGCAGCAGCACCACTGGTTCCGGAATCTGCAAATCTAAACTCAGTTCCAAACCCTCTAGACTGCTGCAATGTCTGGGCAAACGCTTGATACTTGCGAATGTCTGCATCACTTACACTCCTTCGAGCATACTTCATCGATTCTTCGAAGTGAGCTGCCTTGATTTCAGCTACTTCATCTTCAATATCCTCTTCCATGGCCTCAGGGTTCTCGCTTCTCTTTCTCTCTTTTTCAATGTCCTGTCAAGATAAGTTAAGAAATAAAATAATGTTAAAAAGTTCCACATTCTAATTTCAATAGTCAAACTCAAAATATGGATGGAATACAAATGAAAGGGAAGGGAGCCCAGAACTGTACCTTCTCAATGTTCTCTCTTATGGCATATTTGCATGCACGCTGGCAAATCTCAGTAATATCAGCACCACTAAATCCTTGGGTGTACTTTGCAAGAGCTCTAATATCAACATCTTTTGAGATAGGGGATTTTCTCAAGCAAGCTTTAAATATCTGATGACGGGAATCTTCATCGGGGAGGGGGATATAAATCAACTGGTCTAGACGACCTGGACGCAAAAGAGCTGGGTCTATAATGTCTGGTCGATTAGTGGCGCCAATGATGAAAACTGTTTTCTTTGCCGACATCCCATCCATTTCTGTTAGCAGCTGGTTCAAAACCCTGTCAGCAGCGCCCCCAGCATCTCCTACACTACTACCTCTCTGCAGGATAAAGCAAAGCAATTGTTAGGTAACCACACAGCTAATTTTCTACATTCCACCAAATAGTTAGAATGGAGTCCAAATCAAAACTAAGTACCAACCTGAGTTGCAATGGAGTCAAGTTCATCAAAGAACAGGACACATGGAGCAGAACCACGAGCCTTGTCAAATATTTCCCTGACATTTGCCTCACTTTCTCCAAACCACATTGTGAGTAGCTCAGGACCTTTGATACTGATGAAGTTTGCCTGGCATTCATTGGCAATAGCTTTGGCCAAAAGTGTTTTACCACAGCCAGGAGGACCATAGAAAAGAACTCCCTTTGAAGGCGACATTCCAAACTTCTCAAACTTTTCAGGGTGTTCCACTGGATATTGAACAGTCTGCAAAAGAGAACAAAAATAAAGTTCAGAGGCAGATGAAAGGAAAGTAACTACTGTATCAATGTGTTTATGTAAGAGTTCACTCACCTCTTGGAGTTCCCTCTTAACATTTTCAAGACCACCAATATCATCCCAGCTGCAATTGGGCACTTCAACAACCTGGTTCAATAGAGAAGTTTGAAATTAAAGTTGCATCAAATATTTGGGATGGTACAGATAGAAACTTTTACCCAAGAGAAGAGCGAGAACAAGAGAACAGAAAGCTTTACACTGAAAACAAAAGATTCTGGATAAATACTTACTGTTTCACGGAGAGCAGAAGGATTGCTTGATCCAAGAGCAGTAGCAAAATGCTCATTTGTCACTGCCATGGAGTTCAATATTTCTGCATCAATTGTCTCATCTTCCAAGTCAATCACATCCATTTTTTCTCTGATGCATTGAAGCGCTGCTTCAGTACACAATGCAGCTAGATCAGCACCAACATAACCATGTGTTTCCTTAGAAATCTTTTCTAAATCAACCTGCAAATGGCACAAATGAAAATTTCTTTCAAAGCTAAGATCATTCAAATTAAATCAAATCATAATCTAAATTTAGGATGAACTAAAACTAAATCAAATCATAATCTAAACTTAGGAGGAAAGGAATTTCAATATTACATCTTCAGCAAGTTTCATATTCTTTGTATGGATTCGAAGAACTTCAAGACGCCCGACTTCATCTGGAACACCAATATCAATCTCCCGATCAAACCTTCCAAACCTCCTAAGTGCAGGGTCAATGCTATTGGGCCTATTTGTGGCTCCCATAACAATTACATGTGCACGTGATTTAAGACCGTCCATGAGGGTCAAGAGCTGGGAAACAATCCTCCTCTCAACTTCACCATGTGTTTTCTCTCGCTTAGGAGCTATGGAATCTATCTCATCAATAAAGATGATGGATGGTGCATTCTTCTCTGCTTCCTCAAATGCCTTTCTAAGATTGCTTTCACTCTCACCAGCAAGTTTTGACATTATCTCAGGGCCATTAATGCAGAAAAAGAAAGCACCTGTTTCATTTGCAACTGCTCTAGCAATCAAAGTCTTTCCAGATCCAGGGGGTCCATACAACAGAATTCCTTTTGGTGGCTTGACACCAATAGACTTGAACAACTGTGGGTGCCTCAGGGGTAGTTCCACCAGTTCCCTAATCTGTGCCATCTGCTTTCTGACACCACCAACATCATCATAACCAACCTCATCTAATCGATTTTCATCTTCCCTTTTAATGGGCTCTCCTTCACAGAAGATCTCTGTGTCTGGGGCCACAACACAGTACTCATGTGGGTCAGTTTCAATAACCTTGAATTCTACACTTCTCATTCCCCCTCTCACAAGGAAGAAGTCACCTTTCCTCACTGGTCGATACGCCTCTAGGAAATAAGCTGTAAACATAAAACTGGGATTAGAATGCAAGAAGTTTATATGTCACGAAGGTGCCGATGCCAATCAAAATAACAAGGACGAAGTCAAATTGTGGCCTATTTCCATTCCAAATTTAATAAATTGCAAGTAAAAAATCATAAAGGAAGGAACTACTTGGTATATACAATTTTATCCTAGAAAAGTGAAGTACAAACCCTGACAACGGCAGAATTTTTAGAGAAACCAATTATTGACACAATAAAAACAGTACAAAATTTACAATCACCTATCATGGATAACTGATTGCAAATTTCGGATGATAGTAAAAACTTGCTGAACATATTTTTATTTCATTTAACAGTGTTGTCCTTTTAGGTGGTGATGTAATGTTTGAGAAATCAATACTATTTATCTAGAAAAATGCTCTATTGAAATGTAATTGTCATTATTATTCTCAAAGACAAACATTGTATGAAAAATGGGAATTAGCACCAAAAGAAGAAAAAAATAACTGGATATTGCAAAATAAACCTAAGCAGATGAAAAAAACCCATAATAAGTACACAAAAACACAATTTAGTAACTCACGTTTTAAGTATGCGTCAAAGAGATTCCCTGTCACTCCTTCAATAGTATCATCCACAGGAAGAATGTGAACTCTCTTTCCATATTTGACATCAGCACATTGATGAACCGAAACAACATCTCCAAGCCTAACCCTAAGATTGTTTCTCACAACCTTGTTCATTCTTATTTTTGGTTCCTCACATGTATCATCAGCAAGTGCAATACAAATAGTATCTTTCCTTTTCTTTCCCTAAAAACCAAAAGCAGCAAAACATAAACATATAAGTAACAAATCACACTCCTCAAACATAACATTATACTTAACCTAACCTTCAAATTTACACACATTAGCGTAATAAAGCAAGCATACAGACCGTACCATTCAGACACTAATCACAATAAGAAAAATCATAGCAATTTGGACAAATAATTAACACCAACACACTAAATTTTCAACAAAATATGTATATTTCATAGTTACAACAAGTTACACCTTTCAAGTTTCAAACTTTCCAACTTTCAAGTTACAATACCAACAATCAGCAAAGTTACATATACAGATTCTACTCCCTCTCTCTCACCTCGTTGAAAGTACACAAACCCTAACAACACTATAACATCATCGAAAGTACACAAACCCTAACAACACTATAACATCATCGAAAGTACACAAACCCTAACAAATTCAACAGTTTTATCAATAAATTGACCTAATTTAAGTCTTAACCCTAAACACAAAAACTAGCAGAGAAATTGATGAATACCTTGATCAAGATAGTGTCACCACGGAAGAGTTGAAGCTTCTCCATAGTATCCGGATGAAGAGCAACAACGGAGTTATCATCGTTAACGGCTTCATCAACAACTAACCTATTCGGTGCCTTTTTGCGTTCCAGAATTGCAGTACTAAAATCACGCTTATTTCCCTTACTGAAAAAAGAAAAAACACAATCAGATTGATTAATCGAAATCGAAACAAATTAAAGCGGTTAAGAAGAATGATGAAAAGGATCGGTGAAAAACGAAGATCGCGAAACGTACGCATCGGAGGATTCAGGTTGATTCGCCATAGCAGAGGAAGAAAACGGTGTTTGGTTGAATGAATGTTTAGATCTGAGAGAGAGAGTGTGTGTGGGGTTTGGTTTGTTTTGGAGGTGTCGTGGAGATATTTATAGATGAGTTAGCTTCGTTTCTTGTTAGCAAAGAAATTAATAATATCTTTTTGTTTTTATCTTTGATTATTAAATTATCTTGTCGAATCAAAATTTGTTATTATTTTTTTTTTTTTACGGAATCAAAATTTGTTATTGGCGTATGGCGTTTCATATCTTTACAAAATTTTGGATAATAAAAATCTTTTTATAAGCTTCTCTACTTTGATTTGATTAATAAAAAAAGTTTAGCTTTCTTTTTTGGCAATATAATTTTATTTTACTAAATTTATTATTCAAAAAAAAAAAATTTATAATTTTTTTTTCTAAACTAATTTTTTTTTCAAGAACTACAGAGACTAATAATTTTTTAATTTCAAAGAATACAAATAATTTTTATAAACACCAGTATAGATCAACTCAGGGGGATGTATTGAATTAGGATTTCATGGGATTTTAAAAGACATTTTTATGATAAAAAAATCTTGTGGTATTGAATCAAGACTTTTATGAAATTTAAATAAGTCTTGTGGTATTCAATTAAGACAATTAAGATTTTTTTTTCAAGGCAACAAAATCTGTTGGTATTCGATTGAGATTTCTTACGACTTATAAAATGTTTATTGGTATTCAATATTATACAGATTTCAATAGATTCTTCCATAAAAAGGATTTTGCTGGACTTTTTAGTTAAAAATACACATCCTAACAAACCTACTCAAACCCTCAAGACTTTTTCAATTCTCCAAAGACTTTTTTTCTGCCGTCGTTATGTTCTTTTCATCAACAACTGTTATCGTTTATAGCATACACCCACAGTAGAGTTGTATTCATATCCCATTGTTTTCTTCTAATCCATCCGACTACTATGCTATAGTTTTCCCAGATATTCAACCCGTCTTGTTATCACAACAAATCATGCTTAGCTGTACACGGTTTCCATTCAAATCAAGAAGGCAATGAACTTGTGATTAATAGGAGATATTTTCATTCAATAGGAATTGATTGTAATTAAGTATCTTTGACCATTTTCCATTTACGTTTCATGCTTGCTTTGTAAATATAATTAGCATAGCCTTTGTACTTTTTCTACACAAATATATGAATATACATTCAAATTCAAACTCCCTTTTTACATGGTATCAGCCTACCACCGATCCTTCATTCTTTAATCACTCATGGCTGCCAACAACATTCCAAATCAAGCCAACAACATTCCAAATCAATCATCTCCATATTTTCTTCATTCCTCTGATCAACCAGGACAATTACTAGTTACACAACTTCTTGATGGGGATAATTACCCCACATGGAGCCGTGCAATTACCATGGCCCTAGAAGCTAAAAACAAACTTGGATTTATTGATGGCACCATCCTCAAACCAGAACCAAACAACCCCAATTTTTCTAATTGGATTCGTTGCAATAGCATGGTTCAATCTTGGCTTGTTCATTCCACTATTCCAACTATTGCAAATTCCATTCTTTGGATCAAAAGTGCACGTGATATATGGCTTGATCTCCTTATGCGTTTTAATCAAAAAAATGCACCTCGTATTTTTGAAATACGGCGAGCCATTTCGAACCTTTCTCAAGAAACCAATTCCATTGCTGCTTATTATACACAACTCAAGGCCTATCGAGATGAACTTGATTCTTATCGTACACTTCCTGCTTGTGCGTGTGGTGTTATACCCAATTTCAATGAAATTTATGCTACTGAACATCTCATGGATTTTTTACAAGGCTTAAATGATTCATTTTCATCTGTTCGGAGTCAAATCCTCCTAATGGATCCTCTTCCTTCGGTGCCGAAAGCATATTCTCTTTTGCTGCAGGAAGAACGTCAACGTTCATTATCTGATTCTCGTTCCATTGCAATGGAACAATCTGCTATGGCGGCCCAACATACCACTAATTCTAGCGATGGCAATGTTAAACCCCTTTATCATTGTTCAATCTGCGATATTGATGGACATTCAGATAGTCGTTGTTACAGTAAGATTGGATATCCTCCTTGGTGGAAACATAATATTGGATCCAACAAAACCCGTCGTGGGCCTTCCTCTCGTGATAGTCGAGGCTCGAGACCTTCTGCTTCACACGGTCATCCCACTGCTGCTGCTGTTGCTTCATCTTCGGATTCTCAGCCATTGGTTAATTTGTCTCAGACTCAAATCCAGCAATTGCTTTCTCTCATAAAGTCCGGTAATGATCAACCTCTAGCAAATTTTGCAGGTACTTCTTTTCAATGTTTTGCGTCTTTAAAACCTTCTTCCTCTCTTTGGATTTTAGATTCTGGAGCAACTCATCATATGGTATCTGATCTTTCTTTTTTTCATTCCTACAAAAAAGTCTCCACTTTTGTTAAATTACCTGACAATAAACTTGTTCCGGTACATCATATTGGTTCTATTTATTTGAAGACTGATCTTTTAATTCCACATGTTTTACATGTTCCCTCATTTCAATTTAATTTGTTATCTATTAGCAAATTGTCACGTGATACTAACTCTTCTATCACTTTTACTTCCACTTCATGTATTTTACAGGACCAGAGGACGAAGAAGATTTCTGTGATGGGTGAGCAACATGGAGGCCTTTACCTTATGAACCATTCTCCAACTATCATTTCCTCTGCAGTTTCATTTGAATCTTATTTTGATTTGTGGCATTGGCGCTTAGGACATCCAGCCCCCACTCTATCTTCCCAATTCAATAATCTTGATTCTAGCATTAAGTTTTCAAATAAATGTTCATGTAATGTTTGTCCTTTGGCAAAACAAACTCGTTTAAAATTTCCATTAAGTAGCATTTTTACTGTTACATGTTTTGAGTTAGTACATTTTGATGTTTGGGGACCCTATAATAAATCTCACTCGTCCGGTGCAAAATTTTTTCTTACTGTGGTTGATGATTTTTCAAGAAGCACGTGGGTTTTTCTCATGCATCACAAAAGTGAAGTTAACACACTAATTCCTCAATTTTTTAAAATGATTGAAAAACAATTTCATACACATATTAAAAAAATTCAATCCGACAATGCACGTGAATTTTTCAACTCCCACACTAATAATTTTTTCAAAGATTTGGGAGTATTGCAACAATCAAGTTGTGCTTACACCCCACAACAAAATGGAGTTGTTGAGCGTAAGCATAGACATTTATTAAACGTTGCACGTGCTCTACATTTTCAATCTAATTTGCCTTTAAATTTTTGGGGTGATTTTGTGTTAACAGCTACGTATCTAATCAATCGTTTACCAACTAAAGTTCTCAAAGGTCGTACACCTCATGAAATATTATTTAACAAAAAACCAAATCTTTCTCACCTTCGTGTTTTTGGTTGTTTAGTATATGGTCACAACACACAAATTTCCCACAAATTTGATAAACGTGCATCTCCGGGAGTTTTCTTAGGTTATCCCCATGGTCAAAAAGGTTACAAAATACTTGATTTATCATCAAAAAAAAATATGTAACTAGAGATGCTATTTTTCATGAACATATTTTTCCATATAAGATGCTTAATGTTGAATCATCTCCCTTAGTTTTACCATTGCCACCAATTGAAACACCTTCTACCATATATTCATTTGATGACCCACCTACACCATACGATCCTCCCTCCCCCATACAAACAACACCACATATTCCCCCACTTAATCCACATTCAAATCAAGAGCCATCATCTTCCAACCACGAACCAGTACCACCCCAACCTTCCTCAGTAGTTCACAACCGCCCCACTCGAACACGAAACCCGCCCGGCTACCTCACTGACTATGTTTGCTCTCTCAACTCATCACAGGCATCTTCTTCGACTCATACTCCTGGTAATCCTTATCCTCTTTGCAATTTCTTATCTTCTCATAATTTTTCTCCTACTTATCGTTCTTTTTTATCAAAAATTGCTATTGAGTCTGAGCCAAAATCATACACTGAGGCTAAGAATTTTCCGGAATGGCGCAACGCAATGCAATCAGAGATTGATGCCTTGTGTGAAAACAGAACATGGTCTTTAGTTTCACTACCACCTGGGAAAAAACCGATAGGTTGTCGTTGGGTTTTTAAAATTAAACGAAAATCTGATGGAAGCATTGAACGGTATAAAGCACGTTTAGTTGCTAAAGGATATACCCAAGTTGAAGGGGTTGATTATTTTGATACTTTTGCTCCAGTTGCTAAACTTGTTACAGTTAGAGTTATTCTCTCTGTTGCCGCTGCAAAAAATTGGCCTCTTCACCAACTTGATGTCAATAATGCTTTCTTACACGGAGATTTACATGAGGATGTCTATATGCAATTGCCACCCGGTTTTAGGCGTCAGGGGGAGCCTCTCGTTTGTAAGTTAAATAAATCATTATATGGTCTTAAGCAGGCATCAAGAAACTGGTATTCAAAATTTTCAGAAGTTCTTATTAACTTTGGTTTCTCACATAGTACAGCTGACCCATCTCTTTTTTGTCTGAATCGTGAATTTGGTTCTGTTTATTTGCTCCTGTATGTCGATGATATTGTCCTCACAGGTTCAGATCTCCATCTCATGAATTTGGTTAAAGATCTTTTACACAAACACTTCAAAATTAAAGACTTGGGTCGTTTGAAATATTTTTTGGGCATTGAAGTTGCAAGATCAAAAAAGGGTATTTTTTTATGTCAACGACAATATGCTCTTGATATTATATCTGATAGTGGTCTTACTGCCAGCAAACCTGTAGACTTTCCGATGGAACAAAATTTAAAATTATCTCCATCTGATGGTACAATTTTATCTGATCCCGCGCCTTATCGTCGCCTTGTGGGTCGTCTCATTTATCTCACCGCCACGCGCCCTGATATCACATACCCGGTCAATATTTTGAGTCAATTCATGCATGCTCCTCGCCAACCACACATGAATGCTGCTACTCGACTTATTCGCTATCTTAAGGCCACTCCGGGCCAAGGTCTCTTCTTTCCTTCTAGTTCAAATCTCTCTCTTCAAGGTTACTGTGATTCAGATTGGGCTAGTTGCCCTACCACTCGACGCTCCACTACTGGATATTGCATTTTTTTGGGTTCTAGCATAATCTCTTGGAAGACAAAGAAACAAAGTGTGGTCTCACGTTCCTCGGCTGAAGCTGAATATAGAGCAATGGCTAATGCAACTTGTGAAATTACTTGGCTCTCCTATCTTATGAAAGATATTGGTCTATCTCCTTCTACATCAATACCGTTGTTTTGTGACAACCAATCTGCTCTTCATATTGCCTCAAATCCGGTATACCATGAACGGACGAAACACATAGAAATCGATTGTCATGTTGTTCGTGAAAAAGTTTCTTCCGGTCTCATTACTACCATGAAGGTCAGTTCCGCAAATCAAATTGCTGATTTACTTACCAAGTCATTGGGCAAAGATCAATTCATGCATTTAAAGAGCAAGATGGGTTTATCCAACTTACACCTCCCATCTTGAGGGGGAGTGTTATCACAACAAATCATGCTTAGCTGTACACGGTTTCCATTCAAATCAAGAAGGCAATGAACTTGTGATTAATAGGAGATATTTTCATTCAATAGGAATTGATTGTAATTAAGTATCTTTGACCATTTTCCATTTACGTTTCATGCTTGCTTTGTAAATATAATTAGCATAGCCTTTGTACTTTTTCTACACAAATATATGAATATACATTCAAATTCAAACTCCCTTTTTACACGTCTGATAACCTTATTTCGATTCAAACTTTTGATGTGTCACCAATTAATTGATTCTCAAGATGGGGAAGTATGTATTATGCTACAGGTCGAAATAACATGATGCGTTCATATATACTTCAAATATGATTAGCTTTTTTCATTGTGATTCAAACCTTTGATTTTAATAATTCTTTAACAATTGTTTTTATACATCGCGTGTTCATATTGATTAGTTTTCTTTGTGCTTCTTCAACAATTTTTTTTATTATTATGAAAAATGATATAAATTTATTTAAAAAAAAATCTTCTCAAAATTGAATGAGGGTTCATGTATCTTCGAGAGAACATGAGTTCGATTGCTAATGAGAACAATTTTTTGTCAGACTTTGCATTACTGAGGCTAAAAAAATCCATAAAGTACTTTGAAATCTTGAAAATCTATGTTATAAATCCATTAAAATCATATGTTAAAAATCATGATTGTAAAATGACTTTTAAAAATGTCTTTTAGAATCTCACAAAATCAATATAATCTCACAAAGTCTTTTAAAATCTTCAAGACTTTTTTTATCAAAATAGTCTATCAAAATCTCAATCCAATACACCCCCCTAAATTAATAGTGTTATAACATCAAATCTCCGTTTAATTATCTTTGAAGCTCAATATTGTTTTATAATATATTTTCAATAAAAGTATGGATTTTTGCACCCACAAAAAAAGAGTATGAATTTCAAGACAATTTAAAATTTATCTGAAATAGAACTATTTCTGAACTTTTTTTATAAATATCTTAAATAGAACTTGATAATGCTACAGATATATTATATCGTAATTAATTTAAAACCTTTTTTGGGTATTAAATAGAATTTTAAACTAATTTTAAATTCTAAATATAATATTAAAATATTTTTCAAATAAAATCAATTTTTATTAACCGTAACAATTTTCAGTTCAAAGTTTCATACATATCTAAAATTTGAGTTCAAGTTACGATAAATGTGAGTTATTTTTAAATATAGGAAAATTGAATATCAACTGAATGTATTATTTTAAACATGTGATAATAAATACAGTATAACTTAAATTTAAATTTTTATCAATCTATCCAATATCTAAATTTTGAATTTCTTTTTAATATCATATATTTCTAAGTTTTCTTTTTTGAAATTTTACAATTTTTAAAATAAAAATAATACATATATATTTATTCAATAATAATATAATTACACATGAACGAAAGATAAACGGATAACAAATTGTGTTATTCAACATTATTATATATGATCCTTTGAACTCATTTTAGAAGGTTCATAGTCTCTGGTGCTAGAAAGTCAAAAGTATCAAATATAAATGATATAAAATTGTGTTAATTGTTAGAGCATGTTTTTATCATGTTTGGTCATTTCACTTAAAAATTAAAATCATGAACGTCCAGTCTCACAAGTAATGAAACTCCAATCGAGTCCACACAAACATGTTTCCCATATATTCATTCATACACCACAACATTTGTTGGGCGAATACTACTTCCGTTCCTTTTTAAGTGTCCGTTTTGAATAGTAACATCAAATTAAGAAAGTGTATTTTTGCACCTTATCTTCATATTATACCCTATTTTAATTCACCAATAAAATCCTATTTTTTTTTAACACACTTTCTCTTTCCAATAAATTTAATATATTATGCACACAAAAAAGAACAAAATTTAATATGTAATGTACCCAAAAAAAAATTTAGCTTTCTAAATATATAGCATTAATTAGTTCTATTGAAAAAGATATGAGTAATTGAAAAAGGGTATAATTGACAAATCGTACCATTAAAATATCAAATGGACAGTTAAATAGAAACGCTAAATTCTATGTTTTTAGATACTTAAAAAGAAACGGAGGGAGTATGTCAATTTTCTTTCGTCACATAAATTCATGCACGCCTAAAGATACAAAATAGATCATCCCTAACCAATATAACTTGATTTTACAATTTGCTTGACAAAGGTAAATATGTCATAACATTCTCAAAATGTTTCTTAAGAATTTACCAAAGAGGAGCGTGAACAATTAGCTTGCATGGGCTGCAGGGCTGGTCCCGATTTTTTAGAGGCCCGACTTAAATTTTAAAAGTGGACCCTAATAAAAAATTGAAAATAATAATCCTCAATGTAATAAATTAGTGTGAATTGTTTTTGCAGTGAAGTAATTTTTGGGTTACTGTTCATGCATCGAAAGAGAACATATTTTATTAAAATATTTTCTTCATATTCCTTTTTATATTATAAGCATATTCCTATTTTAATTACTAATTAGTCTATAGACATTGAAATTTTCTCTTCCCACCCTATGACTCTTTTTTCCCCCCGGATTTCCATTTTTGCCCCTAGTTTTAACTTTCGGAATGCATTTTTCGAAGTTTTTTTTGTCTTGAAGACGAACTTCGAAATGTATTTTTTGAAGTTTTTGACGAATTTGAACTAGAAAAACTTCGGAAAATATGTTCCGAAGTTTTTGTACAGGGGTTAAAATTGGAATATATTGGAGGGTTAAAAAGGGTCATGGGGTGAAAAGAGAATATTTCATAGACATTAAACATAACTTGGGCCACACGATTTGTTTAGCTTGATGGCCATTGGACTGGAAATTGGGCCACGCATATTACTGATTGTGTTGTGTGTCTTGTTCTTTTTTTTTTATAACAAAAATAGAGTAAGGGTGGGCTGAGTATAGTGCAATATTCTTTTTTTTTAGGCCCCAATAAAATGGAGGCCCAGTTATGCAGAACTGTCTGCACTGGGCTTGGGCTGGCCCTGGTTATGCTCACCAGTCACGACACTTAACTTTCATTCCTGAGACGACAAAAAGTATCCTCGTAACCTGAACGGGCACTCACATTTCCTTGTTGTCGTGTCATCTCTCTTCAATTTCCTTTTCGGTTCTTTGTAGACACCGCCTCTTTCGCAACCCAAAATGAAATATGGCTTCCTGTTATGGTTACCGTTATCAGAGTTTTCGATCATCATGGAAAAACCAGCCTTTAAGGCCTCCCTTCTACACCAATCAATCAAGTCATCTCGGACCTTAAACTTTGCGGCATTGTAAAAATACCTCTCAGTGTCAACAGAAATGCCGTGTGCATCCTCTGCTTCATCAATACTAGGTTCAACAACATTACCTTGGGGACTCTCAGGTGCAACATCTATAGCTTGTGGTACGACAGGTGCGACAACCGCTTCATTAAGTATTGAGCCGGGTACATCATTATGTTGATTCAATTGAGCCGGATGATCGACCATGACAACACCTTCACAAACATTATACAAAAACAATCAATATACATGGTACCATAATATATGAACAATTATTATACAAAACAAACACAAGTATGCTGAAATCGTGTGCATCTGATAAATCTATAAAAATTACAAAATAAACCGTATAAAGCTTCCAATACCTGTTTTAATACTCCAAATCAGTGTGGGTACCTTCTATGAATGCTTCAAAGTCGAGATTAAGCCTTCAAAACTGAAAAAATCGCCAGAGATCTAGTTTTGAATGTTTTGTGAAAAAGTGATTATGATAGGACAGGTCTGTACTGTCTGCTATATAGGGTAATTTCGGTGTTTACAATATGAATACACGCGATTTCGTTTCGCAATCAACGAAACCAGATTCGGTAACGGTGTGACGAAAAAATTGTATTTCATGCGCATATGGTGACTGTCAATGCTAGCTATCTTATGTTTCCTCTAGTTTCGTCGACTACGCAACGAAATTTAGTTCCTTCGTTTTATACGCAACGAAACTTTTTTTTAGGGGCATTTTAGTCACAACGAGGGGCCTGTGAGCAAACTTGGGGGCCTAAATAGCAATACCCTTAAAGCTTGCTCTCCAAGTGTATAAGTAGCAAATAGTCGTTGTCTTCAAATTAAAGTTTTGTAGACGGCTGGAAATGAGTAATTAAGGATTGTGCAAAAAATTGTCTAAAAGCAAAACCGCTCTCACAACGTTCTTTGTAAATTATTGATACTTGGCTTAGATCAAATGAGTTATTGCTTGTTCAAAAGATAGTTGTGGAGCGCATAATACACCGATTGAAGCCTCTATCCAATATTGTTCATTCGTACTTGTAAGGTACAACTTGATTTGGTCTTTGCGAGGATGACATGGGAGAATGTTCATAAAAATGTCCTTTTGATAGTAGAAGCCAACCAATATTTCAGAGTTGTTGTTGTAAGCTCATTTTTATGAACATTTTACTTTCCTTTTCTTTCCCTAAAAACCAAAAGCAGCAAAACATATAAGCAATATTGGATAAGCAAGACCCATAAAGGTAAATGCTAACTAGATAGCAAAAGTAGAAAATTATTGTTGGAGAATGTGCATTTAACTTTTTTAAAGTCAAAAACTTGATAATTTCAATACAAAATTGTTTCTTTTAGTATCCTTAACTAGTACCCCGGACACTAGTTAGCAAGACCCTAAAATAAAATCACTTATTTTCATTCCTATACAAATTTTGCTTTGTTTTTAGTCACTATTTGCTAATTTTTGTTCATTTTAATGCCATTTTAATATCAAAATTTTATCCATTACTATTAGGGTCCATTTGGTATGATGAGAAGAAAGTAAGAGAAAAGAAAATTATGAAAATCAATAAATGAATTTAGACTAATTTTAGTCCAAATTCATTTATCGATTTCCGTACTTTTCTTTCCTCTCACTTTCTTTCCAGTTTCCATCATACCTAACAATCCCTTACCAAAATCAAAATATTTTTTTTTAAAAATAAAAACAATTAATTTTACATGGACAAAAATCAACTTATAAAATCAAACCTATTATTTACACTTTACTTATTTACTTAAGTGAGACTTTACTCTTTGAGTTAAATACGTTGCCTTTCCAATAATTTGGAAGTTTAGGAGCATAATAAATAAGGATTGACTTGTAAGTTTCCAGTGATTTACTTGAGTCACCATCTTCAAACCCTGAGACATCGCTACTCTTCTACTACTAGATCCGTAAAATCATGGCACTTGCTATAGCTGTTGGGGTTCTTGGTTCTCTCGTTCTATTTCACGCCGCTTATTCAACTATCCAATGTAACACACACAAATCTTTCTTTTTTTGCTTTATTATGCTAACTAACTCGTTTCAACAAAGCCTGGTTAATTTATTTTGATGTTATTTGGTTGCAGATAAGAGCTTGTTGAAGATTACTGAAGAAGAGTTTTCATCACCTCCTTTTAATGTAACCTAATTAATTCAATTTCACAATTTTGTTTATTGATTTTGCATTTTCTTGTGTTTTTGAATTTTAGGTTTTATGTGATGTTGATGATGATGATGATGCAGGTTGTGGTTGAGTTGTTTGTTGGATTGTTGCTTTGTTTCTGGGCTGCTCTCACTGCTCCGGGGAAGTTTTTGTCCATACATCCACACTCTGAAGAGAACAGGTTTCTGATTTTTTATCCTTTCTATGTTAGTACCATTATAATCAATTATTTAGGGTTTTTGATTTTGTTCTGTATGTTTGTTTCGATAAGTAGCTGTTATATTATTAGGTTTGAAAGATCGAGTTTTGTGATATAGAGGGAGGACTATAGTCAATGTTTTTCAACTGGGTTGTGACTTGTGAGAGCTTTAGGATAGTTTCTAAAATATGCTATACTCAACCTGAGTTGCTCATATTAGGTATTGAAGAGTTGTCATTTTTAGTTTGGTCTACCTTGATATAATTCTGTTGTTTTATTTGAAGATAATTTTGTCTTTTGAGTATACTTGATAGGGTGGAATGCAATTAAAGTAAATTAATATACTCCCTTAGTTTTTAATTGACTATAGTTTTAGTAAAATTTAAGAATTTTCATTTTTTTTTGGGGTTAAGGCTCTGTTTGGTAAAAAATAGCGGATAGCTGATAAGCTAGCTTATAGCGGATAGCTTATAAGCTAGCTTTTAGCTTATAGCGAATAAGCTAGCCGATTGAATTTGTAGTGTTTGGTAAAATTAACGGTTGGACTAGCTTATAAGTATGAAATGACATAAAAAGAATATGTTTAATTAATATTTAATTTTTTCCAAGTAAGATGATAGGGGTAAAATTGGAAGAAAAGATAATAAGCTATAAGCTCATAAGCTACTTGAAATAGCATTTGGAAAATAAGCTATAAGCTCTTTTTTAAAAACTGTTACCAAACAGAGCTTTTAGCTTATAAGCTAAAAGCTATAAGCTAGCTTATTTGGTTTACCAAACAGAGCCTAAGTAGCCTAGTGGCTAGAAGTTCCACCCTTAAGGTGAATAAGTAATCTGATGTTCCCACGAACTGAGCTAAGCTCTCGGGGATACGAGTTTTCAAATTACCTGTCATTTTTGTGTTCTTAAGACAATCAATTTATCTTTTTGAATTTTTTTTACTCACAAATTAATATTGTGTACACTACTCCCTACATATACTCTGGTATGCATTGATGACAACGATTTGACCTCAATGGTTTATAAGAATGACTTTGTAACACATTCATTTTTGTTATTCTTAATATGTATGGAAAAACCTTAAATGAAGGTCATTTAGAAACAGAGGGAGTAATATAGAAGAAGAAAAACAAGTGGTGTATCAGTTTTGGATTATAAGGGAATGGAAAAGTTTCACTTTATTAAATATCGGTGACATGTTAAAATCAAGAGTAATCTAAATCTGCTTAAACCAAGCTTACTTGTTAGTTGTTAGATGTTTGAACTTTGAAAACAGATGGACATAATTTTTCTATGCAAAAAATACGACTGAACTTGCAAGTATTCATTTAGTTGGGGGCAAAAAAGTGAACTCGCACAATCTTGTTTTCTATTACTAAGATTACAATATCGTGTAATTTTGGTTTCTATGTTTTCATTTATGCTTGAGTTTGTTTACTTCTCTTTATCTCAAACTAAAGACATTTTTTTTAACATTATGATTGACTCAATCAGTTATTGCCTGGTCATTTTTTTGGTGTAGCTATAACTGTTGGGTTTTTTTTGGAGAATCCTAATTACAAACCATCAAGGAAGACATATCAATTTCATATATAGCATAACAGGAAATCAAGGATTTGCTTGATAGTTTAGGACTAAATTGATGTATTTTCATGGTTTAGGGACTATTAATGGTCAACTTAATAAGAGTGTTAATCGAGGGACTAAATAGTCAGATGGGAGAATAGTTTAGGGACGTTTTAGTTATTTTAATAGTTCGGGGACTAAATTGGTGAGAGTCATAGTTTAGGGATGGAATTGACTGTTTATTCATGTTTCCATTGTATTAGCAAAGGTCCATTAAATTGATATGGGCCATTCAAGCAGTGTTCCTTTCATTCATACATCATAGCCCGCTGTTCCAAATCCAAACACACACTTAAGTTGCTTCTGTCAAGTTTATCATTCATAAAACATAGTTTGTATTTAGATTATCAGCAGCTGGGTTTTTCTGATTTTCTCAGTATTGACATTATTTGTCAAAAAAAAGGGACAAAGGAAAAACTAAATATGCTTCAGCAGATCAAGCATTGATCATCTCTTAATTTGTGTTTCTGTATTCATATATAAACATTACCAAATGATCATTGATGTTATTCATGGTATTGTTGGCATGTTCGATCAATTTGCAATGAGCCACTTTAGTAGTATCTGTCAGTTTCATAACCTGTTGGTAGATCACTGGGAGTTGAGTTTGATTTGACTTATATTTTCAGTATTGACAACATTGATCTTAAAGAAAGGGTCAAAGGAAATTGTATACTGTTCCATAGTGAAATTTATGCTTAATCTGATCAAGCATTGAGAACCTCAATTTTAGCTTTCTAATTTGCTTTATGTTTTCGTGTGAGATAACATTTTTAAACTTATTTGTACTCCTCATTTTTTGGACACCATTTTCACACCTACCTTGCTATATTTGGATCTTTTGTTGTTCCAATGATTTAATGTAGTACAAAATAAGTGAGATTTAACGAGAGTATAATGTGAGTCAATGTTTTAAAAGCAGTGTAGAAAATGACAGGGAGAACAGTGTGCAAAATTTGTTGCCCATGTATCACTAATATGCTTAAATTAATTAACATATTGTTTAGTCCCTATCCTTATATGTTTTAAGAATTTAAAGATACTTTGATACTTGATAGGCAACCCCCTTGGTTAGTTAATTGGCTAGTCAGTTGGTTAGCAGGGTTGAGATATTTAGAGATATAAGGCATGTTGCCAACAAATAAGAAAAGGGCGTGATTGGAGGGAGGCGGGGTTTATGTTTTGCAGTCATTTGAGAAAGAGTTGGATCTTTAGGCATAGGGAGATGCAAATCTACGAAGTCTACAATGGAGTCCCTGAATACTGCTTACGAGTTTCATTTCAGTTGATATCATAGGTCCCCAGTCAAAATTTTGCAATGGAGTCCCTGAATACAACCTACAAGTTTCATTTATAATTTTAATTTAAACAACTTAAATTTCTAAAACCTATACGGGACCTTCTTTGCTTAAAATTTCTGTTTGAAATTTTGTAATTTTTTGTTCATAGTTTATCATGGAATCATGCGGATCCTTATACTAGAATTGTCTCCAATTCAATGCAGGATCGCTTCTTTACCTGCCAACCTAGACTTCATGATTTTCAACCACCGAGGCAAAGTTTTTCCCTTGGAAACAGATCTGAAGCTGAAACACTGAGGAGTTTAGTACAAGCGATCAAGTGTCATTATCCTTCGCACGTGTAAGAAAGATATTGTCTCTTGATACCAAAGAATTTGGATGTGTTTTATATAACTGTTGGTTGATACAAAAGAATTATCTCTCGTATGTATGAAATCCCGTTGTAGCTTATGCTTATCAGTAGTTAGTACTGGCCACTTGCCCTAGTAATTTGGACAGGATGTTATTACCTGTATTATTTATGAACAGCCAGCTTTCACTTTGACCATACTTTGATAAGCGAGTTGCAAAATAGTTGAATTCAATTTTACACGAGCACTATATAATTCGACTGTCCAGAATGATTTATGGAGAGGTGGAAGGCTCCATGATTCCGGTGTGGTTGCGCAGTAATATGTTTCTAGCTAACAAGTAGGTAGAAAAGGTAAGGACCCAAATCACATGCAGTTATGACTTCATGCAACGTTCTTGGTCGTTAATCTGAGATCGAACAACTCAAATTACATAAAAACAAAATTAGCTTTAAACAATCTCGGCTGTTCATTGGGATCAGGATCGAACGATTGATATCAATATCTGCACCAAATCCAAAAAGTAAGGAGGTTCAACTTGTAGAAATAATATCTTACTGTTGTGGATTCCAATGAATGACTAGATGAGGTGTGCATTTAAGATTACTGTTGCACTGTGCATATCATGTTTTGGAACTCACCTAAACAACAGGTTGCACAGAAGCTTCTTTCTAACAAGACAAGATAACACAACTTGCCCAAAAGCAGGTTTCCCATTTTCACCTAAACGGCCTAAATTTTGAGGATTGATTATCCTTCCTACCTACATCACATTAGTATGTTTATCTGCCATTGCACATGTTTCTTTTGGTAGTTGGGGACTTTGATTGGTCAGGAGAAAGATTAATGTTTGAGTATTACCTTATCTTCATTGCAAGTTGGTTTTCAAACACCATGACATTATTAGTATATGATACTACTGTAGTAGAATCCAAGGAATGAAAATTCAAATGAATTGTTTGTGATGTTAATACAAAAACTACAGAAAATACATTCCTATAACTGCATGCTGCTTCTCACTGACATTCATTCACATATACTGCAGACTATCAAGTAAATAAAAACCTGCAGAACATGTGATGTGATATAATATAACAATCTTTCCCTATTAGTGAAATCATTGCATCTTTTCACCTGTTGTAAACATCAATTATAGAAGCAGTAAATTATTATTCCCCTTGCATTATAAAACAGTAAAGATCATAGCATAGCAGTAAATTCAATATGTCGGTTATATTTGATTTTAGTGTATAAATTCAATGTGAGATATGGTCATAGGAACTTTATGCTGTGAACACTGCAACTTTTGGCTAATTGTGAATGTCTAAATAATATAGTTTATGTTTTAATTCCGGTGAGTTTGATAAAATTATGGTAAATTACTGCAATTTGGAAAAAAGTTACCCTTTTATAATTTTAATAAAAAGAAAAATTACTTTTCAAAGGTATAAATAATATAGTACTTGTTTCGGTATGAAGATTATTTTTTGTCTTTTTTAACTAGTGCTCCGAAGACACTAGTTAATATGACCCTTAATAAAATCATTATTACAGTAATTTTGTCAAACATATTATTTATTTTAGCCATGCATAAATATTAAATAGTCAAATAGTACTATATAGGACCATACAAATTCAAATGCTGTAGCTTAGCAATAAGCCTTTTCTATATCTTCCTTGGTAGGGTAGGGACAAGACAAGGAGAGCAGCAAAGTGCCCTTCTATAACAACAGACAATTATGGACCAATCAGTTTTATGGATTAGCCAAATTTTTAAACTGTATTTCTGAACAATTAAACAAGAGAAAATTTTAATTTAATACTGTTTTTTGACCATACTAAACAATTAAATTTTAATCTCTTCTGTATATTTTCTTCTCCTACCTTTTGTTATTTCACTTTCTTCCTATTACTCAACCGAATCCTATTTTTGTATAAAAAAAGCACAATCCTATTTATATTTAAATAAAATATAACTAGATTGTTTTGTTTGTTCAAAATATAAGAAACATGTACATATTTTAAAATATTAATTATCGAAATTTCCTTTATACCATTTACATTTCTTTTATACCATTTACTTCATTGTAAGTTCTCTATCTTTCTTATGCAACTGAATTTCTTTCAATGAATGTTAAGAATGTTTTTGTATACAAGTTAGTATTAGTATTCTCTGAATGTAATTTCTCTCTTTTTTTATAACGTACTTTCTCCATTTTTTTTGTTGATAACACTAAGGGCTTAAAGCCCAATAAAAAGAAAAAGATTACAAACCGATGAGATAAGAGATACTTTTCTCTAAACAATCAACTGCAAATAAATGTCTAATTCAACTCGAACAAACATCAAAATATTCAATATTACAATCCACTTCACAATCTATATCGGCCAATACGATGTACACTGATTAGCTTCTCTATAAACATGAGATAAGTGCACCTTTCAATTCATCTCCAATAAATTCTTTATGCTTTTTACCAAAGAGTAACCCATACCACTTCTTGTCATGTCATCTTTAATCACATTGACAATTGCCAAGAAATCAATATTCACTTCAACATCTTGAAATCCCAACATCAATAGTATACTTCAAACCTTCGCACACCCCCCACAACTCAACCACAGACGCACTACAACCACTAACAAACTTGGCAAATCCACCACACCATCTACCACGACTATCTCTAACAATCCCACCACACCCCGCCGCATGTCCATGTTTACACGCTCCATCTGTGCTTAATTTTACTCTCCCATCTACCGTGGTTTCCATCCAATCATGCAAACTACTTATCATAATGAGAAACATCATTTTTTTTAAGAAGCTACCCAAATTGACACAAGAGAGAATCGAACCTGAGACCTTAAATAGAAGCATACTCTCAGATCCCAAGTCAATACCACCAGACCAGTCCAAGTGGGTTAATGAGAAACATCATTATATAAGTAGTAATTACTTTTACCATCTCTTTTAAAAAAAACAACAAATAAATAAAAAACTACTTGTACCGCATCTTTGAATTGTAGTATAACTCAACTACATGAATAATGATCACATACATAGAACACCTTAAAAAAAAAATCTTAATTTATACATCCATCTCAAAAAGGTGATGACAAATATAAGACCAAATATTGTATTCCTTAATATCACATTAATTCTGTCATATTTGTGGAAATATCAAGTTGTCACAATAATCACTAACAATACATTATACATATGTTTGAGATATATGAAATATACAAATCGGCAATAGGTAAAACTATTCGATTTCAGATGTCTTACCTATGCAAAAATAATCATAATGATGTTTATAACTAAAGAAGAAGAAAAAAAAGTATAGAATTATAGATAGTATTGTACTATCTGTATAGTGTGAAATTGTGTCACACGTATCATTAGCAAAAGACTTATCTTAAAATGATTGTCCAATCCCAAAGTG
Organism: Trifolium repens; assembly: GCA_030408175.1. Taxonomy (NCBI): domain Eukaryota; kingdom Viridiplantae; phylum Streptophyta; class Magnoliopsida; order Fabales; family Fabaceae; genus Trifolium; species Trifolium repens. The sequence continues at coordinate 50,564,059 of CP125848.1, forward strand.
TTACAAAGTTGTATTATGTCGATTCTCTATAATCTTTTGAAGATCTTGAGGCCTACATGGCAATGCAAGAGCACCCTTTTGTTCATATCCAAATTCTTCCTTAGCTTGTTCCAATAGTTTCATAAAATGACGATCCCTTAAATATTCCAACTCAAGAATAAATCTCTTTGGTTCTTCACCTTGCATTGCTATAACTGCAAAATAACCTTGAGGAACTATTATTGCATTTTCACTCTCATTATCATCAATATCTCTAATTCTCACATAATTACCTCTTCTTGTACATGCTTTACTAATTTCCAAGAATTGAAGACCCTTTAACACCTTTGATATCAAAGACTTTATCTTCAACTTCTTTGTAACCTCCATTACACTAACTTTTTCTCTTAAGACAATGACAAACAATACTATGATTTGGAATTTTTCAAGTACAAAAATTTAATTACAAGTGTTGAATATTGTAGAGTTAGATAGAGTGAGTGGATTTTATAAAGTAGCAAAAAGGAAAAACACACGAAGTTTCTAATATATTTTTTTTTTTCCTTAGACTATAGTATAGTATATAGTACATTATGTAATGTCATATTCATACCGTGTTTTTGATGAAACAAATCATTTAATGCAATTTAGACGCGTCGGTTTCTTTCCTTAACCTTATACGCGGGACTATGTTCGTATGTACTATTAGTACGTTATTTTATTTTAAGCCTAATTTGCTGTATGCATCACTGTCACATACTATACATATATATTAATTAAATATACTGTGTATATAATATATTGGATTTCTGGCATGACATTCTTTTAAAAGGATTTATATTTGATTTATTAGTGGTTGATAAAGATAATCAAACATTTCACTAGCACTAACTTTGACTTATTTGAATTTTAAAATTTTCACAATGGGATAAAGTTGCATGTTCTTCAACCTTGTATGAACATGTGAAAATACACAATTCATATAATTATATGTACAAATCAATAAATTATATGATTATAAATACTTACAAGTTACCTGTGTTGTGTTGTACTTCCAAATCCTCATAGTTAGTTAGTTGTTTCAGTTAGTTAGTTAGCTTAGTGTGAGTTAGTTATGTTAGATATACAACTAATGGATATAGTTGATTGTAACTAACTTAGATTACTTAGATGTGAAGTAATCTCTATAAATAGTGTTGTGTATAGGAGAATAAATATACAGAGAATTAGTGATTGTAATCTTTCAATTTTGTGCACCAAGTGGATGAATAAAACTCTCTCTTTCTCCTAAGCGTTTGTTCATAGCTATTCATCTTCTTTCTTCTTCTTCACAAAATTATAAACACTTTTGTTCTATAGTGTGTGTGTGAGTCCTTTTGCTACGATTTGAGCGTGTTCCTAGTGCTTCTAGCTGCGCTAACAACCTGTACCAAAAAAAAAAAACACTTACAAGTATAGAGTGGCAGAATTAGGATTTTTACTTTGGGAGGGCCGTGTTTGTAAAAAAAAAAAAATTTGATCAAAGGTCATGTTTGAAATATAGATACATATAATTGTGTAATAATTTGTTCATTTTAATTTTACTTGCAAAACGAGAGTATCTCACATTTTGCAATGTTAGAGTATTTTATTTGCTTACCGAACCCCTGCAAGTATACAAAGATTTTTCTTTTTGTGTTAACTCCAGATTCTCAGAGGATCCCTTAGTAATCTCGGTTTTAATTGGGAGGTAAATCTGCCTAAGAATTATTTTCATCCAAGAATAAATATAGAGAATTTTCTTAAACACACACATATTAGATGATTGTTATGATTTTAAGAATTGTGACATTGTTCCTTGACAATCGAGAAACATGTGGCCTAATTGTTTTGTTTTGAGTTAGCCAAGAGAGTGAACTTTGTTGTCTCTCATATTCATTGAGAAAATAATCTTTGTGTTGATACTTGGTCTTTAACATTGTTGGGTTATTTTTCCTTGTTTTTTTTTTTTTGGTCTTTTTTATCGGAAGTGATCTTCTTGATTATTGTTTTTTGTTAATGATGTATTTTATTTTATCATATTTAGATGGATTTTGGTTTGTCCCCCTATTTGTTTCCAAGGTTAGCCCATATATTGGGGTTTTCAAGAAAGATTTAAATGAGGCAACCAATCTTTTATGTGTTGGATATTGCCTTGGAAAACTCAACATTGCAGAAACAGAATTCATCAACTAGTCCTGGCGCTAGGCGCACACCAAGCGCGGGGTCGATTGGAAAGTCCTAGGAGCATTCGCCTCTCGCTCCAGACGCGGTCTGCCCTGCACTAGGTGCAGGCGCGAGTAGTATAAGTACGAGTTCTGATTTCTTGCAGCCACAACAGTGAAATTAATAGGATTTTAAGAAGGTTTTCCTCCAATATCACGTCTATGATTAAGAGGGTCATCTCTTAGGTTATTTCTAGTGTTTGGAACTCATTAATTTCACATTGTTCATACTATCATTGAAATCTCTTGGTCACGAGAAGAGATTTGAAAAAAATGGTAGAAATTAGGAAAAACTCTAATTAATTCTTGTAACCCTTTGCGGTGAATCTTTGTGTGATCAAGTTTTCTATTGATAGTGGAACGAAGAACTCTCTCTCCCCCAGAGTAGGTTGATTAACACCGAACTGGGTAAACAATTTGATTTGTGTTCTTTATCGCTTTCATAATTTTTCTAACTTTTGTTGGTTGATTATTATTGCATATTTTATTGTTGTTGTATGGTTGCTTGTTTGTTTTGCCCCACACACTTAAGAATCATCGGTGTGGTTTAATCGAATTTTCACAACATTTAATAATTGTTATATTGATTTTAATCTTGTCCCTCAAGCTTCTATTTTAGTACGTACTAGTATACGTAGTGATTTGATAAAAAAAACTAGTATACAAAGGTATGTGACAAATAAATATGCGAACATAAATAATTGTGATATAAACCATAAAAATTCTCTATAAAAATTGATATATCTAAACCATAAAACTTTCTAATCACATTTAAAATTTGGTCCCGTATACATATGTGGTTGTACTGTTTAATTAAGAAATGTTTTGCTGGCATAGGAGTATAGGACTATATCCTTTAAAACCAAATTTAATGTGTCTATATATACATGTAAATATATGTGAATTATAGTGATAGTATATGTACTATATATATGCATATATAACTTTGATTAAAACAAACATGTACGAAAATCGATTTTCCTCCTTGAGTCCTTGTTTGGTCAAAAACAAAATAATAAAAGAAATGTCAAATGCAAAAGTCTATCATCCATTTAATTAATTTGCTAGCTAGGGGGACATCCGTACGTGATTGTCATTGTTGATATATACAACAAATCAAAGGTTTTCTTTGACGGTGTTCGTACATTCTGTATATGTCGGTCATAATAATTTTCAACATATAGTATATCAATAAAATAAAATATATATTTTCCCCTCTTAATTAGTTAATTTGGTCATAATAATTGAGTTGATTACATTGATATATACCGTGATACAAAAGAAAAAAAACATTTATGTGTATGTATATGAATGTCAAACTTTCCTGCAATCTGCAAATAGAGCCATGTAAGTGGTTCAGGAGATGTCAGGATGCTCACAATTAGGGGTGGGCATGGTTTGGTTAAAAACCAAAACTGCATAAAAACTGAACTGTTTTTACAGTTCAGTTTTTTTGAACTGAACTGTTAGTAAAAATATAAATCGAACCAAACAGTTTGGTTAACCAGTTAACAGGTTCAGTTAATCAGTTAACCGTAACTGTTTTTTTTCAAATAATACAAAAATGATAAAAATAATCTTTCAAAATTGACAAAATAATAAAAAATAATATTAATAATAATATAACAATAATAAAAAATAAGTAAAATAATAATATTAATAATAAAAATAATAAAAAATAAAAAAATTGACAAAATAATATTAAGGCGGCTACTAATATATTAGTAGAAAATTATGGTTCCAAACACAACTTGATATTTAGGCGGCTACTAAACTCCAATTTCATCCACAAAAAATCGGCCGAAACACAAAAATCGGTCGAAAAACCGAAAATCGGCCAAAAACCCAAAAATCGGCCGAAAACTCAAAAAATCGGCCGACAACCCGAAAATTGGCCGAAAACCCAAAAAACGGCCGAAAACACAAAAAATCGGCCGAAAACCGAAAATACAAAAAATCGGCCGAAAAACTGATTTTAGGTTTTTCGGCCGTTTTTTAGTTTTTTCGGTCGTTTTTTGGGTTTTCGGGTGTTTTTTGGATTTTCGGTTCTTCGGCCGATATTTTGAGTTTTCGGCCGATTTTTGGGTTTTCGGCCGATTTTTTGTGTTTTCGGCCGATTTTAGATTTTTTTGCCGATTTTTGTGTTTTCGGCCGATTTTCGGTTTTTCGACCGATTTTTGTGTTTTCGGCCGATTTTTTGTGTTTTCGGCCGATTTTTGGGTTTTCGGCCGATTTTAGATTTTTTTGCCGATTTTTATGTTTTCGGCCGATTTTCGGGTTTTCGACCAATTTTTGTGTTTTCGGCCGATTTTTTGTATTTTCGGCCGATTTTTGGGTTTTCGGCCGATTTTCGGTTTTTCGGCCGATTGTTTGTTTACTTATTTTAGTGTTATTATTATTATTATTATTATTTATTTTTTAAAGAATTTTATTATTTTTTAAAAAGTGACAATTCATTGAATTTTAGGGTTTTAGTAATTTTTCGGTTTTTGGTTCAGTTTACAGTTAACTGGTTTTGTATTTAAAAAACTAGTTAACTGAACTGTTGTCTCACAAACAGTTTGGTTCGGTTTTTTAAAAACAGTTTTGGTTTTAAATGGTTTAGTTTGGTTCAGTTTAACTGTTTGATTCAGTTTTTTGGTTTTTATGCCCACCCCTACTCACAATCTCTTCACATATCAGATTGGATGTAAATTGGTTGTCTTAAGCAAATTGCATAGTTACACGCAGTTTCGTTTGGGCTAAGGAGCTCCTTCCAAAAACGTACGAATTCGATTCTCACGAGGAATAATGTTTGGTCAATGCATATACCTTTATTTATGAGTTGGATTAGTCGCCTACCTTTTATAGATCGAAAACCAGTGTGAAAACAAAATAAAAATAAAATATAAACTATACATATTGGCGGTAAAAAAAATATAAATCATATTTCCCTCACCCTAGCATTATCATTCAGATTATAAACTAATAAATTGAATTATTCCCTCACCCTAGCATTATCATTCAGATTATAAACTAATAAAATGAATTATAAACAATCTTGGACGTTGATTCTATACTAGACAGTTAAAAGAATTAACTCGTCAAATACAAATTCCTAAATTTTGGTAGTGTATGTTTTTTTTTTTTTACAAACTGCAATGTCTATCAAAGGATAACTTGTGATTATATATTTTGCTTGTTTGAAACAACATAGAATTAGGAGAAAATCAATCACCGAATTATTTATGTCAAATTGGCCTGCATGGGTAGGTGTTATATATGACCCAATATCCTCAGCTTTTGGACAAAGGTAAACGACTTCTTTTCACGTCTCTGGAGGTTCACATGCCCCGTGATCTTCTAATTATACCTCTCCCAATATAGAATGCAACTGTGTAAATAGTAAAAATTAGGGAAAAAACAATTCGCTTCCTAGAACCTCCTAGAATGGGAACTCAATTTGCATTCTAGGATGTGAACCTTATAAAATCTAATATTTTTGTATTTTTCACCCTCTTTTCGCCCCTATTTTATAAGATTTTCATTCTAAAATAAGAATTCAGTGATGCGAACTATTTTTTCTTAGATTTTGTGCCCCCGCAAGTTTGCTACTTAAGTAGCGATGGGGTATATTTGAAATTTCTGGGGGCAAACGATAACTTTCTGGAGATGCGAAAAGAAGAAGTCAAGTTAAACTTATCCTCAAATTAGGTCTGAGAGAAGTAAAACACGGGCCCATTCCTAAGCAACTGTTTTAGAATGGGCTGGTCAAAGTCCATTCTAAATAATTGAATCCGCATCCCAATCAGCTGTGACTGTGAGGGTGAAAAGGGCTTACGACGAATATGCAGACTCTTTGATGGGGCATTACTGGATTCCTTCTTGCTTGAAAGGAATAATAGCTTGCTTCCTCTGTGACTAGTGCAATATGGCCGAAGTCAAATTTAACTTTTATAACTCTCAATGTTTCTCTTGTGCTCTAGTATTTATTCTTTGAGGATGTAAAATTTTGTCTAATCATTTGAGGATGTACTTGCATTTTTTTTACGAAGAAATTGAATTATAAGCAATGTGTACAAATTTGACCCTCAAAGAGAGTCTTCAGTCCAAATTACACTATCTTGTCTTGTCTTGGATAAAGGTTAATTGAGCAAGAATATGACCCCTTCTATTTTCTTCATGCTTCACATAGCTAAGCCTAATACTATATAAAAAAAAAAACACTGCGAATTTCCAAATCTTTTCTATGATGCTTCAAGCATAGGTGGACTATGTTTTAAAAACCGAACCGGATATCGAACCGGTAAGATACTGGGTCATTGGTTCATTAGTCGAACCATTGGGTCACTGGTCGAACCGCATAACTAAACCGGATTAAACCGGATAAACCGGTAGAACGAACCGGTGTCTATAATACAATTATATAGGTATTAAACCGGTCGAATCAGATGACTCGGTCTCTAAAAAATCATGACATGACACCTAAAAAATTTGAAAAACTCGAAAATTTCATAATGTCATAAGTTCTTAAATTCAAATCCTAAACGTTGTCATCACACACAATAAAATAGTACAAAATACAAATCAAAATAAGTTTTAAACAAAATTTTATTGCAACATAAACGGAATAACAAAGCGTCTAATAAATTTAAATCAAAGGAAGCATAGTTGTTTCAATGTTGGGCTCTCTTTTATTTCTTTTGTTTCTTCTATTTTTCTTTTTAAAAAAAATAAAGAGTACAAAACGACATCGTTTTGGGACTTTTAGCTGGAAAAAAAAGGAAAAAAAAAGCGCGTGCAATCAAACCGGCGGGTTGGAGAAACCGCCAATTCACCGGTTTTTCCGGTTTTGAGTGGTTCACACCGGTCTAACTGCATGACCGATCCAACATTTGAACCAGACCGGCCATCCCTTCAGTTCGCGGTCTGACCGGTCCGACCGGCCGCTCCGGTTCGGTTTTTAAAACACTAGGTGGACACTCCATCATCCTCCAAAAAACCCTAAGCACCTCCATACAAACGTTTCAACTTCTATAGATGTGAAGAAACAATCGCTTGCTAGATGAATCGAACGAAGCATAGCCATGGCCTCAACTTGTTGAGGATCATGAGCGCCTTGACATATCAAGTATTGTAGAAATATGTAGTATTTTTGACAGTGTCAATATTAATTGGCAGTTTGTGTATGTCTCAAACAAATTCTCAATTTTATTTTTATGGATATTTCAAAAATATTTATGACTTTGGCAAATCTTACTTATATTAGTCATTCTCAGAATATAGTATGGATTAAACTAATAGTATGTGAATGAAGTTATAAACTAACTTGATAGTAAATTGTTAAATATAAGGATTTAATTGATTGTAACTAGTTAAACATAGGGACCAACATGACGGTATAATAGAGTCAAAAATTTATTTAAAATATTTATAAATTTATAGATTTATTTAAGAGTGTCCTACCAAACAAGGGACTAATTTAATCGTTTATAAGAAAAAACTATTGAGAGATATTGAGTTTCTATTGAATATTCTGACTTTAGTTTTGATCTAGTCTTCTAAAATATATTTGTATCTTTATTTTTCTTTTAATAATATTTTTAAAGTGCCACAAATAATAAATGACATCCAATTCGAAAGATGTCTTGTTTTAACCTGATGATGAATTGATGATGATGTCTTTAAAGATATTACTAAAAGCTTTTTAATTAATTTAAAATCCCGGTACCATTGGTGTCATAGAGCGAGCTAGCTAGCATTTTTAATAATGTGAAACAAGACAAAAATGGAAGACATCTATTATGAAACTTCCTCCACTTCTACATCGGTACATATTTTGGTTTCATCAGCGCGCCGGTGTAGTATGTACATAGTGACGACATCTAACAATTAAAGGGTAGACTAGAAGGTGGCATTTAACATGGGAAAGTGTTAAATTTGTGCACCATGGGAAAGTTGATTTTTTACTCTTAGATCAAAAAGGGAACACACATTTACCATGGTCTCTCAACACAGTATTATTTTTCACTTTATCTTTTACACTATCTTTCACCACTATTCTTCTTCAAACCAAAACAACCCAGATTTCTTATGCCATTATACATAAACTTCTTGGCCAATGAGATTCCGATGATAGTGAAGAAAATAATAAATAAAAAAACAACTCCATTTTCCTTATAAACCACCATTCTGTCTCTCTTGTAAACCCAGCTCACAAAAATTATCTGCACATTATTTAGAATTTCTCTTTTCAAATTTGCCTCAAAATCCATAGCAATTTTTTCTAGAAACAGATGAGTCACTAATATATTGAACTACGCCAAATTAGCTCAAATTGTTGTTGCCGATTAACTTGAAACTTAGCTCCTTTACCACCATAACCATTTATTCCGGCGAAGGAGACTCTATTTCCCTCCCTGATTTCGTCCATGGTTTCCTCGAAGAAACACTATTTCGTGGCTAACGAGTTTGACTCGGACTGAGTCGACTCAATCGGAGACTCGTTAGCGTTGAAGAGGGTAAACACTGTGTCGGAGGCATACGCCGGCACTGTATGTAACCTCCGGTAGGCATGAGTTCATCATTGCCGCGTGGTGTTGCTCACTATCAAAACAAAGTGAAAATATATAGTGTTGAGACTGAGAGACTACCATAAAAGTAGTGATTATTCTTTGGTTTATATCCATAAAAATTGTAATTTTATAACCAAAACTTGAGAACATAAAATCTGAGTTAGAAAAAATGAGGAAAATGGAAGAAAAGAGGAGATGCATAAGATGCAATATACTAGAGTTTGAGGTTCAAGAGGAGAGTTGGGATTGGGAAGGTGGATTTGATGTTGTTGCTGTTGGTGGTGGTGGGTGAGTAGAGCATGGAGGAGAGAGATTGGTGGTGGAAAGAGACAAAATTCCAGTGCTGACAATCTATTATAAAACTATGTTCCCTACATGATCTATTGGTAAATTTTCAATTTGACCATGGTGAACAAAAACTTTACTTGACCAGGCTAAATGCCACCAGACTAGAAAGTGTTATATAGAAAAAATTGATCAACGAGATTTTAATATAATAAAAAATACTATACACAATTAAGAATTAAAATAATTCTTTACATATCAACAATGAATTGATAAAAGTGGTGGTCTCTTAAACATATGATTAGTGGTTTGATTCTTGACTCATGTGTACTGAAAAAATTCAGTTGGGAGGAAAAAATCCACCTTAAAAACTTTGTATCAATATCATGGTAATCTAAAAAAAAAATTCACATTTTTTTATATACAATCAACCTGGTTAATTAGTCAAATTATCTTCATGTATTATCCTATCTTTTAGATTATATTGTATCAATTTTTTTACCCAAATCATATTGGGGGCCTAGCCCACACAAAATTTAACATAAGTCCGTCCCCGACCATATAGGCCTTATCTTATACCACTATTCTTTCCGATTTTGAAAATAAGTAAAAATATATTATTTTTTAGATTTATTGTCCACACCAACCTTCACATATGTCCGTCTCCGACTAGGTAGGTCTTATCTTATGCTAACTATTCTTTACGGTTTTAAAAATAAGTAAAATGGAATACTTTTTTAAACTCATTTAAATATAATATTTTCAATTTTATAGTTCAAATACATACTTTATTTAATAAATCTAAAATTTTATATTTTTGTTTATATTCAAAACTAGCGTAGTATATATCAAGAGCTACAAAGTCCTTTTCATCCAAAGTTGGTTTTAGTTACACCCAATAAAATCCATTTCAAATTATTATTTCACTGTACTCATTAGCTATCCACAATTTTCTGATTAAATTCGTATTAACATATTTTATATTGAGGTAATTGTTTTATTAAAAATAATACTATTTATATTTCTAAAATATCGAATACACAAATTTTAAAAAAACCTTACTATATTTAATATCTTTATTCCTTTGAAGCAATACTAGTTAACATATTATTTTGGAGAGAATTTGAATTCAACACTTTCTTAGTATTGATCATCTACCACTTTGTTTTTGGTGAAGCTCTTCCCTCTAGCTATGACTATAGTATTATCATAGGTTTTAGCTCTAACCCAACACCTATTGTTCGGTGTGTGAATAATATGAGTGACACATTATAACTAATTTTGGATGAGTTTTTTATTCTTTCTTTTTTGACTAATTTAGAATAAGTTTGAATATGTCCATATGAATATAGTTCAAGGGATAGGGGCCGGATATTGCATTTTATATGTAGAGTTGAAGTTCGAATTACGGATCTCCCACTTATTACAAAGTTTAATGAAAAGAGTGGCGTGACATCATATTAGTGGGTGTGTTTGACGGTGTGACGGTTGCATTGCGTTTTTTTTTTATGGTGAATTAAATGATGTTAAGTTTATATCTTACAAATAGTCTCGTGAGTTATGTTAGCTAGATATCTGAATTATCTTATAATCTACATCAATCTCTTAATCTTGTACACACGCAAGTTAAAAAAATTCAAAATGTATGTACCAATCACCATTAGTCATTGATATATGTTTAATATTATGGTGAATATGTCAGAATCACGATGATCTGTTGTGATTTTGAAGAAGGTATAGAACGTAACTTTTAAAAAATTATAATAGATCATTGTTATCATATTATGTTCACTATGATACGAAACATACGCTAACAATAATGAAAATTGACATTTTACTATGCATGTACATGTAAAAGAGAAAATCATGACATGTACCAAACTAATGTACCTCACCTTCCCATATGTCTCCCCTTGCCAAGGGGCCCTAACTAATAGCAAAATAGGATGTGGTTAATCCCTTACTTCAATTGGAAGATTCACTTTATGTCCAAATCGCATGCAACTGTTCTCATGCTCTCTCATGTTTCTGCTCTACCATGGGGAGGATAGTGACTTGAATTGAAAGGGTACATACTTTGTACCTATTAGTATTAATTATTATTTGATCATAGGTCTATTCACTTGAATTGATAGTGTTGGATGAATATAACAAAAAAGTAATCATGAAATGATTGATTATTGTCGAGAGTCATTATCATTAGACAAATTGTTAAACATGTTTATTGAATTGATTATCTTAGATTCGAATAGGCAAATTGATGTGACTTATTTTTACAAGGGATCCTTCAATTTAATCTTCTAATTAATATGTGGTATTTACAATGAACATGTTTAATAGTACACATTCACTTCAAGAGGAGATTATGCAGTCAGCACAAAGTCATTTGATTAAAAGATTAATCATTTCAATTTTGAGATCATCATTTTAAAGTTTGAGAAATTAAATCTTGATCCAATGACCCCAAATTACTTACTGAAAAAGTGTAGATTCTTTGAAGGTTGGTTGATAATAATCTAAATTCACATATAAGTGATTAATAATCAACAATCATTAATCAAATTTCACTCACTTCTTGGTCAGGGACATGGACAGAGTGGGTAATTACCAGGGCTGCAACCCCCTTCCAACCCTCATGGATATATAGCTTCTTTTTATTTATTTATTTATACTCCACCAATATATATATTTATCTTCCTATATTATCAATTAAGCATTAACTACTTTTTTTTCTTTTACTAATATACTTCTTTTTATCGATAAAAGCCATACAACTAATAATTTTTTAAGAACTATACACAATTTAAATTTAACACTTATAATGAGACGAAGGGAGTTGTTTGTTGCGTCGCGTGCACACACATCATACATTTTTAGCTAACTTGTTTTTAGTTTTTGTCAAAACAATTTATTATGATATATTTTTATTTTTTTGACAAGTGCGATTTAATTTTATAGGGTTTGTTTAACATGTGCAACATTGCACATGTTAAAGTAGTCAAAAGTAAACTTTTTATTGAAAAACAACAATAATTTATTTAAAAATTATACATTTAATATAAATGCACAAAGTTCCAATACATCCTTACTATTTTAAACTTCTTAACATTTTTAGACTAATTTTTTTAACTAGTTTCCTTAAGGGCCTTAATATTTTTCTTAAATAATATGTATATCTACTCTCTTCCTTCCTATTATTTTCCTTTCCATTCTTGTTTCTCTTGTCCTATGTCTTTTGCTTTTCATCATAAACTGGATAAAATACAACATATGCTAATACGACAATATTGTGAATTCTCAACGTAAAACATTAAACTTAAACTCATATTATTATACTATTAGTAATGGTCTTCAATATTCACAAATCATAACCATTTTTACAAGTGACTATCCACCAAAGCTAAACTCATGAATTAATGCATGCTAATTAATCTAGCCCTCTTGCACATGCAAGTTATTATACTTACTTACAGGGGCACAAATACACACAACATAATCACAATCTTATTGCATGTCCTCTAGCTATAGCTACTTCACTAATTATTAAAATAAAATATTAAAAAAATATAAAATAAAGGACAATTTTATTTTTCTCATAATTTTTACCTAACAAGTAATAGTAATACCCTTGTTGATGTGTTGTTTTTTCCTTCCTATGATTTTCTTCAACTCATCTGGCTCACAAGGAATTTCAAGTGCTCCAACTTGAGAAAATCCAAACTCTTCTTCAGCTTGCTTTAACAATTTCACAAATTCAGGATGATCTAAATATCTCAATTCAATACAAAATCTCTCTGCTTTCCACCCTTGTGTTGCAATAACCACAAAATGACCTTGCTTCACTCCTTTTTCTGACCATAATATTTTTTTCTCCACTACTTTCCTCATCATTATTCCAAACCCTCCTTTCCAAAATCCTTTACAAGAACTAGTAGTAAATCTTCCCATGTTAATAGGAAAAAGAATGAACAAGGAAAAATTAATAAGTAACTTTCAACAAGTTTCATGCAAAATAGGAATATATATAGTGACTTGTTTATGATATTATGATTAATAGTATATATTAGGTGGATAAGTATAAAACTTTTAGGGACACTTGCATGTGAGTTTTCATTAATGGTAAATGTAACTGTTTATCCCATTTTGGGCACTAAGTTAGCATTGGCCTTGCATGACTCATTTTTCATACTAACTAAATGCAAGAGGAAAAAAGAAACATATACATGAAGAAAAAGACACAAAGTACTATCTAGTCAATTCAATTTTCTTTTTGTTAAGTAGGGGCCTTCTTTATATTGTTTATATATAAATTGCAAAACATTAATTGAATTCAAATGAGAGAAATAAACTACTTAGCTAAATTTTGGAAGTAATAGGGCTTATTTTGATAATTATATAGTGTTTATTTAGTAGTGGTCTATTATAACAAGACAGAGATTAGGTAGTGTTTTCTTCTATAAGCATGATTTTAGTTATTAATACGCAACTCTACTTAACACAATGATTGTCATATTAGAGATATTATATTATTTTTCACACAAAACTAAAGAGAAATTATAAATAAATGAATAATAAAAAGTGAATAACAAAAATTGTAGGACACTGGTATTGGGCCTAAGCCCAAAAACTATGATGGGGCAACTTGTTAGAATATTGTAGAAAATTGCTCTTCTGTCCCTCTTAGTTGCTAAAAAGCTCCCCAAAATTCCAAAATGCTCTCAATTATTTGGATTGCAGGATTCGAAAATACCAAAATATCCTCCAAAAATACCATTTTGGAAGTTACGTTTCAAAGTGACTTTTTTTTTTCTTTTTCAAATTTTTAGATTTCGGAACGTAATTTCGAAAATGGTGTTTTTGGAACCTAGGTTTCGATTTTTTTTGCAAACAGTTTTAAATTTCAAAACGTAACTTCCAAAATGGTATTTTTGGAACTTAGGTTTCGAAATGGTTGAATATTTATTTTGCTTCTAAAACAAAAAAGTCTAATTTCAGGACCTTCCATTCCGAAATATCTTGGGGGTCTAAAGAGCAATTTTCAATATTGTATGAGGGTTTATATGAATAATTAAGGAGATGAGAGTGAGGGGTTCATTTATTGTTGATAGTTGGTGAGCTTTGCTATGGGGTTGGAGACTTGAAGTATACAATCTGTAGGGATGAGAGTAAGGGATTCATTTAAAATATTGTAGTGGTGTCATTTTATTTATTCACATTCACTTTGGTAGCAAATTTTTTTATTGTTTTATTTTTATTTTTTTCAATTTAAAATGTTTTGTTGACTACTTGGAATTGTTGTGCATAAAAAAATAATGATTTAAGATTTAAAATATTGTAGTAGTGTCATTTTATTTATTCACATTCACCTTCATAGCAAATTTTCTTATTGTTTTTTTTATATATATATTTTTTTCAATTTAAAATGTTTTGTTGACTACTTGGAATTGTTGTGCAAAAAAAAAATTAATTTAAGATTTAAAATATTGTAGTAGTGTCATTTTATTTATATTTTAACAAATTATAGTGCCATATAATATTTAGTAATTTAATTATTTGGTCTTGGACTTTTTTTTGGGGAAATTTGAGTAGGTCCAGATTATATTTCTCGTTATCCGTTATTTATAAACAACACAACGGATTTTTTTTTGAAAAGTTTATATCTTCCTCTTAACATTTCCTCTTCTCCAAACATATTCCTAACACATAATTCATCTTCATCATGGTTTTCGAGAAAATTGACACTTATGAGAGCAAGAAAGCATTACAATCCGATTCTTCTGCAATTTCTGAGAAAATTGACACTTATGAGAGTAAGAAAGCATTGCAATCCGACTCTTCTGCAGTTTCCGAGAAAATTGACACTTCTAAGAGCAAGAAAGCATTGCAATCTGATTCTTCTGCAGTTTTCGAGAAAATTGACACTTCTGAGAGCAAGAAAGCATTGCAATCCGATTCTTCTGCACTTCCCAGGGGATTGTTTTCAAAGGTGATAGCGCTACTGCTATGTGTTGGGGATAAACCAAACAAAGAGAAATAACCAAGAGAGAAAGAAGAGAAGAATTTACGAAATTGAATTAAAAGACGAAATGAAAAGATATGAACAAAACTTATGGAAAAACTTATATTTTACAATGAGGGTTACATCTATATATATATATATATATATATATATATATATATATATATATATATATATATACAGAAATGTTACGTAACTGACTTAACAAACTATGCCAGCTGTAACAACTAACTAACTGCTAACTATTCACTAAGAAAACAGAAAAAAACAAGTTCAGAACCTGAACAGTGTTCAGGACCTAGATAGTGTTCAGGACCAGAACAATATTTAGGACCTAGACAGTGTTCAGAACCTGAACAGTACTCAGAGCCATAGAGACGTTTCTGACCTAGAGTAGAGTTCCTTCAGAGGCAGAGTCTTCAGAAGCTGAAAGACCCTCTGAAGCTTCTCTTCTTCAGAGCCTCTGAAGTAGATAGCTTGACTTAGCAAAAACCAATACTCCTCCTTAAGACAAGCTATCAAAGCACACGACTCTCATTTCTCTTCTGAGTTTAAGAAACTGATCCTTTTTCACCGCCTTAGTCAAAATATCAGCTTGTTGATTGTTGGTAGGACAATACTCCAAACTTAATTTCCCTTTGTTTACTTGGTCTCTGAGAAAATGAAATCTTGTCTCAATATGCTTGCTCTTCCCATGACTTATAGGGTTCTTAGTCAAGTTAATTGTTGATTTGTTGTCAAGCTTCAGCACTACTGTAATGTTGTCAGTGACTTTCATTTCATTGAGAAGTGATTGTAACCAGTTTGTTTGACAAGCAGCTAGAGATCCAGCAACGTACTCGGCTTCACAGCTTGAGAGAGCTATCACTGACTGTTTCTTGGAACACCATGACACTGAAGCTCCTTGAAACTTGAATAGGTAACCACTTGTGCTCTTCCTTTCAACCTTATCTCCACACCAATCTGAATCAGAGAACCCAACTAACTCCAGAGTTTCCTTGTTACTTGAATATGGAAATAGAACACCATAATGCACTGTACCATTGATGTATCTCAGAATTCTTTTAGCTGCTAAGAAGTGAGATTTCAATGGTTTGCTCATGAATCTACTGATATAGCCTACTGCATAGCTTATATCAGGCCTGCTTTGACATAAGTATCTCAATGATCCCACTAGTTGTCTGAACATAGTTGAATGCAGACTTGACATCTAAATGGAATAAGGGCCATCTTCTACTACAAGCTAGAGCAATCACTAGTCTGATAGTTTCATGTCTTGCCACTGGAGAGAATACTTCATCATAGTCTAACCCTTGCTTATGTAGAAAACCTTTAGCTACAAGCCTTGCTTTGTACTTGATTATCTTGCCTTCAGGGTTTTGCTTGGCCTTGTACACCCACTTCACATCAATCGCTTTCTTGTCTGAGGGTAAATTACACAAGTCCCAGGTCTTGTTCTTCTCAATTGACCTTAGCTCTTCATTCATTGCTTCCTTCCAGACTTTGCTCTTCAATGCAGCCTTCACATCTATAGGCTCAGCATCAGGTAACATAGCATAATGTACAATTTCTCCTTCATTATCTACTATATTGTCTGAAGCCATTTCACAATCAGCTAGTCTTCTAGGAATTTGAATATTTCTCTGAGGTCGAGTTGATTGAACTCTGTCATCATCATCACTTGAGGTGTGCATATCTTCATCAGAGCCTGTACCATGATCCTGATTCACAAATGTGTTGTTCTGAGTTGAATCATCATCTAAGTCTACTTCAAAAGCTTTCTTAGATGTTGATTTCTGTTCCCAATCCCAGTTATCATTCTCAATAACCTTCACATCTCTACTGATTTCAACTTTGTCAGTTATAGGATTGTATAGTCTATAAGCACCTGTTCTGTGATATCCTACAAATATCATAGCTTCACTTTTGTCATCTAGTTTCTTCCTCTTGGCATCAGGAATATGCTTATAACACAGGGAACTGAATACCTTCAAGTGAGTCACACTCGGTTTGACTTTTGACCATACTTCTTCTGGAACTTTATCTACCAACCTCTTTGTAGGTGATCTGTTGAGGATATATACTGCAGTAGAAACTGCTTCTCCCCAGAATCTCTTTGGTAACTGCTTCTGCTTAACCATGCTTCTGGCCATGTTAAGTATGCTTCTATTTCTCCTCTCAGCAAGACCATTGTGTTGAGGAGTGTATGGTGCTGTAACTTCATGAATTATGCCTTGTTCTTTGCAGTAATTCTCAAATTCTGTTGATGTGTACTCACCTCCACCATCATCTCAACACTTTGATTGATTTCCCACTTTGTTTCTCTACTAGTGCATTGAACCTTCTGAACACATCAAAGGCATCACTCTTTACCTTTATGTGATACAGCCATGTCATTCTAGAAAACTCATCTACAAATGTAATGAAATATTTGTTTCCACCAGTAGATAACACATCTATAGGTCCACAAACATCTGAATGTACAACATTTAACACCTCATTAGACCTCATTGGTAGATGATTTTTGAATGAGTCCCTTGGTTGTTTCCCTAACAGGCAGGTAGTACAAGTATCTACAGGAGCTATAACACTAGGCAAACCTAACACCATATTCTTTGAATTCAATAGTGACAAACTTTTGAAATTCAAGTGACCGTACCTTTTGTGCCATAGTTCACTGTCTCTGCTCTCAGTTGATGCATCCAAACACTCATGTTCAATGTCTTTCAACTGTTCTTGTTTTGAACTGATTTCAGGATCAAATTCTACTTTGAATCAAACAACTTCAGTGTTCCATCTTCCAAAACCACTTTGAATCCTTTGTCAAGTATCTGACCTACACTCATCAAGTTACATTGCATACCAGGCACATACAAGACCTTTTCAATCACTGACTTCCTTCCATTCTTCCTTTGAATGACCACATTGCCAATTCCTTCAGCAGCTCTGGATTTACTGTTGGCAAGTCTTATCTTCGTATTGAGACAACTATCAAAATCAGTCAAAATGTTTCTGTTTCTAGTCATATGGTTCGAACACCCTGTATCAAAATACCATTCCATAGATTCTGCAGTTTCATTAGTGAGAGTCACCATGAAACTTACGTCATCATCTGAATCTCTGTCCTCTGCCAAATTTGCTTCTTTACCATTTTTCTGATTTTTGATCTTCTTCTCATTCCCACATTCACTTGCATAGTGTCCAAATTTTGAACATTTGAAGCATTGAATGTGACTCTTGTCTTTCTTCTTTGGATTACCCTTCTGTTTGCCTCCTCCTCCACTTGAGGATTCAGGCTTGTCTTCAACACTTTCTTTGCCATTCTTGTTCTTTTTCTTATTGTTCTGAAACTTCTTGAATTTTGCGTACAAAGCTTGCTCATCTTCTTTGCCTTGGTCTTTATCACCATGCTTCATCTCATGAGCCTAAAGTGTACTCTGCAAATCTTCAATCTTTATTTCACTCAGGTCCTTAGTCTCTTCAATTGTCACCACTATGTGATCAACCTTTGAAGTTAGAGTCCTGAGCACCTTTTCCACAGTTTCTTGTTCTTCAAGATTACCACCACAATTCTTCATTTGATTAGTGAGAGTCACCAACCTTGTGAAGTAATCTGAAATCTTTTCATCACCTTTCATCTGCATTAATTCATATTGCCTCTTTAATGCATGTAATTTCACCTTCTTTACCTTAGCATCACCGCCATAGCTCTTCTGCAATATATCCCACGCACCTTTGGAGGTTTCTGCATCAACGATCTTCTCAAACACTTTTGAATCTACTCACTGATGGATTAGAAACAAGACTTTGTTATCTTTCTTCTTGGCCTCTCTATAGGTTGTTCTTTGTTCTTCATTTGCATTGGTTGGGATTGGAGCGATCTTTGCATTCACCTTGTTCATACACCTCTTGAAAAGTGAAAATCACCTTCATCTGCTTTACCCACATATCGCAATTCTTTCCATCAAACACTGGCAGGTTTGCATGAAAATTGTTATTTCCAGCCATGGTTGATTGCAGTGATCAACCAACAAATCCTTCTACACCAGAAAGACTTGGTAAAGATCAAGTCTTGATCGATTCTTGATCAAGGTTCCTTGGAACGTACAATGCTATAGATACCACTTTGTTGGGGTAAACCAAACAAAGAGAAATAACCAAGAGAGAAAGAAGAGAAGAATTTACGAAATTGAATTAAAAGACGAAATTAAAAGATATGAACATAACTTATGGAAAAACTTATATTTTACAATGGGGGTTACATCTATATATATATATATATATAGAAATGTTACGTAACTGACTTAACAAACTATGTCAGTTGTAACAACTAACTAACTGCTAACTATTCACTAAAAAAACAGAAAAAAAACAAGTTCAGAACCTAGATAGTGTTCAGGACCATAACAGTATTCAGGACCTAGACAGTGTTCAGAACCTGAACAGTACTCAGAGCCATAGAGACGCTTCTGACCCTAATTGTGTACATTTAAAGATAAATTTATTCCTTATATAGCATACGTGCGTCACAAATTAGAGGAGCAATGTTATCAACCTCTGTAACAATATATTTTATAACATTTAAGAAATTCACACTTTCACCTTCAAGAAACCCTGTCATGATATCTAAAAAGTCACACCCACGCCAAATTGACATATCTCGTAGGCAAATAAAAAATTGAACACTTGTTACAATAAGTATCTTTCATGTTCAACTCCAGTGGTCATCAGAGTCATAATCCCAATTCATACATAAAATTTACTTCGCGTAGAATATTTACCATTGAGAGTTTGTCAACAAACAGTCAACTGAAGCAACGAAATTTGATTGCAATCTCCAAATTGAAGTAGCAACTTCTGCGGGGAAACAAAATATTTAAGTGAACAATTATATTTTTACCATAAAATCTTTGAACACGTTAAGAGCCTTGACAATGGTTTTTCATATAGGTGAGCCAATTTTTTATTTGTCGAGGAAACCTTTTGGGGGCGTTTGTTTCACTACAGTCTACAACCAACTAAATTCTTAAGAATCTTTGATATGAAATATTTATTCCCATATTTTGTACACATTCATGCAACGCAAGGGGTGGAAATAAGTTATTCCTAATTAACAATTGAAATTAGACTGTGTCTCTCAAGTCCATTACACCCTAAATAACTGCAAGTCACACGGTTGTATACCCATTTATGTACCATTACATAGTACGGGTATTTTAAAATGTAACATCTCAAACTACTTTTATGAATTGTCAACCATAGATTAATTGGTACGCATAGATTAATATTAATTAATAGTAAAATTAAGAATGTGGCTGACTTATTATAGACGCAAATAAAAAAAAATAAAAATTAGCAACCAAACATTAATTAGATTTATATAGTTTTTTATTTTATTTTGATAAACATATAGTATTCTATAGTATAGTAATAATAGTATTATAGTAATATAGTAATCAAATTCAACAAAAAAATATAGTAGTTAACGTAACATGATGTGGACCACATGAAAAAAAGAGAGGAAAAAAATTAGGGTTGAATATTCGGTTTAGATTTGCAAAATGTAATAAACTTATAGTAAGAAATAAGTTGAGGTGAGCGATAATTTGAGTTAAAAGGTTGAAAGCTTCATATTCAACAGGAAAAATTATTAATCTAATAAAGTAGCAATTAATATCGACCATTTATAAAAACTTATAGCTTAACTGCACATTAACTGCACAACAACTGACTGCGCAGAATCCATTTCCCTCTGGAACCTATCTTTCTCTCTCCTCAACTCAAGGCTTAAGGTTGCAAATCATAAATCTGGAAAACCTCGTCACAAGTTGACAACCTCCTCTATGCAAACCAATATCTCAATATAAAAGAAACACAAAATGCAATCAAAGAATATTGCACTCTTAGTTTTAAGTTTCAATCTTTCCTATTTCTAGTTTTCCAGATTTTATTATCCGTGTGTGTGTCGGACTGAAAGATGTCAATGAAACTAATGTATCATTCATAGAGAGAAGTGAGTAAATTTCCACTCTCTTTTAATCAAACCCAGTATATCATATAATACTGTGAGGCAGCAACACATTATTTCAGTCTTATTGATATAGCATGCAGAATTAGAGAATAGAACACAACCAAATCACTCATCACTTCAAGTAGTAATAATTTAATATTCTTTTCTCCTAAAATAGCCCAACCAACATGTAGAAATTGGAAAATCCCAATCAATCAATCAAACACACACATAACCCTACAAATTCTACATTACAAATCTAATAATGATGAAATAGTTCATGTCCATTCCAAGTGCGAAAATGAGGATTACGACTAGCTTCCCTGAGACGCTCAACAGACCCAAAATTACCACTTAAGCATTCTTCATGCATAATCATTAGTTGTTCAGCTACCTATGCATAAAAATGAGAACAGTGTGAACATGTATTTTTCAACAATTCACTAACATGAACGTTTTTATTATGACTATGCGACTGCAATTGACTCTGCTACATCAATGATTTTGACAAAATCACAATACAGTGTCTCATGATTTTGGCAATTATACCAAATATAAAATACTTAAAAATAAAATCAAAATGCCCACCTCTTCATCACTGCCATCTTCAATGACTAGACTGAAAGAAAGCGCGCCTTCGTAGAGTAAGGTTTCTAGGTCATCAATATAAAGTGGGTCTATATATGCAAAAACATTGAATCAGAATCACAATTAAAATTCAATATACTACTTTTTTTAGAGGAATTGAATTAAGTGATTAATAGTACGTACCTTTGGATTGAGTGAACCAAGAAAATATATCGTCGGCAAATTGTTGAGCTTTGACATTAGAGTACTGGCCACCCCACTCGTTTTCAACAGCGGTTCGGAGAGCTGACCAACGGCTCAAAACCAAAGCAATCCCTTCTTGGAATACTACTTCCATAGTAGCGTGACGAGTGTGGCAGTGAAAGATGAAAATTGATAAATATGGAAGACGGAGGAGGAGGGTTTTGCTTGCCGACGCAGCAAGTTTATTTCACTATTTTGGTTTTGAGGTTTACTTACTTGGATGGAGAATTAAGTGGCCCATATCCTGGCCCAACATACTTTAGTTAATCCAAATGCTTGTTGGGTTAAACAAACACCCTAACAAAATTACTATCTCCTCCGGCCCCCTTTTTTGACCAAAATGCTCTTAATAAGGCATTCGTATTTTAGGAAACAAATGAAATCAATTTTGTCACCTAAAAACCAAAATTATGTTAAAATCCCGCACATATGTGCACATAACACACAATTTTGTCTCGTAGTTACCCAAACGTTGATTTTTTAAATTTTGTCATCTACGAGACCAAATTGTGGATTTTGTCACTAGGATATGAAATTTTGATTTTCTGCGATTTCATTTCTTAGAAACCAAAGTATCGTCGGTACAAAAGTGAGGGTATTTTGAGATTTTTGGGGGACCTGGGAACATCAAGGAGGGCATAAATTTGCAATTTTCACACTCTAATCCCATGTATAACAGTTTCGGTCTCCTCTTGTGGACTCTAAAAATGTTTAAAATATTAATGATAGAACATTTAGCGGCGGTTCGCAAACGTCGGCAAATGAGGCGTCGCTAGGTCATTCAGCGGTGATTCTAGTTAACCGTCGGAATAACCGCCGTTACTACATTAGCGTCGGTTCTAGTAACATTTACGGCGGTTTATCACCATGCTACGAATTTTTTAGAGCTTTTTGCGACGGTTTGAACCGTCGCTATACGCTTTTTTTTTTTAAAAAAACATTTTTTTTGTTTCCCACAATTTTTTTAAAATGCTTTTTTTTTTTATATATAATGATATGAGAAAAATCACTACTTTCTAAGTTAATTGTGTTTGTTGATGAGAAAAATGGGTTTTTATATATAATGATAAGATTGATGATTTTTAGCATGAAATGTTGTTAATACTTGTTATAAGTTGTACTTTTATGTTTAGTATGCTTATATATGTCTAAAGTTATCACCTTGATGAATTGGTATGTTGAAACTTTGAGATTTGGGGTCTTTTCATCAAAAACTCGAAAACAAGATTTGCATGTCCTGACAAGCTCGCCAGGGCGAGTAAAGGGCACGTGCAGAGCGAGTGAGTGCGCGCCAGGGCGAGTTGGACCTGATGGGTTCTGACTTTGGTCGCCCCGAGCTCGCTTAGCGAGCTTATCAGTGCAGAAAAGTGTGATTTTGTTGAATAAATGAGATATATGCTTATACTATGATTGAATTATGATCTTATGATGATGTATTTGACTATAAATTGAGCCTTGAATAATGAGTTGAGTTGTGATGTTGTTTATGTTGATTAACTATGATGATTATGTATGTTGAGATGTGATTATGATTTATGATAACATGATTATGGCTATATGATATGTGCGCTTGAATGTATAACCATAATGACGATGTGTTGAGATGAGTTGATGAGAACTTGAGAAGGAATACTAGGTTGAGATATCCTATTATGCATGAGTAGATGTGAAGATTATTATCATAAGTGGTAAATGTACATTCATGCATTCATGGTAAATGTCATCATAAGTCGGTGATGCTCCGCTCTGATTAGGACATGGGAAAAAGTTTACCTTTTATGTATAGAGTCGTTTATTGTTATATTAATTAAAGGTGTATGTAATTTATAACTTTGTATAGATGACATCTTACTAATCAAGTTTTTTTTTTTTGACTAATTACTAATCAAGTTATTAGTAGTGCTTTTGAAATAATGTAATACTTCAACCAATATTTCTAAAATTCAATTTTAATTCTGTTGCGCATTTATGAAAAAGTTAATAAAGGGTGGTCCGATATGGTTTTTGTTGTACTTTTTAACTGGTTAAAGTGTTTTCATCACCTTTTGAAATAATATAATACTTGAACCAATATTTCTACAATTCAATTTTAATTTTGTTGCGCATTTATGAAATAATGTTATTTTGAAATGTGAATTAATGATGATAGTGAGTCATGGTAAGGGGTGGTCCGAGGTGGTTTTTGTTGTACTTTTTAACTGGTTAAAATGTTTTTATCACATTGTCTTTTATTGTTGTTCCCGACGATAACTTATACTTCTTGTTAAGGGGATTTGTCGATTAATAAAATTTAGCCGATTTTAAAAAAAAAAAATTATTAACTTTTTTAATAATTTAAATAATTTAAACTTAATAAGTATTAATATCTCTTATTTGAAATCACGTACCGTAAAATGCAACACAATTTTATTAGGATGCAAATTAATCCCGTATGAGAAAGTGAAGATTGCTGCTGCACAATTAGGCGGAATAATGCAAATAGATCACAATTAGAGGGAATGCAAATAAATAAGATAGAACAGTGATTCACATATCACAGTGATTCACATAAAGTATGTTTTACATATGTGAATATTCACATGTCACATCAATATGTTTTGCCAAATATGCTCACGTGATATTTGTGAGTTATTGTACATATGTGCGTTGACTTGATCAAAATAACCGATTATTCTAAAAGTTTAATCTGTTAAGATAGAGCTACATAAATGATTTTATATTATTTCTAACACACCCCCTCACGCAAGAGCTCACTTGGACTTGAACCCTGGATAATACATAAGTTCACCTACCATATGCTTAAATTCCACATTTTTAATTAGAAAATAAGGGGAGCGGACATCGAACTCTAGACTACTTAGTCATAGAGGCTCTAATACCATGTCAAATAACAGATTATCCCAAAAACTTACGTTGTTAGGATATAATTACATCAATGGTTTTATATTGTTTCTAATAATCGTTCTTTTGCAAAATAGACTGAAATAAAGTGGGCAAAAATGCTATTATAAAAATTATGAAGCCAAAATCAAAACTTTAGAAAAGTTGGGGGGTCAAAACTGCAATTTAGTCAAAAGATTATCTTCAAGGCCGGTCTTACACAAGTGCAGAGTGAGCTGGTTGAGCCTCCATTTTTCGGGGCTTAAGAAAAAATTACATGGTAGTAGATCTCTAAAAAAATAAAGAGGTTGATTTAAAAAAATAGAAATAGTAATAGATTTTAATTTGAAGTTTTACTTTTGTTCTACTATGTTACAAAAAAGAGTTAATGACTTAATATTGATAGCAATTGACAATGATTATCGTTTTTTTGAACAAGCAAAAATGGAATATATTACCATGAAAAGAAGGTCCTCCCTAGCACAAGGTGTTAATACCTAAAGTGACATTGTTAGCTTTCAGCCACCAGAACGTATATAATTTAACTTTATAGAACAATTGCTGAATTGTGGTTCATGTTGCATTGAAAACTCCGTTGTTCCGCTCATGCCATATAACTGAAATGCAACACAGCCAAACAAGCTGTAAAAATGAGCACCGAGCTCGCAACCCACCTAAACAAGAGACGAACTAAGAAAAATGGTCTTGTAACAACTGTGGATCAGCTGAGACAACACCTATCCAAGAGACGAATTGAAAAATATATAATATGAAAAATTGATCGATAATTTACTTCAAAAACTGCTAAAATAAAAACTTTTTTAAATAGTTAGAACATATTTTGTTGTTATACTTACTATTTTGTTGTGATATCTACTCCGGACAACTTCGAGTCTCTAAACTAGAATCAGAGCAAATAAATTTGCGGTGGATATCTGTTATTCAACTAGGCATTCTGGTTTACATTTAACACAGTCGAGGAAAGGTGCAAGAACTAATAGAGTTTGGGTGTTTTAATGAAAAATTGATAGAGGAACTTTGATTTTTAGAATATCATCAACTTAATTGTTCAAGTAAAGAGATACTCAAGTATATATGAGCGATAGTGTTCTACTTTTTAAATTTTAAATCAATATTTTAGTATACTTAATGTCAATTTAGTACTTTATAATAAATGAATATTCGCTACAATACATGTAGATGGTTAGGAAATTGTTAGACCTCATGCTAACACATACCATGACTTAGATTCAAGTCTATAATTCTATAATTAAATTTAACTACAAATCCTCAATGAAATTGGTAGTTCTCCACAACCTTTGCATAAGAGTATCTCTTCTTCGATCTGAAATTTTTATAATATTAAAAATAAAAACCACAACCACAAGACAATAAAATCACATGATATATTTATGTGCATTACATATCAACCGTCCATAGGATGGAACAAAGTTGGAGATGGCCAAAAAATGTTAGCAAGTTTAGGCTCTGAAGTCTTCAAGTTGAAACAAGAAACCTTGCTTTCATGATAGAAGTAGATGCAATTTCCTTCACATCCATAATAATCTTGAGCCAACAATGCAAAATTTGAATCTCTACCCAAAACAAATGAAACATCACCTAAATCTTTTACTTCTAACCATTTACCCCATTCTTGATCAAGTTTATAAACTTCCGCAAAAACAGCTTTCAATAAGTAACCCCTTTTGTAAAACCTTTCACTATTAATATACAAATCAACCACATATAGACTTCCATCATACTCTACTAATTGTTTCCTATTTAAATTAGAACTCACACTTATATGCCTATTTTCAACACAATGGTACATGTTTTTTGGGGAAAATTGAACCAACTTCAAGGAAAAAGCATTGACCCAAAAAATTGTTCCCATTTTATCTACAACATAAACTTGTCCCTTGTAATGTATTATATCATCAAAATACTTGTTTTCTCCACAATCATCCTTCAATGTGGTATCTCCACTTTCTCCGATATTGGAAACTTTAATCTCTTTATCGCGATGTAGTGCAAAGACCATATGACGATCCTCAATAGAAAACAAGATTACTTTGCAAATTTTGCAAACATTGCAAGAATTATTATGAATTACACAAGTAAGTTTAATATCATTTTCACTATGACTTTCAGTATATAGTTCAAACAACTCCACAACTCGAAAGTTCATCAAATTCAAAACTTTTTCATTAGTTTCCTCGATTTGGATTCTCTTATTAGTGAAGAGATCAAAGAGATGGAGTTTGGAGGATTTTGAGTTCTTAAAAACCTTAATGATCGAACCTTTATTAGAAGTCGAAGATGTAGTAGGGTTGTGATCATGTGGTGATGGTTCAATGCGGTATATTTTGGTTTGGAGTAGTGAATATTTTGAATGCCGAATGCAGAGGTTGTGAGAGGTAGGTGGGGGAGGAAGAAGAGAGCGCCAAAAACTACAAATACTGCGGAATCGAACCACGCAAATTGTAGTGTTGAGTTTTTTGGATATAACCACCAACAATTCTGCAAGAAGCTTTGAGTTTGAAGACTCCACTTCCTTATTCATATTCATCACATTCAATTCAAAGAACACTCTTGTTATTCAATTCTCCACTTAATCAAAAGAAAATTCTGGAAATAGTTGAAGAATATATATAAAAAAAAAAATTAAAAAAAAAATCAATTTAGTTGAAGACATTAATGTTCTGAAAAAAGACTATAATTTATACTAGGTAAATAGTTGAAGAAGTTACCTCTATGTAGCTTTTTTTTTTCCAACCAGTCATTCAATTCTCTACTTAATCAAAAGAAAATTCTGAAAATAGTTGGAGAAGATTAACAAAAGAAAGAAAGAAAAAAAAAAATAGAGACTAATTTAGTAGAAGACCTTAATGTTCATAAAAAGACTATAATTTATGCCGAGAAAATAGTTGAAGAAGTTATCTCTTTGTAAAAGAAAATGATAACCACATATGATACGAATAACATAAATATTTCACTATGAGCATAATTTAATTAGTAGATATATTGCATTTTACATGCAGAGTCAGGATTCAAACTGAAGATCTCTTTCTTATTCATTTTAAAGAGGTAAATTTATAGTAGTTGCGAAAAAATATTTAGAAGTAGTTGCGAAAAAATCAAATATAATTATAGTATCTTAAAACTGATTAAAAAATATCCACTATTAAAATTATTAAACTATTTGCAAATTTAACATTCAAATCAGTGAGGTCTTAAACACTTACAATAGAATTTGGACTCAATGGTTAACCAGTTCATACTAGAACAATTATCGTTTAATTTTTAGGAGGATGATTTTTGACAAAATTTTATATAAACTCTGAATTATCACTCTCATAGAGTCAGTTAACCAAAATATATATATTTTGAATGGATAAACTCTGAATTATTCAAGGAAAATATCAGGTACAACTTTTTTTTTTTATCAACAGCTTAATTTTTGTTCAATTTTTTCGTTACGAGATCTGAAAATATAAAAAAGGAATCGAATGTTACCTCACAGAAAAACAGTGAGAGATGAGTAGTTAACCGCCGTACGAACCACCGTTGACCTCGCCGTTGAATTCGACTGTCTCCCACCGTTGTTCACGTCTTGTTTTGAGGAGAAAAGGGGAATACGCATAGCAAACAAGTCGTTCCCGTGTGGAATCAAATACTGTAATTTGGGCTTTAATTTTAATTTAAATTAAAGTAAATTTACCTTTTCTATAAATTCTGCCTAAATAAGAATATATATATATATATATATATATATAAGTAGTGTATTGGGATTCGAATTTGAATAGTATATAATACTATGTACTAACAAATTTATGGTAAGTGATTTATTTATTAATTTATTTTTTAAAACAATTTATTTTCTTTTTTTAAATAAAATAAAAAAGAATAACTAAGAGGTTTGACTTTATTAACTGACCCAGTAAATTGGTTTCAAAATCGCAAGGATTTGATAAGTTTGTCAATGTAATTTATGATAAAATGATCTATAAAAAGATATTTTTTGTTGGTGAGAACTAATAAATTAAGATAAAATATTATTTATTTGCAAATTGTTTTGCATAAGTTTCTAAAATAAGTTAATTCAAATGGACCTTAAATAAAAAAATAAAACAACCATGAATAGGGATTTTGTTTGTCAGATTTACATTCCGTGCCCCTCAAAAATCCTCACACGCCTCTAAAATTACCAAAATAACGTCCATGCATTGTAGGATGCGAACTGAGTTTTATTTTTTTTTATAATATTTTCATTTATGAAGGATGTGGATGTTGAGTTTGAGTCAAATAAAATTGTCACTCACAAAATAGAGTGTGAACTAAAACACATTTCGTTATTTATATTGCAAATTTAATTTACACTTTAAGTAGTGAACCTTATAGTTATGTACATGGTATTGGACACGCATGATTTCAAGAAGTAACCCGATCAAGTTTATAACCCTTTTGTAAAACCTTTCATCATTAATATACAAATCAACCACATGACTTCCATCATACTCTACTAATTGTTTCCTATATAAATTGGAAATTTAAATTGGAATTCACCCTTATATGCATATTTTCAACACAATGCTATATGTTTTTTTTGGGAAAATTGAACCAACTTCAAGGAAAAAACATTGACCCAAAAAATTGTTCTCATTTTATCTACAACATAAACTTGTTCCTTTTAATGTAGGCTTAATAGATCTTTAGGTCTCTGTATGTTCTCGAATTTTTTGTTTTAGTCCCTGTATTTTGTTTTGTTGCAAATAAGTCCCTGAATGTAAATTCTTTTTTGGTTTTAGTTCATAAAGTCAAAATCCGCAGGAAAATTTGCAGTTTTTGTGGAGATTTTTTTTCAGATTTTCCTGCGGATTTTGACTTTAGGGACTAAAACCAAAAAAATTTGTACATTGAGGGACTTATTTGCAACAAAACAAGATACAGGGACTAAAACCAAAAATTCACGAACATACAGGGACCAAAAGATCTATTAAGCCTTTAATGTATTATATCATCCAAATACTTGTTTTCTCCACAATCATCCTTCAATGTGATATCTCCACTTTCTCCGATATTGGAAACTTTAATCTCTTTATCGTGATGTAGTGCAAGGACCATACGACAATCCTCAATAGATAACAAGATTACTTTGCAAATTTTGCAAACATTGCAAGAATTATTATAAATTACACAAGTTTAATATCATTTTCACTATGACTTTCAGTATATAGTTCAAACAACTCCACAACTCGAAAATTCATCAAATTCAAAACTTTTTCATTAGTTTTCTCGATTTGGATTCTCTCATTAGTGAAGAGATCATAGAGATGGAGTTTGGAGGATTTTGAATTGTTAAAAACCTTAATGATTGAACCTTTATTAGAAGACGAAGATGTAGTAGGGTTGTTATCATGTGGTGATGGTTGAATGCGGTATATAGTAAATATTTCGAATGCCGAATGCAGATGTTGTGAGAGGTAGATGGAGGAGGAAGAAGAGAGCTGCGGAATCGTACAACGTCGATTGTAGTGTTGAGTTTTTTGGATATACCATTATATATATTTATATTTTAATTCTATTATATATTTATTTTTGCCCCCGTAAAAATTAATTAAATCCATTAACTTATACTTTATATTTGTACACTCATCATAAATTTATATTTTCAACTTTTAATAATCTTGATTAAAATAAGTTTATAGTCCCAATTTTTTCTAGTTATATTTATATGTAGGTTTTTTCGGACTCCGATCAAATTCTCCATACACCGTCTCTTTTAATTTTTTTCTCCGGTCATATATGCAACCTCTCCTCCTAATGAATCAACATAAATCATTTTTTAGGAGCAACTCAAAGATAAGGCTATCAAGGCAATCACGCCTGAGAGCTTTAAAAATCTAAAATAAATTACTTTATAAAAAAATTATTATAATAAATCAAGCAACGTCTTAAAAAAAATTACTCTATAGTATTTTCTAGCTTCCATTAAAGAAATTTTTTTGATCCACCACCGGACACCACCCCAATCTAGGCCAACCAACCAAAACAGGAAAAACAAATCTAAGGTAAAATTAACCCCTACACATTAACTCACCATATAACATTCCCTATAATGACAGAAGAAGAAAAGAATGTTGAAACACTCCCAGGCCTGCAAGAACAAAAGACCATTTGATCTCCTTTAGCTTAACTACATATTTTAAGTTTGAGTAACCACAAGTTTTTATATTACACCTAATTTCAATAGATTTTTGAACAAGTAATTTCAATAGATTATTTTTTGTAATTGCACACATAACAGTTTACACCGAAATACATATTTATGTTTCACCTAATTAAAAAAAAATTGTTGGAGAAAAAATTATGTTCTTATTGATTAGCCTATCGAAAAAGAAAAAAAAAAAAGTTATTATTGATTAAAGGTGCTGACTCGGAGCTTTCTTATACCACCAGAAGCTCATATGGTTTTAATTAAACTTTTATTAATTGGAGCCAAAAGAAAAGTTAAATATTGATTTTAAAATTGAAAATAAGTGGGTTTAGTTGAATGGGCTAGAATTTATAGGCCCACTCCACGCAAGCGTTTACGAAGAAAGACATGGGAGCTGACGCGGAATATAAGCGCATCATTGGTTAATTGTTAGCATGACTCAGCAAACTACAAAACAGTCGGTGGAATTGGAATTTTGTCATTGTCCTTTATTTCCATTCAATTCAAAGTTTACTTACTACTTTGTATGGTGGGTTTGAAAAGAAGCCCTTTTGTGGTTACACGTATAGCTTCCTAGATTTTTCATGGGAACAACTACTTTGCAACTAAGAATGTGTCCTTGTCCTATACCAATAGATCTAGAAAATGTACCTCTGCCCCTTTGGAGGTGTCAAATTTGTGATTTTATTGTTTACTTGTATATATTTTTACTTTCTACAAAATTATGATTTCTCTCACTCTTATGTAGTTACTAGTATGTTATGTTATAAAGCTTAGTTGAGAAGGCGATCTATTAACAAAAATATGTTATAACCTAGAATTGATAGTAGAGAAAATTAGATCATAGCCTAGTTTAATCAAACCGAACAATTAATCACCGAAAGATACTTGTTTGGGCATAAACTTACTTTTAACTTTAAGTCATTTATTTATTTATGAGGCTTTCTCATCTAAATATCTAATATATACGACTAGAGGAAGATTGTTTGGGCACAAATCCAAATGAAAAATGTTTAGACATATTCATATAAATTAATTGAAAAATAATTTAGTCACAGGACCGTCTCCGAATATTTAGAGACCCCGAGCTAATAATAAAAATGAACCCCCTAATAAAAATAAATATGTTTTTTAAAAAGAACTTAATATTTATTTTTTGTGAACAAACAAATATTAATAATACAAAGAACTCAAAAAGTAGTAGTGAAGGTGTGAAAAACACAAGAAGGGGAGGTTGAATTGTGTTTTTGGTAATTTAAAAATTTCTTCTAAGTTACAGAGAACTTATCAGAGTTTGCAGCGGTTTAGAAAAACAAAACACAATCAAGAAAAACTTTGAAGGTAGAGAGGAGGAGAGAAAGATAGAGACAGAGATTTTTATACTGGTTCCCCTCACAAACCGAGAGTACGTCCAGTCCTCTTGTACTTACAAGAGAGTTTCACTATAATCTCCTTAAGATTACACTTTGCTCAAGCACACTAGCAAGAGACTTCTCAAATGCTCAAGTTACACTTAACAAGAGACTTCACAATGCTCAAGTATACAAACAAGAGACTTCCTAATGCTCAAGCACGCAGGCAAGAGACTTCAAAACACAAGTTTAGAAAAACAGAGTCTGAACAATTGATATGAAGATCAATGTTCAGTTACAAATTAAATACAACTTTTGATACAAGACTTAACTTAGAATCTTAATACAAAATTCTAAGGTTCAACTAATGAATTAACAGAAGCTGAAACTGGAGTCTTGGATTTTGAATATGAGTTCAAGTTGTATTTGCAGTTTTGTGCTTTAGGATGAATTTGGCAGAGTAACAGCTCTTTTCAAATTGTTCAAGTGTCGTATCCCAAAGCTTCAAACTCACTCCAATTTATAGATGAAGGTGGAGCGTGTTTGATTTGAATTAGCGCGGTGAGATTGTGTCAGCTGTAGATAGTACCTTGATATCCAAATCAGGTAACCTTGTATGCGATCAATCTTGGAGAGAAAGTTTTATCCAAATCAGGTAAAGAGTTCGTACAATAGTACAAACGTCACTATTCTGTGGATAAAATTGATTCCATCAGCTTTTGGAATGTCAGAGTATAATCATTGATGCAGAGAATGTTCTTCTGACAAAAACGGCTCTCACTGCTCTTTATCAGAGTCTGATATGCATCTTCTGATGAATAAAAATTTTCATCCTCTGATGAACCAAATATGCATCTTCTGATGTCTTCAAGTTCTGATCAGAGTTTGCTTTGTCATATCAGAGCTTCCAATGTGCTTTAAATGAATATAAAAATTAACTTGAATATCTGCACACTTGGATTAAATAATTAGTATACCCTATTGTATATTAATACTTTTGTTATCATCAAAACTTAAGTGGATCATGTCAGAACCTCTTTTGTTCCAACAATCTCCCCCTTTTTGATTGATGACAAACCAAGTATTAATTTACAATGGTTGTTGATAAAATTTATCAAGCATCTCTTAGGTTGATGAGTTTTGCAAGCTCCCCCTAAGTTCAGCAATGATTAATTAAATCAGTTTTAAAAATATTCATTTGAATTTTGAACTTAAACTAATACACTAGACTTTCAGAGGCTAGGTTTGCAAGCTCTCCCCCTAAGTCTGATACCTATGAAAGAAAAGTGCAATTTTCTTTTATACGTACCATGTATCAGAAGTTCAAATTTCAACTGATATTTTCCTCAAAATTATATTGTATATAGACAATAACGCGAAAAATAAAAATTTGGAATTTGGTTTCAGTTTAGCATCTCATAAATTAATAACATCTCTTTACTCCCCCTTTTGTCATTAAACAAAAAGATAAAACTGACAAGAAATAAATGACAATTTTGAAAAAAATGGTCAAAAGTAGAGTTTCAATGCAGTCAAGGTGGTTACAACTACTCCAATTAAATGGCTTGTCGTAAGAACCAAGAACTTGTCCATTTTGAAACTACTATATAAGGACCATGAACTTTGTCATTTCACTCAACACTTCCATTTCATTGTGAAAAATCAACAATGGAGAAGGATAGAAAAGTGATCAAAAGTAAGAGAGTGCAGGAGAAGAAGAAAAAGAAAGTGAAGATTCAACATGACTCAGAGTCTAAGAAGAAACTTCAGAAGATGAGAGCATCAACTTCTGCTCCTGTCAGAGTCAAATATCAAACGAGATCCAAGGCTAAACAACAAGAGTCCTTATCTGAGTCAGAATCTGAATGGGATTCTGATTGGAAGGAATTCTTGAGTACATACGTCCCTCCCAAGGAAGAATACTTCTCTTCATAATCAATGAGATCACTTTTCATTGATTTCCCAATAAGGAAGTGAAGAGAATGTCGTGAACTCTTCCATTTCCCTTAAATTCAAATAAGCTAGATTTAGGACTAGCTGTTTTATGTAGGATCCAAGTGAAAAGTTGGATAGAAACTTATGTAATCAACAATTTTCAATTGAATAAACTCATTATTTAGCTTTGAAATCTTTGTGTTGATTTTGGTCTCAAAAAAAAAATTTATGAAAGCAAAAAAAAAAAACAAATAGAGTACTTAAAAAAAATGAACACAGAAGATAATTTAATAAGCAATAGAGTACTTAAAAAGATATTCAACAAGTTACAAATCAGATATCAGAACATGATAGACATTAAACAAATAATCAGAACATGTGCTTAGAATCCTAGGGGTTAAGGTTGATCAGGTTGCTGAGGCAATCTTGCATTGATGCTCTGAAGAGTAGTCATAATAGCAGCCAACATGGAGGAATGCTCATCAAGTCTTCTCTGAAAATTTTCTTGATTTTCCAATACATGCTGAGCATACTCTGGTGCATTTCTAGCCAGTTGCTCAAGCCTTGCTTGTTCAGCAGCTCTTCTAGCTTCCTCTGCTAGCCTAGCTTACTCAGCAGCTTGCCTTTCCCTTTCTATACGCTCATCTTCCAACCTTTTTCTCTCCCTTTCCTCAGCTTCCAATCTCTCCCTTTCACGCCTCTCTTCCTCTTCCTTCCTTGCCAACTCATTTCTCAAATTCAGGTCTGTAGTGTAAGCCTTCCTGACAGAGCGAAGCATGAGAACCAGATTTTGTTCCATTAGGTCACACTCTTTGTCTATGTGCGCTGTGTCAATGGACCTGTGTGGAATGGCACTGGACATTCTCCTAAGATTCTTGTCAACGGCTTTTAGCAAATTAGTAATGTCATCCTGAGTTTGGTCAAGAGGTTCATTGGCTATTCTCGAGGGTAGGTGGGGTGGGAAGAATATGCAGTCCATAGAGAGATCCTGCAAAAGGTGTTGGAGATGTTGTGATTGGTTAGGAGGGGTTCTTTGTAGGATTTCAAGATTCAGAGTCTCATTGATTTGTTGAACATGGTGTTTGATAGGTGTAGGTAAATCATATGAGTTGTCTGTAGCCACATGATGTGGGGATTGCTCATGTGCATGTTCATCAGAATGAAAAGTATCAGAGACTTGCTCTTGGTCATGTTCTGGTGATTTTTGGTTGTTATTGCCTGATGTAGTATGTTCTGATTGAGGTTCATTTTCTGGTTGATCATTTTCTGGTTCAGGTTCATTTTCTGGTTCAGGTTCATTTTCTAGCTGTGGATTATGTTCTGGTTGAGCAACTTCTGGTTGTGGGTCATTTTCTGGTTCAGTGTTTTCATGAGTGTTCACAGGTTGAACATTCTCAGAAATGGGTAGGGTTTTTGTGATAGAATTATCAGGGGGTGGTGAAGGTGTTTTATCAGAATCTTCATCCAAAGTTTGAATGATTGGAGCAGTACTTGTTGAAGCTTGTGCTGCATCATTGTGTATAAGATTAGTTTGGGATTCTGATGGGTTATGTAGGATGAGGTTAAACTGCTCTGATATTGGTTGATTTTCTCAGAATGAACTCCTTTTAAAAACTTATCAAAAGCATGTTTAACTCTTATTTCAGAAGGAAATTGAAACCTTTTGAAATAATCCCTAATTCCTTTGCCGTCTCCAAGAAAAGTAGAAAACTTACCAGTTTCATTTCCATACAAAGTCTGTTTTGCCAGCAGATTATGAGGATCATTCCTTTTGGGAAGCTTCTCATGCATCTTATCAAATACAGATTCTTCAATGCCACACTCATAACCATCCTTCAGAGCCTCTTGCTTCTTATTGAACTCTTCAACCTTTGCCAAAGCTGCCTGCATCACAGCTTCTTCCTTCTCTTCTTCTGTGAGATCCAACAACAGCTTCTTGACCTTTGGTTTCCTTGATGTTCTTGGAGCTGTTGTCTTTGGAGCCTTAGCAGCTTTCTTTCCAGCAGGACTTTTGGCAGCCTTTCTCTTGACTGGTGCTAGTTTAAGAGGCTGTTCCAAAAGCCTTGATTGTTGAACTGTAAGCCTTGTAGGTTCTCCATCTCCTATATCAGCACCTAGCTTTTTCATGAAATCTGCATGTGCTTCTATTACTCTCTTTGCTTCACTATTTCTGACGCGTACAAGCCAACTTTCACCAATGCCTTTCTCAGAATTTCTGAGTAACACAGGATGTGTTGGATGAACTATCTCATTATTCTTCACTAGCCTTAAATACCTTAGTGTAGTACTATTCACAATCTTGGAACCAAGCAGAAAGGTACTTAAACCAGGAAGATATGGAGTAACAGCATCCAACAAACCACACTGTGCAAACATGTGGCTCAGTAATCTTGAGTGTCTAACAATAGCTTTGCTAGAGACAATAGATATGCACAAGTTATCAAAAATAAGCCTTCCAATATCAACAATATTTCCTTTAGCAACATTGTATGTAAACAGCTTCTGAACACTTGATATTTGATCAGTGCCTCCCAATTTGGGCAAAACACTATCAATCAGGATCCTGTAGATTATCTTACAATTGTTTGTCCATTCAAACTTATCCTTAGGGTCGGTCTTAGGTTTAAACAGATATTCCTCCACATCAGGACCTACTTCATCAGACTGTCTGATTATCACACCATCACGCTTGAGCTTCAGAGCCTCAAGAATGTGGCAGAGTCTGATGGAGATTCTGAATCCAGCCACGAAGGATTCAATCTCAGTAGAGTAAAACGATCTCAAACCCATTTCTTCTGGGGTTCTCTCCTTCCATTCAGGGTGTTTTTCCATCTTTTCCATGACTTTCTTGTCATAAACATCTCTTGTAATGACTGAAGCTTTCATCCAAAATTCCTTTACCAATTCAGTATAGGTTGGTCCATTGAGAAGATCAAAGTAATATTCCAAACCTTGCTTTTTGTAGAGGTTAACAACATCAGCGAAACCGTTTACCCTAATGCTCTCAAGATCAACGGGACTCTCAATAGCCACATTGATTTCGTCATATTTGTACGGTCGTTGATCTTTTGCGAACTCAGTAGGGTTGGATTCATTTGGTAGGATCATACAAGTTCTATTCAAGAAAGTTGATGAGGATGTCATGGATGAAATTTGGAATTTAGGGTTTCTAAAGAGGAAGAAAGAAATTTCTCTGTGTTTTAGAAGAATGAAAGTGTAGGTTGTGAGAGTGCAAAAGTGTGAATGTGAACAGTTAGTGTGTTTAAATAGAAACTTACGCGCAAAAACAAGTACACATACACAGGGGTAGTAGAGTATTTTACCACAATTGGGAATATGAAATGCTAATCATCATTAACCAACTTCTTTACCCTCTTGCAACAAGACATGTGTATTAGAAGATTGTTAAATAACTGACACGTAAGTTTGAGAAAACGAAAGGGTTTTTACAAAAGATTTTTACTTACGTGCCAGAACCATTTACCTTCTAATCAGATTCTGATAGTATGTCAGAAGATACTCTCATCACAACTTCTGATACAGAAGGTTCTGATGACTTCATCTTCTGATTACTATTAGATTCTCACAAACTCAATTTTTCATCAGAGTCTAAGTTAATCAGAGATTTCCATCATGTTCAGATTCTTTTTGATAAAATCAAAACGTTCAACAGCTAAAGGTTTTGTAAAGATATTAGCCCATTGATTTTCAGTTTCAATGAACTTGAGATCAATTACACCTTTTTGAACATAGTCTCTGATGAAATGATGTTTAATCTCAATATGCTTAGCTCTTGAATGTAAAATAGGATTTTTAGAAAGGTGAATAGCTGCAGTATTGTCACAATATAAAGGAATATTGTTACTGCTGATTTGATAATCTTCCAATTGATATTTCATCCAGAGTAGTTGTGTACAACATTTAGCTGCTGATATGTATTCAGCTTCTGCTGTTGACATAGCTATGGTGGTTTGCCTTTTACTAGCCCATGAAATTAAATTCTCACCAATAAACTGGCAGTTACCACTGGTGGATTTTCTTTCAATTCTATCACCAGCATAGTCAGCATCACAGAATCCAATCAGCTTGTAGTCATTGGATTTCTGATACAGTAATCCAATGTTACAAGTAGCTTTCAAATACCTAAAGATTCTCTTCACAGCAGTGAGATGAGATTCTCTAGGATCTGATTGAAATCTTGCACACAAACAGACACTGAATAAAATGTCAGGTCTTGAGGCAGTTAGATAAAGAAGAGATCCAATCATACCTCTATACAGCTTCTGATCAACCTTGCCTTCAGACTCTTCTTTGCCTAGACTTGATGTAGGATGCATTGGAGTATTCATGGGTTTGCAATCTTCTAAGTTGAACTTCTTCAGAAGATCCTTTATATATTTGGATTGATGAATGAATGTTCCTTTCTCTGTTTGATTTATTTGAATACCAAGAAAGAACTTCAATTCTCCCATCATGCTCATTTCAAACTCATCCTGCATAAGCTTAGAAAAATTCTTGCAAAGAGTGGCATTAGTTGATCCAAAAATGATATCATCAACATATATTTGAATGATTAAAATGTCTTTCTTAAGGGTCTTTTTGAAAAGTGTGTTGTCAACTTGCCCTTTTTCAAAACCATTGTCAACCAAAAAAGTACTCAATCTCTCATACCAAGCTCTGGGAGCTTGTTTGAGTCCATAGAGTGACTTCTTTAGTCTAAACACATGATCAGGGTTTGGCAAATCTTCAAAACCAGGAGGTTGTTTGACATACACTTCTTCAGATATGACACCATTTAGAAATGCACTTTTCACATCCATTTGATATAGAGTAATACCATTATTGACTGCATAAGATAAAAGTAACCTGATTGCTTCCAGTCTTGCTACTGGAGCATATGTTTCAGTGAAGTCAATTCCTTCTTGTTGACTGTATCCTTGTGCAACAAGTCTTGCTTTGTTCCTTGTGACTTCACCTTGTTCATTCAATTTGTTTCTGTATACCCATTTTGTTCCAATAATGTTCTTATGCTTGGGTTTGGGTACCAGATCCCATACATCATTTCTCTTGAATTGATTTAACTCTTCTTCCATTGCGACTATCCAAGCATCATCTGATAGAGCTTCACTTGTTGTCTTGGGTTCAATTAAGGAAACTAATCCAAATAATGATTCTTCAACTCTGAAGTTTGACCTTGTTTTTCTTGGACTATTCTTGTTTCCTAAGATGAGCTCTTCAGGATGTGATGATTTATATTTGAATGTGTTCCTTGGAATATCAGATTCTTCAGAGTTATCATCAATAGTTTGATGTTCTTGAGCAGCATCAGAAGGTGCATCTTCTTGAGCTTCAGAGTCTTCTATAGATTCTATGTTGTTATCATACTCTGGAGCTTCATCTTCTGACTCATCAGATCCTGACAAATCTTTAACAGGCTCTGACTCTTTATCATCAGGCTCTTTGTCATCAAACTTTACGTGCATTGATTCTTCCACTACATTAGTTTCAGAATTATACACCCTGTATGACATAGAGCGTTCAGAGTATCCAATGAAGATACCCTTACAGGCTTTAGAGTCAAATTTCTTAAGATGGACTTTGTTATTCAGAATGTAACATGTACAACCAAATTGATGAAAATAAGAAATATTTGGTTTTCTTCCCTTAAAGAGTTCATATGTTGTTTTGTTCAAAATAGGTCTTATATAGATTCTATTCTGAATATAACAAGCAGTGTTAACAGCTTCTGCCCAAAAGAATTTTGCTAAATTATTTTCATGCATCATGGTGCGTGCCATTTCTTGTAAAGATCTATTCTTTCTCTCAACAACTCCATTTTGTTGTGGAGTTCTGGGAGAAGAGAATTCATGGAGAATTCCATGTTCTTCACAGAATTTTTCAAAAGGTTCATTTTCAAATTCACCACCATGATCACTTCTTACTTTCAAAATTTTTGAATTCTTTTCATTTTGAATCTGAGTGCAGAAGATGCTGAACACTTCATATGTATCATCTTTATTTCTCAGAAATTTTACCCAAGTCCATCTACTATAATCATCCACAATGACTAATCCATATTTCTTACCACTGATTGAGGCAGTGCTAACTGGTCCAAAAAGATCAATGTGTAAGAGTTCCAAAGGTCTAGTAGTAGAGACAATGTTCTTATTCTTAAAAGAACTTTTGACAATTTTTCCTTTTTGACATGAACCACAAAGTGAGTCTGAGTGATATTTTATTTTTGGAAGACCTCTGACAAGATTGTCCTTGCTAAGCTTAGAAATTAATCTCCAGTTAGCATGACCCAATCTTTTATGCCAGATCCATTTTTCATCACTCAGTGTCAAAAGACAAAACACTTGTTGTTCCTTTAAATCAGAAAAATTGACTTTGTACACATTGCCTTTTCTATTTCCCTTGAAAACAATGGATTGATCAGAGTTTCTAATTACAGTACATGAATCCTTATTAAACACAACATCATAATTACTATCACATAATTGACTTATGCTAAGTAAGTTATGATGTAGTCCATCTACTAACCAAACATCATAAATTGACAAAGAAGAATTACCAACTGTACCTATACCAATGATCCTTCCCTTCTGGTTGCCACCAAACCCTACTGTTCCTCCCTCTTGCTGATTCAGGGTGTGGAATAAGAGCTTGTCTCCTGTCATGTGACGTGAGC
Organism: Trifolium repens; assembly: GCA_030408175.1. Classification (NCBI taxonomy): domain Eukaryota; kingdom Viridiplantae; phylum Streptophyta; class Magnoliopsida; order Fabales; family Fabaceae; genus Trifolium; species Trifolium repens. The sequence continues at coordinate 50,605,055 of CP125848.1, forward strand.
AGCCAGAGTCCAGATACCATGAGCTTTCTTTTCTTCTTTGGGTGCATACCTGCAGCATACACTATTTCAGATTTTGGTACCCATACTCTGATGGGTCCTTTTTGGTTAGTTTTGAGAATCTTATCCTTCTTGTTAGAATAATCAGAAGATCTGGAGTCAACTGAGCCTTTAGAAAATTGTTTAGGCTTATGTTGTCTCTGAGACTTTCCTCTTGAGTGTGTCAGAGAACCAGTTACCAAGTTTGCCTTAGAAGTACTAGTGCCCCGCTTATTAACAGGCTTTGGTACTTTGACAGCTTTAACTTGAGTAGACATGGGTACTGATGTGAGGGGAACCTTAGTTTTAGAAGACTTAGGTTCAGAAGATGAGTTATCTTCTGGTACCTTATCTTGTCGTTCCAAGCTCACAAGAGTACCAGACACAGTCAGAGGTTCTGATGTACCCTTAGTGAAGTTTGAATAAGATTCTGATGGTGACTTGCTCAACACGACAGGTTTACTTGATTTTCCTACATCAGGACATGTAAGAGAACCAAGTCCTTGCCTTTTATAATAGTTGCTGAGTCCACCATGAATTATAGAAGTTACCCTAGTCTTATCTATGTTATGGTGCACAAACTCTTGTAGAGAGATTTCATACTCGTCATAAGGTTTGTGACATGTTCTGCATCCAGTCTCAAGCACCTTAATTGTTTTAAGAGATTTTTGATAGTTTGCTTGAGTCTGGGTGAGATTATCATTGAGGAGCTTCATTTTTTGTTTGCAAAAATCTAACTCACTCAATTTTTCCATGTACTTCACCATTACATCTTTCAAAGCTTTGGTCATTTGAGTATTAGACATTTTAGATATTACCTCATCAATGTCGTCAGTATCAGACTCTGAATCATTTTCATTGTCTGACTCACCAATGGCCATAAGCGCTAGGTTTGCTTCCTCAGAGTCTTCATCCTCAGATAGTTCATTAATATCCTCCCATGTTGCCATCAGACTCTTCTTGGCTTTGTTCTTGATCATACTCTTTCTTCCTTTACCTTTGGAGTTGAGTTCAGGACAATCAGCCATGAAGTGTCCAGGCTTATGACAATTGAAACAATTTTTTGTGTCATCCTTCTTCTCTTTGTTGGTGTTGTTTCTTGATCCAGATCCTCTGCCTTGAAAATTTTTGCCCTTCCTTAGTGACCACTTTTGAAAGTTTTTGGACAAGAGTGCAAAGAAATCATCATCTGATCCTTCCTCTTGATTATCTATGGAAGATTCCTCTGCTTCAGATTCTACAACTTTGGCTTTCAGAGCCTTAGATGAAATTGAAATAGATGGCAAGGCCACATATTTTAGCTTCTTCTGAGGCTCATCAGAAGATAATTCAATCTCATGACTCATGAGTGAACTTATCAATTCTTCCAAGCCAAGTTTGTCCAAATCTTTAGCTTCTTGGATAGCTGTTACCTTAGGCCTCCACCTTGAAGGTAAGCTTCTCAAAATCTTCCTTACATGATCAGAGGTTGTATAACTTCTCTTTAGAACTTGGAGACCAGCCACAAGAATTTTGAATCTAGAATACATTGATTCAATTGTTTCATCATCCTTCATTCTAAAGAGTTCATACTGTTGGATCAAAAGAGTAGCCTTTGCTTCTTGAACCTGTTTGTTCCCTTCATATGTGGAACACAAGGAGTCATAGATGCTCTTGGCAGTGGATTTGTCTGTAATCTTGAGGTACTCATCATGAGTTATACATCCAATGAGAAGATCCTTAACCTTGTGATGCTTCTTGTAAAGTTTCTTGTCTGTAGGAGTGAACTTCTTTCTTTCTTCAACAGATAGTCTTCCCTTTTCATCTAGTCCTTGGAAAGTTACCCCTTCTTCAACCAAGTCCCAAAGTTCATCATCTAAACCAATAAGATGACTGTAGATTCTATCTTTCCACCAGGAAAAAGTAGATGCATCTCCATTGAACTTTGGTGCTTTGTTGCTTGACTTTTCTTCAACATCATAGTCATGTGGAACTGATTTCAAGCTACCACTTGGAGTTTCAGTCATAGTGTCTTTCAACAGAAAACTGTCTCACTGTTAGGTGATTAAAAAACAGAACCAGGCTCTTGATGCCAATTGAAGGTGTGAAAAACACAAGAAGGGGGGGTTGAATTGTGTTTTTGGTAATTTAAAAATTTCTTCTAAGTTACAGAGAACTTATCAGAGTTTGCAGCGGTTTAGAAAAACAAAACACAATCAAGAAAAACTTTGAAGGTAGAGAGAAGGAGAGAAAGATAGAGACAGAGATTTTTATACTGGTTCCCCTCACAAACCGAGAGTACGTCCAGTCCTCTTGTACTTACAAGAGAGTTTCACTATAATCTCCTTAAGATTACACTTTGCTCAAGCACACTAGCAAGAGACTTCTCAAATGCTCAAGTTACACTTAACAAGAGACTTCACAATGCTCAAGTATACAAACAAGAGACTTCCTAATGCTCAAGCACGCAGGCAAGAGACTTCAAAACACAAGTTTAGAAAAACAGAGTCTGAACAATTGATATGAAGATCAATGTTCAGTTACAAATTAAATACAACTTTTGATACAAGACTTAACTTAGAATCTTAATACAAAATTCTAAGGTTCAACTAATGAATTAACAGAAGCTGAAACTGGAGTCTTGGATTTTGAATATGAGTTCAAGTTGTATTTGCAGTTTTGTGCTTTAGGATGAATTTGGCAGAGTAACAGCTCTTTTCAAATTGTTCAAGACATAAGCACGGAGTCTATTATTAGTATAATTTTACTATGTTGGACCATTATTGATATAATTTGATTGGTATAATTTTGCTCTGCTGGACCATTATTATTGCTGGACCATTATTACTACTACTTAAACCTCCCAATTTAACTACCTATTATCTAATTATATTTTTTTTTAGACCCATTTTTTGGAGGCCCCGCCGTGCTATAGGTCTCCTTGCATGGGTTCAAAAACGGCCCTGTTTAGTCACATCATCTTTTTTATATTTTATTTTTTATATTATTATGCGTGTGTCTTATAATTATTGATTTGTGATTCTGTCTATACAAATATTTCACATACGATTAATATTTATCCTTCGGATTAAACTATTCTGATAACATGCGTGCTATATAGCCAACATGAAATTGGCCGTGGTAAACAAAAACAAAATTAACTAAAGACAATCATATACGGTTAAGAACACTAGTAACTTTGATTATCATAATTATGCATATCAATCAAGTCATGATGGTTGATAAATTCGAATGAGTTAAGAATTGAATTTTGTTATAAAATAAATGACCAAGGTTGCAAGTTTGCAAGAAACATACTACAGAAACAGAACATCAGATGATCCGAATGTAGCTCCAAAAATGATTTATATATATCAAATTTTATAATATTATGACATAAACTAGAAACACAAACAAAAACAACAGCTACTCCATTTTTGTCTTTTTCCCTAAACCGGATTCTCATCAAGCAGGCCGTACCATCCCTCTACGTCACTAACCATGCGCCAAATAGCACAGTTCTATTCAACTATATACTAGTATTATTCTAATTAATTAAAAATCTTATCCTAAACTAATTAAAAATGAAACTACTATTAATTAATCCATTATTTACAACTTGCACGTGTACATCAAAACAAAAATAGTACTATGTCTCAATCTCAAGGATAGTAAAATTAAAATCTCTCACATTAAGGAACAAGCATTGGGGTTTTCATCACTAAACATTTGTGGAGGAGGATTATTTGGATGCATATAAAATGGAGGTTGTTGAGGCTCTACCATATATCCACCTTCACCTCTATTCACATGATTATAACCATATCCTTGTTCATGTTCATTATAACCATACCCTTGTTCATTCGCATGATTATTATAATTATAATTACTATTATACCCTTGTTGATTCACATGATTACCATAATACCCTTGTTGATTAGAATACCCTTGTTGAACCTCCACCGCATGGTTGCTACTTTGACCCGGTTCATATCCATCGTACCAATACATAGGTTGTTGGTGTCCATAACCATAATGCTCCATTTTATTAACCTCCACTTTTGTTGCAACTTCTTCTATTTTTTCACCACCTTGATTTTCTTTTGATTTTTGTTTACCTTCATCTTTCTCTTTATTTTTACCATCTTCTTTCTTTGGTTGAACTATTTCGACGGTTCTTTTAAACTTTTCCGTTAAATAAGATGCAATTTCCTTCGAGTCAATGATTCCATTTATCGTCACCAAATCTTTTGCTCCATCAATATTCACTGATTCAACTCCTGGAAACCACAGCCACAGTTTTATTTAATTAATTAACAATACAACAATAATTATTTAATTATTCATTGTATGATTTTATATGTGGTAGTGGATGGATATATCATATGAGCACTTATATTATATATACGTCACGTACATATGAAATGAATTTTATAATTTTATTCAATTAGTTAAAATTAAAATACTAGTAAATTAAAAAAAGTAGGACAAAAGGTGATGATGGCTAGCTAACCTTTGATTTTGAGGATAATCTTTTCAATTTTTTGAATACATCCGTCACAGTGTAATTTAATTTTCAAAACCACCGTGTTTTGAACCGACTTTTGAACCGACTGAAAAAACAAAAAACAAATAGAAAATTAAAACGGTTAGTTAAATTAAATTATTTGTGCCGATAGACTATTTTGTATAAACTCGAGAATAAGTCGATTAAAACAGACTAATTATATACCTAGGGATTAAAGTTCAAATATGAAATTCTTTGTCATTCAAATTGGTTCATGAATTTTAAAAAATACATTAATTATTCAATGAATTTAGAAAGATAAATTGTCTCTGATCGGAGGAAGTAGTAATTGACTAAAACCAAAGTTTAAAAACAAAAGTCAATTATGAATCAATTTGAATGAAATTTGTTTCCATTTCGTCATTCACACCGTATTGAAGAAGGTAACGAAGTTTCTAACCTGTTTGGGAGATTTTTCCTCTGTTTTTTTTACATCGACAGGTTTTTTGTTGTTAGGCTCATTCTTCTTCTCCTCCTCCTCCTGTTTCTTCTTCTCCGGCTGTGGTTTATCGGCGGCGACATCTTTTTTCGGCGGAGACGAGACGATCTCAACCTTCTTCTTAATTTTTTCCTCCAATTTATCACGAACTTTGTTAGAATCCACCTTTCCGATAACCGTCACTTTGTTACCAGCCATATCGACCTTAACATCTTCCACACCTACATCATAATCATAATCATAATCATAATCATAATCAATTTTCGATTCGATTGAAAAGGGGAAAAAATTGAGAAATTGTGAATATAGAAGTTATAGAAGTGATACCATCGAAATGGAGAACGGCGCGTTTGATTTTCTTGACGCATCCTGCGCAATGCAAGTCTAATTTGAAAACGGCAGAGGGGAGAGCGTCGTTTTTGTTATCAACATCTTCTTTCTGCTAATTGAAATAAATAAATAAATAAATAAAAAACTTTGTGAGTGAGAATAAATTAATGAAAGGGTATTAGAAATATTGAATAAGTGAAATTGAAACTAACCTGAACCATTGTTGGTGTATGTTGTTGTTGTTGATGTGATGAATGAAAGTCGGTTTGATTTTGGTATTTAATTTTGAAGAGAGGAATGTAAAATAAGTATGAAGCAACGGAAGGAAAGTATATATAAAGATAGAGAAGGAATAGGTGAAGGGTCAAGGGAGTGTGGAGGGTGGGTCACAATTAGGGTTGGGAATAGGCCAGGCCGGCCTACAGGGGCCTACGGCCTAGCCTACATAGGCTTAGGCCAGGCCGGCCTATTTATTTAAATAGAGCAGGCTATGGCTTTGTAATAAGCCTATTTAGTTAAAAAGGTCAGGCTCAGGCCATGGAAAAAGCCTTTTAGGCCTACTAGGCCGGCCTATTTAAGTAAATATGAATAATATTTTTACATTTATTATTATTATATATTAAATTTTGTACTTTGATTAAATTATAAATCTATTAAATTTTTCAGTAGTTTAACTTTATTAATCTACATTAACTTTTCACATATATAAATGTATTATTATAAACTAAAATTGAAATACGATGTCATATATAGTCAAATTCTCTAAAATATCATGTTAAATATCAAAAGGAAGTTTAATATCATTGATTTGTTAGTTCATTAGTATATTTAAAAGTAAATATAATTATTTATTAAAATATATTCATGTTAAATAGGCTTTTAAACAGGCTAATAGGCCATGTCAGGCTTTCGAAAGGCCAGGCCTAGGCTTAAAAAATAAGCCTATGACAGGCCACAGGCCAGGCTTAGGCCTTCAATTTTTTGGCAGGCCAGGCTCAGGCTTGGCAAAGCCTTGCTCGGCCTAGCCTATTCCCAACCCTAGTCACAATCAGTGAGGTGGATCATTGCAACATGTATATGTCTATATTTGTTACACATGATACATGTATATACCGTATACTCTCCTACGATACTAGTATTTGATTTTAGTATTAAGTACAACTAAGCCACTTGAGTTGAGTTATTGCTATTCATTTGAGATTTTGAAGTATAATTTTTCCGGATTTGATTTTTTCCGGCGTAAATTTTAATTGATTAGATCATATAGAATAAAATTTCGGCTATAAATGCAACCTTTTACAAGTAAATGATAAAATTGAACCTCTAAAATTAGTTGATTTTTACATCGTATTTTGGATCGCCTAAAATCTATTAAACCAAGGCACCAATACTGAACAAGATAATATTATGCATCAATCTTCAGCGAGCACGACACGAGCACATAACTCCCAAAACGAGCATGATGCTAGTCTATAGCTCGAGCTCCAATACAAGTTACATACACTTGATAAATGACCCCTCAAAAGATATTTGTGACTGATTCTCTGCAAATAGATGTCCTCATTGTACGGTTATTCTTCAAGTCCCATTATATATGCAATCATTCATATACTTACTTGAATGTTGAAGTGCTATACCTCATAATACAGATTTGACCATCCATCACCTTTCAAAGAACACTTTCATTTGAGTACTCAATTCAAGTCGGATATTGAGTTTTCAAAAAAATAAAAATAATTACAGTTTTGGTCTATTATTCTCCGCTCACTTTAGAAATTTGTTCCTCAATTTCAAAATTATTCAGATTTAGTCTATATTTTAGATTTCTGGACTGAAATCTAGCGGCGTGAAATGATCAACGCATATGAAATTATAAACAAATACTTTATGTTCTGGACTGGGCCTAGAACTGGCTCAATCCATCTTCTGCTGAACATAGGGGGCTTATAGCTTTTGCTCGACATACGGAGCTTAGAGCTCCTGCTCGACATAGGGGGCTTATAGTTTCTGCTCGACATATGGATCTTAGAGCTCCTGCTCGACATGGGGGCTTATAGCTTCTGCTCGACATATGGAGCTTAAAGCTCCTGCTCGACAACTGGTGAGCTCCCCTTCCCGGAATCGATACGCCACCACAACTTCCACGTGCTCCTATTAACCAGGACGCAATTTAGATTAATTAACCGCCTCTCCACACGATGCAGGACAACTCATTATCAGGATAATGACTAAATGTCGGCGGTTTCTTGCTCCAACAGCGGAGAAATCTTGGCAATCTCGCCTATTGGGCCGCTCTGCACAGCCCATTAGGGAGACCTTGACCCAGCGCTGGGGGATCTATAAATACCCTCCTTCACTGGAGGGTCAGGTATTCAATTCATTATTCACTCTCTTCCTCTTCTGACTTAAACATCGGAGCGCCTGCAGGTACAACCCCCCTCCGGTGGTGATAGCTGCTCAATGTCAATGGAACTCATCAAGTGAAGGATTCTCTGGCCCATCAACCTTTCTGATCAACAGGTTAGATCATTTTCCTTTTTAGATCTATCGAATAACTGATGTATCTAATATTTAATATAGATCAGATACATCAGTTATTTAATCAATTTAAAAAGTGAATATCTACTTATAATTAAAATTTAATTTCAGTAGATTATCACTTCATCTAAGATCTAAAAAAATAAATAATTATATGGAGTGTGATATATCAACATTTTTTTAGTGCAAAAATCAGAGAAATGAATTAAAATTAGGGACATGTTAGTGCCCCATACACTAATTAAATATACCAAAAAAATAAAAGAAAAATTTAATGGTTAATGATAATTTTTTACATCTATAGAATATTGAATGTAGTTATATTTCAGATAATTTTTTACATATGCGATTTTAGCCCTTTACGTCGCCGTTGTTGTGTTAGTTTTTGGATTTAGTTGTTCTCAGAGGTTGTTGGCTGTTTCTGCAGCTTGTTTCTCTCTTGTTCTAATTGTGCAGTTGTTTTGCGCTTTGGTTTCAGGTTGAGTTCTTGTGCCGCCGTCAGATGGAGGTTATTTTTGAGTAGATGTGGTTTGATATCCCAATGTAGCTTCGAGGCTGCCATTTTGTTTCAGATGAAATTAAAGTAGGATGAGTGGGCGATGATATTTGGTGTAATTGTCTTGGTTTGACGTTTGGGGCGTTTTTTGTTATTGTTCTAGGTTGTTGTTTTAGATGTCATTGGTGTTGCAATTCTTCCTCTTTTGAAGAATTTTGTATGACTTGACTTTGCGGACTGTGCTCGTCTTGCGCTCAGTTCTGTTTTTAATAAAAATTTAGCCGTTAAAAAAAAAGAAAAAGAGTTATTTTTAAGATAAAATTTGCATATTAATATGTTTAATTACTTAGCATTTTCCTTAAAATTAAATATTTTAAAATCAGAGGATGAACTTTTTTTTTTGGTTGAGAGGATCAACTCTATGATTAATAAAATTTGGGTCATCCTAAACAGTGCCCCCGGTGCAATGGTTAAGAATATCAAAAAAGGAAATAAAATAAAAATTTAATTTTGAGAAAACAACTTTTTACATTTCTAATGTGTTGAATGCACATATTTCGAGATAAATTTTCTATTTTAATATGCTTAATCATTGCCCCGAGGACACTGTTTAGTATTTTCCATGAAATTTAAAGGATTTGGATCCTCTCCAATTATTCTCTCATGTTTTCTCTCCAATTGTTAATCTAATGGTTTACAAATGAAAATGATGTTTTTTCTCTCTCTTCTCAAGTGTTTTCTTTAATTTGTGAACCATTAGATTAACAATTGGAGAGAAAACATGAGAGAATAATTGGAGAGGATCCAAATCCAAATTTAAATAACCAAAACCATTTTTTTAATAATGAAAATGACCAAAAACATTGTTTTTATAGAAGAATATTCTATTATAAGAGGAAAGAGGAAGTGTATTGCAAAGGTTTTTGGAAAGTAGTGAGAACTATTGCCGTTTTATTTATTGGAGATAATGATCTTAATTAAATTTGAGTGGACCCAATTTCAAAGTGAATGACGTAATTTACCCTTGGTTTTTTAAGGTAATTACGAAAAGTCCAATGACCTTTGAGAACCCAGGAAATAGTATCCGTTGGGTTGATAGTGTGAAATTGAAATTGTGACGAAGATAGAACGGAACGGAAGGACGCAGATTTTGAAAACTGCGGGAGTAGCTGGTAAGATAACCAACACCAAGTCAGAGTCATACCCCTCCTTTGGTCCTTTGGGCTTACCCAAAGAATTGTGATCACAATTTGCCCACTACTCCTGTCTCTTTTCTACGTCAAAAGAAAAGAACCCTTGTTTATAATATTATGCACTTATATAAAATGTATATATATTTTTAAAAACTGCTGTAATAATAAATTTATAAAAAATATGTATCAATACAGTATTACACAAGTAATACATACTCATGGCTTTTATTTGGTCTAAAATTTGATATACAAACGGTATGTTTAGAAAACATTTAGCTGGAAAATATTAACCACTTCAATAAGTTTTTAATTATTTTGAAATTCTCTACAATAGCATATTGAAATCTTTGATTTATATAAAAACGTGGTAAAAAATTTGTTATTTCTTTTATAATTAACGGACAGTGATTGAATAAAATTGTTATATTTATTCATTTATATTTCTGTAAGTATAATTCAGATGGTAGAGATCTTATAATATGTTCGAACTTTTGATTATCTACTTTTCATTATAAGGGGTAAAATCCTGGTCACTACGTCTAAAATCCAATCATTCAAAATTGTGGAAAACCCAAATTTGAACCCCAAGCGCAAACTCAATAAATTTGATTTTCCAGTCAAAGTTGGTGCGAGTTCGGACTGGTTTAAGGGTCAAACAACTCAAGCATGAGCTTTATGCCTAGAATTCTAGAACAAAAACAGGCAAATATAAATAAATAATATGACTACCTATTTACATAAGTTTACTTAGCTCAATTGGTTATGATGAATGCTTCGTATCTTCAAGAATATATGGGTTCAACATAACTTAATAATTTTATGGGTAAAATATATTTCAGTACTTTTATAGTGAATTTTGATTTTTGTTCTGTAAAATAAAATCCCTTATTTTTATCCCTACATTTTTTTTAGTTTTTAATAGGCAAAATTTTATTCTCTTTTATAGTGGTTCACTTCATACGGGTATTCACATTGGGTGGTTTCTGTTGCCATGCTATTTGTACGAGGAAGCTTAAATAACTCTGAATGCCACAAAGACTAAAGATGGATTACTTCTACCCATGTATTATTTGTGTACTATAATGAATTAATGCATGTGTTTATCCCTTTTTCTGTTTATTATTTATTAATGTTTAAAAATAATTGAACGGATATGATAAGAGAAAATAAATCAAAATATGTTGTCACTTGTCTAAAGCAATTCACATTTTTAGAAAAATAATATGTTGTGATTTGTATTAAAAAATTCACATATTTAATTAGAAAAAAATAAACGCACACTATATATACTCCTCCCAATTGATCCGTGACGTCTTGATACAAAAAAGCAAATTGTATATAAATATGTATCCATGAACAATCATTGATCCCCCATGCATGATTAGCCTCAATGTAGCAAGTTGCCGCAAACATGTAAAGAATGACAACCTTTAGGTTGTTTGTGTGCTTGCATTTTTTAGTGCAACCTCGTATAGATAGAATACGTAGCTTGATTAATTAGCCTCCAAGCTAGTATGTAGGAAAGACATACTATCTCTGTTCCAAAATATAAAAATTAATTTGACTACTGCACGTATGCCAACACACAATTTTGATCACTAATATTTTTAATTCTCTATTAGTAAAAATTATAAAAATTAGATATTTTGAAAATACTCATCAAAACAAATCAAACAATATCTTATATGGTCAAAACATGATAAGTAAATAGTGCAATTTAATCAAAATAATTCTAATAAAATGGGACGGATGTGATATATGGCAAGATGGTGACTCCCACTAAGTTATATATACCAATTCCAATTGTAAACAATCACCAATTAATCCATTTTTATGTCTTTTAATGTAATTATCATACAAAGGAAACTTGGAAGAAGACAAATCTAATTGGAAATATATATATATATATATATATATATATATATATATATATATATATATTCAGGATAGTAGCTTGTATTGGGGGGAACTTGCCTATGATTGTGTATTATACTATCTTGAGAAATGCTATCCAAATTGCTTTCTAAAACCTTTTAATTATTTTTTATCACTCATTGTATGATTGGATAAAATTTATGTGAATTCCGTCGCTTTTAAAAATTGATATACTAAAAATGTGTTTGGATGTACGTTATAATTTTATTTCTCTTGCATGTGTTCATTTGCATTTTAATCATGATTTCATCGTAGCTACTACCTGAAGAGTTTGTCGCACGTGCGATGGTACTATGATTGTGCAATTTTTGAAGGACAATGCTATATTGCTATATATAGCGAAAAGGAAAATGCTATTTAGCAAGAATTTTTTGATGCAAGAAAGAGAAGAATAAATCCTCACCCTTGATTACATCCATAACCATCCATGTTTTCCACTAAAAAAGAAGATTAAATGACATCATCCTTTAAGATTTTGCCATGTGTTAATTCTTGCATTTCTTGTGTAAAAATTTCATGCTAAATAGCAATGCTCATAGCGAAAAATACCCAACGACTCACTTGTAAAATAGAATTTTCGATACAATTATTTAATGTGTTCGATCCTTTACATTGAACTTGTTTGTTACGCACAACATGCACAATGGATAAATTTACATATTCGTAAATCTAAATTATTTAAACAAAATAAATAGAAATAGAAAAAATGGAAGGAGATAATCAATTTTTTTTGTAATATGTATTTGTGTACATATACACTTAAATGATTTGACATATTTGTGCCACAATTGTGACGCTTCAATAATTATCCAATGTCTGTCTTATAATTGGACAAATTTGTTCAATTATTTTATTTTATTATTAATTAACATAAAAGAAATAGTGTTGCTTTGCTTGGACGCCATGTCTTTGATTGTTCGTGTTTAATTTGTATTGAGTAAGTATATATCATCTCTATTTGTTTTTACCAAAGTATATCATGTCTACGAACAAATTTTCTTATGTCAAATTATTATATTAATGACTACAAACATATGTTGAAGCTATATCTAATCTAATATGAGACTCTTAATATATTTGTTTACATTTAATGAACATATAAAGTGTGATTTGAGTAGTATGATAGAGGCAATTTGATAGTAAATATTACAATGGATTTTGAATTATAGACTGTAATATCATCTTAAAATTTGTGTTACAAAAATAACTTATTTTTACAGAACCGACTTTATACGATGCAAATTGTCCCTTTTATAAACACGTGTCATGCTACATCACATTCCATATCTGAGACTCTTAACTGCTTATGAAAATATAGTGAAACCTAATTAATTTTTTTTTGAGTTCTTAAAAATTAAAATAGTTGTTTAGTAAGAAATATTTACACAAAAAAAAATCCACAAAAATAAGAAATTTGTCTAGTCAAAATTTGAATAACCATACATGGAAGAGATAAGTTATAATTTGTAAGTGTTATATAATGCCACACAAGATTATTCTCTTTCAAACATATAAAAATTCTTACTAAATAGCATTTTTCATGTTAGAAAGGCAAAATTTTCATGTTTTGATTTTAATAGTAATTAATCTCCATTGGAAAAATACATGGTGCAAATAAAGTTAATTATTATCTCTCAGCCGAATTTTCTTCATACGTGGTAAAACCAGCTGAATTCAAAGGTTAATTATAAAGAAATATAAGATATATTTTTATAAGTTTTATCTTGACAATTTTGGTCGTTGATAAATTTCTCCATATAGTTGTTATAGTGACCGAAAGCGTCAAAACAAAAATAATAAATTTATCCATTAAATAATAATTTTTTTTATTATTTCTACTAATTTTTCACAAACAATTAATTTAAAGTAGTTAATTAATTAATATATATTTTATAATTAACATAATATAAAAATACATGCACTAACTTACTTAGTGCTAAGAACCAAACGACACTTAGAGGAAACCGTGTTGCACATGTTGGTTGTGATTGTGATATACACAAATGCATGATCCTTTTATTTGGGATTCTGCGCAATGCTTGCACCAAAAATGTGTAACATATGACTCAATTAATTTCTTAGCTGCCCTAAACATGTGACATCTGTTTTAGTCCCTCTTATATTATGTGGTACTGCGCACTTACATCATTTTGGACACATCAAATTACATGCAGATGTTTCTTTCAATTTTATTTTTTCTTGACAATTCATTTTTAATCTTAGTGCCTTTCTTCTATGGTAAGCGATAAAATTCACAGCATTATTTGAAACTAGTCCCGGACCCGGAGCAATACATAAGTCGGCACCTTGCTAGACAAAGGCTAACCTTTGAGCAATTCCAAAGACTTGGTTTAGTGGTAAAAAGACAGATCTTGAATCCGAAAGATTTTGGGTTCGAGTTTCGCTAGTGCTTTTAGAGGGAGGTAAATGTAATTACCTTTGTAAATGTTCTTTAAGTCCTAAGATTTTCCTTGCTTTGAACTGGGGCACCGTTTCCTCACCTTAAATTTTCATTATTAAAAAAAAACTAACCTTTAAGCATATGATTGTCAAAAAATTTAAGCAGGATCGCGATAATCTTCCAAACTAAGTAAGATTTAAAGCATAAATTATGTTATATATATGAGGCCTTTTTCTTTTTTATGTGTATATGAGGTTTATATATATATATATATATATATATATATATATATATATATATGTATATATATATATATAAAAGATCTTTTTGTATAATAAAAAATATTTTTTTGTTACAGACCTAAAGTTAGGGCTTTAATAGCCTTACCCTTGGGCCGACCCTGAATTTAAGAATTTAAATAGGTTGATAATTTGGAATTTGGATATTTTTCTCTCATTCATGTTGTTCATTCTCTATCGATTTTGGTTATTCTCTTTCTTCTAAACCATTTTTTGTGTGGATCAATCAATCGATTCATTAAAAAAAGGAGAATATTAAACAAAAAAAGCATTTAGATTCAATCATCTGAATATGTGTGATATGCTTATAATATTTTTTTTGTTGGAAATAAATTCAACTAATTTAATTAATAGTAATATTCTCAATACAACAATGAGTGAAATCAAAGAAATTGCAACTAGACAAATAAATGGTTGCCCTAACTAATATTTGAGCTGTCATACTTGCTTGCCGCTTAACAAACTTTACCTTAAAGTTAAAATGTAAATCCAACAACTTAATACGAGAAATAAATTCAAAAGCATCACTTTGGTTAGCTTGTATAGCATCCACAACAACATTAAAGTCGTTTTCAAGCACAACATTAGACCATCATATCCTATACACTGTTGGACGAAGTACTTCTAATAACGCCGCAATTTCGCCTTCAATTGTTGTAAGCTTTTCATGAACCCAACTACTCCCAAGTGCTATAAACCCACCCTAAGAATTCTGAACACACCAAGTTCCAACACGAAGGACCTGAATCACCATAAAAACCTGCGTCAATGTTACATTTCTAATCCCTGAGTTGGGCTACTGTCACTACCATTGTAGTGCTTTGGGAATTGTAACATATCCATTTAACATTGTTGAACTGTGTTAATCTCACACCATTCGTCTCATAGATGTAAGGCTCGTATATCTAGTCTCTTCGCCGTGATGTAATCACACACCATTGGCCCCATAGATAAATTATGATTATTTAACATTTTTAAAAGTCTTGTATGCCATGCTACAACCACGTGTTCCCATTCCATTGGACATGCCAATTGCTTAATCTAAACAAATTTTCATTTGGTTTTGAAGGTATGTAAAAGAATTTGGTGGGGGATGTGGTAGCAATCACAACATTAAGAATAAACAATTTGGGCCATTAAGAAGAGTAAAGACTTCATCCTCTTAAATTAATCAAAATTCTCTCATGTTGTCTCATCTACCGGAAGATATCTTCCGGTAATACAAACTTTATCGAAATATATTTTTTGATAATACAAATTTTATCGAAAGTTATCTTTTGGTAATGTAAATCTCATTAAAACATTTTTTTTCAGCTGTATATTTTCTAGTGTGAGCAGTTTAGGGTAGGAAAAGAGCAAGATTTTTTTTTCTTCCCTAACATTTGTCTCTATACCCCAACATATTTTGAAATATTTCTCTTCTACCCTTATCTTACTTTAGTATATTTTATTATTTTATCATTTTATATTTTTTTGGTAAATTGTACAGCCCACAAAACACTGTTCCGGTAAGGTATTTTGTTTTCCGGTACGTTAATTACCGGTACACTTTTGTTTTCAATTTTTTTTAATACTGGAACACTTTTCACAAGTGTACCGGTATGGGTGATCTGCAAATATACTTTTGTTATAATACCAGTATACTTTTCACAAGTGTAGTGGTGTAGAATTTTTTTTCCAAAAATATCGACACACTTTTTAAACTGCACCGGTTTGAGAATAAACAACAGTGTACTGGTACCCTTCTGTTTCCCTAATCTCCTCTTTTCCAATGTCTATTTCATCACTCACTATTCCTTTATTCTCTTGTCTTGTTCCTCTCTTACCACCTTAGCCCTTTCAATGTTTCTTTTTCACCTTTCTCCAGAAATGTTCTCCAAAGATACTATTTTTATCATTGCAAAAAGTGGGTATGTTCAAAATTTAATTTTTGATTCGTGGGTAGTTTTGTTTTTGAGATGGGATCAACAAAGCGCATGTTGTGGGATGTACAAGAAAAATCCATGATTGGAGCTGTTCTTGGTGGTTGAGCTTTGGATTTTTTATAACAAACTGTTTATCAAATGAGACTGTGTTAATTGCTGCTGGTGCTATTGATGATTCTCTTCAAAACAAGCTCTCTGTTCTCGTTGAAAATTCATCTAATTTCAACTGGAACTATTGCTATGTGTTAATAGCCCTCAGAACACTTTAATACAAATGAAACACTTTAAAAAAGTGATCTGGTAGAAACGAAAACGATTCCAAATTTTTCTCCACACCGAAACACTTTTGAAAAAGAATAAGCTTACCGGAACGGTGTTTGAAGGGGTACGTGTAGTATAAATAAAAAAATATACTAGTGTAAGATAAGGGTATAATGGGAATATTTTAAAATATGTTGGGATAAAGGGATAAATATAGGGGTAGAAAAAAAAAAAGCACTATTCAAGGCCCAAAACAAAAAAAAAGCCCATTAATATTAAAACCAAACCTCCCTATCCAACTCTCCTCCTACGCTAAGCTTCACTCACAGTTACAGCTATGCCTGCAACTCCATTTTCATGTTCGTTCTTCGTCTCACAACCGCGCTTCAATTACTACATTACCCCTATCTTCCGTTCACTAACCTACAAACTCTCTTCTTCACCGTTCCAATTCAATGCCAAATCCTCCACCGTCAGATTCCACTGTGCACTCTCCCAAGCCGCGGAGACAGAATCTCCATCCGGCGGCCGCTCTGGTGCGTTAACTCCTACTCCTCCGGTCACCGGAGAAGTTCAGAAAATCGACGTCAATCCTCCCAAAGGTACACGTGACTTTCCGCCTGAAGAAATGCGATTGCGTAACTGGCTATTCAACAATTTCAAAGAGGTATTTGATTTTAGACTCAAATTGATTAATGGAATACGGTTAAGCTTGATTACTGTATATTGATTAATGGAATGATGATTTATTTTACGGTTAAGCTTGATTACTGTATTTGGATGTTTTATTAGGTGTCGCGGTTGTATGGATTTGAGGAGATTGATTTTCCTGTTCTTGAGTCAGAAGCATTGTATACTAGGAAAGCAGGGGAAGAGATTAAGGACCAGGTAATTTTTTCGCTTTATTGTTTTTGTTTACACTTTGATCACTTTTAGTTCTTCACCCTAATATACTATTGATCGTTGGTTTAACATTGCTTGTTTAGAATTAGGGTGAGTTTGGTTCAACGGGGAGGTGAGGGAATTCAATGGAAGAGAGGGTTTAGGAAGGGAGGGGGACATTGGAGATTCTAAATGTGTTTTCTTTGGTTGAAGAGGAAGTTAAGATACTTTTTTATTTTTGTGTGTGTGGGTCAAATAGCCTAGTGACCAGAATTAGTCACCTTAAGGGTGGAGAAGTGCAAAATCCCGAATTCGAACCCATGCTCCAACACATTAAATGTCTCTGCAACTATTAACTGAACTTATGGGACCGAAAGGGGAGAGACTTTAATAGAGGGAGAAAGTAAATTTACTTTTTACATGGTTTTAATATTTAATTTCACATGAATAAAGTACTATTTAACTCTAATTTATTGTAAACACAGGGAGCTAAAATTGTCTTCGAAGAGATTTTGCTCCCACCGTCTCTTAAAGATTGTGCCAAACAACTAAAGTTTAAAATAATTTATTCCCTCCATTTCCTCGGAACCAAATATGGACTCCTTACATTTGGATTGGAATCATAAAAGGTTATATTGTTTGGGTTGTTTAAAATATGATTCCATTCCATTATATTCCATTTAGTACTCGGATTTTTCTTTCCCATTAATTTTGAGAGAATGGGATGGAACAAGTCTTTTTCTCCATTCCATGTTTAAAATACCAACCTTGTTCCTTTATGTTCCATTTCACTTTGCTTCTCTTCATTTCATTTCGTCCCATTACTTTCCACTCCAGTCCACTCTACTTTTTTAAGAATCCAAATTATTGTACCTTTAAATTGATAGTATGTATGAGTTTATCTGACAGTGTTCTGTTCTTCACACTTTCAATAGGCTTAATACAAAGATAGTTCTAAGTGTTTCTTAGCTTAGCTCTGGTGATGCTATTCAATGTCTATCATGGAGTACTAGGCTTAGTATTATCTTGGACGATGTCAATATTGTACATGATAGTATATCTCGTTTGAAGTTTATTCTTAGGATTTTGAAAGGCACGTGCTTCCACACATAATTATTTTAGTTGTAAATAAGCTTGGAGCAGGTCTTTGCCTCTTTGGTATGTAAGTTTAGAGCAGCAAGATGAAATAAGGTTTCAAGAATCACGGGGATCACCAAATATCACCATGGGACAATTTATCATTATCGATTCACAAGTTCCTTTGGAGAAGTTTATTTATGTTTGCTTAAACACTTTGGTCATTGACCCAAGTATTTCAATGTTTCTGCAGTTAAGGTTTGTCTTTGTTATTCTGCATGCTACTTATGGATGGATAACATTTGTGAGAACCTGACAATATATTATGCACAATGGGTCCTGTTAGCATTATTATGTTCTTTGACTCCAACAGGAGTTAGCATTTGCTAGAACCCAGCCATGATGTGGCCGTAAGGTAATTTAAAGGCAATCCATTGAGTTCTCCCAATTTAGGCATGTGAGAGACTCATACATGGATGAATAGTTGATGAGTATGTGTGTGTGTGTGGGAGCAATAGTCTTTATGTGATGCTCGTTGATGGCAATTGTGTCACACAAACAGCATGCTTGAATTGTTCTTCAAAAAGTTACCGTTGTCATTGCATATTTTTACGAAAAAAAAGTTCCATCAATAGAGAAGAGAAGAAAGTACACCAAGATTTTTGTATGGAATATCAAACTATATACATTTATATTGTGCAGCTTTACTGTTTTGAAGATCGGGGTAATCGCCGTGTTGCGTTGAGGCCTGAACTTACTCCTTCTTTGGCAAGGCTGGTGATACAGAAAGGGTAAAAATTACAGTTTAACGTATATAACTACTCATGTTTTATTGAATGTGAATAACGGCTTCTCATCTTCATAGTTGATCTTTTTTTTTTTCTCTTCAGGAAGTCCGTATCACTACCATTGAAGTGGTTCACTGTTGGACAATGTTGGCGGTATGAGAGAATGACAAGGGGGCGTCGTCGTGAGCACTACCAGTGGAATATGGATATCATTGGTGTTCCCGGGGTTATGGTATGTATGTGCTGCCTAGTTGTTCTTTTAATGCAATGGGGTCAAATGTTTCATCATTGGTCCAGGAAGCTTGCACTTAGGTTTAATTAATTCATTGATAATACCATTTTAATTATGTTAATGTAGCACTAGCAGTTATAGGTCAGATATTCTTTGATAAGTTAATGCTCTCATTTCATTCATCCACCCTTCTCTTCCAACAGTAGATGTACCGTTTCTTTGTTTTGTAGTTGAGTCTCAAGGTAATGAAGATGTTCTCATAAATAGTATAATAAGTCATGAAATCAAATGAGTTGTTTGTTTATTATTATGTTTTTAATATATTATTCTTCCACTTGCTTTGGATAAACTTGTGGCTGGTTCACATTATGTGCTTTGATTTAAATTTTGTACTATGGTAGTAATATTATTGAATGTATTGGACTCTAATATTTGATATGGACTTTAACACTTTGGTTATTTTCTTGTTGTAGGCTGAAGCAGAGCTTATATCTTCCATTGTTACTTTCTTCAAACGAATAGGAATTACAGAATCTGACGTTGGATTTAAGGTTTCTAGTCGAAAGGTGCGGGTTTAATTTTATTTTTATGAATGATGGACCAACTTTCCTTCCACACTGCTGTTTTATTGTACTTCCACTTTTCTACGAGAGTTATATGATCAAGGGGTTTGTATCGTTAATTAATTAATATTATTTAAAGATACACAAAATGTCATGTACTCATGTATGCTTCTTAAATCTGGTAATTTGCTATGTGGTGCTTCTGGCTTCAAATTTAAAGAATATGAATATATTTACTTATCAAGTTGTATGATAATAGATTGAGTTCATTTGTTTAGCTATATTCTGCTATTGTAGTTAAAATTTGAAAAGTTGCTGACTGTATATTTAATAGATAGATAGATAGATGTGTGTTAAGGGCAACAATAGAGGGCTGAAGGTTTATTGCAATCATATAGCGTTGTCAAAGCTTGGTTCAATTGTGCAAGAACTCAGGAGCACTATAGATCTGCACCCTATATACTTGTGGAAAATTAATATTACATTTTTCAAGTCCTTGCTACGGTTGTTATTGAGGATTCTTTTTTGAAGCATGCTTGCTTTTTTCCATCTAATGAAGCAATTATAACATGTTGTGAAGTGTCATCATTTTGTTCACCTCATTTTTCACTTGTAGTTTGTTTCAAATTTGTATGTAGGTTAGCACAATTTGCAATAAAAAAACATTTAATTATTTCGTTATAACCTATTCATGTGGTTCTATGTTGACTTAGTTTAATGATACCCTGTCACTCTATTGTATATCTTCCTCCGTTGCAGGTTCTACAAGAAGTATTGAAGTGTTATTCAATACCTGAAAATATGTTTGGCAAGGTCTGCGTCATTATTGATAAAGTGAGTTATGCATATTGGTGCTTTTAGGGTTTATTTTATAATTGTAGATGAAACTCTTAAGTTTCCTGATCATTGTTTGTTCTCAAAAGGCAAATATGATAAGGAGGTCATGATGATAACCATCCTATGTGTTTTTTTTATTGATCCTAAGTTTTCATATGAGGTGGCTATATCCATTCTGTCACTGTAGCTACTGAAATTTTTTATTCTGACATTTTTCCTTGTCTAGTTTAGATTTAGGCATGACCGACCATGCTGTGAATGAAAATTGTATTTAATAGAAAATATCATTTTAATTTTCTACAGATTGAGAAAATTCCAGTTGACGAGATAAAGAAAGAGTTGAAAACTGTTGGTCTATCGCAGGAGGCTATCCAGGAGCTATTGCAAGTCCTTTCTGTAAAGTCATTGACCGAGTTAGAAGGTTCACCTTTTACATTAAATTGATGTTGAAAATTTCCCAATGCATGATAAATTTCCTGAAAGTCTTATATTTCGTAGTCAATGTGTGAAAAGCAAAATAATAGCCAGTTGTAACTTTGTGCTAGAGACTTTGAGAGTAGGTTTATGAATGTAAGAATGTAGATGCAAGCTCTGATGCGAATTTATCATTTCCTGAGTTATGCAGCTAAAGAAAGAGTTATTCCTTTTTGTAGCGAAGCATTTATTTATTTTTTTTATTTTTAATTTTTTATCTTTTTGATGGAAACTTCATTTTACCAAAATATTCTGGACAAGATTTCAGAAACTTGGTTAGCTTGATAGAGAATCAGAGTTCGACTTCGACCCCATTTCGTATTATTACTTGTGTGCTACTTGCTGTCATTTATGCCTTGGAGGAGTTTTTTCTTTCCATTTTTTTTTTTTGTTGAATATCATATCCTCGTGTTAGATTAAAAAATCTGGTTTCTTTGCTATTTCTTGAAGCCCATTTATGGCACCATAAAGTTCATATACTCTCTCCATTAAGTTATTAAACACAAGTCACCTGTATTAGGCTTAACAACAAGGGTACAACTTACATAAAATTTCAATTTGGTTGTATTTAGAGAGGCTCGGAGGTAGTGGAGAAGCAATTGCTGATCTCAAACAGCTATTCTCACTGGCTGAAAAGTTTCGTTACTCCAAATGGCTTCAATTTGACGCATCAGTTGTTCGTGGCCTTGCTTATTACACTGGCATTGTATTTGAGGTTAGACTTTCATCACAGCTAATACCAAATCGATAGTATTGTTTGCACTGATATAAATAGTAGTTTAGGATCATCTTCGACAAAACTCTTGCTTGTGGCTTACCTATGTTTCGTTACTTGATACATTTCTCATTGGATCATGACCTGATTCTTTGATAAGTTTGTCAAAAGGTTCATTCAAATGTTGAGAAGTTTTTTGGGGATTGTACTTTATAGATTATATTATTATGGTACGCTTGTACTGAACACATGCATGATTACCGAATTTGGAAAATAAAGGTTGAAGTCCATGATTAAATCCATATTTTTGGTTTAAATGAATTTTGACATAGAAAAGTGCTATAATTTTTCGCAAGATACTATGAAGTTCATACATACTCATGTAATGTGGAGGTAAAGAGTATGATTCATTCAAATTAATGAAGCCAGTAGCTTTGGTATGTAAGATCCTTGGTGATAAGTTAACATTATTTCATGATCTAAAAGAAGATAAAATCCATATAGGGATTTGTTTCCTCTCACCCTGTATTTTTTCCTTAATGAATTATTTATTGGGTAAATAGACTTTTACCCCCCTGCAAAGTAGGCGAGTTTTGTTTTACCCCCTGTAAATTTTTTTTTGAGATTACCCCGTGTAATGTTTTTTTTTCGTAGTGTATTTTACCCCCCTGTGTTGAAAAAAATAAATTCGGCAGAGGGTATAATACAGTAGGAAAAAAAACATCACGGGTGTAATCTCAAAAAAAAAAAAGTTACAGGGGGGGTAAAAGCCTATTTGCCCTTATTTATTTATATAAAATAAAAAAGGAAAGGAAAGAGTATATACTACATACTTTATACTATATAGACAACCTTATATACTGCTATTGCTTGATTAGAATACCAAAGTTTTACCAGTATTATTTTGCTGCAATCAAATTGCATTTTTCACCATGTTTCTCATTACAGTTACACAATATGAATGAAAAACAAATGGCGTTTTTTATTGTAGTGGTTCCTATTATTGTGTTAATATGTAGCTATGGTATAAATTGGTTGTTTTTTTCTTTTTCTCTTTCAAATGATTGAATTCTTCAGTAGGGTTTTGACCGAGAAGGAAAGCTCCGAGCTATCTGTGGTGGTGGTCGATATGATCATTTGTTCTCAACCTTTGGTGCTGATGACATTCCTGCTTGTGGTTTTGGTTTTGGCGATGCAGTCATAGTCGAAGTAAGTCTATAACTTTTCAGTAGCAAGAGGAATAGGAGGCCACCATATTATTTATAATAAACCATCTAGTGCTTCTATAAGAATTCCTATGATCATGGTCTCTTGTTTATGATAATTTCCTTATGGCCTTGTCATTGACGAAATACCTGACCTTAATATTTTACCATGATACATGGATATAAATGTGTTTTTGCTTTTGGGAAGAGAAGACTGGCTGAAAGATTGTTTTGGGCAATGCCCATCAGGGATTTGGCAACTTGAAATGCATTATAACAATAGAGTTGTAGATATTCTCCACATGTACCTAAAATTGCATCCACCAACTTTTTATTCATAAGAATCGTTGCATGGACAAAATTTTAATTTTCCAAATAAATACCCAAATGAGTAATTTTCCAAATGAAAAAAATTGAATTGATGTAATTTAGTTCCCATTCCCCCTTGCATTTTGAATTTTCTCAAATTATGAAATTCCCCATCGAAACACAGCCTCGGTGTTTACTTTGCACCACACTAGTGGGATGTATTAAACACAACCTTGGGTTTGCCTTCTGCACATGACTAATGAGTTATGACTTTGCCTATGTGTATTCTATTCCCTTTGTATATTAACATGATGGGAACATTGGGAAGGTTTATTTTGATTACCCCACTTCTGCTCTTCACCTATTTGCTGTACATGCTCTTTTTTTAATTTACATTTGATGATAAATATTTATCACTAGTTAAAGGTTGCATGTATTAAGATGTTTTGGTCTACTTTGGAAACCCTTTTCCTATTGCATTAAATAAAATTCAGTAATTTCTATGTTAAAGCTGATTTTTGCTGCCAACTGATTTCTTAATTTTAGTTTTAGTACTTTTAAGTAGATTTTGTTTGATTAGTTAAAAAAAAGCCGACTTTGCCTAATTTTCCAACTATGCTCTACCTTTGTTTTATGTAACAGTTGCTCAGGGAGAAGGGTCTTCTACCAGAGCTCAGCTTGCAAGTACATAACATTGTTTGTGCCTTGGATGAAGAACTTCAAGGGTATGCTGCTTTGGCTGCTAACATTCTCAGAGAAAAAGGACAGAGTGTTGACTTGGTATTGGAAAGCAAACCACTTAAATGGTATAAAATTATTTTTTTATTTTTTATTATTTTTGGTCTATCTTTTGACATGGTCTATGTTAGGGCTTTAAAGTGTCGTTTTATCATTTGATTGGTGTAGCTGAGTAGTTGACAACAGCTAGTGGGAAAATGCTTAGGGTGTTATATTTTTCTTTTCCTTTTAATAGAAAAGAGAGGATAAAGACCGGAATATTTTGACAGTATATGTATGCTATATCCACTTTATCTAATTAAGAAACTACAAGGAAATAGTATATAATAAAATTTGTAAAAATCAAATTTATCCTAATTACAGGACACTACAGAAACATATTTGTACAGTAATAAAGATGGTCAAAATGTTGCTAACTATGGCACATGACACTTTCTTAAATTATACTTGAAAATTCCACAAGTCTTCTGATGAGATGTATCCTCTTAATTCTCTTTTAGGGTGTTTAAACGTGCAGCCAGAACAAATGCTGAGCGTCTGGTATTAGTAGGAAATTCTGAGTGGCAAAAGGGTATGGTACGTGTCAAAGTTCTATCCACTGGTGAACAGTATGAGGTTAAACTAGATGATCTAAATTAAATTCGAACTCTCTGTTGTGTATTTTATTTTCATTATTGATATTTAAATATACCTTATTTATTAGCGTAGTCCTACTTGAAGACTTTTATATATACCCTCACAAGACCAAGTGCATATATACCACTTTCTATGCATATACATATATCAATCTGCTGCTTCTGTTTATATTTATCTTGTACCCAATCGCCTCTCTCCCGCATTTGTGTTTCTATATATGTTTATAGAGCATTATGCTCAATAAGAACATTTTTAGCTAGAAATATTGATTTGAATGTTTCATTTTGAATATAGATCCTTTCATCCTTTTGATTGAAATATTTTCCCTATAATTTTCCATACTAAAAATGATTACAGTGGTAAAATCAATTTTCTTTCACCTCCAGAGTGCTGCATTCAGCCTTGGTCATTCTCATCCATATGGTGATATTTTTCCATTTATCATTATTTGTGGCCTTGAACAAGTTTCGAAAAGTCGGTATTATCTCTTTCGAACTTTAGAAGGAATTCTATATATCAAATGAATTAATGTGAATAGGACATAGGTATCTTCTCCAAGGGTTTTCCCTTCAAAAAGGATTTCCCCTTTAACATGCTACTATCAAATTTAGTTATGGATCCATCTATCCTAATTTGTCCTATTTATCTAATTGATATCCCTTCTAGCTAATCAACTACCCTAAGTAATCCGAACTACTTTGATTCCCATTTATTCTCACCAAGGAATTCCCCTCCCAAGGATCCCTCCTCTCTTTTCACAACAATTACCCTATGTACCCAATATCTCCATCTCTTCTTATTACTCCTATTGATACATGATATCCCCTCTAACTACTTTCCATAACCGTTTAACTAACTGATTTCTCTAACTTTTCCTATTCCCTTTTATCCTAAATATTGAAAAATTTGACGTGGCATAATTTTCTTGGGTTACCTACGTAATAACAGTATTCTAAGGTAGCGTATATGTGGGGCTTCATCCCTTTATTTCTTTATAAATGTATTTCTGTTTTTTTGGAGAAACATCAATGGAAGAGTAGCAGGTCATGTGTGAAGTTCGTTTTTTATAGACCTGGTTTTGCTTGAGAGGTTTATAGGCTCATTTACCTAAAATTTGAAATTAGTCTACTGATATATTATCTTGATTGCTTCCCTCCATGTGGCCTAAAGTTCAAATCATTTCCCCTTGTTTGAGAAATTAGAGAAGGAGCAAGAGGAAGTTACAACATACTAGTGTTGGAACTTGAGCATCATGTAATTGGATGACTGATATATAATTTTATATATACTCTATATTTCAATATTTTGGTTTGTTTGGCACGTGCCATCTTACTGTTTTATATTTTTGTGTGTTTGACACACCTCCATTGTGAAACTGAATTGGTTTCATAAAAGAAGACTCATGAGGTGTTTCCCCATATTTATTCACAAATATAATATTACAATGTTGAGCATACAATACACTTTTTTAAGCTGCATATGATAAACATGAATATATATAAACTTTTATTTTGCTTGGCCATGCATGAATATGAATAGTTCCTACCACCATATGGATTGGTTCTACTAGGTAGGTAATTACTTACTACATCCCGTTATATACTTACGGGTATAACAATAGTTCAGTAATTTTGCAAACACAATACACAACAGACTGAGACATTAATAGTTCGATTGATCATTGTCTTTAAGCTTTAGTTGGGCACAATTGTTCCCACTATCCCAAACCCCATTGTAAAGAAAGCCGCTGCCTGCAGCAACAGATAGATAAAGAAATGATCGTGTCCGAAGAGCAGATCATAGATTGCACAGTGCAACATATACATCCCCACTATAATCTCCAATGGGTGGATCCTGTTGATTATATAGTAAAGGGTCATAAGTATGCCTCAGATGCAGTATTAAGTAATAATCAAATATTGTAACTGCATTCTTTACCATGTTTTCTAATGTCTATTACATTATTCATAAGTCTAAATTGTTATTGACGAGAAATGAAAATATTAATTGTGTTCTGCTTGCTTTTTCTCTGCATTCTGTGTTTATTTTAAAATATGAGTTATATATATCATGTATGTAATTTTTGAATGATTCAATGGAAAACTATTGTGTTGGTTAAATAAATTATTTTATTTAAAGAGACTAGCTACAAAGCAATGTATACCTTTCTGTAATTCGAGACCACCATGCTCTTGTTGTTGATGTTGGTGGCCTAGCATTGTTCCTCTGTTTCATAGCGTTTCCAAGCTTCTCAGTCACAACCCATTCATTGACACGATTTGCTTCCAAGAGTCCTATAATTGCTGCCTTAGTTCGATGGAGTGACATGACATTCTCGAAGAGTATCCAGAGGACTAGTAGATGCATGGATCTGTCCCATGTATAAGTGAGTATAGAGTAATCAAAGTAACCGAGGGAAACTGACTAAATTTAGATTGCTGAAACCAATTACCTTGGGGTGGAGAGTGCGTTTAGAATTGTAATGGTTGCTGGGATATATATGGCAATCTTTTTTGTGAGATTTACTTCTGGAACTACCACACAAGCTGGTATGACTATGCAGTAAAAGAAGAATGTGACCCAATGTGCAATTATTTTCCTCACAAAGAAGAAAGCATAGATAAGATGAAGTCTCTTTAGAAGCGATACCCTCTGGATGATAAACAATATAAATTTCAATCAGTGTAAGAGGGTAAATGTTGATTCTACAAGGAATTTGATTTGGTCTAAGGTGTTGATGAAGAAATTAGAGTTTACATACTTTGCAACAGAGGATTTCCTTTGTCATTTTCTTAAGGAGATTAGCTGGACCACATGACCACCTGTGTTGCTGATATCTGTATGCTTTATATGTACTTGGTAGTTCATTTTTTACCTAGTAATCAACACATTTTTTTTTTCCACATGAGAATGTTGTGGTTTAAAAAGTATTCAAGATGAAGACTATATTCTAGCAAAGATATCAGTCAATTATGGATAACTCACAGTTACATCGCCGACGAAAACAAATTCCCAACCCTTCAGGCTTGCCCTAACTGCAAGATCCATATCTTCCACAGTGGTTCGGTCTTTCCATCCCCCAGCATCTTTTATTGCTCGAATCCGCCAAATTCCTGCTGTCCCTGCATGTTTTAAAGCATCTTTATGTAAGCTGATCTACAAATGTGTTTGTCCGAATTTAATTTGGTGAGTATATCGACTTACCATTAAATCCAAAGAAGGCGTATGTTGAAGAGCCCACTTCCTGTTCAACACTAAAATGATAATCAAGTGACATCTCTTGAAGTCGTGTCATCATACATTCCTCTGTATTAACTGTAAGACATGAAAGCAGTGTTAAGAAACTTTTGATTTACTAAACTCATTTGTAAGGAATGCTGTCACACTGATGTGGCTCCAACAACTTAACAAGGCAATGATATTATTGGTTACTTACCAAATTTCCATCTCGCCTGGACCAAACCTAACTTTGGGTTCTCAAGAAGGTAAGGAATTGTCTTCCAAAGAAAATCTGGATCTGGCTGGAAATCTGCATCAAATATTGCTACATACTCACAATCTTCAACATATTCCTTCTCTAAACCCTCTTTTAGGGCACCTGCCTTGTAACCATTACGATTTTTCCTGTTTTCATACTTGACATTCACACCTTTCTGTATCCATTTGTGACACTCCAATTCAACCAACTCCTGCATGTTATGAAAACACATGGTTACTATAACTTTGTAGACTCATAGATACACAAACATATGGGATATATCAAGGAGCATTTTCTGGATTAATCTGATACCCTCAAGACTTGATTTGTTGAGTCATCAAGAACCTGAACTATGAATCTGTCAGTAGGCCAAGACAGCCCACATACTGCTCCAATTGAAAGCTTGTAGACCTGGAAGCAGAAATTAAATTTTATTAGCCAAGGTAATTCATCTTTATTCTTTAACTTTTTTCGACATTATTGTATCAATCGTAATAGTCAAACTTTATTTTGACTAAACTAACCAACTTGTGTTTTTTATTTACTTCTTCAGTTAGTTGTGATTTATTATGTGTATGATTGTATAGATGCAAAAACATATTAAAATAATGAATAATGACAATCTAAAAATACACCCTTAGGGTTTGTTTGCGAGTTTGGAGGGAAGGACTTTGGAGGGAGGGAAGTAAAGAGAAAAATAGAGAAATCTTTCACATTTTTTTAGAGTATTTTTTTATAGAGAATGATAAATAAATGATTATGATTAATATATTTTTAACTTTAAGAATATTATAACATAAATTCAATTTGAAGAATTCTCATAAACCCTCCAAAACTCCCTCCAATACAATTTTTGAGTTCCGCCAAATTATGAGGTTTTTCTGTTATGAAGAAAAGTGAAACCCTCCAAACTCCTCTACTCCCACTTGTTTCTTCCTTTTTTTTCAAAACCCTCTCCTTCCCTCCAAAATATTGTAATATTAAGTAGCTCGGATCTCTAAAAGATTATCTGCTAACACTTAGTGCAAAACTCTAAAAGATTATCTGGTAACGCTTGGTGCAAAAATTAACCAACTCCGCCCACCCCCCCCAAATGAATGAATAAAAAAAAAGTAAATTAGGAGTATATGATTAATTACTTAGGACATTATGAAATGTTTGAAAACACAATATTTAGTTGATTTCTTCCCAATTAAAGTCTGCCTTAATTCTTTCAACTATTTACAAATGATAAAAGGACGTGCATGTAATTGGTATGGTTGTTCATAACTACAGATCAATAGTGACTGATCGTGCAACTTGCACACCATTTTGGATTTGAGATATCATATTAAATGGTATGTAAGTATGCTTAGATACCAAGTAACATTAAAATCTTCTTTATGTGCTAGACTTCTTAATTACAAAGCAAACGTACCTCTTTCTCATTATACATAGGTATTTGGATCAACACCATCGGGTATCTTTTGTTTCTCTCTATGTTTTGTTTCATGGCGTCCAATTTGTACTTGGTGTATTTTTTCTTCCTCAACACCTTAACAATCAAAATTACGGCTGCCATGCCTACCCTTTCAAGAAATAGCATGACTGACATAATTGAGCATAATATAACTGCTAGTTTGAGGAGTGGTATTATCACCGGGGCTCTTATGGATTGCCAGGCATAACGTAGACCGCTTGAAGCATATCCTGGAATCTCGCCTTCAGGCTCCTCAAAGAATAGGCTTTTCATGGTGTTTGGGGTTGTTGTTATTGGGGGTATACAGAGCCTGAAGAAGACCCTCAAGATATAGCCACTTTGGGGCTGAGGCAATTGTAGGATGGGACAATGATTTGTTGTAGGTAGGTATGAAATGGGTGTGATATGTGTAGGAGATAAACCTTCGCTTTAAATAGGAAGGGCATGCTTGGTAGGAAGATGAGGACATGCATTCGGGTTTAGCTAGAAGAACGAAGTGTGATGAGTGAGCTATTAAGGGGAGGTATATCCTTTTTTTTAATTTAGAGACACACGTTATTCATGCAAACAATGGTGTTGCAACGTAGCTAATTGATAGCTCGATATGTCTTTTCTTGCCGACAATTTGATTACGAGTTCTACTGTCAATGATTTTGATCAGAGTAATAATTGCTTCTATCATTTGATCAAACTTATGAGGTTCTGTTATACTGCAAGTAAATATTGGGTAAAGACCAATAGGATAAACCTGGCTTTTTTTTGTGCCTTACTAATGTTTATATGCATATTCATTGTTAAAAACGTCATTGATTTGCTTTTACGGTCAATTTTCTTTAGGAATGTTGGTAAATGAATTTAAAGTACTTATAGTTCACCATAAAGTACATTAAATTAATTAATGGATCTTTTATTAGTCACAAAAGGAAACCAATGAAATGCTATATATAATCATGATCTTTTGTAAATGGTTTTACTAAAAGTTTAGTTTATAATGACCATGCAGTGATGTTGCCACTTCAAATGAATAATCCTGCCTGGTAAGATAAAACATTATTGTGTAGTGTTATTACTACATCATGAAAAGTATAGTTTTATTAGTAGAAGTGATATTGGTAAAAATTCATTACTATTATCAACATGTTAATAAAGTTAATATAGTTTAAGAAAGAATCTTTTCATTGAAAAAATGGATATTTCTTCCTTAGAGAACATGTTTGCACACTATCATAAAGTTGTAGAATATTTATATTTATGCGAAAACTTTTTAATGCATTAATCGGCTTTCTTTTCATTTTTGTACCCGGGAAGATATCTTGTTTCCCTTTATACTTGTTCCATTTCTTCCCATTAATTTATTTTTATATAAAACAACCACTTTGGCAAACAAGAGGTTGGTAGAGGATTGAGAAAGAAGTAGAGGAATGATGGGGGCGATCCCGTGTTGGAAATGTTTTACACAGTTGTTGAAAAGTGGGATGGCTATAAATGAGAATAGTGTATTTAGGTTGAAGATTTGGAGTTTCTTGATGGTAAAGTCTCTAATAAGGGTATAATCGAATGGTAAAAAATGAAATGTTCCCTTCCTTTCTGCAATAAATTTCTTATTTGATATGAGATCGATGTCATCATTTCCTTTGATTACCGCCATTAAAATTTTAATTTCTCTGGATTTTACTTTTCCTGTTTAGAGATTGAAAGAACATAGTATGATGTTTTTTCGTTAATTAGGTCAGAACTATTTTTTTAAAGTAGTTTGTACTTCTATCATTTTCCATGTTTGGATATCAAAGTAGGAAAGTTAGGTAACTAATTGACTCTGAAGAGTAGAATTTAGTGAAGGCTCTTTTATAGTTGAAGCTATTCCATGGAAGTAACCAAAACAATATACTTTCCTTTCTAGATAATTTAAAGTCGAAATATCTCTTACGCAATCCTAAATTATAGCTAGTTTATCCGCTCTGAAGCAGATCACACTCGGTCTAACATGTATTTATTCTGCAACACGTAGTCTTTTGGATATATCATAAGCGTGTACTCAAGCTCAATATAGACAATATTTTCCAGTTCAGCTATACTGTCGCTTCCTTAACGACGAAGTGTCTGTAGCAAGTCATGGTGTGAATGTACATTTATGTGGATATTTCCTTAGTAATGGTAAAATCTTTTGTCTTCTGCTATATTGGAGGTTGAAATAAAATGTCAATTACCAAGTTAATGTTTCGTGTAAGTTACAAAACTAGTGAGGCTTCTAAGCGTTTTGATTTGCATTAGTATATATTTAACTCATATATGTCTGTGGTATATGTGAAATGATGACAGAACGATAAAAGTAGGTATAATGTTATTGGTCTGTCATTATTGAGAAATTATGTTGTTGGGTTGGTTCAATCTTAACACAGGCTCTTGACACAAACTTCATTAGGATGTGAGTTATTATTGTAACTTGTAAGGAGTAAATATCAGTTAAATCTCTGCTACTTTTACGCGCCAGTCTTGATTAATTTGATTACCTTGAGTAGGCGAGTACAATACAATATAATGAGCTTCATGAAATTTTATTATGTCTGTATCTTCATTATTATGGCTTAATTCTGTTCGGCTTATTTGGTTTCAGCCATTAGAGTTTGTAATGGAAAGTTAATATTTAGTTCAGGTAGAATAAAAGTAATTAGACATCTAATGTTTTTAGAGTCTGTAGGATAGGTTAGATAAGGTTGTATTCAACTATTCATTCATGCATGGTATATATGGAATGTACCTGTGAAGCAATGAAAATAGGTAGTCTATTGTTTCATGTGTTTAAGTGAATTGTTTTCAGGATTGTACCCTATGTGAATGCCTTGGCAAGTGCCCTTGATATGCAAACTTCATTAATGTGTGAATTGATGTTGTAGTGATTAATTTATCAAAGAAACTTCTTTGCATTTCATGTATTCAAGTCTTGATAATTATGGTACACCTACAAAAACTGAGGTCTTCATGATAATTGCTATTCTATATCATGAGTGTGTTCTGACTGTCTATATTTGGTTTATTGTTACAAAAATAATGAGAGGGTAAGGAAAGTATGGAGAGTGTACACTGGTAGACAGTACACGAGGGAAACCCTTGTAGGGGGATAATCTTCTTTTGAATGTGTAATAAGTAATTACTAATAACAGAAACATTATTTTCTTTCTTACTCTGTCTCTCTTAACTTGACATAATTTTCTTTGTTTATGAGTTTATATCATTTACACTATACTTATTGTTATGCCCACGTATTTTGATTTGTCAATGTACAACAACTTTAGCATATATTCAGATTTTATTCTAGTTATCTGAGGGCCTGAGGACATGTGTCCTCAATATAGCTATATATATACTCCCTCCGGTTTTATATATATATATATGCAAATTTTAGTTTTCTATATACATTGAAAAAATAATGTATCATGTCTATATTATTGATTAGATACATTACTTTTTCAATGTATCTAAATTGCTAAAATTTGCTTATATATAGAACCGGAGGAATATATACATAAAGACTTTTCAATTTTTCTTAGTATGGAATAATACTGGTTCCATTTTTTTTGGGTTCGTCTGCATAAATTGCTGAATGTATTTCAGGGAGTGTAACATTACTATCTTCCTTTGAAGTGTTGCTTTTTAAATTGAAAACTAATGAAACTATTCGTTGTTGGGTCAAGGAAATCAGCATTCTTCATGCTGGATGGTTGAACTTACTTAGCCATATGCATCAAGCTCAGGTTAAAGGTTGTAAAATTGAGATCCTACCAAGGATTAAGAGGGAAAATCGTAAAATTGGTTGTAAGATCCCATTTTACCTATATGAAAATAGCATAGAAAAGTAGAAAATAGCAACCATAAAATAAATATTTTTTACCAAACACATCATACATGGTCATTTAAGATGTATCCGCTACCTAAGTAGCGGACATGAATATTTTGGTAAATTAGTAGGACGTGCGGGAAAAAGGGTAGGGTATCAAAAGTAGGGTGTTTTTTTTTAAAAAAATGTCATCCGTTACATAAGTAGTGGACGTTATAAAAAAATAATTTAATAAAGTGTTTTTAGGGTGTATCCGCTACTAAGTAGTGGACAAGACACGTAAGAAAACGGATATGGTATCAAAAGTAACTCCCATCGAAGGATAATAATCTAGGCTCAATAGATCTACTCGATGGGAAAGCCCATATAAATGGCCATTTCTACCCAACATCAAATGGTTGCAAACAAACAGATAGCATGGGGTTTTTTTGGTAGACAAACAAACAATTACCACTAGAAATACTCACATCACATGCAACAAGATGTTGCAGATGTTGTGGAGTGTTTAAAAAATTGCGTTATACAAGACATAATCTATTATTATTATTCTGAAGTAGACATTTAGTGGCATAAGAAATATTTATGGTATGGCATAAGAAATAATATTTATGGTATGGCATAAGAAATATTTATGGTATACTAAGATCGAAGACATATGACCTATAAAGCACGAACACTTCTCGGATTAGACGTGTCCGTGTCCGACACTGACACTTATGATTACACTAGAATTATGTTATTTTCCCAAATTATTATTGATATCGCCTTGTCAGTGTCGTTTCCGGTGTCCGTGCTTCATAGCATGTGACTCAACAAAAGTCTTAATTCATTATTCATCTATAGAATATAAGTGATAAATAAATTACAAAATAATATATTGATTTTATTTATGAAATATAAAAGCAAATGATATTCTCATTTATTTAACCATCTCTTTTTTTTTTCTTTCCCATTTCCTTTGCTTACTTCTGAGTTCATAATTTCCAATTAAATATAACTATCTTGCATTTCTCAAATGTTAGTAAACAAAAAAGGAGGTGCTGAAATCACTTGATGTCAGAACTGACCCTGAATCAGATTAAATTGGTGGTGAAAAAAAAAAAATTTGTGTAGAGGGAAATTATTATCATTTTGTTCTTAAAGTTAAGACGACTAAGGAACGTGGTTTGAGACAAATAACATAAATTTTTGTTTCTTGGTTCACAAACAAACACATTGTTAAGTATGGTAGCATGTCTCTCTCTCTCCCTTGTGAGACGACCATATCTCTTGTGTGGGACCAATGTCACCTACCCTAGTACATATCTTCATGATATAGATGTTGATCTAGATGATAACATGGCTAAGAAAAACGTAAAACTTATGGGGGATCGAGCTCAAGTACTCACATGCACAAGCAAACCATCCCATGCATATAGAAGAAGAAATTCAAATTGTGAAACTCTTCCTTTTTACTGGCCCTGGTAGTCGGACCCACAGGGACCAATGGCCATTTTAAGTTGGAATTGTCGAGGCCTGAGTCACCTACGAGCAGTTTCTATTTTCATCTACCTTGCTCCGCGATTTTATATTGGCCAAAGTGCATTTTATTTTTACTTTTATATTTTGTATTACCTAATCCTTTTGATGGTGCAGCCTAATTGCTTTAGCACTTGTTTATGCCACCATACAATAGACATTGAGTTGTGAAAGATAATAAGAGGAAGGTTGGCTTAATGGAGTTTTTGATTCTCTAAAGCAAAGTTCACTAACAAAAGGCAAAAAAAAAAAAAAAAAGAAGCCTTGAATAAATTAATAAGGATGAGCATCAATTCATCTGTCATTCATTTTCTTAGTAACATTCACAAAGACAAGAACATACATATAAATACATACATTCTTTAATAGGACATGAAAAGAAAGAGTAGGAATAATACACAAACTATATACTATTTTCAATTCAAAAAATGCCAATAATTATAAATGTGTATATATATGGCATATATTCCTTTAGCTGGTATTTTGATTAGAATTTTCATCATCTTTTGGTCATGTTGAAGAAGTTGAACCAGATGCCATACCAATTACCTCATTGTGTGTAAACCTTTGTAATTGAATCATGCGCGCATATATTCCGTCTTGGTGATTTTTCATCAACTGCGAATGTGAACCTTGTTCAGCTACTTTACCATCATCAATCACAGCGATCACATTGGCATTCCTTATGGTTGATAACCTATGTGCAACAATGATGGTTGTTTTTCCCGTTGAAGCGCGGTCTAAAGCCTCTTGAACAGACCTCTCTGACTCAGCATCAAGTGCACTTGTTGCCTCGTCAAGAAGCATAAGCTCGGCTTTCCTCAAAAAAGCGCGAGCAACTGCTATTCTTTGTTTTTGTCCCCCGGAGAGTTGAATGCCTCTCTCCCCTACAAATGTTTTGTATCCGTCCGGTTGAGAAGATATGAACTTGTGAGCGTTAGCAAGTGTTGCGGCTTCGATTATCTCGGCTTCTGTTGCTGAGTCATGGCCATATGCAATGTTTTCATAAATCGTAGTAGCAAAGAGGCATGGCTCTTGAGGTACTACAGAAATGTGTCTTCTTAAGGACTTGAGGTTGTATTTTCTGATGTCTTTCCCATCAATCATTACCCGGCCAGATGTTGGA
Source organism: Trifolium repens (assembly GCA_030408175.1). Taxonomy (NCBI): domain Eukaryota; kingdom Viridiplantae; phylum Streptophyta; class Magnoliopsida; order Fabales; family Fabaceae; genus Trifolium; species Trifolium repens. The sequence goes on from CP125848.1 coordinate 50,641,326, forward strand.
TCATAGAATCTCTGTATAAGTGCAATCACTGAGCTCTTACCGCAGCCACTAGGTCCAACAAGGGCAAGAGTTTTGCCAGCTCGGATACGAAGATTAAGGTCACGGAAAACCGGCATATCTGGTCTAGTGGGATAAGAAAAGTCCACATGCTTTAGTTCAACCTCACCGCGGAGATGATCAGGAACAGGAGTAGCATCTTGATCATCTGGTTCAATCTCGGTTCGACGGTCGAGGAGATCAAAGACTGATCTCATGGCTCTACCTCCCTTGATGAAGTCAGGAGCCAGTGTTAAAGTCTCGGCAGCACCATTGGCAGAGACCATGAGGACCATGAAAACTCGGATTGTTTTAGAGAAGTCGGATATTCCATGTTTCACTAGCCAAGAAGCGTACCAAAGACCAAGTGCATAAGAAGCATAAAGTGCAAACTGAGCTATTCCATATCCGCTTCCGGAAATCTGTCCCTTCCAAAAGCACCTTTGTAGTGGTGTTTCAAGGTTGGAAGCAAACAGGTTAACAATTTTCGATTCTGAATTGAATGCTGCAACAGTTCTAACATTGGCTATAGCTTCCCCTGCTAGTTGTGTGGCCTTGGCATGAGCAGCTTCTAGGTCACCAGAGAAACCAGTCATGAACATTTTCTGTAAAAAACACACAATTGGATAAACAACTTAATTAAGCTCAAATAAACCAATCCAAATATGCCTTAAGTGAAACAGAATTGCATACAAAGAATGCCTGAAAGAAAATGTTATAAAACAAACCTGCAAAACAGTGGCTGCAACAACAACAGGGAATACAGCAATGAGGACAAGGGCGAGACGCCACTGCAACACAAAACCTGCAGTACAAGCAACAAGCATAAGTGCAGTATTCTGCACAATGACCGAAATTCGATCTCCAATGGCTGATCTGACATTATTGGCATCAAGAGCCAGCCTCGCAGAAATCCTAGCACTCTCATTTTCCTCCTGATCAAACCATGCCATTTCGTTCTTAAGCACTGCAGTCAGCATTTTCTCCCTCACACGTTTCGTAAGATTTTCCCCAACAATATCCCAGAAGAAGTGTTGCAATGTGTTGAAGATAAGTGCAGTTGATGAAAGACCAATCAACAAGTAGCAGTACTTATCTATTTCTCGGATCATGTGTTTGTGGTCTGGATTGTAATAGACACTGAGGACAGCACTAAGAACATAAGCAAAGAAAGCACTAAGTGATCCACAAACAATTGAACCAATTGAACCAATTAAAGCATAGAGCCATTCAGGAGAGTTCATTTTTACTAGTCTCCAGAAGGAACCGGCTTGATCTTTGAAGGCAAGCTTTTCATGCTTGTAATTTGGGTATGATGCATCAAGGGACAAACTAAAATCTGATGTAGAGAAATCGGACAATCTACGTGAGTACGGTGACCGTCCATAAGAAGAATTCCTAGCAATTATCGGCGAGCTAACCGAGTTTCTTGCACTTGAAGGCCTGCAGGTAAAAATGACATGCATGTTCAGCTCAGAATATCTACCAGTACTAGTAATACGATTAACTTGAAACATTGGTAAAAATAGGAATATATATATTTTTTGTCTTAACCCTCCAGTTCTCAGGGGAAAAAGACTTGGTAATCTAGAATTCAACTAGCAGGTAAGTAAAGTCTGACCAAGAATTGTTTCAGTCAAGATTCAAACTCAAGTGAAATAATCCTTGGCCAGACAATACTCTTTCATGAACAATGAAAATGAAATAACTTAAAAAAATGTTCAACATTGGTCAGCTTAAGTAAAGGCTACTACCTTGCACTACTCTTTCTAGCATTATTCATAGCAGTTTCATGGGCAACCTCCTGCATCTTAATAAGCTTGGCATAGACTCCATTTTCACCTTTGGAGAATAACTCATCATGAGTTCCAATTTCAAAAACACTTCCTTGTTGAATCACGGCTACGAGGTCAGCTTTGCGAATTGTGGAAAGGCGATGAGCAATTACAAGAGTCGTTCTTCCAATCATGAACCGGTCAAGTGCTTCTTGCACCAGTTTTTCTGATTCAGAGTCCAATGCACTTGTTGCCTCATCTAGGAGAAGAATTGCTGGATTTTTTAACATTGCCCTTGCTATTGCTATTCTTTGTTTTTGCCCTCCAGAAAGTTGTAGCCCTCTTTCTCCTACCTGCCATTAAAATAATTGTTATTTTTTCTTTATCATTTAATTCATTTCTCAATTAAATTATCATATATTTTGTCAAAAAAATTAAATTAAATTATCATATATTTTTTCAAAAAATCTAAATTAAATTAGCATACATTGTATGATTCCTCCTGTGATTCATAGTTTATATAGAATTCTGTGCAGAGATTATTTATTCTTTAAAATTAGAGGTTTTATGATTGATGTGTAACTTTTCTGTGGTCCTTATTTTTATAATATGAACATGCACAAGTTGACCGAAGCATGTTACCCTCTTGGTTTTTTTCAGATGCAATGCATAAACAACACTTCCTACTGCAGGTTTCACCAAATTAATAGTCAAGACATCATGTTTCTCTATACATTGTTACTAACAACAAAAAGTAACAGTTGTAGAATTAAATATTCTTCTTTTTTTATATCCAATTTTTATTTATTTTATTTAGCATCCTATATAATTTTATAGTTAACTACTTATTTAGTCTCTAAAGTATTACTCTCTCTTCAATTTAGTTACTAAAAGTATATAAAAATAATGAAATTTGTCACCTTAAGTCTCTGCTGTTCAGATGTTGGTGTCTAAAATGACGGAATTCATATACTTCAAGGACTAAATTGAAAAGAGAGTAATAATTTGTCAAAGGAACCATCAATTCATCAACAAAAAAAAAAGCATTTTCTTGAACTAAAGTTGACTAACCTGAGTTTCATAGCCTTCAGGAAGTTTGATGATGAACGAATGAGCATTAGCAACCCTAGCAGCTTCTTCAATCTCTACCTGGTCTGCATCAGGCCTTCCCAAGAGTATATTTTCTCGAATCGTGGTAGCGAACAAAGCAGGCTCTTGACTCACTAGTCCTATCTGTTGCCTCAACCATTTAAGCTTCAAAGTTTTAATGTCATGACCATCTAGCATAACTTGTCCTGCAGCCAATTTTTCGGAACAATGTAATGTAACCGCAATTAGCATAAAACTTCCAACCTTAACATTTAATCTGTCAAAACTAAAAACTGGAATTTTCAAAATTCACCTGAAGTTGGGTCATAGAATCTCTCAATAAGGGAAACAACAGTGCTCTTGCCAGAGCCACTGCTACCGACTAAAGCTATGGTCTTTCCGGCAGGAACACTCAAGGAGAAATCATTGAGGATCAGAACCTCGGGCCTAGATGGATAAGAAAAGTCGACATTTTTAAGTTCCACAAGTCCAGTAATTGTCTCCAATTCCAATCCTGATTCACTGTTTCTATCTATACCAGGACTGTGATCAATTATCCGGAAAATCTTAGCCGCAGCAACCCTCGCCTTTGTAAATGCAGCCATGCTAGGTGCAGATTGCCCCAAACCTCTATTGAAATCAAATCGTCAAAACATATTAATCATTAAGAAACTCCAATTCAATCACTATGGTTTTGTTTGCTAAAACATAAAATGCAGTACTAGTACTTACATTCCACCAATCATGACAGCAAACATGGTTGCAATGGCAAGTCCTCCATTTGTCTCGTGATGCCTTACAAGATAGCCTCCATACCACAACAGAAGCGCGTAGCAGCAGAAAACAACAAAGTAAGTTGCACCTAATCCCATTCCCTTTGCTAATCCTGTTTTGTAGCCAAGCTTCTGAGCAACCTTCAAGGCTGATGAGTAGCCTTGTAGTGCTCGCGACTCACCAACGAAAGCCAACACTACACGGATTTGCACAACCGTCTGCAATATCAACAAAAAATCACCTCAGATCAGGAAAAAAAAAAACCGAGATTGAGAGAGATTATAATTTGTTGGCCAAGGACTGTTCTGGCCAAATTTCAAACTTGGTACTCCCGATCGATTTGTTCTTAACTGAAGCTCATCAATCACTTGAGCTAAATCACTCGGTTAAATTAAACGCTCTTAACTTTGAAAAGAAACATTGTGTTACTCTTACTCTTTACCTGTTCCACAATGTTGCCGGCTTGAGAAAGAGCTTCTTGGCTTTTACTAGAGAGCTTAGCCAAAGTAGTGGTGTGAATGGCTCCAATAACAGCTATCATAGGAACAACAGCAAGGGTAACCAAAGCCAATTGCCAAACAGCAGTGAATCCAACAACAAAACCAGAAACAAAAGTAGCCATATAGTGAATGAAATTTCCCAACTGCAGGACACAACAAACATACAAGTCAAAAACTAGTCCAATTCCAATTTAATCAATGACGCTCACAAAAAAGAAAAACGAAGTTTGAACTTCGGTTCATTCATCTAACCTTCTCACTAATTGCATCCTGAACCATCACAGCATCAGTGTTAATAGCAAAAACAACATCGGAAGTTCGAACTTCAGTGTCGAAGAATTCAATGTCTTGTTTCAATGCAGCTTCCAGATACTTGATCCTCATCTTAGTTGATTGACGCTCTCCGGTCCACATCCAACACGAAATCTCTGCAAAAAATCCAACCCTCATTCACATCATCATCCATAACTCGAAACAATTGAAAATCAAAACATAAAAAATTCAAAACTCAAAACTCAAAAAAAAAAAAACAAAAAAAACTTTGTTCTTCAATTTTTGAATTGGAACAAACGAACTAACCTGCCCATGAAGATGCCCAAATAGCAGCACCTACCACAAGGAAGTAAAATGCATACTGCAAAAAAACAACATTTCCTCAAACAATTCATAAGCACTTTCCAAAAAAAAACAACTCAATCAATCACAAAAACAAAAAACATGAAACTTTGAATAATCCTATCTATGATAATTTATACCTTAACAACTTCTTGTGTCATCTTGTCCAAATTATTAGCATTGGAACCAAAAGAGTTAACAAGATCAGCAAAGAACCTAAGAAAAATAGGCAAAGAACAACCATGAACAATTGCTCCAACAGTTCCAATAGTCATTAAAATATAATCCAATCCATCAGCAAATCTGAATAACTCTCCAAACCCAACAGTAGGAACACTCTTAACAACCTTCTCTTCTTTTCCACTACCACCTGATGTTTCCACCATTGAAACTTGACCCTCTTCTATTACTGTTGGTAGGTTCCCTTTAAAAGGGTCATAACTATTGTTATCTTCATTCACAAGCTCAAGACCTTGCATTTCAGACCATTTCCATTGCTCAGTACTACTAGTTTTAATTTCTTCAGATTCTTTTGACATTTGATATACTAAAAATTAAAAATTTCTTAACTTTAGTTTCATAGACAAAAAAAAAGAAAAAATCCCAGTTCCCAACAAAACAACCTCTTCACACAGCACACTTTGTTTATTGTTTCTGATCTGAACAAACTTTTTCTACTACTACTACTACCCTTTTTCTTTCTCTCTCTATATATATAAATAGTAAATCTTCATTGATTGTTTTGTTTTGTGTGAAGAGTAAGATGGTGGGGTGTGTGTTGTTGGCATATTCCTCTCACTCACTCCTATGATATTACTTTATTAGTATTATCTTCTTTTTCTTCTATTGTGTGTGAAAGTGAAGAGTGAAGAAGAAAGAAGAAGAAGAAAAACGTTAGTGGGTTATTAATTAGAATGTAAAAAACACCGAAAGTGATAGGTAGAGAGGTGTGGTGAGAACCTAGACAGAGATGAAAAAGTTTGAAAGAATTCATTCGAGAGATAAAGGTTTGATTTTCCACCCGACAAGGTACACTGTTGTGTCAAAATTTTAAGATTTTATTTTTGACCAACTTCTCAATCAAATGTCATCAAAACATTAAAATTATACCTACTTACCTACTGTTATCTGCTAAAATTATTTTTGACCAACTTCAATAATTCTTTTTTTTTTTTGAGTATTTAAATAAAAAAGACCTTGAAATAGTAATGATTGTTAGTAAGGCTGTTGTTTAATAGTACGTAGTAAAAAATAGCGGATTGCTGATAAATTAACTTATAACGGATGAGTTTATATTCCATTTTTAATAAGTTAGTTGATTGAATTTGTAATGTTTAGTAAAATTAGTGGTTGAACTAGCTTATAAATATGAAATGATATGAAAAAGATATATTTAATAAATATTTAATTTTTTTAAAGTAAGATGGTAGGAGTAAAATTGGAAGAAAAAATGATAAGTTATAATTTCATAAGCTATTTGAAATAGCGTTACAAAAATAAGCTATAAGCTAATAAAATAAATTATAAGCTCTTTTTGAAAAACGTTTACCAAACAGGTTTTTTTTTGTCATATGAGCTTTATATATAAGCTATAAACTCAAAATTTGACCTTATCAAACAGAGCCTATGTTTTGTTTTTTCTGATCCCCGTGAACGTAATTTAATTGGCAGAGAATATACAGAAATTCTGATTTTAATCATTAGATTATTCGATAAAAAAAATTGTTTTTTTTTTCTTCTTCTCATTTTTAAACCCTATCTTTATTGTTTTTATAGAATTCATAGGAGAGTATTAATATCAAGAGTATTCTAATGTACACATCAAATGAGTATGGTTAAATTGGTTAAGTATCGATAGAAGTGCAAGTCAGCTGAACACCGTGATTGATGAGGCCTTTTCTCATCCTTATCGTACGGGACTAGAGCAAGCTGGCTAAGCCGCATGTAGAGGAGAGTATCATGATTAATTGACTTAATAGATTTGTAGGAGGAGCGAAGAGTTTTAAGATGAGATTGGTCGTGTTGAATGAATGAAATTTGTGGGGATATTGTAAGAAACCAATAAGGTGCCAACAATCTTAATGATAGTGTGATTCTACATGATTTTTGAATGAATGTTACTTTAAGATAGTGCGACTATTTGTGATTTTTGAATGAAGGTTATTGAATAATAGTGTGACTTTGCATGATTATTGAACAAATGTTACTAAATTATAGTGTGATTTTGCATTTTTGGTCATGTGTCTCACAATTATTTTTCGTACTTAGTTGGTGGATATCATGATCCGATTCCTTATATTTATGAATTGGCGTAATAAAAATCTCAATTGTATGATTCAAGTTGTAAGTTTGATTTAGAATATTCTTTTATTTTGGCCACTATATCACAATTGATTTTCATACTTGACTCGTATCATATTTCTCATTATTAAATTCACTGTAATTATGTAGTAAAAACGTTTACTGTTAAATAAAAATTGTATGTTCAATGTAGGTTCCTTAGCTTTAGCTTCTATATGATTTTATTTTCTTTTGTTTTATATTTAAGCCAATTTTTCATTTTTTATTTTAAAATTTTTATTAAAGAATTCGTTGTTAAAAAGAATATAACAAAAAATAAATATATACTTAAAAAACCATTTTTAAAAAATCCAACAACAAACGGGTTCATATCCATAAAAGCCATCAAATAAAGCTATTTTTATTTTTGAATAAAATATAATCTGCCTTTAGTAACAGCTTATAAATGAATTAATTTATATAAAACAAAAATAAAATAAAATAAAGGCATGGAAGATAATTTTGCTTGTTCCAAACACAATAACAAGCCAATAGTTTTTTGAACCTTTGCCTTGTCCTTGTTTGCTAGTTTGCTCTACGCAAAGCATAAAAGGAAAAGGAAATACCGTAAAAAAAGTGTCACATAAAAGAATGTGACTTTTTCAGTATATAAGCATTTCAATCCTTGAAAGTATCGGACAATTTAATCTTTTAAATTTCAAAATACTCCTAGCAAATTTGTCACTTAAATTAAGCAAAGCCAATCAATTTTTTTTAGCTTTTATCATTAGTTTAATCTGGTTCGAAAATCAATTTTGACATCAAGTGATTTCAATGATCGCAATTGTGAAGATTAAACCGTAATTCTCCATACAAAATTTAGGATCAATTACCACTGAACCAACTAACGATTCATAAAACCAATCAATTTAGTTCCTTCAATATCAAAATATATCTTTTGTCATAAACATTTATATAGAATGAACATGGAGTTGCTAAAATAATAATGTGTAAAAAGTAGGAAAAAACTTGAAACGTGTTCATACACACCAAATCTTAAAGTGGCTAACAATATTAAAACCTCGGAACAATTTAGGAATCTCAAAATTTAAGAATCCAAAGCATGATCACCAAATTTGTCAGTCAATTACTTAACAAATATAGGCATTCCTCTATATTTGACTATTAATCCTACTAGTACTAACAATGATAGCAACTTAAATAATTGTTTCACAAGCAACTATCACTAATCATGGCTTAACTAACATATTAAACACACCGAATATAATATCCCTGTCTCAAAATAAATTATCTATGAATAGTATTTAATTATTAATTACATTTTTTTAATCATTAATATATTTAATTATTTATATATTATTAAAAATTATATATTTTGAAAATACTCATCGAGACAAATCAAACATCTCATATAAAAAATATGGTCATTTATTTTAGCTATTAGTAGAAAAATATGATCAAAGTATATCATATAAATAATATACGGTCAATATTAGGTCATTTATTTTAGGACAAAGGGAGTACCATTATTAGTATTTTAATTATTGACTAATGATATGTTTAAATTGTCTTATTTTTGAACTTGGGTAAAACAATTTCCCTAAATAAACAAGTTTTTAGGTATTATTATAATTTTATCAAGATAATTCAAGATACAATTTTTGTTAATGGGAACTTATGAGCTAATGAAAAAATAGCTATTTTCAGTTTAGTCTTTAACAAAAATAACTAATGGGAATAAAATTTGATATAGTAGTCAATATTTTTTTAAAATTTTATAAAATTTAAAATCTATTTAAATGTATTCTACAAAATTAGTTATGAATTTATTAATAGCTTCACGCATTAAAACTAGTAACTAGTAATGTCAAATTCATAGCAGATGCATATAGAGAGCACGATATCTTACTTACATCACACTCCCCCTTTGCTTTAATTGAGACCACCAACAACATGTGCAGACCAATTCCTTTTTTAAGCTTAAAAACAATAACGTGTGTACCTCAAGTTCTGACACTCTTAAAATTCTTACAAGTTTTTTGAATTTGTTTTTTTGTGAAATTTACCTTTTTTACTTTTTTAAGGATTTTGATATGAAATCAAAAAAATAAAAATAGGCAAATGGTAAGTATATATTCTGAACATGTTAATGCTATTATGCAAATAAAGAAAAAAAGGGAAAAGGAAAGGTAAATTTTTTATTTTTTTTATTTAAAAAAAGGTAAAAATTGGATTACTTTGTTTCACCCTTTCCATGGTTAAGAGTACAAGTCTTTGTTTCAGGCTCTGTTCTTCCAGGTAAGTGGGTCAGTGTGCCCTTCATCTAAGGGTACATGTCCTTGTTCAGCATGGAAAAAATGTATGGATTGTAAAGTAAGGCAAATTGAAAATGAGCATCATCACTTGAATTACTTTTAAAAGTCAGTGAGACATTTTCCCCTTCTAGTAGACTCAAACCAATTGTCGTTTTTCTACTATTGCTCATTTGTACTAATTAACTAGATTAAAGGCTAAATGTATTTTTGTTCTCTAATTTTTCAATTGTGCAATTTTGAACTTTTGTTTTAAAAGGTTAAATGAAATCGGAAATATACCATATTTTAATTTTGGTTACTCTAAAAATTTCATGTGTATGTTTGGTTTCACTTTTGGAGTGGCCAGAATTGATTTTGGATATGTGGAATTGATTCTGACTTGTTTGGTTTTTCAAAAGTAGAATTGATTCTGCCTTCAGAATTGATTCTACTTGAAGCTAGAAAATCGTAGTTTCTGATTCTATAATTGATTTTTATACTCAAAATTTTTGTTCAACTCACTTCTACATGAATATATCCAAATACAAACCACTTCAACTTAAAATCAATTTTGGCCAGAATCAATTTTACAGAACCAATTCTATCAAAATTAATTATCGTCACCGCAGAACCAAACAAAAATTTTAGTCTTTTTAAATTTTAGATACTCATTTTTTATAAAAGTTTGTGCAGTATGTTTTAAATGACTTAATTAAATGACATACGATTAGTAAGACCTAACAGTCTTAGTTTAATTATTTAATCTTTTGCTTAACATTTAATCTTTAATTTGAATTATAGATAAGTTACCAAAAAGTAAAAATTAAATAGTTAAACTATTAAATTAGTGATATTTTAAGATCTAATAATGATATGTTTTCAAAATAAGTTCTTTCAAACGTGATATGTGAAAAAAAAATAAAAAAAAGACTAAAAATGAAAACATAAAATTTAGAAAGGCCAAAATTTGAAAAAAATATTTAGAGAGACTAAAACGAAAATTTGTTAAATTTACAGGAACCAAAAATATATTTAACCTTTAAAATATTTAAGTTTTACTGCACTTCGGTACAATCAAAATTGGTATATGACCGCGTACTTGGTAATAGTAATTAATGTAAATTTCCACAAAAAAGAAAGTAATCAATGTGGTATAAACTATAAAGGAAGTATTAACATGTGACTCCAGAACATTATATATTAATCTTAAATAATAATAAAATTATAAAAATACTTTAAGTCAATGTATTAAAAATTTAAATTGAATCAATTTTTTTTATAAATACAATGTTTATTTCTTAGATAGATTAACTTTTTAATATATCTAAAATTTAAATATCATCTTATATTAAGGAGCGGAAATAGTAACACTTCTAAAACACTCATCGATACATTGTACGATGAAAAGATATGGATAGTGTGCATCCTCAAGCAAAACTACAAGAACCTAACTATCAGAACTATTAATGCATGGTGCTTGTACATACTACACAATTTAATGAGGGCTACTGAATACTCTCACTGACCTTAAAAAGAATACGTACAATTTACAATGATATATGGAAATTTATAACTCCAAACAGGAATGTCTTAAAATGCAAATGGAAAAAGGTGACTTATGATACACACTTTTATGTGTTTTTAACCACTTGTTGCCAATGCTAGTAATTCCACGCATAAATGGCTTGCAACAACCAACAACTTACTTTGGTACGCTTGGACTATTTACCGGGTAATTTATTTTACCAGTCAATATTTTAGAGTTTTGTTAGGTACGTATCAATCATCTAATTATTTAATTAATATCTATCATATGTCTCTTCGATTTTTTGATATTGTTATTGAACAAAATACTAGGGTTTGGTGCTCGAAGGTTTGAATTTGGCTCGCGTGAAGGGATACCAGGCTATGGAGGTCTATTATAGATTTGGAAGTGGTGGTTAAAATGTTGAACGGTGAGTGTGTTGGGTTGGTAGTTAATTCACAAAATTTAAAGTTTGATTGAGTTGTATTGAAAGGTTAAAATTTATGAAGTTAATCGATGTACGGATGATCTAGAAAATATGAGAGTGCAATAGTGAAATTCCTTTTCGTGTATTAAATTTATGTATGAATCAGATTAGCCAATTGCTATTAGCTGATATTAGTGAATTTTTGTACTCATAATAAAAAATGCACAATATCAATTATCACAATATATTTACAACATTAAATTGAGGATTATATATTTATGTGAAGTTTGACCCCACTAATAGATAGGATGAAGATTCATGAGAGGTTGGATTAGTAGGAAACATAAAAACATAGAAAACATAAAATACTATGGCCAAGATTTTCCACATTGAGAACAATCGATACCTTGTCTTGAGCGTTACACAATTAGAGAATTAAAATAATAAGGGCTCCATGATAGAGTTAGAGGTATGGCCCTGCCATTTTTACAACAAGTCCAACATCCAATATGAATATTTGAAATAAAGATAAAAAGTAGAAAAAGTCAAATAAGCCTTCAGTTTGTTTGTTACAGAATTAGGTGAAAAGATAAAAAGGGTCGGTGATCAAAATTCAGTTTTCTCATTACAATTGATAAAGTCAAAAAAGTGACTATATATATTGGTTTATTTTATCTGAATAAACAAATTACTATCATCATATATATACTTTAAGTGCATGTAAAGTTAGAGCAATTTTTGCATCACAAGAGTTTAAATAAAAATTATAATTGATTGTTCATACGCTTGTTAGAGTGACCATTTTTTTGTTTAGTCGCTATACTTTTGAGATATAGTGATACTATCACTACCTCTTTGTATTTTGTTTTAATAATAATATGATATAAGTCATTGTTTGTTGAAAAAAAAATTGGATAAAAAAATACAATGCATGTTTTTAAATAATTAAATCATGTATTGTTATTTTGTGTGTAATTAATGTGTTTAAATTCTCGTGACTACACAAAACTCATTCGAAAAACAAATTTATATCAATCATGAAGCTCATTTTAAGTTGGACTTGCTCTCCCATTCTTTAAGTGAAATATTGTTGGTGCATTAATTTTTCTATCAGAACTGTGTTTGAGAATAGGCATTTGTGTGCGAGGGTCGCAAGGTTGATTTGTAAAGACACACAATCATACCGATGTTGAATAAAATTTCAAATGGTTGGATATAAGGCTTTGGACAGATTTGTTACAATCTTCGATTGAATTATCATAATGTTTGGTCTTCTGGGTCGGACAAGTAGTTTAATTGGTTTGAACTATAAGGGTTAAAAGTGTTAAGGTTTTAATGGATTGAGTTCAAGTCCCAAAGAAAAAAAATACTAACATTAACAAATATTCTTAACTTTGGTTGTATAAAAAAAAATTTCTAATCTCCAAAATGTTAATTTTGAAGTAAATTGTAAGAAAGTTGTTGATAATTTGCTCAATGTAGAGCAATTCTAGATACTCAATAATTTTCAATTTGTTTTTGCTAGGGCTTATACTTTGGCGAGGGCGTCTATTTTCTATCTAATTGTATATTAAACCGTCTCTTGACAATGGACCGGTTTAACTTGATTTGATTTGAGTACAAACATAAATTAAAAGGGGAATTATCACAAATGTGTAACGATGATGTCCAATCCAAAATGGATTTTCATTATTGTGACCATAGGTTATTAGAAAGATTACTATATACAACAAAATTAACATACTCAATTACCACTCAAATACTACTCTCAAAAGTGGTGATGCTTTGTGACACAATCATGTCATTCCATTGTCTTTAATATGGTAAGGGAGGTATGTACACATTTATATATTTAAACATCAAAAGAGATATCATGTGATCTTCATTATTAAGTTATGTTGATTCCTTGGGTTGCATTTACTACAAGATGGTTCCACTAATATCCCAACAACAGATGAACTAAAACTTGTGAAAATATTACTCATGGACCCACATTTCCTTTCTTGCAATTTCATATCCATTTAATGTCCCCCACAAAAAATAAGGATACCAAGGAGATGTATAGTGGTAGATATATAGTGCCATAGTGGTCTAGTCCTTTTGCATATATTTGGGGTATTCCCCATATTTAAGTTTATTTATGGCAACAAACAACTTCGTTATAAAGATCCTTAGTATCACCAACAAATAAATCTTTGTATATAAAAAAAATACTGTTCAAATTAAGATCATGTTTCATATGGCTAAAAATATGGCTAGTAAAAAATAAAAATATGGCTTAAAATATTTTTGTGGAATCAAATCAACCACACCTCACCTTACACTTAATAGTTAATTTGGATATAGGAAGAAGGAGAAAAAAGTTGCCTCGGATGAATAGTAGACCTTAATAATTTTAAATTCAGCTCGATCGAGATTTTCTAATTAGACAATTAGTTTGTCTGGGATTTTAGGATATATATGGTTGGGATGACCAGCCTAATAGATCTTCTACATAGTGAAATTAACAAGACTCAACTAAAATCAGCGACATTGATCGGTTTGTTAATTGACTCTTGTCAATGCACATATTTTCTCCACTAAAAACATTTTTTAAAAAATAAAAATACTAAAAGTGAATACGTTCTTCATATTTTCCCTCACTATTCTAAGAACAACTCGGATCAACCGATCAGAACGGTTGGCTCAAAATTTGGAAGTATGGATAGGACAACCCACCTAATTGATCAACTATGCAGTGTAATTGACGAGACTCGACCAAAATCAGTGACCCGATCGGTGAACCAACTCAGGTCAATGCACTTATTGTTTTTTCCCCTAAAAAAAAATCAAAATTAAACAATTGAAAGTGAATCGGTTCCTCATATTTTTCCCCGTCTTCCCAAACTTTCAATATTCCAAAGAAGTGAACCTAGAGAGACCAAATCACATATGTTGCCCTTCCCTCTCCACCATGCCGTCTCTCCTCCTCCTTGTGCAACCACCCTTTTCTCTTCTCACTATGGCCAACATTTTTGCGGAGGACCATTGTCCTTGATCAATTGAGTCCAACACATCGTCATTGCATTTTTACTTGCATTTGCAACCGTCCTAGATTATTTTGTTCATCCATCATACGTCAAGATAAATATTTTTAAAATTTGGATTAGGTATTTATTTTAACCCAGTTCTTTCAATATCAGTTTGTAAGTGTCTGTTGCCTCCACTTCTTATCTTATTCAACGTAAAACTCCTAATAGAAGGCTCATTTTAATTTAAATTCATTTTGGTCACTCCTAATTTACATTACATTCTCTCTTTTTAAATTTTTCCCCCTTCTGGTGTTGTGGTTGACTTGTTGTCAAATTAGTTAATTTTGAAGGATTTCAATTGAGTTTGTTAATGTTGTTGTTTACTTTTTGTCAATTAAATATCCATTATTTTTTTTTTCTAGAAGACTTATGTACTAATTATATTGCTAATTGTTTTTTATGCCTACTCTTATGATAATTCTGGGATACAATTGGTTGATTTTACAAAATTCTACTTCATCTTTTACATCTTAATAGAGGACTTACAGCGGTAAAAAAACTCAACATAAATTTTAAAACGTCTAACAAAATACAATAGTTGATTGAAAAAATCACACAAACAAATGTATTAAGCTTCCTCTTATTTCTTCATATGTGCTATTGAATAATTGTTTTCCAAATTTTAGAATTGAAGAATGAGACTGTGAAATCATTTTTATTGTGACATGATTTGTGAAATCATGTTAAAATTTATCTTTTTTTTTTAGGCATCATAATGTTTTCTAAAAATAAGTTTTTTTTGTTGACAAATTCTAAAAATATTTTAGAAACCGAATCATCTGATTAAATCTTATTCAATATCAATACAAAGATAAATATTTAAATAGAATTCGAGTAATATAATGTAATGGTTTGAATTATTTATGTGGTCTCATAATCGACGGGTTTTTAAAACATTGAAATGTACCCAATGTAAAGGGAAAAAATGGAATTGATGATCATATGTTATTTCGTATTCACATATAGGAAAGATAATTCACGTGTACTCATCTATCATTTTTGTATGATTGTTTCTCACCCAAAAAAATCTAAATTATTTCTCTATAATTTTCAACTTGGACAAGAGACAAGAACCTCGTTTATGGTGCAATTTTTATTTCCATGCCATGTTCATGTTATTGTACTAATACTATGTATAACAATTTTCCAAATATTTCAAATCCAACGGTATCTCAATAGTTGACATTCGAAAATCCCAAGTTTTCCATAATCCAACCTCGTTATTTCAGAGTATCATCCAAATTCTCAACAACCAACCATGGCTTTCTAAACTCCTTTTGGTAATTTTAGTGATTGGTTTATAAGGCATGAGGTAACCTTTGGCTTTAATAATTCGTTGTTAACCTTTTTCTTTGATTAAAGTTATTAGCAAAGTCTTGTGAATGGCATAAATCTTATTGAGTGGCAAGTGTTACCGATGATTAATTTTCATCGGTTAATATGTAGTACACATAAGGTGAATTCTCATCTCTTAACCCAATTTTCTTCATACACATGAGCTAGGAATCGAACTCCTAACCATATGCTTAAGGAGACCAAAACCTTTACCACTTGGACCAATTCATTATTGGTAGAGAAATCTTGGATTTTAACAACTCATTTAATTTTTACCAAGACACATGGACAACCCTCTAACTAGGTTATGTTTTATATAGATTTTTTTTTTCTCTTTCTAAACTGCACTTTCATAATTTGGGGGTATTTATTCATCAACTAAAGAGAACAAGCCACATAAGTAGGTTTGCATGTGATCCCCACAAGTTTGTTAGAAGTTAGTTGTGGGGACCACATACAAATTTACTTATGTGGGTTATTCTCATTAGTTGATCAATAAATACCCCAAATTATAAAAAGATAGAGTATGCCTCACCTTTATATAGGTTAAATTTCAATTAAATGCTTGGTTAAAAAAAGTCAATTTGATGCATATGAAACTAAATAATCTCCGACCAGTTTCACAATGGAGTTGGTTGTAAACTGTTATGTTATCTTAAAAGAGATAAAAATATCTCTCTAAACTAAAGATATAACCGAATATATCATAAAACTGTTATAAAAAAATCAAATTTTAATAAAGATAGGAGGTTTCAATGGGTGTTCGAGAGGAGCGGTGGCATATGACGTCATAATTTTAGGGGTATCAATTTTATATATACTAGCCGCCATCCATGCCCGTTTGTATGATCGATATTTTTTTTTTTTGTGATCGATATTCTCTATTGTGCAAATATAAATAACTACTTAATCTCCTTTTTTATTGGACTTAGTTAATTTGATAACTACGTAACATCCTTGCTAGTTATTAAGAAGAAAAAATATATATTTTTTTACTATAAAAAACTGAAAACCTACTTTTATGTGGAAGTTGTGCTTAATTATTAAGAAGAAAAAAAATATTATTTACAAAAAAAAATTGAAAATCTATTTTTATGTGGAAGTTATTTTTTAAGGGTAAAATAGGAATAATGAAAAAGACATCCCAAAAATTTGTATCCTTTTTTATATATAGTAATAGATATCACAAAAAAAAAATTATGATTTATAAAAGAAAAGGGCACCGAATTTAGAATTTCAATCGGACATCCAAAATCTTTGGGACGGTTCTGAATAAAGATGTGACATTATAACCGGAGACCTCGTAAAACTTCTATACTATTTTAATTTGATTGAAAATATAGTACGAGCTAGTTTTTTACTAAAGATGATTTTTTTTCTTCTTTCGATAATTAGAAAATTTATAGAAATTTATTGAATAAAGGTTGTAGGGAGTAACTAAGACTCTAAAAGTATGTTTGGTTTTATGGAAATAAAAGGGAAGAAAAGAAAATTAAATAAATTAATGAATGAATTTTGATTAACTCTACTCCAAATTCATTAATTAGTTTCCATAATTTTTTTTCTTTTTATTTTCTTTTCGTCAAATCAAACAAATAAATATAATTTGCATCACATTATGTCAATGTCAAAGCTTACTTCCTTCGTTGGTTAGAATTGAATCAGTTGAAGTTTTGAGTTTTGACCACAGATATCCTTAGGAAGGGTGTGGAAGTTATGATCAAAACTTACCTTTCTTTCATGTCATGAATAGCACAACCCAACAGTTTTAACCCATCCTTTCCTAAGAAATGGCGTGTTTCAACAACCTTTTTTAAAAAATACACCATGTTCTTGGAAGATAAACTCATGAATGAGAGGTTCAAGACTCTAAAACGAATTAAAGGCTTATGATCCATGGAATATTTTATGATCATATTTTGTGAGCTTCCATTAATTTTGGGAGTTTTAATTTTAATAAAAATAAATTGATGTTCTGATGATCGATTCATGATGCTTATGTCTGATAATTGTGATCAATAATAATAGAATTTGGAAAGTAATTCTGATTTGTGAAGAGAAAAGAAAATTATCTGAGAGAAAAACATAAAAAAAAATAAAAAAAAAAAATAGGAGAGGAGTAGAGAAAAAATATGAGAGGATCTAAATCTATACATTTTCACCTCACCTCTATTTTATATTTTTCATTTTGATCAATAAATATGTTTTCTTGTTAGTCATTTTAATTCATAAAATTTAAAAATAAAATACTAATTTCGAGTTCCATTTGTAATTTTAATATATCTAAAAAAAATATAATGACGGTGATGCCACACACATCATGTGTGTTGATAAAAAACATTCTTTCTAAAATTTCCACCAATAACAAAAAATAATCTCACAAAATTAATTACTTAGTCACGATCAGTCATTTTTAAAGGAAGACAAATTAACAAATTCTTATTTTTAAGTACATTTTCATTTTATTGTAAAAAAATAATTACATTTTCATTTTGAAAAATAATAGGTAAATGAACAACAAGCTGTGCCGCTAAACTTTTATGTATAGCAAAATCAAATCTTTGAAAAACTACATTCATGGACCAATATTGCTATGTGTATGACATTTTGAACTGTTTTCATAATGTTTACAGCCTATAGTGCTAGAAAATCAAAAATATTGAATGCAAACGGTATCAAAATTGTTAATTGTCAGATAATGTTTTCTCATGTTAGACCATTTTACTTGAAGCAGTTTTGATGGTTGCCCATTCCACAATAATATCCCCAACCCTGAGTGCCACAAATTTGAAGCATGCTATTTAACAAAATTTCAATAATAGGTGTGATAGTTGATATATGTAGAGGATCAATTACGATCGGATACAAAATTTTTTTACTAACCTTTCAAGTTTTAGGGGAAGGAGGCTTTAATAATTTAGAGTTCAATTGTGAGATAAATAGAGTTTTACATAAAATTATTTTAACTAGGAATTAAACATGGATCATCCTCCCACGACCCTAGCACAATTGGTAAGACATTGCATTATATATGCAGGGGATCGGTGTTCGAACCTCGGTCATTCCACTTATCCATACCGAGGGTTGAATTTCTAGCCATTAATCTACTTGACCAAACAAAAGAAGTTCGGATTCTCTAAAATAATTCGTTATAGAAAAAGCTCATTAACACCTTGAATCTAATATTTTAATTATTTAATACAATTTTAATCGCAACGAAGGGGACCGTCACTCAAAGTTTAAAAGCCTTAATTAGTATGAGTAAAAATTATCAAAAGCCTTAATATGATAAGTTAAAATTGAAGTTAGTTGCTTTTTAAGACTTAATATTTCACTAGAGATATATTAATCGTATTCAATTAAATATAAATATTTCTTTCAACTTAGATTCAAACTTTAATTTTTCTACGATGTAAAAGTATATTTGGACAAAGTCTATACTTAAAACGGGAGTAGAAAAATCATAAATTACTCCAAATGGATAATCCAATTAAATTAAAAATTGAGGAAAATGAGAGCAGTTAATCTCATCGATCATTGCTTTGTACCAAAAATAAAAACAAACTCATCAATCAACAAATGTTGTAATTTCATGTATATGAGGAATGCAGCTTACTATGTAATTTCTTTCACCATCACCAAAACCAAAAAGAAAGATTTAATTATTAATCTAAGTAAAGGAATATTCCAGCTTGTTGTGAGTTGCCTCAACATATAAACCCACCAATGGCTCACTAAAAAAGAAGCAGCTTTAAACTAGGATACATAAATCTTGATCACACTAAGATATTGAAGCTTTCATCCTCTATTATACCTTATAGCTGCCAAACACAATAAAGCAAATAAAATTATTTAAAAATAAATAAATCATTGACTAACAAAGATACTTACACATTATTACCAACTCATTCCCCTCTATTTGTCAGGATATGCAAAATGCTTTGTGTTAAAGTGAGAATAAATTTCACTTTAGTGGGGTGTGACAACATATTTTTCCAGCAAGGTTATGATAGGTTCATATACTAATGTATAAATCGTACACATTAACCATATGCTTGTGTTTTATTTTGCATCCATACTCTATTATTTGATTTGATTTCCAGGGGAAAAAATATTGTCACCTCTATATCATTAGGCTTTTAATATTTTTCAATTCATAAAATATTAATTAAAATGCTTTTGTAGATTCCTATTGAAGAATCATAGAAAGTTCTTGCTTTTGTGTGACATGTGTATATTAATTGAAAGGCAGAAAACTTCAATCTCTAATGAATAATAAACTAGATTTTTTATAAGGTAAAAAAAAATCCTAGATAAGAAATTTCATTAATTTGAAAGTGGTGTGCCCACAATAGATCTTCTCATATTATTGTTAATTATTGGTTAAGTTATGTACTTTTATAAGGTGGGTTTGTGACATAGAAAAACGTTTGAAGTCACATGGCTCTCATCAGCCATTTTATTTAATCCATGTGTAGTACAGTTATTTTATTTTAGATGGATGTTTAAATTTGAAATTTTGCTTTATTGTTTCACATGTATGTCCTTCTAATTTAAAAGTCAATTAAGTATTTTTTTTTAAAGTCAATTAGCTTAATAGTTAAGTTCACACTCTTTAAAACAAGTGGGAATCACAAGTTCAAACTTTTAGGATATTATCCAAAAAGATATATCCCATTGTAATTTTGCTCATTAATTGATGATTTTTTTTTTCAAAAAAAACTCTTACTTCTAAAGATTAATGTTTTGAGTTTTGACTCTACTAGATTTTTTTTGTTTTTATGTGGATTTTTCTACAGATTTGGACAAAAAAATTGCAGGAAACACGTTTCCTGCAGATTTACCAGTTAATACTTTCGGGAGTAATTGTTTGCTGCGTCTTTTGGAATCCTCATGAAATGTTCCTGTGAAATTTTCAGCTGAAAACGACAACTAATTATTGATGATAATATATGGACATACATTGGTTGATTTTTAGTTATTTTGTTTATAATGATAATGAAAGTAAAAAAAAAGAAAATTTTGGTAATTAACAAATTGTGAATTCTATTTTATTTGAGTGGGTGTTTTATGAGTTGGCGTACAATGGTAGACTTAATTTGGCATTCCTTGTAACACACTATAAAATGTGTTTTGAAGTTTGAACTAAAAAAACGATTAGTTGATCTTTTATAGAACGAAGGTTTCAAAAAGGAAATTACTAGATAAAGTGAACAATGTAGAATTAAAACACTAAAACATTTTACCACAAAAAGATTCTATAGATCATGCTTGTACAATTGCTTAATTGTGATGTGAGGGACAAAATAATTTGAAGATAATAAAAGGTAGGAAAATTCCATGGAAAAAGCATAGTGGAGGTATGAATAGATCCATACTCTATATCATATCAAGGGGGATTGATGATGTAAGTTGACATTTAGTGACAAAAAGGGTGGGTGCTAGTGTTGTGCATTTTAATGATTATGATGAAAAATTATTTGTGTTTCATATAGTGGCAGTTGGTTTTTGGTTTCTGGTTTCCATGTGTTAATGGTAGTGATTGTTGTGTGTGCATGTGTAAACAAATAACCTCTCTATCATCTTTCACTTTGCATCTTCCATATCCCATGCTTTAGGGCCCATGCCTCTTTTTCCTCTACTAGTACCTTTTTATTCACTATTAATTTCACGGCCAAGTCTAGCATGGGAAAGGCATATAGGTCTCCCATGGTGGGAAACAAATTTTAACCTTTAGATTACAAAGACCTACTATAAACTATAATAAAGTGTCCACACCATATTCTATTCTCTTTTATCAAAATTATTTTTTAATTTATACATTATTATTTTTAAATTAATTATATGTTATTATTAAATTAATTTTATATGCCGAAATTAATCTTTTTTTTTTTTTTTATCTTTCAAAGATTATATTGTGTATGCAATTTTTAATCTTTATTGATATTATTTTCATTTCTTAATCCTTTTTATTTTATTAGTAATTGTATTTGTTGTTATCTATGAAGCCCCGATATGGGACACGATACTGATACGATACCGATACGCCGATACGTGAAATTTTTTAAAATTCTCAATTCGATACTGTCGCGATACGTTATTTAAAAATTAAATTTAAAATTAAATATATAAATACACAGTATATAAACATGACTAAAATCAATAATATTAATAATTAAAAGCAGAAAATATCTAGTCTTATATCAAAATTTTGGGATAAGCTCAAAATTTTAACAACCTATTATATAGTAGGACACCATAGTTTTTCTTTTGAAAAGTAAAAAATTATATTGACAAAGGAAAACCACAAGAAGTGCTAAAGTACAAACCAACATCGGGTACCGGAAAATATCAGACATATCGGGTATTACTTTTTTATTTAAAAATAATGATTTAACCAATATTTTTCCAATATGAGTATCGAGACGTATCAGAAGAGTGTCGGGTATTATTTTTTATTTAAAAATAATGATTTAACTGATACTTTACCGATACGAGTATCAGGATGTATCAGAAGAGTATCGGTATCGAGTACGTATCTGACACGATACGTAACCACTTTTTGAGTATCGGGGCTTCAGAGGTTGTTACCCTCATTTTTTTATGTATGACTAAATATCAAGAGTAAGGGGAAAATGGAAATCTCCATGTTAATTTATTTTTTATCTGTTCAACTCACTAAATTAACATTTTTAAAGTATGTTTGTTACATATTAGTTGAGAGAAAAATCAACATTTTTATTAGT
This sequence comes from Trifolium repens, assembly GCA_030408175.1. Lineage (NCBI taxonomy): Eukaryota > Viridiplantae > Streptophyta > Magnoliopsida > Fabales > Fabaceae > Trifolium > Trifolium repens. Next base: position 50,663,814 of record CP125848.1, read on the forward strand.
TTTATTTGTGTTTCTTTAGGTTTTGAAACAATTACTAGTTTAAAAATATATTTTTCTCATTATAATAGAAATTAGTTTATTATTTTAATAATTATTGTAAATGAGAGAGAATATTTAAAAAAGTCACTATTAGGAGGTTCATTCCCCTGCAACTGCTATCAGAGAGGGCTGAAACCACTTGATGGCAGAACTGACTAACGAACCATTAGGTGATCTAGTGGGCCGGATACTAATGGTGGGAAAAAAAATCACTATTATATAGACAAAAACAAATCAACTTAAAAATGAGATATTAAATTAATAAAATGAGATATTTAGTGCAATGAGACTTACTCTTATGTGTGTTTAGTCTCTCAACCTTCTTTATTTATAAGTTCGATTTTTAGATTTTTTTTCACCTTTGTTATTGTACATATACACTTTGACGTGAAATATATACTACATTAAAATAAAATTTTGGCATATAAAAATTATTTTAATAATAAGATATAATTAATTTTTAATAATAATAATATATAAATTAAAAAATAATTTTGATGAAAAATGATAGAATATGGTGTGGACACTTTATTATAGTCTATGATAGACCTTTGTAATCTAAAGGTGAAAATTTGTTTCCCACCATGGGAGACCTACATGTCTTTCCCATGCTAGACTTGGCCTAATTTCACTTCCTCTATTTGTTTGCTTGTTAAATCACAATTTAAAATTGCTCTAACCTAATTTTATTTAATTTTGATTCTCTTAAATTATGTAAACGTGTCTAGTTTTTGTTGGACTTTCAAATAAAAGAGCAACACTTGTTGATTTGACAAATACAAATTTAGATCATCTCATATTATTTTGGTCGATTCTCTCGCATTTTCCTCATTGAAGCGTGATTAATTTATTATGAAGAAAAATGTGAGTTTAGAAGAGAGAGATACAAACGAATGAATGATTGAGATTAGTGTTGAATGGATAACATAGAAGAAAACACATGAGAGAATCCAAATCCGAAAAACATACCCTCAAGGGTCACTTTAACTTGGCAACTAAAATTTATTTCAAAATAAAGTTTATTTAAAGTTTATTTTCACCTTTTAATGTAGAAGTAATTTTGTTTCTATTTTTCAATTTTGTTATTTAATTAATACTATTTACATTACTTTCAAAATATTATATTGTAATTTGTATTTATGATGTTGGAAAATAACATATAAATTTTATTAATATTTTAATTTGAGCATATTTTTTTAACGAGATGCATTTTGAAACGGACTTGGATTTACTACATTAATTATTCACACAGTAACACAATTTTTAATCTCATACGTTAATCTTAGATTAGACGATCTATATTGAAAACTGTATTTTTCAATTAAATCAATCTTAACTGTTAAATTCAAATCGAACAAACTAAATGTATTATTGTGGCCTGCTGTTACAACGTGAAATCTGAATCCTTCTTAAACCTATAAGGACAGAGTAACAAATTCAACTTTCCATGATTAAATCTTAGAACTGAGTTTTGTGGGGAAAAATAGGCACAAAAACTAAAACACTTTACCCTTCAATCCTACTCATTTGTAATTAGTAATAGTTTAAAGTCACTCTCATTTGATTTTACTTATTCAGAGAAAAATATTGTTTAGTTTCGTTTATTCATTCAGACAAATAACAGTAGTTTTTTTGTCAGATTCGATAAATCTAGAGGAGGTGTAATTTGCAAGAAATGAATATAGGTAAAAACTAGTCATCTAAATATAAGCAAAGTCTTTTAGTGATGAAGAAGAGCCCATAAACTGGTTTTTTTTTTTTTTTATGGATGGATTTAAGTGATAGATCATAATAGTGATCAATTTGATATAATTTTACTTGAAACCTTAAAAAACATGGATGTATTTAGTTATGTTTGACATGAATAAAAAAACATATGAGGTGTATATTTGACATGTATAACGGTCAGTCCCACTCTGTTTAATGCTAGGCAATTATATCATGTATTGATGGTATACTCCTCAAATATTATGTCTCTAACATAAAATTAAATATGATTAAGACTGTTTGAGTAATTTAAGTACTTAGTTTTCTTCTCCTAATTTACACTCACTCATTTTGCAGCAGATTGTAGATATAAATTAGAAATATTCGTTAAATACATCTGTGAGCGTCTGAAAAATGTATTTAACGAAAATCGGTGTATGATATATACTGTATTATTGTAAATTAGACGAAAATTAGAATATGATATATTTTCATCGCCATTAATAATGATCGATTTGATTGTACGGACTACCTAGCTAGCTATCAAAATCATTCAACAATATAAACAAGGTTGGCCCTTCAATACGGTAGACATGTGCCACTTACAACTCATTATTATTTGGTTAAATAATTCATATCACACAAACAGGGATAATAAAGAAACTAGGGATTTGATGACTTGATGTTGAAGATATTTGATTGTGGCCTATGCTAACAAAGTTTTGATATGATAAAGATGTTTAGGAAGACAAACATAATTGATAGCAAAAATAGACAAGTCTAATAATTTGTGTGTTTAATTTGTTAAGCACCAGAGAATCTTGATAAGGTTGTGGCCTAGAAAGATCCTTAATCCTTGTAATCAAAGGGCCTGTCTCCTGATTTGAGTTGGCTGAGTCACTTTTTTTTACTAATTCAAATAAATAATAGCTTAAAGCATATAAGTTATTTTACTATGGAGAGAAAAAAAACTTAATTTATCTTTTTATTAGTAAAATGAAAAATACGTCTTGACATAATTGATTTGAGTCTTTTTATTAGTAAAATGGAAAATACGTCTCAACATAATTGATTTGAGTGGTAAAAGATTTGAGATATTTTATACTTCGAACTCTGATTTTTTTGTATATATAAAAAATTAATTGGAACGAGAAAATTTAACTTGTTATATCGACAAATTTTCTAGCACAAAAAATACGGATGAGTATTTCCTACATGTAACATGGTTATTATAAAAAAAATGTTTTGGAAAACATGTTGCAAGAAAGCTACTAGCATTGACTTATATAAAAAAGCTTATTATATTGCTGCACTAAATGAAAATGACCTCCTTAGTCCTTACCAAATGCAATGCTTATATACAAAACTTTAAGAAATTCAAACTAGTTAGGTTTCTTCAATAAATAAGATTAGTTGTGAATGAATAGATTATGGATTTATGGTGGCTTTTTTTTTAGCCTAGTGATAAAATGAAAAGATGTTTGGTTGGTTAGAGTTGAAAAGAAGTTATGAATTTTTCTACTAAAGTAATTAATGAGTTACAATAGCAAAAGTTATTGTCACTTGGATAGAGAGATTTTCCAAATTTTTGGTGTTTATATAATAGAAAATAGTTGTGGAGGTAAACAAGTCAAAGAAAAGTCCAATTAAATGCCATACATAACAAGTTAGTTATAGAGTGGGGTGAGATTGACAATTAATTGGTAGGGCCAAAAGACTTAAAAAGCAGGAAAAAAATTTAGAGGGGTCATTGAGTTGGACAAAGTTTAACCAATTTATTGGTTCATTGAAAGAAAATGAAAAAGGATCTAAAGAATTAGGTGCATGTGCTTAACTGAATAATTGAACCATAGAATCAACAGGGACGTGTAGAAATAGTATCTCTTGTCAATGTCTTTTGGTGGGTGGAAAAATGTGGCCACCTTGATTATAGACCACTTTACTAGTTATTAGCCCTAGAAATCAACTTGTATGTAATCAGGGCTATTATGAACTTGCTAAAATGAAAGAGAACTTGCTGGAAAATCATAATTATTGTCTATAGGTAACACATTGAAAAAACTCAATAAGATTTAAGATAAATTATTCGATAACCATAACTCAATTAATAAGAACATTGCATATAATATGTAGAATTGAAGTTTGAACTCTGATACTTTAACTTATTCATAGGTAAAATTCTAACTGATAGCCTAGTTGACAAAAAAAGAAAAAAGAGTTAGTCCCGATATAGAATTAATAAAACAAAATCATCATCAATAAACTTTATTTTCTTAGTTTTGAATGATTTTATCTAAGGAACTAGATGTTTGGGCTTGACAAAGAGGGGTGTTCCATTTAAAGCCCATTTCTTTAATTTGATAGTCCAATTATACAAGGCTTGAATAAGGATCAAGGAAAAATAGGGCATTATATTCTTTAAATGATCATAAGCTCAAAATTATCCATTTTATGCAAGTAGAGAAGATTATTACTTTTTTCATCCTATAGTTTCTGGGGCGCGCCCTACAAAATGACTAAAATGTCCTTGTATGTGACTTATGCTACGACACCCCCAAAACACCCTACAATTCTAACATCTGTGGCATAGGTCACAGATGTAGAAAACTTGTTATTTTTCAAAATTACTCATTTTTCCTACATCCGTGACTTAAGCCACGAAAGAATATTTTTGTCATTTCGTAAGGCGCGCGAGTAAGCCATAGGGTGGCAAAATGAAATGTCGTAGAGAAACGCTGCTTGTTACTTTGTTTTGTTAGGCTCAAATTGAATTAAGACATGATGACAATAGCGGGACTAGCTTCTAAATGTCTCAATGTAGCAACAGAGGATACACAGATATAAATATAATGATGCATTCTGCATCTTTTGTCCAAGCAATGGAAAGAAAAAGGAACATAACAAGGCAAAAAATGTAGCATTCCCAATAGTATAGTACTATACTAGTATGTAATTATGCTTCTAAATTTCAGCCTTAAGCTAAGAGACAACCAACAAGTTAGGAGTATATATTATTCAGACATAAGGGAACATTGAGATATGTCTAAAAAACCAATGCATGGGTGGACACAAAACAATTTGTTTCATAATGGTGGTGAGTCTATTGACTATGATAGCAGCCAATAAAGTTGTAACAAATTGTCAGACTATGATGATGTTCTTGCATGCTACTAAATGCTACATGAATCAATTAACAACAGTTCTTATATTTTCACTATTTATTCTTTCAAATTCAGTCCTTTTTATTTTGTAAATATTAAATTTTCTTTGTTTTTATTGTCACGCCTATCCAATAATATGTGTGACATGATGATATCATTACTTTTCTATGAAAAATATATGCCTTTTTTTCTCACTCTTGCATAATCTCATGAATTAAATATAAATTACATTTAATTTTATCTCTCTCCACTTTTCTCAATAATCAATTAAATTTTTTTTTACATCTTCTCATTCAACTTATTTCAAGAAAAATACAAAATAACATACTCCTTATTATCAAATTTTAATTTGTTTTGATAAACGTGATTTTTGTTTTTCCATTATAATTTGGATAATTCAATAAATATTAACAAATTTTAATTTTTCTTAAAAAACCCCTTTGGATAATTCAATAAAAAATCCAATTCATTTAGGAAAAATTTCAAAACAAGAGTTAGTTAAAGAACATTATTTGAGCACTTAGTTTGGTACACTGGTGAGTGATTTTGATAGTATATATTAAAGTTATCAAAATCGAACTGGTCATCGAACCAATTGATTTACTGGTTTAAGGTTCAAGTGGTCGGACCGGATCGGACTATTACATTACATGATTTTTTTTTTATTACATTACATGATGTCTTAGATTCAATCTTCACTAACTCCAATGTAAAAAAAAAAATGATCAAATTATTTTGACAATTTAAAATTTGTTTTGGAAAAACCAGAATGTCGTATTCTTCATATTTTGAAAATTTCAAAAGCCAATTGTTTTAAATTTTAAAATAAATGTTGGTGTAACTCTAATAAATATTAAGAAAAAAACTGAGTCTTAATTTTCTGTCTTTTACAATTTGAGATTAATTATTATGCATTTACAGTGTAAATACTTTTTACATATGCATCCAATCAAATCATATTATACTGCCACATTTATAAATTTGTTCATAAAAAATCTGAACAAGTATCTACATATCGTGATTTAATTGGATGCACGTGTAAAAAAGTAATCTAATAATTAAACTCACATGCAATTAATATGAATAAATATGGAATTTGAAGTTCGTACTTCAACATCTCTAATAATTTTCTTAAAAGTTATGAACTGAACTATGTTTACGGACTAAAACTCTCTTTTATTTCTCAAATTTTAAAGCGGACGTTAAAAATGTTAACAAAAAACGTTTTTTGTGATTTTATTTTGGGGGGCATTCAAAGATAAAAAAACTTGCATCCTTTCCATTCCCACAAAGGCCACATTTCAATTTATAAACCCATTAAGAAAACCTAATGGGTTCTAAACAGTGCAGGAGTGACTATGTGGGATTTGAATATACTTCAAGTTCCCGAAACTTTCTCTTTACACCCTCTTATTTTTTTTTTCTCTAAAAATACAGGATATATCTTTTAGTGTTTTGGATTGTAGTTTCCAAATTAATTTGCATGTTCAATTATTTTAGAAGCAAAATTCGAACCACAAAAAATTAAATTCATACTTGAGACTCTTTTTCTAAAGAAAAAAAATTCAAAAGTTTATGGGTTTTAGAATCCGAGGTTTTTTTTTTAATTTTAATTCGTGGAAATTAGAATATGAATCACTCGAAAAGATACCAAAAAAATGATATCTTATTAAAACACACTCAACAAAAACATTAACATGTCTCATTAAAAACAATTTCAAACGCTACAAGCTCATAACGACATACAACAAATATTGATGTAAAAAAATTTCATAAGTCCTGGCTCAACTGACAAAAATATCAAAATTGTTAGGTCGGACGTCGTGATCCGGGTTTAAACTCGGAATGTCACAATTATGTGAGTTTAATTTCAGTGGATATGATTACCACTTCATCTAAGACAAAAAAAAAATATTGACATAAAAATATAAAATCTAGATGAAAAACATAGATATAACACAAATGGAAATTAAAAAAAAAAAAATCTAAAATCCAATTTTTTTATAAATTCATTTTCTTAAAAAAATATATTATGAATAATTCTAAAGGGTAAAAAAGAAATTTTTGGAGACGTGGGAGAAACATAAGGGGGTAAAGAGAAATTTTCTGAATTCCCATACTACACGTCCGAGGTTTCCACCGTCCACTAATCTCCATCATATAATCTATCGGGCACAAGAGTGGATGCACTTGTATTACAGTGGAGGCTCAGCTCTCACAAGAAATCAAAATAATCTTTTGCATATCGTTGCCATAAGTGTCGTTGCGAAAAGTTTTACAAGAATGATAAATATAGCTGTCATAACTAGTGTTTCGCAACAACAATTATCCGCGTTGCAAAAGATGTATATTTGTCAACAACTAAAGTCATTGCAATAAGTTATTTTTTGTCAACGATATAAATTGTTGTTATATCTTTTATACATCAATAACAAAAATTGTTGGAATAAATTAGATTTTCCAACTATAAATATAAGTATATAGTTTTGTTATTTTTTATTCAATCTTTGCAACCCGTAGTTAATACCAATCTTAACCACCACCTGAATTAACATAAAAGGTGAATGATTACTAAACACATAATTAGTCTTCCAGTAAACAAACTATATATCAGATCAAAAGTGGATTCTAAACTATATATATATATCCAAACAAAAGTTTTATGATTGAAAGAAATCATATATTAGAATAAACTCAAACATAGGATAATGAATGAGAAGATTCACAAACATAATACTATTATTAACATGCTCTATAAAGAAAAACGGAGAGAAACATAAAATTATTATGAATGTGGTTAGTTTTTGAATAATATAAAGTCTTTCAGCAATAATTAAAACAATGATAAATATTTGAGTAAAAAAAGCACAAATAAAAAAAAAATGTTCTTTAAACATTCACCTTAATCAACAAAATTATTTCCCTATGATTAAGGTGAATAATTTTGTCCCTAATATTTAAGTTCATATATAATTTACTAAATGCATTTATTATTAATTTTTTCAAAGATACCCCTAATTAATATTTATACTTTATCTTAGAATATATATTGTTCTTTTAAAAGTTAATACTACTTTTGTTGCAGCTTGAAGGAATCTTTGACAAATTTGTCTGACAAGATTAAGGAGGTGCTTAAACGTGTAAAAGAGTTGTTAGTGGTAAGTTTTTTATTCAAAGTTTCATCATTCAAATTATTTTTTACATTCCTTTTTACTAATTGCTTACAACTTTGTTGTGTAGATTGAGGATGAACTTTCAAAATTGCAAGCAGAGGATGTTGATGATTTGGACCTTGGTGATATTGACTAAGCATGCAATGATAAGCCTTATCTGTGAATTGAATTTTTTTCAATATGTTACCATCAGTACATGATATTTCAGTATACCATCAGTACATGATAGAATGGCCCTGATAACTGTGGGTCATATTGATATACACCGGCCTCGGGTTTGAACCTTATATTTTAATTACATGAATTTCTACACTTCTCTACGGTTAAAATGTGCTGAGTATAAACTATTGAACTAATAGAAAAGAAAATTTAAAAAAGAGTTCACATAATGCAATTGATATATTGCCCTATAACATACTTTAGTTGTGAAATTCTTTGTCAAATTGGCTAGGTGCAGGGAAACATTATTTATTTAATTTTTTTAAAAAAATGTTCTATAAACATTCACCTTAATCAACAAAATTATTCACCTTAAAATTAAATACAAAGGAAGTAATAAAGACCTACCCTATCATATTTCCCTCGGCTAGGAAGGTATTGGAGTCTTGGCACAATTCTTTTAAACAAAGGATATCTCCTTTAAGGAGAATATTAGAGATTTAATCTAGAGATGTGCAAAGTGTATTGTCCTTTGGTGCAGAACTGATCAAAATTTGAATTTAATTAAAAACTTACTCTACACATATTTATAATTAAAAAAGATATTAAAATTCTTACTTTGTTTGATATAAAACTGTTACACCATACAAAATATCTGAACAGGTGCCAAGGGAATAAGCCATGTTTCTAAAATACCCATCAGCATATGGTTTTCCATCCCTTGCTAACAAACCCACTGTATGCATGGCTTCTAAATGTTCCTCAAGTAATTTTCTTTTGACGGAAAGTTCATCACTTGGTTCATATCCTTCAGGAACCACCACATCGTAATAAGTAGCCGCATCCTCTTGTGATGGGAGATTTTCTATCCACCTGAGGATGCGACTTCTCTTCTCTTCAATGTCCAACTGTAATATCAATTAAACAATTAATATACCATAGAATTATAAGATATTAATTAAACAAAGAGATAAATGGTAAAAACTAACCACAGCTTCCGCAGAAACGGGGGAAAATCCAATTCCATTAATCCATGAAATGGTAAAATACAAAAACAAGTTAATACATTAATTATATAAGTTAATACAATGATTTTTATTCAAAACTGTGGCGGTGTTCATAAAATAAAATATTAAATGATGAGGAAATAAAAGCTGATAATAAATGAAACTCTCTGTTATAGGACATTGAAACCTCCTAGAGAATAGAGGTAAGGAAAGAGAGATTTTTGAAATTCCTGGCACGAGGTATACGATGTACGATACGATGTTCTAAGCACCTTAACAGATCTAACGAGCAATACGATAAAACAATAAACAACATAACAAATAAACGAGACAGAGTATTTGTTAACCCAGTTCGGTGCAACTCACCTACGTCTGGGGGATACCAATCCAAGAAAGAATTTCACTATAATATCTTATAATTCTTTGTCAAATTGGCTAGGTGCAGGGAAACATTATTTATTTAATTTTAACAAAAATGTTCTATAAACATTCACCTTAATCAACAAAATTATTCACCTTAAAATTAAACACAAAGGAAGTAATAAAGACCTACCATATCATATTTCCCTCGGCTAGGAGGGTATTGGAGTCTTGGCACAATTCTTTTAAACAAAGGATATCTCCTTTAAGGAAAATATTAGAGATTTCATCTAGAGAGGTGCGAAGTGTTGGATATTTGGTGTTGGCTGCATTTTGGCAAAACAAATATTTAAGCAGGATGTGGTATGAAACGTTACAACATTAGATCCTGACAGCTGTGCGCCAGCTAGCATATCTTTTGTGCGCACATTTTATTTTAAGAGAAGATCTTTTCTCTTTCATCAGTCCTTGCGTGTGCATTAAGGAAGGTTTTATTTTCAAAACAGATCAAATCTTTTTAGATATGGTTTTATTTTATGTTTGTGAGCTGAATGTTTCTTTTGGGTCAGATCTTCTGAAGCCCATGTTACTGGCTATTTAAAAGAAGGAGCTAAACCTAGTTTCTTCACCGAAACCAATGTATCAAAATGTAGACTTTTAGGGTTTCGTGTCTTTGTAAGCCTTGTGCTTTATTTGTGAGCCTCTCTAGTATCATCTTGATACTTTTGTAGGACTGTTTTATTGAGTTGTAACTCTGTATGTTCTCCAAAGCTTTTAAGCATGGAGTATGATTGTTTTTTTTGTGTATCACTCAAAGCCTTTAGGTAAGAGTGGTCTAGTGTTTAGGAGAGTGTCTCCACCATAGTGTTTGTCTTAACAACAATGCTGGTTGTACTGTTGAAATTAAGGAGTGAGTTGGGAACTCATACCTAGGAGTTCCTAGGTAGAAGTGCATAAGGATAGTTGCTAGGTGATAAGTTGTAAACAAGGAGTTTGCTGTAAGACTTTGAACTAGGGCTATTAGTGGATTTCCTCCTGGATTGGTATCCCCCAGATGTAGGTTGCGGTTGGCGCCGAACTGGGTTATCAAATACTATGTGTTGTTTATCTTCTGCTATTTATTGTTTAGATTGTCCATTGTGTTTTACGCTGGCACGATGTTGGAACATCATATACCACATCTGTTACCAGCGCGCCAGAATTTCAATTGGTATCAGAGCAGGCATCATAACATATTTGGATGAGCTCTAGGGAAGATACTTTCTGGTAATATGGACAAAGAAGATGAAGATGAGGATACAGAAGGCAGTGCTGACATCTGATGTACCATGTTTATGTTATTTATGCCTGATATACATGGGTTGATGTGCTTAGGAGGAGTAGTACAATGTCATATACGCTTATGTTACTTTGGTTCCCTCTGTTTCTGGATGCTTTGACTGTATATGCTTGATGGTGTGGTATTTTTGGTATGTTCTATGAGTTTGTGTGATGTTTGATACCTCTATGTGTTTTCTACATGGTCATGTATGCCTAAGAAGCCATGTTTAAAATATCTGTGAGTTTTCCACATGGTGATGCATTCTTAAGAAGCCATGTTTAAAACCTTTGTGCCTCTTTCAACAAGGTGATGCATTCTTAAGAAGCCTGTTGAAGATGTTATATTCAGGGGGAGTATATCTGTTATCACTTCCCTCCCTTATGTGTGTATGATCTCTGTACTAGTAAGTAGTCTCTTTCATAGCAATATGGTGACTGTTTACTTAGAATCAATTTCATAGCAATATGGTGATTGGGTCTCTTTTATAGCAATATGGTGACCTGGGTAGTTGATTGCACAAATGATGTTGTATGCTCAGTTTGAGGGGGAGCATATGTTTTGCAGTTGAGGGGGAGGAAGATACTTTCTGTCTGATGCTGCTATTGAGGTAGAGTGTTGTGTGAAGCTGAGTATGTCAAATTTCGTTGTTGCATGCCTCTGGTGTTTTTGATTGAAAAGACGTTTTTGAAGGAAGTTTGTTTTTGTATCCCTCGTATTCTTATTGGCTGGTCAAGGATTGTTTCAGCCAAAATTTGCCAAAGGGGGAGATTGTTGGATATTTGGTGTTGGCTGCATTTTGGCAAAACAAATATTTATGTAGGATGTGGTATGAAACGTTACAACATTAGATCCTGACAGCTGTGCGCCAGCTAGCATATCTTTTGTGCGCACATTTTATTTTAAGAGAAGATCTTTTCTCTTTCATCAGTCCTTGCGTGTGCATTAAGGAAGGTTTTATTTTCAAAACAGATCAAATCTTTTTAGATGTGGTTTTATTTTATGTTTGTGAGCTGGATGTTTCTTTTGGGTCAGATCTTCTGAAGCCCATGTTACTGGCTATTTAAAGGAAGGAGCTAAACCTAGTTTCTTCACCGAAACCAATGTATCAAAATGTTGACTTTTAGGGTTTCGTGTCTTTGTAAGCCTTGTGCTTTATTTGTGAGCCTCTCTAGTATCATCTTGATACTTTTGTAGGACTGTTTTATTGAGTTGTAACTCTGTATGTTCTCCAAAGCTTTTAAGCATGGAGTATGATTTTTTTTTTGTGTATCACTCAAAGCCTTTAGGTAAGAGTGGTCTAGTGTTTAGGAGAGTGTCTCCACCATAGTGTTTGTCTTAACAACAGTGCTGGTTGTACTGTTGAAATTAAGGAGTGAGTTGGGAACTCATACCTAGGAGTTCCTAGGTAGAAGTGCATAAGGATAGTTGCTAGGTGATAAGTTGTAAACGAGGAGTTTGCTGTAAGACTTTGAACTAGGGCTATTAGTGGATTTCCTCCTGGATTGGTATCCCCCAGATGTAGGTTGCGGTTGGCGCCGAACTGGGTTATCAAATACTATGTGTTGTTTATCTTCTGCTATTTATTGTTTAGATTGTCCATTGTGTTTTACGCTGGCACGATGTTGGAACATCATATACCACATCTGTTACCAGCGCGCCAGAATTTCAATTGGTATCAGAGCAGGCATCATAACATATTTGGATGAGCTCTAGGGAAGATACTTTCTAGTAATATGGACAAAGAAGATGAAGATGAGGATACAGAAGGCAGTGCTGACATCTGATGTACCATGTTTATGTTATTTATGCCTGATATACATGGGTTGATGTGCTTAGGAGGAGTAGTACAATGTCATATACGCTTATGTTACTTTGGTTCCCTCTGTTTCTGGATGCTTTGACTGTATATGCTTGATGGTGTGGTATTTTTGGTATGTTCTATGAGTTTGTGTGATGTTTGATACCTCTATGTGTTTTCTACATGGTCATGTATGCCTAAGAAGCCATGTTTAAAATATCTGTGAGTTTTCCACATGGTGATGCATTCTTAAGAAGCCATGTTTAAAACCTTTGTGCCTCTTTCAACAAGGTGATGCATTCTTAAGAAGCCTGTTGAAGATGTTATATTCAGGGGGAGTATATCTGTTATCACTTCCCTCCCTTATGTGTGTATGATCTCTGTACTAGTAAGTAGTCTCTTTCATAGCAATATGGTGATTGTTTACTTAGAATCACTTTCATAGCAATATGGTGATTGGGTCTCTTTCATAGCAATATGGTGACCAGGGTAGTTGATTGCACAAATGATGTTGTATGCTCAGTTTGAGGGGGAGCATATGTTTTGCAGTTGAGGGGGAGGAAGATACTTTCTGTCTGATGCTGCTATTGAGGTAGAGTGCTGTGTGAAGCTGAGTATGTCAAATTTCGTTGTTGCATGCCTCTGGTGTTTTTGATTGAAAAGATGTTTTTGAAGGATGTTTGTTTTTGTATCCCTCGTATTCTTATTGGCTGGTCAAGGATTGTTTCAGCCAAAATTTGCCAAAGGGGGATATTGTTGGATATTTGGTGTTGGCTGCATTTTGGCAAAACAAATATTTAAGTAGGATGTGGTATGAAACGTTACAACATTAGATCCTGACAGCTGTGCGCCAGCTAGCATATCTTTTGTGCGCACATTTTATTTTAAGAGAAGATCTTTTCTCTTTCATCAGTCCTTGCGTGTGCATTAAGGAAGGTTTTATTTTCAAAACAGATCAAATTTTTTAGATGTGGTTTTATTTTATGTTTGTGAGCTGGATGTTTCTTTTGGGTCAGATCTTCTGAAGCCCATGTTACTGGCTATTTAAAAGAAGGAGCTAAACCTAGTTTCTTCACCGAAACCAATGTATCAAAATGTAGACTTTTAGGGTTTCGTGTCTTTGTAAGCCTTGTGCTTTATTTGTGAGCCTCTCTAGTATCATCTTGATACTTTTGTAGGACCGTTTTATTGAGTTGTAACTCTGTATGTTCTCCAAAGCTTTTAAGCATGGAGTATGATTTTTTTTTTTGTGTATCACTCAAAGCCTTTAGGTAAGAGTGGTCTAGTGTTTAGGAGAGTGTCTCCACCATAGTGTTTGTCTTAACAACAGTGCTGGTTGTACTGTTGAAATTAAGGAGTGAGTTGGGAACTCATACCTAGGAGTTCCTAGGTAGAAGTGCATAAGGATAGTTGCTAGGTGATAAGTTGTAAACGAGGAGTTTGCTGTAAGACTTTGAACTAGGGCTATTAGTGGATTTCCTCCTGGATTGGTATCCCCCAGATGTAGGTTGCGGTTGGCGCCGAACTGGGTTATCAAATACTATGTGTTGTTTATCTTCTGCTATTTATTGTTTAGATTGTCCATTGTGTTTTACGCTGGCACGATGTTGGAACATCATATACCACATCTGTTACCAGCGCGCCAGAATTTCAATTGGTATCAGAGCAGGCATCATAACATATTTGGATGAGCTCTAGGGAAGATACTTTCTGGTAATATGGACAAAGAAGATGAAGATGAGGATACAGAAGGCAGTGCTGACATCTGATGTACCATGTTTATGTTATTTATGCCTGATATACATGGGTTGATGTGCTTAGGAGGAGTAGTACAATGTCATATACGCTAATGTTACTTTGGTTCCCTCTGTTTCTGGATGCTTTGACTGTATATGCTTGATGGTGTGGTATTTTTGGTATGTTCTATGAGTTTGTGTGATGTTTGATACCTCTATGTGTTTTCTACATGGTCATGTATGCCTAAGAAGCCATGTTTAAAATATCTGTGAGTTTTCCACATGGTGATGCATTCTTAAGAAGCCATGTTTAAAACCTTTGTGCCTCTTTCAACAAGGTGATGCATTCTTAAGAAGCCTGTTGAAGATGTTATATTCAGGGGGAGTATATTTGTTATCACTTCCCTCCCTTATGTGTGTATGATCTCTGTACTAGTAAGTAGTCTCTTTCATAGCAATATGGTGATTGTTTACTTAGAATCACTTTCATAGCAATATGGTGATTGGGTCTCTTTCATAGCAATATGGTGACCAGGGTAGTTGATTGCACAAATGATGTTGTATGCTCAGTTTGAGGGGGAGCATATGTTTTACAGTTGAGGGGGAGGAAGATACTTTCTGTCTGATGCTGCTATTGAGGTAGAGTGTTGTGTGAAGCTGAGTATGTCAAATTTCGTTGTTGCATGCCTCTGGTGTTTTTGATTGAAAAGATGTTTTTGAAGGAAGTTTGTTTTTGTATCCCTCGTATTCTTATTGGCTGGTCAAGGATTGTTTCAGCCAAAATTTGCCAAAGGGGGAGATTGTTGGATATTTGGTGTTGGCTGCATTTTGGCAAAACAAATATTTAAGTAGGATGTGGTATGAAACGTTACAACATTAGATCCTGACAGCTGTGCGCCAGCTAGCATATCTTTTGTGCGCACATTTTATTTTAAGAGAAGATCTTTTCTCTTTCATCAGTCCTTGCGTGTGCATTAAGGAAGGTTTTATTTTCAAAACAGATCAAATCTTTTTAGATGTGGTTTTATTTTATGTTTGTGAGCTGGATGTTTCTTTTGGGTCAGATCTTCTGAAGCCCATGTTACTGGCTATTTAAAGGAATGAGCTAAACCTAGTTTCTTCACCGAAACCAATGTATCAAAATGTAGACTTTTAGGGTTTCGTGTCTTTGTAAGCCTTGTGCTTTATTTGTGAGCCTCTCTAGTATCATCTTGATACTTTTGTAGGACTGTTTTATTGAGTTGTAACTCTGTATGTTCTCCAAAGCTTTTAAGCATGGAGTATGACTTTTTTTTTTGTGTATCACTCAAAGCCTTTAGGTAAGAGTGGTCTAGTGTTTAGGAGAGTGTCTCCACCATAGTGTTTGTCTTAACAACAGTGCTGGTTGTATTGTTGAAATTAAGGAGTGAGTTGGGAACTCATACCTAGGAGTTCCTAGGTAGAAGTGCATAAGGATAGTTGCAAGGTGATAAGTTGTAAACGAGGAGTTTGCTGTAAGACTTTGAACTAGGGCTATTAGTGGATTTCCTCCTGGATTGGTATCCCCCAGATGTAGGTTGCGGTTGGCGCCGAACTGGGTTATCAAATACTATGTGTTGTTTATCTTCTGCTATTTATTGTTTAGATTGTCCATTGTGTTTTACGCTGGCACGATGTTGGAACATCATATACCACATCTGTTACCAGCGCGCCAGAATTTCAATTGGTATCAGAGCAGGCATCATAACATATTTGGATGAGCTCTAGGGAAGATACTTTCTGGTAATATGGACAAAGAAGATGAAGATGAGGATACAGAAGGCAGTGCTGACATCTGATGTACCATGTTTATGTTATTTATGCCTGATATACATGGGTTGATGTGCTTAGGAGGAGTAGTACAATGTCATATACGCTTATGTTACTTTGGTTCCCTCTGTTTCTGGATGCTTTGACTGTATATGCTTGATGGTGTGGTATTTTTGGTATGTTCTATGAGTTTGTGTGATGTTTGATACCTCTATGTGTTTTCTACATGGTCATGTATGCCTAAGAAGCCATGTTTAAAATATCTGTGAGTTTTCCACATGGTGATGCATTCTTAAGAAGCCATGTTTAAAACCTTTGTGCCTCTTTCAACAAGGTGATGCATTCTTAAGAAGCCTGTTGAAGATGTTATATTCAGGGGGAGTATATCTGTTATCACTTCCCTCCCTTATGTGTGTATGATCTCTGTACTAGTAAGTAGTCTCTTTCATAGCAATATGGTGATTGTTTACTTAGAATCACTTTCATAGCAATATGGTGATTGGGTCTCTTTCATAGCAATATGGTGACCAGGGTAGTTGATTGCACAAATGATGTTGTATGCTCAGTTTGAGGGGGAGCATATGTTTTGCAGTTGAGGGGGAGGAAGATACTTTCTGTCTGATGCTGCTATTGAGGTAGAGTGTTGTGTGAAGCTGAGTATGTCAAATTTCGTTGTTGCATGCCTCTGGTGTATTTGATTGAAAAGATGTTTTTGAAGGAAGTTTGTTTTTGTATCCCTCGTATTCTTATTGGCTGGTCAAGGATTGTTTCAGCCAAAATTTGCCAAAGGGGGAGATTGTTGGATATTTGGTGTTGGCTGCATTTTGGCAAAACAAATATTTAAGTAGGATGTGGTATGAAACGTTACAACATTAGATCCTGACAGCTGTGCGCCAGCTAGCATATCTTTTGTGCGCACATTTTATTTTAAGAGAAGATCTTTTCTCTTTCATCAGTCCTTGCGTGTGCATTAAGGAAGGTTTTATTTTCAAAACAGATCAAATCTTTTTAGATGTGGTTTTATTTTATGTTTGTGAGCTGGATGTTTCTTTTGGGTCAGATCTTCTGAAGCCCATGTTACTGGCTATTTAAAGGAATGAGCTAAACCTAGTTTCTTCACCGAAACCAATGTATCAAAATGTAGACTTTTAGGGGGTTTCGTGTCTTTGTAATCCTTGTGCTTTATTTGTGAGCCTCTCTAGTATCATCTTGATACTTTTGTAGGACTGTTTTATTGAGTTGTAACTCTGTATGTTCTCCAAAGCTTTTAAGCATGGAGTATGATTTTTTTTTTTGTGTATCACTCAAAGCCTTTAGGTAAGAGTGGTCTAGTGTTTAGGAGAGTGTCTCCACCATAGTGTTTGTCTTAACAACAGTGCTGGTTGTACTGTTGAAATTAAGGAGTGAGTTGGGAACTCATACCTTGGAGTTCCTAGGTAGAAGTGCATAAGGATAGTTGCTAGGTGATAAGTTGTAAACGAGGAGTTTGCTGTAAGACTTTGAACTAGGGCTATTAGTGGATTTCCTCCTGGATTGGTATCCCCCAGATGTAGGTTGCGGTTGGCGCCGAACTGGGTTATCAAATACTATGTGTTGTTTATCTTCTGCTATTTATTGTTTAGATTGTCCATTGTGTTTTACGCTGGCACGATGTTGGAACATCATATACCACATCTGTTACCAGCGCGCCAGAATTTCAATTGGTATCAGAGCAGGCATCATAACATATTTGGATGAGCTCTAGGGAAGATACTTTCTAGTAATATGGACAAAGAAGATGAAGATGAGGATACAGAAGGCAGTGCTGACATCTGATGTACCATGTTTATGTTATTTATGCCTGATATACATGGGTTGATGTGCTTAGGAGGAGTAGTACAATGTCATATACGCTTATGTTACTTTGGTTCCCTCTGTTTCTGGATGCTTTGACTGTATATGCTTGATGGTGTGGTATTTTTGGTATGTTCTATGAGTTTGTGTGATGTTTGATACCTCTATGTGTTTTCTACATGGTCATGTATGCCTAAGAAGCCATGTTTAAAATATCTGTGAGTTTTCCACATGGTGATGCATTCTTAAGAAGCCATGTTTAAAACCTTTGTGCCTCTTTCAACAAGGTGATGCATTCTTAAGAAGCCTGTTGAAGATGTTATATTCAGGGGGAGTATATCTGTTATCACTTCCCTCCGTTATGTGTGTATGATCTCTGTACTAGTAAGTAGTCTCTTTCATAGCAATATGGTGATTGTTTACTTAGAATCACTTTCATAGCAATATGGTGATTGGGTCTCTTTCATAGCAATATGGTGACCAGGGTAGTTGATTGCACAAATGATGTTGTATGCTCAGTTTGAGAGGGAGCATATGTTTTGCAGTTGAGGGGGAGGAAGATACTTTCTGTCTGATGCTGCTATTGAGGTAGAGTGTTGTGTGAAGCTGAGTATGTCAAATTTCGTTGTTGCATGCCTCTGGTGTATTTGATTGAAAAGATGTTTTTGAAGGAAGTTTGTTTTTGTATCCCTCGTATTCTTATTGGCTGGTCAAGGATTGTTTCAGCCAAAATTTGCCAAAGGGGGAGATTGTTGGATATTTGGTGTTGGCTGCATTTTGGCAAAACAAATATTTAAGTAGGATGTGGTATGAAACGTTACAACATTAGATCCTGACAGCTGTGCGCCAGCTAGCATATCTTTTGTGCGCACATTTTATTTTAAGAGAAGATCTTTTCTCTTTCATCAGTCCTTGCGTGTGCATTAAGGAAGGTTTTATTTTCAAAACAGATCAAATCTTTTTAGATGTGGTTTTATTTTATGTTTGTGAGCTGGATGTTTCTTTTGGGTCAGATCTTCTGAAGCCCATGTTACTGGCTATTTAAAGGAATGAGCTAAACCTAGTTTCTTCACCGAAACCAATGTATCAAAATGTAGACTTTTAGGGTTTCGTGTCTTTGTAAGCCTTGTGCTTTATTTGTGAGCCTCTCTAGTATCATCTTGATACTTTTGTAGGACTGTTTTATTGAGTTGTAACTCTGTATGTTCTCCAAAGCTTTTAAGCATGGAGTATGATTTTTTTTTTTTGTGTATCACTCAAAGCCTTTAGGTAAGAGTGGTCTAGTGTTTAGGAGAGTGTCTCCACCATAGTGTTTGTCTTAACAACAGTGCTGGTTGTACTGTTGAAATTAAGGAGTGAGTTGGGAACTCATACCTAGGAGTTCCTAGGTAGAAGTGCATAAGGATAGTTGCTAGGTGATAAGTTGTAAACGAGGAGTTTGCTGTAAGACTTTGAACTAGGGCTATTAGTGGATTTCCTCCTGGATTGGTATCCCCCAGATGTAGGTTGCGGTTGGCGCCGAACTGGGTTATCAAATACTATGTGTTGTTTATCTTCTGCTATTTATTGTTTAGATTGTCCATTGTGTTTTACGCTGGCACGATGTTGGAACATCATATACCACATCTGTTACCAGCGCGCCAGAATTTCAATTGGTATCAGAGCAGGCATCATAACATATTTGGATGAGCTCTAGGGAAGATACTTTCTGGTAATATGGACAAAGAAGATGAAGATGAGGATACAGAAGGCAGTGCTGACATCTGATGTACCATGTTTATGTTATTTATGCCTGATATACATGGGTTGATGTGCTTAGGAGGAGTAGTACAATGTCATATACGCTTATGTTACTTTGGTTCCCTCTGTTTCTGGATGCTTTGACTGTATATGCTTGATGGTGTGGTATTTTTGGTATGTTCTATGAGTTTGTGTGATGTTTGATACCTCTATGTGTTTTCTACATGGTCATGTATGCCTAAGAAGCCATGTTTAAAATATCTGTGAGTTTTCGACATGGTGATGCATTCTTAAGAAGCCATGTTTAAAACCTTTGTGCCTCTTTCAACAAGGTGATGCATTCTTAAGAAGCCTGTTGAAGATGTTATATTCAGGGGGAGTATATCTGTTATCACTTCCCTCCGTTATGTGTGTATGATCTCTGTACTAGTAAGTAGTCTCTTTCATAGCAATATGGTGATTGTTTACTTAGAATCACTTTCATAGCAATATGGTGATTGGGTCTCTTTCATAGCAATATGGTGACCAGGGTAGTTGATTGCACAAATGATGTTGTATGCTCAGTTTGAGAGGGAGCATATGTTTTGCAGTTGAGGGGGAGGAAGATACTTTCTGTCTGATGCTGCTATTGAGGTAGAGTGTTGTGTGAAGCTGAGTATGTCAAATTTCGTTGTTGCATGCCTCTGGTGTATTTGATTGAAAAGATGTTTTTGTATCCCTCGTATTCTTATTGGCTGGTCAAGGATTGTTTCAGCCAAAATTTGCCAAAGGGGGAGATTGTTGGATATTTGGTGTTGGCTGCATTTTGGCAAAACAAATATTTAAGTAGGATGTGGTATGAAACGTTACAACATTAGATCCTGACAGCTGTGCGCCAGCTAGCATATCTTTTGTGCGCACATTTTATTTTAAGAGAAGATCTTTTCTCTTTCATCAGTCCTTGCGTGTGCATTAAGGAAGGTTTTATTTTCAAAACAGATCAAATCTTTTTAGATGTGGTTTTATTTTATGTTTGTGAGCTGGATGTTTCTTTTGGGTCAGATCTTCTGAAGCCCATGTTACTGGCTATTTAAAGGAATGAGCTAAACCTAGTTTCTTCACCGAAACCAATGTATCAAAATGTAGACTTTTAGGGTTTCGTGTCTTTGTAAGCCTTGTGCTTTATTTGTGAGCCTCTCTAGTATCATCTTGATACTTTTGTAGGACTGTTTTATTGAGTTGTAACTCTGTATGTTCTCCAAAGCTTTTAAGCATGGAGTATGATTTTTTTTTTGTGTATCACTCAAAGCCTTTAGGTAAGAGTGGTCTAGTGTTTAGGAGAGTGTCTCCACCATAGTGTTTGTCTTAACAACAGTGCTGGTTGTACTGTTGAAATTAAGGAGTGAGTTGGGAACTCATACCTAGGAGTTCCTAGGTAGAAGTGCATAAGGATAGTTGCTAGGTGATAAGTTGTAAACGAGGAGTTTGCTGTAAGACTTTGAACTAGGGCTATTAGTGGATTTCCTCCTGGATTGGTATCCCCCAGATGTAGGTTGCGGTTGGCGCCGAACTGGGTTATCAAATACTATGTGTTGTTTATCTTCTGCTATTTATTGTTTAGATTGTCCATTGTGTTTTACGCTGGCACGATGTTGGAACATCATATACCACATCTGTTACCAGCGCGCCAGAATTTCAATTGGTATCAGAGCAGGCATCATAACATATTTGGATGAGCTCTAGGGAAGATACTTTCTGGTAATATGGACAAAGAAGATGAAGATGAGGATACAGAAGGCAGTGCTGACATCTGATGTACCATGTTTATGTTATTTATGCCTGATATACATGGGTTGATGTGCTTAGGAGGAGTAGTACAATGTCATATACGCTTATGTTACTTTGGTTCCCTCTGTTTCTGGATGCTTTGACTGTATATGCTTGATGGTGTGGTATTTTTGGTATGTTCTATGAGTTTGTGTGATGTTTGATACCTCTATGTGTTTTCTACATGGTCATGTATGCCTAAGAAGCCATGTTTAAAATATCTGTGAGTTTTCCACATGGTGATGCATTCTTAAGAAGCCATGTTTAAAACCTTTGTGCCTCTTTCAACAAGGTGATGCATTCTTAAGAAGCCTGTTGAAGATGTTATATTCAGGGGGAGTATATCTGTTATCACTTCCCTCCCTTATGTGTGTATGATCTCTGTACTAGTAAGTAGTCTCTTTCATAGCAATATGGTGATTGTTTACTTAGAATCACTTTCATAGCAATATGGTGATTGGGTCTCTTTCATAGCAATATGGTGACCAGGGTAGTTGATTGCACAAATGATGTTGTATGCTCAGTTTGAGGGGGAGCATATGTTTTGCAGTTGAGGGGGAGGAAGATACTTTCTGTCTGATGCTGCTATTGAGGTAGAGTGTTGTGTGAAGCTGAGTATGTCAAATTTCGTTGTTGCATGCCTCTGGTGTTTTTGATTGAAAAGATGTTTTTGAAGGAAGTTTGTTTTTGTATCCCTCGTATTCTTATTGGCTGGTCAAGGATTGTTTCAGCCAAAATTTGCCAAAGGGGGAGATTGTTGGATATTTGGTGTTGGCTGCATTTTGGCAAAACAAATATTTAAGTAGGATGTGGTATGAAACGTTACAACATTAGATCCTGACAGCTGTGCGCCAGCTAGCATATCTTTTGTGCGCACATTTTATTTTAAGAGAAGATCTTTTCTCTTTCATCAGTCCTTGCGTGTGCATTAAGGAAGGTTTTGTTTTCAAAACAGATCAAATCTTTTTAGATGTGGTTTTATTTTATGTTTGTGAGCTGGATGTTTCTTTTGGGTCAGATCTTCTGAAGCCCATGTTACTGGCTATTTAAAGGAATGAGCTAAACCTAGTTTCTTCACCGAAACCAATGTATCAAAATGTAGACTTTTAGGGTTTCGTGTCTTTGTAAGCCTTGTGCTTTATTTGTGAGCCTCTCTAGTATCATCTTGATACTTTTGTAGGACTGTTTTATTGAGTTGTAACTCTGTATGTTCTCCAAAGCTTTTAAGCATGGAGTATGATTTTTTTTTTTTGTGTATCACTCAAAGCCTTTAGGTAAGAGTGGTCTAATGTTTAGGAGAGTGTCTCCACCATAGTGTTTGTCTTAACAACAGTGCTGGTTGTACTGTTGAAATTAAGGAGTGAGTTGGGAACTCATACCTAGGAGTTCCTAGGTAGAAGTGCATAAGGATAGTTGCTAGGTGATAAGTTGTAAACGAGGAGTTTGCTGTAAGACTTTGAACTAGGGCTATTAGTGGATTTCCTCCTGGATTGGTATCCCCCAGATGTAGGTTGCGGTTGGCGCCGAACTGGGTTATCAAATACTATGTGTTGTTTATCTTCTGCTATTTATTGTTTAGATTGTCCATTGTGTTTTACGCTGGCACGATGTTGGAACATCATATACCACATCTGTTACCAGCGCGCCAGAATTTCAATTGGTATCAGAGCAGGCATCATAACATATTTGGATGAGCTCTAGGGAAGATACTTTCTGGTAATATGGACAAAGAAGATGAAGATGAGGATACAGAAGGCAGTGCTGACATCTGATGTACCATGTTTATGTTATTTATGCCTGATATACATGGGTTGATGTGCTTAGGAGGAGTAGTACAATGTCATATACGCTTATGTTACTTTGGTTCCCTCTGTTTCTGGATGCTTTGACTGTATATGCTTGATGGTGTGGTATTTTTGGTATGTTCTATGAGTTTGTGTGATGTTTGATACCTCTATGTGTTTTCTACATGGTCATGTATGCCTAAGAAGCCATGTTTAAAATATCTGTGAGTTTTCCACATGGTGATGCATTCTTAAGAAGCCATGTTTAAAACCTTTGTGCCTCTTTCAACAAGGTGATGCATTCTTAAGAAGCCTGTTGAAGATGTTATATTCAGGGGGAGTATATCTGTTATCACTTCCCTCCCTTATGTGTGTATGATCTCTGTACTAGTAAGTAGTCTCTTTCATAGCAATATGGTGATTGTTTACTTAGAATCACTTTCATAGCAATATGGTGATTGGGTCTCTTTCATAGCAATATGGTGACCAGGGTAGTTGATTGCACAAATGATGTTGTATGCTCAGTTTGAGGGGGAGCATATGTTTTGCAGTTGAGGGGGAGGAAGATACTTTCTGTCTGATGCTGCTATTGAGGTAGAGTGTTGTGTGAAGCTGAGTATGTCAAATTTCGTTGTTGCATGCCTCTGGTGTTTTTGATTGAAAAGATGTTTTTGAAGGAAGTTTGTTTTTGTATCCCTCGTATTCTTATTGGCTGGTCAAGGATTGTTTCAGCCAAAATTTGCCAAAGGGGGAGATTGTTGGATATTTGGTGTTGGCTGCATTTTGGCAAAACAAATATTTAAGTAGGATGTGGTATGAAACGTTACAACATTAGATCCTGACAGCTGTGCGCCAGCTAGCATATCTTTTGTGCGCACATTTTATTTTAAGAGAAGATCTTTTCTCTTTCATCAGTCCTTGCGTGTGCATTAAGGAAGGTTTTGTTTTCAAAACAGATCAAATCTTTTTAGATGTGGTTTTATTTTATGTTTGTGAGCTGGATGTTTCTTTTGGGTCAGATCTTCTGAAGCCCATGTTACTGGCTATTTAAAGGAATGAGCTAAACCTAGTTTCTTCACCGAAACCAATGTATCAAAATGTAGACTTTTAGGGTTTCGTGTCTTTGTAAGCCTTGTGCTTTATTTGTGAGCCTCTCTAGTATCATCTTGATACTTTTGTAGGACTGTTTTATTGAGTTGTAACTCTGTATGTTCTCCAAAGCTTTTAAGCATGGAGTATGATTTATTTTTTGTGTATCACTCAAAGCCTTTAGGTAAGAGTGGTCTAGTGTTTAGGAGAGTGTCTCCACCATATTGTTTGTCTTAACAACAGTGCTGGTTGTACTGTTGAAATTAAGGAGTGAGTTGGGAACTCATACCTAGGAGTTCCTAGGTAGAAGTGCATAAGGATAGTTGCTAGGTGATAAGTTGTAAACGAGGAGTTTGCTGTAAGACTTTGAACTAGGGCTATTAGTGGATTTCCTCCTGGATTGTTATCCCCCAGATGTAGGTTGCGGTTGGCGCCGAACTGGGTTATCAAATACTATGTGTTGTTTATCTTCTGCTATTTATTGTTTAGATTGTCCATTGTGTTTTACGCTGGCACGATGTTGGAACATCATATACCACATCTGTTACCAGCGCACCAGAATTTCAATTGGTATCAGAGCAGACATCATAACATATTTGGATGAGCTCTAGGGAAGATACTTTCTGGTAATATGGACAAAGAAGATGAAGATGAGGATACAGAAGGCAGTGCTGACATCTGATGTACCATGTTTATGTTATTTATGCCTGATATACATGGGTTGATGTGCTTAGGAGGAGTAGTACAATGTCATATACGCTTATGTTACTTTGGTTTCCTCTGTTTCTGGATGCTTTGACTGTATATGCTTGATGGTGTGGTATTTTTGGTATGTTCTATGAGTTTGTGTGATGTTTGATACCTCTATGTGTTTTCTACATGGTCAAGTATGCCTAAGAAGCCATGTTTAAAATATCTGTGAGTTTTCCACATGGTGATGCATTCTTAAGAAGCCATGTTTAAAACCTTTGTGCCTCTTTCAACAAGGTGATGCATTCTTAAGAAGCCTGTTGAAGATGTTATATTCAGGGGGAGTATATCTGTTATCACTTCCCTCCCTTATGTGTGTATGATCTCTGTACTAGTAAGTAGTCTCTTTCATAGCAATATGGTGATTGTTTACTTAGAATCACTTTCATAGCAATATGGTGATTGGGTCTCTTTCATAGCAATATGGTGACCAGGGTAGTTGATTGCACAAATGATGTTGTATGCTCAGTTTGAGGGGGAGCATATGTTTTGCAGTTGAGGGGGAGGAAGATACTTTCTGTCTGATGCTGCTATTGAGGTAGAGTGTTGTGTGAAGCTGAGTATGTCAAATTTCGTTGTTGCATGCCTCTGGTGTTTTTGATTGAAAAGATGTTTTTGAAGGAAGTTTGTTTTTGTATCCCTCGTATTCTTATTGGCTGGTCAAGGATTGTTTCAGCCAAAATTTGCCAAAGGGGGAGATTGTTGGATATTTGGTGTTGGCTGCATTTTGGCAAAACAAATATTTAAGTAGGATGTGGTATGAAACGTTACAACATTAGATCCTGACAGCTGTGCGCTAGCTAGCATATCTTTTGTGCGCACATTTTATTTTAAGAGAAGATCTTTTCTCTTTCATCAGTCCTTGCGTGTGCATTAAGGAAGGTTTTGTTTTCAAAACAGATCAAATCTTTTTAGATGTGGTTTTATTTTATGTTTGTGAGCTGGATGTTTCTTTTGGGTCAGATCTTCTGAAGCCCATGTTACTGGCTATTTAAAGGAATGAGCTAAACCTAGTTTCTTCACCGAAACCAATGTATCAAAATGTAGACTTTTAGGGTTTCGTGTCTTTGTAAGCCTTGTGCTTTATTTGTGAGCCTCTCTAGTATCATCTTGATACTTTTGTAGGACTGTTTTATTGAGTTGTAACTCTGTATGTTCTCCAAAGCTTTTAAGCATGGAGTATGATTTATTTTTTGTGTATCACTCAAAGCCTTTAGGTAAGAGTGGTCTAGTGTTTAGGAGAGTGTCTCCACCATATTGTTTGTCTTAACAACAGTGCTGGTTGTACTGTTGAAATTAAGGAGTGAGTTGGGAACTCATACCTAGGAGTTCCTAGGTAGAAGTGCATAAGGATAGTTGCTAGGTGATAAGTTGTAAACGAGGAGTTTGCTGTAAGACTTTGAACTAGGGCTATTAGTGGATTTCCTCCTGGATTGGTATCCCCCAGATGTAGGTTGCGGTTGGCGCCGAACTGGGTTATCAAATACTATGTGTTGTTTATCTTCTGCTATTTATTGTTTAGATTGTCCATTGTGTTTTACGCTGGCACGATGTTGGAACATCATATACCACATCTGTTACCAGCGCGCCAGAATTTCAATTGGTATCAGAGCAGACATCATAACATATTTGGATGAGCTCTAGGGAAGATACTTTCTGGTAATATGGACAAAGAAGATGAAGATGAGGATACAGAAGGCAGTGCTGACATCTGATGTACCATGTTTATGTTATTTATGCCTGATATACATGGGTTGATGTGCTTAGGAGGAGTAGTACAATGTCATATACGCTTATGTTACTTTGGTTTCCTCTGTTTCTGGATGCTTTGACTGTATATGCTTGATGGTGTGGTATTTTTGGTATGTTCTATGAGTTTGTGTGATGTTTGATACATCTATGTGTTTTCTACATGGTCATGTATGCCTAAGAAGCCATGTTTAAAATATCTGTGAGTTTTCCACATGGTGATGCATTCTTAAGAAGCCATGTTTAAAACCTTTGTGCCTCTTTCAACAAGGTGATGCATTCTTAAGAAGCCTGTTGAAGATGTTATATTCAGGGGGAGTATATCTGTTATCACTTCCCTCCCTTTTGTGTGTATGATCTCTGTACTAGTAAGTAGTCTCTTTCATAGCAATATGGTGACTGTTTACTTAGAATCACTTTCATAGCAATATGGTGATTGGGTCTCTTTCATAGCAATATGGTGACCTGGGTAGTTGATTGCACAAATGATGTTGTATGCTCAGTTTGAGGGGGAGCATATGTTTTGCAGTTGAGGAGGAGGAAGATACTTTCTGTCTGATGCTGCTATTGAGGTAGAGTGTTGTGTGAAGCTGAGTATGTCAAATTTCGTTGTTGCATGCCTCTGGTGTTTTTGATTGAAAAGATGTTTTTGAAGGAAGTTTGTTTTTGTATCCCTCGTATTCTTATTGGCTGGTCAAGGATTGTTTCAGCCAAAATTTGCCAAAGAGGGAGATTGTTGGATATTTGGTGTTGGCTGCATTTTGGCAAAACAAATATTTAAGTAGGATGTGGTATGAAACGTTACAACATTAGATCCTGACAGCTGTGCGCCAGCTAGCATATCTTTTATGCGCACATTTTATTTTAAGAGAAGATCTTTTCTCTTTCATCAGTCCTTGCGTGTGCATTAAGGAAGGTTTTATTTTCAAAACAGATCAAATCTTTTTAGATGTGGTTTTATTTTATGTTTGTGAGCTGGATGTTTCTTTTGGGTCAGATCTTCTGAAGCCCATGTT
The DNA here is from genome assembly GCA_030408175.1 of Trifolium repens. NCBI lineage: Eukaryota > Viridiplantae > Streptophyta > Magnoliopsida > Fabales > Fabaceae > Trifolium > Trifolium repens. The sequence continues at coordinate 50,691,830 of CP125848.1, forward strand.
ACTGGCTATTTAAAGGAATGAGCTAAACCTAGTTTTTTCACCGAAACCAATGTATCAAAATGTAGACTTTTAGGGTTTCGTGTCTTTGTAAGCCTTGTGCTTTATTTGTGAGCCTCTCTAGTATCATCTTGATACTTTTGTAGGACTGTTTTATTGAGTTGTAACTCTGTATGTTCTCCAAAGCTTTTAAGCATGGAGTATGATTTTTTTTTTGTGTATCACTCAAAGCCTTTAGGTAAGAGTGGTCTAGTGTTTAGGAGAGTGTCTCCACCATAGTGTTTGTCTTAACAACAGTGCTGGTTGTACTGTTGAAATTAAGGAGTGAGTTGGGAACTCATACCTAGGAGTTCCTAGGTAGAAGTGCATAAGGATAGTTGCTAGGTGATAAGTTGTAAACGAGGAGTTTGCTGTAAGACTTTGAACTAGGGCTTTTAGTGGATTTCCTCCTGGATTGGTATCCCCCAGATGTAGGTTGCGGTTGGCGCCGAACTGGGTTATCAAATACTATGTGTTGTTTATCTTCTGCTATTTATTGTTTAGATTGTCCATTGTGTTTTACGCTGGCACGATGTTGGAACATCATATACCACATCTGTTACCAGCGCGCCAGAATTTCAATTGGTATCAGAGCAGGCATCATAACATATTTGGATGAGCTCTAGGGAAGATACTTTCTGGTAATATGGACAAAGAAGATGAAGATGAGGATACAGAAGGCAGTGCTGACATCTGATGTACCATGTTTATGTTATTTATGCCTGATATACATGGGTTGATGTGCTTAGGAGGAGTAGTACAATGTCATATACGCTTATGTTACTTTGGTTCCCTCTGTTTCTGGATGCTTTGACTGTATATGCTTGATGGTGTGGTATTTTTGGTATGTTCTATGAGTTTGTGTGATGTTTGATACCTCTATGTGTTTTCTACATGGTCATGTATGCCTAAGAAGCCATGTTTAAAATATCTGTGAGTTTTCCACATGGTGATGCATTCTTAAGAAGCCATGTTTAAAACCTTTGTGCCTCTTTCAACAAGGTGATGCATTCTTAAGAAGCCTGTTGAAGATGTTATATTCAGTGGGAGTATATCTGTTATCACTTCCCTCCCTTTTGTGTGTATGATCTCTGTACTAGTAAGTAGTCTCTTTCATAGCAATATGGTGACTGTTTACTTAGAATCACTTTCATAGCAATATGGTGATTGGGTCTCTTTCAAAGCAATATGGTGACCTGGGTAGTTGATTGCACAAATGATGTTGAATGCTCAGTTTGAGGGGGAGCATATGTTTTGCAGTTGAGGGGGAGGAAGATACTTTCTGTCTGATGCTGCTATTGAGGTAGAGTGTTGTGTGAAGCTGAGTATGTCAAATTTCGTTGTTGCATGCCTCTGGTGTTTTTGATTGAAAAGATGTTTTTGAAGGAAGTTTGTTTTTGTATCCCTCGTATTCTTATTGGCTGGTCAAGGATTGTTTCAGCCAAAATTTGCCAAAGGGGGAGATTGTTGGATATTTGGTGTTGGCTGCATTTTGGCAAAACAAATATTTAAGTAGGATGTGGTATGAAACGTTACAACATTAGATCCTGACAGCTGTGCGCCAGCTAGCATATCTTTTGTGCGCACATTTTATTTTAAGAGAAGATCTTTTCTCTTTCATCAGTCCTTGCGTGTGCATTAAGGAAGGTTTTATTTTCAAAACAGATCAAATCTTTTTAGATGTGGTTTTATTTTATGTTTGTGAGCTGGATGTTTCTTTTGGGTCAGATCTTCTGAAGCCCATGTTACTGGCTATTTAAAGGAATGAGCTAAACCTAGTTTCTTCACCGAAACCAATGTATCAAAATGTAGACTTTTAGGGTTTCGTGTCTTTGTAAGCCTTGTGCTTTATTTGTGAGCCTCTCTAGTATCATCTTGATACTTTTGTAGGACTGTTTTATTGAGTTGTAACTCTGTATGTTCTCCAAAGCTTTTAAGCATGGAGTATGATTTTTTTTTTGTGTATCACTCAAAGCCTTTAGGTAATAGTGGTCTAGTGTTTAGGAGAGTGTCTCCACCATAGTGTTTGTCTTAACAACAGTGCTGGTTGTACTGTTGAAATTAAGGAGTGAGTTGGGAACTCATACCTAGGAGTTCCTAGGTAGAAGTGCATAAGGATAGTTGCTAGGTGATAAGTTGTAAACGAGGAGTTTGCTGTAAGACTTTGAACTAGGGCTATTAGTGGATTTCCTCCTGGATTGGTATCCCCCAGATGTAGGTTGCGGTTGGCGCCGAACTGGGTTATCAAATACTATGTGTTGTTTATCTTCTGCTATTTATTGTTTAGATTGTCCATTGTGTTTTACGCTGGCACGATGTTGGAACATCATATACCACATCTGTTACCAGCGCGCCAGAATTTCAATTGGTATCAGAGCAGGCATCATAACATATTTGGATGAGCTCTAGGGAAGATACTTTCTGGTAATATGGACAAAGAAGATGAAGATGAGGATACAGAAGGCAGTGCTGACATCTGATGTACCATGTTTATGTTATTTATGCCTGATATACATGGGTTGATGTGCTTAGGAGGAGTAGTACAATGTCATATACGCTTATGTTACTTTGGTTCCCTCTGTTTCTCGATGCTTTGACTGTATATGCTTGATGGTGTGGTATTTTTGGTATGTTCTATGAGTTTGTGTGATGTTTGATACCTCTATGTGTTTTCTACATGGTCATGTATGCCTAAGAAGCCATGTTTAAAATATCTGTGAGTTTTCCACATGGTGATGCATTCTTAAGAAGCCATGTTTAAAACCTTTGTGCCTCTTTCAACAAGGTGATGCATTCTTAAGAAGCCTGTTGAAGATGTTATATTCAGGGGGAGTATATCTGTTATCACTTCCCTCCCTTATGTGTGTATGATCTCTGTACTAGTAAGTAGTCTCTTTCATAGCAATATGGTGACTGTTTACTTAGAATCACTTTCATAGCAATATGGTGATTGGGTCTCTTTCATAGCAATATGGTGACCTGGGTAGTTGATTGCACAAATGATGTTGTATGCTCAGTTTGAGGGGGAGCATATGTTTTGCAGTTGAGGGGGAGGAAGATACTTTCTGTCTGATGCTGCTATTGAGGTAGAGTGTTGTGTGAAGCTGAGTATGTCAAATTTCATTGTTGCATGCCTCTGGTGTTTTTGATTGAAAAGATGTTTTTGAAGGAAGTTTGTTTTTGTATCCCTCGTATTCTTATTGGCTGGTCAAGGATAGTTTCAGCCAAAATTTGCCAAAGGGGGAGATTGTTGGATATTTGGTGTTGGCTGCATTTTGGCAAAACAAATATTTATGTAGGATGTGGTATGAAACGTTACAACATTAGATCCTGACAGCTGTGCGCCAGCTAGCATATCTTTTGTGCGCACATTTTATTTTAAGAGAAGATCTTTTCTCTTTCATCAGTCCTTGCGTGTGCATTAAGGAAGGTTTTATTTTCAAAACAGATCAAATCTTTTTAGATGTGGTTTTATTTTATGTTTGTGAGCTGGATGTTTCTTTTGGGTCAGATCTTCTGAAGCCCATGTTACTGGCTATTTAAAGGAAGGAGCTAAACCTAGTTTCTTCACCGAAACCAATGTATCAAAATGTAGACTTTTAGGGTTTCGTGTCTTTGTAAGCCTTGTGCTTTATTTGTGAGCCTCTCTAGTATCATCTTGATACTTTTGTAGGACTGTTTTATTGAGTTGTAACTCTGTATGTTCTCCAAAGCTTTTAAGCATGGAGTATGATTTTTTTTTTGTGTATCACTCAAAGCCTTTAGGTAAGAGTGGTCTAGTGTTTAGGAGAGTGTCTCCACCATAGTGTTTGTCTTAACAACAGTGCTGGTTGTACTGTTGAAATTAAGGAGTGAGTTGGGAACTCATACCTAGGAGTTCCTAGGTAGAAGTGCATAAGGATAGTTGCTAGGTGATAAGTTGTAAACGAGGAGTTTGCTGTAAGACTTTGAACTAGGGCTATTAGTGGATTTCCTCCTGGATTGGTATCCCCCAGATGTAGGTTGCGGTTGGCGCCGAACTGGGTTATCAAATACTATGTGTTGTTTATCTTCTGCTATTTATTGTTTAGATTGTCCATTGTGTTTTACGCTGGCACGATGTTGGAACATCATATACCACATCTGTTACCAGCGCGCCAGAATTTCACGAAGTGTATTGTCCTTTGATGCAGAACTGATCAAAAAAGATATTAAATTTCTAACTTTGTTTGATATAAAACTATTAAACCATACAAAATATCTGAACAGGTGCCAAGGGAAGAAGCCATGTTTTTAAAATACCCAGCAGCAACATATGGTTTTCCATCCCTTGCTAACAGACCCTCTGTATGCATGGCTTCTAAATGTTCCTCAAGTAATTTTTTTTTGACCGAAAGTTCATCACTTGGTTCATATCCTTTGGGAACCACCACATCGTAATAAGTAGCCGCATCCTCTTGCGATGGGAGATTTTCTATCCACCTGAGGATGCGACTTCTCTTCTCTTCAATGTCCAACTGTAATACCAATTAAACAATTAATCTGCCATAGAATTATAAGATATTAATTAAACAAAGAGATAAATGGTAAAAATACATTAATTATATAAGTTAATACAATGATTTTTATTCAAAACTGCGGCGGTGTTCATAAAATAAAATATTAAATGATGAGAAACAAAAGCTGATAATAAATGGAACTCTCTGTTATAGGACAGAGAAACCTCCTAGAGAATAGAGATAAGGAAAGAGAAATTTTTGAAATTCCTGGCACGAGGTATACGATGTGCGATACAATGTTCTAAGCACCTTAACAGATCTAATGAGCAATACGATAAAACAATATAAACAGCAGAACAAATAAACGAGATAGAGTATTTGTTAACCCAGTTCGGTGTAACTCACCTACGTCTGTGGAATTTCACTATAATATCTTATAATTCTTTGTCAAATTCGCTAGGTGCAGGGAAACATTATTTATTTAATTTTAAAAAAAATGTTCTATAAGCATTCACCTTACTCAACAAAATTCTTCACCTTAAAATTAAACACAAAGGAAGTAATAAAGACCTACCATATCATATTTCCCTCGGCTAGGAGGGTATTGGAGTCTTGGCACAATTCGACTAGGAGGGTATTGGAGATAAGGAAAGAGAGATTTTAATTCATTGGATACTCAAAACAGTCACTACAAGCAGTATTTATAAAAGAGTGCTCTAATGTGTCAAAAATAATAATTAAAGAGTGCTCTAACAAACTCCTAGAAATACGGAAAGGATAAAAAGCTTCTAGAATACTCATAGATTCCCTCTAATCATTAGCCACTCCATGACCTCATTCAACAGGGTCAAACTCGTGCTTTCTTTGCACATAGTTGGTTGGTGGATTGGATGTACGTTTGGGCCTAGTATACTCTTGGGCCTCAACAATCCTGTTCATATCAAAAGCTGACCCAATCAAATCAAAATTAACATTTGGGCTATGACACCAAATTACCTGTGTTAAGTTTACTTATACCAGCTAGAGTCCTTATTTATACAAAATTTTATAGTTGACTTTTAGCTGGCATGAACCAAATTATCTATGTTAAGTTCATTATTTCCATCCAACAGAATCACCACCACTGTTCTGCACAATAAATCCCCATATCAGTTATTTTGCCTCTTCTGACATGTCTCAGCCTTCTATTAAAATTGTAGTATTTTTCTTTTGTTTATTATGAGTTAGAATAAACAATGTTACTGCTGTTAGTGAGTTGTTTCTTTTACCTATTCCTTTGCCACTATCCCATGTTTCTAGTGTTTGTTAGTGTGGGCTATTTTTTCTCTGATTCAGTTTACGTAAGGCTTTTTATAAGCCATTTCTTTTATTCAATTAAATAAGAAAGATTCTCCCTCAACTATTATTTTGTAAACACATCTCCTTCACACCTTCACCTCCTTTGCCCGACAGTGACTCTTCCACATCACGAACTCTTGATTCTACCACTAGTCCTACATTACCCACTTTTGACCCTATTCCTAAACCCATTCCTAACCCTACACCTCCTCTCAGACACTCCACTAGAACCAAACACTAACCTTCATATTTCAAGGATTTTATGTGCAGCAATACCATTGATCACTCAACCAAATCTTCTTCAGGTACACTTCTATCCTTTATTTAAGTGTGTAAGTTAGTAAAATTTCTATACACAAGCTTTAAGCCCAATCCAAAATAAATAAATAAAAACAAAATCACTAGTGTAATTTTATGGCTATTCAGGTAAATCCAATTGATAATCTAAAGTGGTATTGATTATGACCTGAAAGATAATCCGCAAGTAGTTTAGCATTTTCAGGACCATAATAACTATCCGCAACGTCAGAATCAGTGTGGCAGCTCAAATCCACCATTTTATCCCCTAATAAAAATAATAATATAAGATTAATGCTAAGGACACACTCACAAACACACCCATATAACACACTCCAATTATATGAAGCCACGTCACAAAGAAAAGAGGTAGAGAGAGAAATGGAGAAGGAAATCAAGTGAAGAAGAAAGAGGCCAAGAGCGGAAGCTAGAGATTGAAGGGAGGAATAGAGAATTCAGATTAACAAGGTATGTGAATAGTATGTGGATTCTAGAGTGATCACGGGAGGAGGAGAAAATCTAATTCTATCCAACCCAATCTTCCATCACTCTTTTCTCTTTGGGTTGAGATTTTTATTTCTACAAATGATGACTTTTTGATGAAGATAGAATCAATGAACATTTTGCTAAATGAAATCACGAATCTTGGGGCTTAATAAAAGAGAATTTGTAGATGTTTTGAAGTTTTATGAGCTTTTTATGAAAAATGATCATATTGATGATTTTGGTATGAAATGTTGTTGATTCTTGTTAAAAGTTGTACTTCTATACTTGTTATACCTCTATATGTCTAAAGTAATCATCTTTATGCTTCTGGATGTTGAAATTTTGAGTTTTTAAGGGTTTGGAGTTCAAACACGATAGAAGAGCATGTAAGTTCGTGCACGCTCGCTCGACGGAGGATGAATGCTCGCCGTGGCGAGTAAGCGTTGTGGCGAGGGATTGTTCGCTGTGGCGAGAGCCACTGAGACATTCTGACTTGTCTCGCCATGCACTCGCTTGGAGCCCACCCGATGAGATTATCAGGACAGAACTTCCTTATATGATTAGTAAAATGAAATATATGCTTATATTATGTTTCGATTATAAACTTATGATTTTGTAATTAATAATGTGTGTGACTGTAATATGAACTCATAAATGACGAATTGAGTTGTGATGTCATACATATGTTGATAAAAGATGGTAAGTTATCATACTCTTGTATATGTATGATAACTTGAGAAGATTAATTAATGTGATTTAATTAATGGAGAAGATGTACTTTTAATAAAGATATTGAAGTACATAGATTGTTATATCCTTTTTAAGATGAGGTGATTAGACCATATGTTTGGTAATTTTACATACATGCATTCATATATGTACGATGAGCAGATACTTTAGATGAACTCTAAAGTATAACATATATTTTAATAGCCGTGGTTGACAGAAATATAATTGGAATAAGTTTTCCAATAACTTGATGACGAGGTACCGCATGCATTTAGCAAAATGCTAGGGAGCATTCCATAAATATGACATTAGTTTACATTACGAGATGAATGTAAACATTATGTGAACTAATTGGTAAATGACAATGCCGTTGTGCATTAATTACTATGTATTAATTGTGTATGACTTGATTGTGTTGGAAAGTCATTCTTATGATATACTCGATAATTGATACATGATTCATATGTACCTTAATGTATATCATTGCATCTTATGGTGCAAATGCTAGTAGTTCTGTTATTATTTTATTAATCAAGTGTATAGTATTTGACATTCTTACATTTATTCAGAATTCCTTACTAATTTTTTGTTTTGTGTAACTGCTCAACCTTTGGGGGTTCAGAGGTGCAGGGTGAAGGTAATTTTAATATGAGCCATGAATCATTAGATACAAGTTATAGCATATTGTGTATGAGATTAATCATGAACGGCATACCTTTTCCAAAGAGCGACACCAGAGCAAGCATGAGATTGAGAAAGGTTGAGAGAGTGCTTCTACCTTTTACTGAGGATTCTGTATTGAACATATGTATTAACATGATGCGATGCGATGGTCAATATATACTCATCAGTGGAGGCAGGGACCTCTCAACAAGCTTACTATGAAAAACGGTCTGATCCATCACGGTCCATTTCTAAATACAGCCCATTAATAATTCATCAATAAGTGTTTAATAATAATATACCATAATTTATATAAATAATAATCTCTAATAATTGATTATTGTCAATCCATAATTGATTAATTAAATAATTAATCCAACATTCTCCCACTTGGATCACAATCATCAATTAGTAAAATAATATAAATTTTAATACTAGAATTTCAATTATGGTCAAAGCACTTGTTTACCAAACAAAAGTAAACTTCGGTATTGCAGAAAATAAATCCGATAGGGAAAATATATCACACAAGTTAAAGACTTACACTTTATACTAGAATGATGAATTTAGAGTAACATATTTCAAATGAGAAAAATACGTTATTAAAGAATGATCCAAACAGGGCGCGCGAGAAAATAGATAGGAAAATAAGTTTTTTTTTTATGATAAAGATTCAGTAAGGTAATATATTTAATATTGTCAAACCAAGTTATTTGTTGGAGGCTTGAGCACAATAGTAGTTAGGCTTTTCCATTTCTGTTTTGTAGTGAAAGTTGTCGTCAAATATCAAGTTATTAGTTTGAATGGTATGTGTGCTTTATCATTGTGAATAACAAATATCGAAGGTCATTTGAGGGTAGTGATCTTAATGGAAGTAATGGAAGGAAGGGTTATTTGTGAATAAAAAGTGATTTTGGATGAATTAATTTTAGTTAAAAGTGAATTGAATGAGAAATAATTTATTTTTTAAAAACATTTGTGTGTATATACAACATCTTCAAATAGGTGGATCATTATTGGAAGGAGGCTATTTAACATAATCTTTTGAGTTTATTTCTGTTGTCTATCTTAAAAGGCTAAAAGATAAATAATATAAATATATTGAAACTTTGGTAAAAAAAAAAAAATAGAAAGAATAATGACCTCTGAAGATCATCAACATTTTTATATATGTTAGATTTTATTAACGTTAAGTGATCAATCGAGTGAGCTAAAAATATATACACAAAATAATATTGATGTATCTAAGAGACATCTAACAATAATTCTTAATTTATGAATGAGAGTTTTTCATTATAAAGTGATCAACCAAATTATTATCTATAATATGCAAAGGAGAAAAAATATGGTTAAAATCCACAAATTTGTTTATGCTTTTACCATCTTTTTGTCTCTAATTGTTCTTGTATCCGGCTATCGTAAGTTCTTTTTCATATCCATTTCAAATTTTATTCTTTCCCAAATATGTAATGGTTCATTCTTTTTTAGTAATACTTCTTTATTTTTATTCAATATCACAGGTCTTAAGTTATGCAGGACTGATAATGAATGTCCTACAATTATGTGCAACCCTCCTGATATTTCGAAGTGTGTTCGGAAGACATGTTATTGCATGCAAAAGCCTAAAAAAAGAGTTAAAAAATAATTCTATGTTATTTTTAAACGTATAATTTTCTTGTAAGTCATAATATTGGGAATTTGGATCCCCAAATCCAAATCCGTAAGTTGGTACTTAAAGAATATGTTAAATAAATATTTTCTCGGTCCCTATTTATAAGTTGTTGGAGTAATAATTATATGTTGGGAGATTCTACGGTGCAGTCATTCAATTGAATACATTGCAGATCCAATGTTGCACAAGGTGTGTGTACCTGCGGATGGATGTGTGACATGTGGCAGCAACTAAAATTAAGAATTTAAACAAATTCATAGAGAAACAAAAAGTCACAGTGTATTATTAAAAATTAATTAATGAAAAAATAATTGAAAATCATCGACACCCACCATCAAAGAACTTCAACCCAACCTTCATTGTCATCAATCCAACACCATCGCAGCTCCATCATACAAAACCACAAACTTCTTTTCTTTTTTTTTCATTGGAACTATTTTTTCTTTTGTAAAATAAGATATTTGATTTGCTGATGAATTAGTATATTTGTTCTTATTTTGCAACTTTAAATCTAGATCTGTTAACTTAAGAGTATGAACTCAGATCTATTATTTTTGTGACAATAAAGTAAAATTTGATTTCTTTCAATTTGTGATTTGGAATCATATGGCTCAATGCTAGTAACAATAGAAATTAAATTTTTTTCAATTTCGACCGATGCTGGGATGGTGCGCCGCCGATGGGACAGACAGAGAGCAGCGACGGTGATATCAGGATTCGGGTCAGAGTGACCCGCTGGAGATTGAAGATGACCCTTTTTTTTACGCAGCGTATATGATATATATAACAAGCAATAAAAAGAAATAACAAATGTTGTCTTTAGCGCATTGGTTAGTAGCTTATTAAAGAATTGGAAGGTTATGGGTTCAAATCTAGGTAGGGTGGCTTTTTGTGGAAATTTTTTATTTTTTATTTTCAAAATTTACTAAATTTATTATACATTGGAATTGGATGCTTTTTATTTTCGAAACGTAGAAATACATGACATATATGAAACAACTAAATAAAATACATTTTCCAAAAAAAAAACTAAATAAAATACATTCCATTACACCTAATGGTAATTTAATTTTTTTGAGACTAACGGCTGTGAGTTCAATTTTTGGTTAACCATTTTTTTTAAGAAATTTTGTTAATCTGCTAATAATAATATATATATATATATATATATATATAAATAATTCTTTGTAAAAAAAATATATCAAAAGTAATTACTGTTAAGTTACAAAAAATATATTGCTGAAAATATTTACAACCTAAAAATAGGAACAAAATTGATAAAAGATACCCATAAAAATAAGAACATAAAAAAATAATCCGTTCCTTTTTGTTTGTTGTTTGAGAAAAAAGACCAAATTAAAAAAAGTGTATTTTTGCAATTTATTTTTCTATTATAGCCTTTTTTTAATATATTATACTCTAATTTTATTTCACAAATTTGTTTTTCACACATTTTATCTTTCCAAAAAATTAAATCACCAAAAAAAATAAAGGCGGATCGTAGGGTTATACTTTTTTTTTAAACAGACCGAGGGTTATACTTCGATCGAAGTTAATGACTTAAAAATTATAAAAATAAAATCAAATTTAAAAATACAGTATAACTTGACTTAAGATTATACTTCAATTTAATTGAAGCAATATTAATCATAGTATTTCACTTAAGATTATATAATTCAGTGCAAGACCTAAAACTTATAAAAATTTAAAAAAGTTTAAAAATTCAGTATATATTGACCTACGATTATAGGTTCGACTGAAACACTATTAAGTATAAATTTAAAGTTTTACTTTATTTATACTAGACTTTGATCCCGTGTGATGCACAGGTACGGATATTTTAATATTACAACAAATTTTTAGTACTGATGATAATTTAAATTTCTATATAAAAAAAAGAAGATAATTTTAGAATTATTTAACATAACATACAAACAATAAATATTATATAAATAAATTTTATTAATATTAGTTATTCTAAATTACGAAAAAAATTAATCATAACGGAAGTTATATTAGTATAATATGAACTTAAATGGTACATATTTTTTAGACAATAATATTTACTTATTATATTTTATTTGACGCACATCTTGTAAAAAAAATGTTAATATGAACTGTTATATATTTTACTTAACTTAAACTGTTTTTTAATCCGCGACTTCCATCATAAAAAAAAATAAACACATGTACATCGGTTTAAGTTATGTAGTAAGAACTCTAAAGTTTGACCTAGACGTACACTCCAGTTTAAGTTAAGTACCAAGAACTCTAGAATTTGACTTACACGTATACTTCGATTTAAGAGTTTAAATAATTAATATTTTTATTTAATAATTTTATTTAATAAATAAATTTAATATTATATTTGGAAATTAAAATTTATATTTAAAAATTGTATTTAATAATTACATTTAAGGAGTAAAGGCATTTTTTGTGGTAATTTGATTTTTTTTTTTTAACTATTGGTTGTTTGTGAGTTAAATTCTTGGTTAAACCAAATTTTATTTCCAATTTTATTAATTTCTATTTTAAAAACTAATTAGATTTGTTCCTTTTTTTATGACAAAAATGTTAAATTTGGACTAACAATTAATTTTAAATTAACTAACAATTGCTTCAAAGGTTGTGGGTTCAAGCCTTGGAAAAGGCATTTTTTGTGGTAATTTGATATTTTTTAAACTATTGGTTGTTTGTGAGTTAAATCCTTGGTTAAACCATTTTTTTTTCCAATTTTATTAATTTCTATTTTAAAAACTAATTTGATTAGTTCCATTTTGCTGTGACAAAAATTGCTAATGTGGACTAACAATTAATTATAAATTTGAATTTTAAATTAACGAAATTGAAATGTCCAAATGTCGAAATTCAAATGTTAATCGATTGTTAGTCCATTTAGGTAATATATCAAATTAATAAAATTGAAACAAAAATGGCTTAACCAATGATTGAATTCACATATACTCCGATTTAAGTTACGTAGTAAGAACCTTCGTATTAGGCCAATACATATACTTCGATTTAAGTTGTGTAGGAAGAACCTTAGAATTTGATCTTTATGTATACTCCGGTTTAAATTACGGTAAATACTAATAAATCTTGTATTTAATAATTATATTTAAAAAGTAAGAACTTTCGTATTGGACCAACACGTGTATTCTGGTTTAAGTTACGTAGTAAGTGTAAGACCCAAGATTTCTTTGTATAGTTGGTTTAAGGAATATTAGGGTTCGATGTGTTCGTGTGACGAAACATCGTGTAATTATTAGCTTTGCTGTAATTGAGCCTGTTTAGTGCTCGTGCACTGTAATTGTACAGACTTTGGTCTTGTGATCCTGTTGCTTGAATAAGAAGTTATATGTGGTTTTAGAATAATAAGTTTTGGATTATTCTTGTTTTTGGAAAAACGAGTAGGATTTTACCCGTCGATGTAAAATCTTATTGCGTCTGTTTTGAGTGAGGTTTCGGATGGAAGTTTTATATATCTGCGCGAGTTAGGATATATTCTGAGATTAATTTTCTAAGGTATGGAAGAAAATTACAGTCGCGGAAAAAGATTCGGCGATAAGTTTTGGAATGGAAAAACGTTAGACGTTCTTTCCGTAAGTTTTAGGTTTTTGTGTTTTACGTTCGTCGCGTCGCGCGAGAGCTGAACGTGTGAGTGTTTCTATGAGGTTTTGAGTGTTATCTCAAGTGGGTTTGTTTTGGTTTGATCCAATGGCTAGGGTTTAAGCTTGGCATTGTGTTTTTGATCCAATGGTGTATTGGCTATCAAGAGCTTTTTAAATAGTAAGGAGGTTTATGACTTGTGGACTTAAGAAAATCATAAATTTCACTCCATTCTTTCTCTCTTGTACGTGGAACTCCATTACTCAACCTTCACCTTCACTAAATTTTCATTTTCTCACCATTTCACTCCATTTCAAGCTTGGAAGCTTAGTGGAAAGTTGTAGAGAATCACTTGCTTAAGGTAACCCTCTCTTCTTATCTCCTAGGTTGGTAGATTTTTAGAGTTGTGAGGTTTTTGGGTTTATGTTCTTAAGAGGGTTTGGTGAGAAAGGTTGTTCTTGCTAGTTCTTGTTTCATGAAAGTTGTTCATGAGAGTTTAGTAAGCATGCTAGGCTTTGTTGTTTCAATTTTTCCATGAGTTTGTGAGAATCTCATGAGAAAAGTTAGGGTTTTGGTTGATTTATGTATTGATCAATAACATGAGGCTATGTGGTAAGGTTTTGAAAAGAAAAGTTGTCTTTGAACCTTTGGGCGAAAGGGAAATGCGTTGTATGGTTTTGTTTTTGAAAATCCGATGAAAAATATTTTGTGGTTTATGAAAATATTTTCTAAGAGTTTTGAGTAGTGTTTTGAGGTCAAAATGGTTTAAAACTATTGTGACATGTGGTGTCGCTTTTTACCTTGAAAACACGTTTGAAAATGATTACCGGACGGTTAAGGCCCGTAATAAAACTTGTGTTTGGATTTGGTTTTGATTTTGGAAATGAAAATCAAATAACTTGCACTCGAAGCAACCAACATACTTTCGGAAATGTGTTGTTTAGCTTATGAAAATGGTTTGCTTTTATGCCTTGATAAAGTGTTGGGAACTAATAGAATCAAACTAGGCTTGGGTGGAAAAAGGTGGGGTGAGTTGCTGTCTTTTGCTGTCATGACAGTTGAAACTCGCTGGGCGAGTGGTTACTCGCCAGGGCGAGTGTCACAGGTCTTGACAACTCGCCAGGGCGAGCTACAGAGCGAGTAAGACCAGTACTCTCTGCCTTTACTCGCCACCAACTCGCCAGGGCGAGCTTTGGAACATAAAATTTTGGATTCTGATTTCTAAACTTGGTTTTTATCTTTCTAATCCCTTTTTATTAATTTATGGAAGTGGTGGGGTTTGGAAACGAGTTTTTCGGGTACTCGGAAAGTACGTAGCTTATAACGCAAGAAAACGACCATTTTGCATTTCAATTTATTTAAGACTTTTGACAATTGTTTTGGGTCCTAAAAATGGTACATATAACTCATGGGGGTTGATCAATACGGTAGTTTTCGGTATGGAACCCGAAAGAGGGTTTTTACCTTATAGAACCTTTGGTTTTTGGGGTTTTTGGTTTAGTTTCAATACGATTGGTTGGGAAACAAAGTATTGATGGTACTTTGCTTGTTTTAGGAAGCAAGTAAGTGTTGTGCGATCGTGTGCTAGTTTGAGTGCTTGACGAGGTAAGGGCTCCACTTTATTTCCGTCTTTTAAAACGGTTACGACATGCTTGTTTTTGCTGTTTATGCATTTGCTGTGTGCTTGGCATGTTTGTACTTATGTATTCTCGTTGATGAGAACGTGGTTATAAATACATGTGCAATTTACATATGATTGAGAAAATGTATGTATGTTGTGATGCTTGTGCATAGGCTTTAGGCTATGTGAATGTTTGCATGAGCATATATGAATGCGTGCGTCAGATAGGACTACGCGAGGATTTTCGTCTTGTGTGACTATCCCGTATATGCCGAAGAGAATATATGCCATGCATTTCATAGTTGCGTGCCTAGGTGTATGTCTTGTGTGACTTGCCTTCGTACCAGGCGGTTGTCTGTGCGACTTCGCCAAATCCCACTGGATTTTTATTGAGTTGGTGGTTGTCTTGTGTGACTCACCCGGTGTTATCCCACCGTGATTGTTTTGGTATTGTCTTGTGTGACTCTACCCGGTGTTATCCCACCAATAGTAGGAGGTGTTATCCCACCTGAGACCTACGCCTTCTATAGAGAGGTTGAATTCCGGAATTAAAGTTCATGCATGTGGCAGCCAGTGATTGGTGTCACGATCATGTAGAGTCTGCATTGGTAGGCTATGTGTGCATTATATATATATATGCCCGTTGGTGGGAATTACTCTTGAGATTAAGTGCTTTCTCTTGTGTTTGTGGAAATATTTGTTATGTGTACAATCTTTCGCACCGTTATATGTACATATACTTGTATTTTGTGGTGACCCTTTCTTTCATTTGCGGGCTCATCCCACCCAGATGATGGGTTAGGTCGTGGTGACGACGGTGGCTGTTCCAGGCCCCAGTGAGCGGTTGGAGCATTAGCTTAGAGTAGTTAGACTATGCGCTGGTGTGTTTTGTGCACCGTGCTTTTTGGTTAGCATAGGATTTCTAACTTGTTTTGTGGTAAGTATTCGAATACTTAGACTTGGATTGTAATTATTCAGGAAATACACTTTGCTTGTCGAAGCACCTTTTGGTAATGAGTTCTTTTGTATATTTGAATGCCGGTTCATTTAAAGAAAACTATTATGCGCACTTTGAGTGTTAGTTGAAAAAGAAAAAAAAAAAAAAAAAAAAATAATGCCCTTTTTGGCTAAAGAAAAACGGGGTGTTACAGTAAGAACCTTAGAGTCTGGACAAAATTTAATAATCCGGTTTAAGTTACGTAGTAAGAACTTTCGTATTGGCCTACATGTATAATCCGGTTTAAGAATTTAAATAATTAAAATTTATATTTAGTAATTGCATTTAGTAATTAAATTTAATATTATATTTAGAAATTAAAATTTATATTTAAAAATTGTATTTAATAATTATATTTAAGAAGTAAAACCTTCGTATTGGGTCAACGCATGTACTTCGGTTTATGTTACATAGTAAGAACCCTAGTGTTTGACCTAGACGTACACTCTGGTTTAAGTTAAGTATTAAGAACCCTGGAATTTGACTAACATATATACCATGGTTTAAGAATTTAAATAATTAAAATTTATATTTAACAATTGTATTTAATAATTAAATTAAATATTATATTTATAAATTAAAATTGTATTTAATAAATAAATTTAAGGAGTGAGAATCTCGTATTGGACCAACACATGTATATCGGTTTAAATTATGTAGTAAGAACTATAAATTTGTACCTAGACGTACACTTGAGTTTAAGTTAAGTACCAAAAACTCTAGAATTTGACTTACACGTATACTTCGATTTAAGAATTTAAATAATTAATATTTTTATTTAATAATTTTATTTAATAAATAAATTTAATATTATAATTGGAAATTAAAATTTATATTTAAAAATTGTATTTAATAATTATATTTAAGGAGTAAAGTCAGTTTTTGTGGTAATTTGATTTTTTTTAAAACTATTGGTTGTTTGTGAGTTAAATTCTTGGTTAAACCAAATTTTATTTCCAATTTTATTAATTTCTATTTTAAAAACTAATTAGATTTGTTCCTTTTTTAATGACAAAAATGGCTAATTTGGACTAACAATTAATTTTAAATTAACGAAATTGAAATGCCCGAATGTCGAAATTCAAATGTTTAATCAATTGCTAGTCCATTTAGATAATATATCAAATTAATAAAATTGAAAAAAGTATTATATTTTAATGTTATTGCTTATGTGAATAATTTTAAAAATTATAATTTTAAAAGATTTTAAAACTCCTACCCTTAATCAAACTAAAATATTAAAAAAAAAATCAACCGAAGCATTATAAACACCAATCTTTGACTGAGGCCGGTTGAACTTAATGACTTAAAATTTATAAAAATAAAGTATAATTCGGCTTAAGATTATATTTCGGTTCAACTGAAGCACTAATATCCCTAGTCTTTGACTGATGATTATACCCCTATTAAACTGAAGCACTATAACATTACTTTTTGACCAAGAATTATATTTCGATTGAAGTTAATGACTTAAAAATTATAAAAATAAGGTCTAATTTAAAAATTAAGTAAGTATAACTTAAGTTAAGATTATACTTTGGTTCAACTAAAACATTGCTAACTTTATTATTTGACTAATGGTTATACTCTGATTGAAGTTAATGACTTCAAAATTATATAAGTAAATAAAAATTTAAAAATAATGTATAATTAGATTTAAAATTATTCTCCCGTTCAACTGAAACACTAGTATTTGACTGAATATTATACTCTGATTCAACTGAAGCACCGTTAACCTTAGTCTTTGACTAAATGTTATAATCCGATTAATATTATAATCGGGTTCGACTGAAACACTATTAAACTAGTCTTTCAACTTTTAAATTTTTTAAAATGTCAAATTAAGTCACTATTAAACTAGTCTTTTAGTCTTTTAAATTTTTTGCTTTATTTATATAATTTTTAAGTCAATAATTTTATGAGAGTATAACCATGAATCAAAGTCTTAGATTATCATTGCTTTAGTTAAACAAGAGTATAACTTTAAGACTATAGTTAATTGTATTTTAGTTGAACTGAATTATAATATTTAGTTGAACTATAGTATAATCTTAAGTGTGATATTTAATTGAAAATAATTAAATTCACAAGTAGTAAGCAATTAATTTTAATCCATATAATAAAATGATGATTAAAATTCAATTATTTCAACCGCAAAACAGAAATATAGTATTACAGATTGCAACATCAAAACCTCTTATAATTGAGTAATCTATATTTGCACTAAAAAAGACTGTATATGCTGTCATATTAATCCAAATTGTGCACGTGGCCTTTGGAGAACATTAGAAAGAAAGTTTTAGTTAAAAAAATTTTCATAGGAAGTGGCCCACATAAAACTCTATCCCTATGCTATGCATTTAATAAGAGAGAGAAGATGATAAAAATAACAAAAATGTTTGCAACAAAAAATTCCATAAAAAATCAGACATAGCCGTTGCAATTTGAGAAGAAGAAGTGACAATGATGAAATGGCTGCAAACAACAACTCCGGCGGCGGAAATTTTTCTGACACGGTGGTTAGCAGTAAATTTCCTTTATTCCAATTTTTTATAGGTGTTTTTTAGGAAGATATTATATTCTTCGACTTAGATTCGTGAAAAAAAAACTCACGGTGGCCGAAAAAGTAAAGTGAAACTTAATAGATCTGAGAAATAATGAGGTGAGATTTGTAGATAATAAAGAATGAGTTCGAAAAGGGTGGTGGTGTGGACAAAGAAGGCTGGACGGAGGCGTGACAGTGGCCGAAAGTGGGTTGACGGTGGTTGTAGTGGGAGAAGAAGAAGAGCGATTTTTTTTTTGGTTGTTGTTGGTGGTTTGTTGAGAAAAGATAAGAGAATGGTGGTTTGTAGAGGGAGATGATAAGAGCTTTTTGAGTGGAGATAGATGTGGTGTGAAGATTTTAAGATTTGAGAAAAATTTTGTTTGTTAATTTGTTAAGGGAGTGAGAAAGAAAATAGTTATAAAAATGGGAGCTTCTACGGTACATTTGAATAATTCAAGTGTACCGGTACATGACATCGCAAATTAATAAATTAACAATTATTTTTATGGATTAAAAATACTATTAGTTAATTATTGTATTTTAGATATAATAATAGCACAAGGAAAAATACAATTTTATTGTTTATAATGATTACACTAATATTTTAACATTTTTTCAATAAAAAAATTGAATATTGACTATTATGAAGAATAAAATTTAAAAAATATCAAAATTTATATTTTTGACAACTTTGGTTAATGATATTTGATTATTACAATGTTTTTAATGATAAAAAATAATTTCTCTTAAGAAAATATTCATTTTATTTATTAATTTGATAACAATGTACCGGTACATTAGAAATTGTCTAATGTACCATAGAACTTGCCTATAAAAATAGATCCTTTGATTGTTAACAAAGGAGGTGAGGTATGACTAAGACATGAGGGAGAGGCAGGGCAAGGTCTTTGTGTAAGTGGCGTGATTTTTGAATTAAAATCTAAAGAATTATCTAATTGAAAAATTATAATTCAATGAATTTTTTTTTTTTTTTTTACACAAACGATATTCATTCATTCAAATTGATAAAGTATATCGATGCAATAGAAATTTAAAATCGCTAAAAAGTAAAAAGATAAATCTGGGCGTGTAGGCGGCGCCGGTGTTGATCATAAACATTGATGAACAAGAGAAGAGAGATGTGAGAGTAAGAGAAGAGAAGAGAGAGAAAGAAATTGAGAAATGAGAGATTTTGTGGGGGAAAAGGAATATATACCCTCACTGATCCAGTGTACGCGCGCCCATAGTAACCTCTCCATCTCAGCCACGGATTTTCATCAGACGGCTGAGAACGTTCCCCCTATTTTTTTGTTTGTAGCTGCATGTTGTTGGACCCTTCCTGGGCCTGGGTTCTATTTCTCTTCCATAAATAATTTTTCTAACAAAAGAAGAGGATATGAAGAAAATGAAGTTTTTTTTATTGAATTTAATAAAATAATTTGAAACCTCATCTCTTAATTTAAAAAATCTTTACACCCTAAAGTATATCTTGGAAATTTTATTAAACATATTTTCTATTTCAAAATAAGGTCTAACCGATAAAAATTTCTTAATAATTACCAGATTCTATTATGCACACGATTTTAGTCTCTACTATTAAATCAGTGCATATTTTGAATAATTATTTCGCAGACATGTTTAAAATATTATAAAAAGTTCCTCGAAAAAAAATAAACTCAAAATTTGATTTATAAATCTATATTTTTGTCACTTTTGTTTTTATTTTATAAAATTTCAAAAAATCATAATTAATTCTTCTCATTTTAAAAAATTCTAAAGTTTGTAAATAAACTCTATATTATTTTAAACATGTTTGGAAAATAAAATTATTCAACAATTAAAAGTTTAAGGATAATTAAACAATTTTAAAAATTAATGGCTAGGGACTAAAATTGCTTACTTAAACATTTGTAGGGACTAAAACATGTCATCTTTATTTATAGGACTAAAATTTTTTGATAATTTTGTAGGGACTAACAACATATTCAAACTTTCATAGAATATCAAATTATTTAATTGTATTTTAAAAAAATTGACATAATTGCCTTTAAACATAAATTATTTAATTTGTGTAATATAATTCACTTGAACTGGCCAATAATTATTTTTTTTAAAAGACAAAAATGAAATGCATATAATAACCAAATGATCTACTCATTACAACGTGTGCCGAAAAGACCACAAAAGATTTTAACGTGTCAACCAACCAAAAGTACATAAATAATTAATCAATCCCCAAACAAGTAAAAAAGCTCGACCACCGACCAATAATGAATTAATTCAAGTGGTAAAGGTCTTGATCCAGGGTTCGATTCCTCACTTATGCATATAGAGAAAAATTCGGTTGGAATGAGAGAATACACCTTATAATCTCTACAAATTTCCTGACGTAGATGAAAAATTAAAAATTTGGCAAAAGAAATACAAAATATAAGAGGAAGAAGGTAGATCAACTAAGTCAAGCTCACGGGACGCCACGCCACTAAGTTAGTGACTAATAAATTAATCATATCATACTAATAAACTAAATGATCTTAAATTAATCAAATTAATAAAAATAATGTAATTGCTTTTCTTTTTTTTGTCAACTAGCCTAATGACTACCAATTAAGTTATGTTCATGGAGAATTGCATGATTTAATTAGAGTGAAAATAACTCATTTTTGTAGAAATTTAATTCAAATAAGATATAAGAACATATTTTTTTAGAAAAAAAATAAAAGTATTTTTGTTTTCTTTAAAATAAGAGTTTTATTGAGTGAAAATTCATTTTGCTCGATGATAAATTTGAAAGGTCTGAATTTTGTATGGGAGAACATATTTACGAGAAAAAAGATATGAAGCATAAACTTCCAATTTATCTTCAAAGTATTTATGGGTTATTTATGATTTAATTAGACATGAACTTTATTTTTGGGGTTATAAATTCTTGTGTGTGTTATTTTTTAAAAAATGTCATCCGATATTCACTATGCAGTATGAAGGATCACAATTATCTAACTTTATTCCGGGAAAGTTACATAACTTTGGCTCAATTTTAACCATTAGATTAATCAAATGCTTCATATCTTGACACGTGTCCACAAATTTATTTCTAAATTAACGATGTTCAAACTTTTATTAGTACGCCACATTCGTTTATGAAGTCTACATTTAAAATTTTAATTCATACGAAATGTCAATTGAACAAAATATTC
Source organism: Trifolium repens (assembly GCA_030408175.1). NCBI lineage: Eukaryota > Viridiplantae > Streptophyta > Magnoliopsida > Fabales > Fabaceae > Trifolium > Trifolium repens. The sequence goes on from CP125848.1 coordinate 50,713,498, forward strand.
TTTTTTTTTTGTCTTAGATGAAGTGGTAATCCACTGAAATTAAACTCACATAATTGTGAGATTCCGGGTCGAACCCGGATCAAGACGTCCGGCCTAACAATTTCGGCATATTTTGCCAGTTGAGCTAGGACTTATCGGACATTCTTTTCTTTCTTTTATTCTCCTAAATATGCGATATATTTATCTCCTTATATATTTATATATTTATCTCCTAAATATTCTTTCCTTTCTTTTCTTCAGTTTCTTTCTTTCTAAATTTGCCAAAAGACACATATTTATGGATTGGAAGTTTCATTATTTTGTTCTTCATTCTCAACATAATTTAAATTTTTATTTTACCAAATAAAAAATTATTGATTCACTTCCTTTTTAAATGACTTAAACATAATTAAAAAAATAAAATATTTTTTTAATGTCACCGTGCATTGCACGGGTACTATCACTAGTTTAATATAAACTTGCAGTAGCCAAGTGGTAATAGTGACACGCCGACAAGTATTGGTCTCACGAGTTCTATACTTGTGAATGAAACCATTGCATTTTTTTTTAAATTTGAGTTCGAAACAAAACAAATAAAATTCCCAAAATGTTGTAAAGAAGTCTCGAACCCGCGACGTGGTAACTCATGATAGACGCAGCAACCGCTAGGACGCAGGACTAAGTAGTGTTTTGTTTGCGTTATCAAATATTTATAAATTACGTGTTGATAAAAATATATTAAATTAATCTTCATCTTCAACCTTCAGCCGGGTCACTTCGACCCGGTTCCAGACCCGCGAATTCCAGAATAAAATCCCACGATTTCAGGCGATTTAAACGTCGAAAATAACAATTTAATTTTCAGAAACATTATAAAAACATTTGCAATACATTTATGATTTTAATTTTGATTCCAATGGTCTAAAACAAAAAACCTAAAATTAAAATTGTCAAAAACTTGAAAACAGTTCAGCAAGGCAGTTATCCAAATATCAACAAATTTGTTCGAATCACGTTTACGTATTAACTCGCTTTTGCAGCCAAAAAAACCAGATTTGACGTGTATGTTAATTTGTGACAAAAAGTTAGATATGGCTTTAGATCTCTTTTTCTTTTTGAGTTTTATGAGAAAGTAGCATGTTAGACAAAGAATGGTGATGATGATGGGCAATAAGGTTGAAGAAGAGAGAATGATATTAAAGATTTATGGGTGTTGAAGATGAACATGAAAATCTGGATCTTAGAAAAATAAAGATGAAAGGCTTTGAATTATATAAAATTAATTTGATTGATTAAGTTTTTTTTATGATCAAATAAAATTAAAAAATATCAAAAAATATGTCATCAGATTCACTTGATCTATGAGGGTACACAAAGAAACACATTAAAAGTATGCACCATGACTGCACCATAGAATCTCCCTTATATGTTTTAAAATACTTCTTTTTATGACATATGGAGTGTTGTTTATAAGATCCTAAAATATCAGTCGTTAGTCTTTATTAATTTACCTATATGTTGAAATTAAAGATTATATTGTTAAATTAAAAATTAATTAGTGCTATTATAAAATTAATGACATTTTAAAGTTTTAATAATTATATGTCATAAAAAAAAAAGACATTTGAAACATGATATAAGAACTTAGTAAAAATATATGAACAAAAATTGAAAACAAAATATTTAGAGGACCAAATTTTTTTAAAAATCTTTAAAAAGACTAAAAATGAAATTTAGAGGGATTGAAAAATATTTAACCCTATAAATTACAGTATAACTTTTTTTAAGCACTTAAAAACTCTATTTTTCTTTTATGGACACTTATAAACTATAATTGTTGCACACACAATCCACATTATCTATCTTTTGGACAATTGGACTCTCTTTTTTGGGTACATGTATCTTTTGGACTTTAGTATATACTTTTATGATATGATATTCCTGTTGAAGGTTAATAGATTATTATCATTATTATTATCTAACCTAACTGACATATTTGTAAAACATATACTATTTGTTTAATAGTCCATTAAGTATATTCTAGTTGATTAGCTAATAAAAATATTACTATTTAATTAATTACTTGTTATCACTCTTAATTCAATATCTTTCACTGTCTTTACAATAAAATTGAATGCATGATGATGATTGATGAATACATGATATACAATTATACTTTAGTAAAATAATTTTCTATTTAACATTTTTTTGTCAAGTAATTTTTTTTAATAAATGTGAATTAAATAACTAGATAAATTATTTTGAGACGAAGATGGAGTACCATTTTGTTTTTTCTTCCCACCACATATATACAAAAAGTGTTTACTATAAATAGCGATGAAAATTGGAATAGTTGACTTGAGCTAGCTACATTATTTAGGAAACTAACATGAGGATCAAGTCATATGATATTTCTAAATTCTCTTTTTAGTGGGGGGTAAACCATCACATGTTTATTTGGCTAACTCTTAAAAAATTAAAACTACACTAAAAGAAAGTCAAATCTTTTGAATGCTTCTTACTTCTTGGGATGCAGAATTTAGAGTATAGGTTCAAATCCTCAGCTGGCATGGATAGAAAAATATTTGTTGAAAGAAGTTAATATCTTAAATTAATTTATTTTATCTTAAAGGAATTAATCTTCTTGATTGCGTGAGGACTTTTTTTTTTTGAACAAGCTAAATTTTATTGAGAACAAAGGGTGTATATGGCATAAGACATACCAGCAACACCACTAAAAGTACAAACAGAGGGATAAAAGTACAAGCAGGAGGATAAAAGAAAGGCGCTGGCTAGCATGGGAAAGGGAGATAGGTCTCCCACCATGGGAGACCACTTTCTACCCTTAGATCATGAAGGCTTACATTAAGCCATAATAAAGTTTTCACATTGTATACTATTTTCATGAGCTTGGCATTTTTTTTTAAAAGTAAATTACAAAAATTCTTATTTTTAAATTGGTAGTTGAAACTCGGATCTATTTTCTTAAGCGTTAAATATGTTTTTGGTCTAGACAAAATTTTTAAGTTTAGTCCTTACTTAATTTTTATAAAATTTTTAGTCCCCAAAAAATTATCATGCATTTATTTTTAATCTTTATTGTTAAGTCAACATGTATTTTTAATTGATTTTTTCACATGTATGTTTAGAACATCATAAAAGTTTCTCCAGAAAATATGAATTCAAAATTTGATTTCTAAGATATGATTTTTGTTATTTTTATCTTAAAATTGTTCCGTTTAAAAAATTCATATTAAGCTAATGCTCTGAGTTAACTCGTGAATAGTTCGAAGTTCGATTTGATAATTAACTCGTGAACTTGATTCATGAACCAAATGAGCTGAACTTGAGTCCAAAATTAAGACTTTCCCAATCTTTTTAACTAGACACATCAATAAATTTTTCAATTCCCATATACAGATATTACTTACGTTATCTTTACAAAAAATATATATTACTCCTTTAAACTCTATTTCTCAAAAGACTTTTCATTTTTCATTACCTTTTCTCTCATTTATTTTAAATTTAATATTTGTTTTTTTCTTTTTAAAAAATAGTTTTAAAAGGATAAAGATCAAACTTTGAAAAAAAAATGATTGTAAAATCATGTGATTTGACTTAACGAGTTGAACGTAACGAGCCGAACCGAACTGTTCGTGAACTTTAAATGAGCCGAATTCAAGTTGGAAAAAAAATTGTGTCGAACTCGAGTCGAATTTCAAGCTGAACAAATTCCTATCGAGTCGAATCGAGCTCAGACGAGTTCGATTCAGCTCGACTCATTTTCGACCCTAAGTGCTCATAAAACATGTATTCAAGTCTCATTAGTCTAATAATTCAATCTTAATGCAAAGATAATTTCAAACAAAAGTGGAAAATTAAAAAAAAAATGAGTGAATTGTGTTCAATATGGTTATGAACATTTTTTTATTAACCACGAGGTAAGTTGTTTTATATAATTGATTAATTACTTTCAATATTGTTAGTTTTTTTCCATTAATATACGTTGATTGTGTTTATATAATTATGATAAATATATTTTATTATGCTTAATTTAAATATTTTTAAATATTAATTTGATATAAGTTTTATTATTAATTAAGTTTTTTTTTTATGTCAATTTACATTTACCATATAGTTAAACTGCTAATTTTACCAAACACTTCAACTAGTTTATCAGCCACTAGTTATTAGCTATCAGTCATAAATTATAAGTGATAAACTAATTTATCAATCATCCACTAATTTTATCAAATAGAGTCTTACACAAAAAAGGAAAGAAAAAAAAAGGAGCATAAATGATATAGTGTGGGCAAGAGTACCATGCACTTGCAAAAAAAGTGGTCTCCCATGGTAGGAGACCTATGTTCCTTTCCCATGCTAGCCAGCGCCTAAAAGAAACAACGCGCAAAGAGGAAACAAGAAACCAAATAAACAGGGTACAACACACAAGCACCCACACAGCAAACCAACAGCTAACCAGAAACAGAGATTAATTCAAGAAACAAAGTCGCGGCTCCGCACGCCATTCATAGAGCAAACAGTTAGCAGGGGTGGAACGGCCCAACCACCACTTCCAAGATGAAATTTTAACCGATTCCACTAGCTCCGCAACCGATCCATTACCATTATCAAATAAAATAGAATTCCGACACCTCCAAAGGTTCCAACAAACTGCAGCACCGATCATAACCATTCCTTGTCTAGAATTCTTTCTCCCAGCCTCCATCAAACAATGAAAAATAGAGAATAAATTGTGTGGAAGGCAGAAAGGGATATCTAACCAGAAGAAAATATCAATCCACACTAGCATTGCAACTTCACAGTACAAGAACAGATGAAGATCCGATTCCCTCTCCTCGCCACACAGTGCACACAGAGCACCTGCATCATCCGCTATAATGTTCCTATAAACAAGATTTTGCCGAGTCGGAATTTTCCGATGAAGAAGTTGCGTGAGGACCTTTAGGCTATGTTTGGGAGTTGGATTTTGGAGGGGAAGAGAGGGGAAGGAGAGGCTTGGGAAGATGTCAACCCTTGTTTGGAAGTTTAAAAAAAATAAGGAAAGGTTTTGGGGGGGCTTATTTTATCCAATTTTAAAGTTCCCCCAAATTGGAGGGTTTTGGAGGGTTAACTATAGAAATTGACTATTTTACCCATAATAATTCAAAATTCCAATGTTAGCTCTTGCATAATTTCATTCAAAAAATCAAAAACTTTTTTATGGAAAAATCGAGAACCTTTTTCCGGAAAAATTAGGAAACATTTTTACTTTTTTTCCGAAAAAAATCGAGAACTTTTTTTCACGGCAAAAAATTGAGAACTTTTTTCCAGACAAAAAATAGGGAACTTTTTTCCAGAAAAATCGAGAACTTTTTTTCCAGAAAAAATCGGAAACTTTTTTTCGAAAAAATTGGAAACTTTTTTCCGGAAAAATCGGAAACTTTTGTCCGGAAAAATCGAGAACTTTTTTTCCCGAAAAAAACAGAAACTTTTTTTCCCAACAAAAAATCGGGAACTTTTTTCCGAAAAAATCGGAAACTTTTTTCCAGAAATATCGAGAACTTTTTTCCGGAAAAATTGGAAACTTTTTTCCGGAAAATTCGGGAACTTTTTCCCGGCAAAAAATCGGAAACTTTTTTCCGGAAAAATCGAGAACTTTTTTTCCGAAAAAAATCGAAAACTTTTTTCGGAAAAAAATCGAGAATTTTTTTTCGGAAAAAATCGAAAAACTTTTTTCCAGACAAAAAATCGGGAACTTTTTTCCAAAAAAATCGAGAACTATTTATCCAGAAAAAATCGGAAACTTTTTTTCGGAAAAATTGGAAACTTTTTCCGGAAAAATCGGGAACTTTTTTCCGGAAAAATCGAGAACTTTTTTTCGGAAAAAAACGGAAACTTTTTTTCCCACCAAAAAATGGGGAACTTTTTTCGGAAAAAAATCGAGAACTTTTTTCCGGAAAAAATCGAAAACTTTTTTCCAGGCAAAAAATCGGGAACTTTTTTCCAAAAAAATGAGAACTATTTATCTAGAAAAAATCAGAAACTTTTTTTTCGGAAAAATTAGAAACTTTTTTCCGGAAAAATCGGGAACTTTTTTTCCGGCAAAAAATCAGAAACAAGGGCAAAATAGTATAACACAATGTATTATTGATTTTTAGAGAAAAAAGGGCAAAATAGTAAAATCATCACATAAGCCCTCTATGTCATTCCTTGTTGGTTTTTCAACTCCCAAACAAGGGGAAGGATTTCCCCCCTTTATCCCTTCCCTCCCTTTCCTTCCCCTCCCCTCCTTAACCTTTCCTTTCCTTCCTCACAAAACTCCCAAACAAAGCCTTAGTTTAAAAAAACGAGTATAGGATCAATTACTAAAAAGTAAAAAGCAAATGAAAACCAATTTGCAAAACAAAAAATACATATTATATTATAATCTAATGGAATTATGTGATGCAAACTAATTAAGAGTGATTTACGTTATTTGACATTTACATACTACACACACAAAGGCATTTATAGTTTTTTTTTTTTTTTTTTTCAATTCACATGAATTTTATAAAATTACACATATATATAAAAACTGAATAACACTGTATTTGACATCAAACTAAATGACACTATATTTTTAAGAGTTAAAGACTTTTACTCCTGTAATATATTTTTTATATTACCCCCTGTAATGTTGCAGAATTTTTTTTCTAGTTTATTTTACCTCAAGTGGTAAAATGAACTAGAAAATAAATTCTGCAATATTAAAGGGGGTAATCTCAAAAAAAAAACAAAAAATTATATGGGATAACGCAAAACTCGCATATTTTGCAGAGAATAAAAGCCAATGTATCATTCATATCTTAATTATGATCATATACTTTTCTAGAAACCTTATTTCAATTTGGACATCTCTCCCACTAGTTATAATTTTATTAGCTGAAATTTTGACTCATATACATGCTTTAATTAAATACAGTATTTAATTAAAATCCATGTCCCCCCAGTTGGATTTATTTATAGAGATTTTACTTTCAGATCAAATATGATAGTCCAGTATTGCTTTCAAGTCCTATTCTTATTGCTTAAATAATATTTTGGGGAGATGATATATTGTCTTATACTGATAATTAAACCACAAAACTCCATCATAACATGCTACGTCCTTGCAGGCTAACTGATGTCTAAGAATCTAGAGCAATTTTTTTTCAAAGTCATTCCATGATTGCCGCGCCATGCCCCAATTATGAGACACCATATATGTCATTATAGGTTTTATATGTGTTCACAAAGTCTAAATCAACTGACAAAATATCAAAATTGTTATCAAAAGCTTTGATCGGAGTTCAAACCTGAATCTCTTCACTTTTTGTATGTAAATTTTTAATAACTTGTTCTTTCGTATATATATATATATATATATATATATATAAATTCTCATATTTATGGAAAAATAATGATGTATATTTATATTTTTTGTGTTAACCTTTGTTTTCTAACTAAATAAAGTTCGATAAAAATTTGATCCTTTTTTAGAGTCAAATTTATATTCTCTTGAATAATTTGTTTCTGTCCTGTTCGATAAAAATTTGTTTTTATATATAGCTCAACACTCGATTGAGCTATATCTTTCTTTTCCGTGCCATTTATAAGTTAATGAAGGATAAAAAATTAATTATTAAAATTGACAATGTTCTTTAATTCATGCATCATTTGCTAAAATAATTTATATTATATATAAATATTGTTTAGCATAGTTGCCACCCTTATCAATTTTAAATAGATGTCGTAATCAAATTCGTAAAACACTCGCGAGTATTTTAGGCTTGGTCAATTTAGTTTAAGAATCTTACCAAAAATATTAGTTTAAAAAAGAAATGAAGAGGAGAGAAAAATAATAGAAATAATATGACTTCTTTTTATGTTAGAAGAGAAAACAAAAAGATAAAAGATAAAAATATTGCTCTTCTTTTGTTTGATTGTACATAAAAAGTGGAAAAGAATATATTTATGAAATTATATAAATAAAAGTTCCCAAAAGAAAGAAATGATTAAGAGAGATAATGCAAAGCAACGTACCAAAAAGTTTAGTTGGTAACTAACGTGTAAAATTTCACGAATATTTTAAAAAAATTATATACATAATGTAAAATTATTTTACATGCGCTCAATTATTTGTTGTCACATTATATAATGTATTTGAAGATATTAATATTTATTTTCATGAGTATAAATTATTGATATCTGACAGAAACATATTCAGTTAGGCTACTTTACCAACAAAAAAAATAAATTATTTTGGTCTAAAATATTTATTTTTTTGACGCAGTCTAAAAAAAATATTCATTAGATAAAGGTCCTCATGTTGTGGTTTGGGGCATTTTGATTTGGTGTTGGTAATTGTGTTATATCACGTTACCTTTTGTTTGTACGTTTCCACGACAATTCCTTTCACTTCTTGTGGAGGAGTTGTCTTTTATAAAATTTAGCCGATTAAAAAAAAAAAGATAAAGGTCCTCATGTTAAATGCATATTTGAATTTATGGTTAGTTTGATAAAATTTCTGCAAGCTATTGTAATATTAATAACAAATTCACTGTGATACAACACTTTCCCTTTTTCTTCCTTTATTTAATTTTTTAGGACATTTATATGATGATTCAAATGATTGCAAAAAAAATAAAGGAAACATCTAAAATGTATTAATATTATGAAACAAAGAAAGTGGTATATTCATTCAATACATTCAATCTCACAAAAGCACAAACTTAATCCAATTTTAACTCATGTTCATTTTAGCCACATATATATATATATAGTGAGCATCATCAATCAGAACTTCATGACTTTTTTTTTTTTTAATCGGCAAATATTATTAATAAGCAACCTCCCTTTCAAGAAGAAAAGGAGAGCAAAGAAACTTCATGACTTTTTACTCATGAAACAAAAAGTTGTTGCAACTACTAGTAGAAGTTGTGCTTATTAGCTCTTTAATTTCATCTACACCACATAATCCAATGGATTTTCTTCCCAAAATCCATTAACACTACCAACATTGGAAAACAACAATTTCTCACTATCTTCCACCTCATTGTAGATATAACTAACATCATCAATATTCTGCTCTACAAAAGTTGCATCACCTTCACCACACTTTTCATTGAATTGGCACTTCTGTGATGAAACAATGAAACTTTCTTGTGCTCCAGAAGTAGAAGAGTTTTCACTTAAAAGACTTGATAAGGTTGATGAGTTGGAAAAGGAACTTGTGAAAGAACCATTGGAGTGATGATGATAGTATGAACTGTTTTTGCTTTCTATGAATGATAATGATGGAGATGTTGATGTTGATGTTGAATTTTGAAGGATGGATAAAAGGGAAACTTGTTGAGATTTCATTTCCACTGAATGGTTTATGAACATAAATTTTTTCTTAAGTTTGGCGTTCCAGTAATTCTTTACATCATTGTCAGTTCTGCCTTGTAACTTAGATGCTATTATTGACCACCTGCACTTTGTGGAAATTTTGAAACATTACCTAATAATATAAGATCTTAATTTGAATTGCATAGGTGATGTAGAAATCTAAAAAGCAAGATATATTGAAAGTGAAATGGATTGTCTGCATTCGCGCATATGTGAATATAGACCATTTGATCTTGATTAGAGACAATCCGCATTTCTATGAATATGGATTGTTTGATATTGATCAGAAGACGGTCCATATTTCAACTTACTCTTTGGTCTTAAAATATAAGTAAAAGGTACACTGAAGGAATACATAAACCTTTTTGTTTATATTGAAGACCAGAGAGAAAATGTTTTAGACTCGTGTGGTAAAGTTAAAAATTAGAATACTCTAGCAATTTGAGACCGCTCGAATGCATGGTTATCTTGACCGGAGAGAATCTGATCCTTATTATCAACACCTTAATAATCTATTTTATTATAAAAGTGGAAAAAGTAAAACTCAATCATGCTTCTTTGTGCATCTCAATTTGTTTTCTTCAATTGGAAATTAACTATATTGTTTTTTTTTTTAACTATATTGTTTTCATCCTTCATGGAAGCATCTAAAAATGGAGATATGGGTAAGTGAAAAAGAAAGTTACCTGCTTCCAATGCTAGCAAAAAGGGTGCATATTATTTTATCTTCTGAGTCAGAGAATTCACCATGATTAATGTTTGGTCTAAGATAATTAAGCCATCTTAGTCTACAGCTTTTTCCACACCTTGTCAAACCTTAGTGAAAAAAACATAAAAATCAGAAACACCATCATGCTACTAATTATCATTAGCATCTTAGAGAGTATAATAATAATATTCTATATTATATGATTGGTATCTGCATGTATATACTTACCAACTCTTTTTGGAAGAGTAATCCAATTGCCTCCAGTTCCATGTTTCTCTATGTAATCCTTTAGTTTTGCATCTTCTTCAGGAGACCATGGACCTTTCTTTACATTAGCCTTGTCACAGCAAGGAGCTCTCCCCATAGTTTTCTCTGCATAGAGAGAGAGAGAGAGAGAGAGAGAGAGAGAGAGAGAGAGAGAAAGAGAGAGAAAGAGAGAGAGAGAGATTGAGGAAGGTATAGAAACTATAAAAGTCAAGAATGGAAGGTTGAATAGATTTTTATTGATAGAAGAAACAGCAGAAGTCAAAGGGAACAGCCTGTGTAACTTAAATTGTCTAATCAATTTCCAAAACTAAATAATTGATTACCCTGAAGAAGTTTCCATTACTATATACTAGTAGCTCTGTCCATTATAATAATAATATTATTATATTATTATTATTATTTTTTACTTTCCATTTTACATATATATATTAAAAAATAGCTGGGCATTGTCCACAAATCTTAGCTTAATTGGTAAAAAAGTTTTGAAATTGTTAGGTCGGAAGCTATGATCGAGGTTAGAATCTTGTCTCACTTATTTGTGTGTGTAAATTTATGATGGCTTTATTATTTCGTCTATATAACAAAAAAAAAATAGTTGGGTGTTAGCGCTCTTTTTCTACAAAATAAAAAATAGTTAATGTGTCCATAAATTCGAATAAATGTCGAAGATGTAAAGTCGGATGTAAATACTAGGGTTTGAACATGAATTCTTTATTCAAAGCCAACTTTAAAAACACATAATTCTTTTTTTTTTGGTAGTAAAAAAAAAAAAAAACACATAATTCTATCATGATTGATTTAATATTGGGAGCAAGAGAAATCACCATATATATGTGAATCCAATGATATGTTGCACTCATAAACCAATAGCCAAAGTTCGAGAGACTGAAATTGTGTTGTTGTTATTGTCAGTTTCGTGATAATTCAAGGAAGGAGGAGATGTGGTGGTGGTGGTGAACAAATAAACATAAATAAACAAATTTCCACGATATTGTCGCTGAAAAAACGAATTCTGGTTAGGGTTAATTACTTCCAAAACTATATATAATACTACTTTGCTCCTTGGAATATTATTTACACACTACATCATATTTTCCTCGGAGCTGAAGATGGAAAATTCATTGGCTGTTGCTGCCACCAAAAAAAAGGTTTGCAACAATTTACCTAATGATATTGTGCTCTTTATCTTGTCAAAACTTCCTTTAATATCATTGAAGCGATTTCTATGCGTAAGTAAATCATGGTCTCTCTTATTCAAAAATATTCACTTCATGAACATGTTGCGCAACAATATTTTGCTTAATGATGATTCTTATTATTATGATGAGACATTTCTTGTCCGATATACACTTAAGTATGGTGAACATTGCAACTTTTATTGGCTATCTGATGAGGGGTTTGAGAATTCAGTCCACTTAGATTGGCCATCTCCATTTCAAGAGGACTATGTTTTTGTTTTTATTGTGGGTTCTGTTAGTATTAATGGCATTCTTTGTCTCAAACATGGATTTACTCGTACCAGTCAAGTTGTACTGTGGAACCCAACTACTCGTGAGACTAAAGTTATTCCTCCAAGCCCTATTGAGAATAGACGACCCCATAGGACCTCTTGGCACTTTCTTCATGGTTTTGGTTATGATCATGTTAGTGATGACTATAAAGTGATTCAAATGATAGAGTATTTTCCTGATTATCAAGGAGATATAATATGGGAAGATAGATCTTATGACCCTTTGTGGGAGATATATTCTCTCAAAACTAACTCTTGGAAGAAACTCAATATTGATATGCGTAATTGTTATTACTATTCCCCTTTGCAAGGTAACGGACTCTACGCGGATGGAGTGTTTCATTGGTGGGCTAAAAGTAAATCAAAAAATATTGAAGAATGTTTGTTGTCATTTGACTTTAGCAAGGAGGTGATGTGTACAACACTCGTGCCCTTAAACATGGATGGTGGTTTTGATGTTGGATGCGTGGAGAGACATTTGGTGTCGATAAATGGATCCATTGCTTTGATCTCAAATTATAAAAAGGAGACTACTTTTTGCATATCTGTTCTGGCTAAACTCGGTGTGAGGGAATCATGGATCAATCTCTTTACTGTTGGGCCCTTACCTTCTGGCGAATTTTCCAATGTAGTTGGGATGAAAAATAATATATTGTTCTACATAAGAGATGAAAAATTAGTCTGCGTTGATTTGAAGACTCAAATGATTAAGGAGCTTGGTGTTGGAGGATATAAATTTTACTGTCACGTAGGAAAGTACAAGAAAAGCTTTCTTCCAATCAGAGGAATAATTAATTAATTGGTTTCTTGTTTTCACATAAGAGGTATGTGATTGGATATTTGGATTTTACCTTTAATCATAATGATAATTATTTTCAATTATATGACAAATTATGAAGTCGTGTGACGATATGAATCATATGCTTTAGTATTTTTGTTTTGAAGGTTTACTCTTTTTCTATTTACAAATTGACATGGTTTCAATTTCAATTAATCTTTTGTGCTTTAGTTTTATGCATTTCACAAAAAATATAAACCAGATTTTTGAGTTGAAGATTAAATTTGTATGATCACCTAAGGGAGTAAAATAGGTTGTAGTTTATGAGAGGGATATATGTTTGTAGAAGAATATTTTCCATTAGATCCATATTCATATAAAACTGCAGCATCCTATTCTTATAGGGTCCCCAACCAAGAAGCTTGATGATATTCTTATGTTTCATTGAACTTAATATTTGAATTTCTGAACTTAAGGCTCCAGAATCCGGCCACATATTTTTAACTGCTACCATTTGGAATTTTTATCTTGTACAAATTTCCAGAGCTTGTAATTTCAATGATATTGGATGCTTTGAAATTGTTGAGATATCAAAGTCTTAGTAGTACGTAGAAGCTAACACTTGTATTTAACTATTACTTGTTCTAGAAGTTTCTGTTAGTTTTGTTGTAAGGAAGTTTAGGATAGGTGGAAAAAATGTTTAAGTATTTGGGAGAGGATAGAAACTTTTGGATAGGGAAAAGCTACTTATATTATTGAGTGCTTATAATTTTTGGCTTGATGCAAACTCAATTACATGACCTCTATTTATACTAGTGGCATTCTTAAATCAAGGACTAGGATTTTGCCACCACAAACTTAATCTAATGGCTATAAGCCACTCTCTATAATTTTCTCTACTATTCTACAAAAGTCTCAACTTATTTTTATCTTCTAGAGAGCTTCATGGATTCCTCTAGAAGTTGGACTTAGTACAACACAAATTTGGGCTTTTAATTCCTAAGGCCTAAAAACTAACAAACCCAAAATCAATTTACATATTCAACACCTCCCCTTAAACTTGATTTTGCTACTCCAAGTAAATATCTTAACTTGACAAAGTCTTCGCGCTTGAGAGGCTTCGTGAAGATATCAGCTGCTTGGTCATGCGTCTTCACGTACTCCAACTTCACATCGTTGTTAGAAACACATTCTCTAATATAGTGATAGCGTGTGTCAATGTGCTTACTTCGATCATGGAAGACTGGGTTCTTTGCCAAAGCTATTGCTGACTTGTTGTCCACGAATATCTTGGTTGGCTCCTTTTGCGGCAAGTTTAACTCCTTTAGCAGGTTTCGCAACCAGATTACATGACAAACACATGAAGTGGCCGCCACGTACTCCGCCTCACATGTGGAAAGAGTGACAATCGGTTGTTTCTTTGACATCCATGTGAAAGCTGTGTTTCCAATGTAGAAAACATAACCACTTGTGCTTTTTCGATCATCCACATCTCCTCCCCAGTCGCTATCGCTATATCCAACGAGCTTGTAATCATCAGAAACAGAATAGTACAAGTCTAAGTTTGTTGTACCTTTGATGTAGCGAAGAATCCTCTTAGCCGCCTTCAGATGAGTTGTTGTTGGATGCTCCATGTATCGACTGACAACTCCAACCGCATACAAGATGTCAGGCCTCGTGCATGTTAAATATCGTAAGCTTCCAACCAAGCTCTTAAAGAGCGATGGGTCAACTCTTTCTCCTTCATCATGCTTTGACAGCTTAATTCCACATTCCATTGGCGTGCTGACTGGATTTTCATCATCCATCTTGAACTTCTTGAGTACCTCCTTAGCATAACCTTCCTGAGTGATTAGGATTCCATGATCTTCTTGTTTCACTTCAATGCCGAGGTAGTAAGACATTAATCCAATGTCGGTCATCTCGAACTCCTTCGTCATCTCTTTCTTGAAATCTTCGAACATGGTTGGATTGTTCCCCGTGAAGATCAAGTCATCTACATACAAGCACACAATCAAAATATATCCACCTTGCAATTTGATATAGAGTGCATGCTCATATGGACACTTGATGAAATTCTTCTCCTGGAAATACTTGTCAATTCGAGCATTTCAAGCTCTTGGAGCTTGTTTCAACCCGTAGAGTGCCTTCTTTAGCTTCAAGACCTTTTCTTCTTCTCCCTTGATTTCGTAGCCTTGTGGTTACTCAATGTAGACTTCTTCATCAAGGACCCCATTTAAGAAGGCTGACTTGACATCCATTTGATGTATCTTCCATTTGTTTTGAGCTGCCAATGAAATGATTAGTCTAACAGTTTCTAATCGAGCAACTGGAGCGAATACCTCATCATAGTCGATGCCAGCTCTTTGACTGTATCCCTTTGCCACTAATCTTGCCTTGTATCTTTCAACTTCTCCTTTGGAATTCTTCTTTGCTTTGTACACCCACTTCACACCAATCGCCTTGTGCCCTTTTGGAAGTGAGGCTAACTCCCATGTGTCATTCTTCTTTATTGCCTTGATCTCCTCGTCCATGGCATTTCTCCAAGTCTTCTTCTCGAATGCTTCTTGAAAATTCAAGGGTTCGCAATCCGCAAAAAGACAAAAAAGAGTAAGATTGTCTTGATTTTCAGTTGCCTCGTAAATCTCTTGCAAACTTCTAAAGTGAGGAGTCCTTTCACTTGAGCTTTCTTCTTCGTCTTCTTCAAAACTCGGGGTCGGTGAGGCCGGCGGGGTAGCTGGATCTTCTCTTGGCTCCTCTGGTTCCACTTCATCCTCTTCAAATTGTGGGAAGAAGTTGTAGTTTTCATTAATCGATCTCCAATCCCATTCTCCATCTTCGTCGAATACGACATTCCGACTGATGATAGTTTTCCCCGTATCAGGATTATAGAGCTTGTAGCCTTTAGAGTTGCTGTCGTAACCAATGAAGATGTACTTTTCACTTTTGTCATCCAGTTTGCTTCTTTTCTCGTCAGGTACATGAGCGTGAGCTATGCTTCCAAAGACTCTTAGATGGGAAATTCCAGGCTTTCTTCCACTTCAGGCTTCTTGTGGCGTTTTTCCCAATACGCTTCTTGTCGGAGACCGGTTTGATAGATAGACCGCGCACGCAACAACTTCTACCCACAGTTCCTTTGGTAGTCTCTTGCTTTTTAGCATGCTCCTCGCCATCTCAAGGATTGTCCTGTTCTTTCTCTCTGCTACTCCATTCTGTTGGGGGGATCTTGGCACTGTCAGTTGTCGGCGAATGCCGTTGTCTTCACAATACTTTAGGAATTCATTTGAAGTGAACTCTCCTCCTCGGTCGGATCTTACGGCTTTGATCACAAGACCACTTTCCTTCTCAACATGGGCTTTAAACTTTTTAAACTTCTCAAACACTTCTGATTTCTCCTTCAAAAAGTACACCCATGTTTTTCTTGAAAAATTGTCAATAAAGAGAAGGAAGTAGTTACTCTTACCGAGTGACCTTGGCTTGATCGGACCACACACATCCGTGTGAATGAGCTCTAATGGCTTTTGTGCTCTTGAGCTTGACTCCATAGGAAAGCTCGTTTTGAACTGCTTTCCAAGTAGACATCCTTCACATACTTGATTGGGGTGGTTGATGTAAGGCAATCCTCTAACCATTTCCTTCTTAGAGAGCAACTCTAATCCTCCAAAATTGAGATGCCCATATCGAAGATGCCAAAGCCATGACTCCTCTTTGTAGCACATCTTGAGACATTGCGCAACATCGTTTTGAATGTTGAGCACGAACATTCTATTTCTTGACATCGGCACCTTAGCAATGACTTTGCTTGAATTATCTCTTAGCAATTATTTCTTGACATCGGCACCTAAAAGATAATCAGACAGATTGCAAGAGCCAAACCTATCAAATAAGGGTTTTCAGAATCCACAATAATTGAGAAAAGTCTCGATAATTTTATTGAATGAAAAAAGTGCCTCTTAGACTGCATAAGTTCTATTTAAATATTAGAGGAAATAACAAACCCATATGGGCCGAAAAATAACAAACTAAAATAAAACAGAAAAATAATAATAATGCTAAAATATTAAAATACGGTTTTGGACCTTCACACGACCTCGAATGACTAAATTCACCCCTACGTCATGGCGAAGCCAAATCTGCACACCGGATGCTAAATCTGCAGTATTCGGTGTGAACCTTTCTTGCGCATCATCTTCGATACCTGCCGCAGTTTGCCTACAACAAGAAAACTCATTAACCACTTTAATATAATTTCTTGGTTCAATTTGTTCATTTTTATTTTTGGTACTTATTTTCACTATTTAATGCAACAATTATTCTTTTTTTGTTCAAGTAGTTTAGTGGCTAGAAATTTCACCTATAAAGTGGATAAGTGGGATGATTAGAGTTTGAATTCCGACCCTCTGCATATATAATGCAATGTTCTACCAACTAAGCTAAGCTCATGGGACTTAATGCAACATTTATTATTGTTTTGTAAATGATTTTTTCAATGTTTCTTTTGGAAAGAAAAATAAATGAAATGAGATAATAAATGAAATGAGATAATAAATAAGGGTATTTAAGAGGATTGGTTTTGCCATTCAAAAAGGGTTAGCGGCGCAGCTTGTTGCCCGTTTACCTTCCATTCAAGTGTAATTATCCTACATATATATATATATAAATTATAAAAAAAAAAAAGATAATAAATTGGTTCAAGTGATAATTGTTTTAGTCCTTTTAAACATTGTGTGTCTTACAAGTTTTTTGATTAAGATTAGTCATCACTAACTTTGGTGGGAATTTCTTACCAATATTATAGTAACCCAATAATATTAATAACATTAAGAATAACAAATTCTTTTATTGTTATAATAGTATACGTAAAAAGTCAAATGAGAAGTAAGAGTAAACAAAGGTCTAATTGAGAGAAACACAACCAGAAATAATTTTTTTCATAGACAAGGATTCAAATGGAAATGACTGATGCACATTTTATCAATTTTTTATGTAAAATTGTCATACGGCAAATATTATAGGATATAGTGAACATTTTGTGAGTACTATATTTGTGAAAGTTGTCTAAAAGAGTAAAAATAAATCAGGTTGGAGTAAACTCAATTCAATCTAACACTAAATAATTGAGTCTTCCTTTAAAACAAATTGCTTAGAAAAATTTGAATTCCATTCCTAAAATTAGGACAGCCAGCCACTGGGGGGGTGCATGTTGTCCTAAAGTGTCGGACCTACATTTTTTTATGTCTCAAATTTTTTTTTAATGGTAGTAGATCTCTTTAAAAATGATAAACAATTACATTTTTCAGTTACACTGCTAGAAGAAATATTTTTTTAACGAACTAGAAGATATTTTGTCGTTATTGATTAAAATGTAAACATGCTTTTAAATTGTTAAGACTAATCCCGCCTAAAATAAACAATTACATTTTTCTTACTCCTTTGCCGAACTTCAAATTATCATTTCCTATGAATCAAAAAAAAAAAAATTAAAAAAGCAACTGATTTCAAATTTTCAATCAAATTTAATTGTTCAAAATGATGATCAATCTAAATGGAAATGATTGATGCACATTTATGAAAACAGGACAGACAAGGACGTAACTATTGCTGCCAATTAGGATGAAACTAAATTAATACTCACTCCTGCCTTAATTATAAGCAAATTTCACTTTTTAGATTTATTGTATAACCAATGTATTTGGTCTTAATTAAGTCTAGATACATTGATAATCAAATTAATCTAAAAAGTGAAATTTGCTTATAAATAAAGCCGGAGGGAGTAAGTGTAATAAAAAAGCATGAAAAAAGAAGAGCGAGTCATTTGTCAATTTTCTGAATACACATGCGTTTCTATATATAGATAGAACGCACTCCCTTTCTATTTCCCTTCCTCTCTCACACACATTTTCTGTTACAACTAACAACTTGTGGTTCATCTTCTTCTTCTACCTTCTCACTCCAAGCACCACACATTTGGTACGTAACTCTCATCGAAATTCAATTGATTCTTTTGCCATTTTTGTACTTATCAGATCTTCGATCCAAATCTACAATGCCTTGCTTTTTTTGCATCTTCGTTTCAGATCTAACGTCTCACATTATGTATGTGAAGTTATTACAGTTCTCTCGATTTGGATCTGTTATTTGATTTATCCTTTGATTAATTTATCTGATATTTATGTATAATGTTTGTATACTAATGCATTATTATTGTTCATGTAGAAGTAGAAGAACTAGTAGATCTATATTATAGACTTGTTTGTTCTCTGTTTTCTTGTGTTTCATTCATATTTCATATTTGTGATTCTTTTTGTTATGTGTTATTGTTTGGATTGGTGATGAATATTTAATTGGAAAAGAAAATGTTGAATCTAATATGAATGATGATAGAAACATTGGCATTGTGTTGGTTTTGGATTTATTTGTTTGGCAAAGAAACCTGAAGTAGATTTTGCTAATAGGACCTTCCGTCCGTGGAAAGGGATCCTCTCCCGTGTTATGCGTGGAGTGAAATCTAAGCTATCCATTTTTTATACCGCGTGTTGATTTGGGAGAATTAAAAGGTGTGGATGTACACTGGATACTCTCTGATGAAAATTCAACGAGAGAGAATCCGCTCTCGACTTCCCATTATCATACCACTTCATTTTTATCTCATTCACTATCATGTAGATACATCTATGGATCTACCAATAGGCTCAAACAGTTTTTTTACTTTCTTTCCAGATCTGTATTCAAATTCAATGAGTTTACATAGGCACAATCTATCTAGCAATGTTGCTCTTTTCTTTTTCTTTTTTACAATTATACATTATATTTTTATGAAAAAGTAGAAAATAAAATAAATTTCGTTATCTTTTATTTCACTTGTACTGTCTAGTACTAAAACATCAAAATCAACATTAATAATGTTTACCTTATCATTCATCAACCTTGCATGACATTAATGTAGCTGATTGTAATTAATAATGATGACAACATTTTATGTACTTTTCAAAGGATCCAAACTCCTTTCTAAAGTGTAATGAAAATTGAATGAATGTTGTTTGCTCAGCTTATAGTACTTGTCATAAAATCAAGATTGTTAGCTTCATGTCAGATGCATATTATATGAAAACTTAACCATGCATTTTTTTTTCTTCTTTTAAACCAGAGATGGAAACCTTCCTCTTCACCTCAGAATCTGTAAACGAAGGTCACCCCGATAAGCTGTGTGATCAGGTTTCAGATGCCATCCTTGATGCATGTTTAGAGCAAGACCCAGAAAGTAAGGTGGCCTGTGAGACATGTACAAAGACTAACATGGTTATGGTCTTTGGTGAGATCACAACCCAAGCTAAGGTGGACTATGAGAAGATAGTTAGAGACACTTGTAGAGGAATTGGATTTGTATCAGCTGACGTCGGTCTTGACGCTGATCACTGCAAAGTTCTTGTCAACATTGAGCAACAGAGTCCTGATATTGCTCAGGGAGTTCATGGTCACTTGACCAAAAAACCAGAGGAAATTGGTGCTGGTGACCAAGGCCACATGTTTGGCTATGCCACAGATGAAACACCTGAGCTAATGCCACTCACTCATGTGCTTGCTACTAAACTTGGTGCAAAGCTCACTGAAGTCAGAAAGAACAAAACATGCGCTTGGCTTAGACCTGATGGTAAAACCCAAGTGACAGTTGAGTATCAGAATGATAATGGAGCCATGGTTCCAATCCGTGTGCACACTGTCCTCATCTCAACTCAGCATGACGAAACTGTCACAAATGAACAAATTGCTGCAGATTTAAAAGAGCACGTGATAAAACCTGTTATCCCAGCTAAATACCTTGATGACAAGACTATTTTTCACCTCAATCCCTCTGGTCGGTTTGTGATTGGTGGACCACATGGAGATGCAGGACTTACTGGCAGGAAGATCATTATTGACACCTATGGTGGTTGGGGTGCTCATGGTGGAGGTGCCTTCTCTGGCAAGGACCCAACCAAGGTTGACAGAAGTGGTGCATATATTGTTAGGCAAGCAGCCAAAAGTGTGGTAGCTTCAGGGCTCGCAAGACGTTGTATTGTGCAAGTTTCTTATGCAATTGGAGTCCCAGAGCCACTTTCTGTATTTGTTGACACATACAAAACAGGAAAGATTCCAGACAAAGACATCTTGGTTCTAATTAAGGAGAGTTTTGACTTCAGGCCAGGAATGATTTCCAACAACCTTGACCTCAAAAGAGGTGGAAACTTCAGGTACCAAAAGACCGCTGCTTATGGCCATTTTGGACGTGATGATGCTGATTTCACCTGGGAGACTGTCAAGATACTCAAGCCCAAGGCTTGAGTTAACGTGCCACCATAGCATTGATACAGGTGGTTATCATCGTAGCCATCTTTCAGATTTTGGGTGGAAAGAAAATAAAGGAGCTTCCATGCCTAGATATGTTTCAGAGATTGGATGAGAAAAGGAAATACAGATGATGGTGACTTGTTGGACTCGTTAGCACAATAGGAGTATGCGGCATTAGCTACCTTGTTTGTTTTTGGTTTTACCACTTCATTTAAATTTCATTACTGTTGAGGGTTGTATTTTCCTGTCTTTTATCTTTCTACTGATTGTTTTGCAACCAAATTTGTGTGTTATTGGTGTAAACTCAGGATGTTATCGATTTGATATTGTCATTTTTTTTCATTGGAGTCAATTGATGAAATTGTTTATCAGTTTTCCTACGGCAGTAGTTTCAAATGGAATCATCCAATAATTGGATTTCAACCTTAAATACATTGAATTGTTGATAATAGGATAATTCAACTGGCAGTGTTACATAAATTGGGAAATTGAAAACATAATTTTACATCTTAACATGTCTTCACGAGTGCAACCATAGACGATCATGCAGCCTCTCTTCTCCAGTACCATACATCTCATCTACCTTAAATGGAATCATCCAATAATTGGATTTCAACCTTAAATACATTGAATTGTTGATAATAGGATAATTCAACTGGCAGTGTTACATAAATTGGGAAATTGAAAACATAATTTTACATCTTAACATGTCTTCACGAGTGCAACCATAGACGATCATGCAGCCTCTCTTCTCCAGTACCATACATCTCATCTACCTTTTCACCATCTCGGAAAAACTGGAAGGTCGGAGTGTATCGAATGTGTTGAGTTGTTTCCGGGCATTCATCAATATCTGCATATATAAAGTTAAGCTTTGGGAATTTGTTGCTCAGTCTACAGAATACAGGTAGAATTTGGCTGCAAACGCCACACCTAAAAACAGTAAAAAAAAACATCATTAAACACTATCCTAACCACAATTCCTCCTATCCACAATTTCTCCAATGCTGTTCAATTGAGTTTCTTAGAAAATGCTATGTATAACGTTCAACTCCATTCATAGGCGATTCTACAAAACTAAGATTTTTTGTTTAAAACTGAGATAAACTGAAATTTTTAAGTGTAAACATAATGCAAAAATGACTTTTTTTATTAGACTAAATTTTTTCTCAGGCTAAATAAAATTTCCGGCTCCGCCACCGACTCCATTCATCCAAATCTAAACAAACTAAATTTCAAAACATCATGTAACAAAATTTCAACCACAAACTGAGCTGGTTCGGTACTCCAGACATTTCAAAGGAATCACATATTCTAAGAGTTCCAACATCAAACACCTGGTGTACAATAATTTAGATTAGAGTAACATACCATGAGGCACCATAATTAATAACAGCCTGCAAATAATATGTAACAGAATAATCAAATACACATCTTCTATGACAAATAATAATTAAAATAAAATAAAAACAAAAGAAGTGAAACCATAGGAGAATGGTTGGTTTGGTTGTTGCTTACGGGAGTTTTGGAGGATTTGATGTGTGTGAGGATTTGGGTGAAGTCGTTATCAGAAGAAGCGCTTTTCAAATTGGAGTGACGATTAATGGGTAAAGCTAAACCAGTTCCTTCCAATCCTTTCTTTGAGTTATCTTCTTCTTCTCCGTTGCTACTCATATCCATCTCCACTTTTGCTTCTTTTCTCAACCCAAAATTCATTTTCATGTTCTTTTCTTAACTATAAATCTATCGAACCACTGCTACTCTACTTTTATTCTATTTTTTATTTTTTTACAACAGCTACTTTTATTACTGTTTCTTATTTTTGTTTTTATTTATAATAATAGCAGCTTAATTATACTCCCTCTAGTCCTATATATAAGAAAAAGTTGACTTTGTAGATTCATTGTAGAGTTAGTGTATCTAGATAATAATATAGTCTAAATACATCAATTCTACTATGTATCTATAAAGTAAAATGTTTCTTATATATAGGACCGGAAGGAGTAATAGAATTTTTTTAGAATTTTTTTTTTTGAACAAGCCAAAATTATATCTTTATTTTTAGCAATTAAAATAAATTGGATTAATATTTTTTTAGAGGTGGTATATGTTATTTTTTTTATACTTATCTATTTTTATTTTGTATTTTTTTTAGAGATGTGATTCTGATGCTATTTTTATAGAAAAATTTCTTTTATGCTAAAATTTCTTTTTATTTTGATGCTATTGTTTTGTTTTGGATTTTTAATAGTAGTTTCTTTTAATATATTGTAGTAATAAGTAGAAATGAATTTAATTTATATACAGTGTAACAATTTTTAAATTATTAATTTTGTACCAAAAGTAGATAAATTATTATAAACTTATAATATGATAAAATAGATCTTATGAATCTTTGTGGGAGATATATTCTGTCAAAACTAACTCTTGAAAGAAACTCGATATTGATATGCGTAATTGTTATTACTATTCACCATTGCAAGATAACGGACTCTACACGGATAGAGTGTTTCATTGGTGGGCTAAAAGTAAATCAAAAAATATTGAAGAATGTTTGTTGTCATTTGACTTTAGCGAGGAGGTGATGTGTACAACACTCGTACGCGCCTTAAACATGGATGGTGGTTTTGATGTTGGATGCGTGGAGAGACATTGGTGTTGTTAAATGAATCCATTGCTTTGATCTCAAATTATAAAAAGAAGTCTACTTTTTGCATATCGTTCTAACTAAACTCGGTGTGAGGGAATCATGGATCAATTTCTTTACCGTTGGGCACTTACTTTCTGTCAAATTTTCCAAAATGTAGTTGGGATGAAAAATAATATATTGTTCTACATAAGAGATGAAGAACTAGTTTGCGTTGGTTTGAAGACTAAAATGATTAAGGAGCTTGGTGTTAGAGGATATAAATTTTATTTTCATGTAGGAAATTACAAGAAAAGCTTTCTTCTGATCAAATTAATTGGTTTCTTGTGTTCACCTAAGAGGTATGTGATTGGACATTTGGATTTTACCTTTAATAAAACTTAGATTGCCAACTCCGTATATCATAATGATAATTATTTTCAAGTATATGACAAATTATGAAGTCATGTGATGATATGAATCATGCTTTAGTATTTTTGTTTTGAAGGTTTACTCTTTTTCTATTTACAAATATGACATGGTTTCAGTTTCAATTACTCTTTTGTGCTTTAGTTTTATGCATTTCACAAAAAACACATAAACCAGATTTTTTAGTTGAATATTAAATTTGTATGATCACCTAAAGGAGTAAAATAGGTTGTAGTTTATGAGAGAGGGATATATGTTTGAAGAAGGATGTGTATTAATATATGCTTAAAAAAAATGTATTAATATAGTAGTCAACCAATGTTCTTTATTCTATATTTTCCATTGTGAATAAAGAGTATAGAACTTGCTTTACTTTAAATTTTTTATTTTTTATTTTATTATGTCAGATTTTTCATATATATAAAATAATTACATATGTATCAATAATTTTACATGACAGCACGATATTATAATGTATGATCTTTTGAACTATTTTCAAAAGGTTTATAGCCTCTAGTGCTCGAAATTCAAAAACATTGAATACAGTCTGTATAAAAACATGTTATATTGTCGGAACATGATTTCAATATCATTCATACTTGAGTATACTGTAATAAGATCATATATCAATGATTTAACGTACTTGAAATCTTTGTACACTAATACTTTTAATCTAAGAAGTGTCCCGATATCCGACATGTATCTCGACATCAACACATGTAATTATAGCAAATTATGTTATTTTTTCAGTCAGTAGTGAAATAACATTTGTTTGTTTCATAAAGAAAAATAAGATTGGTATCATTGCCCCAACATTTTGCATTTGCATTCCATCCGTTTTTTATGAAATGTTTGGTTAAGTGTGTGCCTAGGAGTTCTTATTCCTGAAAGTATTTTTTTTTTTTTCTGATAAAAACCTAAGAGAAACTCAATCCGTGAATCATTGACATGAATTATTCTTTAGATCTCTTGTTGATATTTTTATTTATGGAAATCACGCTCTCAAAAAAATTTAAAAGCACAAAAAAATTAAAGTATATTTTCATTTCAGAATGGAAACAAGAGTTATATATATATATATATATATATATATATATATATATATATATATATATATATATATATATATGGGTCAGGATCAAATGACACCAAGGTGTCAAACTTAGTAACATGACACCTTCGATAATTCTTTATCGGATAATCGTATTACAAAATCAACCGTTGGATTCAAAGCTATTATTATGTAGATCATGTTTATAAAATTTAACATCAATCGGAAACTATTTGATGGGTTAAAGAGAAGGATAAAAATTAACGGTTTTGACGAAGTTTTGTAAGACGTTGGTTTTTATGCATCTCATTGACATATCAAATGATTTCCGATTGTTGTTAAATTTTATAGACATGATCTATATAATAATAGCTTTGAATCCAACGGTTGATTTTGTAATACGATTATCCGATAAAGAATTATCGGAGGTGTCATGTTACTAAGTTTGACACCTTGGTGTCATTTGATCCTGACCCTATATATATATATATATACATATATATATATATATGTATATATACATATATATATATATATATATATATAGGGTTTTGCTATAACACACCCACTCTTTTTTATGAAGGTGTGCATTAGCAACATACACCTTAGGGTGTATTTAATAACTTTTTAGTTATCTTTTGCTAACACACACCTTCTGAAAAATAAGTTGGTGGATTATAGCAAATGCCTATAGGAGCTGCTAACGTACACCCACTTATTTTTTAGAAGGAGTGTTTTAGCAACATACACCTGAAGGTGTATTTATTTATTTTTTAGTTATAACTTGCTAATGCACACCTTCATAAAATTGAGTGGGTGTGTTATAGCAAAACCCATATATATATATATATATATATATAAGGAGAGATTAAATTACACCGGTGTAACATCTGAGTAATGTTACACCGCTCAATATATATAATTTAATTAGACTGTCAGTATAAAATTATTTTTCACAAGTGTCCAATTAATATACCAACTAATCATGTATGGTAGTTAAAAATACATGATGTGTCACATTCACTGAATGATGTTGCAACACATTATTAGATGCATGTGTGAAAAAACTTTATAGTGCATACAAATTAAACTCAATTATATTTTTATATATATATATATATATATATATATATATTCAAAAAATAATAGAGTTTATAATTATTTTATCTTATATTTATAGGATGCCTATATAGCCTCATAAATGAATACGAGATAAATAATCTCCTAATAGAATAGAACGGAAAACAATTGAATACTTTTTATCTCGCTCTATTATATTATATCTTTGAAAACAAATATATCATCTAAAAACTATCTCAATTTAATGGTAGAATTTTAAAACAAATTACTTAAATAATATTTTAAATGTTATTATGTTACATTCTATTATGTTTGTAATCCAAATGTTAGTTAGGTTTATTATAGTTAGTTAGTTTTGAGTTAGTTACTTTGATTAGTTGACTTTGTTACAAGTGTTTACTAGATTTAGTTTAGTTTACGGGTTACTTGTGATAGCAATCACAAACATAATTTTTCACTAATGCAACCACTATTCTTTCTTCTATCTTCCTTCTTTTGATTCCACAATTCCAAAAACTCACAAATCATCTCTGACACATTTTCAAAAATGGCAAATTGGAATCACATAGATGAAGAAATTCTTAGTATAACAATCGCCTAGATGTTTCGTTATTATATTATTTATCCATATTTCAGTGATTTTGTTAGGGGTTGGTTGTTGTTGGTCGGTCACCAAAATGGGTGCTTACAAAGGCTTGATAAGAAAACAACCTCCTTTTTACTTCACAAATTTTCCGTAGGAGGTCAAAGCGATGGAGCTTTGGCGGTATGTGTAAAAGCCCGAGCTTTCGGCGCTCCTAGCACTGTTATCTCACAGTCTTCTCCGCCCTTCCCCCCTCATTAGTGGAGTTTTTGTCTTCCGTATGAATCGAACCATGTACCGTGGAGTTTAAGTACATGTTCAATCTATTCTCACTACCAATTGAGCTCAACGGTATCTTAGTTAAAGGAAATTTACGCATAAAAATAGAAATCATGATAAAAGATAGACAAAAAAAATAGTAACTCAATCTAACATATAACAACTTATCAAAAATAAAAAAAGAAGTTATAACAACTTAAAAAAAATATAAGAACCTAATAAAAAAAGATGTGTGCGGAAAAAAGGAAAAAATTAAACCAACTTATATATAAAAAAAAAAGATTGACAAAATTTATGTGCATTTCTTAGGTATTTTTCGTATGGTTCTTAACATAAAAAATTCATATTTTATTGATATAACAAATTTTGAGAAAAACATGAATTTGAGGAATTCATAGTTTTTATGTTAACAATCATGCAAAAAGCATATAAAGAAATGCACTAAGTTTTATCCAAAAAAGAATATCATGTCTACAATAAAATATTGTAGAAAAAAATAGAAATAAAAATGCAATATATAAATTTTTATGTTAGTATAGTGACGAACTTAAATATCGAATAAAAACCGATAGATCTCGTGGTCTTTAAACTAATTTGTTTTACAAATTCACTACTCTTAGCCTTTGTTTGGTTTGAGAGAAATAGAGGAGAGATATAGAAGAGAGAAAAGGAAGAGAAGTTATGTTTGGTAAGGAGAGAAACTAAGAAGAGAGAGGAATAATTGGTGGGGCCCATCACTTTTTACTTTCTCTGCACATCTGCGAAGAAAGAGGGGAGAGAAAGCTTATAATCTGTTAGATTGGTGGCCCAAGTAAAAATATTATAAACACCTATTCTTGTTTACTCATATTTTTTATTATAATTTAATCGGGCTTGCGGGCGGCCCGCGGTCCATTCGGGCCGGCCCATATTTTTTGCGGGCTTTATCAGACCGGGTTAAAAAGCCCGGATGCTAATTCGGGCTAAATTTTTAAGGCCCAAGCCCGAGAAAAAATTGGGCTTTTCGGGCCGCCCATTCGGGCCGGCCCATTTTGACAGCTCTAACCTATTGTTCCCTCTGGCTTTGATACTCCTCCACTAGTGCTTTTTGTTGTTTTGTTTATTTCTTTTACTACCAAAAATTATCCAGATGTATGGTTGTTCTAACAAAAAATATTATGCGGATCACTGTTGCTTTTTGCTACTAAACTCTTGTCTTTGTTATTTGTTCTTGGACCTTCATTTGTGGTAATCAATTTTTTCTTTAAAACTAAAACTGAAGCATTAAAATAAAAAATAAAAAACCAAACTGAAGCATTTTTTAAAGCAAAAAAATTATAGCTAATTGAAAATTAAAATATGCGTAGTTAAATTAATTAATGGAATTCAAATGAAAAAATTGAAATTAATTTACATAGGTGCTTTTAATTGAAGGGCATTTTCGTCCTTTTAAAAAAATATAACACTTCTTTCTCTCTTATTTCTCTCATATCAAACAATACATTAAATTTACTCTATTTCTCACATTTTTCTCTCTTCTCTTACTCTCTCTCACATATTTCTCTTTTCTTATTTTCTTCTTACAACCAAACACACCATTAATGTTGATATTTTTCATCACATATTTCTTTTTGTTTTAATTAAATAAATTTTTTAATTCATAATTTATCAATTAATATATTAGAACGTAACTAAAATCAAAATAGCTTACCGTATGCCTCGCATATACCAAATTTATTTCCTACCAGCTTTTCAGCTTTTTGTAACTTTCGCAACAATGTTACCTTTTTTATAACAATCATTTCTATCATTTCTCTTTCTTCTTTCATTTTGGTTCATGTAAAATATTACAGTATTCATTTTAGATGATATAAATTTATAGATATCATTTCTATGATATATATATATATATATATATATATATATATATATATATATATATATAAGCAAAAATAATAATGTACATATTATTTATAGGATATCCTTACTATTATTTAACCCACTTGAATTTATCTGGTAGTATTAATTTGAGATCTGAGAATGTACTTCTTCTTAAAATTTTAGATTCGATTATCTCTGATATTAATTTTAATGGGCTAATTAAGCTTTCGCTGTGTACTCTAATCAATATGGTTTCATATAACTAGTTTTTTTAAGAAGCCATATAACTAGTTTTTAATATTGAAGTTGGCTATCTTATTTGCTCTCACTCTTCCCAAATTAAAATCATGTAGTAGGGTCAATTCAAGGTCTCTTCGTTTCAGTTATGGCAAATCTCTAATGCACATATATATCATAATCACTAATCCCCAAGTTACCACTAGAAAAATACTCTTATTTATCTTGAAAAGCCAAAAGAGAAAGAAAAATAATTGCTACTCCCTCCGTCCCTTTTTATGAGAGCTAGTTTGACAAAAAATTTGTCCCTTTTTATAAGATCCATTTACAATTATCAATGATATTAATTATTCTTTTTCTAAATTTACCCTTATTTACTTTGCATAGTTTTTTTAATAGCATTAAATTCTCTTTTGTTTGATACAAAGCACTACAATTAATGGTAAGGGTAAACATGTAAAATCAATATAATTTGTCAATCAATTTAATATTAAAATCCACTTTCTTAATACCCGTATTTTGTCAAACTAGCTATTATAAATAGGGACGAAGGGAGTATATATAATGAAACTTCAATAAATAAAAATGAATGACCTATGATGATTATCAAAAGTTTCATCTGAGATTTTACTAAGGTTAATTGGTCAATTGAGTGAGTTAAAAATATATACACAACACATTTGACATGCCTATAAGATACTTATAAGTACTAACAATATTAAATTGAAGCTTATTAAAGTGGAAGGAGTTTTATTTATTAATTGTGGTCAACCAATTTTCAATTTATTATGGCTGGAACTTTTAAATTCGTTCATGCATTGATGATATTTCTTTCTCTAATTGTTCTTGTATCTAGCAGTAAGTTGTAATTTACACACCTATTTTAAAATTTTTTTATACATAATTTTTCATTTCTTTTTTAGTAACATTCTTTTATTCTTATTTGACATAACAGATAAATTGTTCTGCTATACTACGGATGATTGCGATAAAGATATATGTCACACTCCTCCTTTTGTTATACATTGTCGTTTGTTTTTGTGCCTTTGTGAGAATAAACATAAAAATGAAGTTTGAAATTTTTTGAAGTCCAAACTCCGATTCCTATATATAAAATATTATGTCTCTACCAATTGAACAAATCTCATAAAAGACAACTCTCTATTATTTACAAGCGTATATTTTTCTTGCAAGTTATGATGTTGGTACTTAAAAAAAAAAAATTAATAAGTACTAGTTTACTGCCCCAATATAGTATCATTCTAATGTTGTCTTGTCTGACATACAAAATATTATTGTTCATG
Organism: Trifolium repens; assembly: GCA_030408175.1. Taxonomy (NCBI): domain Eukaryota; kingdom Viridiplantae; phylum Streptophyta; class Magnoliopsida; order Fabales; family Fabaceae; genus Trifolium; species Trifolium repens. Next base: position 50,743,929 of record CP125848.1, read on the forward strand.
TTATATGTATAAAAGATTCTTTTTAATTCTTGTTTTTATTAAATAAATGATATTGTTTTATTCAAATTGATAAAGTATATTAGTGTAATACAAATTCAAAACAACTAAATATAAAAAGGATAAATCTGCGAATAAACTCACAATATCGATCCATGTTAATAGCAAAAAATGTCAAATTCCATAAGTTTTTATATTTGACTGTATTGAAGTGTTCAGAATATATATATATGTCTCTAGATCTGTGCGTTAATGACATTAAAGTTATTGATTGGAGATGCACTAGATCGAAATTAATCCTTCAACCTAAAAGGCTAAAACAAATAAACACCACACAAATACAAAAAAACAAAATGTGCAGCACTATCAAACGGTAAAATCACAGAAAATATGAAAGAAACACTCAAGATATGTGGAACCACATTTATTTAACTAAAATAAAAAGAAAAAACTATTTAGATGGATGATTCTATGCTTAAATTGACTCTAAATTGTCACTTTGTAATATACCAAGAAGAAGAAAAAAATTGTGACGCCAAAATTATCTACTATTGCTCATTTTAATTATACCCAATATTTACTGATAAAAATATATACATTTTATTACTACATGTTTATACTAAAACATTTCAAAAACTAAAACATGTGTATCAAGTAAAAAGAAAGAATAATTGGGTGATCCGATTTTTATTTTTATTTTTTAAGTTATTGTATGTTATTTTAAAAATTGTCACCTGTTAATAAAATTTTTCTACGATGAATCGTTTGGAAAAACTTAAATCTAGTGTATATGATTCGAAATTTTTAATTTTTCTTTTTTGTGGAAAGTAGAAGTAAAAACAATGGAGAAATTAAAATCTAAAGTTCGAACTCTATAACTCTTTTAATAATATTTCTAATTATCAACTGGACTATTTTTATAGGACGTATTGACAACTTCTCAGAAATCCACGAAACACAATATTGGTGATCTTACATGTGATCAGCGGAAAATATCTAGAAAGCTAAAGTGTTTGAACCTATGAAGTACAGACTCTGACACGAACACCGCGACACGACACGGACACTCAGACACCGATAATGTAAAAAACATAGGATACCGACACCGCTATATATATGATAAAATTTGATTTTATTTATCGATTTATTATAAAAAATAGTTAAAAATATTCTTATCAAAATTAATATCTTTAAATTCTTTATTGATAACATTGTTTCAATACATTTTTAACTTTTTTAGAGTGTCAAAACAAAGAAAAGAAATTATTTTTTTGGTGAAACTTGTTTAACTATTTCAACAGATGTCGTACGAATGTCATACAAGTGTCGGATACCGACGCGTGTCGGACACCGCGACACGCCACCTCTTAGAGGTGTCCGTGCTTCATAGGTTTGAACCAACCTCAAAAGACTCCACAAATCATCACCAATATAGGGATACTGATGATTAATTATACATTAAAGCTAACTATTCATAGTTGTTCTTAACCCGTTTTCAAAAAGAAAAAAATTTGCCAAATAAACAGACATGGTTAAATCGAACCACCGTCTGTTCAAATTAATTGATAATATTAGTTGATCGATAGGAGTTTATGTCAATAGATACATTTTTGTTTATTTTATAAATGTGATTTGATAATCCTTTAACGTGTATGATTAGTTAGATGTTTTTCTCTTGTAGAGAATTTTTTATAGACTTAGCACCACTCGGAGAAATTATGGCTGGTATTTTCCATTTATTATATGTTCTAGTAGTAAGTTGTTTTATACGTGAGTTCTAACAAATTATAAAAAATATCATAATTAATACCAATTTTACAGAATACATTGTTAGATTAAAAGTTTATATTATGTAGGTCATCCATAATTTTTTTAAAGAAATTAATAAAAATCATTTGATATGTTATTGAGACAGATCAAAATTAACAGTTTAACTATTGATTTTTATGGAACACCGTTAATCTTGATGGCTCTCAATGACATATTAAATAATTTTCAATTTATTTACAAAAATTTATGGATAATTTATATGATATAAATTTTATATCCAACAATAAATTTTGTAAAATTCGTATTCATTATGATATTTTTTAAAGTTTTTTTTTGTACAATAGAGGGCCGAGGCCCAACAAGAAACAAAGAAATTAAGAAACTAGATGAATATTTTTAGACATACAAACCCCATAAATATCATCAAACATGAGTTTATGAAGCTCACTAGAAGGTGTCTTCATTCTAGTACAAACTAAAGAATCAAAAGAAAGGCTAAAATTAGCAAGCCAATCAGCTTAACGATTGTCCTCCCTCTATGTATGACGGAATTGTATACCCCGTTTACATACCTATTTTTTAATTTATTTTATCATATATATAATCGTTCATTTCTTTTTTATCATCATTTACATAATGGTCTATTTTAAATTTAGGTTAGTTATAGCCTATAGGTCACCAATGGAACGTCGGGATTTCATCTACAACTATTTTTTTCATCGTTCAATATTATTATTTATCTTTAAAAAAGTTCGGTCTTGAAAGGCCAAAAGAAAAATATATACTATATATAATGACCTCTAATGATTATAAAAAGTTTCATTTGAGATTTTACGAAGGTTAATTGGTCAATTCAGTGAGTTAAAAATATATACGCAACACATTGACATGCCTAAATTAAAAGGTACGTTCTTACAATAATTATTAATTAGTTTATGAATATTTATTTGTTCCAGCTCTCTTAAGTACATACTATATAAATTGAAGCTTATTAAAGTGTATCGAGTTTTATTTATAAATTGATCAACCAATTTTCCGTTTATTATATGTAAAGAAGAAAAAGAAAGGAAAAAAAATGGCTGAAATTTTTAAATTCGTTTATGCATTGATGATCTTTCTTTCTCTAATTGTTCTTGTATCTAGCAGTAAGTTGTTTTAGACACCTATTTTAATTGTTTTTTATGATCTTTCTTTTTATGATGTTTAAAAAAAAATTAATTTTTTATCCTATACATAATCGTCATTTCTTTTTTTAGTAACATATTTAATTTTAATCTTATTTGATGTAACAGATAAATTGTTCTGCTATACTACGGATGATTGTGATAAAGATATTTGTCACACTCCTCCTTTTGTTATGCATTGTCGTTTGTTTTTGTGCCTCTGCGAGAATAAGCATTATGACAATTAAGCTAGAAAAGCTATTTCCTTTTGGTACAAGAAAAGCTCTATATTATTTATAAGCGTATATTTCTAATGTTGTCCGAGTTTGACATATACTCTTTGCGTGACATTTTACAAATAAATTTCACTTTTTTTAATTAAGTTCATTGCATAATTATACCTCTTTCATGATATTTAAAAATATTATAGTCCAATTGTCAAAAAAAAAATAAAAATTATAGTCCAGATATAATAATTATGCAATGAATTTAAAAAAGTAAAATTTGTTTATAAAATATCACAGAGATTATCATGTTATTATACACAAAATTTACAAAATAAATATACATTTTATTACTACATATTTATATATACTACTTAAACGTTATAAAAAATAAAAAATGTGTATCAAGTAAAAAAAAAAGAATAATTGGGTGATCCTGTTTTTAAAAATAATGAATTATTTGTTATTTTAAAATTGCCAACTAAAAAATTAAACTCAAATGGTTAATGATTTTTACTTGAACCCCGAATTGTAAGGGAGAATTCAAAATTCTAATAACTGAAGTTTTATTTTTTAAATTGAATAAATGTGTATCAAAGTTCGCACCCCTATACCGATCGTTAGTTGGTTCAGTGGTGATTGGCGCTGAACTTGGTAGGGAGGACCACGGTTCGATCCCCCGCAACTGCGAGGGGACTGGAACCACTTGATGCCAGAACTGACTCCCGAACCAGATTCAACTGGTGGTGAAAACCAAAAAAAAAAAGTTCGCACCCCTATCAACTAAATTATGTTCACAGACACAGACACAGTTTAACTACAACTTTTTTTTTGTACAAGTTTGACTATAATTTTTTTTTTGTCAAGTAGTCTAATGATTATAAATTTCACCCTTAAGTTTGACTACAATTTTAATCCATTAAATAGTGAAACTTTGATTTATTTTTAAATTAGTCAATATTCTTTTTTTTTAAACAACATTAATCGATATTCATAAACATATTACTCGGTTTAAATTTGATTGAATAAATTAATTTATTACTATCATAAAAATAGTTTCTAATCCATTCTAATAACCCCGTCCTAAATACTGGTGTCCAAGTATTCGAAGTTTTATGGTCCATTTGGTTTGATGAAAAATGGAAAAACAAGGTAATAATATAAATTTAGTCTATAACATACTTTTTAAAAGACAAATATGAATAAAGTTTGAAAGAGTAAGGAACCTTTCTAAAATATTAAAAAAGCACCCACTTGAGTGCACCTTACAAAGCTAGAATCAAATTTATTTATTATTGTAATAAGAGTTAACATACTCCATATATTATTACCTTGTTTTTTGAAAAAGGTAAATTAGCTCATTCAAATTGGTACTAAAGAGTATATTATTTCCTTGTTGAAGTTGAATTTGTGTTAATTGTGTTTAATTGAGATTATTGGATATGATGCGAGATCTATATATAATGCATTTGTATGATTTGAACATAGTTTTAATTCGGTTAAAAATGAAATTATAATAATATATAAAATAAACTCTAATAATAAGCGATGACATTTTTTTCCAAAAGAAAGTAAATTACGTTCACAACACTCATCAACTTCTAATCTTTAAGCACTTGATGAATACGAAATTATAAAATTGGATCTATTTGTAAAACAAGTTAAAATTGAAAGTACATATTTATGCTAGGAATTTATATATTTGATTTCTCCATTGTTAAATTTTTTTAGGCTCCGTCACTGCAGATCAATGAATTTAATAGGTTTAATTACTCATTTGATCCCTTATTTTTAATTTAATTCTCAATTTGGTCTCTTATCTTTTAAACGTTTCAATTTGATCCTTTATCTTTTAAAAGTTTCAATTTGGTCCCTTATCTTTTCTGCAGGTCTCAATTTGGTCCCTTATCTTTTTTGCAGTTCTCAATTTGGTCTCTTGTCTTTTAAAATTTTGGACACGTGGCACACTTGGACATATGACACGTGTCCAAATTTAATGGTAATAGTGAAAAATTTGACGGAAGGGACCAAATTGAGAAGTTTAAAAGATAATAGATTAAATTAAGAACTAAATTAAAGATATAAGGGATCAAAGTACTAATTAAGCCAATTTAATATTACTTTTTTCCATTATAAACTTTCTTGAAAGCTGTCTCCAAAATTAGTGGACTTTGCAAATGTGATATCATGCAATTAGACAGCAAACATGTGATATCAGAAAATTAATTATACACTTTAAAGTGTATGGATTTGGATATGATTTGGAAAAATGTTCCTTGAACAAAAAAAATGTTGGAAAATTGTAAAATGTTTTTTAAATGTTTCTTGACCCCCCAAAAAAGAAAAAGAAAAATGTTATTTTTTATTTTTTATAATGATGATATATTGATAATAGAAGATTACAAAAAAAAAATGGAGATATAAGAACTTATCCTAAATAAGTCTACAAAAAGGAAAGTTTGGAGAAGGAGATAAGTTCTTATCCCCACCATGATAGATCCCGAGCACTAAATTAAAATATTTTTTATGTTTATAAATTCAAATATTTTATACACTAAATTTATTTTAAAAAACTTATAAATTTTGTTTATATGTAATATTTATTGTTGTCAACATTCACAATAATGTCTCAAATTTTATTTGGTTTATGATTTAAATTTTTTACTAGCATTTAATTGAAAATAATAAAAATTTAATATAATTTTTAATATTGATGGATCTTTGCAAAAATCGTGGAAATCTATGGAGATGAAGATGAGGAAGAATACCACCCAAAAATGATAACAAATCATTCAGAAAAACCCGAATTTTATTCTTGGTAGAAACAATTTTTAGTCAGACTTAACTCACATTGCGGCCGAACTCTGAAAATTATAGTTCATTTCCTCTGAAAACCATAGAATTACAACAACAAAATTGAAAATATTTTGGATGATAAAAAAGAGAATCATGAAGTATCATCAGCTCATGCCATATTTTAAATCGTGATTTTAACAATCTTGTTAACGAAGGAATGTATCTTTAGTCATACGATATGTTTGGGAATAAGGTTGCACATCAAATGTCCCTTTTGTGGCTCTAGCTAACCCAAATTGTATTTGGATTGAGGAAATCCTTCCAAATCTAGTTACTCAGGTCCTTTTGGATTAATCTCATTAATAAAATATTATTTTTCTTAAAAAAATAATAAGCGGAAGTTAAGATACACTTGAGGTGGTAGTTCAATCGTAAAAATCTCAAGTGTAATTAAAGTTCAAATTGTTTAAATTTCTTTAGGGAATGATTATTAAATCATTAATATCACTTTTTTTTTACAATACTATTAATATCACTTTAATTAATTGATTAAAATTTCCCTTTTCCTAATTTAATTATTTAAGTGGGAGTTATGAAAAATTTATTATATCATTTATTGTAGGAAATTTATACTTTACTCTCTTAGATAGAATATTTCTACAACTTTTATTATTTTGTTTCGCATAAATATCTTTCAGTGGAGATAATCCTATTTGAGACACTATATAAGAATCTTTTATATATTAAAACTATTATTTCTCTTTTAAAAAATTTCTCTTGTTTGTCTTGAAAGGCTAAAAGAGAAATTAAAAATACAAATAAAACTTAAGGAACATAATGACTTCTAATGATCATTTAAATTTTCATGAGATTTTAACTAAAAAAAAAAAAAATACTCGCAACATCATTGGTGTACTTAAAAAGACACTTAACAATAATTATAAATTTATAAAATAACTTCTTGCAATTGAGCAAGTGATAAAAAAATTACTAAATTGAAAGTTACAATGCATGAGATTTTACTTATAAAATGATCAACTAAATTTCTATTTATTATATATGCAAAGGAGAAAAAAAATATGGATAATAAAACTCTCAAATTCATTCATGTTTTGATTATTATTTTTCTCTAATTGCTCTTGTAACCAGTTACGGTAAGTTATTCGGTAAGTTATTTTTCTCAGCTTGGAAAGCCTCTCTCTTATCAATAGCAGGTAGAGTTCAATTGGTGAAAGCTGTTATTCAGGGTATGACTGTTTATAGTATGGCGGTATACTCTTGGCCTAATACTATTTTGAAATCCATTGAAGCATGGACTAGAAATTTCATATGGAGTGGTAATATAAATCAAAAAAAGTTAGTCACAGTGGCATGGAAGAAAATGTGTGCCCCTCATGAAGAAGGTGGGTTAGGTTTGCGTTCTTTGATTACTATCAATGAAGCGACTAACTTAAAGCTTTGCTGGGATCTGATGAATTCTAATGAAGATTGGGCAATTATTCTGAAAAGTAGAGTTTTGAGGAAAGGAAATATAGTGAATCACCACATTTATTCATCTTTGTGGAGTAGCATTAAACAAGAAGCTGCAGTCATTTTATCTAATGCTAGTTGGAAGGTGGGTAATGGTCACAGCATTGATCTCTGGTCTGATTGTTGGTGTGGTGCTGCCTTAGCTGACACCCTCAACATTAGTCCTAATGTCTTGATTTGGCTGCCAAAAAAAGTGTATGATATCATCCAAAACCAACAATGGGCAATTCCTACATACATAGCCAATTTATTTCCTGCTCTTAGAAGCATTGTGCAACAGATAGATCTTCCCGTTGAGCCGTTACTTGATGCGCTTGTCTGGAAAGGTACAGATAATGGTCTTCTCTCTTTGAAAGAAGCCTATGAGTTTAAAAGAAAACATTTCCCTATTCTGTCTTGGGGAAAAACTATCTGGTCTAGAGATATTCCTCCTTCAAGGTCTTTGTTGGCTTGGAGAATAATGCTTGATAAGGTTCCAACTGATAACAAGCTCAGTGAAAGGGGTTGTAACATGCCTTCAATGTGTTCTCTATGTAGCTGTAATCCGGAAACTATGTTTCACTTATTTTTTCAATGTCAATTTGCTGTCAGCTTGTGGTGCTGGCTGGCAACCTCCTTGGATTTGGTAATTCAATTTCAGTCAATGGATGATATTTGGAATCTCTGTAATAGGGCATGTTCATCCCAGAGTCAAATTGTAATTAAAGCAGCTATAATCAACATTTTGTATGCAATTTGGATATCCAGAAATAAAGCAAGATTCAAAAGCATTGCTCCTAATTGGAACTCAACCTTATCTTGGATTGTTGTTAATGTCACCCTTGCAGGTAATCACACCAATTCTCTAGCTTCTTCTTCCATCAGAGATTTTTCGTTACTTAAAGCCTTCAATGTAAGATTAAATCCTCCCAAGCCTACCTTATTGAAAGAGGTTATTTGGCAGCCCCCTCCTCCCCATTGGATTAAATGTAATGTTGATGGAGCTTATTCTTCTAACGCTTCTGCATGTGGAGGATTATTCAGGAACTGCAACGCTGAGTTCATTTGTGGTTTTGCTTCAAGACTTGATGTTTCTTCTGCATTTGCTGCAGAGTTATGTGGTTTTATGACAGCTGTGGAAATTGCAGCCACTAAAGAGTGGAACAATTTGTGGATAGAAACATATTCTGAGCTTTTAGTTTTGGCGTTCAAGTCGGCTAAGTTGGTGCCTTGGTCTCTTTGTAACAGGTGGTTCAATTGTCTTAAGATTAGTAATAGTAGGAACATCATGGTTTCTCATGTTTATAGAGAAGGAAATCATTGTGCAAATGGTTTAGCTAAGATTGGTCTTAATTTAAATAGTTGTATTATATGGAATGATCTCCCTTTGGAAATTAGAGATAGTTTTGATAGTAACAAGTTGGGTAAACCCTTCTTTAGGGTGGTTCATAGTTAAGAAGGTTTTGGTCTAGTCCCCCTCCTCTTTTTTTGTATCTACCTCTCGTCACACAGTTATATATAATTTTTGAGGTGTAGCTTTTTGCTACTCCTCATTTTAAAAAAAAAAAAAAAAAAGTTACGGTAAGTTATTTTTCCTTCACCTATTTTAGACTATTTTCTTTATCGTTAATCTATTTTTAATAAATTCCTTTACTCTTACTTGACATCACAGATAGTTCATTTTGCTTTACTCACGAAGGTTGTAAAGAAAATAAATGTTACAAGGGATATATGTCAAAGTGCCATTTGTACATCTGTATTTGTGAGCCGCAGGATTAAGTTGAAAAATAATTATATTCTTTTTATAAGCATTTTGGTTGTTATTATGTTGGTTGCTTAAAAAAAAAGTTTTTATTATGTTGGTGGTACTAAAGAATAAATTTAATAAATACTAATGTATTGCTCCATTGTTGTCAAGATTAGACATATATAAGATTATTATTCGTGTTTTAAACCATCTTTATTTTTTATTTTCTTTCCTCACCAGTTTAATCTAGTTCGGGGGACCAGTTCTGGCATCAAGTAGTTTCAGCCTCCTCCTAATCACAGTTGTAGGAGATCGAACTGTGATCCTCGCTACCATATTCAATCTATATCATAAACATATAAGATTGTTAATATTTTTCAATACATTAAATGATTTGGTAATGAATAGTTAAAAAAAAAGGTTAATAGGTCTTTACCCCCTGCAAAGTAGGCGAGTTTTGCGTTACCCCCTGTAATATTTTTTCTTGAGATTACCCCCTGCAAAATTTATTTTTCTGATTTACTCCCTTGGATGTACTTTTTAAATCGGTTATTTTGTTCAACCGATTTAAAAAGTGTTATTTTTTAAATCGATTATTATGTTTTTTTTGCCTGCCACGTCAGCAAAAGGGGGTAAATCAAAAATATAAATTTTACATGGGGTAATCTAAAAAAAAAATATATTACAGGGGGCTAATGCAAAACTCGCCTATACTTTGCAGGGGAGTAAAAGCCTATTAACCCAAAAAAAAAATGGTCAAATTGTTCATACATAAAATCGCTTACTCCTTTGGGCAAACCATACCTGAGTAATAAGTTGGCTAAGTGGTTCATACACATCCTTCAATCAAACATCAAAATTATGTTAATAGTAGCCATAAATCTGATAGTGCAAATAATGCTGCCAACTTATAAGGTTCAATGAAAAATCAATGTATATTTGTAAACTGCTGTAAATTGAGATAATATTCATCATTTAATAATAATCATGTTTCCTGAAGGTGATAAAAGTGTTGTGAATATTGAAGTTTCAGCCACTTGTTTGTACCATTCTTCTTCCTTTTTGTAATGATAGTAGCACCCTTGATTTTCTTCCTGTTCATTTTTATCCTTTGCATCTTATATTTGTAAACTGGCGCATGGTTAAAACACATCGAAGATCTCCTGACAAATAAACTGACTCTAAGTCATTACTCATGTACCTAGGAGCAAAGGCTTGAGGGGCCCCTGTTCTGGACTGAGCCTAAAGTTGGCCCAATCCATCTTCTGCTCGACCTAGGGAGCATAGAGCTCCTGCTCGACATTATGGACTAGTAGCTCCTCATCGACAGTTAACGAGCTCTCCTGCTCGGAATCCATATGCCGCCTGTTAGCCCATATTTTTACTAAGTAAAAATATGTTCTAAGTGCATAAATAAAATAATTATATTTAATTATGTAATTATTTTTTAATCATTAAATATGTTTGGTTTTCAGAGCCATTGAATTTAATGATTAATCATGCACGAACATGTAATAAATGTTCTATTATGGAACGTTGCATTTAAATGCATTATTCTCTTTCTTTCAGGATCCTTTCGATTTGGTCGAAGTGTCAGTAGGGTCGAAGCATCCAGTGGGCAAAAGTAATTTATGGACTTAGCGAAATATTCAAAAGAAAGCGTGGTTACTTCGACTTCGATGGAAACAACGGTTAAATCAGAAGATAAGAAAGGATTCAAATTCAAAATATGTGTCAAGACACGCGTCCTGTCTGTAGTTATTTAGGCGTTAGTAGCAGTTAGAAATTAGTGTCTATAAATAGCCTAGTTATGTGATCGAAAAAGGGGTCACAATCATTATACAAAATCCTCAGAAAAACTCTAAGTACCCATGTCAAAGCGAGAAACGAGTGATCGAAGGAAAGTGTATGTAATGTGAACCATTTTATTCTGTAATCATTTACATTTGAATGCAATTTACAGTTTTTAATCTCATTCCAATCTAATTATCTTTTACTTTCGACTCTTTCTTTCCTTCTGTTTATTCAATTGGATAAACATTCTTTCTTGCATTTCAAGTTACTAAAACATAAAAACAACACTTTATCAACATAAGAACAATAATGAACATCATTTACTTTGAAAATATAAACAAAAGCACTATGTCCCGAGATTTACTAGTTGGTCTCTCTTGTAATAATCAAACTAGCGTTGTTTACCAAATTTCACAGTAAACAAATTGGCACGCCCAGTGGGACTGTGTGCTTTACGTTTAAATTTCTTCAAAGTTTGTGTAGTTAATTTGTTCTGCATTTTTGTGTATTGTTTCCAAAGATTCTTGTGTAGTGTATGCTTTTGAGGAACGGGAAATTACTCTCTGAAATGGTTAGACCACCACCCAGAAGTAACCCAAGATAAAACATGGAAAATCCGAACGGAAACAATAATAATAACGGTTCGAATGTATCAACCGCTTCGAGCGTTTCTGAGGCCATAATCTCTCCTGTAATCAGTGATATTGTGCCCAACGCTAGTGGGGCGACAGTTTCCGCCCCAATATCTTCTGTGGTAAGTGCCACAATGACAATGCCAACATCTACAGTGGTATCTTCGACAACTACAGAACCTATCTTGTCCCTTTCCCATGCTATGGAGGGAAGTTTCTCTCCAAATAGGACAAATGTTAATGGGGGTGGCGCAAGTTCTTCTACTTTCTCATTACCCTTTTCCCAATATGTGGGTCAGGGCACAAGTAGGAACTACCCATATGGTATGCCTACCAGTATGATGCAAGGTTTGCAAACAAGTGCATCATTGTTCACAGAGTCAGCACCAGACGTATTTGTGCCTAATAATCAGATAGTTTCTGGTTCTGCTACTCGAAATGGCAATCCCTCATTAACCAACAATGCCTTGAATGCTTTAAGGCAACAAATGGATGAGAGTAATCATGACATGGTAAATATGTTAACACAACAAATTGGTACAGTATTTAACCCATTAATTCAAAATACAAACCAAAGTTATCAATTGTTGGCAAATCAAATGGGAAGAATTGCTGATTTCTTTGGGGCTCCTCAAGCCCATAATCAACAAGTTTCCCAAATTCAGAATGTGGTGCCTTTACAAATTGCACAAGCACCAAATAATGTCATTATGCTTGCCCCAAATAATGTTGCAAACCCCATAAACCAAGTCCAACAACCAGTGCCAGTGGTCGAACCACAGGTGCAAATTCAGGCACAGCAACAGGTTTTGCCCCAGGTCGAACAAAATCCTGGAATTGTGTTGGTAAATAGGAACCAAAATGCTGATGATGTAGTTAGAAATGTCCAGAATAATAATTTTGCTGGGCAAAATAACATAGCCAATTTGGTCGAAACTATCCTAGCACAAAATGGTTTAAACATAGGCATGCATAGGCCTCATTTTGTTTCTGCCTTATCAGAATATGTGCTTCAAACAGAATTACCAAGGGGTTGGAAAATCCCAAAATTTACTAAATTTGCTGGTGATACTAGCGAATCTACTGTTGAACACATAGCAAGATATCTAACTGAGGCAGGAGATCTAGCAAATAATGAGAATTTGAGAATGAAGTATTTTCCAAATTCTCTAACGAAAAATGCCTTTACATGGTTTACTACTCTCCCTCCACATTCAATTTTTAATTGGAATCAATTAGAGAGAGTCTTCCATGAGCAATTCTACATGGGACAGTCTAAGATAAGTCTCAAAGAATTAGCAAGTGTTAGGCGCAAAACTCCTGAGTCTATAGATGATTATTTGAATAGATTTCGTTTACTTAAGGCTAGGTGTTTTACTCAAGTGCCTGAACATGAATTGGTCGAAATGACTGCCGGTGGCCTAGACTATTCGATCAGAAAGAAATTAGACACTCAACATCTAAGAGATATGGCCCAATTGGCTGATAGGGTTCGACAGGTCGAACGCTTGAAAGCAGAAAAGGCTAGAAATTCAAAGTATCATAAAAAAGAAAAGGTTGCTTATGTAGAAACACATGATAGCGACCAAGAATATGATGTCTCTTACGAAGATGTTGAACAAGGGGAAATAGACCTAGCAGAATTAAAACCTGGTCCCGCTTACACTTGCAAGCTTTTAAAACCTTCAAATAGAAAAAACCCTGTTGAACCAAAAAATGATAAATATGTTTCAAAGACTTATACTTTTGATATAACAAAATGTGATGAAATCTTTGATTTGTTGGTTACTGATGGCCAAATAGTGGTTCCAAAAGGTGTTAAAATACCACCATTAGATATGAGAAAGAAAAGAGGTTATTGTAAGTATCATAATTTTCTTGGACATAGAACCTCACAATGTGTGCTTTTCAGGGACTTGGTTCAAAAGGCTTTGAACGAAGGAAGACTTAAGTTTGGTGAAAAACCCAAAGCTGCAAAAGCAGATCCAGAATCTTCACAGAATGCTGATACCCTCTATGCTGAACCACAAGCTATTATGATGGTCGAAGCCATGGAGGTTTCATAGGTGCAAGTGGAAAAAATCCCTGAAAAGGAGTACTTTGAAAAAATGAAAGTAGTATATCCTCGTGCTGAAGAGGATTTGATTGACTTTCTAAACAGATGCAAGTTAGAGAACAAAGGAGTGATGCTTTGTGCTCATTGCAGTGCTGTTTGTGATAAGGAGGCTACTGCAGGCCTCATGAAGTTCCAACCAGTTGCAAATAGGCAGGGGGCAAACCCAAGACCGTCTCGTGGTAAAGGAAAGGGCATTCTAACTCGACCAAATAATATGGTCCAAACAGATCGAAGACCCACTTTCCTTCCTTCTGGTTCGATTCCTATAGAACGCTGGATGCACCAAGGAACCATAAAGTTCAACAAGGGTGCAATGGAAGTTGGTGGCGCAAGTGGCACCAAATTAAGCTATTCAGAGGATGTCAACAAATACTCTTACAAGAACAATTACAAGGGTAAACATCCAATGACAAGGACTCAGTGGCGTAGGTTCCAACGCCAAAAGAAATTGGCTGCAACTAATCTTCAAACAGACCAATATAAAGAAGTGGCTAGAAAGCCAGCAAAAGAAAGGATCCTTCCTCCTATAGAAGAAAGCAAGATGGAAGAAGATGATCTGCTGGACTCTGAGCCAGATTTCGACGTAATATGTGTGGTTTCCATATTACCATCGGAATATGATGTGCAAACAGAGATAACTGAGCTCGAAACTGATTTCGACCAGTTAGAAATGGCTGATCCTAATCCAATTTGCTACTATGTCATGAACAATGGCTGCATCGAGGAGCAACAGGCTACATTCGAAAGGCCAGACTTAGGCATGAAAAACCATCTTAAACCCCTCTTCATCAGAGCAAAGGTTGAAGGAGTTGGAGTTAACAAGGTGCTGATAGATGGAGGAGTTGCTGTTAACCTAATGCCTCTATCTATGTTACCCAAGATTGGCAAATATGACTGTGATTTGTCAGCCCATAACATTGTTTTGTCAAATTACGAAGGCAAAACAGGACATTCAAGGGGGGCAATTCAAGTGGATGTTGCTGTGGGCAGCATAGTTCGACCAACTTTATTCCTAGTGGTCGAATCCAAGGCAAACTTCAACTTACTATTGGGGCGAGAGTGGATTCATGGAGTAGGAGCTGTTCCTTCGACTCTTCACCAGAAGTTGATGCTTTGGAGGGAGGATGGCTGCGTAGAAAATATAGAAGCTGATCAGAGTTTCTATATGTCAGAGGTTGATACCATAAATCAACAAACCTTTGACAAAAATTTGGCGAACATAGCGCCATGTTATGATAGAGAGAATGCTTTCACACCTTCTGATAATGTGATACATTCTGTCAAACTCCACCCAACCCAGGGCTTCATATGGGAAAGAGAGGAAATAGATGATGTTTCCTCAGAAGATGGAGTTATACCACCATCTGGGTGGAATGTTTACGAAGATTATGATGACTGAGTCCAGCGCATGGGCCAGGATTACGGCTTATATGGCCGAAACTAAGTTAAATACGGCTTTGGAAGCTGATGTTCATCAAAATATGGCTACAGAAGCCAAGGTCGAAAGCGATGGCATTTCTATGCCACAAGCACAAAGGCTCGACTGCATCTATGATGAGGAACCTTTAGGGTTCGAAAGGGATCCACTTAATGAAACTCCTAAGATGCAGGCTCAAGACCCTTTGGAGGAAATTGACATTGGAGATGGCTCAGCAAAAAGGCCAACTTACATTAGTGTCAATATTAGTCCTGACTTAAAAGGAAAATTGGTACTACTTCTCAAAGAATTTAGTGATTGTTTCGCTTGGGATTATAATGAAATGCCTGGACTCAGTAGAGAAATGGTCGAATTAAAACTACCAATCAAGGCAGGTAAGAAACCAGTGAAACAATTGCCAAGAAGGTTTGCACCAGATATCATGTCCAAAATCAAAGAAGAGATCGAGAGGCTGCTGAAGAGTAAATTCATCAGAGCTGCCAGGTATGTAGAATGGTTAGCAAATATAGTTCCTGTTATTAAAAAGAATGGTACACTTAGGGTATGTATAGATTTTAGGGACTTAAATAATGCTACACCTAAAGATGAGTATGCCATACCTGTGGCAGAAATGCTAATAGACTCAGCAGCAGGCTTCGAGTTTTTGAGCATGTTAGATGGTTATTCTGGTTATAACCAAATATTCATTGCTGAGGAAGATGTATCTAAAACAGCATTTAGATGCCCTGGTGCTTTAGGCACTTATGAGTGGGTTGTGATGCCTTTTGGCTTAAAAAATGCTGGTGCCACTTATCAAAGGGCAATGAATTCCATGTTTCATGATTTTATAGATACATTCATGCAAGTTTACATTGATGATATCATCATTAAATCCTCTTCTGAAGATAGCCATTTGGTATATCTTAGGCAATCTTTTAAAAGAATGAGGGAACATGGATTAAAAATGAATCCATTAAAATGTGCTTTCTGTGTGCATGCAGGAGATTTCCTTGGTTTTGTGGTGCATAAAAAAGGCATTGAAATAAACCAAAACAAGACAAAGGCTATCTTGGAGACCAAGCCTCCTTCGACCAAAAAACAACTTCAATCTCTGCTAGGAAAAATCAACTTCTTGAGAAGATTCATTTCGAATCTAAGTGGAAAGGCTCTAGCTTTCTCACCACTACTTCGACTCAAGAAAGATGATCCATTCAAATGGAACCAAGAGCATCAAAAGGCTTTTGATGACATCAAAGAATACTTAATAAAGCCTCCAGTTCTAATGTCTCCTAGTAGGAATAAAGCTATGAAGTTGTATATTGCTACGTCTGAGAAGACGATAGGAAGCATGTTAGCTCAAGAGGACGATAATGGCATAGAAAATGCAGTTTATTACCTTAGTAGAGTTTTAAATGATGCAGAAACTAGATATACTGCCATAGAAAAACTTTGTCTTTGTTTGTATTTCTCTTGTACAAAACTTAAGCATTATATAAAGCCTGTTGATGTTTATGTCTACTCCCACTTTGATGTTATTAAACATATGCTAACTAAACCCATATTACATAGTAGAATTGGGAAATGGGCATTAGCATTAACTGAATATTCACTGACTTATAAACCTTTAAAGGTTGTCAAAGGCCAAATTGTGGCTGATTTTATAGTAGATCATTCGTTGGTCGAAATGCCACAGGATTATGTGGATATTCAACCATGGATTCTTTATTTTGATGGGTCCAAACATAAGTATGGAACATGAATTGGAATTTTGATCATATCTCCGACTCAAGTCCCAACCAAGTTCAAGTACAAAATAAATGGACTTTGCTCTAATAATGAAGCTGAGTATGAAGCTTTAATTACAGGATTAGAAATATTAAAAGACTTGGGGGCAAAGAACATTAAAATAAGAGGTGATTCTGAATTAGTATTGAAACAATTAACTCAAGAATATAAATGTGTGAAAGAGCATCTGGCGAAATACTTTTCTATAGCTAGTTCTTTGTTAGATTGTTTCGATCATGTAGACATTGAACATGTACCTCGATTAAAAAATCAAGAAGCAAATGACTTGGCTCAAATTGCTTCAGGATATAAAATGTCAAAAGAAAAGTTGACACAATTAATCGAAATAAAAGAAAAAATGGTTTTACAAGAACCAATATCTGCACAATTGTCAATACCAAAACTTGTGGGGGCAGAGACTATACCACAAATAAATGGTGAAATAAAAAATCCCCTAGAAAATCTTCAAATTTTTGCCATTGACAATTTGTCAGATAATGATTGGAGAAAACCTATAGTAGATTACCATAAGAATCCAACAGGAAATGTGGATCGAAAGGTAAAATATAGGGCTTTAAGCTATATAATTTTTGAAAATGATCTTTTCAAAAAGACTTCTGAAGGAATCTTGTTAAAATGCCTTAATGAAGCAGAAGCATATATAGCAATCTCTGATGTTCATAGTGGTACTTGTGGCTCTCATCAAGCAGGACATAAGATGAAATGGCTCTTGTTTCGACAAGGTTTGTATTGGCCCTCTATGTTGAAGGATTGTATAGAGTTTGCGAAAGGATGCCAAGAATGCCAAAGGCACTCAGGAATTCAACATGTGCCTGCAAGTGAACTACATTCAATAGTAAAACCATGGCCCTTTAGGGGTTGGGCTCTAGACCTTATTGGTGAGATTAAACCTGCTTCATCAAAAAATCAACGTTATATTTTAGTTGGAATAGATTATTTCACAAAATGGATAGAAGCCATTCCTTTACCAAATGTTGATCAAGAGACAGTAATTAATTTCATACAAAATTACATAATATATAGGTTTGGAATTCCTGAAACAATAACTACTGATCAAGGTTCAGTTTTCACTGGTCGAAAGATGCAGGAATTTGCCCAAGAAACTGGCTTTAGACTGTTAACTTCAACACCATATTATGCACAAGCAAATGGTCAAGTCGAAGCAGCAAATAAAATTATTATAAATCTGATAAAGAAACATATAGCCCAAAAGCCAAGAAATTGGCACAAAACCTTAGACCAAGTGTTATGGGCTTGTAGAAATTCTCCTAAAGAATCAACTAACACTACTCCATTTCGACTAACTTATGGTCATGAAGCAGTATTACCAGTCGAAATACATTTGCAATCAGCAAGAGTACAAAGACAAATGGAAATACCTCTAGACCATTATTATCAGATGATGTCAGATGAGTTGATTGATTTAGATGAAGAAAGGCTTAGTGCTTTAGAAGTTTTAACAAAACAAAAAGAACGAGTTGCTAAAGCATATAACAAAAGGGCTAAGTTTAAGTCTTTTGATATAGGAGAATTAGTTTGGAAAGTTATATTGCCTATGGACAAAAAAGATAGGATCTTAGGCAAGTGGTCCCCAAATTGGGAAGGACCATTCAAAATTATTCAAGTTTATTCTAATGGCGCATATGAAATTGAGGAGTTAACTCCTGAAAAACGTACTTTGGGTATAAATGGAAAGTATTTGAAGAAATATAAGCCTACTTTACTCGAAGTAAAAATAAGCGCAGAATAATACTTGAACATGAAATCGAAATGGCAATAATTAAAACTTGGCACAAATCAGGAATTGGTCAAAGGAAGCAAGCTTTAAAAAGAGAAATAGGAAGTAGGAACAACTTTATTTTTATTATTAATAAGAAAAGTTCTTTATTACATATGATAACATAATTCTACCCAGACTTAGGCTTAGATTTAGAAGTTTCTGATTCTATACTTTTCAGTTTCTCCTTGAAAAGAGATAGTGCTTCATTAGCAAGCTTCTGAACCTCAGCTGGATAATCTGCTAGATTGTCTTCATATGTCCATAAGAACTCTTCCAGATCAGGGCCCATTTCTTCCTCTTCTGATTCTGTTAAAATTAGTTCTTCCTTGTTTCTCTCATAGTGTAGCCTGTTTTCTTCGCAACGCCAGGGCTCTGCTCCCTTTTTGCTCTTTTCTTTTGAGCCTGAAGCATCCTTGGTAACCTGCCTTTCCATGGTATGATTTTCTTGTTGAGGTTACTCGATTACCCTGAATGGTTAAAATGATAAGAATCATCCTTTTTTATAGTGCCATCAAGCTTTCTTATCAGTGTGGTCATCAATACAATTCATTTAATGAATTTGGCTGTCATCACCTTTTGACTTGACTGCCTTGATATGGTGCTTTGACTGCTTGTTTTTGTGTCTTTTTGACTAATGTCAAAAGGGGAAGTAAAAATAAGCGCAGAATAATACTCAAGCATGTAAAATAAAATGGTAAATTGTAAATTGCCATAAAACATGGACTTTGTTCAAAAGTTACAAGATCCAAAATATTATTCGAACAGACAATAAAGAAAATAAACTAAGGGAATTATAAATTCTTAGTGCAGTCAGCATAAATCTTCTTGAGGGTTGCCATCTCCTTTTCGACCACCAAATTCGAACTCTCCAGGGATTTGATCTCTTCACCAACAACTTCTGCAGAGCCAAAAGCTTGAAGCCCTTCCCTGCCATATGCGTCAATCTGCTCTTGGGTCGAAACTTTGGTCTCTTTCTCAATTCGAGCTCTCTTGGTCTCCTCTTCGATGATCTTGCGCCTGTAACTAACAATCTGCTCCTCTAAGAGTTTGATTTGTTCCTTGTAATGGGCAACCTTGTCATCACATTCTTTTAGCTCTGAATTTCCTTCGACCAGTTGAGAGGACAATCTTTCCACTTCAGCTTGTGCTTGCTGGGCCTTCTCAAAGAACATGGTTTGAGCTTGTTGTTGTGTGGCAAGTCTTGTGTTATTATCAATCCTCTTCTGCACTGCCTTGGCATATTGGTCCACAATCGAACTAAGTTGTATGACTTTGCCAAGGGTTTCCTCATCAGTCCTAGGATTGTGAAGCTTCTTCAGGAAAGCCAAGTGGCTATAAGCACATGCTGGTTGTTCTTCAATTTGCTTCAACACATCCCTTTGGACGAATGTAGTTGTAAGTTTCAGCAACAGAGAGTTCTGGCGCACCATCGAGTCGATTTTAGAGTTGGAAGGCGTTGAGTCAGTGGTTGTGTGCTCACTAGAGGTGTTTCCTTGATTTGCTTTCCTCGAGAGTAGAAGTTTAAGGGTACCGGCAGGATCAGACTTCTGCATATTGGTAAATTCTTCTTCTTGAACGCCCAAGCTTGCAGAAAGTCTCGAGGTCGAAGAGACAGATATGATCCCTGAACCCCCGACCTCAGCTTCAGGAATTGCATCAGAGTCATGCTGAGATTCTTGGTTCGAGCTTGCCTGGCCTGAGTTTGTAGACATACTAGGCATTGAATGTTTGATGCTCGAAGCATTGGTTGGCACCTCCTCAAGGCTTGGTTGTTTATCTTCCTCAACAGGACTTTTCTTCGACCGATCCTACAAACTCAAAAGAAAATTAGTAAAGATCAAATGTAACTATGAAAATTTAAGGTTGAGAGTAAGATGAGTTATACCTCTCTTTCTTTTACCTCAGGGCTAGTTTGAGGATTACCACCCTTCTCAGCATTGGGGGCATCGTTGCCTGGTTGTGCATCATCTGTCTTTCCCCCATCAATAATTGGTTCATCATTGACCAAGGTCTCTGAATGAGGTGCAGGGTTACCTTGTGGCCCGTCAACTTGCTCTTCTGATGTCTTGGTAAGTTGGTCTTGTTCGACCACTTTGTTCTCTGAAGCATTTGTCTGAGGGGTTGGATCTCCACCGCTTTCACTCGAAGTGCGGATTTTTAATGCCCTATGCACTTTAGGCTTCTTGATTGCTGACTTGACCTTCATACCAATTTCTTTCTTCTTTTTCTTCTCCCCCCTTTGGTCCTTTGTTGGAGCTTCTTCAACCTTTTTCTGTTTCTTGGCTTGTGCAGCCTCATTTGCTTCGACTTCTGGTACAATCATTGCTTTCCCTTCACTAGGTTGTGAAGTCGAAGTTGATGGTTGTTTTCTCTTCCTAATCAAAGGGACCTCTTGTTCTTCTTCATCCTGAAATGATGGGGGTAACAAATGTCAAGATTTTGCTTCAAAATATATTACTATGACGAAAGTTTGAAGTATTTGATTCGAAAGTTTGATTTTTACCTCCTCATCTAATACCACTGTGTTTTTATCTTTCTTCGAGCTAGCAGACACTGTCTCTGTGATGCTCCTACCTTTTCCCTTCTAAGGACATAAATGGTCGAAGTTAGAACATATGTTTAAACATGAGGAGAGAAAATAAATAAAAAATTCTTAAGGCTAAATTACCTTTGCCTTAGATGTTTCGACCTCTGATCTAATCTTCACCCCAGTGGGTTTCTTCACTTCAGTCGAAGTCTTTGAAGACCCACCATCTTTCTTTATGCCTTTTCCTGCAAAATGTTGTATTACTAAATATAAAAAAGGTTTGAGGGAATAAATCTTGTAAGATAAATAAAATATAAGAGTTTAGATTGTTTACCTCGACCTGAGGCGTTTATTTTCTTTCCAAGAGATGGCACTATGAAGCCACTCTCCACCATCCCTAGCAATTGATCAGCATTGCCTATTGAATGTTTGGTGTAATGGTCACTCCACCATTTACTAAAGTCATCAGTGCAGTAGAAAGAAGGCTTATACTCGAAGGGTTTGAAATTAAATTCATAATTCTCCAGCATTCTCATGTATTTCTTGTAAGTCTTTTCAGTCACTCCAGTGCCCAACACCATTCTATCCAGTTTTTCAAAAAGGGACTTGGGCCTAATCTGGGACATACCAAATTGCCTAGCCACATAGTTGGGCAGATATCCTACAAGCCCATACTGGTTTGCGTTCGAACCGATCCTGCATGAGAGCACAGTTTGCTCTAAATAGGCCCTCCAGACCTCATTGACCTCATCCTCATTGTCCGGGTTGAATGCAGGAAAATCTTCAACAAACCACGCAGCACCATGCTTACGCTCGACAAAGGGAGCATGACGTGGTAAAAACTTGTCAAAATTCAAGAACATCTTCATATGTCTCATGAAGAGTCTGCCAGTGTCTTGGTCCAAAGATCTAGGGGCTAATCGAACCAACCTCTGCCCTTCGATCTCCCTTTCATCTACCTCTTGTTGATAGTCAGAAGGCACTATCAACCCCAATTCCGTCTCAAATGTGGCATTCAGCCAAAGTTGTAACAGCCACATAGGTCCAGCAATTGAAACCTTTGATCCATCCTTGGAAGCCTTGATTGCATCACTGGCATTCCCCATTGCTTCATATAGACAGGATAGTAACAAACGCCCTAAACTGAAGAGTCTACCCTCATTAATCTGTTGTGCTATGGGAATATACATACGTGCTACCTGAAGGGATTTCGAGCAAAACACAAAGTGAGATAACCACAATGTTAAGAAGGCCACATGCTCCTCAGTGGACGCCTCCTCTCCTTCTTCACCCATTTGCTCTGCTATGTACTTAGAGAATGTAGCTTCTTGAAAATTAACTTCGACCTTATCTCCAGTTTTGGTTAGATCGAAGTGATCACCAACAGGCCTAAGGCCTGTGATAGCAGCTACATCTAATAAGGTAGGGGTTAACATGCCACACTTAAACTAAAAAGTGTTGGTGGACTTTTCATAGAAGTGTAAGGCAGCCACTAGCAGTTCTGGTTTGTACTTAGGACCGGTTCGACTAAATTGGATAAGCTCATAAATACCATAGCTTTTCCAAGAATCCTTAAAGTCCTTTTCGACCATATCTAACCAGGGAATGTAATCCTTGTGCGCAGTATAGGGGGCAGCTCTAAAAATCTTAAGGGCATTCTTCATATACCCAAAGTTGTAAGGAGTAGAGCTAAATATTCTAGGCTCACAGGTTACATGCAAAGGGAAGATATCACTTACCTCTTTTGATATAACCTCAGCACGTGTGGGATAAGGTCCACAGAAAGCGTAATCTTCCTTCTTGATAGAAAATGGAATCATAAGCTGAGTGTTCCAGATCTTACTTTCCGCCTCAGTTCCAGAAGGTTCTGGAACTACTTCTTCGCCATCTTCAAGGACGCGAAGATCCTTCCATTTGCCAGCAGTGGGTACGTCGAAATCCAAGTTGGACGCCATTGATGAACAATACGCAGAAAATCAAGAACTGAAAGGGTTTCGTGAAGAAATTTGTGAAAATTGTTTGTTTAAGGTGAAACAAAGATGAATCGATGCGGAATTTGAGGGTGAATCACTTGTACGGTTTAGAATTGCAAGATGATTGAGGATCAGAGCGTAATTTGCAGAAAAGAAGAAGATGAACAGTGGGTTCGTAAGGAAGCTTTGAAACTTGGAAGTTGGTAAAAAGTGTTCCTTTGTTCGTTTGCTACTATTTATAGGGGAACGTGTTTGTCTCCAGAAATTAAATCAAAAAGAAATTCAAAAAATTTCTCTTCAACTTCTGCGTATGCCACGTCATCCACTATGCTAAAACCTAGGAACAATGATGGATTGTGGGTATCAAGTTGACAGTTACTTCTGAGCGTGACATAAGCGCCGTCATTGGTAATAGTGTCAAGCACGTGGTTATAAAATGCCTTTTCCTTTTTCGTTCAACCACTCAATCGAAACAGGCATTTGGGGGCAATTTGTTAGCCCATATTTTTACTAAGTAAAAATATGTTCTAAGTGCATAAATAAAATAATTATGTTTAATTATGTAATTATTTTTTAATCATTAAATATGTTTGGTTTTCAGAGCCATTGAATTTAATGATTAATCATGCACGAACATGTAATAAATGTTCTATTATGGAACGTTGCATTTAAATGCATTATTCTCTTTCTTTCAGGATCCTTTCGATTTGGTCGAAGTGTCAGTAGGGTCGAAGCATCCAGTGGGCAAAAGTAATTTATGGACTTAGCGAAATATTCAAAAGAAAGCGTGGTTACTTCGACTTCGATGGAAACAACGGTTAAATCAGAAGATAAGAAAGGATTCAAATTCAAAATACGTGTCAAGACACGCGTCCTGTCTGTAGTTATTTAGGCGTTAGTAGCAGTTAGAAATTAGTGTCTATAAATAGCCTAGTTATGTGATCGAAAAAGGGGTCACAATCATTATACAAAATCCTCAGAAAAACTCTAAGTACCCATGTCAAAGCGAGAAACGAGTGTTCGAAGGAAAATGTATGTAATGTGAACCATTTTATTCTGTAATCATTTACATTTGAATGCAATTTACAGTTTTTAATCTCATTCCAATCTAATTATCTTTTACTTTCGACTCTTTCTTTCCTTCTGTTTATTCAATTGGATAAACATTCTTTCTTGCATTTCAAGTTACTAAAACATAAAAACAACACTTTATCAACATAAGAACAATAATGAACATCATTTACTTTGAAAATATAAACAAAAGCACTATGTCCCGAGATTTACTAGTTGATCTCTCTTGTAATAATCAAACTAGCGTTGTTTACCAAATTTCAAAGTAAACACCGCCACACTTCCCACGTGCTCCTATTAACTATGACACAATCTGGATGAGTTTAACCGCTTTCCACACAATGCGGGACAACTCATCACCAGGATAAGGACTAAATGTCGATTCCTTACTCCAACATAGGAGAAATCCTGGCAGTCTCTCCTATTGGGCCGCTCTGCACAGCCCATTAGGGAGACCTTGGCCCAGCGCTGGGGATCTATAAATGTCCTCCTTCACTGGAGGGTCGGGTATTCAATTGTCTTTACTCACTTTCACTCTCGTACTTATTCACTCTTCTGACTTAAGCATCAGAGCGCCTACAACCCCCCCTCCGGTGGTGAATTGCTGCTCAACTCCAACGGAATTACTCATCAAGTTAAGGATTCACCGGTCCATCATCCTTTCTGATCACAGGTTCGATCAAGAACAATTAGAAAGGAAAAATGTTCCAGAAAGCAAAAATGTTTTTAAATGTTCCTTGACCCAAAAAAACTTTTTATAATATACTGATAATAGAATATTACAATAAAAATGGAGATATAAGACCTTATCCATAATAAGTCTACAACAAGGAAAATGGTGCATATTTCTAACAATGAGACGGCTTTGGAAGTAGATCCCTACAAAGGGTATTACGGTAGGGTGTTATATTAGATCTGGACTGATTGATTTTAAATTGATGGTTCTAATTGTATTATTGTTTAAAACTGTGATATAATATTAATCGTTTGATCTTAAATAAACGGGTTGAGATTAAATAATGCGGAACTGTGGTAAATAACTATTGTTGGGAACCAGGTCATGGTGGGGTCGAGGTTCCTTTTGTAGCTTCTTGTCTATTCTTTTTTGAATTCTGATCTTGGATATGGATGTCAAGGATTTTTAGGGGACATAACCGTCTCATTTAGGGTTTTAAAGGCGGAAAATTTTTCTCGCATGGATGGAGGTAAGTCCCCCTCAAAGGAAGTTTGGAGATGGAGACAATTTCTTATCCCCGTCATACAGAGACCCTGATCCCGAGCACTGTATTAAAATTATTTTTATGTGTATATTCAATTATTTTTTATACTATATTAATTTTTATTTTTATAATATATGTATAAATTTTGTTTATATGTAACTTTTATTGTCGTCAACACTCACAATAATGTCTCAATGTTTATTTGTTTTATTATGAATCTTTTTTTACTAGTTAGTTTGATTGTAAATAATAGAAATTTAATATTTTTTAATATTGATGGATCTCATAAAAATTGTGAGAATCTTCGGAGATGAAGATGAGAAAAAATACCAAGTAATTAAATTTAAGTGGTTAATGAGTTCCCCTATAACAAAATGTTCGGAAGAATCCCAAGTTTTATTCCTGATGAAAACAATTTTTAATGAGACTTTACTTATTTCGTGGCTAAACTCTGAATACTAGAATTTACTCCCTCCGTAACACTTTATAAACAAAAATGTACTTTTTAGATTTATTGTATTTTTAATGTATCCGGTCTATAATATATAGACAGATATATTAAAAATACAATGAATCTGAAAATGGATTTCTGCTTATAAAGTGTTACGGAGTGAATATTTCCTCTGCGAACCAGAGAGTTAATATAAACAAAAATGAAAATGTTTTAGATGATAAAAAAAAAAATTATTGAAGTACTATATGCTCTTGAGTTGTTGCCTTGCTAAAGAAGTGTAATGGAACAACCAAATTTAAAAAAAAATATATATATATGTATAATTATTTTTTGAAGAAGCTAAATTAACCCATTAAAATTGGCACGAGAGAGAATTAAATCTGAAACTTTGAGGAAAAGCACATTCCCAGATTTCAAGTCAATACTCAATACTACCAAACCAACCCAAGTGGGTTTACATAAATATAAATTAAGGGATTTAATTATAAATTATTTTAGTTTAGTGGCTGATTTATTGTTAAAAAAAATCTCAACAACTGTGTTTTGACAAATGAATGTATGTTTAGTCATATACCAATAGGTTTGGAATAAGGTTGCACGTCAAATGGAATATTAGATGGAATATTTCTGCAACTTTTATTATTTTTGTTTTGCATAGATATTTCGTTATTGGAGATAATCCTATTTGAGACGCTATGAATATTAAATTTAGGTACTTCTCCCATCTAGAATTTAAATATTGATTTGCCATATTATAAGAATCTTTTATATATTCTACTAGATGCAACTCTGATTGGTTTCTACAATCACTACTTGTACTATTTTAAAACTATTATATCATTTTTTTAAAAAAACATTCTGTTGTTTGTCTTGAAAGGCTAAAAGAGAAATTAAAAATACAAATAAAACTTAAGGAAAATAATGACTTCTAATGGTCATATAAATTTTCATATGAGATTTTAACTAAAAAAATACACGCAACATCATTGATGTATTTAAAAGACATTTAATAATAATTCTAAATTTATATTGCATGAGATTTTACTTATAAAATGATCACTAAATTTCTATTTATTATATATGCAAAGGAGGAAAAAATATGGATAGTAAAACTCTCAAATTCATTCATGTTTTGATTATTATTTTTTCTCTAATTGCTCTTGTAACCAGTTACGGTAAATTCTTTTTCATACACCTATTTTACACTATCTTTTTTTTTTCTTTTGACAATTTTACACTATCTTCTTTATCATATAAATAATCGTTAATCTAATTTTAATAAATTCCTTTACTCTTATTTGACATCACAGATAGTTCATTTTGCTTTACTGATGATGACTGTAAGGAAAATAAATGTTACAAGGGATTTATAACGAAGTGCCGTTTGTACATATGTATCTGTGAGCCGAATGATTAATGGTTCGTTTGAATTTGACTTATTTTCGAGCTTATGAAAATAACTTATGCAAATAAATTAAATTTTATGTTAATTCATAAATTTTTACTAAAAAAAATGTATCTTTATAAATTGTTTTCTTATAAACTACCTTAAAAAGCTTATTTGCATAAAATATTTCGCATAAACTCAAAAATAAGTTAATCCAAACAGACCCTAAATTGAAAAATAATTATATGCTACTTATAAGCATTTAAGTTATTATGTTGGTACTGAAGAATAAATTTAATAAATACTAATGTATTGCTTCTGTGTTGTCAAGATTAGACATATAAGATTATTATTCATGTTTTAAACCATGTTCTTTATCTTAAGCATATACATATAAGATTGTTAATATTTTTCAATACATTAAATGCTTTGGTAATGAATAGTTAAAAAAAGAAAAATCAGTCAATTTAGTCCCTATACTATCACTCTCTCACCAACTTAGTCCCTAAACTATTAAAACCAACTAAAAGGTCCCTAAACTATTTTCCATCCTTCAATTTAGTCCCTCAGTTAACTTTTCCGTTAAATGACCGTTAGTGGTCCCTAAACTATTAAAATACTTCAATTTAATCCCTAAACTTTTTTTTTTGAACAACTTTAACTTTTATTAATAAAAATTCCACCAAAACACAAGAAATGCCAAAACGCTACATGTTACAAACAAAGAAACCATACAACAGGAAGCCAAAACAAAAGTAGATTTAGTAACTATAAAAAAGAACTTAGGGATACAAAAGCTTCAAAACAGATCACAGTTACACTCATAACACTATAACCCTTAAACAAATTAGAGAATCATGGTTTCAAAATCACAAACCCTTACAAAATCACAAACTCACAAACCCTTGATTATTTATTTTTTGAAATCGGCAAAAAATTTAGTAAACAGATCAAATCAAAATACGTTCACAGTTACACTCAACAGAAACAAAACAAAAGAACCTGTTTAATCGTTTTGGTAAGAAAAAACGCAATACAAACCCAAAACCCAAAACGCAATACAAACCCTTGATTAATCGTTTTGGTAAGAAAAAGAACCTGTTTTTAGCCGCGAGAACGGTGGTTGGTGGCGAGCACGGTGGTTGGCGGTGAGGATTTGAGAGTTTCTGCAAACACAAGAGTGGAAGAGGGAAAGGTAAGAACGCAAAAGTGAAACTGTAATATTTTAGGGTTTTACTGAATAAAATAGTTAACTGATGGACTAAATTGAAGGATGGAAAATAGTTTAGGGACATTTTAGTTGGTTTTAATAGTTTAGGGACTAAGTTGGTGAGAGAGTAATAGTATAGGGACTAAATTGTCTGATTACTCGTTAAAAAAAATGGTCAAATGGTTCATACATAAAATGGCTTACTCCTTTGGGCAAACCATACTTCAGTAATAAGTTGGCTAAGTGGTTCATACATGTAACACCCGTGTTTATTTATTTTATTTTTAATTAGAGTTAATTAGCCTTTTATGGTATTTGATAGTGAGTTAGTAATTAATTAAGAATTATAGCTATTTTGGGAAAGAGTAGTATTTTGAGTAGGATAAGTTTTAGAATTATAATGATAAGAATTGGGCTTGAATGTTAATGGGCCTAAATTAGTAAGAGGGATATTATTGTCTTTGATTAAGCTAGAATTAGGTTAGAGTTATGAGAGTAGTGAGAGAGAGCTCATAACTTAAGAAATAGAAAAGAGGTAGAAAGAGAAAGTTGAAGAGAAGGAGGTAGAGGGGAAGATTAGAGAAAGCTTTAGAGGAAGAGAAGAATCAGATTTTCAACAATTCTAAGGTTAGAGAGTAGTTTATAATTCTTGTGAGATGATCAAAGAGGGAGGAGATGACTATTCTCCACACCCAAACCCTCTCATCTCTTTGGTGGGTTATGGGATCAAGGGAATGTGATTTAATGAATTTATGTGCTATTGCATGATGTTACTATGTTATTACTTGATCCTAATTGCTATTTCAATCATCAATTTCGTGTGTTATATGAAGATTGTTGTTATTGATATTTGAAAATGGGTTTTGAATAAAATCAGGAAAAATCTCTACTTTCTACTTGAAATGATGTTGATGATGTTAGAACTTGTACTTTTAAGTCTATATATGATATGTATGCTTAAATGTGATAGCTTTTAGGGTTTATAACATGAAATTCATGATTTTTATGTGATTTTATGTCAAACCCGCGAACAGAGCACGAATTCTGGGTACGCTCGCTAGCTGTTCGCCAAGCGACTCATGCTGTTCTTGATAAAAACCCAGAAATTCATCTGTTCGCTTAGCGAACAGTAGCGAGCAGTAGCGAACAGTAGCGAGCAGTAGCGAGCAGTTCGCTTAGCGAGCAGTAGCGAGCAGTTCGCCAGGATTCGCCAGATGAGGGTTACTGTCTGTGTTCCCTTCGCCAGTGCTCGCCAGGTGTTCGCTTAGCGAACATACATTAATTTTGAGATTTTTCTTGATGTTGTATGATGATTATGAGCTTATAACATGGTTAGATTTGGTCTTATAACATGTTATTGATTTGGGTTGATTGAACCTTGAGTTAGTATGATGATGAAATGCTTTTATGTATGTAATCGATTGAAAATCAAGATGATGAGCTATGATTAGCTAAGATGTTAAGTGTGTTGTACCTTGCTTGAATGTATGCCTTAATGATGATATGATGATGTGAATTTGATGCGAATTGAGAAGGAGTAATAGGGTTGAGCGGCCTATTATTCATGGTTAGTTGTTTAGGGTATCATCATTATATGGTATGTGTACATTCATGCATTCATGAGTCAACTTGATGCGATGTCCCCCATGACTTAAAACTGACTTGATGCGATGGATATATGTTTATCCTAATTTGATGCGGGTACCACATGCATTAGTGATGTCTAGGTGACATACATTATGTGTTTTCATTAGTTTGCATTAGGAGATTGTGCACTATACTTGGTAATTGATAATTGTGTTGTCTTCCAATGTAATCTTGTGAATGTTGAGTTATGTGAGTTTTACTTGAATGTCTTGATTTTGTTGATGAACATGATGAACCATGATGTTATATATTGTTAGCCAATATGATATGCGTATGATTTATTTCATGATATAATTGCTTACATAATATAAGTGTACACTATGCTTATTATTATGAACTTGAATTATAACTAACTCTCTATTTTTGTGTATGTGTAATGGTTTGGGTCCAGATTCTCCACTTGAGGAGTAGTTTCGTGGCTTTGGAGTTTAGCTCGGTGGACTAGTATAGCTTGGTAAGGTGAAAGATAGGAGGATCCTAGAAGCTTGGAGTTTTAGGATATGCTCTGATACTTGTAACCTTGCTTAGACTAGTATTAGATTCCTCGTTTGTTTGAGATTATGTATGACCTTGCTACTTATTTATCTTATCTTTAATTACTCGTCGGATTATCTTTGGATTATGTTATGGAGCTTCATTTATGGAAGTACCTAGTTGCAGTTGTAATATGATTTATGACTTGCATGCTTGGATTTAGCTATTATGAATTATTTGATGAGGATTTTATATGCTTCCGTTGTGATTAAGTTATTCTATGCATGCTATTAGTATCTTGTATTACGTAATGTTCTTGATGATTTGTATGTTGAATGATTTAAATTAATTATTGCATGCGAATCGATTAGGAGCGTTACATTTTGGTATCAGAGCAAGGTCGGTCCATATCGGATCAAGTAGGTTAGTATACCCGTAGGTGCATGAGTGTAGTAGAACACTTTTAGTACCCTTAGTCTAACGTAAGGTTGGATTTCTTTTGGTTGGTTGTTTAGGTGATGGCGACTAATAGAGCTATGGCGGATGCGGTGACATACATGGCAAATGTTATGGCACAAGAGACGGCGGCAAGAACGGCCGAGAGGTTGACACAAGAGAACCTAAGCGGTAATGAGGATGAATTGAGGTTGGAGAGGTTCTTAAAGAACAATCCACAAGCGTTCAAAGGAGGTTACAACCCCGAGGGAGCTCAAAAGTGGCTTGAAGGCATGGAGAAGATTTTTGGAGCCATGAGGTGCTCGGAAGTTCAAAAAGTGACTTTAGGAACCTACATGCTTCAAGATGATGCTAACTACTGGTGGAAGAATGCTTCTCAAAGACTTGGTTATGATGGAGCCGTGATCACTTGTGATATCTTTAAGAGGGAGTTCTTGATTAAGTACTTTCCAACGGACGTGAGAAACCGAAAGGTAGTGGAATTCATGGAGCTTAAGCAAGGAAACCTATCGGTTGCGGAGTATGCAACCAAGTTTGAGGACTTATGTCGTTTTTGTCCACACTACAACACCGTAGAGGCGGAAGGGGATAAGTGTGTGAAGTTCGAAAGTGGTTTGCGTCCCGATCTCAAGCAATTGGTTGGTATCTTGGAGACAAGGAATTTTGCTAACTTGGTGAACAAAAGCAACATTTGTGATTTGGATGGGAAAGCTAAGACAGGCTACTACAAGGAGATGAATGATAAGAGAGGAAAAGGTTAAGACCGTGGTAAGCCTTATGATAAGAAGAACAAGGGCAAAGTTGGAGGTAGTGGCGAGAAGGGAAAGAATGCTAATGACAAGTGCTTTAAGTGTGGTGTTTTGGGTCATCGTTCCTATGATTGCCCAAAAGGAGATAGATGCTTTAGGTGTGGGGAGTTTGGACACAAGGTTGATGCATGTAAGAAGAAGGTTACTTGTTTCAATTGTGGTGAAGAAGGTCATAAGAGTCCGGAATGCAAGAAGCCAAAGAAAGCGACCGGAAAGGTGTTTGCTTTAAGTGGAGATGGATCGGAGCAAGTGGACAATCTCATTAGAGGTACGTGTTTCATCTATGACACTCCTTTAATTGCGATTGTTGATACTGGAGCAACACATTCTTTTATATCTTTTGAATGCATGAAGCGTCTTAATATTCCTGTATCTGAAATGCTTGGTTGTATGGAAATAGAAAACCCTGCTAGTGGTTCTGTCACTACTCAACTTGTTTGCCGTAAATGCCCTGTGACCGTGTTTGGTAAATCTTTTTATATGGATCTAGTGTGTATTCCACTTAGCGGTATAGATGTGATTTTTGGTATGAACTGGTTAATCTTTAATCGAG
Source organism: Trifolium repens (assembly GCA_030408175.1). Lineage (NCBI taxonomy): Eukaryota > Viridiplantae > Streptophyta > Magnoliopsida > Fabales > Fabaceae > Trifolium > Trifolium repens. The sequence continues at coordinate 50,776,461 of CP125848.1, forward strand.
TCCATATTAACTGTTGTGAGAAAGTGATTACATTTCCGAAGTTGGAAGAAGAGTCTAAGTTGATAAGTGGGAAAGAAGTAAGAGAATCCTTAGTGGAGCATGGTGAATTGTTTGCTATGTTTGCATCTTTGAAGATTGAGAACGAAGTTGGAATTAAGGAACTACCGGTTGTGCAAGAATTTCCCGATGTGTTTCCGGAGGATGTGTCAGATATGCCTCCAGAAAGAGAAGTGGAGTTTACTATTGATTTGGTACCTGGTACAAGTCCAATATCTATGGCACCTTATAGAATGTCGGCATCTGAGTTAAGTGAATTGAAGAAGCAACTAGAAGAGTTACTAGAGAAGAAGTTTATTCGTCCGAGTGTATCGCCGTGGGGAGCACTTGTGCTTTTGGTAAAGAAGAAGGATGGAAGTATGAGGTTGTGTATTGATTATCGTCGTTTGAATCAAGTGACAATCAAGAACAAGTATCTGTTGCCAAGGATTGATGATTTAATGGATCAGTTGGTTGGTGCATGTGTGTTTAGCAAGATTGATTTGAGGTCCGGATATCATCAAATTCGAGTCAAGGCGGAAGATATTCAAAAGACTGCTTTTAGGACAAGATATGGTCACTACGAGTATTCAGTCATGCCTTTTGGAGTAACTAATGCACCGGGAGTGTTTATGGAGTACATGAATCGGATTTTCCATTCATATTTGGATAAGTTCGTAGTGGTATTCATTGATGATATCCTAGTGTATTCCAAGACCGAGGAGGAACATGCAGAACATCTAAGGATAGTGTTGAGAACCTTACAAGAAAAGAAGCTTTATGCGAAGTTGTCTAAGTGCGAGTTTTGGTTGAAGGAAGTAAGTTTTCTAGGTCACGTAATATCTAGTGGAGGTATTACGGTGGATCCTTCTAAAGTTGATGCGGTAATGAAGTGGGGAACTCCAGAATCAGTATTTGAGATTAGAAGTTTTCTTGGATTGGTCGGTTACTATCGGAGGTTTATTGAAGGTTTCTCAAAGTTGGCTTTACCGTTGACCCGATTGACTAGGAAAGATCAACCTTTTGTTTGGGATAGTTTGTGTGAGGAAAGTTTCCAAGAGTTGAAGAGGCGGTTGACGTCGGCACCAATTTTGATTCTACCGAAACCGAATGAGCCGTTTGTTGTATATTGTGATGCATCTTTGATGGGATTGGGTGGTGTTCTTATGCAAAATGGACAAGTGGTTGCTTATGCTTCTAGGCAATTGAAAGTGCATGAGAAGAACTATCCAACACATGATCTTGAGTTGGCGGCCGTTGTGTTTACTTTGAAGATATGGAGACATTATTTGTTTGGTTCTAGATTCGAAGTCTTTAGTGATCACAAGAGTTTGAAGTATTTGTTTGATCAAAAGGAGTTGAATATGAGGCAAAGACGTTGGTTGGAATTTTTGAAGGATTATGATTTTGAGTTGATTTACCATCCGGGAAAGGCCAATGTTGTAGCCGATGCTTTGAGTAGGAAGTCATTGCATATGTCTACACTTATGATGCGAGAGTTGGATATAATTGAAGAGTTTAGAGATTTGAGTTTGGTTTGTGAAACGACTCCAAGAAGTGTGAAATTGGGAATGTTGAAGTTAACTAATGATTTTCTTGATGAAGTAAAGAATGGTCAAAAGGGAGATTTAGACTTGGTGAATCGTCTAGCATTGATTGATCAAGGGAAATAGACCGATTTCAAGATTGATGAGAATGGAGTTATAAGATTTCGAGAAAGAGTTTGTGTTCCTAACATACCCGAGTTGAAGAGAAAAATTCTAGAGGAAGGACATAGAAGTGGTTTGAGTATTCATCCTGGAGCTACTAAGATGTATCAAGATCTTAAGAAATTGTTTTGGTGGCCAAGTATGAAAAAGGAAGTTGCCGAGTTTGTTTATGCTTGTTTAACTTGTCAAAAGTTCAAGGTTGAACATCAAAGACCGTCCGGATTATTACAACCTATGTTTATTCCGGAATGGAAATGGGATAGTATTGCTATGGACTTTGTAAGTGGTTTGCCAAGGACTACAAAAGGGAATGATTCGATTTGGGTAATTGTTGATAGGTTGACTAAGTCGGCGCATTTTATTGCTTTTAAGACCGGAACCTTAATACCGAAGTTGGCGGAGATTTATGTTGAGCAAATTGTGAGATTGCATGGTATTCCATCTAGTATTGTGTCGGATCGTGATCCAAGGTTCACTTCGAGGTTTTGGGAAAGTTTGCAAGAGGCTTTGGGGACTAAGCTAAGGATGAGTTCGGCTTATCATCCTCAAACGGATGGATAATCGGAAAGAACTATTCAATCACTTGAAGATTTGTTGAGAGCTTGTGTTTTGGAAAATGGAGGGAGTTGGGATAAGTATCTACCTTTGATAGAATTCACATACAATAATAGCCATCATGCGAGTATTGGAATGGCACCTTTCGAAGCCTTGTATGGTAGGAGATGTCGTACTCCTTTGTGTTGGTATGAGGATGGAGAAAGTGTTATGTTGGGACCGGAATTGGTTCAACAAACTACGGAAAAGATTAAGATGATTCAAGAGAAAATGAAAGCGACTCAAAGTAGACAAAAGAGTTATCATGACAAGAAGAGAAAAGATGTGGAATTTCAAGAAGGAGATCATGTATTTTTTAGGGTTAATTCAACCACCGGCGTTGGTCGTGCTTTGAAATCTAAGAAATTGACATCGAAGTTTATTGGGCCGTATCAAATTTTGAAGAGAGTGGGGAGTGTGGCTTACAAGATTGCTTTGCCACCACCGTTGTCTAATCTTCATGATGTGTTTCATGTGTCACAATTGAGAAAGTATGTATCGGATCCATCACATGTGATTGTATCGGATGATGTGCAAGTAAGGGATAATTTGACAATTGAAACCAAACCTTTGAGGATTGAAGGAAGAGAAGTGAAGAAGTTGAGAAACAAGGAGATAGCGTCCGTTAAGGTCATTTGGGGTGGACCCGCGGGAGAGAATGCTACTTGGGAGCTAGAAAGCAAGATGAGGAGTTCTTATCCGGAGTTATTCTCAGGTAAATTTTCGAGGACGAAAATTCTTTAAGGGGGTAGAGTTGTAACACCCGTGTTTATTTATTTTATTTTTAATTAGAGTTAATTAGCCTTTTTATGGTATTTGATAGTGAGTTAGTAATTAATTAAGAATTATAGCTATTTTGGGAAAGAGTAGTATTTTGAGTAGGATAAGTTTTAGAATTATAATAATAAGAATTGGGCTTGAATGTTAATAGGCCTAAATTAGTAAGAGGGATATTATTGTCTTTGATTAAGCTAGAATTAGGTTAGAGTTATGAGAGTAGTGAGAGAGAGCTCATAACTTAAGAAATAGAAAAGAGGTAGAAAGAGAAAGTTGAAGAGAAGGAGGTAGAGGGGAAGATTAGAGAAAGCTTTAGAGGAAGAGAAGAATCAGATTTTCAACAATTCTAAGGTTAGAGAGTGGTTTATAATTCTTGTGAGATGATCAAAGAGGGGGGAGATGACTATTCTCCACACCCAAACCCTCTCATCTCTTTGGTGGGTTATGGGATCAAGGGAATGTGATTTAATGAATTTCTGTGCTATTGCATGATGTTACTATGTTATTACTTGATCCTAATTGCTATTTCAATCATCAATTTCGTGTGTTATATGAAGATTGTTATTATTGATATTTGAAAATGGGTTTTGAATAAAATGAGGAAAAATCTCTACTTTCTACTTGAAATGATGTTTGATGATGTTAGAACTTGTACTTTTAAGTCTATATATGATATGTATGCTTAAATGTGATAGCTTTTAGGGTTTATAACATGAAATTCGTGATTTTTATGTGATTTTATGTCAAACCCGCGAACAGAGCACGAATTCTGGGTACGCTCGCTAGCTGTTCGCCAAGCGACTCATGCTGTTCTTGATAAAAACCCAGAAATTCATCTGTTCGCTTAGCGAGCAGTAGCGAGCAGTTCGCCAGGATTCGCCAGATGAGGGTTACTGTCTATGTTCCCTTCGCCAGTGCTCGCCAGGTGTTCGCTTAGCGAACATACCTTAATTTTGAGATTTTTCTTGATGTTGTATGATGATTATGAGCTTATAACATGGTTAGATTTGGTCTTATAACATGTTATTGATTTGGGTTGATTGAACCTTGAGTTAGTATGATGATGAAATGCTTTTATGTATGTAATCGATTGAAAATCAAGATGATGAGCTATGATTAGCTAAGATGTTAAGTGTGTTGTACCTTGCTTGAATGTATGCCTTAATGATGATATGATGATGTGAATTTGATGCGAATTGAGAAGGAGTAATAGGGTTGAGCGGCCTATTATTCATGGTTAGTTGTTTAGGGTATCATCATTATATGGTATGTGTACATTCATGCATTCATGAGTCAACTTGATGCGATGTCCCCCATGACTTAAAACTGACTTGATGCGATGGATATATGTTTATCCTAATTTGATGCGGGTACCACATGCATTAGTGATGTCTAGGTGACATACATTATGTGTTTTCATTAGTTTGCATTAGGAGATTGTGCACTATACTTGGTAATTGGTAATTGTGTTGTCTTCCAATGTAATCTTGTGAATGTTGAGTTATGTGAGTTTTACTTGAATGTCTTGATTTTGTTGATGAACATGATGAACCATGATGTTATATATTGTTAGCTAATATGATATGCGTATGATTTATTTCATGATATAATTGCTTACATAATATAAGTGTACACTATGCTTATTATTATGAACTTGAATTATAACTAACTCTCTATTTTTGTGTATGTGTAATGGTTTGGGTCCAGATTCTCCACTTGAGGAGTAGTTTCGTGGCTTTGGAGTTTAGCTCGGTGGACTAGTATAGCTTGGTAAGGTGAAAGATAGGAGGATCCTAGAAGCTTGGAGTTTTAGGATATGCTCTGATACTTGTAACCTTGCTTAGACTAGTATTAGATTCCTCGTTTGTTTGAGATTATGTATGACATTGCTACTTATTTATCTTATCTTTAATTACTCGTCGGATTATCTTTGGATTATGTTATGGAGCTTCATTTATGGAAGTACCTAGTTGGAGTTGTAATATGATTTATGACTTGCATGCTTGGATTTAGCTATTATGAATTATTTGATGAGGATTTTATATGCTTCCGTTGTGATTAAGTTATTCTATGCATGCTATTAGTATCTTGTATTACGTAATGTTCTTGATGATTTGTATGTTGAATGATTTAAATTAATTATTGCATGCGAATCGATTAGGAGCGTTACAATACACATCCTTCAAACAACATCAAAATCATGTTAATAGTAGCCATAAATCTGATAGTGCAAAATAATGCTGCCAACTTATAAGGTTCAATGAAAAATTAATGTATATTTGTAAACTGGTGCTGTAAATTGAGATAATAATCATCATTCAATAATAATCATGTTCCCTGAAGGAGATAAAAATGTTGTGAATATTGAAGTTTCAGCCACTTGTTTGTACCATTTTTCTTCCTTTTTGTAATGATAGTAGCACCCTTGATTTTCTTCCTTGTTCATTTTTATCACTTTGCATCTTATATTTGTAAATTGTAATGCACATTAGCATGGCATGAAGATATCACAATCATCCTACTTCATCTCTGTGAAAGCACCGGATTTGAACTTCGTTTGTAATGCTTTTATAGCTGATTCGAGGCGTGCTAGGTCCTGTAAAACAACACTAGAATGGCTTAGCAGAGAAATTTATATTGTTTTTAAAACAAAGACTAGAATGTGGAAATTTAGTTATACCTTTCCTTTAAAACTTATTATGACAGATCCGTCTCTGGATTTGCGGTAACACCCTTGATGTTGCAAAAGAAAAAGAAAATTAAACAAAGGCGGATAATGAATCATATATTGGTAAAACTATCGCTACAATTCATAAACTTCGTACCAATACAAAGGTCTGGAAATTCAAGACAAAGCTTTGACAGACGTGGAGCAACTTCAACCTGCAAATTTAATAATCCAATGGATTTCAGATGAGTCCATAAGGAATATTAATCAAGCCATGTTTCCGATGTATAAACAAAAATACATCAAGCTGTCTTTAAGCAGTGTTTTCGAATTTCTGCTATGGCAATTATGTCATGGCGGATTTTGTGCTAGTCACCATAATCCGCCATCAGCCATTGAAAACGCTGCCACAGATGTATCATAATTCATAATATATGAAAGTTAACACATACATCTGATAAATTAGTTGTCACGTGCTTTGATATGTATGGTTCCAGCAATGTTAGTAGGTCACTAGACTTTGTTAATTCAATCAAACAGTCCCATTGTTTTTCCATCTCCGAAATATCCGTTGCACTGAGAATTATTACATTTTGACACTTCATCTGCATAAAAAAAAAATAACATTATCTCAAACAGCTAGTAATATTACTTAAGCAATTTCACTATTTAAATACCAGGAGTTCATCACAACAAATAATTTTTAAAAAATATATTAGCTTTAAATGTAAAATTGAACTTCTGATGAATGACAAAAAAAGCAAGCAGTTTTCATTAATAAACTTCCAAAGACATACCAAGGGTACAGTCAAATTGTCATGATGCAGTAATTCAGTTATGCCCTCGGGCAATTGAGCCATCTGAAAGGTGAAAGACACAATGGATCAATATTAATAAATTTCATTTCATACAACTGTCATCACATGGTATATTGTGTAATATAAGTTAAATATGAGATACTGATGCATGCATTACACTGTGGCTTGTGGCAATCATATCATGGACACAGACACGGACATCAGGCACGACACTAACACATCGACAATGATAATAATTTGAGAAATGACACAATGCAATGTAATTACACGTGTCAGTGTCATGTCGATGTCCGACACCGGCGAGTGTCAGACACCGGGACACTCCTAATCCAAGGAGCATCCGTGTTTCATAGCATGTAGCTGACCCCACCTTGTGGGACAATGCTTGGTTGATGTTGTAACAAAACTACCCCTTGAGGAGCACTCTCAGGCAGAGACAGTCTCAATACCTACAGTCTCAAACTCAGCACAGAAGAAACATTGTTGAATTCTCCAAAACAAATAAAAAAAACAATGCTTTTCTAAAGCAAATTACCTCATTCCTATCACCAATACACTGATCACTAATAATATGCCGTAGATATTCTTCAAATTCTTCATCAGGAGCCTGCATCAACAAATCACCCGCAGATACGAAGTTGCAATGGTAAATCAAAAGCAGTTGATAATAAAAGGTAAGCCTATAAAGCATTATTCCATCAAGACACCAAATAAATTGACTACAATCAAATTTTATCTTTCAATAATGCCACACTAACTTAAAAACCAAGAATGATATGTGCAGCTGGATACAGCATATTTTTAGGGAATGATCGAAGTAGCCTCAAATTATAAAAAATAACAGTTGAAGGAAGTAACGCACCAAACGGACATCAAAAGCTTTTGCAATTCCTGCTAAGGTAACATCTGAATGAAGTGGACCTACACCTCCATATATAAATACCTACAAGAAGCAGGCCATATGAATAACCCTAACCATAATATAATCTTCAATAAATGTCGCATAACTTTCTAAGCACTTGCATATTACCATGTCGGTCCTAGACTTCTGTCGCTCAACTTCTTCTGCCACAGAATCTATCTGTAAAAGACACATGTGCCAAAAACAGTAAAATAAGTATGAGGTGAATAATTCCTACATTGGAGTTTACATATGGTCCGTTATCCATATAGTCATAATAAAACAAGCTGTTCATTTTTGCAAAGCAGAACCATTCATATACACAGAGGTAGGACTTCTACAAAAATAAACTCACATTATTGTGTACTACAGAATATTGCAACACAGACCAGCCAACAGAACCCAGCTTCCTGCATAAATATGGTCCCAACTCATCCTCAACAATGCCAAACCTGAGCTATGGAGCAGGGTAAAGAAAAAGAGAACATCAAAAGAACAGCTGAAGGACAATAAAAAACTATTCAGTTTACTACACAGTATGACGTGATGGAGATTAAAAATTTACGGTATCATTTGGTTTTTTCTTTCCTTTACTGAAACTAGTTCACAAGAAGTTTTATTCACATTTAAGAATTATGTTTGTTCATGAGTAAGCAACTATGATAAGATATAGTAGGAAGTCGGCATGAAATCATCCAGCATACAATCAAAAATTAAAGAATAGATTAAACCATTGCATGGTAATGAACCGAAGCTTGAAAAGTGGATTGATGGTCGGATAAAATTGTAGAATCTCCAAATGGAAAATTATAAAGCGCCGGCACATACAAGTTCATACAACATATAGTTTCCAAAAGATGCAACAGAATCCAATTATCAATGTGATACGATATTGTGGTACTTACAGAATCTCATCTCCCACGGCAATAATTGATGCTGTGAGTGTGCTGTTTTTATGCAAATCCAAGCCATTGCTATCAGCAAGAAGTTGACCACCAGCAGAAGATGTCCTTTTAACCCTCCCTGCCCTCTCTAATCTTCCATCAGCAAGTAAATATGCTGGTTTGAATTTATTGGAAGAATTGCTAATGGATAGTAAGGAGTTGGGAACTGTGTCATATATGCTTCCAATTGAAGTATAACTGCACAGATCATAAAGCGATTATTGCACACTGAAATTCCTTGAATAAACTCAAATCATAGAAAATCAGAACTCAAGATCAATAATGATGGTCCAACTAGTAAATGCTACAGAGACTAAATCGGTAAGGTTATTAAGCGAAGCCTTTTCGTTTCATTCAAATAAGATGACAAAGCAAATTTATGAGAGCTTGGACCAATTATTATCACATAAAATCCAACAGTATCATCAAGCATGTCTATTTGGGGGGAGTTAAGCGAAAAGGACAGTGAATTTTTAAAATCCAAACAGTAACATCGAACATATCTATTGAGTATTACCCTTGATCATAAAGGCTGCAATAGTTCACCTTGCAAGTCAAAAGGAAGGCCCAGACATCTCTGCAAATAAATATAAGCCAGTAAATACAACAACTAATTGAAGCAATTAACATTGATAACTAGATGAAGCAATTAACGTTATCACATTCACAGTCCGAAAGCATCAATATAAATAATCATGGAAAAGAGCAATATATTTTCCAACTGATAGTGCTTTGAGGTGCATCTAAATTGAGGAACAAAACCTAATAAATTCCATGACTCAGTTAGCTACTTTCTAAGATGAGAGATCAGCAATGGTCAGATTTTTTGGGAATAGGAAGTTAAAACCAAAGAACTGATGAAGAAAAAAATTACCCCTTTGAAAAAAAATTATTACCAAAAAGCAAGCTATAAATATTTAACACCAAATCTTATCCTATTAGAAGAGATTAACTACATGGATCAAACAATGTCGTTGCGCTAAAACTAGATATATTTCTAACAACCAGCTATCCTTAAGCTTTCACCCGAGGCTTTCTAGTTTTTGTTGGCTATTTATGTACAAAGTTAAAACCAGAAACTAATGTAGAAAGTTTGGAACTAGGTATGAGGTGATATTAGCCATTAGCAGCACTGCTTGCAAAACTAATAACCACATAAATTTTGTCACTAATACTAATGATAAAGGGACACTAAGCATTATATCCAACAGTTACAAATATACCATGACAGACCCTGTATGTTTGAAATTTATTATCATGAAATGGTTTTGAACAAATGCCAATAACTAATGTGGCCAAAAGAGAACTATATTAAGATCTTTGTTTGTTTAATCGTCCAGATAAGAGTTTAAAAAACAGTAAGGCCCCGTTTGGCCCGGCTTATTTTTTACTTTTTATTTTAGCTTAAACGAAATAAAGAAGTATAAAATTATATTTGACACTATTTCTCCTTAAAAGTATTAGAGAAATAAAGTAAAGAAGTAAAAAAAAATAAAAAATTAAGTCAAACGCAATTTTTTCCTTCTTTACTATTTTTAAGGAGAAGAAAAAAAGAGGAAAATAAGCCGGGCCAAACGGGGCCTAAGAAGAAACAGCATATAAAACAAAGAAGCAAACCTGTATGACCAATCTAAAATGGGATTGACTCTCATGAAAGGTGGCCAGCCAGGTGAACTGGGGGAAAATTGTTCTTGGCCAACCTGCAAGGACGTAGCACACATGTATAAATAGATATCATAATATTCCGATTTTCATAGAACAACAATAACCAAAAGTCTTAGTTTAAAGCATAAAAGCATACAATTTAATGCCTAGGCTTTACACTTGACTTTTTCCTAAAATCTATTTGTTCGTAAATAATTAAAAATTGCCTTTAGGCACTAAAGTGGTTATAATAAGCATTTGATAAGAAATTTCACAATTATTTGTATCAGTTATAAAATAAAAACTGAAAACTTCTTCAGGTATATGCAGAATAAGCTTCTGAAGATATCTTTAGGGTTGGTCCAACGATGCATTGGTTTTTAAAAAGAATAAAGGAGAGCGACCTCCAAATAATGTATACTGTAAAATTACCTATTCAGAAGCATTCAATTCTCTTCAAAAGAGATGATTTAGCCGATCTAACCTAATTCCTCTCTCCTCAACAGCTTAGAGTGATCATCTAGCCTAGATTCTAATTCCTTCTAAGTTCTAATATCTAGGTTTTGCACAAATAGAGGAAATCAAGTTCAGTTTACGTTTTCTATGGGAAAATTAAAACGATTGAGTTACCTATGGAAGGAAATTTGAAATCTGAGATATTTAACGTATACTGAAATTGATCCATATATTATTGACACATAAAATTATTATGTATCATTCATAGTGGATTTATAGTATTAGATAATAAGATAAAATACAGCATAGGAACACTTAGAAATTATAACGAATCTACTGTTTATACTATAATAAGTGATAGCCATTTTATATTTAATAGATACTAGATTGCAAATAACTGAGTAGTGAGTATGCAGCTTCATTTTCACCTCACAACATATACGTATGCCACAAAACGTGGGGATGAAGGCCGGATCAGAAAATAAGCAATTCAAAACAAATGCAAAAAGAAGGTATGTCAAGGTTAAAAACTAAGGATACCGCAGTAGGATCTCCGATTCGAACTCCAAGGAAAATAGCTCGAATTGGTTTATCTTTCAGCAAAGTCTCCAAACCAGACTTGAAATCTAACCGGATGGTGTCAATTTGCAAACCATAGCTGCACAAACAAAAAACTTTAGTTGTTTCATCCTTCAGAGGTGAACAGGCCTTAACTTTTAAAAGACAGCAAAGACAATAAAAATTAAGGGTGGAAAATATCACTTTTCCAAGTTAGCACAAAGGAGGAATAAACTTCACTCACGTGTCAGCGATATCATAGGTAAATGAGTTGATTTCCGGGAAAGCACTAGGACTTTCAAAGTATATTGTTCGTATTGGAAAATCTTTTACATCTCCATTGGCACTGCTTTGCCCCATTTTATGCAAGAAATAGCCAGCCCTGAGTAGGTGCAACAAAACCTACATGTCATAGCTCGATGTCATCATTATTGGGCTAAAAGATTATGTAGAATGATAAAAGAGTATAAACATTAAAACTCACCGTTGAATCCTTTCCACCATTGAAACTGAAGGCAACCTCCTCAATACTGTAAAAAGAAATGCATCAATAAATGCATACATTGGTAAACTTACATTAACATGGACAATTAGATTTGAGAAGATAGTCATAAATCATCACAAATCAAAATGTAAAATCATCTTTTCCACTTATATATGTTGATCCAAGGATGACTTGTCATATCATATACAATTTCAAAGTTGCGTAAAGACAAAAAATAAGTAGGGCGTATCATTCAATGATCTATGAACTTGTCCCTAAAACAATCAAAGCTTATATCCTTATTATTTTCCACCAATGAGAAAACTGATGCTAACAATTGATAAAGCTTGTACACTCCTTTGAACACAAACAAACACAACGACATCAAAGCTATTTCCAGTTTTCAGATGAACCGACATCCGTTACGGTCGTCATTCGGTTCATTACACATTTACACCAGTAACTGACCAAGTAAAACTTCATATTCATTACACATTATCGTTTTAACAAAATTTCTGTTGACTATCTTCAAGTCAACAGACTGAATTTTTTTTTTTAACAAAGTCTTCTCCCAAACACAATAACAATAAAAATCTCATCAAATGAATCATATATAAATCCAACATCAATCCACATTGAACTCTAATTCATCTTACCTCTAAAAAAACAACCACAAAATCAAATCAAACAGAACATAACATAACAATTTTTCCATATCCAAAAAAAAAGGGGCAAATGAATCTAATGTTACAAACAAACATAAAATTCAAACCTAACACAAAAAGGGGGTTTAACATAACAACCTAAAAAACAACATGTTTGAAGAAAACTTACGAATACAAAGACAAAGCTCTCTGAATAACATAAGTAGCATTGTTGTACTTGGTCTGAAGTCTTCGATCCTCACACCCTCTAATCGCTTCATCGATATCCATGTTGACCAAAAAAACACAAAAATCTGAACCAAAAAAAAAATGAAACCCAATTGGGGTAGGTTAATGATTATAACTAAAGATTGAAAATTTAATAGTAATTTTTTTTTTGACAAAAAAATTTAATAGTAATTTAGAAAAAAGCAAACCTGGGTTTTCGTCAAAAAGTAATCTTTTTGAGAAAATTGAATTATGTGGAGTGGGATTGTTAGTGATATGAGTGAAGGAATAGGTGGTAGTGGTGAAGTGAATTGAACGATTGTGATTGTTTTGTTGTTTTGTGAAGTGAATAGGATTGGATTGGATTGGAAGAAGAAATTGTTGAAGATGAAAAATTTGTTTGGTTATGTGAATTATGAAATAGAACAAACAAAAAACTGAACAAAGATTCTGCTTTTTATTTTAATTTTAAGAATATATGAAGAAATGGATGCTTCAACTGAAATTTATGAATTGGATCCAAATGGGTGCGGTTAGTCATTCACAAATTTATATGGAGTGAGCAATAATAATATCGTTTTTAAAATATTAATATATGTTGTAATAAAAAATAAAATCGAAAGTTTATATCATATATATATATATATATATATATCATCCAAAAAAAAAATTTAGAAAAATTAAAAATGATTTCATATGTTATTGACACCCATTAAAATTAACAGTTTATGAATTTTTATAAATATTGTTAATTTTGATAAGTGTCAATAACATATCAAATAATTTTCAATTTTTCAAAAAAATTTATATATAATCTATATGATAAAAACTTTAAATCCAATGGTGGATTTTGTGAAATTCATATTCGTTATAATATTTTTCGTGACTGGTCCACCGTAGACCACTTGAAGAAGCGGTCCATATTAGAATCTTCCTACATAATAATTAATCTCTTTATTTTACTTATAAGAAAAAAATTAAATTAATCTCTTTATTTATTTTATCATTTCGAGATTTTTTATTTTTGTACCATGAATAAATCGATTAAATCGGAACCTTATACGTCACGTTAAGTATCCAAATTTCAAGAAAAATAAATTATTTTAGGAAAAATGTATAAATGTTTTCTTTCTAATTTTATAGGCAAAATGTATCGATAACTTATAAGTTCTTTAAATTTTATGTTTGTAACAGAAATAAGTCATTTAAGGTTTTTTTTATTTATTTATTTAGTCCTTTAAGTTTTTTAAATTATAAATAAATCGTTTAAGTTTTACGTTTGTAACAAATATGTCATTTAAGCTTGTAATTTGTAACATATAAATTCTATTTTAAGAATATATGTTACAAACATAAAACTTAAATGACTTATTTATTGTAACTTCAAAAACTTAAATGATCTATTTATTACACTTGTAAAACTTACGGTAGATATGGATGCATTTTGCCTATTACTAAGGTTTTTTTATAAAATATTTACTTAAATCCCTGTTCCTAATCTTTGTCCTCCCCCATATACGAGAGAGGATTCTCTCCCGTGGAAAATTAAATGGAGAGGGAGCAGTGGATACATCCACCATTAAAAATCAATATTTTAATTTTTTAATGTTTTTTATTTTCAATCCAACGGCTGAAGTTGCACAGGAGGATAAATGTACTGGGGACAATCCTTTCTCCCCATATACACAACTGGATTCATGAGGTCAATAAAATTAACATAGCATTTTACTGCTCTCAGTGAATATCTAGTTTTTTTTAACTTTAACCCTAACTAGTATCCAGACCCGTGCCAAGCACGGGTAAAAGTTCGTTTTTAAATTTCTTGACTTATAAAAAATATATTTTAATATATTTTACTTTAAACTGAAAACTTAAATTTCTTATCAATTTATGAAAACACTATATATTTATAAAAAATATTAATTTCTGAGAATTTTTGTTTTTGTATCCATATGAGTAAAAAATAGGTTCTTATAAATTACAATATAAAACCCGCATATATAAGTTACAATGAAAAAGATTCTTATATTAATATATAATATAAATATAGGTCACATATAAATTATAAAAAAATAGCCTATTCTTATATGAAGCCTATTAATATATGAGAATTAATATAAACCCCATATAAATAGAAAAATATATCTAAAATTAATATATGAATATAGATATAATTCTCATCTAAATTACAAAAAAAAGACCTCGTATTAATAAATGATTATAAATATAGATCTCTTTTTTTTTAAAAAAAAAAAAAAAGACCCCTGTATTAATATATAAATATAACTTAGGTCTCGTAAAAATTAAAAACAGATAGGTCTTGTATTAACTTATGAGTATAAATAGGACCTCTTATTAATATATGACTATAAATATAGATCTCATACAAACTACAACAAAATGAAAAAGCCTTGTATTAATATATGACTAAAAATATAAATCTCGTAAAAATATAAGTCTTCGTATTAATGAGTAGGAATATAAACTCATGGACTCATAAATTAGAAAGAAATAGACCACATATTAATTTGTGAGTATAAATGTAGGTCTTTTATAGATTACAAAAGAAAAAGAAAAAAATAGACCCTGTATATTAACAAATGATTATAAATATAGATACATGTAGCAATTACAAAACAAAAAAGCCCCCTATTAAAATATGATAATAAATATAGATTCCGTATAAATTAAAAAAAAATATTCAAATTAATATATAAGTATAGATATAAGTCGCGTCTAAATTACAAATAAGACCCCGTATTAATAAATGACTATAAATATAGATCTCGTATAATTTTTTTAAAAAAAAACTTGTATTAATATAAGAATATAAGTTTTTTTTTTTTTTTGATCAACATAAAATCATTGCATTTCATTATTTAAATAAGCGGTAATACAAAGAGGTAAATGCTCAAAGGTACAGCATCGAGCCCAAGAACTGGCCGCCTTAGCTAACGTATGGGCAACCATGTTCGCTTGACGCTTAACAAACTTAACCACGAAGTTTGGATTAACTAACAAAATACTCTTAATCTTACAAATAATGGAACTAAACTCGGAAACGCCACCGTGAATGTTGTGAATCGCATCGACGACACCCTTGCAATCTGTTTCAAATATAACATGTGAGTACCCTTTCTGTTGCAATACTTTCAAAGCTTCCAAGAGTGCATTAGCTTCACCTTCAAGCACTGTGAATTTTCCTTCCTGCCATAAAGTTCCAGCCATGTTGAAATTCCCTCCATGGTCTCTAACACACCATCCCACAGTAGCACGATTTTGCACCATATTGAAACCGGCATCGACATTACATTTAAACCAATTCATGGGAGGTTTTTGCCAAGTTAAAGTGTGTTGTTGCTGCTGTACTGATGCGTGATGATGTTGAACCGAGGACCACTGTTGCCATTGTTGCATAGCCGTGATACCAATGCTTCGCCCCGAATCCGTAGCACCGTTCCAGACCTTCTCGTTCCTGTTCCGCCATACAGCCCATAAAATCAAAGCTACACCACCAGCTATACCAGTTTCTTCCTCGGCACAAATGGAAAACACCATCTCTGCTGCAGTTTGACAGCGTGCAGCCCGTGATGTTATTACATGATCAAGACCGGCCGTTTGTAGATATAAGAATATAAGAATATAAGAATATAAAAATGGTAACTATATTAAATTGAAAGTACTTGAAATGGAGAGGCTCTTTAAATGGGAAAAAATATATGCAATTGATATGACAATAAAAGTCATTTACATGTTGTTCTATAAGCTTGATATAAGCCCTAAAATAACCGTTTTTCCAAATGTTGCAATAACTTTTTTTTTACAACAAAAGGTTGTAATAACTTATATAAAAAATAAGTGCGATAACATTTGCAAACCCATCAAGATAGTAGAATCTGAAATATATAGTGAGAACTCGAATAATAAAAATTTCATAATTATCAAATAAAAAATTATAACATGCATAATTTTAATAAGTCGCACCAAATATTTTATCTTAAAATATGTCTAAGAAAGAGTGCTGTGTATAGTTAAATAGTTAAATCCTGACTCAAAATAAGGGACCTAAGTTTTACTTCTATGAAAATATGGAAACCAAATATGGAGACGTAAACAAAACAAAAGGCATGATATGCGACAAACATTATAGTGCTTATTAATACAGTTTTGATGTTAAAAAAAAAACATGATATGCGACAAATTTCAAAAAATCAAACATTCTCTTTTAAATGAATGCTCTTTAGTCCAATTTCCAGTATATGCATACTTTGAAAGTTTGTCCTGAAACAAAAATTTAAAAGTTACAAAATATTATCACAGCCTAATTCCCAATATATGCATACTTTGAAAGTTTGTCCTTGAATATTTTTTTTAAAGCTACTGAATAATCCCAAATACTTGGCAATTAAAAAATTTTGTTGCACTTGTGATAACCAATTGGGTTTTACCTCTTTGGGCCCAAGAACTGCACACAATATTTGGTGTGGTCTTTACTTTCTCAACAGAACAAAGAGTTTATTTCCACTTGTGATAGCACTGCGTACTTGTTTTCTAATTCCTTCATCAAGCATGACACATTGCCACATGAATTACTATATACTAATAAGAAATTCCTTTAGTTCAATATGTCATAGAGAAGGTCAAATTATAATGCTAATACATCTTTAAATGTATAGTGGAGTTATTGAGAAGAAAATTGCATTAGACAAATTTAAAATCATATATTAAACTATATACTATTAATCTCAACTTGTAGATCATGGTAAGCTTCTAAATGTGAATGTGGTCAAACATCATTTCAAATTGTGTGAAGAAGTACAATTATTTGTGGTTGCCGGTATATATAGATTAAAAACGTCCATGTTCAATATCCGGTGTTGAGTACCTTTCCAAACATTATACAAAGCATAGAATGTGATGCATCTATCATTATCCGGTGTCTTTCATGATTGTTTTCTAGTTTTAGCATTATAAGCTTTCCAATACACAACTGTTGAAATAGGAGGATCAATAAAGAAACCTTTATGAAGGATAGAAAACATGGATCCCTCTTCTCTCTAGCGTTATTGCAAACAATTTCTAGTTTTAACTTTGTGAGCCTCTCACTGTACATATACAATACAATTTCTAAATTAGACAGCAATATGATTGAAAATTTGATGCAAACTTAATAATGAATAATTAAATCAATTAGAAAACAGAAATCTCTCCAATAATTGATTATGACACAGTCATAATCATAATTTAATTTGATTAGTAACTAATCAATTCAAAATGTTGCTAGATACAGTTGTCTTCCAAGTTGATATTGTGATTGTGATTCATATTATGAAATTATATAGCAATATTTGAATTAAAAATTTGAATAAAGCAATAATTAGGAAATTATAGAAGATTTGCATATCAATAATCACATCATATTGATTATTAATCATATTAAGGAGATTTGCGCTTAAATGTGATCCCTAAACCATATTGGAGATTTGCACAACAAAAACAAATTGATCATATTAATTAATTGTTACAAAGGTTATTTTTGGAATTCTAATTGTATAATCATCATACAATTTGAGCACTTAATAATCCCTAAAAAGAATTAAGGAGAAAAGGAACCTGCATTTCATATCTGGACCTGGAGGCAGATTATCATTTTCTTATTAAGAAGATTTCAAAGGAGCATGATACAGCCCGTCAATGTACCTTTGCAGCGGTACGAAAGAAAAAACAACTTAAGAATGAGATGTTCTTACTATCTTTGCACAATAAATCAATAGCAAAAAGCACAATAATTCAAAGAAAGAAAGTCAAAACCTAAGTTCAAAATGAGATTGTCCTTATTATCTTTGCATTGACCATTACGTGATCTCTACTTCCTTCATCTGCCACAACACATTGCCACATGAATTAATATTAATAAAAATCAATCATATTCAACAAAATGTAAAGAAATTTAAGCTCTAATACGAATACATCTTTCACTTCAGAAATACTGCACGCGACAGATTGCATTAGAGAACATTAAAATCATATATTAAACTATACACTATTAGTCTCAATGAGTAGATCATGATAAGCTTCTAAATGTGAATATGATAAAAAATCATTTCAAATTGTGTAAAATGAAAAATAATATATGATTTTCAATCGACACAACCTATGTATGTAGATTAAAAATGTATATTTTCCACAAGTAACATTATTGTAGCATGAATTGTATTAACGAAATGATTAAAATAAACACTCGTTAATTTACATAAAAAATTAGGAACTACAAAAAAAACTGGCCAATATCAATGACTTACAATCCAAATACACACCAAGACAAACGCAAAATTCATATGAATAACTATTAAAATCATACCTCTTTTCTTTGTTTGATAGATGATCATTATGATCCTTCTGATGAATGACAAAAAAAGCAAGCAGTTTTCATTAATAAACTTCCAAAGACATACCAAGGGTACAGTCAAATTGTCATGATGCAGTAATTCAGTTATGCCCTCGGGCAATTGAGCCATCTGAAAGGTGAAAGACACAATGGATCAATATTAATAAATTTCATTTCATACAACTGTCATCACATGGTATATTGTGTAATATAAGTTAAATATGAGATACTGATGCATGCATTACACTGTGGCTTGTGGCAATCATATCATGGACACAGACACGGACATCAGGCACGACACTAACACATCGACAATGATAATAATTTGAGAAATGACACAATGCAATGTAATTACACGTGTCAGTGTCATGTCGATGTCCGACACCGGCGAGTGTCAGACACCGGGACACTCCTAATCCAAGGAGCATCCGTGTTTCATAGCATGTAGCTGACCCCACCTTGTGGGACAATGCTTGGTTGATGTTGTAACAAAACTACCCCTTGAGGAGCACTCTCAGGCAGAGACAGTCTCAATACCTACAGTCTCAAACTCAGCACAGAAGAAACATTGTTGAATTCTCCAAAACAAATAAAAAAAACAATGCTTTTCTAAAGCAAATTACCTCATTCCTATCACCAATACACTGATCACTAATAATATGCCGTAGATATTCTTCAAATTCTTCATCAGGAGCCTGCATCAACAAATCACCCGCAGATACGAAGTTGCAATGGTAAATCAAAAGCAGTTGATAATAAAAGGTAAGCCTATAAAGCATTATTCCATCAAGACACCAAATAAATTGACTACAATCAAATTTTATCTTTCAATAATGCCACACTAACTTAAAAACCAAGAATGATATGTGCAGCTGGATACAGCATATTTTTAGGGAATGATCGAAGTAGCCTCAAATTATAAAAAATAACAGTTGAAGGAAGTAACGCACCAAACGGACATCAAAAGCTTTTGCAATTCCTGCTAAGGTAACATCTGAATGAAGTGGACCTACACCTCCATATATAAATACCTACAAGAAGCAGGCCATATGAATAACCCTAACCATAATATAATCTTCAATAAATGTCGCATAACTTTCTAAGCACTTGCATATTACCATGTCGGTCCTAGACTTCTGTCGCTCAACTTCTTCTGCCACAGAATCTATCTGTAAAAGACACATGTGCCAAAAACAGTAAAATAAGTATGAGGTGAATAATTCCTACATTGGAGTTTACATATGGTCCGTTATCCATATAGTCATAATAAAACAAGCTGTTCATTTTTGCAAAGCAGAACCATTCATATACACAGAGGTAGGACTTCTACAAAAATAAACTCACATTATTGTGTACTACAGAATATTGCAACACAGACCAGCCAACAGAACCCAGCTTCCTGCATAAATATGGTCCCAACTCATCCTCAACAATGCCAAACCTGAGCTATGGAGCAGGGTAAAGAAAAAGAGAACATCAAAAGAACAGCTGAAGGACAATAAAAAACTATTCAGTTTACTACACAGTATGACGTGATGGAGATTAAAAATTTACGGTATCATTTGGTTTTTTCTTTCCTTTACTGAAACTAGTTCACAAGAAGTTTTATTCACATTTAAGAATTATGTTTGTTCATGAGTAAGCAACTATGATAAGATATAGTAGGAAGTCGGCATGAAATCATCCAGCATACAATCAAAAATTAAAGAATAGATTAAACCATTGCATGGTAATGAACCGAAGCTTGAAAAGTGGATTGATGGTCGGATAAAATTGTAGAATCTCCAAATGGAAAATTATAAAGCGCCGGCACATACAAGTTCATACAACATATAGTTTCCAAAAGATGCAACAGAATCCAATTATCAATGTGATACGATATTGTGGTACTTACAGAATCTCATCTCCCACGGCAATAATTGATGCTGTGAGTGTGCTGTTTTTATGCAAATCCAAGCCATTGCTATCAGCAAGAAGTTGACCACCAGCAGAAGATGTCCTTTTAACCCTCCCTGCCCTCTCTAATCTTCCATCAGCAAGTAAATATGCTGGTTTGAATTTATTGGAAGAATTGCTAATGGATAGTAAGGAGTTGGGAACTGTGTCATATATGCTTCCAATTGAAGTATAACTGCACAGATCATAAAGCGATTATTGCACACTGAAATTCCTTGAATAAACTCAAATCATAGAAAATCAGAACTCAAGATCAATAATGATGGTCCAACTAGTAAATGCTACAGAGACTAAATCGGTAAGGTTATTAAGCGAAGCCTTTTCGTTTCATTCAAATAAGATGACAAAGCAAATTTATGAGAGCTTGGACCAATTATTATCACATAAAATCCAACAGTATCATCAAGCATGTCTATTTGGGGGGAGTTAAGCGAAAAGGACAGTGAATTTTTAAAATCCAAACAGTAACATCGAACATATCTATTGAGTATTACCCTTGATCATAAAGGCTGCAATAGTTCACCTTGCAAGTCAAAAGGAAGGCCCAGACATCTCTGCAAATAAATATAAGCCAGTAAATACAACAACTAATTGAAGCAATTAACATTGATAACTAGATGAAGCAATTAACGTTATCACATTCACAGTCCGAAAGCATCAATATAAATAATCATGGAAAAGAGCAATATATTTTCCAACTGATAGTGCTTTGAGGTGCATCTAAATTGAGGAACAAAACCTAATAAATTCCATGACTCAGTTAGCTACTTTCTAAGATGAGAGATCAGCAATGGTCAGATTTTTTGGGAATAGGAAGTTAAAACCAAAGAACTGATGAAGAAAAAAATTACCCCTTTGAAAAAAAATTATTACCAAAAAGCAAGCTATAAATATTTAACACCAAATCTTATCCTATTAGAAGAGATTAACTACATGGATCAAACAATGTCGTTGCGCTAAAACTAGATATATTTCTAACAACCAGCTATCCTTAAGCTTTCACCCGAGGCTTTCTAGTTTTTGTTGGCTATTTATGTACAAAGTTAAAACCAGAAACTAATGTAGAAAGTTTGGAACTAGGTATGAGGTGATATTAGCCATTAGCAGCACTGCTTGCAAAACTAATAACCACATAAATTTTGTCACTAATACTAATGATAAAGGGACACTAAGCATTATATCCAACAGTTACAAATATACCATGACAGACCCTGTATGTTTGAAATTTATTATCATGAAATGGTTTTGAACAAATGCCAATAACTAATGTGGCCAAAAGAGAACTATATTAAGATCTTTGTTTGTTTAATCGTCCAGATAAGAGTTTAAAAAACAGTAAGGCCCCGTTTGGCCCGGCTTATTTTTTACTTTTTATTTTAGCTTAAACGAAATAAAGAAGTATAAAATTATATTTGACACTATTTCTCCTTAAAAGTATTAGAGAAATAAAGTAAAGAAGTAAAAAAAAAAAAAAAATTAAGTCAAATGCAATTTTTTCCTTCTTTACTATTTTTAAGGAGAAGAAAAAAAGAGGAAAATAAGCCGGGCCAAACGGGGCCTAAGAAGAAACAGCATATAAAACAAAGAAGCAAACCTGTATGACCAATCTAAAATGGGATTGACTCTCATGAAAGGTGGCCAGCCAGGTGAACTGGGGGAAAATTGTTCTTGGCCAACCTGCAAGGACGTAGCACACATGTATAAATAGATATCATAATATTCCGATTTTCATAGAACAACAATAACCAAAAGTCTTAGTTTAAAGCATAAAAGCATACAATTTAATGCCTAGGCTTTACACTTGACTTTTTCCTAAAATCTATTTGTTCGTAAATAATTAAAAATTGCCTTTAGGCACTAAAGTGGTTATAATAAGCATTTGATAAGAAATTTCACAATTATTTGTATCAGTTATAAAATAAAAACTGAAAACTTCTTCAGGTATATGCAGAATAAGCTTCTGAAGATATCTTTAGGGTTGGTCCAACGATGCATTGGTTTTTAAAAAGAATAAAGGAGAGCGACCTCCAAATAATGTATACTGTAAAATTACCTATTCAGAAGCATTCAATTCTCTTCAAAAGAGATGATTTAGCCGATCTAACCTAATTCCTCTCTCCTCAACAGCTTAGAGTGATCATCTAGCCTAGATTCTAATTCCTTCTAAGTTCTAATATCTAGGTTTTGCACAAATAGAGGAAATCAAGTTCAGTTTACGTTTTCTATGGGAAAATTAAAACGATTGAGTTACCTATGGAAGGAAATTTGAAATCTGAGATATTTAACGTATACTGAAATTGATCCATATATTATTGACACATAAAATTATTATGTATCATTCATAGTGGATTTATAGTATTAGATAATAAGATAAAATACAGCATAGGAACACTTAGAAATTATAACGAATCTACTGTTTATACTATAATAAGTGATAGCCATTTTATATTTAATAGATACTAGATTGCAAATAACTGAGTAGTGAGTATGCAGCTTCATTTTCACCTCACAACATATACGTATGCCACAAAACGTGGGGATGAAGGCCGGATCAGAAAATAAGCAATTCAAAACAAATGCAAAAAGAAGGTATGTCAAGGTTAAAAACTAAGGATACCGCAGTAGGATCTCCGATTCGAACTCCAAGGAAAATAGCTCGAATTGGTTTATCTTTCAGCAAAGTCTCCAAACCAGACTTGAAATCTAACCGGATGGTGTCAATTTGCAAACCATAGCTGCACAAACAAAAAACTTTAGTTGTTTCATCCTTCAGAGGTGAACAGGCCTTAACTTTTAAAAGACAGCAAAGACAATAAAAATTAAGGGTGGAAAATATCACTTTTCCAAGTTAGCACAAAGGAGGAATAAACTTCACTCACGTGTCAGCGATATCATAGGTAAATGAGTTGATTTCCGGGAAAGCACTAGGACTTTCAAAGTATATTGTTCGTATTGGAAAATCTTTTACATCTCCATTGGCACTGCTTTGCCCCATTTTATGCAAGAAATAGCCAGCCCTGAGTAGGTGCAACAAAACCTACATGTCATAGCTCGATGTCATCATTATTGGGCTAAAAGATTATGTAGAATGATAAAAGAGTATAAACATTAAAACTCACCGTTGAATCCTTTCCACCATTGAAACTGAAGGCAACCTCCTCAATACTGTAAAAAGAAATGCATCAATAAATGCATACATTGGTAAACTTACATTAACATGGACAATTAGATTTGAGAAGATAGTCATAAATCATCACAAATCAAAATGTAAAATCATCTTTTCCACTTATATATGTTGATCCAAGGATGACTTGTCATATCATATACAATTTCAAAGTTGCGTAAAGACAAAAAATAAGTAGGGCGTATCATTCAATGATCTATGAACTTGTCCCTAAAACAATCAAAGCTTATATCCTTATTATTTTCCACCAATGAGAAAACTGATGCTAACAATTGATAAAGCTTGTACACTCCTTTGAACACAAACAAACACAACGACATCAAAGCTATTTCCAGTTTTCAGATGAACCGACATCCGTTACGGTCGTCATTCGGTTCATTACACATTTACACCAGTAACTGACCAAGTAAAACTTCATATTCATTACACATTATCGTTTTAACAAAATTTCTGTTGACTATCTTCAAGTCAACAGACTGAATTTTTTTTTTTAACAAAGTCTTCTCCCAAACACAATAACAATAAAAATCTCATCAAATGAATCATATATAAATCCAACATCAATCCACATTGAACTCTAATTCATCTTACCTCTAAAAAAACAACCACAAAATCAAATCAAACAGAACATAACATAACAATTTTTCCATATCCAAAAAAAAAGGGGCAAATGAATCTAATGTTACAAACAAACATAAAATTCAAACCTAACACAAAAAGGGGGTTTAACATAACAACCTAAAAAACAACATGTTTGAAGAAAACTTACGAATACAAAGACAAAGCTCTCTGAATAACATAAGTAGCATTGTTGTACTTGGTCTGAAGTCTTCGATCCTCACACCCTCTAATCGCTTCATCGATATCCATGTTGACCAAAAAAACACAAAAATCTGAACCAAAAAAAAAATGAAACCCAATTGGGGTAGGTTAATGATTATAACTAAAGATTGAAAATTTAATAGTAATTTTTTTTTTGACAAAAAAATTTAATAGTAATTTAGAAAAAAGCAAACCTGGGTTTTCGTCAAAAAGTAATCTTTTTGAGAAAATTGAATTATGTGGAGTGGGATTGTTAGTGATATGAGTGAAGGAATAGGTGGTAGTGGTGAAGTGAATTGAACGATTGTGATTGTTTTGTTGTTTTGTGAAGTGAATAGGATTGGATTGGATTGGAAGAAGAAATTGTTGAAGATGAAAAATTTGTTTGGTTATGTGAATTATGAAATAGAACAAACAAAAAACTGAACAAAGATTCTGCTTTTTATTTTAATTTTAAGAATATATGAAGAAATGGATGCTTCAACTGAAATTTATGAATTGGATCCAAATGGGTGCGGTTAGTCATTCACAAATTTATATGGAGTGAGCAATAATAATATCGTTTTTAAAATATTAATATATGTTGTAATAAAAAATAAAATCGAAAGTTTATATCATATATATATATATATATATATATCATCCAAAAAAAAAATTTAGAAAAATTAAAAATGATTTCATATGTTATTGACACCCATTAAAATTAACAGTTTATGAATTTTTATAAATATTGTTAATTTTGATAAGTGTCAATAACATATCAAATAATTTTCAATTTTTCAAAAAAATTTATATATAATCTATATGATAAAAACTTTAAATCCAATGGTGGATTTTGTGAAATTCATATTCGTTATAATATTTTTCGTGACTGGTCCACCGTAGACCACTTGAAGAAGCGGTCCATATTAGAATCTTCCTACATAATAATTAATCTCTTTATTTTACTTATAAGAAAAAAATTAAATTAATCTCTTTATTTATTTTATCATTTCGAGATTTTTTATTTTTGTACCATGAATAAATCGATTAAATCGGAACCTTATACGTCACGTTAAGTATCCAAATTTCAAGAAAAATAAATTATTTTAGGAAAAATGTATAAATGTTTTCTTTCTAATTTTATAGGCAAAATGTATCGATAACTTATAAGTTCTTTAAATTTTATGTTTGTAACAGAAATAAGTCATTTAAGGTTTTTTTTATTTATTTATTTAGTCCTTTAAGTTTTTTAAATTATAAATAAATCGTTTAAGTTTTACGTTTGTAACAAATATGTCATTTAAGCTTGTAATTTGTAACATATAAATTCTATTTTAAGAATATATGTTACAAACATAAAACTTAAATGACTTATTTATTGTAACTTCAAAAACTTAAATGATCTATTTATTACACTTGTAAAACTTACGGTAGATATGGATGCATTTTGCCTATTACTAAGGTTTTTTTATAAAATATTTACTTAAATCCCTGTTCCTAATCTTTGTCCTCCCCCATATACGAGAGAGGATTCTCTCCCGTGGAAAATTAAATGGAGAGGGAGCAGTGGATACATCCACCATTAAAAATCAATATTTTAATTTTTTAATGTTTTTTATTTTCAATCCAACGGCTGAAGTTGCACAGGAGGATAAATGTACTGGGGACAATCCTTTCTCCCCATATACACAACTGGATTCATGAGGTCAATAAAATTAACATAGCATTTTACTGCTCTCAGTGAATATCTAGTTTTTTTTAACTTTAACCCTAACTAGTATCCAGACCCGTGCCAAGCACGGGTAAAAGTTCGTTTTTAAATTTCTTGACTTATAAAAAATATATTTTAATATATTTTACTTTAAACTGAAAACTTAAATTTCTTATCAATTTATGAAAACACTATATATTTATAAAAAATATTAATTTCTGAGAATTTTTGTTTTTGTATCCATATGAGTAAAAAATAGGTTCTTATAAATTACAATATAAAACCCGCATATATAAGTTACAATGAAAAAGATTCTTATATTAATATATAATATAAATATAGGTCACATATAAATTATAAAAAAATAGCCTATTCTTATATGAAGCCTATTAATATATGAGAATTAATATAAACCCCATATAAATAGAAAAATATATCTAAAATTAATATATGAATATAGATATAATTCTCATCTAAATTACAAAAAAAAGACCTCGTATTAATAAATGATTATAAATATAGATCTCTTTTTTTTAAAAAAAAAAAAGACCCCTGTATAAATATATAAATATAACTTAGGTCTCGTAAAAATTAAAAACAGATAGGTCTTGTATTAACTTATGAGTATAAATAGGACCTCTTATTAATATATGACTATAAATATAGATCTCATACAAACTACAACAAAATGAAAAAG
The DNA here is from genome assembly GCA_030408175.1 of Trifolium repens. Lineage (NCBI taxonomy): Eukaryota > Viridiplantae > Streptophyta > Magnoliopsida > Fabales > Fabaceae > Trifolium > Trifolium repens. The sequence continues at coordinate 50,803,662 of CP125848.1, forward strand.
CCTTGTATTAATATATGACTAAAAATATAAATCTCGTAAAAATATAAGTCTTCGTATTAATGAGTAGGAATATAAACTCATGGACTCATAAATTAGAAAGAAATAGACCACATATTAATTTGTGAGTATAAATGTAGGTCTTTTATAGATTACAAAAGAAAAAGAAAAAAATAGACCCTGTATATTAACAAATGATTATAAATATAGATACATGTAGCAATTACAAAACAAAAAAGCCCCCTATTAAAATATGATAATAAATATAGATTCCGTATAAATTAAAAAAAAATATTCAAATTAATATATAAGTATAGATATAAGTCGCGTCTAAATTACAAATAAGACCCCGTATTAATAAATGACTATAAATATAGATCTCGTATAATTTTTTAAAAAAAAAACTTGTATTAATATAAGAATATAAGTTTTTTTTTTTTTTTGATCAACATAAAATCATTGCATTTCATTATTTAAATAAGCGGTAATACAAAGAGGTAAATGCTCAAAGGTACAGCATCGAGCCCAAGAACTGGCCGCCTTAGCTAACGTATGGGCAACCATGTTCGCTTGACGCTTAACAAACTTGATATAAGCTTGTTGTTCTATAAGCTTGATATAAGCCCTAAAATAACCGTTTTTCCAAATGTTGCAATAACTTTTTTTTTACAACAAAAGGTTGTAATAACTTATATAAAAAATAAGTGCGATAACATTTGCAAACCCATCAAGATAGTAGAATCTGAAATATATAGTGAGAACTCGAATAATAAAAATTTCATAATTATCAAATAAAAAATTATAACATGCATAATTTTAATAAGTCGCACCAAATATTTTATCTTAAAATATGTCTAAGAAAGAGTGCTGTGTATAGTTAAATAGTTAAATCCTGACTCAAAATAAGGGACCTAAGTTTTACTTCTATGAAAATATGGAAACCAAATATGGAGACGTAAACAAAACAAAAGGCATGATATGCGACAAACATTATAGTGCTTATTAATACAGTTTTGATGTTAAAAAAAAAACATGATATGCGACAAATTTCAAAAAATCAAACATTCTCTTTTAAATGAATGCTCTTTAGTCCAATTTCCAGTATATGCATACTTTGAAAGTTTGTCCTGAAACAAAAATTTAAAAGTTACAAAATATTATCACAGCCTAATTCCCAATATATGCATACTTTGAAAGTTTGTCCTTGAATATTTTTTTTAAAGCTACTGAATAATCCCAAATACTTGGCAATTAAAAAATTTTGTTGCACTTGTGATAACCAATTGGGTTTTACCTCTTTGGGCCCAAGAACTGCACACAATATTTGGTGTGGTCTTTACTTTCTCAACAGAACAAAGAGTTTATTTCCACTTGTGATAGCACTGCGTACTTGTTTTCTAATTCCTTCATCAAGCATGACACATTGCCACATGAATTACTATATACTAATAAGAAATTCCTTTAGTTCAATATGTCATAGAGAAGGTCAAATTATAATGCTAATACATCTTTAAATGTATAGTGGAGTTATTGAGAAGAAAATTGCATTAGACAAATTTAAAATCATATATTAAACTATATACTATTAATCTCAACTTGTAGATCATGGTAAGCTTCTAAATGTGAATGTGGTCAAACATCATTTCAAATTGTGTGAAGAAGTACAATTATTTGTGGTTGCCGGTATATATAGATTAAAAACGTCCATGTTCAATATCCGGTGTTGAGTACCTTTCCAAACATTATACAAAGCATAGAATGTGATGCATCTATCATTATCCGGTGTCTTTCATGATTGTTTTCTAGTTTTAGCATTATAAGCTTTCCAATACACAACTGTTGAAATAGGAGGATCAATAAAGAAACCTTTATGAAGGATAGAAAACATGGATCCCTCTTCTCTCTAGCGTTATTGCAAACAATTTCTAGTTTTAACTTTGTGAGCCTCTCACTGTACATATACAATACAATTTCTAAATTAGACAGCAATATGATTGAAAATTTGATGCAAACTTAATAATGAATAATTAAATCAATTAGAAAACAGAAATCTCTCCAATAATTGATTATGACACAGTCATAATCATAATTTAATTTGATTAGTAACTAATCAATTCAAAATGTTGCTAGATACAGTTGTCTTCCAAGTTGATATTGTGATTGTGATTCATATTATGAAATTATATAGCAATATTTGAATTAAAAATTTGAATAAAGCAATAATTAGGAAATTATAGAAGATTTGCATATCAATAATCACATCATATTGATTATTAATCATATTAAGGAGATTTGCGCTTAAATGTGATCCCTAAACCATATTGGAGATTTGCACAACAAAAACAAATTGATCATATTAATTAATTGTTACAAAGGTTATTTTTGGAATTCTAATTGTATAATCATCATACAATTTGAGCACTTAATAATCCCTAAAAAGAATTAAGGAGAAAAGGAACCTGCATTTCATATCTGGACCTGGAGGCAGATTATCATTTTCTTATTAAGAAGATTTCAAAGGAGCATGATACAGCCCGTCAATGTACCTTTGCAGCGGTACGAAAGAAAAAACAACTTAAGAATGAGATGTTCTTACTATCTTTGCACAATAAATCAATAGCAAAAAGCACAATAATTCAAAGAAAGAAAGTCAAAACCTAAGTTCAAAATGAGATTGTCCTTATTATCTTTGCATTGACCATTACGTGATCTCTACTTCCTTCATCTGCCACAACACATTGCCACATGAATTAATATTAATAAAAATCAATCATATTCAACAAAATGTAAAGAAATTTAAGCTCTAATACGAATACATCTTTCACTTCAGAAATACTGCACGCGACAGATTGCATTAGAGAACATTAAAATCATATATTAAACTATACACTATTAGTCTCAATGAGTAGATCATGATAAGCTTCTAAATGTGAATATGATAAAAAATCATTTCAAATTGTGTAAAATGAAAAATAATATATGATTTTCAATCGACACAACCTATGTATGTAGATTAAAAATGTATATTTTCCACAAGTAACATTATTGTAGCATGAATTGTATTAACGAAATGATTAAAATAAACACTCGTTAATTTACATAAAAAAATTAGGAACTACAAAAAAAACTGGCCAATATCAATGACTTACAATCCAAATACACACCAAGACAAACGCAAAATTCATATGAATAACTATTAAAATCATACCTCTTTTCTTTGTTTGATAGATGATCATTATGATCCCTTGGCTACAAAACCAGATAGTAAAGCTCAACGTGTGGATGTGGCGTAAGCCTGTAAATAACATCACACCATTAGGCTTCAAGAGATCATAGCCGGCTAAAATAACATTAAAAATCAGATCAAAGTTCATTTGGACCAACTATAATGAACTCCATAATGAAAAGAAAACTCCTAGCTTCAATAAAACTCTCTAACAGCAACGACATATGAAGATTTCAAATTCCAATCGTTAAACTACAAACCAATATTAAAAATAAAAAAATAAAAACTTCACTTATTTTGGTTCTAATAAAACTTGAAAAAGAAAATAAGGACGGGAAAAAGAGCATGCCTGCATATGTCATTCATGTTTCGGGATAAACAAATCACTCGAAGTTGGATATTGTTTTGGAAACACAAAAAAACCTACCCGTGTTGCCGGAGACCGAATCTGAATAGGTTGAACAACACGGTAGTGAACGGAGGAGGAGCGCCGAGAGAGAAATGACCCAGATCACACAAAGGTTGAGAAAGGAGGGTAGACAGATCGAGATACACTGCTTGCGGTGGATTTCTGGAGAGAATTTAGGAATTTAGGAGAGTAGAGTCATGAATGAAAATAATAAGAGGAAGTTTTCTTTTTGATAAAACACTGTATTGAATTTATTTTTGTAAAATAATTATTTGCATTAAAAGCTTTAATTGCCAAATGAAGGAGAAGCAAGCAGAATAGAAGAGCACTGTGGGAGTGACACGTGGAAGATTATTTACCTCACCCTTGGAATTTCATTTTAAAATCAACCTAAGTCCATTCCAAACACATTACATGTATACACCTAAGATAGTGAGGAAGAATTTAGAGTTCAAAGCTTTTCTTTTATTCGGACAGACAAATCATAGACAGACAAATCATAAACTATGTTGGTGTTGGCATCAGTGATTTCATTCTCCATCTTTTTTGTCGTTATAAAGTTAGGAATTTTGTGTTGTTGTATTGTTGATGTGTTGTTAACATAGTGTGAAGGCCTTTATAAGATTAACGAATTCATCACTATAATAATTTATCATGAAAGAAGTTTAAAGAGAGATGAAAACCGAATATTTGAGTATGTTGATGGTGAAAAAGACATTTGAGACAATATACATTCATATTTTTTTAATCTATTAATTGACGTTAAAAGTACGGTGAAAAAAATAGGAATTATCACAATATTTTTAGGCTTTCTTATTTGAAATATTATAAATGCATAAAAAAATTATATTTTAATATTTATCTCAATTCTATGACAATTGATAGTCATCTTACGAATATGGTCAATGCTGCAGAGAACAATGAACATAAAGTGGACATATATTTTGAACACACTATGATTGAACAGCATGAGTTTATAACACTACCTACTCTTTTCTTCAGTAGATAGTGATACAATTTCATGTCCTTCAATCATAGAATGTTCAAAAAATATGTTCACTTCATGTTCATTGTTCTTTGTAACATCGACTATATTAATATGATGACATCAATTGTCATATGATATAGATAAATATTAAAATCTGATTTTTATTTTATCTCAATCCTATGATAATTGATAGTCATTTTATGAATATGGTTAGTGTTGCAAAGAATAATGAACATAAAGTGGACATATAGTTTGAACACACTATGATTGAACAACATGAGTTTATAACACTACCTACTATTTTATTCAGTAGATAGTGGTACAATTTCATGTCGTTCAATCACATAATGTTCAAAAAATATGTTCAGTTCATGTTCATTGTTCTTTGGAACATCGACTATATTGATATGATGACATCAATTGTCATATAATGTTGATAAATATTAAAATCTGATTTTTTATTTTATCTCAATTCTATGACAATTGATAGTCATCTTATGAATATGATCAGTGTTACAAAGAACAACGAATATAAAGTGGATGTATATTTTGAACACTATATTATTGAAGAGCATGAGTTTATAACACTACCTACTATTTTCTTCAGTAGATAGTGGTACAATTTCATGTCCTTCAATCGCATAATGTTCAAAAAATATGTTCACTTCATGTTCATTGTTCTTTGGAACATCAACTATATTAATATGATGCCATCAATTGTCATATGATATAGATAAGTATTAAAATCTGATTTTTATTTTTATGCATTTATAAGACTTCAAATAAAAAAGGCTAGAAATATCGTGGTAACCCCTATATTTTTTTTATCACTTTCAACGTCTAATATATATGAAAAAAATAAGTTTAATTATCCCAAACATCTATTTCACTATCAAAATACTCAAGTATACAATTATCTTTTCACTCAAAACTTCTTTCATCATGCATTATCAAAGTAATGAATTTGTTCATCTTATAATCTTCATAAAAAATCAACACACAAAATCTTGTAATATTTTAACATCAATTTGAAGAACAACAATGTAACAAAATCCAAAATCACTAACAATGATGAGAACATTTTCAGAACAGTAACAACACCAAAACATAACATACATGATTTTTTTTTAACAATGATCATTAAAAAAGTCACAAAACATGCATGATTTTTTTTTAATAAAAAAACGGTACTTATCTCAAAGAAGACGTGATGGAGACGACAATGAGGCAATACGACATGATGGAGTTATGACGACAAGACAAAAAGAAAACGAAAGAGCGATAATGTTCTTGACAAAGATAACAACACGGGAAAATAACATAGAAGTGAAGAGAAAATGAGGATAAAAATGACAGGAAAAATCAAGAGAAATGTTTTAGTGAGAATGAGAAAAGTGAAATAGAAAAGAAGATGAAGAATGGGTCACAATCATTCACAAATTTATAGAAGATTTTCTGTAAATTTTACATTAGTACATTTCATTAATTCTTTTTGACCAAAAAGTTTCACTAACTTTTTTTCTTGAAATTTTTTCATTAATTTGTTTTGACTAAATTAATGTCAAATAATTGTTTACCATATATGTTGGATAGTATTCTTGACTAATTTTAAACAATATTGACCAGAAAGTTTCGTTAACTCTTTCTTTTATATTATGAAATTTTTCATTAATTTATTTTGACTAAATTAAAGTCAAATAATTATTTACCATATATGTTGGGTAGTACTCCTTGACTAAAACATTATTGACCAGAAAGTTTCATTAACTCATTTTTTTATTAAATTTTTCATTAATTTGTTTTTATTAAATTAAAGTTAAATAATTGTTTACCATATATGTTGCATGTACCTTTTGACTAATTTAAAATATTACTACATTTGTCATTAAATATACTTTTTTTTTGTAAGAAAATATAGTAGTTATTTGAGTAAATAATGAGAATTAAGAAAATTTATCACTGTATGATAATAAATTTGTTTATAATTGATATGAATTTTAATAAGAGAGTGAATTAGTTAATGTTATACTAGTGTCTTAATTATCAATTGTAGAAAAATATGTAATATAATTTGGGGTATATCTATAAAAAAAAAATGATTAATTCAATTGAAAATTTAAAGAGAGACTTTTAAAAAAGGGCAAAACAATTCAAAAGGGTCTTTTATTTATGAGTTAAATATGTTTTTCATCCCTATAAAATTAAATAATTTTAGTTTTTATCCCTATAAAAAAATCACATGTTTTCATCGCTAAAAAAATTGTGTTTTGTTTTTTAATCCTTAATGGACAATTTTTTTTACACATGACATTTTTTAAACATATATAATATACACTTATATAGATTTAAAATAATACATAGATATAATATAGACATATCTTTTGTACCCAAAAAAAATAAAAAAAGTATAAACATATCTTGAACATAACTTAGTCATAACATTGACACTAAAATAAACATAAGTTAGTCATTATGGACTAAAAACAAAATATGAAATTTTTGAGATGAAAACATGTGATTTTCTTTTATAGAGATGAAATTTTCTAGAGACCATATAAGGATGAAATTTTCTAGAGACCATATAAGGATGAAATTTTCGTTGTGAAACAATAGTTGCTAATAGAGTTGTTCACATTAATTTCTAATTTTGGTAGAGAATTACTTTCATGCTCACTTCCAAAAGTTATTGAACCTATAATTTTTGTTTCCGTCTTTTCCTTAATTTTGTTTCAGCATTTCTGTATTTATTTTTATTGAATTGCAATATACATGTAATTGTTACATGGTAATTTGACAATAAGTCAATTGTTTCCCCCTTCTATGCAGCAAGTCATGTCAAGTATGGAAGCCCAAAATGATGGACAAATTTATTAAGTTTATCATATGCTAAATGAATGAAGTCAAGTTGTTAAAGTGTACTATTTCAACAAGTTTATCATATGCTAAATGGAGATGATGATGAGAGAGTTGAAGGAAACAAACGGTACATTTCACATTGTGGTTTGACAAATTATGATGCATGTGAACATTGACATTAACTCTTATATCCTTTCACATTAAAATTTGTAATCACATGCATAATTTAGTTGATAAAAATAGCACTTTTTTTGGATCATTCACATTTTTTGTCTATCCATAAATTTTAGGAGGGAGTAAGTGTAGGCCCTGCAACTTTAAAGGACAATTTCATTATTTACGCGTAATTTAATTCAAAATCCATACTAAGAATAATTTCATTATTCACATGCGGGTGTATATGGATTTCAAAAATGAAAAACCCATAAAAAAATTTGAGTTTCGGGTAAAACCGGATCCAACCCAAAAAAATCCACCGACCCACTAGTGTTATGTTTTTTGAAATATTTTTATGAAAATACTAAAGATTTTGCCATTTCATCAATAAATGTTTTTATATTGAAAATAAGTTATACTATTTTTTAAGAAAATAAAAAGATCAAATATTTTTTATAAACAAATATGATAATTCATCGCACTATTTTAAAAATAAAGATATTGAATTATTTTCATAAACAAATATGATAATTCTTCGTTTAGTCATTTGTTATTATAAAAAAGGAAAAGAAAAAATCCTTTGGATAACACACTATCCAACCCATAAATTAGTGGGTATACATAAAAAACAGGTGATTATTTTTTATAGTTAAACAAAGTAACACTATTTTTCAAAAAAATACAATGGCTGAGTTATTTTTATGAAAAAATATGATGATTCGATATTTATATTTTTAATATAAAAAAATAGAAAAATAGTTCGGGTAACCCATTACCCAACCCAATCTAACCCGGAAATTAGTGGGTTTATCCAACCCGACCCAATGTTATAACGGTTGGTTATTTTACTAAACTCAAGTTACTCAACCCATAGTACCTTATGTGGTTCGGATTTTGGTTTTGGCCAAACTCAACCCAATCCGGCCCACGTACACCCCTATGTGCGACCATCAAACAAAATTATATACATGTATAATTTTGATCTACTGGGGAACTCTACCCTTAGACTGGTTAGCTTGAGTTTCTTTTTTCTGGGCATTAGCCCTCTTCATTATAAAATAAATAAATTATATACTCTTTTATTGATTCAACTCAACTACTCTCTTTTTTACTACTTTCTTGAAATAAACAAGCCAAAAATTACCATAGTAAATCCAGATCCAAGAAGAATCATACATAAGTGTTGTTGTAATCATAGAAAATGAGGGGGTAGAAGGAAACCAATATTACAAGTCACGTTGTGATTTGACAAATTATGATGCATGTGAACATTCAAAGTAATTTTTATATCCGTTCACATTAAAATTCATAATCGTAAGCATAATAGGAACATTATAATATGCAAAGATTCAAACCTAGAATTTTTTATTTATTTATTTTAAGGGAAGAATTCCTAACCACTAAATTACTTGACAAAAAAAAAATTATGTGAAAGATCTCATCTCGCTACTACTAAAATTGAGATTGAACAATTTTTTTTATAAAAAAAAGCGCAATTAAATTTCAATTAAGAGGACTATCATAACGTGTTTATACCTAAAAGAGGTACATATATTTTGTGTCTAACACAATTCGATGAAAGTAATATACAAGAAAAAATATGAGGACTCCAAACCCTCCATGCTCAACAAGCAGACATTTATTTTAAGAGAATAATTTCTAACCACTAAACTATTTGACAAAAAAAAAGTTATGTGAAAGATCTCAACTCGCTACTACTAAAGTTGATTTGATTGAACAATTTTTTTTAAAAAAAAACACGCAATTAAATTTCATCTAAGAGGACTATCATAACGTGTGTATGCCTAAAAGAGGTACATATATTTTGTGTCTACCACAATTCGATGAAAGTAATATACATGAAAAAAAAATAACGAGGACTCCAAACCCTCCATGCTCAACAAACAGACATTTAAGGTGTAAAACAAAAGATCAGAGAAACTTAGAAAAATTTGTCTAATTTTTCTTTCATGACAGTCTTTATAATGAAAAAAAAAGGTTATGGAAGAAACTTTTTGCACCCACAAATATTGACATTGGATATGCATATAAAATCATCATTTCGAAGATAAATTGTACTATCTTTAAGAGTTTAATGAAATATAATCTATCGGTATAAATTAATTTTATACTATCGTCCAATAGATATCCTATATTTCTCCATGTCATACCATTAAAGAGAACGTATTGAGATAATTTGATGGAATACACTGTTGTTAGCAGATGACCGTGCAAAATTTTTACACCATTGGTGCATATTCTATTTTTCCTTGCCTGCGAGTACACATTGAAAATCATATTTGGCTATTTAGAAATAATTACCACAAAGGAAAAGCCCCTGGCTCTATTTTTACATGAGTTGAGTGTTTTTAACCATGCGATTCTCGTCAAATTTTAATACAGCTGAATTGGAAAGCTATTGAACTACAGCGTGAATTCAACTTTTGGTTTCAAATTCCATCAAAACATTGAGATTTCCCAACTTTGTAATCATGGAGAATGCATTCAAGTTCAAAAATATAAAATAAAATAAAAAAACAAACCAAAAAAAAAAACTTGAGGATGAATGTTTAGCCAGTCACAAACGACTCAAAAATCTACGTTGTGGCAGGCGGAAATTGCTATTGAGCATATTTGTGCTGCTAACAAAACCAATAACAATACCATTCAATGATTCCAATCAATCTCATCTTAAAGGGTCTATTTCAGTCTCGGTAATGTGCTTCCAATGGCTTCTGTGCACAAACTCGTGCAAGATGAAATTTACAGCAGAGTTACCTGTTAGCTATTTCAAAGAGACCTTCGTCGTCCCACATTTTAACTAAATAGTCTACCATCACCTGCATAACCCAAACATACCAACATAATGTTTTCATATAATGCATTCCCAAATTTGAAAAGTAGAGTGCACTATAAAGAACTTACAGGTAATGGTATAGGCGGATGGAATGGTTCTCCAGAGAAAAGCATGTGGTCAGAACTTGCTGTCAGACTGAAACAGATGTCTTGGTTAATTTTGGCAAACATATATGGATATTCAAGATTACGTAAAACTTAGAGGATGGATTATACAGTCGGAAATAAAAAGGTGCATCTAGGACCTGCCCTTTATAAAAGCAAGAGTCGTGCTATTGGTACACAACGCCAATGATGGGGGCTATTGGCATCATGTACAGGTTTACATAAGTAAAAGTTTCCGATTAATATTGGCAAGACAGACAATTAAAAGCATCAAATACATGTTTAGTGCTTAAACTTAAAGACACAATTGATCAAACAGCCTATGTTTTACAGTCATATCATGAGTGGATGAAAATCAGAAATATGCATATACCATATAGTTGAAGCCTCAGATGGTTTCTGTATATTTTTAGACCGATCACCAACCCATTCTGTCCTCATTTTATTCCACGCAATCTCAGCTGCACGAGAACAAGGAATATACCTGAGAATATTCTAAGAAGAGGCTTATAACTAGACTGCATTTGACACTGAAGAAATCAATCACTGAGAAGAGTCTCAACCGAGTCAATATTAAAATACATCAATGTTTTTAGCATATTTCATATTTCCTGAATGCCAGATATTTCTATAATTTTTTGTTACATCTGGCTTGTTTAGCAAAATAGATACTTAAATGTATATATTTTTCAGGTGCAATTGTGTATCATATTGAATCTAGAGTAACAAATAATACACCCATATGCCAATGCATCTCCATTTTCACATATTCTCAATTTTCACAAATAATGGAATCCGTGGACATACACTATATGCAAGTTGCCGCATGACTAACTGTTACTAAGGAAACAAAGAATAACAAACAAAGGACTCTAAAATGTTACACTGAAAAGCTTGAAACATTCTAAGCAAGGAGAAAAAACAAAAACAATACTTGAGACGTGCCAAACCTATTTAAAGTTAAACACACTCACACACATCAGTACTGTCGATCTGTCTAAGATCTATGTGGTCACAAGATGCCCACAAAAACTCGGAACATGAAAGAGATTTTGTTTACTAATGCAAGCTAATTCTTATTTTGCTAAAGCAGAAATATGGATAATAGATATCAGAAAAGGACATACCGTGGTTTACATAGGCTTCTTTCCCAGTCAAACTATTTTCGTTGGCATCACGCGAGCCCCCTGAAGAGTCACCCTGATGAGCATTTGAATTACAACCGCTCAGTTCCATCTCTACGGAGAACCTTATATCATTGCCTTCAAAAGCACTAACCTGTATAGAATATATATATATGGAAAAGGACTTTATTAGAAGGAAAGTTTTCCTTTCATGCTATATGAAAATAAAATTATTCCAAGGCCACAACATAAGTCATTCCCAAGCAAAAGAGCTTCTAGTTAAGAAATTGAAAAATGCAGTGTCATTTTAGGTCTTATAGAACTAAAATGTTTACCAGTTGGATGCCAAATGAAATTATACTTTTCAGTATCTAAATTCCACATTAAAAACTAACAAATTGTAAATACAAAGTTTATTTTTCAATACCAAACTTTTCAGGAACTAATAATTCCAGAAAGAAAGAAAAAAAAATATATCAATCAAGAAATGATTTTACTCTTGTGAAGTAAGCCATTCACTTTACAGGATCAAGTAAGCTATCTCAACCATAGAGGAATAAATCAATAGTTGACGTAACATACACATACATAACAAACCATAAATGTTTTGCAGTACAAACAGTTGATTATCTCATCAACTATTGAAATTACTATATTCCGAAGTTAAATCCATTAAGAAGCATTTGTTACTGTTGGAAATTCCGCTTTCATTGTGGTCCACCCCCAGCTTCCTAATTGCGGTATTTGGGTTGCCTTCATTGCAGCCTCCAACACCTTCATTGTGTTGGGCATGAAGGGGTGGATTTAGTCCCACAAATGGCCTGTGTAGTGTTTATAAAGATTGGACAACCCTCACCTTACAAGCCGATTCTGTAAGGGCGAGTTAGGCCCAGTATAAAAATCTAACAGTTACTTACATACGGAACATTGTGTGAAACAACCAACTGGGTAATTCTTGTAAACTTACCGACTATAGAGGATTAAGGGAAGCATCCCTTCCCTCACTCATAGGGCAAAATGATCATAATCAAAACAAATATTAGGACTGAAATTCCCCCAAAATGGATTTCTTGCAGTTGGGATATTCATACATTCACACAATCACTATATTGATGATCATTGGATTGAAATCAGACAATTCACAAAATATGCAAATTTTGACTTTTTTTGAAAAACCTAGAATACCAATGATGAAATCCATACCATCCAATCTTGAAAGAACGATCACTGATATGCCGACTACATGAAATCGAGATATCCCAACGACATGAAATCCACAAGCAAAATACAATAATTGAAATCAAACACACAACAATAAATAAATAAATGAATAAACCCTTTCTCTTTTGTTTGACTTATAATATACTACACAATCAATTCAATGGCACCAATACACAACCATAATCATTATTATAATAATATAATAACAGGAACAATATTAATAATAATATCTATAATCTATAATAACAAACACAAAGAAATTAATATTGACGAAGAAGAGAAATTGAATGTTTATATGATGAATTGAGGAATGGCGTTGTGTGTGAATATTGGGATTAGAAACTTACGCAGATGGTGAATCAGTGAAAAGGGAAATGGAAAGAAAAGAAAAAGAAAAACCTTTTTGTACTGTGTGTGTGGAGTGAACTGCACTGCGTCGAAACGAGGAGGGAGAGAAGAAGAAAACGAAAGAAAGCGTCTTCAAATTGAAATTTTTGGATTTGGAAGAATAAATTTCAATAATTCGGAATTAAATTATAATTATTGGGAATTAAAACATAGGGCTGAAAAAAAGACAAAGTATAACAATTACTAAGCCTCCAGTAAAAAATAGCGGATAGCCATAAGCTAGCTTATAGCGGATGAGCTTATAGCTGATAGCTTATAAGCTAGTTTTTAGTTTATAACGAATAAGCTAGATGATTGAATTTATAATGTTTGGTAAAATTAGCGGTTGAACTAGCTTATAAGTATGAAATGACATAAAAATGATATGTTTAAATAATATTTAATTCTTTTTAAGTAAGATAATATGGGTAAAATTGGAAGAAAATATAATAAGCTATAAGCTCATAAGCTACTTGAAATAACATTTGGAAAATAAGCTATAAACTAGTAAAATAAATTATAAGCTCTTTTTTTAAAATTGTTACTAAACAGAGCTTTTAGCTTATAAGCTAAAAATTATAAACTAGTTTATTTGGTTTACCAAACAGAGCCTAATTGTCCTTGGTGAAAAATATGTATTTATAATTAACTTTACATATGCCAAGAGTAAAGGGACTCGTTAGAATTAGAGTTATGTTTGAAAAAATAATAAATTTGTCTTAGAATTTGTATAGGAACTTTATATTTAAGGACAAATTTTTCTTTTCTAAAGGTGCTTATAATTAGGGACGGAGGGAATAATATATCATCATTTGACTTTTGCGCATGAGTCATTTTATGATGTAAGAAGACTTTTTTTTTCTAACACGGGTTCGAGTAGAGATATTTTTAAGATCATCAGCAAGAGTCGAGTCATTCTTTGAAGGAGGTGGTTAAAGATAAACATTGATGTGCTACTCTCAATCTTAAATTGATAAGAATATTTGCACACAAATAGTTTCTCAGAACATATAGGAAATTTTAATCTCTCAACAAGTCTTTAATCTTCTTAAAGAATCTCCAATTTGTTGCACTACCTCTTATTTTATTTTTATTTTTTTTAAACAAGACAGCCATAGGACCCTAAGAAAAAACTTACAAAGAGATTAAATGGGGAGTAACAACTCCCGTGAAATCAGCTGCAAAAAGAAATATTTCAGTATATGAGAAATATAACCAGCTACCAAGAGAAAATTACTCCCTCCGTCTCAACTTAATTGACACAGTTGACTGTTATGCACTATTCATACATAATGTTTTGACCTTATTTTTCTATTAATAAACAAAAATAAATATTAACATATAAGATGTTGTTTGATTCGTCTCGATGAGTATTTTTAAAATATCAAATTTTTAAAATTTTTATTATTATACAATTAAAAATATTAATCATCAAAGTTATGCATCAGCATGCATGAAATAATCAACTGTATCAATTAAATTAAGACGGAGGGAGTAGATTACAAGGCCGAAGCCCAAAAAAAAAGAATATTATAAATTAATCCAACGTAAAATAGAAACTACCAGTATATTGCAATCAACTATCAAAAGAGACTCGCTTTGAGTAAAACAAAGTTCATAATAAATCAAAAATTTCCTTTGCCGAAGCAAAACTATATTAGCCAAAAGATGACAATTTGTCTCTTTGAAAATATGGATCATGTTTCTGAACTGGGCCAAGGCCCAATATATGGGGCTCAAGTGCTTTAGGTCCAGCTCAATACCATTCCTTCGAGAATGGATCATCTCATGTGACATGAGGATAAATTTAAATCCTCACCTTTGATTATCAAGGAGAGAGAATATTTTTTTTACAAAAAGTAAGATTTAAAGGTGATATGGGAACAATGGATGAAACATGAGAAAAATTAAATGGAGAGAATCCACTCTCCATTCCTTCAAAGAAGCTTCTTCTATAGTAGAAAAGTGCTTCATACGTCCTTGAAACCATTAGATCTATCTCGAAGGTCCTCATTCTCTCCAAAGCCACCTATTACAAGGTGGCACAAATGGTTATACCTCTCTCTCTCTCTCTCTCTCTCTCTCTCTCTCTCTCTCTCTCTCTCTCTCTCTCTCTCTCTCTCTCTATATATATATATATATATATAAAGACAAACTTTGTAGATGACTTGCATAAATCCCATTTAAAACCAGAGTTCTTTTGTAGATGACTTCATAATAATTTTGAACCAAAGTACATAATAGAAATTTTGAACACAAAAACTGTTGTATGCACGAAACTAAAGTACAAAATAGAAATTTTGAACCATCCATGAACTAAGTCTATGACCATTTTGTAAGAATTTAAATTAGAGATTCACATATTATATGAAATTAGAACACACTTACTATAAGATGAGAATTATAATCAATCGCAAACCATTGTTATCGGAAGTGTCAATATCGAAAACATCAAGATATTAGACAAGGTATTCCTCTGCCAGATCACATGCAACAGATCTGAGGTTATCAATAAGGCAAACCTTAGACAAGCTATTTCGACGTATTGCTCAAGTGATGACATGACGGCAAAGGGGACCTAGCCGAGATAACAATCCTAACCATACTACTCATCATGTACACTAGAAGTTTGGTCTACACTTTATTTCTACACAAATCAGAATTAGTGTCCAAAACCCATTATTACTGATCACAATTATTTGGGCGTAAACATCATCGAATGAATCACAACAACATCACCCCGTTTTTATTAAAACCAAAACCCACAATTGATTGCAGCCCACAAAATATTAGAAAATATTCCAACATTTTTTTTTACTCACTAGTACTACCTAGGGTCCAACTAATAAAAGACTAACCATCACTTCCATCGTCAGAACACTTTCTTGAACGAATTCTTGTACTTTCTTTACTGAAGATGGTTCATGAAGTACTCGTAGGGTTTGTTTCGCAGTCATCTAGTTCGCAATTCACTTAGGTACGTGGTACATAATCTTAAAAGAATTCGGTAGGTAGGAGATATACATAGTCGGTATGTTATTTCGGTTCATGGTACGTTCCAATATATTAATCGATAAACTATGAATTATAAAACTTATTTAGTTAATACACAAACATATTATCTGATGAAAAAAATTAACATCATCAGAGTAGTGAATTTGTAAAACAAAATGCACATGTTTATTGATTTTTATTCAATATTTAAGTTGGTCATTATATTAACATAAAAATTTATATATTGCATTTTTGTTTCTATTTTTTTGTTCTTAGTCTTTTATTGTAGACATGATTTTCTTTTTGGAATAAAACTTAGGTGCATTTCTTTAAACGCTCTTTGCATGATTATTAACATAAAAACTATGATTTCCTCAAATTCATGATTTTCTCAAAATTTATTATATCCACAAAATATAAATTTTATATTAAGAACCATACAGGAAAAAAAAAAAACACCTAAAGAAATGCACATAAGTTTTGTCCATATTTTTTCTATATATGTTGGCCTAATATTTTCCCTTTTTTCTCAACACATCTTCTTTTATTAGGTTCTTCTATTTTTTTTAAGTTGTTATAACTTCCTATCTTATTTTTGATAAATTGTTATATGTTTGATTGAGTTATTATTTTTTATGCCTATCTTTTATCATAGTTACTATTCTTATTTTTATGCGTAGATTTTCTTTAACTAGATGTTTTTTTCTTTCTGCGAAATGGTTCACGGACATGGAAGTCAATTTCATCCTTAAATGGGGAATTTTTCCCCGTGGGGATGGAGGAGAAAGTTCCTCCGAAAGAGGTTTGGGGATGGGGATGGGGACGGTATTTTACCATCCGCCCCACAGAGAATCCGTCCCCGAAAAATTTATTAAAATAACATTTATAAATGTATATTTAAGTACTTTATAAGTTATTTTTAATTATATTTTCACACAATATGTATATACATTTGTTTATATATGATGTTTATTACTATCACAATATTCACAATAATATTTTTATTTTTTATTTAATTTATAATTAAGATTTAGTATATTTTTACAACTAATTTGGTTGAAAATAATAGAAATTTGATACTTTTTTTAAGGTTGACGGATCTCCATGGAACTGGGGATCCGCGGGGATCCCGAAGCGGGGAATGGGGACGGGGATGAGGAATACTTTAAATGGTGTGGCAAGGAGTGGTAAACTATCCTCTGATCAATTTGCGCCCCGTTGACATCCCTATCACGGATTATGATGAATCAATACATAAAATACCTCAAACCGGTACGCATGAACCAATTCGCGGTTCGCCGACACTATAGTGAATTATGTAACTATGATTTGTTTCGGCTATGGATTCGAACTTGGCGCCGGTCTCTTGTCCATACATACTCATATGATATCGTTGCCCAATCCCGACCAACATCAATCAACCCCTTACAAAGTTACTGAAATATGGACAAATAATAAAATAACGAAACATCAAAACATGTATAATTGTAATAAGAAAATGTGGATGATTAAAATGACAAAAAAGATTCAAATGCTTTTTCTTGTATTGACCAGGCCCCATTGTTGGGTTCTTAGCATTCTCAACTCAACATTTGCTTGTTCTGTGGTTTTTTTTTTTCATCGTAACACATACGAGCTGCATTTTTTTTTTTCATCAGGAAAAAAGTTTATAAGACATTCACCCTGTTGTTTGATCCATATGGAAATGCTAGCATTGTTATACTAAGAATGGTAGAAAAATAATTATTATAAACAAAACAAAAAATATATGCTAAAATAAATCATTATAGTATGGAAAAATCATCCGGTAAAAATCAGTCCTTGGCTTAGCTTGCTTGATTAGATATAGTAGGGAAAAAATCATTATTAAAAATAATTTTACACAATCGTCCGATTAAAAATTATCAATTTTATTATATCACATAAGAAAATGAAGTAACAATAACGAGAAAGACTTGCATAGGCACAAACCCAAATAATATATATTTGGGCGCACACACACAAATTCAATAATTTAAAACAAAAATAATATAGTCACATCAATCAACATCATTTTATTTTTTTTCTCTTTAATTTTTTTTGATATATGTGAGTGTGCCTAACACTTGTCATTTGTGTTTGTGCCTAGGTTAAAATTTCTCAACAATAACATGATGCAAAACATGATTAGTGAGTGGTATTGATTGACGGTATAAAAAAACATGGTAAGAATAGTGGACAGTTACTAAAATTGAGGAAAGTTCAAATAAGATTAGATTTTGCGTATCTACAAAAAAAAGATACGATAGAAAAATAATTCTGTCAAACCTAATTTCTAAAATTAAGGCCTGGCCCAAATAAAATAAAACCTATATATATAGATAGTCTCTAAGGATTCAACAGCGCGCTTCACCTTCAAATAAAAGATTCAACCGCTTTCATACAGTTACTTGTTTGTTTCTAACTTTTCTTTTATAAGCTTTGCCATGGCCGAATCAATCACCACCAACCTAAGCAATGTATCAATGACAATGGCCAAACATTTGTTCTCCAAACAAGAAAATAATGTTGTGTTTTCGCCATTGTTTCTCCAAGTTGTGCTCAGTATCTTGGCTGCGGGCACTGATGGTCCTACAAAGCTACAACTTCTCGACTTCCTTCGAGTCAAATCAACCGATCATCTCAACTCCTTTGTCTCTCATCTCCTTTCCTACATCCTCAAAGACGCTACTCCTCTCGGTGGCCCTTTCCTCTCTTTGGTCAATGGTGTATGGGTTGATCAATCACTTACTCTTCAACCTTCTTTCCAAGAAATCGTGTCCAGTCATTATAATGCCACTTTGTCTTCCGTTGATTTCATAACCAAGGTATATATATGTTTCTATGTCTACTTCTTTGCCCTTTTTTTATTTTCCCATTAGTTTGGCTCATTAGCTTCCTGATTTAATACTCGCATATCAAGTGTGTGTGAAAATGCTTCAAAGAAAAACCTCAACAACGAACACTTATTAAAGTTCTAAACAAGTTTTGGAGGGTCTGTTTGGTTTGGGGGGTTTTGGAGGGGAGGAGATATTTTAAATTTTTATATTTGGTTCAATTTTTTAACGAGACGAGGAAGGGAAGGAGAAAAGTAATTTACTTTTTTACCTTTAACCTTATAAACTCAAAATAAGGATTAAATTATAATAGATATATTACGTAAAAAAAAAATCTAATGGATATATAACAAAAAAAATCTAATGAGTAGAAAACCTAAAATTATTTTGTTATAAAAAAAAATATAACCTAAAATTTTAATATTCCAACAAGTTTAATTTAGAACTTTAATAAAAAAGTGAGGGTAATTTTGTCAACATAATAAATTATGTTTTACCCGCCTCCCCTCCTTAAAAATCCCTCACTTCACCTCCCCTCTCCCTCGGTTGAACCAAACAAGCCCTTAGCTTGTTGAAAACTTGGTTATTGAGAACTTGGTTATTATAATTGGCATGAATATTCATATTCTACAATTTTTACTTTGTATGAAAACAATTGACAAATGCAACTTTTCTCTCTTTATTGTTTTCTATGATCGAACTAATATAGAACCATAGTAATATGTGAAAATTTGACTAACAAAAAGTTAATTTATTCTATTGATATACTTATGAAAATGATCTAATTGGTTAATTGATTTTTAAATTTGATATGGTTTTACAGGCTATTGAAGTGACTAAAGAAGTAAATTTATGGGCTGATAAAAAGACAAATGGCCTTATTAAAGAACTTCTTCCTCCACAGTCGGTCAACAGCTTAACCAGACTTATCTTTGCTAATGCACTGCACTTTAAAGGTTCATGGAATGAGCCGTTTCCTGATTGGTGTACGAAAAACTATGATTTTCATCTTCTAAATGGCAGTTCAGTTAAGGTTCCTTTCATGACCACAAACCTTGAACAGTTTATTGGAGTTTTTGATGGTTTTAAAGTTCTTCGCCTTCCTTATGAGCAAGGAAAAGATAAGCGGCAATTCTCTATGTACATCTTTCTTCCAAATGCAAAAGATGGGCTGTCAGGTTTGGTTGAGAAAGTGGCTTCTGAATTTGAGTTAATAGAACACAATTTTCCTCTTACTCGATGCGAATTAGGTGACTTTGGAATTCCAAGATTCAAATTTTCATTTGGCCTTGAAACTTCTGATATGTTGAAGGAGTTAGGAGTGATTTTACCTTTCTCTGCTGGAGGTTTCACAAAAATGGTGGACTCTCTTGAAGGTCAAGACCTTTTTGTTTCCGATATATTTCACAAGTCTTGCATTGAAGTAAATGAAGAAGGCACTGAAGCTGCTACGTCCAGTGGTGCATGTATGGCATTGTGTATTCCACAAGGAATAGACTTTATAGCTGACCACCCTTTCTTATTTCTAATTAGAGAAGATTCAACCAAAACAATTCTCTTTGTGGGACAAGTGATCAATCCTCTTGCTAGGTGATCTTAACTTCTTATGCTGGATTCAATTGCATCACTGATAGATAACAACGGAAACTTAATTCTTAATAGGGAGTATTTTTTACGAAGAAAGTATACAATTTTTTTTTATATGATCCAAGTGTGGGTTGAATAGATCATTATTTTATGTTAGTTATTACTTCTTTTGAGGTTAAAAATAATTTATGTTTTGTTAAGATTTTAATCGAGGTATTATTTAGATGAGTAATTAGTAATAAACAATGTTATTAGTATTATATGCATGGTAGTTAAAATCCCGATTTTAATCCTAAAATCTTACGATTTTACGATTAGGTTTGCCCTCAGTGATTATGAATACACATATAATCCTATTTTTTGTGGAATCAGGTGGAATCCCGATTTGAATAGTAAAATCTTACGATTTTACGATTATTTTTTGCCTCAACGATTAAACGTACACACTTAAATCTTCTAGCAATTTAGCGATTATGCTTGCGTCGGGCTCAAAAAAAACCTTCTCCCTTGTCATTCTTCTGTTTCATTTCTAAATGGCTTCAAACTCTTATGCTAATAAATTTAAATTTACATAGTATTTCAAATGTGATTTAAGGTTGTATTTGTCTTGTGCAATTTTATGTGCACATATATGAATTTATATGCATATATTTGAGGTTTATGAGTTTTGTATGATCTTACGATTAATGTTACGATTGTACGATTTACGATTCTACTTCCCCTTTCCGATTTTACGTAAAATCCCGATTTTAACTACCTTGATTATATGTTAGTTATTACTTCTTTTGTTCTTGTTCTGTTTTCTGATGTGAATCTAGACTTAGGGTTATGCAAGATTATGCAGAAATTTTGAAAAATGTCTTAGGAATAATAAAGTTTTGCTTTACAAACTAAGCAATCTTGGAATTCATTTTATTTATTTTAGTAGTCATTTTAGATTCATTTTGGCACAATGTAGTATTGCCTTTATTTCTATTGCATTTAACAATTCCTTATCAATATTGGCATTTAACCTCAATTGTATGTATGCTTAATTAATAATAACTGCAAACCGTCAAAACATAATCGTATGAAGTAATAGTATGGTGAGCCTTGCTCATTTTCTTTCTATTTAATCTCAAGAATATGATTAGAGAAATCTATCAACTAAATTGTACAATCTGTTTGTAACAGTATATATACATAGCTAAAAACAGGGAAGCGAAAAACCAGAATTGCAGCCCCAAACACTTGAAGCCTATAAGCATTTCTAATGATTTCAAAACTGGTACTGTCATGAAAATAGTAGACAGCCACAAATTGCAACTTGTCTCAACACCACAATTCAAAATACTAACATACACCAAATTAGCATACATCACAACCTACCAAAAAATCCTGTACCAGATCCTCAAACTCGCAGCCTGTTGCACCAGCCCAAGAAACAGCAGAAGCTGCTTGCTTCTTAAGAAAATACCTTTCACCCAGCCATAAAACTCGATGGACTCCATGACCATTCATAAAAGAGACGCGGATTCTTCGCTATCGTCCCTAACTACCAATGCTGAGCCAACACTTTAAGTCTATCCACCACTTCTACCACAGTTTTCACGATAATTTATAGCCTTCCATATCGACCATAGGACAATGTGCCAAATAAGCTTCAACACATTTTTGACCTTCTTACTATTACTAGCTAAAAATGGGGGATGATCAGGACTAATCCCAACCAACACAAACTCAGTGCAAAAAGAGATGGTTTGAGTTTTCATGTGACCCTTGGCAAATCAAGTAGTCGAGCGTTTATGATTGAGACTTGAGAGATAAACCTTCCACTGGACATATTTAATCTTGTTGGGATTCGATCAAGTAGAAGTTGCTACGAGAAAGCGTAAACTTTAGATTGTAAGATGTTCATGAAAATAAAGGTTCAAAATTTGATTTTTAGGTTTAGATTTTCTTTACATTATCTTGAACTTTTGATGTTTAAAAAACTCATTCAATTTATCTCATGTTCGAAAAATTAAAACTCAGTGCTAATCCCAACCATCAGGACTAATCCCAACCATGAGGACTAATCCTTATCATGTAAGGACTAATCCCAACCATCAGAATACAAACTCAGTGCAAAAAGAGATGGTTTGAGTTTTCATGTGACCCTTGGCAAATCAAGTAGTCGAGCGTTTATGATTGAGACTTGAGAGATAAACCTTCCACTGGACATATTTAATCTTGTTGGGATTCGATCAAGTAGAAGTTGCTACGAGAAAGCGTAAACTTTAGATTGTAAGATATTCATGAAAATAAAGGTTCAAAATTTGATTTTTAGGTTTAGATTTTCTTTACATTATCTTGAACTTTTGATGTTTAAAAAACTCATTCAATTTATCTCATGTTAGAAAAATTAAATTTTTGTGAAAAAACTTTTTATAAGATTTAAACATATGACTATAATAATCCATTCAAAACATTAAAATTGAAGCAAGCACCACACCGACGTAACAAAAAATCGTTTGTGTTACAAAAATATTTCAAAGGCAAAAAGTGAATTTTTTTATGGAGACAAAAAACACAAATTTAAAATTTTTTAGACAAAAAAACATATTTAAGTTTTAAATCTAAGACTATACTATTAATTTAATAGATCATACATAAGTCCAAGAACGCTTAAATTAAATGACAAGTAACAAAGCACTCAATTAATCACAACAAAAACAAATTAACACCACCCATTTCATTACACACTCCAAAAATGAAAACACTCAAGTCAAAGATCATTCTTAATGAAGTTTAAACTTGAATAATTGACATGTATTTCAAAGTTTGAACCATCACTAAGATCACAATTTCATAACTTCTACAATGTTATCAAATACAAACTTTTTAGGTTAAAAGATAATGACATTTCATGCTTTAAAAATTGCTCACACACAAGACAATCAAACCGCATGCATCACTACACAATGTACCTTATGAGAAAAGTATAAACACCAAATAATTGAACATGTCTCAACACACTATTTGGCATTAGACTACTAACACTCAACCAATCCGAAATTAATTTAAATTTAAACATTACCCAAAATTTCACACTCTATAAAATATTTGTTGGGATGGTTCAAGTAATCTAAAACCACTAATATATGCAACCATGAAAAGATTTCTCCAATAACATAACGTACAAAGAGAGACTTCAACAAGCTTATTCATGGGCGGATGCATTCATGGACATGGTGTGGGTAGAATCACATCAGACTTTATTGTGAATGATGTTTGTATTGTAGTTAGTAGAGATAGCCTTATTTTCCGTGAAAATCACATATACTTTTGAAAAGTAAGGTATATTAAATAATAGTATTAATTAGTTTAATGGTAGTTAACTTTTGCTTATAATAGTGATCAAAATTTAAAGTATTTTTTTCTTATAAATGTGATCGGAGGAAGTATTTATATATGCACACACACAAAATAAAACTACATTAGATTGGAGTCATAAGGAAGTAGGATAGGAATGTCAAGTAGGAATTCCCGTGGAGACTGCCTTCATTTTGGTCACCACGGACGTAAAAAGTGTTAGAAATAATATAAAGTCATTGATGTGACTTATCCTAACAGCTTAAGCTTTCGAGATAATCGGTTATTTGACATGGTATCAGAGCTTCTATGACTAAGTGGTCTAGAGTTCGATCCCCGCTCCCCTCACTTTCTAATTAAAAAGTGGAATTTAAGCATATGGTAGGTGAGCCTATGTATTATCCACGCTTCAAGCCCAAGTGTGCTCTTGCGTGGGAGGGCGTGTTATAAATAATATAAAACCATTGATGTGGTCTATCCCATATTGCGTCGTTTTTAAGAAGATCACGAACGTCTTCTGGAGGAGAAGCATGAGTCAAGAAGTCGGCATCTGAAGAGACTATAAATTTAGCGAAGAAATCTGCACAATGATTCTCTTCTCTAAGTATGTGATAAAGAAAAACATTGATTTAAAAAAGCAGCTCATTTATATCTTGGATCAAAATATCTTCAACAAAATTCCTCTCAATGTTATAAAAAAATTCCTCTCATTCATATTTTTTTTTTAAAAAAATACTACACATGCACATATATAGTCGACCCTATTTAGGATCTGTTTGATATAAATGTAGAGTTTTTTTTATTATTTTTTTTAAAACAAATAGAACTTATTTATTATAATAAAAACTATTTTAACAAATCAGCTATAAAATAAATTATTTAAAAATAAATTCTCATTTTAAATAATTTTTAGATTTTGTTTTCAACTCATTTTCTTAAAAGCTACCAGGATAAAAACTCTTAAAGCTATATCTTTTAAAGAAATGATGATTTTTTCTACTAAAAAAAGTAGCATACAGCAGCCCCCTGCCCCCCTTAATAGTGATAAAATGATAGGCTTAATAGATCTTTTGGTCCCTGTATGTTCGTGAATTTTTTGTTTTAGTCCTTGTATCTTGTTTTGTTACAAATAAGTCCCTCAATGTACAAATTTTTTTGGTTTTAGTCCCTAAAGTCAAAATCCGCAGGAAAATCTGAAGAAAAATCTCCACAAAAACTGCAAATTTTCCTGCGGATTTTGACTTTAGGGACTAAAACAAAAAAAAATTATACATTCAAGGACTTATTTGCAACAAAACAAAATACAGAGACTAAAACCAAAAATTCGAGAACATACAGGGACCTAAAGATCTATTATGGTGTTTTGGTAGAGAAACATATATACAGGTGAAGTCAGGGACGAATTTACGTGTAACAAAATGGGGTCAGCTGACCCCGCATATTTAATTTATTTTTAACCAATAACTAAGCATTTTAATCTTATGACCCCCCTAAAAATATACCAATGTCTCCATATTACGTTAGTTTTATCATTACATTTGTTTTATCGCTGCATTAGCACACTAAAACTTATTATATTCAGTATATATTAATGTAATATATTTTTTCCGTCTTAAATATAGTTACCGTTTGGTCTAACTTATTTCAAAAAAATTTACTTAATAAAAGGAAAAATTAGACCAAATGGATTTTGAATAAGTTCTTGATACAAAAAAATCGTTTAATTTCTATGAGTAAAATACATATATAAAAGACTATTGAAGCTAAAACAATAACAATTACCAAATAACTTTAACTTTTTTTCTAAAAGCTATTATTTTCACTTTTAACTTTTAAGTAGTTTATAGCCTAAAAAATAACTTATACAAATAAATAAGTTTTTATATATTATTATAAATTTGTATCAAGATAATTTATGAAATAATAGCTTATAAAAATACAGTTTTTGATAGTGAAAACTTTTAAATCAACATAAAAACTTATTTTTTAATGTCATTTTATCGCTTATGTACTTTATATACATTTTTCATATGCATTTATAGTAATTGACTTTGACCCCACATGACAAAATTCCTGGATCCGTCCCTGGGTGAAGTGATAAGTATGTTATAGATTGAATTCTAGCAACGAATATGTTGTGGATACATCAAAATAGTCCAACATCATTTGGTACTCGAGGCAAGGGTGGTTTATATACAACACCCACATCTTTCAAACCAACCGAGACGCCTTTTCTACAAAGGACAAAACCGTAACGGGTCAACCCCAAAGCGGACAATCTCTCGGAGATGTGGACTTGAGGTCGGGTTAGAACAGAATATTTATTTGACGAATTGTTTAGGAGAATTTACCTTTAATTTCTAATAAGAACAATTTTTTATCAAATTTTCTAAAAACTAAAAGGTTAAATATACAGAAAGAGAAAAATAACAATTGTTTGTCATTTTGCCTAAAAAAAACAATTGTTTGCCATTAAAAAAAAGTATTCATATGAAAAAAATTAAATACAGTCTTTTTATTATAGAAATTAAACACTGTTTATTATACTTCATTTGAAGTAAATATTTATCGTGCCAAATTTTTAATTCCTCCCTTGCATCTTTTCCATTTTATGCCAATCGGTGTTTCAAACGTATATTGGATTGACTTATATAATCGACTATTTTCAGAAAGACTACTTTTTTTTTGGTAGAATGAGAAAGACCTTTTATTTGGTCAAGAAGTAAACAGTAAAATATAAAAGAAAATAAAAATTGTTAGAAAATATCAAATTTATTGGTTGGTATAGTGATATATCTCAATTTAGAGGCTATTATATTATATGAGCACAAGGAGAGAATCCAATTAAAAAAACTACTTTAATAGAGTTTTAGACTTTAGTATTATGTTGACATTTTTTTTGGGTTCAAATATCGGGAGGGGACTGGAACCACTTGATGTCAGAACTGACCCCCGAATCAAATTCAACTGGTAGTAAAAATCAAAAAATATATATTATATTAATATTTTTATCTATTTAATATTGGATTTCTAATATTGTTAATCCCTTTTAGAGATATCACGATTTACGACTTTCATTTTATCTGCTCTAATCAATGGTACTCTTTTATTTTCTATGGTTACACTCACCTATTAATTTAATATTAGGTGGATTATCTTAATTTAACTTATAGGTAAATCTTTTTGTGACTATATTCTCAATGAAAGTATCAATTGTCAAGATTTAAATATGAGAAGAGTCTAACTCAAAATACTATCCAATAAATAAAAGAGTCTTATAATTACTTATGTATCACAATATTAAACACATTTATTTACCTAAATTAAAATATCAGCGGTTATAATCTTGCAAAACAAATTTCAAAACAAAAGTTTGTGATTAGTGACAAATTAAAGTAATATATTCTCCAACGTGTAATGGAGGGTCTAATTATTCAAAACTTATATGTACAAGTAATTAAGTTCTATATATATATAACGTCCATTTCTGACATAGCAGAAAACCAAGAAATTCAACACACTCTTGTGAGTTTTTCTGATCTGTCGGCCAAGGTATGTGACCGACAAAATAGTGCATAAATATAGTATCATTCCAAATCGTGCAAAATTGTCTACACATATATATAAGTCAAGAAAAGAAGATTGCAAGCTGTATGTAACTTGTCAATAAAATTTCAGCTCTATTAACCATACTACAAATATTATAATGTAGTATAGGATATAAGCTAGATACGATGTATAGGATATAATCTAGAAACGTTCACAAGAGTTTCCAAGTTTGTAAAATATATTATCTATATCAAATTATCAACAACACTTTTTTTGTCAGCAAAAAAATAAATAAAAATTAACAACACATTAATAAGTTCTTTTTTCTGTAAAAAGAATTCATGTTAGATATTGACTTATGTTTAAATCTAGGTTAATAAAGGGAAAATGTAACTAGAAATTGGTTTGTAATCTGTAACATCCACGTCCTACCAGTTTGTTACTTAAAAATTATGCTAGATGTTACAAATTACAAATTTATAGAACTTATTTGTTATTTAAAAAAATTTAGAGGACATATATATCTATTATATAAACGTAAAACTTAAAGGACCTCTAAATACATTTTATCAAATATATATATATATATATATATATAAGTTGATAGGAACATTGTATATAATAGGCAAGAGTCGGAGTTTCATTTCAAGGTTTTCTACTATTTACCGTACGTAAGAGATGAAATACTAGACAATAAGTGCCGTTAAAAAAAAAAGACAATAAGTTACTCGCTTAACCCAAAAAAATTTAAGCTAAATACATTTTTAATCGTATAAAATATCAAATTTTCATATATATTAATCCCTATAAAAAATTCTTCAACTTTAAGTCCATGCAAAATTATTGTGCAACAAATTTTAGTCTTTGTTGTTAAGTCTGCTTTAATTTTGAATTACTTTTTCTTGCACGTTTAGAAGATTGTAAAATGTTCATGAAAACAAAGGTTCATTTGATTTTTAGGTTCAAATTTTCTTTACATTTATCATGAACTTGTAATGTTTAAAAACTCATTCAATTTATCTCATGCTAGAAAAATTAAATTTATGTGAAATAACTTTTTTTATATATAATTGTAATAATCAATTAAAAGTTGAAGCAAGCACCACTGACCTAACAAAAGAACCGTTTGTGTATACGAAAATATTTCAGAGGCAAAAGGTGAATTTTTTTTATGGAGATAGAAAACACAAATTTAAATTTTGTACACAAAAAAAAAAAAATATTTACCTTTTAAATCTAAGGCTCTACGGTTAATAGATCATACATAAGCCCAAAAACGTTTAAATAAAATGACATAAATCTCTCTAATTTGTTAAAGATATCACATTATAATATTTTATAAGTCACAAAGAACTCGATCACAACAAAAACAAACTAACAGCACCCAAATATTCATACACACTCCAAAAATGAAAACACTCAAGTCAAAGATCATTATTAATGAAGTTTGACATGTATTTCAAAGTTTGAACCATCACTGAGATCAAGATTTCATAACTTCTACAATTCCGCCTCAAATGATAAGGAAAAAAAACTCAATTTATTTATCCCCAAATTATAAGAGAAAAAAAAAATCAAAATTTCTCTTTTCCAAAAATTATTTTTACTTATTCTCATAAATTGTATTTAATTTTCTCTCTCCATTTTTATCAATGAGCAATATAAACAATGAAAATTATTTGTACATCTTTCCTTAAAACTTATTTTAAGAAAAATACAAAAACATATACTCCAAATTATTATGTTTTACTTTTTCTTAATAAACATGGTTTTTATTTTTTCCTTTATAATTTGCGACGAAGTACAATGTTATCAAATACAAACTCTCTTTTAGGTTAAAAGATAATGATATTTCAAGCTTTAAAAATGGCTCACACACAAGTCATGTCACTGCACAATGTACCTTATGAGAAAAGTATAAACCACCAAATACTTGAACATGTCTCAACACACTATTTGGCATTGGACTACTAACATTGAAAGATAAGAAAGTCAATTTAATTGTCTGTCACACCTTTTTTTCAAAAAATAAAATAAAATTATATTGAGTGTACTAGTGTTATTTCTCTTACTTACATTAACTATTTGCTTCAATTAAGGGCCTACATGGGTTAATTGCAACTCCTTTTTGTAGGGTTACTATAATATTTTCTATAAAATGATAAGCTTTGGAAATTTGACTTTTTTAATAAATAGAAAAAAAAATTATAATTTAATTAGTTCAATAGTTCGATTTAATGAGATATTATTTGAATTGTGATTCAATTTTAACTTAATCAGTTAACCTAAATGACTAATAAAGTAAAATAAATAAATTTACTAGTATATATTTTTCTAAAAATGAAAATGAACCTCAACCGTAGTTCAATTCTAAATCAATTCCATTATGTGAAATTGAGAAAGAATCACCGTTAAACTAACAAATAGAATGATTGATTTTACCAATTGTTAGTTTTTTCAGTGGCGTGATTGACACTGAATTTGATAAGGAGAACTATGGTTCGATCATCCGTAACTGCGATCGGGAGAAGACTGAAACCACTTGATGCCAAGAACTGACCTCCGAACCAGATTAAACTGGTGGTGTAAAAAAAATTAGAATGATTGATTTTTAATTGAATAGGCCGATTCGGATGTGACAATTGATTTCAGTCACTCATGATTTATTGATTTGTTAATAACTTATTCGTCAATAGTAATTGTTTATCAATTTACAATGTAAAGTGATGTCGTACCTATAAGTGGTGAATCCACGGAAGTGTGTAGAGCTAGTTAGTTTGCAACCAGCAACAGCAAGAGCTCAATTAAAGCATCTTGTGTTGTGTCATGTGATTTTGTGGGTACATGCCTTAATTTAAACCAACCCAAAATGATTTTTATTCTGAAGGTTTGTTTATACCAAAAACGTGGCATTGTCATTTGGTCAAGGAATCCATCAATTATTAGGGGAAAAAAAGAAAGAAACGTTGGAGCAGTAAAATCTAGGGGTGAGCATCGATCAGGTTCGGTCAGATTCGGGCCGAAAATCGTCAAATCGATACAAACCGCGACCTTTTAATTTGGACCCAATTTCGACCATCTACATATTCGGTTTGTTCGGGTGTCGGATCATACGGGTGACGGATATAACGGGTAGGTTTTAACGGGTTAGCTTAATAACTTCATTGATCAAAACAAGTTTTTTGTTACATTTAAAACTTTATCGATCAAAAAATTATTATTCTTCAAATAGTTCAATAAAAATGACGAGATGCAGTTAGTTTATTTCAAATTTGTAAATCCAATGACAATAATAAATAGTATATGAGAAGTAAAAATTAAGATAAATTTATAATATTATCTTTCACATATTCTTTATCAACGTATTAAAAACATAAGTTTGTAAAATATAACATTTTTTGCCTCTATCAAAGATAGATAAAATTAACAAAGCGAAGAGTATAATAGATTAAGAGAGAGAAGAGGTACTCGAAACTGAAAAAAAAAATTAATTTGTAATTTAGTAATTGTTCGGTCGGTTTTGGTTATGAAGATATTGATATTTAGAGACTCGCACCCGCCCGTATACAACCATTCATGACTGTTTTTTTCAAAATTGTTGACCTGAGACCCGACCCGCACCCAATTAAGTGCTTTCATATGTTCACGGTTATATCGATTTCGAGTCGGGTTGCGGGTTCGTGCTCACCCCTAATAAAATCTAGCATATTGCTCCCCATGTGTCATTTATCATCACAATGCCGACAAAGGATTGTGTGAATATTAATTCATCCTCTTTATCTTTTAAAGATGAATTGATCTCAATGATAATAAATAAGGTATTGTTAACATGTGCCTAATATTCTCTTAAATCTTATGTGATTGATTTGTGAAAAGTTTTAAAAAGTGAATTAGATTTATATATTAAGATAAAATATTTCATTTTTTAACCACTAACCTATGCCTTTAATTAGGGACCGTAAAAAAAAAACTTATGCTTTCAGGGAACATATGTTAGGTTTTCCCTAATAAATATAAGGTAATTTTTAATTTCTTTTTTAAGAGATGATTGAATTACACTGTATACACTCTCTTAAAAATAAAATTTAAAATTGATACCAAAAAATAATAATAAATAAAATTTTAAAGATATATTATACTTTAAATCGCCATTCTATCAATTTTTATGATAACAATTAATTTTAAATCACAATTCTAATCAAAATACATGAAAGTTTATTTATTTGCACTATTTTACATAAGCTCAAAAATAAATCAATTTATACAGCTCGAAATGTATATTTTAACGTAGAGTGTAATTTAATAATCTTTGAGGGAAGAAAATATAACTTTTGTAATATATTTTGTATGAGAGAAAATGAGAGTGTACATTTTTCCTTTAGACTATCCAGCATAAGTAATTATATTTGAGGCATATGAGACATTAAATGTGAATATATTTTCGACTAAAATTCAAACATTGATCCGCTATATTGTATGTACAATTGTAGCCGTTTCTGCTAGATTTAATTATTTTTTTTGTTATATAGCTTATAGTGGCTAGAAATTTTACCTTTAAGGTGAAAAAATAGAATGATCGGGATTCAAATTTTGATTATCTGCATATATAATGTAATGTTCTACCAATTGAGTTAAGCTCACGCACGGGACAGATTTAACCTTTATTGATGACAAGAGTGTATATTTTAAGAGTAGTATATAATTTACTCTAATAATAATTAACAATAACAATAATAATAATAATAATAATAAAAGAAAAAAATTAAAAGATACTAGTAATAATGTGGTTGGTTGTTGTGATATATACGTGTGGACTCATTTCAATATTTCATATCCTTGATAGATAGATATTGAAGGCTGATTAAGATTTCAAATAATCCGTACCACCATGATCACCAAGTATTATTCTACTTGTCAATTAATCATGCATATGCCCCCACTCAAAATCAAATCAAAGTTTTGAAGGTCCATTAATGGATAGTTTCTGACCCACCACCACCCCCTTCATTGATGAAAACTTCACAAGTATAAACACACCGTTGCTCTTGTTTGATTTATAAGAATTGACTATATTAGAATCTGTCCCATGATATTGATTTTAATAGTGTTATTTTGTTTCATCATATTCATTATTTCTTTTTTGATATATATATTGTTCCATCGTTCATTGATTGGCTTATTTTGGCATTTAGTTACATCTCTATGCTCTTTCTTTTTACACAAGTAAATCATGTTTAAGGCATCTATGTGATTATGTGAACACCTTTTTATGAGATATTCGAAATTTAATTTGCTACATTCTGAATATTCTAACATCTTCGGCTAAACTCAATATTCGTTCTACTCCATTTTGGATCCAAATTGCATGCAATTCTATGGTCGATTTCTTTTGAAACTATTCAATTAAGATTTGACGGTCAAAATCTCAAACAGATTTTTTTATTAAATATAAAAATAAAAACTTTAAAACCAAACAACATAATCTTAATATCGAGTGATTTGAAAAACACCGACCGCAAAACTTTTTACAATTTTAACTGCATCAGAATCCCTGCACAAATGGCCATTGACACAGAAAAATAGTGAATGGTATGATAAAAATAAAATTACAAAAAACCCAAAATAAGTTAAATGGTTAATCCATTGCTTTCAGTGATCAGACAAAAATACCTGTAGCCTTAAATGAATAAAAATAGTGCCTTAAATGAAGAAGAAAAAGCAGAAGAAAGAAATTTAGAAAATCATGTAAACACAAAGTTAAGATCCACATTTAAGTCATACCCATCTACCCCTTCTGTATCCCATCATTTTTATTTTACCTTTACAACCAAACCAACAGGTTTTCTATCATAAAGAGATTGGAAAAAAAAAACTAAAAGTAGTTGTAATGTGAAAAAAGAAAATGATAATAATTTATTTAGTTTGATTTTGATACACTTTCAAAAACATTCTCTAGTGATCACAACCAATCATAATGTGATTTCTAATTAAAGTCAAATATTTTTTTTAATTAAAGTCAAACATTTTTAATGATCAAATAATTATAGTTGAATGATAAGGTAAGAGAATTTCAATTCGAGTAATTCTTACTTTAAATGCCAATGCAAAGACATAATTGAAAATAAATTTAACTACGCAGCTGACTGTTTGCCTACCTTTTGTTGATCATGTATAATTTTTATATATATATATATATATAAAGATTTTTCATTGGTCTAGACTGATCTATAAATAATTATTGATATGCATGGTATGTTATTTTTAATTCATATCCTTCCAAAATTTCATTTCACCACTAATTCTTAATATGGGACCCAATTATAAATTTCTTATATTTATATCAGACTCACTGCCATACCATTCTTCCATATGACACTTACTTTGATCACTTCCTCTTCTTTTCACTCTCACAAACAACAAAATCATTCTTCTTTTTGCTAAAACCTTACCACTCACTTTGTCTTCATGGCCCTCTTTATAGTTGCTATCTTAATCTTAATGACATCTTCAAGTAATGCCTATTGGCCACCTTCACCTGGTTATTGGCCAAGTTCCAAGTTCAAGTCTATGAGCTTTTACAAAGGTTTTACAAACCTGTGGGGTCCTCAACACCAAAGACTAGAACAAAATGCATTAACAATTTGGCTTGATAGAACCTCAGGTTCTGAATCTGATTATTAGTTAAACATGTTTTCTCTTCTCTTTATGTTACATATCAATGAAATTTAATCAATTTTCCATTGTTTTGTTTGTGGAAAAAACAGGAAGTGGTTTCAAATCGGTTCGTCCATTTCGATCCGGTTACTTTGGTGCTTCCATTAAGCTTCAACCTGGATATACTGCAGGAGTTATAACAGCTTTCTATGTAAGATGGTGCAACATGACATGCACATTTCATTGACTGAGTTTGGCGAAATCACAATTGTATCGTGATTTTGTTGAAACTCCAAAATGCAATTTTTGTCAAAATTACGGCGATCTTTGGTGATTGTGCTGAACTCACTGTCAATTCAAAACATGCACTAAGTTCATTGGTTTGATTTGAAGCTTATACATTTTGTTTAGCTTAATTATTACTATTAATATTGATTATAACTAATGATTGGCTTATTGGCAGCTATCAAACAATGAAGCACATCCTGGTTACCATGATGAAGTGGACATTGAGTTTCTAGGGACAACATTTGGAAAACCTTATACTTTGCAGACCAATGTCTATATAAGAGGGAGTGGAGATGGGAAAATTATAGGCAGAGAGATGAAGTTTCATCTATGGTTTGATCCTACCAAAGGTTTTCATCACTATGCTATACTATGGAGTCCTAAGGAAATAATGTAAGTCAGTGTATTATTTAACTGAATGTAAAATTGAATGCATAGATTATGAATACTAGTCTAAAAAAGAAGGGTAGACAGGGTAGGGCACACCCTAGTGACTCTTGAGAATTCTGACCATTGATAAAGATCAGACGGTTAAGACCAATTTTTAGAACTTACAATGTAAACCGTTTGATTACGTCAATGGTTTGGAATAGTGACTAGAGTGACTCTTGAAATTTCTTGCCACATGGAATTCTTATTTCCAAGATAAGGGATGAGGAGAATCCACACTGTAAAGCTTGGATTGTGTAGGTGGCATTGTTTGATTGGTTAATCACTTTGGCATTAAAGTTTAGGCAAGAAGACTGATTGATATTATGGAAAATGAAATGTTTATAATTTTTTGAAGGAGTGGAAAATGAAAGGCTAACAACAATATTATTTTCTCTGAAATAAAGGAAGAAGGCAAATACGGATTTGACAAGATTAATAAAAATCACAGAAATACAAAATCACAAGGTCACATGAATGGGCACAAAAACCACAACATAGAAGTGTGGGGCAAACAAATATGATAACACCCAACTAATGAAAAGTTATTAAAAAGTAACATTAATCTATTGATTGTAGGGTTAAAAAACTATACTATTACTACTAGTAACGTTCAAAAAAACTGACTATTATGTGAACCATACATAGAAATTATTATTATTATTATTATTATTATTATTATTATTATTATTATTATTATTATTATTATTATTATTATTATTATTATTATTATCATTATTATTATTTTATATAGTAATTAATAATTGTAGCTGCTTTATACTGACATTGAATTACGTGTCAGATTCCTTGTGGATGATGTGCCTATAAGGAGGTACCCGAGGAAGAGTGACACAACATTTCCTATTAGACCAATGTGGCTTTACGGTTCAATATGGGATGCTTCATCATGGGCAACAGAAGATGGAAAATACAAAGCTGATTACAAATATCAACCTTTTGTGGCAAAGTATACAAATTTCAAAGCTAGTGGTTGCACAGCCTATGCTCCTCGTTGGTGTCATCCAGTTTCAGCCTCACCATATAGTTCTGGTGGATTAAACTCACAACAATATAATGCAATGAGGTGGGTGCAAAGATACCATATGGTTTATAATTATTGTCAAGACCCCAAAAGAGATCATAGATTAACACCTGAGTGTTGGGGTTAAAGATAAATTGTGGGTGGCCCAAGAAAAATACTGTTCTCTTGTGATCTAATTTGTTTGTTTGTTCGAGAAAGTTTTCTTTTTCATTGTGGGGGTGACTTGAAATGGTCCCACAATCACTTGAGTGTCCAAGGCTCTAAGTACACGAGAAAATTTGGAAGATTGTGTGTGTGTGTTTATTTTTGTCTTTGTCACATCTTTTCTATTTGGTGTAAACCAAATGGGAAAAAATAGAAGAGGGAGAGAGAAAGGAATAATGTTTGTCAATGTCCAAGAAAAGCAAAGTGGACAATTATTATGTATTGGTTGGTAAATGTGGCACTGTTGAGTGCGATTATTATAAGTATACTCCTCACTTTATAACGTTATTGTCATTTTAACGATGAAAACGAGAACACAATCATAAACAAGCAAGACATCTGACATAAAACTTGGTAATCAATGTCATTTCTTGAAAAATGTCTTTGGGCGTAAAAACTAAAAAGATCACATGAATTGTGTAAAGATCGTGGACCATTGATAATTTGATAGTATATAAATTGACATATAAAAAAATAAAAGTAAAACAGAGAGAGGAACACAAAGCAAGGTATAAATGTTACTAGTAGAGTTAAAAAAAGTTACAGGTAAATGTCAATTGTTAATTTGTTAAGGAGAATGAGAATTAGTGTACATTGTTAGCTACTATCATTATCATCATCACTAATTACTTTGTTGGTTGATATGGTTTTGCTTTGAATCTTTTAGCAAAATTGTTGGCTATTTCTAAAAGCTTAGAGTTAGCTACAACCCTGTCTTTGATTCAAAATGGTGTCCAATTGTGTCGCTCGTATACGACTATGATACGCCATATCTGTGGCGTCAAAGAGTCTTTAGTCTTTTTTCTTTCAATCACACTTTTTGTGAGGGTAGTAAATGTGCAAAATGAATGGTTAAATTTAATACTTCTTCATACTCCCCTCAAAACTTTGGTCAGCCTACCCTCCCCACTCCTTACTTAGATTGGTCATATTCTTTCATAGCCTCTCTTTTTGATCTCCTTAAAACTCAACTATTCCCACCTATTCTTCTTTTCCACTCCTCCAATACCCCTTCCAGTGACAATTTTACATCAACGAAGGGTGCAACTACGAGTTCTTAGAAATATTAACAAGGATGCAAAAATGTGCCGAAAAGTCTCAATTTTTTATAGGATGCAAAAAACTGTTATGGAGCCTTGATACTAACATGTGAGAGAGGGGAAATTACAATTCGTAGTAGAGGAGCATTGCTCAACAAAAGGAAAGGAAAAACATAGGAGTACCAACATCTAATAGAAAATGGTGGTGGGGCTCTAGTTAAACTATAGTATGCACTTATGCAACTATTTGCACATTTCCATGCCATTGGGGTGCTAGATTCAACAAATTTTGGAGAACGAAGGAATCAATAACATATCCCTCTATCTCAATCACGGCGGTGACAATTTCACACATAAGACATTTACGTGGAAGGTGCAATAGATGCATCAACTAGTCGATGTAAGCGATGGTGATTGAAAAAACAGTGGTGGGAGCTAAATGGACATGACCGTTTGCAATTCAAAGTATTGTTGATGTCAACAGACATTTGGGAAAGATAGTACTAACTGCCAGAAGACAATTGAGTGAGCTGGGATTCTCTCTATATAATTTACCCTTCTATTTGGAGAGAGATGCATAAAAGGATCTCTCTCCAAATTAAAGTGCATGTTAAACGGAGAGGATCTCAACTATCCAATTAAGCTGAAGCAAGTGGGGTGGTTAGAATTTATCATACAAATCAATTTGAGTTGTCCATTTTGAAAAATATTACCCAAAGATTCAAACCAATTTTCAAAGACTCTAATCAATCTTTCATTGATTTATCCTGGTTGGTTGGTACATACTACGTATGTCCTTAATGATAATACCCACTATTGTCCAAAAATATCAATATCAATATTACGGCTCTAAAATATAAAATATATGAATATGAATAGTTGGAATAAGTACAAAAAAGAAATACCCTTGCAATATAATTAGAGAAAAAAAGAACAAATCATTCACGGGCTCGTGGAAAAGTAAAAAATATCTCAACTACTTGGTGGACAGCTGAAATTCTAAGAAACAAAATTTTACAAAAAGAGTCAACATCTAGGAACCAAGTATAGAATTAATTACCTTAATCATGAGAAATTGGTACGGAAAAGTTGCAATACATTCTCACTTAAGCAGCCAAGCATTCCATGACTAGGTGAATACCTAATATCACGGGCCTGAGCTGGCATTTTGAACCGCTGAATAACTCTAAAAGATGGCAACTCTTGCAAGACCAAGTCACATGTAACTTCATCTCTAGATGCAAACATTCTATTCTGATTCTCTATGTCTATAATTACAGATTTTGGTAGTCGGATTTTACTTACATTGGCATACGAGGAACCCATCTTTTGGAAATCATTACCACCCATTCTCTTTAACAATACATTAGAGCCCTGTACTCCTTGTCCAGTAACATGAGAAGGAGTGGGCGATGGTGGAGAAAGAGGCACATCCATTGACATGTTGAACTTTGGACGGTATGAAACAACAATGTCATCGCTGCTCGGACAATAGGCAAGGGATATACAAACTCCTTGATTATCGGTCCCAGGAACCATAAACGGCCTTCATATTTTCAGAAGGAAAAAAAATGGAGCATCAGGAGAGTTAAATATAGCATAAATTTTATTCAAAATTGAGAAACACAATTACTATTACTACGTGATAGTGACAGGAAACATGTTGAATACAATTTTTACAAGGCATTAATAAAACAAAAGTAAGTGTAAAGCTAATATCCATAAAATTTAAACAGCCTACCGTTCTTCAGAATCAATGTCCCACTGACAAGGGCCAATAGCAGATGCGGCTAGGATGGTTCTGGCACCAGAAGGGAGACTCGTTTGTGCAAGAGACTGCAAACTATGAATAGGGTTGCTAGTCAACCCAGCTAAAGATTTTAAGGGTCCTGAAGTTTGTCTCATGTCAAACACCAGGACAGAACCATTCTGCAGGTAAGTTATATAAAGATTAGCATATGAAGTTCATAGATCCAACAAATACACGAAGAAAGAAAAAAAGGGCTTACCTGCAGTCCAGCATATATGTTATGTGTACTGATGTGATCCCATGTACAGGACCAAGCTGGAACCTGGAATGCAATTATAGCAAGTTATAAACACCACAGAATAACAAGTAAACTGACCAGTGAAGATTGCAATGTTTAAGCAATAACATCAGTACTGCAAGCGGGAAGTGCAAAAATTTACTATGTTTTTCTCTACCTTCGATTAAAAATGATTTTCTTCAAAAGCTAATTGAAATAGCTATTTTATTTTCAACAAAAAAATCAGTTTTTTAAAATAGCTTGCACATAAACATAACTAAAACCTCAATTTATTTTAAAAAAATCTAAAACAAACAGGCCCATAAGTGTAATTTGATAAGTAGGTGGGAGCCTTTTCTGTTATGTTGGAGGTTTTGCTGGAACCAAAACGGTCATCTTACGGTACATTATTTGGTGTTTTTAAGGTTGGAGAATATGCTATAATTGTTAGGATAGTCAGATAGTCGTTTGCGGCATAAAGTGGTTTTCTTGCACTTCTTTTCTGATGCTCATTTAATGGGTACTTCAAAATATAGTGCCTAGCTCTAATTTTCCAAAATGCCATCTTGGCAATTCGTTTTGGTTTTTTTACTTAATTCAAGGAGGACACTTATACTCAGCTTTTGCTCTCTTCTCTTTCTTCCCATCTATAATCTTAAATAATAAAAATAAAATACAATATCTACATTCCAATGTTATTCTAAAATAACAACAAGGGATAGAAATATAACTATTATCTATTGATCAAACTTATACCTGAAGATCATAATTGAGAACAGGGGTGCCGCTGTCGAGGCTGTAACAAAATGAAATACATTAACGACCAAATTTTACATTGTAAGACCAAATGAATCAGTACTTAATGAAACTGTACCTGACCACTGATAATGTCTTCCCAAATGATGCATAGAGGGCCAGTTTACTATCAAAAGGAGAAATATGCAAGTCTCTAATACCATTTGAAGATGATGGTAGTACAATATCTTGCATCTCAAATGGAGATATCAAGCTCATCTATAAAGCCAGGTTTCCATAAAGGTCAAAGTGAAATTGGTCAATGAATAAAGAGATTTAAATGCCAAACATGTAACAAATGAATCTTTCAAATTCAAGAATCTTACTTTAGTTAGCAAGTGCACATCACCCATTGCTTTTTCCTTTCGCGCGATTAATAAAATTTGATTAGAAGTGTCCATATCAAACACACGAGCACCTTCTACGTGAAATGTTTTCTAAAAATGGGGAAACAAATTAGTAAATAAAATTCATGTTACAGAAAACATACTACTCCCTCTGTCCCAAAATATTGATGCTTGACAAAGAGAAAGTTAAAATTAAAAATGGAGTACATTATATATTGATGCTTGACAAACTACTTTTATTATATTCTAGGCATTTGAAGAAAATCGGATTATAAAGTAGATAAGAGAAAGAGAATATGGCACACCTGACGTTCAAAATTGCAAAAAGATCCTTTTCCATGGGACATTGGGTTATAGTTGCGCTCTGCAAGATAAATCAAGTGAAAAATACAATGTGCTTAGTGAAATTAACAGCAAAGTTTCTTTTGGTTCACAAAAGGCTTTTATTGTTATTGACAGAGGAGGAGGAAGCAAATCAGGATAGGTCATATGAGGTGATGATACGACATTTGAATTTTTAAACAATTATTACCAGATTCATATCTCCATTGAGAGTTCCCACCGGCAACCATTAATTCAGATTGTCTACTCTGCATATCTTGTACCCGCTGCTCCAAATAAGTGTTTCTCTACAGAACCAAATTACAAACTAAAATTATTTAAAACAACACATATAAAGAGACCAATAACAATCAAACAGAAAGGCTTATATAATTTGCACAAAATCATTGCATCGACTCGTATGGGATAGAATCATTAGAAACTAATAAAACGGTTGTTAAAGCACCATGATAGCAAAGTAAATAGAAAAACTGGAGATGTTAAATTGTTGGTAAAGTGGAGCAAAGATATCGGTAAACATGACACAGCTCTGCCAGATATTCCAAATTCCAAATAGAAATACTAACAGTGCCAGACGTGATCTATTACGTAAAAAGGGTCTAAATGTCTAATGTTTTAAAAACCACAGGCTTTCTGCAATCTAAACGGCAAGTATGCATCCATCATCATAATAGTAATGCAAAAAGTATACCTTCGTAAGTTTCTGAACATCAAGATGCAGTGCAGCCTCTTTCTTCTTCCATGCTGTTTCTTTCTTGCGCCAACTACCATCCTAAGAACATAATTGACAAATTGTCTTAATCAAGACTAATGAAAACACAGCCTTCTATATTATGAGATAAGCCAAGCACACAAAATGCAATTAAAAAAAAAAGCATCAGAGAGCAAAATAGTGTTCATAAAGACATAAACAATAAACAGCACCCTACCTTACTCTCAAGAGACGCACATTTGCTCTCAAGTGACCGAATTCGCTGCAAACAGAAAAAACGGTTCAGGCAAACAAATTTCTAGAAAATTAAAACTTTCTTTTGATCTTAACATTGAAACAACCTTATGGGATTCATCATCAACAGCAACTATTCGAGAAGCATAGAGTTTCCTCACATCCTTCATTGAACATCTCATATTACATTGAGGACACTAAAACAAAACAACACAAAATATTAATGTTAAAACCCTTCTCCCTTCTTCTTTTATCGGCATATCAAATTCCAAAAACAATTTACAATCAAACACATTATACAATTACCTTCCCCGGATTTTTTCGTTGTTGAAGCCACTTTTTTAGGCAAGACATGCCATAAATATGTCCACAAGGAAGACAACTAAATTCATTCATCACAAAAAAAAAAAATCAACCACAATTCAACAATGCGCATATATAATAATAATTAAAAAAAAAATTTAAATAAAAGTGCAGAATTAGGGTTTAGTGGTGGCACCAGACATGATGATCCCCGTCATCGGTCCAGGCGTCCATACAAATAGGGCAAATAAGGCCGTCAATGTCGGTACGGAAGTCATTATCTTGACTACATTCGGCGCTTTCGATTGGAATCGAAGAACACGAAGCTTCTCCTGCTTCGGTTCTGCGGCGTTTATTTCTCTCATCTTCAATTGAATTTTGTCGTTCATCGTCGGGAATAACAATTACTTCGTCGGATATAGGATTCCGAGGAGGTTCGTGAGAAACCCTAGACGCCGGCGGTACATCGGGAACATACTCTTCATCGTCTTCGTCTTCTTCATCTGTTTCTTCTTCCTCTCCATCTTCTTCTTCGTCGCTGTCTTCGTTGCCGGAGTGTCCATCAAATACTAAACTGATGAATCGACGATCTGCTCCGGCAGCCATGAGATCTTCTCTGATTGGAATTTCGTTTTCGTTGAAGTTGCGCAGTTCGGAGGGAATATTGTTGTCGTTGTAGGGCCAATCGTCGAAGGGAAAATTCATTTGTGTGAATCTTTTGCAGAGAACATGTGGGAAAGAAGAAAATAAGTAAGTAGAAGAAAACACTGTAACGATAAGGAGAAGGGTAGACAGGCGTTTAAATGTAATGAGGGGGCACTCAAAGGCGCGGAAACGGCCCACTTGGTTTCTAGAGATTAAATTATGTTTATACATAGGGTGCGTTTGTTTTAGATTTAAAAAAATAGATTTTTTTTTTGTATTTTTTAAAATGGATTTTGTAAAAGTGTTTTTTCAAAATATATTAAGTTTTTTTATATTCATTTTTTCTAAATTGAAACATCAATTTTGACATCATATAACATAAACATATATTATTGAAGAACAAAACATAATCAAAATCACAATTTTTTAAAAAAGTTGTATTTCAAAAATG
Source organism: Trifolium repens (assembly GCA_030408175.1). Taxonomy (NCBI): domain Eukaryota; kingdom Viridiplantae; phylum Streptophyta; class Magnoliopsida; order Fabales; family Fabaceae; genus Trifolium; species Trifolium repens. Next base: position 50,846,818 of record CP125848.1, read on the forward strand.
ATTTTTATGAAAATCTATTTGAAATTACTAGGTCTTAAATATGCAAAAAGAAACCAAGTTGTTTGGGAAGCGGCAAGGAGCTCTTTCCAATTATGTATCCGGGGAATACCTGGTTCAATTTTCAGGAGAACAATGTTTGGCCAATGCGCATGTCTCGCATGAGCTGGATTAGTTGCCCACCTTTGGTGGGTCAAAAACCGGTGTGAAGGAGAAAAAAAATGCAAAAAGAGTGTCTTTCATTAAATTAAATAAATATTAACCGATAATATTTAGGATGTCCATCTATTTTTTTGTAGGTTGAGTTTCTTTATGGTCGGACAACGAGGTTGTGCCCTCGGGATGAACATATTATGACAGCTACTGGAACGCAACAAGGAAACCTATCGGAACCGCTCATTTCACTCTTGTTTTACACTATCTTATTTATAAAATTAGAGACAATTGCAAGCTCCTTTTTCTTACTTAGTATCTCAATGATGAAATTGTCATATGAGATTCAAAGGAAGCAATTGAATCACTTAATATCATTTGAGAGATAGGTCTATTATTGAGTCTTTATTTGAATATTCGTAAGACTAAGCTCTTTTGGCCTTCGTGTGATGAATGTAAATTTCATAAAGGGTTGTTCCTTTTAGACACTAGAAGACCGTTGTTTGGTGTATAATTACTCAGATGAACCATTAGTCAAGATAGAAGTTTTATTGAAGGGGATGGTATTAAAACAACTAACAGGATAGTTGAGTTAATGTCTCTTCTTTCTTAGTTAACGAATCCACATAGAGAGCGTATTCTACGTCAATCATGCATGAGTATTGCAAAACTTTTTTTCAGCTTCATGACGTGCCAACTAATTCATATGGAGGAGACAAATGTTTTGTTTGATAAAGAGTTGTGCGGGCGGTTGAAGACACTGTATTTTGGTCATGATCCTTTCTTTGGGAGGTTAGAATTGTAATCATTGGTAGAGGCCGCCTCATATGCTTTTGTGGCTTCCAAGGTCTAATCATGTGTTGCAAAATCATTTATTAAGAGACAGTGAAGTACGTGGTTGTTTACTCCGATTTTTAGTAAACAACCGCTAGTTTAATTATTACAAGAGAGATCAACTAGTAAATCTCGGGACATATGGATTGTGTGGAAGATGATGAAAACGCATTCATATCTTTGGGTTAAATCGGACAATTTGAATAAAAGTAAAAAGCATTTGACGAAGTCAAATGATTTGGTTTAAAGTAAAATGCTTCAAAGTTTAAATTTGCAGAAAACTTGTAAATGAATTGCAAATAAAGTTTAAAGAAAAGACTTTGAAAAAGTAAAGACAATGCAATGAAAATAAATTGCAGAATGATAAAGTTGCAGAAAGCTTTAAATTGCAGAAAGCTTAAATGACAAACTTTAAAGAAAAGCAAGTAATCAATACTTGAAAGGTAAATTGCATTTGACAATGTAAAAATGTTTACAAAGATTGGTTACACAGATTCGTACATGTTCCTTTTGGCATTCATTTCGCTCGTTGACATGGGTACTCTGAATATCTTAGGAATTTGCATGTGAATTGTGAACCCGTTTCTCCTATGAGAAACTTGTATTTATAGACAAACTAACATAACTGCTATAAACCTACAATACGTCTAACTATGCTCCACGTGTCTTGACAATTTGAATTCTCTTTGACACCTGGCGAACCCTTCAACGTTACTCTCTCTTTTGAATATTTTGCTAAGTCCAGAGCACGCTTCAAACGTTCTGCACAGTACGTTAGACAACCAAACAAATACATATATTCATACATATATATATAATATTTTCGACAATTATAGTAATGTCGAACCAGCATGTTTATTTAGATAAACATGGTTCTGTCGAACTCGACAAGCTTATTCAGACAACAATCGTTCTGTCGAATTCGACAGAACTCTAGGCTTTGACAATTAACTTTGCACATTAAAAGTCTTTGATGTCAAATGCCTTGATTTTCTCTTGATTTATTGCCAGAATCAGTTTCCAAGAGAATATTAAAACGTAATGATATACAATAAATGAGATTTCAACATCTCACTACAACTCATTACTGCCTGTCGAAAATACAGGCTAACAAATTGCCCCCTCAAAAATGCCAGTTTCGACTGCATGTCGAATACGAAAGGGAGAAATGGCAGTTTTGAAGATATTCACCTTTTCCAATTCTGCATGTGGTATCTTGACCATTGTCTTGTGGTACATCTGCCCCCACAAGTTTTGGCATTGACAATTCCAAAGTAGCAGGTTGATCAATAATGATTTTATCTTTGATTTCAATCAACTCCACCAATTTCTCATTGGAAATTTTGTAACCAGAAGCTATTTGAGCCAAATCATTGGCTTCTTGATTTTCTATACGAGGCACATGTTTAATGGTGACCTGGTCGAAACGTTTTAACAAAGAAATTGCTATGACAAAATATTTCATCAAGTGTTCTTTTATACACTTGTATTCTTTTGTCAATTGTTTCAAAACCAGTTCTGAATCACCTCTGATCAGGATATTTTTTGCCCCCAAGTCCAATAAAATTTCTAAGCCTGCTATTAAAGCTTCATACTCTGCTTCATTATTTGAGCAGAATCCATTAATTTTATATTTGAACTTAGTGGGTATTTTGGAAGGGGAAATGATTAGAATCCCAATTCCAACTCCATGTTTATGTTTAGAACCATCAAAATACAATTTCCAGGGTCGTGATTCTACATAATTTTGTGGAGTTTCCATTACAGAATGATCTGCTATAAAATCAGCTACAATTTGGCCTTTGACTGCCTTTAGAGGTTTATATGTTAATGAATACTCTGTTAAGGCTAAGGCCCATTTTCCAATTCGACTATGCAAAATTGGTTTAGACAACATATGCTTAATGATATCACAGTGAGAATAAACAAAAACATCAACAGGCTTTATATAATGCTTGAGTTTTATACAAGAGAAATACAAACATAAGCATAGTTTTTCAATACTACTATATCTAGTTTCAGCATCATTTAATACCCTACTTAAGTAATAGATGGCTTTTTCTTCACCATTTTCATCTTCCTGGGCAAGCATACTACCCAGTGTCGAATCTGATGCTGATATATACAACTTCATGAACTTGTTCCTTATTGGAGGCATCAACATTGGTGGCTTCGACAAATAACTCTTGATTATGTCAAACGCTCGTTGTTGATCTTGCCCCCAAGTGAAAATATCTTCTTTCTTGAGACGAAGTAGTGGCGAGAAAGGCTGAGCTTTACCACTTAAATTTGAGATGAATCTCCTCAAGAAATTGATCTTCCCAAGTAGGGACTGAAGTTGCTTTTTAGTAGTTGGAGATTTTGTCTCCATGATAGCCTTCGTTTTGTTTTGATTTATTTCAATGCCCTTTTTGTGCACAACAAACCCAAGGAAATCTCCTTGCTGTTCTGATGAATTTGCTCCTCAGCAGCCTCTCAATTTCTTCCTTGATCTTTGACATAATTTCTGGTGCAAACCTTCTAGGCAGTTGTTTTACTGGTTTTTTGTCTGGTCGAACTGGAAGTTCATGTTCCACCAATTTTCTGCTCAAACCTGGCATTTCATTGTAATCCCAAGCAAAACAATCTTTGTATTCCACTAGAAGTTGCACCACTTTCGCCTTCAGATCTGGAGGAATGTTTGCACTAATATATGTTGGTCTTTTTATCAGACCATCTCCAAGGTCAATTTCTTGCAAAGGATCCTGTGCTTGCATCTTATGACTTTGACTAATTGGATCTTTTTCAAATCCTAAGGGTTCGTCGTCATAGATGCAGTCCAGTTTTTGCAATTCTGGCTCTTGTTTGCCAATCTTTTCACCATTGGCTATATCAGCCATATTTTCTGAAAATGAATTGGCTTCCAAAGCCATCTTGATTCTGTTTTCAGCCATGTAGGCCGTAATCCTTGCCCAAGTTTGGGACTCAGACATAGTAGTTTTCTTTGACATCCCAACCAGTTGGGCATTTGTGGCTTTCATACTCGCCATCCTCGCTGTTTCCATCCTCTCTCTCCCACAAGAAACCATGTGTGGGATCCAGTTTGATTGCATGGTGACCATTTCTTGCCAGACGATATGCAAAGTCTTTCTCAGTGCATGGTGAAATTGTTGCCAATTTCTTGTCGAAGGAATGCTTTGTCAAATGATGGACTTCAGTTTTGAAGTAGCTTTGATCTGCTTCAATATTTTCCACTATTCCATCCTCTCGCCAGATAATGAGGCGTTGGTGCAGGGTAGAAGGAACTGCCCCTACTCCATGAATCCACTCTCGACCTAGAAGTAGATTGTAATTTGCCTTAGAGGCCACAACCAAGAACAAGGTTGGCCTTACAGTGCTTCCAACAACCACTTCTAACTGGATTGCTCCCAAAGAGAAACCAGTTTCACCCTCATAGTTTGAAAGAACTATGTTGTGAGGATGAAGATCCACCAAAGATTTGCCAATCTTTCTGAGCAAAAATTCTGGCATGAGATTAACAGCAGCACCACCATCAATTAGCACTTTGTTGATCCCCACATTGTTCACCTTAGCCTGTATGAAGAGAGGCTTCAAGTGACTCTTCATGCCTTCATCTGGCCTTTCAAATGTAGCCATTTGATCTTCTAGAGCACCATTGCTCGTCACATAGTAACATACTGGCCTATGAAGGGCCATTTGCATTCCAGATTCCTCTTCGTCATCTGTCACTTCAGAGCAAACGTCGAATTCCCTTGGTAAGATTGACACAACATTGACGATTATGTCGAGATCAGGCTCAGAATCCAAAAAGTCATCTGCTTCCATGTGGTCATCTTCGACATTATCAGCAACTGAAGACTCTATTTTCGATTCGCCTAACCTTTCTTTCATTGGCCTCTTTGCCAATTCCAAAGGCCTTCTTCCATTACCATCAGTAGTTAATGGGGGTTGTTGAGCAGCCACTTTTTTCTGGCGTTGGTATCTACGCCATTGGGACCTTGTCATGGGATTTTTCCCTTTGTAATTATTCCTGTAATCATATTTCCTTGACTCAGGATCCTTTTTGGGATTGCTGTTACTGGAGTTCCCTCTCTCCATATTCCTTTGACCATAGTCCATGCTTCTTCCATGAACCCATTGGTTGACAGGTGTCCTGTTTGAGGGGACAAATGATTTTTGTGGTCCCAACCTCTGGTGTACAGGTGCCTGCTGGCTATTCAGAATATTGGAATAAGTTGGCTTTTGATTTGGCCAATTGTTTCTGTTTTGACTATGAGGCAGAAACTTGTTGAGGCCTGCAGCAGCCTTCTTGTCGAACATGGCACTACAATGAGGACATAATGTAGCTTCGCCATCATTTTCTTTGCAGCGTTGAAGGAAATCCAATAAAGTCTCCCCTGCTTGTGGATACACCTCTTCCACTTTGTTTTCGTACTCCTCCTCAGGAATGGAAATTAATTGCCCCCCTTCAGTGAGGTTCAATGCTTCTATCATCAGGCACTCAAAAGGCTCTGTGTAAGCAGCATCAGCAATCTGCAATGGATTCTCGTCCACCTGCTGTTTGGATTTTGGCTTTTCGCCAAATTTGAGTCTTCCCTCCTGTAGGGCTTTCTGGACCAGATCCCTGAAAAGAACACATTGTGAGGTTTTATGACCCAAAAAATTATGGTATTTACAAAAACCTCTTTTATTACGTTGTTCCAAAGGTGGAATTTTCAAACCCTTTGGTACAATTATTTGGCCATCAGCAACCAATAAGTCAAAAATTTCATCACACTTAGTAATGTCAAAAGTGTATGTCTTAGAAACAAATCTATCATTTTTTGGTTCGACGGGATTTTTCCCATTTGATGGTCTTAACATTTTACAAGCATAGGGAGGTCCCGGTTTCAATTCAGCAATATTAACCTCATTGTTTTCTATGTAATCCTGACCATCGTCGAACTCATTTTCACTTTCATAAGTTTCTATGTATGCCACTTTTTCTTTTTTGTGGAACTTAGAATTTCTGACTTTTTCAGCCCTGAGGCGTTCGACCTGTCGAACACGATCTGCTAATTGGGCCATGTCTCTCAAATGTTGAGTATCTAACTTTTTCCTAATGGAATAGTCGAGGCCACCAGCAGCCATCTCAACCAATTCATGTTCAGGCACTTGAGTAAAGCACCTTGCCTTAAGGAGGCGAAACCTGTTCAGATAGTCATCAATGGCTTCTGAGGTTTTGCGCTTCATACTGGCTAATTCTTTGAGACTAATCCTAGATTGTCCCATGTAGAATTGTTCATGAAATAGCCTTTCCAATTGAGTCCAAGTATGAATTGAATGAGGGGGAAGTGTGGTAAACCACGTAAAGGCATTTTTAGTGAGGGAATTGGGAAAAAATTTCATTTTTAAATCTTCATTATTTGCCAAATTCCCTGCCTCTGCCAAATATCTGGCAATATGTTCGACAGTAGATTCATTAGTATCACCAGCAAATTTTGTGAATTTGGGAATCTTCCATCCCCTTGGCAATTCTACCTGTAATACATATTCAGACAGGGGTGACACAAAATTTGGTCTATGCAACCCTGTATTCAAACCATTTTGGGCCAAAATATTTTCTACTAAATTGGCCAAGTTATTTTGCCCTGCAACATTTTCTTGTCGAACTTGCCTAAGAACATTATCAGCATCTTGGTTTCTATTAACCAAAACTACTTCTGGTTCTTGTTGTTCTCTCTCGATGCGCACTGGTTGGGCTTGGACTCCTGTTTGAATCTCCGGGTTTACACGGGGAATTCTTTGATTATTTGGAGCATCAGGGGCACCAAAAAAGTCTGCCATCCTTCCCATTTGATTGGCTAACAATAAATAATTGTCATTGGCTGTTTGTAACACAGGATTAAAGATTGTGCCAATCTGTTGGGTCAACGCGTTCACCATATCATGGTTACTTTCGTCCATTTGTTGCCTAAGTACATTCATAGAATTATTAGTCAAGTTCAGAGAATTTCCCCTATTTCCCATCGCAGAAGACGAGGGAGAACTTTCTACAGAAGGCCAATTATACAGGCTTGCCATCGTTGTCGTTGGCATCCCAAATTGTGGGTTTCTAGGCAACCAAGGAGGTCTCGACGGAGTTCCACCAATTTGACTACCGTCTGTGTACCCATGCATGTGTGATATATTCGTTGGCATGGATGATACATTCATTTGTGTCATCATTGCACCATTCGTATTTGGAGGAACAAACCCTCCTGCCATACTCGACGTAGTGGCAGACATTGTTGATCCACTGGCACTTGCGCCAATGGTTCCATAACTTATCACAGGATTTGTACCCCCACCATTAGGATTATTGCTTGGGATACTTTCAGAAGTTGTAAAGTTTAGGGCAGGATTTGTTGATCCGCCAGTAGGATTGGCGCCAGGATTGCCAGTTACTGGTTGATTTGGTTGCCCTGTCGAATTTGAAACAGGATTGGTTTCTGTCCCATTATTGTTATTATTATTATTATTGTTGGGGTTAGGATTGTTTGGTGGTCTCACCATTCTGGAACGAGGACGCTTTGGTATATTTGAAAAAACTGGAAGGGACTTACCACTCCTCAAACGCATATACAAATATACACACAATCAAAGTACAAACACCAAACAACAAATTTTGTATGAAAAAATTTTCAAAAATTCACTAAGTAAAAATACACAATCCAGAGGTCCCACTGGGCGTGCCAATTTGTTTACTCCGATTTTTAGTAAACAACCGCTAGTTTAATTATTACAAGAGAGATCAACTAGTAAATCTCGGGACATATGGATTGTGTGGAAGATGATGAAAACGCATTCATATCTTTGGGTTAAATCGGACAATTTGAATAAAAGTAAAAAGCATTTGACGAAGTCAAATGATTTGGTTTAAAGTAAAATGCTTCAAAGTTTAAATTTGCAGAAAACTTGTAAATGAATTGCAAATAAAGTTTAAAGAAAAGACTTTGAAAAAGTAAAGACAATGCAATGAAAATAAATTGCAGAATGATAAAGTTGCAGAAAGCTTTAAATTGCAGAAAGCTTAAATGACAAACTTTAAAGAAAAGCAAGTAATCAATACTTGAAAGGTAAATTGCATTTGACAATGTAAAAATGTTTACAAAGATTGGTTACACAGATTCGTACATGTTCCTTTTGGCATTCATTTCGCTCGTTGACATGGGTACTCTGAATATTCTAGGAATTTGCATGTGAATTGTGAACCTGTTTCTCCTATGAGAAACTTGTATTTATAGACAAACTAACATAACTGCTATAAACCTACAATACGTCTAACTATGCTCCACGTGTCTTGACAATTTGAATTCTCTTTGACACCTGGCGAACCCTTCAACGTTACTCTCTCTTTTGAATATTTTGCTAAGTCCAGAGCACGCTTCAAACGTTCTGCACAGTACGTTAGACAACCAAACAAATACATATATTCATACATATATATATAATATTTTCGACAATTATAGTAATGTCGAACCAGCATGTTTATTTAGATAAACATGGTTCTGTCGAACTCGACAAGCTTATTCAGACAACAATCGTTCTGTCGAATCCGACAGAACTCTAGGCTTTGACAATTAACTTTGCACATTAAAAGTCTTTGATGTCAAATGCCTTGATTTTCTCTTGATTTATTGCCAGAATCGTTTTCCAAGCGAATATTAAAACGTAATGATATACAATAAATGAGATTTCAACATCTCACTACAACTCATTACTGCCTGTCGAAAATACAGGCTAACAGTGGTATAAATAAACTATGATTTTTTTTATTTAGTTTTTGATAAAAAGTATAAACTATGATTTTGACAATACTTTGGATAATCTTATTGTGCAATTCTGACTTCTGACTTCAACAATTTTGCTAGCAAGAATATTGCTCCCCGTAATAGTTAAATTAAAAGAGATATTATTGAATATGGGTAAGAGTTTGAACGATAAATTTATCGGTGCTCCATATTTAATATTTAATTTAAAATGTACAATAAATCAAGATATTAGGCAAAAAGAAAAAAAAATCATAACACTTTATAGCTAAAAGATAATGTTATGCCAATACAACTTTATTATAAAACACATTTTCAACACATGGTGCTTATTTGATTTACTTGAATTCATTTAAATTTCAAAAAATAGAAAAATGTGAGATAAAAATAATATAATATTATTCTGGTGAACATAAATGATTTGACAGAAATATTATATAGGATACATGATTTGAACTTAAAATTTTACATTTATATATAAATAGTGTAAATCTAACTAGTTCCATATTTTTTATTTCACAATCGAATTCTAAATTGTGAGACATTCTTCAATGAAAATAGAAAGATTTAAGAGTTTAAAGACAAAAATAAAATGAATAAAATTTATTTAATTTTTCAATGAGAATTATTTGGAACCGGGTGGTAGATCCGGTTGGGTTTGAAAACGATTCAGTCGGGTGAGCGTTGGTTCCGTTCCGTTCCCAAAATAAAAGTGAGAGAGAGGGTTGAAATCGGAAATAGAACCGGCGAGCGGAGGAATAAGAGATGGCTCGGAGTATCTCGTATGTGACAGGGACGCAGCTTCTCTCTCTAAAACGGCAACCAACCATCGCCATCGTGGATGTGAGAGACGACGAGAGGAGTCACGATGGTCACATATCTGGTTCTCTTCATTACGCAAGCGACGGTTTCTCTCAAAACATCTCTAAGCTTCTTCAAGATGTTAAAGGCAAAGATACCCTCGTCTTTCACTGCGCTCTAAGTCAGGTCAACTCCTTTTTTCTTTAGTTAGATCCATTTCTATAGTATCATCAATTTCAACATGGATCCCACATTCTCATTAATTAACTGCTCCATTAATTTAAACACTTATAAGTGCTTATGTATAAGTTGTTTCTATTTCTATAACAAAAGATGAAGTAAAGTCAAACTGTTTTCAAATAAGCTATAAGTTGTTTTCATAGGTTATCTTATGAAGCTTATAGAAATAACATATAAACATGTCATAAGTTGTTTTCATTAGCTCTCCCAAATAACTAGGGTGGCAATATCATCATATTACTAATTTACTGCAAAATTTTCCTGCTAATCTATCAGCCCCACCATGTCTTTTGCGTGTAACTGCTCGGTCGGCACCCTTGTGTGGGTGCCTCCCTAGTCCCTATACAGCAGTTCCTTTACTTCCTATAAACATCTTATATTGAACCTATAAAATTTGAGGCTGTCGTTAGAAGCGTAAATCCATCAACCATTCACGCTCCTCTAATCGTTTTTGGAAGAGTTGATCAGTTACTTGATACGCAGTATTATACGAAACAAATAAATCACAACATGTAAATTTTTTAAAAGGCGGAATACCAATTACTTTGGATTTGGAGGAAAACACAGAAGTTGTGGATGTAAAGTGACCGATAAGATTAGTTTGTATTGTTTGTGGATAGTGTTTTTGTAAACACTAGCATTTTCCTAGTATTATTCCCTCTATTCACAAATTGATGGATATTGCTGCTTGCCATCCCATTCTTCTAAATAAAGCTGAATTTTTAGCACATATTAGTAGTAGGTCTGTATGTGTATTGTCCATGTTCAAGCCGAAAAGAATTTTGTGTTTGTGTGAGGGGTGTGTTGGAGATGCAAAACCACCATTCCTGTGTCACCATTTAAAAGCCAAGACTGTGTGAAAGTTGGCTAGCAGACACACCATTAAGTATATGTGTCATAGATTAAAAACTGTTTTTTTTTTATGTAGATTTGAGACAAACCTACGAGTTTTACCTAAACCAAGATATATGGACAGTCCTGATCTGTAGAAAAACTGTTTGTCATTCACTGGTAAAGCAGATGTAGTGTAATACAGCTCTCTACTGTCATAAAATATTGTTTTACCCAGCTTTTCGCCACTTCTCCAGACACGAATGACAGCTATGTGAATTTCTGTTCTGAGCAACTCCTTTAGCAAAAGACGATGTTCCTTATTTTGGAGTTATCCTTGGCAGGTCTGTAGCTAACTAACTGTTGTGTGTAGAAAGTGAGAGTAGATTGGTTCAAAGGTAGAGTTTAAAATAGGGGAGGTAGTTGGCCAAAAGAAAATTGAGGAGGGAGAGGGAGTGAAGTGGAAAGCCACCTGTTTGGAACAAGTAGGCTGCAATGGTGATGAGAACTATTTTCTTTAAGAACGAGAACAAAAATTATTCAACGTTTACATTATGCATTCTCATTCCATTTGCATTAACCATATTCAACTGGCTTAGGCAAAGTGGCACATCGAGTATTCTCATTTTGTATTTGATTCTTGCTCGTAGGATGTTTTTCTTGTTATAAAATTTCAAAGCTTACAAGTTTGATTCACCAGTTCTTACGTGCACTTCTGCACTCTAATTGATAGTGATTTTTTGGATGTGCATAATGATTTTTATATTTTAAGGTTGTTGCATCTTAAAAATATCAACTTGACTTACCTTGTCAGGAACAAGTTTCTACTGATTATGATTTATGATATTTGAGAAGCTTTTTTGTAATGGGAACATGAGTATTTTTGTATACCCTTTTTGTATGATACCTGAATGTCTCTCGTTAAACTGAAAGTGGTATATGAACTATTTTATAGGTTCGAGGCCCAAGTTGTGCTAGGAAGCTTGCTAATTATCTTGAAGAGAGCAAGGAAGATGTTGGGATAAAGAACATCATGGTCTTAGAACGTGGCTTCAATGGGTGGGAAGCTTCTGGTAGACCTGTTTGCCGCTGCAATAATGTTCCTTGCAAGGAACATGAAAGTGCTTAATCAAAAACGTCTTTGTGGTTGGGATGGAAGTCTATCATCTTTCCCGTGTTATCTATCTGCAAACATTTGTATACTAAAGAAAATGTATGACTATTATAATTACATCATTGTATAAATCATTGGTAAGCTGAATACCTAGTTTCTATTTTCTCCATCACTTTATGATTGACAAGAATAACAAAAGTACTCGCTCAATTTCTTTCTGAACTTCTTTATAGTATTATTTGATGAACATGGTTAAGAAATTTTGCTTTGACTAGTTTCATGAGTTAGTGTTGTGGATGACGAGCATTTTAGGGACTTCGAGTTAAACTTTTGTTTGCAACAAATTTTCTTAAATGTAAATGGATGAGTCTGAAGGTTGCTTCGTTATACCCATGGTTTATATTTTTCAATGTTTGACGGATACAGTAGCTTGTTTTGTTTAGATTTCCATGAAAATAAACTAAAAAACGTTTCTCAAAGAACTTTTTTTATCAGAGCAACATGTCAAATGTAAGCTTTGATCCTGGTGGTTCTTTTGTAAGCTTTGGCAAAGCATGCTAAACTTGATCTCCATATTTCATATTGTCTACTACTTTGGAGTAAGGGTGGCATAACAAAATGAGGAACTTGATCGCCAATACATTGGTTTGGGTGGGATTTTCAATGAACTTTCCTAATTCGACTTGCATCGTCATGTTTTAGAAGAGCTGAAGATATAATTAGATGAGACATGTTGACACATTTTACTACGTTTATTTTGGAGGCATTTCAAAATAGCTATTTGCATCTCATTGTCATTGCTCGTATACAAGTTACTAGTATTGTCATGTCAAAATCTCATATGACCCTCTCTACAAGCTAAACCTAACATTGTTCTTCTCCATGGTTTATATTGTTTACTATTTTCAGAGGTGATTATAAGATTGCAATAATGCCCCATTTATAAGCAAATATAGATGGGGTTTTGTACCTCCATTAAGTATAAAAGGTAGTATTCCTAATCTAATTATAATACTACAAATATATATTATAATAATTGAGGAAATGATAGTAAGGGGAAAAGTTAGAATGAGATATGTTGTTATTTTCAAAATGTACATCTTTACATGAACCAAAGGGTAGTATTTATATTGCCAAAGTTATAAATAAAATAAGGATCTTGTTAACGAGTGTCCCCGAACACTTGTTAACATTTGCCATAAAATAATTTGCATTTGCCATTAGAAGCTGACATCTAAATAATTTACATTACTATTTTAAGTTAATATTTTAGATAGATATTTCAACATTAATAATAACACATATGTCTCATATTGTTTTCCTGCAATTTAGTGTTTTCTAATATAATATAACAATTTCAAGTCAAAATTAGCTCATGGCTTTTTATCTTTTATACATCCATTTTTTAGAAGCTTTTTCATTAAACTTCTCTACAAACATCTAGTATAAGCTTATAAAGAGTAGTTAACTTATTAGTTTGAAACTCTCATATATATACTAGAATCAAATCGGACCATTTATGGCGACTCAAAACAGATTAACAGAAATTGATTGAACTCATACATAGAATGAGCTTTATTAGAGTATTCACGAATCACATGTCACTTGGTATACATATGTGAGGACTATCGTGTTGTCATTTATGATTAAATAGCACTCAAAAGATTAGTTATCATCAAGGCCCATTAGCTCAGTTGGTTAGAGCGTCGTGCTAATAACGCGAAGGTCGCAGGTTCGAGACCTGCATGGGCCAATTTTTATATATTTTGTTTTTTTTTTTTAATTATTATTATTATTATTATTTTTTTTTTAATTCAGCTCATTCATTACTTGGCTTCAAAGAACGTTACTCGTCTTCTCCGTCTCGTGACTTTGCTTGCATCAACTCCAAAGTCGCAAACCACAATCGATAACTTATTTCAACATGGTAATTCTCTATTTTCTCTTCTCCGATTTTTGATTCATATTGTTGATTCTAAATTGATTTCAATTTTTTATTTGATTTAGGTTTGCTTGTTTTGCTTATTGCCCCTTTTCCTCGTTCCGATAGTCAACGTATTGCCAATTCTCTTCTATTATGTCAAGGTAAGCGCTTCATTCATTCCATTATTTCTTCAATTCGTTCTCTGCCTCCATAATTATCTTGTTCTTTCACAAGATTTTTGAATTCATTACCAATTCTCAATTCTATTATTCTAATTAACCCTATTTTGAAAACTGTGTCAAAATTTGGTTTTTTGTGGGGATATAATTTCATTTAGTACTGTATTTGATCATTCTGCAAGCTCAAAGGAAGTAATTTATATTTTCATATACTCTAATGTTTTGGGGAAAATCATAGTAGGAGAAATTTCGATCAATTCTCTTGATAGGTTATGTGTGCATATCTGTATTCCTAATTTCCTATTTTATTTAATTTTTGAACTTGTATAAAATTTTCAGGGAAAAATATATGGGCTTTTCGGCTGGGAGTATAGGAAGCCAGTGATGACCCCTCCGGCATGTCCTTACAAGCCTGCGGCCAAAAGCGACAGTAAAGTAAGTCAATGAATGACTATGGAGCATATTCTGTTATATCATCTCCATCTACGAACTTTTGTTTTGTTAAAAATACTTTGGACTGTGATCCTATATTCTACTATTTCTAAATGTTAAAATGTCATTCTTTTCTTTTTATGGCGAAAGTAGGAAATTATTAATTGATGTTCTTAGAGATCAATCTTAGGCTTACAACAAACCCCAAAGTTGTAACAATAATACAATATGATACCTTGTTTGCTCTCAAGTATTGACCAAAGTTATTCCCACATGGTTTTGTCTATTCTTTGAACCATAACCTTCATTCAGATTGAGTAACGATGAGACTATTTGAGGTGATTAATGCTAAGAAGTCTTGATGAAGGTGATCTGAACACCCATTTAGTAGAAAAATAACCTTCTAACTATCCAAATACCAAGTGGGTCATAGGTCTCATGAAGCAGAAAATTTCAAAATGAAGCAGCTCAAGAATAACCAACAATAGGAATGCCCCAAGTAAGTGAGAAGCCAATATAAAACATGACATCGATCCATATCCACGTTCAAATCAGCCTAACCACTCTTAGCCCAAGTTAATCTTCAAATCATTCAACCTAGAACGTATACATTGGAAGGCATGGCTGTCGAACACTTGAATTAACCCTTATGAATTTACTACTCTAGGTATAGCCGTATAGGTATAAAAATTGAGTTAACCAGCTTATAGAATATTTTAGTTTCCAGCTTAGGTAGACTCGTATAGATTCACAGAATCCCGTGTTTGAGGATGATTGAACGAATCTACAGTATAATGGTTATTTTTCCCTAAATGACAATGTTTTGGTATTTTTTAGAAGACCCAAAATGTAACAGTTGAGTAGTAAGGTTCTGCAGTGCACAAAATATTAACCTTGCAGTTGTAGCGCCACCCGACTCCAAAAATACACCCAATCTAACATACATCCCACGAGCCCATCTCTGTAATGAGAATGATATTTTATTGAGTCTTAACCCCCATAGCTCCCAAGCATAGTCAGGAATTAGAGAACATAAACATACTCATGGTTGCAAGTTTGCGATGAACCGATCAAGCCAATGAAGTGAATGGACCCAACTGCAATGAGATGAAACCTAGCTCTATCAAGCTGAATCCAACTCCAACAAAGGGAACCCAATCCCACCATCCTTCACTCTTAAGTAATTTGGATCGTTGTGATTTGTCAATTTGTCTATTGTTTTTCAACTTATTATGTTTTTTATTTTTATGTATGTTGAGTTATGAACCTATCTTATGATTTGTGAATGTGTCCTTGAATTTTGAATTGTTATGTTGTGTTTGGGCATTTTGCTCGTGTCAGTCAAGAGATTATGTTTGAATAAAGTGGATTACTCGCTTATTGAAGGTGCTCCCCTTATGTTATTCATACTAATTTGCTTAATTATAATATTAAGATTCCTTTCTGCCTGATAGTTTTTGAAACCCAGTAAACAGTGTTTTAGGTCTACTGTTCTTGTTAAAGGTGTACTTTGTCCTGGAAGAGTATCCTAGATTTATAATCAGAGGAGAACTCCATGTTATGAAATACTCTAGGCTTACCGTTCTACGGTAACCTGGATTCATTCAATCACAATTTTTCTCAAAACATTGTTCTATGTTACCTCTGATATGATGATATGCTATTCTTCAAGGGTGGTCACACAAACAATTGTCGGAAATAATACTTTGACAGATGGAGAAAATATGAATATATGATCCATGTCATAATTGTGAGTAAAACATAGTCATAGTTATCTGGTCACATAAACAATCGTCAGAAATAATACTTTGACAGAAGGAGAAAATATGAATATATAATCCATGTCATAAATGTGAGTAAAACATAGTCATAGTTATTTGGTTTAAGTGGCGTGCTCATATTACTTATGCATACATCTCCCTCCCTTTATTTACGATTTGTTGGAGTTTGAGTGGTCCTCAATGGTCGGTTCTGTTTCTGTTTTGGGTTTTCTGCGTCATGAATGCGATGTACACATTTGCATCATTACATGCCTAAAAACACATGATTTTTTAAGGGACCAAGTAACACATGTTAATGGTTTAATGTTTGAAACTGCCATGAAATTGAACAAATCTAAATTATTTTACAGGTTGAAGCAGAATCTGCACCAGCTCCAGTAGAACATGTTAAAGCTGGAGGAGTAGATGTGAAGCAGGACTAACATCACATCTCATAACTGAAGACGATTCAAAATATAAATTATAATTCGGAAATGATCTTAAAATTTATCAGAAAACAAAGACATAACATATAGTATTGGGGTTGAGTTATTATGCATAAGGAATATCCTTATGTATGGTGCATAAATAAATCTCCACCATGCATGTTTTAGTGCATTTGATTGATCAAAAAATCTAATTGATCAAAAAAGCATTGGATGGTGGAGATTTGTTTATGCACCATGCATAAAGATATTCCTTATGCATAATAACTCTAACCATAGTATTGTATTACATGTATATAGGAGTATGGTTAGTTCTATTTGGATTGCACTGTTTTCTGATATTGGAGTAAAAAATGAATCCAATTCAATAAAAAACGAATTTTCTAAGTTTTATATTAGTTATCACTTTTTTGGTTTAGTTAAAGATATTTGCATCAGATTAAATTGGTGCGATGCGTGCACCTGTCGTTCGCTTGCCGACTTGCAGTAGGGGGCCTTGACCCCTCAGAGGCACGTGCCGTTGGTGGACCTCGTAAGGCGGATGAGCCTTGCGGGACACGCGACGAGGTATTGTAAGTGGCAGAGTGACCTATAAGATCTAATTAGTGGGATCAAAGCAGAGGGGTCAGGATTCCTTTGGGATCAAAGCAGAATATGCTCTTATTTTAAAAAAGCAGAATATTCATTCTTAAGATCTTTTGCAAAAGAATCTGTAAGATCTAATTAGTGGGGCTGGGGACCTTTGAACAAATATGGTGTTTCTTATAATTTTCCCTCCAAGTGGGGAAGTAAAGTAGTAATGCTTATGTTTGTTTGTTTACCTATAATATCTTTCACTTATTATTTATTTATTAGATTAGATACGTCACTGATTAATCTCATTGTTATCTACTCTTAACTGCCGACTTTTTGCTATATGATATGAGATCATATTTCTTTTGTTTGTTCCTATTAAGACATTTTGCTTCTATGCATGCATGTGGAAATTAAGGAGGGGGGTGTGGTCCAGATTCCAAATTTCTGATTATAAAAGCATGTGTTAAATTGATTATTTAAAGTGGACTTTGATTGAGTGCTCATAGAATAAGAACAGTACATATCCATAATAATGTGATATAATAAATTACTTAATAGTAAAATGTTACTTTCGCCAACTTTTTGTTAGCAAATTTTAGGTGGTATATTCCTCCCAAGTTTTGACTCCATAGGAGTCTGTGGAAGTGAAACAATGAAACTTCGAGGGAACCACATGTTAGCTATATATAGGGGTGGCAAAACGGGCATGCCCAGCCCGTTTAGGCCCACCCCATTTAAGCCCACCCAAAAACGGGGCGGGGCGGGGCGGGCCAACTTAAGTGTGCGGGTACATAATTCAAGCCCGCCCGTTTATTGGCGGGGTTGCGGGTTGGCGGGCATTGGCGGGCATGCCCGCCAAATACTTTTTTTTTTTTTTTACAATTTTAATTAAAACTTCACAATTTAATGTTAAAAAAATATTAAATATGTTGAATTATAATAACTTAACAATTCCTTACGATTCTTACCTCATATTTAAACTAACAATAATACTATAATAGGGATAATTAAGAGAAAATTGCAGCAGAGAATAGAGATAATTAAACTAAAAGAAACATTAACCAAGTTAACAAACAATTCTTTATAATTACGCTTAATTAAACTAACAAATCATCAACTAAGTTAATAAGTACTCCTTACAATATAAGATAAAATGATAAATACTAGAAAGGAGTGGAAAAACGGGCATGCCCGCCCCCGTTTAGGCCCACACCATTTAAGCCCGCTCAAAAACGGGGTGGGGTGGGGCGGGCCAACTTAAGGTAGCGGACCGAAAACCTCACTCCAGCCCGTCAAAAATTGCGGGTCAAACGGGTCGGCCCGACGGGCTTGGCCCGTTTTGCCACCCCTAGCTATATATTCCACTCCACTGTACTAGTAGTAGGTAATATTTTAAGTGAGAAAAATCTTGCATTATTTATAGGTTAATTTTTCTTTAACAAAATTATACATTAGTTTTTACAATTACTATCAATAAATTTTACATCAAATGATATATGATGATATTTATTGTTCCATTGAATGATTGTCTTTAAATAATTGTCTTTAAAAATATTATACTCATATCAAAACATACTACTATATAGTAAATGCATGGATATAATAATTTGTAAACATTTTTATGAATAATTGAAGAATTTAGTTTATATAGACTGTCAGTGTAAAATTATTTTACACATGCGTCCAATAATATTTCAACACATCATGTATTGTGTTAAAAAATACATGATGTGTCAGATTCATTAAATGATGTGGCAACACATCATTGGATGCATGTGTAAAAAAACTTTACACCGACAGTGCACAACAATTAAACTCATAATTGAATAGTAATAATCATTATAAATGTGTATAAAGTATAATAAATTAGGAATAGTTACACAATTAATATTGATTTGATTGTAAAACTGTAAAAATAAATTAATTAGGTCTCAAAACAAAAAATGACAATCAAGTAAAGAAAAAATAGATAGAATATTGTGCCAAAAAAAAAGAAGATAGAGTATAAGTAACTAAGAATAAATTAATTAATACTAATAAAGAGTAGACGCCTAAACTCCTATGGATATGGATTGGGAGCATGCCTGCCAGCTTAGTGGAATTGGAATTTTCTTTGTATATTTTTTCTAAAGTGCTTCCCCATTTTCCAAGTTTCCCACCAAGAATACAACATGCTTGCAACTTACTTAAGCATGGCAATTGGAATGATTTTGATTCGAGGATTGTAATTAACCTTTTCCATAGATTAATAAAAATAAAATGTACTAGTAAGTAATTTACACTAGCTAAATAACATGGTTGCACACTGACACGTTATTGTCTCCTCTAGTGCGGGAAAAAGGTAGTAGTATTCGATATAGCTTATAGCAGTAAAATAGCAAACAGAGCATAAGTTATAAGCTCTTTCTGAAAAACTGTTACCAAACGGGTGTTTTAGCTTATAAGCTATAAAACATAAGCTATAAGTCAGTTTTCTGGGTTTGCCAAACATACCCTAAGTAACCATGGTTACCTAATTACCACTTTTACATTAAAAATTAAACCAAAGGTAATCCAAAACCACAAGCAACAAAGTAGTTCCTTTTTGCTCAAATAGTTAATATGTTGTTTTCAAGATGGATTGTTCGAAAGTATTCGAATTTGATTTCTCATCAAAACATTTTTTTTTATTAAACTTTATTTATCTCGTGATATAACTCTGAATTATCGAAATTTTTATACCAGAAAAAAGAGTAGTTCTTTCCTAGTTCCTCCCATTCATGTTCTTTGGTAATGTAAAAGTTTAGTGGAGTGCATTTTAACGCACTCACTCACACTCATAAGGTTACAACTGTAATTTCATTTTTAATTTTCCATGTAAGTAAATTATTTATAAAGTGTTTACTAACTGTCTTCAAATATCATGTTAGACATTTTTCTCTCTAATTTTCTCCGTTTTTATATTTTGTCCGTTTCGTAACGCAAGTTTCACCTTTCTTTCTTTCTTCTTTCTCAATCTCACACTACTCCACTACCACACAGTAAAAACCGTTTTTAAACCTTGTTTAGCGTTTAATTAATCAAATTCTCAAAATACTAGATTAAAACCATAGCAGTAACAACAACAACAACAATAGTATTAACAGTATTGCTATTATGGGTATACTACAAGACGATGTTGTGATTATCAGAGAACCAGAAAAACAAGATGAAGCTACAATCATAACCGTTAACTGTCCCGACAAACCCGGTCTAGGTTCTGATTTATGTCGAATCATTCTCTTCTTTCATATCACTATTCTCAGAGGAGGTAATACATATTCAAAATCAAATCTTTCTATTTTGTTTTTGTTGTTTATATGAATTTGGCATCTGGGTCTATGTCTTTTGATTCTTTTGAGATTTGAGAATGATTTGGTTTTTGTTTTGCTTTTGTTTGGTGGAATGGAATGAATGAAGATGTTTCAACGGATGGGAAATGGTGCTATATAGTATTTTGGGTGGTGGGAAAAGTAAAAACAAGGTGGAGTTTGTTGAAGAAGAGATTAATTGCTGCTTGTCCTACTTGTTCTTCTGCTTCTGGAATTTCTTATTATTGTTCTAATTTGCAGCCTTCAAAGCCTCCTGATGTTTTTCTTTTGAAGTTTTCTTGCAATGATCGGAAAGGTCTTTTACATGGTAACTTTTCTCTTTTGAATTTCAACTCTTATTTTATTTTTTTTTTCTTCTGAAGGTGAATTTCAACTCTCATTGTTATGTGTTTGTTCTTAAGATTCCGTGCATGTTTGAATTGACGGTAAGATCGACAAAATCACACTTTAGGCTCCTGGGTGAAGATGTCTAGCCTAACAATTTCGGCATTTGCCAGTTGAGTTAAGACTTGTGGACAAAAAATATAGCTTTTGAATTGTACTAGAACTGATTTTAACTTCTGGTTTAACCAAGGTCCCGTGTTCGATCCCTGTCTTCAGCAGTGTTAGAACTCTTATGGAGAGTTTGCCGTCTATTTGGGTCCTACAAGACTCGAGGGATCGGTCTCTGCAATTGCGCGCAAAGATACCCGATTTACAACAAAAGAATACCAAATTTAGTGAAAATATAAATAAAATTGATTGTCTCAAAATATCAATTTGACCAAGAGTAGGTAGAAACATTCAAAATTTCAAACATGTATGTTAATTTGCTCTCTCAGTCTTGCAGATAGAGATTAGATTTGAGGTTTCATGATGATATGATGTACTTATTGTTTTTCAAACTTTCCAATTCCAAAGCTTCATTGTGTAGTATCTTTCTGTTGTAGATTCTTCTTTCCTTAAATTTCATCATCCTTTCTACATGGAATATTGAACTGTCTTGCTTAAGCTTGTTTTTGATGGATCGAAAAACTAACTAAAATATCTTCATTTTTTTGAGACAGATGTCACAGAAGTTCTTTGTGAGCTTGAGCTCACCATAAAGAAAGTGAAGGTCTCTACGACACCTGACGGGAAAGTGTTGGATCTGTTTTTCATCACAGATACAAGGTTCTAGATTTCTATACCTGTTATAAGTTTGTTCCCTATAATTGCTAGTTCTTTCTTTATGTATTTACTAAAACTTTCTATTGGATACTCACTCTTGTGAAGTTTTCTTATACATCTTGTTCTTTGAAATCAATTTTTCTTAGCTCAAGAAATGTGCTTTTATACTAATTAACCGTATAATCTTATATAAGCAGGGAACTTCTACATACACAGAAGAGAAGGGATGACACAATTGATAAGTTAACAGCCATTTTGGAGGATATTTTTACTACAATTGACATTGAATTAGTTGGCTCAGAAACTACTGTTTTTTCTCAAGCATCTTCATCCCTTCCAAATGCAATCACAGATGTGTTTGATTTGCAAAGTGGGACTTCCACATCAGATTCTGTTTCTGTTGTGATGGACAACACATTGAGTCCTGCTCACACTCTTGTCCAAATTATGTGCCAAGATCATAAAGGTCTTCTTTTTGACATCATGAGAACTCTGAAGGACTTCAATATTCAGGTATAGTAATTCGAAATTCAAATAATCAAACATTTTTTAATGATGCTTTTATGCTTGATATGTAGTAATGACACTTCAGATTAAAAACGTTTCTGGTGTCCGACACCTGCACACATCGTCGTTACACTCAAATATTTCACTTTGTCAAATTATTATGAGTTTTAACATGTGTCAGCAGTGTCGTGTCCGGTGTTTGTGTTAGTGCTAGCATTGTCACTAGAAAGAGTTGATAAGCCTTTAAAGTTCACTTGATATCAAATTTGATGTATTTTTAATATATTTTTACTATATGATATGGATTACCGCACCATGAAATTTCATGTTCTAAGTAACTTGTAACAATGGCACCATGCCAATAATTTCTTATGCTAAAAGTAAACGAAATTTGTCATGTAAACAGATATCGTATGGGAGATTCTCAAAGAAATCTAGAGGAAAATGTGAGATTGACTTGTTCATCATGCAAGTTGATGGAAAAAAGATAGTTGATCCGAGCAAGAAGGAGTCTTTGTCGTCACGTCTTAAGACAGAACTACTCCGTCCACTCAAAGTAGCTGTTGTGAGCAGGGGTCCCGATACAGAGTTACTGGTTGCAAACCCTGTGGAATTGGCAGGCAAAGGAAGACCTCTTGTTTTTCATGATATCACTCTTGCTCTCAAAATGCTTGGACTTTGCATCTTTTCGGTATTTACTCATCTGATATGCTCTATGTACTATGTTACTTCATACAGTTTAGTAGATTGAGTGTGATCATATTTACTCACTATTGTTTCAACAGGCTGAAGTCGGAAGGCATGTGATCGGAGACCGCGAGTGCGAAGTTTATAGAGTCTTGCTTGATGAAGGGGAAGGGTTATCTTTTCCAAGGAACAAAATTGAGAAAGGTGTTTGGAAAATGTTGATGGGTTGGGACTGATCCATACATGGTTGGTGGCATTGTTCATTTAAATGAGCATGTCTCCTAGTACAATACAGATAACATGGTTACTTACTATATAGCTCCTAGATGTAATTAGATAGATATAGTTGTGATATATAATGTGTATATATTAATCTTGTCACTAATAGTTTTTAGAGCTTTTGTAAATATAATTTTATGTGTATAAAGAGAAGGGATGTAGCAACTAGCAAGTTAATGTAACAAAAGATAGGAGCAAGAGGGTTGGTCATAGCATTTTATGTATGAAATGAAATATTACAAAGTGGTTATATTAATTATTATGTGGTATTAACTTATTATTTTATAATTGGACTTCTATTTTTGCTTGCATTCTGCTTTGAAAAAAAATTGAGATAGATAGGTATGAAATTATGATTTGGGCGCATCAAATTTTTTGATATTAATGTAAGCTTCAAGTTGTCTAATGGTTAGAATTTTGGTCCTTGCATATTACATACTATATAAGTGAGAGTATCAGAGTTCGAATTCTGATCCTTATATATTACATGCAACGTCCATAGCAACTGAGCTATGTTGGCGAGAACTTATCACAGTTTTTGTTTTCTTCTTGCAAATATGACTCACATAATTCTGTAATGAATGAAAATTGCCTTAGTTGGTACTTGGTACCATGACTTATGTATTTTTCTTATGTATGCTGCTTCATTTTTTATTATAGGCGGTTTCCTAAAATACGACCTTGACCAGAAAGTTGCTTCACCAGAAAGTTGTCATTGTTCCCCACATGATGACATGAATATCACTCGGGGCATTAATGTTACATCATATCCATAGACCTTAACTTTAGTTATGTCCACACATCCATTAGTTTCTAGGCACGTGTTCAACAATCTAAACTATTTTCAAAAACTATTTTCATTAGTTATAACTAAGACCATCTATAATGGTTGAAAAACTCAACACCACTATTTTCAATTCCCAATATTCCATATCATTTTATTTTTCTTTCACTTAATAATTCAACACTCATTCAACTTTTACCTTCTCTAATGATTTTCATTCAACACTCTACCCCACAACTTTTTATTTCATATTCTTATTTTTATTTTTATTTTTATTTTTATGATTACATAAAATTACAATTATCGATTAAAATTAAATTAAAATAATAAACATTTAACAATTTATTTTTTAGTTTTTTTTTAATAAAAACAAAATTTATTTAAATATTTTATACGATACAAATCATCTTAACTTAATTTAAAATACAACACACAAGTAACGTAATTAGTACGACACAAATAATTTAAAATGCAATACAACACACAAGCAACGTAATTAGTATGATACAAATAATTTAAAATGCAATACAACACACAAGCAACATAATTAGTACGATACAAATAATTTAAAATGCAAAACAACACACAAGCAACGTAATTAGTACGATACAAATCATCTTCAATCACGTCTCACTCCAAACTTTGTCCAAATATGCTTCACTAGATCTGCTTGCAATTCTTGATGACCTTTTGGATCACGGAACTAGGATCTAGCACGCACATTAAATTTTGTGCAAAACCAAAATTAGGTATGTTTTGAGGATGTTGGTTGGAAAATTGATTTGGATTTTGATAATAGTTGAGATTTTGATAATAGTTGGGATTTTGATAATTGTTGGGATAATTAGAAAAATTTTGGATGTTGAAATGATTATTGAGATCCATTTCACTAAAAAAAGACTAAAACTTAAAAATAAACACTAATAGAAAGATAATAATAAAATTAAGAGAGTGAAAACTTGGTTTTTTTTCTTTGTCCAAATCAAATGAACCAAGTCTCTATTTATAAACAAAAAAAAAATCATGAATTTTGGTATAAAAATAAAAAATTAATTTGTAATAAAATAATTGAGTTCAAAGTATTATTGAGATAAAAATCTAGACAGCCAATCGCGTTTCACCACCTGTCCGCCTCATCCTTCTCTCTCCGCGTCCCCTGCTGGGCGACGCATCCTATCGGGCCGTGTAGTGCACGCGCGCACCGCAACCAACAAAAACGCGCCACGCGTCCCCTCCGTCCAGCCTTCAACACAGTTGAAATTCTTCAACACTTCTCTCCTCCACATCATTCAACACCTCAATCAACACACCCATTACAACACTACACCCACTCAAACACCCTTATTCAACACTTTCATTCATCACCATTGTAAATGGTCTAATGTTAGGGATGATTATCTCGTCAAATTCATTTTACATTCAATGAATAAATAATGTATCTGATTTATAATATTAATTATTTAATAAATTTAAAATATTATTTTGTTTATATTTGAAACTATTGGGAGCATATATGCAAGGGAAAAATTTATCTTTTGTGTCACACAAGTTATTTTTTTGGTTTTCACCACCAGTTTAATCTAGTCCGAGAGTCAGTTTTGACATCAAGTGGTTCCAGCCCCTTCCGATTGTAGTTGTGGGAGATCGAATGGTGGTCCTTTCTACCAAGTTCAGCGTCAATCACCACCAAACCAACTAACGATTGATCACACAAGTTATTTGATTGAAATTCTTTAAATAGAAAATTATTCAATGAAAATTAATTATCGTTAAACTGAAGTGAAAATTGTGTATCTATATCTTATATCATATTAATTTAAAATTATTTTAAATGTTATTTCACTTGAAATTACCCAATTAATATTAGATTTAACTAATATTAAAAAAATTCCTTATTTTGTTGAGTGTTATATTTAGATGAACAATCGAGTTTAATCCCTCTATAGGCACTACAAGCACATTATTTTTGTAAAATGTGATGACTAAACATATATTAAATTTTTATAGGAACTAATTTAACATGATAGATATTTTATAGGAAATAAAAATATATCTAACATTATAAATTATTCAAGTCATTGTTTTTAGAAAATTTAAAATGACACTTTTGGAGGAATGGAGTACAATAAAAATATTTTTTTTCGTACCATTAACATCAAGAAAATTAAAGAATTCCATTTGTTGCTATGCCGTAGAATTCTTCCCATATACTACTAATAATATTCCAATTTGTCTGTCAGCATCAACCATGCAGCAAAGACACTGGGAGGGACTAGATTCATTCGTGATATACCAAAAAATAATAAATAATATTGGTCTGTTGTATTTATCTGGTGATATAATTAAATTAGATTATGCAATTTGCTCTTTTTTTATTTTAATTAATTAAATTAGATTAGATTATGCAATTTGCCCTTTTTTATTTTAATTAAATAATAATAAATCGTTGTTGCCTTTTAACATGTCCTTCTCGTTGTCCTTATTAATTTGTTAATAGTGGTAAAAAAATGAGAACAATTTAACGACGTTTTCCGTCTAGGTGCTCTTTTTAAGAGTGTATAAAATTTAACAATCTTTGACAAAGGATTTTTTCTTTTTTTTGTAATTGGAAAAATTTAGTTTGGAAAGACACATTTAATGATAACCCCCGGAATGGGTCAAAAGAACATGTAGTTTATACCTTTTTTAGGACTAATTGTTATGTTTCATTTCAACTACTCACATTACATTCTAAAGTATTGTTTGTTTTGGACGTTGTGTGAATCTTACACAGTTTTATTCATTTCAAAAAACATTTTATTAGGTTGAAGATTGTGCGTACTGTATATAAACTATTATTGATCTCGATTCTCAAATAATGTGAGGTTGTAAGATATATCGGAGCAAATGCGAGTTGAAGAATGTGGGCGCCGTGTATTGTTATAAGTATGTGCTCTTTCATTTTAATTCCCTTTTGGAGTTTGGACCATATTTTGGAGTAATACCTCTTTGACAAATTGTAGAGAATGTGATCAAGACAATTTAGATGTAGAGAACAATGAATATTACTCACAATATTAACATTAACCATTTCTAAAGAAGAACAATAAACATAGAGCAAACCAATTACAAAGTTGAATATTAATTGGACCAATAATTGTTATAGATTACAATTTCCAATATATTTTTAACTTGTGCAACACGCCAGCTACCACTCCCCAAAATGTAATTTCTGCAAAGATAACATATAAGAGAGTTCCCACTCTCTCTGAATTCCAAACATTAACAAACACATGCTTCTGGATCCAATGTACCTAATTTATATTTTCATATCCAAAATAAAAACATATTAGTACAACAAAGCTATATACATATATACTAAAAAATTATGAAAGGTTGTTTTGTTTCTTACTAGTGACTTGCTTGGATCTTCATAATACCATCCATTTACAAATGCTGCAAAAATGCCTTGAGCTGCCATCACAAAAACTAACATAGCATTCATTCCTATCCATTCCAAGAACAAGAATGGCGTCCGGATCCCCCAAACATCAATCTGTTTCATCATAATAAGCAAAAAAGTTTAAGAAAAAATTGTTAATAAGAAACTACTAGCAAGAAGGATTTTTTCTACTAGAATGAATATATATTGAATTTTCTCCTACCAATATGTAAAAGATAGAGAAGATAATTCCAGCTGCTCCAGCAGTGAAACAAACATAGCTAATGCTATATAGTTGCTTGTTAATTGGGATAGCTGCAGCGTCGCAAGAAAATTTTGTTAAAATATTATGTTGAACTCAAATGGTATGTTTTCTAGGCTGGTTGTGTGCGGTCACAATCTCATTCAATCAGTCAAATCACTGATGTGGCTGACTGCGTGAAATTGTTACCGCACACAATCTAAATCCTGTTTTGTTTTTGAGATGTTCTTGCTTTTTGCCACATTAACTTACCATCTGTGAAGTGAAGTATAATGGCTAATATGAGCAACACAAACCCCATTGAGACCCATTGTTTGAGCCTCTCTGCATGACCCTGTCATATTAAAATTTATTTGTTTTTAGTCCTTTTCACTAAATTGCAATTATAGAAACATATATAGGGTAAGATTTTGTAACCTTGAAATGAATCAAGACATGCCCATAATGGATGCCAATGGTGCCAGAGAGAACTGCTGCTATGGAACTAGCAAAAAACGAAAATCCTTCTTTAGTGTGTGTTTGGTTTAGCGGTGGCTAGAATTGAGTTTGGTAGAATTGAGTTTGGTTAGAAGTGAGTTTAACTAAATTGATTTATGTTTGGATATATATATTTAGTAAAAGTGACTTTCACCAATTTATATTGTTTGGATAGCTTAAATCAAAATTGCTTTTGAAATGTATAATTACCAAAATGGGTTTTAAATTTAACTAAGAAAATCACATTTAAAAAATTATGAACAAAAATCACCAAAGCCCAACCCAATAGTAAAAAATAACTATTACTTTTAGATATTTTTTTGATAAAATTACCACTAGATTACTTGAAAAAAAACAATAAGTTTTTTCCATTTTAGATAAATATTTAAATTTATGTTAGTATTTTTCTATTCCAGAAACTCTTTTATTTATAAAAAATAATACTTTTTACATGTTGATGTACAATTTTTTTTAATACAATTTTTTTAATAACCTATGAATGTACCACTTTATTAAGTAGATATTTTTTTTATTAAATAGATGTATGCTAAAAAATGTGACATAATGAATAAGAACACAAGTAATTAATAAGAACGTAAGGATAATAATGGAATAATAAAAAAATCTAAATGCCATATACTAGAATCGAGTATAGACAAACGCAGAAGCTTCAAATAGCAGCTTCATGTAGAATTGATTTTAAGCATTAGAATTGCGTTGTCTTTTTCTCACCCAAACAGCTTTACTGAACAAGAAACTCACTTTGGTGCCAGCAACGTGCGTTTAACCCATTTCAACGCCAATCCAAACATATACTTAATGTATTTCGAAATCTACTCGATACAAATATAATTAGTACAATATATAAATTTACTATAAAATTTTAAGACAAATACCTCAATAAGCCCTCTGGTTCGTATGGAGCAAGACACCAACTTGGAGCATCATCGCGAAATTTATCAAAGCCCGGAGAACTAAATGTACATGCCTAAAAAAAATACACAAAAATTAGAACATCAATAGAGTAATTTATCAATTTATTTAGAACAATACCAAAAACATTTTAAAAATACCGTTTTATTTAGAACAATTTATCAATTTTTCACCTTTAAGCGTCTCCAAACAGGTTGAGAATAAAGATGGTTAACACCCCAAACTTGTCTATCAACGTATCCAACCGCATTGCATGCAGGGCCTAAGTGTCCTCTCATTCCACATAACACCTAATAAACAAAAGACGATAAGAAAATTAAATAAACACAAAAGGTGAACACTCCGATATTCTAGAAATAATAATGAGAGAGAATATACCGTGTATCTCTTTGGTTCATCGCTATTAACATGATCTACAAAACTCCAATCAGGAACATATAAGGAGAAAGTTGTGATCATGTAAATGAGAAATGCCACAAAACCTCCAAACCTAAGTCAAACATGTATATTATGTGGCATTAATCAAAGCAAGTTCATAATTTCCATTAACAAATTTCAATGAACATATTTGAAATTAAATGTGTTGTGTTTTCTCACCATTGCCATTTATAGGCAGTGAAAATGGATATGTGTCCAGGACTCAAAGTAGTGGGTCTAAGCTTGGTTGTAAATGTCTCTATTAGAGCCACAACACAATATACAAGGGCTATTCTCTACACACAAAATTTCATAAACTTAGTTATTCAATAATTGATTATTTTGCCTTAGGCCCCTATAACAAAATTTAATATAAACTAGACTATTTACCGATGTTTAAAAATAAATAAATCAAATCGCACCTGAAGAATGCCACACCATCGAATAAATTTCATGTCTATTCCATATACGAGTTCATCAGGAGCGTGAGAGTATCCACCTATAGTTTTTTATATAATCAAACTTATCAGTGCACATAGATTTATTCATCAAATTATGCAATTTTGTGGATTTAATATTGCAGACAATCTTTTAGTAAAAAATGATTTTTTTTTTTTTTTGAAGAGTTTTGCTTAATTACCTTGCAAAAGTATACCCCAAAAGAGAAGCTTCAATGTCCTGAGGATTATCTTCCTCACAGCATACTTTATCTTGGGGATTCTCTACATTATTACATTCAAAGTTATTCTATGAATTAAAAGACAAAATTGTTTCAAGTTCTAGAGACAAAAAAAGAAGAAGAAAGATAATCAAATGGAAGAGAAGTTACCTTTAGTGCAAGGGCTATGGCAACACCAACAATGAAAAGAAAGAAAGGCATAACAAAATCAGCCAAAGTACATCCATTCCATGGAGAGTGATCAATGCGTGGATAAACTCCACCAGCATCATCCACTAATATCATCAACTACACAAACATAGCCATAAAAAAAAAAAAAAATTAGACTTACTTCTAAATAAATTTAGTGACTAATCCTTACTTCAACATAATTTTACACAAATATCTACTCATATCTTGTCGTACAAGTATTGTATTTGTTAAGTATATATTTTTTGTCTGTAGTCAAAGTGTCAATCACTACTAAAAACTCACATACTATGAAGTTTTAGGTTCGAACTCAGATAAAAGTGTCCAACATAACAATATAAATATTTACTAGTTGAGATAAGACTTACGGATATTTGTTAAGAAATTTAAAGTACGTTATTTTAATAAGATATGATTGAACATATCTAAAATGTAAATGTTAATTATTTGAAACAAAATAAACTTTCACTTTTACACATTAACTAATTCAAAGAGCATAAGGACAGAATTCCACTAAAAAAGTTTGGAATTGGAATATTATAGTAACTATTTAATTACCACAATGGTGAGGCCCCTAAAAGCATCAAGTGTAGCAACCCTCTTTGACTTTTGCTTAACCAATGCAGGCTGCACATCATCCTCTTCAACTATTTGTTGCTTAATATTAGAATCTCCATTAATATTGGTTCTTTCTTGCTTCTTCAACAAGTCATCTTTAGCATTATCATCCAATGCTAAATTAATACCTTCTTCCATTCTCTTAGCACCTTCATCCATAGCTAATTAAATTGATCAATGATATTAATTAAACAAATTGTTCAAACATATATATACTAATGTGAGTGTGTTAAAGTGACAAATTAAGAGCTCTAAATGAATGATAAGGCCGGCTTTAAAGTCAATATGAGGAAAGAATCAATTTGTAAATATAGCAGCTACATTACAAACATAAGAGACATATGAAGGACTTAGGAGAGAGAAGAAATAGGACCATATAATTGTATTTGTTATAGATTAATTAGTATTAGTGTTTGTTAATTAGTTCCACACTTTGTTGTTTCTTGTTGTTGCTCAAAATTTTGAGTACGTATGATTATTTTGTACTCTCTTTGACACATTAAAAGATTCCCATTATTATCTTATGCTTTGATCATATTTTTATAATGATAATTTCTTGTGCTTTTAGATTCTTGTGTTTAGATTTTTGTAAGGTTGTCACAATAGAATTGCTGAATAGTAATTTGGTCATCATTGGACAAGGGTGTTTGGATAGAGAATTATAACATGGAAATGTAATTTTTTAGGGAAATCATTTTATATTTTTTTGGTTCAAAATTAGACGAATACTTGCGTAGTCACATAACACAGATATTATGTAACAAAAAAACACATAAATAATATAGTTTAGGCACATACGCAAATGATAAATAGTAGGCAGGGTCGGTCTTATTGGCGTATAAGGGATCATTCTTAATTTTATAAGTAACTTGGGATTGATTGTAAAAAAGAAATAACATTGGTATTGAGAAAATGATCAATATGAATCCTACAGAGATCAATAATTCAAAAAAAAAAGAGATACAACAAATGAATATTGGTATATTCTATTTCATTATGAGGTTCTCTGGAAAGAACAGAATCCAACTTATTAAATTACCAATTGTAGTCCATTATGATCTTTGCCTATATCAATTTTTTTAAGCAAATTTGCCTACATCAATTGTTGAATGCCATTAACTTCTCTCTCTCTCTCTCTCTCTCTCTCTCTCTCTCTCTCTCTCTCTCTCTCATATTCTCTTACAATTTCCAGTATATTTTTAACTTGTGCAACACTCCAGCAACAATTCCCCAAAAGGTAATTTCAGCAAAGATGACATATAAGAGTGTTCCCACTCTCTCTGAGTTCCAAACATTCACAAAAACATGCTTCTTAATCCAATGTCCCTGATTTATATTTTCATGTTAAAAAAAAAATGAACACATATTAGAAATTTATTATATACTTCAAAATTAGGATGATAATTAAGACAAACTATATACCATAATAAAAGAGGAAAAATTTGCTTCTTACTAATGAGTTATTTGGATTTTCATAATACCATCCATTTACAAATGCTGCAAAAATGCCTTGAGCTGCCATCACAAAAACTAACATAGAATTCATTCCTATCCATTCCAAGAACAGGAATGGCGTCCGGAGCCCCCAAACATCTATCTGTTTCACCATCAAGACTCAATAGTATTAAAGAAAATAGTTTAAAGGACATGCACGGTCAGTGTAAATTTACTTTACACTGACAACCAATAAGAATGCTTCAACCTTCCATGTCGTATCAATCAAGAAAGTGGAGTTAAATGAGGTGATGTGGCAGAAAACATGGCTGTGATTGGTTGACAGTGTAAAAAAATGAACAATTGAAAAAAGTTTTATACTTGAAAACCAATATATAGTGTATTACCAATATGTAGAGACCTGAGAAGACAATTCCAGCCACTCCAGCTGTGAAACAAACATAGCTGATGCTATATAGTTGCTTGTTAATTGGTATAGCTGCAATATTCCATAAATTTTTTCAAGATATATCTTGAATTAAAATTGTATGTTTTCAAGGATTGATTTTCAGAAGTGCTTATTACACCAGCTTACCATTTGTAAAGTGAAGGATAATGGCTAGTGTGAGTAACACAAACCCCATTGAGACCCAATGTTTGAGCCTATCTAAATGACCCTGCCAAAAAATTATTTTGTTATAGTCCTTTCACTAATAAATTCAATTTTTTGAATGTTTGTTGTGTAAATGTGTATTAACATAACATAGGGTAAAATTTTGTAACCTTGAAATGAATAAGGACATGCCCGTAATGAATACCGATGGTGCCCGATAGAATTGCTGATATGGAACTAGTGAATAGGAAATACAGTAGAGGTTATTTCTTTACGAAATTCGAACTAGTGACCAGTAGTTAGGAGGAAAGGAAAAAGAGGAAGGAAAACCTCAACAAGCCTTCAGGTTCAAAGGGAGCATGACACCAACTTGGAGCATCTTCGCGAAGCGGACCTTCACCTGGAGAACTGAATGTACATTCCTACGAAAAAGAACATACAAAGTTTTGTTAGAAGGAAACGAGTAGGAGTATTAAGAAACATTTTTAGTACCTTCAAGTGTCTCCAAACAGGATGCGAATAAAAATGGTTAACACCCCAAACTTGTCGATCCACATATCCAACAGCGTTACACGCAGGGCCTATGTGTCCTCTCGTTCCACATATGACCTATTAAAAGGAAGGAAGAACAGAATATGTGAAAGCATCGAGTACAAATTTAGAAATTAGAGAGATCAATAGTGAATATACTGTGTATCTTTTTGGTTCGTCACCGTTAGCATGATCTACAAAACTCCAATCTGGAACGTAGAGTGTGAAAATTGTGATCATGTAAATGAGAAATGCCACAAAACCTCCAAACCTACGCCGCACATGTGTAAATATATAATGTTAGCATATTGACAATTTTTATTTATTTTTTAATTTTAACCCTCTGGTTTTCAGGGGGGAAGAGGCTCTAGTAATTTAGAGTTCGGCTGCGAGGTAAGCAAAACCTTTAAACAGAATAAGAAACTTACTTACCATTGCCATTTATAGGCTGTAAAAATGGCTATGCGTCCAGGAGTCAAGGTAGTGGATCTAAGCTTGGTGGTAAATGTTTCTATTAGAGCCACTACACAATATACAAGGGCTATTCTCTGCACACACAAATTCAAATACTTTGTTATTCTAAAGCAAAATTGTGTTGCAATGTGATTATATTGCATTAGACCCCACATAATATTTAATTTAATAAGTTTGATTTATACCTGGAGAATGCCACACCATCTAATGAATTTCATGTTGACTCCATATGAGAGCTCATCATCAAGTGCATGAGAATATCCACCTGTAGTATATATGTTACATAATCACTGCATTGATATCCAGTACTTTTCTATATATCGGTACATCTGTTGAGGTAAATAATTATAATAAGTTCACAAATAGTGTTTATTAATTTTTTTATATTAAATACTATTTATGGACCTATAGAATTATTCACATCAAAGGTATATCAGTACATATTTAAATAAAATGCGCAGCAGAGTGTTCACCTTAAAATAAATGTATATAGTGAGTTTGAGGAGTTTTGTTTATGTACCTTGCAATAGTATACCCCAAAAGAGAAGCTTCAATGTCCTAAGCATTATCTTTTTCACAGCATATTTTATCTTGTGAATTTTCTGCATTAATTACAATCAAAGTTTAATCATGAATTAAGGGACATAGATGATACTGATTTATATAAGACGTGAAAGAGTATATATATATATATATATATATATATATATATATATATATATATATATATATATATATATATATATATATATTGTCATGTAGTTTAGTGGCTAAAAATTTCATCCTTTGAAATACCGAGTTTGAATCTCGGTCGATGTTCCCATCATGTGAGCTGTGCTCACGGGAACGGACGAGGCAAAAAGAGACAGAGAATGGAAAACGTACCTTTAATGCAAGGGCTATGGCAACACCAACAATGAAGAGAAAGAAAGGCATAACAAAATCAGCCAAAGTACATCCATCCCAAGGGGCATGATCAATGCGTGGATAAACTCCACCAACTTTGTCTACCAGTATCATAATCTACATATATATAAAATATAAACTACTCTCAAACTAAATATTGTCTTACTACATAATTCTATAATTAATAAACAAAAAAGTTACTAATTATCTATAAATTCTAGCTCAACTGACAAAAAATGTTAAAATTATTGAGTCGAACATCATGATCGGAGTTTGAATCCTGGTCCTTCCACTTTCTGTGTGTGTAAGTTTCCAATAATTTATTATTTCGTCTATCTATCAAAAAATGATTTTGGTAACTAACCACTATGGTGAGGCCCCTAAATGCATCAAGTGTTGCAACCCTCTTTGTCTTTTGCTTAACCAATGGAGGCTGCTGATCATTCACTTCAACTATTTGTTGCTTAATATTAGAATCTAAAATATTATTGGTTGTTTCTTGCTTCTTCAAGACCACATCTTTAGCCTCTTCATCCAATGATATATTTAAGCCTTCTTCCATTCTCTTAGCACCTTCATCCATAGCTAAATAGTGACCAATTGATATTCAAATAATAAAAAATTGTTCAAACCTATATATCTTTCTCTTCTTATCTTGGTTGGTATGTATATGAATGAGAGTTACGCTCTAAATGAATTAAAGAGAATGCCGTCTTGAAGTATATATGTAGATAACATATAGCAGCTACATTACAAAAATATTAGAGTGGTGATTAGTTTCCGACAATTAGCTGTTTCTTGTTGCTCAAACATTGCTCTAAACTTTGATTTTGTACAATTGTTTTGTCTCTCTTTGTCTTTGACATAATTAAGTACCCTCCTCTTCAATTTCATCTTATGAGTTCTATAACGAATGATATACGTCAGAAACACACAACCATGACATCATCATTTGTACAAAAGAAAAACAAAATACAGAGGTGTTGGCAAGATAAATTTAGAATCTTGATATTATATGAGTTTAGAACACACTTATTTGAGAATCACAAAAAGCATAATCATCGGTATCAAAAGCTACCAATATTATAATCATCGATACGTTAGCCTAATCACATGCTCCAGGATTTGAGATTTTCAATGTAGTAGACAGCAGACAAGTGTATTTCAGTACGATAGCAATGAGAACCTAAATTATTCATTTACAAGATAACAACCCTAGGACCAGTCATCATATATCCTAGTCCCTAGATGTTGAGTCTACATTTTGTTCTACACAATTCATAATTAGTGTCCAGAAACCTATTATTATTGATCATAATTATTGGACCTAAGCATCAACAAATAAATCATAAAGACAATCCGTTTTTATTATAAACCAAAATCCTCATTTGATTTGTAGCCCAGAAAATATCAAAAAATATTCTAACAAATTGATCCTCTCTGGACCTTGATTAGGACCATTGGTGATAAACTCCATTGTGAAAGAGGAGGCGATACACGCGCATACTCCAACAATTAAGTCAGTAGGCGCTAACGATAGAGGTATTTAGCATTAGATAAGACATATCCGACATAGCCAATAAAACAAGTTTATATATGAGGGAAATTAGGACTCTCGGGGGGACCTAAAACCTTATCCTGAACACATGTCATGTGGACAAGTGTTAGTTGATGGCTAAGGCAAAATCTTGCAGCCCACATGTCCCAACAAGTGATAACCATATGTATTTTAGAGCGTGTTTGATTTGCTAAAAAAAATAAGAGAGTAGATAGGACAACTTTAGTTTTACATATTTGATTTTAAAATTGTTCCTAAAATTTAACAAGTTGAAGGCTGAGAGATTGGACAAAACCTGAAATTTGTGTCCCTCACTGAACTAAAACAATTTTTTATTTTTTACATAAGTTGTTTGCCAAATTAATATTTTGTCCACCAAACATTTATAATAATTCACATTCTATCTCAACAAATTAGATTCACCAATGTTCGATATTTGGTGGACAATAATGGAATTTTATTCATATAATTTTTATGTAATAATTATACATGAGTGAAAGGTAAATAGGCAGCAAGTTGCGTCACTAATCATTTTTGGATGGCAAAATCAAATCTTTTTAAAACAACATTCATACACCTCGGAGAGACAATATTGTTATGCATGATCTTTTGAACTATTTTTAAAAGATCAACAACATCTGGTGTTAGGAAGCCAAAAATAACAATAATTCACATCTAGTCTCTGTTTGGTAAAAATAACAGATGATTGATAAGTTAGCTGATGACTTATAGTTTATGGCTGATAGGTTATTAGGGCTCGTTTGATGGTCAGGATATGATAGATACATGATATGATATGGAGTTGAATAAAGTTAGGATATGATATTAACATGATAACATTTATCTTATTATGTGTTTGATGCGGATATGATAACAAACAAGATATCATTATTTATTTTCAATTAAATATAATTAAATAACAAGTTTCTATTGTAGGTGGTTTTATTTTTGGCAAATAAAGATTTACTTTCTTAATAACACAACAGGATAATTTCTAACCCAGCCTAAACATATGATAGAAATTACAAAGGAGTGATAGGATATGATTAAAAAAGCGAATAATTTATCATATCCTATTGGTGCATCAAACAAAAAATTAAAACATGATATGATATAATTATCATATCCTACTCACTATCCTGGCCATCAAATGGGCCCTTATAGCTTATATCTTATAAGTTAATTGAAGTGATTGGTAAATTTATAATGACATAAAAGAAAATTCTTGGCCAATAATAAATTTATATCAAATTTATATTTGAAATAGTAATTTAAATTTATTTACGTAATATATATTTTATATATTTTTATTAAATTAATTTTTATATGCTAAAATTTTAAGTTTTTTTATTTTACTTTAAAGTAATATATTTTTTTAACAAAATTTTAAAGTAATATGTATTACATGTCAAAGTGTTCATGTATAATAGTAAACTTGTGATATTTGAAAATAGATTTTAATATTTTATGCTCTAGTAATGCGAAATTGTGTATGTAGAATAATATAAAAAGAAAATTATTAATTTATAACAAAATTTATATCAATTATGTAAAATGGAAAAATAATAAAATATATTCAACGCAATTACAAATTTTTTGCAATAAACATATAATAAAAATTAAGATAATCTCAAT
Source organism: Trifolium repens (assembly GCA_030408175.1). Classification (NCBI taxonomy): domain Eukaryota; kingdom Viridiplantae; phylum Streptophyta; class Magnoliopsida; order Fabales; family Fabaceae; genus Trifolium; species Trifolium repens. The sequence goes on from CP125848.1 coordinate 50,884,798, forward strand.
TCTACTTTCTTAAAAAATAATTATGCAATACATGAGATGTTTTGTATTTTGAAACATAATTATATTATTTTAGATTAAAATTATTTATAAAGGATAAAAGTGAATTTTAGTTAAAATAATAGGGAAAAATTGAAAGAAGAAAATGGCAAGCTATAAACTAATAAGTTACTTGAAATAGTGTCTGAAATATAAGTCAGTAAAAGAGACTATAAGCTCGTGATTAAAAGGTTATTACCAAACATGTCTTTTAACTTATAAGCTATAAGACCCTATAAATCAGTTTTATGATCTTGCCATACCAAACATGTCTTTTAACTTATAAGCTATAAGACCCTATAAATCAGTTTTATGATCTTGCCAAACAGACTTATAGTTTCCATTATTAGATCGATTAATATTACCATTAAACCAAATGATATAGATGTGAGTTATTGATATTTGATTCAATTGTGAAAGAAAAATAATCTGTGTATAGTTTAAGACTATTTTATTTATACATGTTAAACAAACAATCACTACTAGAAAAAGTTGAAATACCGACGGAATTTAGAGACAGGATATATTTCTTCTCTAATAGAGATGGAATTAGAGACGGAAAAATGAGTTAGAGACGGATATATTTATTTTAGAGACAGATATTTTCATTTTAGAGATAGATTTTGTCCGTCTCTAATAGTTCAGAGACGAGTAAATTACTGACAGCATCAAATCCGTCTCTAGCATGCTTAGTGACAGAATAATTGCATTTTAGAGACAGATTTTATCCATCGGTATTTAGAATTTTTCTAGTAGTGAATATAATATAATGATTTTTAAAAGTTGGTGAGTCTTATGTTGAGCACAGATCCACAATCTGAATCAAAATTGATATTATCAGCAACACGTTGAAGCATTCAGGTCGAATTTCATGTCAACAATTGCGAAAAATGGACATGAACGGTTGCATGCGGGCGAGCATGAGTTTCTAAAATTCTATCTCTTCATAACCAAATGGGACTAAACAACCATTTAGGTGCAAATTAAATTATTTTCCCCCTCTCAATCCCAATCTCATATACTCATCACTTTGTTGTTTTTATCCATCTTTGGGAGAAAAAAATTTTATTTTACAAATTTATAATACGTTGATGAATGAGACGTGAAAATGTCAAATAACCGATTATCCTAAAAGTTTAACCTGTTAGGATAGGGCATATCAATGGTTTTATATTATTCTAACACGCCCCCTCACGTAAGAGCCCACTTGGGTTTGAAGCGTGGATAATGCATAGGCCCACCCACCATATGCTTAAATTCCACTTTTTAATTAGAAAGTGAGGGGAGCGGGGATCGAACTTTAGACCACTTAGTCATAGAGGCTTTGATACTATGTCAAATAACCGATTATCCCAAAAGCTTAAGCTGTTAGGATATGGCATATCAATGGTTTTATATTATTCTAACATGCCCCCTCACGCAAGAGCCTACTTGGGCTTGAAGCGTGGATAATGCATAGGCCCGCCTACCATATGCTCAAATTCCACCTTTTTAATTATAAAGTGAGGGGAGCGGGAATCGAACTCTAGACCACTTAGTGGTAGAGACTCTGATACCATATCAAATAACCGATTATCCCAAAAGTTTAAGCTGTTAGGATAGGGCATATCAATGGTTTTATATTATTCTAACAGAAAGATATTCTAATATATATTCTAGATTTATTTTAAATTCCACTTCCATTTTACTGATCTATTATTGTCTTTATATCTATACATTTGAAAAAAATTGACTGCATATTGTTGAAGTTACAAAAGTAAGTATAGTTTTTATCGTCTCCACAGGGACTGATGCGATATCGATACCGTTCAACAATTAATACAATTTTAAGTATAGTGATTATAAGATTGTTTAAGTGTGAAATTCTGAAATTGTAACTGCAACAAATTGGCGCCGTTGCCGGGGACTGGCGTTTAGATATTGAAACATTGCAACAATTTGTATTCTTTTAAGTATTTGTATAATTTTGCTTGTACTAACCCTTCTTTGCTAGACAAAGAAGCATTTTTCTTGTTAGGTTAATCCTTTTTCAGATTCACCATCACAAACAAAATCATGACTGACCGTGATTATAACAACTTCTATACTCCGGATGAGTATGAATCGTATCAACAGTGTCCTCTTGATAATTATGGGCAAACTCCAGAGGCTAGATTGGAGGAGACCATGGTTAAATTCATGGAAATGCAGCAGCAAATAAGCCAAATGCAACAGATGCAAGACCAGCACCAACAATATATGAAAAACAGTCTTGCACGGAGCAAAAATATGGAAATTCAGCTCAAGCAAATGGCTGAAAACCAAATCAAGGAAATTCAAACCAACACTCAAACCACTCATGAAGAGAGAGATGATACTCTGACAAAGAATGAAGAATGTGGACAGAGTGTTGAAGAATGTGTTGAAACACATGAGGAAGAAACAATGTTCAAAGGATGTGGTGTAAAGAAAATAGCCGAGGAACCAAAGACACCACGCGAAATAGAACTTCCTCAAAAATTGCCAAATACTGAAGAGTTCAACACTGTTGATAATCAAGAAGTGATGATGGATGCAGAGGTAATTGAAGGATTACTTCACAAGGAAATATCATGTGAGCAAAAGAAGGAGATAGAGAACAAGGCGGCGATTGATCGGGCCATAGATGAAATTTGTGCCTTGTTCAACAAGAAAGAATTGGGGAGGATATGGACTCCGCAACATCTATATCTAAAGTTCATGGAGTTCCTCCCAAACCAAAGGAAAAAGACGGATGATGTGCTTTCCGTCTCATTTTGGCCACCCTAACCAAAAAGGCGTCCAGCTAGTGACGTAAAAGAAGCGTTTGTTGGGAGGCAACCCAATTTTCTTTCCTTGTCTTTTATTTAAAGCAATTTTAATTACTTATATGTTATAATAGTTTTTGAACATGTTTAGCCTCTTATAAAAACAAGTCCTTGAACTGGTAATGTGCATATGAAATGAAATGTCTAGGTTTGTGATCAATCAAAAGCAAATGCATGATTAGAATGATTTTCTTTCAATTGCTATAGTTTGAGATCAACCTTTTGTGATTATCTTTGAATGATAGGATGAATTTGAACTAAGTAGCTTTATTCAATTTGATTTCATTCATTCCTTCTTAACATGATTAATTGATTATGAATCACTTAGACCTAGCCGGGTGAGATTGTGTGAACCTTCCATTGTTTATATATTTGAGAGCCGACAATTGTGTTTAACTCTGTTGATTTTAACTGAATCTTGCTATTACTTTATATGTTTGAAGTCATGGAAATGATCAAGGCCATGTTTCTAATTGAGTGCAACTACTTAAGCCTAAAATAACCTACCTTGTGAGAGTGTGATCCTTTGCTACCCCCCTTGAGCAAAAAATTTTGAAAATTTGTTTGTTTGAACCCTTGAACCACAATAAAGAAAAACAATGACTTGACCCTTGTCTTAGGATGATTGAGCATTGAGTTTATGTAGGGTTGAAAACAAGTTGGGGAGAAAGAGGTTATTTGATCAAATTGAGAAAAGTAACAAGTAGTTGAAAAATGGTGATTGAAAAAGAAAAATATTGAAAGTCATTTGACACACAATTGAAAATCAAAGAAAAATAAATGAAAAGAAATTGTGTCAAAACAAAAGAATCACCAAGAGTAAAGAATGGGGAAAGTGAGAGAGGTAAATAACTTATGTAATGAAGATACTCAAAGTTTATGCTCTCTTATCCTTAAGGCTCTTTGAATCCAAAGAAAAACAATGAATTCTTGTAGCCTAGCCCCATTACAAGCTTAAGAAAGTCCTTAGTGATCCATGATTGATAACATGTTTTGTGATTATGTTGAGATGTATGTTTGAATTGATTTGTTGTGAACACATTGTTTGGATTGAGAGGAACACTTCACCCTTGAGTTGAAACAATTGTGAGAATTGTGATTCTAGTTGATTATCTTGTTGGTTTGGAAAGTTTGAAATCTTACTGAGTTTTGAAACTATTTCAAATTCATACTTTGATTCTTTAATAATCATGATTGAGTGATTTTGAACTTGCAACATTTTGAATCATGCAAACTTGAAGTGATTTACATATAAAGTTTTTGATTGATTACAAAGCTTGAATGTGCACTAATGATGATTGAGCCATGTTTTCAAAGTTTATTTTGGACTTTTGTTTGAGGACAAACAAAGTTTTAAGTTGGGGAGAGTTGATAAGTGCCAAAAAGTAGCTCAAAATTACATATATATTTTAAGCACTTATTAACTATTTTGTAAGATATTCTTTAGTTTTTCCTCACCTAAATGTATATATTTGTTTAAGTCATTTCTTTCAAATAAGTTTCCCTAAATCTCAACATTTGTGCAGAAACTTGAAGAAAAATTGCAAGTTAACTCGCCAGGGCGAGTTCAGAGCGAGTGCAGGGCGAGTTGAGGCAGAGAGCATCAAATTGGATAACTGATACACTCGCCAGAGCGAGCAGCAACTCGCCAGGGCGAGTAACAACTCGCCAGGGCGAGTGAAGGCGGTTCAAACTCACTCATGACGTGGCAGTAACCCTCTGGTGAAGAAAGGTCAACTCGCCAGAGCGAGTTGGAGCTCGCTCAGCGAGTTCTAATTTTCAGAAATAGTATAAATAGAGCTTGCTGTCATTTTTCTAAGGAGAGACTTGGGAGATAACTTGTAATAGAGTAGCAGAAGCAGAGGGAAACCCTAGGAGCCAGATTCAAGGGGATTTGAAGGTGGATTCACTACAATAGTTGAGAAATCATCATTGATAAGTTTGTTCATCTCTTTTATCCTTAATCTTTGTAAAGCTACCATGAAAATGAGTAGCTAATCTCTCTTTGTTGGGATTAGGTGTAATTGACTCTATGTGTATGTATTGCTTTTGATCATGGTATTATATATGGTTTTAGTTTAGTTATCAATTTTGATGTTGTTCTTGAACTGTATGTTTTAATTCTAGGTTTTGAAATGGTATAGACGTATGCTTTTTGAATCCGAGACCTAGAACAATCATCTATTAAACTCTAAACTCTAGACATAGATTTAGGTTTAATATTCACTCTAAATATCAAGTTTTAAAACTATTGTGTTGATTAAATTGTCCGAGACATCGGAGTTTGAGCAATACGATATAGCCGGTATATTGATCGATCACTCGAGACATCGAGGGTTAATGAATATAGCGGGATTCTCATCGTGCTCTGGAAACGGACCCGTACGTGAGTGATACGTGATAGAATTGACTGATAGCTAGAACCTGTGTAACTGATTCGAATGATACATGCGATTGGGTCGGTGAAATCTAATCCCACCAAACTTTTCTCTCTGATAACAATTCCTTTTATTGCACTTACTACTTTATTTTCACAAGTTTTCATAACAAATATTTGCAAAACACTTTACTTAGAATTATATTGATTGTTGAACGGCATCGATATCGCATCAGTCCTTTTATTGCCATTTTGTTGAAGTTACAAAAGTAAGTATAGATTTATCGTCTCCACAGGGACTGATGCGATATCGATGCCGTTCAACAATCAATATAATTCTAAGTAAAGTGTTTTGCAAATATTTGTTATGAAAACTTGTGAAAATAAAGTAGTAAGTGCAATAAAAGGAATTGTTATCAGAGAGAAAAGTTTGGTGGGATTAGATTTCACCGACCCAATCGCATGTATCATTCGAATCAGTTACACAGGTTCTAGCTATCAGTCAATTCTATCACGTATCACTCACGTACGGGTCCGTTTCCAGAGCACGATGAGAATCCCGCTATATTCATTAACCCTCGATGTCTCGAGTGATCGATCAATATACCGGCTATATCGTATTGCTCAAACTCCGATGTCTCGGACAATTTAATCAACACAATAGTTTTAAAACTTGATATTTAGAGTGAATATTAAACCTAAATCTATGTCTAGAGTTTAGAGTTTAATAGATGATTGTTCTAGGTCTCGGATTCAAAAAGCATACGTCTATACCATTTCAAAACCTAGAATTAAAACATACAGTTCAAGAACAACATCAAAATTGATAACTAAACTAAAACCATATATAATACCATGATCAAAAGCAATACATACACATAGAGTCAATTACACCTAATCCCAACAAAGAGAGATTAGCTACTCATTTTCATGGTAGCTTTACAAAGATTAAGGATAAAAGAGATGAACAAACTTATCAATGATGATTTCTCAACTATTGTAGTGAATCCACCTTCAAATCCCCTTGAATCTGGCTCCTAGGGTTTCCCTCTGCTTCTGCTACTCTATTACAAGTTATCTCCCAAGTCTCTCCTTAGAAAAATGACAGCAAGCTCTATTTATACTATTTCTGAAAATTAGAACTCGCTGAGCGAGCTCCAACTCGCTCTGGCGAGTTGACCTTTCTTCACCAGAGGGTTACTGCCACGTCATGAGTGAGTTTGAACCGCCTTCACTCGCCCTGGCGAGTTGTTACTCGCCCTGGCGAGTTGTTACTCGCCCTGGCGAGTTGCTGCTCGCTCTGGCGAGTGTATCAGTTATCCAATTTGATGCTCTCTGCCTCAACTCGCCCTGCACTCGCTCTGAACTCGCCCTGGCGAGTTAACTTGCAATTTTTCTTCAAGTTTCTGCACAAATGTTGAGATTTAGGGAAACTTATTTGAAAGAAATGACTTAAACAAATATATACATTTAGGTGAGGAAAAACTAAAGAATATCTTACAAAATAGTTAATAAGTGCTTAAAATATATATGTAATTTTGAGCTACTTTTTGGCACTTATCACATATCACCTTCTTTGTTTTGTCTTTTAGTTATTCTATCATTATTGCACTGTAAACGAGGTATTGAACTATTTAAAAATTAGAAATTTTTGAATAATGAGGTTTAAGATGTAAAAAAAATTTCAATATAACTCGTAATAACTGATTCGTTCTACCCGCGATTCGTACGGCCTGACACCGGAACAAACTGAAATGTAGACGGTCAAAACTGAATCTATAATTAAATTGTTATGAATTTTATTGGTTTGATGAGTTTTGACCCGAATCTGACCGATGCTCAGACCTACAGTACTAGACACACGATGTAAGTCTTTCATAATCACTGGTCTTTACACCTAAAAAAGACCTTTGATTATTTTTCATATGAGAGAGAGAGGAGTACAATCAACTGATTCTATGTAGAAATTTGACGGGACATTAACGGACTCAAATCTATTGATTTTAGAAAGTAGAAGACTTCATTTGAGCAACGTAAAATATAGGACCAAATTATTCATTTCATAAAATACTAGTATAATATAAAGATATACTATCTTGACTACAAAAATGATACTAGTACTACTATTAAATTGCTATACACCAATATAATATATCAAATCACATTATGATGCCGGTTTGCTAATTTAAATTTTTAAAATAACTTTAAAAACATTATTTACAATGTGATTGAGAAAATATAAGATTGATTTGGTGGCTGAATAGAAGAGTTAAGAAATGAAGTGATCAAAGAAAGTCGATAATTTGTTTGAATTGTTCCTTACTTTCAATAATGTTTACATTTTTCGTTAAAAAAAAAACGAAAGAAAGAAAAGAAGCATGATTGAATGTTTGCATGTGTAAGGATGTTTTATACCAACCGAATGTATAAATTAATTTCACGATAAAAATATGTATAAATGCTTCATATAAATAAATAGTTCACTTAATTATTAATCCTTCCATTAATTAAAAAAAGTTGAGTTAACGAGAGCAGCATGCATATGTGATATAATGTGTGTGTATCAAGATAATTTTAGGCCATGAAAGTTATCATGAAATTGAGTTCGATATTCTAAATATTTTTTCAAAGAAATATTCATAACAATCATTGACCTTGATCGATATCGGTATTAAAAGTGGAGAAATATGAACCATAACTACTTGTGAGTCATCCCCACTTTCCCACTTTAGTGCTTAATTGAGGAACACCGCATAGTGCTAGTCATTTTCTCCATTCATCATATCATTGCACATATTTTTATTTTATTGAGAATTATGATTCCTTAAAAAAAATTATAACATGGTGTTTTAATTTTTGGGTAACAATAATATTTATACAAAATATTTACGACAATTTAATAGTAATTAACTGATCCCCATAAAACTAATCGATTTTTTCATATACAAGAGTTAGTGATCGAAACTTTAATACTCAATTTGTTGTCATATCATATAGATCATTTATGATAAATTTTACGAAAATCTAAAATCATTTGACATGTTGTGAATTGTAGTGAAAATAAGGATGTAGCACAGTAACTTGTTCAACAAGTTATCTGTATAACCGTTTGTAACTGCCACCCTTATGTGGCTTAGTTAGTTAGAATTCAGTTTTATAGTTAGACCTTTATCTGTTAGTTTGTTATATAGGCTTTGCTTTGTATATAAAGTTAGCTAAGTCTCATTGTAACATTCAAGTGTGCTTAATAAAATTTTCTCTTCTATTAGCTTCTTCTTCTTCAATACTATTGAATGATCAAGCTCTCTCCTCCATTAATGGCATACCAACTATACTCTTCACATGGTATCAGAGCCTGGTCACGGGTTATGCCATTGATTTTCCCTTTTTCTCATCTCTTGCACACTTCATCTTTTTTTCTTTCTCTGCAAGTTATCTCATATCTTGCACACATGTTTTTGAGACACATCAAGATTAACAGTTTATATAAACTGTTAATCTTGACAAGTCTCAATACCATATTAAATGATTTTAGATTTTTATAAGATTTAACATGAATGATCTATATGATATATACTATCAATCCAACAGTGTATTTTGTAAAATTTGTATTCATTAAATCGTTATTGAGCGGTGTAATATTACTCAAATGTTACACCAGTGTAATTTGATCTCTATATACATATATATATGGCTAATACTACGGTGAACAACCTTCACAAGTGGTCCACCGTGGATAAGTGATCTATCGAATACGAATTTTACAAAATTTACTGGTAGATTGAAAGTTTATATCATATAGATCATTCATAAAAAAATTTAGAAAATTGAAAATCATTTAATATTTTATTGGAATTTATCAAGATTTATATATATGGGGAGGGATCAAATTACACCGGTGTAACACTTGAGTAATGTTACACCGCTCAATAACGCTTTAACGAATTCAAATTTTACAAAATCCACCGTTGGATTAGAAGATTATATCATATAGATCATCTATGTTGAGTTTTATAAAAATCTAAAATCGTTTGACATGCTTTTGAAACACATAAAGATTAACGGTATTCAATAAAAACGCATAAACCGTTAATCTTTATGTCTTTCAATAACATATCAAACGATTTTAGATTTTTGTAAAACTCAACATAGATGATCTATAGGGGAGGGATCAAATTACACCGGTGTAACACTTGAGTAATGTTACACCGCTCAATAACGCTTTAACGAATTCAAATTTTACAAAATCCACCGTTGGATTGGAAGATTATATCATATAGATCATCTATGTTGAGTTTTACAAAAATCTAAAATCGTTTGATATGTTATTGAAAGACATAAAGATTAACGGTTTATGCGTTTTTATTGAATACCGTTAATCTTTATGTGTTTCAAAAGCATGTCAAACGATTTTAGATTTTTATAAAACTCAACATAGATGATCTATATGATATAATCTTCTAATCCAACGGTGAATTTTGTAAAATTTGAATTCGTTAAAGCGTTATTGAGCGGTGTAACATTACTCAAGTGTTACACCGGTGTAATTTGATCCCTCCCATATATATATATATATATGGAATTTATAGTTAATGCTAAGAATCACCCTTCATTTAATTATAGTTACTTACCATAGTACTAAGTTATTTTAGATGAAATGATAATTACTATTCAAATTGACATACAATTATAATTTTTTGTGAATAAATCGAATTAAAACGTCTCACCTAATAATATTGGTATTTGTTTTAGTTGAGCTAAGCTTACTAAATTACAATATTCTACCATTTTATTTGTTTTAGCTTGCATTTTACTTTTGGAATTATAAAACGTCTAACCATACAATATTGGTATTTTTTAGTATAATTCGAATAAAAACGTCCTAGATTTTTTATCTCCAATTATATGAGTTTTTTATTCTGTAGGGAGATTCATTTTCCAAGTGACGTGACACATTCAATAACAAATGATAATCAAAAGTTTTATGAAAAAGAAAATGTTGACAGATGAATAGATGATACGTTTGGTAATGGTGGTAGTTATCTGCTTTCTCATTCATTTCATTCATTATGTTACACGACAAAACAGAGGAACATGAATCATGTCTTACATAACAGAGGAATATAGATTTTTCTTTATAAAACTTACCACAATTTATCACTCATGATTTTGTATCGGATTATTGACAATATATTCATAGCAGAAAATACTTTTTCAACAAATTTTAATTATCCACAAAATTGAGCGGGTATGGGTGCGGATACTGGTACTTTAGTACCCACCCCGCCATACCCATATAGCATATATTTATTTACTTTAATTATATTATTATACAATAATATGTGTAAGTCAATTTTAAAAAATACAACATAATTATATTGTTACACATTTTTAATAAAAATATTTATTTATAACATAATGCAAATATCTCAACGGATAAATGAACTTTAACATTATATTATTAATAATTTTATTTATAATTTTCATGAGTCAACATTAAAATCTTTGAATTTGCTTAATTATATTAAAATAATACAATATTTTATAATTGATCAATTTATTTTCGGCAAGAATGTGGGTAACGGGGACAAAAATTGTCACCCACGCGGGTATTGAAATGGGTACGAGTATTTTTTCAAACGGCGAGTATGGGGGTGGGAACTACAGTACCCTACCCATACTCTACCAATTGTCATCCCTACTCCTAATTAATTAGTTTTGGATGTGAGGGCAACATTATTCAATTATTCAAACTATCAATATTATTGTGTAGAATGTATAGAGTATTAAAAAAAATTAAAATTTGAAGAACATATTGAATTTTCTCCTATAGAATTTTTTCATATATATATATATATATATATATATATATATATATATATATATAGGAGCCATAAATTGAATCTCTAATCATCTGTTTGAGAGTCTCAAAAATTTTATTACTTAAATCAATTCATTGTTAGTTTACACAAACTGCTATTTTTGTAGAATATAATAATGGTTGTCAAAATACAGGTATGAATAAGACTTTAAATTAATGAGTCCAAATTTTCAAAGTACGCTTAATTATTAAACATTGAAAAATAACTTTGAAACTAATGTATGTACATTTTCAATGCACAATTCATAATTAAACATTGGAAATGACTTTACAATTAACATATTCGGATTTCCAATGCACACTTTATAATTAAGCTTTGGAAATGACTTTACAATTAATGTATTCGGATTTCCAATGCACACTACGGTTAAGTTTTTGAAAATGATGTTAAATTTTTAATGAACAAAAGAGTGACTTTGGAAAATGGTGTTAAACATTTAATGCCATAAGTATGACAAAAAATCAGCCAAAAAAATTAGACATTTAAAAAACATTAAATATTTTTTTATAATAACATTAAATATGTTTTGAGGGTCTTAAAATCACTTTTAAATAACTTATTGAAAAATATTTTGTTTTATTAGTATTTCATTTATCCCAAAATATAAAGAAAAATTGGCCAAATAAAGTTGATGTATTTAGTCCAAATTTTTAACCAAATACATCAATTTTCTTTGACCAATTTAAAATTTTAATTAATAATTATAATTTATGTACAATTTATATATAATTATCTATAATGTACACAATAAATTCAAATAAAAACAAAGTGATTTTATTAGCCACTAGGAAAAGATAGTTATTTTAATTCATTCTTAATTTTCTTTAAAAAAATAGATGATATATTTTAAATATTTAAGAGAGACTGATTTAAATACATCATTTAAAAAATGACATCATAAAACCCATCTTGATTGACACTGTAATTTTTTTAAAACTTACAATCCAATTTTCATTATCATAAACTAATTTGTTTCAACTTTATAACTACTTTTGTGCTAAAATTTATAATTTCATAAAGATATTAATTCATGTATATCAATGATATACATGTGATTGAACGCACATATAAAAAAGTTTAATCTTTATTTTCAATTTTTTTTTTAATTTTAAATATAGGAGACCAAAATTGTATTTATTATTTTAGTCAATAAAATTGTATTTATTATGTATACAAATTAAATTAAATCTTTTCAAAAAATATACATAAACTTTTTCTATTTGGTAACTAAAGAGGTCAAAGACTATCATAAAATAGAAAAGAGGGTCAAAAGACCCAATTATGTATAAACTTTTATCTTAAAAACTAATCTAAATTAGTAAATTCTTTTCTTATACTTAAATGATTATTTATTCTAAATAATAAATAAATGACATAAGAAGTCATGACCAAAAAAAAATGACATAAGAAGTCTTATCCATAAAATCAATATACTCATATTTTCCCTCTATATATCACCTCACATAGCTTCATCCCATTTATTCACAATAACTCCCAAAAAAAACTCACATAACCACAAAAAAGAGTGTCAAAAACAGAGTTTTGTAGCAAAATGGTGGCTGCAGAGCACACCACCAATGGTGTCCTTAGTTTCACCTACAAACTTCTCCTAGGACGTTGGTTCATGTTATTTGCATCTTCACTAATCATGTCAGTAGCAGGTGCAACCTATATGTTTGGTCTATACTCAAACCAAATCAAAACATCTTTGTCCTATGACCAAACAACACTCAACCTTCTTAGTTTCTTCAAAGACCTCGGCGCCAATGTCGGCGTTATTTCAGGTTTAATCAATGAAATAACGCCGCCTTGGGTCGTTCTTTTAACCGGTACCATAATGAATTTCTTTGGTTACTTCATGATATGGCTTTCAGTCACAAAAAAAATTCCTACACCTAAAATTTGGCAAATGTGTCTTTATATTTGTCTTGGTGCAAATTCTCAAACTTTTACTAACACTGGTGCTTTAGTTACTTGTGTTAAGAATTTTCCTAATAGTCGTGGTAGTGTTTTAGGACTCTTAAAAGGTTATGTTGGTTTAAGTGGTGCTATAATTACACAAATTTATCATAGTTTATATTATAATAGTGATAATAATAATACACAATCTCTTATTTTGCTTATTGCTTGGCTTCCTGCTGCAGTTTCTTTTATTTTTCTTCCAACTATTAGAATTTTGAAATTGGAAACTATATTTCAACAACAAAAAGAAACAAAAGTTTTTTATAATTTTCTTTTTATTTCACTTGGTCTAGCTTGTTTACTCATGGTTTTGATCATTGTTCAAAATAAGTTCAATTTTTCAAGGATTGAGTATATAAGTGATGGAGTTGGTGTTATTATTTTACTCTTTCTTCCACTTGCTATTGTATTTAGAGAAGAATTAAAATTCTACAACTTCTCGAAAGATAATTCGATATCTCAGTTGAAAGTAGTTACTGATGTCCCACTTCAGAATGTGTCATCACACGAAAATGAAGTGGAATTATCAGCAACTAATGTGGATTCCGAGAAGAAAATTTCTTGTTTGAAGACAATATTCAAACCTCCGAATAGAGGTGAAGACTACACAATTTTGCAAGCTTTGTTTAGTATTGACATGTTAATTCTTTTCCTAGCAACAACTTTTGGTGTTGGTGGAACATTAACGGCGATTGATAATTTGGGACAAATCGGTCATTCGTTAGGATATCCAAATAAAAGTACAACAACTTTCGTGTCGCTAGTGAGTATATGGAACTATCTGGGACGGGTTGCATCTGGTTATACATCGGAGATCTTATTAACCAAATACAAAATCCCCCGTCCGTATCTACTCACTTTCATTATGCTTCTCTCTTGTGTTGGTCATATTCTAATTGCTCTTGGTATCTCAAACTCTCTTTATATCGCTTCGGTGGTTATTGGATTTTGTTTCGGAGCTCAATGGCCGCTGATGTTTGCGATCATATCGGAGATTTTTGGATTGAAATATTACTCAACTTTGTACAATTTTGGAGCTGTGGCTAGTCCTGTGGGATCTTATATATTTAATGTTAGAGTGGCTGGTCATTTATATGACAAAGAAGCTTTGAAACAATTGAAAGCTAAGGGACTAAAGAGACAAGAAGGTGTTAGCCTGTATTTTCGACAGGCAGTAATGAGTTGTAGTGAGATGTTGAAATCTCATTTATTGTATATCATTACGTTTTAATATTCTCTTGGAAACTGATTCTGGCAATAAATCAAGAGAAAATCAAGGCATTTGACATCAAAGACTTTTAATGTGCAAAGTTAATTGTCAAAGTGTTAGCCTGTATTTTCGACAGGCATTAATGAATTGGAATAAGATGTTGAAATCTCATTTAATGAGTATTATTGCGTTTTAATATTCTCTTGGAAACTGATTCTGGCAATAAATCAAGAGAAAATCAAGGCATTTGACATCAAAGACTTTTAATGTGCAAAGTTAATTGTCAAAGCCTAGAATTCTGTCGAATTCGACAGAACGATTGTTGTCTGAATAAGCTTGTCGAGTTCGACAGAACCATGTTTATCTAAATAAACATGCTGGTTCGACATTACTCTAATTGTCGAAAATATTATATATATATGTATGAATATATGTATTTGTTTGGTTGTCTAACGTACTGTGCAGAACGTTTGAAGCGTGCTCTGGACTTAGCAAAATATTCAAAAGAGAGAGTAACGTTGAAGGGTTCGCCAGGTGTCAAAGAGAATTCAAATTGTCAAGACACGTGGAGCATAGTTAGACGTATTGTAGGTTTATAGCAGTTATGTTAGTTTGTCTATAAATACAAGTTTCTCATAGGAGAAACGGGTTCACAATTCACATGCAAATTCCTAAGATATTCAGAGTACCCATGTCAACGAGCGAAATGAATGACAGGAACATGTACGAATCTGTGTACCATCCTTTGTAAACATTTTTACATTGTCAAATGCAATTTACCTTTCAAGTATTGATTACTTGCTTTTCTTTAAAGTTTGTCATTTAAGCTTTCTGCAATTTAAAGCTTTCTGCAACTTTATCATTCTGCAATTTATTTTCATTGCATTGTCTTTACTTTTTCAAAGTCTTTTCTTTAAACTTTATTTGCAATTCATTTACAAGTTTTCTGCAAATTTAAACTTTGAAGCATTTTACTTTAAACCAAATCATTTGACTTCGTCAAATGCTTTTTACTTTTATTCAAATTGTCCGATTTAACCCAAAGATATGAATACGTTTTCATCATCTTCCACACAATCCATATGTCCCGAGATTTACTAGTTGATCTCTCTTGTAATAATTAAACTAGCGGTTGTTTACTAAAAATCGGAGTAAACAAATTGGCACGCCCGGTGGGACCTCTGGATTGTGTATTTTTACTTAGTGAATTTTTGAAAATTTTTCATACAAAATTTGTTGTTTGGTGTTTGTACTTTGATTGTGTGTATATTTGTATATGCGTTTGAGGAGTGGTAAGTCCCTTCCAGTTTTTTCAAATATACCAAAGCGTCCTCGTTCCAGAATGGTGAGACCACCAAACAATCCTAACCCCAACAATAATAATAATAATAACAATAATGGGACAGAAACCAATCCTGTTTCAAATTCGACAGGGCAACCAAATCAACCAGTAACTGGCAATCCTGGCGCCAATCCTACTGGCGGATCAACAAATCCTGCCCTAAACTTTACAACTTCTGAAAGTATCCCAAGCAATAATCCTAATGGTGGGGGTACAAATCCTGTGATAAGTTCTGGAACCATTGGCGCAAGTGCCAGTGGATCAACAATGTCTGCCACTACGTCGAGTATGGCAGGAGGGTTTGTTCCTCCAAATACGAATGGTGCAATGATGACACAAATGAATGTATCATCCATGCCAACGAATATATCACACATGCATGGGTATACAGACGGTAGTCAAATTGGTGGAACTCCGTCGAGACCTCCTTGGTTGCCTAGAAACCCACAATTTGGGATGCCAACGACAACGATGGCAAGCCTGTATAATTGGCCTTCTGTAGAGAGTTCTCCCTCGTCTTCTGCGATGGGAAATAGGGGAAATTCTCTGAACTTGACTAATAATTCTATGAATGTACTTAGGCAACAAATGGACGAAAGTAACCATGATATGGTGAACGCGTTGACCCAACAGATTGGCACAATCTTTAATCCTGTGTTACAAACAGCCAATGACAATTATTTATTGTTAGCCAATCAAATGGGAAGGATGGCAGACTTTTTTGGTGCCCCTGATGCTCCAAATAATCAAAGAATTCCCCGTGTAAATCCGGAGATTCAAACAGGAGTCCAAGCCCAACCAGTGCGCATCGAGAGAGAACAACAAGAACCAGAAGTAGTTTTGGTTAATAGAAACCAAGATGCTGATAATGTTCTTAGGCAAGTTCGACAAGAAAATGTTGCAGGGCAAAATAACTTGGCCAATTTAGTAGAAAATATTTTGGCCCAAAATGGTTTGAATACAGGGTTGCATAGACCAAATTTTGTGTCACCCCTGTCTGAATATGTATTACAGGTAGAATTGCCAAGGGGATGGAAGATTCCCAAATTCACAAAATTTGCTGGTGATACTAATGAATCTACTGTCGAACATATTGCCAGATATTTGGCAGAGGCAGGGAATTTGGCAAATAATGAAGATTTAAAAATGAAATTTTTTCCCAATTCCCTCACTAAAAATGCCTTTACGTGGTTTACCACACTTCCCCCTCATTCAATTCATACTTGGACTCAATTGGAAAGGCTATTTCATGAACAATTCTACATGGGACAATCTAGGATTAGTCTCAAAGAATTAGCCAGTATGAAGCGCAAAACCTCAGAAGCCATTGATGACTATCTGAACAGGTTTCGCCTCCTTAAGGCAAGGTGCTTTACTCAAGTGCCTGAACATGAATTGGTTGAGATGGCTGCTGGTGGCCTCGACTATTCCATTAGGAAAAAGTTAGATACTCAACATTTGAGAGACATGGCCCAATTAGCAGATCGTGTTCGACAGGTCGAACGCCTCAGGGCTGAAAAAGTCAGAAATTCTAAGTTCCACAAAAAAGAAAAAGTGGCATACATAGAAACTTATGAAAGTGAAAATGAGTTCGACGATGGTCAGGATTACATAGAAAACAATGAGGTTAATATTGCTGAATTGAAACCGGGACCTCCCTATACTTGTAAAATGTTAAGACCATCAAATGGGAAAAATCCCGTCGAACCAAAAAATGATAGATTTGTTTCTAAGACATACACTTTTGACATTACTAAGTGTGATGAAATTTTTGACTTATTGGTTGCTGATGGCCAAATAATTGTACCAAAGGGTTTGAAAATTCCACCTTTGGAACAACGTAATAAAAGAGGTTTTTGTAAATACCATAATTTTTTGGGTCATAAAACCTCACAATGTGTTCTTTTCAGGGATCTGGTCCAGAAAGCCCTACAGGAGGGAAGACTCAAATTTGGCGAAAAGCCAAAATCCAAACAGCAGGTGGACGAGAATCCATTGCAGATTGCTGATGCTGCTTACACAGAGCCTTTTGAGTGCCTGATGATAGAAGCATTGAACCTCACTGAAGGGGGGCAATTAATTTCCATTCCTGAGGAGGAGTACGAAAACAAAGTGGAAGAGGTGTATCCACAAGCAGGGGAGACTTTATTGGATTTCCTTCAACGCTGCAAAGAAAATGATGGCGAAGCTACATTATGTCCTCATTGTAGTGCCATGTTCGACAAGAAGGCTGCTGCAGGCCTCAACAAGTTTCTGCCTCATAGTCAAAACAGAAACAATTGGCCAAATCAAAAGCCAACTTATTCCAATATTCTGAATAGCCAGCAGGCACCTGTACACCAGAGGTTGGGACCACAAAAATCATTTGTCCCCTCAAACAGGACACCTGTCAACCAATGGGTTCATGGAAGAAGCATGGACTATGGTCAAAGGAATATGGAGAGAGGGAACTCCAGTAACAGCAATCCCAAAAAGGATCCTGAGTCAAGGAAATATGATTACAGGAATAATTACAAAGGGAAAAATCCCATGACAAGGTCCCAATGGCGTAGATACCAACGCCAGAAAAAAGTGGCTGCTCAACAACCCCCATTAACTACTGATGGTAATGGAAGAAGGCCTTTGGAATTGGCAAAGAGGCCAATGAAAGAAAGGTTAGGCGAATCGAAAATAGAGTCTTCAGTTGCTGATAATGTCGAAGATGACCACATGGAAGCAGATGACTTTTTGGATTCTGAGCCTGATCTCGACATAATCGTCAATGTTGTGTCAATCTTACCAAGGGAATTCGACGTTTGCTCTGAAGTGACAGATGACGAAGAGGAATCTGGAATGCAAATGGCCCTTCATAGGCCAGTATGTTACTATGTGACGAGCAATGGTGCTCTAGAAGATCAAATGGCTACATTTGAAAGGCCAGATGAAGGCATGAAGAGTCACTTGAAGCCTCTCTTCATACAGGCTAAGGTGAACAATGTGGGGATCAACAAAGTGCTAATTGATGGTGGTGCTGCTGTTAATCTCATGCCAGAATTTTTGCTCAGAAAGATTGGCAAATCTTTGGTGGATCTTCATCCTCACAACATAGTTCTTTCAAACTATGAGGGTGAAACTGGTTTCTCTTTGGGAGCAATCCAGTTAGAAGTGGTTGTTGGAAGCACTGTAAGGCCAACCTTGTTCTTGGTTGTGGCCTCTAAGGCAAATTACAATCTACTTCTAGGTCGAGAGTGGATTCATGGAGTAGGGGCAGTTCCTTCTACCCTGCACCAACGCCTCATTATCTGGCGAGAGGATGGAATAGTGGAAAATATTGAAGCAGATCAAAGCTACTTCAAAACTGAAGTCCATCATTTGACAAAGCATTCCTTCGACAAGAAATTGGCAACAATTTCACCATGCACTGAGAAAGACTTTGCATATCGTCTGGCAAGAAATGGTCACCATGCAATCAAACTGGATCCCACACATGGTTTCTTGTGGGAGAGAGAGGATGGAAACAGCGAGGATGGCGAGTATGAAAGCCACAAATGCCCAACTGGTTGGGATGTCAAAGAAAACTACTATGTCTGAGTCCCAAACTTGGGCAAGGATTACGGCCTACATGGCTGAAAACAGAATCAAGATGGCTTTGGAAGCCAATTCATTTTCAGAAAATATGGCTGATATAGCCAATGGTGAAAAGATTGGCAAACAAGAGCCAGAATTGCAAAAACTGGACTGCATCTATGACGACGAACCCTTAGGATTTGAAAAAGATCCAATTAGTCAAAGTCATAAGATGCAAGCACAGGATCCTTTGCAAGAAATTGACCTTGGAGATGGTCTGATAAAAAGACCAACATATATTAGTGCAAACATTCCTCCAGATCTGAAGGCGAAAGTGGTGCAACTTCTAGTGGAATACAAAGATTGTTTTGCTTGGGATTACAATGAAATGCCAGGTTTGAGCAGAAAATTGGTGGAACATGAACTTCCAGTTCGACCAGACAAAAAACCAGTAAAACAACTGCCTAGAAGGTTTGCACCAGAAATTATGTCAAAGATCAAGGAAGAAATTGAGAGGCTGCTGAGGAGCAAATTCATCAGAACAGCAAGGAGATTTCCTTGGGTTTGTTGTGCACAAAAAGGGCATTGAAATAAATCAAAACAAAACGAAGGCTATCATGGAGACAAAATCTCCAACTACTAAAAAGCAACTTCAGTCCCTACTTGGGAAGATCAATTTCTTGAGGAGATTCATCTCAAATTTAAGTGGTAAAGCTCAGCCTTTCTCGCCACTACTTCGTCTCAAGAAAGAAGATATTTTCACTTGGGGGCAAGATCAACAACGAGCGTTTGACGAAATCAAGAGTTATTTGTCGAAGCCACCAATGTTGATGCCTCCAATAAGGAACAAGTTCATGAAGTTGTATATATCAGCATCAGATTCGACACTGGGTAGTATGCTTGCCCAGGAAGATGAAAATGGTGAAGAAAAAGCCATCTATTACTTAAGTAGGGTATTAAATGATGCTGAAACTAGATATAGTAGTATTGAAAAACTATGCTTATGTTTGTATTTCTCTTGTATAAAACTCAAGCATTATATAAAGCCTGTTGATGTTTTTGTTTATTCTCACTGTGATATCATTAAGCATATGTTGTCTAAACCAATTTTGCATAGTCGAATTGGAAAATGGGCCTTAGCCTTAACAGAGTATTCATTAACATATAAACCTCTAAAGGCAGTCAAAGGCCAAATTGTAGCTGATTTTATAGCAGATCATTCTGTAATGGAAACTCCACAAAATTATGTAGAATCACGACCCTGGAAATTGTATTTTGATGGTTCTAAACATAAACATGGAGTTGGAATTGGGATTCTAATCATTTCCCCTTCCAAAATACCCACTAAGTTCAAATATAAAATTAATGGATTCTGCTCAAATAATGAAGCAGAGTATGAAGCTTTAATAGCAGGCTTAGAAATTTTATTGGACTTGGGGGCAAAAAATATCCTGATCAGAGGTGATTCAGAACTGGTTTTGAAACAATTGACAAAAGAATACAAGTGTATAAAAGAACACTTGATGAAATATTTTGTCATAGCAATTTCTTTGTTAAAACGTTTCGACCAGGTCACCATTGAACATGTGCCTCGTATAGAAAATCAAGAAGCCAATGATTTGGCTCAAATAGCTTCTGGTTACAAAATTTCCAATGAGAAATTGGTGGAGTTGATTGAAATCAAAGATAAAATCATTATTGATCAACCTGCTACTTTGGAATTGTCAATGCCAAAACTTGTGGGGGCAGATGTACCACAAGACAATGGTCAAGATACCACGTGCAGAATTGGAAAAGGTGACAATCTTCAAAACTGCCATTTCTCCCTTTCGTATTCGACATGCAGTCGAAACTGACATTTTTGAGGGGGCAATTTGTTAGCCTGTATTTTCGACAGGCATTAATGAATTGGAATAAGATGTTGAAATCTCATTTAATGAGTATTATTGCGTTTTAATATTCTCTTGGAAACTGATTCTGGCAATAAATCAAGAGAAAATCAAGGCATTTGACATCAAAGACTTTTAATGTGCAAAGTTAATTGTCAAAGCCTAGAATTCTGTCGAATTCGACAGAACGATTGTTGTCTGAATAAGCTTGTCGAGTTCGACAGAACCATGTTTATCTAAATAAACATGCTGGTTCGACATTACTCTAATTGTCGAAAATATTATATATATATGTATGAATATATGTATTTGTTTGGTTGTCTAACGTACTGTGCAGAACGTTTGAAGCGTGCTCTGGACTTAGCAAAATATTCAAAAGAGAGAGTAACGTTGAAGGGTTCGCCAGGTGTCAAAGAGAATTCAAATTGTCAAGACACGTGGAGCATAGTTAGACGTATTGTAGGTTTATAGCAGTTATGTTAGTTTGTCTATAAATACAAGTTTCTCATAGGAGAAACGGGTTCACAATTCACATGCAAATTCCTAAGATATTCAGAGTACCCATGTCAACGAGCGAAATGAATGACAGGAACATGTACGAATCTGTGTACCATCCTTTGTAAACATTTTTACATTGTCAAATGCAATTTACCTTTCAAGTATTGATTACTTGCTTTTCTTTAAAGTTTGTCATTTAAGCTTTCTGCAATTTAAAGCTTTCTGCAACTTTATCATTCTGCAATTTATTTTCATTGCATTGTCTTTACTTTTTCAAAGTCTTTTCTTTAAACTTTATTTGCAATTCATTTACAAGTTTTCTGCAAATTTAAACTTTGAAGCATTTTACTTTAAACCAAATCATTTGACTTCGTCAAATGCTTTTTACTTTTATTCAAATTGTCCGATTTAACCCAAAGATATGAATACGTTTTCATCATCTTCCACACAATCCATATGTCCCGAGATTTACTAGTTGATCTCTCTTGTAATAATTAAACTAGCGGTTGTTTACTAAAAATCGGAGTAAACACAAAGCCTAGAGTTCTGTCGAATTCGACAGAACGATTGTTGTCTGAATAAGCTTGTCGAGTTCGACAGAACCATGTTTATCTAAATAAACATGCTGGTTCGACATTACTATAATTGTCGAAAATATTATATATATATGTATGAATATATGTATTTGTTTGGTTGTCTAACGTACTGTGCAGAACGTTTGAAGCGTGCTCTGGACTTAGCAAAATATTCAAAAGAGAGAGTAACGTTGAAGGGTTCGCCAGGTGTCAAAGAGAATTCAAATTGTCAAGACACGTGGAGCATAGTTAGACGTATTGTAGGTTTATAGCAGTTATGTTAGTTTGTCTATAAATACAAGTTTCTCATAGGAGAAACGGGTTCACAATTCACATGCAAATTCCTAAGATATTCAGAGTACCCATGTCAACGAGCGAAATGAATGACAGGAACATGTACGAATCTGTGTACCATCCTTTGTAAACATTTTTACATTGTCAAATGCAATTTACTTTTCAAGTACTGATTACTTGTTTTCCTTTAAAATTTGTCTTTTAAGCTTTTCTGCAAATTTAAAGCTTTTCTGCAACTTTATCATTCTGCAATTTATTTCATTGCATGTTTTACTTTTCAAAGTCTTTTCTTTAAACTTTATTTGCAATTCATTTACAAGTTTTCAGCAAATTTAACTTTGAAGCATTTTACTTTTAAAACAAACCATTTGACTGCGTCAAATGCTTTTACTTTCATTCAAATTGTCCGATTTAACCCAAAGATATGAATATGTTTTCATCATCTTCCACACAATCCATATGTCCCGAGATTTACTAGTTGATCTCTCTTGTAATAATTAAACTAGCGGTTGTTTACTAAAAATCGGAGTAAACAAATTGGCACGCCCAGTGGGACCTCTGGATTGTGTATTTTTACTTAGTGAATTTTTGAAAATTTTTCATACAAAATTTGTTGTTTGGTGTTTGTACTTTGATTGTGTGTATATTTGTATATGCGTTTGAGGAGTGGTAAGTCCCTTCCAGTTTTTTCAAATATACCAAAGCGTCCTCGTTCCAGAATGGTGAGACCACCAAACAATCCTAACCCCAACAATAATAATAATAATAACAATAATGGGACAGAAACCAATCCTGTTCCAAATTCGACAGGGCAACCAAATCAACCAGTAACTGGCAATCCTGGCGCCAATCCTACTGGTGGGTCAACAAATCCTGCCCTGAATTTTACAACTTCTGAAAGTATCCCAAGCAATAATCTTAATGGTGGGGGTACAAATCCTGTGATAAGTTCTGGAACCATTGGCGCAAGTGCCAGTGGATCAACAATGTCTGCCACTACGTCGAGTATGGCAGGAGGGTTTGTTCCTCCAAATACGAATGGTGCAATGATGACACAAATGAATGTATCATCCATGCCAACGAATATATCACACATGCATGGGTATACAGACGGTAGTCAAATTGGTGGAACTCCGTCGAGACCTCCTTGGTTGCCTAGAAACCCACAATTTGGGATGCCAACGACAACGATGGCAAGCCTGTATAATTGGCCTTCTGTAGAAAGTTCTCCCTCGTCTTCTGCGATGGGAAATAGGGGAAATTCTCTGAACTTGACTAATAATTCTATGAATGTACTTAGGCAACAAATGGACGAAAGTAACCATGATATGGTGAACGCGTTGACCCAACAGATTGGCACAATCTTTAATCCTGTGTTACAAACAGCCAATGACAATTATTTATTGTTAGCCAATCAAATGGGAAGGATGGCAGACTTTTTTGGTGCCCCTGATGCTCCAAATAATCAAAGAATTCCCCGTGTAAACCCGGAGATTCAAACAGGAGTCCAAGCCCAACCAGTGCGCATCGAGAGAGAACAACAAGAACCAGAAGTAGTTTTGGTTAATAGAAACCAAGATGCTGATAATGTTCTTAGGCAAGTTCGACAAGAAAATGTTGCAGGGCAAAATAACTTGGCCAATTTAGTAGAAAATATTTTGGCCCAAAATGGTTTGAATACAGGGTTGCATAGACCAAATTTTGTGTCACCCTTGTCTGAATATGTATTACAGGCAGAATTGCCAAGGGGATGGAAGATTCCCAAATTCACAAAATTTGCTGGTGATACTAATGAATCTACTGTCGAACATATTGCCAGATATTTGGCAGAAGCAGGGAATTTGGCAAATAATGAAGATTTAAAAATGAAATTTTTTCCCAATTCCCTCACTAAAAATGCCTTTACGTGGTTTACCACACTTCCCCCTCATTCAATTCATACTTGGACTCAATTGGAAAGGCTATTTCATGAACAATTCTACATGGGACAATCTAGGATTAGTCTCAAAGAATTAGCCAGTATGAAGCGCAAAACCTCAGAAGCCATTGATGACTATCTGAACAGGTTTCGCCTCCTTAAGGCAAGGTGCTTTACTCAAGTGCCTGAACATGAATTGGTTGAGATGGCTGCTGGTGGCCTCGACTATTCCATTAGGAAAAAGTTAGATACTCAACATTTGAGAGACATGGCCCAATTAGCAGATCGTGTTCGACAGGTCGAACGCCTCAGGGCTGAAAAAGTCAGAAATTCTAAGTTCCACAAAAAAGAAAAAGTGGCATATATAGACACTTATGAAAGTGAAAATGAGTTCGACGATGATCAAGAGTACATGGAAAACAATGAGGTTAATATTGCTGAATTGAAACCGGGACCTCCCTATACTTGTAAAATGTTAAGACCATCAAATGGGAAAAATCCCGTCGAACCAAAAAATGATAGATTTGTTTCTAAGACATACACTTTTGACATTACTAAGTGTGATGAAATTTTTGACTTATTGGTTGCTGATGGCCAAATAATTGTACCAAAGGGTTTGAAAATTCCACCTTTGGAACAACGTAATAAAAGAGGTTTTTGTAAATACCATAATTTCTTGGGTCATAAAACCTCACAATGTGTTCTTTTCAGGGATCTGGTCCAGAAAGCCCTACAGGAGGGAAGACTCAAATTTGGCGAAAAGCCAAAATCCAAACAGCAGGTGGACGAGAATCCATTGCAGATTGCTGATGCTGCTTACACAGAGCCTTTTGAGTGCCTGATGATAGAAGCATTGAACCTCACTGAAGGGGGGCAATTAATCTCCATTCCTGAGGAGGAGTACGAAAACAAAGTGGAAGAGGTGTATCCACAAGCAGGGGAGACTTTATTGGATTTCCTTCAACGCTGCAAAGAAAATGATGGCGAAGCTACATTATGTCCTCATTGTAGTGCCATGTTCGACAGGAAGGCTGCTGCAGGCCTCAACAAGTTTCTGCCTCATAGTCAAAACAGAAACAATTGGCCAAATCAAAAGCCAACTTATTCCAATATTCTGAATAGCCAGCAGGCACCTGTACACCAGAGGTTGGGACCACAAAAATCATTTGTCCCCTCAAACAGGACACCTGTCAACCAATGGGTTCATGGAAGAAGCATGGGCTATGGTCAAAGGAATATGGAGAGAGGGAACTCCAGTAACAGCAATCCCAAAAAGGATCCTGAGTCAAGGAAATATGATTACAGGAATAATTACAAAGGGAAAAATCCCATGACAAGGTCCCAATGGCGTAGATATCAACGCCAGAAAAAAGTGGCTGCTCAACAATCCCCATTAACTACTGATGGTAATGGAAGAAGGCCTTTGGAATTGGCAAAGAAGCCAATGAAAGAAAGGTTAGGCGAATCGAAAATAGAGTCTTCAGTTGCTGATAATGTCGAAGATGACCACATGGAAGCAGATGACTTTTTGGATTCTGAGCCTGATCTCGACATAATCGTCAATGTTGTGTCAATCTTACCAAGGGAATTCGACGTTTGCTCTGAAGTGACAGATGACGAAGAGGAATCTGGAATGCAAATGGCCCTTCATAGGCCAGTATGTTACTATGTGACGAGCAATGGTGCTCTAGAAGATCAAATGGCTACATTTGAAAGGCCAGATGAAGGCATGAAGAGTCACTTGAAGCCTCTCTTCATACAGGCTAAGGTGAACAATGTGGGGATCAACAAAGTGCTAATTGATGGTGGTGCTGCTGTTAATCTCATGCCAGAATTTTTGCTCAGAAAGATTGGCAAATCTTTGGTGGATCTTCATCCTCACAACATAGTTCTTTCAAACTATGAGGGTGAAACTGGTTTCTCTTTGGGAGCAATCCAGTTAGAAGTGGTTGTTGGAAGCACTGTAAGGCCAACCTTGTTCTTGGTTGTGGCCTCTAAGGCAAATTACAATCTACTTCTAGGTCGAGAGTGGATTCATGGAGTAGGGGCAGTTCCTTCTACCCTGCACCAACGCCTCATTATCTGGCGAGAGGATGGAATAGTGGAAAATATTGAAGCAGATCAAAGCTACTTCAAAACTGAAGTCCATCATTTGACAAAGCATTCCTTCGACAAGAAATTGGCAACAATTTCACCATGCATTGAGAAAGACTTTGCATATCGTCTGGCAAGAAATGGTCACCATGCAATCAAACTGGATCCCACACATGGTTTCTTGTGGGAGAGAGAGGATGGAAACATCGAGGATGACGAGTATGAAAGCCACAAATGCCCAACTGGTTGGGATGTCAAAGAAAACTACTATGTCTGAGTCCCAAACTTGGGCAAGGATTACGGCCTACATGGCTGAAAACAGAATCAAGATGGCTTTGGAAGCCAATTCATTTTCAGAAAATATGGCTGATATAGCCAATGGTGAAAAGATTGGCAAACAAGAGCCAGAATTGCAAAAACTGGACTGCATCTATGACGACGAACCCTTAGGATTTGAAAAAGATCCAATTAGTCAAAGTCATAAGATGCAAGCACAGGATCCTTTGCAAGAAATTGACCTTGGAGATGGTCTGATGAAAAGACCAACATATATTAGTGCAAACATTCCTTCAGATCTGAAGGCGAAAGTGGTGCAACTTCTAGTGGAATACAAAGATTGTTTTGCTTGGGATTACAATGAAATGCCAGGTTTGAGCAGAAAATTGGTGGAACATGAACTTCCAGTTCGACCAGACAAAAAACCAGTAAAACAATTGCCTAGAAGGTTTGCACCAGAAATTATGTCAAAGATCAAGGAAGAAATTGAGAGGCTGCTGAGGAGCAAATTTATCAGAACAGCAAGGTATGTCGAATGGTTAGCAAATATAGTGCCTGTGATTAAGAAAAATGGTTCTCTTAGAGTATGTATAGACTTTAGAGATTTGAATAATGCTACACCAAAAGACGAATATCCTATGCCTGTAGCAGAAATGCTAATTGATTCAGCAGCAGGATTTGAATATTTAAGTATGCTAGATGGTTATTCTGGCTACAACCAAATTTTCATTGCTGAAAATGATGTACCCAAAACTGCTTTTAGATGCCCAGGGGCATTAGGCACGTATGAATGGGTAGTGATGCCCTTCGGTTTGAAAAATGCTGGGGCCACTTATCAAAGAGCAATGAATCTAATTTTCCATGAATACATAGACACTTTTATGCAAGTGTATATTGACGACATAGTTGTCAAATCCTCGTCAAAGGTTGATCATTTAGATCATTTGAAAAAGTCTTTTGAAAAGATGAGGAAATATGGATTAAAAATGAATCCATTAAAGTGTGCTTTTTGTGTTAATGCAGGAGATTTCCTTGGGTTTGTTGTGCACAAAAAGGGCATTGAAATAAATCAAAACAAAACGAAGGCTATCATGGAGACAAAATCTCCAACTACTAAAAAGCAACTTCAGTCCCTACTTGGGAAGATCAATTTCTTGAGGAGATTCATCTCAAATTTAAGTGGTAAAGCTCAGCCTTTCTCGCCACTACTTCGTCTCAAGAAAGAAGATATTTTCACTTGGGGGCAAGATCAACAACGAGCGTTTGACGAAATCAAGAGTTATTTGTCGAAGCCACCAATGTTGATGCCTCCAATAAGGAACAAGTTCATGAAGTTGTATATATCAGCATCAGATTCGACACTGGGTAGTATGCTTGCCCAGGAAGATGAAAATGGTGAAGAAAAAGCCATCTATTACTTAAGTAGGGTATTAAATGATGCTGAAACTAGATATAGTAGTATTGAAAAACTATGCTTATGTTTGTATTTCTCTTGTATAAAACTCAAGCATTATATAAAGCCTGTTGATGTTTTTGTTTATTCTCACTGTGATATCATTAAGCATATGTTGTCTAAACCAATTTTGCATAGTCGAATTGGAAAATGGGCCTTAGCCTTAACAGAGTATTCATTAACATATAAACCTCTAAAGGCAGTCAAAGGCCAAATTGTAGCTGATTTTATAGCAGATCATTCTGTAATGGAAACTCCACAAAATTATGTAGAATCACGACCCTGGAAATTGTATTTTGATGGTTCTAAACATAAACATGGAGTTGGAATTGGGATTCTAATCATTTCCCCTTCCAAAATACCCACTAAGTTCAAATATAAAATTAATGGATTCTGCTCAAATAATGAAGCAGAGTATGAAGCTTTAATAGCAGGCTTAGAAATTTTATTGGACTTGGGGGCAAAAAATATCCTGATCAGAGGTGATTCAGAACTGGTTTTGAAACAATTGACAAAAGAATACAAGTGTATAAAAGAACACTTGATGAAATATTTTGTCATAGCAATTTCTTTGTTAAAACGTTTCGACCAGGTCACCATTGAACATGTGCCTCGTATAGAAAATCAAGAAGCCAATGATTTGGCTCAAATAGCTTCTGGTTACAAAATTTCCAATGAGAAATTGGTGGAGTTGATTGAAATCAAAGATAAAATCATTATTGATCAACCTGCTACTTTGGAATTGTCAATGCCAAAACTTGTGGGGGCAGATGTACCACAAGACAATGGTCAAGATACCACATGCAGAATTGGAAAAGGTGAATATCTTCAAAACTGCCATTTCTCCCTTTCGTATTCGACATGCAGTCGAAACTGGCATTTTTGAGGGGGCAATTTGTTAGCCTGTATTTTCGACAGGCAGTAATGAGTTGTAGTGAGATGTTGAAATCTCATTTATTGTATATCATTACGTTTTAATATTCTCTTGGAAACTGATTCTGGCAATAAATCAAGAGAAAATCAAGGCATTTGACATCAAAGACTTTTAATGTGCAAAGTTAATTGTCAAAGCCTAGAGTTCTGTCGAATTCGACAGAACGATTGTTGTCTGAATAAGCTTGTCGAGTTCGACAGAACCATGTTTATCTAAATAAACATGCTGGTTCGACATTACTATAATTGTCGAAAATATTATATATATATGTATGAATATATGTATTTGTTTGGTTGTCTAACGTACTGTGCAGAACGTTTGAAGCGTGCTCTGGACTTAGCAAAATATTCAAAAGAGAGAGTAACGTTGAAGGGTTCGCCAGGTGTCAAAGAGAATTCAAATTGTCAAGACACGTGGAGCATAGTTAGACGTATTGTAGGTTTATAGCAGTTATGTTAGTTTGTCTATAAATACAAGTTTCTCATAGGAGAAACGGGTTCACAATTCACATGCAAATTCCTAAGATATTCAGAGTACCCATGTCAACGAGCGAAATGAATGACAGGAACATGTACGAATCTGTGTACCATCCTTTGTAAACATTTTTACATTGTCAAATGCAATTTACTTTTCAAGTACTGATTACTTGTTTTCCTTTAAAATTTGTCTTTTAAGCTTTTCTGCAAATTTAAAGCTTTTCTGCAACTTTATCATTCTGCAATTTATTTCATTGCATGTTTTACTTTTCAAAGTCTTTTCTTTAAACTTTATTTGCAATTCATTTACAAGTTTTCAGCAAATTTAACTTTGAAGCATTTTACTTTTAAAACAAACCATTTGACTGCGTCAAATGCTTTTACTTTCATTCAAATTGTCCGATTTAACCCAAAGATATGAATATGTTTTCATCATCTTCCACACAATCCATATGTCCCGAGATTTACTAGTTGATCTCTCTTGTAATAATTAAACTAGCGGTTGTTTACTAAAAATCGGAGTAAACAGAAGGAGAGGACTTAACTTGTGTTGGAGTAGAGTGTTATAGGTTAGCTTTTATTATAATTACAGCATCAACTTTAATTGGATGTTTAGTTTCTTTTATTTTGGTGCTTAGGACTAGAAAATTTTATAAAGGGGATATTTATGGAAAATATAGAGAGGAACTTGAAGCAGCAGAGGCTGAGATGAGGATTGTAAAAAATGGTGGTGATGGGTTTGAAAGGGAAGCAACGCAATGTTAAGCACCGCCGGGATTACTCGTAGTCGCCCGAGGGATGTTGGAGTCTAAAGAATTGATCCGATCAAAATTTAGGACATGCTGTTATCCCCGACGTACCTTTGATCCGTGTATAATTCGTCTCACTTTTGTGTTCACCCCTTCTTCCTCACAATTTGAAAAGGAAAATGTACTTTAGTTGTAATTATCAATTGGTGTATTACCCCTTTTAAAAATTAAATAGAATAGAGTGTGTTTTCTTGAATGATTAGTTTAATTTGATATTGTGAAATTATGAATATATAGTTTTTTTTGGTTTTTTATTTATTGTGATGTGCTATTTGTATTATCTGATGCAACAATGACATGAAAGTTTGGTTGGAATTGAAGATCGAATGAAAAATCCAAAAACGGGTAAACAATGTAATAACAATAATTTTCAAAAAAAATGAATGTGCGTGGCCTTGGCCAGCCTAACATATTAGGAGACTTAAAACCAATTTCATCGTGAAATTTTTTTAAGGAAGTTTGGTATGAAGGAAAGAAAAAAAATAGGAAAACTAATAAATGAATTTGGACTAAATTTTTATTAGTAAGTTTGAACTTAAAATTATGTTTTTGTTGGTCAGTTTAGGATATTTATATTTACAACTTTCGTATAAGAAAAGTTGTCTGGTCAAATCCTCTATTTTTTACATATGAAACACACCCTTAGACACTAACGTCTCACACATTCAAAAGCTAAAAAAATCTATTGAGCCTTATGTATTTAAATCTTAAAACTCACTTTTCAAAAATGGTTAAAAGTCTTATATGAGATATATCCTAATTAAACATAAATTTATAAGCAATGTCAATAATCACCTTATAATCACCAGACTTAAATTTCAAGAGAAATAAAAAATTTATAATCACAAGTTAACTCGTATATAACCACATGATCTAACGAGTTTAATTATCAATTTCTAGTTAACTTAGGTGTAAACTCAAATTTCAATAAACTTGTAAATAAAATCGAGTTTATTTAGTTGGACAAAATCGTCATATTATAACTAATCGTTAGTTGGTTCAATGATAATTGACACTGAACTTAGTAGGAAAGACCATTGTTCGATTCCCCGCAACTGCGGTTGGAGGGAGCTGAATCACTTCATATCAGAACTGATTCTCGAACCAAATTAAACTGGTGGTGAAAAAAAAAATCGTCATATTATAATAAGTGACTAAATATATAAACTAACTTGACAATTTAATAGAATTAAAGTTTTTCTAAAAATATTCATAGAATTATAAACCAAATTGAGAGTTTTGGACACAGTTAAGGACTAGTGTGGTGGTTTTGTATTTTTTTTTTTAATAATCCATGACCTCAATTTAATCATTTAATTTTATGGTCATATATATTGAAATTACTAATATCTTGGTATAATTATGGAGTACTACTACTAATGAAAATGGTGGTACCGTGGTACCCTGCTTCACAAGGAGAAGAGAACAAACAATGATAAAATGACAACCACTTTGTTTCTATAATAATAGAACTAACAATTCTGGCGATACACTTGGAAGTGGAAATTGCAATTTCATCACCACTTTGTTTGGTTACTCCATTTCTTGTTCCATAATTTATATAGTGACTCTCAATTATGTAAATATATATAGTTTGCCTAAAAGATAATATTAATATTACTTGTATATTTTTTATTTATTTTTTTCAATTGTATATTCTAATTAATATTTTGTACATTATTTTCAATTGTATATTCTAAGAGCAACTAATGCAAAGGACATGAGATTAATTAGGTGTGAAAATAAACCTAACATTTGAAGTTGGCAAAAGAACATGAAGACAACATATGTAACATGAGTAATTGAGTATAGCCTCACTCATCATTCTTCAACCACGGGAGAAAATGCAGTGATCAATCAGGAATCAATAAATGGACACAAGATATATATTTTGGTAGGGACCAAATTGTGAATGTGATAAGTTGATGTTGATAACTCATTCATAACCAACCATACAGGTTAAAAGTAGAATTATAGTTCAATTAGGACATGCTCATTGTTTTTGGGTCAATTTGCTATGGATCACTTAGATTAGATGCAATTGGCTCAAATTTGAAAGGGATAATGCAAAAGAAATTTGGTGCAGCGAAATTCAGCAAATTAGTATAACTGCATGATCCAACGAGTTTTTATGCGAGTTAACTCGTATAACCGCATGATCTAACGAATTTAATTATCAATTTTGATACTCTAAAATATAGAGAAACCCAGATCCTTAAAATTTTCACTTTCAAAATCTTCATTTTGGAAATTTATGTCCCAACAACCAAATATTTGATTCTTTCAAATAAGCAGAAAAGTAAAAAAATCTAATTGGGAAAACTAGGCCTTGAGAGAGTATATAGAAAGAGACTTCAACTGGGTACATGAGTTTGAAAGAAAAATAAATGGACAGAACTAACCAAGAAATTTGGAGAAGAACATGGAATTTGCAAAGAGAAGAAGGAGTGTTGTTGGATGGTTGAAATTGAAGATGAAAGAGAAAAGAGAAGTTGGTTCTGTTTTTTTTTTTTTAAATAAAATAAGCTAGCTTATAGCTTTTAGCTTATAAGCTAAAAGCTTTGTTTGGTAACAGTTTTTAGAAAAAGAACTTATAGTTTATTTTACCAGCTTATAGCTTATTTTTCAAATGCTATTTCAAGTAGCTTATGAGCTTATTATCTTTTCTTCCAATTTTACCCTTATCATCTTACTTGGAAAAAATAAAATATTAATTAAACATATCTTTTTTATGTCATTTCATACTTATAAGCTAGTCGAACCGCTAATTTTACCAAACACTACAAATTTAATCAGCTAGCTTATCCGCTATAAGCTAAAAACTAGCTTATAAGCTATCTGCTATAAGCTAGCTTATCAGTTATCCGCTATAAGCTAGCTTATCAGCTATCCACTATTTTTTACCAAACAGAGCCTACAGAAATTAAGTTAATGAAAGTAAATGATACACATACACGTGACTTCCACTGTCAGTGCCAGGCCGTGAGGAAATTTTGGCTTGTATGTAGCATTTTCCTTTCCGGATATTGTTATATGAATTAAAACTTAACCACATAGAATACTTTGGGTTAGGTAAAATAACCATTTATTTCACCGATCGATTGAGTTGAATAAACTCACTCATTTTCGTGTTGGATTGAGTAAATAGTGGGTTAACCAATTTTTTTTAATATTAAATGATCAAATATTCATAAAAATAACTTAATGTTTTTATTTTTACTATTTTTTAGCATCATAAAATGATAATATATTATCATATGTTTTTATAAAATTAACTTATTGTTACTATTTAAAAAAATGCTAGTTTTTTAGCATCATTATTTTTAAATGATAAAAGAAAATCGAAAAATGAAGACTCGAATGAAGTTATCAGAGAATACATTGAAACTATGAAGTACTAGAGTAGTGTGTATATAACTTTTTTTTTAAAAAAACAAAGTAATGTGTACGAGCATACATTTTGCCTTAGAAATTGGAGTGTTGACTTTATGTTTTTCTCTTTTAATCATCAAATCGAAAAAGCAAAACATTTCGTATTTAATTATATGAAAAATATTTGAAAAAATTATAGTACTGCGTGTCCGTGAATTAGTGGATTTTTTGGATTTGGATTTGATTTTATCTGAAACTTGATTTTATTTGTTTTGTATTTTTCATTTTGAAATTCATATTCATCCAATGATCTGACCCAACCCATTTTTTGTGATTTGACTGGGTCGACCGAATTTGCCGAACTCATGTACACCCTCTATTTTTTATAGTCTTGTGTGGAAAAAAAAATTATTGGTCCAACCAGGTTCGCCCTAACATATTGTTAGGCTGACAGCAAAAACAAGATCTTATTATGTGAATAAAAAAACTAATTTTTTTGGTAAAGATATTTTTTTGAAACTTGGTGTCTGGACAGGTTCATGGACAAACTAACCCGAAAGACCAATTTTATTATACACTAACAGAAGAGTTAAGCCCAATATGAAATGATCCAACATAGATATCTAATTGAAGCTAAAGTGAAGGAGATTTACTTTTCGCGCTCCCTGGATCTCCACACACCCTCTGGATTTCAACCATTACCCTCTCGCTATGGTGGAAAAATAGTTTGTTGTCTAGAATGCAAACTTAGGGGGTGCCAAAGCTGGAGAAAAATAGTTCACTACTTAAGTAGCGAACCTTATAAATTTGATATTTTTGAATTTTCCTCTTTCTTCGCCCTCTGTTTTTATAAGGTTCGCATTTTAGACAGCGAACTGTTTTATCCTAGCTTTGACACCCTCTGAGTTCGCTACTTAAGTAGCGAGAAGGGTAATATTGGAAATCTCGGGGATGCGTGTGAGATTCAGGTAGTGCTGGGGGTGCGAAAAGTAAATCTCAAAGTGAAGCACTATAATAGATCTAATTAAAATCATATTATCTATATTCAAACTTAACTAAATTTCAATGGTGAACAAGCAAAAAGATATTTAATTAAATTTGTTAAAAAATCTTGTTAAGGGTTTATAAAAAATTGAGAGAAATATTGAGAAATGTTTGTTAAAGAATCTTGTTAAAGAAATATTTAGAACTAGACTTATAAAAAATTTGAAGGTCTAAAACTCTAGCTTCAGTAGCTTTGGGTTTATGTCAGCCTTGCATTGTATGTCTTAAAATATTGAGAGAAATTAACTATCATTCTTTCCATTTGCAATATTATTCGATGTGTTCACATAAAAACTCAATTGTGGCTAACATGTTCAAAAGTGTAGAACATGTGTGTAGCGAGTCCCAACTAAACGGTAGGAATTACAAATTTTATATTCATCAAACATTTTATATATATGGATCAGAATTTGATTCCGTTAATTTGATTTTTCATTCTCCAATTGGTCGAACTTGATAATTTATGGTTAGATGTCAAAAATAAAATATGATAACACACTCAAAAGGATCAATTTTGAAATTGAGTGAAAAAGACTTACTAAAAATCGAAAAATAAATTGGTGGATATAACATAACTAATGTTTTTGCAGTTGTTTAGGCGTTGATTTCGCTCGAATTAGAGTTACTATGAGAAACGACGAAGTAACATAGTGAATATTACTGGCAAAAATTGAGATTTTGAGACACTAGAGCCGATTTTGCTCTCATTCTTCTCTATTGTCGCATGGTGTTTTGCATTTCTGATTGTACTCCCTTCTTTTCCTTTGTTCGTGTTGATTGATTAGTTAATTTTATCTTCTGTTTGAATTTCTAAACATTCAATTCATTAAGACTCCTCCTTATAAGATCTTGAGTCTCTTATTTTTTGACATTACTGAGATTTATATGCATAAAAATATTCATATAACTTTATAAAAAAAATTGTTTTAGAATGTCACTCCTCTTTTACTACCAACATTTTCCAAATAATATATATATATGGAAAATTTGGCAACATATAATCCAAAAGAAGTAAAACATATATTGCAATTAATCTATAATCCAAAACGTGAAATTTTGCAACAAAAATAAAAAGTGAGGAAATGATGGAAAACGAATTCAAATGGTGTTTACCCGGCTGTTCAAATTCTAAGAAATCAAAATAAACATAACACACTTTGTGTTCTAAAATCTGAATTAGATGTTTTTGTTATGAATAAATACAAATTTTAGTGGATGTTCATATTCTACTTCTTCCATTCCCTATAACTCCCACTAAATAGTGGGGCTTAATTATATTTGTCTCTCCAATTCTTTACTTGTGTTCTATAAATAGGACCCTTGTTATTATGTAAAGGTTGAAGAGTTGAATACAAATATCTTATTTTCTCTATCTCAATGCTTTAGTTTTAGTAGTTTATTTTTAATACATTATCAGCACGAAGTTCTAACTACAAACACAATTGGAGAATCGGAGCACAGTTGATAAGTGCTAAAAAGTAGTAAATTTAGATATATATTTTAAGCACTTATTGACTTGTTTTGTAAGCTATTTGAAGTAAAAATCCCAACTATTTATAAATATTAGTCTTTTCTAGTAAATTAGTATTTTAGTTATTTTTACCTATTTCACTTCATTTTTTGTAGGTTTTTATAAGATTAATGATAAGTGTCATTTTACATATAAATGATTTAAATTAAAGACACTTATTAACTTAATTTTTGTTGAAAATATATTGATATATCTTATAATTATATAATAGATACTATAGATATTATATATTAGTTATATTATATCATTGGATTTATATATTTAAATATAGCAGGTTATCTTAATCTTAATATAATAAAACGAGAGTAACTAGAGACACCCTAAACCCTAACCCTAATATGAATGGTCTAGATTTTGACACGTAGAAAAAAAAAATAGTATATCAACGGTTACGATAAAAACTTGAATACTATGTTGCCACATCAATTAATGAAAGTGACACATCATGTGTTTAAAAACATAATACATGATGTGTCAATATATGATTGGATGTGTGTATAAAATAATTTTATTGGTCTAGAGCTTATCTAATGTTATTTTTTTTTGTAGAGATAACCACAAAATTTTATTTTGTTCCCTTATAATCATATTATGTTCCATTATACTAATCCCTAATTAAAAGGAAAGTAACTAAAACCACGTAACCTTAAACCTAATTTTGTTATCTTAATCTTAATCTTAATATAATAAAACGAGAGTAATTAGAGGCACTCTAAACCCTAACCCTAATATGAATGGTCTAGATTTTGACACTTGGAAAAAAAAGTATATCAACGGCTATGATAAAAACTTAAATAATCAATTTTTAAACCAATATTATGTTGCCACATCAATTAATGAATGTGATACGTCATGTGTTTAAAACAAACAAAAAAAATTTGAGATCTGTCAAAAAAAAGAGAAAATGGATAAACATTAATAAAACAAAAAAAACTAATAATCAGTTACGAAAATTATGTATAGATCCGATATGTACAAAAAAAAAAGAGAAAAGAGATAAACATTAATAAAACAAAAAAAAAACTAATAATCAGTTACGAAAATATGTATAGATTCATCTTAATTGAGGGTTATAAATACAAGCATCCTCAGAGTATTTTTCTCTCACTATATTTCTTTGTTATAATTTATATATTTGTCTTCATATAGTTTATTTTGTTTCTATATTTATTTTGAATTTCTATTTTGTATGTGTCAAATCTAAACCGTTTGTCTATGTTTGATTTGAAGTTTTTTTTTTTCGTTTTGTTATAGTATTATTGCTAATCCAGAGATTTTGTTACGGTTCTATTAACATGAAGTTGCTATTGTTACACAACATCTATTATCATGAAGTTGTTATTATCGAGTAAGTTTTAAACTTTATGCAACCTTATTTATTTATTTGTTTAATTATTTTTTTTGTTTCACTCCTCTACTTAATAATTTATTGTTCTTTTTTTTATATGTTTTGATTTTTATTTTTCTTTTTGTTTATGTTTTTAGTGTAATTATACTATTCTATCACTAATTATGTGTTTAATAATCATTCACTTTTTATGCTAATTCAGATAGTGGTTAATGCATAGATTTCCTCTAACAAATTTTTTTGTCTCTCTTATTTTTATGTTTGGTATTTTTTTACATTTACAGGTAAAATTATATTTAATGACAGAAGATTTAAAATATTATTAAAATAGATGAGGTCAAATTAGGATTTTTAGTAATAGTTTCTTTTTATATATTATTAGTAGATTTATTATATGTGTGTATTTATCTTTTTTTGGTTTTCTTTTGTTTCTATATTTATGCATAGATTTGTATTACAATGAAGGATACACAATTTAGAATATTATCCTATTTTTATGAATAAATTCAACTATAATATTTATTTTTATTTTTTTGTTCTTATATGTTATGCATAGATTCATGTATAATTGTTTTATTGTATATATCTTATTTTTCCTATAATTTGTTTTAGTGAAATTACAAAGATAAATATAAAATTTAGAATATTATCTTATTTTTATGTATACATTCGTATTTTTTTTTTGTATTTATCTTATTCATTATAAATATTTTCTATAATTTATTTGGTGAATTACAACGAAGGATATAAAACTTATAATATTATTAAAATGGATAAGGAAAAAATAGTAAACTTAATAGTAAACAATTTTATTATATTGAAATAAATAAATTAAAAGTATATAAAATCGAATGAATAAAAATAGTTGTCATTTATCGTGACATACTCTAATACCAATCAATATTTTTTTCCCTTAAAAATAGAATTTAATCTTGAGAAATTAAAAAGACATAACAATTGAATTTGTGTTTTTTTTTTTTACAAGATATGCGTTCAATAAAAAAAAATATGTTGACTTAAGAATAGGTCTAATTTTTTGTCGATTAAATTAATAATGATTTATTTTAATTAAAAATAAGTACAAATACGTAGTAATAGATATATATATTTCCTTACGAATATGGTTTGAAAATCAGTAGTATAAATATACTTTTTTTATGGAAGCAATAAGGATATACTTGAAAAATATATATTTCCATTTTTTTTTTTGTCGTTTGTAGTGTTTTATATTAATTCTAATTTGTAAGCATCAAATATATATCCCTAGATTAGCAATAATACCGTAACAAAACTAACCAACAAAACAATTGAATTGAATGATTGAACCCGTGCGAGCACGGGTAAAAAGTCTAGTTTATACTAATCCTGATTAAATGTTCTCTTAAACTCCCTCTTAAACCTGCACAACACAATTAAAAGAATTTATCTCTCTCGGTATCTCTCACTTTCTCTGTCAGAATTTTCCTATTCACGTTTTTATTTTTCTCTCCTTTTTTATCTTACTGTGTGCATCTTCTTTTCTAATATTTTGCAATTTTTCTTTCAAAGAGGGACTCTTTAAAAAATCAAGGTAAGTGTGGCTACAATAAAATTTTAGTGTTTTTTAATTTTTACTTTTATTAACTTCTCTAATTTGGTTTTTGTATTTTTGTTCATCTTTTTTGATATAAAATGTTACTTTCTACTGGCTATTGATTTATTCTAAACATGCTACTGCTTATTTGAAAGGTGGGTGTAGTTACAATAATATTTAAATGTTTTTTATTTCTTACTTTTGTTAACTTCTTTAATTTGGTTTTTGAATTTTTGTTCATCTTTTTTTTATATATTGAAAATTACTTCCTATTGGTTACTGATTTTTTCAATTATATTATTGCTTATTTGAAAGGTGGATCAAGGTAATTGTGATTACAATAAAGTTTTAGTGTTTTTTAATTTTTACTTTTGTTAACTTCTCTAATTTGGTTTTGTATTTTTGTTCATCTTTTTTGATATAGAAGATTATTTTTTATTGGCTATTGATTTGTTCAAAATATGCTACTGCTTATTTGAAAGGTGAGTGTATTTACAAGAAAATTTAAATGTTTTTTATTTCTTACTTTTGTTAATTTCTTTAATTTGGTTTTTGAATTTTTGTTCATCTTTTCTTTTTATATTGGAAATCTTAATAAAATTAAGTGGGAATAACAAGTTACTCCCTAAACCCTAATTAGCAAAGCTAATGAGCGGGAATCTCCTCATTAATTGTCTAATCAACTGTTGCGCTGCTTTATAGGCTGTATAAGAGATTTTCGATGATGCACTGCTGTATAGGAGATTTTCTAAGCATCCCATTAAATGTTTTGTCTGTTTAATGTTTTCTTATTTATTTTTGCTTTATATCAATCTCTTTATAAATTGACCCAATTATTTCTCTTTTCACTAATCTCTTCTTCCACGCACTTCAAGTTTCTCTCCACTACCTGTAAAAAAAAAAAAACTTTTTCTTTCATATCAGCAAAACATCAAATGGCTAATATAAAGTTTAAAAACACTCTCATTAATCTTGCTCTAATATAATGAGAGATTTGCTTATACCATTTAATTTGTTGTATGGTGTTAATTTTGTTTTGCAATATTTATATCTGTTAACACTTTTGTTATTTAGTTTTTCAGACTATGAATCCTAATCCAATTACTGATGGTGAGAAGTTTATATAAATAGTTTGCAGATAACAATCGATGTAACAAGGCATGACAAATTGGCATATTTTTATTAATATGAATTGCAAGTGATTTTTTTTTGAATGTCATATAGGTTGCAAGTGATGAGGAACAGGTAGAATATAATGATGCAGTTGCAAATCTTGCCGATGATGGAATAACTACTTTGCCAAATGTTGAGCATGAAGATTCAACCAAAACTGATGTGGTTGACAAAGAGAATGATGCAACTCCTAACAGCAAATCTACAGGAAAAATTACCTTTCACACTGCTGGGTCTAATGAAATTGTTAATGTTGAAGATGTTGAATGTTCAGTTACAAATCCTACAAAAGTTTAATGTGTGAGGGTGAAGATTGAAAAAGAGGGCTGATATTGTTGTTCTTTTGTGTTATGTTTTATCTATTTTCAAATGTTTTTATTTTGTTAGTGGTTGTTTTGTGTCTGTCATTTTTGTTGAACTTCTACCGGTCATTCGAGATTATGTAGTCTGTTGATGTGTTTTGTTTCTGTTTCTTCAAACTACTAGCATTTCTGCCAAACAATGTAGTCCGTTCTATTGATCAAGTTAAATGTTACTTTTTTGTTTCTATTACCTTTACCTTTAGATTTATATTTATATATGATATAATTAGTCTGACTCTCAATTAAAAAAGCAATTCAACTATGATATATATATATATATATATATATATATTAAAACTACAAATAAATATAAATAAAGATCAGTATATAATCTTGAATTTTTTTAGCCGAGCTTGCACTATGAGGAAAGTTATAATCTCTTTCCTTATTACTTGCTATTTTTTAGGCAAAATATTTATGATCAATTAACGATCTTAAAAAGTTTTTTTTTTTTTTTTTTTACAATCACTTGAAAAGGAATATAAGTTATTAGTGTCCTATTATTAAGGAAAGTATTTAGTGGAGTTGGTCAATCGATGGTGCAAAACGTGTCAATCCAACTATCCAAGGAAAAATGAAACCACGGTAAGTTATTTCCTGCAAAATCAATTATAATAATTTTAATATTAAAACTAATTAAATAATCCAAAAATCAGTTGGAGAATATCAATATTTTTTTTGAAACAAATAAAAAACTTGCTTGGCATCATGGAAAAAAAATAATTGGGAAAGTAGCACAACAGATAGGCGCAGCAACAAGTCCATAACTAATTATCCTTATTTTTGGCGTCAAAGTCTATAGCAAATAACAAAATATGTTAGATTCTTTCAATTTTCAAAGAAAAAAAAACACAATATAGATATAAACTTTTTTCCATTCATAATTAATAGTTATAGTTAGGTGGTTAATCATATATTTCATATTTTGTAAAAAAAAATCACTTTTTTTTTACAAAAAAAGTCATATATTTTATATAACCAAAAAAATATATTTATTAGTTAGCACCGCATGCAATTCTCTAGATACATAGAGCTTTCCATAGATAAGACCAACTCATACAATTACTCATAGTCATACGTTTTTTGAGCCTCTAAAACTAATAAATGTTTTTTTATTGGGAAATGAATAAATTATAATTGAATCAGCATTTAATAAATAATAGTCCCTATAAAATAAATTCATGATTAGTTGTGCTTATATACACATCTCTATATAAATTCATGATGACACTTGGTATAGCTAATATGTTGTTGTATACCTCTTTAATGTTACCTAATTGATTAGCACCGATAATTTACTAGACAATGTGTCAACAGAGATTCCAAGAAGAAATTTATGGCTAAGTTTAGGAGATTTTTCTAGAACAGTGTCTTATATACATACTCTATAGATACGTTTTCCCCTTTCTATCGAATGACGTAGTATGTGCAGAAACACATTGCAGTTTGTTTTTGTTTAATATAGAAGTTCTAACAAATGAGTTCAAATAAAAAGCACATAATTGATTATAGAGTTCCATTTGCTGATATATCGAACTCTAATAGTCGAAATGGTAAGTTAAAATATCAATATGTTTTTCACAATATATGTTACATGATAGAAAATTGACCCCGTCAAAAAAAAAGAAAAAAAAAAGAAAATTGACATTAAGCACAAATATGCGACTTTGGCATTGTAGTTCTAGATCGTTGCGAAGAATTGACATTAATCAATGAAGTATTTAATTGAACTATAGTCTATAAATAAAACATACTTTTTTATCGTCCATTCTTATCTTGATTATTACAATTATGATACTTATATAACCCGTGCATCGCACGAGCAAGGTGTCTAGTTACTTCCTATTGGTTACTAATTTGTTCAATTATATTATTGTTTATTTGAAAGGTGGTGTAGTTACAAAAATTCAATTGTAACTAGAGGCACGGGTAAAAAGTCAATTATCAACATTTCCATTTTATACGGGTAAAAAGTCTAGTAGAAGAAAAACTGAAAAGAAAACAAATGAAAGAGAAAACAATTGGCTGGTAAGAAAAGAAGAGGCGGTCAAGTTGCAACTTACAAGCAGCTTAATGTGAAAAGTGATTGGAAGAATTAGAAAAAGAGGGGGCGATGCTTGGAAGTAACAAACCCTTACACTGAAGTAAGGTTTGCTTTCCAAACTTATAAAAGGCAGTGGATACTCTATCATTCACATACACTCTCTCACGCATAGGAACATAACACAAAACAGTATAGAGAGCTGAACGAAGGAGAGAGGCAGAGAGTTAAAGCACGGAACAGCGGAGGAAACAACGGTGGATGCACACCAACTGTTCGAGAAATCGACCGGTGTTTATTTCATCTCTTTTCCTCTCATTTGTGTAAAGCTACCATGGTAATGAGTAGCTAAAGACACTTTGTTGGGGTTAGATGTAATTTACTCTATTAGTATGTATTTCTTTTGATATGTTATATATGATTTTAGATTATTTATCAATTTTGATGTTGTTCTTGAATTGCATGTTTTAATTTTAGGATTTGAAATGTATAGACATATACCCTTTTGAATCTTAGAACTAGAACAATCATATATTAAACTCTAAACTCTAGACATAGATTTAGATTTAATATTCACTCAAATTATCAAAACTTAATGCTATTGTGTTGGTTAAATTGTCCGAGACATCGGAGTTTAAGCAATACAATATAGTCGTTGTATTGATTGATCACTCGAGACATCAAGGGTTAATAGGTATAACGGGATTCTCGTCGTACTCTGGACACGGAGACCTACGTGAGTGATAGGTGATAATATTGATAGATGACTAAAATCTATAAAACTGATTAGGAAAATACAAATAAACGAGTTAATGAAATCTAATCCCAACAATTTAATCTCTCTGTCAATCTATTCAATTTTGCTACTTTTATGTTTTTGCAAATTTTCATAAACAAAATCTCAAAAACCCTTTACTTAAAACAATATTAATTGTTGAACGGCATCGATATCGCACTAGTCCATGTGGAGACGATAAAAACTATACTTATTTTTGTACTTCAACAACAGTGTGATCCACTTCGTTGTAAGTTTTGCATCCTTTAATCTTTCCTTGAAATCATCCA
This sequence comes from Trifolium repens, assembly GCA_030408175.1. NCBI lineage: Eukaryota > Viridiplantae > Streptophyta > Magnoliopsida > Fabales > Fabaceae > Trifolium > Trifolium repens. Next base: position 50,928,703 of record CP125848.1, read on the forward strand.
CACAAAAATTAGGTACACATTTTAAAACTTAAAACTTCTTGGTTTTGATTTTGGTAATGGTTTTAATTTGTGACTCTATGTTTAATGGCCTATTTGGAAAAATTAAGATTTTTAAGTTGCTGCTATTTTAGCCCCTTTTTATTCCACGATCTAAATGTGACAGAGTCTTTCATGTGCTAAATGTGACACTATAAGTCACTATAAGTCATAGATATCAATGACCAATAACACCATCAACCAATTATATACATGACACCACCAACCAATTATGAATTTTAAATTAAAAAATTTAAATTTAAATATTAATAGTTCACACACAATTCTCTCATTCTCATGTATTAAATATGACTCTTGGAGTCATGCACATCAATCCTCCAAAACACATAAAACCAATTATTATAGGCATAACACTATCAATGTATTAGAATTTGTTCTCCTCGATTTTCATGTTATACTACATGCATAATAATTTCTTTAGAGTCCGTTTAGATTGACTTATTTTTGAGCTTATGTGAAACAGTTTATTCAAATAAATAAGCTTTTATATATCATTATAAATTTTTCAAAGTAGTTTATGATAAGTTTTTATATAAGCTTTTATAAAAATAAATAAATAGTTTATGATGCGTATAATGATAAATTATTTACTCAAATGTGGATTATAATATGATAATCTTTTTCTTCATTATTTTTCTTTTATATATATATAATATAATATAAATTATAACAGATATTATTTAATGGAAAATGCTAACTAGTGCTCCCGGGCAGCGCCTTGTGTCTAAACTAGTAGATAGATTAAAATAAAGAAAAATATACACTATAAATTTTATTCTTCTATAAATTTGCACATTGCATAGTTAGTTATTCTCATTATTTAGTAGTATAATCTTCATTAATATATTCCTTAATTAATCGTGAAAACTATCTGCTTTCTTTTAAATATTTTTGTTCAATAGTCAGTAGCACAATATTATTTGTTCAAGCTAGTTGTATAGTGCCATTCGACCGCTTGTCGTGCATTCCCTTGTAGTCCAATGAGAAAGCCACAATATTTCACTTTGCATATTATGTGGCGGAGGAATGACAGTGAAACTGATTAAAGGGGTTGCTTTAATGATAATCCTCTTCCTTCTATTCATTTTATCAGAGCTAACAGTCATGGTTGTTTTTGCAATTTTGGATGATATACAAATTAAAATTTTGGTGTTAATTTTTTATTTATAAATACATAATGTGAAAAACTTTAAGGCCGCCTACTATATAAGAGAAGGGGTCTGGCTATTAAAAAAAAGGCGCACGCACACAAATTTATTTTACTTAGTGTGTGTATGTGTCAGCACTCTTGTGTGTGTGTCGTCCGTGTGTGGCCAGTAAAACTAGTTTGGGCCTCAAGGTTCGTTCTGCAACAGAATCACTCTTGGTATCTTTGCCGCCTATGGCAGAGCTTCCCTTTAGTGATGCGGAGATAATGATGATCTGGGAATTCGACAACGATGAGAGGTATAGACATGGGCGACTCGTCGATCTTGATGGCATGGCGTAAGGCGGTGCCGCGATGGACGACAGGTCGATGACATCCTCAATTAGAGAGCACTGAGAACGAAGAAAAAAGAGATCCCTTCCCTGTGAAAGAAAATCTCCTCGACTACATTTCCACAGCAATTGAAAGGCAAAGCTAATTGCCATCATGGCCGGTTTCAGATCTCAAGGAAGGTTTAAAAGAAAGAGGCTTACATCCTTTCAAGGAAGTTTTAAAAAGAAACAGTTGGCCATTTAATGCAATTGAAATATGTTAATTAATTAGGGAAGCATGAGAGATTTTATGAGGAAATTAGAGAAACTTAATTAGGGTTAAGTAATGCATAATTAGGGTTTAAGAGTTACAACTTAACTTTTATCATAAAATTAAAATTAAGATTAAAAGATAAGATAAAATAATACTAAGATTAAGATAACGTCTCTTTTCTATTTTCCCCATTTTTTTACTTTCTTTTTTGAATTATAATTTGTTTTTCTGAAAAAAGGAAAAGTTTTTTTTTTATTTTAAAAATTAAAAGAAAATAAGTGTATTAATCCACGTCAGCAAAAATGATACATGTCATCTAGAAATCCTAGTTAACATCTGCCACATCATAAAAAATGAGACATATCATCAAATAATTCAGCTCAGGGTCTATTTAAAATATTTGAGATTTTGCAAGGATTAAAATCAAAATAAAGCATAATTTCATGGACTGAAATCATATTTAAGCCTTTATTTTTTTAAAATGGGGATGTGATTCTCTTCTTTTTCCTTTTTCCTTTGAAAGTAAAACACGGGCCTAACCAAAAATCCACTTCAATTAAAATAAATACTAGCATTTTGTAGGATTTTTTTTTTGACACAAGATACTTTTCTTTTTAAAATGACTAATATTAGTATTTTTTTTCGCAACTAATGTTAGTGTGTTTTTTTTAGGGAACTAATGTTAGTATGTTAGTTGTTAATTAATTTGTTCATTTTTGTTGCAGGTGTGAATCGAACTTGAGACTCCCCTTATTATTTTATTCTTGAATTCTTTTACTTCAGCTGCCAAACCAATTTTATATCTCCTAATTAAGAGAATTTATAATTAAAATGACAAATAAAATTAATAATGACACTTAATATTAATCACTAACTGAAATAAACATGCACCGATATAATCACATCAAATACACATACATACAAAATTACTTACAACATAATTATTTATAAACTAAAGAAAATGCTAACTAGTGCCCTCGGGGCACTAGTCAAGGAAGCAAATATAGTAAAGTTTTCTTGGAAATTGTGTAGTCAACCTTTAAAAAATGAAAAATATGCTGTTTTCTATGCAGAATTTTCTTTTTTTGGTATCCTTAACTAGTGCCCCGGAGGCACTAGTTAGCATGACTCATAAACTAAATAATAAAAATATAACTATGAACACACTTATTATAAATCTAATGCACACAAAAATATCAAAGCAACCATTTCCATCTGACAGGTGGATAAAAGAGATAAACTCGCGAAAGATAGGTTAAAGACTAACGACGTAGGTAAATTGATTGTGAATCATATTGGCGACATAAGTTGAGTCAATTTCTAAGATGAGACGAGTAAACTACATGTCTCTTGCCATTTGTCAACAAAATAAAATACTCCATAGCTTAGCAAGTAAGACACTTCCTACTCCAATAATATATAAGAAAAACCTTCACATAGTGAACATGGTGGTATCTAATGAGGCTACCACAATTTGATTTTTTTTAAAAAAAATAATAGTCAATATTCATTTTAATAGAGCCAAGAGGAGACATTATCCATTTTGTATTGCATCTAGTTTACCTCCGGAATCTACTAAGGAAAGACAATTATAACTATCTATGCCAACTGACATTGTAGAAGATGAGGACCATCTAAATTGATTTACCTACCTCATTAGTCTTTAACCTATCTTTCGCGAGTTTCTCTCTTTTATCCACCTCCCAAATGGAAATGGTTGCTCTGATATTTTTGTGTGCAATAGATTTATAATAAGTGTGTGCATAGTTATATTTTAATTATTTAGTTTATAAATAATTATGTTGTAAGTAATTTTGTGTGTATGTGCATTTGATGCGATTGAATCTGAAGCACTTGAGCCACATATATTAAGCTTTGGCCCAATTCAAAACACATAAATAAACCAAATACATTCAAGCTATTAAGCAACAAAAGATATATATATATATATATATATATATATATATATATATATATATATATATATATATATATATATATATGGGGAATGCTAATGCATACCCACTCTTTTTTATCAAGGTGTGCATTAGCAACATACACCTTAGGGTGTATTTAATAACTTTTTAGTTATTTTTTGCTAACACACACCTTCTGAAAAATAAGTTGGTGGATTATAGCAAATGCCTATAGGAGTTGCTAACGTACACCCACTTATTTTTTAGAAGGAGTGTTTTAGCAACATACACCTGAAAGTGTATTTATCTATTTTTTAGTTATAACTTGCTAATGCACACCTTCATAAAATTGAGTGGGTGTGTTATAGCATATCCCTATATATATATATGGAGAGATCAAATTACACTGGTGTAACATTTGAGTAATGTTACACTGCTCAATAACGCTTTAACCAATACAAATTTTACAAAATCCACCGTTTGATTGAAAGTTTATAACATATATATCATCTCTGTTAAGTTTTACAAAAATCTAAAATCATTTGACATGTTTTTGAGACACATAAATATTAATGATATTCAATAAAAACTCATAAATCGTTAATCTTGATCTATCCTAATAACTTATCAAACGATTTTAGGTTTTTGTAAAACTCAACATAAAATAAATACTAGCATTTTGTAGGATACTTTTTTTTTTTTACACAAGATACTCTTCTTTTTTAAATGACTAATATTCGTATTTTTTTTACGCAACTAATGTTAGTATTGCTTTACTTGAGACTCCCCTTATTGTTTTATTCTTGAATTCTGTTACTCCAGCTGCCAAACCAGTTTTATATCTCCCATTTTAAAGAATTTATGATTAAAATGACAAATAAATATAATAATAACACTTACTATTAATCACTAACTGAAACAAACATGCACGGATATAATCACATCAAATACACATACACACAAAATTACTTACAACATAATTATTTATAAACTAAATAATTAAAATATAACTATGCACACACTTATTATAAATCTAATGCACATAAAAATATCAGAGTAACCATTTCAATTTGGGAGGTAGATAAAAGAGAGAAACTCGCGAAAGTGAGGTTAAAGAAGAATGAGGTAGATAACTTGATTGTGGACGATATGTGTCGAATCAATTTCTAGGATGACACGACTAAACTATATTTCTCTAGTTATTTGTAAACAAAACAAAATACTCCATAGCTTAGCAAATAACATACTTCCTACTCCAATAGTACCTAAGAAAAACCTTCACATATTGAACATAGTGATATCTAAGCCTTTCACAATTTGGATTTTCATTTACATAATAATCATCGATGTTCATCTTAATAGAATCAAAAAGAGACCTTATTCATTAAATATTGCGTCTAATTTAACTCCGCAATCTAATAAAGAAAAACAATTATAACTATCTATACAAACTAACATTGGAAAAATGAAAATCGTCTAAATCAATCTTATGGTCCTGAAATATACAAATAAATTCAAGCTATAAGCAGGGAAAGAAATATGTTATTGAAAAGAAAAAAATGAATATATTCCTACCATTTGTCAAAAAGTAAATAAATCAAAAAAATTGAACAAGTGTCTCTGACAAAAAAAAAAAAAAAAATTGAACAAGTGTAAAAGAAATCCATCATTTCTCCTTGTCCTAATTGTAATTTTGTGATAATGTAATGCATTATCCATTGATATCCTCACACCAATATGCACCTATCCCTCTAATAATCTCTTCAATTTTATTACCTCAAAAAAAAAAAAAAACTCAAAACTATCATCATTACACAAACACACCCTCTCTCTCTCTCTCTCTCTCTCTCTCATATTCATCACTCATTTGATCGCCGGAGAAACACATCTCCGATCATTGACCACTCACTGAGTACGTTACAGCATCATCCAATTCCCTCAGATCCAACGTCGTCGTTTAAGCTGTGATGCGAAAATCGTGGCAGAAGAAGAACCATTCACCGATAACAAACACTCTACGACGTCGTAGCTTTCATTTTCCATAATCACTTTCGAATTCGTTAGTTTAGGGTTAGGGTTCGCAGAAGAAGAAAAAAAAATGTTCAAGAAATTAATGAAAGGAGGGCAAAAAAAGCCCTCCAAATCGGATTCAACCGATGGATACGGTCCTCCGGCGAATAACGTCAATCCAACGGCAGCGGTTGTTGTTCCACCACCGTCTGGAACAATTGAACCGCTTCCGTTGTTCCGCGATGTGCCGGTTTCTGAGAGGCAAACTTTGTTTATCCGTAAGCTTCAGATTTGTTGCCACACTCTGGATTTCACCGATACGATGAAATCGGTTCGTGAGAAAGAAATTAAGAGACAAGCGTTGATGGAATTGGTTGAATTTATTCAATCTGGTTCGAGTAAGATAAATGAGATTTGTCAAGAAGAGATGATCAAAATGGTGTCGGTGAATATTTTCCGGTGTCTCCCGCCGGCGTTTCATGAGAATACCGGACAAGATGCTACCGATCCGGAAGAGGAGGAACCGTGTTTGGAGCCGGCTTGGCCTCATTTGCAGCTCGTTTATGAGCTTCTTCTTAGATATGTTGTTTCATCTGATACTGATACAAAGGTAGCTAAACGTTACATTGATCATTCATTTGTGCTTAAATTGCTTGATTTGTTTGATTCTGAGGATCCTAGAGAACGTGAATATGTGAAAACTATCTTGCATCGTGTTTATGGAAAATTTATGGTTCATAGACCTTATATTAGGAAAGCTATTAACAACATATTTTATCGGTTTATATATGAGACTGAGAGACATAGTGGGATTACCGAGCTTCTTGAGATTCTCGGGAGTATCATTAATGGGTTTGCGTTGCCGATGAAGGAAGAGCATAAGTTGTTTCTTGTGAGGGCGTTGTTGCCTTTGCATAAACCGAAACCTGTTGCTGTGTATCATCAGCAGTTGTCTTACTGCATCTCTCAGTTTGTTGAGAAGGATTATAAGCTAGCGGATACTGTTATTAGGGGTTTGTTGAAATACTGGCCTGTGACTAATTGCCAGAAGGAAGTTCTATTTCTCGGGGAATTGGAGGAGGTGCTGGAGGCTACGCAAGCTGCGGAATTCCAACGCTGCATGGTTCTTCTTTTTAGACAGATTGCACGCTGCCTCAATAGTCCGCACTTTCAGGTTTGTCGAAAATGTTTTTTCATGATGTTGATTGAATAGGATATAGTTCAAGCTTCTTTTAATTACTAATTTCCTTTTACTTGGATAATTGTGTTATAAATTTTCAATGCTTCTTCTTGAAATGTTACTTTCTTTATTATATAGAATAGATCTACACTAGGCCTTATATCGTATAATATTAATAACCTAAGTTTAATATAAGGTTCAATCAATCGGTATCCTTCTAAGTCCCAAACTCTGCTGTGGTTGTATTAATGTATTAAACCTAGGTTTTTTTTTTGTTTTATAGTGTTGTGGATAGTTCAGTTATAATTTTGCACCTTAATGATGTTGTGCGTGTCAATGGTGGAAAAGCAATAAGAACTGCTTTATCATTATATCAATACGGAAAGGGAAATTTCTAATGTGCACAAGTCACCTAAGTGGTGCACCATGCAAGACCATTTTAAAACCATTGTATCAAACAAATGCACATATGTTGTAAATTGTAATACATTTACCATACAAAATAACCATCTCTCTCCCTCTCTTGACATCACAGTCCAACCCTCCATTTCCAAATGCCTGCCCCTCATCCAGCATTGTTTTCATCACCATGCAAAACTTTCTCTTGAGAAATAGGGGATGCCATAGATGTTGCATTAACTCTAGTCCAACATTCAATTTATTTTTCATTTCCACAAAACTGAAATATTTTCAAACCTTTTCATTGAGCCTCTTTTCCCTTTACCAATCGACCATTTCAGCCAACATAAATCAAATTCATCACTCAAACACTACAAAGTTTCAAACTTTCAAGAGACCCTACATTTCAATTTACAAGTTTAAGCCTAATTTTTTTGTCATCAAGTAGCAATTGTTCAACGGGTATTTATAACCTTAAAATATTAGGTTATGGGGTTGCTTGATGGATGGTTGTACCCCCGTACAATTTTATCCTTTTGTTTTGTTTTTAGCTCAAAGAAGCAAAAATAACAAATTCACATGTCACTTGTTTTTCCACTTACAAGTCACACTCATTTCTTTTTCCTCTTTCTCTCCTTCCTTTTCAATTTATAACCAGATTGAAAATCTGGTTTAAAGCTTATACACTTACTAATGGTGAAGGGGTAGAGGAGGGCAAGGGAAATGGCGGAGGAAGAGAGAAGGAAGAAGAGAGAGTAAATAATTGTGAAAAGGTGTACCATTACAATTAGTGGAACTTTATAATCTAATGGTAGAAGATGGTTTTTCACAATACACCACTTATGTAACTTATGCACACTAGAATTGGCTGGCGGAAAGATATATAATGTTCTCTCATAATTGTCTTCAACCCTAACACACCAAAATACAAAAATAATGTTGAACTGCCAAACTTAAGCAGATCTAAAATTCAATTGACGACTATTTTATGACATTTTACTCGATGAAATTTGTAGATGTATATCGTCTATTAAATGGTCTACAACCCTTGCTGGAAAAAAGATTCCATCGCTTACCAAAGTGATTGTACTGTAAATGTTCTGTTTAATAACTGCAAAATAGCAAAGTTTGTTGTTGGCTTATGCACTATTTAAGATATCTTTGAGTTATAGATTTGCTTCTTTCTAAATATAACCATTATTGTTGTTTACTTTTTTGGCGAGGTGCATGTAATGATATTTTAATTTTAATGCCAGTAAACCTGAAATGGAATTTTGATTTTAGCATAACTGATTAGTAATTATTGTTGGGGGTCAACTGCATGTGCCTTGTAGTTTATCATGTCCCATACAATGCCCATCGTGATATAAGAAATTGAACACATACTTTAACATTATTGTTTGCAATGTGCCACCTGACATCCAACCATGGGTTAAATTTGATCTTATGAAAATATGAGTCAAGTGCAAGTTATGTGATCAATGGGTTGGGGAAAAAAAAACCCTCAGTGACCTCATTTTCTGGAAAGTTTTCACAATCGCTGTCAATGTGTCACTTAACATTTTCTTCCCTACAAACTCCCCCACTAAATGCCTGTATAGAAGGACCCGTCTTTTATGAGAATGACGACACTGTCACATAGTAAACTTTATGTACCTTTCAATTAATATATTAGAATATAAAGATTGTTGGTTTGGCAAATTTGAATCATTGAAAGCTAAGGGCTTATTTAGTATCAGATTTTTTTGTTTTGTTTTAACTTTTAATTACAAAACTGCCACCTTTGAAATCTATTTCAGGTATAAAACTATAAATCTTTGAAGACATGAACAAGTAAAAACAAAAAGCAGTTTTGTAATAAAAAGTGAAAACGGGAAATGAGAATAGAAAACACTTTCTCATAACAAATAGGCCCTAATATGCTTTTATTTCACCCAGTTTGTTTTTATTATTTTTTATCGTTTGGTAGTTATGAGCAATGTAGTCAGGGTCGAGTTTCTACGTAGGGTCGTTAGGTTGGTGACGAATCGCAAGCACGAGGGTTGTAGCACGGTTCGTAAGACCCTACTCAAGGGCAAAATTGTAACTTCACATATATACATATGCACAAAAAAAAAATATGAATAAAATAAACTTAGTTAATTAATATTATTAATATAAAATATTTAGTATTAGTAAAAATAAATTAATTGATTGTTAGTAGTAATATATATGTACTATTTAGTATTAGTTAATATTTAGTATTAATACTAATGTGTATTTATTTGTTTAAATTAATTGATTGTTTAAATATTGGTAAGTAGTAGTAAGTTAACCCTTTTGGGTTTGTAGGTTACTTCAATATGGGACTAGGCCAATACCCAATTATAAAAGCAATATGTAACCCTAGTTCTCACGTGATAGCATCAGCCGCCGCCAACTATTATTTCATTTCTCATCAGCCGCCACTACTACATTTTTTCATCACTCGTTCTTTTTTTCTTTTTCCTTCTTTTGTGCCGTCGTTTTGCAGCCGCGTCGGCCGCTTTTAACAACATAGAATTGCAAAAAGGAATTCCGGTTTATGAGAGCGCAAAAACAACCCTTAACACAATCTAAGCACGGCGGCCGGCCGGAACCACGTAAAGTTGTGCGATCCCAGCACGTAGGATGCACGACTTTACGTGCTTCCGGCCACCGTGCTTAGACTGTGTTAAGGGTCGTTTTTGCGCTTCGCCGTGGCCAGGATTGCGTTTTCGTTGTAGGGTCGTCGTGCTGGGCTGGTTTTGATCTTCAAACGGATTGGGTTGTGCGGATCGGGTCGGGTTATTTCATAAGCCGAAATTCCTTTATGCAATTCTATGTTGTTAAAAGTGGCTGCAAAACGATGTCGCAAAAGAACGAAGAAGAAAAAAGACAAAATGTCGCAAAAGAACGAAGAAGAAAGAAGAACGAGTGATGAGAAAATGTAGTAGTGCGGCTGATGAGAAATGAAATAATAGCTGGTAGCGGTTGATGATATTACGTGAGAACTAGGGTTACATATTGTTTTTATAATTGGGTATTGGGCTAGGCCCACATTGAAGTAACCTACAAACCCAAAAAGTAGGGATGTCAACGGGGCGGGGAATGTGCGGAGGAAGCTATCCCCGTTCCCCGCCCCGAAATGCTTTCGGGGGAATTTTTGCCTCCATCCCCGTCCCCACGGGGGAATATTTATCCCCATCCCCACAGATCTACACGGTTCCCGCGGGGATCCACGGATATCGAATATTAACAAAAAATTATATTTTTTGGTCAAAATTATGATAGTAGTATGACGTTATTTTTTCTTTTTTTTTAATATAAAAAAACAAATATTTTGCACCTTTATTCTATATTTACTCCATCGTTATTTTTCTCAGTTATTAAACTTATTTACTCTATATTTTTTTATTCAAATCACAAGAAAGATTAAAACAATCAACATTTAATATTGCTTCAAACAAAAAATCAGCATTAAATATTTTGTTTTTACAAAGAATCAATATTTAATATTATTGCTATATATATATATATTTATTATTATAATATATATAATAGTTAAGTATATGGGCGGATTCGGGGAATCCGCGGGGACGGATGTGCCTTCCCCGATCCCCGCCCCGAATTTCCAACGGGGAAGATTTTGCCTCCATCCCCGTCCCCACGGGGGAAAAATCCCCATTTTCGGAGCTCCGAACGGGGCAATCTCCACGGGGATCCCCACTAACGGATGCAAATTGACATCCCTACCAAAAAGGTTAACTTATTACTACTTAGTAATATTTAAACAATCAATTAATTTAAACAAATAAATACATATTAATACTAAATATTAACTAATACTAAATATTTTTTTTATATTAATGCCAAATAGTACATTTATATTACTACTAACAATCAATTTATTTTTACTAATACTAAATATTTTATATTAATAATAATAATCAATATTAATTAACTAAGTTTATTTTGTTCATATACTATATTTTTATTTTTGTGTGTATATGTATATATGTGAAGTTACAAATTTGCCCTTGAGTATGGTCTTACAAACCGTGCTACGACCCTCATGCTTATGATCCGTCACCAGCCTAACGACCCTACGTAGAAACTAGACCCTGACTACATTGATAACCATGGGTTTATTTGATGGAGACGAGTTGAAGCACGTGCTTTGCATTATATTATAAATTTAAAACTTTTAATGTGTTGGTTCAAAATCCTTCCAATCTGTATTGATTCAATCTCTTAGTTTAAATAATTGTTCCTTCTCTTTTTCATTTAGATCATTAGGCTGCAGTATCAGCTTATGTGTTTTCATGGGTAGATGAGTATTTTCACCACATTGCATTTTGTCATTCAGTTGAAACCTATTGGTGCATAATCTGGTCTCGTTAATAGTTATAGATTCTCTAAGTTTGTTCTGATATTATCTTTTCTATTTGTGTGAATGCTAATAAGAGTTTTGCAGACGATGGACTGAACATTGATTTTGGTTTACTTAGACATTTATTTGCTTTTATTGGATAAAATGGTAAATATGTTGGAGAAAAATGAAAGGAGAAACCCAAGAGTGTGTCTTTGAGTTTTCAGTTTTCACTACTGCCTTGAAAAAATTCTGAAACAGGAAACTGAATGAAACCTAACCAACCACACTCTTAAAATACAAATTCTAAAAATGAAGAGAAACATATATAATCAAATCTCGGTGGTCTCTTCACACGTCTAACACAAACCATTTATTTTGTACCTCTTTAGAATTGAATGAGAAGAATTTGGTTGGGAGGGGGAGAGCCCACCTTGTAGTTCCCCACAGGTTCCGCGACGGAGATTAATAACCGCTAACGGCAGTGGAAACTTCGTAGCTATATCATGGTAACCGAAAAAAAATAATTGAATGAGAAGATGGAAATAGGAATAGACGTGTACTATGCCAATGAAACTAAGTCCAAACCCTGCCCAGGAAAATATTTAACGTACAAAATGCAAAATTTGTTTTCATTAAAATGAATCGGTACTCTTTGTTAGACTGGTAAATGTCTTCATGGCTTCCACTTGAACTTAAATGGCAATCGTTCCAGATTAGTTTGGCCTAATGCATGATTAGTGACATTTTAAGGAAGGTCAATTAGATGTCCTTCTTTAATAATTGGGCATTTCTCTTTCTTATAATGATTAGTCTTGAGGGTCATAAGTGTGGGCTTAAAGGATCAAAAGATTCAGAACGGATCTTCATGCACACTAGCTTTTGGGTTTGGATCTAGGTTAACCTCCACAGAGTAAGCTTGGTCTTGGACATGCCTTACGCGAGCATTATTTCTGGAAAATCTTATCGCTAAAGTGATCATTAGCATATTGGATTGGCTCGAGAATCCTGATTGACTTTACTAACTTCCACAGAGCAAGCTCGGTCTTGGAACTGCTTTACTTGAACATTATTTCTAGAAAATCTTATCCCTCAAACGATAATTACCATACTGGTTTGGCTTCAGAATCCTGATTGCTCATAATTGACTTTATTTTTCTCCAATTTTCCAAACAAAATTTGCATTTTATTTAGTTAAATTATCTCTCAAAAGTCTTTATGCCTAACAACATTTACAATGCAGGTTGCAGAACGAACCCTCTTTCTGTGGAATAATGAGCACATTGTCAGTTTAATTGCCCAAAACAGGACTGTAATATTGCCCATTATATTTGAAGCATTGGAGAAAAATGTCCAGAGTCATTGGAACCAGGCTGTTAATGGGTTGACTGTGAATGTTAGGAAAATGTTCCTGGAAATGGATTCTGAATTGTTTGAGGAGTGCCAGAGGCAGTATTTGGAGAAAGAGGCTAAAGCCAAAGAGGTGGAAGAGCTGCGTGAATTGAATTGGAAGAGACTGGCAGATGCCGCTGCACAGAATGGGGCTGATATGATCACAGCTTAGCCATATTAAAATTATTTTACTTCCCTAACTGGGATTGTTTATTGGATAGGTGGAGTATTATATTTTATATACACTCCTTGCCATTTTGGTGCCATTCTTGATTGGTTTCTTTCTCCCCTGTAATTTATTTTTGTTCCCCATTTTCTCAGTTGGATTATCAAAAAGTTAAAGAAAGCAGTGATTAATGTAAGATAAAAATGTATTGGGACATTGTTAGCAATGTCTGCAGGTTAAGAATGTTTTGTGAAATAGTTGTATTTATTTACCGTATAGAAAGATACGGAAATTTTCTTTTCCTTATGGGAACAAAGTGCATTTTTTTAGGTACAAGGTACAAGAAATAACTCCTCCCACACACTCATATTACATAGGACTATGTTGTGAGATGATAGTAGAGCCTTTGCCACTTAAAATGAACCAAAGGAATCAACTTTAAATAAATAGATAGTGTTTTGTTAATTGTATTATGTTTGATCAGTATATTTATTTTTATTTTTATTTTTTTTTATGACATGCAATGCCACTAACACAATCCTATATGAGACACAAATGATCTGGATAATAAAATCTCATACCAATGAGAAACCTACCACAAAGGCAAAAATGATAATAAAATTTCATACCAATGAAAAATCTGCCACATATGCACTTGCCACAAAGGCAAAAATAAAACCTGCTGCAAAGGCAAATATGCAGACTCCTATACACATCCTATATGATACATGTCTCAGTAAAATAAGAAAAATCTTCTTAAGAAACTCATATAATCAATAATTAGAAAACCGAAAAGATGTCCTCCCTATACTTTTACTATTAGATATAAGTTTCTTCGTTATACAAAAGTTGCGAGACAATTTCACAAACAGACCTTTCACACCAACTGGCAGGGGCGGAGCCCTTTATGGGCTGGACAGGGCCATGGCCCGCCCCAGGATTTTTAATTTTTTTTTCATAGGTATACTATTTAGCGGCGGTTTTAAACCCCCGCTAAATAGACTGCATAATATTACTGCTTTCTGGTTTCCGGGGGTTTTAAACCCCCTCTATTTTGGACGTCCAGAATTTTTAAATGCTTTCTATTTTGCTGGGGTTTCAAACCCCCTCTATTTTGAGGTTGATATTTTAAATTTACAAGATTATTAACCTCCTTTAAATTGTTCCAAAAAAAATTCTCTATTATTAATCATTCAAATATTGTTTCTAATTTACTTTTTGAAGAATTTCTTCTAAAGTTTTATTGTTATAATTTATAGATGTTTTAAAATGTGTAATTATTTTTTCAAAGTATTCAAATTTTTTTTTTTTGAGAAAAAGTACTCAATTTTTTATTTCTTATAGAGTTTTATCGTATAAAAAATTATGTTTGATCAATTTTTTGTTAGAAAATCAAATTTTTGTTTGAGAGAACTAAACAAAAAGTATGAAGTTTACGCATGAATTGACATAAAATATATTTCATAATATATTTTTTTAAGAAATTTTTTAGTATTTAATTTATAACTATAGCGGCCCCCCCTAACATTTAGGGCTAGCTCCGCCACTGCCAACTGGATCAATATTTCAATATATATGCATACCATATAAGGTTATCAAATTCTAATTAGATACGTATACATATAACATAGGACATGTAGCAATACATACAGCACACCATGTATATAATTAACCTTGATCCTTTCAGATGCATATAATGATCACCAAACTTAAAAAAAAAACACGTAGCCTCATGTATAACACAACAATCAAATATGCATGTAATTCTTCACATCTCAAAGTGACAACAACGACAATATATATATATATATATATATATATATATATATATATATATATATATATATATATATATATATATATATATATATATATATATATATATAACAGTACTGTCACTACTGATAAAAATAAATATACTGATCAAACATAATACAATTAACAAAACACTATCTATTTATTTAAAGTTGATTCCTTTGGTTCATTTTAAGTGACCAAGGCTCTACTATCATCTCACAACATAGTCCTATTAATATGAGTATATGGGGAAAAAGCTTTTACCTTAACCGTTTATTCTACTCATACACGGAAATCCTTTAAGTTAGAGTCACCACTCATTCGACGAACGATTCAAAACTTTTTGGTTGTTCTTAAGAATACACAAAATTGGAGTACAATTGAAGAAATTGATAATAATACTTTCGAAACAAAGGAACAATCTCAAAACATGGCACACAGATGGTTTATGTCGATGGAGAGAAAAATATACGGAGTTAAGTCATATGAGGTGAGTGATGGAGTATGAGTGGAGCTTTGCTCCTTTTCCATGTGCTCTATTTTCTCCTTTTGATTGCACATATAAGTGACATGTGTTAAAATTAAATCCAGTGGTTGGCATTAAAAGTTTAAAAATAGAATTAATTATTTGTTTTAATTAAAAAACATATGAAACAAGGAATGTTGTTCATCTTCCTCCTCTTGTTGTGCTGCCGCCGTCGCTGCCCCTCCATCCCCACGGTGGAGTTTTTCCTCCCTTTTGCTCCACACACCGCCTCGCCGTCTCACTGCCTCGTCGTTGTATTGTTGCCTCGTCTCTGTACTCTAAATTGCGTGAACGAAATCAATCCACTCTGATCCCGTTTTTTCTTCTGCTCCCTTTTTTAGTAAGATCTGTTTGGAACCTTATGAATATAAGGATTTTTTCTGAAAGAAGAACAGACCAACTTTAATTGATTACTGTATTAGCTTGGTAATGGCATTCCTTAGATAATTTTAGATTGGAAACAAATAATTTTTTATAGACTTCAATCACACTGAAGAAGAAAGAGTTTTCGTCAAAATTTTAACAATTATGGTAGAATTTAAGCATCTAAAGATTTGATTAAAATGCTTCAATGCCACTTGGCAAACATCTGTTAAAAGAACTTGACTAAATGGAGGATAAGGTAATGGAGTGGATCTGGACTCAAAAGATAGACATGAAGAAAGAAGTTGAAATGATGAAACATATTGTATCAGTGGTGCAGAATAAACACGCCCTTCTGGTTTCTTTTTTTATTTTTATTTTATTAAAACAAATAATTGATTCTAATGTTTTAATCTCAACCGTTTGATTTATTTTTATCACATGTCTTTAATCTATGAAGAGAAAAAAAAAAAGGAGCCTTAGAAAATAGAGCTCTCACTAATATAATGGTCTAGATTAATTAGATTTAGAATAATGGTAATTTAAGGATATTCATTGCCTTGTTAAGTTGTTAATTTTAGGAGGTGGAAAATCATTGACCAAGGGTGTACTAAAACTAAAACGTGTGATAAGGGAAATTAAGTGACATAATCAATTGTTATAATGTGTGATGAATGGCAATAATGGTCTTGTTCTTTTCTTGAATTTGGTCACAAACACTAGGCACATTCTTTAAGATGGTTGATTTCAAAACTCACAAATTAGTTAATTAATAATTAAAATAATCATCATCTCATTGAATAATAAAATAAATATAATATAAAATAATTAATATTAAAATAGAATTTATTTATCAAATAATAAATCAATAAGATGATATATAAAATATTGGGTCGTTACAGTTTTAGTCGATTATAAATATTAAGTTATTTTGGTCTGTAATTGTCTTATAAATAGCACTCTAATAGAAAGATTAAATAAAATTTATCACAAAAAAAATTAAATAAAATTTATAACTTAAATGATTAAGGGACTAAAAAAAATTTAAATGACTAAATTTCCTCATTTTCATGTGCTAAAATGTGACTCTATAAGTCATACATATCAATGAACAATAACACCATCAACCAATTATACAGTGACACCACCTACCAATTATGAACATTAAATTAAAAAATTAAAATTTTAATAGTAATAATCTATACACAATTTTTTTACTCTCATGTATTAAATATGACTCTTGGATTCATGCACATCAATCCCCAAAAACTAGAGCTGTCAAAATGGGCCGGCCCGAATAGCCCGATTTTTTCTTGGGCTTGGGCCTTAAAAATCTAGCCCGAATTAGCATCCGGGCTTTTTAGCCCGGCCCGATAAAGCCCGCAAAAAATATGGGCCGGCCCGAATGGGCCGCGGGCCGCCCGCAAGCCCGATTAAATTATAATAAAAAAAATAAAAATAAAAAATATGAGTAAACAAGGAAGGATGTTTATAATATTTTTACTTGGGTCATCAATCTAAAAGTCGACACAAACATAATAAGTTAACAACACGGCAGCAACACAACACACACGCCACACACACCTTCCAATTCCATCAAACGCACATTTAAGAGAGTAAATATGCACTAGTAACGCAAATTATATACATGCACTAGTAACGCAAATTATATACATAAGCAAATGAAAAGAAGCTAAAAGTAAAAATAACTTATCGTGTCATTAAAATAAATAAATAAGCTAAAAATATAAAACCACGATCGTGAAATATTTCTCTACGTAATTACTCGTAAACTGTAAATAGCTTAAATAACTTTACATTAATACTAACAAATTTCAACCTATTTGTAATTAATTAATGTTATGAACTCTTTGTCAAATTTATTGGGCACTTAAATTTATTATTTTTTTCAGTACCGTTCATCTATTGCTTTAAAAATGTTTTTTTTTTTAAAAAACCGGGCCGGCCCGAAAGCCCGAGAGCCCGTACCGGGCCGGGCTCGGGCCTTATTTTGTAGCCCATTTTTTATCCGGGCTTTTTAAGCCCGGCCCGACAAAGCCCGAAGCCCGAATGGGCCGGCCCGAAACGGGCCGGGCCGCCCGTTTTGACAGCTCTACCAAAAACACATAAAACCAATTATTATATGTATACTATCAATGTAATATAATTTTTTCTCCTCAATTTTCATGTTATACTGCATGCATAAA
The DNA here is from genome assembly GCA_030408175.1 of Trifolium repens. NCBI lineage: Eukaryota > Viridiplantae > Streptophyta > Magnoliopsida > Fabales > Fabaceae > Trifolium > Trifolium repens. The sequence goes on from CP125848.1 coordinate 50,946,817, forward strand.
TCAATTCTTTAAAGTCTGTTTGGATTAACTTATTTTTGAGCTTATGTAAAACAACTTATACAAATAAGTTTTTATATATTATTATAAATTTTTTAAAATACTTTATGATAAGTTTTTATATAAGCTTATACAAATAAATAGTTTATGATGCCTATATTAATAAATTATTTACTCAAATGTGGATTATAATACGATAATCTTTTCTTCATTATTATTTCTCTTTTATATATATAAAATATGAATTATAATAAATATTATTTTATTTCATAAATCTAATCCAGGCAACGTCCTATGTCTAAACTAGTAGATACATTAAAATAAAGACAAATATACACTATAAATTATTTTTTTTACAAAATATACACTATGCACTATACTATAAATTATATTCTTCTATAAATTTGCACATTTGCATAGTTAGTTATTCTCATCGTTTAATAGTATAATCTTCATTAATATATTCCTTAATTAATCGTAAAAATTGTATGCTTTCTTTTATGGTGACTACTTCTCTAGTCACCATTAATATATTTTTGTTCAATAGTTAGTAGCACAATATGATTTTTTCAAGCTGGTTGTATAGTGGCCTCCGACTGCTTGTCGTGCATTCCCTTGTTGTCCAATGAGAAAGCCACAACAATATTTCACTTTGCATGGTATGTGGCCGAACAATGACACTGGGTCGATGACATCCCTCAATTGGAGAACGAAGAAAAAAGAGATCCCTTCCTTGCGAAACAAAATATTCTCGACTAAAGTTCCACAACATTTGGACACGACAATGAACATGTTGCAAAGCTAACTACCGTTATGGCCGGTTTCGGATCACAAGCAACATCAGAATTGATGAGGCGGAACTTAACCATCATCGAAAGGATATCTTAAACTTTGTTGATAAATTAAAATCATATAACAAATATCTTGAGGGTCATAAGTGTGGGCTGAAAGGATCAAAAGATTCAGAACGGATCTTCATGCACACTAGCTTTTGGGTTTGGATCTAGGTTAACCTCCACAGAGTAAGCTTGGTCTTGGAAATGCCTTACGCGAGCATTATTTCTGGAAAATCTTATCGCTAAAGTGACATTAGAATATTGGATTGGCTCGAGAATCCTGATTGACTTTAGTAACTTCCACAGAGCAAGCTAGGTCTTGGAACTGCCTTACTTGAACATTATTTCTGGAAAATCTTATCCCTCAAACGATAATTACCATACTGGTTTGGCTTCAGAATCCTGATTGCTCATAATTGACTTTATTTTTCTCCAATTTTCCAAACAAAATTTGCATTTTATTTAGTTAAATTATCTCTCAAAAGTCTTTATGCCTAGCAACATTTACAATGCAGGTTGCAGAACGAACCCTCTTTCTGTGTAATAATGAGCACATTGTCACTTTAATTGCCCAAAATAGGATTGTAATATTGCCCATTATATTTGAAGCATTGGAGAAAAATGTCCAGAGTCATTGGAACCAGGCTATTAATGGGTTGACTGTGAATGTTAGGAAAATGTTCCTGGAAATGGATGCTGAATTGTTTGAGGAGTGCCAGAGGCAATATTTGGAGAAAGAGGCTAAAGCCAAAGAGGTGGAAGAGCTGCGTGAATTGAATTGGAAGAGATTGGCAGATGCCGCTGCACAGAATGAGGCTGATATGATCATAACTTAACCATATTAAAATTATTTTACTTCTCTAACTGAGATTGTTTATTGGATAGGTGGAGTATTATATTTTATATACACTCCTTGCCATTTTGTTGCCATTCTTGATTGGTTTCTTTCTCCCCTTGTAATTTATTTTTGTTCCCCATTTTTCTCAGTTGGATTATCAGAAAGTTAAAGAAAGCAATGATTAATGTAAGATAAAAATGTATTGGAACATTGTTAGCTATGTCTGCAGGTTAAGAATGTTTTGTGAAATACTTGTATTTATTTCCCGTATAGAAAGATACGGAAATTTTCTTTTCCTTATGGGAACAAAGTGCATTTTTTTAGGTACAAGAAATAACTCCTCCCACCTTTTTGTGCTTGATTTCTACTTTGTACTCTTATTAAAGGTGACTTGAAGTAAAGCCGAGGTTGGTTGTGGTAGGGGCTGGGCTTAACATCAGTAATGTATCTCACATTTATGAATGAATTACATATAATGTTAGGAAATGGGAAGGGTGTTAACTCTTGGTGTAATGGTGTTAGATTTGTTCTCATTCACACTTTTGAGATGAGGTCTAAGCCGGTTGATGTTCTTTTGTTAGTTGCTGCTACTTCCTCTGTTCCAAATAAGGAAGATCTTTAATCCTCTAGGTAATATTGCTCCAGATGGTTTTAACTTTTCTGTACATGATGAATTGGTTATGAATGTCAAACGAGAAAAAAAATACACTAGTAAAAAGTATTTTACAATTAAAAATAAACATAAAACTATTTTCATTTGATTTATGAAAATATTATTTTGGTGATAAACTTGATCATTTTTAGAGATTTTTCAAAAAATAAAATAAAAATAACTATGATGATTGATCATAAACCTCTTTTAAGAAAAAATTGAGCGATTCATTACTAGAGTGGTAGTTGATAACTTTTAGTATTTATTCCTTCTTTTTTTTTTTCTTTCTGAAAATGTATGATTCATTTCGATTCTTGATATAACATTAAACTTTTTTTCTCTTCAATTGTACACTTTTTTTCTGGTAGATAGATGAAATTACAATAATCACTAAAACTTTACACACTTGTGGATGAGCTGACTTGTCAAGGTTCGAACCTAGTTATGATGTCTAAACTATTAATTTTGACTTGTTTTTCAGTTGACTTAAGATTTGTGAACTCCAATTATATCTAACTAGCCGTGTGCCCGTGCGTTGCACGTGTCCGCGCTAGAACGCCAAACCATATAAATCAAACATGTAAACATTAAGATATAGCAAATTAGGACAATAAAGTATATAATATAAATAAAAGTTGAAATGCATACAAAGAGATATATGATTTTAAGATAACAAAGTCCATAATAACATCAAAAGATAGAATAATAGAGTTCAAATACAAAGAGAGAATTTATAACATAAAATATTGCTCCGCTTGATAGAAAGCCTTGTGTCCCCCAGACGTTGTTGGTGCAATTAATGTTGTACGGACACCTATGAAAGGAGAGATCTTAAAATGAATGACATTGTTATTGGATGGGTTTGTGACACCAAATTTGAGAGTCACCCCCTCCGCTAAATTACGCACCCTACATATGGCTCCCCATTGTCCATAGAGTTGGCAAGTTTTGGGATGATCATTCTCAATTTCTAGATGACATCTCCACATAAACCCTAAACCAATCAATCAATGCTACGTTAATGCTCTCATTTGGAAAATCCTTCTCGCAAAAGCCAGCCCATGAGATTTTCTGTTTCATATCATGAGCCAAACATTAGATGACATAAAAATAATCAATTATCAATTATAATAATAAATAATATATATTAAACTATACATACCAATATTCCAGATTGTATGTCAGCAGCAGTTAATGTTTTCTCAAGAGTATGATACAATCTTCTAGGAGCAACAAAATAGAGAATAGGTCCGATAGAAAAAGTTCTATGGGGTCGTTCAAGATGGATAAGTCTATAGGGTGGTTTTTTTTAGGGTAATCTACCTCAATTCCAATGATCTTCCTAACTTTTATGTGGAACATCGTAGGATATAAAGAAGAGTCACCCAACCGCCCACACCAATGCCATAGAAACTCCTCAAGTGAGACCATCCATGTGTGAAATAAATTTTGGTATTCCTTTTTTCAATGTATACCTGGATTTGATTTCGATTTGGGTCTTGCAAGAATACGTAATCACGGATAAATGATCTCACATCCCTAGTTAAAGATGCTGGAAGTTTTGCACGGGCCTACAAAACAATCCAACATAATTAAACATTATGGAAAAAAAAACTGGAGTATTTAACAAAAAAGTAAACAAACAAATGAACTTTTTGACTTACACTTATTGGATCAAATTCCACAAAATATGTCCTTGCCATCAAAATCAAAAAAGTCAATATTAAATCTATAGTATAAATAGATTTGTTATTTGATAAGAATGAACATTGTTTATTAGAGGAAACATATCCAGCATTACAATCATCATAAAAATTATGTTGAGCAATTTTTTCTAACATAGGATAGACCATGCGACCCACCCCCAAAATACATGGCACAAACTTTTACCAGAGATAAAAATTACCATCGTCGTGAATTATAAATTTTTATAAATAATAATTTGTAATAATGAATTTAAAACTTTTATTAGAGATAAAATATGTCATTTCCCGTCATTATAAATTTTTATCAGTAATGTAATAGTGATTTTAAAACTTTTATTAGCGAAAAAGTTGTCATCTGCCCGTAAATTATAAATAACTTCCATGTCAATTATAAAATTCACAAATCAAACATGGTCTTGAAAGAGATCACTAATATTTCTAATACTAATTTTCCTAGGTGAGGTGATGTGTGGATTTTCTTCTTTGATCCATGTATTACCACTAATTTTTGAAAATAAAAAGTTCATAAGTGGCACACAACCTATATTATGTCAACAATTGATTCAAGACCAGTGTGATTACAAAGATGAATTGGACATAAAAATGAGTCAATCAAGAGATATAGGTAATTGGTTTGCAAAACCAATAAATTCAAGAGTAAGAAAATTTGTAATAATAAATTTAAAACTTTTATCAGCAATAAAATATGTCATCTCCCCGTTAATTATAAATTTTTATCAGTAATAACTTGTAATAGTGATTTTAAATCTTTTATTAGCGAAAAAAAATTGTCATTTCCCCGTGAATTATAAATGACTTGTAATAAGCGATAAAATATGTTATCTCTCTGTCAATTATAAATTTTTATCAGTAACAAATTTGATAGTGATTTTAAAACTTTTATTAACGATGAAAAATGTCATCCTCACGTAAATTATAATCACGTCGAATTTTATAGTGGAGCCATCAAAAACCCGTGAAATGTATAAAATTTAATTTTTACCCTTTTTTACGCAATTAATATGGTTCACAGTATTTTTACGCAAATCTTCTTTTTCCTCACAATCTCCTAAATAACTCTTTATGCAGTATTATTAAAATTGAATTTTTTATGGTTTCAAATTGTGCTGTTTCTTATTGATGTCAGGAATGGTAGCAACCCTTACCAATAAGAGTGCCAAGAGCAATAAAATATGTCATCTTCTCGTCAATTATAAATTTTTATCAGTAATAGTGATTTAAAAATTTTTATTATTGAAAAATTTGTTATCTTTCCGTAGATTAAATAACTTGTAAAAGCTATAAAATATGTCATCTCTCCGTCAATTATAATTTTTTATCAGTAATCATTTTTAATAGTAATTTTAAATTTGTTATTAGCAAAAACATAAATCTTCTCTCTTAAAATAGCAATCATCATTTTGATTCACCAAGATTGTCTCCAAATTTAAGTGTGTACATGTGTTTTTTTTTCTCTAAGTGAATATTGATTGTCATAATTGTGTTGCACATCAAGGAAAGAAAAAGCAAGCTTACACCACAATTATCAAGAAAGAAATTTTATAATTGGATTAGTTACTTAAAATAAGTGGTTATTATTTGAGAATACATGGGTTACTATTTGAGAATACATAAGTTACTATTTGTAATTTGACATAGAAAGAAGGCTATTATTATATTTGAAAATATATATGAGTGCTATTTGGGACATAGGTTACTATTTGAGAATAATTTAAAATAGTAATTTTACTATTTGAGAATATATAGGTTACTATTTGAAAATTCATGGGTTACTAAATTGAATATATATTTTACTCTCACATTAATAATATTACATGTCTCGTTTGTTAGAAGGATTTGAGAGCAATTTAACTAAATTGAGTCAAAAAATGAATGACTCTAAGTTAAAAAAATAAGAAATTTTAGTTTATAATATTACATGTCTCATTTGTTAGAAAGGTTTTGAGAAAAAATAAGAATTTTTAATTTATAGTAAGCAATTATATATAAAGATCAATTTAATAATTTAATTTTAATAGAGTTAAAATCCTTTTTAAGATATCCATAATCTTTAAACCTAATTAGAGTGTTATAAGAATTTTTAGTTTATAATATTACATGTCTCATTTTTTAAAAGGGTTTTGAGAGCAATTTAACTAAACTTGAGCCAAAACATTAATAACACACATAAAGATCAAAACATGAATGACTCTAACTTGAGTCAAAACATGAGTGACTCTAAGTTAAAAAAATAAGAATTTTTAATTTATAGTAAGTAGTTATATATAAAGATCAATTTAATAATTTAATTTAAATAGAGTTAAAATCCTTTTTAAGATATCCATAATCTTTGAACCTACATTGGAGTGTTATAAGAATTTTTAGTTCATAATATTACATGTCTCGTTTGTTAGAAGGGTTTTGAGAGCAATTTAACTAAACTTGAGTCAAAACATTAACAACACACTCCATTAGGTCACATTACATTATCATCATGGGTAGGATATGGAACACAAAACCTAACCAAATGACCCCTAGTTACACCATAAGTAGGACACAAATCAACCCAATCAAATGACAATTTACAACAACGGTCAACCAAGCACCAAATAATATATCACACACATTCTTGATAGTAAGCCACCCTTCTTCAACAATAATGCATGAAGCAATTATGTCACGATAGTCAGGGGCAAAACAGCGACATAGCCTTCCATTTGGCTGCAAGTCACACATAACAATTGAAATATTAAAACTAACAAAAAAAAGCAAAAAATCAAATAATTAAATAAATGTCCTCAACATTAAAAACGTACACTTTCAACATCATATTCCATTCAATAGGTTTGCATAGAGGCAAAAATATGATCTAGAGAATCATGCATCTCGTTACAATTTTGCTGACTAATTTCACATTGAGGAGAAAATGCATCAAGTAGCTTGTTAGCACCAAGAGAGGTATGATCACTAAGTAAGGTTGTGTTGTTGGAAGCCATGTGAGAGTTTGTGGTGTGGTGGTGTTGGATAAAAAGGAGTTTATATAGTCCCATTGTAAGTGAAGGAAGATAAATAAAAAATTAGGAGATGGACTCTTGTATGACATGCATTGGCCGTTTAATTCTTGCAGCACATGCCTTGTGCTATGAGGAGACACCAATCAATGATATGATGTCACAATAGTAACACATACCATATGTACCAATATCCTTGCGTTGAAAAAACATGCCCAATGAAAAAAATTAGAAGCAATGATGAAAGAATGGTGAAGAATTAATGTAGCACTTGGTGCTACAGTTGAGTGAAAGAAAATTCATGCACTCAAATAGTGCACACGCCACATATATAATAATTTACCAAGTGAGAGATTTATATACTTCCATTAGAAGCATTGTCAAGGGTGTTGTGAAAATACTTGTGTGACATGCATTGGTTGATTTATTTTTCCAACAATCAATTACTTATATTACTTACATTGCAAAGTCAAATTATTATTTTGGAAGATCAAGCAAATACGATGCTTGCTTGGTACAATGTCTGATGTCATGAATAGTGATTACATGAATAGTAATTATATAAATGAGCCAATCAAAAGCATTGAAGATGAAACCATATCATATGATGGAATAGGATATAGAAGAAAATAACACTTGGTTGAATAGTGAATGTGCCATATGTATTAAGTGATGTGTATAAAATTGATAGACATGTGTAGTAACTATTGGCCAAACCAAAAATAGGGCTAATGTGGCATATATGTGGTATGCATGTGGGTCACACAAAGACATGTGCTTAGAGTTAAGTGGTCCACATTGGATTTTTACATCACCATGACATAATAGGTGACATAAGGTGCTAGGGTTTTACACTTGCAATAGGAAAAAGCCGTCCTCCTTTTAGTATATTAAGGAGATATAAGAGAAAGTCTAACCTAGGCACAAACCCAACACTTCATTGTTAGACACACTCACAATAAAGGATAAAAATTAAAGAAAAATTGAATAAAGTGATAGTGATTAATGTGACCATTTTATTTTTCTTTTAATTTTTTTAATTTATGTGTGTGTGCCTAAATATTGTGTGTCTATCTAAGACTTTCTCCTAATATAATAGTACATATGAAGATATCAATACATTATAAATGTGCATTTTAGTTTTAAAAAAAAACTCGATATCCGGTTCAAGGGCCGACTAATCGAGGGGACCAATTCCACCGTCCACTTTTGTGGAGGCCCCGTTTAGTAAAATTAGTCTTCTATCTTTTTCATTTATATATTTTTTAAAATATTGTGTGAATTATTGTGTGAATTTGTGAATTGACTGTGATTTTGAGATGAAGAAAGTTTTTTCTTTTTAATTTTTTTAGCCATATTTTTCTGGTCAAGTAGAGAAAATATTAAATGATAAAATGGAGAAGGAACAAAAAGAAAAGAAAAATTCAAAATTTGTGTCCAAGATTAGCTTCATTCACTCTCACTTCATCTATCTATTTATCTATCTATCATATCTATGATGTGAGCTACACTTACTTGGGCACAAGCCTAAATAAAAAAAATTTAGGCACACACTCATTAAAGTAAATATAATATACTTATTTAAAAAGTACACATTATTCATTTTATTTTACTTTTATTTTTTCAAGGTTATGAGTGTGTGCCTAAGTCATTTTATTTGTATTTGTGCCTATCTAAGAATTGACCCTATGATGTACAAAAGAAATAGATTAGGAAGTAACTACATAAATAAATAGATAGATAATACAAAATAAAAAAATAAGATAAATTGAAAATGTCGAAGAACACTTCGTTCCAAAAAGACGTACCATGGAGAGTTTCATCTTCTTCAGGAAAACCAATACCCAAAATTCACCAATCTCCAATTCTTCGCGTTTCTCAGACACCCTTTTCCCAATATGCAATTTCCACCATGAGGGTCTCTTTCTTTCTCTCAATTTTTCACTTTTCATTCATAATTTTCTTGCATTTTCTACTACTTTATCATAATCCAAGTTTTATTTTTATTTTATTTTTTTTTGGATTTTTTTGGGGTTTTGCAGCATCCAGACCCTATAGGGAATGGTTTAGGTGATGAAGCTATAGTGGAAGCAGCTGGTCCTGAATGTATCATACCTGGTCAGATGACTCCAATCAAATTACTTGGTCTCAAGGTACCTATTTTATTCTTGTTTCAATTTTTGTATAAGAAATTAAATAGAATTATGTGAAACTTATCTGTTTAATGATTTTTGAATTCTTGTGATATTCAATTTTTCTATTTCATTTTAATTGAGTACTTTGTGTTAGCCTCTTAAGGGTAGTTTAGGTACTCTTGTTGATTTTATATATGCCCTGTTTGGATAAACAACTTATTTGCAACTTATAGTATGATAAGGTCTTATGTATAAGCTTACATAGGTTATTTTTATAACATCGGATTAAATTAACTTAAATTGTTTTTGTATATGCTATATAAGCTGTTTTCATAAGCTTTCTTGGAGAACTTATTAAAATAAGCTAATAGAAGCTTATGAAAAATGTCATAAGCTGTTTTTATAAGTTCTGCCAAACAGTCTCACAAAACTTATGTCAGTAGATAAGCTCAAATAAGCCAATCCAAACAGGTCCTAAAACATCTTAACTAGACCATGATGAAAATTCTTTTTTTTGAAGAAGCTAAATTAGCCCACCTAAATTGACACCAGAGAAAATTGAACCTGAGACCTCAAGGAGGAGCACACTCCCAGGTCACAGGCCAATACCACTAGACCAACTCAAGTGGTTTACCATGATGAAAATTCTAATGATTGATATTAAAGCCTATTCATGATATTATAGTTGAGACTTGAGATTATTATTTAAGTCTGTCCTCTTAAGAATTTTTTTTTCTAGCTCTGCCCTTGTACATTGTGCTTTCTGTTTGGATTTATTTTATTTGTTCTGAAGAATTCTTATAATGGAACCTGTAACCAATTATTGAACCTAATATTGGATTACACTTGGATGAGCTTCATAGTTCTAGTAATTACACACACAATGTTAATATTTTGAATCTTTTATTGCAAATTGGAAGTCTAACTGTGCATCAAAATCAATTAGTCTATGAAAACCATGGAGAAGGTCACACACATGATTGAGCATTGCCTAGAAAAATCCTTACTCGTTACGTACTAGTAATGTATTCACGTTGAGGGAATATCTGGTGGCTACCGGGCACATAACTCTCAACTGCTGCTAAAACTTTCTTCTGTAAATGTTGTTGTATTGTTATCTTCTTTAAGTTTTTGAATTAATTTCTCTTTGTTTTCGATTTGGTGTTTGTAATTGATGTATATGTTTTCTTCTCTTGATGCTCTTTTGTTTATGTTTAAACTGTTTTCCCCCCGATAATTGAGTGATGAAAATGGTAGAGTACTGATCTCACGAGCTGTAACCCCAATATTAATACCATCAACCACAGTAATCATACAACTCAAAAACTTGGAATACACTCTGTTAATTTTGTCTTGCCATTTGTCCTCTCAAGCTTGTGGCATATTCTTCTGAATATGAATATGCCTATATCAATCTCATGACCTATTTTATTTAAGAAATTGTTTTATGTTTCTATTTCCTGTTTTCACTGATGATTATGAAAATGGATTTTGTTTTACTCCGTTTCCTGTTTCTAAAGATCAAATGCTAACAATGAAACACCTTTTTACGGTCCAAGTTTTCTTGCTACCTCAAATCTTCCATAGGTCATACCAAATGGATGATCATTTTTGTAACAAGGGGTCTTCGTCTTATTGTGTAACTTAAAAGTGTGCTATGTTCATGAATGCCGATCTATCCTGCTCCTAACAAGTCTTTTCATGTTTTTTCCCCTTGTAGTTTATGTTTAGGTTTTCTCTAATATTTATCCTTCTCTGTTGAGGTGATGCTCTATAGATATATTTTGTTTAGGCAAAGAGATGCACTTCAACATTTTTCATTTTGGCTTCTTGTTTGGACAGGTCTGGCCTATAGACGTTGACCTGAAGTTTTTGGAACCAGTTGGGCGAGAACTTAAGGTGCTTGGAAAGGTGAAGTCTTTTATATATCTTTTTTCTTCATGCAAGGGAAACATTGGCACTTCTTGCAGTTGAATATAATGAGTTTTTTGAATTTGGTTTTAATGAATTGCGGAATAGAATACACAGTTGCTTGCGTATTTTCCTCCCAATTGACTGCATTCAAATCTAACATATTTGCACATTAACTTGCATAGAGAATCAGGAACAAAGCAATCAATATTACAAGGTTGCCAGTCATTATCATTGCTCTGAAACAGATGTCTATGCTGTGTATCATACAAAATATACTTACCTTGAATGAAAACCAACAACATTGTAGCGAAATAAATTTTAAGTTTCAATATGCTATAAAATGCATAAAATCATGATGCTGTTAAAGGTTGGCTTTACCTGTTTTTCACTATAGTGTTTAGCAGATTTTGCGAGATGCTTTGCTCATAACCTAAACTTTTATTTTATAAAATTAGTGTTCAATGCAATTTTCCCTCAAATGGTTAGAGTTGGTTCAAGCCTGTTGTTAATGCTTTTGTTGAACTAGTTAAATTGAAAATCAATGAATCATCTATTACTATTATGAATATCACAGTTGCTTGTATTTGGATTTATATATTTTGAATGGCCTGGTTGTTTGTATTGTAGTTATATAATCAGCCTCATCAGTTTGATATTAATGGCAATATCACTAGTTGAGACATGCAATTCTAATTATGCAATGAACTTTCATGATTAATGTAGTTATTTGTGTGCATGCAGTTCATGGACGACGCTGTGGAACTTATGAATAAATCATTCATAGATCGTTGATACGATGAGCTTTTGAAAGATGAAGATTCGGCTCGTTTTATATCCAGTCTTGCGTGCATTTTTCCAAGAGAGCAGTCTAGGAGTTTTTTTCTGTACACGTTCCCCAGCCCCATCTTTCTTCTGTACCTCTTTTTTTTAATCTCTTACTATTTAACTTTTTCATTAAAGTCTATAAAATTTTAAAGACTTTCCTTTAATAAATAATCATAAAACTTAAATTGAAAAACTCTCATAAGTTAACTTGTGCAATTTCTTCTTGTAGCCTGCACTCCTCATAATATTTTTGTATTGAATTTGCTTGTGTTACACCAAACGTTCATTAACCTATGAAACACCGGACACATGTTAGACACCGACGCGTGTCTGACACCGTGACACACCTAATCCGAGGACTATATGTGCTTCATAGTTCATAACCTATTAGGATTTGGAAAATTTGAGCAATTTGACTATTGAGGAAGTGAACAATGCAAATCCTATAGAGTTTAAATGATAGTAGTTTCTAAGAGGAACATACCCTTTTAATTCCAATTCCAATTAAGAGAATACAAATACAGAAAGAGTGTCCCATTACATTGGAAACAACATTCTTGAATGGTCATTGACTAAACCTTAACAGTATCACCCTAAAAGACAACAAGATGCCCATCAGCATAGTAAAAGAAGACGGCAACACTCGCACACTGGCCGACATGTCATCCGTGTAATCCGGGCCAGAATCCAAAACGCCGCCATCGTTGCTACTTGGTCCTCTGCTCCACATCCCCAGGTTATTGTCCCTGTTCATTCATCACACAACACTTCAATCACTCAATTCATAGAGTATAACTTGAAACTGATCAACAAAATATTGACTTGAAGATGAAATTATAACACCTATTATGCTAAAAAAAACTAATAATGAATCAAACATTGGTACCTTGCATTACCAAGAACACCAGAGTTCATGGTAAGAAGAACAATCCGATTAGCAGATTGAGGTTCAACACTAAAAGCCTTCTCATACTTAACCTCTAAACTTTCACCTGAAGTAACAAAAAATGCACCATTAATCATAACATCACCTTCAGATCTCCAATTCCACCCTTTCCACTTATTTTGTTCTGTTTCAACCCTCTTAGTAACCTCTTTAGCAAAAAGATTAACAGGCGCAACGTAACGATTTCCTTGACTATTAATAGTTGGTTCTCCACTCCCGCCAATGGCATACATTTCCCATTGAGTGAAATCATTGTTGACAACGTGGATGTATCCTCTTCTGCAGCGCGGCATCCTCTGAACAAGCTCCTGACCAAAATGGTTGAATGCAATTGTGACTTGCATTCCTGAGTCAGGGAGGTAGTCGTCGCTGTGTCCAAGGAGCATGACTTCGTTGTGGTGTGACATGAAGTTGTTGGATATTGTTATTCCCGTGGATCCCATTACTGCGTCTATTAGTCCGTCTTTGCAACGTGAGAGCGTGCAATGGTCAATCCATATGTCTTTTGAACCGAAGATGGATATTCCGTCTCCATCCGACATTGTTCTGTAGCCGTAGTGTTCTGGACTTGATCGCACGTTTGTGTTTCCTGCAATATATCACACTCTCAATTTTTATTCATTTATGCTTTTGCTTGCTAGACTAGTAGTAACTGCATCTTTGGATTGATAATAATAAGTTTGTAAGAATCATGGTGTAATGTAACAATCTTGATAAAAGTGTACAATGTTTGCACACTAGTATTTTCTAACACACATTTAACCCTCATTTTTTCTCTCTTTATTTCTATTGCATCACCCTCTCTATCTCTTTTTCTGTCAAAGTGTCTATAGTGTATGAGTGTGCACAACATTTTTCATGAAATAAAATGATTGTGTTTTCTTGGGATTTCTGTTCTTTTTCTTTAACTTGGCACTTTTACAACTTGTTAGACAGCTTTTTCAACAATTACTCTTGTTTTTGAAATCACATCCCCTCTTAGAACTTTTTTTAGATTTTTGTTTTTTTAATCTTTATCTTTCATCTTTTTATATCATAACAATCATAATTGATATCTAGGTTTAATCAGTCTTTAGTTCTTTTACTAATTTTCATGTTTAGTTTTGGTCCGTTAAATAATAAATCTCTCAAGTTTATCTCTATTGGACATAAAGGTTATTTTTTTGTTAGTTTTTAACATCAAATGTATAAGGTGGATCGCCATTGTATGTAGTCCATCATATGAATTTTTTAATTTTAACCGGTTGATCTAAAAAAAGAAACCATTAGATTTTGCAAGCACACTATGTCTAATTGTATACCATCACCGGTATTTTTTTTTCTTCTTTCATTTCTTCATCTTTTTTTTCTTATTCTTCTTCATGTTCATACATTCATCAATGGAATTCAGAACTTTAAACCCGATTAATTTTAAAAAATTCATCAATTCGAAATTTGCAAAATTTTAACCAAATCTTCTAACCAAATCCCTAATACCATAAATTTCAAACAAAATTTTGGGGATTTAGGGATTTTGTTATAAATAAACATAAATGACAATTTGTTTATTTTTATTCCAACATAATCCTAATTTTGGTTTCAACATGATGGCAATATTTAGAAGAAGAGACTTTTGAGACATTTGAGGAATAATTTAGTAGTCAATTTTCTCTTTTGAGATAGTACAAAACAGACCCCACAAGATGACAAATGTTGCCCTGCAGCGTAACCAATAAACCAATTAAATTAAAATATTTTCTTAAACTATAGTATTAGTAGGAGTATATCTAAAAATCTCCACAAAACAAACATAACTTTCCCATTCTTCCAAACAAAACATGTGCACAATGCAATTGTGTTTTGCCTTTCAAAGAGTGATTGCAACACTCTTGAGACTCTCTTTTTAACCGTTACTTTCTTATTGATAAAGTGGATCCTACCATATTGAAAATGAACTCGATATCCATTTAATCAAGAATATTTAATGTCTGACACATCTCAAATAAAATTATCATAGTATATTTAATGTTTGGTGTTGGATCAATCTTTCTCGCATTTCAATTCCAATTTTGCCGTGATATTACGAAGCTGAAATTTAGAGCTTCGCTCCAATGGTACGTTGTATCCCATCCTATCGCTAGACCAAACAGACACTAAGTGTTGCTACCGCAACTCTTCAAAACATTAAATGAAGCTGAGAAAAAGCAATTTTGTTACCTGAGGGATGACAATGGTGAATATGAATGTTATGTATAATAACATTACTTATAAACTGCAAAGTAATGCACCCTCCTCCAACAATATGAACATCAGCACCACGTCCATCAATGGTCTTATAACTATTAAAAATCAGTTCTTGCTTTAGCTTAATCAACATGTTACTAGGAAACACTATCCACAATGGTTCATTTTTTATCACAGCATATCTTAATGTACCAGGTTTTGGGGTAACAGGATCATCATCTGAGGAATCTGTTACAACATAATATTCACCACCTTTTCCTCCTTTAGCATACTGACCAAACCCTATTGCACAATCCGCTAACCTTTGTCGATTGTTTGGCCATTCTGGGTCGCATTTCCAACAATCGTCGATCGGGTTTCCTGTCATGCATGCTGATCCTGAAGATAGCATTTCCCTTCTCGCCATTGAAGCATTCACCTTCCTGCATATAAAGTAGCCCGGTCAATGAGCTAAGTGGCATCGAAGAAGTTTTAAGAAAAAACTTATGGTTAGATCTAAGAAACTAGCATAATTACTAATTTGCTAATATTTAGTTAATTATTTATTGAAATAGGTATCAAATGCACACTATTTCGGAGACTAATCTTATATACCAGATAGAATTATATTTTATTTTTTTGACGCAACCAGAGAGAATCATATAAATAACGATTTATTTATTTTTCGAGAGTTTTTAATGTTGACGAAATAAATTTAAAGAGAAGAAAACGTGAAATTTCATTTAAATATGTCACTAAATTAGAGAAGTTTACATTTTTTCCGTCGCTAATTTTACTTTTTTTAATAGTGTTTTAAGTACTTTGTTTGAACTATAAAACATAAAAACCCATATGTATTCTTTTTTTTCTCCAAGAAAGAAGATTATATAGATAAATGATAAGGTAAGTAAAGAAAAGAGATACACCTATACAAGTGTTAAATATTTTGAAATCTACAATTTTTTGTCAATACATAATTTTTTTTATTAATTATAGTTTATGAAAAAAATCACATATATATAAATATTTGACAAGAATTAAAAATATATTTAGCTTACAATAAAATATCTAATAAATGAAAACAAAATCATATCATCTAAATTAGAGTCATTAATTTGAATATAGTCATCTAGGGTATGAATTAGAACTAGTAAGCTGAAATGCAAGAAAGAACAAAATGGAAAAAGACAATTATGACCAGATCTACCATCTTCTCACTAAATTAATGCAATGTATGAAGCTACATTGAGATGTATAGTAAGAAACAGGGGAGAGAGAGTACCTATGAACTTCATGAGCAACAGCTTCAGGATCAGGGTGTGTTCCAGGAAGAGTTAAATTCAGCATTGCTTTTCCATGTGGTGAAAATGAACTCAAAACAAAGATAATTAGCAAAATGCATATTGTTTGAAACATTGTTGATGAAATTTCAAGACTATGAGTTAGTGTTACAGTGTCATGGTTTGGTTAGTTTTTCAAAAAAGTGTTGGATAGTGTTGAGTAAGGTGAATTAATAAGCATGGAAAGAAAATCAATGATTAAAAAACGAGGTTTGAGTGTGAAAAGTAACAGGATTTTCCATATTATAAGGTGAACACATTGATATCTTTGAGTTTTTAATTATTTAATTTTATGTATTTTTTAGATTTAATTATTTGAAAGTTTATTTAAATTTAGATTTTTTTTTTTGTTTTCACCACCAGTTTAATCTGGTTCGAGGGTCAATTATGGCATCAAGTGGTTTCAGCCCCTCCCGATCGCAGTTGCGGAGGATCAAACCGTGATCCTTCCTACCAAGTTCAATGTCAATCACCACTGAACCAACTAAGGATATTTGTATCCAACAAACTTTCAAGTTATCAATACAATTAATAGTAGTATATTTTTAGAAATAATTTGGTGGCTAGAAATTCAATTTTTGAAATAAATAAGTGGAAATTTTCTTATTCGGACTTCAATCCCTACCTATATAATATGATATTTTTATCAACTAAACTATTTTTTTTAATAAATTAAACTATTTCATGCAGTGTATTATATAATACCATGTTCTTATCAACTAAATTTATGTATTATAGTATTATTCATGCTCCTCTTTGTGCTATTGACGCTATTAGGATGGTGTAGTTATTGTATTTTACCATTTTCGGTGCTTTGTTGATAATGATTGAAAAGAGAAATTATTTTAATTAATAATGAGAAAAAGAAAAAGAGGAAAGGGTGAAAATGAGAAAAAACTAAAAAGTGTGAAGGAATCCACTGCTCTCGAGGAAATGGTCAATTCCTTTGTCTGCGGACACTGTTCCACATATCAATGTCTTTGTAGCCAGCCATGTTCAATTTAATGGTTAGATTTATACATATTTTTATATGGAATTTTGGTTCAAATTCTGAAATTATTATTTGAATTTTAAAAGATGTCAAGTTATCATTTTTATTCTTCATCTAATATTTAACCGCTGATAGGAGTAATTTATAAAAATATAAATTACAACTGCATATACCAATTTTAAACATATTTTTCTGTCAAAGATACTCAGTTTATATACACACTCGTTCTTGGTACTAAGACTGTAGCCTTTTGACTTTAAGACCTATAGCTACTATGCCTATGCTAATGCTATGCACACATTTATTAGCACCAATCACGACATCTTGGCATGGCAATAGGGATTTGGATTGCATGCGGTCAAAATTGCAGTTAGAGAAGACCTGACCGTCTGATTAAGATCAAATAGTCCAGACAAAAAACAGGCATATCGCTTGATTAAATCTTCTTTATATTTGAATTGTCTGATCTTAATTGGACTGTTAGATCTTCTCTGATTGCATGACTGCATGCAGTTTTGATTGCATCCAATCGAAATCTAGCAATAGGGAGTCCTCGATTTGGATTGTCTACATTGTACATTCATAAATCCTACATTTAGTTTATTTTCAAGGACAATTTTGTCATTACAACCTATCTCTCTCTATTCTCTCTTTTAGCATTTTTGCACTAAATGCAAGTGAATGTAGAGAATCTAAATCCGTATATTTTTTAGTTTTTGCATCTTTCTATTCATCTCTCTACTTACATTCGCTTATATTCCAACTTATAGAAAGATGCAAAGATATCATTTTCTTTTCTTTTTTTCCTAGTAGGCTAATGGCTAGCCTGACACATTTTAAATGTCAGCAGCATTATAGCTACCAACTGAATTGTACTTGCAACGATAATCTACAAAGCAGGGGAAAAGAAATTGGTTTCTATGAATTCTTACTATCATGACATGTATGGTCTCACTCATTGAAGAAGGTATCTCCATTTTAATCTCTTGATTTACCTCTTTGAGGCATTCAACTTGAATTCGTATTATTGGTTTTGGATGATCAAATTTGAATGAGTGCTTAATTGTTGGAAGCTAAGGAAATGACGTTCAATATAAGATAGATTAGCTTGTAATCCATTACAAGTTTGGCAATTTGTGTGTTTTCTTGTGATTTAACTCTCATTGTCTGCTTTATGATCTTTAAACTCTGTTTGGCTGACAATGCCTTGGTGAAGGGTGAAACTATGAGCATTACCGGACTCGCAACTTTTCGAGGATATTTTATTCGGTCTGATAGCTGTTGTGATGATGTTGCTGCCGTCGTTTTATCTATGCGCTAATACAATACTTACTTGTTGGATTGAAGATGAAAGGTTGCCTTGGCCTTTCGCGTTTAACTTACTTGCAAGACAATTTAAGTATGTTTTCGGATGTTAATTTTGGAGAGTCCTAGGATGTTGTGATTATCATTGCAGAGTTTTGTGATTAAAGCTACTATTAGTTTAATTCTATTTGCTGATAGATTTGAGCAGTCCTATTAGAGAAACATGTAGGACAATTGCGCGAATTCATATGACTGTGATGGAAACCGTTATCCAGATGTAGCTAGCAAGAACACTTCGAATTAGCGAAGGGCTTTATTTTTTTTCTTTGAAAATTTATGTATTTAAAGAAAAAACTATGATTGATAGACATCCAAACATTTTTACAAAAACTCCCAACTTGGAGATCATAATTATTAAAAAAAATTAATAAATCGTTTAACACATTATTACACACATATTAATGGAATGGAAATAATTAATTAAATAGGAAAATTAATTGAATATATTATGCATGCATGATGCATCCATCAATAGTGAGGTTTGCTCTCTGCCTTTGGTTCATACAGTTCAATCTCTCTCTGATTCAGGATCTGCACTGGCCTTGCATTCCTTTTTGCATACTGTGGTGAAAGAAAGCACATAATAAGGGTTAATTAATTTTGAATTTTAACAACAAAAAATAATAATTAAAGAGTATATACACCTAACACATCACAGTTTACTTACATATTTAAGCACAGAATTCTTGAGTAGCTTCACTTGTCCTCTTGATACTGTTCTTATCTAATGAGAGAAATGAAAAAACAGATAATTAATTAAAAGATAATCATATGATATAATATTTTAATAATATATCAATAAGAAAAAATTAATGGTAGTATTTCTATACCTTCTTATTAATGGTCCAAATGATCCCTTCAGTACAAGGAGGTGCAGTTAGTGATCCCATGTATCTGTAATACAACTTTGAACTCTTGAATATTTTTGAGGGATCAATAACACCTATGCTTGTCTCTTCTTCTTCATCAGGAACTTCTACTATGTATTTTACCAACTGCAATACATATAAATATACAAGATTATGTATAAAAATATATCCCTCTTTTTTTTTTTAGGTAGACGAAATGACAAACCATTGAAAATTCACACACACAAAGTAGATGGACCAGGATTCGAACCCTGGTCATAGTGTTCAACACTAGCAATTTCGGCATTTTTGTCAGTTGAGCTAGGATTTGTGGACAAATATATCCCTCTTTTTACTCAATATATAAGATATTATTTTGAACTATATTTTTATATATAATAATTATATGTTATTTGTGTACCTCGGAGAGAAATGGATCAGGTGAACCATACTTGTACAAAATAGCAACAACAGCAGTCTTGTTTGTTCCATCTGGCTGAGGACTAACATGAACCATGTGCAACTCTAAGTCATACCTATTGATTAATTAAAGACCAAAGTTAGAAAATGTGATGAGTCAAAGGGACTATACACTATACTGTACCTAGTTTGTGTTTCCAATAATATTATTTGAGGTATTTTTTTGTTTTTAAAAAATTGATTATTAGTTATATAAAGTTGTTTAGTTTTAGTTGCTTAAATTTTTAACAATATATATGTTATGTTTCTCTAGCAATTGATCTTATTGATGTAATGAAATAAATTGATTTTCCTTAAAAAATAAAAACTTTTCAATCGTTTTCATTATATAGCCAGGTCAAATTTTTTTACAAAGAATCAATCAAATTGTTTTAAACCTTCTTCCACTCAAAACTTGTCAATCAAACTTTCACCAAATCTCTACCTTCTAAACTTTAATTAAAAATTAAGTTATACCTCAAACACATCCAAATATTTTAATGAAAAAAGAGAATTCAATAGATTTAGGTGAAAGGAAATTACAATAAAACCGTTTGAAGAAAAAAAAAAAAATGGTGATTAAAATAGAGAGATCAAAAGAACAATTCTGCACGCGAAAATATATCAGAGGACAGTAAATTAACCTTCTTCCATTGATGGTATGTTCAGATGGCCAGTGCCAATGGCTTTGTTGGAGGAAATACTCTGATCCATTTATGTCAATAGAGCCAGCATCACCTTCCCAAGTCACCTATAAAAATCAATTATAATTTTAATTATAATGAACCATAACAATAAGATTGAAATGTGAGTGTAATAAATAAATTTTGTGTATATATATATATATATAATATACTTACTGCAACATCATGACCCCTATTGGATACAGTAGCATGTTGAGGCTTGTAGCTACTCTTTAGCTTCCATGTATTTGGAATCAAAGTTACTCTATGACTTGACAAATCAATTGGAGATTGCATGTCCCCTTTACATGCTGCCCATTCATTTTTTAGATCACCCCAATGTTTAGGCCCATTTTCACTTTTTTCATTGTATCCATACTCTGCAATGCACCAATAATAATGAGAAATTCTTACAATTAAATTTACATGACTTGCATGCATATATGCTAATATAATTTCATCACAAATTTATTCTTATAATTAAATTAAATTAAACAAGCTTAAGCTTAATTTTTTTTTAATGAAGTTATATATCTTGTATCGTATGTATAAGTAGGGCTGGAAATGAGTCGAGTCGAGTTGAACCTGTCTGAATTCGACTCGACTCGATAAGAATTGGTTCGATAGGTTTATATGATTCAAACTAACAAAAAATTTATATTAAAGAAAAAACAAAAAATTGGGAAGGGAGATTATTTTAATACCAGGTTCTTCAAGAGAAGTTGTTAATGTTGAATAAAATAGGATGGTTATTGATATTAGCAAAATTGCAATCGAAAATTGGTTTTGGTGCTTCATGTTTGAGATTGAATATTAGAGATTATTAATTCTTGTGTATGAGTTATGAAATATTTGGTACACCACTCTAGCACTATATATATAGTGCTAATGGATTTGGTCAAGAAGAAACAAGGGGGAAAGTGTATTTAATTATTCAATTTGAATTTTTCTTTGTAAGAGCATGACTAAAGTTTTTTTTTTGTTTCTAACATGAACAACATTTATTAATTTAATTGATTTTGTCATCTCATGTTAGCTCAAAATTCATCAATTGAAGCCACCTTACCCACCTCATATTTAACTTTACTAAAAATAGTAGAGAATTAGTCCAAAAGAATGAGAGAAAATTGAAGGGGTTTTGGTTTTTATTTTTATTTTTTTATCTCCATTTGTTGTGAACTTGGTCAAAATGATCTCAGGTGTGCAGGTTAAAAATTGTTGACTTTAATTTTCATTGCATATATACCAACTTTCGAGAACAAAACAAAAGCGTTTTAGGTATTGATGTAATGTGGAGGTAAATATATTGATATGGTCCTTACCAACAAAAAAAAATTGATATGTTAATCAACAAATTGATGTGCACATAACAATATATGCATGCATATATCCATGTTGAAGGTTTCATATTGTTTAACCGGTCTTAATATTTTATTATAAAGAAAATATATCTTAATTACTTTTTTTTTGAAATAGTATATCTTATAATAAACTAATTAGTATGGATGAAAGAGATATATACATTTAATTAGCATGTGTATTATATTATTCCCTTTGTTCTTATAATTATACATTCATACACCCTTTATTTCACTTTATAAGGGAAAAAAACTACTCTTAATGTCCCAAATTATAATTAAAAAAAGATAAATTTTTATTATTTTTAAGATTTACTTTTAGTTAAATTCTCATAAAATTAAGTGCAAATTGCATTTAATTTGTTTTATCTCATTCCTTTTTCTCATAATCAATAACCAATAAAAAAATTATATCTTTTCATGAAACTTATTTTATATTTTTTTTTCTAAATAAGTATAATTTTCTTGCTTATAATTTGAGACGGAGAGAGTAAGTCAATTTTTCATTTTTTATTTGTCCATTAATAGAAGATATTTTAAAAATTCAGTAATAATTTTTTAAAAAAAAAAAATACTTGTTCATATTTAACTTACCATTGAAAAATGTAAATCGGTTGTCTCTTTTTTACGATATTATTAATTTTAATTTTTATGTATACATATATAAAAATAACACAAATTTTTTGACTAATTCATTAATCTAACTATTTTTAAAATATACTAGTATGTTAGCCCGTGCCATGCACGGGATTATTTTCATTTTTAATATTATTTATATGTTTATTTTGATATATTATTTGATTATTTTGGTTTAAAATTCTAAGGTAAAATTGAGATAGGTTTTGCATGATATAGATTTACCGATGTTACTGAATAAAGCGAGATTAAGATTATTACTTCACTTCCCATTTTACACTATTATGAAATAGATTGTTTATCTCATCTTCATCCCCGAAACTATATAGTGATCCTATAAACATAAAATAATTATAAACTTCATTCTCAAAGGAAAATATGCTTTGATTTTTCATGGCCTTAAGATTTTTTGGGACCGTACCCATAAAATTAAAATATATCATGATTTTTATTTTTTTCATCTCGTGCCGACTCTTTATAGAAAATTTACATTAGGTTTATTGTCAAACACGGGATAATTTTTATTTTTTTCAATAATATTTATTTCCATATGTTATTTTTCTTTTGAAGGTTGTCTATGTCTTTTTTTATATATATTATTTAGAAGGTTATCTATGTTTTTTCAATTGTCTATGAGATTGATTTCTTTTTATTTATTTGAGTATGAAAATCAACATATCTTTAACACGAGACTCTGTAGGACTTCATCAACAAAAAATAATTGTAAATTTTATACTAATTTTTAAATGAATAGTAACATACTTTGACCTTGTTTCAATTCTTAAAAAAAAAAAAAAATTTACTGTACCACAAAGAAGCAATCTTCACGCGTGAGCGTTAAATGGGAAAACCTATGTGTGAATCTCTCAACTCACATTAATAAATTAAGGTTCTTAAAAAAGTTCGAACGAAGGTTATGGAAAGTTTAAAAAGTTCGAATGAAGGTTATGGAAAGTTTAAAATAGCATACATTACAAAAAAACCAAAACTATATTAATTTATTTTAGATTTTCCATAGATTTCATTAGCCATATGTAATCTAATGAGTGCGATGGACACATAATATGGAAAAACCTCCTTAGTCGAAATTAAAATTTTAATTAATCAATGTGTATTTTTAATAGCGGGGTGGGAAATGTTACCAGTTTCCTATTATATTATACCACCGAGATTCTCTCTCTCTCTCTCTCTCTCGTCTCCGTCGCAATACTCTATAGGAGCTCCCTCAACAATAAAATAGTTGCTAATTCTATATTATTTTTTTAATCAATATCCGTGCTAAGTTATCACTATCTTCTACATACATTTTTCATCATGGAGGATCACTTTTTATCGTGCTAAATAAAATTTTTGATAAATGATCCCCGTGATAAAATATTAAATATGAAAATATGGACAACCCTCGCAGTTGGAATTCAAAATTTAATTAGTCAATGTGTATTTTTAATAGTCGGGTGGAATGTGCTCCCCGTTTTCTATTCTACACCACTAAGAGATTTATCTCTCTCTCTCTCTCTCTATATATATATATATTTCTATCTCTTCCGTCTTCATTATATGATTCTATATAGGCTTCATCAACAAAAAATAGTTGTTAATTCTATTTTTTTTAATGAATATCAATTAAATTTTCGTATTTTGTTCTCATGAGGATCTACATACACTTCTTCGTTGATGAGGATCACGTTTCTTCTACATACACTTTTCATCATGAGGATCACGTTTCTTCGTGCTAAATAAAATTTTGAATAAGTTTTCCTTATGATAAAATATGAAATATGAAAATAAGGATAATTCTCGCAGTTGGTATTCAAATTTTAATTCGTCAATGTGTATTTTTAATAGTGGGGTGGGAATAGGGATGACAACAATATTCATACCTGCGGATATCTGCGGATAAAATCCGCCATGGATACGGAGCGGATAACTTAATAGATATCCACAGATAAAATACACTGCATTTAATGAATATTATCCACGCCCGCGGATATCCGTACCCGCCAAATAATTAGTAAAATTACTTAAATATTTCTACTTAGATATAAATTCGTATTTTTATATTTTATCTTTTGCTGTTTGGCTATTTTATATAAATTCTAGCTTTGTATGGCTCTTTTGCAGTTCAGTGAGGTGATTTTTGTTTGTAGATTTGGTGTTTTCACTAAAAATATAGAGCAAAATTTATAAATATTATGTGTTAAAGTTTTGTCTTTTAAAAAAACTAATTTTTTTCAATAATTAATTTTTTTAATAAAAAAATATCATCCATGGATATCTGTTAATATATGCAGATACTTCAATATCCGTGGATTACTCGCTTAGCGGATATCCACACGGATATTGAGTGGATACAGATATCATATATGTATGACGGAGCGAATACGAATATCGCACTATCCGCGTCCATGGATATCCATTGACATCCCTATGTGGGAAGTACTTGTCGTTTCTTATTCTCCAACACTGGGAGTTTTTCTCTCTCTCTCTCTTTCAAAATCTTCTATTTTGTTTTTGTCTCTAATGAACATAATTTTTTCTTCAAAATAAAATAAAATAAAATGTTTTTACGTACAAAAATGTTTACAGATATGTCATAAGCTATTTTTTGGGTTCAAGACTTCAATTCTTCGAGTGATCTTATCCATGAAAAAATAGTGTACTTTCTTATTTCAATTTGTTTCAAAGTAATATAAATATAAATGTTCCTTCATTTTACAAAATTAAAATATTAAAAATGTACCAAGATATAATGTTGCACAAGTGGTAGACATTTGGGCCCCTTAACCATTTGGTCTTGAATCGATCCTAACCAGTGCATATGGAGAATCATTTCTTGGGAGAGGTCAATCCCTTAAGTAGATCTCAGTTAAATCGAGCAGATTAATCTCTGCAGTTGTGCACGAATGATACCTTTGGTTTACCAAAAAAAAAGTATATATATATATAATATTTTACAGATTCTATAAAAAAAAATATAATATTTCTGAGAGTTTGTAAAAAAAAGATAGTATATTATATTTGAGAGAGTTTTCACAAAAAAAAAAAAAAATTTGAGAGTTTAAAAAAAATATATTTGAAAAAGTTTCTACAAAAAGAAAACAAAAAAATATAATATTTGAAAGAGTTTTTACAAAAAAAAAATAATAAAAAATTCAATTATCGTTGTCAATGGGATTTGAACAACATACTTTGTTAGTAATTATAAGATAATTTTCTCTACATAAAGAAAGGTAGCTTTTCTTAAAATATTATAAAAATTCAATTATTGTTGCCAGTGGGATTCGAACAACATACCTTAAGCTAAAAACTCTGAATGACACATAAGCAAGAGAAGCTCTAGTTGAATGCCACATAAGCAATTACTATTGAGAATGCACGAGAAAGCTCCGTGGGAATCTCATAATGTATATAATAGAGATATCCTCCAATTTATTAGAGAACTTTATATCAAGAGACAGAAAATATTCACAGTTTGAATGGTACAAAAACAGAATAGTAATTAAGAATTCATATTCTTATTCTTATTCTTACAAACGTGCTTACGCATCACCAAATTGGGTAGAAATTATCTACCCACCACCATATACTTCCGGAGACATTAATTAACCACCTCAAGAAAATTTCTTACGCGGCTAATGAAAAAGCCAACATGATGAGAAAATCTATGGCAGAAGGTAAATAAAATTTCTATCTTATAGCTTATTTTTATTTCTGTTTAGTAGCAGTTTTTAAAAAATAGTTTATAATTTATTTTTCTAACTTATAGCTTATTTTTTAAAAGTTATTTTAAGTAGTTTATGAGCTTATAGCTTATCATTTTTTCTTTCAATTTTATTTTTATCATCTTATATGAAAAAAATTAAATATTAATTATACATATCTCTTTTATGTCATTTCATATTTATAAGCTATAGTTCAACCGTTAATTTCAACCAGTTAGCTTATTTGTTATTGTTGGGTCTTAGCTTGTTACTTGGGCCTTAAGTAATCCACTTTGTAACCTATATAAGGCATTGTTGTTAATGGAATAAATGAGGAAAGTCTTTTACACTTAACAAGTGGTATCAGTCTGTGATCCAAGACCTTTCTTTCTGTTACAAACGGTTGCAACCGTTTTCTTCATCATCATCTTCCTAACCGTTTTCTGTTACACTTTGATCATTTTTCCGATCTTCTTCTTTCACTTTCTTTCATTTTTCTTGGTTCTTTTCTCCATAATCATGGCGGAGAATGTGCATTTTGTTCAACCAGCCATTCCCAAGTTTGATGGTTACTATGAACATTGGTCTATGCTCATGGAGAATCTCCTCCGTTCAAAGGAATATTGAAATCTAATTGAGAATGGCGTTGTCACTGCTCCACCAAATGCCAACCCAGAGCAACGCCGTCTTGCTGATGAGAGTAAGCTTCGTGATCTCAAAGTCAAAAACTATCTCTTTCAGTCCATTGATAGATCAATCTTGGAGACGATCTTGGTGCGTGACACGGCGAGGGATATTTGGGAAGCAATGAAGCGCAAGTACCAAGGTTCTACGAAGGTAAAACATGCTCAACTTCAATCTTTACGTCGTGATTTTGAAGTTCTTGCTATGGGGGAGGAAGAATCTGTCACATATTACTTTGCAAGAACTTTAGCTATTGCCAACAAAATGACTTCTCATGGAGAGCGCATGGAGCAGGTGACAGTTGTTGAGAAGATCTTACGATCTATGCCCGCAAAGTTTAACTATGTTGTGTGTTCAATAGAAGAGTCTAATGATGTGACTACTCTCTCTATAGATGAGCTTCAAAGTAGTCTCATTGTTCACAAACAAAGAATGAAGGGGCAGAAAGATCATAGTGATGATCAAGCATTGAAGATGAGTAATGCAGGCAGAGGCAGGGGAAGAGGGACCTCACGAGGTCGTGGTCGAGGCAGACAAAGTAAAGAACTTGTGGAATGTTATAAGTGTCATAAGCTAGGACATTATCGCAATGAATGTCCTGAGTGGGAGGGAAATGCAAATTATGCTGAATTGAATGAGGAGGAAATGCTCTTGATGGCTTACAATGATGAGATCAAGAATTGTAAAGAAGAAGTTTGGTACATAGATAGTGGATGCAGTAATCACATGGTGGGTAATAAAGATTGGTTCTTTGACCTTGATGATAGTTTCAGAGAATCTGTAAGACTTGGAAATGACTCCAAGATGGCTGTAATGGGCAAAGGTAACATCAAGCTAAGCATTGGTGGTAGAATTCATGTTATTACTGATGTTTACTACTTGCCTGGCCTAGGCAATAATCTGCTGAGTGTAGGGCAACTGCAACAAAAACATGTCACTATAGTGTTCAAAGATAATCTGTGTAAAATGTTTCATGATGAAAAAGGGTTGATCTTAACTACTGAGATGACACCAAACAGAATGTACATAGTAAAAGCAGCTGTGTTACTGCCCAGCTATATGCAACTCACTAGTAAAGATCAAAGCAAGTTGTGGCATCAAAGATATGCTCATCTCAGCACTAAGGGATTGAAGTTTTTGATCAAAAAACATATGGTAAGAGGGCTACCAGAGTTAAAGGATAATGAAGAAAAATGTATTGATTGCTTGTTGGGCAAGCAACAGAGAAATAACATCCCTAAAGAAGCAAATTGGAGATCATCAGAGAAATTGGAGCTAGTGCACTCAGATATCTGTGGACCTATCACTCCTCATTCAAATGGTGGAAACAGGTACTTTGTCACATTCACAAATGATTATAGTAGAAAAACATGGTCCTATCTGTTGAAAGAAAAATCCAGTGTATTTGATGTTTTCAAGAGATTTAAGTCTCTAGTTGAAAAAGAGTCAAGCTGTTCAATCAAAAGTCTTAGATCAGATAGAGGTGGTGAGTACACATCTACTGAATTCAATGATTTTTGTAGTTCTCAGGGCATTAAGAGACAACTCACTGCAGCATACACCCCTCAACAAAATGGAGTCTCAGAGAGGAAGAATAGGACCTTATTAAACATGGTGAGAAGCATGATAGCTGCAAAAGGAGTACCTAAGAAATTCTGGCCAGAAGCTATTCTTTGGGCTACATATGTGATGAATAGGTCCCCAACTCATGCTGTCAAGGATGTCACCCCAGAAGAGGCATGGAGTGGAATAAAGCCCTCAGTGAAGCATTTTAGGGTCTTTGGATGTGTAGCACATGTGCATATCCCTGATGCACACAGGAAAAAATTAGACAGCAAGAGTACCAGATGTGTTTTGCTTGGTGTAAGTGAAGAATCTAAGGCCTACAAGTTGTACAACCCTATTGATAAGAAAATCATCATCAGCAGAGATGTTGTTTTTGAAGAAGAGAAGGGGTGGAAAAGAAGCAGTCAAGCAAGATAATGCACTCAGTGATGACACTAGTGATGTTGAAGTGGAAAATTCAATTGAAAATAGTGATGATGAGGTACCCAATGAGAATGAAATTGTAAATGACACTGAAGAAGAGAACAATACTAATGATCATCATGATTCTGAGTATGACAGTGAAGAATCAAGTGACTTGCCCTCTAGAACAAGAAACCCACCAGGTTACCTAAGAGACTATGTGACTGGTTTAGAGAATGTGGATAATCAAATGCAGAATCTAGCTATTGCATTGTTTAGCTCAAGTGAAGATCCTGGCAATTATGAAGAAGCTAGCAAGCTTGATGTATGGAGAAAAGCAATGGATAGTGAAATACAGTCCATTGAATCAAACAAAACCTGGGAATTAACTACTCTGCCAGAAGGGGTTAAAGCTATTGGTGTGAAATGGATTTATAAGACTAAGTATAATGAGAAAGGAAGCATAGAAAAATACAAGGCCAGGCTGGTGGCAAAGGGATACACACAGAGACATGGTATTGATTATAGTGAAGTGTTTGCTCCTGTAGCAAGATGGGATACTATAAGGTCAATTCTGTGTCTAGCTGTATATAACAATTGGTGTGTATTTCAGTTAGATGTAAAAAGTGCCTTCTTACATGGAGATCTAACTGAGATAGTATACATTGAGCAACCTATGGGATATCACAATGGAAACAACAATCAAGTTTACAAGCTTAGAAAAGCCTTGTATGGACTTAAGCAGGCTCCAAGGGCATGGTACAGCAGGATTGAAAGCTACTTCAATGATGAAAACTTTGTGAAATGCTCACATGAACCTACCATATTTGTGAAACATAGTGGAAAAGACAAAATTCTCATCATCAGTCTATATGTTGATGGTCTCATATATACTGGTAATGATGAATTGCTGATGGAAAGTTTCAAAAGCTCTATGAAGAAAGAATTCTCTATGACTGATCTAGGTAAAATGATATATTTCTTAGGTGTTGAGGTGAAACAGTGTGATCAAGGAATATTCATTTATCAACACAAATATGCTTCAGAAATTTTGAATAGATTTGGAATGGAGAGCTGTAACCAAGTATGTAGCCCCATTGTACCTGGTTGTAAGCTTGTCAAAGATGAGAAAGGTAAAGCCACAGATGCAACATTATACAAACAGATGATTGGATGCTTGATGTATCTGTTGGCAACTAGACCTGACATGACCTTCTCAGTATGCCTGGCTGCTAGATATATGGATAGACCCACTGAGATACATGTTGCTGCAGTAAAAAGAATTCTAAGATACCTAAAAGGTACTTTGAAGCTGGGAATTCTCTACAAACACAGAGATGGTTTGGGTTTGAAGATGCAGGGATGGACTGATTCTGATTATGCTGGTGACTATGATGATAGAAGGAGTACATCAGGTTATGTGTTCACAATGGGATCAAGTGCTATATGTTGGTCCTCAAAGAAACAACCCATAGTCACTTTATCCACCACAGAAGCTGAGTTTGTATCAGCTGCTTCTAGTGCTTGTCAATGCATTTGGCTCAGAAATGTGTTGAATTACTTGGGAGTTAAGCAAGAAGGTAGCACCATCATAAACTGTGATAATAGCTCATCCATTAAGCTGTCAAGAAATCCTATCATGCATGGAAGATGTAAACATATTGATGTTAGGTATCACTTTCTTAGAGATCTTAACAAAGATGGGACCATAAAGTTGAAATTCTGCAAATCTCAGGACCAGCTAGCTGATATCATGACTAAGGCATTAAAGGTTGATAGCTTCTGCAAGTTAAGGGAGGGGTTAGGCATGTGTGATCTAGCTAATCTGATGTGATTCTTTTGTAATGTCTGTAATACACTTTACTTTCTGTTTTGGTTTGTTTGTTTAGTTGTATTGTTGATCTATTTGTCTAAGAGATCAACATTAAGGGAGGGTTTGTTGGGCCTTAGCTTGTTACTTGGGCCTTAAGTAATCCACTTTGTAGCCTATATAAGGCATTGTTGTTAATGGAATAAATGAGGAAAGTCTTTTACACTTAACAGTTATAAATTAAAAATTAGCTTATAAATTATCCGCTATAAACTCGTCCACTATAAGCTAACTTATCAATTATCCACTTTTTTTTACCAAACAAAGTCTATATGTCCACCACTATATATCACTATGGAATAAGTCATCATGGTGACTGAATAGAGTTTACCGTTTACGATCTTTTGCACACTACAACACTTTAGACTTTTAGTAACATTAACCGGTTACATTTTTTAAAAATGTTACTAATGACCTTAATTAACAGTGAATTATTAACACTTTTCAAAATGTGTCACATTTTAGATTTTTTTTTTATTAACAAAACGCAGTTAACGCAGAGCTCTCTCACATAACACAAACACAGCTAAGCGCAAAGCGATTCCACGAACACGAACACGCCCTCTCACATCTTCATCTCAGAAATTCCATAAACTCAAATCCGATTCCAACACGTTCAATCTCAGATTCGCATTCCGATTCAATTCCATAAACTCCAATCTGATTCAACACGTTCAATTCGATTCCATAAACATGTTCAATCTCTGATTCACATTTCGATTCCGATTTCATCTTTCCGACTTCGATTCCAACTTGTCAACCCCGATTCTGATTCTGATTCCGATTCAAATCTCTCTCAGAAATTTCAGCATTCTGAATCAGAAATTGCATTTGATTTCTCTACCGGCTAAGGATTTTCACCGTCTTCGCATGGCTCGTGAATCATCATTGACGGCGAATCCCTTAAAATCACTCTGAATCTTGCGAATCTTCGGTATGTAGTTTGCATCTCTTTTGCATAGATTTTGATTTGATTTTCCGATAAACTTGCTTAGCATTTGATTTTATGATAACCTAGCTTAGCATTGGATTTTCGATTAACCTTGCATTTGATTCATTTCAAGTCAATTTGCTAGTTTAAAAATTTATAGTTCAAGTGATTTTATCCTCGAGTGATTTAGCAGTAGAGATTTGATAATTTTTTAGATTAGTTTTTTTTTTTCTTCATTTATTTGTCATTATTATCTTAATTTGATATTGTTATTTGTTTTTTTTGACAACTGATATTGTTATTTGTTAATGCCATATCATAGGGAGTTTATTGGAATCAATAGAAAATGGTAACATCGACTACCTTCTCAACATATCGACGATCAAAGCCTTGTTCTGTCTCTTGATTTTCATCTTGGTGAAGCTTCTCGCCGTCTGGCATTCCGCCGGTCGTTAAATCTCCTGCCATTGTGGCGCCGATGCTGCTCAGTTTCGCTTCATCGAAGGTGGAATCTGTAATGTTCTCTTGTGCGTTGCGACGCTCGCCCTTGTTGTTTTGCTTCTGCTTAATCTCCACGCCTGAACCGTCGTATTGGGAGATCAATTCTCCAAGACAACCATCAATGACATACCTAAAGGTTCGCCTCAGCTTATGATTAATTTCCTTTTTGCTGTTGTTGTAGTTTTATTTGTTCATTTCAAAATTTCTGCCACCGAACAACATTTGAGAATCACTAGGTTTAGGGATGGTCATGGTAGTGCGATATTCACTATAATGGTTCAGGGGTTATCCAAAATTATAGGAGCTGATAGGGTTGTGTTGCAGAAGTATTTTCATTATAGGTATCCTGGTAAAGTTTATACGGTTATTGTGCCAATGATTTGTGTGTTTTAGATGGTTTGGCTACTGAGTTGCTGTGTGTGAGGGACGATATTTCATGGTTGGTTGCCAGGACTAATTCTCGCCCGTTAAGAAATGCCAATCCGTAAGAAATGCCTAGACCTGAATTTCATTTCATGTGTTATTGAACTTCTAACTTCAGCTTTTTTTCATGTGTTTGGCTTCTGATAGGTTCTGCCTGCCAAAGGAGAAGTTATCTTCGTGTAAAAGATAAGAATCTCTCAGAACAAAGTATCCGAGTAGTTCTCTCGTTGTGGACTAATGTGAGGGATCTAGACTTATCGAATAACAATATCAGAATTCTGCCTGATTGCCTTAATCGATGCCAAATTGAGGTCCTTAGATTGGTTGGCTGCAAGTATCTTGAGGAAATTAGAGGGATTCCATCGAATCTAAAAGGGTTTTTTTGGAGAAGGATGCAAATCATTGACTTCCTCATGGACAAGAATGTTATTGAGTCAGGTTTGTTGTTTCTTCTTTTACTAGAGTATCAACTATATATAATCAATAACCAAATAAAAATTTAGTTTTCATCTTTCTATAAAACTTTTGTTGTTCTCTTGTTATATTGTATTTCAGAGAGTAATATATCTTATATTACATTTAAACTAACAGGAACACCCCATTCAAATGTGTTTGCCAAGTAGATTGAAGATGATTCCAGATTGGTTCGAGCATCAGATCAGAGGAACGTCAATTTCGTTTTGGTTTCGTAAACAAATCCCTTTTATAAGTTTTATTATCCTCTTACTTGATTCTAAACCTTGTCATATTACCTTTGAAATAAAGGTCAGTGTGTTTTTTAATGGCAATAAACATTGTTTGATCCTAAACCTTCTCACAACTTGCTTTGGAGAATCACAAACAGATGAATTGAAAATAGTGTGACCTGATGTGTTATTCACAAATAATGAAAGAAGTGGACCAAGCAACTTTAACAAACGAATGGAGCCATGTGGAGGTTGAGTTGATACATAATATATCTGATGATCCTATTAGAAGTGGACCAAGCAACTTTAACAAACGAATGGAGCCATGCGCATACTATAAGACCTAGCATATCAAAAAAAAATTATAAGCCTATGTTAAATGTTTTGTATATTTTAATGTATTTATATGTGATTTAGATTTGAAGTATGATATATTATATAAAGTTAGATTCTCCAAAAATATGTCAAAATATATCAAAATAGAGCAAAGTTTCTTTCGTATATTAAGCTCAAGATATATGACAAAATTTATTTAAATATATTAATATGAAATCAAAGTCGACCTATCAGACCATGTACAATGAGCCTGTTGAATCTAGTTTCAACACCCTAAAAATCTTGCAATGGTGGAGTTGAATTTGAGTTGGAAGAGAGAGATGTTGAATAAATTCAACAGGTTGAAAACTGACGCGTGGCAGCTTGTTATTGGTCGTCCAAATTTTTATCTCATTTTATCTTTAAATTCAATTATTTCATTGCAAATTAATTTATTATTTTTTTATTTTTATACCAAAATTCATGATTTTTTTTCTCTATAAATAGAGACTTGATTCATTTGATTTGGACACAAAAAAAATCACATTTTTCACTTTCTTAATCTTATTATTATCTTTCTAATCGGAAGTTTAATTTGATTTTAATCGATAAATTTAATTTTAATTTTAATCGATGATTGGTATCGTATAATTTTAATTTAATTTTAATCGATAATTGTATTTTTATGTAATCATAAAAATAAAAATTTAAATAAGAATATAAAAGAAAGAGTGGCGGGGTAGGGTATTGAATAAAAATCATTGGGGAGGATAAAAGTTGAATGGGTGTTGAATGAGTAGGTGGAAGAAAGAGAAAATGATGTGGAGGGTGTTGAATTACAAAATCATTGCACATGGTCTCATATTTAAAGGTCGGAAACAAATTTTTATAGTGAAACGTTTAAATAAAAAATATATATATATATATATATATATATATATATATATATATATATATATATATATATATATATATATATATATATATATAGCATAAGGCTTATTCAAATACAACAAAAAAAGTTTGCAAAGTTCAAGGTTTAAACCTAAGTCAAGAAAAATTTGTTTGGATCAAAAAAAAAAAACCTAAGTCAAGAAAAATACGACTCTTATTTTGACTAAGTTTTTTTTTTTCTTGACAAACTTATTTTGACTAAATTAAGCATACAGTTATGATTAATTTATCGTATTATATTTATACTAATATATAAAGGGGATACAAATTTTTAGGATGACTTTTTCATTATTCCTATTTTACCCTTAAAAAAAACTACAAAAAAAAAACTAAGCACAACTTCCACATAAAAGTAGGTTTTCCGTTTTTTTATAGTAAAAAACAAATATATTTTTTTCTTCTTAATAACTAGCCACAAAAAAAAAAGGTTAAGTAGTTATAATTAAATAAGTCCAATAAAAAAGGAGATTAAATAGTTATTTATATTTGCACAATAGAGAATATTGATCACATTAAAAAAAAAAAAAAAAAATCGATCACACAAACGGGCACGTGCCCGTTTGGCGGCTAGTATTTATAATTAAATTGAATTTTTTTAGGTTAATTAATGTTGTAATACCTTTTGGATGGTTTCTTACACATTTCTAGGGTTGTTGGTCAGGTTTTCTGTGGCCCAATTATTTTATATTTCTTTTCTATTAATATGTTTTTCTTAAAACAAATTAGGTTCCTTAAAATAAAATTGGTTTTTTTTATCCAAAATTATGATGCCTAAACCTTTAATTGGACCGACTTTGTATGAAATATAATTTTATATATATAGTTTAACGAGTCATACCAAACTTTAAAAATGTTAGACAAATAATTATGACAATAGGTGGTCACATGCCCTTGAAGTTTTTAACCAGATTAAACTCGAGTCTTTTGCATAGTCTAATTTAGTCTGATCTAATATTATATTGTCAATCATGATTAAGTACAAATTTTAAGTAAAAATGTTATGTATTGGAGGTCTTTTTTCAATGTAATTTGGTTACAATGTATTTACTTGACTCCAGGGGATGGATTTGCAACCACTCGTCTAAAGATCCTCTGCATTAAATAGGAGGTGGTCCAAGACTACAAGGATCTATCAAGTTTTACATCAATAAAGATCAAATAAAAAGAAGATTGGTATCCATCAAAGGTTGTACCGAATTGACACAATTCCTTAACACAATTCCGAGATGCCTTGAGCCTAACTTAAAAGATATAAATTGAATGAAGGTCAATTTACATGATAAGAAACATAATTAATAGTTTATTAATATTTTAAAATGACAATTAATTTAAGATATAACATCGTAAATTAAACACTTATAATGAGGCGAAGAGAATATCATATTGTCCTATGGAAATAAAAGGGTGAATTACTGAATTTAAGTTTTTGTTTAAACTTTTCAGCATAAAAAATAAATTGAAAATCAACTTTTGTGTGGAAGTTATTTTAAACATATATAAATATTTAAATCTGTGTAAAAAAAATTGAATAGAGTGGATGACAAAAGTGGCAATAAAAAAAGTTCACGCCAAAAGGGGTATTCTGTTTGACAGATATCAATTTTTTGTTTTTGTTGTTTTAATGTTTATCTCAAATTTTTCGGGATTAGTAGGTTAAAATTAGGATTAAGATAATTAAGATTAAGATGATGTCACATTCATTAATTGATATGACAACATAATATTGGATTAAATTAGGGTTAAGATTAAGTGTCTTTAGTTATATTTGTTTTATCTTATCTTATTTATTTCTAGTATCTCTAATGTGCAATTTAGAAAACTCTAATTTGCTAATCATTTGGGTGGGAAAGTGTGAATTTAAGAACTATAGTTTAAAAAATTCAATTGATACAACTATGAACAAAAAATAATAATCAAATCTCAGTTTAGTAAAAATAGCGAGTAACTGATAAACTATATAGTTGATGACTGATAGCTTAGAGTAGTTTATAACTGATAAACTAATTACAATGTTTGGTAAAATTAATGTATAACCAAAAATAAAAATTAACTTATTTATAGTGAAATCTTTTTTCAATTTTGGAGTTAGATCATGGTCTTGATATTCATCTTTATAAAAATTGGAGCAAGACGTGATGTAAAAAGGAATAATAAATACCTATTTAAAAAAAGAGCAACATATAATCTATATATGTCATTAGAATTATACAATAAAAAATTGTAATATTTTATATAAAAATAGTTGGACCATAACTCTATATTTTGTGTAAAACAAACTCTATATTTGTTTTATTTTAATTTGTACAATAAATAATAAAAGGTAAAAGTGAATCGTGACATTTATTAATTTATGTGACAACATAATATTGAATTAAAATTAGTGTTAGGGACTTTAGTGATCGACATTCTCTATTGTAGTAATTTATACTAATATATAAAGGGGATACAAATTTTTGGGATAACT
The DNA here is from genome assembly GCA_030408175.1 of Trifolium repens. Taxonomy (NCBI): domain Eukaryota; kingdom Viridiplantae; phylum Streptophyta; class Magnoliopsida; order Fabales; family Fabaceae; genus Trifolium; species Trifolium repens. The sequence continues at coordinate 50,984,056 of CP125848.1, forward strand.
TTTTCAATATTCCTATTTTACCCTTAAAAAAAAAAAAAAAAAACTAAGCACAACTTCCACATAAAAGTAGGTTTTCAGTTTTTTTATAGTAAAATATATATATATATATATATATATATATATATATATATATATATATATATATATTTTCTTCTTAATAAGTAGCCACAACAAAAAAGGAGGTTAAGTAGTTATCAATTAACTAAGTCCAATAAAAAATGTGATTAAGTAGTTATTTATATTTGCACAATAAAGAATATCGATCACAACAAAAAAAAAAAATATCAATCACACAAACGGGCACGGCGGCTAGTGTATATAATTATCTAACCTCCTTTTTGGTTATGCTTAATTAATTGATAACTACTTGGTTGTGCATTTGTGCTTAATTATTAAGGAAAAATAAATCTTTTTTTTAAAACAAACTTTTGTGTAGAAGTTATTTTTTAACTTATGCAAATATTTGAATTTATGTCACAAAAAATTTTGAATAAAATAAAAGATAAAAATGGCAATAAAAAATCTCCACATCAAAAAAATATTTATTTATATATTGATATTAGTATAGATAAAGATAAAGATTTCACATAAATCAAACCAATCTAGATACATCAGCGGCCACAATGGAATTTCAAATATATATAGGAGACGACTCTGGTGAGAACACATTGTTATTGTGAGAAATTAGAACAATTAATAACTACCGTTAGATTAAAATTAACGGCTTTTATAATTTTAAATTAAAATATCGCGTAAGCATGGGAACAATTAATAGTCTCCTTTTACACTGTAACTAGTAGTATTCTTTTTCTTCATCCTCTTCTTACTTATCGATCATACACCATACGCTATTTATTTGACGATCTATCATATATACCTTTTTGCTCGTTTCTCTGCGAATATTAAACACTAAACAAGTTCATATTGTTGTTATTCTTTTATTGTTTATTCATATATGGAGAGAGGGTTCGTTGGAGGAACATATATCACCAATTGATAATTATGGTTATTTGTTTTTTATTTTTTTAAAGGCAAACAATGATTTTCTCAACTTTTTTTTACTGATGACCTCAACCAAATTGTGAAATTGATAAATTGACACTATGAAAAGAGATAATGGTAGGTTGATGGTGGTGAGAGGACAAAATCCAGATTTTGATGATAAATTTGGTGCAGCGACAATGGAAATACGAGCCTTAATCCTAATACCAAATTCTAAACCTAATTTGTTGATTTTAGTTAAGGTGTCGTCGGACTAGGAAACGTGAAATTAATTTGGTCCACTGATTATCATTTAATAGGATCTAACGGTTGTGTTCATTTGTTCTCGTTTCTCACATTAGCAGAGTGTTCTCACATTAGCAGAGTGTTCTCACAGGAGTCGCTCCCTCTATATATATATATATAATAAGAGTGAGACAGTGCAGAAAAAAAAAAACAAATAACATGAAAAACGATTAAACGACGAAGCTTTCATCTACTCCTTGAACAAGAACCATCGCCGACGCCGTCAGACCCTTAGTCATTCAAGCTTGACTTCTTCCTCCATCTCATTTGTCACCGCCGCTCCTTTTTCCTTGGTTCAGATTCAGAAGTGAGAACCCTCTCCCTTTCTTTTCTTTGTTATTTTCAATTCTTTTCTTTCTTTTCTTCATTTAATTATGCATATGCTTAACATGCATGCAATTCCTCATTAGAATTGGGAAGAGAATTGGTTTTTATGGCCATTGCATTCAAATCATCTTGCTTCTTGCAATTCAACAAACCCGAGACCCATTTCGGGGTCAGTTTTTCCTCCAACAAACCTGTAACAATATCATTTAAAAGATTCACTCCAGTGGCTGCTATCAAGACTATGGAAACAATTGGTCTCTCTGAAACATTCAGCAAGCTGAAGAAACAAGGAAAAGTAAGTGTGCTTATACTCCCTCCGTTACAAATTATAAGCAAAAATCATTTTTTAGGTTCATTGAATAATTGATGTATCTGAACTGTATAGTAATGATTGTATATAGTTTGTATGATGCCGACTTAATTTGTTGCAACAAGATGAATGAATAGGAATACTAGTATTAATTCTTGACATGCAATGATTATCTTCTAAGAAGCATATATGTTTGTGTGAAGGTGGCTTTTATCCCATACATCACAGCCGGCGATCCTGACCTTTCAACAACAGCAGAAGCACTGAAAGTGCTTGATTCATGTGGGTCTGACATTATTGAGCTAGGTGTTCCATACTCTGATCCTTTGGCAGATGGTCCTGTTATTCAGGTTGGTTATATTCTTTCGTCGTTTCTAGTGATATTTACCACTGTCTGATTCTCAAATCAAAGTGATGTGTCTCTGTTCAGGCTGCTTCTACAAGATCTTTAGCAAGGGGGACCAATTTTGATTCAATTATTTCTATGTTGAAGGAGGTAAATTATGAAACTATTTGTCATTTGTTAAATATTACTGTCATAAACTACAGCTTATAGGAGGAGGTTCTGCTGCAATAATTGATTTTCATTCACCACTCATTTATTTATTTTTCCAATCATCTTATTTATTTGACAAATTAGTGGAGCAACTATCAGAATTTTCGATTTTGTTGTGAAGATTGAACTGCCGATGTTTATCCTCTGCCCTTGTTCTTAAAATTGAAGGGGAAGGAAATACTTTTAAGCCCCTTCCCTTATGTTTATCATAGGAAAAAATTACTTGAACAAACCGTACCCTGCTTTTGCAAGCACCGATGCACTTGTGTCTCATAAACATATATAAATTGCGTCTGTTTTTGTAATATAATATAATAGATAGTTAGTTATTATTTGATGCTTATTGTTCATAATGAGGTTGCAAACTGCAAACATATTTTATGTTTTAACAATAATTTCTTTTGTCTCAATTTCAGCTGTTCATTTCATTCCATTCATCTTATTTAAACTCATAAAACCATGAATTTGTGATGTATTCCACTATGTTGAACTTTTGGCAGGATATTTTGTACATTGTTCTGTAGTTAAAACTATTATTTTGACTAGGAGGAGTTCAAAAACCTCATTGCTTTATTAAACGTATCTTCCCTTGGATTAATGAATAATAGTCTGGTTATCATTCTCAATGATTGATTTGGCAGGTTATTCCACAATTGTCTACCCCGATTGCACTGTTTACTTATTACAACCCAATACTGAAGCGTGGTACTGAGAAATTTATGTCCATCGTAAGAGACACTGGTGTTCATGGTGAGACTCAACTGAACTAATGATTTTATATTAAAATTACACCGTGCTTCACTACTTTTGGTTTATTTTTTGAACACATTATATGATAAACCACGTCAACATTTTTTGGTTTTGCTAATTTAATATCATTATAAAAAATAGATAAAAAAGCATCTCAACACTCTCTTGCCAAGTCCTGGTTAAGGCTTCTTTATCGGCCAAGTCCACTTAGAAATTGCTTATGAAATAAACACTTGTCTATGTTGTTTTCCCTTTTTCATCCAGTTTCGTAGTCAGGATAATATATTCTTTTCTTTTTTCCATATGCATGCAGGGCTTGTAGTCCCTGATGTTCCTCTGGAGGAGACAAAAACTTTAAGGGAAGAAGCTAAGAAGCATGGAATTGAACTGGTTTGCTTACTTTTGAAACTCTTTTGCTTTGTTTCTGAATTTCATGTGGATAACCCTTATACTGTTGATTATAATAATAGAGAAACAATGTTGCACCTCATTTTATTTGTTTGCATTATGAATTTTTAAATATGAAATCCAAAAGTTATTGAACATAACAAAGGAAGCATGGTGGTGATTGGACCAGTGAAATTTTGTTATGAAACATAAATGTATTTTCTTGTGTTATACTTTATGCAATATTGTATAAATTTAATTGTGGTATATTTTGTTTAACATTTTGTAATGTGTGTGTGTGTTTTTTTTTTGTGGCAATATTAATCTATGTGCACATAGCTATAGTTAGTTGATTTGGTATATTTGCTTCTTTGATGTCATCAAGGTACTCCTCACAACACCCACCACTCCTACAGACCGGATGAAAGCCATTGTTGATGCTGCAGAAGGATTTGTGTATCTTGTAAGAGCTTTTGTCAATCATACTTTTTTTTTTATATCTGTTTATTTTTGTTCCTCTTATTTTTAACAGTTTATTAGTTTAATTGTCTGTATAAGATGAGCTATTCACCCACTAACTGCCATTAAGGCCGCTTTTTGTAGTTTTTACTAGGCTGCAATAAGACAAAGGTTTTTGAAGTAATTCTTAGTAAAAGTTGTTCAACTTTAGTTATTTTACTGCACGTTGAAGTCTTCAAATGTTTACTTCTAATTTTTTAGGCTAGATCAAGATAACAAGTCACCTTAGTGCCAACATTTGAGAAATAATAGGATATGCTGAAAACCAAAAATATCTTGCATAAATTTCTCAGATCATTGTGTGCCGCGAAGTAACCATTTGTTGATTGAATTTATAGGTAAGCTCCGTGGGAGTCACTGGAGCCCGAACGTCAGTTAGTGGTAAAGTTCAGGCCCTTCTGCAGGACATCAAAGAGGTATGTCTCTGTTCATTCTGAAAAGGGATTTGAACTGAATACTGCCAAAATATGTTGCAGTTACTACTGTCATGAGATTGAAGTCATTAGAGGAAGATCAAATGGCTTTATATTTTAAATCCAATTTGCCAAGTTAAAATACTCATTTGAATCTTATGACAGCATCACAGTAGACTGCAGGGAACCCAAATCCAGTTCAAATTTGCTTTCCCTTCTTTTTCGACCCCTCCCTATACTCCCCATTCTTTTTTCTTTCAAGAGGTCATAACTAATCACCTAAGATCGATGCAATCGTTCATTGACTATTTTTTTTGTTTTGTTTTATAAATTAAGGCAACAACTAAGCCTGTGGCAGTTGGTTTTGGGATATCAACACCTGAGCATGTGAAGCAGGTAAGTATTTTGTCCATATTATTATAGTATATGCATCTACTTATATTTGGTTAAATAATCAATTAAATCAAATAATTTGTTACAGATAGCGGGATGGGGAGCTGATGGTGTGATTGTTGGCAGTGCTATGGTGAAGTTGCTTGGTGATGCCAAATCTCCTCAAGAGGGATTGAAAGATCTCGAAAATTTGACCCGCTCCTTAAAATCAGCACTTGAGTGAAATTATGTCTGAAATAGCACAAACTTGTCATAGTTGTTTTCATAGATATTGGATTGAATGAGGATCTGTTCTTTTTTAATACAACCATGACATAATATGGTCAAGTTTTGTTATGAAAAAATATAGTTTCATTATTGAAATAAATGTTGTGTTAGATTTATCTCTTTTCTCTGTTGAGCTGTGCCAACTGGTTCCAATAATCATTTAAATACTGTCTTTTTTTTATTCAAGTTTTAAGATTGATTAATTGAACACTCTCATTAGAACATCTACTTCATTATCTTTCATAAATTTGCACAAGAGCATTTCTACAGAAATTGTGTTGTCAGACACTTAAATTGAAAGGACATGAGTACATGTAACATTATATGTCAAACTAAAGCCAAGTTCTATTTTCACGCTAGTTTTATTACACTTGTGACTTTTATTTACAAAATGAATACTATTTTTTCTTTAAAAAAAATTTCATATGTAATTTTGAATAAATGTGCTGCAATTACAAGATTGTAAAACTTTGAAAATACTTATTATCAACTCTAAGCATTCTGTAAAACGCCTCATTTTTTAATAACCATAGCATACCAAATTAAAATAATTTATCATTTAGTTGTATCATATATTGAAATTTATTAAATTCACAGATCCATATTTGAGTACTTGTGAACTCACAAGCCTATGGAGTGAAACTTTATGAATTATTTGGTTTGAGAAAATATTTTTTATTTTCATTTTTAATTTTAAAGCTACCCTCACTTTTTACTGCAGGAGCAAGTTTGTTGCAAAATTTGACAAAAAAAAATTAATCGCATTTGCAAGACAATTAGATGTTGCTAACATCTACTGGGAGAAAAGTTTGGCAATCTTAATGATAATAATACTTTGCAAAACATATCAGCGGATTGCGGAATCGACAGAACTAACATTTAAGAAGGCAGGGAATCGCCGTACCCACTAAACAATTGCCACGTCGTCACAATTTAAATTTGGTTAAGTACATTAAGCTTGACCTAAATCTGCAATTAACATATGCACTTAGCATTCATCTGATAAATGATAACCTTGCAACTGCATGCATTTTAACAATAAGGATTCATCTTTTTTTATACATGCTGAGAGGTTGGTTATTCTGCATGATTCCTTTTGTTCCCGAGGGAAGTTAACAAATTGAAATATTCAGCAGCTGTTTCAAATGAGCAACCATCTTGAACTTGATCTTATGAGTCATTCATCTAACCATCTCTTCCATTCTTGACATGCACGACGCAGACGCGGCTTGTGTCTTTCTGGTGTTGTAGGACTTGCATTTAAGGCACTTGTGCGCTACAATATGATATTTTACTTCAGATGTTTCTCCGCAGTCATTGCATAGAATCCAAACCTATTCCACATATAACAAACAGATTAAGGGTTTTATAGGCTAACCACTTTTGCAGCAATGGAAAAATATTTGCAAAATTCATATACCATCTTGTTTTGATACATTTCAGGCATAGGCATCGATGCAACCTGAAATTTTATGATGCAAATAAATTAAAAGATATGGCCACCTGATTAACGAATCAAATAACTACTTAGGAATGAAATTATTGTAAATCATGATAACTTGGTTGAATAGATTGTGACAAATAGAGTTACCTCCTCATCCATTTTTCCCCACACATGCGACATATCACAGAATGACTTTGAACAAACAGGGCACGAATACCTGAAAAATTATGAATATTTAAATAAAGATAAAGAAGGCAATTTTCAACATGCATACATCAATTGAAGAGCCTTTAATCGTGTGTAACATTAACTGGCAATGCTGTTGCATTTCTCTCACACATCCCAAATGTATGGTGTGACCACATGGCAATACAGTGATATCTTTCGTTGTATCGAAAAGAAACTGCACAGATGAAAAGAGTGGATCAACTGATTTTTACAGTCTGAAAAAGAAATTTACCAAGAATATATCCTAGGCCTCTTTTCAAACCAATATTACCTCAAAGCAAACTGGGCAATTGTGATGCATTGCTTTTTCAATACAATGGTGTGAATCCTTCATCGACGATGAATAGCAGCATTCTACCGACAGTAAGAGATCGTGACAATTAACAAGGTATTTCATTAGAGAAACATTCAGTGTGAACACTGAATTAACAAAGGTAAAAGGGTTTGTTGCTTTAGAGAAGCAATGTTCAATCAAAAGCTTACCACATTTGTTGCAGTGGAAAAAGTTCTCTTCACCTCCAGTTCTGTGATAATTAAACCATAGATCGTCAAAATACAAATAATAAAGCGCTGTTATGGTTGGCAAAATGTAACAGTTAAGGTAACATTAAACCAGTGCGAAAAAATTTGGACCTGCATATACCACATTCATTGCAATGGTATTGCTTTTTTGATACCTGAAAATACAAGTAGCTTTTCAGTTATGCTGAACAACGAGAGAAAAACTAAAGATCTTGGGAATAAAGTGAGAGATAAAAGAAGCTAACATCGTCATCGAAGAACTTGCATTTGGAGCAAAAGTATCTACCCATGCAAACACCACATTGAATGCAAACCTGTTGAACCTGCAAAGTACAAATATAAAATAAAAAAGGACCGAAGTCGGTGTAAATCTTTTACTCTGTCAACCAACCACAAACCATTATTTGTATGACTTTTAAGGTAGATATGATTAAAGTCAGCAATTATAATTAATTGAGAGTGTAAGAAATCTATACACATCAAATAAATCCTTGCTATAATTTCAATTAGGCTGTGTATGACACTTACATCTTGCTCGGTGCTACACAAGGAACAGATAACCTGGAAATGAATGGCAGAAAAAACAATATACTCATCAGTGCTAAATAAATGCTAGCTTTTCCACTCAAGAACACAACAGAAAACAGAAGAAATCGAAAAGGGAAAGTTGGGAAAAACATTCAAGCAGGCACTATTGTTTATGTATATTCACCTCTCATCTTAAAAATTACATTGCTTAGAATCAAAAGAGTGGAATTGATTTAAATAATAACTTGTACATTTGCCTATACTTTAATCAGAAAAATGCTTAAAATGAATAATACCCCATTTCTATATGTATGTTTTGTTTATCATGAATCAAACCAATTTAAAAATAAGCGTAATGCTAGATACAGCGAAATCAGATTCGTGAATAATTTGCGAATGAGTTGGCAATTTATTGTCCATTAGATTTCATACTTTTTTTATTGACCACTTCATCAAAGAATTATAATAGCAAGCACTCTCCATGTTTTCCGCCCAACAACAATTTTGATTGGTTGCAAAGTTATTCGCGACCACTTCGTGAAGAATTCTTTCGGCTTATATAGCACTGCTCTAAAAATAATAATGTACATACTAAAAGAATGATTACATTTAAATTTAAAGTTGTTGATATAAATGTTGGGTGCGTGTCCATAATACTAGCTCAACCGACAAATATTGATATTGCTAGACTGAACACCTTCACCCGATTTCAAACTCCAAAGCTCACAGGTTTGTGTGTGTTAGTTTTTTGTGGTGATTGTCACTTCGTCTATATACCAACAAAATAAAAAATAAATAAACTGTTGAGTGCGTAATGCGTACCCTCTTAACATCATGGCGAGGAATGTCGTGCCTGTTAGCAGGATCAACTTGAATCAAATTCTGTGACAAAACCGTCGAAATTATTATTTCATATATTTATCAATTAAACTAACAAATATATAAAAGGAAAGAATAATAATAAGAACCTTAGATTCGTTATGACAATGTCTGCAATTGAAAATTTCATTGCAGCAAGGTGCTATGATCTTGCATCTCCTTTTATAATGCGAACACCTTAAATAAATTGACAACAAATAATCTATTATTTAGAAAAAGAAAATACTCGGATTGTTATGAAAGAGAATTGAAGGGAAATGAAATACCCGTAATGTCCGAAACCGGTTTCAGATGGAGAGACATGAACGTTATGAGATTCCATGGCGATGCCTGAGAGGGTGTTTGGACGGTTAAGGCCGAGTGTGAGTGGATTCTCCTGGATACAAGAGTCTCTGACCATTTTCAAATCTGGTGAGATTTGCAGGACTCTCGGAGTCGCTGAGGGGTGTTCAAGTCTGTTGAGACTTGCAGGTCTCTGGTATCTGGTTGAACTCTTCTGCATCAGGTGTTGACCGTCGATTCTCTGACTACTGGGGTCCCTCAACCGCTGACTTCTGGGGCTACTTTCTGGAGCTGATGGGCCAAGTAATTTTAATTCGAGTTCGGAAGTTAGAGCCAGTTGGTGTCTTCTAGGGTTGGGTAGGGGTTTTCTCTGGGGGTTTTAGCGAATCATTATTGGTGTATTGGTGTATGGGTGTTGGGGTGTTTGGTTTGGTGTTGGTAATTGTGTTATATGTGTTATATCACGTTACCGTTTTGTTGTATGTTTCCTCGACAATTCATTTCACCTCTTTTGGAGAAATTGTCTTTTAATAAAATTTAGCCGTTCAAAAAAAAAAAAAAAAAAACAATGATTAATTAATTAATTAATTAATTAAGATTTAGGAATGAAAGATAAATATTATCATATGATAACAAAATGGATGGATGAGATGAAAATGATGAGAAGTAAAGTAGTAGAGAGAAAGAGTTAGTTACCCTTATTTGTTGTTGATTTTGATTTGATTAGAAAGAAATGAAGATGGACTAAACTATACTATGGGCATCGCCATCAGATTCCCCAAAATTATAAACGACGGAACAGAACACAACAGAACAGAGATAGGAAGGAAGGAAGTACTTCAAAATATCTAGCCCCTCTCATCCCAACTACACATTAATCATAAAGTAAGCAGAATTAATTAGGATAATAACTTGACTTTTTTTAAAGAAATTTCTTTTTTGTTTTTAGTCTCTAATTATAATTTATATTTTTTTCGATGGCAATTCACTGAAATTAAACCAACATAATTGTGAGATCTAAGGTTCGAATTCAGATCACGACATTCAATTTAACAATTTCGGCATATTAACATTAATATTATTTTTTTACGCAGTTTACATACTGTGTTAAATTTATATAAATTCATATTATGTTAAAAAAATGTCAAAATTTTGTTTATTTGAGACTAAAAGCAAAACATAAATTTTTTCTTGGATAAACATGTGATTTTTTTATAGGGACGAAAAATATATTTAATTTTGTATAATATTAACTGGAAAATAATCATTATAAATAATAAATTGAGTCGAATGATATAACTATAAGTCTTAGATATTTTAAAGAGAAAAGATATTTGAACAAAATATTTAAATAAAAATACGATAATTATTCATTTTACCATTTTTTAATATTTTTTCATATATTTCGGGCTATATACGGTGTCTATACGTTATCTGAAAAATAGTTGTTCGAATAGCAACTCTTCTTTTAAACAGGTGATTAGAGTTCAAATATTTAAAGAATGAGAGTTCAATTATTTAATGATAGTAGTTAATTTTGTTGAACTCTTAACAAAAAAGAGAATGGATTATTGTGTTTATGCAATATATCAAAACAAATTTTTAATGAATCATTAAATTTCATGCTCTTTATTCCAACAATCACTTCTCAAAATAAAAAACATAACAAATTATTTGATTGTTTATCCTATCATGTGGTGACAGTCACCATCTTTTGTCCCTCTTAAGCCTTAACAATAACATCAATCTATATCCTCAAACTAAACAGAAAAGACCACCATTGCATGTGGCTAAACAAAAAATATCTAGAACTGAGATTCCGAAATTACCCCGATGGGTTGGAAATTTTTCATTTTCTTTCTCAAATTTTCCACTTCATTATTATAATTTTGGAGATTTTTAAAATATATATTAAATAATTTGGCCTAACAAATATTACATTATTACATTTAATATTTTTAAAATATTAGTATTGGCAAAAATGGAGAAAATAAAAAGTAAAAAGGATCTTGACTCAATTTTTATAACTCAAGAGTCAGGTGATTGTTGGTAATTTTTGTGCTAAAAAATCTAACCCACTTTGATCTCAATCAATTAGTTAAATAATTGTTGATATCTATATAAATAAATAAACAGTTAATTATATTTATAACTCCTTGATCAAGTTATATTTTTCTTTATTCATATATATGAGTTTAATGGAGATGCACTGACAGTGTAAAATAGTTTTACATGATCAGTCAATAAAAAACCATCATTTTACCATGTCATATTAAGAAGGTGGGGTGACGTGGCGGAAAACATGGTTGGTATTGATTGACTGTGTAAAATTATTTTACACTGTCGGTGCATATACATTTTTTTCTATATATATATATATATATATATATTAGTATTGGCGTAACCCAACCCTCTAAATTTAGAGACTTAAAACAAAATTTTATCATAAAATATTTTAAAATATTATAATGAGACCTTCAAAAGAATAATACTAAACTTATTAAATTAAATTTTGTTGAATATGATATTTGAGTCTATGTCTTAGAAGATGAGGCCTCATTTTGACTAAATATGCAAACTAAAATTTTATTAACATATTGTTATAGTATGTATTTTTAATTAAATTTAATTGTTTCCAAGGCCCTTTTTAATCTAAAATTTTGACGCCTAAAGTCCTTATTTAGGTTGTTTGGCCTCATGAGCCAACCCTGCTAGTACAGATAATTAGATAATATGTATGTGTGACTAAATCTTTTATATTTAGAGTTACAACCAATCAAATATTTTTAATATGAAATATGATTGATCGTGTGTCACTCTTTAAGTTGTGAACTTGTGATATATTCCTATGAAATGTTAGTTGTCATATAAACATTGAATTTTTTTTTCGTTAACTTTTCACCGGAGTAGGTTTAGTGAACATCTCAAATGTTCTTTTTTAAACAAAGTAAATTAAATTGCAATTGTAATAAAAAGTAAAAGGCCGAGATTGCACACTCGCATTGTAGGTAAAATGCAAGAGAGATGGTCTCCTTTCTATAAACCATGACCCAAATTTAATTAAATGGATATTTGTGGAATATTCTAAAGAAACTAAAAGATATTATTTAATTATTTAATGAGGAATGTTATTTCAACAACTAGTTTTTGACAACTTTTTATAGATAGGGAGAATAAGTGTTGACTATTTGATGTTGGCTGCATTTTGGTAAAACAATATTTAGGCAGGATGTGGTATGTAATGTTACAACATCATGACCTGACGTGAGCGCGCCAGCTGGCGGCAGCATTTAATGCGCGCGGGTTTTATTTTTAGAGAAGATCTTTTCTCTTACATATCAGTTCTTGGCTTGTGCATCAAGGAAGTTTTATTTCCTAAACAGATCTTTTGCTCAGAGATTGGTTTGGGAATTATTATGAAGAATTATATTTTCTAAACGTATCTTTTTAAGATATGGTTTTATTTTATATTTGTGAGCTGGATCTTTCTCATGGGCAAAGCTACTGAAGCCCAAATTTAATCAGCTTTATATTGAAGAATCAAAACCTAATTTAGGCAGTTGTTCAAGCAATATTGTTGAGTCTAGCCGTATTATGATTCGTGTGTGTGCTTGTGTTTTGTGAGCCTTTCTTGTATCTCTTTGATGCAAGCTTAGGACTGTGTGTTCCTTGAGTTGTAATCACAATTGTCTCTGAAGCTTTTAAGCAAGGAGATCGTTGTTGTGTGTGTGTCCACTCCAAAGCTTTGAAGCAAGGAGTTTGGATCTTAGTGCTTGTGTGTATTGCTCGAAGCCTTTAGGTAAGAGTGATCTAGTGTTTAGGAGAGTGTCTCCACCATAGTGATTGATTCAACAACAGTGCTGTCTGTACTGTTGAGCTTAAGGAGTGAGTTGGGAACTCATACCTAGGAGTTCCTAGGTAGAAGGACATAAGGATAGTTGCTAGGTGATAAGTTGTAAACGAGGAGTTTGCTGTAAGACTTTGAACTAGGGCTATTAGTGGAATTCCTCCTGGATTGGTATCCCCCAGATGTAGGTTGCAGTTTGCATCGAACTGGGTTAACAAATCACTGTGTGTTTGTTTATTTCTGCACTATTTACTGTTTTCATTATTTGTTCATTTAAGTGGTTAAAGGTGTTGTAACATCGTGTACAACATCGTGTACTGGTGGGCCAGTTTTTTCAATTGGCATCAGAGCAGGCACCCTGCCTGTTTAGGGTGAGATTCAGGAAGTTTTAACTGGCAAAATGGACAAAGAAAGAGGATTCGTGAACAGACCCCCACTGCTAACTGGTTCCAACTATGATAATTGGAAGCCAAAAATGATTGCTTTCTTGAAGTCCATTGACAGCAGGACTTGGAAGGCAGTGTTGAAGGGTTGGGACCATCCTATGATTCTTGACAAAGATGGTAACTCAACAGGTGTTCTGAAATCAGAGGCAGATTGGACAAAGGAAGAAGATGAAGCAGCTCTCAGCAACAATAAGGCAATAAATGCTCTTTTCAATGGAGTAGATACAAATATGTTCAAGCTCATCAAAAAATGTCTATCTGCAAAAGAAGCTTGGGAGATTCTGATGACATGTTATGAAGGCACTTCTAAGGTAAAAATGTCAAAACTTCAACTTCTCACAACAAAGTTTGAAAACCTTAGGATGAAAGAGGAGGAAAGTATACAAGATTTCCATATGAATCTACTTGATATTGCAAATTCCTTTGAGGCTCTGGGTGAAAAAGTATCTGATGAAAAACTATCTAGAAAGATACTCAGATCCCTACCAAAGAGATTTGACATGAAAGTGACTGCCATAGAAGAAGCTCAGGATATAGCTAATATGAAGGTTGATGAATTGGTTGGGTCCCTCCAAACCTTTGAAATGTCTATCAATGAACGAGAAGATAAAAAGAACAAAAGTGTAGCTTTCATTTCAAATGATGATGATGAGGAATCCCAGACTGCTGCTGAAGGTGAAGAAAGTATATCTGATGCTCTTGCTCTAATTGGAAAGCAATTTGGTAAAGTTCTAAGGCATGTTGACAGAAGGGCCAGACAGAATGGGCAGAACATTAGATTCGACATCCACAAACAGCAAAACAATGTGAAGAAAACTAGACCTGAGGAGAAAAGTGGACCAGTCAAAGAAGTGCAATGCCATGAGTGTGAAGGATTTGGACATTTCAGAACAGAATGTGCAACCTTCCTGAAGAAACAAAAGAAAGGATTGTTTGTTTCATGGTCTGATGAAGATTCTGAAGAAGGTGAGGAATCTGCTAGACATGTTTCTGCTATGACTGGGGTTTGTGATACTGTGGCCGATTCAGATGATGATGTGGAGGTAGTGTATGAAGAGCATTCTGATGATGAGGAGAATGACACCTATGAGGAATTACTTGGTCTCTACAATGACCTTCTTGTTCGCTATAAAGAGGTGTGTAGAATCCTGGAGAAACAGAAGAAGACTATAAATCAACTTCATACAGAAAAGGATTTCCAAATTGGCCAAGTGCTGAAAGTTGAGAAGGAGCTAACTCAAGCAAATGCAGACATGGAAGAGTTGAAGAAAAGAGTCAATCAACTGAACTGTGGAGCCAACTTACTTGAGGAAATCTTAGATGGTGTCCCTAGTACAAGAATGAAAGCTATAGGATACAACTACACTGCTCTTAATCAACATCAACAGGACAAAAACACCAAATTCCTTCCAGCTGATGAGGTAATTAATCCATACACTGGGGAAAAGATGTTACAACCTCCTGTACCACATCCTAAAACCTATCCAAATGTTAAGCTTGGACAAGGCCCCAGAACTTTTGCTAACCATCGTCGCGCCCCAGGACACCATGGTCATTCAAGAAAATGGTTCTGTCATCATTGTGGAATGAAGGGCCACATAAGGCCTTTTTGCTACAAATTGTATGGATATCCAAGACATTGGCAACAACCAAAAACTGCTCCTAGAGAGGAACCTGTCAGAAAAGTGTGGCAACCAAAAGCTGAGAACAAAGGGCTGATTGCACACACATCTCTCAGAGCATCATCCAGAGAAGACTGGTATTTCGATAGTGGCTGTTCTAGACACATGACAGGGGTAGAGACGTATCTGAAGGACTTGAAAGGGTATGCTTCTAGTTCTGTAACTTTTGGAGATGGAGCCAAAGGTGAAATTCTGGGGATAGGCAAACTTGTCAACAAAGAGTTGCCTAACTTAGAAAATGTGTTGCTAGTAAAGGGACTCACTGCAAATCTGATCAGTATAAGCCAACTGTGTGATCAAGGATTAAGGGTGAACTTTACAAAAGAAGAATGTCTTGTTAGCAATGATCAAGGAGAAATTCTGATGAGAGGTGGCAGATCCAAAGATAATTGCTACTTGTGGGTATCCCATGAAGAAATACAACAAGGAAAATGTCTACTTGGTAAAGAAGATGAAGTTCAACTGTGGCACCAGAAACTTGGTCATCTAAGCCTAAGTGGAATGAAGAAAGTTGTTACTGCTGAAGCTATCAGAGGGCTTCCCAAACTAAAAATCACTGAGGGAAGTATATGTGGTAAATGTCAGATAGGAAAACAAACCAGGATGTCGCATCCAATGTTGGAACATCAGGTAACATCAAGAACTCTAGAACTTCTACACATGGACCTCATGGGGCCTATGCAAGTTGAAAGCTTAGGAGGTAAGAGGTATGCATTTGTGGTAGTAGATGATTTCTCCAGGTACACCTGGGTTAATTTCATTAGAGACAAATCTGACTCATTTGATATTTTCAAGACTCTATCCACTCAAGTTCAAAGAGAAAAGAACTGTGGGATTGTGAGAATTAGAAGTGACCATGGAAGAGAGTTTGAAAATGCAAAATTTAGAGATTACTGTGCTAGTGAAGGAATTAAACATGAGTTTTCATCACCCATAACTCCTCAACAAAATGGTGTGGTGGAGAGGAAGAACAGGACGATTCAAGAATCAGCCAGAGTTATGTTACATGCGAAAGGTCTACCCTACCATTTCTGGGCTGAAGCAATGAACACTGCTTGCTATATACATAACAGGGTGACTTTGAGAAAAGGTACATCTGCTACTCTATATGAGTTGTGGAGGGAAAGAAAGCCAACTGTCAAGCATTTCCATGTGTTTGGAAGCAAGTGTTATATTCTGGCAGATAGAGAGCAAAGAAGAAAACTTGATCCCAAAAGTGATGAAGGGATTTTCCTTGGATACTCTACCAATAGCAGAGCTTACAGGGTATACAATTTAAAGACCAAGGTTGTAATGGAATCTATCAATGTGGTTGTGAATGATGTGGAAACTGAAAAAGGTGATGATGTTGAACAAGATGTTGTAACATCAGGACCTTTCATAGATGTTCAGGAAATAGAGGAACAACCTGTAGCTATTGAACCTGTAGCTACTGAAGAAAGGATCCCAGAGGAAATTACTGAGGAGATTGCTGATCAACCTACTCAGAGCAAGGGTCCATCAATTAGGGTTCAGAAGAATCACCCTAAGGAGCTCATCATTGGGAATCCTGATCAAGGGATCACCACTCGAAGATCTAGTGATGTGATAGCAAATTCTTGTTTTGTGTCCATGTTTGAACCTAAGAATGTGAAGGAAGCTCTCACTGATGAATTCTGGATTGAAGCTATGCAAGAGGAATTGAATCAGTTCAAGAGAAGTGAAGTGTGGGATTTGGTCCCTAGACCTGACAATGTGAATGTTATTGGAACCAAATGGATTTATAAAAACAAATCTGATGAGAAGGGGACTGTTACAAGAAACAAGGCTAGACTTGTTGCTCAAGGTTACACTCAAGTGGAAGGACTTGACTTTGAAGAAACCTTCGCCCCTGTTGCTAGATTGGAATCCATAAGGTTACTTTTATGTGTAGCTTGCATTCTAAAATTTAAGCTATACCAGATGGATGTTAAGAGTGCGTTCTTGAACGGTTACTTGCATGAAGAGGTTTATGTTGAACAACCCAAGGGATTCATAGATCCAGATTTTCCAAAGCATGTGTACAAATTGAAGAAGGCACTGTATGGTCTGAAACAGGCACCAAGGGCCTGGTATGAAAGGCTTACTCAGTTCCTGGTGAATCAAGGATACAGGAAAGGAGGATCTGACAAGACCTTGTTTGTGAAGGTAGAAAAGGGAAAGTTTATGATTGCTCAGATTTATGTGGATGACATAGTCTTTGGCGGAATGTCGAATACAATGGTTCAACATTTTGTCCAACAAATGCAGTCTGAATTTGAAATGAGTCTAGTAGGAGAACTGACCTACTTTCTTGGCCTACAGATTAAGCAAATGGAAGATACAATCTTCATCTCTCAAAGCAAATATGCAAAAAATATTGTTAGGAAGTTTGGGTTGGATAATGCTAATCACAAGAGAACTCCTGCACCCACTCATCTGAAGCTGACCAAGGATGAAAATGGTGTGAGTGTTGATAAAAGTATGTACAGAAGTATGATTGGGAGTCTATTGTATTTAACTGCAAGCAGACCAGATATTACTTTTTCTGTGGGTGTTTGTGCTAGGTACCAGGCAGAACCAAAGGTAAGCCACCTCAATCAAGTCAAGAGAATACTGAAATATGTCAATGGAACATGTGACTATGGGATGATGTACTCTCACTGTGAAAACTCAAACTTGTATGGGTATTGTGATGCTGATTGGGCTGGTAGTGCTGATGATAGGAAAAGCACATCTGGTGGGTGTTTCTTCCTAGGAAATAATTTAATATCTTGGTTCAGCAAGAAGCAAAATTGTGTGGCTCTATCTACAGCTGAAGCAGAGTATATAGCTGCTGGAAGTAGTTGCTCTCAACTGGTTTGGATGAAGCAGATGTTGAAGGAATACGATGTGGAGCAAGATGTTATAACATTGTACTGTGATAATTTGAGCGCCATAAATATTTCAAAAAATCCTGTTCAACACAGCAAAACCAAACACATAGATATTCGTCATCACTTCATCAGAGATCTTGTGGAAAATAAAGTTGTGACATTAGAGCATGTAGGTACTAAGGAACAAGTAGCTGATATCTTCACCAAAGCACTTGATCCTGTTCAATATGAAAACTTAAGGGGCAAGATGGGAATTTGCCTCCATGAGGAGTTATAGTAGTTAATGAGCTGTAGGCGTGCAACTGTCATGTTTTCCTTCTCCAATTTATTTTTGCACGCTATCCTAGGAGAATCAAATCAACTTATTTCTTCTCATTATACGTGGTATGTGCTATCAGATGTCTCAACCTCTGGTGTGTTTATCTGTCATGTTTGCATTTATCTACTAATGCATGATGGTTATGATGATGGTAGTTGTAGTTCAGTTGTGGCATGCTTGCCTATTGAAGCATGCGTATGATATGTGTTTGCATGTAGCCTGTCTGGCCTATGTGCATGAGACTGAGTAGTGAAGGGGATCATGAGTATGTGTTGCAAATGCTGCAGGTGTTGAGGGGGAGTAGTAACTCTTGTGGTAGTTGGTGGTGGCTACTATTATCCTTGTATGTGCTCCTTATGTGCGAGAATCTATTTTTCTCTACATGCTGGTAGTATGGGGGAGCGTAGTGATGATATACGTGTGCTAGTTGTATGATAGCTAGCCTGTTGATAAACTTGCAACTAATGCTCTGATTAGCAGTGTGCTAGTTCCTTGCTTGATGTATGTGGATGTGTTGTGATATGATGGGCTATCAAATGTTGGAACATCATGGTGACTGGGAATTTATTTTTCCTAAGGTACTTGTTTGTGAGAGTTCACTTCTCTCTGTTAATGTGCTCTGTGAGGATGGGTAAACCCAATTCCACTGCTACATGTCTCTGGTGTTTTTGGTATGTCTTTGTACTGAAGTGAAAGAAGGGTCACAACCATAAAAATATGGGTAACTTGTGCATGCCTATTTATGGTTGCACACTGAAGACAGAAGACCAAGATACCCTATTGATCTATATTTGATGAGTTATGTATCTCAGGGTGTTATATTCAAGTGTAATAGCTCTATGCACTAGTATAGGCTTATGCCTTATGTCTTGCGATCTTCATGTTATATTACTGGGTTCTGGATATGTTGAGCACTCCCTAGTGCATTTGGATGAAATTGTTCGTGGTACTCTGTGATCTCTCTATGCATCTTTGTCAAATTTGTGGTAAAAAGGGGGAGTAGATGTTACAACATGTTATCTGGCTGGTAGTGGTAAAAAAAATTTCTGGTAGATTTTCTATGCTGAAATGATCTGTCATGATATGCTTATGTGTTGGTACCTGATTAATATGCATGATCCTATGTGTTAGTTTATTAAGCATCATTTCAGGGGGAGTACTATGTATGTGATGCAGGGGGAGATGTTGTATGTGATGTTGGAACATTCTGTTTGTGTCATCCATGCTTATGTTTGTGATCACTTAAGGCGATGTAGTTTTTCTGTGCTTCTGCTGTTGTATGCCTCTGATGTGCTCTAAAGATACGTCTGAATTCTGATCTAATGTTTCCTTGAAGGAGTATGTTTGGAAATCATTTTTGAAGATGTGCTACGCTTCTCTTCTTTTGTGTGTTTATGTTGATGTGAAGAAGTTGTAGTGATGTATGTATCCTTGTAGCTTGTCTGTGTGATCCCAAGTTGTTTTAGCCAAAAATTTGCCAAAGGGGGAGTTTGTTGACTATTTGATGTTGGCTGCATTTTGGTAAAACAATATTTAGGCAGGATGTGGTATGTAATGTTACAACATCATGACCTGACGTGAGCGCGCCAGCTGGCGGCAGCATTTAATGCGCGCGGGTTTTATTTTTAGAGAAGATCTTTTCTCTTACATATCAGTTCTTGGCTTGTGCATCAAGGAAGTTTTATTTCCTAAACAGATCTTTTGCTCAGAGATTGGTTTGGGAATTATTATGAAGAATTATATTTTCTAAACGTATCTTTTTAAGATATGGTTTTATTTTATATTTGTGAGCTGGATCTTTCTCATGGGCAAAGCTACTGAAGCCCAAATTTAATCAGCTTTATATTGAAGAATCAAAACCTAATTTAGGCAGTTGTTCAAGCAATATTGTTGAGTCTAGCCGTATTAGGATTCGTGTGTGTGCTTGTGTTTTGTGAGCCTTTCTTGTATCTCTTTGATGCAAGCTTAGGACTGTGTGTTCCTTGAGTTGTAATCACAATTGTCTCTGAAGCTTTTAAGCAAGGAGATCGTTGTTGTGTGTGTGTCCACTCCAAAGCTTTGAAGCAAGGAGTTTGGATCTTAGTGCTTGTGTGTATTGCTCGAAGCCTTTAGGTAAGAGTGATCTAGTGTTTAGGAGAGTGTCTCCACCATAGTGATTGATTCAACAACAGTGCTGTCTGTACTGTTGAGCTTAAGGAGTGAGTTGGGAACTCATACCTAGGAGTTCCTAGGTAGAAGGACATAAGGATAGTTGCTAGGTGATAAGTTGTAAACGAGGAGTTTGCTGTAAGACTTTGAACTAGGGCTATTAGTGGAATTCCTCCTGGATTGGTATCCCCCAGATGTAGGTTGCAGTTTGCATCGAACTGGGTTAACAAATCACTGTGTGTTTGTTTATTTCTGCACTATTTACTGTTTTCATTATTTGTTCATTTAAGTGGTTAAAGGTGTTGTAACATCGTGTACAACATCGTGTACTGGTGGGCCAGTTTTTTCAATAAGAATACAATATGAGTATGATGTCAAATAACCGATTATCCCAAAAGCTCAATTATCTCAAAAGCTTAAGTTGTTAGGATAGGCCACATCAATGATTTTATATTATTTCTAACACGTCCCCTCACGCAAGAGTCCATTTGGGGTTGAAGCGTGGATAATGCATAGGTCCACCTACTATATGCTTAAAATTCCACTTGTTAATTAGAAAGTGAAGGGAGCGGGGATCGAACTCTAGACCATTTAGTCATAGAGGCTCTGATACCATGTCAAATAATCGATTATCCCAAAAGCTTAAGTTGTCAGGATATGCCACATCAATGGTTTTATATTATTTTTAAGATATAAGAATAAAAAATTGTCAAAATTTAGATGTTCAAATAACATTTCGAATATTACTTCTATGATGCCTTGGAAGACAAGTATTTGTTGTTGACATCGAAATGGTGTGTACTTTGATCAAAAAAATTTGTGGCACACATTTGTTTTTACGCAGCTTGTGGCACACTTTCGGTAGCATAAGAATTGTGTTAGTGTAATATTTTACCATCATCCAACGAGGTGTTATTACATACTCACCTGCATAAGATTGTCATCCTATATGAAAATGATATATATCATTTGTTTGTGACATATTTTTTTAATAAAAAATATTCAAGTGCAAATGCTATATTTACAAGAAATGAAAATATATTTAAATATGATTGAAATCATTTTTAAATTGGAGTTTTTGCCTAAGCAAGTTTTATTTTTGTTGTTACACTGCATAAACTAATCTAAGACTCCAATTACATTATAAATAACAATTATTTAACCACTTTACATTTCTATAACTCAAATTCTTACCACAATCACTACAATGGAACACGAGACCCGTGTGTAAACTTTTTTACCTTGTTAAATGTATGGAGTTTTTACCGTATTTTAGCAAATAATAATTTTTATAAAAAAAAAAAGTGTAGAGCAAGATGAATATTCATGGAATGCATTCCCCCGCAATCAAATTAATTAATAAAGCATTTATGCAGCAATTAAACATTGATAATCATTTGATTAATATTTGATTAGATAGTTTAAAGGAAAATGTTAACTTGTATCTTTAAGGGCATATATTAAGGAGTTTAATATATAAATATTTTTTTGGTACTTGTGTAGGACATGTTGTGAATTCGTCGATTGAACCACACCAATAATCCTTTAGTGTGTGAGGCAAAATAAACCAAGCAACCAATAACAACAATGGGTATGCACTATTAATCAACAAACAACGAGATAATAAACATGTAAAGCAACACAAACGATATTGTTTACCCAGTTCGGCGTTAAAACCTACGTCTGGGGGAGAGAGCAGCTCTACAATCCACTATCAAAGTTCCTTCTTCTTGATTACAATGAGATTTATACAAGAGTTACAAGAAATTAGACAATCTCTAATTTCTACCCTTTTTCCCAATCTCTTCCCGTGACCAAGAGATTCAATGATAAGTGATTACAAGGTGAAAGAATGGAGTTACAAACACTAGAGAATACCCAAGAGGAGCTCCCTTGAACCCTAGACTTGATATTGCTAAAACCCCTTTCAAAACCCTATTTTTCTTCCACTTCTCGGCTGCAGAAAATCAGAAACATGGGTATATAAACTCGAACTCGCGCCACCCCCCCCCCCCCCCCCCCCGCGCCTGACGCCAGCAGACAGAAGTCACAGGCCAAACTCGCCTCTCCTGGGCGCCTGGCGCCCTCACCAGGGCTCGTGGCCGCGCCTGGCACCCGCCCAAAGCCCTCACCAGGGCACGCCCTGCACCTGTTGCCTGCTGAGCCCTCACCAGGGCACATCAGCTTCCTGCAACAACTAGTACCTTGATCATGCAATTCAAAGGCAATCTTCAACAATCTCCACATTGCCTTTAAATTCATGGTGATGTCAACTTCCCATCAACCATCGTGCTGCTCTCTCCAACCTGATTACACCACACCTTCTTCGAACCCCGAAGTGAACCGCTTCGTACTCTCAAAGAAATACTTGCCTCCAATTGTCCTTGGAATTTTAGGACAATCCTACAAGTCACACCACCACCTTCAAACCCCGGAATGCCTTCCATACTCTCGAAGAAAAATGCTTGCCCTCAACTTAGCCTTGGAATTTTAGGCAAGTTCCACAAGCTGCAACTTCAAATTCTCTTGTATCCAACTACCTTTAATAGTCCCACAAGTTCCCGAATTTGATCACCGTTGCTTCCAATTACCTCCCTGAAGATATTTCAAGTTTTGCACTTCTTCAGACACAATTGAAACTTCAATCCACAAGGTCTCCATAGTCATACCACTTTGGTGTACCTCCACCTCAAACCGAGATTACTCCACCAAAGTCTCAAACTGGTATTTCCACTATATTTCCCACCTTGTAACCTGCAAAACTGTCAATAATTGCTCTGAAACAAACTTCAGGTCATTGTTAGTATCCAACATTTCCAGTTTAGTTTCAACACCTAGTAAACCTCGTTTCACTAGTCACACTAAACCTATGTCACTAACAAGATTCAACTGAAATTCCACAACTCAAACCATATGAGAAATACCTCTAGTAACAGATGCATAACCAACAGTAGAACCAACTATCTATGCATTTTAAGTTCAAAGAAAAATACCTCACATCATGTAAAAGAGACTCACCGATACCTTGAACCTTACAAGCTTTCCCGTCTTCAAGATGAACAACTCCACCTTCAACTAGCTTTAGGGCTTCAAAAAATATTTTTCTCTCAACACATGTGATAGGAGCATCAAAGTCCACGACTTAAGACTCCACCGATTCCGAACTTCACACCACTAGAGTTTCCGCATCCTTATAACCAAGTTGTTGTTTCAAGAGCCACCCGAGTATTATTACACCGCCTCTCCAGGCCGACAACCATCTATGATTCCAAGCATGTGACTATGAGTGCTCCCGCACTCTCATAGCCTTCCTCATACGCTTCATCACTGACCGCAACCTGAGCCGACGAACTACCACCGCCCCCTCTCCGAGGACAATCTTTCTTGAAGTGACCCGGTTCCAGACAATAGTAGCATTTGAACTTGCTACCACCATCACCCTTTTGCCTAGACTTGGACCCATTCTTCCACTTTCCTTTGCCTCCGTTCTCGCTTCTACCCCTCATCACATTCAACCCTTCCGCACCATCATCAACCTTCAAGTCTTTAAACTTGGTCAACTCCTAGGTTCTCAAAGCCGATTGGACTTCATCCAAGGTGATAGTGCCTTCCTTGCCATAAAGCAAAGCATCCTTGAGGTGTTCATATGACTTAGGTAAAGCACACAACAAATGAAAAGCTTTGTCCTCGTCTTCCAAATTCACATCAACATTCGCCAAATCATCAATGATTTTATTAAACTCAGTCAATTGCTCCACCACAGACTTGTTCTCAACCATACGAAAGAAGTATAGTTGTTGCTTCAAACATTGCTTATGAGCCAATGACTTTGTCATATACAATGCATCAAGCTTCGACCAGATCGCCGCCGCCGAAGTCTCTCGCGCTACCTCTCTCAATACCTTATCACCAAGACACAACATAATCGAACTCAATGCTTTCTCATCCATCTCGGTCTTCTCCGCATCCGAGAGTGTAGCCGACATTTGTGTCACCCCCTTTAAAGCTTCAACACACTTGTTGTGAGTTAATAGTGCCCTCATCTTCACCTTCCACAACCCAAAGTCGTTATCACCGGTGAATTTCTCAATCTCCCATTTTGTACCCATTGATGCCTAATTTGTTCAAACCCTTGCCCCACGGTGGGCGCCAATTGTTGTGAATTCGTCGATTGAACCACAACAATAATCCTTTAGTGTGTGAGGCAAAACAAACCAAGCAACCAATAACAACAATGAGTATGCACTATTAATCAACAAACAACGAGATAATAAACAAGTAAAGCAACACAAACGATATTGTTTACCCAGTTCGGCGTTAAAACCTACGTCTGGGGGAGAGAGCAGCTCTCCAATCCACTATCAAAGTTTCTTCTTCTTGATTACAATGAGATTTATACAAGAGTTACAAGAAATTAGACAATCCCTAATTTCTACCCTTTTCCCAATCTCTTCCCGTGACCAAGAGATTCAATGATAAATGATTACAAGGTGAAAGAAATGGAGTTAGAATACCCAAGAGAAGCTCCCTTGAACCCTAGACTTGATATTGCTAAAACCCCTTTCAAAACCCTATTTTTCTTCCACTTCTCGGCTGCAGAAAATCAGAAACAGGGGTATATAAACTCGAACTCGCGCCTAGCGCCACACACCCCCCCCCCCGGCGCCTGGCGCCAGCAGACAGAAACCACAGGCCAAACTGGCCTCTCCTGGGCGCCTGGCGCCCTCACCAGGGCTCGTGGCCGCGTCTGGCGCCCGCCCAAAGCCCTCACCAGGGCACGCCCTGCACCTGTTGCCTGCTGAGCCCTCACCAGGGTACATCAGCTTCCTGCAACAACTAGTACCTTGATCATGCAATTCAAAGACAATCTTCAACAGTACACCTTTTGAATATTAATTTATTTGGATTATTTAATACTAAGTTTTTGTATTTGGATAGTTAACATGTACCTTTCATGTGCCCTAAAGGTACATGTTAACATGACCCTAGTTTAAATTTAAACTTGGTATCTTAAATTATAAAAATAAAAGTTTGCTTTGTCCTAAACCATGTATCATGATCATTCGACTACCGATATCTCTAACTCTATGAATGCGTCAAGTTTCTGACTATAATGAATTCAATTTCAAATTTTCTCTTCCAATTAATCGAATATTTCCTTGCAAAAACCAAACATCAGATTCATAACTATTTAATTAAATAATCTAAATCTTTTACCACTTAGATCGATATCTAATATTTGTATGTTTGGAACATGTCCTAAAACATATGTGCGAGGTGGTGGTCGGCGACTCAGGTGGTGGTTAGGGATTTGGGTGATAGAGGTGATGGTTGATGTCGTGTGTGGTTGGTCTTCTTTGATACTTGATTTTCTGACCGTTTTTCAAATCTGCTGAGATTTGCAGGACTCTTTTAGAGTCGCTGAGGGGTTTCCAAATCTGTTGAGATTTGCAGGTGTCATTATCTGGTTGATCTCGACCGCATTCGCATTGACTGTTAGTTCTTTTCTACCGGTGTCCACCAACTTTCGACTCAAAGAACTGCTTTTTGGATTCTAATGGGCCGAGCACTTTTGATTCGAGTTCGGAAGTCAGTGTCTGAGGCATCTCTATGGGTTGAGTTGGCATCGTCTCTGGTGGTCTTTTTAATTAATGTTATTGTAAGGGGTGGAGCGGGGTGATGTTTTGATGTACTTTTTTTTTTTTTTATTGGGTAAAGTGTTTTCATCACTTTGCCTTTCGTTGTATGATCCAACAATTCCTTTTACTTCTTGTTTAAGGAATTGTTTATTAATAAAATTTTGCCGATTAAAAAAAAAAAAAAAATGTTTGAAAGCTACCCCATATATCTTAAGGTTGCCGTCCCATCCATTACAAGTTTCCCAACCTGATCTAAATATTATGATATTGTCTAAGCAAGCGTTAACTGCAAGGATCTTCCTCGTCACCACAAATTTTTTGCTAAATTATTCATGCCACTTTATTCTCATCTAGATATACTATAGTGTGCTTCATTTGTCTTACGACACGTGGACGAATATTATGAACAATAATTTGGCAAATATTTTTTGAAAGGGGACAAAAAAGATACTGGTATTTAGAAAACCTGGCCCATGATGAAAATGACCAGAAGAATATTTAAACAAGAGATGCAAAGTTTTCTTACCAAAAAGAAAAGGAGATGCAAAGTTATCAACAAAAAAAAAGTTTGAATCACTACATATTTGATTAAAATCGTCTGTTTAACTGAACAAACAAAATCCCTAAAAAAAAATAATATTAAGTTTGAGATTAAGGGTGTGTTTGTTTAGGATTAAAAGATTAAGAGTGTGTTTTTGTCAAAAAAAAAAAAGAAGATTAAAAGTGTGTTGTTTAAGTTTAAAAAATATTTCTATTTTCAAAAAGTATTTGTTTTTAGAGATTTTCAAACTTGTATGAATTATACTAGAAAAATGCTAACAAATGTAAACTCCAACTTCCGAAAAAGATCAAATTCTTCTTTTAGTTGGCTTGTCACAATTATGTGCCTACCATCTCTCTCCTTAATCACCGTAAAATGAGTCATTTTGCCACTTGCATCCATTGTGGCATCCAAGATGAATCATTCCTTTACTGCATTCAGGACTGTAAGTTCTCTCGTAACCTATGGAACCACATTGGTTTTAACAATTTAGATTTCTTCTCCAACTCGGATGTGTACGATTGGCTCAAGCTAGGTGCCACAGATTCACAGGCTCTCCTATTCCCGGCTGGTGTTTGGTGGTCTTGGAGACACCGCAACCTGATGTGCCTGAACAATAAGACTTGATCCTTAAGTCGACTCTCTTTCAACATCCGAGCTATGGTTGAAACCGCCAGAAACTGCTTATCTCCCGTTTCTAACGACAAGTTAGTTGATAGATATATCAAGTGGAACAATAATAACTACTCTTTTGTCATTCTTAATGTGGATGGAAGTTGTCTTGGTTCTCCGATTCGATCCGAATTTGGTGGCATTATTAGAAACACCTTCGGGCACTATCTTGTATGCTTCTCAAGCTTCATTTCGAAGACATCTGAAATTTTGCTCGTTGAACTTTATGCTATATACAAGGGCCTCTTGTTGGCCAAAGACATGTGTATCGACGAACTTGTCTGCTACTCTGATTCTTTACACTGTGTCAACCTCATCAAAGGTCCTCAAGTTAAGTATCATATTTAAGCTGCGTTGATCCAGGATATAAAGGAGCAGCTCTCCCAAGCCAATGTTTCTCTCCATCACACACTTAAAAAGGGGAATAAATGTGCAGATTTCTTCGCTAAACTCGGAGCCTCATCAGATGCCGACTTCTTGACTCATGTTTCTCCTCCTGAAGGCGTCCGCAATCTTCTTAAGAATGATACAACGAAAACCTTCTTCGTGATTAGTTTTTCACTTTAATTTTTTTTTAGCTTTCGTACCAAAAAAAAATGTCTTAAGAGTACAAATTAAGAAAATCAATACAATAATAATTTTTGAAAAATGAGGTTAGAGTCTTAGAGATTCAATATTTTTTATGTCATTTTATACTTATAAACTAATTCAACTATTAATTTTACTAAACATTACCAAATTAAGGTCTGTTTGGATTGACTTATTTTTGAGCTTATGCAAAACAACTAATGAAATAAATAGTAAGATTTTATGCATTATTATAAACTTTTCAAAATAGTTTATGAGAAAAATAGCTTATAATAATATAATTTTTGTTTGTTAAAACTTGTAAATTAACACAAAACTTTATTTATTTGCATAAGTTATTTTTATAAACTCAAAACTAAGCTGAATCCAAACAGGCCCTTAATCAGCTAGTTTATTCGCTATAAGCTAAAAATTAACTGACTTATAAATTATTCCCTATAAATTCATCCGCTATAAATTAGCTTATCAGTTATCCACTATTTTTTTACCAAACACAGCCTTAGTAAAATTCTAACTATCATATTAGTTAAATGACTTAATTGCAGTTTTGGTTCCCCTATTTTCATTATTTTACAGAATTGGTCCCCCTATATTAAAATTCGACATTTTTTATTCCCCTATCATAATTTTTAACTATAAATTGATTATGTGATATGTTTTATATGATGTGATATATAATCTGGTGAGGAGAAAATACCAACATCGATAAAATTTTAAGAAAAATCTTTCATAAAATTAATTTAAAACATGTTGTATCATCATATTTTAGACAAAATATATATTAGGGAGATAAAAAACGTCAAATTTTAAAATAAAGGGATTAATTTTACAAAACGATAAAATTAGGGCAACTAAAACTGTAATTAAGTCGAAAATCAAAAAAAAAAAAAAAACTGTAATTAAGTCTAATTTAAAAAAATCTAACATTTTTAATATGGTCACAAGAATTTTGAATGCAACCGACCAGAGCAGTAGATTGGACTTGTGTTTGTCTAAGTTGTAAAAAGAGTCACACTCTCTCGCACTCACTCACACACTCACCACCCACCAAACACAAAAAGCTGATCCAAACCTCACCTGCCTCTGCTTCCAACAACAACAACATACTTTCTTCTTCTTCCATGGCGGTAACTTCAACATCACTCGCTTCTCAACTTTCCATTGGCCTCCGCCGCCACCCTTCCCCCAAGCTCGATTATCTCACTCCTATAAGCTCCTTTTTCGATTCCAATCTCCGTTTATCCGTCTCTTCTGCCAAACCCTCCCGTACCGTTATCGCCATGGCCGGCTCCGGCAAGGTATTCCTTCCTCTTCCTCTTTTCCTTTCAATTTTTTTTTCTATCCCAATTTATTGCACTATCATTTCAAATCAAAATCAAAATTTTATTGTTAAATACAATTTGTCACTGTAATTTCAGCAGGCAATGTAATTCTTCTTAATAGATTAGTACATGTTTGGTTCAGCGGTGACAAAAATTAATTTTCAGTGAATTGATTTTACAAGTGTCTTCTATGTAGAATTATTGTTTGGATACATTTGGTTAAAATTGGGTTGGACAATAAATTTCGGTGTAAAAATCACATTTATACTTTAAAACTACAAAATACTAATCAATTCTGGAGGTAAAATCAATTGTAGTCGAGAGCAACCAAACATGTTAAAATGAATTTTATATCTCCAGAATCAATTCTGACAGCTCAGAATGTGAAACCAAACATAGAATTAGTTAGGTAGTGTTTATTGGTTTATATTTATTGTCTCTTTATATTTTAGGTGTGTTATTGATTTTGCTACTTAGTATGGTGGTATATTGATATTTTTTTTCCTTTGTTTGTGATTTCAGTTCTTTGTTGGTGGCAATTGGAAATGTGTAAGTATCTTTCTCATACAGTTCTTTACTTTTACACTACTTGTGTGGTTTATTAATATATCTTATTAATGAAATTCCAATGCCTCATTTAGTTGATTGAAATATGACTTGTTTGTTTGAATAATCGTACTCTTACACCAGCATACTATTGGAATGTAAATTTCAAATCATAATTATATAAATTTTATTTTTGGTTTTAGAATAAATGCCCTTTGTAATCTATAGTTTCCTTGTAATTATCAAGCTTATTTTTGTAGAGTTTTCATCTGGTTCAATTCATGCCATTTTGCTACTCATGACTTGTGACCTATATCTATTTTTTTTTTTGTAGCACTAGCAGTGTAGAGTTTGCTTATACCCTTTGTTAAGGCATTGTCTTCCTTTTTATTTCTAACTGGTGTCCTGTCCTGTCCAGTGTTGTTAAATAGCGACTATAGTGGTGCTATGGCACTTATAGTGTAGTGGAAAGTGTTGTCAAATAGTAGTTATCGCGGCACTATTGCATCGTAGCAAAACAGAATTCAAAGAAACCACTATTTTCCGCAATACATGATTGACAACACTGGTTCTGTCTCTCTGTCTCTCCATCTTCCATACCTTTTACTAGAGAAGTTATCTTCTATAATACTGAACCCAAAATACTAAATTTTCCCCTCGATCACAATTGAAGCAAATAGTCTTTTTTACACTTCCTTAATATTTGTAAGAAACAAAGCTCCATGGACTAAACAGTCATTTTGACCCTTAAATGTAACATACACTGTGATTTGTGACTATAGTTCCTGATTGTATGAAAATTACAAAAATATCTCCAAATGTGTTTTCCCTTGGTTAGTTTTGTCCTAGAATGTATTTTTGTTTGTCATTTTTGTCCATCAAATTACTAACAAAAGTCACACATAAACGTTTTTTGTAATTTTAATACATTCAAGGACTATAGTGACACTGCCTCATAAATTTAGGGAACAGAATGATAGTCTAGTCAATCTTCAAGTCACAAGATAACTGGTTGTATGATGAATTTCCTTCATAGTTCCTTGTTTACCTTATCAGTTAGCTTGTGTAAATTAACAACATTATTGTCCTGGTTGTATTTATGAATTTCCTTCATAAATGTATAGTCTTACCAGGTTTTTTCAGTAGTTTTTGTTATTTTTGTTTTATACACGGCAGACTAGATCAATTGTAATACAGATGAAGTAATTGAGTTTCATGGTTTTATTACTTTTGTTGTTTCTCTCTAGAATGGAACAAAAGACTCCATCAGCAAGCTTATTTCTGATTTGAACAGTGCAAAATTGGAGCCTGATGTTGGTGAGACATTCAATCTTCATTCTTATGTGTTTTAAATTTACAGTCTGACAACGCAGTTTTATATTATGCTTTTTCCAAACTCTTAAATCTATAATGAACCTGCTGAGGTTGAAATTTTTTTGTCTTCCCTTTTACTAATATATTACCTAGTATATTGTCCATAATATTAATGGTTATAAATGTTCGATTCATTAAATTAACTTTGGTCTCTAGTGGGTAAGAATGAAATGTGTTCCTCGTATTTTGTCTCAAAAAAAGTATATCATTACCTATGTGGTTTATGTTAAAATTATATTCTTAATTAGATCTTTAATATATTTGTTATTTGGTGTTCATAAGCTTTTTCCATTTTGTGAGAAGTACAGATGTTGTTGTTGCACCCCCCTTTGTGTACATCGATCAGGTGAAAAACTCAATTACTGATAGGATTGAAATATCTGCCCAGAATTCTTGGGTGGGAAAAGGTGGTGCTTTCACTGGAGAAATCAGGTTAGCTTTCTCTTTCCTGTAAAAACTTGCTTGATTTCGGCATTGTTTTTCAATGCATAAAGTTAGGCCTGCTGGATGAATACAGATACTCTTTTCCATTTTCACAAATGTCCTTGCCGTTTTTGGTGTGTTTTTGTCTTTTGATGTTTAAGCAATTTATTTTTTCTGGTGTTCTACTCCTATGCTGCAATTTAACAAGTTAGCTCGGCCACTCAATAAATATCATCCGACTCTTGCAGTGTGGAACAACTAAAAGACCTTGGATGCAAGTGGGTTATTCTCGGACATTCTGAGCGAAGGCATGTTATTGGAGAAAAGGATGAGGTAAAATACATTTAGAAATAAATTACATTGGCTTTCCTAGAGAATATATGATTGGTATCTTTGTAAGCGATGCACAGTGTATAAAATACTAGCTGAAAATTATCAACTCCAGTTTATAGGAAAGAAAGCTGCCTATGCTTTGAGCGAGGGTCTTGGAGTGATTGCATGCATCGGGGAATTGTTAGAAGAAAGGGAAGCTGGGAAAACTTTTGATGTCTGTTTCCAGCAATTGAAGGCTTATGCAGGTGAAAGCTATGTTTCTTCATGATCAATTTTCTTTGGGAAGAAAACAAGAATAGAGGGTAGATGTTGTTTTTGCTGATTGCTTCCATAACATCCATCATAATATATCCATTTTGTACAGATGCGGTGCCTAGTTGGGATAATATTGTTATAGCATATGAACCTGTATGGGCTATTGGGACCGGCAAAGTGGCCTCTCCCGAGCAAGCTCAGGAAGTACACGTAGCTCTTCGAGATTGGCTTAAAAATAATGTCTCAGCTGAAGTTGCATCTAAAACACGAATTATTTATGGAGGTAAATCATTTATTGTACCTTTAGTTGCATTTTCATTTGTTGTGGACATTTCATGAGTTCTTGTGCTGAGGAAACACTTTTTCTGTTTTTGCACCCATTATTTCTCTGTCAACCCATTCCTATAGAGCATTTTGTATGTAGCTAGTGAGTTCATTCTTCATTCTTGTAGGCCCATTTATGATGAAAAATGTATAATTTCTATCAATGAACCGCCTGCATTTGTCGATAGGTGTTATACATATCTGTAAAGTTCTACATGTATAAATCTCTCGTAGATATTAGATTGGCCCTGACCCCTCGACCTTGTCAATTGCATAAAGTTGGTTTAAATTCAGTCTAGTCGCGATTAATAGAGAATATAGTTTTCATTCGAATGTCAAATTTTACCAGCACAGCAGCACATGGATATATATTAACATTATACATTAATCTGTTCTTAGGATCTGTAAATGGAGGCAACAGTTCTGAGCTTGCAAAGAAAGAAGATATTGACGGGTTTCTTGTTGGTGGTGCTTCATTAAAGGTATATGGTTTTTTCATAATTTCTCTGACTAAATTAACAAAACCATTATGACTTACAACTTTACAAGTTTATCTTGTTGGGATGCAGGGTCCCGAGTTTGCCACCATTGTGAATTCAGTCACATCCAAGAAAGTAGCGGCTTGATAACTAATCGCGGTTTTGGCAATATGAGAGCATTAAGGAATGTGACAATAATATTGTGTACTATTAACAGTTTGTGGTCTTGATCCATACTATTATAATTTTCTTTGCAATCAATAGGAGAAGCATCCTCTCAGTTTTCTAAAGAACCTGTGTTTTATGATAGCATTTAGAGATACAAAGAGTGTTGGCAATAAATGTTTTCTGAACTATTGTTTTTCATAATTCACGTCAATATTAAGAAATATTCTTGGTTTTTTTTTTTCCCTCTGTTGGCAATTGGCATAATGCATTGTCCATGAAAAACACATAAGTTATAACCATCTACTTCCTCAATTCAATACTAAAACTTTAACGTGAATCAACAAAGGGGGCCATAATAATACCATTTAGCCAAAAGACTTTAGAGTGAAAATGAGATATTTACCTACCATGTGGTACCAAATTTATTTTGAAAGAATTGGTTTTGCAAAATCCATTTTGACAAAATGTTGGTTTAATGTATAGTTGAAATTTAAGGCTAGATATCAATTCTAGAGGCAACATTAGATTTAAATATGCCTCTAGAAATATACACTTCCAGAGTAAAATATACACCTCTAGAAATAATTTGGTCATTTCAAAAGTGGAACCAAACATTTTTTCTTCTTCTTTTCATTTTGGTCCTTTTCAAAAGTTGAATGTAAAATGATTATGTTTTGATTATGTTAAATGTTAATTAACCAATGAATTTGCGCTCAAAAATCAATTTTAGAGGTTAAAGAAAAGCTACAAATTATAGTTTTAAGATAGAATCAATTTGGGAGATACAATCAATTTTACTCTAACATGTAGTGTGTTTAGTTCTATTGGTATAAAATTGATTTATTTTTTTTTTGGCTTTCACCACCATTTTAATCGAGTTCGGGGGTCAGTTCTGATATTAAGTGGTTATAGCCCCCTCCCGATCACAGTTGTGGAGGATCAAACCGTGGTCCTCCTTACAAGTTCAGCGACAATTACCATTGTACCTTGATTCTGATTAAATGTTAGTTGGATATAGAATACACGGAACATAAATTCTACATAACAAAACCCTAAATTTCAAGCACGAGACCTTCTAACACACTCCAAATCTCAACTACTAAAGCACTACACAAACCCAAAATATTCTCCATCTGTGTTCAACATTACCCATGACCCACCTCATATGGGGATGCCATCGAACATGTGCAGCATTGCCCGGGTCTAAAACTAATTTATTTCCAAAGTTAGGACTTAGGAACATGCAGGAGATAAAATGTGAGAAAACAGAATTAAAAAGGTTTCATAGCATAATTATTAATTAAGATACCGTTGATCATGATTCATGAACACCACAAAATAATTATTGGTATTGGCATGTGCCTTCTACATGTATTATTCGCACCATGTGAAAAAAACACAAGAAATCAAGAATTCTGGCCCGCCCCCTACAAATTAGGGGTACTGTGTCTTATTCAATATGCAGTAATGCAGAACTAAAGACAGAATAACACCGAACTAGTAGTGCATGATTGTATTGATTAATGTGATTAATCCATGTGCAAAATATTAGTTTAGATACACATGATATGATATTGATATTGTGTGACATGAGATTATTTTTTGGGTCATATGTTTTAATATTGGTTTGAACTTTTACGTTTGTAATAAATTATGTGATTTCAACACTCATTACGCTAAATTAAATCGATTCTAAACTTTATTCTACCTAACTCCTTGTTCTCTTATTGCTTTTGAGGCTATAGCCGCCGCTTGATTCAGGGAAAACCTAAAAAACCTAACCAATAAATTTAAGTAGTTATTTTTTTTTTTGGTAAATATTTAAGTAGTTATTTTAAAGATGCTATTATAAAGTTGAATTATGTGGTAATTTAATGAGTTTCTATTTTAGGTACGTGTATAACTAATATCCATAGACAGTGCATGATCATTAAGGTGTCAAACAAAATGGTTGTGTGTAAGGTGTTGGCAAGTATACAATATGTCACCACAAAGGACAGGCAAACAAATTGGATTTCTTCCTCTACCTTATGTATCTTTAGTACATAAACTTATTCTTGATAGGCATGATAATCTTGGAAATTTTGTGTCAATTATGCTAAAAAAAATATTTAATTTAAAGAAATTATTAACATATGTCCGTGTTAAAAAACATCGGATATGAGATGACCTTGCCAAGTGTTTATAAGCAAGTGGTAGTTCTCACCTTACAAATCAGTTTTGTGAGGATGAATTAGACCCACACTTATTTCTTGATAATTTCTAACAGTCCGTGTTAAGAAGTCTTTGAATTGAGTTGGTTGGGTCTTTCAACATTCTAGGCTTGAGTTCAGCTTTATGTTGTGAACTATACAGCTCTTCGGAAATTTGGATATTGTTGCCGCTCGATTAAACAAAATTCTAAACCATTAGATCACAAAGAAAATTATTTCTACTTAAGTGTAACGTACTTAAATAGCAAACAGAAATATTTTGGTGAAATTGTAAGGCGCGTGAGAAAAAAATGTAAAATGGCAAAATAACTTGTCGATCACAAATCGACTACCGCGTATACCTACTATAAAGTCAATCCCGGTCCATTGAACACCGGCCTATGCCACAATGAATTAGCTCAATTTTCTTCTCTCTATCGATATTATTGTATATTGTATATCACATCAATACACTACTCTAGGGGAAGGAAAAACAACTTAACTATCTATTCACTACTCTACTAATTTTTATTTTCTTCATCCTGTCACATCAAATCGCCGTTTTGATTTATTTTTTCTTTTAAAAGGAGATTACCATTTAGATTTAAAATTATCACGTTAGATTAGTTTCATTCAATTGACAATAACACAAAGATGGAAAACAAAACGGAGGACGTGTGACCATTTTCAATGGATAGAATTGCTTCACACATACTAATCATTCTATTAAGGTCGTTTGTTTAGAGTGCTAATTTTAATCCATGATCAACTCTAAAGATCAAGATCATTAGGACCAGGGGCGGTCCAACAGGGTGTGTAACATGGCCCCTGCACGGGGCCTCCAAAAGTTGAGGGTTTCAAAAAAAAAATTATATTGTAATAATGTTAGTAAATAAGGGGTGTAAAAATAAGTATTGTAACATTCTGTAAGGCTCAGACCTTATTTTTCTAAGGAAAAAAAAATAGACTTATGTTAGTTGCAATTTAAATTGATGATGGTTTTTAATGTTATTATTAGACTATAAATCTATTTTATGTTAATTACAAGAATGATTATTATTTTTTTTATGTTAGTTGCAATTTAAATTGATGATGGTTTTTTCTTATAAAAAAATTATATTTTTTTTTATTATTAAAAGAACCACTTTTATATTTTGCACAGAGCCTCTAAAAACTTCGAGACGCCCCTGATTAGGACGCTTAAGATATGTAGCTCAAAAATATAATATATTATATATATGAAGTGAATTTTTTTATATTAAACCACCAAAACAATTTTTTTTGGAAGAATGATGTAACCAATAATAAAAAAACACACTCATGCAACCAAAATAACAAAGAAAAAGAAAGATGCTTAGGAGATAAATACTCCATGATCTGGTTCTAGTCCATTCTCTATCCACATTCATTCTCTCGCAACATTAATTTTCTACTACACAAAAGTTCCATTTTCTCCTCCATACAATGGGGCCCCTTTTGGGGCATATACCCCATATTCCCTCACTAAACTCATTGTCGTATAGTATACCAACTCGATTAACTCTATCTTTTTCCTTCTACAAGCTTCAATTCCATTATGATGACGATTAGTAGTAGTTGGAGTTAAATCAAACAAAAAAGGACAATCATTTTAATCAATTCTAACTATAGAACATGCAAGAAAAAGCAAAGATTTTTTCTTTTGAAGGTAGAAAAAAACAAAGAAAATTGAATCATACAACCAACCAGACCCGAAATTTATAACATTGATTCAGTGGTGGACCCAAGCATGTACAAAATAATTTAACCATTTTCATGATCACCAACCGTACAACTAAAGATCAACGGCCACCATTTTTTCACCACATAATGAAATTAACAACCCTCAATAATTGAGAATAAAAAAAAAGACACAAGCAAGAAAAACATACACAGAAAAAGAAATTCAATAATACACAATTTCAAATTTCATTTCCAATCTAGTAGTCAGTGGTTGGAAGCTGTTCATGACCAGTGTGGCTAATGAAAAGAACTTCATAGATAATTCCAGCAATTCCACCACCAATAAGTGGGCCGGCCCAGTAGATCCAGTGGTTGGACCAGCTCCAGCTCACAACAGCAGGCCCAAATGACACAGCTGGGTTCATGGATGCTCCGGTGAAAGCTCCACCAACCAAAATGTTAGCACCAACGATGAAACCAATAGCAATAGGTGCAATAATTCCAATATTACCCTTCTTTGGGTCAACGGCTGTAGCGTAGACAGTGTACACCAATCCAAAGGTCATCACAATCTCCAACACCAAAGCAGGTCCAATTCCAACTCCCTCTGATAGCGCGAATGCTGGAACAGACTGCAGTTACACCGTAACAAAATAAGTGTCATTTTAAAAATTTTACACCGACAGTAAAAAATTGTAACAATATTATCAAAGTATTTGACACATATCACTCCTATCATAGTAGATATGTCAAAATCACAGTAATTCACCGTTATTTTATATTTAAAAAACTATAGTACTTCACTGTCATTTTAGTATATCCACTAAAATCAAAGTGAAATATAATATTTTAAAAATAATGTGCACACTAATTTTTTTACAACAATTGAAAAGTGTAAATTTGTAAATAAGGTTTGTTTTAAACACTTTTTAAAAAAAAAAAAAATTGCAGAAATCGACGAATCAACTTAGACTAAAATAAAATCTAAATTCATTCATCAATTTCTGAAATTTTATTTTCTTTGTTCTATTTCCATCGTACCGGACCCCTTAATGTGACACACATGTGACACTCATCTTAAAAGAGATCACAATAATTAACAAGAATAACTAACTTTTATAGAAAAAACAGTAATTAGCTGATATAGGTAACTTTTACAAGAAGGTAACAATTTTATATCTAATAATGTATGAAAATGAAACTCGGAGAATTTTCTTACCGATGCGGTAACAAAGACGAGGAGTAAGGAAGCGAGGACGGATCCGATAAGTTGAGCGATGATGTAAACGATACCACGGAAGAGGGAGATGTTACCACCAACGAAGGCACCGAAAGTGACGGCGGGGTTAACATGTCCACCGGAGATGTTAGCACCAACGGAGACAGCAACAAAGAGAGCGAATGCATGAGCGATGGAAGCAGAGATAAGACCGGCGGGTGAGGCGGCACCGTTATCGGTAAGCTTGTTGTAAGCGATACCGGAACCGGAACCAGCGAAGACGAAGATGAAGGTTGAGATTAACTCAGCCAAACCAGCTTTCAAAGTGTCTGGGTGAGTTGCCTCTGCTGGAGTTCCGACTGCTATGTTTCTGATCGGCATATTGAATAATCGCGTTTTAATGAAAGAATCGCGTTTTGTTTCTCTCAGTCACTGTAACTGAAAGTGCTTTTTTCTATTTTCCGCTTTTGATTGTTTTTCGCTTCCTTCGCTTGTTTATATGGAGAACGACCGGCCTTGCTTTCCACCGGCTGTTACCGGTTGTTACCGGTTACCGGTTAAAATATTTCAATATTAGAAATTTAATTATAATAGCTCCAAAATTGGGAGGAATCAAGATTTAAAACAAAAAACCAAGCTACAAAAGAAACAATCTTATTTGATGACAGCCTGTATGACATTGTTTCTATTTTTCTACTACTCCGATTTGTATATAAGCAAAATTTAACATTTTAGATTCATTGAAAGAGTAATGTATATAGTTTATATTATTGACTAATATATTATTTTTTCGATGAATTTTAAAAGACAAATTTTACTTATATATCTATGAAAAATCAAAGAAGTATTTTTTGAATATTAATGCTTTAGTTTTTTAGAGAAGAACATCCATTAATTTATAATTTGGTTTGAAGATAATAAAGTGTGATAAAAAAGTTATTCCATTTCATAATCAAATTTGAATTCTCTTAAAAAATTATTCTTTTAATAAAATTCATTAATCACTTGAATTTAATAACTTGATTATTAATAGTCTGATTTTAGTATAAGATATGAAAGTAATTTAAAGTTAAATGGGAAATGAGAGTATAAGACTAAAAATTATTTATTAAGAATACTTCTTTTAAGTTGGTTCTAATTTTGAATTATTAAACTTAGTTTTGGAAAAAATAATAATAATAATAATAATAGCGTTTTTATTTCATTATTATTATATCATTATTTTTGGATATATCTTGAACAGCAGTGTTGGATTGGAGTTGCTCTCAAATACAGCGAAGCAATGGGATCTCCCTTTCTTGCACTGACACGTGTCAGAGATGGATAAGAGCCACGTCAGACAGTTTATAACTTATAAGTGGTGATTTGTTTTATGGGCTTTTTAATGTCTAGATTGTTCCAAGAGCAATAGTACCTACTACATTTCATTTACTTTTAAGAAGTGCGTGAATATTATAGCAAATTAACAATAAAATTGTTTTTTTCTTTTAACATATAGCAATACTCTCTCAGGCTATAAATATAAGCAAAAATACATTTCTTAAATTTATTGAATAATAGATGTATTTAGTGTGGCCAGAAAGAGAGTATACTGTAATTGTTTTGATTATCTTGTCTCTGCATAAAACAAGATGAAGTACTTTAATTGTGAAGTGTTATAGCGTAATATAATGCAACAAATTAAATAATCTAGAGCTTTACTTAAATACATACATCTAGAGCTCTAATGACGTGATTAATCATAATTTAATGAACGGGATAAGAAGATACAATAAGTGCTTTGTGTCAATTAAAACAAAAAAAGAAGAAGAAGATAAGCGCTTTGGTACGGGATTGGTTATTATGCATAAGCCATTCTTATGCACCATGAATAACTTACTTAGTGCACCCCCAAATTACTTGTGCACCCCCCAAATTTCTCACCCACTCTCAAAATTTCTCATGCACCCCAAATTTCTCATGCACCCCAAATTTCTCATGCACCCCTCAAATTTCTCGCACACCCCATATGACTTTTGCCCCCCAATTTTTTTTTGTCTCCTGCATTTGATATGATAATACTCCCTCCGGCCATTATTATAAGTAAATTTAATTTTTTTGGTATATTGAAAAAGTGATGTATTTGGTTCATATTATGTACCAAATACATCATTTTTTCAATGAAAAAAAAAATCAAATTTACTTATAATAGTGACCGGAGGGAGTATATATAATACACTCTCATTTTATACATAATTTTTGTTAAAACTACCGTAGTTTATTGTAATTATTTCAATCAAATTGTATTTTTTTTGTTACATCACAATGTCATTCGAAACATGATTAACATATAATATTGCTAAATATGTCAAATTAATTTCGATGTTGTGATTTATAATGATTCCGTTTGATCTGTTCCAACTCTTCATATAAAGGATGATTAGGCCTCGATACGGGGCCCACAGTGGAACTACTAGTGCATAGGTTTAAAAAAATTTGCCACATTATATTTTGTAGTGTGCTAGCTAGTCATCACAATCTTGATGTGTTTAAAAATGTCAAGGTAAAGGTAATAATTGTTAATTTGTTTTATTCCAAAAGTAATGGGTTATATCATAAATAAATATATTAAGATAATTACACGTGAATAAAAGATAAATATATAATAACTGTGTCGTTAGTGTTTCTTTAATATCAAAATTAATTTTTGTAAAAACGACATTTACAAATTTAGATGTTACAAGATTATTTTACATAACCTTTTAAACTTTTTACAGAAGATTTTCTCTGATATTTGAAAAACTAAAACTATCAAATATAAATTATATAAAAGTATGTTTATTTTAAGACATATTTTCTTATTTTGTCTAAAAACCTCAGTCCTTAACTTTGTTTAGAAAACATAAAATCAATTAAGTAGTAAAGGATATCCGGTGGCATATACCATCTTTAATTTTTCTCTTATCATCAAAACAAAACAAATCAACAAAAAGTAAACAGCTAGATTATTGTGTAAAATAAATTTTATTTTCATTTTTGAAAAAGAAGAAAAACAGAAAATATTTATATAAAGTAAACTGACTTTGGAAAAGTTAGTGATTAGTCCTTTTGCTAGGTACATATGATGAAACCAAATAAATTGAGAACAAATGGCCCCACTCATAAGCTCAAAAGTTCAAAACTCGCATAACTCGTGATCATCGATCTTGCAATTCAAATGTTCTAGACAAATCAAGAGAGCAAGTTTTAGTTTTTACTCATGGCATATTGCTCAAAATAAAACCAACATCATATTCTCCCATTTTGTCACGCTCATATATTAATATTTTATTAGTATATTTTAGGCAAAATGCATTTATAGGTCCTTTAAGTTTTATGTTTGTATCAAATAGGTCCTTTAAGTTTTTTAAGTGACAAATAGGTCCTTTGAGTTTTACGTTTGTATCAGATAAGTCCTTTAAGTTTTTTAAGTATCAAATAAGTACTTTAAGTTTTACGTTTGTATCAGATAGGTCCTTTAAGTTTGTAATTTGTAACAGATAGGTCCTTAAAACTTAAAGGACTTAAGGACCTATCTGATACAAATGTAAAAGTTAAAGGACTTATTTGATACAAAAAAAAACTTAAAGGACTTATTTGATACAAACATAAAACTTAAAGGACTTACTTGTAACTTAAAAAACTTAAAGGACCTATCTGATACAAATATAAAACTTAAAGGACTTATTGATGTATTTTGCCTATATTTTATCAATGATTAGGTATATACATGTGAAATTGTGAGGCTGAGATTGATTTAACGGTTGCAAAACACAGCTAGCAATTTGTGTATAATACTGTATAATTTAGTCAACATATTAATTTTATAGGTGTGTTATTTGTATTATCGTAAATCAAGGTATTAGTCTCAAATGGTTAATTAATAAGCTAGCTTCACTTAGAATAAATTGTTTGAGAAAATTCGAGTTATATTCTTAATGGAAATAATTTTAGTTAGACTTTTAATCTGAAGTGATTATAATTGGTGGCTAATGTCAAACAATGTATCATCAAAGTCAAAACTGACATTAGTACTTACAAAAATTATAACATTCAAGTCAGTAGAAGAACCTAAGATAAAAAAATTTAGAATTATAACTATTGACCTTGAAGTCATTAGAGCATTGAATTCCGACCGTTATAGGACAGCGTCCTTCAATGTCTTGTTTAAACATTGCGGACGCGTAACAATCTGGTGTCTAACTGTTGTTGTCGCCAAGGAGACGAAGAATCATTTAGGTTGGGCTTTTGTGTTTTTGACACCGGATTGATATGTCGAGCATGAATTTTGAGCTAATCCATAAAACAACATTTTTTAAAAGAAAAAAAAATGTATGATAAGGACTAAAATACTAAATAATATAAAAAGTAGCCTACCCATGAAATTAAAAAATAATGAGGTGAAGAGGAGAGGACCACCACAACGTGACACCCTTGCTGTGTGTTTGGACGGAGCGGTAGTGCAGCATTGTCTCTGTCTGGTGTGTGTTGATAATGAAACCGTCCAAAAAGCACCACAACATTGTTTCACATCATTTATCAATCACCATCATCTACCTTATTCTCCTTTTTCAACCAAAATAAATACTATCAATACGGTGTGGCTGCTACCATTTAATCTTAGTTAATTATTTCTTAATTAGTTTCTTACAACGAAAGTAAACTGAGCTCACAAAGTCACAATTCTAAATTTACACGTTGGGGTGCGATGATGCTAACAAATTAATGACTTTTTCTAAGATTTGAGTTGTTTAATTAGTAAAAAAATTAAATTGTACTATTATAATTTATACAATTAATTGTTTCAGATGTGTCAAAAAAAATAAAAATTGTTTCAGATTGGATCAAAAGCTCGGCCGATTAGAATTTAAACTTGAAGGCCCTAAAGCCTTGTACTTCCTTTAACCCGTATTGATTCTCGCAAACCCTAGATACAACAGATTTGACGCAATGTTAGACAAAACACGATAGTTATAATTCTTGTATATTTTATGATAACGTTTTTTTTTCATATACAAAATAGAGATCGATTTATTATACATAAAATTCTAAATAGAGTTACCTACTTTAAGAACATCCACAATAAAGTTCTCTCATTTAAATGCCTAAAAAGGATTTTGCATTATACTTAAGTCCTCCAACTTAGCACCACCAAAAATAACTAAAAACATGTTGTTGGATTTATTCTCTTTTAATTATTTATTTATTTATTTAAATAAATGGTAATTACTTACTAAGTGCACATTGTGGTAATTATTCATTAAGTCTAAAGTGGTCTTTTATTCTTTCCCTTAATTTAGTAACTATCCACTAAGAGATAGCGGAGTAGTTGATCTGGTGCACACCCAATTACTTTGTGATGGACAAAAGTTATATAAAGGAGTGCAATATTTTGTTTTGGTTCCCTAAGCCTGATATCTCTATACAGTAAACTTACACCATCTAAGGGAGATCATAAAGGTTTAGAAGAGCTTCAACATCGTCGAGCAAAAGCAAATATCAACAGACTTTAAGCAAGAGCAATGGCTGGAGGTATTTCGGCTATTTAAATTCAATTTCGTTTCCGCTGTTTTCAAATAGAATTTCGTTTATGAATTAGTAGAAATTCTAACATTTGGTATCAGAGCCTTATTTGCCTCTGCCTTGCAATTTTTGTGTTCTGATTTTGAGGTTTAAGTGTATCCGAATTTTTTCCAATTTCATACCCTTTTGATTTTCATATACAGAAAATTGTTGAACCATACAGAAATAATTTTCGGTTCATATTTTTCGTTTAAGTTTTAATTTTCGTGGTAAAAAGGTATGAAATCGGAAGATTTTGAAAACTGGGTTTTTGCTTGAATTCTTGAATATTTTAAAAAAATTTGATTTCAGATTTTGGGTGTTTTAGATGCAGAAAATTGTTGGATCATATGGAAATATTGTTGGATTCATGTTTCCGCGTTTAAAAATAGATTTTTCGGTGTTGAAATAGTCTGAAATCGTGTTTCCAGTTTCGGGTCGCGTGAGTTTTCAACCGGGTCATTCTGACCCATCTGGAGGTTGAAGATGATGAATAATTTATTTTAATCAATACTATATCTTAAATATTATAAAACGCAATTTTTATCAAAACTACAATCGGTCGTAGTGGTTGATACAGTATCCAATCACCAAGGGGACGCGGGTTCGGTTCCCCTCTCCTGTGTTTTCGCGGATTTCCGTTATTTTTTTTTTGTTATTTTACAAACAGCTTTAATTAAAATAAAATTCAGAAAAATTAAAACTTGTCAGGTGGGTGACTCGAACCAAGGACCTGATACATGTAGAGTTGAGGCTCAAACCACTAGGCTGTGACTATTTTGTATGTTAATAGTGCACGCCATATAATGTAGTTTGTTTCTGCTCTTAGTGTCAGTACATGGTATTTGGGATTTTAATCATGTAATTGTGTGAATTAAAATTAATTGCCTATAGTTTATGCAATTTAATTATTCTAAATTAAATGTCAATATGATTTATATAATTTTATTTGATTATGGAGTAGCCGCAGCATCTGTAATTAAGTAAAATTATATATTGAGAGTTTCAAATCATGTTAGTGACATTGATTGTAATTTATTATATAGAATGTAGTAAATTTTATCCCGCAGGAATTTTTATTACGTTCATGTATGATTAATTAGGATAAAATATTGAATTATAATTTCTAATTTACCCGCAGGGATTAGAAAAAGGAACATAGTTTTATAGTTTTATCATTAAGTTATATGAATCTAATTGAATAAAACTTTGGCCCGCAGGTAAGTTTT
Source organism: Trifolium repens (assembly GCA_030408175.1). Taxonomy (NCBI): domain Eukaryota; kingdom Viridiplantae; phylum Streptophyta; class Magnoliopsida; order Fabales; family Fabaceae; genus Trifolium; species Trifolium repens. Next base: position 51,029,048 of record CP125848.1, read on the forward strand.
GTGTCACTAGATTCATAGTTGGAGACATGATTTACATTGGTAAAACATGATAGTTGTTTAGTAGTCTCAAATCTTTATTATTATAAGCATGTATGTTTAATAATTTTGCGGCAATGCAGATTATAAAAGTTTATGATTTTAAGTGTGAAATTCCCGAACTAAGGATTGAAAACCATAAGGTGTGGAAGGAGAAATTTCTTCTTCATTTAGAATGGATGAACATTGATTATGTTATTCGGAAAGACGAACCGCCTCCTGTTACATAAGCTAGCCTTTAGGAAGATGTTGATCTTTATGAAATGTGGGAGCAATCTAATTGTCTCAGTATGATATTCATAAAGACCAACATCTCTGCTAGCATTTGTGGTTCTGTTGATCATCATAATAATGTTCAAGCATTGCTTAAGGCCGTTGATAAACAATTTAAGATATCAGATAAAGCACAACACCTTAATTATGAAGTTTTCACCCATGAAGCTCATCCATATGAAAGGTGTGCGTGGGCACATCATGTGAATATAGGATATAGCAGCACAACTAAAGACTCTTGAGATTAATTAACATGTCTGAATCTTTCCTTGTGCATTATATTTTGAACACTCTTCCATCCCTATATCAACCATTCATAATTTCTTGTAACATACATAAGGACAAATGGCCAGTCTATGAACTCTTGACCATGTGTGTTCAAGAAGAAGAAAGTTTGGTGATGGAAATGGATAAAGATATTATAATGACAAATATGGGAAAGAGCATGATCGTGAAAGGTAAACTAATCTCATTTATTTGTTATGAGCCTAATTTGGTTGATGTTATTTATAACACATGTTGGATTGATTTTGGTTCTACAATCCATGTTATCGAATACCTTACTCTATATAACCAGCTTAAGGAAACCGCTTCCAAGTGAGCAAAACATCTATTGAGTAAGTAAGATGTGTTCACATGTGGAAGTTGTTGGAACATGTAATTTTTTTTTGCAGTGGCTTTGTTTTTAAATCTGGAAAAGACTTTTTATGTTTTAAATTTTTTCCGGAAAATTAATTTCTATTTAACTCTTGAACCATTGGGATAATCCTTTATTTTTTATGAAATGTCTTCCGGTTTGTTTTATAAATCTAAAATTGTCGGAAAATGATGTATTATCCAATGGTCTCCTTTCGCAATTAATTTTTCAAATTGATGCCACTAATAATGTTATGCATGATTCAAGCTGAAACTAAATGATGTGTTATAAATAAGGAATCCTCTATTCCGTGGCACCGGAGATTAAGACGTATCTCCATTTAGAGAATTGAAAGACTAGTGAATGATGGAGTACTTAGTACTTTAAATTTCACTAATTTTGAGACTTGTGTAAATTGCATTTAGGGAAAGCAAACTAACACACATAAGAAAGGTGCTAAGAGGAAAACTGAAATATTAGAAATCATACATTCAGGTATTTGTTGTCCAGACATGGGCATACAAGGTCCGAAATACTTCATCTCCTTCAATGATGATTACGCACGATATATGTATGTCTACTTGCTTCATAATAATTACGAAGCATTGGAAGCCTATAAAGTTTTAAGGCTGAAGTAGAAGATAATGTGAAAAGAAAATTAAGATCGTGAGAAATTATATAGGTGAAGAATATTATTGTAGATATATTGAGAATGGACATATTTAGGAGTATGTGTATCTACCCCGGATTTTCGAAGTCATTGTGGCGTGAAACTCCTAAAACGGCAGCGTATATATTGAACCGTTTTTCAACCAAGGTTGTTCCAAAGACTTTTTGAGTTATTTAAAGGTTGGAAACCGAGTTTGTGTCATATACGCATTCGGGGATGCCCGTCTAAAGTAAGAGTTTACAATCCACAATAAATTAGACCCTATGATTATAAGTAGGTATCTCATTGGATATACCGAAAAACCTAAAGGGTATGAGTTATAGTGTCCATCTCATAGCACTGTAATTGTGGAATCAAGAAATGCAAAGTTTCTTGAAAATGTCTTGATTAGTGGGAGGAATCAATTCCAGGACATTAGTTCTAATAAAGGTAATATTGATGCTGAACCTTCTACTTCAAGTGATCAATTGATTGTCATTGATAGTACCCCTCAAGTTCAAACGGGTATTAGACAACCAATCAATGAAGTTCCACGAGCGGCTGATAATAATCTAGTAAATGAAGATGTTCAAAGTTTTCTGAAATTATTGAGCATATATAAAGAAAGTCTACTAGAGAAAGTTAGCCGTGTGTATATAGCTAGTGATTATATGGTATATTTACTAAAGCCGGACTATAATATTAGTGCTGAAACCGATCATAAAACATTTTCTATAGGTGATTAGCATTTGGTATGCAAGCTTAAGAAATCCATATATGGACTTAAACAATCTTCCCGTAAATGGTATTTAGAATTTCATGATGTCGTCTCTTCCTTTGGATTTGTATAGAACATTATGGATCATTGTATATACCAGAAGGTCAGTGGGAAAAAACTGAATTTCATTATTCTGTGTATGGATGATATTTTACTTGCTACTAATGATAAATGTTTGCTATATGAGGTGAAACAATCTATTCTCTATAAGAGTTTTAATATGAAGGATATGGGTGACATATGTCATTGACATTAAAATTCAGAGATAGAATTCGTAGAATTCTAGATTTGTCACAATAGGCTTATATCGATAAGGTCTTAAAGATAATTCAGATAAAAGACTGTTCACCAATTTCACATTCTTAAGTTATATGACGTTAACATTTACGTCACTTAATATTTATTCCATTGCCAAATGTATGCTAAGGTTCGCACACGGCCTGTCATTACATTTGGAATTGGGATGTTATATATATTAGAGTAATCCAGACATGGAACACTGGAAAGCTGCAAATAAAGTAACGAGGTACCTTCAAGGAACCGAAGGCTACATGCTTATGTATTGCAAACTGAAATTTAGAGATCAAAGGTCATTCCGATTCAGACATTGCGGATTGCGTTGACTTAAGAAAATCAACATCCGGTTACATTTTGATGTTAGCCGGTGTAGTTGTTTCTTGAAAAAGCGTAAATCGAACCTTGATCGTCAGTTCCACAACGGAAGCTAAGTTCGTATTTTGTTTGAGACTACATCATATGGTGTATAAAGGTAGAGTTTCAATTTTGGGTTGAAAATGCTAGATTCAATTTTGACCGCTAAAGATATTGTGACAATTCAGTTGCGGTTTTATGGCTAAGAATGACATAAGTAGAAGTCGAATTAAGTATATCGACATTAATTACTTAGCCATAAGAAAGCACATTAAGGATCGAATAATTGTTATTGATCATAATAGTACTGAATTGATGATTGTCGATCCTTTGACTAAAGGCATACCACTATAGAAATTTAAGGATCATGTAGAAAAATTGGGACTTGGTTCATATATTTGATTTTCGTTGTAAGAACGACTTTTGGTTTTATGAAACTCTATATATGATATTTTCTCATGTTTTAAGTTCTAAAGTGTACGTACAAATTTGATTTTGAGAAATATCGTTTAAGTTTGGAACCTGAATAAACATAAATGTTATGAGTTTATTCATTAAGTCACATTCGGTAAGAGGCACATTACATTGTGATACATGGAAGGTAATACTCGATATTATAGAGGACATATCGCTATGATCCATGTACTTTGTTTCTTATTATTGTGAGTGAAAGAATATGTCGACCAAGTGGGAGAATGTTGGATTTATTCTCTTTTAATTATTTATTTATTTATTTAAATAAATGGTAATTACTTACTAAGTGCACATTGTGGTAATTATCCATTAAGCCTAAAGTGGTCTTTTATTCTTTCCCTTAATTTAGTAACTATCCACTAAGAGATAGCGGAGTAGTTGATCTGGTGCACATCCAATTACTTTGTGATGGACAAAAGTTATATAAAGGAGTGCAATATTTTGTTTTGGTTCCCTAAGCCTGATATCTCTATACAGTAAACTTACACCATCTAAGGGAGATCATAAAGGTTTAGAAGAGCTTCAACATCGTCGAGCAAAAGCAAATATCAACAGACTTTAAGCAAGAGCAATGGCTGGAGGTATTTCGGCTATTTAAATTCAATTTCGTTTCCGCTGTTTTCAAATAAAATTTCGTTTATGAATTAGTAGAAATTCTAACACATGTCACATAAACTCTATATTTTATGTTTCAAGAACACTCATTTTTAATTTATAGAAGTTTTATGACTTGAGGTCTACGAAAAATTGAAGAGAGATATATGACTCTTCCAATAAAGCACATTTCTCTATAAATATAAAATAAGAGATCATATTATTCAATAAAAACATGTTTTGATTGCTATAACTTTGATTTTGTACCCATATATACTATAAAAGAGTGTTTTGATTGATATGTGATAATATGAATGAATTATTTAAGCTTATTCTTATTGTCCTTTTTAAATTATTTTATGGTTATTTACATAAGAAACCAATATAATTTTTCTATTTTTGATATGATTATTTGTCTTTTTTATAATATTATTTTAAATTTGAGAGCGTCAAATAATTTTATTTAAAAAAAAAGACACATAAAAAAATCAGAAAGAGCTTATAATAACACAAATAATGTATGAAATTTGTAAAAACTTATGAAAACAATGATCTCAAAATGTATATAAATAATGACCAAGTTCACTCACAGTAGAAAAATTGAGAATTCGAAGTTAGAACTTTGCTCCTACCGGTAATGTTTCTAATAGTTACTAACTGAGCTACTCTTAAGGGATATTTTGTGTTAATAATATATTCAAAATAATTATACATAAATGAAATGTAAGTGAGCGACAAACTGTGCATTTTTTAACATTTTTATCGATAAAATTAATTTTCTTAAAAATTAAATTCATAGAGTTAGAAGACACGATATTGATATGTTTTTTAATGGTGAATTTTTCGGTAAACATTTATTTAAATATATATCAATATATTTGTTGAGGTTGACAAATTATGATAGGTCCACAAATACTAGTGTTTATTAGCTTTTCTATATTAAACACTATTTATAAATCTATTAGAATTTTTCATTTCAGCAGTGTATCATTACATATATCGAAATATTCATTATTTTAAATTTGAAAAAAACATGAAATAGACAAATAGAGAAATAGAACGTGGCATTGACGTGGAAATGGGCCAGATCATGTTCATTTACAGGCTAATACTGATTGGTCAATTCAACACTGAGAAGTGAAGAACAGCAATTACAGCTGTATTGAGTGCATGGGCCATCACGTGACAAATAGATATTTTTTGGATTAGGAGATCATAAATGAATAGATAGGGAGACTAATCTATCACTACAAAGAAGGTGCGGCGGGCAAGCTAATTAAAATAATATATTTTTTCAAATAAAAGTGCTTATTTTAGAAGTCATTTTAGAAGACATATGGACCATTTCCATTTTGATGAAATTATTACTTGTTTTGGTTGAAAACAATCCCTTGACGTAATTATTCTACCGCGCTATGTTATTTTTGTGTTTGTTACAGTTTTACATCGTGTCAGCATAGATCCTTACAGTTTTAGTGCATCGTTATTTATGCATTTCTTACGAATTTTAGTGTTTTACGGCAAAAATACAAAGGAAGCAATCATTTACTTGCCTTGCCATGTGCAAGGAGGGAACCAAAAGGAAAAAGGTAAAGTAAGTGGGAAACAATGAGCTAATTATCTCTCCGATCTCATATATAAACAACATTTTATATTTTAGATTCATTCAATAACAAATGTATTTAGTCTATAAGCCCCCATAAGTATAATAAACTTATTCAATCAATATTATTCACATATAAAGTGTGTTTGGTAGGTGGAAGGAAATAAAATTATAAAAACCGATGAATAAACTTGGATTAGAGTTAGTCCAAGTTTATCCATCAGTTTCCGTATTTTTTTTTCCTTTCACTTTCTTTCTTTCAAATCAAATAAAGTCTATAATGTAAATGTTCTATAAAAAAAAGTTCTAGTAAATGTAATAAAAATCCCCTTAATTTTATATCTTTTTTATCATTTTAATACTTTGTTTGTATTTACTGGGCATGTGTGACTTGAATAACTTCCCCTAAATTAAATTCATGTGATGTGATATCAATTCTAATTAATGGATTCATAGCGCCTTCAATAAAAGTTGGATTCATAATAAAAAATGTTAGTACTATTTTCACAACAAAAAATGTTACTACAGTATTAATCATGGCAATTAAATTTGAGCGAAATTTTTAGTAACAAAAAAATAGAAGTTGATTGTACCAAAAAAAAAAAGAAGTTGAAAGAAACTATTCCACTCATTTTGTTGTGAATTCTTAAATCTCACACCAATAACCTTGATGTGTGGAGCAATTCGAATAAGCAATCAAAGAAGTGAAATAGCAATAGTAATCACGAACAAATAAACAACCAAAGCGATAAAGAGACACAAACAATTGTTTACCCAGTTCGGTGTTAATGAACCTACTCTGGGGGAGAGGGCAGCTCTCCTTTCTTCACTATCAATCAAATTTCAAGGTTACAATGAAATCCCAACAACAAGGGTTACAAGAAATAGTCTTTATCCTATTCTACCCAAGTCCCGAATTTCTTCCCGTGACCAAGAAATTCAATTACAAGTGTTTCCCAAGGTGATGAATCAATCCCCGACCCTAGAGTATTGCCAAGATGTTAGTCTTATAACCCTAGACTTTTGTCGGCTCAGAAATAACCCTAAAACCCTGTTAAAACATCAGAAAACGCAAAACAGCATTTTATATCCGCGTGCCCACGCCCAGGCGCAGCCTCCCACGCCCAGGCGTGAGAGGGCAGTAGCCACAGACAGCTCCAAACTTGATTTTCTGATTTGTTTTCAAGGCAATATCCAACAATCTCCACCTTGCCTTTAAAACGATGGTGATGCCAACTTCCCACCAACCACCGTGCTGCTACACCTGTTTACACCACACCCTCTTCGAACCCCGAAGTGTACCGCTTCGTACTCTCGAAGAATTGCTTGCCTCTCAACTTAACCTTGGAGTTTTAGGTAAGTTCCACAAGCTGCAATCCTCACATTCTCCTTGTATCCCAACTACCTCCAGCAGTCCTACAAGTTCCTGAATTTGATTACCGTTGCTTCCAATTGCCTTCCTGAAGTTCTTTAACATGTTTTGCACTTCTTCAGCCACAATTGGATAATAAACCACAAGGTCTCCATAGCTACACTCCTTTGATGCAACATTACCACTCTCCTCCCTATCTACTAGATAGCCAAGAGCTAATGTTGATTGCCTTCTTCTAGTCCCACTATCAGAAGCTCCACCTCAAACCGAGATTCCTCCACCAAAGTCTCACTATGTTTCCCGCCTTGTAACCTGCAAAACTTAAGTATTCTTATCACTGCCTCTTCAGGCTGATGTTGAGTATTATTCCACCGCCTCTCCAGGCCGATGTTGAGTATTCTTACCACCGCCTCTCCAGGCTGATGTTGAGTATTGTTCCACCGCCTCTCCAGGCCGAGGTTGAGTATTCTTACCACCGCCTCTCCAGGCTGATGTTGAGTATTGTTCCACCGCCTCTCCAGGCCGAGGTTGAGTATTCTTACCACCGCCTCTCCAGGCTGTCAATCATCTATGGTTCCAAGCATGTGACTATGAGTGCTCCCGCACTCTCATAGCCTTCCTCATAAGCTTCATCACTAACCGCAACCTGAGCCGACGAACTACCACTGCCTCCTCTCCGAGGACAATCCTTTTTGAAGTGACCCGGTTCCTGACAATAGTAGCATTTGAACTTGCCACCACCATCACCCTTTGGCCTAGACTTGGACCCATGATTCTTTCCTTTCCCTTTGCCTCCGTTCTCGCTTCTACCCCTCATCACATTCAACCCTTCCGCACCATCATCAACCTTCAAGTCTTTAAACTTGGTTAACTCCTTGGTTCTCAAAGCCGATTGGACTTCATCCAAGGTGATAGTACCTTCCTTGCCATACAGCAATGCATCCTTGAGGTTTTCATATGACTTAGGTAAAGCACACAACAGATGGAAAGCTTTGTCCTCGTCTTCCAACTTCACATCAACGTTCGCCAAATCGTCAATGATTTTATTAAACTCAGCTAGTTGCTCCACCACAGACTTGTGTTCAACCATACGAAAGAAGTATAGTTGTTGCTTCAGACACTGTTTTTGTGCCAAAGACTTGGTCATATACAATGAATCAAGCTTTGACCACATAGCCGCCGCCGAAGTCTCCCGCGCTACCTCTCTCAACACCTTATCACCAAGACACAAGATAATAGAACTCAATGCTTTCTCATCCATCTCAGTCTTCTCCGCATCTGAGAGTGTAGCCGGCATCTGTGTCACACCCTTTAACGCTTCAACACACTTGTTGTGAGTTAATAATGCTCTCATCTTCACCTTCCACAACCCAAAGTCGTTACTCCCGGTGAATTTCTCAATTTCCCACTTCGAACCCATGATACTTAATTCGTTTGATCCTTTGCCCCACGGTGGGCGCCAATTGTTGTGAATTCTTAAATCTCACACCAATAACCTTGATGTGTGGAGCAATTCGAATAAGCAATCAAAGAAGTGAAATAGCAATAGTAATCACGAACAAATAAACAACCAAAGCGATAAAGAGACACAAGCAATTGTTTACCCAGTTCGGTGTTAATGAACCTACTCTGGGGGAGAGGGCAGCTCTCCTTTCTTCACTATCAATCAAATTTCAAGGTTACAATGAAATCCCAACAACAAGGGTTACAAGAAATAGTCTTTATCCTATTCTACCCAAGTCCCGAATTTCTTCCCGTGACCAAGAAATTCAATTACAAGTGTTTCCCAAGGTGATGAATCAATCCCCGACCCTAGAGTATTGCCAAGATGTTAGTCTTATAACCCTAGACTTTTGTCGGCTCAGAAATAACCCTAAAACCCTGTTAAAACATCAGAAAACGCAAAACAGCATTTTATATCCGCGTGCCCACGCCCAGGCGCAGCCTCCCACGCCCAGGCGTGAGAGGGCAGTAGCCACAGACAGCTCCAAACTTGATTTTCTGATTTGTTTTCAAGGCAATATCCAACACATTTTTTTATAAATGTATCAAATCAAATCATCATAATATAATAATAGAGCATTGCTATTTAACAAGAAATTTTTACACAAGAAATGTAAGAATTAACACATGGCAAAATCTTAAAGAATGATGTCATTTAATCTCCTTATTTTGTGGAAATCATGGATGGTGATGGATGTAAACATGAGTAGAGATTTATTCTTGCAATTCTTCTCCTTAATTTTTTTTTGCCAAAAAAGCTTTTCCCATAATAATATTTGTAAGGATACTTTGTTAACTAACATTAGAGAGTACACTATAGTTATATATAAGAAAGTTTTACATTGCCATTCCATCTATACAAATAATCACTTAGAAAAAAAATGGAATCAAGTCTCTAGAGACATAAAACATTCAAATTAAATTGTCTATGGATTTAGAGTGCGTTTGATTTGCGAAACAGTAAGTATTGAACAGAACAGTACAAGACAGAACAAGATAACATAAGGTAAAACAGGACAAAACAAAATTGCATCAGTGAGAGAAAGAGAGATAATATTTTTTATATTAGAAAATAAAATGAGTATTTTCGTATTTTTTATAGTTGTACCATGGACAAAAAGTTGTCTTGTGATTTAGTGAAGGACAAAAATTTGTGAATCAAACAGAGTACAACAAAAATTATCCTGTCAAGTCCCCTATTTTTTAGCAGATCAAATGCTCCCTTAATTAACGGACTCTTAATTAAGACCTCCAGTCCTATGCGACTTTTCAACGTTTGATAAACAACGTTTGTTATTGCTCTTCCTAAATTGTAAGCATAGGTAGTTGTAGTTGCATTGCAAGAATGAAAAGCTGCAAACAAGTAAACTAAAAAAAAATCATTCTTATTTTTTGTTGACAATGAAATATTTATTATGAATCTATTATCTATTATATGTAATACGCGAGGACGATTTCATTTTCCTCTCTTGCCACGTGTCAGCCTCAAAGCAACCCTGCTCTCACAGCAATTTAGCATTAAATGCCATAATGTATTTTTGATTTTCATGTATTTTTGTCAAGTATTTAAACAAATAAACTTCTTTTCATGATCCATTTATTGTGTTCCTTATTTTACTTTGAAATTGAAAGAGGAAATAAAATCATACAAAATTAAAGACACGATTTTTTTGTTAATGGTGATGATATATTTGACTTTTACACATTAAATAAAAAGTTTATTTTTTTGAACGAAAATGAATAACAAAATCAATAGGTCATGAAAAGAAAAATTTGTAAATTATAATATATTTAAATGATACTGAAATTTTTGTTATATGTAAAATAATTGAATGAATATCATTTAAATGATACAAAATAATTAGGACGAAAAATTAATATTTTAATAGTTTTGAGAATAATTGAATGTAATAAAGAATATCTAAATAATAGTTTTGAGAATAATTGTCTGAGTCCGCTGATCTATTATATGTAATAAGCAAGGACGATTTCAAAGCCTCTCGCTTATCACATGGCGTCCTCACAGTAACTCTGCTCTCACAACGATTTAACATTCAATGCCATAATTAGTCCAATTTTTAAAACATTGTTTATTGTGTTCCTTTTTTATTATAGTATATCTTTGTCAAGTATTCCATATATATTTTATATGAGTGTAAATGTATTTTTTTTTTTTTAAGTGTTAATAGTTCACTAATTATTTAATAATAGTTGATTCTTCAAAATAATAAAAGTCAAATATCTGAAATTAGAATATGACTTATTTAAAAAATGAAATGGAATATGCATTTTAGTAATAGCATTCAATTCATTCTAATTGTGTAATATTTTAAATAGGAAGTTTTATATTTGCTCTCCATCTATTCAATTCAAACAAGAAGTACAATAAGGAGTACAATTTCTTTATAGTACAAAGTTCATCACATTTCTAACCAATCGTTAGTTGGTTCAGTGGTGATTGGCGCTGATCTTGGTAGGGAGGACCACGGTTCGATCCCCCGCAACTGCGATCGGGAGGGGACTGGAACCACTTGATGCCAGAACTGACCCCCGAACCAGATTCAACTGGTGGTGAAAACCAAAAAAAAAGTTCATCACATTTCTTACTATATAAGGCACAGCTAATGAGTTTCATTGTTAATTTTTTCAACTCATTGGTCATTGCTCATTTGTATAGTTTCTTATCTTTCAATATTTCATCTCTTATATGTGTTATCCCATCGAAAATAATAATAATTTAATTTGTTACTCAAATACATTGTGTGTTTTTAAAGCATATAGTTTCCACTTTTAAGATTATAGTGTTGATTTACTTTTGTTTTCTATCTAATTGCTAAATGTTAATTTTTCAGGATTTTCATTGGAGAACATGACAAAGGCCATCAAATATTTGTTTTGTATTCAACATTGTTCACACTATTTCAGTATCCATTCATAGAAGTTGAAATTCTTCCAAAATTATTTATTTTTACGTGTCTATACCTAGACTAATATTACTTAGATATATCATTATTTGTGTAATTACTTAATTTTTGCTATTTCATTTTATTCACTATTTTATAACTCATATGTTGACCTTATATTTCTTCTATTTTTTCTTCTTTATTCATTTTTTTAATCTTTTGATCAATCTTTTTTATTCTATTTTTTCAGGAATGTAATCACAAAGAAAGCTATCAAGGGGAGATTTACAAGTGTCTTTTTAAATTAAAGAACACTTTTGAGATGTGTCATGGAGTTGAAAACAACAATTGTTGATGCATGTATTTGTAACAATGTATTTTTTGTGTAAATATTTCTAGAGAATTATTATTTGTGTAGTAGATGTTAGTCCAAATGAGTCAAATCCATATATTTAGTAGCATATATAAGTTTATTATAGTGTATATTTATAGAAATTCAATTTTTTTTTTTTCATTATAAAAGTTGATACCAATTAAAAAAAATAAAAAAAGTTGAACATTTTGTGTGTTTTTTATTAATTTTTGAGACATTGTTTGTTTCCTTATCAATTTATTTGTAATTAATTTGTCATAATGATTTTGTTAATTTTTTTCTTTTTGTTAGAAATTTAGTGTATTATCAATGGCGTTCTTTTTTACTAAGCAATGATCATTTATTTATTTCTAATTGCAAAATCAATTGTTTTTGCAATTGGAATAATGATGAATATGTCATTTATAATCCATATTTATTGTTACGTGTCACAAAAATAGTGGGATGAGAATGAAATGAATATACCATAAATGTTTTGATTATAAAAGGAATAAACTATTAATAATATGATTTTTTTTGTTTAAAATTTTATTTTACCCAGAACAAAAAATCATCTTCAGTTTAATGTGTTTGAATTGACCTATTTTGAAGGCTATATTCAATATTTATCTACTTAATTATTTGATTTACTCATCATTATTTTCTTCATTTTTCAAATTATTTATTCAATTGCTTCAGCAAATTTCGGATCTATATAATATTAGTCAATTGTTTGAATTTTTTCCTATAAATATTGTTTCTACTTTCATCATTCCTTGCATTGATTCAACATTTCACTCATAGAATTCAAAATCCTTTCGAAATTTCCTTATTTCATTTTGTGTGTTTTCAACAACTTCTATTGTTCTTATATCGTTTAATGACTCTCGATCAAAATAGAATTAATTTTTTAGATTAGTCTTGTGAGACAATCTTAGACTTTGGTTGTTTGTATTCATTTGTGATGTATCAAACAATTTCCCTTCCATTCAACTTAAAATGATGTTTTGATCTATTTGTTTATGTATGTATGCAGATTAATACATTATTTGAGTAAAATAATTTCTTCTTTCACACCGGATAATTTACTATACTTTTATTTTGTCATGAACTATGTGTAAAATTTATATTTATTTAAAATTTAATGACTTTGATCATTAAAGTATTAATTTTAAAATTTATTATATATGCACGCAGTTGATCAATTTGGTAGATTGAAGGTCTCATCTAAGGCATGGGTTCAAGACATTGAAGAATAATTCTTTACTCTTTTTTAGTTGTATTTGTCTTTTCAATTTTCTACATTTGCGTTTTAGAGATTTATGTTAAGCTATTACAATTGAAGTGTAATGTAATTTGATTTATGATGATGACATATGAAAATTATTAATATCAACTTTTCTTTAATTTCATTGTTTGCCTCAAATGGATTATTTTTTAGAATTCTTTTTTATGGTATAAGGTAATACCAAAATTGGAACACACGCACACACACTTTCTAATACGGTCATATAACAAAAAACTAAAGGAAAAGGAAACCATCAATACAACACCAACCAACCCCAGATCTCTTAATAAACCCAAAATTGGAACAGCAAAAAACAAAAACTAAAAATTCTAGCATCCACTACTTTGTCCCTTTCCGTGAAAAACAATGATAGATTAGCTCCAAAAAAAAAGGTTCATTGCTATTTTTAAATTTGTAAGTTTTTAAAATCACATTCATAATTTCATTATCCATGATTATTTTGGATTATGCTTGATCTTTGTTTTAAGTAGTTTGATCTATGTCAATTATTTGCTTACAATATTGTAAAATAAGAAAGTCAATTATTTTCTCACACGTGTATTTGTTTCTCATTTTTTATTTAATTTATAACAAGTGACCAAGGAAGAGGAGCAACAAACTCATACAAATATATATATATATATATATATATATATATATGGGGAATGCTAATGCATATATATATATATATATATATACACACACATACTAGATGATTAAACAACATAAAAAATATGCAACCTTCCATTCCCAAACACTTTCATTACTATTTATTTATAAATTATTTGTGATTTTGCTAATTTTTTTTTTCAAATGTACATGTACAATTTTTGGAGATGTATATTTTGATTTGTTCAAGTTATTTTATTTTCAATTAGAGCAACATTAAAATTTTGGAAAGACAGTATATACGAGATATTTTCATTTCAGGGTTGTTATTTTACCACTATGACAATTTGGGGTGTGTGTGGAAAGACAGTCAATGTTTTGTTATTCTAAAGTTGATCAGTTTATGTCTATTATAAGAGTTGAGGTACGTTGACAATATGTGTAATGTCAAAATTAATTTTGACATTAAACTTTATTCATCCATTTTAGTTGATCAATGGTTAACATTTATTCACCTCATGTGATCTCATTTTTTTAACTCTCTTAAGTGATTTTTTTTTGTTTCGCATCCTTTTCTACCATATATTAATACGAGATTTTTTTTTCGTAATTTATACAGGACCTAAATTTATATATATATATATATATATGTGTGTGTGTGTGTGTGTGGGAACCTATTTTCATTTTTTAAATTTATATGGAGAATTTTTTGTTTTTATTTATGATGCCTATTTTTTTTATCAATATATTAATGCAAGGACCTATTTTTTAAATTATTTATACGGACGTTTATTTTATTTGGATACTATTAAAGTGTACAATTAAATAATATAAATTATGTCGTGCAATTTGTTTAGACTATTTTTTTGGATCATGCTAACATGTTAAGAACCCAAAGATCAAATCATTATCTTAACGTTTCTGCATTTCATTTTTTATTTAAATCATTAACATGTGTCATTACTTTAACATGTTCCAATGACACATGTTAGCATTTTCTTATCTTTTTTTATCGTTATTTTACTTTAGATATTATGGAATTAAGTTAACTATTTTTGTTTGCTCGAGGGGCTTTGTTTTAAGATATTTATACGAGATTTTATACTTTTACTCATATATTCATAAATGGACCTATTTTTTGTACTTTTTATGGGGATCGTGTTCTTTTTTTTCTTTTGGTATTTATATAGTACCTTTTTTTGTTGATTTATACGATGACTATTTATATTCATATATTAATACGGGAATCTATTTTTATTTTGTAATTTATATGAGATTTTTTATTTATAATTTATATGGGGCATATATTTTTACACATATATTATTATGGGTCTATACTTATGTGGCGGTCGAACTCTGAATTTTCAAGGAATTCTTCCCCTGAGAACTAAATGATTAATATTAAAAAAATATATATTAATATATATATAATATAAGAACTATATTTTTATTCATATATTAACACAGAGACATTTTTTTAGTAATTTACTCGAGGCTCTATATTTATTCAGGTATTTTCTTTAGGGTATCTTTTGACTAAAAATAAATGATATTCATTCAAATTGTTAGAGTATATCGATGAAATACAAATTCAAAGTCGCTAAAAATAAATAGGATAAATTTGCGAACACACTCATAACAACCATGTTAATAGCATAAAATGACAAATTACACAAACTTACAAATATGACTATATTGAATTGTCTAGAATAACCATGCATCTGAATATGTAGGGTTGATTATACCAAAATCGACGTTTATTAGAGGAACCATCTGCCCAGTTTATGTCCTATAATTATATATTTTTCCTTTTTTTGTATTAATAAAATTTCAGATTATAGAAAAATTAATTTCAAAATAAAGAATATCGAAATAATACATTAACATTTTTTAAATACGTAAAAATCAGTTAGGCGAATTTCTAACCCGTGCTTGGTACGGGTGTGGATACTAGTATATAAAAGCTAGAGGTCCTCACTCCACCGGCCAGAAACAGAAAAAGACAAGATGGTACAAGCATGTGTTAAAATAACTTCATTGTATTTTAGTCATTCACCTTTACAATGTTAAATTAAAGATAGTTTACTTTATAAAAATATTTTAAAATTATAAATTTTATATTAGTTTTACTTATTACTCCAAAATAAATTTACATTTTTTGTGAACAATTATCTTCAAATTAGAATAGTGAACTAATACAAATCAATATTGTTAGTTACATCCCCTTTAGTGAACTAATTCTTAGGCTATGTTTGGTAAACCAAATAAGCTAGCTTATAGCTTATAGTTTTTAGCTTATAAGCTAAAAGCTCTGTTTGGTAACAGTTTTTAAAAAAGAACTTATAGCTTATTTTACTAGCTTATAGCTTATTTTCCAAATGTTATATTTCAAGTAGCTTATGAGCTTATAACTTATTATCTTTTCTTCCAATTTTACCCCTATCATCTTACTTGAAAAGAATTAAATATTAATTAAACATGTCATTTCATACTTATAAGCTAGTCCAACCGCTAATTTTACCAAACACTACAAATTCAATCAGCTAGCTTATTCGCTATAAGCTAAAAACTAGCTTATAAGCTCATTCACTATAAGCTAACTTATCTACTATCTGCTATTTTTTACCAAACAGAGCATTAAAATATGACGTCATACATAAAGAACTCAAAAATTAAAAGGGAATTACTTGACCAATAGTTAGAATTTTTTTATCTTACATATATGAAAAAAATAAACCATATATATATATAGTCCAAATTCGACCAAATACTTTGGTATGTTACTTATATTTAAGACTGGAAGTAGTATATATTTAACGATATTAATTTCTTCCATGCATGGTTATGTCAAGAGAGTAGAAAAAGATTCATATTTTATCAAGTTGCATATCATATTATTGACTTTTATAGACATATTGTAACTTTGGACTCAAATTTGTTCAAACTAAATTGATGAGACTGTCTTCTTTTCTTTTTTAGGTAAAACTCGATCAATTTCATTATGCAACCAAATTAGTTGCAATAATTAAAACAATACAAGAATGACATTCCTCCATTCAAATAGTATCCGTTGAATACAAAATAAATTTAAGTAAATTGTAAGCCACAATATTGGTAATAAGTCTAATATGACTAATAAAAATGAGTGAAAGAACCAAGACTAGAACAATAAACAAACACCACACTCAAGTAAAAGCTATTATTTATAAGGGATGGACAAAAAACCAAAAAACCCGAATTAAACCGTTAAATTAAATTAAACTGGACTAAAAAAAACTGAACAATAACTAAAAACTGAAACAGTTCGATTCGGTTCATGATTATCAGTTTGATTTGATTTTCTTTAATGGTTCGGTTTTCTTTAGTGAAAAGTTAGTTATAGTTTGATTTAGAACCATAAAATAAATCACTTTAACAGTTCAATTTGAAAGACAAACAGTCAAGTTCGATTAAATTATTATGAATTTTAAAAATAGTCTGCTTCAACATAGAAACTTGTTTAAAACAAATTGAATCGGTAACATTAAATCCATGAAATTCATCCTAGCTATACCTCTCTTGTTTTGAACTTTGTCATGGAATTTTATTTCTTTGTACAAAAAAGAATATTTTTATCATGGAGACTATTAAAATTAATAAACTTTTAAGAAGTAGGTAACCTTAAAAACGGAGAATGAATGTAAAAAAATTAAAATTGAAATAATATTAATTTTAAAAAACTATTTTTATTTAATTTTTTTTAAAAAAAAAACTTCAAATAAAGGTTTTACCGACAACAACATAATTTTAATTTACTAAGTAAGTAATACTACATGGCAAAAAGTCCAAAGTTGATTTGGGCGTGTATAAACAAATATATTATGAGACGCAATATGAGCAAGAAAGTGAAATAATTGGAGAAACATGTCATGAATTAATGGAGCAATATCAATTCATAAAAAGATATGTGGTTATTAGGGCCAAAGAGAAAGTCTTACATAGACACAGACACAAATAAACAGTGTTTAAGCACACATACATAAAACATCACATCATTTACTTTTTTGAAAAATATTTTAAATTAAATTATTTTATATTTTCTCAATAGATTTATGAATCTGAAACAATAAAGCTCAGTGTCGAGAATGCTACATATATTTTTTCAAGATATTATTCGGATTTGTGGGCCTTCCTTTTTCTTTGTCTTATTTTGTTTGTTTCTGAATTTTTGTGAATGGAATTTTTGCAATGTGTCAACCACAATAGTGTTATCAAAACATTTTTAACATTTAATTATGTATACGGCTGTTTAAATATTGGGCTGATAGAGTATTTGGACCTACGGCTGTTTATCAAAGTTATAGAGTTCGTAAGGAAAGATTCACGAGCAAGCTATTTAAGAAGACTCTGATATTATTTTAAAATTGAAAATTTAGTTTAATTTAATTATAAAATATTGATTTTTAAGATGAAAATTATCTCTACTTATAAACTTATTTATATGTCATCTCACATTTAATGTGAGACTTCTTAGGAGTTCATTCTTAATGTTATAAAGAGGTAGACTTGAATGTCAATAAAAGAACCTCATTGAGAGGTGATATGTTAGTATAAGTAGGGGTGGTAAAATGGGCCGAGCCTGTTTGACCCGCAATTTTTGACGGGCTGGGGTGAGGTTTTCGGCCCGCTACCTTAAGTTGGCCTGCCCCGCCCCACTCCGTTTTTGAGTGGGCTTAAATGGTGCGGGCCTAAACGGGGGCGGGCATGCCCGTTTTTCCACTCCTTTATAGTATTTATCATTTTATCTTATATTGTAAGGAGTACTTATTAACTTAGTTGATGATTTGTTAGTTTAATTAAGCGTAATTATAAAGAATTATTTGTTAACTTGGTTAATGTTTCTTTTAGTTTAATTATCTCTATTATCTGCTGCAATTTTCTCTTAATTATCTCTAATATAGTATTATTGTTAGTTTAAATATGAGGTAAGAATCGTAAGAAATTGTTAAGTTATTATAATTCAACATATTTAATATTTTTTTAACATTGAATTGTGAAGTTGTAATTCAAGTTGTAAAAAAAAAAAAAAGTATTTGGCGGGCATGCCCGCCAACCCGCAACCCCGCCAATAAATGGGCGGGCTTGAATTTTGAACTCACACACCTAAGTTGGCCCGCCCTGCCCCACCCCGTTTTTGGGCGGGCTTAAATAGGGTGGGCCTAAATGGGGCGGGCATGCCCGTTTTGCCACCCCTAAGTATAAGTGTGCTCTCTGTCGTTTGTAAACTTTTTTTTATTCTAGTGAACTTTTTTTTACTCTGAAAAAAACTTATTTAATTAGTCACATTCCTAAATAAAAATATTTGAACACACTAGTGGAAATAGTAACACAAAAAAATTATATAACATGTACTTTTAACATAAATAAGTAATAGTTGTTCTGAGTTCATTTTATTTAGAGTTATGATCAAACTTGCTATGAACTCTTTTTGGTGGATAGATACACTTACAAAGACATACCTCTCAAATTTGGGAATAGTTGTGGACTTGTGGTCAGGTGAATGAAACAAGTGCAAATAGCTCATGTTTTGTATTCTTATCCCCTTTTAAGAGGTAGAGAGGATGATTGTCTTTGTGTAAATACATATGTTTGAGGTCAATGACACAGATTCTTCGGCCATGTTATAGGAACAAGTCAAGAATCATAGGATTATAGTGTCATCAGGGGCGGACCTGAATATAAATTATCAGTGTGGCTAAAATTTTAGGCATTATTGAAGAAAAAAATATTTATCCTAATAATTTTAGTTTAGCAGCAAATAATATATGGATTTACTACTAATAAAACATGTATATCCACAAAATGTACACCAACAAATTATAAAATTTCTATATAAAAAAAATCAACAAACTAACAAATTATATAAAAAACACCACACAATTTTTTTTCGCAAAAAAAAATAAATTATAACTTATTGAATACATTAAATCATGTATATTACTATTATTTGATACTTCACAAGATTTCACGCTGAACCAAAATATATAGAACCCAAACTTATATCAACTTATAGTTTATATTGATAAACTAATTCAATTAACTTATAACTTATTAATTTTTATTTCAATTTTATCCATACCATCTTACTTTGAAAAATTAAACCTATTGTTTTATGTCATTTCATATTTATATGGTAGTTCAATCATTAGTTTTATTTAATACTATAAATTCAATTAATTATCCATTATTTTTTGACAAACAAAGTCAAAGTTGATTATTATTAAATTAATTATATAACTTAAAATAATACTCTATGTATAACCAATAAAATAATAGACTATAAATTAATATTTGCACTAATACTTAAACTAATGTGTACCGAAAAATTTACGGTCAGTAATAATGAACTTTAAACTAATATTTATATTAATATTTGCACAAATATGTATACAAAATAACTTAAAATTATTATATTTTTTTTAAAAAAAATATAGCCACACCGTGCCTCACACATGTCCGCCCATAAGTGTCATACATAATACATATGAGAGAAAGAGAATATAGTCTATATTTGCTTTTTTTTTCTCTCTTGAAAATTGTTTTTTTTAATTAATTTATTTTTTATGCATTCTCAACTATTGGATACTTGGATGAAGAACAGAAGAAATGTCTGAATATATCAAATATGAGAGGATCCAAATAATATTTTGACATCCATTTTGGACAACTTAGTTAGACAATTCTTCATCTCATACTCACATTATATTTTTACTCTCACTCATTTAATCTTTCATTTTATTGGTTTTTGTGCAAATGAAGAAGGAACATTATTAATAATATTTTTCTCTTCCCATTTTAAAAATAAAATCATATTCAAGTATTTTGTAATGTATTCATTTTTTGAATAACATGTATAGCCCAGAGACTCGGATCAGAGCATTTTTATAATGTAAAATTTACAAATTATTTTCTGATAGTATATTTTGCCTACTTTAACAACTTTGGGGAGCAACTAATTATTGTGTGAGTGGTGTGAAACCTTGAGGTATTGTATAGGTATAAGGCCTTTATGGGCCTTTTGGTTGTTATCTTATCGGGCTAGTTGAAAGAAAGTGTTACGAAAAAGTTTATTTTGTTTTATACTTTGAGAGTTATTTTTCGCGCCCTTTAGATTTTCTTCCTCAGCCCCTGAAATGATTATAGTACCCCCCTCACCATTTAAAGTGTGAGTAAATTTTGCTTTCTATGTAGCAAGTGACAATATTTTATATTCAAATTGAACGTCCGCATCCTCATGAATGAAAAAATCATGAATAAAAAGAGTCTGCATTCTAGGATGCGAGCATTGTTTGCATTCTAGGATGTGAACACTTTTTTTCATGATTTTTTCATTTATGGCGGGCACATACGTTCAATTTGAGTATAAAATATTGTCACTCGCTACTTAAAGTATGAACTGAAACACCATTCGCTACTTAGAGAGCGAACTGAAATTTAGAGCGCGAGCTCAATTTACATTTTAACTAGTGAACTTTATAAAAATGTGGCCACTGTCTTATATCATATTTTAATTTGCCATTAGAGCGGTTGTAACATTATCGACCGATCACACACCATAAAGATAATTATACTGAATTGTTACTTTATTTGATATGACCAAATTTACATTTATACTTACAATAGACATGTATCAAGGCTACAAAAGTTGATAAGTTTGACGGAAAATAGAAAATTAGGTGAATTAAGGGTTCACACTTTAACTTGCAAACCGTGTTTCATTCAAAGTTGTTTCATAGAAGTTGAAAGAAGGGTGAAGAGGACAAAAAAATTTGATTTTTATAAGGTTCGCACCCTAGAATGCGAACTCAGTTCAAAGGTTTGAACCTTAATTTCTTCTCTTAATTGATTCCATTTGTTTTAAAACAATAAAAAAACATAAGTGTAAGAAATTTCACAACAAATGAAATTGTGACAATTGTTTCATTCCAACAAAGGGAAGACTTGTGACCATTGTTTCCATTCATTTCAAGCAATTGGTGGACACAAAGCTAGTCACAACAAGAAACCTAGACAAATAATTGCAACACACATGAAAATCAACAAAAAGCAGTTTTAACTACCACTTTTGTGAATAGTTGTTAAAAAAAGAGGAAATAAAACTACCTTTGTGAATAAAGTGATCATCATCATCATCATCATCATCAATGATTCAATATGACCCCACAAACACAAGAACCACAGTTACTTTACAATTATAAAGCACTATGGCTACTACTAGGTCTAAAAAAGTTCATGAGTGATGTATATGTGTTGCTGAGTTAAACAAGCTTTTAGGGGGGGGGGGGGGGACATATGATATGAGGATGCATGGAACTTCTCTGAGTAATCAACTCTATTGCAACAATGTTGAGCATTCATCATGATGTGGCAAATGATGGGGGAAGACATGAAACTCATAAGACACCTGTAAATGTTTTGAACTTGGACTTGAATCTTCCTAAACCAGCAGATGATGATGTTAATGCACAATCTAAGTTTCTGTTTCATGCAACTTCCCTGTTGGATTGCCCTTATTAAAGTTCAATACTCTATAGTCTTAACTTTCTTTATTAAGTATCACTATCT
This sequence comes from Trifolium repens, assembly GCA_030408175.1. Classification (NCBI taxonomy): domain Eukaryota; kingdom Viridiplantae; phylum Streptophyta; class Magnoliopsida; order Fabales; family Fabaceae; genus Trifolium; species Trifolium repens. Next base: position 51,051,374 of record CP125848.1, read on the forward strand.
ATTTATTTTAACTTGGCATTGTATACTAAGGATTTCATATAAAATAAAATCATTGTACTTTTATAAACAAATATGGATGAAAAGATACATGTTACTCTTTATTGTTTCATATAGCTGATACAGAGAAGCAAATATCACTTCATTTTCATTATCTTCTTTTCTATTATAACATTTCTCTCAAGTTTATACCGGTTGAATGGTAACAACAAAGAGAATAACATATTCATGGCATGCACTGTAATCTTTAAAACAAAGATATGTTATATAGTTTGTACAAGTATGATTATCATATTGACTTGGGAGCAACACACAAATGATACATCATTCTTTCATAGGCAAACAAATTTACACAACCTAATACGCGTCATTGTTGCCAATTTCCGCATTCAAGTAATTGAGCAACCAAAAGACACTGGCAGCAGTAAAAAACTACGGAAGAATCTCGCATATACAGAATAAGATGATTTGTCCAAACTGTTCACAATGCGGAATTTTAAGAGCAACAGCCACCATTTTGGGATGCTTGTGGTTCTTGTTTCTGTTTTAAGACATTCCTTTTTGTTGCTGTTGATCCTTCTTCCAATAGACTAGGAGCTTCCATTATCTACAAAATCGCGTCATACTAGTTTGTAATTATAACATAATTTCTAACAGATTAACTAACGTAGCAAATTACCAAAAACGTGAAGTGTAATCCTAATTCCAACTGTCACTTAATTGGAAAGTTGTGAAATGCACATGACAGAAGCATCACTAAAGAAACTTCTGAAATTGTACCTTAAGAGCGAGTTCTTCAAAGCATTTCTCCACATTTTCTCGTGTTTTAGCACTACATTCAAGAAGCAAACATCCCAATTCTTTAGCAAGGGCTAAGCCCTCTTCTCTGCTGACAGCCCTATCAGAATCCTATAAATAGAGAAATAAACCATAGCAGATATTAGTGAACTGTAAATCATTGGCTTAGTTGGATGCTTCGACAAAATGGCAGTGACTCCTAAAGTTTATGCAGGTGCAAATCTGCATGTTCACTGAATCAAAATTTAGCTCAAAGGCAGATGCTCCACGGATACAGTGGAAGTGTTAACAAATCAAGCAAGCCACATACATGTAAGATGGAGCTATAGAATTTAATTTAATTTAATCTGGCTGATAATGCGAGGATCTGGTGTTCTGATGGATGTTATCAGAATATCATGGTGACAGTGGCAGATGAGTATGGAGCAATGGTATGCCATAACCGGCTTATAAGGTAAGAGATGACACCTAAGCAAACAAATTTTAAGGCCATAGCACAGTGTGCGAGTTTCAATGGACCTTACACTCAGGACTAGACATCTAGAGCGTGACTCACGTGGCTCGATAGCAGGTGACCTAACAAATCTTAGATAGACTTTAATACCATCTTAAAACTTGGATCGGTCTAACTCAATCTTATAAAATTGGCTTGTAAGGCGGAAATGTCTCTCACTTATAAACACTTTTTTAGGTCATATGACATCAAATGTGAGACTCCGAATAGTATGAGTGTCATATGCATATTCATATACTCCTGCCGTCCCAAAATATAAGCAAAAATGAGTCAACAAAAGTTAATGTATTTGGTCTAAATTTTACACCAAATACATCAACTTTTGTTAATGTATCTGCTTAGTTGAATAGAGTATGCTGAAACCAGTCTATTCAGGAAGGACTCCTGCCGTCCCAAAATATAAGCAAAAATGAGTCAACAAAAGTTAATGTATTTGGTCTAAATTTTACACCAAATACATCAACTTTTGTTAATGTATCTGCTTAGTTGAATAGAGTATGCTGAAACCAGTCTATTCAGGAAGGACAAGGTGTTCTTAGTCGGTCCACACCTAAAAGCAGAAAAATGATGGGATAGCATAGAATTGAATTTATTCATTTGAAATCATGATAATATCTTAATTTTCTCATGATGTCAGTGCTGATCCATTGTCATTAATTCTAACAAATGGTGAAAGGGACTTGGAATACAAACTTAAATGTCATTTTGTTGTATAAACGTAGCTAAGATCAAAACCACTACTTTCAACCAATCCAATAAGGAATATTTCAAGACAATTACAAATTCATTCCCTATGGTAATCATAAATTCAGGTCCAATACTTGGTAACGAAACGTCGCAGAATTTAACACAACTATTTCCTGTCATTTTTCCCACATCCGTGCAATCTTACGCAATATTTTTACTAATTAGAGCATAAAACTTACTCTGTCAACTTTATTTCCAACTAGCATCTTCACGCACTCCTGATTTGTTGAATAGAGTTCCAATTCCTTAGACCACACTTCTGATAAATTTGTAAAGGTTTCTCTCCTCGTGACGTCATAAACTAATAAAAGATAACAAAGCACTCTATCAATAGAAATCATTAATATTAAAAAGTCATTATCAGTAATCGAAAAAAATTACTCTATCAACGTTAACTATTACAAAATTATGGTTTCATTTCACAACAAAACCATCTTTAGTCCGAATAAAAATATGCCTACTGAACTCTTCGTGCCGCAGATAATGAGAAGAAAAATGCAGCAGATATCAATATGTACATAAACCACATTATCATACCGAGAATGATTCCTTGTGCTCCTCGATAGTAAGAACTTGTTAGAGTCCTAAACCTTTCCTGCCCAGCTGCAATAGATCCAATGCTATTTTATAACTCAATATACCAATTAAATTAAATAAGTCATTTTGAGACTTCAATTAACAAATTATGATTCATGAATCACAAGCTTTCAGATTGAACAAAAGATCTAATTCGACTATAGTATATACATACCTGTGTCCCAAATTGTAAGTTTTAATCTTTTTCCACCTACGGTGAGCGTTTTGATCTTAAAATCAACACCTACAAATCATCATAGAATCGACATTAGATCAATATAAAAACTCAAATTAGTTAAAAGCAACATTGCTAAGGAATGAGAGCATCTTTTAAAACCAAAATTGGGGAACCGAGAAATTATTATTATTAATTAAAACTATACTCGCGCGAATTTAAAATTCGTTTCTTTTAAGTTACTAGATCGAACTCTTACCACTGAGCTAACACATCGTCACACAAAAAATTAAAAGGAGCATAAATTGAATATTTTGTTAAATTCAATCCAAACAATGACATCATATTGCTTAAGTCAATAACTGAAAACCAAACAGATTAAATCATGAAACAATCAAGATTATTCAAAAAGAAAGAGAATTAAATACCAATGGTGGGTGTAAGATCTTCAACAGAAGAATTGGAAATGAAGGTGAGAAGTAAGCAACTTTTTCCAACACCAGAATCACCAATCAACAGGATCTTGAAAGAAAGATCATGGCCACTGTTTTGAGCTGAGGATGAACTCATTCTCTACCTGTGAGTAAGAAAATGCAATGGGGTATGTATGTAACAATGTATCACTTCATTTATTTGCTCTTAAAGTACTTAAGAGAGAGAAAGTAACAGTTTTTTGTTTTGTTTTTTCTTCTCTTCAACAACACCAACGGATTCTTTCCTTTTCTTTATGCTTTCCGTTATTTTTGTGTTAATACTCTTGCATGTATTAAAGAATCGGATTCTTAATCAAAATAGTATTTAGAAATGTCAACAGACAGAGATTAAGCGGATGATACTTTATCACTCCTTATTTAAGTAGCATCTAAGGTGATCTCCATCCATGTCTTCATTCCCCGCTTCGGGAGTATTATTCCTCCATCCTCATCCCTACGGATCCCCTCAATTTCCGCTGAGATCTATCAACCTTAAAAAAAATATCAAGTTTATATTATTTTTAATCAAACTAGTTGTAGAAAAATAGTAAAATGAATTATAAAACAAATAAAAAATAAAAAAATTATTGTGAATCTTATGATAATAATAAATATATATACATATTGTGTGAAAATACAATTAAAAATTATTCATAAAGTACTTAAATATACATTTATAAATGTTATCTTAATAAAATTTCGGGGACGGAGTCTCTGTGGGATGGGGAGTAAAATATCGTCCCCATCCCCAAACCTATTTCGAGGGGACTTTCTCCTCCATCTCCATCCCCACGGGGAAAAACTCTTCATCTTCGCCATTTATATATGAAATTGATATCCCTAATAGTATTAAAGAACCGGTAATTTAAAATTTAATATAAGGTAAATAAAATCCGATTAAGAAATTATTTTGTTTTGTTTATTTATAGACAAAAATATTTTTTTTGGTAGAGTTCTTAAATGACTTCAAATTTAAGAAATTTTATTTTGCTAGGTGATAGTATAATTTACAAAGGATTTTAACTTTGAGAAACTTGAGAGGGATGGTGTAATATGACAAAAAAGAAAACTTAATTAGTAAGTGAAAAATATTTAAAACAATGAGTATAGATTACACTTTGTACAACAATCCTAACTATATTAATTAACCATAACAATATAACTAATTTTCTAACTAACTCATAGCAACCTATATACCAACTTCAACTAGTAGTAATTCTTACTACTTGGAAGCACACCTTACGCAAGTTTGCTCTCGCTTATTATTTATTGTTTTAGCTAGAGCAATTGGTTTTGCTTACACTTAAATTGTTACTGGTATATTGTTATTGTTTAGGGGCAAATATATCTAGGGATTATTTAAGTTTTGTGTTTGTAATAGTCCTTTCAGCTTTTTAGTTTAGGTAATAGTTAGATCTTTACATTTTTTTAGTTACAAATAAGTCATTTATATTTTTAACTTGTTCACTATTATCCTTTAGTTAACTTTTGTTACCTATGAAAGTTAACATTAACTTCTACCATGATAAATATTTTAATGAAAAAGACACACATGTTGGATAGGATTAACCGAAAAAATAACAATGCAACAAATTTTTATAACATGGAATAAGTTGAAGAATAACAGTGTAACGAGTTAGAAAATTAATTAAATGACCTATTTATTATTTAAAAAAATTTAACTATTATAAACGTGAAATTTAACATACCCTTAACTGCATTGGGCCTATTGTTTAAGTTGTTTAGTTTTGATTGTCATTAATTTTGTTTAGCACATGTTTGTTCTTTGTGTGGTTTGAGTTAGAAGATTTTTTCAACAGATTCTATAGTTAAATTATAAAATTCATTGTTATTAATGAGTTTTTTTTTTTGACTCATTGTTATTAATGAGTTATTAAAAAGAATAACTCAATATATCTCCACTCCCTTGTGTATCTACTCCTCCCTCTCATAATAATTGTTTTGCAAAAAAAAGTCCAAAAAGATTGTCATTTTAATTTTATTTTTTTGGTAGAGTCATTTTAAAATTTTTAATGCAACAAATAATGACTCTTTTTTCAATTGTATTCTCAATTTTAATTTATTATTCTCCACTTTATATTTATAATAATTGGAAAATATTAATGGTTAAGATGGATACTTGGATAAAATCATAATTTTTCATAATTTTTTTTTCATTTATCATTGTATCTTAATTTGCATAAAACGATCAAATGCGAGGGTTATTGTAGAACGGATGTACTATAGTATATGTTATTGTGTATGTACTATACTCCATTCGTCCCAAAATATAAGTAAAAATGAGTTAAAGAAATTTGATATATTTGATTAAAGATTTGGACTAAATATATTTATTTTTGTCGATCAACTTTTGATTATATTTTGAAACAGATGAAATATTTCATTTTCGAGTTCCCTACAACATGCGTGTGCCATTTTGTGTGGAATGCAATGTTACTGTCTCAACTCCATGGCCTACGTGAGAGGAAAGGATTGGTGTGTTGTTTTTTCAGTTATGTTGAAAGGGATGCTGCTACTGAAACAGAACACAGCACGGGTTACCTTTGTTTATTTATTCACCTGAACTTTGAAATATTTTTTTCTTTCTCTCGTGTATCATCATGTTACAACACCTTTTTAATTATTTGTGACTAAACAAAGGATATGCAAGCTAGCTGCCAATTATTATAAAAAGAGGTCTCGATAATTTAGAGTACGACCGCATGATAAATAAATTTTATGAAAAATTGTTCCAATCAGATATCAAACTCAAATTCTTCCAAACGATTCATCTTAAGGAAAGATAACATAGGTGTTTCACTATCATATTGTTGTCATTCCTTTTACTATCATCGCATAGCATGATAGCACCCTCTTTTTTTTTAAAAAAATCAATAGAACATAAATTAGATGGACTAGACTGAACGGAAAACTTAGGAGAGAATCGACTACGCTGAAACTCCGACATAAAATTGAACATAAATTTAAAAATTAAACATGCAGATTAATTTTGGATGTAGAATCTAATACTATCTGCTAAAATAGTCTTTCTTCTGAGAGTACGATAAAACTTATATACTTTTCTTTAGATGCAGTTTTTACCGTGTCTCTCAGAAAAAGTTAGTTATTTACATTTTTTAATTTAAAAAAATAAAAGAAAACTGTTTTTTTAATAATAATAACCACCTCCTTGTATCTAGCACAGTAAAAACTATGTCTAAAGCACTCTACATAAGTTTAGTCCATATATAAATACGAGAACATTTTTCTTTTCTCTTTTTCACACACATTTAATGATTGAATTATAGGTAGATACCTAATAAAAATTACAAGAGTACCAGAAATGTTAATTCAAATTAAAAGAAACTTCTTCGCTGTAGCTTTTGGTGAGAAGACACAATTCTTCGAGAAGGAAACGTAACATTTTACTATATATTTTGGTGAAAAGACACAATCCTCCAAAATATAGTTCTAAAATATCCTTGCAATTTGATTCCAAAAAAAATAATCCTTGCAATGACAAAATGCGATGCTTCCTCAGTTCTATACAACTATACCTCTATTAGTGTTTTTTCAATTATTATCTTTTTTGTACACTCTTCAGTTCCACTAATAATTAATTTTTAATTGGGCAATTAAATATATATACAATACATTAATATAAACAAATATTACTTTAAAAAACAATTATTTTTAATATCCAGTCTAAAAACGAATTACTCTAATATACTAACTAACCTTTGTTTACTAGATTTAACTAACTTTAAAAACAAATCAAAGGAATTAGTTAATGATTAAAGTTCAAGTTAATGAAAGAGAAAAACTATTAACAATAACAATTAATTACTATTTTTTTTAAAAAAGCAATAGATACATGCACACAAAATATAGAAATTCTCCGTCTCCATCACGGTGGTGGTAGCTTCTTTCCTTCCTTTTCGGCAGCCGTTTCTTCACCTTCCTCTGCCGTTGTTTTTTCGCCGAGAAGTTATCTTGGTTGTTGCTGGTTGCGGTTCGTTTTCTAAGTTGGTGGATGTTGTCGTTATTTAGTCTCCACCGAGTTGGAGAGTGGTGCTCCAGTGGTGCTTTGGTGGTGGTTTGTAGTGGAGGTATTTGGTTTTGCTGCTGTTTTAGGTAGTGGTGGTGGTTGTGGTGACGGAAGAGTTATTGGAGGGGTTTTGTTGCTCCGCTGGAAGCTCCGACGGTGGATTTGGGTGTTTTCTTGTGGTGGTTTAGCGGCGAATGTGAGAATTTGTTGTTTGGATTCTTCTCCTTTGTTATTGTTTGGTTCTGAAGCTGCCGGTGTGTGTTTAATGTCGTGGGTGTTTGGTTTTCTGGATACTTGACTCTCTGACCGCTTCCAAATCTGTTGAGATTTGCATGACTCTTTTAGAGTCTCTGTTGGTTTACAAATCTATTGAGATTTGAAATTTTTTTGTATCTGGTTGACCTTTACCTTGTTGGTGTTGACTGTACTGTTTGGAGGAGGACAACTGAAACTTATCTACCTAGGTCTTCTTTCTACCGTTGTCCATCAACTTTTGGCTCACAGAGATGCTTATGGATTCTGATGTGCCGATCATTTTGATTCGAGATCGGGAGTTAGCGTCTAGTGACCTATTTTTGGGTCGGATTAGTGTTTTCTCTGGTAGTCTGGAAGTTGTGAAGGGTCTTTCTAAAAATGAGATTAAAAGTGAGCCTCTTATAAGTTCTCTTAGCTAGTTTTGGTTTTATTCATTGGTGTTCCACCTATATATAACATCTTTATTCTATAATTACTCTTTTTTCATATTTATTTGTCTTATTGAAAAATCTGATTTTTATAATATATTTTGTTAGAAGTAATTTATATTTAAGGGTATTTTAGTATTTTACTATGTTGTCTTTATGACCTAGTCCTTGTGTATAAATAGGAGTAGTGATATCATCATAGATGTAAGTGCCTTTATTATTCTTCTTGTAACCGTCATTTTTCAAGTTCATTAATACATTCTCTTTTCTATTCATTTATCATCTTTGTGCACCAACAATTGGTATCTAGAGCTCCGGTTCGAATCCACGGGAAACACGAGTGAAACGTGAGGCGTTGTGTGATTGATTTCGTTTCTTGAACGAAATTGTAACAGAATCACATTTTCTGATTCTGCGGGATTGGGAAACACGAGTGTTAGTGAGATTTAAGTGAACGCACAAAGTTTGAAGATGAACGGAAACAGTGGTATGAGTACCAAGCTTCCAGTGTTTGATGGCAAAAACTGGAATCGTTGGATGAAACAGATGATTGTTCTGTTTGGTGCTCAAGATGTGCTTGAACTTGTTACTGAAGGTTATGTTCCAGTAGCAGCTGATGCAACAGATGCACAAAAGCTTGCTCAGAAGGATACGAAGAAGAAAGATCAGAGGGCGTTGTTCTACATCCATCAGTGTGTGGATGAAAACGTGTTTGAGAAGATTGCTGACTCAGAAACGGCAAAGGCCGCGTGGGACACACTGATCAGATGCTATGGTGGTGATGCATCAGTGAAGAAGGTGAAGCTTCAGTCCTTACGAAAGCAGTATGAGAATCTCAACATGAAGAACAATGAGAAGGTCTCTGAGTACATCTCAAGAATGATTTTGATCACTAATGAGATGAATGCGTGTGGAGAAACACTCTCAGAACAAGTAATCATTGAGAAGGTATTGAGATCACTTACCCCTCAGTTTGATTACATTGTGGTAGCTATTGAACATTCCAAGGACTTGAGTTCCATGAGAATTGAAGAGCTACAAAGCAGTCTAGAAGCACAAGAGTTGCGTTTGACTGAGAGAAACTCTGAAAGAGAAGTAGAGCAGCAGGCTCTGAAAGCAGACTCTGGTAAGAACTATCAGAAGAAGTCTTGGTCAGAAGCCAAGAGAAGATCTGATGGAGTTCAGAAGCCTGAAACTTCAAACTCTGATAAGCAAAAGTATCAGAAGGGAAAAGAGAAGTTTGACAAGAAGAAGATTCAATGCTACTGTTGTCAGAAGTTTGGTCATTTTGCTTCTGAGTGCCGGTCAAACAAAGAAAGGAAGTCAGAAGAAGCAAATATAGCCAGAAGCTCTGATGACTCTGATGGTGAATCTGTGTTGCTAATGGCCTCTGAGACTGATGATATGAATTCATCAGAGTGGTGGTATATGGACACAGGGTGTTCAAATCATCTTACTGGAAACAAAAGATGGTTGGTTGACTTTGACTCGAGTAAGAGTACAAGGATCAGGTGTGCTGATGATAAATACCTTAATGCTGAAGGTATGGGAAATGTCAGAGTCACTCTGAACAATGGCAAATCAGCATTGATTCAGAATGTGTGGTATGTACCTGGCATGAAAAGCAATCTGATGAGTGTAGGGCAACTGATTGAGAAAGGTTTTTTAGTTACCATGAAGGACAATCTTCTGAAGCTGTATGATCGTAATCAGAAGCTGATTATGGAGTCAGAACAGGAAAGGAACAGGACATTCAAGGTGAATGTTAAAACTGCAGACTCTGAATGCCTTAGTGCAACAAGTGTTGAGAAGGATAGTGAGCTGTGGCATAGAAGATTTGGTCATTTAAACTTTAGAAGCCTGGGGCATCTAAAATCAAAGAATCTGGTACATGGAATTCCTACAATCAAGAAACCTGAGAAGTCATGCAAGGTGTGCATGGAAGGGAAGCAACCAAGATTGCCATTTTCATCAGGAGTAGCTCCAAGAGCAAAACATGCATTGGGAGTAGTACATTCTGATGTGTGTGGTCCATTTCAGGTAGCATCAATTGGAGGGAATAAATACTTTGTGTCATTTGTAGATGAATTTACTAGAATGACATGGGTATCCCTGATAAAGTACAAACATGAGGTGTTTGCTGAGTTTAAGAAGTTCAAAGTGAAAGCTGAGAAGCAGAGTGGTCAGAAGCTGAAGATTCTCAGAACGGATGGTGGTGGTGAGTTTAATTCCAATGAGTTTAAAACTTTCTGTGAGGAGAATGGAATTGAGCACGAGGTTACTGCTCCTTACACTCCTCAACACAATGGTCTTGCTGAAAGAAGAAATCGTACTTTTCTTGATATGGTGAGAAGCATGCTGAAAGAGAAGAAGCTTCCTCATAATTTATGGGGTGAAGCTGTTGCAACAGCATGTTATGTGCTCAACCGATGTCCAACGAAGAAGTTGAAGGAAATAGTTCCTATTCAAAAGTGGACTGGAGATAAGCAAAGTGTTAGTCATTTGAAGGTGTTTGGTTCTGTTTGTTACAAACATGTTCCAGAAGCTAGAAGACAGAAGCTGGATGATAGAAGCAAAGTTATGTTATTGGTGGGGTACCACAGTACAGGTGCGTACAAGCTCTATTGTCCAGAGACTAATAGAATTGAATTCAGCAGAGATGTCATTGTGAAGGAATTAGAAACTTGGGATTGGAACAAAACTCAATCAAACTCTGATGTGATATTCCTTGAAGGAGACTCTGAACGAGATTCAGACTCTGAAGGAGATTCAGACCCTGAAGGAGACTTAGACTCTGAAGGAGATTCAGACTCTGAAGGTGGTTCTGAAGGAGACTCTGAAGGTGGTCCTGAAGGAGACTCTGAAGGTAGTCCTCAAGGAGAGTCTGAAGGTCAAGGCTCTGACGATGAAACCTCTGAAGGAAATCATGTGGAACAAGATCAAAGACCACAGAGAATCAGAAGCATTCCAAGAAGGTTTGCAGGGTTTGATATGCTGCAAGACACTGAAGTAGACTCTGAGGGAGAAGTTATTCAGTGTGCTATGTTAGTAGACTCTGAACCCGTGAGTATAGAAGAGGCTCTTAAGCAACAAGTCTGGTTGCAGGCCATGAATGAAGAACTTGATGCTATCAAGAGAAACAAAACTTGGAAGCTATCAGAACTTCCAAAAGGCAAGAAAGCCATCAGTGTCAGATGGGTTTTCAAGCAGAAGCTAAAGCCAGATGGATCAATTGGCAAATACAAAGCAAGGTTAGTAGCAAGAGGATTCCTGCAGAAACCTGGGCTAGATTATTTTGAAGTGTTTGCACCTGTAGCACGACATGAAACAATTAGACTGGTAATTGCAATAGCTGCTAACAGGAATTGGCCTCTGATGCATTTAGATGTGAAATCTGCATTTCTGAATGGTCCATTACAAGAGGAGGTATATGTGTCACAACCTCCTGGTTTTGAGAAAAAGAATCAGGAAGGGATGGTGTATAGATTACATAAAGCCTTGTATGGATTGAAACAGGCACCCAGAGCCTGGAATATGAAGATTGATTCTTTCTTCAAGAAGCATGGGTTTCAGAAATGTGAATTGGAGTATGGTGTTTATGTTCAACACACTTCAGAAGGCAATATGATTCTGGTATGCTTATATGTTGATGACATATTGCTGACAGGAAGCTCTGAACAAGAGATAGCTAAGTTCAAGAAGGCTCTGATGAATGAATTTGAGATAACAGACCTTGGTAAAATGAGTTACTTTCTAGGGATGAAATTTATGTACTCTGAGAAAGGAATCATTTTACATCAAATGAAGTATAAACTTGAGCTTCTGAAGAGATTTAAGCTGGAAAATTGCAAAATTGCAATTACACCTTCTGATACCAATCAGAAGCTGGACTCAGATTCTGATGGAGAAGATGTGGATGCTACAACCTTCAAACAGTTGGTTGGTTCTCTAAGGTATTTGTGCAATACCAGACCTGATATTTGCTATGCAGTTGGAATGGTTAGCAGATTTATGAGCAAACCAAAATGGTCCCATTACCAAGCTGCTGTCAGGATTTTGAGGTATATAAAGGGAACTCTGAAGCATGGTGTGCTATTCCCTTCTGAAGGAAAGACCGAATCAGAGTTTCTGAGCTACTCAGACTCTGATTGGTGCGGAGACAGGGTTGATAGAAGAAGTACTTCTGGGTACTTGTTTAAATTCCTGGGAGGTCCTATTTCTTGGTGCTCCAAGAAGCAACCTGTTGTGGCTCTATCAACCTGTGAAGCTGAATATATTGCAGGCGCTCTGACTGCATGCCAAGCTGTGTGGATTCTGAACTTGCTACAGGATCTGAAGATTAAGGTAAACAAGCCTCTGAAGCTGATGATTGATAACAAGTCTGCAATCAATCTTGCCAAGAACCCAGTGCTGCATGGGAGAAGCAAGCACATTGAGACCAAGTATCACTTCTTAAGGAATCAGGTTCAGAATGGAGTGTTAGAAGTTGTGCACTGTAGCACTCAGAAGCAGCTGGCAGATGTGATGACAAAGGCAATCAAGACTGACCAATTTCTTCGTTTAAGGGATGGAATTGGTGTTGTTAGTTTTGTGTAAATATAAATTAAGGGATGGTGTTAGAAGTAATTTATATTTAAGGGTATTTTAGTATTTTACTATGTTGTCTTTATGACCTAGTCCTTGTGTATAAATAGGAGTAGTGATATCATCATAGATGTAAGTGCCTTTATTATTCTTCTTGTAGCCGTCATTTTTCAAGTTCATTAATACATTCTCTTTTCTATTCATTTATCATCTTTGTGCACCAACATATTTGTCATTAGAAAAAAAAAATCCCTCCCACTATAAGGCCTTGCTTGGTAGAAGAGAAAATGAGAAGAGAGAAATAAAAACACGAAAACCAATGTATGTATTTGGACTAACATTAGTCCAAATACATACATTGATTTTCGTGTTTTTATTTCTCTCTTCTCATTTTCTCTCCTACCAAGCACACCCTAAATCTGTAAACTGTCCTAATATGTATCGCATCTGCGAAACCAATATTTTATTTTATGATTTTATTCATACAATCTGAGTGATTTCCATGTTTGGGCAATCGACAACTAATTAGCACGAGTGAAACTTTTTTTAATCATTAGTCATAGACAATATAATTGGACATCTATATAAAATAAATGGTGTGTAGTGCTTAGTGTTTTTGAACACTAAAGAGCACATGCATGGATGTCATCATTTTTATTCAATAATAATATTTGATGTGAAATGAATTATATACGTACAGTGAATGCAATAGTGTTCGAATTTTGATCTCTATATTTGCATACAATTTCTTTGCCAACCAACAACTATACTCACGGACAAAATATATCTTTTTTAGACTATAGTCTTAATATATATCTGAAACTGCATACATTTTTTCTCCATTGTTGCCGGTTAAGGAGAGTGAGGCATATGAATTGATATGAAGAGCTACTAAAAAAATTATATCGTTTTGTCAAAAAAAAATAAAAATTATATCGTATTCAAAGGAATTATTGTTTGAAAAACTCATGTGTAGTATATAGTTTTGTGAGTGTCATTGCTCTGTATGCATAATTAATTTAAAATTTAAATTTATTATCAAACAATTAAATACAAAAAGAAAATATTATTAAATAATTGGATGATAAATATATATTAAAAAAACTTCAAAAGTCTTCATCTTGTTTTTTAAAAAAAAAGAAAAAAGAAACGACTAAAATGCACATGGGGATCTTCAATATGTCCACACACAAAGCTTCTATGATTGTATTCGTAGATTTTGTTTTATTGCAGGTTAATCGATTTGCATAATGGCATAATCTTTCCAACAAAAGATTGAAGCGTAGGGGGACATTATGTATGAGAGTGAGTTTGATCTGCTAAAAATATAAGAAATTGAATAAAATAATTTTAATTATATTGTATTTGATTTTTAAATTGTTCTTGGGATTAGAAAAAATTAAAGTCAAGAGATTGGACAAAAATTAAATTTGTCTCTTCCCGAACTATGAGATAACTTTTTGTCCTTTGTATAAGTTGTCTAAAATGTCAGCATAATATTTTGTTCGAAGAATATTGTACAAGGTAAGACTAAAATTTGTTCAATATATACCTTAAACATTTATCACTTGTTATTTTCTCCATACTTACATTTTAAGCCACAATGACTAAAATAAAACAACTACGTTTACAAATAAAAAATAAAAAAAATAAAGCAACTACTCTTTTTTTTTTACATAAAACAACTATTCTATTGAAAACCACTAAATTGGTCATTATATCTTTGTAACTCGCTCTAAAAAAATTTCCAACTCTTTCAATATCTCAAATTAGCCTTTATCTTTATAAACGTTTCTTATGATGAGGAAAATGATGATTAAATCGAGAGTGTACCACGGCCTAGGAAGAAGGCATCCTAGAGACAATGTCACTTTATGAGGGAGCTAGTTTGTTCTCTTATATGGAGTTGTATTTTTTGTACTTAAAACAACTATTGAGTAAACCATTAAATTGGTCATTATTATATCTCTGTAACTCACTCTAAAATAAGTTTCCGACTCTTTTAATATCTCAAATTAATCTTTATCTTTATGAAACGTTTCTCATTATGAGGAAAGTAGTGATTAATTCGAGAGTGTACACGGCCTAAGAAGAAGGCATCCTAGAGACAATGTCAATTATGAGGGAGCTAGTTTGTTCTCTTATATGGAGTTGTATTTTGCTACCTATTTTTCATGAGAATTTTTTTTGTCACCTTACCAATTTTTCACGCGTTCTACACAGTTATCAAAATACCCAAGTCCACTATTTAAGTAGTGGACGTTATAAAAATGAGAAATTTGATAAAAACATCTTTATATGTCCACTATTTAAGTAGTAGAAGGATAAAATTGAAAATTTAAAAGGAGTGCAGCCTTGCTCCATTTAGCAAAGCTCCTTTTACTCAGTGGCGGAGCTAGCCCTAAAAGTTAGGGGGGGCCGCTATAGTTATAAATCAAATACTAAAAAATTTCTGAAAAAAATATATATTACGAAATATATTTTATGTCAATTCATGCTTAAACTTCATATTTTTTATTTAGTTATCTCAAACAAAAATTAAAATTTTCTAACAAAAGATTGATCAAACATAGTTTTTTATACACTAAAACTCTATTTGAAATAAAAATTTGAGTACTTTTTCTCAAAAAAAATATATTTGAATACTTTGAAAAAATAAATTACACATTTTAAAACATCTATAAATTATTAGAATAAAACATTAGAAGAAATACTTCAAAAAGTAAATTAGAAACAATATTTGAATGATTAATAATAGAGAATTTTTTTTGGAACAATTTAAAGGAGGTTAATAATCTTGTAAATTTAAAATATCAACTTAAACATAGAGGGGGTTTGAAACCCCAGCAAAATAGAAAACATTAAAAAATTCTGGACATCCGAATAGAGGGGGTTTAAAACCCCCGCAAACCAGGAAACAGTGAAATTTCGCAGTCTATTTAGCGGGGGTTTAAAACCGCCGCTAAATAATATACCTATGAAAAAAAAATTAACAATTCTGGGGCGGGCCATGGCCCTGTCCAGCCCACAAAGGGCTCCGCCCCTGCTTTTACTCCTTTTCACTTCACAGATTGAAGACATGTGGCAATAATAAATCTAATGGCTATGATTTAAAGGCTATAATTAAATAATAAAAAATTAAAAACACAGAATCAAATAATAAAAAATGCTTCTTTGTACAGCTTCTTTCCATCTTCTTCATCATCCTTGCCGCCGCCGTTGCTAATTGTTATCCTTTTCTTTCTCAAAATTTAATTGTGGTCAACCCTCTTGATTGGGTTTTGTTTTTTTTCCTTGTTTGAAAGAACAATTAAATGGGGTTTTTGAAAGAACAGTTGATTGGGTTTTGTTTGAAAGAACAGTTAAAAATTGGTTATGGAAGAGATCAGTGGCGGTGCTCGGACCCTAGTTCAGGGGGTGCAAAATTTGAATCGATATTTTAATAAAGACACACATTCAAAAATTACATTGTAATAAAAAAAACTACATATATATGTTTTCCAACTATTCACTGCGCAGTTTCATATTTTTAATTCGCTTAATAACTAACTAATTATTTATTTATATGTATTGCTTTTAAAAAAAACATAAGTATTGATTACATGAGAAATATATCAACTAAAAAGAAATCAAACTATAAAACAGTGCATAAGTATTGATATAGTAACACCAAAAATACGCAATCTTATGGTTAGTTTTCTCATTGTTCGATGTTCGTCAATTCGTTCTATCTATCACTTGAGTATATACAAACTAATAACCAACACAAAAATTAGCTTGATGAAAATACTGATATCCAAATGCCTAAAATTGAAACTAATTTGTGAATGGTTTAACTAGAAACTGTACAACATAAATCCAAATATGCATTTAGACCAAATTACAAACTACAAACAAGAAACCAACAAAACACACAAATATGTTATTAGAACCCAATTAAATAATCAATCAACCAGTTTATCAATATTGAAGTTACATAAAAAATCCCAAATTTTTAAACGCTAAACCATGAATTTTCTATTGATTATTTTAGTACTGCTTCAAGGATGTTAGAGGATTTATCACTATTATACGTATTTGGTTTGGTGTTTTGTTTGAGAAGATTTAATTTTAGAGAGAATTGGAAGAAAAGAATGAAAATAGGAAAAAGTGTTTTGGATTTTTGAATAGTGATGCAAAACAAAAAAGTTAGGGGGTGCAAAGTGCAAAAAACATAGAAATTTAGTAAAAAAATTAAAATTCCAGGGGGTGCAGGTGCACCCCCTCACTACTACACAGCACCACCCATGGAAGAGATACAAGGCTTTTAAAAATTGAAGGTTCTAAATTGTAAATCAATGTGTGGTTCTTGCTTTTTTATTCAATGTTTGCTGGTTTATTCAACAAATTAAGCTCAAAATTTGTAGGAGTGTGTGTGATTGATGATGGTTTTTCATTGTTCTGGTTTTCACTATTTGATTGCGGTGGTGACGATGGTTGCGGTAAGGGTGATGAAGAAGATGATAAGAAGAAGCGGTACAAAGAAGCGTTTTTCTTTATTATTTGATTATGTGTTTTTACTTTTTAATTATTTTATGATAGTCTTTAAATCATAGCCATTAGATTTATTACTGCCACATGTCTTCAATATGTTTCCTAAAAAGGAGTAAAAGGAGCTTTGCTAAATGGAGCAACGCTGCACTAAATAAAGGCACGTAAAAAGGTGGTAGATGTTAAAAAAGCTCTCATTTTTTAGCATGTGATGGACTATGTTCCGTATATGTGTAGATAAGAAAATAACATTTTTTGTGTAAAAAAAGAAAAAGAAAATAACAATTTTGTTATTACTTTTCACTTAATTGACATGAGTTTTGAAATTCAATATTGTATAGAATTGAGAGTTAGTTTTACTCGTCTAGATTTTAGATAAATCAATTTCAATGTCGTATTTGAGGTAGAATAAATAGGGTGATTGTCCTAGGTTTATAAAAATAAGTTTAAAATTTATGCCATAAAATAATTTTTTAGGGGATTATTAAGCCCGACAAAAAATACCAAAATTCTTATTTTTGCCAGTCGCTTCTTATTCTCTCTCTATAAACGTATAATTATATCAAATATCAAATAAGAATTTTGGTACTATGATACTTGAGATAGTTTATAATTGATGAGTTGATATAATGATACATAAATAAGTAATAATGATCAATTTATCTATCTGTGTATATATCCCTTACTCATATCAAGTATCAAATTCTTTGTCAGACTGTCTTCGTACTAGTACTTTATCATCACTGCACATCTGCATTTCTCTTCTCGCAATCTTGCTGCATATATATTTGCACACACTCATCATTTTCCTATATTTTTCTCTCTCTACAAGTCTACGACTCATCAATCATCCATAGTTTTCTTATATAACATATTCATGTAAACACAATTATTAATGACTTTGCATGATATCCATCTAGACATGCACGTAAGAATTGTTTGTATGAGTATTTGAATATTAAATAATTTTTTTAATAGTTTTTGATAATTCAAATTTTATATACTACATACTAGTTAGGGTCCAAATTGTAGATTCGCTCTTAGGCCATTAAAATCTTAAAAATTGATCAATTCGAGATCATAATCAACGCATCTTTATTCTTGTGGCAGATCCACAATCGATCTTATCATTTTTCAAAAATGTGACGATCGTTCTTTACATTCCTCATGTAATCTCAATTTATATGTTTCTTCTTTTTTCTTTACTCATAGAAATTTCTTTAAGATTCTTATATTTTATTTTCTTTCATTTTTCTCTTTGATTCAGGACAATTACATTAAGGTCAAAAATTCTTATATAATAATTTTTTTGAACCACATCAATTTTGGGGCGTTTGTTTGAGAGTTACTAAGATAATTCTTGGCTATATGGGATTGGAATATAAAAGAAATCCATGTTGTTATAGGGGAATAAAAATTATTCACAGGAAATAACTATTCCAAGGAACTTATTATTCCCACAAAGTCAGGTTTTTTATTCCCTCCTTTAAGAGTGTGGGAACATCAAGGTTTTTCAATTTTATTTTTTTTTATAAAAATAATCAATACAATATAAACTTTCAATCAAATACTAATAAATTTGATAAAATTTGTATTTATTATAAATTTGTATTTATTATAATTGAATGTCCACACTAGCATAGTAGCATAGACCAATGTACTTGAAACTTGTAAGACCATTTACAATGGTTGTTGAAACATGTGTTGAATGAGTGTTGAAACCATTGGAGAGTTGTGTTGAAAGTGGGAGTTGATGATGTGGAGGAGTGAGGAGTTGAAAGAATTCAACACAGTTGAATCTGAACCTGAAGGACACTTGGCGCTGCCCAATTCGTTTTCACAGGCGCGTGCATCAAAAGCGCAGGCAGGGAGCGTGCTGCTTCAATTTGCGTGGAGAGAGAAGGTTGTAGCGGGCTGGAAAATCACTTCCATTTTATCATACAATGAAGTCGCCATCGACGTTTATTTATCCCGTGGGGGGAAAGGAAAATATCGCTAAAACCTTGGTTTAGGTTCGGGAGTTGGTTATGCGAGAGGAAGGTGTTAGCACCCCTCGCATCCATCGTACTCGATGGGAACCGTTTAGGTGGTTTGGGGTTTGTTTGCGTAGGTTTGAAATAAATTGCCTTTTATCTCTTACTTAATCTCTACTTCGTTTCCAAAATAAATTAAAAGAAAATAAGGGTTTTTATTAATCGAGTTTGACGGTTGTAGGAGCCCGCTCCTACGTATTCCCCGGTGCAATGGGAAACTCAAAACTCACGTAGTTCTGGTAAAAAATGTTTGTGTGGTTGGTTGATTTTAGTGGATAACGCTTATTTCGTATTCCGCTGACACAACGACGCTTGTATGCTCTAATCAGAGGCTTAAGCTGTGTGTGTGTCAGAGGAGTAGATAAAACGTGTACCCATTGAAAAAAAGAGTTGAATAACGGATGTTGCTTATTTCACATTCCGCTGATACAACGACGCTTGTATGCTCTAATCAGAGGCTTAAGCTGTGTATGTGTCAGAGGAATGGATAAAGCGTATATCCATGTTTTCTTGAAAAAGAAATTTAAGTGTGTGAGGTTAAGTTTTTTAACGCTTGTTTTTGGAATGAGAGCAACTTGAGTGACTAGTCAACTGTCCCGTCACCAAGACAACTCAGAGAAGAAAGAAGCAACTGCCAGATTCTCTCCTTTTCATTCATTATTATGAAATCCTTGGATTAAGTTTATTCAGAAGTAGAGTTTGAAAGAAATACGGGGGTTGGTTTATTTTAGAAGCTTATTTTAGAATGAGAGCAGCTTGAGTGACTAGTCAACTGTCCGGCCACCAAGACAACTCAGAGAAGAACGAAGCAACTGCCAGGTTCTCTCCTTTTCATTCTTTAGTTCTTATGAAAAGCCTTTGATTAATTATTAAGAAATAATGTTCGAAAGAAGAAACGATTGTTGGTTTATTTTAGAGTTCATTTAGAATGAGAGTAGCTTGAGTGACTAGTCAACTGTCCCGTCACCAAGACAACTCGGGGAAGAACGAAGCAACTGCCAAGTTCTCCCTTTTTCATCCATTAATTATTGCGAAAAGTTTGATTAACTTATTATGAAAAGCAAAGTCCAAGAGTAAAGATCAAGAGAATCAGGGCAGATACAATAACAAAACAGATAATAATAACAATAAAATAAGTCAAGAAAAATGCAAAACATAACGCAAATGGATAAGTTGAAATGATACAAATGATTAATGTAGATATGCAATGCTAATAAACATGTGTGAATGAATGAATTAAACATGATGCGAAAATTAAATTGCGAGCAATTAAATTAAAACATATAAGTATACGACAAATAAACAAACATAAGCAAACATGATTGGCCTAAGCTAACTAGGGTTAGATTAAAAAATATGTGCAAAAGAAAATAACCCAAAAGTACTTAAAGAAGTAATTTGGATTACTTAAGCACTTATTAAGAAAGGTTAAAAGCAATTAATTACAAAATGACTTATGTAAATAAGCTAAAAGTAAAATCAATTAATTCTGGAAACTTAAACAAAAATCTCAGCACCCTAAATTGGGTCAATAAGCTTAGAAAAGCTATTGCACCAATAAGTGCTTTTGAAATAAACTAAAAAAGAAGTCATTCTGGGGGGGGGAATTAAGGAGGAAAGTAAAAAAAAGGGGGTGCAGAAAGCAGGGTCTGCAACCCTAGGGCCCAAGCCCAGTCCGGTCAACCACAAAAAACGTAGTCAACAAAAAAACGATCCTGTGTGGCGCGCTAACAAGGCACAGCGTGCGCCACAAGCTCAGATCTATTGGATCTGTTGACTGGAACAGTCAACGTGATCCAACGCGCGTGGATCAACAGGGATTCAGCGCACCAGATCTCATCACGCCATCTAACGGCCGAGATAATTAAACAGAATAAAAATAAATAAAAAAACCTCAGATGATCCGGTGCAGCACAAGAAGGCGCGCCATCTTCATCATCACCGTCAGATCTCACTTAAATGAGATCTGACGGTTGTTTTTTTAAAAAAAAACAAATCCACGCACAGGATCAGTTTATGGAATCAACGGTTGTGTTTTAAACTTGAGGAAGAAGAAGGAGTATGGTGCGTTTGTCTTCTCCGGTGACCCTGGCCTCGCCGGCGACGGCGCCGGTCACTGGAGATTAACCAAACCTTAATGAAACTTAAAAAATTTTATATGGTTTTGTTCGTTTTTTCACAAGGATTACAGAAGTACAAAAGGTTTTTCTCAAATCATCACATAAAATCAAAAACGAAGCAAAAACACTTCAAAATCAAAAACGCGAATACACGATTCAGGACAAAACGAGAAAAACTAGCTCACTAGAAAGCTTCTACACATCAAGACGAAACCAAAGGTGTAAGCATCTACCTGAATGGGCTTCTGAATCGTTCGTTTGGAACTCGTTTTCTTCCTTGGAGCCGTGACTGTCCTTCACACCAATTCCTGCACCTTTTTGTCTTGAAAATGATTGTTTCTTGCTTCTGGGATAATAATAAAGGTGTTTTGATGGTTAAGTTATGAGCTTAAGGTGAGATTGTGAGTTTTTGATTTTTGAAAATGGAAGAAAAATGGTGGTTGTTTTGTGTTGTGTTTCTGCGCCGTTTTCATTCAATTCTCAGGTGCTAGGGCACTGAAATTGAGGCACTATATATAGAGGATGATTAGGTCAAGAGGATTGGTGACTTGTGTGAAGAATTAAGGGCATTTTGGAATTTTATCATTAGGATATTTTGTACTATTTTTTTGACTCTCTTTTGTTCCAAAAAATGGTGGTTATTGGGCTAAAAATGAAGGCTCTAAGTCCATGGTGAGGTGTATTGGGATGAGAAATTTTTGCTACCCTTGATTGATTTTTTTCATCACTTTTGAATTAAAACAAAATAACAAAGATACATGATATGATGAATAAAAATATAGAATAAAAAAATATGCATGATGTAATATGATTATGTGCAATATTTACTCATTTAAAAAGGAAGAAAAAGAATTGAGAAATTGATTTTTAAAAGGTTTCTTGTAATACAAGTAACTAATTAAAAATAAATAAATAAAGAAAATGTGAGGGCAAAATGGTAAAATTTTGTCTCTTATGATAATGCTAAGCCATAATCATGCAAGAAAAAATAGTTCCATGTGTTTTTGTGTCAACATTGATTTTTAAATTGAAAAAAAGGTTTTGTTGACTTATTTAGTCAAAGTGTTGACTTTTGGTCAAACTGTTGACTTTTTGATCAAAATGTTGACCTTCTTGACTTATGCAAAAGTGAGAGAAGTTATGGGTCAAAATTGGAACAAAAATGCATGAGGGGCAAAAATGGAAATAAAAAAAAGTAGGGGCAAAATTAGGGTATGACAGCTGCCCCTATTTAATTAGCTTGGACCGTAAGAATGCGAATAACCTCGGTATTCGTATTCTTTCGGTAAAAGATAATTAAATACAGAATGCCCTAATTTTGCGGCCTGAATGATGATAGGAGAGAATAAACCTGCCCGGTATCTTCGATATCCTTATCTCAGGATTCTGTACCTGAAGGAACTAACGCCTAAACCAGGAGTTGTATGTCCTTGAAACAAACACATGTAGCACCTCAGTGTTGAAGAGAAATCACCACCCTCGGGCCTACGGATTCCACTGAATATCCTTCTCTCAGGATTCTGTATCTGAAGGAACTAACGCCTAAACCAGGAGTTGTACGTCCTTGAGACAAACAAATGTAACACCTCGGTGTTGCATTTTGAAGAGAAATCACCACCCTCGGGCCTACGGATTCCACTGAATATCCTTCTCTCAGGATTCTGTATCTGAAGGAACTAACGCCTAAACCAGGAGTTGTACGTCCTTGAGACAAACAAATGTAATACCTCGGTGTTGCACTTTGAAGAGAAATCACCACCCTCGGGCCTACGGATTCCACTGAATATCCTTCTCTCAGGATTCTGTATCTGAAGGAACTAACGCCTAAACCAGGAGTTGTACGTCCTTGAGACAAACAAATGTAACACCTCGGTGTTGCACTTTGAAGAGAAATCACCACCCTCGGGCCTACGGATTCCACTGAATATCCTTCTCTCAGGATTCTGTATCTGAAGGAACTAACGCCTAAACCAGGAGTTGTACGTCCTTGAGACAAACAAATGTAACACCTCGGTGTTGCATTTTGAAGAGAAATCACCACCCTCGGGCCTACGGATTCCACTGAATATCCTTCTCTCAGGATTCTGTATCTGAAGGAACTAACGCCTAAACCAGGAGTTGTACGTCCTTGAGACAAACAAATGTAACACCTCGGTGTTGCACTTTGAAGAGAAATCACCACCCTCGGGCCTACGGATTCCACTGAATATCCTTCTCTCAGGATTCTGTAGGATTGCCTTTCCTATTGGGGATGGGCAAACTGTTGTGATCATTTTGTGAAAGAATTCCTCCAGAGTTTGCAATTCACTGGGGAGGAGACTTTTAGTTGATTTGCTGGATGAATAATGTACCCACCACTTTGTTGGGAAAAAATCAAACTGCCTCTTTTGATAACTGAGTGACCAAACTCTGCTATTCCTTGAATAGGAATATTTAAATCTGCTTTTGCCTATGCATGTTTGCAATGAATGTTTGTCAATTGCCTAAAAATGCAAGACTAATGCAGTGTTTTAATTATGCTCATGATTTGACATACGATTTTTGAATGTTTATTTATGAATGCATGGTGATGCATGAATGTATATGCATGGATACATGAAGACGCATGGAGTGGGGTTCCATCTCAACATCGAGACACCAGATGTTCCTTCCTTGGAGAGAGGGATCCCAGTTGGGTGTTGTATACCAACATTCTTCATTTGTGTGGGCGAGGCCACTTGCCTAATCAGCTCAGAACGCTGGGTCAGTCTGTTGCATGTTACCAAGGTGAGCACCTTACTGTATGCTGTTGATTTTCTTTAATCTTTCTTATTTCAAAATATTTTTGCTTGATTTTCCAAAATGCTTTTTTCTTTTTACTTGTTTTTTCAGAGTTTTAACATTTGTTTATCAGGAAAATAAAAGTATGAAATGTGCAAGAAGATAAAGAGAGACACAATGAGTGAAAATGAGAATTTTATTGATAGCACAAAACGTGCGGAGTTTCTACAACGGAAGCAAATCCCTCAAAGAGGTGACCGCATAATTGAGCTAAGATAAATGGCAACGAAAATAAATGAATTCTATGGAAACATAACAATGCTATCCTTCTCCATGATTTCAATCTTCAAATCATCTTGTTGTTGAGTGCGAAGTCTCAGATCTTTCTGAAATTTGCCCCGTGCTCACTTTGCTCTTGCAGTCTCATGCCTTCTTTTATTTGCTTCCCTAACTTTTGCCTGGATTGCTCAGTGTGAGCTACCGATCCACCGGGATACCCTTTTTTGCCTAAGCCGCCCTTTCGGGTTTTCAACTTAGCGGGTTCTATTTTCCTTTTTTGATGTCCCTAATTTTTGCCTGGACCGCCTTTTCAGGTTTTCAGTCCACCGGGACGCTCTCTATTGCCTAAGCCGCCCTTTCGGGTTTTCAACTTAGCGAGCTTTTATTTATTTTTCTTTTCTTTAGGCATAGTATTTTTTGACTGCATCTGAGTTCACGGGGAGTGGAAACTCTTCACCATCCATTGTAGCTAGTATCAAGGCTCCACCTGAGAAGGCCTTCTTCACTACATATGGTCCTTCATAATTGGGAGTCCACTTTCCACGGACGTCTTTGTGAATTGGCAATATAGCCTTTAACACCAAGTCCCCTTCCTTGAATTGTCTTGGGCGAACTTTCTTATCAAATGCTCTCTTGAGCCTTTGCTGATACAACTGTCCGTGACACAAGGCTGTCATCCTTTTTTCCTCAATGAGATTGAGCTGATCAAACCGGGATCGGACCCATTCCGCTTCTTCTAGCTTAGTTTCCATCAGAACTCTTAATGAGGGGATCTCCACCTCCACCGGTAGCACTGCTTCCATACCATATACAAGAGAGAAAGGAGTTGCCCCAGTCGAGGTGCGAATTGCCGTCCTGTATCCGTGAAGTGCAAATGGGAGCATCTCATGCCAGTCTTTGTAGGTCTTCACCATTTTCTGTAGAATCCTTTTGATGTTTTTATTTGCTGCTTCTACAGCGCCATTCATCTTGGGCCTGTATGGCGAGGAGTTGTGATGCTCAATCTTGAAATTTTTGCACAATTCCCTCATGGTCTGATTGTTCAAGTTGCTACCATTATCAGTGATGATCTTGCTAGGGATCCCATAACGGCAGATTATTTCCTTCTTGATGAACTGAGCCACCACTTGCCTTGTGACGTTGGCGTACGATGCCGCTTCGACCCATTTGGTGAAGTAATCAATAGCCACTAAGATAAAACGGTGTCCATTGGAGGCCTTTGGTTCAATCATACCAATCATGTCTATGCCCCACATGGAGAACGGCCATGGTGATGTCAAAACATTCAGAGGAGTTGGAGAGACATGTATCCTATCAGCATAAATCTGGCATTTATGGCATTTCCTGACATGGTTCAAACAGTCTGTTTCCATGGTCAACCAATAGTACCCGGCCCGAAGAATCTTTCTTGCCAAAGCGTGCCCATTCATGTGCGTACCAAAGGACCCTTCGTGGATTTCTTCGATGAGTGTATCAGCCTCTTTTCTATCCACACAGCGGAGGAGCACCAAATCATGGTTTCTTTTGTACAACAACTCTCCATCTAGGAAGAAACCAGATGCAAGCCTTCTAAGAGTTTTCTTGTCTCCATTAGATGCTCCCGAGGGATATTCTTGCTTTTGGAGAAAGTTCTTGATATCATAATACCATGGTTTCTCATCCTGCCCCACTTCGGTAGCCAAGCAATATGCCGGTGCCTCACGACGGTTGATTTCAATCAAAGGCACGTGATTGGGCCAAGTGACCTTGTACATGGATGAGAGAGTGGCCAGAGCATCAGCCAACTGATTTTCTTCTCTGGGAATATGATGGAAAGTGATCTCATCAAAGTATTCTGCCAATTTCAAGACATGATCTTTGTATGGGATTAAGTTGGGATGACGAGTTTCCCACTCTCCTCGGACTTGATAAATGACGAGTGCAGAATCTCCATATACTTCTAGGATTTTGATTCTCAAATTGATTGCTCCCTCTAGACCCATGATACATGCCTCATACTCTGCGATATTGTTGGTGCAGTCAAACAATAGTCTTGCCGTAAGAGGTGTGTAGGTATCTTTAGGAGATATGATAACTGCCCCTACACCATGTCCCAAAGCATTTGAAGCGCCATCAAACACAAGCTTCCATCGGGATCCCGGCTCGGGTCCTTCATTCTCATCCATGGGAGGTTTCTCGCTCACAGCCATGATGTCTTCATCTGGAAAGTCAAAGCGCACAGGCTGATAATCCTCTAAGGGTTGGTGTGCCAAGTGTTCTGCTAGCACACTACCTTTGATGGCCTTTTGAGATACATACTGGATATCATACTCAGACAACAACATCTGCCAACGGGCGATTCTTCCACTTAAAGCAGGCTTCTCAAAGATATACTTGATGGGGTCCATTTTGGAAATCAGCATGGTAGTGTGACAGATCATATATTGTCTCAACCGACGAGCTGCCCATGTCAAAGCACAACAAGTTTTCTCGAGGAGTGAGTATCTGGTTTCACAGCTAGTGAACTTCTTGCTCAAGTAGTACACTGCGTGTTCTTTTCTACCAGTTTCATCTTGCTGGCCCAATACGCAGCCCATGGATTCCTCAAGCACATGTAGGTATAGGATAAGAGGCCTTCCCGCAACTGGGGGTATTAAAATTGGTGGCTCTTGCAAGTACTGCTTGATCTTATCAAATGCCCCTTGGCAATCTTCGTTCCATTCGATGGCTTGATCCTTTCTTAATAGTTTGAAGATCGGTTCACAAGTTGCAGTAAGATGAGAGATGAACCTGGAGATGTAATTCAGTCTGCCTAGAAACCCTCGAACTTCTTTTTCTGTCTTTGGTGCGGGCATGTTCTGGATTGCTTTGACTTTATCAGGATCCACTTCAATTCCTTTTTGACTGACGATGAAACCTAGCAGCTTTCCTGACTTGACGCCAAAGGTGCATTTGTTAGGATTCAAACGCAGTTGATACTTCCTCAATCTCTCAAATAATTTCTGGAGATGTACAAGGTGCTCTTCTTCAGATGAGGACTTGGCGATCATGTCATCCACATACACTTCAATTTCCTTGTGCATCATGTCATGAAACAAAGTGACCATAGCCCGCTGATATGTTGCTCCGGCATTTTTCAATCCAAAAGGCATAACCTTGTAGCAGAAAGTGCCCCATGGTGTTATGAAGGTTGTTTTCTCCATGTCTTCGGGCGCCATTTTGATCTGATTATAACCCGAGAATCCATCCATAAAAGAGAAGACTGGGAATCGAGCAGTATTATCCACTAACACGTCAATGTGAGGAAGTGGAAAATCATCTTTTGGGCTTGCTCTATTCAAATCCCGGTAGTCTACACACATTCGGACCTTTCCATCCTTCTTTGGCACTGGCACGATATTAGCAATCCATTCGGGGTACTTGGCCACTGCAAGGAATCCCGCATCAAACTGTTTCTTGACTTCCTCTTGAATCTTAAGAGCCATGTCCGGCCTAGTTCTTCTCAACTTTTGCTTGACCGGTGCACATTCGGGCTTGAGCGGAAGCTTGTGTTCAACTATGCTTGTGTCTAATCCCGGCATATCCTGATATGACCATGCAAAGACGTCCACATACTCTCTGAGCAGCTTGACCAAACCCTCTTTCACCTCTGACTGCAGTGTTGCACCTATCTTGACTTCTCTTTCATCCTCTTCAGTCCCCAGATTGATCACATCCACTGGTTCTTGATGAGGTTGGATCATTCTCTGTTCTTGATCCAATAGCCGTGCCAACTCTGCTGGGAGTTCATAATCTTCCTCTTCTTCCTCTTCAGCAAGATTGATCGGGGGTCCGAAATCATGAAGATTTACAGCATTGTTATGGTCCAGAGATTCATTTCTGCATGATGTATATTTTTGGTTTTTTAGATGAATGCAAAGGTGGTCATGATATGCAAGAAGTTAATGCCATTTTTATTATTATTTTTATCTTTTTAAAACTGAAAAAAAAAAAAAAATAAAGAATAAAATAAGACGAAATATGCACATAAAATACTTTCATTTCATTGATAATCATTTGTTAAACAAAGATAAGCCCTTACAGTTCATCCACATGCCTCGGGCGCGGCAAGGGGAATTTTGAAAATAAAGAAAAATTACTTTGAAATAATAAAAACTTTGGGAATCTCAACAGCCTTCCAGTTTGATTGAACGGTGCTTGCAGAGCATTGGTTCACCCAATTGTTGGTTCCTTGACTGGCCTCTTCTTCACTTTCTAGCATGTTGATCTGTTCAGCTGACCTGAGCCCAGCGCTCACAAAGACCTCTTCGAGGGGAGTGTTAAAGTCGAAAACCTTCTGCTTCCCCTTGGATGGTTGATAACCCACACCTAGCAAATCTTTCTTCTCATGGGGATACACCAATTGTCCCCACCCTTTGAGAGCACCTTCCTCCATGGCTTTCTTCAAATCCTTCCAAGATGTGATGGAGGCCCTTGGCTTCTGATCCGCCTGAGAAGAGGTAGCAATCTTCATAGTCTTGAATTGTGCGGCTAGCACGTCTTCCTCATTTTGGTCCAACACAGTGACGGTGGCAATTTCAAGAGCCTGAAACTGCGTTTCAAGCACACCCTCCTCTGTTTCAACATACTTGAACGATGACAAATGACTTACCAAAGCGTCTTCTTCTCCCGAGACAATTACCAATTTATCATCCACTATGAACTTGAGCTTTTGGTGTAGGGTAGATGTTACGGCACCTGCGGCGTGGATCCAAGGACGCCCCAACAAGCAACTGTAGGAAGGATTTATGTCCATGACCTGGAAGGAAATGTTGAATAAGTGCGGCCCTATTACCATCGGCAATTCAATTTCCCCAATAACCTCCCTTTGCGATCCATCAAAGGCTTTGACGATCATGCTGCTTGGTTTAAGAACGGGTCCAACAAGAGATAACTTCAGCAAAGTTGACTTGGGCATGACATTGAGGGAAGATCCTGTGTCCACTAGTACTCTCGCGATAGTGTTGTCTTGACACTTCATGGAGATGTGGAGAGCTTTGTTGTGTGCATGTCCCTCAACTGGCAATTCTGCATCTAAAAACCCCAAACAACGGCTTTCGGTTATGTTATTACACACCCCATCAAACTGTGCAACCGTAATATCCTGATCCACATGGGCCTTTTGCAGAAGTTTCAATAAAGCATTTCTATGTGCCTCCGAACTCATCAATAAGGAGAGCATAGAAATTTTTGACGGAGTTTGACCAAGCTGATCTACCACTCGATAGTCGCTTCTTTTGATTATCTTGAGGAACTCATCGGAATCACTCTGAGGGGTTGTTTCTTTGGGTGCTCCCCCCTCAAGAGTCTTGCTTAAGACATTTTCATTGACCGTTGAAACTGGTTCTCTTGCACTGTCCTGCACTGGTTTCTGAGAAAACACCCTGCCACTCCGAGTCATACCCCCGCTCCATCAATGCTAACTACTACCGGTTCTGGCAGAGTCACAGGCTTCCCTTGTATTGAAGCTGATGTATTGTATATCCAAGGTGTAGTTTTAGTACTGGTAAAAGGAAATGGTGCTGGCGTCTGAATCACCAATGGCTGCAACTTTCCCTCGGCTCTTTGATAGATTATCTCTATTGGCTTCATGAACTTCTCATGCTCATGTGGTTCCATCATAGCCACCATACCCTTTCTCTGAGAATAACCAATTTGTACCAACCCTTGGTCCATTAACTCCTGAAGACATTCTTTCATCCTTGCGCAATGATTTGGATTCTCTTCACATTCTATGCAATCTGCATGCATGCTTGAGAATTGGTCAAAGCTGAGCAAAACCTCCTTTACTACACTCAAAGGGGTTCGTATATCCGACACATCCTTAATCAAACCTTCGGCGCCCTCAGTCATGTTGACTCCTTCCCCTGAGTGGTTGGGCAGAGGGTTTCCCTTGACATTGGGATCCGCTTCCTTGAATGACAACAACTTCTGATCGATCAATCTTTGTACCTCATACTTGAAAGCTTTGCAACTTTCAATAGTATGACCCTCCGCCCCAGAGTGGTATTCACAGGTGGCGCCTTGCTTGTACCATGCAGGGAAAGGTGAGGTCATCTGTTTCAAGGTTTTAAGCGTCACCATTTTACTGTGGACAAGATATGGCAGCAACTCTTTATATGATACCGGAATGGGATCAAACACTTTTCTTGCTTGTTGTTGAGGTGGAGAAGCTTGTTGTGGCTGTGGTTGATACGGATAACCTCGCGGTGGTGGTGTATACTGGGGCATCTGATATTGTTGCTGTTGTTGCTGAGCCGGAGCTGCATAAGGAACATATTGAACTGGCATCACCGACTGGCGGTGAGCCACAGCGTTGGTATTCCCTTCCTTCTTCTTCATAAAGTTATTGACTGGCTTCTTTGCATTATTTGGTGAGCTAGTGCCGGCTTGGATCTTGCCGGTCCTGACACCGCTTTCAATCCTTTCACCGATTCTGACCAGATCAGAGAAACCTGAGGACACACTGCCAATCATCCTTTCGAAATAAACCCCTTGTAAGGTGTTGGTAAACATATCCACCAATTCCGTCTCTAAAAGTGGCGGACGAACCTGCGATGCTAACTCTCTCCACCTTTGGGCATAAACTTTGAACGACTCTCCTTCCTTCTGAGCCATGCTTTGTAACTGGGTACGATTAGGAGCCATGTCCAAGTTATACTGATACTGTTTGATGAAAGCATTAGCCAAATCCTTCCACGATCGGATGTGATTACCCTCTAGCTGCATGTACCAGCTTAAAGATGCCCCTGCCAAACTGTCTTGAAAGCAATGTATCATCAGTTTGTCATTGTTGGCGTAGGACGCCATCTTTCTGCTGTACATCACGAGATGATTCCTAGGGCAACTCAAACCCTTATATTTCTCAAATTCCGGCACCTTGAACTTAGCCGGGATTACCAAATCAGGTACAAGACACATATCAGAAAAGTCCAACGAGTCACTTTCCCCTTCCATCGTTTTCAAACGATCTTCAATGGCCTTGAACTTTAGTTTAGCCTCCTCCAGCTGAGGAATAGCTCCATCAAACTTTGACCCACTGTTTTGAGTATCTGAGCTATGGTACACATCATGTGGATCCTCTTGAACCTGCTGAACAATGGTAGGTTGGGGCTGAGTTGGGGTTGCCCCGGCTGGAATTCCTGAATTGTTGATAGGAGGAGGAACTGAAGTAGCCCCGTCCCCAAGAGGTACATACCCCGGTGGAGTATAACCCGGAGGTAAACCGTACACAGGCCACACCATGCTGGCCGGTTCTGCGTTCACTGCTGGAACTGACGGCTGATTCTGTGCGGCCAACATTTCCAACACGCGATCCATCTTAGCTGCCAACTGGGAAACCTCCCCCTTTAGTTCGCTATGCTGTTCTTGCCAATTCTCCATTACCAGACTAGAAGCACTTCTTGTCCAATGTAGATGTCGAGGATAACGCTGTTGAGATGGGGGAACGGTAATGAGATGATGCCCTTTTTTATTATGTATGCAAATGCAAATGCATGTATGTTTTTATTTTTATTTTTGTTACTTTTTGATTCTTCAGGGAATTGCAAATATATAATTAATGTAAACATTTCAGGATATGGATAGAAAGATCAAAATATCATTTAACTTTTTAAACCAAGTCTTTACATAGTCATTGAAAACAAAAATACAAAGACTCAAAGTCCCAAAAGCTCAATACATAACATATCCTAGATACAATACTAAAGTCCCTTCTTGGCCTTCATTACGACATTCTTGTATGCTGTCACCACTGCTCGGCAATAACACACGAACTCTTTGACCGCTCCTGAAACATTAAGAAAAGGGACTTCCGCCTCGGCCATCCTCAACATCCTAGGCATCTCATCCAACACCGAAGTAGACACCGACAGCATTTCACGGAAAGCTATCCTCCACCTAGCCATCTCCTGCAGAGACATCTCGATGACCAACTTGTGGTACTTCAAATCTTTCTCTAGACGTTCAATTTGCTCCGCCACCTGGATCATTTGATCTTCATGGGCTCTTGTAATCTGAGCGAGACTCTCTTCATATCTTTGCATGGACTCTTTATCCTTCCGCCTTTCTTGAGAATGAAGTTTTTCTTTCTTTTGCAACTTCATCTCTTTCTCTTGTTGAAGCTTCTTGAACTCTTGTTGGACTTTCTTCAACTCTTGAGTCTTCTCCTCAAATTTTTTCCTCCAATCCCCTTGGGCGATCATGGCCTTGTTCCCTGTGGCATACATTTCATCATTGGAACGCTTCAAACCCTTGATTTCTTCTTTCAATGCCTTGATGCTCAAGTTTGAGCTTGCGAGACCATCCTTGTACTTTTCTTCCCTTTCTTGAGCTTCTTTCACTCTCTTCTTGCACCCTTGAATCTCTTCATTCTTCGCATCTCTTTCCCTTTTGAAACTCTTTGCCTCTCCTTGGAAGCTAAAGCACTTGAATTGCAAATCTTCATTCTCTTTCTTTAGCTTTGCAACTTGATCTTTCAAAGCGTCGGCTTCTTCCTTTGAGATGGTGATGATGGGCTCAGGCTCTTGAGAGGCATAAGTTACTGGAGTAGTGATGGCGAAAGGCATTCGAATCTCTTGAACACGGCCCTTTACCCATCGAGTGTAGGCTTCCTTGGCTAAGCAATTCTTTTTCCCCATTAATGTCTTATCCGCCTTTCTCCATGCTCTCTTAACCTTTTCCCACAATTCCAAGTTACTATCTTCAGGCTTCAAGACGAACTCAGTCAACAACACTTTTTCAGGTTCACCCTCAATAGGGTAACCTAGCTGACGAGTAGCCAAGACCGGATTGTAATTCACACAACCTAGGGTTCCAATAAGAGGGACATTTGGAAACCCTTCACACCTAAGGAGCATCTTGGGAGTGTCCAAACTACGAGAGTACCAACGGATATCACTAGCTGACAGGGAACTTAACTTTTCAGACCAATTGGTTGACGCATCTTCCACAAAGGGACCCTTCTCAGGCATATGCAACCAAAACCAACTCATGAGCAAAGGAATACAACACTGAACTTGACCTCCTTTCTTCGCACTACGCCGGTCACAAAGGGAGTAAAGACAATCTGCAAGTAAAGTAGGAACTGGGTTCCTTGTTAAGAACACCCCGACTGCTGACATGCTGATCACATTATCTCGGCTAGGAAACAAAACCAGTCCGTACACCAACAAAGCCAGAATGGCATTATGAGCCCTCCAATTACCCTTGGCAAGTTCTTCCTGAGCCTTAGCTTCCAAAGTGGTCTTGAAAAACCCTTCAATCCCTTTCGGTGCTCGAAGTGATGAAATCTCCTCTTGATCTAGGTGCAAGGCCTTCACAATCTCTGCCTCAATGGGAGTCTCTCTCATATAACACAACTTCCCTTCAATGCTCGAACCCAAAATCTTCTCAAACTCTTCAATGGTTGGAGATAGCTGAAAGTCTCGGAACGTGAAGCAACGAAGAGGATAGTCAAAGAATTGTGCCAAAGTAATCAATACCGAAGTGTCCACCTCCACATGCAAGAGACTCAAAATAGACCCAAAATTAGCTTCAAAGTTGGTTCTACTAATAGCTGTCAATTTTTTTTCCATGGCCAAAAGACTCTCCACCTTTGGGACTTTGAAAACAAAATGATGACAGCCCTTTCTTTCAAAAGCCATATCCTTGATGTTTACAAAAATCTCCTAATTCCCTGAAAGAATCAAAATTTCCTTATGATTTTAATGATGGATGAATATGCATGAGTGCATGATGCATGAATATGTCATTTGGAGCATTCAAAGTCACAACGTAGCAGAGGTTTAATTTATCATTTTGGGGTCAAGAAGGCTCAAAGTTACCTGTAACCCATTCCCCTCACATGTTGTTCTAGGTTTGACAAAGTGCCTAAAATCACGGATTACCCCTTTGGATACGACGTCGCTATCGCAAAGCTCACGACATACGTGTCCAAAAGGAAATCTCATCTAGGTAAGGCCGTTGAGCAACCTTGACACGGGTTCTAAACAGAGGTCCCTAGTAACAAGGTTCGGTTCTAGACCGGGTAATAAAGGTCCCTAGAGTCACGGACTCTCCAAGAAAACATCAGAGACACTAGTCAACTGTCCCGTGTCCTGACATCCTCAAGAGAATCTACTCTAGGCGGGGTGATTATGCCGGAGTCACTAGTCAACTGTCCCGTGACCCAACATAAAGACCCCTAGCTTAGCCTAAGCTTTTCTCAAGCTCGGGTATAGAGCTTCTCACAGTAACCACGCCTCAAGGGCAAAAGAAAAATAAAAGAAGGAGTAGAAGAAGAGAAACAGCCAACCAAGCCGATATAATTGACAGAAAAATAAAAGATAAAGGCAAGATATTGCAAACCTGGAAATAGCAAACAAACAAGCAAACCAACTAAACTGGGCTTAACTCTCTATATTCCCCAGTGAAGTCGCCAGCTGTAGCGGGCTGGAAAATCACTTCCATTTTATCATACAATGAAGTCGCCATCGACGTTTATTTATCCCGTGGGGGGAAAGGAAAATATCGCTAAAACCTTGGTTTAGGTTCGGGAGTTGGTTATGCGAGAGGAAGGTGTTAGCACCCCTCGCATCCATCGTACTCGATGGGAACCGTTTAGGTGGTTTGGGGTTTGTTTGCGTAGGTTTGAAATAAATTGCCTTTTATCTCTTACTTAATCTCTACTTCGTTTCCAAAATAAATTAAAAGAAAATAAGGGTTTTTATTAATCGAGTTTGACGGTTGTAGGAGCCCGCTCCTACGTATTCCCCGGTGCAATGGGAAACTCAAAACTCACGTAGTTCTGGTAAAAAATGTTTGTGTGGTTGGTTGATTTTAGTGGATAACGCTTATTTCGTATTCCGCTGACACAACGACGCTTGTATGCTCTAATCAGAGGCTTAAGCTGTGTGTGTGTCAGAGGAGTAGATAAAACGTGTACCCATTGAAAAAAAGAGTTGAATAACGGATGTTGCTTATTTCACATTCCGCTGATACAACGACGCTTGTATGCTCTAATCAGAGGCTTAAGCTGTGTATGTGTCAGAGGAATGGATAAAGCGTATATCCATGTTTTCTTGAAAAAGAAATTTAAGTGTGTGAGGTTAAGTTTTTTAACGCTTGTTTTTGGAATGAGAGCAACTTGAGTGACTAGTCAACTGTCCCGTCACCAAGACAACTCAGAGAAGAAAGAAGCAACTGCCAGATTCTCTCCTTTTCATTCATTATTATGAAATCCTTGGATTAAGTTTATTCAGAAGTAGAGTTTGAAAGAAATACGGGGGTTGGTTTATTTTAGAAGCTTATTTTAGAATGAGAGCAGCTTGAGTGACTAGTCAACTGTCCGGCCACCAAGACAACTCAGAGAAGAACGAAGCAACTGCCAGGTTCTCTCCTTTTCATTCTTTAGTTCTTATGAAAAGCCTTTGATTAATTATTAAGAAATAATGTTCGAAAGAAGAAACGATTGTTGGTTTATTTTAGAGTTCATTTAGAATGAGAGTAGCTTGAGTGACTAGTCAACTGTCCCGTCACCAAGACAACTCGGGGAAGAACGAAGCAACTGCCAAGTTCTCCCTTTTTCATCCATTAATTATTGCGAAAAGTTTGATTAACTTATTATGAAAAGCAAAGTCCAAGAGTAAAGATCAAGAGAATCAGGGCAGATACAATAACAAAACAGATAATAATAACAATAAAATAAGTCAAGAAAAATGCAAAACATAACGCAAATGGATAAGTTGAAATGATACAAATGATTAATGTAGATATGCAATGCTAATAAACATGTGTGAATGAATGAATTAAACATGATGCGAAAATTAAATTGCGAGCAATTAAATTAAAACATATAAGTATACGACAAATAAACAAACATAAGCAAACATGATTGGCCTAAGCTAACTAGGGTTAGATTAAAAAATATGTGCAAAAGAAAATAACCCAAAAGTACTTAAAGAAGTAATTTGGATTACTTAAGCACTTATTAAGAAAGGTTAAAAGCAATTAATTACAAAATGACTTATGTAAATAAGCTAAAAGTAAAATCAATTAATTCTGGAAACTTAAACAAAAATCTCAGCACCCTAAATTGGGTCAATAAGCTTAGAAAAGCTATTGCACCAATAAGTGCTTTTGAAATAAACTAAAAAAGAAGTCATTCTGGGGGGGGGAATTAAGGAGGAAAGTAAAAAAAAGGGGGTGCAGAAAGCAGGGTCTGCAACCCTAGGGCCCAAGCCCAGTCCGGTCAACCACAAAAAACGTAGTCAACAAAAAAACGATCCTGTGTGGCGCGCTAACAAGGCACAGCGTGCGCCACAAGCTCAGATCTATTGGATTTGTTGACTGGAACAGTCAACGTGATCCAACGCGCGTGGATCAACAGGGATCCAGCGCACCAGATCTCATCACGCCATCTAACGGCCGAGATAATTAAACAGAATAAAAATAAATAAAAAAACCTCAGATGATCCGGTGCAGCACAAGAAGGCGCGCCATCTTCATCATCACCGTCAGATCTCACTTAAATGAGATCTGACGGTTGTTTTTTTTAAAAAAAACAAATCCACGCACAGGATCAGTTTATGGAATCAACGGTTGTGTTTTAAACTTGAGGAAGAAGAAGGAGTATGGTGCGTTTGTCTTCTCCGGTGACCCTGGCCTCGCCGGCGACGGCGCCGGTCACTGGAGATTAACCAAACCTTAATGAAACTTAAAAAATTTTATATGGTTTTGTTCGTTTTTTCACAAGGATTACAGAAGTACAAAAGGTTTTTCTCAAATCATCACATAAAATCAAAAACGAAGCAAAAACACTTCAAAATCAAAAACGCGAATACACGATTCAGGACAAAACGAGAAAAACTAGCTCACTAGAAAGCTTCTACACATCAAGACGAAACCAAAGGTGTAAGCATCTACCTGAATGGGCTTCTGAATCGTTCGTTTGGAACTCGTTTTCTTCCTTGGAGCCGTGACTGTCCTTCACACCAATTCCTGCACCTTTTTGTCTTGAAAATGATTGTTTCTTGCTTCTGGGATAATAATAAAGGTGTTTTGATGGTTAAGTTATGAGCTTAAGGTGAGATTGTGAGTTTTTGATTTTTGAAAATGGAAGAAAAATGGTGGTTGTTTTGTGTTGTGTTTCTGCGCCGTTTTCATTCAATTCTCAGGTGCTAGGGCACTGAAATTGAGGCACTATATATAGAGGATGATTAGGTCAAGAGGATTGGTGACTTGTGTGAAGAATTAAGGGCATTTTGGAATTTTATCATTAGGATATTTTGTACTATTTTTTTGACTCTCTTTTGTTCCAAAAAATGGTGGTTATTGGGCTAAAAATGAAGGCTCTAAGTCCATGGTGAGGTGTATTGGGATGAGAAATTTTTGCTACCCTTGATTGATTTTTTTCATCACTTTTGAATTAAAACAAAATAACAAAGATACATGATATGATGAATAAAAATATAGAATAAAAAAATATGCATGATGTAATATGATTATGTGCAATATTTACTCATTTAAAAAGGAAGAAAAAGAATTGAGAAATTGATTTTTAAAAGGTTTCTTGTAATACAAGTAACTAATTAAAAATAAATAAATAAAGAAAATGTGAGGGCAAAATGGTAAAATTTTGTCTCTTATGATAATGCTAAGCCATAATCATGCAAGAAAAAATAGTTCCATGTGTTTTTGTGTCAACATTGATTTTTAAATTGAAAAAAAGGTTTTGTTGACTTATTTAGTCAAAGTGTTGACTTTTGGTCAAACTGTTGACTTTTTGATCAAAATGTTGACCTTCTTGACTTATGCAAAAGTGAGAGAAGTTATGGGTCAAAATTGGAACAAAAATGCATGAGGGGCAAAAATGGAAATAAAAAAAAGTAGGGGCAAAATTAGGGTATGACAAAGGTGGAGTGGACACTTGGCGTTCTGTGGTTGGTTGGAGATTGGGTTGGAGAATTTTCATTGCAATAATACTTTGAACTCAATTATTTTATTGCAAATTAATTTTTTATTTTTTTATTTTTTTACCAAAATTCATAATTTTTTTATCTATAAATAGAGACTTGGTTCATTTGATTTGGACACAAAAAAAAACCAAATTTTTCACTCTTTTAATTTTATTATTATCTTTCTATTAAGGTTTATTTTTAAGTTGTAGTCTTTTTTTAGTGATTTGTATCGTATAAAATATTTAAATAAATTTTGTCTTTATTACAAAAAACTAAAAAATAAATTGTTAAGTGTTTATTATTTTAATTTAATTTTAATCGATAATTGTAATTTTATGTAACCATAAAAACAAAAATTTAAATTTAAATAAGAATGTGAAATAAAAAGTGGTGGGGTAGAGTGTTGAATGAAAAACCATTGGAAATGATAAAAGTTGAATGAGTGTTGAATTATTAGGTGGAAGAAAGAGAAAATGATGTGGAGTGTTGGGAATTGGAAAAAATGGTGTTGAATGTTGAAACCATTGTAGATGGTCTAAGGAAAAGAACAAATCAAAACATTATATCAACATAACATAAAAAATGACTTAATTAATACTATTAACTTAATTTATAGTTAATAATAATCTTTAGAGGAATCATTCAAAAAAAACCTAAATTGGATTCAAAATAATTATCAACTGATATACATGGGTCTAATAATTAATCTTATCATATTGCTTAATTGTTAGTTATAAATCATGATAGTGAAGATTAAATTTATGAAGATCATGAATATACATTCATAGTTGCAAATTACTACTAAAACAAATTAATCACTCCATAATTAACGGTAGAAACTGAGTTAATTTCAATACGATTGGCAGCGCATGAAGAGTCTACATTGAAAATGGTGGCAATATACATTCCATTACTAACACGCACCAATAAGGCCAATATTGAACCACCACGTACCCTGCATCCATGTTGATTATTCAAGCTCTGCAGCCTATAAATACCAACATGCCACTTGAACTAGAAATTGCATCACATACAAAACAAATTAACTCACCATTCATCAAATTATAATATTAAGAAAACCTTGTTCAAAAATAATATTAAGAAAACCCCATTATGAAGAATACCAAATTTGTTCTTTGCTTTATTTTGGCTTCCTTCTTTTGTGGTATGATCATTAACAAATTAATCCATTCCATTTCCATTCTAAATTTATAAATCTAGTTATTAATTTCCTCTTCATCTTTTTTTTGTCTAGTTATTTCCTATTTATTTATTTATATTGGCTACATGACTAGCTAGTTAGCTTACTTTTCTATATTTTTTTTTATAATATGTCAATTGCTTGATATTTACATGTGTTTTTTAATCAAATGTTTACATGTGTTGTATCATGTAGGAGCTTATGGAGCTAAGATCACTTTCACAAACAAATGTCCATACACTGTATGGCCAGGGACCCTAACAAGTGCTCAAAAGCCTCAATTACCAAAAACAGGTTTTGAGCTAGCATCGGGTCAATCCAACTCCGTGGATGTCCCATCTCCATGGGAGGGTCGATTTTGGGGCCGAACTGGATGCTCGAGCAATTCAGGCAAATTTAGTTGTGCCACTGCAGATTGTGGCTCCGGCCAAGTGGCATGCAATGGTGCCGGTGCAGTTCCACCAGCAACATTGGCAGAACTACATGTGGAAGCCAACGGGGGACAAGACTACTACGATATAAGCAATGTTGACGGTTTCAATGTGCCCATGTCCATTGCTCCACAAGGCGGAACTGGTGATTGCAAACCCTCAAGTTGTCCGGCAAATATCAACGATGTGTGCTCGCCTGAGTTGCAAATGAAAGGACCTGAAGGGAAAGTAGTTGCTTGTAAGAGTGCTTGTGTGGCTTTCAATCAGCCAAAGTATTGTTGTACCGAAGAATTCAACTCGCCGGATAAATGCAAGCCTACCCAATACTCTGAGATTTTTGAAAAGCAATGTCCTCAAGCTTATAGTTATGCTTATGATGATAAAAGTAGTACTTTTACTTGCTTCAAAGGACCTAACTACACCATCACATTCTGCCCTTGAACTTGATACTCCATATTTCTTTACTATTTGACCATAATGAAATGTTTGGTTTGAAATAATACCCCTAGTGTGTATGTATTATGTAATGCATAAGGAATAAACAATCACATTTTGGTGATTGCATGTATTGATACATATGATACATGTTTCAATAAAATGATCATGAATTATACTACTTCTCATGTAGTTGTTTGTGTGTCAGTGTGTGTGTTGTGTCTTATATCTTATACATAAATCATTGAGATAAGTATGATTAATATTTGTTTTGTTGGAATATTTGTTCATAAAAGTCTCCGGCCAAGATGTCACAATACTTAGTTCAACGTGTATATATAAGATCAAAAAATTTCCCACCTTTTTCATAAATATAGGAATGCCCTGCCAATATCATAGTTTTTGTGTGTTCGTCAATAAAAAATCATAGTTCTATGTTAATTAACAGATTTGAATTTTCTACATTTAAAATTCCTGCATTCACCTACATTCATTTTCAGTTTTATTATTTTGTTTCTCATCAATTGACGACTAAAAGTTTTTAGAGTGGTGGTTGAGAAGTGGGAATTTGGATGGAATTGATTTGACCAAAGATTTTCAATCAAAATGACAAAAAAAAAAAAAGACCAAATGTAGAATTTGATAGGAAAAAACAAGTATTAATTATTTTTTAATGTATAGTTTTTGGTGTTGGGTGAAGTGGGAGAAAACTTCAGTCTTTGCTTCAACCCCTTCTTCTTCATAGACAAATTTGGGTGGGGATCTCTACTCGAATAGAAGGAATGAACTCATTGATGCTATGACATCCCTTCATTGCCTAATCAAAGTTGCAAACCAGCCGGAACCAAACTTGGTTTTGAAAGATATGACACTCAAATTAAAGATTAGAGCCATTGAAGCTGCCAAATACTTTTAGAACCTTAAGAAAGGAGATAACATAACTCAACTAACAAGGCAATTCAGCTTGAGACTCTTACACTATCAAAAGAAGTTCAACAAGCTATAGAAAATTAACCACTGGCACAAAGTAACAGCTCTTCATGAATATAATATAAATATCTGGTTAAACACATCAATTCTATTCTATGTTGGAGCAGTGTCATCATTTCTCCCACTAAACTTGGAACGAAAGGCGGGTCATAGGTTGCAAATTGAAACTCAAATTTTGTGATAAACTGGTCCTGGTGAGAACCGACCTATCACGCGAGGTTCTGCCTCGCTGACCTTAGTCTTGCGATCTAAGGGTATATATATATATATAAGAAAAATTGAAACACAAAGAATAAAGAGTATTCGAAGTATTCAAAACAGATAACTACAGAAAAGCGAGAAAATATCAAATAACTACAATACAGAGAGGAAATAATGTTAACTAAAAACAAAAAGAAAAACATGCAGAAGAGATACAACCAACCGATATACCAACAGAACCAACCAAATCTAGAATAAACAGAGACCACTCCTCCCCACCCAAGTGCCCAAAATGAACCGATCAACTAACCACACAAGCCTTTATTAACACCACCTTCTTAGAATGCAACGATCTGTACTCTTGCTTCTCATGGTAAAGCCAAAGAAGTCCTATCGCTTTTACTTTACCACCTACGATTCCTAAATCAACTAACAATATTGATATTATTAAACTGAACACTAACTATGTGTAAATTTCAATAGTATTTGTCACTTCAACACAAATAAAAAATCATTTTTATCCGAGCCAAACAAACCATTAACCATACATTTTATCGGATTCGGCAAGACAAGTCAATTATCCATTATTTTATGTATATTTTAAAATTAAATGTAATTAAAACAAAATAATAATAATAATAAAATAATGTAATGGAGTGGTGTAGTGTAGTGTAAAAGTTAAAACTGTAAATTTAGCTTTGAAGTTGGTTTAGTTATGAAACACATCCGGAGTGGTTTG
Source organism: Trifolium repens (assembly GCA_030408175.1). Taxonomy (NCBI): domain Eukaryota; kingdom Viridiplantae; phylum Streptophyta; class Magnoliopsida; order Fabales; family Fabaceae; genus Trifolium; species Trifolium repens. The sequence goes on from CP125848.1 coordinate 51,093,643, forward strand.
TTGCCATGTCGGGGCTGTATTACTATTTTGGTCCGTAGCACCAAAATCTCTTTGTGAATTAATACTATATACTCTTTTGCTTCTTCTCTTCAATTCATTCATTCATATACATGATGTATAGTTAACCATGATTCTTGAATAAATAAATGATTGAATAACTACTACACAACAAAGCAAAACACAAACAATCTCATTACTATAACTTATTAGTTACTATTTCTATTAACAATTCATTCAACTGCAATCAAATTCTGTTTCAAACAACTTTTAGGGTTCCTCACAACAATGGCTAAAAAAAATACGAAGAAGAAAACTCCACCGATTATTGATCGTGTTCCCAAACATTCTCAACAGCCAAGAAGTTCACCTCCTAAACGCCGCACTGATTTCTCTTTTTTCAATCGTGTTCCTTCTTCTTTTCCCAATCCTCCTATTATTGGTATGCTATTTTTTTTCTCTCAATTTTCTCAATTCACATTCTGTATTTCTTCCAGTTGTATATAGTACAGTTGTTATTGTTATTCAATTTGATTGTTTATTATGCTGTGGTTGTGAAATTTGATTGTTTAATTGGTTAATTATTCTGGTGATTTGGTTTTGGGGATCATGCAAATTTAGCTTTTCAATTTGATTGATTGTTAACTGCTGATTGCAAAGCTACTACCAATTTGATTGAAAATGACTTAAATTGTAGATTTTTCATAATTAAACAAGCAATTTGAATTGAAATTTTGAAATTCCCCTTTTTCCTTTGTTGATTATGTTGGAAAATCAATTCAAAATGATAGGTGAGAGTGAGACAATTAATATGAGGATTGTGAAGAGTAGAAGGATCTCCAACCAATGTCCTACTGAGGAGGACTAGTGTGGGTTGTAGTGAGATAGATGTGTTTATTATTCATTGTAACTCTTAAGTGGGTGCTCGGATTTGTAGGTGTAGGTGATATGTAGCTTGGGGTGGCTACAATCTTTGTAATCTTTTTTGACTTAGCGAATATATTTATTTAGGTGTTTCTGTGAATGCAGGCAATAGGGGCTGAACCATGTTAAACGTTTGTGTATGCTATTACTTTCTTTAGGGTGTATTTGTGTGTGTTCTATCAAAGGTCCTTTGGCGTGTGGGTTAATCCTTGGCATGTGCGAGTTTCCCCAACAAGTCATACATGATGATGATATCATATATTTTTATGGTGTTTCAATGTTTGAGCTATGAAATAACAATGTAGTTTCGTTTTCGTTGCTTTGATGAGTTTCATGGCAATGGAAAAGAATATGGCTTGGCTATTTTAGCATACTAATAGTTTGGTGCATATTCATAATAAAATTATTTGCAGTCAGTTGATTTCTTGCTTCAGCCTTTTGTTTTACATATTTGTGTTGGAGAGGAAGTGTATAATGGGATTTTTGTGTCATAGAAAATAAATGAACGCACTTTGAATTGAATATTGGATTTTGTATCTTACAACTCTATTGTATCTGAACTCACATGATCAATTTTCAAAGTTAAGTGGCTTCTTTAAGCTAAAAAGTTTCTGATGGATATATCGAAACTCACTTGCCTCAACTTTTAAAGTTTACTGTCTCTTCTAAGCCAAACTGCTTCTTATAGACAATGTCAAATTTTTAGGGATTCAATTGAGTTTTGCTGTTATATGGATCAATGAGATTCTATTAGAGCTAATTTTATAGATGCTAACATTGTGTTACTGATGTTGCCAAACCTAGAGGTTTGGCCCATGGTTTAGTCTATTTCTTCAAACATTTACATTTACTGTATGTTACATATAATTTGAATTACCTTTTCCATCCGGATCTAAATCTAGGATCAATCCATCATGAGTAAAGTTTGATAGAATTTTCTCGAAAGATATGACTGATCTTTCATCTGGTCAATTTTTTCAAACAGATTCCTCGCCCGGTTCATCTTCCGGTGAAGTGAGGTTTTCGAATGTCACTGCAAACAGTTCACTGGAGAGGAGAATGGCAATTAAACAATTTTCTAAAGATACGCTGGTTCGATGTAACAAGTTCCAAGAGGGTAGACCAGTCTGTTCATCCGAGTCTTTTGATGTTCCAGTTGCAGAATTGGATTCAGTTGACCTTTGCGGCAATAGGTTTGCTTTGTACTGGACTGGCATGCTAGTACAATCAAGTGATTTTGAGACCTTTAATTTTTTATGTTTCTAAGCAGACTGAAACTTATGTTTCTTTATAGGGATTTTAAGATGTCAGAATCTACACCTCGCGAATCATCTGTCAGTGATAACAGTTCTCTTGCTGTAACCCCTGGAAATGTTGTATGGGCAAGAACATCTTGTCAAATGTGGTGGCCTGCTGAGGTATTTACTTGATTTCTTGTAATATTTGTTGCTTTCTGCCTGTGTATATGCATTTATCTTACCGTCTAATTTGTTTAGTGGAAAATACACAAGAATCTGGATATTGTGACATGTCCTCATCTTTCAAATTGAAGGATCTGCATTTAAAATGTAAAATGGCATTAGATATAATCAATGGAACCAGTTCTATATCAGTTTAAGCCATATATGTTTTATTCCCCTTATTAGTAGTGCATAATTGAGTAGCATTATGTTAATTAAAGGCTTGCGGATATAAATTGAAGGGAAGATCATCATTTTTGTGTATTCGGCATTCACTGTCATCAACCATTACAAACATCTCTTTTACTTATGTGTTTACTCGTTCTAACCTGCTCCTCTCTGTGTGGAGATTTGTAAGACAATGTGCTTTCTCAGACTCTGTTTTATAAAATGGGCTGCTTATGAATTTGGTGTGGAGCTGATATTTCTGCACCACTATTGTGTTTTGAATTTCATAACCCATTCATCTATACTCATTTTAATAAATTAATTTTTCCAGATCATAGAAGAGAGATGTGCATTATCTGACTGCGTTAGTGATGGACTTGTTTTAGTGCAGTTTTATGGAAATCATCCCAGGTATTGTGGCATATATTTTACACGGGAGTTTCTTGGATTTACCTAATCCTATCTACTGATTGTATTGAATAATACTTTGTTCGTTTACAGTGCTTGGATTGATCCAGCAACAGATATTTCAATTTTTGAGGATGTGAGTTTCATCCTTGTCCCACACTATGCTTTTGCACATTCTAGTTCAGGGTGTTCGCTATCTCTTATTTACATTTTGATAACAATGTAACATATAAATAAAGTCACACTAGAATAGGTAGTTGAGGAATCCCTCATCCTCACAACCTCAAAAGAAGAAAGACGAGAGCAGAAAAAGTCTTATCTTATCACTCATCCACCTAGTGGGAATCAATTTCTCTCACTTTTGTAGTCAACATTTGATTAGTGTTTTGCATTGCACTGTTTTTGAAGTTATAAATTCTTCAAATCTTCCATTTTTGAAATTCCCTTTTTTTTTTGAGGCTTGGGTTGTTGGATAATTTGGAGGCTTTTTTTCTCCACAAATTCTGTTATGCAGGCTGTAAATTGAACTATTATTAAGGAGATAGGTCTATGGATGTTTTCTTAAAGTATACGTTGTCATTATCTCATGTCTGTTATGTATAATTTTTATTGCAGTCTTTTGAAGAAAGGAGCAATAACCCTTCAAATGATTTTCAAGAAGCTCTACAGCAAGTATGTTGAGCATGTTTTGGCTACAATAAATTTTAAAATTCAGCTATCTGCCTCTCTTTCTAATTTTCCCTCCTCCTTCCTTGCTAAACTCTTCATTTCTTTCTAACTTAATATGATACTAGGCCTTGCAAAGAAAGGCACAACTCAGTTCTTGCCAAAATTTGAGTCCTGATAGGTCTGCTCATTCTAATCGGCAAGAACGTTCAGCTGGTATGGTCCTTACTTTTATCTAGAATTATGTTTTGCTGCACAGTGAAGTTGTTTTTAGAACAGGAAGTTGCATTCCTGTGCTCTATGGGTTCGGAAACACGTTTAATAAATAAGAAGAGAATAATGTTAGCAACACACTCTTTAACACACTTTTTATTGGTTGAAATTTGTATAGGTCCCATCAAATTTATATGGAACCCACATGATTTGGTGGGAGCCGTATTTGTTTTAAGTTTTAACCAATACAAGGGAGTGTGTTGAAAAATGTGTGTTAGAGAGTCTGTCCCTAACACTCCTCACAAGAAGAATCAGTTTTATATTGTGGTTTAATGGAATATTACGTTTCTAACCAAAAGTAGTATGCATCATAGACTCTGTTAAATTATTGTTTTATCGAATTTCATCAAAAGAAATTGTAGATCCAAAAATGTTTTTACCCATTGTTAAATGACAGTTATATTATATATGATAGTTATGGGTTTTATGTTGCAAATACTTCCAGCCAAACTAAAAGGGTTTTCGATTCACTTCCTTCAAAAAAGTCTCACATGCGTCGTCTTGTCTGTTATCCATGGATCATTTCATTTGTCCATGCATGTTTTTGGACATTTGTTGGCCTCAATTACAGAACGATGTAGGACTCTTGTCTAATGTCTCTAAAGCATACACATCACACATGCTCACCCACACCTCACTGAATACGTCATAAACCCTCCTAAAATCATTTACTCTTTCTGTTTCTCCTTTTGCTTTTTTAATATGGATTTATGGTTTGAGCAGGTAAGTACACTTCGCCCAGCTCAAGCGGAACAAAAAATGATTCTCAAGAGAGACGGAGAGGGAAAAGGGAACGTAAGCCCAAAGTTCATTTTGACGTGAGTTGCTAACTCGATACTAATGCATAATCATTATAAGAACTTATTTCTTATGTACACTAAATGAATATATAATTACTCTTCAGGAGGAAACTTATCCAATGAAAACGGAAAGGAAGGATCGTCGGTTAAAGATAATGCGGTACCTTGGCCTTGCACCTCCAGTTGGTTCTCCTTTTTGACCATGATTACGAGTGAAGTAATGCAAATTTCAAATGTTTCCAGCCTAACAGCTCTAGTTGGTTCTCCCTTATTTTTTACAAAACCATTATAAACTTTCGGCATAATTCAAAAAATTGCTTCTACTTCTTGCCATTAGCCTAGTAACAACACGTTTTCGGATGATCTAGTCTCATTGTTTCATTATTATCTGTAAAAATAATATAATTCGTATAAAAATGTGAAGGAATATATCATCAGTTGTATAATAAAAGTTGCATTCATCATATGTTTGGACCAGTTTTTTATTTCAAAACTTAAGAACTGTGTTTCTGTGAATAAAACATCTCAAAATAAGTCAATTTACATATTGTGAGAGCAAATAACTTGACAGGTTATGTCTTGCTGTGCTTATATTGTTTTAAAGCGGTAAGGATCTATGCGAGTATTTTTGTGAAATGTAAACTTTGAATTTTAATTTTTCACTGAGAAATTAATTTGACGTAATTTATCTTAACAGTAATAAAAATATATTAAATAAAAAAATACAGATTGAAATATTTAATATTGTAATTATTAATTTTTTTAAAAAATATCTAATTGGAGAATTGTTGATTAAAGAAATAAAAAATAATAAAGCCACTAAAATTTGTTTAGTTGAATGGTTAATTAAAGATAAGTCAATATTAATTTTTTGATATAGGTATTCTAACTGTATCGTATAATATGCAAGAACTCAGATCTAGTGGCTTGATTAAAGTATATCCAACTTTCAAAACAAAAAAAAGTAGATCCAACTTTTAAAAAACTGTTTATATAATTATTTGTTCTTACATTTTTGTTTTTTTACTAAAAACAAATATTGATACAAAAATGTTTTAATATTGGTTTACTTTTTTCAACTATGCACCCATAATGAAACTTTTTTGTATAGTTATATACTGTATATCCAATCAAATCTTAGTTACAATGTATACACGTAATACATACTCTAATACTCTAAAATACCAAACACTACATGAAGTAGCAGCATATAGACTAATAGACTAACACCACATGTTTTAGCATGAGATAGCGTAGCTCATGTGATTCATTGAACACAAGGGAGGTCCAATAATTAATACTAATGCTAATGCTAATACTAATACTAATAATTAACATTTGCTTATAAAAAAGTGTTTAAGAAAAAGTGAACTATAGTGGATGAAACATTATCTATCAATGATAAAATGACCATGTCTCCTCAATCACTTAGATCTGTATTATTGGCGTTTCACACAGTCATTGTTTTCAATGATTTTCCAAATATTTAGTCTCATATGTGTGTCTTGTTCAATTTTGGGAGAATTACAATAAAGTTACTAATACCAACATGATAAAAAAACCAAATGACAAGCAGGATGTTGGATCAGCCAAAAGAATAGAGTAAACAAGAAAGGACGAAAGGGAACATCAAATATTTATTCATATTTTTATTTGATTTATGAGATATATCCTACACTCATTGCTTTAGTATTCATATGAGAATGAAGATAATTCTTCTCTATAAAATATATTTAAAATTGTAATCTCATTGTTAATGTCTACTTCAATTATTAAAAGTTATCATTAGAGTTTAATTATTAGTGAGTAGAAGATCTTGAAAAAAGAAATGAAAGTCTTAGAAGATATATAGGCATGTGATTTTGATATTTTAGATATATTAATAACACAACTCTAAAATATCAACTAAGACTAATTTAGCAGAATGAGTCAAATTTCTATATAACGAACAATTTAAATTTCAGTTAAGTAAGACATCCATTTATAGTATTCAACGTGTTTTGTATATAATTATATTTAATAAAGGAAACACATGAAGAAAAATGAAGAAGACAACTCCAAAATTAATATATCTTGATTATTATATCTCTCTCATTCAACATATTAAATGAGGTTCATTTACAAAACATATTAGAGAATGAATAAATTTATTATTAAAGATGAGTTATTCAAATTTTCTCCAACACAATAAAATGGGAACTTATTTTTTTGGAATTTTATATGATTTATAATTTAATTTTTGTCTTACCAAATTTTTTTAGTAATTAAATACAATAGATAATTGTTTTAAAGAAAGTGTATGATTCATTAAAGCTTTTAATTATCAGAGTTGATTATTACTCCTTTTAGAATAAAATAAATGAAATTATAGTTAATTTAATGCACCTTAACATATGCCCCTAGGACACATGTTAGCAAGACCCTTTAAGTTAATATTTTTAACACCTATTTATCAAAATTTCATAATTTTGAATAAATATTATATACTTTACGAACCTAAACAAAATAAAATCATTTTAATATTCATCATACAATTTTAAAATAAACAAATAATATTAAAAATAAATATTACATTGACTAAAACAAAATAAAAAATAATTATAGAGAATAAAAAGTAAATTTAATAATTAATATCACAGTTAATCAACTTTAATATTTATAATGCATATTAATTTTTTTTTTCGATAAAATATTATGCATATTAATGTAATCTTATACAATAGAACTATTTCAATAATTTATATTTTTTATTCATCATTAATTGGTGCATTGCACTAGTAACTTGGTCATTCAATAATAACAAAGAGAAAATGTATATATTATACTAGTATTGTATTTAATTAATATATCAAAAAATAAATAAATTAATAATTAATTAAAGTAGTTAATAATTAATAAAATGCATTATAAAAAAAATTAAGGCTTAAACATCATTTTCGTCCCTGTAAGTTCATAAATTTTTGGTTTTAGTCCCTGTATTTTTTTTGTTGCAAATTAGTCCCAGCATGTGCAAATCTTTTTTATTTTAGTCCCTATAGCTAAAATTTGCAGAAAAATTTGTTGATTTCTTGCGGATTTTTCTGCAAATTTTAGTTTTAAGGACTAAAACAAAAAAATTTAAATATACAGAGACTAATTTGCAACAAAAAAAATACAGTGACTAAAACCAAAAAATCACGAACTTACGTAACGAAAATGATGATTAAGCCAAAAATTAATAAAATGTAACTTAAAAAAGAGCATTTTGTGTCACGGCAAGGCATAACCAGCGCAGCAGTGTGTCTGTTGTGTGTGTCCGCGCCGGGGAAGAAGGCCCCTTCAGTTCCCCCAACTCTTCTATATATATTCATTCATCATTTGCGTTGCGATTATTTCATCATCATCTTCTTCCATGGCCTCTTCAATCTCAATTCCCGCACCAGGTACCATCTACTCCTTCTCCAAATTCGATTCACTCTTTCAATTCCTTTTACGATCTCTCAATCACCGTTCCTCTTTCTTACAGAAGCAATCAATGTTCTCCTATCATTACTCAATGATGATTCTTCCTCCGTTAGAGAATCCTCCATGTCCTCTCTCAAAGACCTCGCTGCACTGTAATCATACCGTCACCTTTTCTTTTAATTGCTTAATTTCACTTCAATTTCAGTTTAATTTCGTTACATCATGATTTTTTTTTCTTTCATGCTTTTGTAGAAATCCTGTTCTTGTTCTAGAGTGTTGTGCAACTGTTTCACGCGGTGGACGTAGGGTGAGGATATTCATTCTGCTAGCATTAGTATTCTTTGTGTTATGGTTAGATTTAGAGATTTTGCTGTTAATTTTGTTTTGTTTTGTGTTTTTAGCGATTTGGAAATATGGCTGGTGTTTTTCAAGTTATGGCGTTTGGAGTTCGAGCTCTCGATGAAAGAGATGTTGATTCTGCTTTCATGGCAAAACTTGCTAAGATTGCTACTTCTGAGATGATATCCTCCAAGGTGTGCTTTATGTAGTTTAGTTCAAGTAATCATAATCACTATGTGGCATGATTTTACTTTTTGTATCAAAGAGTAGTGATCTTAGCTGGAACTCAACTTAGTGAATATTATTAACTGAAATACGATTGGTACTACTGTGAATAGATGGGAAATATAAAGGTAGGAGACAAAATCATCATGCTACACTAAAGTGAACTGATGTTAAAAAAGAAAGTAAAATTGACTTGATCAAAAGGAACAATGAATGATATGGAAGTTTCCTTTGATGTTTTCTTAGGCTTGGTTAGATTTTGAGGCTTGGAAGTTTTGATAATTGTATTTATGTCAATGTCTTAGTTGATTGGGATTTTTTTTCCGGTCGATGATGCAGTAGAGGTAAAAATGATCAAGGGTGTGTTTTGATTAGGGATTTTGGAGGGGAGGATTTATTTTTTCTTTCTAAATTATAGAAGCTATAATATAGACTAAAATGCAGACTTAGTCCTCAAAAACCCTCAACCAAACATACCCTAAGTGGATCATGCTTATTTATGGATGGTGATTTGAATTTTGAAAGATAATTTCTTTAGAGTAACCCCTGTTATTCCCGTGGATTTATAAAGCAACTTACTTGCATACTAATTCTAAAGCAACGTGTTACAAATAATAAAACAACAACAATGACAATTAAGCCTTTTCACTAGATGGATCAAATACATGGACTAAATGACACAGCAATTTTTTATCATGTATAAGTTTAAAAATAGACTGTTTACCTCTTATTCTCTTTTAATGGTTTGACATATATATATTTTTTTCTTTTGCTTTCCCTCTTATTATTAGATATAGGTTATTTCATGGGTCTTCTCTACACAGTACACATGTCCAAATCACCTAAGATATGACTCTGCCATCTTTTCTACAATGAGAGCTACTCCATTTTTCTTATTAATAGTTCTATGCCACACTTTATCTTGTCTAATGTGACCACTTAATAATGTTCATCTTAGTATTGCAATAACACATCTTTCTTGTTGTCTCTTATCGTCCAATATTCAATCCAATTGCTGTGCCGTAAAACATTCCTTCAAGTTTGAGCGATACCTTTTTATATTATATAGATCGCACCAAAAGCCTTTATCCATTTCATCCACCTAGGCATGGATTAAACGGTTAACATCTTTCTACATCTTATTATTTTGTATGGTTTACAACTTGTAAATAATGATGACTCAGTGATCGAAATTTAGTTATCCAGTCTTTATAAGCAAACTGTTTAGAAGCCATTTCTTTAATTACTCGCATGAGCAAATAGTTTGCTGGGAATTGAGAATGGAAGTCAAGTGAGTGTGCAAAGAAATAAAGATTTGGATTTAAATCACAGAAGGGATTTTGGCTGTCAAAATTGAGTTTGGAAATTGCTGGGCATGTGATTGATGGTTTTAGACATGCAAAGGCTAATCACAATCATTTAGTTAATGTGGTTGCGTGTACATGATTCTGTAGCTTGACATTTGGTTTTAAACCGTGTGACAGCATGCAACCATGTGATGTCAAATGGGCACACAGTTTTTTCCTTTTACTTATGAAATTATGTTTTGGACTTGGGGCTATTTGTTGTTTCGGATTTTGTCCTATTTTAGGTTATCTTTTTCCAGTATAGTATAGGCTTAGCTTTGGTCTACAAGTAGAACATTAGAATAAACAATTGAATTGATACTTTAATCTACAACTTTGTTATTTCCTTTTCTTTTATTCTATGCGAGCATCTTTTTAGAGACCTTAGGCTTATTGGTCTCTATGTAACCATTATTTTTCCCTCTTTTCAATATTTATTTGAAATGACTGTTATTCTCTTGCACTCTTGATTGGTTTGTTTCTAGTAAGGGAATAGTAATAATATTCCAATTAAAATCCTAGTTACCTAAGGACATTTTAGTTATTGTCTTAAACATAGTTTGTATGTTACTGCTCATAGTCTATGGATTCACATTGACTGTCTTCTGCAGGAACTCAATTCTGACTGGCAACGAGCAGCAACAAGCCTACTTGTTGCGATAGGGTCACATTTACCTGATCTTGTGAGTTATTTATTTTTCTTTGAACCATTAAAGATTATTTATTAGGTATTTTAAATATAATTTTTTTTAGTTTAATAGAGAATTATGTTTAGTTCAATAGAGAAAAGGATTAATAAGTGTTGAAAGGGAAAAAGAATACAAGAGGCATATGGCGAAAACCGTGTGTCAATGAGCATCACGGACGTTTCATTATATAATATTAAGAGCATTAATTACAAAGGAATATTACTATGGAATATGCTACTCTAGAATATATTTACAATAATAATAATAATAAATATCAACACTCCCCCTCAAGCTGGAGCATATAAGTCAAATGCACCAAGCTTGTCACATATGTAGTTGATTCTAGGACCTCGCAGTGATTTTGTAAAGACATCTGCCAATTGATCATTAGAGTTGACAAAGTTTGTGACAATGTCGCCTGATTCGATCTTTTCTCTGACAAAATGACAGTCTATCTCAATATGTTTGGTCCTCTCATGAAAAACTGGGTTTGAGGCAATGTGCAGTGCAGCCTGGTTATCACAGATAAGTGTCATTGGTCTAGTATCTTCAAATTGAAGTTCTTTGAGTAACTGCTTCAACCAAATCAGCTCACATGTTACTAGTGCCATGGCTCTATATTCTGCCTCAGCGCTTGATCTTGCTACTACATTTTGTTTCTTACTCTTCCAAGATATCAAGTTTCCTCCAACAAGTACACAATACCCAGAAGTGGATCGTCTATCAATGGGTGAGCCTGCCCAATCAGCATCTGAGTAACCAACTATCTGAGTATGACCTCTATCTTTATAAATGAGACCTGTTCCTGGTGCACCTTTAATGTATTTCAAAATTCGAATTACAGCATCCATGTGTTCTTGGCAAGGAGAATTTAAGAATTGGCTTACAACACTGACTGCAAATGAAATGTCAGGACGAGTTACTGTCAGATAATTCAATTTTCCAACCAGTCTCCTATATCTCCCTGAATCTGATAGAGGCTCCCCCTGATTAGGTAGAAGCTTGACATTTGGATCCATAGGAGTATCAACAGGCTTTGCATTCAATAAACCTGTTTCTTCAAGAATATCCATAGCATATTTTCGTTGTGAAATCACAATACCATCCTTAGATTGAGCTACCTCAATGCCCAAAAAGTAACGAAGTTTACCAAGATCTTTAGTCTGAAACTGATTTGAGAGATATTGTTTTAACTGAAGTATTCCCTGCTGATCACTACCAGTTATGACAATATCATCTACATAAACTATCAGATAAATGCACCCTTGGACAGAATGGCGATAAAAAACAGAGTGGTCAGCTTCACTGCGAATCAAGCCAAATTGTTGGACTGCAGTACTGAATCGGCCAAACCAAGCTCGAGGAGACTGTTTAAGACCATAAAGAGACCTATGTAACCGACATACCATATTAGATGACTCCCCCTGAGCAACAAACCCAGGTGGTTGCTCCATATACACTTCCTCTTCAAGATCACCATGTAAAAAGGCATTTTTAATGTCAAGCTGATGGAGAGGCCAATGTTGAATGGCTGCAATGGAGAGGAGAAGCCGAATAGATGCCATTTTGGCTACAGGCGAGAAAGTGTCACTATAATCCAACCCAAAAATCTGAGTGTAGCCTTTGGCCACCAAGCGAGCCTTAAACCGATCAATTTTACCATCCGGACCAACCTTCACTGTATACAGCCAACGACAACCTACTAAAGACTTCCCAGGGGGTAGAGGAACCAGTTCCCAAGTACCACTGCTTTGTAGAGCACACATCTCGTCAATCATTGCTTGCCTCCACTCAGGGTGGGATAACGCTTCACCTGGAGATTTAGGAATAGAGACAGACGACAAAGATGACAAGCAAGTGTAATGTAAAGGGGAAAGACGACTGTAAGATAAATCAATATAATGTGGAGATGGATTACGTGTTGAACGTGTACCTTTACGAATTTCATTGGGAAGATTAGGCTCAGATTGCGGGACCGGATCCGGTGATGGAGATGGCGTTGGCGGAGAGTCCTCAATGGCCTCTGGTACAGGTGTAAGAGCAGAGGGTTTTGGACGGCGTTGATATGTTTGTAGTGGTTTTGATGTTGGAGGATCAACTGGAGGTGTATCAGGTGGGACAGACTGACAAGGTTCAAGAGGAACAATAGTAACTTCTTGAATCGGTTCATGATTAGTGTCTTGAAGGGGTTCAGAAGTCATATTATTCGGCTCAAAGTATGGGACGGATTCAAAGAAGGTAACATCAGCTGAGACAAGGTATCTGCGTAATGTAGGAGAATAGCAACGATAACCTTTTTGTGACCGATGATAACCAAGAAAGACGCATTTTAGTGATCGGGCTGACAGTTTGTCGAGACCAGGAGAGAGATTGTGAACAAAACATGTGGACCCGAAGACACGAGGAGGCACCGGGTGAAGAGGGGAATGGGGAAAAAGAATAGAATGAGGGATTTTGCCATCAAGGACAAAAGATGGCATCCGGTTTATAAGATAACATGCCGTTAAGGCAGCATCCCCCCAAAAACGAAATGGAACATTCCCATGGAGAAGCAGGGTCCGTGTGGTTTCAATGAGATGCCGATTTTTGCGTTCGGCTACTCCATTTTGTTGAGGTGTATGAGGACATGATGTTTGGTGGAGAATACCATTCAAGGCCATAAAATTTTGAAATTGATGTGATAAGTATTCGCGCGCATTATCACTTCGTAAACTACGAATAGACACACCAAATTGTGTTTTGATTTCTTGATAAAATTGCTGAAAGATCGAAAATAACTCAGATCTGTTTTTCATTAAAAATATCCACGTACAACGAGAAAAATCATCAATAAAAGTAACAAAATACTTTGACTCTAAAGTAGACATAGTACGAGATGGACCCCAAACATCGGAGTGAACTAAAGCAAAAGGGGACGAAGCCCGTTTATTGACTCGATCGGGAAAGTGACTACGAGTGTGTTTCCCTAACTGACACGACTCACAATTTAAACTAGACAACTTAGATAACTTTGGCACCAACTTCTGAAGTTTGGGAAGACTTGGATGACCCAACTGAGCATGGATAGTAAGTGAGGAATCTGTGGCAGAGCATGTCTTGGATGTCAAAGATAGATAGTAAAGGCCTTGAGACTCACATCCAACGCCAATCGTCCTTCCCGAACTCCGATCCTGCAGGGTGACATTACTATTAGTGAAAGTAACAATACAATCAAGAGAGCGAGTCAAACGATTAACTGAAAGTAAATTAAATGGACAACCAGGTACATAAAGAACAGAATCAACTGATAATGAAGGAAGAATTTGGACAGTGCCAATCCCTTGGGATTGAGTTTGAGAACCATTTGCAGACGTTATACTGGGTAATAAACCAGATGTAGAGAGAGAAGAGAAAAGACCTTTATTACCGGTAACATGATCAGACGCACCAGAATCAAGAACCCAAGGACCAAGAGATGATTGAGAGAGGCAAACAGATGAGTTACCAGTGTGTGCAACCGAAGCAGTAGAACCAGAGTTCTGATTATTCTGACACCACCTGAGAAAGTCTTCGTAGCTTGCCGAAGAGCCTTGGGGAGAAGGCTTGGTCTGATTGTTGTGAGACCGATCAACTTGAGTCATATTAGCCTTACGAGGAGGTCTTCCATGCAACTCCCAGCAATTGTCAATATCATGATTGGAACGATGACAATACTTACACTTGGTATTGGAATTGGAACGAGGCTTAGAGTTTGATGGTCCTCCTTGAGAACGATTCTTACTATTTCCAAATGACGCAAGGGCAGCAGTGTCACCTGGTGCAGGGGTGACAGTAGGCTCATGTGAATGTTTTGCTGGTACTCGAAGAAGGATAGCAGATGCAGTAGACATATCTGGAACAGTGGGAGAACCCAAAATCTGATCACGAATTGCAGAGTACTCTTCTGGCAAACCATAAAGAGCAAGGAGCATGAAGAAGGTGCTACGTTGTTCGCGTTCTTTTTCCTGTTCAGCTGTAGTGCTTGCGGCAGGAGGGAGAAGCTCATTAAAATCATGAAGTGCAGAATGAACATTGCCAAGGTATGTTGAAATAGAACCTTCTATCTTTTTCGGTGTAATGATATTCATTAATTTGTGACAAACGCCATAAAGTCGCTGAGTGTCATTGGTGTAGAGTTTCTTAGCCTGACTCCAAACTGACTCACACGTGACATGAGGGCGGAAGATTGGTTTAATATCAGTGTGAAGTGTCGATTTGATAACACTACACAATTGTGCATCGATCTGTTCCCATTTTGGTTTCTCATCTTTATCCACTGTATCAGATTTCTGAGTCAGATGGTCCTTGTAACCTTGACCAGTAACCCATAATTTGATATTAGCAGCCCAACTATCGTAATTAGAACCATTTAGTTTCTCTGTAGAGAGGGGAGAGGTGACGTAGTTGGTAAAAATACTCTTGGATGTATCAGAGGTACCAGCACCAGCCATTGTAATAAAAAGAGATAAACAGACGCGTACGCCGATGTAAATAAGGGCTGTTTGTGAAGGAACACGTGTTTCCGTCAATCGAAACAGAGAACTAAGGGCGGATATAGAACCAGCACTGAGAGGCGAGTCCGGCGAAGCAAACGGAGGCCAGAACGGCGGCCGGACGCGCTGTCACGCGCGGCAAAGGCGGAGGCGCGTGGTGGGAATCGCCGGAGATACAGGCGGCGCGTGAGGGCGCGTGAGGGAGTATTTTCTGATGAGATTTTGGGGATAGGCCGGATCGGGTGTGGCGATTCTGATGGTGGGCTCGGTGTCCTGAAACGACGCCGGAATAAGCGGCGGCGGCGGCGGCAGTGTTAGGGTCTATGAAAGAAAACGGAACAGTGTCTGACAGCAGCAAATAATAGGTAAACTGGAGGTAACTCACAGTTAGTCAGAAAAAAAAAAAAAAAAAATTCACCGGAGGACAGTGGGTCGACCGGGTAAGCACGGTGTAGAGTTGCCTCTTAATAGGCTCTAGATACCATGTTGAAAGGGAAAAAGAATACAAGAGGCATATGGCGAAAACCGTGTGTCAATGAGCATCACGGACGTTTCATTATATAATATTAAGAGCATTAATTACAAAGGAATATTACTATGGAATATGCTACTCTAGAATATATTTACAATAATAATAATAATAAATATCAACAATAAGGTTACAAGGGAGACAAGACAAGGAGAAAATTTTTTTACAGAATGCAGCCCTACAGTCTCTGATTGCCAGTTAGATAAATCTAATTAGAATATCCTTTACAAACTCCATAATTCATTTTATCTCTTGATAGCTGTAATGCTTTCTGTTGGAGATCAATCCTGAACTATCATGAGAATTGCAACGAAAAAAAATATATACTATTTTGTTTTTGTATCCATTTTCATATTTGTCTTTCTTATCTGCTGAAATAATTTCTTCGTACTCTTCCCTTAGTTTAAAAATTTGTAACTATTTTTTTACACGCTAAAGTAATATCTCCCCTTAATTTTAATTTCACTGCTAATACACTAAGTTTTGAGCTTATTCTCAGTCGTTGTCCTTAATATCCCTTACCCTTGAATTGGTGTTGTAGGTGATGGAAGAAATTTTTCTTCATTTATCTGGGACAAGTTCAGCATTACAGGCTATGGTTCAAATCCTTGCAGAATTTGCCTCTAGTAGTCGTGAGTGATAAAAGTTTACAGTTTTTCAGCTGTCACCTTTTTTTTTTAGGTGGGGAGAAGGGTGGGTTCAAATTCTGCGGTAAACACTGATGTATTTCTTTTTTTCTAATTTATAAATCTAATACAGCCTTGCTGTTCATTCCCCGCTGGAAAGGTGTACTTTCACGAATTTTGCCAATTCTTGGAAATGTGCGAGACATGCACCGGCCAACGTTTGCAAATGGTGTGGTGATTTTTCTGTCATTTTCTTGATGGATGTGTAATATGTGATATTTTCTTTTGATGTTGTGCTTATTTGTCAAGAACTGGTTGAATTGTCCAAGTTGCCTGGCTAGTTTTAATTGCATATGAAATATTGTTTTGTTGTTGTTAATTGAGGTAGACACATCCGAATACAGATAAAGAAAATGCTGATTAGTATGAAATACACTTTTTGCACGAAAGGTGTAATTGTAAATGTGTTGTTTGCTTGTCTGTCTATTCAATAGTTTTTCCATACCCATTATTTTTGTTTTAGTCTCTCCTCTGAAATTTTTTAAGTGAGAAACTTCCTTATCACAATCTATTAAATATAGTCGTGCACAATGAACAAGTTAAAAATCTTGCAGATTTTTCAAATGACTGTGCACTTTGTAGTGTCTGAAATTTTAAAACGAACAGATCCAAGAAGAATATTGCGATGTGATGTAATTGACTGTTAGTAGACTAACTTCTTGAATGAATGGTAAAGTTTGGTAGGTGGTTTCTTATTTATCCTAGATATGAACAACTTTGTCTCCGGGGTTTTTGAGCAGGTATGTTGGAAATTAAGAACTGGCAAAAAAGTGAGAGAGAGTCTGTTTCAGTAAACTGTTAACTGATTGAAACCAGCTAAAGTGTAGATTCGGTCATATTCGTAGAGAACCAAACTCAGATTCCTAACTGCTTGGGGTGGGTTGGGTAGCTCAACTGGTTTGAACTAAGGGTTAAAGGAGTGAGAGGTCCAAGCCCAGGGTTCAAAACCTGGCAAAAGAGAAAAGTACTAATCTAACAACTAATTACCAACTTTTGGCCCTTAAAATAAAATAAAATTCCTAACTGCTTTTACCACTTAACAGCCAGTTAAAAAAGACCGACAGCTGAGCATAACTGAACTAGTATTTCTTGAACAACCATTTGGGAAATCTTATTTTCATTGTACTCTATTTAAGTACATTCTAGGTTTAGTGCCCATCTGTTAAAGATTCTTAAAAATCACTTATGATGTTTTGGTTATGTTTGTGTGTAAGCTTTCTTTAAAATATTTTTTTGTTCAAAAAGTAAAGTTTATGCTGAAAATGAAAAGCTAGTCTGATTAGCTGTGTAAGAAAATTATTTTTAATAGAAGGGAGAAATACACAATCTCTTTTTATAATTGGAAACAAATATAAAATAGCATATTTAAAAATCTCTAAAAATAATCTCTAAATTATTTATATCAAAATAATCTTAAAAAAAAGCTTATACACAAACATAACTAAAACATCAAAAATGATTTTTAAGATTCTAAAACAAACGGACCCAGGTGTAATGTGATATATCTCTACGGATGAATCTTGGTAATTTTTAGTTGTTTGCAAATGTACATTTTCTAGATTTATGATCCTTTTGCTATTATTTATAGCTTCAATTTATGTCATTATTACTTGGTGGTGCAGGGATGGGGAAAAAACTTTGTCTAACCTTTCTCAATGGTGTAGTTTCTATTGATAGTCCGATCTATTCAACTCATCTTTTGTTATTGTTTTCAGCTTTCAAGTGTTGGTGTCAAGCTGCTTGGCAATATAGTACAGATTTTCCTTCACATTTACCACAGGATGGTGATGTCATGTGAGATCACAATATAGTCTTCTAGTTTATTTTCTGATTCATGCTACTACATATCCTATTTTTCTTTTCTGAGGGTTAGAGATATCTCTATTAGTGCAGGTCATTTCTAAATTCTGCTTTTGAGCTTTTGTTAAGAGTTTGGGCAGCTTCACGGGACCTAAAGGTTTGTCACCATATCCCATTTTGGTTCCATGTTTGATTGCTTATATAGTCCTCTATTATTTTTTTACTGATATATTTTTTCATTGATACCCTGGTGTGAGATCTAACTCATTGTCCATAATTTGATCCAGAATGGTATTCAATAAAAATATATTCTATATCAAAATATATTTTTTTTCTTTCTTTGTACTAAGTTAAGAAATTTGTTAAGAGAGTTAGTTGGGTATTAGTGTAATTATTATTGGGCTGAACCTTATACTAGTAGTTCCTGTATTTACCTAATTATCAGTATCAATATTAAGTTATAATATTGTGACAGTTATATCTATCAATCATATTTTTAATTTACTACTATTCACCATGCCTTATTCACTAACCCTAATTATTACTATGAATATCAATATCAGGTTAGGACATTATAACACATTCAATCTACGAAATATATTTTTACTTTACTACCATTTACAATTTTTCTCTCTTTTCCTTTTTCATTTACCATAAATCAATAATTCTTACAATAGTTATGTTGCCCCTTTTTATTTTCTTGCATACATGGCATGTTATGTGCATTTTACCTTGATATCTTTGGTTTAATTATGTCTTATACTTGAATAATTTAGAATGAATAGCTTGTATATTACAATAAGGTGTGCAAACTTATATACAAGAGAGAATCTCACAAGAAATGAAAATAGAAAAATAAGGAAACTAAATCAGCCATAATAAGGTCCCATTTGGATTTGGCTTATTTTTGAGCTTATGAAAGTAGCATATGCAAATAAATAAACTTTTATGTTAACTCATAAGTTTTAATTAACAAAAATTGTATCTTTATAAGTTGTTTTCTCATAAACTATCTTGAAAAACTTATAATAGTACATAAAACTTTATTTATTTGCATAAGCTGTTTCGTATAAGTTGAAAAATAAGCCAATCCAAACGGGACCTAAGTAGAGAATAATCAACACTTATAATGTTTTCATTGGACTAATAGTCAATGACAAGAAACTTGATAACAGTACTTTGATTTAACAGTTGATATGAAGCATTAATTCGAATAAAACCACTGGCTATAATTTGAGTTTCTAAACTCACTGTTTTTGTAGTTGAATGATTGAAAATAAGTAATTTAACATATTATTTAGATGATCTCTTTACCTATTTTTAGTACTCATGTATTTGGTTATTTCAACTTATTTTGATATAGGTTCGTGTAGCATCGGTTGAAGCACTTGGGCAAATGGTTGGTCTCATAACACGGACACAATTAAAAGCAGCCTTACCAAGGCTTGTACCTACAATATTGGATTTGTAAGATTGATCTGCATTTTGCTTTAGATTACAACCTTAGTTGCTTGCATGCTCTGTGGGAAAGCATTTGTATTTTTAGTTTTTTAATGAGTGCATTATAATAAGACTAGAATATAGACGATACTTATGAATATAAACAGGCATTGTAGTATAAGTTCTTATCATTCTATTCTTCTGTCAGGTATAAAAAGGATCTCGACATTGCTTTTCTAGCTACATGCAGTCTCCACAATCTGTTGAATGCCTCTTTACTGTCTGAAAGTGGCCCTCCTATGCTTGATTTTGAGGTAATGTATGCTATAAAGTTATTTTAGAAGTTCCTTGTATGTTAAATGTCTTTACCCTGCTTTTTCGGTGATTATCTTTGATCAGATCTCCATGTAATTTTAAAAGTTCCTTGTTAATAACTTTTTATTTTGCTTTGTTCTCCTGTCATGTGATTAGTAACACTCCATGTCTTGCTGGAATTAATCAATTGAATATTCATTTAAAATTACCGGTGGTGTGCAGGATTTGACTCTTACTTTAGCGACACTTCTGCCCGTGGTTTCTATGAATAGTGAAAACAAAGATCAAACAGATTTCTCTGTGGGATTGAAGGTATCAGTATCAGTTTCATTTGTTGGAACTTGGAATTGTTTGGGATTTTTGTATAATAACATTTGTACCATTTTCTGGAGATCTTCATTGTCTGCAGTTTTGGTGTATTTGGCTAGTTTGATGTTAAAATCTTTGGGTTTAGGCAGCATTCATTGTTCTCATTTTGGGACAGAGTTGTCTTCTAGAATTTGTTATTATGGATTAGAAGGAAAAAGCTCCTCTAAAACAAGTTTGCTTTGAAGTGAGCAATTAAGCGCTTATTCACCCTTAAATTTTAGCGGGGTTGATATCAGAATGCATTTTGGAATCAAGGGTGGGTAGTGGATCCATCGTTGCTCACTTTAAAGCAGCCCTATCCCAGTCAGATGACATGATTTTCTTAGGGTTTTCTATTTCACATGTGCAAACGATATGGAGACCCTTTTGAGCTGACATTTCGTTCATTTATTCTTTATGTTTTTGTGGAATGCTTTTCTTTGAATTTGTACTTGTAGTCTCTCTTCCATTGATTTTCTTTTGGATAATGCTTCATTCAGTTGACGAAACAAGGGTTTATTTGACCTTCATTTTATTTAAAGTGCACCATTATTGTCTGAACCCACTCAATTTCAAGGGTGGATGCAACTTTATTTTGTTCAGTTTGGATCAGCTTTTTACATTTATCCAGAAAAGAAGTCTAATGTTTAATTTATTTAATCATGTACGGCAGATGTATAATGAGGTGCAGCATTGCTTTCTGACGGTTGGATTGGTGTATCCCGATGATTTGTTTTTGTTCCTTGTAACCGTAAGTATTTGCAAATTTTTAAGTATATCTGTATACATGATAACATTTGTATTATTTATTCACCTTTTTCTTTCTGGTTGAAACAAATAAAGTTTACTGACATTATAATAGGAACACTATAATATCAGAGGATATATGAAGTCTGTTGAATTACAAAAAGCCAATAATGTTATACAATCTGATATAGGCTCAAGACAACGGATTTGGTTTTATATTGGGTCAAGAAATTAAATACAAAATAAATATGGGAGATATTATTCCTATTTACATTATGCAGTACAATATGATATGCGCAATGTTGTCAAATAACTAGAGTCAGAGGACTTAAGGTCTCAGGTTCGATTCTCTCTGGTGCCAATTTGGGTGGGTAAAATTAGCTTCTTCAAAAAAAAAAAACTAGAGTCAGAGGAAGACATAGAAAAATTAATGTGCCGAATAGGAGAGTTGGTTACATTTGCTGATGTGGCTAGTTTGTTGGAGGGGAACAACATTTATATGAAGGAGAGGGGTAGCAAGAGGGAATATTTTTCATTATCTTTTCTGTTAGGTAGGAACCTTATGGGTTGGGTAGAGTGAGAGTTAGCTCATATATGAGGACTGAGGAGCTTTGCTCTGGGATTAAAAAAATGTTTTGTATTTTGGGCCCGTTTTCTTCCAATGTTACATATTTTCATTTTTATTTCAACTAATAAACATGAGAGAGTATCTCTACCAAAAAAATAAAATAAATAAACATAAGAACTTCTGAAAACAAATCAGAACTTCTGAGAATGTCAAAACATTGTTTTCATTGTTTCTGAACATGCATTTTTCATAGCTTGTCTTTAATATCCTCTCTATCACAAATGTTACTGCATGAGGCTTTCATCTCCTTGTTAGCAATTTAGAATGAAGATAAATTTTAGAAAATGAAAATTGAAATTGTTTTCAGAAAGTAAACGGGGCCTTAGGAGCTGTTTACTTTGTGAAATGTTTTGTATTTTCATTTCCTAAAAATTAGTGTTAATTGTTTTTGGTAACAAGAAAATATTAGACTCTTGAAGTGAACAATTGTGTGCATTTTTAGGAAACAATGAAATGCGAAATATTATTTTTATTATTTCAAAAAATGCATCATCTCTAACTAGCATTTCTTCTTCTTTCAATCACAATTGTTAATTTTATGAGCCTCATACCTTCTTATTAGCAAGTTAAAATGAACACAATTTAGAAAATGAAAACAAAAAATGTTTTCACAAAGTAAAAAGCCCCTTAGTTTTTTCTTTTTGTTTTTAATGTTCAATTGAAATGTTTTCTCTTTCGTAACTACTACAAAAACAAAATAAAAACAGGCACCCTTAGTTTTACCCGTATCTTGTTTCTTCAATTTTAAATCGAATCATATTTATATTTTACAAGTGTTGTGGTTTGGTAGTCTATGCAATTGATGAGGGCATTTTATCTTTTATATTTGTCTCTTTCTTAAGACTCTTCTTTTCCCTAGATAAAATGATTCTTATTATGTTTCTTGTAATGTGATGTGCAATTTTGCTTCGCCTGCCTTTTGTCAATGCTTCCAGAAATGTAGGTTGAAGGAAGAAGCAGCAACTTTTGGCGCGCTTTGTGTTTTGAAACATCTTTTACCGAGGTGTTTTTTGTTTTTTCAAGTCTTGGTTGATGGTAATTATTGGTAAATATATAGTATTAGCAGCTGACAGAAATCTTTGTTTTCCAAAGGCTATCTGAAGCTTGGCATAGTAAAATACCTCTACTGGTTGAAGCTGTAAAGTCCTTGTTAGAAGAGCATAATTTAGGTGTTCGAAAGGCACTTTCTGAGGTAAGTTATTGACCATTTACCCTTGTTGTTCCTATTTTTCTTTAATACTTTTTTAAACAACAATGCAAATTATTACCCAAGTCAATGTTTTTTGTCTCCTGCCTTCCTCATTTTCCAGTTAATTGTGGTTATGGCTTCGCACTGTTACTTGGTTGGTTCATCTGGAGAGTTGTTCATAGAATATCTTATACGCAATTGTGCTTTAACAGAACAAAATCAGAGTGATCTTGATAGCATACCAAATAAGAGAATCGAGGTACACTTTCCTATTGTTTCCGTCCTTAATTGCTAGTGACGTACATATCTTTAAAGGTGCCGTTTATGGTGGGCAAAAGCCTTAATTTCCCATCATGGGTTAAATTGTATGATCATCGTTGATATAATAAAAGAAATTTTAATGTTACAGCTGTAACCATTGGTTTACTAAAATGGATGCACCTAATTTTTTTTTAACCACCCACAGTTCTCTTCTTCACTACCGAGTTTATTTATATGTTAGAGTTTATTTATGTGACATTTAGGAGAGGATTTGATGTGATTTCTAATTTTGATTTTTTTTTAAACCATCCATGTTTACGCACTTGATAATATTTTCAACATTAGTATAAATCTTTTGTAAAAAAATAATTTGTTTTTTGACAAAAGAAAATCGTAAACTATTTTTTTTTCTTTTTCTTTTTGAGCAATCCATCATGGAAAAACTAAGAGCAATCCATCACTATCATTTGTTGTTGTGAACCTATCTTGTGATTTATGAATTTAGCTATCAATTTTGAATGCTATATTTGTGTACTCTTACCTGGTCTATAGTCCTATGAAAATATTTTGCTTTATTATTATATTAGTATGTTGAATATTAGATACTATGACAGATGTTTTAATCATATGTTTGCATTAAGTATAATCTTACGACTTCATGAGTATACTTTATGGAGATTCCATAAGTTTATGTAGACTCTCAAGTTCTATAACCTTATTTTGGAGCTTGATACCAAAAATTGTTTTAAGAATATTGGCATATTTGGTTATTTCCTTTGGATATTGTAATCCTCTTTGCTTCATTATTTTATGCATTTATGGGTGTTTTCTATATGATGTCATTCAAAGGCTCCCTTGTTTTTAACCCCTTCCACTTTCTAGTATCTTTTACTCTTTTTTATAATGGTTTTACTCATCTCCCAATTTATTTGTTCTAAGATAAAATTTCTTCTTTTATCGAAAACAAATAATATAAAAATATCTGTATAGTTCTGGCATGTTTTTATCTATCACAGTCCGCTAACTCTCTGTTGTTCATGTTTTTACTTTTCAGATGAAAATTGGAGCGGTTACCCCTGGTGAATTACGAGCAGTTTGTGAAAAAGGTCTCCTGTTGGTCACTATTACAATTCCTGAAATGGAGGTAAATTTTATTTTCTTTACTGATCAATTTTGTGGTCGTGATTTCATTAGTTTACCGGTTCCTATTATTTCTTTTAGTTTCCTATTGGCTATTTTGCCAAAGAAAATGTCTTATATTGCTTTTGGACTTTACTTACAGCATATCCTATGGCCTTTTCTGTTGAAGATGATTATACCACAGACCTACACTGGTGCTGTTGCTATGGTAAAAGTGTTATGTCTAGTATTTTATTTTTTTTAGAAATATGAAGTGAATGCTGTGATGTATTTTATCCTTTCATGTTGTATGTGAAGTGATTTTTTGATATCAGAGGTTTGACAGGCAAATTTGAAGACATCATTTTTACTTTTACAGGTTTGCAGGTGCATCTCAGAACTGTGGCGGCATAGATCTTATGGTAGTGATATGTTAAGTGAGTGCAAAAGCCGTCCTGATATTCCAACTGCCGAAGTAGGTTCTCTACCTAACAGTCTGATTTTTCTGTTTGAATTTCCTTAATTCCAAATTTCTACAGTACAAGTAAATTCATTGTTTGTTGTATTCAGCATATATATGGTTAAATAATTTATGGTTGATATAGGAACTTCTTGCCCGTTTTGTGGTGCTTTTACACGATCCTCTAGCAAGGGAGCAATTGGCCACCCAGATTTTGACAGTGAGCTCATGCCATCCTTGAATACTGCACATTTTGCTTTTGAATTATTCTTTGATGTATTCTCACATAGATAAATCCTTGTACAAATCATTACTTGTTGGACGAGGCTGTATACTTGTATCATAGTGTTTCAATGATATACTAACATTTTTACATAAAAAAGAAGATATAGTAACATTTATTAATTCATTATGAGGTTTTGTACATGTCTATTGCATAGTTTCTACCTGTTATTTAGAAATGCACTTCTCTCTCTCTCTCTCTCTCATGTTTTACTATGAGAGTAAAACTAAATGAGGTAGCTTTAATATGCATACAAAATCTGCTTTTCAGAGCTTACTTAATACTATGTGATCAGTTACAGTTTATTTAGAAGAATGCATTTCCTATTATAGAGAAAAGAAGAATGCATTTCCTTAGATGACAAAAGTATATGCATGTTTTTGTAGGTTCTATGTCTCCTGGCACCTCTATTTCCAAAAAATATCAATTTGCTTTGGCAAGATGAGGTAACTATTGTCCTGAAAACTTGTGTTAACAGATTGAAAAAGCTTTGTTGAATGTTGAGAGTCTGTTAAATCTCGAGTTATAAATTATTGTTGCATTATATTGTACTTCTGCAAATAAACGTCAACAAAGATTTCACATTGTCGGCTGTTAGTTGTGCATCTGTTAATATATACGGAAATAATGAAATTTCATTTTGTTGTTGGGCTTTCTCGTTATTAAAGTTGGGTCTAACTGAACCCGAGAAAATAATTCAAGGTTATGAGGAGTATTTTGGCCATTGGTGTAGGATCTTAAACTGATCTTTAAACTTTCTTGTCATTAAAGTTGGGTCTAATTGAACCTTAGAAACTAACTCAAGGTTATAAGGTGTATTCTTGCCATGGTGTAGGATCTTAAACTGATCTTTTATAAACTTTTTAGACGAGGTGAGTATTTTATGAGCTCTAGAACCACTTCATAATTTTGTACCACATTTCTCATCATTCTGTTAAGTGTCACGAGTCAGCAAAAAACTTCATATACATTCATTTTATAATACAGTCTATCATAATCTGCTATTTTGTATCAGTTGCTACTTACAACTTTGAGATGGTATTATGTATCAAAATGTAATTAATTTGTGTTTTTGGTAAGTTCTAGATTCCAAAGATGAAGGCATATGTTAGTGATACAGATGACTTGAAACAAGATCCATCATATCAAGACACTTGGGATGACATGATAATCAACGTAACTGTCACTGACCTGCCAAAATCCGTCCTCCACTTTTCAATTTGTACTTTGTTGACATTATAACAAATGTGAAATCCAAAAAACTTCTGCCAGCAAGATATTTTATTGCATCTCTTTATTTTTGGGTTGCAGTTTCTTGCAGAATCTTTGGATGTGATCCAAGATGCAGATTGGATTATGTCTCTTGGAAATGTATTTGCCAAACATTATGAACTTTATACATCTGATGATGAACATGCTGCAATTCTTCACCGGTATCAATTCTCCTATCTAAAGCATGCTTTGGTAGATGCAAAAATTATATGTTAAATATTTTTTTTTGTTGCATGAGAAGCTGACTGTTTCACAGTTCTTAGAATTTGAGTTGAATCAAACTGAACCTCACAAAACTGATTTGTAAGGTGAGGGATGTCGATGTCTTATAATTACTATTCAGGCCACATCACTATTTAATGTGGGACTCTCATTAGCAATTTATCCATACAAAATTAGATAGAACAAAATTGCTGGTGCAGTTTTATGGTGTACCTAGACTGGGGTGACCGGTATTTTGTCAGTTCGTATATCCTGTGCAACCAGTTTCCAAAGTAGTGGTTATAATTGGTTGCTTAGTATTAGAGTAATACTGATAGTTCACATTACTAGTTTACATTAGCTTGTATGTTTCTGTACAATAGGCTAAGTGTTAGAACTATAATACAAAAGGTGTTGTGACAGCTGGCAGGCTGCCAGCTGTCTGTCACCAGTAGGTTTCACCTGCTATAGCAGGTCATGACTGGACTACTATAAATGTCGGTATGTGACCACATAACTATTAACTAATTCATTCTGAATCAATGAAACATAAAACGAATCTTCTATCATCTTCTCTCTAAATTCAATACTTAGGATTTTTTACAACTTTGACAACGAATCTTGATATTGAAAATAGTAGATATAGAAATAGTATAATTTTTTAGAAATATGATAATAGTAGTCATTTGCGGAACTGTTCTAATGGATTAGGTTTTGGCCACAAACTGTAAGTGAATGTGTGAAACTATCAAGTGGTTTGTAATGATGACATTGAACACATTAGGATAGCAGAAACATGATCAGAGTTGATGGCAGTAGCAGCAACATTGTCTATGAACACATTAGGCTTGAGGCTGGAAAACAGATGAAGCATGGTTTCTTGGAAAAGAATTTTTCCAATGGACAATGGGTGGGTCTACTGGGTTTCATGGGGTATGACTTATGATTGTCTGTTAGTATTTAGATACCATGTTGAAATATAAGATAAGCAAAAAGAATGCAATTAAATTCGTTAGTGTTACACAGTGGAGTTTTTGTTATTCTTTATACACACTGGATTGTGATAAATACAACGGTTAACATTTTTTTTTGTTCTAAAGAGCCTAGTGGCGAAACTCATACACACTATGTGCTGAGAAGTGGGGAATTGCTGGTTCGAACCTGTTCCCCAACATATCAAATGCTTCTACAGCCTTTTACCATTTGAGATGTATTTACGGGACAATATTGAAAATGCGGTAAAATCTTTTTTGGGAATCTGAGTTTAGATACCAAGTTGAAAGATAACAGAAATAAAAGACATATGATGCGATTTGTGTGTATTACATAATGGAGCTTTGATATAAACACACACATACAAACCAAGGTTGTCAAGCGCGCGCGTTAAATCGTAACATCGTACGATGTCACGCGTTTTCAACCACCGACCGTGTTGGAGCGTTGCAAAGATCGCCAGGTACGCCGGATCGCAGAGATCGACGAGGAAGATCGTGAAAGCATGGTCGCAGCGATCTTCCACGCGTTGAGTCGATCGTTTCTGTCAAGGTTTCGACCCGTTTAGCAGCCGCCCGACCCGGGTTGACCCGAATTTAGAATCACCGCCCGACCCGGAAACGAAGCGTTTTTATCAGATTTAGGCGGTTTGTTTGGCTTTATCAGTAAAAAACGCACGGTCAACTTGGGAATAGGTTTGTTTTAATTGCTATGCATTGAGCCTTGCACTCTATCTCCCTAATTCTCTCAACTGAAACCTAATTATATTAAATGATTCATAATCATACGATTGTTTTCCCTTAAGTCATCTATTCTATAAATTCTCTTCATCACTATGACATATTCTCATCACTTCTACTGTTCACAAACCAACTCCAAACCAGTTCAGAAATTCTCTTCATCTATTCTCACACTTTCAATTTCCAATCATGTCTTCATCCATTCCTGTTGGTGGTTCCTCATCTGCACCACCAGTTCTGAAAAATTTGAAGGGAAACAGAAATGATATAGCATGGAAACATGGAGTTTCTGTTGATGGAGGAACGAGACAAATAAAATGCAACTACTGTGGGAAAGTGGTTATTGGAGGTGTTTACAGGCTGAAACATCATTTGGGGCATACACAGTGCAATGTTAGTCCTTGTAGATCAGTCCCAGATGATGTGAAAGTGCAAATGTTTGAGATTTGTAAGTCTTTGCAAGTCAAGATTTGTAAGTCAAATTGAAGGAAATGAGGATTGTATGGAAGATATGGGATTTGATGAGAATGTGCTGAAGATATTTGATTAATTAGGAGTTATTTGTTTTTAAGTTTAAGTTTAAGAGTCAAGTTATTAAGTTTTTAAGTTTAAGTGTCTAAGTCTAAGTTATTAAGTTTTCATGTTTAAGAGTCTAAGTTATTAATTTTAAGAGTCTATGTCTTTGTTCTAGTTACTGTTATGCTGGTTTTTATGTTCAAGAATTATGTTTAAGAGTCTAAGTTGTTATGTTTGTGACTTAATGGTTAAATTAATGAAGTTTTTATGAACCTAGTGTTATATTTCTATCTTAATATTTTTTACGATCTTTGGTACGATCCTAATAGTTTATGAATTTGTGGGATCTTACGATCTTTATTACGATCCTACGATTTACGCTTTTTCTATACCCCAACGATCTTTAGTGGGATCCCGATTTTGACAACCTTGATACAAACATACTATAAATTCAACAGTTAACTTACCCTGTACGTTAGGACTCATCTACCACATTAGTTGTTTCAGAATTCCATCTTCATTATAACAACCTTGGATTTTCAAATTTGGTTTGATGCCAGCTGTCTGAATCTAAGTGATATTGAACTTTGACACAGATGATATTGAACTTTGACACAGATGCTTGGGGATTCTGCTTCAAAAGGTTAATGACAGAGCTTATGTCCATGATAAAATGAATTGGATGTATAAGCAATCTAACATTGCAATCCCAACAAATAGGCTTGGTTTGGCAAAAGCAATGGGATTGGTAATTCAGTTTCTTTTAAAACTTCGTTAGATATATTTTCCTTTTTCCGTTGCTTCTTATTTATTTTTTTATTTTTTTATTTATTTTTTTTGTGTGTGAAGGTTGCTGCATCTCACTTGGACACAGTGTTGGAGAAGCTGAAGGATATCATAGACAATGTTGGACAAACCATAATTCAGAGGTTTATGCCAATCTTGTAGGATTGAGTGCACACACTTGTTTCCAAATTGGTTTATCCACTCACATTGTAAACCCAGGCTTATGCATGTGAAACTATACGGGTCTGTTTGGTTTCTCATTCCATTTTCTGTTTTTCTAGTTTTCACTTTTCACTAATTACAAAAATGTCGCAGTGTTTCCGCCTTATTTCATGTTTTCAGATATTTGTTCAGAAAACAAAGAAAGCAGCTTAGGTAAACTGGCATTTTTGTAATTAAAAGTGAAAATGAGATTTGAAAACAAATAATGGAAACAGAAACCAAAAGGCCCTAACTTATTGACAACTTCTAACTGTTTCTTTTTTTAAAATCTTCCTTTTTATGCATTTCATTATAGTCTGAATGTTTCAGAATCTTTGCTTGCTATGGTATATGTCAAGGAGATAATAACTTGACAGGAATTTGTATCTTGTTACACAAAAAATAGTTATAATTTATAAACCCCCAGTTATACAGCTATGAATTATTGACAAACAAGAAAAGAAAGATAGAACTTGAAAAAAATTCTAAGGTTCTGCAATGCCCTTTCTTTCCCATTATGCAGTGCTTCTGACCATTCCTCCCTCCCTTGCTTTCCATTCCCCTTTCCATTTAGGCATCATTGTTATAGCCCAAATCCACATTATGTCCCTTACTTATATTGTATTTAATGTCTTAAGTTTCTATTCTGTACCCTTCCTTCAAAACTTCTAAGAGTGGTTAAACAATTACTTAATTTGCATCAGAACTTGGCAACAATGTAGAAAAAAGTTCCTTTGGTTGAACAGTTATTTAGTTTGTATTCAAACATGATAAAAGTGCATCCACATTGAATGTTCATTATTCTTTTGCAACCTTGAATTTGATCCAGAATCTTTCTGACCTGTTTTTAACTTTTATCATTTGCAGGTTACTGTCATTGTTCTCTGATAGTTACAGAACAGTAGAGTCTGATGACATACATGCTGCCTTGGCTTTAATGTATGGATATGCTGCGAAGTATGCCCCATCATCGGTTATTGAAGCCAGAATAAATGCCCTTGTTGTAGGTTATCTTTTCTCTTTTCTTTTGATTTAGTATTTGCACGAGTATCTATCTTTTGCCGTCTTGCTTTATTTCAGACAAACCAAAGAGTTTTTAAGACCAATACAAAAAAATAAGAAATAGCTTTTGAAGAAAAAGGCAACTAGATGTTTATATATATATATATATATATATTATTATTTATTACTGTTTTCCCAACAATAATGAAAACAGTTTCATGAGTTGTTACCCTAATTTTTAATGAGGTTTGGAGATGCCAATTGTTGAGGGGGAAGGGCACATATGGGATTGCATAGTTGAGTGAGCAAGTAGCAAGTTAGTTAATCAGATACACGGCATGAGGAATGCATAGTGACTGGTGCTTGGGTTTTGAAGATAATGAAGATCTTTGGTTATAAGCTTTATTTGTTGCTTTCACATAAAGAAGTTCTTGTTGTCTAATTCTTCTTAAATAGAGTGCAAAAATAGGACAGTTGTCTGTTTCTTCCAGTGTGGATGCTGTATTCATCAGCTGTGGGAAAGACTTGATTAGTGTAGGATTCACCAGATAGCTCGCTGATGATGGAGGAGATGGAGGCAGTGACCATGAATAGAGTGGAAAAGGACTCGATAGAAAGCTCACTGATGTTGGTGGAGCAGGTGGTGCAAAATGTTCAGAATCCATGGAAATGGTTCAAGAACCAGCTTTTGATACCGTATTGTAAAAAAGTAATATATAGAATTTGAGGAGAAATTCATATGATTAAGGATTTGGGAAAACTGAATTCTGATTATGTCTTATGAAAGAGACTGTACGAATGATATTTACTTAAGAGGTTGAGGGCTATCACAACCCTGTTACAGTATTAAACCTCTGTCACAGTTGTAAGTATAACTAACATAAAAATAGTTAATACAAAGATCTTCAATAACAACTGTCTGCCAGCTGCACTAAAAGCTGCTAGCTGCTGAAGTTTCTTTCTAAGAAATAATGGTTACTGTAAATACTGATAACTTTTGTCTTTGTGTAGTGTAAACAATGTCTAAAACAGTTTTGATTGGTTTTTAGTAATGAAAAAATAATCCGAAAGAGTCTAGAACCAATCCTTTTTCTCTCTTCAAGTGGTGAATCATGAGAAAACTGCTATCTCACTTCCCATTAATAGTGGTTATTTGTAAAGCTGATTTGATCGTATTATTTATTTGTGGGCAGGGCACCAACATGCTTTCAAGGCTTCTTCATGTGCGTCACCCTATAGCAAAGCAAGCTGTGATCACAGCAATTGATTTACTTGGTCAGTAATCATGTTTTCATACTGTAATTGTTATTGATCCTCATTGTGTTGTCCTTTTTGTTGCTTCTGCTGTTTATATGTTCATTACAGCTTTTCATGCTTTTTATTTAATAAACACATTTATTTCATGTTTTTCTAGAAAATGAACATATGTGAAACAGTGTTGTCAAATTTCTGCCATTGCATTGCCTTTGCTTTATGAAATAGAGGATTTTTGTGCTTGCCACTGTAGGGTCCAACACCTATTATATCCGCCATAGGCCACAATGCCATGTTTATAGGAGAAGATAGGTTTTTAAGAACAGATGGTTTCTGGAGAAGATCTTCTATAAAATATTTTTATCTTGCATAAATAGCGGGCCATGTTTGAAAACAAGATGATTTTTTTAGCAAGCAATAATGGTAGAACTTGATACAAAGAGGCTTGCTAGTTTAATCTTGATAGATCTATCAAAAAATTTATACTTGAGTTGCACTTCAAGATGTATCCATGGGTAACTTGAATTGCTGCCATTGTCTTATGTGGCGTTAAAATTAAACTACAGCTCCCGAGCAATCACGAATTCAAGATAACATTTGCAGCATCTTCATGCTACCTTCTTGAGTTTTAGAAGCTAGTTTCCAGTTTGCTTCGCCTCTTGTTGAGAGTTCGCCAGAACTTCATCAAACTTCAGGCTGTTATTGTCCTGATAGTTGTGCACATGATGCAATTTTGATATGCAGGTAATGCTGTCATTAATGCTGCTGAAAGTGGTGCACCATTTCCATTGAAAAGAAGGGACCAACTGCTAGATTATATTTTAACTTTAATGGGTCGAGATGATAATGATGGTTTTGCTGATTACAATGAACTCTTACGTACTCAGGTATATAAAATGTTGAATGAATACTTGTGTCTAAGGTGAAGTCACTTGTCAATTTAAGCCAATAATATCTAATTTTTCATTTGTTTTAAAATTATTGAGGCTCTTGCGATAAGTGCCTGCACTACATTGGTCTCTGTGGAGCCAAAGCTCACGGTTGAAACGAGAAACTATGTGATGAAGGTATGGGCTTTTATTTGGCTGTTGAATGTATTTGCAAATTTTCAGTCATTTAAGTTTTCTGGTGAACTTGACAGGCCACATTAGGGTTCTTTGCGATACAAAATGATCCAGTTGAAGTCGTCAGTCCCCTTATAGACAACCTGATATCTCTTTTATGTGCAATTCTTCTCACTGGGTAATTTATTTAAAATCGTCATATTATTCTGCTTAAGTTTTGTGTTTATTTATGCATCTTCTCCCTGTGAATATTGTTTTAATTGCTTCATTCTTATCTTATTGCTTCCTCATTTTATTTCCATTGCTCTTCTCAAATAATTATTTTTTATTTCCAAAAAAAAGAATTGTTACTCTTTCAATCATATTTGTATTCTGGGCTATAATTTTGCAGTTCATTCTTTGCTTATTATTATGAACATAATATGTTATCCTTCATCTTTCTCTTTCTAAATATATCCATGACTCAATACATTAAAAAGTTTTTGAGCTTTCTATCGTCATCCTGTGTGTATAAACTGGAAAGGTGTTTTTTCACTTGTACTAATTAGTAAATACATAATATTTAGTGGAGAGGATGGAAGAAGTCGAGCAGAGCTGCTAATGCTTATCCTGAGGCAAATTGATCAATTTATATCTTCCCCTGTTGAATATCAGAGGAAAAGAGGTTGTCTTGCAGTCCATGAGCTGCTTCTCAAGTTTCGGATGGTTTGTGTTAGTGGCTATTGCGCACTGGGATGCCATGGGAATTGTGTACATACCAAGCAAATTGACCGTTCTCTATATGGGAATTTTTCTAAGCTACCATGTAAATATGTTCCATCAGACAACTTTGAATTTTACTTTAATTATACTAAACTATATACAACTGTTTATACCACTGGGATTGGGCTAGTTGTTAAAGGGTCTGGGTAGTTTGAATGAGGTCATAGGTACAAACCTCATTGCCAATATTTTCCCTAACAGAAAATCTTTATTTTGGTTTTTAACTTTCAGGTGCATTTGTATTGCCAAGTCGTGAAGCTTTGTGCTTGGGAGATAGAGTAACTATGTATCTTCCACGTTGTGCAGACACAAATTCTGAAGTCCGAAAAATATCAGCGCAAGTATGTACCTGAGATATCTTGTCCGTGTTATGAAAAAAGCATATTCTCTCAAATACTTGTGTAGTTTTCTGAAATATTATAAGGTTTACAAAAAACGTGTTTGCTAGTTTTACTTCAAAGAGGACATTGTTGTCTTATAATTAAACAGTCCATTTGATGATTATGTTTTGCAGATTCTTGATCAGCTCTTCAGCATTTCTCTCTCTCTTCCTAAACCTCCTGGTTTGTCTATATCTGCTGAAGATATAGAATTTTCATACAGCGCTTTGTCTTCTCTTGAAGATGTTATAGCCATGCTGAGGAATGTGAGTTCATTGACCACACTGTTTCTGCCTTTCTTGCATTTAAGTTACTGATGGAGAAGAAACAGGGTACCAATTTTGGATATGCAACAATTTTTGACATCATTAACTATTTCCCTTCATTCAATAAAAACTAGTTTTTTAGTCCTTGGTGAGGAATAGGACTACAAACATACTTTTTGTTAGACGTGGGGATGAAAATGAATAAAATTAAAAACTGGACAAATTTTATAAAATCATATTTTGAGGGACCAAAAATGTATTTATGCCAAAATCACAAGACCTAAGATGTACTTGGTTTTTGTTGAAGTAGGATTTAGTCCTATTGGTATAGAGGGAGAGGAAAAGAAATATTTTGAATAATAACTTTATATTGATAGCATCCAGACAGGCACTAATGTCTCGTCTTCTACTTTTATCGATAAAAATAATAGTTGTAAAATTCTATCCGATTATTTAAAAAATTAAATTATTTTATTGGTAAGGAAAAATATAGTTGTAAGAAGAAATTAAGTAAAAGGTAAAATTGGAAGGAAAAATGTTGCACCAAAGCTCAATATATATATATATATATATATATATATATATATATATATATATATATATATAAAAAGGGTAAAATTGGAAATGAGAAAACCACACCAAAAGTTTGTATTCCCTTTATATATACTAGCCGCTTCCGTGCCCGTTTGTGTGATCATATTCTCTTCTTTATTCTTTGTGATCGATATTCTCTACTGTGCAAATATAAATAACTATTTAATCTCCTTTTTTATTGGACTTAGTTAATTGATAACTACGTAACCTCTTTTATTTTTGTTAGTTATTAAGAAGAAAAAAATATATTTTTTTTTACTATAAAAAAACTGAAAACCTACTTTTATGTGAAAGTTGTGCTTAGTTGTTAAGAAAAAAGATAAAATATTATTTACTAAAAACAACTGAAAATCTATTTTTATGTGGAAGTTATTTTTTAAGGGTAAAATAGGAATAACAAAAAAGCCATCCCAAAAATTTGTATCCCCTTTATATATTAGTATAGATATAGATATAGATGTTAATGGTAATATAAAAGACAAAGCACCATTTCTTATTCTTGTTTATACTAACTAATCCTAATTAAATAAGAAAACTAATGATATATAAGAAAATATGGGAGCCAATATTATTAGATAATATAAGTTACTCTAATCTATTCTTTTTTATATCATGTAATGATGATGGATTGTTCAGATAGTTTAACAGTTTTCATGTGTGTATATAGGATACCTCTATTGATCCATCAGAAGTTTTCAACAGGATCATTTCCTCCCTCTGTATTCTGTTGACAAAGGATGAGGCAATTGTCTTTTCTTATTCTCCTTACATTTCTGTGTGTGTCTGTAAATTATTATTAACAACTTTGTTGACGCTTGTATACAGCTGGTTGCTATGCTTCATGGTTGCTCAGTAGCTATATGTGATAAGATCAAGCAGTCAGCTGAAGGCGCTATTCAAGCTGTTGTTGAGTTTGTCACCAGAAGAGGGGGTGAACTGACTGATATTGATATCTCAAGGTGTAAAGCATATTTTATGTACTAATGTTGTGTTAATGGATAAACCTCCTTTGGATATATTATCTTCTTACCTGATAAATTTTGAGCGTAAATTATTTTGACATAATGTATTACAGGACAACACAGTCATTGATCTCTGCCACTGTGCATGCAATTGACAAGCATTTGCGTGTGGAAACCCTTGGTGCTGTATCCTTTTTTTTTCTTTTCCCTAAAGTCATAGATTCCGCATGTTACCTAAATATCAGCGCAGTCACAGTTCTTTATATTGACTGACAACCATTGCCTCCACTCTCTGTGTGTATTAATAGATGTTGCTTTCTTGCTGTTTGCCTCTGGTGTATTATCCTTTACTATATAAAAAAGATTGCTTCTTTGGCTGAAACTACTAGTGCAAAAACTGTTTTTGATGAAGTCCTGGCTACTGCTGGAAAGGATGTAGTAACGAAGGATATATCTAGGCTGCGTGGTGGATGGCCCATGCAGGATGCATTCTATGTAAGTCTGTTGGGATTGGGATAATCGGTTATTTTACATGGTATCAGAGCCTCTATGATTAAATGGTCTAGAGTTCGATCCCCGCTCCCCTCACTTTCTAATTAAAAAGTGGAATTTAAGCATATGGTAGGTGGGCCTATGCATTATCCACGCTTCAAGCCCAAGTGGTCCCTTTCTTTAAAATCAATCTTAAATCGGATCTTAATCTATCATGTTTGTTGTAACAAAATGTTTACAGTTTCAAATACCTATATATGATGTTCGTGTAGATTTTAAAGAATATGTTTATCAACTATTTGATTCATTTAGTGCATAAATGTTTCCAGGCATTTTCGCAGCACATGGTTCTTTCAGGGTTATTTCTAGAACATGTGATATCTGTCCTTAGTCAGATTCCTGTCCTTAAATGTGATGTAGACAGAGTTGATGATAGCCAAGTCCACAATCATACAGAGGATGGAAAACTGGAAGCTGCAATTTTTGCTCTTACCGCTTTTTTCAGGTCCGTATTATCATATAATTCAAGTTTAAAACATATGAACCATCCAACAATTTTTAAACTTCTATTTGATGCAGATGTGGGGGAAAAGTTGGAAAAAGGGCTGTTGAGCAAAACTATGCTTCTGTTCTTTCTGAGCTGATGCTGCAACTTGGAAGCTGTCATGGGTTAGCTTACTCTGGCCACCTTGAACCATTGCGGTGAGGATTAGCATTACTATTTGAAAGTTGGCATCCACATTTGTGCTGCATGTCAAGTTTGTGTCGTGGTTTATTTTACCCCACCTGCACATGAATAACAGAGTCTAAGATTAATATTAGACTTAGTGGAATATATGAATAATATCTTATGACATATTTGAGTAATTTGGAGTATCTAAGAGTAGTATAAACATAGATTAGTACTTTGTCATTTGTAATAAAGCTCAACATATAGAACTCGCATCAATATTAATATTACGAGTATTCTTTATCTTCCCAACTCCCAATTCTAGGAAATGACAAGGGGGAATAGTTGTCAACCACACTACTACTAAGTATTAAAATTCTCTAATGTAGAGGTTGATGTTAATTTTCGTTGATTCTCTAATAAAGTTAAGGAGGTCTTTAAATCTGCAAGAAAACCCCTGATGCAAAATTTCCCATTCTGCCCACCCTTCTAATATGGTTTAGTTGGTTTCCTTAGGATGGTACCGAGGAAACTAAAGTCAGGGCTGTATGTCTAAGTAAGCATATTGTGTGCCAACAAAATTATATGACTGCACCAAATATATTATACAAACAGCTGCACTTGTGAATCCTGTGTTTAATCCATCTTATTTCCTTGTGTAGGAATCTTCTGACTGCATTCCAGGCATTCTGTGAATGTGTTGGTGACCTTGAGATGGGAAAGGTAGACAAACATTAAAATTGCTCCATTTTAAGGATGTAAGATGGTATTCTAAGTAAAACAATATAGCACATTATTTCTTTATTCAGATTTTAGCTAGAGATGGGGAACTTTCAGAAAAAGAGAGGTGGATTAATCTCATTGGAGACATAGCCGGTTGCATATCTATAAAGAGGCCAAAAGAGGTATTATATTTTCAAGTATACTCCTACGTTAATAGATATATACATATTATTATGGTACCGTTTGGCTTAGCTTATTTCAAACTTTTTTACTCAATAAAAGGAGAAGCTAGGCCAAACAAATTTTGAATAAGTTCTTGATAGAAAAAAGATGCTTAATTTTTATGAGAAAATACATGGATAAAAGACTTTTGAAGCTAAAAAAAACAACAATTACCAAACAACTTTGCCTTTTTTCTAAAAGCTCTTATTTTCACTTTTAACTTTCAGATAGCTTCTAAGACCTAAAAAAGTCAGGCCAAACGAGACCTATATATCCAAATGAATGCATATTTGCATGACCAGACAGAAAATACTGATAAGCTATTGGAGTAATTTCATTATTATACATTAAGAAAGTGTACTGTAGATTTATGAGAATGCTTTGTTCATTGGCTGTGTATTAATATTTTATTAATTCACACCCAATTGATATGATTTTCAAAAACCAAAACATAATAAGTATGCATTTAGGTATTAATTTTATATTGTTTAGTTTCAAGGAATATGTGAAACATGCTGTTTGATATCATTAGTGAGAAAGCCTGCCTTCCGATCATTAAACACAATGGTTTTAAAGAATTAATTTGCTACTCATAGTATAAGGTTATCTTCGTATTACTTCAGTGTTCTACTCATTGCTGATACAACAATCACTTAAATTTAGTCCTGGTTTGATTTAGCTTCTTGCTATGGGGAAATTAAAATAAATTTATGGTTATTACTTACAAAAAAGATCTTATAAGCTTATAGATGTTTATAGAGAACATAAATATGAGAAGTTTCAAAACATTTGAGATTTAGAAAGTAATTTCTACTTATACAAGAATCATTGTTTATCAAACTCATAGTTATTGTAAAATATTTTTAATATTTCTTTGTCCGCAAGTAGTTGTTCGGAAATGTATCCAAACTGGTCCAATGTTTTTTTTTGACGCAACTGGTTCAATGTTTTAAGATCCCTTTTACATGATTATTACATAGGCTTGTTAGTTTGATGTTTAAATTGTTATTCTGTTTCTCTTCTCTTTTACCGAATAGGAGGATGCCTCATTTTTGCATTTATAACCATCTTTCTCTTTGTCAATAGATTGTTTTTTAGCTCCACCCAGATACGTCCCTCCTATTTTCCTACACAATGAATCAACTGAAATAAATTTTGAACGAGGAGTAGAAGACATGCAAGAAATGCACCTATCTTATCATTAGAGTTATTGTTGCTTTAGGATTCTCTATAAATAAGATTGAAAAGGGCTTATCATTAGGGATCATTTGCTTTCTTTGAAGTTGCATGGTTGTGAACAGAATTGCTCCTAATTATTTTGGTGAGCTCTTTTTCTCATAGAAAATTCTGATCAAGTTGTTTGTCCTGTTGAAAACACAGATCCAAAATATTTGCCAAGTTTTGATAAGATCGTTGGATCGACCCCAGAAATACCAAAGGGAAGCTGCTGCTGCTGCTTTGTCAGAATTTGTTCGTTATAGGTGCGTATAGAATGATACTTTTTACAAGTTGCCTTCCAGTAATGTTGGAATGCTGTATTAAATTGTGGATGTATAAGTGGAACCTACCGACTCTTTGATTTTGTTTGTTATAACATTTAGGGTCCTACTCATGTTCCTTCTGTTTTAGCAGTTATTATATTACTTTTGTGAAGAGCACCTCGCCGATTAGTAATATGGCCTATATATTGTTTAAAAGGCTTGGGAATAGTCAATAGCAGTTGTAGCGTGGCGTGGTGGCTCCTAGGCTCTACGCGAGACCGCATAGTGTCCCCTATGTGCTATGCAGGACTGCGTCGCGGTAGCATTTCAATTGAGAAGCAGTCATTGCAGACGCTATGTGGAAGCCCCGCAATTTATAGTTGTTCCATGGGCGTGAGGGGTGTATTGAGATCCCTGTCTGTTACTTCATATGTCCAATCTTGAGTGTGTGGGAATGTGATAGAAGTACCACAATGACTAATAACATGACCTCTATAGTGTTCATAAGGCTTGGACAGTCTTCACCTTGTGAGTCGTTTTAGTTAGGCCCAAAAAGCTATGAACTTTCATCAATGACTTTTAACTCTACGTGATTAATTTTAATAATAGATCATTCTGATTTCTGAGCTATTTCATGCCTTTCAAACCCTTAAAATTTGGGTTGCACCTAACACAATCCCAAAAGCTAGTTCAAGAGGCGAGGATTGTACATATCTCTAGTCTATGTGGGGTCCCAGAACACCCCCCTACACATAGGATTGGACATTTAAAGCATGAACAAATGTGTGGAGTTGTATTTACTCAATGAAAAATATCTCAACACTCTTCCACAAGCTGGTACACATCCAAGTTATTATATAGATAAGATATGATGACTAGTCATTTGTTATAGCATGCCAGTTCATGTCAATTCCTCGAGGTTAGAGCTTGTTCAGCTGTTCAATGCGAGTCCAATGTGTCGTTTTGATTGCTTGACTGGAGCAGTCGTGGGTATGATTCACGGTTGATTTGGTTGTCTCACTAACATTACATTAAGTGAATATAGTATGTGGTTGTTATTGACTTTTTAGGTGATATGCCTGCTTGGTTTTTGTTATACCTGGTTCTCCTCTTAGTTGTTTAAGCTTTTGGAAGAGTTGATTATTAATACGTGTCTATATGTTCGGGTAGTTAGGAGTTTGAATCCTTGTTGGCTCCATTCTTAATTATTAAATTAACATTATGCACAAGGTAAAAAAGGCTTGTGTATTTTCCTCACCTCAGGACTAATTAGCTTTTGCACGAGGGATGGAAACTTTCACGTATCTCCATTTTAGCCTTTGGAAGAGTCAGTCTTTGACAATGTTTCATTTTTTAACTTTAACAGTAACAATTAGCTTTTGCGGTTTGTTGTCTTGTTATAATAATACTTGTTTACTAATTACTTTGACATTTTAAAAGAGGTCGTTACTGTTGACTTAAACTGCTTATTTATTACCATCAATTATACAGTGGTGGACTTGGTTCGCTTTTGGAGCAAATGGTTGAGGTTTT
This sequence comes from Trifolium repens, assembly GCA_030408175.1. Classification (NCBI taxonomy): domain Eukaryota; kingdom Viridiplantae; phylum Streptophyta; class Magnoliopsida; order Fabales; family Fabaceae; genus Trifolium; species Trifolium repens. The sequence continues at coordinate 51,134,812 of CP125848.1, forward strand.
ATGTAGACGTGTATCAGATGAGTCTTCTACTGTTCGGCGCTTTTGTTTGAGAGGATTAGTACAGGTTGTTATTTAATCATTTGACCATCGTTTCTTATTTCCAATATTAGTTAAATCAACATTGATTTAGCTGTTTTAAATACCTTCAGCTTTAAGTTTGTCTCAATTAGTGCATATACTTCAATTGTTGCTGCTATAGGCTATAGGTTATATTCTTAATGCTGAATAGATTCCAACATTTTTCCGTAGAAAATATAAATCATTAATTAACTGCATGTGTTGGTTACAGTTATAAACAGAATGCGTAACATTATTGTTGCAATAGGTTATTTTGGATTATCTTGATGCTGAACATATTCTAATGTTTTTCCTTATTAAATCTAAATCATTAATTAACTACCCGAGTTTGTAACAACCATAAACATAAAGCATAACTGAACAACTGTAGGAAAAGAATCTACAAGTGTAATCAATACAGATGAAAAATACACTCTAATATACATAATACAACCTGGATCATGCTCTAATAGTTAGTCAGGTGCTTCATGTTTTTTAGCCAATGAAATAACTTATTTTGTAAAAATATCTGATGTTAAGCACCGTTTAGGATGAAGTTTATAAGTTGATGGTGACTATTTGTAATAGAGGCAAAGTTTAAGGTTATTCTTTACACTTTTTCCTGTATTCAATTTTCAATTTTGCCTAGGGAATCTGCATGTTCTCATATTAATCCTATTCATTAGTACTGAGATGAAGATTACCTTCTTTATTTTAAATTTTAATTTTTAGAAAATCTATGAAATTTTACATCGAACTGGATGCAGAATTATTTTCATTATTGATTAGCTTAATTGTCAAATTTATGTAATACTACCTGTTTATCTGATCTAGACCGGTGAATGTTTCTCCTTATGGGATTTAACTGTTTTCAGTTAATTTTCAATTCTTCGTTGATGTCTATACTCACCATGATTCCTCCTGCTCCCTTCTGAAAGAATTAACATCTCCAAATATTGATATTTCAGATCCCGTCAATTCATATTCTGAAGTATACAACTCAAGTCCTGGGTGTTATATTAGCTCTGCTAGACGATTCTGATGAATCTGTACAGTTAACTGCAGTGTCATGCTTACTGATGGTGAAGTTAATATTTTCATGTGTTTAATTTTTTTTTTAACTTTTTAAAACCATTTAAAATTCAATTGATAATTTTGCTTTTTTGGCTTTCAGATTCTCGAATCTTCACCTGATGATGCAGTTGAGCCGATTTTGCTTAATCTTTCAATACGGCTTCGAAATTTACAAGTGAGTTAGTTTTCTTTACATCCATATGCCACTATATCCAATATTTTTCTTTTCTAGATATGCAATTGAAAATTTTCACTAATTGTTTACATGTTCAGCTTTGGCTCAAGGCAGACTGGATTATTTCTTCTAAAACAACATTTTTATTGTTAAACCAATAAGTTTCTGAAAAAATAAAAAAACCTCTCACACTATCTATTACTTTTAAGATTCAATAGTGCAGCAGGAAGTTTACCAGATGAAACCCAAACCTGCTAAGTTCCTACCAACATTTTTCAAATATTTTATCATGAAGGTCTTCAGCCAGATTTGCATGATCTGTAATTGTTATTGTTAAATGTTAGATTTAATATAATGGCCAGCATTTGTTGGTACTGATTGATAAGTGATTAGTGCTTAATATCTCTGCTTAGAACCAATGTTTTCAAAACCAAACCAGACTGGGTTGAACCGGTTAAAATGGGATCCGGAGTGTGGTTCGGTTCAGTCAGAGCAAGAAAACTGTCGGCTTTCCTTTTCTTTGTTGTTGCTTTTCTTTCTTCCAGTTATGGTTTGCACTATGCCATTATAAAAAATAGGAATTTGTATAACCGTATATATTAAATTAAAGCTAGTTTGTTCTTGTTTCTAGAATTTTCTGCGTTGAAGGATATTTTACCCTTGTTCTTATTTAATATTTCGGTTTCTAAAGAATTAGAGATTTTTCTAGTTTCTTTTTTGGGAAATACTGAATACTATTAATTTAAACATAGACAAGCATGAATGCAAAGATGCGAGCCAGTTCCTTTGCAGTATTTGGAGCACTAAGCAACTATGGAATTGGGGCACTAAGAGAGGCATTTGTTGAGCAGGTATGTTGCTGATTCTGATTGCATTTGTTACTTATTATTTATCCTATTTTCTAAATTATGGACTAAAATATGAATTCTAGCTTCCATATATTCACCAGCAAAGCTGATATGAAATTGATGGTTGTCCATAGTGGATTGAATGGAAACCGCGTGGCATAGAATCACAGTGTTTATTATTCTCTGTCAATGTCCATATATTATTAACTTAGTATTTCAGAAAGCTCATTCCATGCTATTGATTGTTTTTCAAAGGTGCATGCTGCTATTCCTCGTCTAGTTTTACATCTTCATGATGAAGATACTAGTGTCCGACTAGCCTGCCGGGTAATCAATCATCATCTTCAATTTTCCTTGAATTGGAGATTCGTAGAGAAACTTCTAACATGGTAAATCATTTTTTTCTTAAACAAACTTGCTGACAGAATACCCTGAGACAAGTTTTTCCATTGATGGAAATCGAAGGATTGCTTGCCCTACTAAACACATCGAGTTTCCTTTCTGATCACCGGTATGATTAGACAGATTTTAAAAATTGAACTTTGGAATTATTTTTAAGAATTTTCCTGTGAGATAATATTGCAACTGCCTTTTTGTTTTTTAGAAGTGACTATGAGGACTTTCTACGAGATATTGCAAAGCAATTTACACAGCATCTACTTTCCAGAGTGGATACTTATATGGCGTCAACAGTGCAGGTTCTTTTCACCATACTGGGTTCAACACATGTTGCTTTACATAACATATTAATTCCAGTAGATGCATGCTTTTCACCATAGAATCATTCATGATTATTTTCATAACTGAAATTAATATTAAATCAATTGGGTCTCCAGTAAATTTTGTGAAATTTCTGCTTGATTTCCCCCCATTGAGAATATTATGGAACATGGAATAATCCTACAATAATAAAGCCTACAGAAGACTTCAAAACCAATGCAATGTTAATTATTTTTCTAACGGTTTAAATCTAAGGTCTTGAGAACTTAGCTTATTATTACTTTCTTGATGAGGCAGGCTTTTGATGCACCATGGCCCATAATTCAGGCAAATGCTATGTACTTATGTAGCAGCATGCTCTCTCTATCTGACAATCAGCATATTTTAGCTGACTACCATACACAGGTATTTCCTGAAGGATTTAATTGATTCACACTGACTAAAGATTTTTTACACTATCAATATATCGTGATCATTGGATCATAAGAATTATTTGACTTAAAAGTCATTCAAATGATGAGTTGTGATTGGTTGATGGTGTAAAAAGTATTACACCGATGGTGCATGAAAAATGAGGTTTCACAGAGATCTGTCTCTTATTTTAGGTATTTGGTGTGCTGGTTGGCCAAATGAGTCGATCACCTGATGCTGTTGTAAGGGCAACATGCTCTGCTGCTTTGGGCTTGTTGCTCAAATCTTCCAACTCATGTTCATGGAGAGCAGTTCATCTTGATCGGCTAGAATCCACAATAAGGAACCATGATACGGCGGAGTCTATGATAACCTAGCAACAACTCAACAATAAGGAAATATGAAGAACAGCTTCTTAGAAATGGTCAAGTGGATCGGTATGTTGCTCCTTCCGCATTGACGTCTTGTACAGTGTTTGTTGTAACTTGTAAGCATTCACCTCCTTGTATGTTATCCTTTTTTTTCTCTCTGTCTTCTAAAGGACCTTTGGTTTCTTTGTTTTTTCTTTATTTTTTTTATTTATATAGATGTAAGTAATGTTCTAATTGATTGTGTGTTGTTGTATATTAATTTCACTTCCATGAAACTTGTACATCTAGCAGATTTCATTAATTTCTATTGAATTTTATAATTTTATTTCTTTTTTCTTTCAACATCTTAGAATTTTATTCTCTGTAGTAAGGATTTTGATGTCTTTGTGGTGGCAATATTTCCTTTGACATTGCAGTATTGCATGACTAAAATGTATGCTATATTGGACCAAAAAAAAATTATGCTATATTCTTTAAAATATCAATACTTTTATGGTGGTCAAAATACGGTCAAGTAATTAATAATATTGAATAAAATTGTAAAAAGTTTATTAATAAATATGCTAATAAATGTTTGGAGGACAAATGATAAAAGTTAAATATAAAAATATTACCTTTGAAGCTATGTATTAAATTCCTCAAAAGTTCAATACTTTTTTCTAATGCAGCTATTTTTTTTTTGTTGGGAACACTTTGGTGCGGTTTTAAGGATTTTAATTGTTTCAATTGTTATGCTGATAATCATAGCAAACATCAAGGACCTTCTTGGATTGGAAAGTCCACCTTTCTTATTTTCTTAGAGAAGATAACTCTAGTGTTGGGTTTTTTTGGCAAAGTTAGGATCGGCTAATGTTGAAAAGTTGGAGTGCGGCTATGCTCCATTTTAAGAGGCTCCATTTATTCCTTTTCGGTGCACAGATGATTGACATGTGGCACTTACATATTCAATGGTTGTGATTAAAAACCTCACAACAGTGTTATGCTGGTAACAAAAAAATAATCCCTGTTGAACCACCGCTCACCACTGTCCACTGTTTTGTCCACCGCTCTGTTGCAGTGCTTCCTTCATAGCTGTGTTCTTATTCTCTTCTTTCTCTCAAGGAACAGATCGGAAAGGACAAGTTTTTCAAGACTGCAATTTAGTTTGTTACCCACACACACAATCATACAACACCAATACACTCTACTCCACAAATCTATTTTGTACGAAAAAGAACAACAAACACACTTCAATTCACTAATATATTAAATTCTATGACCAGATTTTTTATTCTGCATCCTTAAACAATGGATTACATCTAAAATATGTTGAGTCCTACAATTGAAAACGAAGGGCGCGAGATGGCGGCGAGAGGGATAGAGAGGACGGTGAGAGATTTTTTAGTTATGTTGTAAACAAATCCAAAAACTAAAAAAAAAAAAAAAGGAAAAAAAAAAGAAGAAGAAGAAGAAGAAGAAGAAGAAGAAGAAGAAGAAGAAGAAGAAGAAGAAGAAGAAGAAGAAGAAGAAGAAGAAGAAGAAGAAGAAGAAGAAGAAGAAGAAGAAGAAGAAGAAGAAGAAGAAGAAGAAGAAGAAGAAGAAGAAGAAGAAGAAGAAGAAGAAGAAGAAGAAGAAGAAGAAGAAGAAGAAGAAGAAGAAGAAGAAGAAGAAGAAGAAGAAGAAGAAGAAGAAGAAGAAGAAGAAGAAGAAGAAGAAGAAGAAGAAGAAGAAGAAGAAGAAGAAGAAGAAGAAGAAGAAGAAGAAGAAGAAGAAGAGAGAAATAAGATCTGTTGATTAACAACCATTGTGGCAGTGTGGAAAAGAAGGGAGAAGTATCCACCGCCGCCGGTGTTACGGACGGAAAAGGGTGGCAGCGGCGAGATGAAGTGGGAGAGGCGGTAGATGAGGAAGATGGAAGGTTACGATGTATCAGATAAACAAATTTCTCTTTTCTGTTTTGATTTTTATTGAAATAAATACACCCTTTAAACCTCAACCCTTTGATTATTTTTAGACACATGTCACTCATCTAAAGAGGGAAAAGGAATAAATGGAGTTCCAATAAAAGGAGCAAAGTTGCACTCGAAAAGTTGACCTTTTGAGAATTCCCACATGCGGAGATGGTGAACATCCTTTTGTTTGATGTTTTAAGGGTGTCTCACCCTCGTTCTTGATTTCGCTTCTTTTTGCATTTTTCTTTTACTTTTGCTTATGTGCCAATTATTTTTTTGAAAATATACAAATACATGCATTTATGATGTGACACTGATTTACTGTGTTGAAGTGTGGTGTTTTGGAGTTGTTGAAGTCCTCCCGGGCAAAATTTGGGTTCTCTTGGGTAGTTTTTTATCCTCTCTAAATTGAGGTAAGAAAGTCTATAAGGGGGATCCTTATGATTTGACATGTGGTTGTTTGGGCGTTTTGGTGGACCATGAATAGGAAAATCTTTTCGAATAAGGAACCAGTGTTGTGTGATGTCTTTGATAGGATTAAACACACATCTTGAAAATGGTTGTTTTTGAAGAAAGATAATTCTCCTTATGTTTAACGAATGACATGTTAATCCCTTTGACTATATAGTTAGTTAATTCTCCTTATAGTTATTTATATTGTTGTAAAAAAAAGTAATTATTTATATTTGCAAATAGAAAATACCGATCATACAAATGGCCGTTTGGCGGCTAGTAATAATAATAATAATAATAATAATAATAATAATAATAATAATAATAATAGTGATGATTTAAGTAAAAAAGGCAATAGTAGGTAGGGAAGATGGTAAGATACGATAAAATCAAACAAAATCAAGAAATTTGTGGCTATATCAAATTAAGAGGATTGAAAAGGTTCGGAACATCCCACGTATATGTTTGTGTCTGGAAAATATTGTCCATATATTGACTATGGAGGTGAAGTGTCGGTATCAAAAGTCTAGAAGCAACGACCAAATAAAATATCTCATGTAAATGTAACCAAAAAACTATATCTCATTTCTTAAGGTGTGTTTTTTTTTTTTTACCACCAGTTTAATCTGATTCGGGGGTCAGTTCTGGTATCAAGTGGTTCCAGCCCCCTCCAATCGCAGTTGTGGGGGATCGAACCGTGGTACTCCATACCAAGTTCAGCGCCAATCACCACCAAGTTTTTAAGGTGTGTTTAATTTGAGAGGAAGAAATAGAAAAGAAAAAAAATATATAAAAATTGATGAATGAATTTAGAACAAATATAAAGAGGTTAAATTTTTATACTACGTGTAGAATCAAAGCTTAAGTTTTGATTTGTGTCTGACAAGCATTATTACTTTACTTTTTCCTGTGGAGGGAAGAAGCTATAAAAAATTATACTATTTCCGTCTCTAAATAAAAGTCCTCTTTAAAAAAATACATAGATTATGAAATTGAAAAGAGTTTAATTAGAAATATGTTTTGTTAAAGAAATATTTAGTACCCTTGGAAATTTGAAAAGAGTTTTATAAAAAGAGACAAAGATAAATCTCAAAAAAATATTAGAATTGAGACTGAGATAGTATTAAAAATATATTTTTTAAACAAATATTACAAAGTAAGATCAGTGATTTACTCATTTTTTACTCGAGATATTTCTACGACTTACCATAATAGATGACTTTATTAAATTTTCAAAATCATTTTTTTAAAAGGCAAAAATGAGATATATAAAGATAGAGAACCAGAGGAACAAGTAGCCCCTTCAGCACAAGATGTACCGGAGGGGACTACAAAGTTTACAATGCAAATCACACAAAAAATGAAGTAAAACAACATCTAGTCAATGGCCAAACATAGCAAAGAGCTCGACCACCAACAATGTAAGGAAGAAGCTAAAGTAACATCTATCACCCTCAACCACCGGTAGGAGAACAGCTTGACTTTGTCAAAGAGCGTGCACTGTATTAGCCGAATTTCTGAAGACTCTAAGGTTTCTCTCATTCCTCACTACCCAAACACAAGCAAGTCAAACAAGTTGCAGGAAAGACCGTAGCTGTCGAAGACTACCTGCTGAATAGGTGAACTGAAGAAAGTGGTCTGAGAGACTATGAGCATCCGCCGCTGAAAACCAATCCAAGAACAAATCATAGCCTAGAGAGGACCGAAAGTGCTGCAAGTAAGAAATAGATGTTGAGCCATCTCCACACCACCGCAACCCGTCACACAATGCTAAAGATCTAGAGAGATAATGCCTCGAGTAACCAAGTTAGCCTTCGTAGCCAATCGATCACGCAAGAGACGTCAAGCAAAAATAGGCACCTTCAAAGGAACCTGCTTGTGCCAGGGAAGATCATCAGCTGCCCCTATAGTGACTGTATCATGAGAAGTCATAATCTGATATGCATCTCGAACTGAATAGCCTGAAGCTGGGTCATGTCGCCACTTCCACCTATCGGGAGAATCAACCTGCGAGAGCTTTGAAGAAGGAAAGAGCGTAGACGGACATAGAGGTCAAGACAGATTTGAGTAAGATCAGACGGCCGCAAAAAGACAAGAAATAACTTTTCCACCCAGACAATCTTTTCCTTATACAAGTCAGCACCGGATCCCAAAATCCCAGATGCCTTAGATCACCCCCTATAGGAAGACCCAAATAGAGGAAAGGTACCTTCCCCACTTTACAGTTCAGAGCAAACGCAGCCTCATGAAGCCACGAATCAGAAATATTAACCCCAACCAACATGCTTTTATTAAAGTTGACCTTCAACCTAGACATCCGTTCAAAGAACACAAGGACAGCCCTCAGAGCGCCAACATTCGCCCAACTTTTAACCCCAGAAGCAACGTATCATCGGCGAACTGGAGATGCGACACACATATAGCATCCTGGCTACCAACACTGTACCCCGTGAACAGGTTCGCCTCCACTAAACTCTTCATCAAAACATTCAAACCCTCGACACCCAACAAGAAGAGAAAAAGGGACAAAGGGTCATCCTGGCGTAAGCCCCTCTCAAGAGGGAATTCATCAGTATGGCTGCCGTTAACTAAGACCGAAGCGGTTGCGGTGCAAACACATTCCTTCGTCCACTTTCTCCATAGGGGAGGAAAATCCATTCTCCCCATAACCACATCCAAATAGCCCTAATCCACCGAGTCATAAGCTTTCTCAAAATCAACCTTGAATAACAACAGCTCCTTTTTGGACTTTTGCGCCTCATCTACAATCTCATTAGCAATAAGGATGCCATCGAGAATCTGTCTGTCCTTAACTAAAGTCGTTTGAGACTCAGAGATGACACTGCCAATAACTAACCTCAACCTGTTGGCCAAAACCTTAGTCAGGATCTTATACAAGCTCCCCACCAACGAAATTGGGCGAAAGTCATTCAGACGTTGCGGGCTATCCACTTTAGTGATAAGTGCAATGAAGGTGGCGTTCAAACCTATGGTCAACTTACCATTACGGTGGAACTCAGTGATGATGCGCGTGATATCACCTTTTAACTCCGCTCAGAAGTCTTTGATGAAGTCAAAGTTGATCCCATCAGGACTAGGGCTTTTAAAGCTGTCGTAGTCCCCCACTGCAGCCTTAACCTCTGCTTTAGAGTAAGGTTTGGTAAGGCCACTACAATCCGCCATAGACAACCTGTTGAACAAGAGATTGTCCACCCCAGGCCTTGCAGCAAAGCTTGCTTTAAAGTGAGTCACGAAATGCGCGACAACAGCCTGTCTAATAGGGTTCACCCCTTCCAAAGTAACATCATCCATCTGAATCGAGGAGATCGCATTCCCCCGGCGACGACTAGCCAAAACAGAATGGAAATACTTGGTGTTTGCATCTCCCTCCTTAAGCCACCGAGACCTAGACTGCTGCCAACAAATACTGACATTCAGCCGGGATAGAGAATGAATGTCAGACGTGATCCCATGTAAATCCTCAATCTCTGCCTCAGATAGAGCCTCCTCTTCCCCTTTAGCATCAAGAGCTGATAAACGTTCCTTTATGGTTTGCTTGGATGTGGAGAGAAAATAAGAAGAAAGAAATAGGTGAGATAGTATGAGAAGAGAGAAATATGTGAGAAATATAGTAGATTTAATAGGCTGTTTGGTTGAAGAGAAAGAGAAGAGAAATGAAGAAGAGAGAAGTGTTGATTTTTTTAAAAGTACAATAATACCCTTAAAAGTACAATGCATAAAAGACAAAAAAAGGTTTGTGTTGCATCTTAAATTGAAGGGCTAAAAAGGCAAAACCAATTCATATGCAACTTCTCTCATGTTTCTTCGCATATCAAGAGAGAAGAAAAAATATGTGGTCCCCACACCAATCTTTTCTCTCTTTTCTCTTTCTTGCATGTGCCAAACAGGAGAAATTCCATATTTCTTTGCTCTTTCTCTCGCATGAAACTCTCTCTTAGCAAATTCTCTTGTTCCAAGCACAGTGTTAGGGAATCAATCTTTCAGAGGTCCTTTGATCATTTTTAGTTTTTCCTTCAAAACAAAACCTCCCCATCCATCTACCTGCAGAGATTGCCACCTCTCCTTTACGAAGTTACTGTAACTAGGGATATCTCTCCAACACTTCAACATCCGTGAGGGTCGAGTCCCCCTAATTCTCCTCGTTGGTTGACAGGACCAGCGGGCAGTGATCCGAAAGGCCCCTTAGATGGGTCATCTGCCTGCAGTTAGGCCAAGTCAAGCACCACTCCTCTGAAAGCAGAAACCTATCCAGACGACTCATGGAGAGACCATCCCCTTTATACCAAGTGAATTTACGACCACTCAAAGGAAGGTCAACCAAGAAGTTCTCATCAATGAAGCGATTAAAAGAAATGTGATCCAAGGATCGCTAATCCACCCTAGAAGACCGCCTCTCAAGGTTGCTCCTCACAACATTAAAATCCCCACACACACACATTCGCGCCCTTGCCAATAACTGGAGCTGAACTGTCAGCGAGGTCCACAACCCCTGCTTTGCTCTAGAGTCACACGGAGCATAAACATTAGCTACAATGAATTCCTCACCAGAACTAACAACCCGATCATGGCACCACAGAACGTGCTCACGGCTGATAGACGATCACATCTCTACCTCAACGGGATCCCAGAGAGTAAGTAAGGCCCCCGACGCTCCAACAGAAGGGCGAAAAGAAAAGCCAAAAAGAGAATTATCCCACAAAGACGAACATAGAAAATCATCGCAAGCTTGTAATTTGGTTTCTTGAAATTAAGTCTAAATTTTTTATTGTAAACTAATATTATGGTATAGCTAGCATTCTCAAACTTGACCAAAAATAGATGTAGCATTCTCAATTTAATAGTATTAAAATATATTTTTACACCATAAAAATAGGTAAATGTTAGTAAATAAATTTTACAAAATTAACTCAATTTAAACTCATGTCACATGTCCATATACTCCAGCAAATATCACCTACAAAAAAGCAAATAGTGAAGTTGTCGACCAGTTTTCTTTCTAGTGGACATCTCACTTCCAAGTACTAGGTTTCTTTAATTTCTTTGACGAATCCAAGCCACGTTGAATCTTAGTGGCTCACTCCTCCAAGTTTGTTAAAATTATAATCAATACTACGTTCAGTCTTTTTAATAAAAATTGGTATATTTAATCTATATTTATAATCAAATTAAATATATAAACGTTTGTTGATTTATATATATATATATATATATATATATATATATATATATATATATATATATATATATATATATATATATATATGTAAAAAAAAGAATCCGAGAGCTTATAAAAATAAAAAAAAAATCCGGGGCAGTAATTTTTAAAAGAATCCAAGAGCTTGTAAATAATTTGCTCAAAGAAAAAATGATTGTAAATAATTTGCTCAAAGAAAAAATGATTGTACACAATAATTAATAGATAAATATGCATGTTCATGCAGAATTTAATCAGGTAAACAAGTGGGCACGAAAGCTATCAACTATTTCTGAAAAAACGTAGAACTGAATGTTGACATCACTGCACCCACTAACTTTTTTGTTTGCGTCCTAGCAGAGAATCTGTGGTAATCATAAAGCATGCTATTAGATCCACATGATTCTATTCTAATTCTAATTCTAGTGCCATCCATGCACCATTCGACTATAATCCAACGTTCATTGCTTGCATATGCTCTTACATCACCAATTAAAAATAGAAACCTTCTAGAACTTATATATCATACTACTATACTCTGTCTGTCCACAATAAGCTATTTCTTTTTTTTGTCAGGTAGCCTAGCGGCGAGAAATTCACCCCTTAAAGGTGAATAAGTAAGCATACCGGGTTCGAATCCCGGTCCCTGCACAAATATGTAATGTCTTTTACCAATTGAGCTAGGCTCATGGGACCATAATAAGCTATTTCTTCCACTATACATAAATTAACAAATTAATTAGGAAGATAATTTGAGTTATTACTTTCCCCTTCCTCATGTGTGCATTTATTTCGGTAGATGTTGAGGAGGGATCCGAATTGCTTGTAGTTTTACACTTTTACATATGCAGTTTTAAATCGTAGCAATTGATTAAAGATCACACGGATCATATTGATGCATTTATATAAATATAATAAATAATCACGGTCACACGTTTTAAATCAGACGGTCCTGATTTAAAATTGTGTTTTTTTCAACATCATTAAATCCAGTTTCGGTGTTGATCCCTACAGGGTCAATACCAAAATACAGTAGGACGATATATAATGTATCCCTCCGTTCCAAAATACTTCCTTCGTCCCATATTGTAAGAAAAAAAAAAATCACACTTATTAAGAAAAGTGAAATGTGATAATTTGAAGTATGACTTTTTGTGTTTTTCTTGAAATAAGTTTCATAGGAAGATGTAAACAGAAATTTTATTCGTTATTGATTATGGGGAAAAGAAGAGAGAGAATATTAAATGCAATTTGTATTAAATTTTATGTGAGTAAATAAAAGTGAATCTTGAAAATGATGAAAATGAATTGTTTTTGCTTACAATTTAGGACAAAAAAATGTGATTTTTTTTGCTTATAATATAGGACGGAGGGAGTATAAGAGAAAGTTGGTTAATTTTTTTTTATATATTTGATTAAAAATTTGGATTAAATTAATATATCAATATTGTGTGATCAATTTTCCCTTATATTTTGGAATAAAGGGATTAATATTTTTCTTATTATCATAAAAGCAAAATAAAAAATGTTAAATGCAAATTCTTTTATAGTATTAATTATGGGGAGGGATCAAATTACACCGGTGTAATATTTGAGTAATGTTACACCGCTTAATAACGCTTTAACGAATTCAAATTTTACAAAATCCACCATTGGATTGAAAGTTTATATCGTATAGATCATATATGCCGAGTTTTACAAAAATCTAAAATCGTTTGATATGTTATTGAGATACATCAAGATTAACGGTTTATGCGTTTTTATTGAATACCGTTAATCTTTATGTGTCTCAAAAAAATACCAAACGATTTTAGATTTTTGTAAAACTCAACATAGATGATCTATACGATATAAACTTTCAATCCAACGGTGGATTTTGTAAAATTTGAATTCGTTAAAGCATTATTGAACGGTGTAACATTACTCAAATGTTACACCGGTGTAATTTGATCCCTCCCCATTAATTATTAAATGCAAATTTTTACTTTTAGATATTTTACATGTTTTCTATGGGTGCACATTAACATATATTTTTTTTTTAGGCTAATGCTACGATGAACCACTTTCACAAGTGGTCCACTGTGGACAAGTGATATACCGAATATGAATTTTACAAAATTTATTGGTAGATAGAAAATTTATATCATATAGAGCATCTATAAAATTTTTTAGAAAAATTGAAAATCATTTGATATTTTATTGAGATTTATCAAGATTTACAGTATTTAATAAATCGTTAATCTTGATGGGTCTCAATAACATATTAAATGATTTTCAATTTTTCTAAAATTTTCTATAAATGACCTATATGATATAAACTTTCAATCCAACGGTGAATTTTGTAAAATTCGTATTCTTTATAGAGTTTTTCATGAATGGTCCACCATGAACCACTTGAAGAAGTGGTCCATGTTAGAATTTTCCTTTTTTTTATAATGGCAAAAATGAATTGTCCACCATGGACTTATTTTACGTCTCAACCATTGAACTGTCCAACAAAATTGTATCTATATAATTGGAAGTTGAAACACACTTTCAAGTTTCAATTACAACACCCAACAATTCATAACATTATTTAATTTTCCAAAACATGGTTTTGCAAGCAAAAATTAATGTTCCACACTTTGTACTATTTCCCTTAATAGCACAAGGCCACATTATCCCAATGATAGATATAGCAAAACTCTTAGCACAACATGGTGCCATTGTTACCATATTCACTACACCAAAAAATGCATCACGTTTTACTTCTGTTCTTTCTCGTGCTCTTCTCAATGGCCTCCAAATCAAACTAGTAACCCTAAATTTTCCATCAAAACAAGCTGGATTACCCGATGGTTGCGAGAATTTCGATATGGTTACCATTTCACAAGACATTATGTACAATCTTTTCCATGCAGTTTCTTTGCTTCATAAACAAGCAGATGAACTGTTTGATAAATTGTCACCAAAACCAAATTGCATTATTTCTGATTTTTGCATTCCTTGGACTTCTCAAATTGCTGAAAAACATCATATTCCTAGAATTTCATTTCATGGTTTTTCTAGTTTCTGTCTTCATTGCATGTTTAAGGCATTTACTTCAAATATTCTTGAAAGTATCAATTCAGATTCTGAGTTTTTCTCTGTTCCTGGTATACCTGATAAAATTCTAGTCAACAAAGAGCAGGTTCCAGGACTAGTAAAAAATGAAAATCTAAAAGAATATTCTGAGAAAATATTAGAAGCTCAAATGAAATCATATGGTGAAATCATAAACAGTTTTGAGGAGCTAGAGATAGAATATGTTAAGGGTTACAAAAAGATAAGAAATGATAAGGTTTGGTGTGTTGGTCCTGTTTCACTCTGCAACAAAGATGGTTTAGATAAGGCTCAAAGAGGTAACATAGCTTCAATAAGTGAAAATAATTGTTTAAAGTTTCTAGATTTACATAAGCCAAAATCTGTTGTTTATGTTTGTCTTGGAAGTTTATGTAATTTAATTTCTTCACAACTTATTGAGTTGGCTTTAGGATTAGAATCAACAAAAAGGCCATTTATTTGGGTTATTAGGGATGGAATTGGTAAAAGTGAAGAGCTGGAAAAATGGATTAGTGAAGAAAAATTTGAGGAAAGAAATAAAGGGACAGGATTAATAATTAGAGGGTGGGCCCCACAAATGGTGATTTTGTCACATGCTTCGGTTGGTGGATTTTTGACACATTGTGGTTGGAATTCAACACTCGAAGGGATAAGTTTTGGTGTTCCGATGATAACTTGGCCGTTATTTGCTGATCAATTTTTGAATGAGAAACTTGTTACTCAAGTTTTGAAGATTGGTGTGAGTCTTGGTGTTGAGGTTCCAATGAAGTGGGGAGAGGAAGAGAAATCAGGTGTGGTTGTGAAGAAAGAAGGAATTAAGGATGCAATATGTAATGTGATGGATGAGGAGGGAGAAGAGAGCAAAGAGAGAAGAGAAAGGGCTAGTGAACTTAGTGAGATTGGAAAAAGAGCTATTGAAAAAGGTGGATCTTCTTATCTTAATATTACTTTGCTTATAGAAGATATCATGCAACTACAATCAAGCACCAAAGTTGAAACTTTATAGAGGAAATGCAATTTATAATAAAATTTGTCCTTTTGATGTTATTATAAACTTGTTTTCTTTTTAAGTTATAAGTGCATATTCCACACTGCAAAGCATGAAATTATGTAGTTACATGCATGAAAAGGTATTGAATATACTTGTTTATAAGAAGAGGGTGTACTATACATTAATATAAAAAAAAGGGTATATTATATGTTTTACTTTATTTTGGTTACATGATTAAAAATTAAAATTGTCCAGTCATAAGCTGCTCCTTATTAAATGAGATTCACGTCAAAATTAAGAGTTTATGCACTTTAAAAGAATATCATTATTTTGATGACTCTCAATTAACATATTTAATAATTTTAGATTTGTGAAATTTTTTACAAAAATAATCTATATAGTATAAACTTTCAATTCAACAATAAATTTTATAAAATTTGTATTCGTTAATATATTATTAAAGTAATTTGATCTTTATATGTGTGTCTATAGCTTATAAGGTGGAACTAATTATTAATTAATTAACTAATGTGAAATTCTTCCCCTCAAAGTTCTCATGCACATTCTAAAATATTTTATCTTTATTTTTTCAAAATTTTCATTCGAATTTTATAATTTGGTTGATAAAAAAATCAATGTTTGAAGTTCAAACTTTGAAGTCCTTTTGTGACAAAATGTGATTTTAAGATTTTGTTTTAAAAATTTGGGATTAAAAATATTGATTACTGACGAAGACAGTGAAGATACAAATAAAACTTTCAATGTAGTCTATAAGGAAGTATTTCGTAATATACCCTAATATCGGTTATATGAAAGTTTATCCAAATTTACCATTGAACTAATGTTTAATGTTATTCGACTTTTTTTATATGTAGTTTAGTATTAAAATTTTGGGCAAATAAATCTTTACCCCCTGCAAAAATTTCCTTTAAGATTTTCCTCTTGCAAATTTTTTTTTTTGGTTTCCCCGTGCATGCAAGGAATTTGCACTTTTTAAATCGGTTGAACAGAATAATCGATTTAAAAAACATCGTTTTTTAAATCTGTTAAACAAAATAACCGATTTAAAAAGTGTATCAAAACGGAAAAAAAAATAAAATTTGCTAGGAAGAATCTTAAAGGAATTTTTGCATAGATAAAGCAAAACTCGACTAATTTACAAAGGGTAAAAATCTATTTACCCTAAAAAATTTATATCGTAGTTTTATTATAAAATATCACGGCTAATTACACCTATGCACCTTACGAATCGATGTTTTAGTTAAAATACTAACCGAATTCCAATTAACCCAAAACCGAACTTCCAAGGTTTGTCTTTTTACTGCATTTCTTTCAAACTTGTAGTTATAAATAAACTATTTTTTGGTTCATGTCCCACTCATTACTCTGGAATTTACGGAAGAGTCGTATACACAATTAATTGCTTGTAATATATCATCCTAAAAGACAGAGACCACTCAATGTGGCCTTCATTGCATTGGATTTGGAGGTACTATCACCTCACTATTGATGTTCGAAGAACTTTGGAACAATATAACCTATGTATCACCGTCAACCTTACTTGACGTATTAAGTTTTTTTATTTATTTATTATCTCATGGCCACTTGATTTGGTCTGCACAAATTTGATTTGTCTTCTTTGTAAATGTGTAAATCACATAGCAATGCATACATTGGACTATACAATTTAAAATAAAGAATTTCCTTTTCTTACGGCAATCAATTCTTATTATAGTCAACCCATAAAAACATATGTAGG
The DNA here is from genome assembly GCA_030408175.1 of Trifolium repens. Taxonomy (NCBI): domain Eukaryota; kingdom Viridiplantae; phylum Streptophyta; class Magnoliopsida; order Fabales; family Fabaceae; genus Trifolium; species Trifolium repens. The sequence continues at coordinate 51,151,898 of CP125848.1, forward strand.
ACAGAGAGGGTCCAATTGCTTATCTTTTATTAATAAATATATATTAATAAAACATAAATACCCCTAGTTCACGTGAGTTTAGCTCAATTAGTAAGGACATTGGACATCGCACTATATGTGCAGGAGCCGGTGTTCGAATTCTGAATACTCCGCTTATTTATTTTTAAAGTGAAATTTCTAGTCACTAGACAACTTAATTAATAATAATTAATAAATAAATATGAGACGAGTTAAATATCAATTTTACGCATGGAGTGAAATAATGAAAGGTAGAGAGAGAGAGAGAGCGAGGCGGTCGTTCTAGGTCGTGCTTAGGGCAATCGCGCCGGCAATCCTGGTCGGTCGATCGTGCTTCACAGGGGGGGTAGGGCCTTCGACAGGGTGTCACAGATGGGGAGGGATGACGGAGAATGGTCTGAGGTTCGGCGGCGACGTCGGAAAGTGCATGAGACAAGGCAAAATTGGCATAGACTCTTTGAGAATTGGCAAACGATTCAGCAGGGATGATACGCCCTTCTCCAAACGTTTTCCTTCTTTTGATCGCAGAACCTGTTTCTATTCACCTATTCATCGTGATCGCCGTTCACATAGGCAGTATCAGTCCCGTCTTCGTATATCAGACAAGCATCACCAGTTCCCACGTGAGTTTGATTCAGGCAATCGTATTCCTGTATGCATGCGCGAGCCACAACGGTGGAGTGATGTTGCAGGTCGGCAACGTGGCAGGTCTAAGCAGCGGCATGTAATGGAGGAGACAAACACGTGTCCTGGTTACGGTGACAGTAAGCTAGCTCAAGTTGCGGTTGGGAACAACAGTAATAATTTTGGTCGACAACGATACGTATCCTTCTATTTTACAAACTTCCCGGTTCAATTATCGCTTTTTTATCTCCGAAAAGGATTTGAAGTTTGTGGAATATTAGAGGACATTTACGTAGCTAGGAAACGAAACAAGCAAGGTCACCCTTATGGTTTTGTTAGATTCTCAAATGTTAGAGATATCACTAAGTTGACTAAGGCGTTGAATGTGGTGTGTTTTGGTGATTTTCGCGTTCGAGCACGGGTGGCTAGGTTTGATCGTAACAATGCTACTGCCGAGAAATCAGGTGTAGCTAGTATGAAGGCAGGCGTGTTAGGTGCTGCGAAGGGTGTTGACAAGCTCAAAGCGCAGATTGTAGGTTCTGATGACGGGAAACCGCGGGTAGAAGCGAAGCCACGGTCTGAGTCCCTTGCAGTTAAGGTGAACGAGGGTGTTGATCCGCAGGAGGAAGTGAGGGTGGGTGACGGCCTGGTCAGTAAGTTTCACGGATCTGGTATTCAGAAGCAGGGGGACGTGAAGCAACAGGAGGTTGACACCGTTGAGGGTCAAGATTCTAGAATTTATGTGCGCAGTTACAAAGCGGCTCCCGATGATGTGGATTGGGCTCAGTGTGGAGTGGTAGCTACAATTGCTAACGGGGAGGCAGGGTCGGTGGTTCGTCGTAGACTGGAGGACGCCGGCTTCAAAGGATTGGACCTCATTCACTTGGGGGTGCTAGAGTTTTTGTTCGGAGCATGGACGGGACAGATGTGATGTCCGTTTTAGAGGGTGCAAAGGATTTCTTCTCCATGTGCTTTTTGCACTGGGCGCGTTGGGAGAAGGGGGTGATTCCTTTTCAGCGGGGAGCGTGGGTTCGTATCTACGGTATCCCATTGCATGCTTGGAATGTCAGCGGGGATCATTGAGGAGTGGGGCTACGAGTTGGGAGATGATGCTTGCTTACTTGAGGATGATTCTGTGTCGAAGGCATCTCTTATTGCCGAAGATGACTATCGATGTGATCCGGAAGCCAGCAACCAAGTTGACAGGTTATTTGACCAATTTGTGAAGGGGGCGACGGACGCGACTCAATCACAGGGCGACGACTCGCAGTCAGTCAAGATACGTGATTGGGCTCAATCTAATGAGGACGGAGGGCACATGGGGGACCGGGACCTTGGTCATTTCAACACAGTTCTGGAGCCTGAAATGTTAATACCGGATGCTTCGGTTGCCAGCATAGCTCGCGTGGCTGAGACGGAGATGCTGTCCCAGAAACAAGTTGTGTCCGATTCTATGGGACCCGGAAAGCTAGGAGTCGTTCCCGGGGTCCCTAAGTGTCCTCCGAAGGTGGTGAAGCCTGGCCTGACCCACGTTCAGCGTCAGCGCACTGTGTCGTGCCCACCTGACGGTCGTTCAGGGTTGTCGGGTCCATGGAGCTTGGAGTGGATGAATGAGCATGATATTGGAGGTGCAGGGGTTCTTTTTTCCTCGAAAAGGCGATCGGATCCGGGGGTTGGAGTATAGGGCGATCATCATAAGAAGGCGGTTCGGGGTCACCAAAAAACAAAAGTGGGGGGTTTTCTACGCCACTCGCTCTTTAGTCTAAAAAGGATTGCTCGTCTGCCAATTCAGGATCGCCGTGAGGTGATGCAAGTCTTGCAGAAGAATGCTCGGAGACGCAAACCCAAGGGGGTAGCCAGTCGATCTCGCGTGTCCGGATCTCGGGCCTCTGCTGAAGATGGACATTCGTCCTCTTCTGTTAATAATGACTGGAAACATTGGGTAGTTATGCAGGGTCATGACCATGCGGTGGAGGACGATGTGATGGAAGTGGGGAATTTTGTTGGAGCCACTTTTAAGGGTGATACGACTAATATGTTTAGCGTTACTTGATGGGTGCGGGGCGGGGAGGAGCGTCCATGCAGGAGCGGTCCAGTTAGGTTCTGGTGCTTGTTTTGTTTTGTCGGGGGAGGGTGAGAGTGATGAAGATTGTTTCGTGGAATATTAGGGGTCTTGGTAGGGTAGACAAAAGGAACGAGGTTCGGAAGTTGGTTCAGGAGAAAAGCCCGCTTGTTGTTTGCGTGCAGGAGACTAAAGTTCAAACATGTGATGATTTTCTGTGCACTGTGGGGAAGCTCGCCTTTTGCTTTCTCGTATCGCCCCTCGGTCGGGGCATCAGGCGGCCTACTTACTATTTGGGACACCACGGAAGTGGAGATGTGGTCGACGCTCAGTCGCGATCATGTCTTATGGTGCCATGGTCGGATTATAAAGACTGGAGAGGAGTTTCGGGTGGTAAATGTTTATGCACCGTGTGAATCTGGGGCTAAGCAGAGGTTGTGGGATTCCGTGTCCGCGCGGTTGCAGGTGCTGAGTGGATTGAGGGTTTGTGTTTGTGGGGATTTCAGCGCGATTCGGAGAATCGATGAGAGGCGTTCCACAAGCAATGGGCAACACTCTTCATATCATTTAGCTTTTAACCGCTTTGTTGATGAAAACTTTCTGGTTGACCTTCCGCTGTGTGGTCGTAAGTTTACCTAGTACAGAGGGGATGACCTTGCGATGAACCGCTTAGATAGGTTTCTGCTTTCTGAAGAATTGTGCTTGTCCTGGCCTAATTGCATCCAGACGACGCAGTTGCAGGGTTTGTCGAATCACTGCGCGCTGGTGTTGGCTTCAGAGGAGGCAAACTGGGGACCGCGTCCATTGCAGATGTTGAAGTGCTGGAGGGATGGACATTCATTCGTTGTCTCGACATCAGGCCAACATAAATTGGCAACAATCCCGCTCGAAGTGACTTATGGAGGTGGATGTTAACTCCAAGTATTTCCATTCTATGTTAGCTACCCGGCGACGTGATAATGCTATCTCTTCGGTCCAGGTGGACGGTGTGACACTGGAAGGGGTGCACCCTGTTCGGCAGGCCGTGTTTTCTCATTTTGCGACCCACTTCAAGGCTAGAGTGGTGACACGGCCTGGGGTGGAGAATCTTAGGTTCAGGAGGTTGTCGGTGGTTGAAAGAAGCAGTCTGACCAGACCTTTCTCTGAGTCAGAGGTGAAGGATGCAATTTGGGATTGTGATAGCTTTAAGAGCCCTGGACCCGATGGGGTCAACTTTGGTTTCATAAAGGACTTTTGGGAGGAGATGAAGGGGTATGTCATGAGGTTTATTTCTGAGTTCCACCGTAATGGTAAGTTAACTAAGGGTCTTAATTCCACTTTTATCGCTCTTATCCCGAAGGTGGATAGTCCTCAGAGGTTGAATGATTTTCGGCCCATCTCGTTGGTGGGAAGCCTTTATAAGATTATGGCCAAGCTCCTGGCCAACAGACTGCGGATGGTCATTGGTAGTGTGATCTCCGAGACGCAAACAACTTTTGTGAAGGATAGGCAAATCCTTGATGGTGTACTCATTGCAAATGAGGTGGTGGACGAGGCGCGTAGATTAAAGAAGGAGTTGTTGCTCTTCAAGGTGGATTTCGAAAAAGCCTATGACTTGGTGGATTGGGGATACTTGGATGAGGTTATGGGCAAGATGGGTTTTCCGTCCTTGTTGCAGAAGTGGATGCGGGAATGTATTTGCACAGCCACCGCCTCTGTTCTGGTCAATGGAAGCCCCACTGATGAGTTTCCCCTCGAGCGTGGGTTACGTCAGGGGGATCCCCTATCTCCTTTCTTGTTCCTCTTAGCCGCGGAGGGCTTGAATGTGTTGATGCAGGCCATGGTTGAAGGGAACAAATTTGTGGGCTATCAGGTGGGTGGGCAGGAAGTTGTGAGTGTGTCTCACCTGCAGTTCGCCGATGACACATTGCTTATGGGGATTAAGAGTTGGGCGAACGTCCGGACTTTGCGTGCGGTTCTCCTTCTGTTCGAGTTAATGTCTTGTCTGAAAGTGAATTTCAATAAGAGTATGCTGGTTGGGGTTAATATATCAGATTCGTGGTTACGTGAGGCTGCGTCTGCGTTGCGTTGTAGGGTGGGGGGAATTCCTTTCCTCTATCTGGGCCTTCCTATCGGCGGGGATCCGAGGCGACTGGGTTTTTGGGAACCGGTTTTGGCGCGCATTATGAGTAGATTGTCTGGGTGGGGGAGTCGTTTTCTATCTTTTGGTGGTCGTCTGGTTCTTCTTAAATCTGTCTTGACCTCGTTGCCTGTCTATGCACTTTCCTTCTTCAAAGCACACTCAGGTATTATCTCGTCTATAGAATCTCTTCTGATGAATTTCTTTTGGGGGGTGAAGTGAGGACTCTAGGAAAACCTCTTGGATTAACTGGAAAACTATTTGCTCGCGTAAGGAGTTTAGAGGTTTGGGGGTTCGGCAGCTTAGGGAGTTCAACATTACCCTGTTGGGCAAATGGTGTTGGAGGACGTTGGTGGATCGTGGGGGTCTTTGGTTTAGAGTGTTGGCGGCCCGTTATGGGGTTGAACATGGCAGGTTGAGAGAGGGAGGGGGGATGGGGTCAGCTTGGTGGAGGGAGATTGTGAGGATCAGAGATGGAGTAGGTGGGATTAGGGAGGGATGGTTCGGGGAGGGCGTGGTGAAGAAGGTGGGGGATGGGATAGATACATTTTTCTGGACGGACCCTTGGGTGGGTGGGATCCCTTTATGTGAGAAATTTGGGCGTCTGTTCGATATAGCGGCTACCAAGTCGCGCACGGTTGCGGAGATGTGTGGCTCAGGGTGGGAGGCAGAGGGTGAGGCGTGGGTGTGGAGGAGACATCTGTGGGCGTGGGAGGAGGAGTTGTTAGGGGAGTGTCAGACTTTACTTCTCACAGTGACTTTGCAGGTTGGTTCTCCTGACAGGTGGCAGTGGCGACATGATCCTATTTCGGGTTACTCAGTTCGTGATGCGTATCATGTATTGACGTCTCAGGATGCGGTGGTTGTAGGGGAGGCAGCAGATCTTATATGGCATAGACATGTTCCCCTGAAGGTGTCTATCTTTGCGTGGCGGCTCTTGCGTGATCGGTTGCCCACAAAGGCAGACCTGGTATCTCGTGGCATTCTCACTCCAGATCTCCACTATTGTGTGACAGGACGCGGTAGCATTGAGACGGCTCGACACTTATTTCTATCTTGCAGCACTTTTGGCTCGTTATGGGCTCTGGTCCGTTCTTGGATTGGCTTCTCGGCAGTGGATGCTTACAGTCTCTCAGATCACTTCGTGCAGTTCACATATTCAGTTGGTGGTCTCCGAGCTCGGCGATCCTTCCTCCAGCTCATCTGACTCGCTTGTGTTTGGGTAGTGTGGAATGAAAAAAATCACCGGGTCTTCAGAAATTCGGCGACTTCTGTACATCAGCTCTTGGACAAAGTCAAGCTCGTCTCCTATCGGTGGCTGCGCACGACGGATGTTACTTTAGCTACCAACTATCATTACTGGTGGTCGAGCCCTTTGCTCTGTTTGGGCATCGACTAATTGTCTTTTTTATCTTTTGATGCTTTTGTGGACCTTTTTGTAAACTTTTGGAGCGCTCCTTAGTACGCCTTGTGCTGAGGGATTTACTTGTTTTCGTTATATATATATATATTCCATTTTCGTTTGTTCAAAATAATAATAATAATAATAATAATAATAATAATAATAATAATAATAATAATAATAATAATAAATACATCTAAAATAGTAGAGCACTAGTTAAAAATGAAATATGACAATATGACAGGTTGATCCTTGTATGGTTACATTTTAAAAATATATAAAAAATGTTATTTTTAACATAGAATTTATATTTTATGTTTTTTTAGCATGACCCTATCTTTTATTAGATAGTATTTGGATTTTTCTTAATACATTGTATAACCCTTAGTATCCTATTTAGAGAATAATAATCAAATTTTCTATGACTTGTGCGCATTTATTTGATGTTGTTCAATATTCACTATTTTTTAGTTAAGTAGTTTGATAGGTACTCACTGTTTTTTTTTTTTTTTTTTTTGTCTTAGTTGAAGTGGTAATCCACTGGAAATTAAACTTATATAATAGTGAGATTCAGGGTTCGAACTCAGGTCACAACGTCCGGCTTAACAATTTCGGCATATTTTACCAGTTGAGCTAGGACTTATAGGACTCACTGATTTCGGTACTCACTGATTTTACGCGGTTAGATCAAGAAATAGTTTAAAATAACATAGGATAATCACATTTCCGTTTTTACTCACTTATTTGGGTTATATATATACATAGTTCTTTTAAATATACAAACTTTCATTTTTAGTGTCTTTAAATTTATTTTTCAAATTTCGGTCATTCTAAATTTTATATTTACAACTTTAATCTCTATTTTTTTTTAAAGTTCATGTCGCATGTTCCAACTGGCTTCTTTAGCTGACATGTCACTGACATCGTGGCGGCTTGACAAAAACTATGTAGTAGGGCATAGCTGTTTGATAAATAATTTTTATAAAAGTCATGCTAAACCGTACTTTTAGATAATAGTTAAAGAAACAAAAGTAACAATTTTTGGTAGAAAATATTTTTAAAAAAAATTTTAAGACATTGAATACACTACTTTTAAGATTATTTTATTATTTTTATTTCTTTAATTATTGTCCCGATGACACTATTTAATATTTTCGTTTTTGAATTCTAAAATTGAGTATTTAACTACATATACCAATGAATTGATTTAACTAACTTTTTCTAATGGCAAATCAAAAATATATAATAATAATAATAATAATAATAATAATAATAATAATAATAATAAAAAACAGAGTACAAGCGGGAAATCAAACTAATTACCACTAATATATTTCTATACATAAGATTAATATATAAATAAATAATAAACAGAGTATAAAGGGAGTATTAAACTAATTTTACCACTAATGTATTTCTGTACATAATATTACATAAGAATTGTAGAAGAATTTTTTTTATATGTTAAAATAGCATAATCCAATCATAGAATAATTCTAAAATGAGAACTATGCTCTCTTTTATTTTAATTTTTTTTAGTGTTAATCATTTGATTCTTAAAAGAAGTAGGCTTGATATGATGGGCCGCGAGATAAATATTTCTGAAAGATTCATTCTTTGATAAAACTCATTGATCACTTAAATTTATGTTTGATTTGTTCTTACTTTATTTATTTCTTCAATATCTCCAAATTTCACAACAAAAAAAAAAAAAAAAACTTTCCAAAATAAAAAATATGTAAAAAAACTATTTAAAATCTCTTATTTACAATAAAAGTCACCTTCAATCTTGCATAGGGTAGAAACTTTGGCGTTGCCACCTAGCTAGTAGAGAAAGTTAAATGAAATAGACATAAACATAAAACAAAACATATATATGATTCAAATAGTCCAACAATTAAATTTCCATATGTAAGCTCTCACCATAAAAAATTAATTAAATTCATGAACAAAGTTAGTATATAAATATATCTTGTAACTTTAGTTAATCAACATCCTTAATCCTTCCAACTATACCAAACATGGCATCCCAAAATCAAAAGCTCCATTTTGTATTATTCCCAATGATGGCACAAGGTCACATGATTCCTATGATAGACATAGCAAAAATATTAGCACAACATAACAATGTTGTTACAATAGTAACTACACCACAAAATGCATTACGTTACACATCAACCATAACACGTTATATTGAATCTGGTTTACACATTCAATTAATTCAACTCCAATTTCCATCTAAAGAGTTTGGTTTACCAGAAGGGTGTGAGAATCTTGACATGTTACCTTCACTTGGTATAGCACCAGATTTCTTCAATGCATCAAGATTTCTTAAACAAGAAGCTTTGAAGTTATTTGAAGAGTTATCACCACCACCAAGTTGTATAGTTTCAGATATGTGTTTGCCATACACAATCCATATAGCTAGAAAATTCAATATTCCAAGAATTTCTTTTGTTGGAGCAAATTGCTTATATGTATTGGCTATGCATAATATACATGCTAATAATATGATGCAAATTATGGCTAATAAGGAAAATGAGTACTTTGATTTGCCTGGTATATCTGAAAAAATTCAAATAACCTTAGCACAAACAGGACTAGGATTAAAGGGTGAAGCTTGGAATCAATTTAATATTGATTTGGGTGAAGCTGAAATGGGTAATTATGGAGTAATAGTGAATTCTTTTGAAGAGCTAGAGCCATCATTTGTAAGGGATTATAAAAAGGTAAATAATGATAAAGTTTGGTGTATTGGTCCTGTTTCACTTAGTAACACTGATTACTTGGATAAGGGGCAAAGAGGTAATAATAATAAGGTTTCAAGTGGTGAATGGAAGCACATGAAGTGGCTTGATTCTCAGAAACAAGGGAGTGTTATCTATGCAAGTCTTGGAAGTTTATGCAATATAACATCAATACAAATGATAGAGCTTGGTTTAGCATTAGAAGCTACAAAAAGACCTTTTATTTGGGTTATAAGAGATGGAAATCAATTAGAAGCATTGGAAAAATGGGTTGAAGAAAGTGGTTTTGAGGGAAGAATCAATGGTAGAGGCTTAATAATTAAGAGTTGGGCACCTCAGTTAGTGATATTGTCACATCCTTCAATTGGAGGATTCTTAACACATTGTGGTTGGAATTCTAATATTGAAGCAATATGTGCTGGTGTACCAATGGTTACATGGCCACTTTTTGCTGATCAATTTTTGAATGAGACTTTAGCTGTGCAAATATTGAAAGTTGGTGTGAAAATTGGGGTGGAGAATCCTATGAAATGGGGTGAGGAAGAGGAAACTAGTGTGTTGATTAAGAAGGAAGCTATCATTAGTGGAATTGAAAGATTAATGGATAAGACAAGTGAAAGTGAAGAAAGAAGAAAAAAGATTAGAGAGCTTGCTAATATGGCTAAAAAGGCTGTAGAAAAAGATGGGTCTTCTTATTCTAATATTACTTTGTTCATCCAAGATATCATACAAAAAAATAAAGATATGATTCAAGGAATAGGGACAGAGGAGTTGAAGGAAATTGAGGAGAAAATGTATGATGCTAAAATAAAGTCAAATGGTGCAATCATAAACACTTGTGAGGAGTTGAAGAATGAATATGTTAAGGATTACAAGATGGAAAGAAATGGTGAGGTTTGTAGTGTTGGCGAAGAGACTTATTGAAAAGGTGAATCATGTCATCTTAAATATGACTTTGCTTATCCAAGATATCATGCATCAAAATTGAAACTTGAATTGAGATGTAAAATTTATAATATTTGTCATTATTAGTTTTCTTTTTCTAATGTTGTATAATGTACGCTGCAAGCATGAAGTTGTGTTATAAATGGATGAAGAGGTTTTGAATTAATACTTCTTTATAAGAAGAAGCTGCTATATGTTTTCACTTCATTTTGCGTATATATTTAAAATTTGAATTTGTCTAAAAGGAGCTCCTTGTTTGTATGTTTTCACCAGAAATTTCATATCAACTGATCTTACATGATCAGAGTCTACCTTTGTTCGGTGGTTCTCCTCTTCCGTTCCGGTGAATGGGAAGGTTTTATACCTGCAGGTGCTCCGACGCTCAATAAGAGGTAAACCAAAGTTTTAAGGGAAGAATTGACTGTACCTAACTCCTCTGCATGAAAGAAGTATATATAGCCCCCAACGCTGGGCCAAAACCACTAATGAGCATAATGATGTCATCAATGGCTGTCGAAAAACGGCTAAGGAGCCTTGATGGGCATTAAATTGCCCATCATTCGGATGTCATACGTTACACTTTGACTTGTTACTATTCCATTGAGCAAAGGCGCCCGTTGATGGGCATGCAAGATTGGACCGTGCTCGACGATGGACTTCCTCGGAATTTGGGCTAAAGGCCCGGTCCAAAAACATCAACAAATTATTCTTCGAATAGTCCGGCGGCTAGATTCACAAGTCCTATTCAAAATGGCTTCTTTATTTCATATAGGTAATTTTTAGGCAAGTCACTCACGGTAGTTTTATTTTTATTGGTTTAGGATTTCAAAGGATTTTAAAATACTTTTTTCTAATAAAAGAATCAAGTGGTTTTCAATCATGACTTTTATTAAATCTAAATAAATCTAGTGGTATTCAATTAAGACAATCAAATTTTTTTTTTCAAGGCAACGAAATCCGTTGTTATTCAATTGAGATTTGTCAAGACTTATAAAATGTCTCTTGGTATTCAAAAATCCATAGATTTTAGTGGATTCTTGTATGTAATGGATTTTGTGAGACTTTTTGGTTAAAAATACACTTGATAGATTTTTCTAACAATCTCACCAAAAGTCTTTAGACTTTTTTGAACTCTCCAAGACTTTTTATTTTCATCATCACCGTATCAGGTTATTACTTTCACAGTTAATCATCACTGCACCTGAGTTTTTCTTTTTCTTTTCTTTGTTCACTTATTCAACAATCTCACCAAAAGCCTTGAGACTTTTTCAAACTCTCCAAGACAAACTTTCATTATCACTATACCAGGGAAAAAAATTTCTTCTTCTTTACCTATCAAATATGTTTTTTTGCAATTTTTTTAACAAATTTTACATCTTTTTTGCAAACTTTTGATTCATTACAACTTTTGTACAATTCTTTACAACGTAAATTTTGTTTCTTCAATTTTATTTTTTTTTTATTTTTTTTTTACAGCAAACCATTTTTTTTCCTTCACATTCATCTACTTCTGTTTTCCATCAATGGTGGTGGTGATAAGTGACAACCTTTCCATTTTATTGGTGATTAAGAATATATACGTAATAAAAAAAAGACATGGAGTTTTTTATTGTAAGTTTTTTTTTAAAAAAAAATATTTGGATTCCAAAAAAATATAATTTCTTTTATTAAAATTTATTGATTATTTTAAAATTTTCCTACTATACAAAAGTTTCCTAATATATAGGGTCCGTTTGATCTGCAAAATGAAAGTACTGGACAGAACAGGACAGTAGGCAGAACAACACAGGACACACATTTACGATATTAAACAAATTTTGTCTTGTATGATATTTGATGGAAAAAATGTTATTTTGGTGATTTAGAAAAGTTGTGCCGAGGACAAAAAGTTGTCCCATGGTTCAGTGGGGGACAAGAATATCTGATTTTGTCCAGTCCCTTGACCCCCAGTTTGTCCAGTACCAGTGACAGTTTTCAAATCAAACACAGTACAACAGAAGTTGTCATGTCCAGTCCCCTGTTTTTTAGCAGATCAAACGCACGTATTATGAATTCTTGATTGTAAAAAGTCTTTTGAAATCTCATAATCCATTCAAATCATATGTTAAAAATCTTGATTGTAAAAAGTCTTTAAAATCTTACAAAATCAATATAGTCCAACAAAATCTCATAAAATCATCAAGATTTTTTTTGCCAAAATTATCCCATAAAATCTCAATCCAATACACTCCCTGAGTTTGGATGACTTTTTGTCTTAAAAATGATACAACTGCGAATACTCTTACGAGTTAAACTTTAAATACAAATATTTCTCTCGCTCTAGATTCAAATTTTGATTTGTCTTGTCGTGAAAGTCTGAACTCTTTTATTAGTGTAATATTGTCACATTAATTTAACATTGGGACTGTGGACTCATATTAGAAAAATATGCAAAATTATACGTTTGGTCCTTTATCTTATTTTTTTTAAAATACTTTGGTCATTTATTTTTCATTTGTAACACTTTGGTCCTTTATCTTATCTTTTTGTAACACTTTGATCTTTTATCTTTTATTTGTAATACAAATATTTCTTTATTAAAGAACATGAAAATACGAATGAATTGATTAAGATGATGAACATATTCATCAAAATTATGAGTTTTTTTTTATTTTAATAAAAATGTATCTTAACAAATAAAATTCTGTTTATCATTTCATGGCACCTTGGTTTTAACTGAACAATTTTGATTAGTCTTCTTTGTAAATGTGTAAAGCACAAAACAATCAGTATATTCGACTATACAGTTTGAAATATGGAACAATTTCTTTTTCTTACGGGTCAATGATTTCTTATTGAATTTAATCCAACAAAACGTATTCGTATTGGTAGGGTAGATCGATATCCATGCTTAATGGTGTTTTATGGGAGAATTATAGTGACTTTAGTTCAATTATATATTGGCCCTGTTTGTCGGAAGACATGTCTGGATAGATTTAGAGATTATGCAGTTTATTGTTGAAAAATTCATTCTTTAATAAAATTCATTTATCACTCGAATTGTTTTATTTGTTCTTGCTTTATGTTTTCCTTCAATATCTCCAAATTTCACACCAACAAAAAAAAACCTTTCCAAAATAAAAAATATATTTAAAATCTCTTATTTACAATAAAAGTCACCTTCAATCTTGCATAGGGTAGAAACTTTGGCGTTGCCACCTAGCTAGTAGAGAAAGTTAAATGAAATAGACATAAACATAAAACAAAACATATATATGATTCAAATAGTCCAACAATTAAATTTCCATATGTAAGCTCTCACCATAAAAAATTAATTAAATTCATGAACAAAGTTAGTATATAAATATATCTTGCAACTTAAGTTAATCAACATCCTTAATCCTTCCAACTATACCAAACATGGCATCCCAAAATCAAAAGCTCCATTTTGTATTATTCCCAATGATGGCACAAGGTCACATGATTCCTATGATAGACATAGCAAAAATATTAGCACAACATAACAATGTTGTTACAATAGTAACTACACCACAAAATGCATTACGTTACACATCAACCATAACACGTTATATTGAATCTGGTTTACACATTCAATTAATTCAACTCCAATTTCCATCTAAAGAGTTTGGTTTACCAGAAGGGTGTGAGAATCTTGACATGTTACCTTCACTTGGTATAGCACCAGATTTCTTCAATGCATCAAGATTTCTTAAACAAGAAGCTTTGAAGTTATTTGAAGAGTTATCACCACCACCAAGTTGCATAATTTCAGATATGTGTTTGCCATATACAATCCATATAGCTAGAAAATTCAATATTCCAAGAATTTCTTTTGTTGGAGCAAATTGCTTATATGTATTGGCTATGCATAATATACATGCTAATAATATGATGCAAATTATGGCTAATAAGGAAAATGAGTACTTTGATTTGCCTGGTATATCTGAAAAAATTCAAATAACCTTAGCACAAACAGGACTAGGATTAAAGGGTGAAGCTTGGAATCAATTTAATATTGATTTGGGTGAAGCTGAAATGGGTAATTATGGAGTAATAGTGAATTCTTTTGAAGAGCTAGAGCCATCATTTGTAAGGGATTATAAAAAGGTAAATAATGATAAAGTTTGGTGTATTGGTCCTGTTTCACTTAGTAACACTGATTACTTGGATAAGGGGCAACGAGGTAATAATAATAAGGTTTCAAGTGGTGAATGGAAACACATGAAATGGCTTGATTCTCAGAAACAAGGGAGTGTAATATATGCAAGCCTTGGAAGTTTATGCAATATAACACCAACACAAATGATAGAGCTTGGTTTAGCATTAGAAGCTACAAAAAGACCTTTTATTTGGGTTATAAGAGATGGAAATCAATTAGAAGCATTGGAAAAATGGGTTGAAGAAAGTGGTTTTGAGGGAAGAATCAATGGTAGAGGCTTAATAATTAAGAGTTGGGCACCTCAGTTAGTGATATTGTCACATCCTTCAATTGGAGGATTCTTAACACATTGTGGTTGGAATTCTACTATTGAAGCAATATGTGCTGGTGTACCAATGGTTACATGGCCACTTTTTGCTGATCAATTTTTGAATGAGACTTTAGCTGTGCAAATATTGAAAGTTGGTGTGAAAATTGGGGTGGAGAATCCTATGAAATGGGGTGAGGAAGAGGAAAGTAGTGTGTTGATTAAGAAGGAAGCTATCATTAGTGGAATTGAAAGATTAATGGATAAGACAAGTGAAAGTGAAGAAAGAAGAAAAAAGATTAGAGAGCTTGCTAATATGGCTAAAAAGGCTGTAGAAAAAGATGGGTCTTCTTATTCTAATATTACTTTGTTCATCCAAGATATCATACAAAAAAATAAAGATATGATTCAAGGAATAGGGACAGAGGAGTTGAAGGAAATTGAGGAGAAAATGTATGATGCTAAAATAAAGTCAAATGGTGCAATCATAAACACTTGTGAGGAGTTGAAGAATGAATATGTTAAGGATTACAAGATGGAAAGAAATGGTGAGGTTTGTAGTGTTGGCGAAGAGACTTGTTGAAAAGGTGGATCATGTCATCTTAAATATGACTTTGCTTATCCAAGATATCATGCATCAAAATTGAAACTTGAATTGAGATGTAAAATTTATAATATTTGTCATTATTAGTTTTCTTTTTCTAATGTTGTATAATGTACGCTGCAAGCATGAAGTTGTGTTATAAATGGATGAAGAGGTTTTGAATTAATACTTCTTTATAAGAAGAAGCTGCTATATGTTTTCACTTCATTTTGCGTATATATTTAAAATTTGAATTTGTCTAAAAGGAGCTCCTTGTTTGTATGTTTTCACCAGAAATTTCATATCAACTGATCTTACATGATCAGAGTCTACCTTTGTTCGGTGGTTCTCCTCTTCCGTTCCGGTGAATGGGAAGGTTTTATACCTGCAGGTGCTCCGACGCTCAATAAGAGGTAAACCAAAGTTTTAAGGGAAGAATTGACTGTACCTAACTCCTCTGCATGAAAGAAGTATATATAGCCCCCAACGCTGGGCCAAAACCACTAATGAGCATAATGATGTCATCAATGGCTGTCGAAAAACGGCTAAGGAGCCTTGATGGGCATTAAATTGCCCATCATTCGGATGTCATACGTTACACTTTGACTTGTTACTATTCCATTGAGCAAAGGCGCCCGCTGATGGGCATGCAAGATTGGACCGTGCTCGACGATGGACTTCCTCGGAATTTGGGCTAAAGGCCCGGTCCAAAAACATCAACAAATTATTCTTCGAATAGTCCGGCGGCTAGATTCACAAGTCCTATTCAAAATGGCTTCTTTATTTCATATAGGTAATTTTTAGGCAAGTCACTCACGGTAGTTTTATTTTTATTGGTTTAGGATTTCAAAGGATTTTAAAATACTTTTTTCTAATAAAAGAATCAAGTGGTTTTCAATCATGACTTTTATTAAATCTAAATAAATCTAGTGGTATTCAATTAAGACAATCAAATTTTTTTTTTCAAGGCAACGAAATCCGTTGTTATTCAATTGAGATTTGTCAAGACTTATAAAATGTCTCTTGGTATTCAAAAATCCATAGATTTTAGTGGATTCTTGTATGTAATGGATTTTGTGAGACTTTTTAGTTAAAAATACACTTGATAGATTTTTCTAACAATCTCACCAAAAGTCTTGAGACTTTTTTGAACTCTCCAAGACTTTTTATTTTCATCATCACCGTATCAGGTTATTACTTTCACAGTTAATCATCACTGCAGCTGAGTTTTTCTTTTTCTTTTCTTTGTTCACTTATTCAACAATCTCACCAAAAGCCTTGAGACTTTTTCAAACTCTCCAAGACAAACTTTCATTATCACTATACCAGGGAAAAAAATTTCTTCTTCTTTACCTATCAAATATGTTTTTTTGCAATTTTTTTAACAAATTTTACATCTTTTTTGCAAACTTTTGATTCATTACAACTTTTGTACAATTTTTTGCAACGTAAATTTTGTTTCTTCAATTTTATTTTTTTTTTATTTTTTTTTTACAGCAAACCATTTTTTTTCCTTCACATTCATCTACTTCTGTTTTCCATCAATGGTGGTGGTGATAAGTGACAACCTTTCCATTTTATTGGTGATTAAGAATATATACGTAATAAAAAAAAGACATGGAGTTTTTTATTGTAAGGTTTTTTTTTAAAAAAAATATTTGGATTCCAAAAAAATATAATTTCTTTTATTAAAATTTATTGATTATTTTAAAATTTTCCTACTATACAAAAGTTTCCTAATATATAGGGTCCGTTTGATCTGCAAAATGAAAGTACTGGACAGAACAGGACAGTAGGCAGAACAACACAGGACACACATTTACGATATTAAACAAATTTTGTCTTGTATGATATTTGATGGAAAAAATGTTATTTTGGTGATTTAGAAAAGTTGTGCCGAGGACAAAAAGTTGTCCCATGGTTCAGTGGGGGACAAGAATATCTGATTTTGTCCAGTCCCTTGACCCCCAGTTTGTCCAGTACCAGTGACAGTTTTCAAATCAAACACAGTACAACAGAAGTTGTCATGTCCAGTCCCCTGTTTTTTAGCAGATCAAACGCACGTATTATGAATTCTTGATTGTAAAAAGTCTTTTGAAATCTCATAATCCATTCAAATCATATGTTAAAAATCTTGATTGTAAAAAGTTTTGTAAAAAGTCTTTAAAATCTTACAAAATCAATATAGTCCAACAAAATCTCATAAAATCATCAATATTTTTTTTGCCAAAATTATCCCATAAAATCTCAATCCAATACACTCCCTGAGTTTGGATGACTTTTTGTCTTAAAAATGATACAACTGCGAATACTCTTACGAGTTAAACTTTAAATACAAATATTTCTCTCGCTCTAGATTCAAATTTTGATTTGTCTTGTCGTGAAAGTCTGAACTCTTTTATTAGTGTAATATTGTCACATTAATTTAACATTGGGACTGTGGACTCATATTAGAAAAATATGCAAAATTATACGTTTGGTCCTTTATCTTATTTTTTTAAAAATACTTTGGTCATTTATTTTTCATTTGTAACACTTTGGTCCTTTATCTTATCTTTTTGTAACACTTTGATCTTTTATCTTTTATTTGTAATACAAATATTTCTTTATTAAAGAACATGAAAATACGAATGAATTGATTAAGATGATGAACATATTCATCAAAATTATGAGTTTTATTTGATTTTAATAAAAATGTATCTTAACAAATAAAATTCTGTTTATCATTTCATGGCACCTTGGTTTTAACTGAACAATTTTGATTAGTCTTCTTTGTAAATGTGTAAAGCACAAAACAATCAGTATATTCGACTATACAGTTTGAAATATGGAACAATTTCTTTTTCTTACGGGTCAATGATTTCTTATTGAATTTAATCCAACAAAACGTATTCGTATTGGTAGGGTAGATCGATATCCATGCTTAATGGTGTTTTATGGGAGAATTATAGTGACTTTAGTTCAATTATATATTGGCCCTGTTTGTCGGAAGACATGTCTGGATAGATTTAGAGATTATGCAGTTTATTGTTGAAAAATTCATTCTTTAATAAAATTCATTTATCACTCGAATTGTTTTATTTGTTCTTGCTTTATGTTTTCCTTCAATATCTCCAAATTTCACACCAACAAAAAAAAACCTTTCCAAAATAAAAAATATATTTAAAATCTCTTATTTACAATAAAAGTCACCTTCCATCTTGCATAGGGTAGAAACTTTGGCGTTGCCACCTAGCTAGTAGAGAAAGTTAAATGAAATAGACATAAACATAAAACAAAACATATGATTCAAATAATCCAAACATTTACATTTCCATGTCTAACCTTTCACCTTAAAAAATTAATTAAGTTCATGGTAGTGGTTGGGTGTCCTATGTTTGTTCTAAGTCAAAAGCTAAAGTCCCTTAAGGCGAAGCTTAAGATTTGGAATAAAGACTGTTTTGGGAATGTTAATGATATGGTTAGTGCAGCTGAGTTGAAACTTCAGCAAATTCAAATGCATATACAAGAGCATGGGCATTCTGACACTCTTCTACAAGAGGAAAAAGTTGCCAGTGCTGACCTGGAAGAAGCTTTAACCAAACAAGAGGCGTTTTGGCAGGAAAAAGCAAGAATAAAATGGCATCTTGAAGGGGATCGAAACACTAAATTTTTTCATAGACTGGCCAAGATCAAAACCTCAACCAAACAAATAACCTCCTTACACATTGATGAAACAGTGGTTACTGATCAACACCAAATCTCTGAGCATGTGATAAATTTTTATAAAGATTTATTTTGTACTAACATTGTTTTGCAGGATTCTTTGCTAGTGGAGGAAGTCATTCCTTCTCTTGTTACGGAGGATATGAACGCAGTCTTGACTATGTTACCTTCTCATTCCGAGATCAAAAATGCAGTTTTTGCTCTAAACAAAGACAGTGCTCCAGGTCCTGATGGCTTCGGGGCATTCTTTTTCCAGCATTTTTGGGACATTGTCAAAAGTGATGTTATCAATGCGGTGTTGGAATTCTTCACCTCTAGTTGGATACTTCCAGGCTTTAATTCCAATATCATTGCCTTGCTGCCCAAGTTTCCGGAAGCTTGCACCATTGATCAGTACCGGCCTATTGCAATGGCTAATTTCAAATTCAAAATCATTTCAAAAATTCTTGCTGACAGACTTGCTTCGATTATGCCTGGTCTTATTTCGGACGAACAGAAAGGTTTCATTCATGGTAGAGATATTAAGGACTGTCTTTGCATAGCATCTGAAGCAGCCAATTTTCTTCATAATAAATCCTTTGGTGGTAATTTAGCTTTGAAAATTGACATTACCAAAGCTTTTGACACTTTGGATTGGAATTTTTTGCTTAAGGTGCTCAATGCTTTTGGTTTTAATACTGTTTTTTGTAACTGGATTCATGTGATCTTGAAGTCTGCTTTTCTTTCTGTTTCCATCAATGGCAAATCCCACGGCTATTTCAACTCCACTAGAGGAGTCAGGCAAGGCGATCCTCTTTCACCGCTTCTTTTTTGTCTAGCTGAAGATGTCTTAAGCAGGTCCATCTCTAGACTGGTTTCAGAAGGTACTTTGGATTTGATTAAGGGCACTAGGCACTTCCATGTCCCTTCTCACTCCTTTTATGCTGATGATTTGATGATTTATTGCAAAGGGAATCTAGCTGGTTTAAAATCTCTCAAAGATTTATTTACGCGGTATGCTTCTGAATCTGGTCAGGTTATAAATCATGCTAAATCAACTATTTACTCCGGGTCTATTACTCCTAGAAGGCTGGACATCATTGTTGCTTTGTTGAATTTCAAGATAGGTGCCTTGCTGTTTCACTATTTAGGTGTTCCTATTTTCAAAGGGAAGCCTAAGTTATGCCACCTTCAACCCATTGCTGACAAGATTAAGTTGAAACTTTCAGCTTGGAAAGCATCTCTGTTATCCATTGCTGGAAGAGTGCAGTTAGTTAAATCTGTCATTCAGAGTATGCTGACATATAGTATTTCTATATATTCTTGGCCTATATCTCTTCTCAAGGATTTAGAGAAATGTATCAGAAATTTTATCTGGAGTGGCGATTTAGACAAAAGGAAGCTTGTCACGGTGTCTTGGAAGAAGATGTGTAGACCTTTAGCCCAGGGTGGTCTCAATATCCGTTCTCTAGTTCAACTTAACAAAGCTTCTAATTTAAAGTTTTGCTGGACTCTTTTCAATTCAAACTCATCTTGGGCGGTATTGCTACGGGATCGTGTCTTTCGAAAAGGCAAAATTATTCGGTACCATATTTTTTCTTCTTTGTGGTCTAGTATTAAAGATGAAGTTGAGGTTGTTAGAGACAACACGGTTTGGCTACTTGGTAATGGAGCTAATATTAATTTTTGGCTTGATAATTGGTGCGGTGATCCTTTGGTTGAGCAACTAGGCATTCCGGCTCATATTCGTCCCTTACTCACAGCTTCAGTAAGTGATTTCATCATGAATGGAAGGTGGAGCATACCAGCACAACTCTCTCTTATGTTCCGCAACTTGGAGTCTATCATTGCGGCGGTCGCGATTCCAATGGAATTACAAAACGACACTCTTTTATGGAAGCATACGGATTCAGGAGATTTGAGTTTCAAGCAAGCTTACGTGTTCAAAAATATGCAGGTGCAAGAGCTTCCATGGGCCAAGCATATTTGGCGGTCTGAAATCCCTCCCTCAAAATCTCTAATGGCGTGGAGATTAATGCATGAGAAGATGCCGACGGACGAGAATCTAATGTCTAGAGGTTGTGCAATACCGTCTATGTGTAATCTTTGTAAGACACATGTGGAATCCTCTTTTCATTTATTTTTTGAATGTTCTTATGCTATTAAGCTTTGGTCTTGGCTGGCTGGTTGTTTGAATTTCACGATACAATTTTACTCTACGGAGGACATATGGAAGTTATGTGATTTGAATTGGTCGCCGCAAAGCAAAGTTACTATTACTGCGGCTATTATCAACTTGTTGAATACGCTTTGGTTTGTCAGAAATAAGGCCAGGTTTAATGATATTTGCATACCTTGGCAGTCAGCTATTTCTTTGATCATTACTAACACTTCATTGTCTGGTAATAATACTTGCAAAACTTCTTCTAATTCCATTAGGGATTTCTCTTTCCTTAAGATGTTCAGAATATCAATTCATCATTCTCGTCCTAATATTTTGAAAGAAGTTCTTTGGCATCCTCCGTTGTTGAATTGGCTCAAATGTAATATTGATGGGGCCTCCTGTGGTAATCCTGGAATTGCTGCTTGCGGAGGAATTTTTCGGGATTATAATGCTGACTTTGTGTATGGTTTTGCGAAGCCTTTAGGTACTTGTTCTGCTTATGTGGCCGAGATGTGTGGCTTCATGAGGGCAATTGAAATCGCTTTTCACAAGCAGTGGAATCATCTCTGGATTGAATCAGATTCGTCAACGGTGGTTGCAGCTTTTAATAATCTAGAAAATCAGGTTGCTTGGAGTCTACGAACTAGGTGGAATAATGTTCTTTTTATGGCCAGGCACATGCGTGTGATTGTTACTCATATTTACAGAGAGGGTAATCAGGTGGCAGACCTCTTAGCTAATCATGGTTTAACTCTTCCTTCTATTGTTTATTTGGAGGATATTCCCTTGTTTGCTAAGGATTGTTATGATAGGAATAAGCACGGCTCACCGAGTTTTAGAATTTGTGTCTCTTAGTTGGGGTTTTGGCCTAGTCCCCCCCTTCTTGTATGTCTCTCTTTTGCTTTGAATAAATTCTTTGGGTGGATGGCACTTTGCTTTCCCCCTCTTTGAAAAAAAAAAAAAAGTTAGTATATAAACAAATCTTGCAACTTTGGTTAATCAACATCCTTAATCCTTCCCACTATACAAAACATGGCATCCCAAAATCGAAAGCTCCATTTTGTATTATTCCCAATGATGGCACAAGGTCACATGATTCCTATGATAGACATAGCAAAAATATTAGCACAACATAACAATGTTGTTACAATAGTAACCACACCACAAAATGCATCGCGTTACACATCAACCATAGCACGTTATATTGAATCTGGTTTACACATTCGATTAATCGAAATCCAATTTCCATCTAAAGAGTTTGGATTACCAGAAGGGTGTGAGAATCTTGATATGTTACCATCACTTGGTATAGCCCCAGATTTCTTCAATGCATCAAGATTTCTTAAACAAGAAGCTTTGAAGTTATTTGAAGAGTTATCACCACCACCAAGTTGCATAGTTTCAGATATGTGTTTGCCATATACAATCCATATAGCTAAAAAATTCAATATTCCAAGAATTTCTTTTGTTGGAACAAATTGCTTATATGTATTGGCTTTGCATAATATACATGCTAATAATGTGATGCAAATTATGGCTAATAAGGAAAATGAGTACTTTGATTTGCCTGGTATATCTGAAAAAATTGAAATAACCATTGCACAAATCGGTACAGGATTAAAAGGTGAAGCTTGGAATCAATTTAATATTGATTTAGCTGAAGCTGAAATGGGTACTTATGGAGCTATAGTGAATTCTTTTGAAGAGTTAGAACCATCATTTGTGAAGGAATATAAAAAAGTTAACAATGATAAAGTTTGGTGTATTGGTCCTGTTTCACTTAGTAACACTGATTACTTGGATAAGGGGCAAAGAGGTAATAATATTAAGGTTTCAAGTGGTGAATGGAAGCACATGAAGTGGCTTGATTCTCAGAAACAAGGGAGTGTAATATATGCAAGCCTTGGAAGTTTATGCAATATAACACCAACACAAATGATAGAGCTTGGTTTAGCATTAGAAGCTACAAAAAGACCTTTTATTTGGGTTATAAGAGATGGAAATCAATTAGAAGCATTGGAAAAATGGGTTGAAGAAAGTGGTTTTGAGGGAAGAATCAATGGTAGAGGCTTAATAATTAAGAGTTGGGCACCTCAGTTAGTGATATTGTCACATCCTTCAATTGGAGGATTCTTAACACATTGTGGTTGGAATTCTACTATTGAAGCAATATGTGCTGGTGTACCAATGGTTACATGGCCACTTTTTGCTGATCAATTTTTGAATGAGACTTTAGCTGTGCAAATATTGAAAGTTGGTGTGAAAATTGGGGTGGAGAATCCTATGAAATGGGGTGAGGAAGAGGAAAGTAGTGTGTTGATTAAGAAGGAAGCTATCATTAGTGGAATTGAAAGATTAATGGATAAGACAAGTGAAAGTGAAGAAAGAAGAAAAAAGATTAGAGAGCTTGCTAATATGGCTAAAAAGGCTGTAGAAAAAGATGGGTCTTCTTATTCTAATATTACTTTGTTCATCCAAGATATCATACAAAAAAATAAAGATATGATTCAAGGAATAGGGACAGAGGAGTTGAAGGAAATTGAGGAGAAAATGTATGATGCTAAAATAAAGTCAAATGGTGCAATCATAAACACTTGTGAGGAGTTGAAGAATGAATATGTTAAGGATTACAAGATGGAAAGAAATGGTGAGGTTTGTAGTGTTGGCGAAGAGACTTGTTGAAAAGGTGGATCATGTCATCTTAAATATGACTTTGCTTATCCAAGATATCATGCATCAAAATTGAAACTTGAATTGAGATGTAAAATTTATAATATTTGTCATTATTAGTTTTCTTTTTCTAATGTTGTATAATGTACGCTGCAAGCATGAAGTTGTGTTATAAATGGATGAAGAGGTTTTGAATTAATACTTCTTTATAAGAAGAAGCTGCTATATGTTTTCACTTCATTTTGCGTATATATTTAAAATTTGAATTTGTCTAAAAGGAGCTCCTTGTTTGTATGTTTTCACCAGAAATTTCATATCAACTGATCTTACATGATCAGAGTCTACCTTTGTTCGGTGGTTCTCCTCTTCCGTTCCGGTGAATGGGAAGGTTTTATACCTGCAGGTGCTCCGACGCTCAATAAGAGGTAAACCAAAGTTTTAAGGGAAGAATTGACTGTACCTAACTCCTCTGCATGAAAGAAGTATATATAGCCCCCAACGCTGGGCCAAAACCACTAATGAGCATAATGATGTCATCAATGGCTGTCGAAAAACGGCTAAGGAGCCTTGATGGGCATTAAATTGCCCATCATTCGGATGTCATACGTTACACTTTGACTTGTTACTATTCCATTGAGCAAAGGCGCCCGCTGATGGGCATGCAAGATTGGACCGTGCTCGACGATGGACTTCCTCGGAATTTGGGCTAAAGGCCCGGTCCAAAAACATCAACAAATTATTCTTCGAATAGTCCGGCGGCTAGATTCACAAGTCCTATTCAAAATGGCTTCTTTATTTCATATAGGTAATTTTTAGGCAAGTCACTCACGGTAGTTTTATTTTTATTGGTTTAGGATTTCAAAGGATTTTAAAATACTTTTTTCTAATAAAAGAATCAAGTGGTTTTCAATCATGACTTTTATTAAATCTAAATAAATCTAGTGGTATTCAATTAAGACAATCAAATTTTTTTTTTCAAGGCAACGAAATCCGTTGTTATTCAATTGAGATTTGTCAAGACTTATAAAATGTCTCTTGGTATTCAAAAATCCATAGATTTTAGTGGATTCTTGTATGTAATGGATTTTGTGAGACTTTTTAGTTAAAAATACACTTGATAGATTTTTCTAACAATCTCACCAAAAGTCTTGAGACTTTTTTGAACTCTCCAAGACTTTTTATTTTCATCATCACCGTATCAGGTTATTACTTTCACAGTTAATCATCACTGCAGCTGAGTTTTTCTTTTTCTTTTCTTTGTTCACTTATTCAACAATCTCACCAAAAGCCTTGAGACTTTTTCAAACTCTCCAAGACAAACTTTCATTATCACTATACCAGGGAAAAAAATTTCTTCTTCTTTACCTATCAAATATGTTTTTTTGCAATTTTTTTAACAAATTTTACATCTTTTTTGCAAACTTTTGATTCATTACAACTTTTGTACAATTCTTTGCAACGTAAATTTTGTTTCTTCAATTTTATTTTTTTTTATTTTTTTTTTACAGCAAACCATTTTTTTTCCTTCACATTCATCTACTTCTGTTTTCCATCAATGGTGGTGGTGATAAGTGACAACCTTTCCATTTTATTGGTGATTAAGAATATATACGTAATAAAAAAAAGACATGGAGTTTTTTATTGTAAGTTTTTTTTTTTAAAAAAAATATTTGGATTCCAAAAAAATATAATTTCTTTTATTAAAATTTATTGATTATTTTAAAATTTTCCTACTATACAAAAGTTTCCTAATATATAGGGTCCGTTTGATCTGCAAAATGAAAGTACTGGACAGAACAGGACAGTAGGCAGAACAACACAGGACACACATTTACGATATTAAACAAATTTTGTCTTGTATGATATTTGATGGAAAAAATGTTATTTTGGTGATTTAGAAAAGTTGTGCCGAGGACAAAAAGTTGTCCCATGGTTCAGTGGGGGACAAGAATATCTGATTTTGTCCAGTCCCTTGACCCCCAGTTTGTCCAGTACCAGTGACTGTTTTCAAATCAAACACAGTACAACAGAAGTTGTCATGTCCAGTCCCCTGTTTTTTAGCAGATCAAACGCACGTATTATGAATTCTTGATTGTAAAAAGTCTTTTGAAATCTCATAATCCATTCAAATCATATGTTAAAAATCTTGATTGTAAAAAGTTTTGTAAAAAGTCTTTAAAATCTTACAAAATCAATATAGTCCAACAAAATCTCATAAAATCATCAAGATTTTTTTTGCCAAAATTATCCCATAAAATCTCAATCCAATACACTCCCTGAGTTTGGATGACTTTTTGTCTTAAAAATGATACAACTGCGAATACTCTTACGAGTTAAACTTTAAATACAAATATTTCTCTCGCTCTAGATTCAAATTTTGATTTGTCTTGTCGTGAAAGTCTGAACTCTTTTATTAGTGTAATATTGTCACATTAATTTAACATTGGGACTGTGGACTCATATTAGAAAAATATGCAAAATTATACGTTTGGTCCTTTATCTTATTTTTTTAAAAATACTTTGGTCATTTATTTTTCATTTGTAACACTTTGGTCCTTTATCTTATCTTTTTGTAACACTTTGATCTTTTATCTTTTATTTGTAATACAAATATTTCTTTATTAAAGAACATGAAAATACGAATGAATTGATTAA
Source organism: Trifolium repens (assembly GCA_030408175.1). Taxonomy (NCBI): domain Eukaryota; kingdom Viridiplantae; phylum Streptophyta; class Magnoliopsida; order Fabales; family Fabaceae; genus Trifolium; species Trifolium repens. The sequence continues at coordinate 51,178,037 of CP125848.1, forward strand.
GATGATGAACATATTCATCAAAATTATGAGTTTTATTTGATTTTAATAAAAATGTATCTTAACAAATAAAATTCTGTTTATCATTTCATGGCACCTTGGTTTTAACTGAACAATTTTGATTAGTCTTCTTTGTAAATGTGTAAAGCACAAAACAATCAGTATATTCGACTATACAGTTTGAAATATGGAACAATTTCTTTTTCTTACGGGTCAATGATTTCTTATTGAATTTAATCCAACAAAACGTATTCGTATTGGTAGGGTAGATCGATATCCATGCTTAATGGTGTTTTATGGGAGAATTATAGTGACTTTAGTTCAATTATATATTGGCCCTGTTTGTCGGAAGACATGTCTGGATAGATTTAGAGATTATGCAGTTTATTGTTGAAAAATTCATTCTTTAATAAAATTCATTTATCACTCGAATTGTTTTATTTGTTCTTGCTTTATGTTTTCCTTCAATATCTCCAAATTTCACACCAACAAAAAAAAACCTTTCCAAAATAAAAAATATATTTAAAATCTCTTATTTACAATAAAAGTCACCTTCAATCTTGCATAGGGTAGAAACTTTGGCGTTGCCACCTAGCTAGTAGAGAAAGTTAAATGAAATAGACATAAACATAAAACAAAACATATGATTCAAATAATCCAAACATTTACATTTCCATGTCTAACCTTTCACCTTAAAAAATTAATTAAGTTCATGAACAAAGTTAGTATATAAACAAATCTTGCAACTTTGGTTAATCAACATCCTTAATCCTTCCCACTATACAAAACATGGCATCCCAAAATCGAAAGCTCCATTTTGTATTATTCCCAATGATGGCACAAGGTCACATGATTCCTATGATAGACATAGCAAAAATATTAGCACAACATAACAATGTGGTTACAATAGTAACCACACCACAAAATGCATCGCGTTACACATCAACCATAGCACGTTATATTGAATCTGGTTTACACATTCGATTAATCGAAATCCAATTTCCATCTAAAGAGTTTGGATTACCAGAAGGGTGTGAGAATCTTGATATGTTACCATCACTTGGTATAGCCCCAGATTTCTTCAATGCATCAAGATTTCTTAAACAAGAAGCTTTGAAGTTATTTGAAGAGTTATCACCACCACCAAGTTGCATAGTTTCAGATATGTGTTTGCCATATACAATCCATATAGCTAAAAAATTCAATATTCCAAGAATTTCTTTTGTTGGAACAAATTGCTTATATGTATTGGCTTTGCATAATATACATGCTAATAATGTGATGCAAATTATGGCTAATAAGGAAAATGAGTACTTTGATTTGCCTGGTATATCTGAAAAAATTGAAATAACCATTGCACAAATCGGTACAGGATTAAAAGGTGAAGCTTGGAATCAATTTAATATTGATTTAGCTGAAGCTGAAATGGGTACTTATGGAGCTATAGTGAATTCTTTTGAAGAGTTAGAACCATCATTTGTGAAGGAATATAAAAAAGTTAACAATGATAAAGTTTGGTGTATTGGTCCTGTTTCACTTAGTAACACTGATTACTTGGATAAGGGGCAAAGAGGTAATAATATTAAGGTTTCAAGTGGTGAATGGAAGCACATGAAGTGGCTTGATTCTCAGAAACAAGGGAGTGTAATATACGCAAGCCTTGGAAGTTTATGCAATATAACACCAACACAAATGATAGAGCTTGGTTTAGCATTAGAAGCTACAAAAAGACCTTTTATTTGGGTTATTAGAGATGGAAACCAATTAGAAGCATTGGAAAAATGGGTTGAGGAAAGTGGTTTTGAGGGGAGAATTAATGGTAGAGGCTTAATAATTAAGAGTTGGGCACCTCAATTAGTGATATTGTCACATCCTTCAATTGGAGGATTCTTAACACATTGTGGTTGGAATTCTACCATTGAAGCAATATGTGCTGGTGTTCCGATGGTTACATGGCCACTTTTTGCTGATCAATTTTTGAATGAGACTTTAGCTGTACAAATATTAAAAGTTGGTGTGAAAATTGGGGTGGAGAGACCTTTGAATTGGGGTGAGGAAGAGGAAACTAGTGTGTTGATTAAGAAGGAAGCTATCATTAGTGGAATTGAAAGATTAATGGATGAATCAAGTGAAAGTGAAGAAAGAAGAAAAAAGATTAGAGAGCTTGCTAATATGGCTAAAAAGGCTGTAGAAAAAGATGGATCTTCTTACACTAATGTTAGTTTGTTCATCCAAGATATCATACAAAAAAATAAAGATATGATTCAAGGAATAGGGACAGAGGAGTTGAAGGAAATTGAGGAGAAAATGTATGATGCTAAACTAAAGTCAAATGGTGCAATCATAAATAGGTGTGAGGAGTTGGAGAAAGATTATGTTAAGGATTATAAGATGGAAAGAAATGATGAGGTTTGTAGTGTTGGCAAAGAGGCTTGTTGAAAAGGTTGATCTCATGTCATCTTAATATGACTTTGCTTATCCAAGATATCATGCATGAACCAAGCATCAAAATTGAAACTTGAAGAAATTAGAGATATAAAATTATAATATTTGTCATTATTTGTTTTCTTTTTCTATTGTTGTAATGTACACTGCAAGCATGAAGTTGTGTTATAAATGCATGAAGAGGTATTGAATTAATACTTCTTTTTAAATAGAAGGTGCTTATGTTTTCACTTCATTTTGCTTATATATTTAAAAGTTGAATTTGTCTGATTAAAAGGAGCTCCTAGTTTGTACGTATATTTTTATCTTGAATTTTTTTATCAACTCATCTTATCCGATTAATTCGACTTTTGTCCTGTGGTGCTCCTCTTCCGTTCCGGTGAATGGGAAGAGAGTTTTGTACTTGCAGAAGCTCCAACGCTCAAGTCAATATAAAAGGTAAAACAAAGTTTTAAGGAAAGAATAGAATGCACCTGACTTTTCTACATGAGAGGAGTATATATAGCTCCAACGCTAGGCCAAAGCCATTAATGAACATAATGATGCCATCAATAGCTGTCGGAAAACGGCTGAGGAGCCTTGATGGACAATAATGGCCCATCATTCCGATGTCAGATGTTACACTTTGGCTTATTACTATTCCGTTGAGCAAAGGTGCGCGCCGATGGGCCTGCAAGATTGGGTAGTGATCGATGATGGAATTCCTCGGTATTTGGGCCAAAAGGCTCGTCGAAAACATCAACAAATTATTCTTTAAATAGTCTGGTGGCTAGATTCACAAGTCCTTTTTAATGAAGATTGAATAATATACATATATTCTCCTTGGTTTCTTTATTTCATAGATTTTATTCATCGGCACTGCTATATGGCACGAGAGCCAATAGCACGACAACTACATGAGCACATATTTCATTTCTCTACCACCCAAAACACAACTTCCTTTTCTAATATCTATTTTTCTTTTAAACAAAAATAAAAGAAAAGAGAACATCTCGAATAATTTTCACCATCTACAAAACTTGTTTACTACGTCGTAGTCGTATTCTTAGTTGTTACTGCTTTCTTCAACACCACAGTTTTAGTCTATACCTCTACCTTGCCCGTTACAATAAATGAAATGACAAAGTTATTATAAACTCAACAAACAAAATGAGAAACCACAATTTTGGCTTTTTTGCCTATTAAGCTAGGATTTGTGGACATTGGTTCCATAAATTTTAATCGCTTAATTTTACCTTCAAATTTATTTCATTGCATTTGTTATAGTCCCGTTATCATTTCATGGCAAATTGGTTTTAACTGCACAATTTTGATTAGTGTTCTTTGTAAATGTGTGAAGCACATAACAATCATTATTTTCGACTATGCAGTTTAAAATAAGGAACAATTTATTTTTCTTACGGGTCAATGATTTCTTACTAAATTTAATCCAATAAAACGTATTCGTATTGGTAGGATAGATCGATATCCATGCTTAATGGCATTTTTATGGGATAATTCTAGTTTTTTTTTTTGAACGGCTATGGGTTAATTCTAGTGACTTTAAATTCAATTATATACTGTTCAATGCTCATATTTTCCATTCACATTTCACACTCCAACATGTTACTATCAATAGGGGCGGCTCCAATATAGATATCTTGATACCCTTTCATTATCTTGTCCAGCAACTAATAATTCATTTAAAATAGAATTATCTTGATTCTTGTGATAGAGAAAATTAATTAAAAAAGGGTAATTCATCTTGCATATATATAATGGTTTTCTTTTCTTGAAATAACATGCTCCCATTTTCAAGTTCGTTTGTATTTGAAAACTTGTTAATTAAAGTGTATCACTTCTGTTAGTATCAATGGTTAGTTACTAATTAGTTAGCGGTTGGTTACTCAATTTGTTAGTTAATTGAGTCTCGTTATAACAAATAGAGCAAATTGCGGTGGTTAAAACCGTCGTTTAAAGTCTTTTGCAGCCGTAATTTTAAGCGTCGTAAGTATCTCGCGGCGGTTAGAATTAAACACTGGAATAGGTGTTGGAAGAGCATTTAATGGCAGTTTCTATAGCGGTTTATATTTAGCAGCGGTTTGTAGCGGCTGCAGTTAGCATTACAACTGCCGCAATTATTTAATTAATTGTGGCGGTTCCATGTCAACCACCGCAACAAAAGTTGCTGCCATTATACACTTTTTTTTAGTGTCCTTTCAATTAAGGAAAATATGAACTCTTATGAACTTTGATCCCCCTATTTTAGGCAGTAGGGTACATGCAATTCAATTCTTATAGTGATAATAGATAATTGGCTTTAATACAGTTTTGGTCCTCCTATTTTGAAAAACCTGAACTTTTGATCATCCTATTTTAAAACTCAATTTTTTGATCCTCTATTTTAGTTTTTTTTTTCTTCTTAATTTTGGGCCCCCATCTAAAATTTGTCAAGTCCATTAATGATGTGGTAATACAATCATATTTTTATGGATTATTTATTTCTTTAAATCAAATATATATTTTGTTTTAAAAATATTAAAACAATAAAATAAATAATTGAGATGGAGGACCAAAATTCATAAAAAACTAAAATAGGGGATCAAAAAGTTGAGTTTTAAAATAGGAGACTAAATGTTCAGATTTTTCAAAACAGGGGGACTAAACCTGCATTAAAGCCTAGATAATTACAAATTACATATTAAAATAGAACACTACAAAAAATATTGAGAATAGTGACAGAATGATAGGGGCGGTTGCTTAGAACCGTCGCCGCTATTTTCAATTGAATTGCTTTGCGGCTGTTTCTCTTAAACCGTCGTGGCCCAAATCTAAAAAACGCGCTAACCAATTACTCTGAACAAAGACTCACAAATTTTCCCTCTTCTTCGAACTCACAGTAGCTAGAAACACATTCGTTCCTTCCTTTCATCTCTGAACCGAATCCCTCAATCTCCTCGCGATTCAACCCTAAAACATTCTCAATCAGGTTCGATTCAAGCTTCGATTCATTTCTCAGGTTCGATTCAAGCTTCGATTCGTTTCTCAGCTTCGATTCAACTTCATCTCAAGCTTCGATTCAACTCAAGCTTCGATTCGTTTCTCAGCTTTGATTCAAGCTTCGATTCAACTTCATCTCAAGCTTCGATTCAACTCAAGCTTCGACTCAACTTCATCTCAAGCTTCGATTCATTTTCACGGTTTGTTCAAATTTGTTATTCAACTTCTCAAGCTTCAGGTTCAACATTCAGATTCAAGCTTCGTTGAACCTTCAATCTTCAATCTTCAATCTCCATTCAAGCTTCGTTTGACATTCAAATTCATACTCAATCTTCAAAATCCAGGTTCAATTTCTCATTTGGTTTCTTTTTTTCATCATGTTGTTTCATAAATTGGTAATTAGGTTATTAGTTTGTACAAAACATACAATAATCAATGGATATTACTTATTTTTTGTATGTAGTTTGTACATCATAGTATGATTTGCTTAATTTTACTTAATATTACTTTGTTGAGGCATTGATATTACTGTTTATAATCTCCTAGTATAATAACTGATTAACACCGAAAACTTGGAAGAACTCAGGAATATATGATAACTCAGGAATGATATTTAAGTCTTCTAGTTGGTAACTTAAACTCCATGAAACTCCATATTAGTTGTGTGTTAAGTGTATAATGTGTAGAATGGATTGTGACCCTTAAGTGATTTTTAGTTCATGTGACTTAGTTTTGGTGTTTAAGTGATTGGACAATGTCATATCCTTCTCCAAAGCTCACCTTTGAATAGGACCCAGGCAACTTATAATTTCCGTTTTGAGAATATGTGGCTTAAAGAGGAGGATATAGATGATGTAGTGGAGGAAGGGTGGGGTAGAGATGGAGGAGTAGCAGTGACTGACAGGATCTCTAGGTGTGCTGATAAACTAAGTAGGTGGGGCAGGAGGAAGAGAATGAAGTTTAAGCAGGAAGTGAAGGAGTGTAATGAAGAACTGGAAAGATTGAGGAGTAGCCATGAGTTATCAGATTCTCGGAGGTACTTGGAGGTACAAGATCAACATGCAAAAATTTTGATTCAGGAGGACACCTATTGGAAACAGCGGGCCAAAATGCATTGGCTCAAAGAAGGCGATCTGAACACACGATTCTTTCATATGTCAGCTTCAGCATGACATAGAAGGAACAAAATTGTGAAGCTAGTGAATGAGGCCAATATTGAAGTTCGCACACAGCCAGAGTTATGTATGACAGCAAAGCACTACTTTGACCAACTCTTCCAAGCAAATGCAACACTTCACAACCCGGTGCTTTCTTTGATCTCGCCCCGTATCACGCAGGAAGATAATGAGCGACTAGTTGCTCCCATTACTCGTGAAGAACTGAAGGAAGCCCTATTTCAGATGCATCCAGATAAGGCCCCGGGTCCAGATGGTTTCAATCCTGCTTTTTACTAGAATTTTTGGGAATTGTGTGGTAGTGATATTTTTGAGGCATCAAAGGATTGGCTTGATCAGGGTTACTTCCCATCATCGCTGAATGATACAAATATTTGCCTATTACCCAAATGTGATAATCCTGTAACCATGAAGGATTTACGGCCCATTTCTCTTTGTAATGTCCTGTATAAAATGGTCTCTAAACTGTTGGCAAATAGGTTGAAAAGATGCCTTGATAAGTGTATCTCGGAGGAACAATCGGCTTTTGTGGAAGGAAGGTCTATCTTGGACAATGCTCTTATTGCCATTGAAGTTTTACATGCCCTTAAACGAAAAACAAGAGGCCGCAAAGGGGACTTGGCCCTGAAAATCGATATCAGTAAGGCATATGATAAAGTCGACTGGGGTTTCATGAGAGGTATGCTTGAGAGATTGGGGTTTGACGTTAAGTGGATACACTGGATGATGCTATGTGTTAGTTCGGTGAACTATTCCGTGTTGATGAACTTTGAGAGAGTAGGTCCTATTCATCCGGGTCGAGGACTACGGCAAGGGGATCCCCTTTCCCCTTATCTTTTTATCTTGGTTACTGAAGGACTTACCGCCCTAATCAAACAGTCAGTGGCTAGAGGAGACTTACATGGTGTCAAGATTTGCAGAGGGGCACCGTCGGTGTCCCACCTTCTTTTTGCTGATGATTGCTTCTTGTTTTGCAGGTCTAACCTTGATGAGACGAACAAATTGATGCATATTTTAAAACTCTATGAAGAGGCGTCAGGCCAAGAAATAAATTTGGCTAAGTCAGAAGTATTCTTTAGTAGAAATTTGAGTGTGGCGGCGCAAGAGGATTTATCAAAAATCATGGGGGTTAGGCACGTGCTCGGTACAGGCAATTATCTTGGGCTCCCATCTATGATTGGCCGAAAGAAGAAGGAGATTTTTGCATACATAAAGGATAGGTTATGGAAGCGTATAAATGCTTGGCGCGGAAGAATGCTATCAAGAGCCGGTAAAGAAATTATGATTAAGTCCGTCCTACAAGCGATTCCGTCTTACATTATGAGTATCTATGTTATTCCTTCTACAACAATAACTGAGATTGAAAGAATGTTGAATGGCTTTTGGTGGGGGGGAGGAAACAACAATAATGGTATACGTTGGTTGGCGTGGGATAAGCTAACTAGTCCTAAGGCAATGGGAGGTATGGGTTTTCGTGATTTTCAAGCTTTCAACTTGGCAATGGTGGCAAAGCAAGGTTGGAGATTAATCCAAAATCCGGACTCCTTGGTGGCTCGTGTTCTTAAGGCTAGGTATTTCCCTAAATCCTCTTTTATTAATTCAAATCTTGGAAATAATCCTAGTTATGCTTGGAAAAGTTTGTGGAATTCTAGGGAGGTATTGAGAAGGGGCTGTAGATGGGTTGTTGGGGATGGTAGAAATGTGAGTGTGATGGAGGACCCTTGGGTTAGAGGAGGACAGAGTTGGTGGGTTAGTTCCCCTCAAAGGGAAGAGGTACACAATATGATGGTTAACCAACTTTTGCTAGAAGGCGAAAGGAGGTGGGATGTTCATAAGGTAAAGGATTTATTTAGTGCTGACATGGCTGAGACAATTACTTCTATGAATATTTGCCAAGATGTTAGAAAAGATACATTAATTTGGGATGGTGATAAACATGGCTTGTACACTGTGAGAGCAGGATATAGATTAATCATGTCTGATAAGTGGGACAAGGAAAGGAGTGGTGTTCATAAAAATTGGGCTGCTATATGGGATATTAATGCACCACCTAAGACGCGTCACTTGATATGGCGGGTGTGTAAAGGTTGTCTTCCTACGCGCAATATTTTAACGCAACGTCATGTCGACTGTGGGGAGTTTTGTTCTTTCTGTAATGAAGAAGCTGAGACTGAAATGCATGTTTTCTTTACCTGTCCGCGCGTTATCCCGTGTTGGGAAGCAGCTGGGCTTAGAAATTTTATAGTGCAGAGAGTACAAAATTTTAATAATGCAGTTGAATTGTTATTTGATATCTGCACCCATAATGACAGTAACATTGCAGGTCAAGTTGCAACATTATTGTGGCATATTTGGCAAAGCAGGAATGATGTTGTTTGGAACAATACACAGCCCTCACTAACTCAGATTGGATTGCAGTCTTTCAATACATGGCAGGCATGGTATGCAGCAAATCATACTCAAAATCACGAGCAGCAGGCAGCGCCAAACAACAATAACACTTGCTGGAGAAAGCCCAATGAAGGTTGGTTAAAGATCAATGTTGATGCAGCTTTTTTCCACGATCAACGCAAGACAACAGTTGCGTGTTGTGTACGTCGAGACGACGGCTCCTTCCTTTGTGCACAGACCAGAAAACTAAGCTTCATGCCATCTGTTCTCGAAGGCGAAGCTCTAGCACTCCTTGAAGCATCTCGTCTTGCTGTTCAACAAGGGTGGGATCGTGTAGTTTTTGAGAGTGATTCTAATACTCTTGTTCATGCTACTATCAACAATAATATTGGGTGTTCTGAGTTTAGTTCTATTGTGTCTAGTATTAAGAATAATTTATCTTTATTTCCAAACTTTGAGGTCAAGTTTGTAAGGAGACAAGCGAACACGGTTGCTCATTCCCTAGCTAGGGCATCCGTTTCTTGGGCTAGTCACCGCTTTTTTAATGTTATCCCTCCTTGTATTGCTTCCTTGGTGATTAATGAAATGTGTTAATTTGGTTTGTGTCAAAAAAAAAAAGTGATTGGACAATGTTGTTGTCTAAATAACACTTTTAATATTCAAGTCATAATAAACCTAGTGTCACCATTAGAAGGCTGAAACTTAATGGAATGGTAGGATTTGGAGTTTTATAGCAGCAACCGCCATAGACTTGAATATCATGGCATCTATCAACTTTTTAGATAATTTTTATGTATAGGTTGTTATATCTTATATTTATGCAACCCCTGCTTGTATGTATATCGTTCTGTAGATTATAATATTTGGTTTCTCCAACATAGTTAAAGTTTTACCATGACCCTTATTATTTAAACTTCCTAAAATGCCAAGGAAAACCTGTGTTGTGTTCTTATTTGGATGAAAGTGTATAAATGACATTATATTTGTAGATTTCATGTGTTCTGTTTGATCCTAAAGCAATTTTTTTAACCTTTTAGTATCTGTCAAAAAATACATATGAGGGTTTATAAAGAGGTTCTTACACCTTTCAGATTTCCTCATATCAAAATATGTGTTGTAGCACTTCTTCTTTCGACAAAATTGATAGCAGTACAGGGCAAATTGAATTTTGAGCACTTGGTAGCAAGTAGAACTGCAATAGTGTATTCTTAATCTTTGAAATCCATGTCTTAATCTTTGAAAAACAAAACCTCAGAGTTCATGTGTTCTGTTTGTTAACTTTGACTTCCCTTTTTGCTTCTTCAACTTTTGTTTACATTAAATTTTGCATGCTTTGACTATGTAGCAATTACAATCATGTGCTTGTATTATTTGTGGCTCTGTTTATCCAACTTTTAGAGAAAGTATAACTTAAATATCGAATTTTCTGAATTCTTTCTACCTTCATAGTGTTTGGCTTTTTATTTGTTATTTTTAGATTATTTATAACGTATTTTCTATATGTTTGACTATTTTAGAGTATCCTAAATGTCACATAATATGTTGGGATGTATTCAATTATTATAGTTTAGTTTCTAATTATGTTTATTTTGACTTTATAATTATAGTTTCTAATTACATGTACGACAAAACAATTGGATAAATCTGAGGCTACTTATGAGTTCTAAATCTCCTTCATTATATGTTTGTTTATTAGAGTCTACACTAGTTAAGAACCCGTCCTCCGGACGGGTTTGAATTATTTAATTACTTATCAATTAAAGTGTTGTAATGAACATGATATATATATATATGCTGGATTTTTGTAAATGATAGATAGACATTGTGTATATAATATTTAGAAATAATTTCAAATAAGGATGAAGTCATAGTCAATATAATACCTAAACTTGTCTTTAAGAACAACCGAAGTTGAAGTAAATCAGAGAGTAATAAAAAATATCTATTAGTAAAATATGTTCCAGTTATCTCATGACAAACTTTAATACATCTCTGGCGTATCTCGTATATTGTTTAGTAAAATATGAAAGTTCATATTATTAGTAATATGTATTCATGACATAAATATTTGATAAAAGTAACGAAAATCTAATTTATTTTTTACAATTACAAAAATCTAAACTTAGAATATTGCAAATGAGAATTGAAGGCAAAAGTTTGCACAAAAGATTGTAGTTTATCTCGAGTGTGTCACAGTCATATATATTTTTTCTTTTATAACACCATAGATCTTCCTGTGTTATTACAGTAATTTTAAAAAATTTAGCACCCATAATTTATTTTGCAGCGTTGATTTGAATTATTTTTAAATAGAATTGACAATTGCAACATTGATTTGATTAGAATTGATTATTTCCCCACGTTGTAATAGATTATAACTTTTGATTTGAGATTGAATAGTTTAGATTCAAAATACAATTTTATAAAGCAAAACAATCTCAGCGGCCGATCAGAGACAACTATTGATAAGCTTGTTCATGTTATCCCGTGACAAATTATTGTCGTAGATTATTTTCTATGATAGTTATTTTTAAATATTCATCTTTAAAACATTTGCATGTTATCCCGTGACAAATTTAAACTTTAAGATATATTCATGTTATTTTTAAAACTTTAAAGAACATGCATTGTAAATATAAATTAAATTTACACTGACAACCAATAAGAATGCTTCAATCTTCCGTGTCATAAAAAGAAAGTGGGGTTTAGTGGGATGACATGACGAAAAATATGGTTGTGATTGGTTGATAATGTCAAATTATTTTATATTGTCTATGCATATTCTTTCTTTTTGTTTTTATATATTCATTTTTAAAGCATGTTCGAATTATCCCATAACAAACTTTAATACATGTTTGGCGTATCTCTTATATTGTTTAGTAAAATATGAAAGTTCATATTTTTAGTCATATGTATTGATGACATAAATATTTGATAAGCATGTTCATGTTATCCCGTGACTAATTATTGTTGTAGATTAAAATCTCAGCCGCCGATCAGAGACAACTACTGATAAGCTTGTTCATGTTATCCCGTGACAAATTATTGTCGTAGATTATTGTCTATGATAGTTAAATATTCATCTTTAAAACATTTGCATGTTATCCCGTGACAAATTTAAACTTTAAGATATGTTCATGTTATTTTTAGAACTTTAAAGAACATGCAATGTTTGTATAAATTAAATTTACACTGACAACCAATAACAATGCTTCAACCTTCCATGCCATATAAAGAAAGTGAGGTTTAGTGAGGTGACATGACGAAAAATATGGTTGTGATTGGTTGATTATGTCAAATTATTTTATATTGTCTATGCATATTCTTTCTTTTTGTTTTTAAATATTCATTTTTAAAACATGTTCGAATTATCCCATGACAAACTTTAATACATGTTTGTCTTTGTTATCATGTATATATAGTAAAATATGAAAGTCCATATTATTGGTCATTTTTATTGACAACATAAATTCTCGCTAATCTCCTCATATATAATAGTGACTTTAAAAATGTAGCAGCTATAATTTATATTGCAGTTTTGGTTAGAATTTAAAATTTCAACGAAATGGTAAATATGGTTAAAAAATGTCTATTTATAATTTTAAAAAAAATCATAATAGGCACACTCATAGCAGTTATTTTGTATAATTGTTATTTTGAAACAATTATTTTTAAGACATGTTCAACTTATCCCGCGACAAATCTAAACATGAAGACGTGTTGTGGCTTATCATGTATATATAGTAAAATATGAAAGTCCATTTTATTAGTCATTTTTATTTACAACATAAATCCTCGGTAGAAGTGTTGAAAATCTAAACTTTAAAATATTTATTTCTATATTTTAAAAAAATAATTGTAAAAAGTTAGAATTGATAATCTCCTCATATATATATATGGGTTAAATAGTTGATACCCCTGCAAAGTAGGTCGGTTTTGGGATACCCCCTGTAAATTTTTTTTTAAGATCCCCCCTTGCAAACTGAAGATTCTTTGGGATACCCCCTAGAGTGACACCAATGCAGGGAATCTCCACGTGGCACCTCCACGTGGATATTTTTTATTTTTTAATTATTTTTTTGCCACGTGGCATTAAAAAAAAATTAAAAAAAAAACAAATTGTTTTTTTATTATTTTTTTTGCCACGTGGCATTAAAAATTAAAAAAAAATAAAAAACCAAAATTTTTTTTCTGTGTTTTTTATTTATATTAATTAATTTAAAAAAACAGTAAATATTAAATAAAAATTAAAACTTATTATTAATTTTAAAAACTTAAATAAATTATATAAAAAATAAAAACATAAAGAAATAAAATAATTACAATTACAACTTCATTCAAAAAATCAAATTCATCCATTAAAGATAAAATCCAATCTAATCCATCCATTATTATCTTTCCGATGGATGAATATTCAATCAATCCATCAAAATTAATTGAAATATTATTGTTTAATTTCACTTTTAATATATAACTTTGATTTTGAAAATACTTTTCGAGACGAATCCAAAAACATCTTATAATAAAGAAATAGAGATTTTGATCTAATTCAAACACATAACTTTAACGATTAATATCTTTAATTGTATGATAATAAAAATTACAAAAAAAATGATATCTTGAAAATGCTCTTCGAGACGAATCCAAAAATATCTTATAATAAGAAAACAGAGATACTGATCTAATTCAAATATATAATTTTAACGATTAATATATTTAATTGTATGATAATAAAAATTATAAAAAAATGATATATTGAAAATACTCTTCGAGACGAATCCAAAAACATCTTATAATAAGAAAACGGAGATACTGATCTAATTCAAATATATAACTTTAACGATTAATATATTTAAGTGTATGATAATAAAAATTATAAAAAAATGATATCTTGAAAATACTCTTCGAGACGAATCCAAAAACATCTTATAATAAGAAAACGGAGTTTAGTAGCAGCCTAAATATCAAGTTGTGTTTGAAACCATAATTTTCTACTAATATGTTAGTATATTAGTAGCAATCTAATTGGTTTCATTATCAATAATTTAGTAGCAGCATAATTTTTTATTAATATTATTTTGTCAATTTTTTTATTTTATTATTAATTCAGTTCAGTTTTTATGCAGGTTTGGTTTTTAATACGGAAAATGTAAAAAATTGATCTGTAAAAAATTTGGGAATTTGGGAAAATGTATGAAGATGCGAATTTAGGAATTTAGTGTATTAATTTGAATTTGTTTGGATCTTGAAGGTTTGTTATTTGAGAAGAAAATGTATGAAAAAGAGAGAGATATGCAATGGAGGTGGTGATGATGAAGATATTAAGAGAGATGATGATCCGTTCCAATCCCTTTTTTCTTTTTTTTTCTTTTTTTTTTAATTTTCAAAAGCCTATTATTTCATTTTTAATTAATAAAAAAATAGAGAAATCAGAAAAAGCAAGGTGGGAAAAAAAATTCTTTTGTAATTAATTATTTTATTTCATTATGTTTTTATTTTTTATATAATTTATTTAAGTTTTTAAAATTAATAATAAGTTTTAATGTTTTTATTTAATATTTACTGTTTTTTTAAATTAATTAATATAAATAAATAAAAATTTGGTTTTTTTTTTTTTAAATTTTTAATGCCACGTGGCAAAAAAAATAATTAAAAAATAATTTATTTTTTTTAAAAAAAAAATTTAATGCCACGTGGCAAAAAAATAATTAAAAAAAAAATCCACGTGGAGGTGCCACGTGGAGATTCCCTGCATTGGTGTCACTCCAGGGGGGTATCCCAAAGAATCTTCAGTTTGCAAGGGGAGGATCTTAAAAAAAAATTTTACAGGAGGTATCCCAAAACCGACCTACTTTGCAGGGGGTATCAACTATTTAACCCTATATATAATAGTGATTTTAAAAATGTAGCAGCTATAATTTATTTTGAACCGTTGGTTAGAATTATATATTTAAAACAATATGCATGGTAAATATGATTAAGAAATGTTTATTTATAATTAAAAAATAATCATAATAGGAACAATTATAGTAGTTATTTTGAAACAATTATTTTAAGACATGTTCAACTTATCCCGCGATAAATCCAAACATGAAAACGTGTTTTGCTTATCATGTATATATAGTAAAATATAAAAGTCCATATTATTGGTCATTTTTATTGACAGCATAAATTCTCGGTAGAAATATTGAAAATCTAAACTTTAAAATATTTATTTTTATTTTTTTTAAAAATAATTGCAAAAAAGTTAGAATCGGTAATCTCCTCATATATAATAGTGATTTTAATAAAAAGTAGCAGCAATAATTTATTTTCCAGTGTTGGTTAGAATTATTAATTTAAAAGAATATAATAAATATGATTAAGAAATGTTTATTGATAATTTAAAAAAAATCTTAATAGATACACTCATAGTAGTTATTTTGTATAATTGTTTTTTAGAAACAATTATTTTTAAGACATGCTCAACTTATCCCGCAACAAATCGAAACATGAAGACGTGTTGTGGCTTATCATATATATATAGTAAAATATGAAAGTCCATTTTATTAGTCATTTTTATTGAGAGCATAAATTCTCTCGGTTGAAGTATTGAAATATCTATTTCTATTTTTTTTAAAAATAATTGCAAAAAAGTTAGAATCGGTAATCTCCTCATATATAATAGTGATTTTAATAAAAAGTAGCAGCAATAATTTATTTTCCAATGTTGGTTAGAATTATTAATTTAAAAGAACATAATAAATATGATTAAGAAATGTTTATTGATAATTTAAAAAAAAATCTTAATAGAAACACTCATAGTAGTTATTTTGTATAATTGTTTTTTAGAAACAATTATTTTTAAGACATGCTCAACTTATCCCGCAACAAATCGAAACATGAAGACGTGTTGTGGCTTATCATGTATATATATAGTAAAATATGAAAGTCCATTTTATTAGTCATTTTTATTGAGAGCATAAATTCTCGGTTGAAGTATTGAAAATCAAAAATTTGAAATATTTATTTCTATTTTTTTTAAAAATAATTGCAAAAAAGTTAGAATCGGTAGTCTCCTCATATGTAATAGTGATTTTAATAAAAAGTAGCAGTTATAATTTATTTTCCAGTGTTGGTTAGAATAATTAATTTAAAAGAAAATAATAAATATGATTTAGAAATGTTTATTGATAATTAAAAGAAATCTTAATAGTAACACTCATAGTAGTTGTTTTGTATAATTGTTTTTTTGAAACAATTATTTTTAAGACATGCTCAACTTATCCCGCAACAAATCGAAACATGAAGACGTGTTGTGGTTTATCATGTATATATAGTAAAATATGAAAGTCCATTTTATTAGTCATTTTTATTGAGAGCATAAATTCTCGGTTGAAGTATCGAAAATCTAAAATTTGAAATATTTATTTCTATTTTTTAAAAAAAATAATTGCTAAAAGGTTAGAATCGGTAATCTCCTCATATGTAATAGTGATTTTAATAAAAAGTAGCAGCTATAATTTATTTTCCAGTGTTGGTTAGAATTATTAATTTAAAAGAAAATAATAAATATGATTAAGAAATGTTTATTGATAATTAAAAGAAATCTTAATAGTAACACTCATAGTAGTTATTTTGTATAATTGTTTTTTTGAAACAATTATTTTTAAGACATGCTCAACTTATCCCGCAACAAATCGAAACATGAAGACGTGTTGTAGCTTATCATGTATATATAGTAAAATATGAAAGTCCATTTTATTAGTCATTTTTATTGAGAGCATAAATTATCAGTTGAAGTATTGAAAATCTAAAATTTGAAATATTTATTTCTATTTTTTAAAAAAATAATTGTAAAAAAGTTAGAATCGATAATCTCCTTATATTTAATAGTGATTTAAAAAATGTTGCAGCTATAATTTATTTTGCAATGTTGGTTAGAATTATAGATTTAAAAGAAAATCGTAAATATGATTAAGAAATGTTAATTTATAATTAAAAAATAATCATAATAGGAACATTTATAGTAGTTATTATGTACAATAGTTATTTTGAAACAATTATTTTTAAGACATGCTCAACTTATCCCGCAACAAATCGAAACATGAAGACGTGTTGTAGCTTATCATGTATATATAGTAAAATATGAAAGTCCATTTTATTAGTCATTTTTATTGAGAGCATAAATTATCAGTTGAAGTATTGAAAATCTAAAATTTGAAATATTTATTTCTATTTTTTAAAAAAATAATTGTAAAAAAGTTAGAATCGATAATCTCCTTATATTTAATAGTGATTTAAAAAATGTTGCAGCTATAATTTATTTTGCAATGTTGGTTAGAATTATAGATTTAAAAGAAAATCGTAAATATGATTAAGAAATGTTAATTTATAATTAAAAAATAATCATAATAGGAACATTTATAGTAGTTATTATGTACAATAGTTATTTTGAAACAATTATTTTTAAGACATGCTCAACTTATCCCGCAACAATTCGAAACATGAAGACGTGTTGTAGTTTATCATGTATATATAGTAAAATATGAAAGTCCATTTTAGTAGTCATTTTTATTGAGAGCATAAATTATCAGTTGAAGTATTGAAAATCTAAAATTTGAAATATTTATTTCTATTTTTTTAAAAAATAATTGTAAAAAATTTTGAATCGATAATCTCCTTATATATAATAGTGATTTAAAAAATGTTGCAGCTATAATTTATTTTGCAGTGTTGGTTAGAATTATAGATTTAAAAGAAAATGGTAAATATGATTAAGAAATGTTAATTTATAATTAAAAAATAATCATAATAGGAACATTTATAGTAGTTATTCTGTACAATAGTTATTTTGAAACAATTATTTTAAGACATGTTCAACTTATCCCGCGACAAATCCAAACATGAAAACGTGTTTTGCTTATTATGTATACATAGTAAAATATGAAAGTCTATATTATAAGTCATTTTTATGGACAACATAAATTCTAGGTAGAAGTGTTGAAATCTAAAATTTGAAAAAAAAAATCTATTTTTTTTAAATAATTGTAAAATATTGAAGTTAATCATATAGTTAATAATATTTTAAAATGAATTAGCCGTTGATTTTTAGAATTGATCATCTCCTCGTGTATAATATTCTGATTCCTAATAGTTATTTTGTATAATAGTTATATTAAAATATTTATTATTAAGACATGTTTAACTTATCCCGTGACAAATATAAAAATGAAGACATGTCTGATTTATACTGTATATAATTGTTTAGTGAAATTTGAAAGTCCATAATATTAGTCATTTTTATTTACAACACAAATTCTTGGTATTTTACGGTGCTGATTAGAATTATAATGTAATATAACTATACTATTAAATTTTAGTTTCGATCTATTACATACTCAATGTCGATTTTATTGTTATCAACTTTATAGATCCAGAGACATGTATACTCCAGACACTTCAATATAGTAAAATTTGTAGACTTATGCAATTTGCGATTTTATGCTATTAATTAACAATTTAACATAAATGTTATGAAATTGTTCAAATATTTATCTTTTTTATTTTTAGTGACTTTGAATTTGTATTGCATTTATATACTATATTAATTTGAATGAATATTAAAAAAAATATATGTATTAAATATTCATCATTTCTTCTTGATGAAATAGAGTTATTGCTACTTAAAAAAAATAGAGTTTTTTATACTCAAAAAGAAGAGTGTACGCTTGTAAAAAAAAAAAAAAAAGAGTACGGTTGAATGTTTCTCTCTCCAAATCTCCCCAATATTTTCATTTTAAATTAATTTGATTGAGTTAAAAGATAAAAATTAACTGAATTGAATATTTTTTGAAATCCACATTCTAGAAAAATCTGCCCATTATTATGTTAATTGAATTTCTTTCTTTTTTTACTTTGATTTTACCATATATTTCTCTATCTCTTAAACACTTCATTTGGTCAAAATAATCTCTCTATACCTTAAGAAGCTCTCTGTGTCACAAACAAACCCTAGCCGCTCCAAGGCCATCGAAAATCTACCTTCAACTTCTCTCAAATTATTTTACATTATCTGTGCATATTTTTTTTATATATTTCTAAATATTCAACTTTAAAACATGTTTGAGTTATTCCACGACAAACTTCAACACATGTCTGGCGTATCTCGTATATTGTTTAGTAAAATATGAAAGTCCATATTATTTGTCATAACTCATATGTATTCATGACTAAAAAAAAACCTCATATTATTTGATAAAATAATAGAAATTTAATTTATATTTACAATTACGAAAATCTAAATTTAGAGTAATCTTTAACATAAGTTAGCAGAATAAAAAATTAATGGAGATGACACAAATCTACTTATGTATTCCTATCACACAAACGAATGCCGCTAGTTATTTAATAAAATATGAAAGACTATATTATTAATCATATATATTTATGACATAAATTCTTAATAAAACTAATGAAGGTGTAAACTTTTTTTTTTTGAAAATAACGTAACTCTAAACTTAGAAAATGTAAACTTAAAAAATTATATATAGTTTTATTTTAAAATATTTGTAATTATTGATCCAAAAAAAATATTATTTATTATTAAGTTTTGTATTTAAATTCTTTTTGCATAATAAAAAGAAAGAGAGAACATGTGAATAATTTGGGCTAAAAGCCCAACCCATAAATAAAAACCTAAAATAACACCCCAAACATATCAACCATGTTTTCTCTGTAACCTAGCCGCCGCCCAACATCTTCCCCTTTCTCTCTGCACATTTTCTTCTTGCCAATGAACACCGTTCCTCTAAATTTTCAATCACTTGCGACCATAACCCAAGAAAAATAAAGCTATCAATCCTTTTCTCTCATTCCCTTCTCTACAAAACCCACACTTCTAATATACAGATCAGGAGCATTTTGACACCGTAACGAAAAACGTGCGAGACTTCGTCATCTCCATTCTTCTTGTACATGCAAAAACAACAACATTAAAGACGTGAAAAGAGGGAAAAAAATCATATAACATTTGCATCGGTTTGTTTTATTGAATCTGAATATAGTGGGTTCAATCTGGTTTTTATCTTTTGATTCTGTTTATAATTAGTTTTGTCTAGACCTGAAGTTATTTTTCTTTGTAGATCTAATATTTTATGCTTTATTTTCATCTTCTATGTTTGTATTTTTATTTTTATGTAGAAATTAAAAATATCAATTTGAGATGAAAATAGTAATGACTTTCCTTTGACCACTTCCGACCATCGCATACCAAACAGAAATTATGATTGTTTTTTTTCAACAAACTAATCATAAATTCTATATTCTGTAGATTTGGTATATTTTTTATATATTTTGGATATGGTTCTTTGTTTGATTTAGAGATGTGATTATTTTGGATTTGTTTACACTTGTATGAGACTAATATTCACCACATCTAATTTGTCTTATTTAGATCTTTGACTAAGAGATCAAAAGAAATAAGAAACAACAGATTCGTTAGATAATGGAATTGAAGTTTAGAAAGTTAAGATAGCAATAAAGAAGAAAGTGAAAAAAATGATATAAAGAAAAAATAAATGAAGAAAATAGATGAAAAAAAGTGAGTTTGATAATCATAATGTCCATACCTTTGTATAAGAATTTCAATTTGCTTTTGTTTTTGTTTCTGCAAAAAAAGAAACATAAAGCAAGACATTAGAATTAAGAAAGAAAATTAGATAGCAGTATTGTAATTAGGAACAAAACATTATAGAACAATTTCAATAAGAAACATCACTACTTTCTCTTTCTTTGAGCTTTTCTTATATTATGAGTTTGTTTTCAATAAATTTGGCTGCATAAAAAAAATGATATGAAAGTTGAAAAATTTGAAGATAAATGTACAAAGAAAAATGAGTTCATACCTTTGTTAAGAAGATGAAGATTTCATTTTAGTTTTGCTTTTTTTTTCTGCAAAATAAGAAGAAAAGATAATAGAAATTAGTAAGTTTGACAAAGATGAAAAAATAAGTCTGTTAGAAAGAAGAGAAAGAGAAGAGTAAATTTGTTATTGTGAATGAAAGGATATTATAGAAATTGAAATTATGAAAGAGGGGGAAAATTTATTGAATTTTGAATTAAAGTAGTAGTTGATGACTTGATGTTGATATGATGGGTCAGTATAGAACCATGTGCATTGCAGATTTTGCTTTATGTTCAAGTTGGAAGCCAAAGACATGTGATTTGGAGATCTTTCTTCAACTTGGATGGAAACAAAGGACACGTGTATTTTTTTCAAAGCATGACAGGTGGAAAGAAGAGATCAGACTTGGTAAACCCACTTGCTGTGTACATCACGTGTTGTGATCTTCACATGGAAAGGGTTTGTGAAAAAGGCCACGTGTAATTTTTTCAATGAATTGGACTTGGAAAGGGCATTTTGGTAACTGACTACACTACATCCTTATTGGATAGATAGTGATAGTGATTTGTAAGTAGATGAAATTCCTTTAATTTCATACGTATTTACTAGTTCCATTATATTTAGAAATCATTGACAACTGCAAATGTTACAGAATTTGAATTGTGATTTAATATGAGTTTCACTTGACTCAAACTGCATTATTTGCTGCACTGCTGATGAATTTGTTTTGCTATTGAATTATGTGAACTAAATCCCTTTGGCAAGAGTTGACGATGATATGCTTTTATGAATAATGTTTAGATTCAAAATATGATATGTGAATGAAGTTTATCATAGATTTAATTTCATTATGATTTATACTTGACAAATATAAATGGATTAGTGGTACTCTTTTAATGTCTACGACTGTTTCAGTTTGAGACTAACTATCGTTCGAGTTTTTTGCTAGTTTGTGACTGTTATTCAATTCTGTTTCAGTTAGTAAGACATAGGAAATGTGTCATTCAATTATGTTCTGTTAGTAAGACTAGTATGTTTTGCTAGTCTGTAACTGTTAGGGAATTCAATCAATATATCAATTTATGGTTGAGAATTTTAGTTATTGAAGAGGTGCTATTGTGTTTTATGTTTTTAATGCTCTGAGAGATATGAGTTGTGTAGAAAGAGGTACACTATATTCATCTCCTGCTTTTCAGTGCTAATGATTCTTTATGATGTTTTCATGTTTAGATGAATAAACAATGTGCATTATAGTAGTTTTAATATTGATATATGTTTTTCTATTTTGTTATTGTAGATATGTCTACCTCATCAAGAAAACGTCATTATCGTCAACCACCTCAACCTCAACCTCAACCTCCCCCTCAACTTCCACCTCAACATCAACAACCTCAACCTCCCACTCAACCTCCACTTCCCATTCAACCTCAACCACCTCAACCTCCCCTTCAAAATCAACAACCTCAACCTCCCACTCAACCTCAACCACCTCAACCTCCCCCTCTACCTCAACCACCTCAACCTCATCATTCACATTGGATTGTTGACGTTATTGGTATATCTATATAATTTTCATTTCATTTTTGTGGAATATTTTGAAGTACCAATTGGTTTATTTTTGTGTTAGATGCTGATGGTAATTTTAGGCAAAAACATTTAGAAGTGCAAGACTTAATCCCAAACAAAGTGGGATTTAAGGTGCTAACAAATTGGAATGCTCAACCTCAGCCAGTGGGAGAGGCAGCTGGATTGTTAGCAGGATATTTGGGCTTTCTTGCGAGTAATGATGATTTATTTCCTATCATGTATCGAAAATGGCCTAAAGTTCCTACAACAAAGAAAGATTTGGTTTATGAGACAAATATAAAGGTAAAATATCTTAGTTGATATGATAACAATTTAAGTTTAGTTATACTTGAGTTAAGTTTAGTAACATTCTTTAAATTTGTTTGCGTTGAAGGCAAAATTTGTTGTCAATGATCAAGATCATCGGAAGTATATATATTCAAGCTTGGGGAAAAAGTGGAAGGACTACCGGTCTTTTTTATTCAACAGATATTATGATTGGTCTCTTAGTGTTGAACAAAACATAGAGAATTTTCCGGGTGAAGTTACAAAAGATCATTGGGCCATGTATTTGGAATATAGATTGGATCCGGACACTATGGTAATAACAATAATATTTTATTTATTTTACATAGAGGTTATTTGATATTAATATTGGTTGTTGTCTAATATAGAGGAAAGCAAATCAAAATGCTAAGAACCGCCAAAAGCAATGTATTCCCCATACATTGGGCCGAAAGTCATCGGCAAGAACAAGGGATGAAATGGTATACAATTAAATTATAACATTGTATCATTATTAGAAAATTATTTCATTGAATAATTATATAACTATATGGTGCAATACTTTAGGAAAATTGAGATGAACGGACCTACAGCAGAGGGGACATGTACGAAATATCTCACAAGAAGCGGAACGGGGTATATGTTAATGACGAGGCTCGAGAAAAAAAATGCACGAAATTACTTATTAATGAAGAGAAATCTGCTATCTGCAACTGTGTTTAATATTAATATTATTTGCAATGAAATGGAATGATTTATTTTGTTACCATCATCTTGTTAGTAGTTTCATTACTTTTCTGATTTAGACTCTGAATATAAACATTCTGATTTGTGTGTTAGGATCTATGCAGACTGCACTATAGATGCAATGACTAGTTCAGTGAATGTATGTATGAGTATGACCAGCTTGTATTGTGATGCGAGAGAAATTAATAGTATAATTAAAGAGATTAACATGTACAGTACTGCATGCTTCTGAATCTAATTAAATTTTGTGCAGGAAGAGTTGCAAAAAGAAATCCATGCATCTAATTCAGTGAATGGAGCATTTGTGAAAGTGTTTGGGAAAGAGCATAATGGGTATGTTTGAGGAATGGGACTTGGTGTAACACCATCTCAGATATTTGGACATACTTCTCGTCCTTCATCAGATGCGGATGCCAAAATAGCCAAGATGCAAAGTGGAATTGATTTGCTAACTACACAAGTTGCTGAAGTTGAAGCACTAAAAGCAAAAGTTGCCGAGTTTGAACAATTGAAGGAGCAATTTGCTTTTATTATGGCTAATATCAAAGGAAACCATGTAAGTCAATTATCATTATGCAAGTCAGTCTCCCTCAATTTAGTTAAGGTTTCATTGAAGAATCATTAAATGTTGTTTTAAGTGACTCCACATTGCTGATATATCTACTGCTTAAATTGTATTCAACTAGTCATGTTGCACATCCTCCGTTAACTTTAGAATCTAGTATCTTATGTTGTTTTTTAATGATTGTTAGTTAGCCGTTTATTTCTTTTTATGTACTATAATTGGTATTGACACATACCTTTAATTAAATTGTTTCTATTCTTTCTAAAAATTAGATCCATAAGAGTTCTGATATGATTGTTTATAACTACCTTTGATTCCATAAACTTGCCATATGGCTATGGGGCAGGACACATGAAACCAGAACTTGCCATGGACCCTAGACTTGTCTATGATCTAAACATTGTTGATTACTTGCGAATGTTTTCTAGGAGTACCTACACTTGTTCTAAGTCTTACAACATGCTAGATTTCAAGGTTATTTTTAAGGTAAGCAAAGCAACATCGTACAGATCTGATGGAAGGCACAAAGTTATGGTCTGATGGCAATTCAATTTCAAATTATTTTTAATACTTATGCTTAATTCCTACATGCGTTTGAATTTTCAGTAATGCACCTGTTGGTTATAATGCACATGTGTGCATATTTTGCTTTTATCATCTTATATGCTTTATACTTTATTTTCAGGTTCAGGACATAGGATCACCGTATAATACGAAGCCAATGATACTTTCTAAATATTGTATTTGACTTCATACTTTCTAAATATTGTGATACATCAATGGGGAGTTACTGAACTCAAGACTTTTTTTTGTGAGAGTTGTCCTTAGGAATTTTGCAATTGTTGTCTTATACTTGTCATTTGACTTGTCATTTTATATTTTTATATATTTTGGTTGTTTAGACATGTGATAGAACAACTTTGGTTGTAAAATTTTACTATGTTTTGAGACCTTGTATATGAATTTCAATTGATGGATCGAACTTTCGTTGTGAATAATTAACTGCAGCGGAAAATGAAATGAATCAAAGTGACTAATTATCACAGATGTAAGAAATATATTAACTACTTACCAGCTCCTCACAGGTAAAAAAAAAAAGAAGAAAAATCCCAAAAAAAAAACGAAAAGAACAAATAACAGCAAAAAAAACCTATTTTTTTTTTTTAAAAAAATAGAGATGTTGCGGCGGTTTTAAACCGCCGCTAAAACAAAACAAAAATTTAAATGCAACGGCAAAAACCGCCGCTAAAACAAAACAAAAATTTAAATGCAACGGCGACAGTTCAAAACCGACGCTATATTGTTTGAGGCGGTTTGTACGGCAGTTCACAAAATCGTCGCAATATATTCTGCCGACGCGAGGAACTGTAGCGTTTGCTCAACCGTCGCTATGTGGTGTTGTGGCAGTTCAAAACCGCCGCTAATCCCTTCCAAAACCGCCGCAAAACGCAAAATTTCTTGTAGTGGAAAGCCGTTCAAAATTTAAGAAAAAAAAACCTTTAAAAAAAGTTACATTAAAACAAATATTGAACTGCGTCCATTTTAGGGATGTCAACGGGGCAGAGAATGTGCGGAGGTTGTTTCCCCGTTCCCCGCCCCCCAAACTTTTCCCCGTCCCTGATCCCCGCTGCGGGGGAAAATTTCCCTCCATCCCCATCTCCACGGATCTTCACAATATCCACGGAGCTCCACGAACATAAAAAATTAACAAAATTGCTATACATTTTAATCAAAAGAATGGCACGAATATCTTATTTTTTCTTCCTTTCATTTTTTAAAATTAAAAGTACATTTTGCATCAATAACAACAAAATGCAAAAACACTTTCTAATATTTGTTGTAAAAAAAAATAAATATCCAATTGAACTTGTTGTCAACATACATTATCATAACCTTTATAACGTATTAATAGTTATTTTTTATGGAAAAACATATAAATTATATAATTATATATAATTTAAATAATATGGTAAGGGTCGGGGAATCCGCGGTGGAGGAGGGACCTTCCCCGTTCCCCGCCCCGAATTATCCACGGGGAAATTTCTCCCTCCATCCCCGTCCCGTGGAGATAAAATATCCGCGATTTTAGATCTAGATTATCTCCACAGATAATCTATTACCAGATACAAATTAATATCCCTAGTCCATTTCTTCGCGTATCAATTTTGATTCAGTAGCTGAAGAAGACAATGAAATAAATATATATAGACAAAAAAGTAAGAAAAAACTTAACTCAAAGAATCCAACTTACATATGTAAGCGCTTAATTGTCTTATATTGCTCAACTTTGCACCATAGGAGGTTCTATCACTTGATTTGATGGCATTTGGGTCACATAAAAGCTTCTTTTCCTTATTCACAAGAAAAATAAAAGGAGAAAAAAAACCAAGCTATTTAGCAATTGCCTTAAATTATATGCAGTATTATTAATGATGCATGTTTATTTTGAAAATATTTTGATTTCAAAATATAATTATTCTTTTACAAAATCTTTTATAAAAGCAATTGCCTTAAATTATATGCAGTATTATTAATGATGCATGTTTATTTTGAAAATATTTTGATTTCAAAATATAATTATTCTTTTACAAAATCTTTTATAAAAGTTGTTAAAGAATTTTTCTTTCGTCTAGTATGTATGAAAAAAATTTAACTGGTAAGAGATAATCCACCTTACATGTATTATAAGTTTTTTAATAATGATTAAACGGAAAAAAATAATTTGTACTATAGTTATATAATAAAAGGAAAAATATACAGTATAATTTAATTCTAAAATTAGGAGTTTTGTCTTTTGTATTAAGGACTGACTTTTGGCGATAAACAAAGTAAGTAAGCGCTTACTTTCTTGTATGTAAGCGCTTATATGAAGATTTCTTTCCCTACCCCCGTGTCTTTTTTTCACCCCTTGGATTTCCTTTTTAACCTCTGAAAAAAGACTTCGGTAAATGCGTATCGAAGTTTTAAACGGTTGAAAACACATGTTTATACCCTTAAAAAAAGTTCGGTAAATGAAAACCGAACTTTTGGAGGTTAAAATTAGATTTTTGGGGGTGAAAAAGAGACACAGGGGTGGAAAGAATGCCGCGATAACTGTCCAGAAAGACAAAGAGGCAGCGGTTCACTTCCTGGTGCCTCAAATTGGCTATCGTTATACAAGCTAGGTTACATTCAATTTCTTCAGACTCAATCAAAATATACCTAATTACCAAATTATATAACTAATTTCAAAAAACTAATTACCAAAATATACCTAATTTTAAATACCTAAATTACCAAATTATGACAAAAATTGGAAACAATGCATTAAAAAATTTTAACAATAACCTAATGAGAAACTGAACCTGAATTTTTGATGTTGAACAAAGCTAAAGGTCGAACGAATTTGGATGTTGAACCTGAAGCTTGAACAAAACTTGAGAGATTGATGCTTGAATAACGAGATTTTGGGATTGAATTTTAAGCTTCCTTACTGATCACGGTCGTTTTCGTGGTCAAAATTAAATTTTAATTAAGAATAGTACAAGGTAGTTAACCTTGATCGTTTCCAAAAGAGTCTCAATCAGTTTAACAATATTAGAACAATTTAAAACTGTAAAATATGGGGATTTCCGATTTGTGAAGCAGAAATTAAAAGTGTGAAGTTTAATAATTAGCAAAACAATCAATCCATTGGTTTCGTCTAACCTCGTTCATTATCTATCACAGGTTCATGGGAAAATATTCTTTTCAGTTTCTATCCTTGATTGATCATAAAACTAACTAATCAAGCATCAATTAGTTTTATATGAATTCGGACTGTTTTAACAAGCGTATAACATAATGTTCATTGACCATGACAGAGCAAACAAGCGTTACAGAATCACGATCAATGTTATAAAAAACGTGAATTCAATCAAACCTACAACAAGCGTATAGACTCTGTAATTTTCTAACTGAATTAAATTAAACAAGCGGTATAACTTAATTCGAATATCATCGTATAGAAACTTGCAAACCGAAATACATACAATCAAGCATCAAATGTTAAACGAATTGCAAGTCATCAATGGTAAATGAGGCAGAGAAATTTACAGAGAAAGAAATAGAAACATGAATCGAAATTGCATTAGGATTCAAACCTCAAGATAATGAATCGGAGTGTCTTAAACCAACGGATTGATCTGGGGTTCTTAGTTCTCCATTCAAAGAGGCTGCTAGGGTTCTTTTCAATTTCGTAAAAAAAATGAGTAACCTCTGACTTAGGTCAGATTTTGGTTTTTATACAGCAAGCAAAACGGGCCACAAACAATTGGGCCGAAAAATATAAGTTATGCTGAAAATAATTAAATCTTGTAAGTCTGGAACATTGACGAGTAAATATGACTCCTTTGCACTCTGAATTGGCTTTCTACTTCAACATGAAAGTTGTGGCTCTTTGTCTTAGCTTTCCAATGCAACTGACCGCGTCTCGATCCGATATTCCTAGCTCAAGTTATGGTCTGCACAATGAGAAGGTCTCAAACTACTGTTTATTACGAAAATAAATAGGAAAACTGAATTATTAGCAAAACTAGACTATAAACACAAAACATGATAAAAAGTAAAAACACTAAAATAGTAGGAGAAGTCATAAATTGCCTTAGCACAGAGTGATTAAAAAGTGCACTAAAAATGCACTGATCACTTACCCATCTGAATCTGAACTTGTGAAAACTTGTGATTGAATAGATTAGGGTATTTTGAACTTTGTTGATTCCATCTTGTGAAAAAATCTGCGGGTTCTCAAAAAAAGAATAGGAAATGCGAGTGAAGATTCTGCTGGGTATGATATAAGCCACCCGGTTTAGATGTAAAGGCCACAATATATCCTCCAAATTTAAACAGGCTATGACTGTTGATGGAAACCGTCACGGACAACACTAAAACTGCCGAGGATGCCCTGTCATTTTTGCCTATTAGCGGCGGCGGTTGAAATCTCCGCAATAACCGTCGGCTTATATAAGAGCGGCGGCGGTTCACACTACACTGTCTCAAGATGCCTGTCGCTGTAACCCTTTTTTCTTGTAGTGTTTATTTCATAGATTTTATTCATATATAGGAGGTAATTCAATTTTACGTGAGTCACTCACTGTTTACAGTAAAATTTGGTAAACAAGCGCTAGTCTAAGTATTTTAAACTTGCGAGATTGACTAGAAATCTCAGGACAATTTTATGCTTGTTTTGTTAGAGAAAATAACTTAATGTTCATTAAAGTTTAACAAACATTTGATTTCTTAGTTTCGTTCGAAATTAAAGACAAAATATACTGATTTGAATCGCCTCAGAATCAATACATTTTAAAGAAGAATAACAATAAAAATGTAGATTTGCAGTAAATGAACTTGCATTAAAGATAAACTTGCGAATACAAATAAAAAATGGTTCACAAACCGTACATTTTCCTCTGTGATTCCTTTCTTTCTTACGCTCGAGTACTCAGAATACTTAGAGAAATTTAGTAAACAGTTTTGCGACCCCTTTTTCCTTCTAAGCAACAGCTATATATATTTGAACTATTTCCTAACTGCCTTGATGATAACTGCCTCGATTGTCTGGACGCTCCAGATTTGATCTTCGTGCCCCACGTTCTTCAACCACGAAAACCGCTCCTCTTCGCGCTTAAACTTTGGGCTCATTTGTTTCGTTTACTTTTGGGCCTAATTCTTTTGGCCCAATAAAATGATCTCCTTCGAAGTTTAAACGAAAACTCTATTAAAGCCCAACTCAGCCTCAACTATTTCGCCTCAACACGAAGGATCGAAACATCGCTTTGTGAAATCGAAGCGTTACTTCGAATATTCTATCAGATGATTATTCCAATTCGATTTTTATTTTGGTATTACAATACCATTTCATTCCACTGACCTTTATGTTGGAATTGAACATAAATATATGTATAAAAATCTAACCCAACAAATTGCCCCCCAAAAACGGCACTTTCGATTGAAACGCTTCGAATGAGATAGTGACGTTTTTGAAAAGACAGGTCATAAATGTTTCACGATTTCCAACGGCGGCGTCATCAGAGGTGAATCTTTCCTCCTTTCAAGTCACTTCCCCCATGATCATCATTACCTCCTAATTTTTCGTGAAAAGTGGCACACGTGGCAATCTAGGAAGTTGAAAAGAAAAAAGAGAAAACAATTTCTTAATTTTTCTGAATATTTTATTCCTTAACTTCTCTTTCAACTAGCTATAAATAGCCATTTTGTCTTCAGAACAAACCTTTCTCATTTCTTCACCATCCTTTTCCTTTACCCATTTCTGAACTTAAGACTCAAACTGTTTTAGCAAAGAAAAAGCAATCACAAAGTATTTCATTAAGTGCTCTTGGATGCATTTATACTCTTTTGTCAATTGCTTAATTACTAATTCAGAGTCTCCTCTTATTTTAATATGTCTTGCCCCCAAGTCTAGAAGAATTTCTAAACCTGTAATCAAAGCCTCATATTCAGCTTCGTTATTCGAACAAGACCCATTAATTTTGTACTTAAATTTTGTGGGAATTTTATTTGGTGAAAGTATAAAAACCCCAATTCCTGTACCATGTTTATGTCTAGATCCATCGAAATACAAACTCCAGGGTTCGATGTCAACAGACTCTATTGGAACTTCACTTACTGAATGATCAGCAAGAAAAATCAGCCACTATTTGGCCTTTAACAGCTCTCAAAGGTTTGTATGTCAATGAGTATTCTGTTAGAGCCAATGCCCATTTTCCAATTCTACTATGTAAAATTGGTTTCAATAACATATGTTTAATAATATCAAAATGGGAATAAACATAAACATCAACTGGTTTTATATAATGCTTAAGTTTGGTACAAGGAAAATACAAACAAAGGCAGAGTTTTTCTATTACAGAATATCTAGTTTCAGCATCATTTAAAACTCTACTTAAATAATAAATGGCTTTTTCTTCACCATCTTCATCTTCTTGAGCAAGCATACTCCCAATGGTTGTATCTGATGCTGAAATATACAACTTCATTTCTTTGTTTCGAATTGGAGGCATTAGTGTAGGAGGATTTGACAAATAAGCCTTGATATCATCAAATGCCCTCTGTTGATCGAATCCCCAATGAAAAACCTCATCTTTCTTAAGCTTTAACAGTGGAGAGAAAGGATGTGCCTTTCCACTTAGATTCGAAATGAATCTTCTCAAGAAGTTAATTTTACCAAGCAAAGATTGAAGCTGTTTCTTCGTTGTTGGAGATTTTGTCTCCATGATAGCCTTTGTTTTATTCTGATTGATCTCTATGCCCTTTTTATGCACAACAAAACCAAGGAAATCTCCTGCATGTACACAAAAAGCACATTTTAGTGGATTCATTTTTAGTCCACATTTCCTCATTCTTTCAAATGACTTTCTAAGATGACTTAGATGATCATCAGAAGATGAAGACTTGACAACAATGTCATCAATGTATATTTGCATGAAAATTTCAATGAAATCATGGAAAATTGAATTCATTGCTCTTTGATACGTTGCCCCTGCATTTTTTAATCCAAAGGGCATCACTACCCATTCATAAGTGCCCAAAGCACCAGGGCAACGAAAGGCAGTTTTAGCAACATCATCTTCAGCTATAAAAATCTGATTATAACCAGAGTAGCCATCTAACATACTTAAATATTCATGGCCTGCTGCTGAATCAATTAACATTTCTGCTACAGGCATTGAATATTCATCTTTAGGTGTAGCATTATTTAAGTCCCTAAAATCTATACAAACTCTAAGTGAACCATTCTTTTTTATTACAGGAACTATATTAGCTAACCATTCAACATACCTGGCTGTTCGAATGAACTTGCACTTGAGCAACCTTTCAATTTCTGTCTTGATCTTTGTCATGATTTCTGGAGCGAACCTCCTTGGAAGCTGCTTCACAGGTTTTTTATCAGGTCGAAGAGGTAATCTGTGTTCGACCAATTCTCTGCTTAATCCTGGCATTTCATTGTAATCCCAAGCAAAGCAGTCTTTGTATTCCTTGAGCAATTCAACCAACTTTCCTTTCAACATTGGATTAATATTGGCGCTGATATAAGTTGGCCTTTTAATAGAGCCATTTCCAATATCAATCTCTTGTAAAGGATCTTGGGCCTGCATTTTTTGACTTGAACTAATTGGATCTTTTTCGAAACCCAAGGGTTCTTCGTCATAAATGCAATCCAATCTTTGGTTATTGCCAGCATTCGAAGCATTGGCACTTGTTGCCAATTTGTTTTCTACATTGTCATTGGCTTCAACAGCCATATCATCATTATTTTCAATAGCTTCAATAGCCATTTTTATTCTATTCTCGGCAGCATAAGCCGTAATCCTGCTCCATTCGGGGGACTTAAACATCAGCATTATTTTCGATGTCTTCCCAACCGGAAGCTGGTACAGGTGCATATCCCATTTGGGGTCCATCAACAGGCTCCCTCTCCCAACTGAAACCATGGGTAGGATGCAACTTAACAGAATGGTAAACACTATCAGGACTTACCATGTTTGGATTGAAGGCAGCATCTTGTTCTCCACATGGAGCAATATTTGCCAGATTTTTATCAAAGTTTTGCAAGGTCACTGTGCTCGAATCAGCCAAATAAGCACTTTGATCAGCCTCAATGTTTTCAACAAGGCCATCATCTCTCCACAAAATTAGCCTTTGGTGAAGGGACGAAGGAACAGCACCAACCCCATGAATCCATTCTCTGCCTAACAGCAGGTTGTAGTTTGGCCTAGCAGCAATCACCATGAACAAAGTTTTCCTAATTGTGCTGCCCACACAAACCTCCAATTGTATAGCACCAAGGGAGTGGCCAGTTTTGCCCTCATAATTGGCTAAGACCACATTGTGAGAATGTAAGTCAGTGTCGAAAAGACCCAACTTCTTAAGCATGAAGTGAGGCATGATGTTAACTACAGCACCACCATCAACCAGGATTTTGTTAACCCCCACATCATTCACTTTGGCTTTAATAAATAGAGCTTTTAGATGGTTTCTCATCCCTCCATCTGGCCTTTCGAAGACAGCATCTTGTGCCTCTACGCAGCCATTCTCCATAACATAAAAACACACTGGCTTATGATTAGCCAATTCAAGAGCCTCGAACTCTTCTTCGACCTCCTCGATCTCTGTTGGAACATCATACTCCAGTGGTAAAACTGACACCACATTCACCAACACATCGAAATCAGACTCTTCATCTAAAAGATCATCATCTTCCATGAGATCCTCTTCTTTATCAGTATTCTCTTTATTTTCAGCATCTGACTCTTTTATAGGAGTTAGCTTTACCTTAGTTGGCCTTTCGACCATTTCAGCCTTTCCCTTATCATCAGATTTGCCCCCAGCCTTACTATCTTGAGCAGCCAGCTTCTTCCTACGCTGGAACCTACGCCATTGGGTTCGAGTCATGGGATTCTTACCCTTATAATTATTCCTATAACCATACTTGTTGGCTTCAGTTGCAGTTTGGGAGTTAGGTGGTTGAGCAACCACTTTCGAACCAACTTGTGGTTTCGAGCCAGCTGTCACTTTTGATTCAGCAAACACCTTCGAAGTTCCAGCAGTGAACTTCACATTGACGTTGCTAGAGCTTCCTTTCTCCATCCACTTCTTGTCGAAGGCCACATATTGGCCACTGACCCACTGGTTTGTAGGTGCTTTGTTGGATGGTTTGAAGGTTCTTTGAGGGCCAAGCCTCTGATGAACAGATAAGCCTTGATTGTGAGACTTACTCCAATCAATCTTCTGATATGGCCAGCTCTTCTTATTTGGTTTAGAACTTGGCCATTTTCTTTTGTGATCAGCATAAGGCAAAACTTTCTTCAGGTTTGTCACTGCCTCCTTATCACATACAGCACTGCAGCGAGGACATAGCATGACTTCAGCGTTGTTCAACTTACACCTATTGAGGAAATCTACTAATTCCTCTTCAGCAGCAGGGTAAGCCTCTTTCACCTTCTGGTCATACTCTCCCTCAGGTATGGCTTTGACAGCAGCAGCCACATCAGCTTCGCTGATCTCAACCATGTTGCAATCCAGTACATCAACCATGCTAGCATCAGCAGTTGATAGTGGATGAGTATCCACTTTCATTGGTGGCTTAGTTTTTTCAGCAAACTTAAGCCTTCCTTCGTTCAATGCGCGTTGAACCAAATCCCTGAAAAGAACACATTGGTGAGTTTTATGGCCTAAATAATTGTGAAATTTACAATAGCCTCTTTTCTTTCTTTGTTCAATAGGAGGTATTTTTAAATCTTTTTGAACAACTATTTGACCATCAGATACCAACAAATCAAAAATTTCATCACATTTAGTAATATCAAAAGAATAAGTTTTAGTAGCGTATTTCTCATTTTTAGGTTCGACAGGATTTTTTCCATTCGAAGGCCTCAACAATTTACAAATATAAGGAGGCCCTGGTTTTAATTCTGCCACATTGATATCACTATCATCAACATCTACATACTCATCTTCAGTTTCATATCCAAAATCATTATCATAAGAATCTAAAAAAGCAACATCTTTCTTTTTGTGAAACTTAGAGTTTCTGGCTTTTTCAGCTTTTAATCTTTCGATTTGCCTAACTCTATCAGCCAATTGAGACATGTCTCGAAGATATTGAGTATCTAGTTTTTTCCTAATCGAATAGTCTAGACCACCTGCAGCCATTTCGACTAGTTCATGTTCAGGCACTGATGTAAAGCATCGAGCCTTTAATAATCTAAACCTATTCAAATAATCATCAACAGTTTCTTGTGTTTTTCTTTTAACACTAGCCAATTCTTTGAGACTTATCTTAGTTTGGCCCATGTAAAACTGTTCATGAAACAACCTCTCTAACTGAGTCCAGTTATGGATCGAATTAGGAGGCAAAGTTGTAAACCAAGTGAAAGCATTTTTGGTTAATGAATTAGGAAAATATTTCATTCGTAGGTTTTCATTATTTGCCAAATTTCCAGACTCTGCTAAGTATCTAGCAATGTGTTCAACAGTTGACTCATTAGTATCTCCTGCAAACTTAGTGTATTTTGGAACCTTCCAACCTCTAGGTAACTCTGTTTGCAACACATATTCAGACAATGCAGAAACAAAGTTTGGCCTTCGAGTACCAGTGTTAAGGCCATTTTGGTTCAGAATAGTTTCGACTAAAGTTGCTAAGTTGTTAGGTGCAGCGAAATTGTTATTATTCTGAACATTTCGAACCACATCATCAGGGTCTTGATTCCTTCGAACCATTACCACTGGAGGAGGTTGGTTAACCTCATTTTGATATTGGTATTCCTCTTGACCTATTGGCACCGGCTCTTGCTGTTGTGTAACTTGAGGAATTACATGTGGTGGCCTTGGATTAAAAGGAGTAGCAGACATAGCAGGTAAAATCATTTGTGGTGCCACATAATTAACCCTAGGCTGAGTTTGAGGGGCTGGAGTGCCAAAAAAGTCAGCAATTCGACCCATTTGATAGGCTAACATTTGGTAACTGTCATTGGTATTTTGGATCAAAGGGTTGAAGACAGTTCCAATTTGTTGTGTTAAGAGGTTAACCATATCATGGTTACTTTCATCCATTTGTTGTCTTAAAGACAACACAGATGCAGTAGTTAAAGGCGTTGGGGTGACTCTAGGGGTAGTATATCTCTCAGGTTCAGAAGTGGGTATTGAAGCGAAACCTTGAGTAGGTGTTGGTATAAAACCATATAAAGGATTTGTGACCATAGGCCTCGAACTACCCGTGACTGAGTGAAACGCCATGGTTGTAATTGGTATGGTAGTTCCGGGAATATATCCAGAACCACTTGGGCTAGGAATTGGCGGAGTAGTTGTAATACTCGCCGCGTTCGAATCTGGAGGGGGAGAAGAACCACCCTCACTGCTCGAAGAACTTATAGCTTGACTGGTAGTAGACCCATGCATTTGATGAGTTCTAGCCATAACCGCTAATGGCAGTTACTAACACAGAAAAACTTAATTTACAGAAACAAAGCACAAAACCAGTCCCACTGGGCGTGCCAATTTGTTTACAGTAAAATTTGGTAAACAAGCGCTAGTCTAAGTATTTTAAACTTGCGAGATTGACTAGAAATCTCAGGACAATTTTATGCTTGTTTTGTTAGAGAAAATAACTTAATGTTCATTAAAGTTTAACAAACATTTGATTTCTTAGTTTCGTTCGAAATTAAAGACAAAATATACTGATTTGAATCGCCTCAGAATCAATACATTTTAAAGAAGAATAACAATAAAAATGTAGATTTGCAGTAAATGAACTTGCATTAAAGATAAACTTGCGAATACAAATAAAAAATGGTTCACAAACCGTACATTTTCCTCTGTGATTCCTTTCTTTCTTACGCTCGAGTACTCAGAATACTTAGAGAAATTTAGTAAACAGTTTTGCGACCCCTTTTTCCTTCTAAGCAACAGCTATATATATTTGAACTATTTCCTAACTGCCTTGATGATAACTGCCTCGATTGTCTGGACGCTCCAGATTTGATCTTCGTGCCCCACGTTCTTCAACCACGAAAACCGCTCCTCTTCGCGCTTAAACTTTGGGCTCATTTGTTTCGTTTACTTTTGGGCCTAATTCTTTTGGCCCAATAAAATGATCTCCTTCGAAGTTTAAACGAAAACTCTATTAAAGCCCAACTCAGCCCCAACTATTTCGCCTCAACACGAAGGATCGAAACATCGCTTTGTGAAATCGAAGCGTTACTTCGAATATTCTATCAGATGATTATTCCAATTCGATTTTTATTTTGGTATTACAATACCATTTCATTCCACTGACCTTTATGTTGGAATTGAACATAAATATATGTATAAAAATCTAACCCAACACTCACATAATTTTATTTTTAGTTTGGATGACTTTTTGTCTTAAAAATGATACAACCGCGAATACTCTTACGTTTTAGACATTAAATACAAATATTTCTCTCGCTCTAGATTCAAATTTTCATTTGTCTTGTCGTGAAAGTCTAAAGTCTTTTATTAGACTCAACCTCGTTGGTTTTTCAATTTTATTTATAAATAAAATTTTATTATTTCATACGCATTAAAATATTATTGACTAAAATATTATTTATTAGTATAATATTTGTCACATTAATTTACTATTGGGACTGTGCACTCATATTAGAAAAATACTAGAAGAATGTATTGAAACAATTATACTTTAAATGAAGTTTTGTTATCCTAATTAATTTTACAATTATTTTTTTTTATTGAAAGTTGTTATTTAACTTTGATCTCCCAAATGTCAATTGCTCGGTTTTAAATTCTCTAAGTTTTGCAACTACTTAATTTAATTCTAGTTCCATAAATTATTATTTTTTGTGAATAAACGAAATAACAAATTAAGCCATTATAAATTTACACAAACAAAATGAAGGATCTAACAATCTTAGCACTTTTTTCGGTTGAGCTATGACTTGTGGACGTTGGTTCCATTAATTTTAATTGCTTAATTTTACATTCAAATTTATTTCATTGCATTTGTTAGTCCCGTTATCATTTCCTGGCACCTTGGTTTTAACTGAACAACTTTTATTAGTCTTCTTTGTAAATGTGTAAAGCACATAACAATCATTATATTCGACTATACTGTTTAAAGTAAGGAACAATTTATTTTTCTTACGGGTCAATGATTTCTTACTGAATTTAATCCAACAAAACATATTTGTTTTTTTTTTTTAACGGAAAATATTATTATTAATAATCAAGTCTATGTATAAAACGGACAAAGATCCGTAAAAGAGGAGCTACAAAACAAAAGCGTTGTATATAAGTGGAATGCCTATGAAAATACCAAAATAGACATACACCACCTAATAGAGATCAATTTCTAATATCATTTTTAGAAATACACTCCTCAACTTTAAGATTATTAGAGAAGACAACAACCTAACCCAAAAAAATTATCCGTATTGGTAGATCGATATCCATGCTTAATGGTATTTTACGGGATAATTCTAGGGACTTTAGTTCAATTATATGTTGTTCAATGCTCCTATTTTCCATTCAATGAATGACTATAATATTATTCACAATATATCACACTCAATATTGTTCAATGTGTTGGGTACCAGAGTAACAAAATAATTATCACACAGCTAAAATAAGAGACGAGAAAACAGGAACTGAACATACAATATTTACGTGGAAACCCCTCAACAAATAAGGGGAGAAAACCACGGGGCAAAGTAGAGAACTTTCACTAAGTGGAAGAAATTACAAGACCTCTCTCTAAATACAAGGAGAGTACAATTAAACTCTCTCTTGAATATAGGAGAATAGAATACTAACATTAGGAGAAACCTCACAGGAGAAACTATATTTTCTCTCTATATTTTTCCTCTCACTCTCAACAATGACAAACACTTATTGTTGTGTTACTTGATTTTGGGATGAATGGAAATGTTACAAATGCATAGGAATGAAATGCCTACTGTTTTAATGCATGCTTCAGTCTCCTTGTAAGAACACAATAAATGCTTCCAAATGTAGAAACAACATTGCCTTACTATTTCTTTGACATATGCACCGTAAAAATCTACTTGGTAGATTTACCATACAAAAGTCAAAAAAGAATGGCTTTACCAACATATCTACCATTCCATAAAGTCACTAAAAGTTGGTTTTACATAATTCTTGTGTTCACACTATGTTCATATTTTCCATTCAATGCACTTATATTATTCACATTTCACACTCCAACATGTAGATGAATTACTTAGTGGGGCGGCCCTGATAGATATCTTGATGCCCTCTCATTATCTTGTCCAGCAACTAATAATTCATTTAAAATAGAATTATCTTTGATTCCTGTATATAGAGAAAATTCATGTTAACATGTGCCAAGGGCCCCAGATACATGTTAAGCTATGTAAAATTTCAGCATTTAATATTACTATATTTTTAATAAAATAATAATATATTTTTATTTTTTTTAATATGTGTCTAGAGCACATGTTATCATTCTCAAAAAAGAATTCATTTTGCATGCAATGGTTTTTTCTTTTTCATGCAACAAAATGCTCTCATTAGGGAGTAGGGGACACCGGATTTACCTGCAATTCAATACTATAGTAATAAGAGAAAATAAAATATGCACCAATAATATAAAATATTTTTACATTGTTATTCAATATCAATCATGTGTTCTGCCGAATCAATTCACATGCCACTTTTAAAGTATGAAATGAAATATAATTAATTCTCATTAGACGTTTGTGTAAAAATATTTTACACTTACGTAACGTGTCTATTAAACTTTAGTAATAATAGATATATTATCAATTACATTAAAACAGAAAGCTGTTCAAAATATTAAAAATAAAACGTTAAAAAAAGTTACATTAAAACAAATATTGTACTTTGTCCATTTCTTCGCATATATCAATTTTGTTTTACTTGCTAGCTGGCTAGTGAAGAAGACAATGAAGGAAAATTTGCTTGGGCATAAACTCAAATGAATAATGTTTAGACACACTCACATAATTTGAAAAATAATTTAGTCACATCATATAATTTTTCTTATATTTTATTTTTTAAATTATTGTATGTATGCCTAAATACTAGTATTAATTTGTGATCGTGCCTATACAAGTATTTTAGTGAAATGATATATATAGACAAAAAAGTAAGAAAAAACTTAACTGAAATAATCCAACTTACATATGTAAGCGCTTAATTGTCATATACTGCTCAATTTTGCACCATATATGAGGTTCTATCACTTTATTTGATGGCATTTGGATCACATGTGTGAGGAATTGCCTTGAAAACTCAAAAACAGGTGCAGGAACAGGTACATTCATCTGCGCGAGGCGCAGGATGGCTGCGCTGGGCGCAACACTGCTGAAGAATTGGAGCTTGAGCTCCTGCCATCTGCGCGGGGCGCAGGCCCGCTGTGCAAATTCGTTTATGTGCAGATTTTATGGAAAAATTTGTTTCGGAGAGTATCTGTTTTGGATTCTGTTTTATTTTATAAGATAGATTTGTTTCTGTTTTTTAGGCATGTATATTTCTATAAATAGGGAACTCTTCATTCATAGAAAAATAAGGTTGAAAGTAATTAGGATTAGAGTTTGCCACACTAGAGTTTTAGAGAATTATTCTTGGTATAATTCTAGGGGTTTGGGCGAATCATCCTTGGTTCACCTTGGGTAGCTAGGTCAAAATTGAGTCTCTTCATCACGGAAGAAGGGATTCGGGATTTGGGTAGAATTAGGATTAATTCTTGTAACCCAATTTGGAATTCCTTGTGTAAAGTTTCTCATTGATCATAGTGGAACGAAAGGGTTGCTCCCTCCCCCAGACGTAGGTCTTTATTTGGCCGAACTGGGTAAACAATATCTTGTGTTCTTCTCTTTCTCTTGGACTATTTATTTTTCATCATCTCTATCAACTATTTGGTTACTTGGTTAATTTGCTCCACACATCAAAATTCATTGGTGTGACTTTTTCAAGCGAATTCACAACAAAATGCACTTGTTCCATACACGCTTTTTTCTTTATTCACAAGAAGAAAAGAAAGGAGAAAAAAGCTAATTCTAGATTTTGTCTTTTGTATGGAGGACTGACTTTTGGCTATAAACAAGTAAAATAGTGAAGAAAATGAAATGACATAGACAAAATTACAAAACAAACTTATGATTCAAATTAATATCCAACTTTCTCATATGTAAGCGCTTACATCACCTTAAAATTGTTCTTTTGGGAGTTCTATACAAGTGTCTCTTCTTGTCTTTGGCTTGTCAACCTTTTTCTATTTTTACTAAGGTGACTGCAAGTAACTATTGCATCTTATAATGGATGAATCAGATGAATTTGGATTGAATTGTTAATAAATGGATCAAAACAATCCATTAATTTAACAATTTATTAAAGTTCAATAAAAAATTTTCATTCAATCCATCCGTTTAGAGAAATGAAATTCATCCAGTCTATCCATTATCATCTTTCCAATGGATGAATATCTCATCCATCCAACAAAATTAAGTCAAATATTATTTTTTAATTTTATACAAAATTAAATAATATTTAATTATATGATAGTAAAAATTATAAAAAATTAATATTTTAAAATATTCATCGAGACGAATCCAACAACATATTATATGCTAATGTTTATTTTAATTTATTAGTAAAAAAATTGATTGTTTCACATATACTAATGCATAACTTTAACGATTAATATATTTAATTGTATGGATAGTAAAATTATAAAAAGTTGACATTTTAAAATACTCATCGAGACGAATAGAAAAACATATTATATGTTAAAGTTTATGTTTATTTATTAAAAAAATTTGATTGTTTCAAATATGTCAATGCATAACTTTAATGATTAATATCTTTAATTATATGATAGTAACTATTATAAAAAGTTGATATTTAAAATACTTATCGAGACGAATCCAAAAACATATTATATGTTAATGTTTATTTTTATTTCTTAATAGAAAATTGATTGTTTCACATGTCAATGCATAATTTTGACGATTAATATCTTTAATTGATAGTAAAAATTATAAAAAGTTAATAATTGAAATTGATGGATTTGGATGGATAATAAATTAATAGATAAAATTGACACCCCTATATTTAAGTATAATATACACATACTTCAATAAATATAGAAAGACAAAAAAGAAATAATACACTTTTTAAAATAATTAAATTATAGATATTTTGGTGTGAGGGTCTAAATAGTGTGTCCAAATTATTTTAGTCTTTCAAATATTTTTCATCCTTTTTTTTTACATTAGTGTCAATGAAGTTTGAATTTAAGAACCCATACATATATCCTACTCAAATCTTTCGGTCATAATCACCGCAAGACCAAATCTACTGATTTTTTACAAAATTTTTCAATAAACTTTTTTTTCTTCTTATTACAAACTATTTTTTGTCATTTTCGCATATGTTAAAAAAGTATTAGTATATCCCGTGAGTTTAGATCAGTTGACAAAACATTTGCATTATATATGTAGAGAAGCCGGATTCGAACTCCGGTCATCCTACTTATCCATCATAAAAGTAGAATTTCTAACCACTAAACTATCTGACAAAAAAAAAAGTATTAGTATAGTCGAAGAGATGTCCGAAAAATACTAGTACTTTGTGTATGGATGTTTCCAACTCTGATTTCTTAACCGAAAATAAATCAATAATATTAATAAAATGTATATTTGAAAAATAAATAAAATGACATATTTAATAATTTAAAATAAAATGACATATTTAGGAAAAGAAAATTCAAAAGACTAGCCAGGTTATATCCAAAGATATATCGTATATAAATATGTCTTACAACTTTAATAATTTACCGAAGCTCATTGTTCACCATATATACAAATATCATCATCATCCATCCTTTCAAAAAAAAATCATATCATTAAATCCTTCCAAGTTCCAACAATAGCATGGGATCCGAAGATGCAAAGATTCACTTTGTGTTGTTTCCAATGATGGCACAAGGTCACATGAATCCCATGATGGACATTGCAAAAATATTGTCACAACATAACAATGTTCATGTCACAATAGTAA
Source organism: Trifolium repens (assembly GCA_030408175.1). Taxonomy (NCBI): domain Eukaryota; kingdom Viridiplantae; phylum Streptophyta; class Magnoliopsida; order Fabales; family Fabaceae; genus Trifolium; species Trifolium repens. Next base: position 51,220,650 of record CP125848.1, read on the forward strand.
CAACCCCACAAAATGCATCACGTTTCTCATCAATTCTAGAACGTTATCTTGACATTCAAGTAATTCAAATTCAATTTCCAAGCAAAGAATTTGGATTACCAGAAGGGTGTGAGAATCTTGACATGTTACCTTCACTTGGCAAAGCTTCAAACTTCTTCACTGCTTCAAAATTTCTACAACAAGAAGTTGAAAAGCTCTTTGAAGAGTTAACACCATCACCAACTTGCATAATTTCAGATATGTGTTTGCCATATACAATCCATATTGCTAGAAAGTTCAATATTCCAAGAATTTCTTTTCTTGGAGTAAGTTGCTTTTATCTTATGGTTTCGCATAATATAAATGTCACTAATATGAATGAAATTATGGCTAATAAAGAAAATGAGTACTTTGTTTTGCCTAATATCCCTGACAAAATTGAAATTACCATAGCACAAGCAGGAACAGCAGGATTTAAGGGTGAAGCATGGAAACAAATTACTGAAGATGTGCTTGATGCTGAAATGGGTACTTATGGAATACTCATGAATTCTTTTGAAGAATTGGAACCAACATATGCAAAGGAATATAAAAAGGTAAAAAATGATAAGGTTTGGTGTATTGGTCCTGTTTCACTTAGCAACAATGATTATTTGGATAAGTTTCAAAGAGGTAATAAGAATAAGGATTCAATTGATGAATGGAAGCACATGAAGTGGCTTGATTCTCAGAAACAAGGGAGTGTTATTTATGCAAGTCTTGGAAGTTTATGCAATGTAACATCAACACAAATGATAGAGCTTGGTTTAGCATTAGAAGAAACAAAAAGACCTTTTATTTGGGTTATAAGAGATGGAAATCAATTAGAAGCATTGGAAAAATGGGTTGAGGAAAGTGGATTTGAAGGGAGAATCAATGGTAGAGGCCTAGTAATTAAGGGTTGGGCACCTCAGTTAGTGATATTGTCACATCCTTCAATTGGAGGATTCTTAACACATTGTGGTTGGAATTCTACTATTGAAGCCATATGTGCTGGTGTTCCAATGGTTACATGGCCACTTTTTGCTGATCAATTTTCGAATGAGATTTTAGCTGTGCAAATATTAAAAGTTGGTGTGAAAATTGGGGTGGAGAATCCTATGAAATGGGGTGAGGAAGAGGAAAGTAGTGTGTTGATTAAGAAGGAAGCTATCATTAGTGGAATTGAAAGATTAATGGATGAATCAAGTGAAAGTGAAGAAAGAATAAAAAAGATTAGAGAGCTTGCTAATTTGGCTAAAAAGGCTGTAGAAAAAGATGGATCTTCTTACACTAATGTTAGTTTGTTCATCCAAGATATCATACAAAAAAATAAAGATATGAGTAAAGGAATAGGGACAGAGGAATTGAAGGAAATTGAAGAGAAAGTATATGATGCTAAAATAATGTCAAATGGTGAAATCATAAACACTTGTGAGAAGTTGGTGAAAGAATATGTCAATGATTACAAGTTGGAAAGAAATGATGAGGTTTATAGTGTGTGCAAAGAGAGCTTTTGAAAATGTGAATCATGTCATCTTAATTTGATTATATGCTTATCCAAGATATCATGCATCAAAATTGAAACTTAAGAGATATGAATTGAAATTTATAATTTTTATCCTTTTGTTGTCATCATTTGTTTTATTTTTCTATTGTTGTATAATGTACACTGCAAGCATGAAGTTATGTTATAAATGCATGAAGAGGTATTGAATTAATACTTCTTTATAAGAAGAAGGTGCTATATGTTTTCACTTCATTTTGCTTATTTATTTAAAATTTGAATTTGTCTAATCAAATGGAGCTCCTAGTTTGTATATTTTCATCATGAAATTTTATATCAACAAATTAAACTCTTTCCTTTTCTTCAAATAGTCTTGTGGCTAGATTCACAAGTCCTATTCAAAGAAGATGGGAATAATATACATATATTCTCCTTGGTTTCTTTATTTCATAGATTTTGTCCCATATATATAGGAGGTAATTCTATTTTAGGTGAGGCACTCTAGGTGTAATTTTATTGAGTTTGGATTTTTGTCGTAAAAAAGATACAATCACAAACACTCTTCTTACTTGTTAATTAGATATTAAATACAAATATTTCTTTCTCTAAATTTAAAATTTAACTCTTCCATTAGACTCAATCCCATTTTGGCTTTCCAGTTTTATTTTCTTGGTTTTATATGTCGAAGACAAGGCAACAAATCATGTGATATCCTTATGGTTAAGGAGATAAATTTAGTCTTAATCAGTGCTCTATGAGTAACTTTAAGAAAAAGTAAATACAAAAGATTTCTTATGCAAAAATAGTAGGGAGTCTAATGTATGTTAAATTTTGTATGCGTTTGGCTATTGCGTACAATTTTTGGGATGTTGGGCGGGTATTTAAGAAATTTCAGATTAGACCATTAGAAAGCAACCAAATGGGTCACACAGAATTTAAAGAGAACAAAATATTACATCCTCATATATTGGAGGTCAGATCATCGTGAGATCATTTGGTATACAGAATTTGATTTTGTTGGATGCAAAGATAACATATCATGAGACATCCGATCATAGAACTTTGTCATAGAGCTGCGCATAGTGGATAAGGAATTGAAAACCACTAAAGTTATTTTGTGACAATAAATCAGTAGTTCTATTTTCAATAACAACAAGAACTCGACGAAGTCAAACATATAAAAATCAAGTTCTTGTTATTAAAGGTTAAGTTCAAAGTGAACAATTGTCTATATATACAGCATATCAGTACAAAATCCATATTTGTGGATCCGCTTACTATAAAGTTTTCCACCCAAAAGGCATCATGAGGATATTGCACGTATGTGTGTTAAGTCATTAAGTGATATTCAATTCTAGTGGGAGTTTGCTATTTTTAATACTTTTATGATAAAGACATACTTCGGTTCAAGTAAGACTTAAGAATATTTTCTGCAGAAATAATTTTTTATTTATTTTAGACTCTGATTTTGATTAAGGTTTGATCTCACTAAGGATTAAGGAGGACCAGTTGGAATTAGGCATCTTAAGATCACATGACATGAAAATTCCATGCTACACATCCACATTATGATCTTTGTCGTTTTTTTGTGTCCACATATGTGAGTTTAGTTACAATAATTGTAACGAAAACTCCTTTGATCCTATGTTAGCATGACTGATGGACCAGATTGGTTACGAATATATTCAGTATTGACAGTCATTTGAGCTCATTCAAAAAAATTCTTGCAATCCATATTAATGAGGTTACACATGTAGTCCAAGTGGAAGATTGTTGGATCATTTATCCGACATTGGACTTATATATGTGAATAATTATGTATTGTGGACTGTCACTTATGTTAATCTTAATTATAAGGGATCTACTAAAGTTTGACTAAAGTGAACTTATGAGTATATAATAGGGTGTAGACCTTTAATATATAGAGATCTTGAGCATATAAAACACACACGGTTTCTAGAGATAGTTGTTGACCTCCCACTATCACGAATACAGAGGGAATATCTAAAAGTTTCTCTCATGAAAAGTGTGTTGATCTAAAATATGAAACCACAAATACTAATCAGTACTTTATATAAACTCGGACACACTTTTATATCATTTCTTAATGATTAATATAATTGATCATAGGATTTACCAATCAAGTTTGATTCTAACATGCATTACTATTATTCACATTTCACACTCCAACATGTAGATGAATTAACATATTAAAACAGAAAGCCGTTCAAAATAAAAAATCGTTAAAAAAAGTTACATTAAAACAAATATTGTACTGTGTCCATTTCTTCGCATATACTGTATCAATTTTGTTTCACTTGCTAGCTACTAGTGAAGAAGACAATGAAATTAAATATAGACAAATAAAAGTCAGAAAAAACATAACTCAAATAATCCAACTGACATATTTAAGCGCTTAATTGTCTTATAGCACTGCTCAATTTTGCACCATAGGAGGTTCTATCACTGATTTGATGGCATTTGGATTACATGCACTTGTTCCAGAACTGTACACGCTTCATTTCTTTATTCACAAGAAGAAAAAAAAGAGAGAAAAAAATCCAAACTATTTAGCAATTGTCTTAAATTTTATCTTGAGCATATAAAATTTCAACCATTATTAATGGTGCACAATTTTATATACGCCTGTTAACTTTGATCCTTTTAAAAAAAATTATATGGATTAAGAAAAAATATTAATGAGTTAAGTTGTTTTTATTTTATTAAGAAAGAGTTCAATATTTAATAAATATTTTAATTTTGGTAATGTTAAAAATGTTAAAATATCATTAATTGTTCGGGGGTCAGTTCTGGCATTAAGTGGTTTCAGCCCCCTTTCGATCGCAGTTGCGGGAGATCAAACCGTGACCCTCCCTACCAAATTCAGCGTCAATCACCACTGAACCAACTAACGATTGGTACCTTACATGTATTTTAACTTATAAGTTAGTACGTCTAAAAAAACACTTATAATCTAATTCTAAATTAAGAAGTTGTGTTTAGAGAACTGACTTTTGACGATAAACAAAGTAAACAGGGGCAACTAAAAATGCCAGTCCATTTTTGCTTAGACACTTTGTCGGTGCCAGCTAACTAGTGAAGAAAATGAAATGACATAGACAAAAGTACAAAACAAACTTATGATTCCAAATAATAATCCAACTTTCTCATATGTAAGCGCTTACATCACCTTAAAATTGCTCTTTGGGAGTTCTATGCAATAGGAATTTTAATATAGGTACAAATATAAATGTATAGTGTTTAGGCACATTAAGTGTAGGTTTGGTTCTACGTACGGTGACAAGAATTGATTTTGATAGAATTGATTCTGTAAAATTGATTCTGGCCAAAATTGATTTTAAGTTAAAGTGGTTTATGTTTGGATATATTCATGTAAAAGTGAGTTGAACAAAAAATTTGAGTATAAAAATCAATTCTAGAAGCAGAAGCTACGATTTCTAGCTTTAAGTAGAATCAATTCTGGAGGTAGAATCAATTCTACTTTTGAGAAACCAAACAAGTCAGAATCAATTCTACACGTCCAGAATCAATTCTGGTTGTTCCATAAGTGGAACCAAACATACACTAAAATGAATGAAGAGAGAGAAAATATAAAATAATTTAATTTGAAATATTTTTCAAAAAAGTAAATGATATGATATTTTATGTATGTGTGCCTAAACACTGTTTATTTATGTCTGTACCTATGTAAGACTTTCCCTCTATGCAATTGCAAGTGTCTCTTCTTGTCTCTGGGTCGTCACAACCTTTTGTTACTTTTACTAAGGTGTCTGCAACTACTATTTGAGCACACTATCTAGGTATACACACACTCCAATATATTATAATGCAAAAAAAAAAAAAAAAAAAAAAAATATATATATATATATATTATAATGCAAAATCCTTTTTGCAAAATAATTATTTTTAATTACTCAAAGGGTCTGCTTGGTAGTGAGTAGAAAATGAGAAGAAAGAAATAGGTGAGAGAGAGTATGAAAAGAGAGAAATAGATGAGAAATAGAGTAGATTTGATGTGTTGGTTGGTTTAAGAGAAAAAAGAAAGAAAAAGAAGAGAGAGAGAAGTGTGTTTAATTTTAGAAAAGTCCAAAATATCCTTTCATTTTGATTTTAATGTAAATTAGTTATGGATATTTATGTTGACAATCAAATTAAAAAAGAAAGGTTAAAAATGGAAAAGTAGTGCATGTGTCAGGTTTCTTCTCAAGTTTGGGGAGATGAAAAAAAGTGTGGGACCCAGCTGGTTTTTATCTGTCTCCTCATACTCTTTTGTGTTCCAAGCAAGAGAAAATGCACTTTTCTCTTCTTTCTCTCTCGTTGCATTCTCTCTCGTAGCAGTTTCTATTGTTCCAAGTAAAGGCAAAAAGTTGTTTAAGGTAGAAAAATTAATTTAAAGGTGTCAAAACATTCTTGGTAGAAAAATTAATTTAAAGTTTGTACCCAAAAAAAAAAAAGAAAAATTAATTTAAAGTTTCATTCTTTTTGTTGGATATTTGGTGTTGGCATCATTTTTGCAAAAGACAAATATACAAGTAAGATGTGCAAGTTGTGCAAGATGTGTTATGACATGTTACAACATCTGGATACCTGTCCAGGTGATGTGTTTTCGCGCTTACTTGGCGCCTGTTCTATTTATGGAATCCACGCTATTCTTCTTGGAGTCCAAGGAATATATTTTTATTCAGAATCTCGCATTAATTACTTACCTGATCATGTCCGTTTACTAAAGGAAAACTGATATACGATTCTGAATTATGTAAGTGGATTTGTTGGTGGAATGAAGCTCATGCATGGTATGCAAGCCCATGCAAGCTCACCTTATTTAAGCAAGAATGCAAAACCTAATTTCACTACTGAAACGGTCATTATTCATAGAATATTTTAGGGTTTTGAGTCTTGCTAATTGTGAGTCTTTCTTGTATCTCCTTGATGCAAGTTTAGGACTTTGTTTTTATTGAGTTGTATTTTGTTAACTTCTCCAAAGCTTTGAAGCACGGAGTTAGTTTTGCTTTTTGAAACAGTTTTCAAACCGCTATTATAAAGCATCAACACAGGGTCTGTGTTTTGAGTGGAAGTGAGATGGGATCTCTGCTCTAGGAGGTTCCTAGGGTGAAGTCAAACAATAGTGTCTAGGCGATAGGTTTTAAACTGTGGTATTTAGCTTTGAACTAGAACTATCATAGTGGATTTTCTTCCTGGATTGGTATCCCCCAGATGTAGGTTGTGTTACGCACCGAACTGGGTGAATAAATCTCTGTGTTTGTTATTGCTTTTAGTTATTTCTTGTGTTATTATTTTTATGTTAACTGTCAGTATAATGCTTCAACATTGATCTCAACATCTCAAGCGTTGAAACATTATATAGCACATCCTTGTAGACGCGACAGGAATTTCACTTTTAAATTGAAACCGGCATCTCTACGTTTCTACTTTCACAATTAATTAGAACCAAAACATTCTTGGCGGATTTGCGGCGGTTTTTTTAAAAATTTCAAAAATAATAATAATGTATGATAGATGACATCTCCATGTGCAGGATTGTATTATCATAGTACTATCCAAATGTGGAAATATGTTTTATTTGTAAAACCCAAAACCTCAACTGATATCTTTATTATGTTTATGCATGATGATTAATTATGATGAACTTGAGTTGATCTAGTGGTATTGGCTTGAGACCTTGAAGTGTGCTCCTCTCGTGGTTTAGGTTTGATTCCTCTTAGTGCCAATTTTGGTGGGTTAATAAGTTCATATAGAGTAAAAAAAAATCTGCCCCCCCCCCCCCCCCCCCCCTTCCGTGCAACAAGTGGACGGTGAGATTGATCTCTCGAATTAGTCGATCCTTGGGTCGGATGTTCAGTTTAAAAAAAATCATGATGAAATATTGACTTAATTACATTTTTTAATTTAGCATAGATTAGAAAAAAGAACATAATTCGATAGTTTTAGATTAATTATTAAACTATTAAAGGAAAATGGGAGGAAAGAGTTTGGTTAAGAATGAAAATGAACGGTCACGAGGCGGAGAGAGAAGAAGAAAGGAAAAATTTACCTACAATTTAAAATATAAAAGTTCACTATAAAGATTAATCTAGTGGTTGAAATTTAACTCTCTCACCCTTTCATTTTAAGACTCCTCTCATTTGAAACATCCCGTATATATATATATATGGATCAAATTACACCGGTGTAACATTTGAGTAATGTTACACTGCTTAATAACGATTTAACGAATTCAAATTTTACAAAATTCACCGTTGGATTGAAAGTTTATATCGTATAGATCATCTATGTTGAGTTTTACATCAATCTAAAATCGTTTGATATGTTATTGAGAGATATCAAGATTAACAGTTTATGCAGTTTTATTGAATACTGTTAATCTTTATGTGCCTCAAAAATATGTCAAACAATTTTAGATTTATGTAAAACTCAACATAGATGATCTATACGATATAAACTTTCAATCAAACGGTGAATTTAAAACTTTTCCCATTTATCATGTAGCGACGTCGCCGGCGGTGGTGTGTTGTGGTGCGTCCGTCACTCCTCACCACCCTATTCCAAGATCCTCTGTCTTTCTTCGTTTGGAGATGGTGGTTTTCTTGGTTGTTAAACCCCTTGGGGTGGCTTAACCCGCGCTTCCGGCGTAGGGTGTTCCAACAACGTCGTGGATTTTCATCTACGTTGTCTGGTTCATTTGGTTTCCAGTTTTTTCTCTAACTTTGTTCTCTCTGGTGGCCATCGTAGTTTCTCCTCGATTAACCCCTCTTCGTCGTCGGTCTCTTGCTCCTCGTCGTTCATATGGGTCGAGTTGATCTCTGGTGGTTCAGATCTGTTTCTGGTGGGTGGTTGGCGGTGCTGTGTTTGCAGTTTCTAGTTCACCCCTGTGCTGGTGGGTTCGAAGTCGTTGCGATTTATTTCTGGTGTTGGTTGTGGTTTGCACTACACTGGTTTAGATTTGGCTAGAAATGGCCTTTACTTGTTGTTTCTTCAACAATGAGTTGTCGGTTGGTATTCTGTTTCCATGTTGATGGTCAGAATTCTCGCCGTTCCTTAAAAGATGTTTTGACTATCTTGTTGTTTCGATGCTGTTAACCATTTACTCGTTGATCTTTTGTTTTGCAATTCGGTTTCGGGTCTCGCGTTGGACCTGCTGGATTGTGTTGTTGATGTGTATTAGGTTGATTAGCATTTGGTTCACTTTACCAGATTTTTGTCTGGTTGTATCGTTTTTACCACTTTGTGTAGACTTTTTTTTTTTTTCGGGACAAATTACACTTTTGTGTGGTTGCTGGGTCAGGTCTTGCCCCCTCAGCTTTTTGTACTCTTTTTTATTTTAATATATATTTCTATGCTTAAAAAAAAAAAAAATCAAACGGTGAATTTTGTAAAATTTGAATTCATTAAAGCGTTATTGAGCGGTGTAATATTATTCAAATGTTACACCGGTGTAATTTGATCCCTCTCCTATATATATATATGACCCATGTGTTAAATCTATATATACCAAAATTATTTTTATATTATTATTATCTTGATAGCCTATTATATAATAGGTTTTTTTTTTCACTTTTTCACCATAGGAGACCTATTCCGCTTACCCACCCTAAAAGGGACTTTGTTAAATACTATTTGTGTATGGATGTCCCTAACTCTGATATGTTAACCAAAAGTAAGTAAATAAATAATATTAATAAAATGTATATTTAAAACATGTATAAAATTTAAAAGAGGGGCTACAAAACAAATACGTTGTATATAAGCAGAATATCAATGAAAATATCAAAATAGACATCACCTAATAGAGGTCCATTTTTAATCTCATTATTAGAAATACACTGTTTAGCTTCCAGACCACTAGATAAGACATCAGCCCGATCCAAAGAGATGCCACTAAACACTAACTACCGATCTCGAATCAAAAGTGATCGCTCCATCATAATCCAAAAAATAGCCCCTTGAATCAAAAGTTGATGGGGCACCAATAAAATGAGAACCTAGACAGATAAGTCTCAACTTGCAGACCGCCTACAAACAATTAACACCGACGCGATAGAGGTCAACCAGATACAAGAAACCAGAACACATAAGAGACCCAAAAAGAAATAAAATAATATATCTAATAATTTAAAATAAAACTTATTGGGAAAAGAAAATTCAAAAGGCTAGTTTGGTTATATTCAGAGTTATAGTATATAAATATATCTACAACTTTCAATTGTTCACAATAATTACATTACATATAACATCATCGTCCCTTAATCCTTTTTTAAATAAATAAAAAAACATATCCTCAAACCCTTACAAGTTCCAACAATAGCATGGGATCCGAAGATGCAAAGATTCACTTTGTGTTGTTTCCAATGATGGCACAAGGTCACATGAATCCCATGATGGATATTGCAAAAATATTGTCACAACATAACAATATTCATATCACAATAGTAACAACCCCACAAAATGCATCACGTTTCTCATCAATTCTAGCACGTTATCTTGACATTCAAGTAATCCAAATCCAATTTCCAAGCAAAGAGTTTGGATTACCAGAAGGGTGTGAGAATCTTGACATGTTACCTTCACTTGGCGCTGCCTCAAACTTCTTCATTGCTTCAAAATTTCTACAACAAGAAGTTGAAAAGCAATTTGAAAAGTTAACACCATCACCAAGTTGCATAATTTCAGATATGTGTTTGCCATATACAATCCATATTGCTAGAAAGTTCAATATTCCAAGAATTTCTTTTGTTGGAGTAAGTTGCTTTTGTCTCTTAAGTTTGTTAAATATACATGCTAGTAATATGAAGGAAATTATGGCTAATAATGAAAATGAGTACTTTCTTTTGCCTAATATTCCTGACAAAATTGAAATAACTTTAGCACAAACAGTACTAGGATTAAAAGATGAAGCTTGGAAAAAATTTAATGAAGATATGCTTGAAGCTGAAATGGGTACTTATGGGATACTCATGAATTCTTTTGAAGAATTAGAGCCAACTTATGCAAGGGAATATAAAAAGGTAAGAAATGGTAAAGCTTGGTGTATTGGTCCAGTTTCACTTAGTAATAGTGATTATTTGGATAAGTTTCAAAGAGGTAATAATAATAAGGTTAATTCAAGTGGTGAATGGAAGCACTTGAAGTGGCTTGATTCTCAAAAGCAAGTGAGTGTTATATATGCATGTCTTGGTAGTTTATGTAATTTAACATCAACACAAATGATTGAGCTTGGTTTAGCATTAGAAGCTACAAAAAGACCTTTTATTTGGGTTATAAGAGAAGGAAATCAATTAGAAGAATTGAAAAAATGGATTGAGGAAAGTGGTTTTGAGGGGAGAATCAATGGTAGAGGCCTAGTAATTAAGGGTTGGGCTCCTCAATTATTGATATTGTCACATCCTTCCATTGGAGGATTCTTGACACATTGTGGTTGGAATTCTACTATTGAAGCAATATGTGCCGGTGTTCCAATGGTTACATGGCCACTTTTTGGTGATCAATTTTTGAATGAAATTTTTGTTGGGCAAATATTGAAAGTTGGTGTGAAAATTGGGGTGGAGAGTCCTATGAAATGGGGTGAGGAAGAAAAAAGTGGGGTGTTGGTTAAGAAGGAAGATATTGAAAGAGGAATAGAAATGTTAATGGATGAGACAAGTGAAAATGGAGAAAGAAGAAAAAAGATTAGAGAGCTTGGTGAGATGGCTAAAAAGGCTGTAGAAAAAGGAGGATCTTCTCACACAAATATTACTTTGTTCATCCAAGATATCATACAAAAAAGTAAGGATATTGTGTCATCATTTGTCAATGGAAATACCAATTCAATATGAAAAGACCTTATCAAATAAAGAAAAGAATGAAATGTCCTTTTTTTTTTCTTACTTGAGAATGAATATCCTTGTCATGTACCATTTCTATGAATATGATTTTCTATATTTTGAATGTGGTATTATGTATTTAATTACCAAATATATCTTCCTATATAGAAAGTATCTTTTTTCTTATCTGAATCATTTTTCTTCTTGCATACTTTTGAATTGAATGGATTTTTCTTGCATACTAAATTGTTAGAGTCGGTTACATCCATATACAAAAGTGTACTCTCCATTTTATGTTATAAGCAAAAAAAATTCACACATGTTAAAAAAAATAAAATATAATAATTTAAATATTTTGTGCTTTTCATGAAATAAGTTTCATGGGAAAAGGTGTAAAAATAATTTTTATTGGTTATTGATTATGGGAAAAAGAAGAGAGGATAATTTGCATTTAATTTCATGAGAGTAAATAAAAATTAAGCTTAAAAATGATAAAATTTTGTCTTTTTTACTTATAATTTCGGAGAATTTTTTTTTTTTATAATATTTTTTGGTCTATTCACAAAATAGTACTTCCTCCGTTCCTTTTTGTTTGTTGTTTTAGAAAAAAAAAAGGAAAATTAAGAAAGTGTATTATTGCACTTTATTTTCCTATTATACCATTTTTTTTTGTAATATATTATACTCTAATTTTAATCCACAAAAAAAAATCTATTTTTTGCACACACTTTATCTTTACAAAAAATTAAAACTACCAAAAAATTAAAGGTGGATCGTAACAAACCAATTTTTTAATAAACATGCAAGGAAAAAAAAGAACAAAACAAAAACAATAAAAAAATTATATGAAGAAGTTTAGTAAAAAAAAAGATACAATAAAAAGATTATATGAAGAAGTTTAGTAAAAAAAAAAGATACAATTAAAAGATTATATAAAATTTAGTTAATAAAGGGCTTTGCCCTCTTTTTTTACCAAAAAAAAAAATTAGTTAATAAAAAAAATTATGAAGGAGGGTAAAATAGACAAAATATAACCTTAAATTATTAAAATAACAAAAAATTTGAAACAATTTCTTTTTCTAAAACAATAAACAAAAAGGAAGGTAAGGAGTTGTATTTAGAAAATAGTAAAATGGACAATTTGACTATGTACACCTTTCCATATATATAAAAGGTTCAAAAAATTAGTTTATATTAAGATGAAAAATACTTAAATTATAACAATTATTTGGACATACTCTTTAAATGCACACAAACAATTCTTTCGGTATTTTTTTTTTATTTTTTAGCATGTTTCGAGTCAAATCAAGAATTGTTCTATTCTTTTTCACCATGTCATTATGTTTGTGGGGGAGGGGGGGAGGTCTTCGAATTGTTGGTGGACGTCTAATTCTATCAACTAGAAACTCTTTAAAAGTAAATTCACCTCCTCAATCCATTCACGTGACTTTTATCTCTCGACCACTTTTTCCACAACAACTTTGAACTTCTTGAAGGCACTAAAGACTTCTAATTTCCACTTCAAGAAATAGATCCATATTTTTCATGAAATAATATCAATGAAAAAGAGAAATAGTTGTTTTTACATAGTGAGTTGTTTTTATCTAATTCATTTTTGCTTGCTTAGTTTACAAATGACTAACTTTCCCCTATTATAGTTTTCAAGGAAGAGTTTCATATAAACTTTAACACACTTTTAAGAGAGAGATTTTTACACACATCTCTCCCGTGCATACATTTAATACTACTAATATCAGACCCTACTTTAAAAGTGGAGCAATAATCTTCATATTACAAGGTAATTTTATAAAGATGAAATATAAATTCAAATTTTAAACTAATATCAAACCCTACTCTAAGAATTGTTACATTACTTTTGAATATAAGTGTATAAGTGAAAGCAACCTTACAAGAAATTCATTAATGTTATTAGACAAAAAATGCAATGTAAACATATAGAATCTTCTTCTTACAAAAAAGTATGAATTCAAAGCTCACTTTGCCAACACTACAAACTTAATCATTTATTCCTTTTCTTGTAATCTTTCACACATTCTTTTTCCAACTACTCATTAGTGTTTATGATTGCACCATTTGACTTAATTTCAGCATCATACATTTTCTCCTCAATTTCCTTCACTTCCTCTGTTCCTGTTCCTTGAATCATATCTTTATTTTTTTGTATGATATCTTGGATGAACAAAGTTCATTAGAATGAGAAGATCCATCTTTTTCTACAGCCTTTATAGCCATCTTACCAAGCTCTCTAATCTTTTTCCTTATTTCTTCACTTTCATTTGTCTCATCCATTAATCTTTCAATTCCACTAATGATATCTTCCTTCTTCACCAACACACTACTTTCCTCTTCCTCACCCCATTTCAAAGGACTCTCCACCCCAATTTTCACACCAACTTTTAATATTTGAACAACTAAACTTTCATTCAAAAATTGATCAGCAAAAAGTGGCCATGTAACCATTGGAACACCAGCACATATTGCTTCAATGGTAGAATTCCAACCACAATGTGTTAAGAATCCTCCAATTGAAGGATGTGACAATATTACTAACTGAGGTGCCCAACCCTTAATTACTAGGCCTCTACCATTAATTCTCCCTTCAAATCCACTTTCCTCAATCCATTTTTCCAATGCTTCTAATTGATTTCCATCTCTAATAACCCAAATAAAAGGTCTTTTTGTTTCTTCTAATGCTAAACCAAGCTCTATCATTTGTGTTGATGTTACATTGCATAAACTTCCAAGACTTGCATAAATAACACTCCCTTGTTTTTGAGAATCAAGCCACTTCATGTGCTTCCATTCATCAATTGAATCCTTAATCTTATTACCTCTTTGAAACTTATCCAAATAATCATTGTTGCTAAGTGAAACAGGACCAATACACCAAACCTTATCATTTTTTACCTTTTTGTATTCCTTTGCATATGTTGGTTCCAATTCTTCAAAAGAATTCATGAGTATTCCATAAGTACCCATTTCAGCTTCAAGCACATCATCATTAAATTGTTTCCAAGCTTCACCCTTAAATCCTAATCCAGCTTGTTCTAAGGTTATTTCAATTTTGTCAGGAATATTAGGCAAAACAAAGTACTCAGATTCATTATTTTCCATAATTTCATTCATATTATTGAAATATAAATAATGCAGAATCAAGAGATAAAAGCAACTTACTCCAACAAAAGAAATTCTTGGAATATTGAACTTTCTAGCTATATGGATTGTATATGGCAAACACATATCTGAGATTATGCAAGTTGGTGATGGTGTTAACTCTTCAAAGAGCTTTTCAACTTCTTGTTGTAGAAATTTTGAAGCAGTGAAGAAGTTTGAAGCTATGCCAAGTGAAGGTAACATGTCAAGATTCTCACACCCTTCTGGTAATCCAAATTCTTTGCTTGGAAATTGAATTTGGATTACTTGAATGTCAAGATAACGTGCTAGAATTGATGAGAAACGTGATGCATTTTGTGGGGTTGTTACTATTGTGATATGAATATTGTTATGTTGTGACAATATTTTTGCAATGTCCATCATGGGATTCATGTGACCTTGTGCCATCATTGGAAACAACACAAAGTGAATCTTTGCATCTTCAGATCCCATGCTAGTTTTGGAACTTGGAAGAATTTAAGGATATGGTTTTTTTTTTAAAGGATTAAGGGATGAATGTTGATGATGTTATTTGCATATATGGTGGACAACGAAATCTTGCTAAACTAAAGTAGTAAGACAAAATGTTTTTCCATACACACTGGCAGGGAATTGAACTCATAACTAAATGTTCCAGAGCTCAAGTATCTACCACTTGTGTCATAATATGTTGGTAAGAAATTAAAGTTTGGGGTCGGAGATACATACACGAAATAATATTTTACAAACTTCTATACATACAATGGGAAGTTTGACTATATTAAATACTTTTTCTCTTTCTAATATATATGTGAGAACTAATAAGAAATTAATAAATATTCCTAAAGTATTAAAAGATAGAAATAGGAGACTTAAAATATTTTAAAGCTAATATTGTTGTATATTGCTTTTATACAGAATTATAGTACTATTTACTAAATTGATTAATTTGTAAAATAAATACTATTTTTACTAACAGTTTAATTAATTATAAAATAAAATGAATAATTAAAGCAAGAGTGAGTTAGTGGCTGTATGCATTTTTGTGATAGCTATCAAACAAACAATTATGAGAACTGAGACGTCCCACATCGAAAATGTTTAGAAAATAAAGGAGGAGGATTCACACTATAAATAAGTGGTGTGTGATACTCTTCTAGTCTAACTTCTATCTTGGGAGTTGGGATTGAAGATCTTTTGGCATTTAGGAAAGTAATACTCCCTGTTATTTTTCTCATTAATAATTTAAGGGTCGTATTAACTTGTGCTCTAAGGACACCTGTTAAGGTAACTAAAAATTAAAATATAGCATTTAATAATACAAATAATTTAATGTTTAGATAATTGAATACATAAATTCAATAAATTTTTTCCACATTTATCTTTTTAATATGTGCCTTAAAGGTGCATGCACTACAAGAAAACCGCCTATACCCACCGATACTTTCGAAAGGTGAGAATAGTTTCACCTATGGACGGTTCTAGTTTGTGTTAATTGAATTTTATCTATCATATTGTTTTTGTTATTGTATTTTTACTTAGAGGTATCTTAACCTTATGCTTATAGTCTTCTGATTGAATTATATTATTTGATTTGGTGCAAATTCATTTTGAAACTTTTGATTATTGCTGGATTTTGGGGTAAATTGCTGCTAAATTGTTGTCTTTGAATTGATTTTACTTTGACACCTGTGTTTTTATTTGTGATTTTAATTTGTAGAATGTTGTTGCTGATGGTGTAGTATTTGTGAGTTTTTGTTTTCTAACAATGAAGTATAGCACTCTTTGAGTAGTTTTAATTCTTGTTAATCATGTTATTTTCTGGTTTGTATCTTTGGTAATGAAATATTTGAGAGTTTTGGAAGATGGATTGATGAATTAATTACTCTCTTTGAACATGATGATAAAGAACAAGGAAGTATAACCAGGGGTGGCCCTAGGGAGGTGCAAACAGCTCTATAGAGCTGGGCCTCCAAATATTTGGGGCCTCAAATTTTTTAATAAATTTTTTACATAGGGGTTCAAATAGTAAGTCAGCATAGTCTAGGGGATGTAAACAGCAAGTCATCAATCTACTTCCACCAGCCCAGCCCACTCAATTAGAATGCTGATTTACTGTTTACACCCCCTAGGCTACACTTAATTTATGTTTGCACCCCCTATTTATATTTTTTTGCATTTATTTACAATTTAAATAGAAAATTGCTCTTTTATAACAATTTTCATTTTCTTGTGAAGGGTCCATTTTTACGATGAGAGTCGGGCCTCTAATTTAATTGGAACATCCTTGCTAATTACTCAAATTTTTCAGTTTTTTCTTCTGAATTCTAATTGCTAATTTATTCTTCTACTTTGCTAATTTGTGATTGTATTTGAAAATTGTTAATTATCTCTTCTTCTTCTTCTTCTTTTTTCCGGTTCAACATCAACATTGTTTATAAATCCGTTTTAACTTCAATGAGGATCATTATCATTTTATTTTTTATATATTTATTAGGAGGTCCACTTTTAACATTTAAGTCGGGCCTCCAAATAGTTGAAATCAACCTTGACTGAACTCTCCTTGACTGGAGAGGATTCAGTCTCGTCTTTTGAACATTAGTTAAAGAATTATTAAGAGATAAGGTAACAAAAAGTTTTGAAACTTGTGTGATGAAAATATAAATAATATAGTACTATTTTCATTGCAAAATTTACTCTCTTTTTTTTAATTAATAACCTAAAACACTAGTTAGTATGAATTTGTTTTTATAAAAGAAAAAAAAATATTTAATTTTCTCTAATGTCTTTTAACGTTAGCATTAAACGATCTTTTCAAAAATGAACATTTCGGTATCTAACTTATATTGTTGGTACAATGTCCACATGACTAAGTATTTCTTCCAGTGGCGTCGCCACATAGAGTTTAGGGGGTTCAACTGAATCCCCTGGACTTAAAAAAAAAACACATAATCCTATATAATTTATATTTTGAACCCCCTCATTTTTCTATATTGCACCATTGACCCAATTAAATTCAAACAATTTTAACTTACTTATTTTCAAATTTTATTCTCTCTTTATTAGGGCTGACAATGAGCCTAAACAAGTCGAATAAAGTTTGAGATCGATTTGACAATTAATTCGTTGAACTTGTTTGGTTCATGAACTAAATGAGTCAAACTTAAGCTAAATATTAAGTTCGTTAATTAAATGAGCTGAACTTGAGCTATATATAGTTCAGCTTGTTTGGTTTTGAACTTGGTTCATGAACCAAATGAGTCAAACTTAAGCTAAATGTTAGAAATTATTAAGAAATAAGTATGGGTCTAACTCATCCTCACAAAACCGGCTTGTAAGGTGAGGACTACCACTTGCTTATAAACACTTGCCAAGGTCATCTCATATCCGATGTGGGACTTTTTAACACTAAATATTAAGTTAGTTAATTAAACGAGTTGAACTTGAGCTATATATAGTTCGACTTGTTTGGTTTTGAACTTGGTTAAAGAATCAAATGAATCGAACTTAAGCTAAATATTAAGTTTGTTAATTAAACGAGTTGAACTTGAACTATATATAGTTCGGCTTTTTTGGTTTTGAACTTGGTACATAAACCAAATGAGTCGAACTTACGCTAAATATTAAATTCGTTAATTAAATGAACTGAACTTGAGCTATATATAGTTCGACTTGTTTGGTTCACGAGCTGACTTGATTATATATGAACCGAACTGCTCGCAAATTATAAACGACTCGAACTCGAGCTGAAAAAAGAGTTTATATCAAACTCAAGTCTAGTTTTTAATCGAACCAATTCTTATCGAGTCTGGTTTTTATGTATTGACTTATGATGTTTTATGTTTTATATAGTATGAAATTATAAATATTATCTAATTTTATTTATTATTATTTTATATAGTATTTAAAAATATAAAAAATATATATATTTAATTAAAAACAGTTCGATCTGTTAACCTCCTGTCCGACCTATTGAACCTTGAATCGGTATGTACATCCGTTCAATAATCGATCCGATTATGATTTGCTTGGTTAACTAACACTTTTTTGTAAGATACTAACCCGACTATTAATTTTGGTAGAACATTTTTTTGGATTAATTTAACCTTAGGATAATCTTTTTTTTAAAATATTTTCTATTTTTTTTAAACTATTTATTAATTTAAAGTCGTTTTCAATAAAATTTTCTCATTTAGAAAAACAATTGCTAACTAGAATATAAAAAATATTTTAAAGCAAAATTTTTTTTAAAGTAAAATAGTCTGAAACCTCTGCTCCAGGTTCCTGGAGACGCCACTAATTTCTTCCTATTTTCTCATAGCCTCTTTCTCTTCGCATACATACTGGTCGACAATTTTTTGGGGCCCCTTTTCTGTCTTCCATTGTTTTTTTCAAACGATGTTAAACTTTTACAAAGGAATCCCATGGCTAGTATTATTATGGTTGGTTTGTTGGAAGACCAATGGTGGTGGTGGAGCCCTTCAAGAGACTTTGCAATTTTGGTTTGAGAGAAGGAAGAACCTAGAAGGCTGGAACTCAAATGTCAACCTAATGGTCCTAATCCTCAAGAGAGACTTCGTTATGTCTACCCTAGGGCTAGATGCCACCCTATTCAAAACAAAAAATAGCAAAAAAATATAAATAGAAAAACTATTAAATAAAATGAAAATTATTTACAAAGTATAAATTTTTTTCAATTAACCTTTATCATTTGTGTTTAACTTTATTTTAAAAATTATAATTATTATATCAAATTTATTTTGTTGTGCATGCATAATTTTTTTTTTTATTTATTCATTATTTTTCTCTTAACGGGTTTAATTTATATAGATTACCAGTATAATTTTTTTACACATAAATTCAATAACATTTGACATATTATATATGTATTGTATGTGTTATATCATTAAAGAGTCAGGATCCGTTGACACCAATAAGTTTGACACCAAATGTTACACCTCTCAATAACGTTTTAACCGATATAAATTTTATAAAATCCACCGTTGGATTGAAAATTTATATCATATAGATCATTTATGTAAAGTTTTAAAAAAAATCCAAAACCATTTGATATGTTATTGAGATACATCAAAATTAACGATTTGCGTCTTTTTTTAAATGTTGTTGATCTTTATGTGTCTCAATAGCATATCAAATGATTTTGGATTTTCCTGAAACTTTACATAAATGATCTATATGATATAAGCTTTCAATCCAACGGTGGATTTTATAAAATTTATATCGGTTAAAATGATATTGAGAGGTGTAACATTTGGTGTTAAACTAGTTGGTGTCAACGGATCCTGACTCATCATTAAATGTGGCAACATATTATTAATTAAGACTCCGTTTGCCCCGGCTTATTTTTTACTTTTTATTTTAGCTTAAACGAAATAAAGAAATATAAAATTATATTTGACACTATTTTTCTTTAAAAGTATTAGAGAAATAAAGTAAAGAAGTAAAAAATAAAAAAAAGTAAAGTCAACACACAATTTTTTTCTTCTTTACTATTTTTAAGGAGAAGAAAACAAGATGAAAATAAGTCGGGCCAAACGGGGCCTAAGTTCATGTATAAAATAACTTATATTAATAATGTATAAACAATTAGAAATTAAACTTTTCTTATAATTCATAAATTTAATGTTTGACTCCACCTTATAGCTAGCATCTCCAATTGAGTTATCCAGAGATGGTTCTACAATAAAATAAAATAAAAAACTTGAATTATTTATTTTACCTGTCAAAGAAATTTAAAACAACCATGATAAATTGATCCAAACAATAGTAAGTATAATTCCTTTAAATAAGTGGTTAAGAGTTTATGAAAAAAATTCAATTGAATTGAGGGTAAGAATTTAACTTATATGCTCCATAAATTTTCACATAGTAGTAAAAATTTTGTACTTCTATCTCTGTGAGTTTAGCCCAGTTGATAGAAATATCACATTTTATATGCAAGAGTTGATATTCGAATATTCGGACGCTCTAATTATCCACTTTAAGAGTAGACTTTATAGCTATTAGGCTACCTGACAAAAAACAGTCTTCATACCTATAACATAGATGGAAACATTTAGCGGGAGAGGACTTTTGGGAAAAATAAATTAAAACACTAATTAAAATATTTTTTAAAAATAATTAATTTATCATATTATTCTTTTAAAATATTAAATATATATTAAAATATAGACTTTGTCGATCTAAAATCCTTCAAATTCAACTTTCAACCATAACCTTTTTTTTTCGTTTTCACCACCAGTTGAATCTGGTTCGGGGGTCAGTTCTTGAAGGAAAATTGATACGATAAAAGCAGCGGAATTTTAAAATTTTCCTTTTGTGATCCTTACGAATGGTCATGAATTGTGTTTAGAGTTTTACCTTTTGATTCGAAAACTCCCTTTAAATCACGAACGGCTATCGAACACTTCGAATCACGAACAAGGTCACGAACAAGAACCTCGAACCGTCACGAACAAGGTCACCACCAAGTCACCAACGAATTTGATCACAAGCGTTAAAGGTATAACGCCTCTAGCCAGTCCACACGAACAACAACCTTCAATGGAGTGCTAGCTCCAATGGTTTGAAGGGTTAGGAGAAAGGAGGCACAAAATAAGGATTAGAGTTTTTCACAAAAACTCTAGAAAGGTGATTAGGGTTTCTCAAGAGAGGAGAGAACAAAGGTTCATGAGAATGAGTAACAAAAGTGTGTAACTCTTTTCCTTACCACAAGGGTTCTATTTATAGAACCACTTGCCATGGCAAAATTACACTAAAGCCCTTTTAACTAAATGGGCTATAGTGGGCGCCATTCTCATGTAAATATGTCTAGTATATATTTGCACCCCCTTCTTGCTACATCATACCATATGATGTAATGCTCATTTTAATTACCATAATACCCTTATCATATTTCTTTATTTCTCCAAGGTGCACCGTACATTACGGTGTTCCAATCTCACTAGATTGTTCTTATGTGTGTGACCCTGTAGGTTTCCGTAACGTTGACAATTATAATAAATCACTATTTATTATAATAAACAGTGAGCGGTATCTAGCAACACATCACTGCTACTCAAGTTACGAGAAATTAACATGTGATCTAAACATAACCTCTTGTGATAATATCAGTGTGTATAATTACCCCTTTGCCCTTATGTCTATATTGAACACAAGGCATACACAGTGTCATCCTTGTCCAGTTCAATATTGGGCCCGTGACATTTATCCTGTTATGCAGGATTGGCAAATTCCATCTAGGTCACTACTGTCCCTCAGCATGCTTCGTAAAGTACCCATCAACTGCCTTTATAATTATCCTGTTACGGATAACGTTAGATCAGCAACAAAGTACTTCACTCCCCATCTAGGGTACAAAGTGGTTTCAGGTCTAAGGGTGGTCTACACCATTATCACCATGAGAGTAACTTATGACACTTTGCATAACTTTGCATGTAGTACTCTCATAGCAGGTCAATCCAGTATAAATATTACTCCTAATATTTATACCTACGTCAAGACTTGATAACTCCTTATCTCATGATCCATGAGATGTGATCATCAGTCTATCTTCATAATAGTCTTTATGCTTTAAGGTTATCCCCTTTACCTTAAAGCTCGACTACGGATACTTTAAGAATAGTGTCCTTATGTTTAATATTATCTCATGATTAAGTCACACTTAATTATTAAACGGACTTTCTATTCTAGGGACTTCATTATTTTGCAACCTTACAAACATAATAAAGAAATGCCATATTTATATTCAAACTCCTAAAGCAAATACTATAAAAATAGATTGGCTCTTAGGGCTTACTCCAACAATCTCCCACTAGCACTAAAGCCAATCTAGGTTACTCTTACTACCTATAGACTTAGTATGCCCATCACGCTTCAACTGCGCAAGAGGCTTTGTTAGTGGATAAGGAACTATTTCCTATGTTGGTATCTTACGTATCTTCCAACGTTCTATTTCGATCTCTATCGAAATATATAAGTGTCTAAGTATATTCATGAATCGTCGGTGAGATCTATTCTCAAGTGTTCTTGCAAGATTAAACTGTTACCATCACTAATGTGATTAATGTGACTTGTAACACCGGAAACATAGCTTCAGCTCAATCATGAGCCAAACGATCCAATCTTAAATACTCAACTTATTTAACTGAAACAAACATATTACGAAGCTTATCTTATAGCTTTCAATGCTTGTATTTAGCCATGATATACAATACATTGGTATGGAAACTTCCTTCATTATAACTTCCTTATAATGATTCTTCCCATACCTATCTATTTCAAGAAATATGCCTTAATTCCTTTAAGGTCCTTAGGGATATTCTTGAAGGTAAGTTAGTGTCAAACACTAATTTCAATTTTGGTACATAGGTTATTCCTAACTCTTTAGGAATTCTTGCCTAAGTGTTTCATCAAGAGTTATTTTCTTAGTCATGTCTCACATGTATAAGAAAAATGTCTTGATGATTAATATGATATCAGATATTATCACTTCCACTAAAACTTTGTATGCACAAGATTTATATTTGTCCTTCATTTGTTTTCCACAAAACTTTCAAAAGGAACAAATATTCAAATTTATTCGATCTAATCAAAATTAGATAGGTTTGTCCTTGTTAATTTGTTTTCATAAAACTTCATAAAAGGAACAAACAATAATTTAATTTTCTGAGAACTCTATATAATCAAAATTAGATAGCTACAAGTTATATACCTTTCTAGCATCATTTGGATCAACAAAACCCTTACGTATATGTCCAACACATATATATGAGGTCATTCCAATTTAAGGAATGCAACTTTGTTATCCATCTACCAAAACATGTATTACAAC
This sequence comes from Trifolium repens, assembly GCA_030408175.1. Classification (NCBI taxonomy): domain Eukaryota; kingdom Viridiplantae; phylum Streptophyta; class Magnoliopsida; order Fabales; family Fabaceae; genus Trifolium; species Trifolium repens. The sequence goes on from CP125848.1 coordinate 51,244,000, forward strand.
ATTTAGCAGAAGCAATCAAATATTATAAGGTATTCTTAATACCATCCATATCAGTGTTCAAAAAGAATACTCATTTTCATCGTATGAGTCTTACTCATCTTGAAGACATAACCATTATCTACATAAGGTTGGTGTATATGGATTCTGTATGAGATTTCATGGCATTTGGCCACTTCTCATAATCTAGATCGTCTTACGACCTTTTAGAAAGTCAAAGACTCATCTTCCATGAGAATCATATCACATTGCTGAGTCATGATAAAACCATACCTTGTAGCCATATGTGATATGTTAGACTTATCTTGGATTTGTGCAACTTTAAAACAATGGTTCTTCAACAACCTTGAGGAACCGGTTTGCATTCCCTTTTAAATAAATACATTTTGTGGTACTTGAATTTATTCAAGTTCTATATCACTCTCACTGTCTCTTTTAGAGACACACTCCCACTAGAGGAATGTTTCAAACCTAGCAACAAAACAACCTTTTGTCCTTAAGAGTGATATAGGACCAATATCCCTTTCTTTAGGATATTTCCACTTATTCATTCATTCATTTGGAATTAGTTTTATCTAATAAATTTTAATCCAAAATTCTCATAAAGACAAACTTTGTACTCTTACCTCCATATCGCATATGGTGTCTTTATGATCATTTTTAAAAGGGAACTAATTGTGGGTGAAGATTAATTATAAGTAAAGAGATTTATAGAAAGAGTCAATATATAATTAAACTATCCTTAAATCATGTCAAACATGATGTGATAAAAATAGTTATTATAGTCCTTTAATTAAGTATTTACTGATATGACTCATTCATATAACTTAAATACTTTTGTCGAGTTCTATTTTCTTCATTGTTGAATTTCTTTGACAAATTCAAAGATTTCTAATTGGTGTCATACACCTACCAACATCTAATGATTTTAATCATCAATGTTAATGAAGTAAAATAAACTCAATATACCAAATATGTTTAGTGGTCGACATACATCTCATGTATATTGTTCAAACAAGTCATGTGTTATTTTATTGACACATCGAATATTTGTACTAAACAACAATGCTCTTGATATATTTAAGGTCCAAATCATATTTGGCTCTTATCACGATTGTTATAGATAACTCTATCAAGACCATGGAACCCTAGTCCATTACTTGACTTGGAGTAATAGTATAGAAGACTTTGCTTAAATGATAGGACCATTACTTGTCTTATCATTTAAGGCTACAATTCATATATTGTCAATACAAGATATACAATTGCTACTTCTATTACTAGATGGAATTCAATAACAATTATTGTGTTCCATTTCAAACTCGATTTTAAGTCATTGCATAAGCTCTCATTATCAATTATCAATGAAACAATTTTCATTCTAGATATGGGTTGACTTAAAATTATAGCCAATGTTCTAATTCCTTAAGCATCTCTATTTTCGAAAAATTGAGATTCAACATCTTGTATTATATACTTTTGATGTAGAAATAGAAATTTTGACTTTCTATAACAATATGTGCATTATTGAAGTCTCACTTCATACTTTTGGTTTGACTCTTCCAAGAACTATTTACGTCATTTTATTTAATGGTCTAACCATAGCCGTTCTACTTTGACAACCATTTTGTACTATTCAAATAAGAGGAATATAAATCTTATTTATATTATATCTCAAATCTTTGATAGTGCAAATTAATTCTCATTCAACTCAACAAATTCCGGTAGATATTCAAAACAATTTTGTCTATATCTATTCCATTATAATTTGTTAGATTGATCCTATGACCAACTTTTTGATCCATTGAGAAATTTATCATACTCTAAAGTTCTTTCAAAAGGATCTTACTTGAGATTTAAATGATCACATCATTTATTATATATTCTATATCTAGACGTCAACTTGATGCTTCTAACAAGTATCCCTTTTCCAATCTAGTTATAGTAGGTTGTTCACAGTTTATAGTTCAAGACTTATAGTTTTCTCGCATTTGAGAACAATTCTCAATTTGTACCAATACAGAAACTCCTTTCTGAAAATCTTGTCCTTCATAAGGACAACTTAATATGTATTGTATTTCAAAATTCTAATTACAAAGATATGTAAGATATTATGACTAAATCATATTTAATTTGGTCTTTAATTAAATACGCTCCCACTATTTTACTCAAAACAAATGACCCTCATCATTTGATTCGGAAAATCCCGTTGGAAGATTTTCTAGTGGGTCAAGATCCATATTTCACTTTGTCTTAAGTTCGTGGTGGGCGGATTACACAAGACTTAGTTATTTAGGTAGGAACTCCTTCCAATTGTATCTCATACAATTCTTGAATATATCAATTGGGTGAATAACTCCTTATTCTAATTCATCTTATGAATTATTCCCAACCATTGCTTCTTAAATTCATATAATCTCATTATATTTGTTAAGTTAAGTTTGACCCTTACTTTAGAAGTTGGATATTACAATTATCCCATCGCACCTTACCAATATAGAGTATGCACTTCGCGGTGGTCGAACCTACATAGTTCGATACTAGTCTTGATGAGTTCTAAAGCTTGGAAAGCGTAAACTTAATATTCACATATTTTATTATTAAAGAGAATGTACTCCGCGGTGGGCGAACCTACATTTTCTTTATTAATCTCTTATGTGTCTTTTGAGGGATTTTATTTAATTTGATCTCACCGGCTTATTTATCATATAAATCGTCACCCACATGCATCAACATACATAAATAAATAAAATGAAACAGTTATGGCCCCTAGCGCATTTGTTCTCCCAAGCCAATGAGAGAACCTAATCTAACCTAAAACGATATATACTTCTCCAAGCATGATCTCCAAGGTTGACCTCCATTGTTCTTCTTCTTCATAATATTACATAATAATATAAAAGAATACTCGTTTTACATACGAGGGAGTGAATGAGAAGAGAATATAGAGAATAGAGATAAGGCACGACACGCAGGCCGTATTTAAAAACCAAATGCAATAAAATAAATAAACTAAGGCAATAACCGATCATCAAATATAATAATAACAAACAAACTTTATTATTATTAAAGTCTCATAATTAATTAAATCCGGCGATTGATCAAATCAGGTAAGTTTGATTCAAATATTTAATTCACAATTAAATATTTCGAATCAAAATTTGCTAAAATAAATAACATTATTTTAAAGTAGAATTAAATCTTTTGACAATTCTCCAAATATGGAAAATTATTTAATCAAAACCTTTTTGAATAAAATATTTTCAAAATTGGTAATATTATCTTTTAAAACAATTTTAAAAGATATTTCTAGAGATTTGAAACGATTTCATAATTAAATATATTTGTCGAATATGAAAAATTATTTAATCAAAACACTTTTGAATAAAATATTTCCAAAATTGATGATATTATCTTTTAAAACAATTTTAAAAGATATTTCTAGAATTTTGAAACGATTTCAAAATTAAATATATTTATCATTTACTTTTCGCATCAACACTTGATACGTTTTACAAATCCTAATTTTAATGACACAACATTTGTGCAACCCTTAATTGATCATCACAAATCATAACAATAAATACATATTTTATTATTACGATCGGCTTAAGTCGTGTAGATTAATGAAATTAAAATTTTGGCGAACGGTCAAAAAACGGAGCTGTCATCTGCGCCCCGCGCAGACTGTCCTGCGCCCCGCGCAGGTATTCAGCAAATAGGCAGCTTTGGTTCTGCCATCTGCGCCTAGCGCAGGCCCGTGCTGAAAACCTTGTTTTTCGCGAATCCTAATGCAGAATTTCGTGCCGTCAAAACCTTTTATGACTGAAATTCAATATGATTGATTAACATGTCATTGTTTCACCATACTATTGTCGGATTCCAAAGCAAATGAACATGAATCAATTCAATATCAAATAACTTTCATAATTTGTCTTATTGAACGAAATTATTAACGGTATATCACATACACCATTTTGCATTACGATTACTTATATCATATATAAGTTTATGGCGGTTCTTGATTGTGTAACCTTAGGACAATTAACATATCGCATGCTTCACCATACAAGTGTCGGATTCCGAAGCCATTTCAATGTTAATTACCCAATTCATACACAAAACTCACATCACATGTATTGACTGTTCTTGTTCGTGTAACCTTAGGACAATCAACATATCGCATGCTCCACCATACAAGTGTCGGATTCCGGAGCCGTTTCAATGTTAATCATCCAATTTATATACAAACAACCGTCAAATTTTAATTACTCGATTTTAATCTTTTATTAACCGTTTTAATCATATTAAAACTGAATTCATGAATTTAAACAAACATCAATTCATGGTTTCGTAAGTGGCTCTGATACCACTGAAGGAAAATTGATACGATAAAAGCAGCGGAATTTTAAAATTTTCCTTTTGTGATCCTTACGAATGGTCATGAATTGTGTTTAGAGTTTTACCTTTTGATTCGAAAACTCCCTTTAAATCACGAACGGCTATCGAACACTTCGAATCACGAACAAGGTCACGAACAAGAACCTCGAACCGTCACGAACAAGGTCACCACCAAGTCACCAACGAATTTGATCACAAGCGTTAAAGGTATAACGCCTCTAGCCAGTCCACACGAACAACAACCTTCAATGGAGTGCTAGCTCCAATGGTTTGAAGGGTTAGGAGAAAGGAGGCACAAAATAAGGATTAGAGTTTTTCACAAAAACTCTAGAAAGGTGATTAGGGTTTCTCAAGAGAGGAGAGAACAAAGGCTCATGAGAATGAGTAACAAAAGTGTGTAACTCTTTTCCTTACCACAATGGTTCTATTTATAGAACCACTTGCCATGGCAAAATTACACTAAAGCCCTTTTAACTAAATGGGCTATAGTGGGCGCCATTCTCATGTAAATATGTCTAGTATATATTTGCACCCCCTTCTTGCTACATCATACCATATGATGTAATGCTCATTTTAATTACCATAATACCCTTATCATATTTCTTTATTTCTCCAAGGTGCACCGTACCTTACGGTGTTCCAATCTCACTAGATTGTTCTTATGTGTGTGACCCTGTAGGTTTCCGTAACGTTGACAATTATAATAAATCACTATTTATTATAATAAACAGTGAGCGGTATCTAGCAACACATCACTGCTACTCAAGTTACGAGAAATTAACATGTGATCTAAACATAACCTCTTGTGATAATATCAGTGTGTATAATTACCCCTTTGCCCTTATGTCTATATTGAACACAAGGCATACACAGTGTCATCCTTGTCCAGTTCAATATTGGGCCCGTGACATTTATCCTGTTATGCAGGATTGGCAAATTCCATCTAGGTCACTACTGTCCCTCAGCATGCTTCGTAAAGTACCCATCAACTGCCTTTATAATTATCCTGTTACGGATAACGTTAGATCAGCAACAAAGTACTTCACTCCCCATCTAGGGTACAAAGTGATTTCAGGTCTAAGGGTGGTCTACACCATTATCACCATGAGAGTAACTTATGACACTTTGCATAACTTTGCATGTAGTACTCTCATAGCAGGTCAATCCAGTATAAATATTACTCCTAATATTTATACCTACGTCAAGACTTGATAACTCCTTATCTCATGATCCATGAGATGTGATCATCAGTCTATCTTCATAATAGTCTTTATGCTTTAAGGTTATCCCCTTTACCTTAAAGCTCGACTACGGATACTTTAAGAATAGTGTCCTTATGTTTAATATTATCTCATGATTAAGTCACACTTAATTATTAAACGGACTTTCTATTCTAGGGACTTCATTATTTTGCAACCTTACAAACATAATAAAGAAATGCCATATTTATATTCAAACTCCTAAAGCAAATACTATAAAAATAGATTGGCTCTTAGGGCTTACTCCAACAATCTCCCACTAGCACTAAAGCCAATCTAGGTTACTCTTACTACCTATAGACTTAGTATGCCCATCACGCTTCAACTGCGCAAGAGGCTTTGTTAGTGGATAAGGAACTATTTCCTATGTTGGTATCTTACGTATCTTCCAACGTTCTATTTCGATCTCTATCGAAATATATAAGTGTCTAAGTATATTCATGAATCGTCGGTGAGATCTATTCTCAAGTGTTCTTGCAAGATTAAACTGTTACCATCACTAATGTGATTAATGTGACTTGTAACACCGGAAACATAGCTTCAGCTCAATCATGAGCCAAACGATCCAATCTTAAATACTCAACTTATTTAACTGAAACAAACATATTACGAAGCTTATCTTATAGCTTTCAATGCTTGTATTTAGCCATGATATACAATACATTGGTATGGAAACTTCCTTCATTATAACTTCCTTATAATGATTCTTCCCATACCTATCTATTTCAAGAAATATGCCTTAATTCCTTTAAGGTCCTTAGGGATATTCTTGAAGGTAAGTTAGTGTCAAACACTAATTTCAATTTTGGTACATAGGTTATTCCTAACTCTTTAGGAATTCTTGCCTAAGTGTTTCATCAAGAGTTATTTTCTTAGTCATGTCTCACATGTATAAGAAAAATGTCTTGATGATTAATATGATATCAGATATTATCACTTCCACTAAAACTTTGTATGCACAAGATTTATATTTGTCCTTCATTTGTTTTCCACAAAACTTTCAAAAGGAACAAATATTCAAATTTATTCGATCTAATCAAAATTAGATAGGTTTGTCCTTGTTAATTTGTTTTCATAAAACTTCATAAAAGGAACAAACAATAATTTAATTTTCTGAGAACTCTATATAATCAAAATTAGATAGCTACAAGTTATATACCTTTCTAGCATCATTTGGATCAACAAAACCCTTACGTATATGTCCAACACATATATATGAGGTCATTCCAATTTAAGGAATGCAACTTTGTTATCCATCTACCAAAACATGTATTACAACATTTAGCAGAAGCAATCAAATATTATAAGGTATTCTTAATACCATCCATATCAGTGTTCAAAAAGAATACTCATTTTCATCGTATGAGTCTTACTCATCTTGAAGACATAACCATTATCTACATAAGGTTGGTGTATATGGATTCTGTATGAGATTTCATGGCATTTGGCCACTTCTCATAATCTAGATCGTCTTACGACCTTTTAGAAAGTCAAAGACTCATCTTCCATGAGAATCATATCACATTGCTGAGTCATGATAAAACCATACCTTGTAGCCATATGTGATATGTTAGACTTATCTTGGATTTGTGCAACTTTAAAACAATGGTTCTTCAACAACCTTGAGGAACCGGTTTGCATTCCCTTTTAAATAAATACATTTTGTGGTACTTGAATTTATTCAAGTTCTATATCACTCTCACTGTCTCTTTTAGAGACACACTCCCACTAGAGGAATGTTTCAAACCTAGCAACAAAACAACCTTTTGTCCTTAAGAGTGATATAGGACCAATATCCCTTTCTTTAGGATATTTCCACTTATTCATTCATTCATTTGGAATTAGTTTTATCTAATAAATTTTAATCCAAAATTCTCATAAAGACAAACTTTGTACTCTTACCTCCATATCGCATATGGTGTCTTTATGATCATTTTTAAAAGGGAACTAATTGTGGGTGAAGATTAATTATAAGTAAAGAGATTTATAGAAAGAGTCAATATATAATTAAACTATCCTTAAATCATGTCAAACATGATGTGATAAAAATAGTTATTATAGTCCTTTAATTAAGTATTTACTGATATGACTCATTCATATAACTTAAATACTTTTGTCGAGTTCTATTTTCTTCATTGTTGAATTTCTTTGACAAATTCAAAGATTTCTAATTGGTGTCATACACCTACCAACATCTAATGATTTTAATCATCAATGTTAATGAAGTAAAATAAACTCAATATACCAAATATGTTTAGTGGTCGACATACATCTCATGTATATTGTTCAAACAAGTCATGTGTTATTTTATTGACACATCGAATATTTGTACTAAACAACAATGCTCTTGATATATTTAAGGTCCAAATCATATTTGGCTCTTATCACGATTGTTATAGATAACCCTATCAAGACCATGGAACCCTAGTCCATTACTTGACTTGGAGTAATAGTATAGAAGACTTTGCTTAAATGATAGGACCATTACTTGTCTTATCATTTAAGGCTACAATTCATATATTGTCAATACAAGATATACAATTGCTACTTCTATTACTAGATGGAATTCAATAACAATTATTGTGTTCCATTTCAAACTCGATTTTAAGTCATTGCATAAGCTCTCATTATCAATTATCAATGAAACAATTTTCATTCTAGATATGGGTTGACTTAAAATTATAGCCAATGTTCTAATTCCTTAAGCATCTCTATTTTCGAAAAATTGAGATTCAACATCTTGTATTATATACTTTTGATGTAGAAATAGAAATTTTGACTTTCTATAACAATATGTGCATTATTGAAGTCTCACTTCATACTTTTGGTTTGACTCTTCCAAGAACTATTTACGTCATTTTATTTAATGGTCTAACCATAGCCGTTCTACTTTGACAACCATTTTGTACTATTCAAATAAGAGGAATATAAATCTTATTTATATTATATCTCAAATCTTTGATAGTGCAAATTAATTCTCATTCAACTCAACAAATTCCGGTAGATATTCAAAACAATTTTGTCTATATCTATTCCATTATAATTTGTTAGATTGATCCTATGACCAACTTTTTGATCCATTGAGAAATTTATCATACTCTAAAGTTCTTTCAAAAGGATCTTACTTGAGATTTAAATGATCACATCATTTATTATATATTCTATATCTAGACGTCAACTTGATGCTTCTAACAAGTATCCCTTTTCCAATCTAGTTATAGTAGGTTGTTCACAGTTTATAGTTCAAGACTTATAGTTTTCTCGCATTTGAGAACAATTCTCAATTTGTACCAATACAGAAACTCCTTTCTGAAAATCTTGTCCTTCATAAGGACAACTTAATATGTATTGTATTTCAAAATTCTAATTACAAAGATATGTAAGATATTATGACTAAATCATATTTAATTTGGTCTTTAATTAAATACGCTCCCACTATTTTACTCAAAACAAATGACCCTCATCATTTGATTCGGAAAATCCCGTTGGAAGATTTTCTAGTGGGTCAAGATCCATATTTCACTTTGTCTTAAGTTCGTGGTGGGCGGATTACACAAGACTTAGTTATTTAGGTAGGAACTCCTTCCAATTGTATCTCATACAATTCTTGAATATATCAATTGGGTGAATAACTCCTTATTCTAATTCATCTTATGAATTATTCCCAACCATTGCTTCTTAAATTCATATAATCTCATTATATTTGTTAAGTTAAGTTTGACCCTTACTTTAGAAGTTGGATATTACAATTATCCCATCGCACCTTACCAATATAGAGTATGCACTTCGCGGTGGTCGAACCTACATAGTTCGATACTAGTCTTGATGAGTTCTAAAGCTTGGAAAGCGTAAACTTAATATTCACATATTTTATTATTAAAGAGAATGTACTCCGCGGTGGGCGAACCTACATTTTCTTTATTAATCTCTTATGTGTCTTTTGAGGGATTTTATTTAATTTGATCTCACCGGCTTATTTATCATATAAATCGTCACCCACATGCATCAACATACATAAATAAATAAAATGAAACAGTTATGGCCCCTAGCGCATTTGTTCTCCCAAGCCAATGAGAGAACCTAATCTAACCTAAAACGATATATACTTCTCCAAGCATGATCTCCAAGGTTGACCTCCATTGTTCTTCTTCTTCATAATATTACATAATAATATAAAAGAATACTCGTTTTACATACGAGGGAGTGAATGAGAAGAGAATATAGAGAATAGAGATAAGGCACGACACGCAGGCCGTATTTAAAAACCAAATGCAATAAAATAAATAAACTAAGGCAATAACCGATCATCAAATATAATAATAACAAACAAACTTTATTATTATTAAAGTCTCATAATTAATTAAATCCGGCGATTGATCAAATCAGGTAAGTTTGATTCAAATATTTAATTCACAATTAAATATTTCGAATCAAAATTTGCTAAAATAAATAACATTATTTTAAAGTAGAATTAAATCTTTTGACAATTCTCCAAATATGGAAAATTATTTAATCAAAACCTTTTTGAATAAAATATTTTCAAAATTGGTAATATTATCTTTTAAAACAATTTTAAAAGATATTTCTAGAGATTTGAAACGATTTCATAATTAAATATATTTGTCGAATATGAAAAATTATTTAATCAAAACACTTTTGAATAAAATATTTCCAAAATTGATGATATTATCTTTTAAAACAATTTTAAAAGATATTTCTAGAATTTTGAAACGATTTCAAAATTAAATATATTTATCATTTACTTTTCGCATCAACACTTGATACGTTTTACAAATCCTAATTTTAATGACACAACATTTGTGCAACCCTTAATTGATCATCACAAATCATAACAATAAATACATATTTTATTATTACGATCGGCTTAAGTCGTGTAGATTAATGAAATTAAAATTTTGGCGAACGGTCAAAAAACGGAGCTGTCATCTGCGCCCCGCGCAGACTGTCCTGCGCCCCGCGCAGGTATTCAGCAAATAGGCAGCTTTGGTTCTGCCATCTGCGCCTAGCGCAGGCCCGTGCTGAAAACCTTGTTTTTCGCGAATCCTAATGCAGAATTTCGTGCCGTCAAAACCTTTTATGACTGAAATTCAATATGATTGATTAACATGTCATTGTTTCACCATACTATTGTCGGATTCCAAAGCAAATGAACATGAATCAATTCAATATCAAATAACTTTCATAATTTGTCTTATTGAACGAAATTATTAACGGTATATCACATACACCATTTTGCATTACGATTACTTATATCATATATAAGTTTATGGCGGTTCTTGATTGTGTAACCTTAGGACAATTAACATATCGCATGCTTCACCATACAAGTGTCGGATTCCGAAGCCATTTCAATGTTAATTACCCAATTCATACACAAAACTCACATCACATGTATTGACTGTTCTTGTTCGTGTAACCTTAGGACAATCAACATATCGCATGCTCCACCATACAAGTGTCGGATTCCGGAGCCGTTTCAATGTTAATCATCCAATTTATATACAAACAACCGTCAAATTTTAATTACTCGATTTTAATCTTTTATTAACCGTTTTAATCATATTAAAACTGAATTCATGAATTTAAACAAACATCAATTCATGGTTTCGTAAGTGGCTCTGATACCACTGAAGGAAAATTGATACGATAAAAGCAGCGGAATTTTAAAATTTTCCTTTTGTGATCCTTACGAATGGTCATGAATTGTGTTTAGAGTTTTACCTTTTGATTCGAAAACTCCCTTTAAATCACGAACGGCTATCGAACACTTCGAATCACGAACAAGGTCACGAACAAGAACCTCGAACCGTCACGAACAAGGTCACCACCAAGTCACCAACGAATTTGATCACAAGCGTTAAAGGTATAACGCCTCTAGCCAGTCCACACGAACAACAACCTTCAATGGAGTGCTAGCTCCAATGGTTTGAAGGGTTAGGAGAAAGGAGGCACAAAATAAGGATTAGAGTTTTTCACAAAAACTCTAGAAAGGTGATTAGGGTTTCTCAAGAGAGGAGAGAACAAAGGCTCATGAGAATGAGTAACAAAAGTGTGTAACTCTTTTCCTTACCACAATGGTTCTATTTATAGAACCACTTGCCATGGCAAAATTACACTAAAGCCCTTTTAACTAAATGGGCTATAGTGGGCGCCATTCTCATGTAAATATGTCTAGTATATATTTGCACCCCCTTCTTGCTACATCATACCATATGATGTAATGCTCATTTTAATTACCATAATACCCTTATCATATTTCTTTATTTCTCCAAGGTGCACCGTACCTTACGGTGTTCCAATCTCACTAGATTGTTCTTATGTGTGTGACCCTGTAGGTTTCCGTAACGTTGACAATTATAATAAATCACTATTTATTATAATAAACAGTGAGCGGTATCTAGCAACACATCACTGCTACTCAAGTTACGAGAAATTAACATGTGATCTAAACATAACCTCTTGTGATAATATCAGTGTGTATAATTACCCCTTTGCCCTTATGTCTATATTGAACACAAGGCATACACAGTGTCATCCTTGTCCAGTTCAATATTGGGCCCGTGACATTTATCCTGTTATGCAGGATTGGCAAATTCCATCTAGGTCACTACTGTCCCTCAGCATGCTTCGTAAAGTACCCATCAACTGCCTTTATAATTATCCTGTTACGGATAACGTTAGATCAACAACAAAGTACTTCACTCCCCATCTAGGGTACAAAGTGGTTTCAGGTCTAAGGGTGGTCTACACCATTATCACCATGAGAGTAACTTATGACACTTTGCATAACTTTGCATGTAGTACTCTCATAGCAGGTCAATCCAGTATAAATATTACTCCTAATATTTATACCTACGTCAAGACTTGATAACTCCTTATCTCATGATCCATGAGATGTGATCATCAGTCTATCTTCATAATAGTCTTTATGCTTTAAGGTTATCCCCTTTACCTTAAAGCTCGACTACGGATACTTTAAGAATAGTGTCCTTATGTTTAATATTATCTCATGATTAAGTCACACTTAATTATTAAACGGACTTTCTATTCTAGGGACTTCATTATTTTGCAACCTTACAAACATAATAAAGAAATGCCATATTTATATTCAAACTCCTAAAGCAAATACTATAAAAATAGATTGGCTCTTAGGGCTTACTCCAACAGTTCTGACATCAAGTGGTTCCATCCACCTCCCGATCGCAGTTGCAGGGGATAGAACCGTGGTCCTCCCTACCAAGTTCAGCGTCAATCACCACTGAACCAACTAACGATTGATCATAACATTTTTTTATTATTGAAGCAGAATGACATTGTGAATAACTTGACATGTACAATAGTGTATGAAATTCAAAATAGCATCTTCAAAATAACTATTTAAGATCTTATTAGGGATTTGAAATCCTCTATCTTGATTGTTTAAAATAACTTTATAAATGATAACCAAATCAATCATATCATATGATTCGGGTTAGTTTATTTTATTTTATTTTCATAAAAAGTGTATAGTGCATTTTATTTTTGAATCACAAGAGAAATATATGAACTGTATATATTTCAACAACACTAAAAAAACATAGCTAAATAACAATAACAAAAAAAAAAAAAAAAACATGTCTAAGTTTTCTTCTGTTCAAATTTCGAATTGATATGATTAGAGCATATAAAGATAAACATACCGCCTTATCTTCTACAGTAAACAAAACAAAAAAGACAAACATTACATGATTGCTAAAGATTAGCATTCACATATTCATTGAATTATATTATTCCCTATTACATGCCAAAATGTAACAACAATCATGTCCTTATTTATACCCATCATTCCATGCCAAAATAACACAAACACACACACCCCAAAAAAAACTATCATATTATTACCAAAAGAAGAAAACTAGCTATCACAATGTACTCATCAACACAATGTCACATTAATAATCTTCATTTCATATTTATTCCCTTAATGGCCCCTGGTCATCTTCTTCCAATGGTAGATATGGCAAAGTTACTAGCACGTCGCAAAGTTAAGGTAACAATAATCACCACACCCCTTAATTCCATTCAATTCAAATCAAGCATAGATAGAGAGATTCAATTAGGATCACAAATTCAAATTGTTAACATTAAATTTCCAAATGTAGAGTCTGGAATCCCTGAGGGATGTGAAAGTGTTGATACTTTACCTTCAATGGATTTAATGTCCAATTTTTACATAGCTTTATGTAAATTGAAAAATCCACTAGAAAATATTTTTGAAAATTTAAGACCGATTCCTAATTGCGTGATTTCAGATAAACACATTACGTGTGTAGCTGAAATTGCAATGAAATTCAAAGTTCCGAGAATTATATTCGATGGGACTAATTGTTTTCATCTATTGTGCAATCATAATTTGCGCAATTTAAATGGTAGTATTCCTAATGAAGGAATTTTTTTTGTACCGGGAATGCCGGATCAAATTGAATTGAGAAAATGTCAGCTTCCTGGGCTGTTTAATCCGGGAGAAAATAAAAAATTAAATAGTTTTCGCGAAGAAGTAAGGGAAATAGAAAAATATTCATATGGTATAGTGGTTAATAGTTTTGAAGAATTGGAAGAAGAATATGTTAATGAGTATAAAAGAGTAAGTGGTTATAAAGTATGGTGTGTTGGTCCAGTTTCATTATGTAACAATGATAAGTTGGATAAAGTTGAAAGAGGGAAAAAAATAATAAACTTAAATTATGAAAGTGAAAATAAAATTCTCAATTGGCTTGATTTATGGCCTTCAAATTCTGTTATTTATGTTTGTCTTGGTAGTTTAAACCGTGCAACACCTCAACAATTGAAAGAGGTTGGGTTAGGATTAGAGGCAACAAAAAGGCCATTTATTTGGGTGTTGAGGGGTGCATATGGAAAAGATGAAATGGATAAATGGTTAATTGAAGAAGGTTTTGAGGAAAGGGTGAAAAATAGAGGTTTATTGATAAAAGGTTGGGCACCACAAGTGTTGATTTTGTCACACAAAGCAATAGGTGTTTTTTTGACACATTGTGGATGGAATTCAACATTAGAAGGTATTTGTGGTGGGGTGCCTTTAGTAACTTTTCCTATGTTTGCTGAGCAGTTTTATAATGAGAAAGTTGTGGTGCAAGTTGTGAAGAATGGTGTGAGTTTGGGAGCTCAAAGTGCTGTGCATTTAGGAGAGGAAGAAAAGTTTTGTGTTGTAGTTAAGAAGGAAAAAGTTAGGGATGCTATTGAGAAGGTGATGGGTGAAGGTGAAGAAAATGAAAAGATTAGGGAAAGAGCAAGAAAATATGCTGATCTTGCAAAGGATGCATTAGAAGAAGGTGGCTCTTCTTATCACAACATGACTCGACTAATTGAAGATATAATGCAATGTCCAAAGTTTATGTTAAGTTAGGTTAGAGAATAAAGATATGAAGGGCAAGTGAAAAAAATAAATAGGTGATGATGTTGTTTTTGTTTTATTACCTTCATGCATGTGAGAAATACAAGAAACTTTTGGTGTTATTGGAAACGACTTTTTCCCTCTATTATTGTATATTTTTGAGTATTTAGTTGTTTAATTTCTCTGCTCTTTTACTTTTTTGGAAAATTTATATGTTAGAAATTGTTCCATAATAAAAATTAGAGGTAATTAGAGGTGTTTGCGGTGTGATAGAATTAGATGTAGTTTTTTTAGTAAGGAAAATTATATGTAGTTTGATTCAGTTTTAGATGATTGACTTTAAAAATTATATCAGATTCAATCAACAAGATTTAATTTAGATCAATTTTTCAATATCTAAAATTACAAATTAATTTTCTATTATTAGTATCAATATTATAAAGATTTTTTATTATATGTAAATTTGTAAATGTTTAGAAGTTCAAAATAGTAAGTTCCTAGTTAAACTTATACATTTTATTTTAAAGGTATAACTTTTTTATAATGGTTATTTTCGATAAAAAAACACTACTTTTAATTGTTTTAATTTGTGTGATTTGTGTTTTAATTTGTGTGATTTGTATATATTAGACAAACCATGTTATAGACAAAGGACAAAAGTTTCCAACGTTTATCGTTCAGCAGAGCTTACATATATGATACTCTGTATATTCCTTTTTATAAGAGAAAGTTAATTTTTTAGATTCATTTAATAATGAATGTATTTAAGCTATAACAGTGTCGTTCCTGACATTTCATGGGCCCTAGGCCAATATAAAGAAAAAAAATTCTTTTATTTAATAAAATAACATTAATACATAATATGTTTTACAAAATATCAAAAACATTCTTTTTATTCGAAAATTCATAAGAAGTGATTTCTTCGAGCATTTTGAGAAGCAAAATCATTGATAAGCAAAAAATAACCTATTAATTAAGTAGCTGACTTCATGGACGAATCGAGAATTTGTAAGATCCAAATGGTTGAAATTGGATGCAAAAAATAACCTATTAAGTATTAACAATTTGTAGAAAATAAGTTAAATAATTCTTTAATAAAATTAGGAACACAAAAACTAAAATAAGAAAAAGCTATTGAAGTATAATTATCAATTTATCATACAAGTATATATTATATAAACAACACCAAAATCTAAACAAGAAAAAATCATAGCATCCATACATACCTTGCAAGAAAGCAAAATTTAGGAAATTAACCACAACCGTCGTTTTGTTTTTTGTTCTACGGAATTCAATTTTGGTAATCCTACCAATTATGCCCTAATTATGTTTTCTACCAATTGGGCCTCAATCACTTTTTATTTAGTATGTAAAAAAACATATTTGGACCTTATTCATAACACTTATTTCTTAAGCCTAATAACATTTTCTTTTTTTAAGCATAATTAATATTGATTTTTTTAATAGTAGGTGGGTATAAAAAAATTTTGGGCCCCTTAAAATGATGGGTCTTAGGCCGTCGCACCCATTGCCTTAGCTCAGGGTCGGGCCTGAGCTATAATACATACAGACCAAATAAATTTAAAAAATGAATTGTCTTTTATAAAATGAACGGAATGAGTAATAAAATAAAGAGTCATGTTACTTGATTCCCTTGGAAGTTGGAACAATATAGTTACACTGTGTTTGGTTCAAGGGAAAGGGGAAGGATTGATTGTGGAAGGAGAGAAAGCACGGAAATCAAGATCTTTCCACCGTTTGGAATCCTTGTCAAAGGGGAAAGAAAGATAAATTTTCATGGGTCCCACAGCTAGAAACCTTTCCGCTCAAGTTTGGAAAGAAAGCAAAAATTGGTGATATAATCATGTAAGAAGACAAAACTGACCTTGCTTTTGAAAATTGAAATACTATGCTTTTAATTTATATACGACGTCGCAAAACTATTGCATTCATTTTTTTCAATTTATTACCTATTAAATATTAAATTAAGGCTTCTTCAAGCATCAGTTTTTCAATTTTTATTTTACGCATTTCTCTTTGGCTATACCAACATGACTTTCTTTATCAATTAATAAATAAATATTTAAATCCAAATTTAGCAATACTACTTATTTTGAATTCAACAATATTATATAAATATATACATATATTAATATTTATTTATACATCAATATATTAAGATTGTCTAAGGATATTTATGTCATTTCCTACATAGTATATCTTTCTTTCCTCTCATTTTTTTTTTGTTTTCACCACTAGTTGAATCTGGTTCGGGGGTCAGTTCTGGCATCAAGTGGTTCCAGCCCCCTCCCTATCGCAGATGCGGGGGATCGAACCGTGGTCCTCCCTACCAAGTTCAGCGCCAATCACCACTGAACCAACTAACGATTGGTTCTTTCCTCTCATTTTTTATTCACTTTCACTCAAACCAAACAACTAAACAATCATCTCACTTTCTATTCACTTTCTACTCACATTCTTTCCTTCAATATTCTTTCCTTCAACTTTCTTTTCTCATCCAAACATATTAAGGAACAAAAAAAGTTGCATTGAAAAGAACACTTCATATTTTTAAAAGTTGACAATACAAATTTAAAAAAAATTACTATTTAACTTTTTTAATTAGTACTTGGAGAATACTATTTAACATTTTTTTTAAAATAAATTATATATGAATATGAGGAGGGCATGAGTCCACATTGGCATCAAGTATGAAGACACCGAAGCAGCAGACAGCCAGACATAAAATTTGTAGTGGTGTGACAGAACAAGGACGATGGGACAAAGAGATAAACATCATTCTTATCTACAAAGAGCAAACAACCTTTGAAAAGACATATATAGAAACTTTAAAGTACCAAAGAAGTGACTCCAAGCTGGGGGTTCGTGTGTGTAATGTTTCTTGGTACAGTTCAAGAGTGCGGTCGGCATCACTCGTTAGATCATGCTAATTTGTGTTTCTGAATTATAAGTTAAAAATAATATATTAAAAAAATTGTATTAAATATAGTATTTATTTATATTTTTAAAAAGTTGATTACACAAATTTTAAAATAACTTTACTGTATTTATTTATTATTTAATTTATTATTTCATTTTATTTTGAATAATAAGTTCTTATACTGTACCTAAAAAAAAGTTCTTATATATTTGTTCTTGTTTACTAATAGGAACACACAAAATCTTTCCTAGATGACAATTGAACTCACATGTAATAAATATTTGTAAAAGATGGTAAACATGTGTCTTTCACCTTAAAAATGGTATTCATTTTGAGACTCTATTTAATTTGTTAGTGAATGAGTATTTTGTTTTACTTTATAGTGATCGGACCTTTTGACATTCTCGATTTTGCTTCTGTCATAAGTGTGATATACTCTCTTTTTTTTACTAAAAATAGGTATTATTCATTCAAATTGAAAATATATAGATTTTTACAAATTTAAAATTGCAAAAAATGAAAAATATGAATCTACAAACGATCTTAAAGCACCTAAGTTAATAGCATACATTGATGAATCTACAAATTTCATTTATGAGTGTGATATACTCTTGATGTAGTTAAGTTTTGAGTTCTCAGTAAAACTCATTCACTAACAAATTTGTACATATACTACATCTGGTTCTTAGATGCTTCTTCACTAAAAAGACGAAAAAAAAGTGAAGAAGCTTACAGGGACAAATTTTTAGCATGTCTTGGTTTTTTAATTTTTTAAGCATGTCTTCAAAAATTAATACGTAAATCCCAATAAAATTTTCAAGATTTTAATATTTTATCATTATTTATTTTTCTCTCTATTTATTTTTTAGACAAAATTACACATTTGGTCTTTTATCTTATTTTTTGTAATATTTTTGTCCTTTATCTTTTATTTATAACACTTTGGTCATTTATCTTATATATTTATAATACTTTGGTTCTTTATCTTATATATTTGTAACACTTTAGTCCTTCATCTTTTATTTATAACACTTTAGTCTTTTATCTTTTATAACATTCACATATAACTCCTTTTTTTTTCATATTTTATTTTACTAAAAAAATACCGAATTTTATTTGTTAAGATAATTTTTTTATTAAAATTAAATAAAAATCATAATTTTGATGAATATGTTCATCATCTTCGTCAATTCTTTCATATCTTCATGTTCTTTAAAGGACCAAAGTGTTACAAACAAAAGATAAATGACTAGAGTGTAACAAAAAGATAAGATAAATGACCAAAATGTTACAAATGAAAGATAAAATACCAAAGTGTTATAAAAAAATAAGATAAAGAACCAAACGTGTAATTTAGCTTATTTTTTACAATGGAAAAATTCCATACACCAATAAATAACAAAAAAAATTCTAATTTGAAACATAGGGAAATTATATAAATAGAATATATAATTATAATTAAAATAATTTGATTTAAAATAGTTTTTTCCTACAAAAAAATTAAAATCATAAAATATATAATAAAAATAATTATATTTTTATTTTCCTATGAGAATATATCGATATATAGAAACATACATAACTGAATTGAGATACAATAAAATTACAATACAGTCCGTCAAAATACATGAAAATGATTGCATTTATCCAAGAAATGAATAAACAAATTGAACTAACAACTTATGTAAAAATCACATTCTTCCAAGAAGGAATCTACCCTTTATGTAAAAATCTTTTAATTGTAGAATTCCAATTTGCAGTTTGAATATCTATGCAACTATCTTGCCGAGTTAAGCTTATTGGACTATGAATGTATTAGATTCTTGCCTTCTATTTTGGCTGCATCTGTTGTATTTCTTGCCAGATTTATTATCCGGCCTGGAGTAAATCCATGGGTAAATATTTAATTTTATTAATTGGATATGAATCGGCTGATTTGGAAGAATGTGTTAGAATGTTACATGACTTGTATTTGTCGAGAAGGGCAGCATCCTTCAAAGCTGTTCATGACAAATACAAGCAGAACAAGGTGATTGTTTTAACTTTTAATCTTTCTTTTGTAATTAGCAATATCTATATATGAGCAATATATTTAGATAATAAATTAATTACTGTAGGGTTATACTGTCACTTCATCCATCAAATCAATCTTAAATTTTACGGTAGATTATAACCGTCTGATCTAAAATGTTTGGGCCAAATTGTTTATATCAATTTTATTATTGCATTAATCTATAATTAACGATTGTGATTCAATTTCTTTATGCGGTTTGTTTTGGGTTATTCTATAATTAACAATTTGGCCCAAACATATGATTGATATTAAGATTTTGTGAAGTTGTATATGTTTAAAAAATGATTATTTGATAATGATTAATAATTTTATATATTTTTATATAAAAAAATTGTATATTAGGAAGTAAATTCATCAATAGTTTTTTTGTCAGACCGATCCGTCAACTTAACGATAAATAGGAATACTTAACTTTTTACTGTCAAAAAAAGAAATACTTGACTTTTTGAGAGTGTATTTTTGCGTCCCCTAAACTTCTTGCACGCCCCTGTCTT
Source organism: Trifolium repens (assembly GCA_030408175.1). NCBI lineage: Eukaryota > Viridiplantae > Streptophyta > Magnoliopsida > Fabales > Fabaceae > Trifolium > Trifolium repens. The sequence continues at coordinate 51,264,578 of CP125848.1, forward strand.
TTCAATTTCACGTCATCGTTGGTTAAATGGTGAATGTATAAAAATGAAAAATATAGAAAAACATAGTTCACATGTAATTCAAGTAGTGAACTTTATAAAAATCTAATTATTTTGTCCCCTTTACCCTTCCTTCATCTCCATGAAAACATTTTGAATGAAACAATGTATGCAAGTTAAAGTGTAAACTCTTCATTTGCGCTTCAAGAAAATATTTTGAATGAAATGTTATATGAATGAGTAAGGTGTGCAGCAACATCACACCTTAAAATTTCGAGGCCATGTAATAATAGTTATATATATTTAATAGGTTAAATTAGACAATTGGTCCCTTAACTTATTTATTGGTTTTATATTGGTCCCTTAACTAATTAATGTTACATATTGGTCCCTTAACTTTAATTTTGCTGTCATATTGGTCATTTTCGTTAGTTTTTATGAAAAAACATTAATTTTACTTTCTATTATTCGTTATATGAACACATAAATGATTTATTTATGAGTAATATTATTAGTGAATATGATTATGAGTTCAGACATCTTTCTTAGACGAGAGATAAATACACTATAAACCTGTTAAAAAGGACCAATATGACAAACATAATTAAAGTTAAGGGATCAATTTGTGACGTTAATAAGTTAAGGGACCAATTTGTAACATTAATTAGTTAAGGGACCAATAAGAAACCAATAAATAAGTTAAGGGACCAATTGTGCAATTTAGCCTATTTAATATTCATAAAATATCAAAAGTGTATCAATAGATTACTAATAGCCTCTAATATTTTTTAGTGCAAACTTTTTGGCTCAAATTCCTACGATGTTTTTCTTAACCATAATTTTAGTTATAGTTATTTTAATCATTGATTATGATGTATTTTTCTTTTATGTTATATACAATGATAACTTTTTTTTTTGTGTGTGATTTTTATGTTATTTACAATTTAAATAGAGAGGGGTGAAGAGGACAAAATGATCAAATTTCAATCACTAATAATATTTCATTCAAAATATTTTTCATGGGCATAAGAAGGGAGGGGTGAAGGGTTTTTTATAAAATTCTTTAATTGAAGTATAAAATTTCTTTTTTCATAATTAAGGTGCAACTGAGTTTGCAACTTAAATAAAGATTAGAGTATTTTAAAAATTTAAAAAATGAGCGAGAAATTTCGGGGGTGCGTGAAGAAAAAAAAAACTCTAAATTTTGAGCTCAGATGTCTAAGTTGGGTCGGCCCGCTCCGCTATGCCTTTGGACAGGGGTTGGTGGTGGCCGCCCTATAGCTCTGTTCAAGGAACCTAGGGTAGACCTACATACATGTTCAGCAACCTACTGCAACAGCGTTTTGATCCTCAATTTCTTCTACACCTACTGACAAGTTTGTGTTGCAGAAACCTCTCCGCGCCGAGTGCCCGTGCAGCAATCGAGAAGTCTCAAACAGAGCTAAGGTGCTTTGACTTTTTAGCATTCGTTTCAAGGATTTTATCATCTGTACATGCAACTTATCTGATTAGTACGTTAATTTTCTTTATGATGCAATATTTCTTCTTAATTTCTTTTGCCCCTTCTTAATTCTCTTAATGATGCAATAATTCGTTAAAGATCCAACAACAATTGATCCATTCGATGATGAAATTATGGGTCTTCCAACTCATCAAACATATTACATAGACACAAACTCAAATAATATATATTTGGACACACACAAATCCTAAAATTAAAAATAAAAATAATATAGTCACATCAATCAACATTATTTTATTTTTGTTCTCTTTCAATTTTTTTGATTTATGTGAATGTGTCTAACATTTGTTATTTGTGTTTGTGCCTATGTTAGAATTTCTCTCCTTTTATTCGTTACTTATATTTGTCTCATCATGTTTATTCATAAAATATACATACAATCCTAATTTGCTATCTAGTAAAATACAACAATGTATAGTATTCAACTAAATCGATCAAACTTGTTGGGTTGCCCAAATATAATAATAAACCCAATGTATATCTATGGATACTCATTCATCAGCCACACAACCACGATGACAATAAAAATTGTAAAATGTCACATTAAAATCCAAAGCATTCAACACCAAGGAAACATCATTACATATGTTGTTGAAACAAACTCATTATGATAGAATAAAAGACTCAAAACATAATGAAAAGTTAATTAGTTCTAACATTCACCAATAAAAAAGATTGACAGTCATTTAAATGTTGCCTCCTTTGCTGCTGCTACCATCACTTCCTTGAGGCGGTGACAGCACCGAGTGTTCATTTTCGCCAGTGAGACCTGCAAAAATGGTCGGAGGAAGTTCAGAAATAGATGAAGCCTTACCATCATCATTCATTTGATGCTTGACGAATGCATCTTCCGATCTCCTTTTCTGCTTTAACTTCTCAATAATCTCTCGTATTTGTTTAATCTTGACGAGTGTTTCTTCCAATATCTTATTATCTTTCAAACAACGATCCACTTTGGCCTCTTTGCTTGCTTCCCCTAATTTTTCAACCATGGCATGAGATGCCCAAATTGTAGGTCTTGTATCATCTGGGCCTTTGGTAATTATACAGACCTCAACACCAAATTGGGCCCTCATCGCGTCGATATCCTCCAGCAACTCTGGCAATATTCTCTTGATTCTTCTCTCTACTTGATTGTCATCCAAATTGATGGAAGTCATGAACCCAAGTGTTTATCCTGTAATACAAGAAAAATAAGAAAATAAATGAGCACAACAAAATCACGAATGAACAAAATCCTGAAAATGAAATTGAACAAACGAAAATCACAACCGAACAAAATTCTAGAATTGAAATCGAACAAACAAAATCCTAAAAATGAAATCGAACAAACCAAAATCCAAAAGTGAAATCAAACATAAACTGAACAAAAAAATCCTAGATCATGCATCACAAACAAACAATCACAAATAAACGTAAATCAAATTGTAAATCTAGGGATTAGGGTTTGCCGATTAGGGACTTATCAAGGAAAAAGATTAGGATTAAATTCAATTAACCAAATAAATTTCAAGATGAATTGGCGAGCCAAATATATATAAGAATTAAAGAAATAAAAGAGAAGCAGAATCCCTAGAAATTGAAAGGGGAAAGGAATCGAGAAATCAGATATAAAAGGAAGAATTTGATGAAAAATTAAAGAGAAATATGAGGGAAAAGGATGACGAACTAGATTAGTGTAAGAAAAACAACCTGGTTGAAAAACTAGAGAAATGAATGTAGAGCGAAACGAGAGGTTGACTGTCCGGCAAACAGAGGTGAGGCTCAGAATGGTTGTGTATCACTAATGGTGTTTGAGAGAATAAGAGAAAGTGAAGTTGATGATGGGCCTGAAGTGCGAAGTGGGCTGGGCCCTCAAAGACAAAATCTCATACGAATCAAAGTGTAGAAATAACAACTGAGGGAGGTATGAATAGAAAGAGGAGAATTAAATTAAGGCCATGAGCTACAGACATGGTTGCGCCCCCTTAGGGTTGGCCTGTCTATGGTTAATGTCTTTGTTAGTCTTGTTAAAGAGCAGCGCCATAGCAAATAGAATTTGGACAAATCATTGATGTTTTGTGATACACTATTTATTACAAAATATTGTCAAATATCAATTACAGTGATGTAGCATTATTGCGTTGCGGAGGTTGAACAAACTTCTATTTTCATTGTCCGCAATTGATAACACTAGGTCATTTGCATTTGATAAACACTTGCATTCATGGCTTCCACTAATTTGGATGAGAAACGGGGAGATAGAAGATTCAAGAGAATATTACCAAAGTTGTTGGAGGATATCGACGCACTGAATGCCCAATGTGTTTTGAGGCCTGCGTAATTACCAAAGGCCCACGTGATACGAGGCCTACAATTTAGTATCTCCTGCCATGATTGAAAAATTATCGGAAGCAAACAAAGTGGCTGATGTGGATCATCTGGTGAAGGAGAAAAAGAGATTGGAAGAAAAACTCGTCAAGCTTAAACAACTACAAGAGATTGTTGAGAAGTTGAAGGAGAAAAGAGATCGGAAGATGCATCCGTCAAGCATCAAATGAATAATGATGGTAATCCTTTATCTATCTTTGAACTTCCTCCAAGCAATCTCTTTTTATTGTTGAATGTTAGAACATGACTGAATGTTACAACATTTCCCTCCCAAATCACATATATTGGTGAAAAAAACAAAAAAAAACAAGGCATATATAGTATCACAGGCACATTAATTGTATTTATTATAAATAAGTCATAGAAACATTTAACTCCTCATAATTTTCCAATACATGGTTCAAGGAAGATAAATAAGCCAACGCTACCCTTCTGCATACCGGACAAGTTATATTATTTGCTCGTAAATATGTGGTTATACAATTCTTGTGGAATGCATGACCACATATTAACATGTATAGCTTTTCATTGTTTATATATTCCTCCAAACATATAGCACAATTTTTTTGATTAAACGCAAGAGTAATGGATGTCTTGTATGAAGCCTCACTGGCATGCACCAATCTATTATGTGGTGCTGTTGTTGCTGTTGGGATCGAAGTTTCTGCATTTGGTGTTGCATGAGTCATCTCAGTTTCTTCAACTCTAGGAGTACTCTGAGAAGTTATCCACTTTCTAATGGCGAAGTACACCCAATATGCAGAAACTGAGTGTACTTCGCCATTAGAAAGTGGATAACTTCTCAGAGTTCTCCTAGAGTTGAAGAAACTGAGATGACTCATGCAACACCAAATGCAGAAACTTTGATTCCAACGACAACAGCAGCAACAACAACACATAATAGATTGGTGCATGTCAGTGAGGTTTCATAAAAGACATCCATTACTCTTGCGTTTAATCAAAAAAATTGAGCAATATGTTTGAAGGAATATATAAACAATTAAAAGTTATACATGTTAATATGTGGTCATGCATGCATTCCACAAGAATTGTATAACTATATGTTTACGAGCAAATAATATAACTTATCGGGTATGCAAAAGGGTAGTGTAGGTTTATTCATCTTCCGTGAACCATGTATTGGAAACTTATGAGTAGTTAAATGTTTCTATGACTTATTTATAACAAATACAAATGTGCCCGTGATAATATATATATGCCTATCAATTTATATAAACATTTTTTATTGCTGATTTTTTTTGCTGAATGTTTCAGTATGTTTTAAGTCTTTTATTCTGTCAGTAATGAGTTTGTTTCAACAACATATGTAACAATGTTTCCTTGGTGTTGAATGCTTTAGCTTTTAATGTGACATTTTACAAGTTTTATTGTGATTGTCTGGCTGATGAATGAGAACCCATAGATATACATTGGGTTGATTATTATATTTGGGTAACCCAACAAACTTGATTGATTTAAGTTGAATATTGTACATTGTTATATTTTACTAGAGAGCAAGTTATAAAACAAGAAACTTTGTATTTGAAATAGGTTATTTTTGAATGACTTATGTTTTAAAAAAAAAAAAGAAATTTTGTATTTGAAATAGTTTTATTTATAGGCTTAAATAATATTTTAGTCCCTGTAATTGTTCCTCGTTTTGAAAAGGGCCACTGTTAAAAAAAATTGATTTTAGTCCCTGCAAAATGTAAAAGTTTTGAAAAGAACCCTTGAACAGGAATATTTGATGCCATGTCACGATTTTATTGACGTGGCAGTTGCTGACTGTGCTGAGTAGTACACGTGTAAAAAAAAATAGTGTTTTAGTCCATGCAATTGTCCATCGTTTTGAAAAGAGCCCCTGTTAAAAAAAATGATTTTAGTTTCTGCTAAAGTCATTAAAATGGTGACATGGAATCAATGATTCCTGTTCATGGGCTCTTTTCAAAACTTTTAAATTTTGTAGGGACGAAAATCAAATTTTATTTTAACAGGGGCTCTTTTCAAAATGAGGGACAATTGCAGGGACTAAAACACTATTTGAGCCTTATTTATATTTTAAATAAGTTACTTATTAACATATCAATTATAAGTTGATAAAGAAATAGTATTATAAATTGAAAAATAATTAGTTGAAATGTATGAATTAATAAAGAAATATAAGTATTGGTAATATGGTAAGACACTCTATAACTTGTTCTTCTTCATATTCTTTTTCATTATCTCGCCCTTAGTATTATTTTCCAATGGCTTCGCAATCAAACCAACAAAACTAACTTATTGTTACATTTATATCTCAAAGCCATCTCATTCCTTTCACAGAATTGGCAAAATTGTTTGCATAATGTAGAAAGGTTCAACATGGTAATTGATCAAGCAAAAGCCTCAAACCTCAAAATCCAATTCCAATTGTTACCTTTGTGTAGGTGTAAAGTTTACCAAAAGGGTGTGAAAATATGGATACACTTCCTTCTCCTAAATACCAACCTTTGTTTTTGTAGCTTGCAATATGCTTAAAGAACCACTAGAAAATTGGCTTTCAATGTTGGAAAAACTACCTACATTGTTTTTGATATATGTTTTCCTAGGACTTCAAATGTTGCATCAAAATTCAACATTCCAAGAGTTGTTTTCCATGGAATTTCTTGCTTCACACTCTTGTGCTCACATAAACATTAACCTCTCCAAACTTCATGAAAAGGTCGACTCAATGTCGACGCTGTTTGTGGTACCCGATTTGCCCGATATAATTGAATTTACAAAAGCACAGTTACTCGAGGCTATAAATCAAGATTCGAAGGCATTGAAAGAAGCTATTGTTCAATTCAAAGAATCTGAACTTTCAGCACAAGGGATATTGGTGAATACTTTTGAAGAGTTGGAGAAGAATTATGTTATAGGTTATGAGAACATTGCTGAAAAGGTCTGGTGTATAGGACCATTTTGCTTGCATGACAAGTTAACCTAAAGACGATAAGGGAATTATTGATGATTCTGAATCCGAATGTCTAAAGTTTCTTATATCAAGCAAAGCTTGTTCATCATCTATGTATGTTTTGGTAGTTTGTCTTTCATTCATGCTTCACAACTAAACGATCTTGCTTTGGGATTGGAAGCATAAAACCATCCATTCATTTGGTTGTTTGGAAAAAATGATTGTTCTGTTGAGTTAAAGAAGTTGTTAAAGGAGGGGATTTTGAAGAGAGGAATAAGGAACAGAGAAGAAGCAGAGTTAAAGAGATCAAATATATGGCTTATAAGGCTGTTGAAGATGGTGGAACTTCTGATTCTAATTGGAAATTGTTTATACAAGAAATTGTAGATCAAAACTCATAATCAATGATTAAGAATAATAAAATAGTTCTTACTTTCATTTGCAGCTTTCACTATTTTATAATCACTATATCTTATCTGCTATAATTGATACTATAGTTGCATGTGTAAAATGTAACTATTTACGCAATAACCGTTAGACAATTAGTAAGACAACTTTGCAAGGGGATTGGATATTACACAGTCACTGCGTCAACACAGTAACTAATTTAGACCGTCTGATCAGAAATAAATAGACGAGATTAGATATTTTGTATAAAATTTTTTTTTTTTTGAAGAGGCTAAAATGGAATATATATATATATATATATATATATATATATATCAGAGAGTCACGAGAACAAGCAGTCTCCTCGGCACAAGGCGTACCAAGGATCACTACATAAGTTTACAAGAAAATCCTGAGAAGTAACACAATAAATGACAAAAAAGTACAACTAGTCGATGCCCAAACAAAGCAATGAGTTGTTTAATCAGATGTTTTGTATAAAATTATTAAAATTTGGATTGTTTAATCATAACCATTAAATCATAAATGAATGGTTGAACTTCATTACTACGGCAAACTGCACGAGTTTACAAATTACAAATCCATGTCCTACTTTGCTGAGTGGTGGATAACATTGTCAAACATTGACATTTGGACTCTTCTGCCAAACATTGTCAAAGTTGGTGTGCTATCATAAATATCTTGCTTAGGTAGGCTCTTACATCATATACATTTTTATAAGAGTGTAATGAAGATATACTGAGTCAGTGACAGTGTAAAATAGTTTTAAACAATCATCCAATAAAAAACCATCATTCGTCTTGTTATATTAAGAAAGTGAGATGAAGTGGAAGATGTAACAGAAAACATAATTTTATTGGTCGATGGTGTAAGATAGTTTACACTGTCAATGCATACTTTTTATTCTCAATAAATAAAACAAGATGGTTCTTTTAAGAGTAAACAAGTGCATAGTACTAGAAAGTAGAAACCTTCATTGATTCCCTAAAAATGGAGTCTCAAGCACCTCAACTACACTTTGTGTTATTTCCACTTATGTCACCAGGCCACATGCTTCCTATGATAGACATTGCAAAAACATTAACACAACAAAACATCATCGTTACAATTGTCACAACACCACACAACGCTTCACGTTTCTCAGAAACATTTTCTCAAACACATGCTGGTCATAAAATTCGTTTACTTCAACTTCAATTCCCATCTCAAGATGCAGGATTTCCAGAAGGATGCGAGAATTTCGACATGCTTCCATCAATGTCAATGGCTTTCACTTTCTTCTACGTAGCAAATACTCTTCTACAAGACCAAGCAGAAAAAGCTTTTGAAAAATTAACACCAAAACCAAATTGCATAATCTCTGATGTTAGTTTTCCTTACACTTCTCAAATTGCTACAAAATATAAAATTCCCAGAATTTCATTTTATGGGGTTAGTTGTTTTTGTCTTGTTTGGCAACAAAAATTGATACTTTCTAATGTTATGGAGAAAATAGCAACAGATTCTGAGTATTTTCTTATACCTGAAATTCCTCACAAAATTGAGATCACAAAAGCACAAACCCCATCATCAAATGATGGAAATTGGCAAGAATTTGTTGATAAAATGACTGCAGCTGAAATTGTTTCTTATGGTGTTGTTGTGAATTCTTTCGAAGAATTGGAACCGGAATATGTAAGTGATTTGAAGAAAACTAGGAATGGTAAAGTTTGGTGTGTTGGTCCTGTTTCACTAAGAAACAAGAATCACTTAGATATGGCTCAAAGAGGGAACACTAAGGTTGCTACTTCAATTGTTGTTGAAAATTGCTTAAAGTGGCTTGATTTACAAAATCCAAATTCTGTTATCTATGTATGTTTAGGAAGTATGTGTAATTTAACTTCTTTGCAATTCATAGAGCTTGGTATGGCATTAGAAGCGTGTGAAAGACCGTTTATTTGGGTTATTAGGGAAAGAAATCAAACGGAAGAGTTGAATAATTGGATCGAGGAATCGGGTTTTGTCGAAAGGACTAAGGAGAAAGGATTTTTGATAAAGGGTTGGGCTCCTCAAGTATTGATATTATCACATTGTTCGATTGGTGGATTCTTAACGCACTGTGGTTGGAACTCGACTTTAGAAGCAATATGTGCTGGTGTGCCAATGATTACGTGGCCGTTGTTTGGTGACCAGTTTTTTAATGAGAGGTTTGTTGTGGAAATATTAAAGGTTGGTGTGATGGTTGGAGTGGAGAGTCCTTCAAATTGGGGAGAGGAAGAGAATGTTGGTGTGTTGGCGAAGAAAGAAGATGTTGAGAGGGCTATAGAGAAGTTAATGGATAACAAGAATTGTGAAAATGAAGAGAGAAGAAAAAGGGCTAAAGAGCTTGCAGAGATGGCTAAGAGAGGTGTAGAAGAAGGAGGTTCTTCTCACTTCAATGTCACCCTATTGATCCAAGATATCCTTCAACAATCAACCAAGTAGATTGATGTTGTTTGCAGCACTTTTCTTGTTTGTAAGTTCCTTTGTCTAAGCAACAAAGCATTAGCAGTTTTTATACATTGTGTATGAATAGAATCATATGTAATAAATTTTTGAATTGAATGCAGTTATGCAGGAAGTGCAATTCTAGATATCTCACACACACAATTGACATTATTTACAATTTATCATGAAAAAAAAGTTATTTTCAAGGTTTGACAGGAAATGTGTAAGCCTTACCGATCAACAATATCGGCCTTAGTAGATTCCCGTTTGGATTAGCTTATTTTTGAGCTTATGCAATATATATTATACAAACCAACTTTATATTCTTAATTTATTTTAGAATGGCCTTACCACATAGGATGGAAGCCACACTGTCTAGTTCAACTTCTTGCTTAAGAATAGACCACATGATAAACATGGCAAGAATTTTGGAACACAGAAGAGTTATTGTCATCATCATATTATAAGAAGTAGGGACTTTCATGTATTATAAGAAGAAAGTCCTGTGTTAACATCAAGGTAAAAAATGTGTCAATCATGGTCATGTCTTAATAATAAGAGTGGAGACATAAAATATATAGAAATTAATAAGGGAAGAGATAAATAAAAGTGGATATATATCAGTTAACTAGGAACCGCTCTTGCTATCTTTTTGGTTTTTCTTGCTAGCCTTCGATTGTATGATTTCCTGTATAGCTCTTGTCAAGCTCCAACCCGATCCATGCGATCTGATCTAGTACTTGCATTCCTCCTCTCTTTCTCTTTGTCCCGTGATAGAGCCTTTCATTAAAGGGAAGATTCCCAAGCTTGGCCGAAAAAATCCAGGAAGTAGCACCGCTTTGGCGATTGACAAGACATATCTGGGTAGCGTTGACTGAACAAAGCGTGAGCGTAAAGCATCAAGCAGATGCGCCAAATGGGTGGACTAGTCAAAGCCATGTCCAAATGAGCTGGCCAAAAGGCATAGGGCCAAGGCTGAGCTGACAGGCTCATCTCACTTATTATTTGTGTGCTTTGTTGGAATATAAAAGTGATATCAAATTACAAACATAGATACACACTTTCACAAATAAGCAAACGTGTGCTCTACTATTTAGTCTAACACGACGTTCTTCATTCTTCTTGATTTCAGTTTTTTTTTTATTAACCTTCTGATTTTCAGGAGAAAATTCAGAGTTCGGGTGTGAAGTAAGTAAAATCTAACTAAAAATTCATCACAGGAAGAGTTGATTAGCCATTTAAGCCAAAGATGATTATAGACATTTTACAAAGGAGAGGATCCAAGCACGTTGTCAGTGTGGTAGAAAACAAATGCCAAAAGTTTTAAGAAAGAGCTATGCTATTCGGTACGGAAACGAACCACACACGATAGGCACAATGATTATTTTAAAATAATATAAATTTGTTTTTTTGACAGAAAACATGGGTGGTGTTAGTATAATTCTTGCGTTTCTTCGGTTTATGATTCGTAACAAACTGCAATTCCCTTTAATAAAAGAATAAATCTAACATGATTATTGCATCTTTTAAAATTATTGAATTAAAAAAATAAAGAGAAATTACTACCAATTAAAATAACATAATGATAATTTATTCTAGTGATTTGGAATATTCTGTTACAAGGTAGCACCTAATAGCCAACACAACAACAAAAACGTACTACATATCTCATTGTTGTACATGGGCTATGGTTTCAACCGCAATAAAACAAAGAAATTTCATTTCATTATTCAATATTGAAATAGAAGAATCATTAACAATTTTTTCTTGATCCAAACTTTGCTGGCACCAATCAGGTCCTTCAGAACCAGTTGAGACATCCCAACTTGCTTCATCCGGATCTGTAGCCAACTCACGCATTCCAGTTCTAAACCCCGAAATCAAATAATTATAAAATTTTGTTGCACAACCTTTTAGGGCTTGAGAAGTAGGGTACTTATTGGTTAAACTTTTGAGGTAATTTTGACCTTTTGTGGCCTTTTCTATTGCCAAATCTAAGACTAACCTTGAAAGAGTAAGATAGTCTTTGGCTGAAGGAATTTGAGGGTTGGATTCTAGAAGTTTCAAGCATGGTTGTTCATGATTTTTTAATGATTCACCAATACTTTTACATATAGTCTCATACAATTTAGGGCTGGATTTGGGACTAGGGGTTGGTGAAATGGCATTGGCATGAGAAATAAAAATCATTGAAATGGTGAACAACAAAGACAACAATGTTGACGGCGCCATTCTTTGGTTTGTGATGGATGATAAAAGTTACTTAGGGTTTTTAATTTATAGAATTATGATATCCTCTTTTTCAGCAAAAAATAATTATGATACCCTCTTGGAAATTAAAAAGACTTGCTATATTTTTTAAAATTCATATTTACGAAATTTGTATAAACTTGATTAGAAGAATAATTTATATTAAAGATGTAGATAAGGTTAATACCAAAAAAGATATAGATAAGGTTTGACAATAATAATTTAGAGCTGCTTAAAGCCAATTTCTAAGTAATTCCCATCACATACTAACTTTATCCAAATTTGAATTATAGGCAACGTTTTAGAAAATTAGAATGAATCTCCATTAAAATTTGGGTTCTTCCCTAGAAGGAGTACCAAGTTCAAATATAAATATATGTGTGCGCGCATGCATGCGTGCGCAGCGTTATGGGCGCGATTTATAGAAAGAACATGATATATATAGTAAATTCATATTTCGCATAAAATTCTTAAAATCTCAAGGACAACTCTGTGAGAAGGTGTTCATTATCAACGAATGAGTAGCTATTGAAAGTTCCTGTGAGATTGACATAGTCATTCCACTCGACGAATGTGTCGAGATTTCTTAAATAAATAAAATGGTAATTAACCCGTATGGTCTGAAGTTAAGTATGATATGAGTGGCATCGGAGTTTGAGTTAAGAACAACGTCAATAGCATCTTGTACTCTTGTGAAATTCCCACAACCATTTGAGTCCACCGTCAAAATGAGGGTTACATTGTAAGTTTGAAATGGGAAATAATTAAATTGGCCTCCATTGTAAGTGTTACATTGGCCTCTATTGTCACCTATAATTTAGAATAACCATTAGTGAAATTATATTAAAATTAAATTTATTATTCCTCTAAACGGGACACTTTCAATTAATTATGATTTTAAAATATTTTTTATAAACTATTTTAACTAATTTTGTCATAAAAAAAATACTTTAATTAATTGAAATGAGGTAGTATAAATGATATAATTTGTGATATATATATATATATATTACACTTTCTAAATAATTATTTTGATAATGGTGTATATATGTTATATTTAGTTCATGTTCAATTGTTCATGGAATTTAGTGAAAAGTTATAAGAATGTGTCAATTTTTATTTGATGAGTTAAAGCCACACACTAATATTGGGAAGGGTATTACAAGATCAACCAATTAAATTAAATGACATACTTTCATCCCATTTTTGCATGGGATTATGTAAGGTTAATTCACTATAAGTTAAGAATTAACTTAGGTTAATTCATATATTTTTCAATTGTGGTTGCATGTCTTTTTCAATAAACCATGGTTGTAATGTAAACTTTGACCATAATAATTTAGATGGTAGTAATTCATTAGTTCATGTAAATTCTCGCTCTTAAAAGTCAATAATTTCTTCATCTATATATAAGAAAGTGTTAACATATTCATACAATCTATAAAAAAAAAAAATAAGAATAGCTCAAGTGTCTTGAAAAATTGTAAACGACCCTTCTTAAACATGAGATTCAACACCTATTTTGATTTGTCGATTCTTTTTCGTGTCATTCATTCTCCCACTCCTACATTTAATTGTGATGAGTCCAAATGGAATTTTTTGCTCATTTAAAATTTGCAATGTAACACTCATTCTTACAATGGACTCAAACGGTTGTGAGAATTTCACTAGAGTACAAGACGTCATTGACGTTGTTTTTAACTCAACTCTGATGCCACTCTTATCATACTTAACTCCAAAACATACAGGTTAATTAACATTTCATTTATTTAAGAATCTTTAGGGAAGGTAAAGGTCAATGCCACCAAGACAAACTGGATAATGCAAGGGGACTGTATATTCATAGAATGGAATGACTATGTCAATCTCACAAGAACTTTCAACGGCTTCGGTGTCTTTGCCTCTAAGTTCACAGCTTACAACATTAGTTTTAAGGTAAGCAATTCTGTTTTGTTCTTGTTGTATTGTAAATTTATTTAAGTTAAGGATGATGCAAATACCTTGAATCTGTGACAAACAATAAAATCTACTCGAGTATATTTTGTGAACACCTTGCAGGGCCTTCTCTAAAATTTCGAATGTCATGTGTCTATAAACTTGCTACCATATTCTTTTTACAAGTCATGCTCGCAAGCACGCATACGCACGTACGCGCACGCATGCAGACATATGAAAGAATTATGCAACCTAAAAAGGTGCATAGATTCAAGATTTTCCTTTATGAATTGTCACATTAATGGTACTGAAAAATGTGTTGCCTGGATAATAGGCAGCTCTAAATGAAAAGGAATGGAAAAAAACGCATAATAAACATTAAACAAGGGATGAAAAAGGGATAAAACTAGAATGCAACTTTTAACATTATTTATAAATAAATAGAGACATCATTAAATAAACAGACTAATTATAATTAAGTAGCCAATTATTCCCATCAATGTATGAAACATTTATATATGAGATTGCTTCATAATCCCTGAGTTGTCTTGCATAAGAGACTCTAGATGTATAATTTGCTCCAAGTCCTATACAATGGTACTCCCCAAAGAAAACACTCCTGTGTTAACAAAAATTTAAAATGATGTCAATAATGTTTTGATATTAAAAAATGAAATAGATAACTGTGAATAAGATTTTATTTATATTTTATTTATGTACAAAGGGCCGTCCCGAGGGGAGGCAAGTGAAACGGCCGCCTTGAAAATTAATAATATGTGAATATAGCAATTAGTTACTAACTGGTCTCTGGATGGATCTCTCCAATCATTCCATCCCTCAGCAGCTATAACATCAGACATGTTTGTTGTTGAGAAAACAACTGTGGCAAATGCTCCCCAAGCTCTTCCAAGCCACACTTTTCCACTTCCAACAATGTTGCAATTCACAAAGGAAAAACCTGTTTGTTCCTTCAAAGATTGTCTTCCTTGAGCTGTGATAGATCCACCAATGCCACTCAAATCTTGTTTTGCTATAGAGTTTATAGTGCAATCCTGTTGTCAAAACTTAATTAGTCATAATAATTTACAGTAACAAATAATATGTCTGTCTATAGATAGATAGACAGAAAGATAGATAGTCATATTAATTACCTCATAAAGCGATCTAGCATTTCCAAATATGAAATCAATGGATCCTTCGATGAAACATTCCTTAAAATAATGTCTCCCACTGTCGTCATTGAGTGTGTCCTGCGCACCATAAAATCCACATCCATAGAATGCCGTTTGATCGCCAGTAACTCTCAGTGCCACGGCCTGTGCCCCAACCTCTCCCGGTGACGGTGGAGGAGCAGTGTTCTGTTATTTTCACACAATCCAAACAGTCAAAATTTCACCATGTAAATTTGTAATAGACACTTCATTCATCCCTTATTTTGTGCATGAATGTTTGTAAAACTAAAATACACTTTTATTAATGTATATACTTTTATTGCAAGATATATAGTACTTTTATTGCAATGTGACTTACTATATGAATAAATTTTGTAAAAAAGAGACTTAAAATTAAAAGACAGGTTATATCCACATCAAATAGGATAATTTTATTAATATTGAATAAGTAGCTAAGCAAATAGCTAACCTTGAAGCTAATGTTATAAGCTGTGAACTTAGAAGCAAATACTGCAAATGAGTAGCTATAGGAAGTTCCGCCAGTGGAATTTGCAGTGTCATTCCATTCTATAATTGTATTAAGATACCCTTGACCTTGTAGTATTATGTTTGTTTTGTTGGCTTGGACCACTACCTTCTCTCTATAAGATTCATCAAATATTTGGAGTGAAATAGTGAGTGTATTATATTACTATGGAGTATTTATCTTTTATATGTGTACATTTGTTTTAATAAATATGTGAAATTACATTTCAATTATCGAGAGAAAAAAAAAAGTGAAATCACATTTCACAATCTTATCACGTTATAATATTATTCTTAAAAATGTACATAATTGAAAAATTACTTTTTTCAATTCTTGTATTTTTGTCAATGGGGTCTTATATTTAGAGATAAATGTAGTAAATATTGAGAAAATGATAAAAACAAAGAATATCAACCTGTATGTACCAGAATTGATTATGATACGAGTGATATTTGAGCTAGATTCAGGAATAGCATCAATCGCTTTTTGCACACTAGTAAAGTTAGCACAACCCTTTAAATCAACCGTAAAAACAGTGGTCACATTATAGTCTAAAATTAGCTTGGAAGCCCATTTGGCCTTATCACATTTTTCCTTATGACTCTTCCTATGATGATGTCTCCTACTAGCAATACTTGTTATCAACAAAGAAACAAAATCTTGAACACCACTTAGCTTTATAATCTTGCTCAATATGCCAAGTTGAAAACCAAAAATACTTTGAGAACTACTAATGGTAGTGTTAGTGGTGTTGGAAAGTGGTGTGGTGTAATGAACAATAATGATAGAAAAGAGAAAGATGACAAAGCCGGAAAGCCAAAAGAGGGTTCTGTATCTGTTGAATCTCATGTTTGAGTTTTATGAATTGGTTTGTTAGTATATTTGTGTATTTTGGTCTAAGAAATGAGTTTTGAGAGGATGGGGTGATGCATGGAGTAATGAGGAATGCTTTTATTATGTGCATGTAAAAAGTGTGTGTGTGTGTAGTAGTAGTGATGCATGATTGGAGTAGGAGGAAAGAAAGGTATGGGTCTCTATTGCAAAAGCCTGGTTTTAAAAGCATTATGGATGAATGAATCAATGAAAAATGATGAATTTTGGTGGTAAGACAAAGATATGCTGTAATTAATTAGACATTGGAAGATGGACACGCTAAGTAACTTAGAGATTGAAACTAGAAAGAGGTAAAGATAACAAAATGAAAGTTTTTTGGGTGCCAATTTATTATTGGGTGGTGGGACTGGGACTTGTTGATCAACATTTTATTATTTTTATGTTTTGTTTTGATTAGGAAATGAGGTTGGATTCTTACCTTCTAATGCACCATGTGTTCAGTTCTATTGCACACTAACTTTGAATTGAATTCAATGCACTGCCTTACACTAGAGGACGGTGTATGTATCCACAAGATATCTAAGCAAACACTGACAGGTACTGTATTGACTATTTTGTTACCCATCAACTTATAGGTAAGATGTCATGCACGGATCCTTCTTTTCGCTCTACTTAGGTGGAGCAATCCGAACTCTCGACAGAATATAATTCAAACCTGTGTAGACACCTCAACGAACTCATGTGGACACTCCTCAACCCGAGCCAAGGACAATTTATAAAAAATATACATTAAGATGTTGACCCGTTTTTCTTTTCTTTGCTGATTCCTCTAAAAATACACATTTATGCAGTCCGGAGCTTCTCATTCAGAAGGAAAGCAGAGAATTAAATGTGGGAAGCGAGCTTGCAGCACCTATCTATGGTAATAGAATCCCGGTGGTAGTAGTTGTTTTTCTCTTAAAAGAGGGAAGCGCCGGCTCCCTTATTATTGACATCATAATAATAATAATAATAATAATAATAATAATAATAATAATAATAATAATAATAATAATAATAATAATAATAAACCTACTCTACTACTTTCTTGCTCTATGCATTTCATGAATTAAAATACTAATGTGCTATGTCAAAATTCTGCTCAACACATAAAACTACACTGGAACTGGAATATCAGAAATTTCTGTTGTGGGAACTGGGCAACACAATGAACTACTAGAACCTGTTATATCTTATTAAATTTTATACTTTGAGAGTTTGAGGCACTAATCCAAGGTCAAGAACAAGTGTTTTCTAAAAAATATTAATATTAACATAGAAACATGGGATCATAAATGTTTAAACAATCAGCAGGAATGAGTCATAACGGCTTTGAGTAGCCGACAGTCTATATATATACACACACACCATCTGAAAGCAAAAAAATAAATCAATGGAGGTGAGAAAGCCAGCGGGTTTCCTCATTCATGATTGATTTTTTCTCGATAAAAATTTGTCAGGGATGATTATTGATGATTCGACATGGAGGCACCATTTTATGAAGCATATTTGTCCCTTGGAAGGTCACAAACTGATTGCAGTTCCTTCTGTAGTTGGCAAGCTGCAGGACAATGGAAAAGTCAATATTTCAAGCTGGAGGCCAGATGTCGTGATAAGTAATTCGGTTATTGAAAATATTAGCCCCAGAAACATAATTAAATCCCAACTTTGGAAAAATGGTAGACTGAAAAGTGGCAAAAATGTCAAATAGCTAAAACCTGGAGAGCAGTAAAACAGATTTCATACCTGGTCTGGTTTAATCTTGCTAAACCCAAATTTATCTGTCCAAATGGACTGTGCTTCTTCTGCAGCTGGTAGCACAAGGTTCTTTACTTTCATGAAAGCCAATAACCTCTCAATGCAGGAAAAGAGTGTTTGGAAGTAGCCCTATTTGACCAAAAATAATAATTTTAAGTAATGCAATACCACCAAGCCATTGCCGCAAGTGACCATAATACAAAGTAAATCAATCAAAATCTCACAGCAGAGAGATTATTCAATTAAATAGAGAAAAGTGTATGATGCAAATGAGGCAGAGGACCAGTAATGTCTCACCTTCCCATGGTGACTGTTACTTGTTGCAACTAAAGGAAGTTCAGCAATATCAGTGCCAAAGATTCGAAGCATGCCCGCAGATACCACAGATGAACTTCAATATCAAAGAAACAAACTGTAAATAATATTGTAATTTGTAAGTGTCAAATAATAGAAGTTACAGACAGAAAACCACTTCTTACTTGACTATTAGTAATGCACAATACATTCCTCCAAACTCTTGACCCCGCACACTCTTTCTGTATGCGAAGGATACATCAATTCATTTCAGACAAAGGTAAAAACAATAAATATTAAAAATAAAAATGAGACAACAAATGCTTTAAACGTAGTTTCTTACCCATAAACCATTGCTCGAATAAGGTCACGTCCGCTAGCTGCATCAACTATAGGAGCAAAGCATTCCTGAAGCAAGGGAAGTTTAATTCACAAACCCAACTATTGTAACATTACAATAAAGCAAGCCGTATATATAAAGCTCATAAATATGGTCAAAATATTGGGGGGAACTTATAAACAAATTGAGAGTGGCTTAAGCAACAAATGAAAAGACCAGTAAAGCGGGTCAAGGCAAAACAACCCAAAATTTCAGCAGCATGATAATCATCATAAAATCATACAACTGTGTGAATGTGGCTATATTGAATATATGAAGCATATATTCAAGTCATATTGTCATTGTGTAGCAAAGTGCATAGAAGCCAATCCCAAAGAGCGGTTTAGCAGGATTTCAAATAGTGTGATGGCCACTACACTGAAAATTATGATAGATAACTTATTTCTACTACATGTAAAAATAAATTATTACTTATTAGTAATCAAATGTCATGGTGGTTTACTGACATTGTCTAGACCAATGTCCAATGTTTTGAAAATCAAACAGGTCATTGAACCAGTAAAGGTACCAGCTCAAGGTTCAATCGTTCAACCATGGTTGAACCGTTTTCGAACAAGTGGTAAACTAATCATACTTTATAGAAAAATATTTAATAATATATCATATTTTTATTTTATTATTAGTTGACTAAATTACACTTTTGGTCTCCTAAGTTATTTTGAGATATCACTTTGGTCCCGTAAGTTTTTTTGTGTCATTTTAGTCCAATAAGTTACACATGTTAGACACTATT
Source organism: Trifolium repens (assembly GCA_030408175.1). Classification (NCBI taxonomy): domain Eukaryota; kingdom Viridiplantae; phylum Streptophyta; class Magnoliopsida; order Fabales; family Fabaceae; genus Trifolium; species Trifolium repens. Next base: position 51,284,217 of record CP125848.1, read on the forward strand.
AAAACCTTGGAACAGAGGCAAAACAGGACTGTGGAGGCTGCAAAGAGGAGTAAATGGCGGGGGGGTGGTCAGGAAATGACAAAATGGGGTGAATCTCAAACCACATAAGAAGGCCTGACAAAAACCATAGGACACATAGGAATTTTCAAACTGCTAAGACACTTTAGTCTCCTAAATTTGTTTTGTATCAGTTTAGTCCCTTAAGTTACACATGTTAGACACTATTAAAACCTTGAGAACAGAGGCAAAACAGGACTGCAGATGCTGTGAAGTGCACAAAATGCCGGGGGTAGTCAGGAAATGACAAAATGTGGTTAACAACATAGGAAGGCCTCACAAAAACCATAGGACACAGGAATTTTCAAAATCACCAAAAGGGGCGCCATTATTTGCCATGATTTGAGCCGTGATGATGGCCACTTATTCAAGGCAGGGCATCATACACAACACAAAGTAGTTCTAAGACATTCAAGACACCGGTGGTGCTATGAAATCCAACGACTTACTACACAATACATTACAAAGGTTCACATATAGTTTTTCCCGTCCACCCATATATATTTCAGTCCATCTTTTCTAAAAATGCTCACATTTGGTCCCTCTTTACCTGGGTTATATCGAGTTATGTGGCACAGAGCACCACATCATGAGATCCCCATAATTTCAGATAAGTAATAGCACAAAGAAAAGGAAGGCAAAATTCAGAAATGTTAAATTTCAAAGCAGCTCTATCATTTGTTGTGGAACAAACATGGACAATAATTAATGCATTCCACAAAAAAAAGGAACATAAAGGATTATAACGAATTGAGAAAGATGGGCAGAACTTACATGAAAGATAGAGATAGCCTCCAAAAGCAATGGTCTAGTTTCAGGAGAAGCGTTTTTTCCACTAAGAATCCTCCATTTCACATCGATATCATTCATGGGATCCAATCCTTTTACCTCTTGCTTTTTCTTTATAATAGCCAATAGAGATTCAGGGAGTCTCTCATCCCCTCTAACTAAAACGTTCTCCAAAGTAGAATGTATTCTCGTGCAATCATTGCAACAAAGCCAATTACCTTTTGGCAATTCCTGTAATTAGTTACATGCATATGCTCAGAGGACAAAAGGGATTTTCTTTTTCAAAAGACAAAAGGGATGTTAGTGCCTAAACTAAAGTATCCAAGTATAAGTATAGCAACAACTGCACACCTTTAGAAATGCCATCTTGTGCTCCCTCAAACAGCCAACATGATACTCCTTTTCACACTGCAGCAACAGTGGGGGGCAAGATCAAGTTGGCTCAGTAAAACAATACAAATCCCTTAAGTTGATAATTCATATATGCATCGATCACTAAATCATTATATTATAAAAGAAAAAATAAACTCTATGTTAGAGATGCCTTTGTACAGACATCAATACTAGAGTGCATACCTGATCACAAAATATTATTGTGCGTGGACCAAAGCCAGATCTGCTGAAGTCAACACCCCTGTATGCACAAAAAATTCTCTTCATATAGTATATCTCACAAAAATCACAAAGTACAGTGAAGCACGTCCACATGGTGGCTGCTGCCAATAAGAAGTACAGTGAAGACAAAAGCCAAGTCTATAATAACAAAATGGCTTCTAATCTTTACAGTGTTACCTGCATAAAGCACACCCACTAAGCTCAGCATCAATGTCTTTGACTATGCGAATGCATCTCTTGGTGATTTGCTCAATAGGATCAACTCCTTCAACCCTTCCAGCAGCAAAAGCATTGACATTGTATGCAACAAACTTTTCCCTCTGGAACATGTTTTGGCAAAATTGACAGTACCAGTCACCACGTGGAATACTCGATAGAGATGCACATTCTGTACATTCCAAAAATCGGAACATGAAAGTTCACTAATGACTATCATTTTATTATGTACCAAATAAAGCAAATGTTGAAGTTATAGGGCTAATCTTTTAGGAAGAAGGAGGAAAAGGAATACTAGGAATTATAAAATTATTTATATGGCATGAACAAAATGTTAAATGTCATTCCAAGCGACAAAGCAATAAGCTTTATGTATATGAATACTAATACTAGAAACCTATACTTAATTAAATAAGTAAACAAATTATGATAAATAAGGAAATCTGAAAGCCAATCATAAGATATGATTTTAGATGTGATAAATTATATCTGAGACACTATCAAGATAAAAAGAGCAACTTAGTGCTATAAGGAAATAGTCCAAGCAGGGTCCATCGCAAGGAAGGGTCAAACCCATTGTGGATATTTTTGTAAACAGCCTTATCTTACGTATGCAAGAGGCTAATTCCATAAGATTTATCCATCTTTGAAGCATTTAGATAATAAATTTTGTACACATCAAAAAAAAATAATCTAGAACACGTTGATGAGGTGTTTAAATTTACCCGAGAAGGAAAAAAAAGATTTACAAAAAATAAAATAGATAAATAATCATTTCTCTTTGTCCTTCTCAATCTTTATTTTTGCAGGAAGAGGATATAGTAGGCATAGATCACAAAAAAGTGTCAATTTTCTCCATCAAATATTTAGTAATGTATATCTAACCTTTATGAAATGCTCTTGGGCATCCATCACAAAGCAACAGATTTCCACCATCCCAACAAACAACGCATAGATCATCATTGTCATTTGCAGAGTATTTTTTGCCTTTTGAGAGAGATATTGATAATTCATGGAGAGACACCCCATTTGATGTGTAAATGTATGCATAACTGCCAAAAAATTGTGCACTTCCAATAAAATTCACAGGCTCGAACAACAAACAGGTCAAGTAGTTGCTAAATATCCCTCCCAAGCTCCCATCACCCCAAGAGAAAAGAAAAGAAAAGAAAAAAGACTGACGGTTTCTTGCGAGAAGCCCAGCCTGCATGAACCTCAAACTGCGAGGGGCTGATCTGCAGTGTTAAATATTGAAAGGAAATTATATACAATTTATTTACTCTCAAGGAATTCCTACAAATGTACAGGCTAAGTGGGCAACTGAGGATACCTCAGTGTTGCAGCATCTGCAAACAATTCCGGAGCCCATTTTGAAACCTTCAAGCAATTTCTGTCAATCAGAATATAAGTATATAACCATCAGCAGCAGCAGCATAATAGACATACATTAACTGTTGCATCAAGCACAAACAAACCTGTCCGCCTGCATAATAAGCTACTTCAGTTCCATCAGGCAATCCATTTTCTTCAAATACTAACTTGTGCAGTCGATGATCCCTTTAAAAAAATACAACGGATAAACAAATAATGATTAACATGATAAAAACACTACAGCTGTTACCCACAAATGGAGAGGGAGTATGGAACTAACTTCTTAGTTATCTTCCATTGACTCTTATTTTGTGGAGATAAACAATTTGAATTTGAAGTGGTCTTCAACTTTACGGATGATGACCTGTAATAACGCTTGATTAGAATAAAAGGGTGGCGAAAAATTATTTGATTGTAAACAATTACCCACAAACATATTATTCTAACTACATAAAGGGTGCTAAAAAATTAAAGGCAGGTACAAACTTCTTTTTCATCTTCGGCATCATTTTCTTCCGGGGTAGAATGGGCACAGAAGCTCTCTTGGAAGAATTTGAGCTGCTGACCCTTATTGATGACCTTGATAGATAACACAGTTTGCAACATGTAAGTTAAAAGAAACCAACAAAGCAGACCACTATAAAGAGAAAATCAATTCATGGAATCCAAGAAATTGAAACCATGTAAACTCATGCATTGGTCGGTGAAAACCAAATGTTATGCAAAAACTATATATTCGTTTGATATATATGGGATAGATGAAATAGATATGAATACTAACTTTGTTCTTTTCTTCTTGTGTATCTTACTTTTTGAAAAGATAGCCAACTCAGAAGCACAGGATAACTTGGAGGCCAACACTGGTCTAGGAGACCTGAAATATTGTTATTGAATGATAAGAAAATATAAATTAGAGAGGAGCAAAGGGAGGTCTCGGACACATCTTATTGCACCTTTCATACATGAAGGAAATGACTTGAGTACCTGATTCTTTTGCCAACTACATTCTTAGCAGTTTCTTCAGATTTACTTGATTCTACACAAGAACAGCATATAGGTCCCACTCTTTTCATACATGATGGAAAACATCCTACGGGTAAAATAATGATATCAAGAAACACCCAAGTCAGTCATAAAGAGAAAAGAAACAATAAAGAAAACTATACACTATCTTCCCGTAATGTTGTCACACAAAATCGGGATTAGCATGACAAACTGTAAAACAAAAAAAATAATGATAATTCTGAATAGTAGACGCAAAGCTTACCTTTGCACCTTTTACAAGTAAAATATTTTTCCTCGGGCGTTGAACAAACAAAGTTTTGAATTGTTGCCTCCAAAGCATGCAGGGGAGCTCCCCTGCACGCTCTCAACAGATCAATCAGACTCTTCCCATTTTCAAGGCAAATATACTCTACTGCTCTCTTATATTGTTTGCAAGCATGGATCTCAAATTGGGAAGGTGGAATAACCTTAAAAATAACAAAATAAATTATGGGACGGTCTCAGACCCAAGAAACAAGGTAAGCAGAGACAGAATTACAACTCACCCTGTGTCCATTACAGAGAGAGCATGAACATAATATTCCCCCATCTCTTATAACACCCCTTAATCCTGGACCCTGTAATAAAAACATATCAAACTTGCAATACTAAACACTGTGGGCAGTGAACGTATCAAAGCAACATTTCTTTAAAAAACAGACCACCAAGAGCCCCGGTGTGAATCTTAATAATGAAGAAAAAAATTACAAGATCAAATTACTAGATTCTCAAAGAGCTAGCATCTAAAGCAGTAATATATACCATGTTGGCGTGCGATGTTACAACTAAGTCAGTAATGCCATGTTTGGGGTGAAACTAATAATAATTCCTATTAGTAAAAAGGTTATTGACCAGTAACGCTTATACCATCTCCTAATGCCTCAGATAACCAGTTACTCAATTCTCAGCAAACGAAAATTAATCCACTTTCCATTTTAACTTAAACCGTCCTCCTAAAATTCAATAATAAATACAATGCTACTAGAGTTCACTTTGCTTTTAAAACTTACAATCTATTTGGGTTATGCACTAAATTTGGAGAAGTTTTTAATCTATCTATTCTAAGAAAAGTCTTCTAATAATATGTGACAGAATTTCACATACATTAATCACATTCCATCTTTACTAGTTTATTTCAATATAGCTTTCAGAAACAACTTAGAATAGAAACAATTTAATCACATTCCGCCTTTGATTGTTAAAATAGTTTACCAATATACATAAGATCTTAATCACACTATTTATCCATCCTTCTAGTTTTAAGTTTTTTTCCCTAAATGCAAATTTCTTGTTTAACAATAAGCATATCAAAACGAACCTTCTTAATGCCACCAATGTAAACCACAGAGACACCATCAAGTAAACCCGTAAGAAAGAGCTCCTTGACTGTTGTAGGCTTTTTATTGACCACAATCTTCTTCGACATTTTCAACTCCAACTTGTTCCTCGAAGCAGGGAATGCACCATTAATTTCACTGGCAACCACAGAACCATCTTGTTTTAACTCTGTCACCATCTCCTCACCCGCTTTCATTGCTGCCGATCGTGTAACCCGTTTAAATGTCCTATCAACTTCACCACTTGCAACAGCAGCACCCTGCTGTTCTAACTCAGTCACCTTATCCTCACCAGACTCATCTTTTACTTTCATAGCCAATCGTGTAACCCGCTTGAAATCCCTCACAAGCACCTTACCATTACCTTTACCACGTGCAACAGCAGCACCAGAACCATGTTGCTCCAACACATTCACCTTATCCTCCTTATCCTCACCAGACTCAACCTTTTCTTTCATCGCCGAACGTGTAATTCGCTTGAAAATTCTCACTGGCACCTTACCATCATCTTTATTAACAGTTACAACGGCTTCACCTTGTTGTTCTAACACATTCACAGTCTCCACACCGGACTCAGCCTTTGCTTTCATCGCCGATCTTGTAATCCGCTTGAACGTCGTCACCGGAACCTCAAGAGGTTCACTCTTCAGCTCATCACGACACTCACCACCATCCGCATTCTCCAATTCAAGCGGAATCTCCGCATTCTCCTTGAATCTTTTGGAATCAACGTCTTCGGAAAAACTGTTACAAGAATTGAGAGACCTCTTGACTCGAGTATAAACAATGCAACCGTTGACCGTAGAATTTTTTCGTTCATCATGAGACTGATCAAGAGAAACGGTTATGGATTCCGATTCTGGCTTGACGGAAGCCTCCATGAGGGGTTTCAGTGCGCGAAATTGAGAGAAAGAGGAGATCGAGGAATTGAGAGATGTGCTAGGGTTTGAAAGGTTGAATTTGAATTGAATTGATTTGAAGATGGTTTAGAATGAAATTAGGGTTTTTGGATTTTTTAGAAAAACCTTTTTGCGAGAAGAAGAAGGAAGTGGTGGGGTCCACTATTTTTCTTCAATAACTTGCTAGCTGGCGCAAAGAATCTAGGGAATGAATGGAATGGATAACTAGCGAGGACAGACAACGAGTAGTACAATCTTGTACTCTTGTGTTATCTTGTCTTGTTACTATTTACTAGTGATAAACCCGTGCGTTGCACGGGTTCGATTAGAATATATTTAAATTTTTTTACAAATAAAAAATAATAATTGTGATAATTATAATCACATATAAGTTAAATGATAAGTACTGTTTTAAAATATGATTTTATTTAATATTAATGTATGTATAAAAATAAAAATATAAAGCTGTTTAGAAATATGATATTTTTTATTGAATTATATCATAAATTTGTTTATATTTTTTTTTCCAAAAAGGAGGTTTAAGAACAAACAATACAGTTTGTAATAGATGTCTTATAATATTTAATAAATTTGAAAGGATGCATCATATTTTATTTTAATAATGCAAATGTATAAGATCTTAGATTTGTTTATATGAGTTGCAATTGTACATATAATCACAAGTCACTTTAATTTGCTTTTTATTTTTGGTATATTCCATGAGAAATAAACTTAAAATGTTGTTAGGTAGACCTTCATTATTTATAAAAAAAATGCAATTTTTATGATAATATATTAACTTGAGTTTCCTCTCAAACTTTCATTTGGTTGAATTTTATCATAAATTTTAGGTTGGTTTAAAGGTTGTGATTCATATCTTGTAATTTTATCTTTTTTCATAAGTTTTTATTTGTGTATCTCTTATTCTTTTCAATAAGCTTTCGTTATAAAATGTAATTCCTATATGGTGATCATGTCATTTTCGTAACATGATCTCGTTTGGAAATTTCATACGAAATAGCATAATTGATTACTCTCATCTATGCGATTTAAAACTCTTATATTTAATTTTTTTTTTACAACAACTCAAATATCATCTTCCAAATATTTGAACTTAGGTTTAGTTCTTTGGCCTAGGTAAATAAATTAAGTTTATAAAGTAGAAGAATTTATGATTCATCATGTCATGAGAAATGTTAATTCATATATATATATATGATGGCTTTGCCTTTTTCATCATTTGATCCCATTTTTAGAAATTACGCACGAAATAACTCAACTACTTCTCTTTTATGCAAATTAAGGTCTCTTACATTTAATGGCAATAAAAATATTGACTTATTTCACAATTTCCGCTTAAACCTTCATTTGGTGAATTTTATCTCAACTTTTATTGGTTCATATTTTTTTAGTTTGTTATTTGGTTTACCTTCTTTTTTATTTATTTAATTTTTTTATTGGCTTTTCTTTTTCTTGGTTGGGTTTATGTGCTCTCAAATTTTTTGTTTGTTCTTGCCTCTCATATAATGAAAATGAAATTCATGTTTGGAGAAAGTTAATTTATATACGATACGATGGCTCCGCCTTTTTTTTATCATTTGATCCCATTTTTTTAAATTACTTACCAAATAACTCAACTACTTAAAAATTGATATATTTCACAATTTCCTCTTAAACCTTCATTTGATGTCCCAACTTTTCTTGATTTAGATTTTTTAGTTTGTTATTTGGTTTTTATCTTTTTTTTTAATTTGCTTAATTCTTTTTTTTTTGTTTGCTTTTTTTTGGTTGAGTTTATGTCCTCACAATTTTTTTGGTTGTCCTTGTCTCTCATATTTAATAATATTTACTTGTAGTTTTTTAGTTTCTTTACCAACCTAATTAATTTTAAGAAACAATACTCTTTAGAGTAGTACTTAACTTATTTATAAAGTAGTACTATAAAGATTTATGATACCTTTATTTAATTTTTGATTGTCAGAAAATGTTATTAAAGAGAATAGAAGGAATACTCTAACTCTTATAACATGCTTGATATATCCAAATAAAATGGTAGCAAAAGATTTATAAATAAATTTACTTTTTGTTGCATGTTATGTGCTCTTAATCTATCAAATTATTGGAATTCCTTAGTAATGAAATGATAATTTAAGGCATATAAGGAATAACCTTTGATATTCCACCAACAAAAGAAGACCAATTGCAAAAGGTAAAAAACTACTAAAGTAATATATATATATATATATATATATATATATATATAGAAAAATGACTCTTAAAAAATTGTGTTTCACATGGAAAAAGAAAACTTCACATTATGTTTAACATGAATCTCTCAAAAATTATCTATTAAAAATTTAATACACACATATACTTTAGTAAAAATTATCTATTAAGAATTTAGTACCACACATATTTATAAGAAATGACCTTAAAGTAGATACCACATACTAAAACTCTCAACAACCAATATTTCATGTTGGCAATAGATATGCACGATCAATACCTACAAAAGAAACAATCGAATTAGATCATCATAATAGTATAAAATCATTACATTACAAATTAAAATTTTAAGTAAATTATCTCTTCAACCTCTCAAGAACCAAACATAAATAACAATAAAAAAGAAGAAATATAGCACATTATCACCTCCCAGAAATTTTCTCCAACGATGATCAAGATACAAAAGCATAATTTGTGATCTACAAACACAAAAAAAATAAATAAATTAAATCAACTTATTTATAGTTGTTATGCACGTATGCATCAAAATTGAAAGCAAATTTGCAACAACAAAAATGTTCAATGGAAATCACAAATGTGCTCTCTCTACTTATATATGATCTTCCAAATGTAACCAATTAAGGAATCTCAACAATTGCTTAACCTTAACTCTAACTTTTCATATGGAAGTTGCTGTTACATTTTCAAAACTTTCACTAAAATGTTTAATTGATGCAATTAATCTATTATATGGCACCAATAGCAAAAGAAGACATGAAGAGTTTTTTAACTTAAGATTAAATTTTTAATCTATTTATAACCAATGTCTTTGTTTTCCCTTTCTATTTTACCTTTAAATTGCATTAATACACTGAATGTTTTCCTTTTTTATCAATTCTATTAGATATTTTTTATAGAGTTATAAATTCTATTAGAAATTCTATAATTTCTATTGTAGAGATTATAATTTTTTTATAGAATGACACATAAGTAAAATGTTTGTCTAGGAGCTATTCAAGCTTCCTTTTATAAATAAAAAATAAAATAATATTATTTGTCACTTGTACTTTCACTTGCATAATTATTAGAGCTGTCAAATGGGCCGGCCCAGCTCGGCCCGGCCCGGGCCCATTGGGCCAAGACATCTATTGGGCTTAAGTGGCCCAGCCCATTAAGGCCTAAGGCCCATTAAGGCTCGGCCCGCTTAGCCCGGCCCAATAAAATGGGCCGATGGGCCGGCCCGCAACATTTTTTCAAATTTTTGTAAAAAAAAAATTAATGGACAATAAAACTACATATGCATCGCACACAAATTAATATCCATAAAAAAGTGAGTGTCATGATTTCATGAAATAATAAATATTTCAAAATATCCATGCAAAAGTCGAGAGATTTGTGGATGATGATTCATAAAGTGCATCCTCAAAGCTAATAAATTTCAAACTTACATCAGACACTAAACTTTTAATATAACCATTCAAAATACATAAATTAAATTATAAATTATAAAAAAAAAGTAAATTATAAATCACATCTTTTTCCTTAAAAAAAACAAATCTCATCTTTTGTTACTTATTTTATCTAAAGATTTTATGCTAGCTAAAATTCCTTATTTTTATGTAAAATTATATTTACATTTTTTTTTTAAATTCTTTAATGGGCCGGCCCAAAAGCCCGTTGGCCCAGCCCATGATGGCCCATAGGCCCGACAGCCCAGCCCAATAAGGCCCAATGATATTTTTGGGAAGCCCGGCCCGGCCCAGCCCATATAAAGCTATAGGGCTACTGGGCCGGCCCGATAGCCCGGCCCATTTTTACAGCTCTAATAATTATCAACATTAATCATAGCATTTTTTTATTTTTTATTTTTTTGCAAAAAATATATTGGGACACATTTTTATTATTGTAACATATAGATAGATAGCTATTATGGAGAATGAATGGACACATCAAATAAATTGTAAGATGATTTTTAGATAGATATGAAAAGCTCTCTAAAGCATGCCACATATGCAAAATGGAAGCCTATAAGCTAACATGGGCTTCCTTTTATTAGTAAATAAATAAATAGTAAATAAATAAAAGATAGAAATAGAGAGATTATAAACTTTTTTTTTGAGTGCCATATAAGCATAATGCTTGTCTAAGAGCTATTGGAATCAAAATGATCAAATTCATTCACTTAATGTGATCACGTTTTATTTTGGAGAATTTTTTACTCTTTACCTATTTCAATATGACATGGAGATTTTCACACAACTTTGTCTTCTTTGCCAATACACTATCATAGTCGTCAGTTACTCATTTCTTGCCAAGAATGATTCTGCAACTATTCCCCTACATCTCCTTCTTTAGCAAATTTACCATTAAGTATCATATATACAATTCTAGAAAATTAGAATTTTGAAAGACATACAATATTTTGAAAGAAAATTAGAACCAAATAATATGTTGCTAAATCAAAAACATACGATATTTTTTTTACATAGCATACAAATCCATAAATTAAGTATAAATAAAACTTACATATAATTAAAATGACATATTGCTAACTCAACATGTTCCAACATATGTTCCTTTGTCATCTTTGGACTTTTGATCCCTAAAAAGTAAGAAAAATAGACATTAAAATGAGACAAATATTTATACTCGAAAAGATAAGATAGTAGTTGACTTACTTGTTGAGAAACATGATTTGCTAAAACTGTAAAATTGGTATATAGAAAACATGTAAAAGAACAAAACTATGAAATTGAGAGTATGAATAAAAAGTTGTGGTTAGTGAGTATTGCTTATAAAGATCATAGATGGTTACAATTTCTATTTCTTTTATCATTATTGAATATATTGATTGGAAAGAATTCCAATGATCATGAGCTTTATGTGTGTGGTAATAATTGTATTGTATTAGTAGCCTTTAACTACTCTTCAACTAAAATGCATAACTACTCTTAAACCAAAATGCATAACCATGACTTTGGAGAATGAATAGACAAATACAATAAATTGTGGGATAAAAACAATGAAGAATTTGAGCTTTTTATAATCAAGAATTGTAGCTCATTTAGATATGCCACATAGGCACAATGGAGACATAAGAAACATAGGAGCTTCCTTTTATTAGTAAAAGATAAAAGATAGACCTTTTTATTTACCCAAAATAAAACCCTATTTTTTCTATAAAAAATAAATAAATAAAATATAGACACTTTTGTGTTATATAACCAAAAAATATATTTTGTGTAAGGAGCATTGCTATTTAGTATGAAATTGTTACACAAGAAATGCAAGAATTGACACATGACAAAATCTTAAAGGATGATGTCATTTAATCTTCTTTTTTAGTGGAAAACATGGGTGGTTATGGATGTAATCAAGGGTGAGGATTTATTCTTCTCTTTCTTGCTTCAAAAAATTATTGCTAAATAGCATTTTCCTTTGTGTAAAAAGATCATTGAGTTTGTGTGTGTATATTATATTATTTTCAAAAGTTATTAGACTAGGTAATTATATATTCGCAGTGTTATATGTTGCGAAAACTTCTTTTTTGAATTTTTATAGAAACATGGATTTCAATATCATTTATTCATTTAATTTTGGTTTAATTAGTCTGCAGGTCTCTTAAAGATTTTTTTTTTGTTTCATTTTGGTCCCTTAAAGAAAATAAGTTCCACTTTAATCCTTTATTGATATCTCCGGCTGTCAATATGGTCTTTTTCGTTCATTTTTTCTCAGAAACTGTTAACTTATGTACATGTGGTAAAATAGATTGTTACGTGACACATGTAATGAAGTTAACGGTTTTTGAAAAAAAAATGACCGAAATGACCATATTAATTGATGGAGATATCAATAAGGACCAAAGTAGAGCTTATTTTCTTTAAAGGACTAAAGTGAAACAAAAAAATCTTTAAGGCTCTGTTTGGATTGATGGAATACAATGGAATGGAGCGGAGCGGAATTAAATATAATATAATGTTTCAAATTGAAACATTATATTATATTTCATTCCGCTCCGCTCCATTCCATTGTATTCCATCAATCCAAACGGAGCCTAAGGGACTTACAGACTAATTAAACCTTTAATTTTTCACTTCATCCAATTTATGTTGTGTGCAATAGAATGAAACACATTAATAAAACAATTATAATTTTGTTCTTATTTTTCTATTTTACAAATTGTGTAATGTTCTTTGTATTATATTCAACGTACTTTCCTTCTTCTTTGATGTGACTCATTCTTCTCGATCTCTACTTTTATTCTACAAATTGCATATATGTTGTCAATATAAGGAGGAATAAACTCAAAACAAAAGTTGAAATTTGAAGGTGAAAGTTTGAAAGAACTCAAACTAAGTGACTATACAATTTTTATAGGATAACAATCATATCATAATTCAAAGAGTTATGTAAATGTTGAATTGAAACAAAATCATCAAATTAAAACAAATTATTAATTTGTTTATGACGGTTTATAAAAAAAATGATAGAAAGGTTTATAAATTGTATAGTATTTATTTTATCAAAATAAATTTTATTTATACTATACATCAGAACAAAATTTATATTGGAAGAAAATAAAAAGATGCAATAGGATAAATAGAAAGAGCGGGGGTGCAGAAAACATGTTTAAGAGAAAATAAAAGACTCTAACGCTTAATTTTGTCATCATCAAAGTATTAGGTGAAAAAGTGGGCTGGACAATCAAATTGAACTTTGAGAGAATTACTTTTGTCATCCTATTTTATTTCTCGCGCGCCCTACAGAATCACCAAAATATCCTTATCTGCTGTTTAAGTAGCGAATTCTACATTTAAAATCTCAAAATTTCATTTTGGGAGAGTTTTTTTTTCAAGTAGCAGATGTTATAAAAATGAAAAAATTTCATATAAGGTGTTCTCATGCAAGGTGTTTTTTACTCACATTTCGTATTTTTAATTATAATATCTGCTAATTAAGTAGCGGACAAAAATTTCATGTAAAGTGTTTTTATGTAGGGTGTTTTTTCCAATAATTATTCATTCTTACACCGTCCGCTACTTAAGTAGCGGGAGAGTAAAATTGAAAAGATGTAGGCCGCACGGGGTGATAGAATGACAAAAGTAAAAGTCAAACTTTGAAATGACTGTATTCAAGATAAAACGGCCCAAATATGTTTTGTAATTGTAATAAATCAATAATTTATCTATTTTTTGTTTAGCAGAAATTATTTTATCACTTAAATAAGCAAATATATTTTTGTCTAAGTTTAATAGATATGTTTTGTTGGTATAAAATTATTTTACATTGACATCTTATAGAAATCAAACATTCTTCCATATTATTATATAATTAAAGTGGAGTGTAATGTAGTTGAATAATTTGGCGAATATATATATATTTTTTTTTTGTGTTAGGATACATATTACTATTTAATGGTAGTATAAAATTATTTTAAATTAGATGTAATTTTTTTTAATTAATTGCTCGAATATAAGGGAAATGTGAACTGTTTACCTTAGTCAAATGTTAATTATTTTATCTAATCTCTCAAGATTATTACTATCCTTGTTCCTTTCCCTCACATTGCATGTAATGGACTTTATGTGCCAGCTTTAGCATGGCGTGGATATAATTGACCCGTCTTAAATAAATGAGGCTGAATTTATTGGTAAGGTTAGGTATCCATATAACAATTAACAACTACCAAATGAATTAAGTCAATAGCAATAAAATATTTTCAGTATGAGATGATGCCACATCAGAAATTAGTATATAATTATGAACTATCTGAAATACTAACATGATGACTATGTTATTATAGATATAAAATGTAAAATAATTTAAAGTCAACTGATGATGCCAAAGACCTGCATCATGTGGTTAATTAAGGGTAAATTGGTCAAGTCAATTTGGCAAGTACGTAGAAATGGCTTTAAGGTCAAGGTCAAGGGACAAGGTACAAGTCGTTACCCTATGGATTTTACCAAAACATGCATTGGCGGCTTAGAAAAATGTCATTTTTCATTTAGTTCCTACTAGTACTACTTCTGAAGTGTGTATACTTGGACTTTCAAAGCATGAGGGAGTGTTACTCTTTGTGGTCAAAGGTAAAAAAACACAACCGACTACACTTTTCATTTTAGTTGTTGTTTAAATTTATTTTTAGCATGTATTTGTGGACTTTTCTTTAATCTTTCATAAAATTGAAGAGTTAGAATTCTTCAAGATTAAGTAAAACAAAATTTATAAGCAAAAATTATTTAATAAAAAGGAGTACAAGAGGTACTCCAACTTAGCAACTCCAATGAGAGTTGCATCACTTGTGTCTGCGGGCCTCTAACATAGAAAAGTGAATATTTTGCAAAAAAAATTGCTGGAGTCCGCCTGTGCTCTCACCATGCAACTTTGCTTTCTGACATATTTATATGTAAAATCAATATAATTTGTCAATTAATTTAATATTAAAACTTACTTTCTTAATACCCGTGTTTTGTCAAACTAGCTCTTATAAATAGGGACGGAGAGAGTAGTATACTTTAAGTAAACAAGTTGGTAGTAAAATAATGTATGAGTAAAATATTAATATGAGGTAAAATAATAGACCTGATAGGAGTTTTTTAGAGTTGCACTATTAGAGTAAAAAATGAGTGAATTACTTAAAGATGATGTGGCTTAAATGAGACCCACAAAATACTCTTGAGTGGAGTTCACCGCTGGAGATGCTCTTATATATATGTATAATGAAAGAAGTCCGAACCCAACATCATAGCAAGATAAACTACCCATCTTCTATGAAGGGTTGCAGAGTTCCGTCAAATTATGTGCTCGAAAGCCGGACAACATAAAAAAGCACAAACAAAACACAGACTCAAAATAAGTATTGGAAAAATAACAGTCCTAACATGAAAATATATTTATAAGTAGGAGCAAACATCATCATTTAATCAGCTTATAAGATATTGTTTGTCCTCACGTATAAATGTATCTTCTTATATATTATGATAAATGGATTTTTAAAGCCATAACAAAATCATGTTATAACTTCTAATTCATTTTGTTAAACGACCAAAGTTAATAATTAGTTGTAAATGTTAATATTTTTCTTCTGCGAGACTTGAACATGAAACTTTTTACACCTTAACATCTTTGACCCTTAGCTAAAATCTATTACATCTAATCCATTGATCGTGGAGAATGCTGGAGGATGGAGGAGCATGGAAAGATCCATGTAAAACCTATAAATATAAATATTTAGATTTGTGGTTTCGGCATATATTTAGTGAACACAAAGAAGAATTTCTAAATATAGTTGTATATTTCATCATTGAATTTCAATCAATTTTACAAAGAAGGATACAATGATTGGAATGGAGGGAAAGGGAAACCGTTATAACGATAATTGAACCATAAAACAACTGATCAAACTAATAAATAATAAGCCTAAATAACTGATAATACAAATTAGAAAGAAATTAAATAAGCTATGTATATCCAATCCAATAAACTAAACCAAATATACAATTTCCTCAACCATCCACAAAATTTCACTTTTTAATCATCTATAGCTCTTGTCCCTTTACTACTACTACTACTAATTTAATTTGAGTACCAATTATGTGTATATCAATTTTCTGGACTCTAAGAAATCCTTTTTCTTAGTTTCTCTAGTGGACACATATGCTAGAAAGCTACCAAAATCTGTGTCCATGTAACGCTTTGGATTTGCTTCGTCGATAAGTTTTGGCGACGGTTTCACCGTACAATCAAAGGGAAGACTATGTAACGAAGCAACCGATACTCTACTCTTAGCTTCATTCACCATAACTCTATGTAATACGCTCTTGTATTTTCCATTGCTAAATATCTGATAAATAAACGAAAACAAAAAAAAATCAAATTAGCGCGATACAAATAATAATAATTGTAACAAATTATCTCTTTCTACTAGACTCGACCCTCGTAGTTTGACATATATATGTAATTTTTTAATATGTAACAAAATTAATTACCTCTAAATGATCACCAATATTGATAACAAAAGCATTGGGAATAGGTTGAACAGTGAGCCATTTATCTTGAAATTGAATTTGCAAACCTTCTACTTCATCTTGAAGGAGAAGTGTGAGGAAACCATAATCAGAATGAGGGTGCATTCCTAAAGTTAGGTCTGGTTCAGGACATGGTGGGTAGAAATTTGTTACTAACATTTGGCTACCATTGTCCAATTCTTTCATAATATTAATATTATTATTGTTGTCATTTTCTTTGGCCTCTTCTTCTTGGTTGTCTTCCATAATTCCTAAACTTTCTAGAATGGCTTCCATTATTGCCAAGAACAAATGTTTGGTTTCTTGTGTATAGGTGGCTACCACTTCCCTGTTTAAAATAATAATAACATTTAAAATTTGCAATCACATCACATATTATAATTAGTGAAAAACAATAGGTAAAAATGATATATTGTATTTATATTTTTGACAAAAAAGATAATATTGTATTTATGAATTTAAAAAAAAATACATCATTGGTTTATAAAGCATTAGTCAAAATAATTTATTTATTAGTTTTTATGGTTAGAGACTGTGATATCACATGTTAATTGAATATACGACGATGCTATTATATATAGACTAATCTGACAATTTTTTTCCCAAATATGACATACGTTATATAAGTAAATTAATCGCAATGAATTGACATTGACGTGTGATCAACTTTTAGAATGACATTTTATAATTTTAGAGATACATTTTCTAATATGCAAAAATGATGAACCTGTGTTAATCGATGCGTACAATTTTTAGGATTAATTTGTCTATTTATTATTATTTTAATATTTTTTGTCATTTTAACACCTGTAATGAATTTGATTACTCAACAAAAGTTTGTCTACTTATAAGACAGACCTCATAGGGGACCCATTAATGAATATGATATGATTAATTAATAAATATGTTCCAAATCAACAAAAAATAATAATGAAATTAAGGTTAACTCTTCATGTAGCACTTACTGAAAGTCCAATGGTGAAGCAGGCCAATGAGGAATGTAATCAGGTTGACAAATAAGTTTCAAGAAATCTCTCCAACAGAACACAGAGTCTTTTGTTTGACTGAAACTTGTCCCATATCTTACAGGTGCTCTCATATCAGTTGTCATGTACTTAGCTCTTTCCTCTAATGGAAGATCAAAGAACCTTCCTACAACATCTACCATGCACCTTGTGATATCTTCTGATATGTTGTGATTTACTAGCTGCACAAATCATATAAAATAACTTTCAATTTTAGAATACATTGAAAATCTCTGTTTATTTTATAGCTCAACATGCATGCATGAGGACCTAAAGTTCCCTACATGGGTATTGGTATGAAATACGACATTTTAAAAAAAATCTAAAGTATCGATATGTTAATATAAAATATTTGAAAAATTACTTTTTTAAGTGAATTATTATTCTTATGTTTTGGAGATTTATTTTCTCTGTCCACTGTCTCCAATATTTTTATCAAAAGTGAGAGAGATAATTGAAATATAATAAAAAATCAAAATATAGTAAAAATTCAAAATATTTTAAAAGATATTTTAGCTGCCGATATGGTTTTGGTATATCCACCATCTCAAATCAATCAAATAAAAATGGATACGGATTGGTGCGTACCATAAGAGTACCATACGCGTACCATGTATCGAATACGAATACTTCACCATTTTAGGAATACTCATGCTCATAGATGAGGATTCATCTTAGATAAATTGACTAGGGAAAAAAATGAATATATGATTATTGTACAATCTCTATAAGACCAAGTGATATATTTGCATTTCATGCAATTGTACAATCGACTATGTTGATGCTGATGATCGTTAGATTAAGATCGAACTGTCTAAATTTTAGGCTCAAAGTGTTTTAAATTAAAAAAAAAATGTATTAAAAATTGAACCATCTGATCTTAATTTAACGTTGGCAACATAATTCCATGGGATTGTAACCGCACTGAACTAAAATCTCAAAGCAATTTACTATTTGTGGCATTTTCAGTGACACCTCAATGAGAGATATAATATGCAATCATTGTCATTGACACCTCAAACATTATTATAGTTTTAAACTTTTGTGACAGTTGGATAGCAATTTCCTACCTGGAAAAATCCATATTTCTCACAAGCATTGGCTAGTGACTGAAGAGCTTGTGGCCTATTTGGACCAATAAGATCAGCAAAATCAATAATTGGTAGCTGAAGTTTTTCCTTAGCAACATTTGAATCATCAATACTTGTTGGTCTTTCAGTAGCAGGAAATATATACTTCTTTGGTACCTTGTGAAGAAAACCTTTCTCATACAAATGCTTCACTCCTTTATGATATTCATTTTCTATTGTATGACCATCATCAATCCTTTCATCGTTCATCGCCATTGCCGGTGACATTCGCTTACGATGTAGTAACAAAAGTAACTTCTGAAAGCAAATAAATTATATCAAAAATACTAGTAAGATTGATGATCGAAAATAGATGTGTGAAATTCTGACACGTGTTATTAATTAAGAGATAAATTTTATTTAAAATAGACCAAAATTGAAAAATAGAGATGCAAATATTTTTAAACAAAAAATTGAAAAGAGAAATTATTATATATTAAAATGACAATTATTGTCATTTTACAACTGTTTCTAAGAGAATTTGAACTATATTCTTCGAGATTATAGGATCAAGTTCTTATTATTGAACTAAAATCCAAGGTTCTAGAATAGGCATGCAAATAACATGAGGGAAAAATATGTTTATTTTATGCAATTATACTATAATTATTAAGTGCACATATATATAATATATTAATATCAATATGCTATATATATGAATTAAGTTATTCCCCAATACCTTGGTTGAGAAAATATAGAAGGTTCAAAATGGGGCTTAGAAATTGAGAAAGAAGGTTGATTATGATTAATGATGAGTGTTATAATGTTATGTTGAATTTGATGTATATATAGTAAAGGGAAGAAGAAAATGTGGGGCGGAGAATAAGTTGCAAGTTTTGAAGAAACCACTTTTAGATTTCTGAAACCAGAGAAGACTGATTCCATTGATCCATTTATTATTTAAAGTCCAATTTTTTATTTTTTATTATTGTACAAAAAAATAAAAAGTCCAATTTAGTAATAGAACAAAACCGTTGACAAAAGTTCAGTCAGACCACGAGTTCCATTACACAAAGGCTGCAGCACCTATCTCATCTCATCACTCTCAAAATTTTTAGATCATCGTATTCGGTACACTTGTTAAACATGCTAAAAGTAAAATAAAAGACTCAAATAGTAATAATAAAATAATTTTTATAGTTCCAAAACATTAAATGTACAAATTGTTTTAAAAAAAATCAAAATAATATATTTGCTTAACTAATATACCGAATATATTATTAAGCCATTTTCCAAATTTCTAATACGGAGATTGTCTCTTTCTAAACTAAACCCTATATAAAAAAATAAATAAATTAGACCCTACCCTCTCTCACTTTGTAGTTTTGTTATAATTTTTTTTACGTTATTTAATTGTATTGCTACTTATTCTTATAATATTATTTATTTATTTTTGTAAAATATTGTTTAATTATAGAAAACTATATATAGGCATAGCTGACTTTTGGATGTGCATATATATAATATTACTGCTCCTTTCCCACTGACCAATTAAATTTATTTTATGTACCACAACAACAAATTGTTAAATAATTTTGAAAAAAACACAAAATGTTGTTTTGGTATACAAATACTAGCTGTTTGTTTTGGTACCAAAAAAAAAGCTGTTTGTTTTTCATCACATCACTTTCCAAATTTCCAAATTAATGTCGAATTTATTGTTCTCAAGATGTCTTCTTGCTCTATACGGAGTATATCTTCAAACTTTCACCCGTTATGTGTCGTGTGACGTAGGCATAGTGACACATAGTCTAAAAAATAACAAAAACTTATACATCGGAGTCGGACTTTATAATAACCGAAGTTCAAATCTGATCTCCACTTTGTATGTGTGAGTTTTTAATGGTTTGTCATTTCGTTTATGTACAAAAAAAAAACTGAATCAAAATATTGGACTCAAGTAATTAATAAATTCTACTAACGACGAATCATTCGAAAAACTCGAACTCATTTCCTGATAGAAACAATTCTTGATTAGACTAAATTTGATCAAGAATCGCCGAATTATCTTCTTTATTTTTTTCTCGTAAATATAACAGGTTTATATCAATTTAGTTACATGGCCGGCCCAATGCTTGACTCGAGCTAATCATTCCGGTTTTTGTTTGGATTGGTCCGGCCGGTCCAAGCTTGATTTTAAAACTATAGTATATGTCTAGCAGCCTTGAACACATATCCTTGATCGATTGTCATGCCCTTATTGCTATGGTAACTTCCTAGCTTAATGTTTGAATTCAATCAGCTTCTAGTTTCATTTTTCATTCTTTGATGGCTATCAAAGTCTGCTAGTATTAATTATTAATAACCGAAAATCAAATTATATGTCGTATACATTTTTATTTACTTTCCACACGTAATGTTAAAACTTTTATTAGTGGGTTATGTGCATATTTTGTAGCTGCGGGAATATTAAATTATCAAGCTAGCAAGATATACTTTCGAGTCTCAATCGATCAAGTTTGTATTTATTCGATCTGTTTCCTTTAATTTGCTCATTGTTCCCTCCTAGCTACTTTTGTTTGAATGGTGTCTCGAATGTTAGAATGTGATAAAGATTTCAAATCTTCTAGGTGGTTATCGACTTTACTCGTTTTCTTTTGTTCCTTGAATGATTCTCTGTCCAATATTGTTCATATTATTGTGCTAAATTGTTTGCGTATATTATGTTGAGTATGACTTATAGTTACCGATAATGTGAACAAGGTTGTTTGTTCATTTATTTCTTTATTCTTTCGTACACGTGAGTTGATATTCTAACACACATTTTGAAAAAATTGCATGTTTCTAGTCCCTCATATTGGACCCGAGAGAATTTTATTTTAGAGAAACGCCGTAATGAATTAATGTAGGTCCAAAAGAATAGAATAGATTCAAATTACATTAGATTATTTTTAAGTTATAAGTCATTTTTTAAGATGATTAAAAAAAAGTCATTTTTTAGAAGGATCTAAATAGATGACTCATGATTAATTTGTTAGGGTACATACCGGTGCTATAAATAAAAGGCTTTGAGAAATGTAATTATGAGCAAATCAAATAAAATGAGAAATTAGTCTTTTATTTTTATTTTTTTTAGGAGATTTCTCTATCATCAAAATGGAGTAAATTAATAAACAGTTAAAAAATTGTTCATTACAAACACTTGCTTATAGTTACAATCCTATATAAAATTTGTTTGAACATATACATATGAAAAAGGGTAAAAGAAGAAATAAATAATATGTATTTTAAAATAAACAAATGATATGTATTTATATGTGCGCTTAATTAAATAACTTTCATTTGAAATTGAAATTGTGACTATATATGTATTTTTTGATATTTTATTTTATAAGAGTATTTTTCGATATTTTTGTAAAAAAAGTATTGTTTGATATCTTAACTAGATATAAATGAACTATCGAGAACCAGGGCTTGTTTGATTCCATTCTCAAAAACATTTTTTTAATTTTTAAAAATTAAAAAATAATAATTTGATTGATAATCTAATTTTAAAAAAAGTGTTTTCAAAAACTGTTTTTTATTTATCATTTTTTAAAACTAAAAAAGTAAAACATTGAAATTCCGGCACGCTGGTAACAGATGTGGTTTATGATGTTCCAACATCGTGCCAGCGTAAAACATAATGGACAATCTAAACAATAAATAGCAGAAGGTAAACAACACAATGATTTGATGACCCAGTTCGGTGCAAACATCAACCTACATCTGGGGGATACCAATCCAGGAGGAAATCCACCAATAGTTCTAGTTCAAAGTCTTACAGCAAACTCCTCGTTTACAACTTATTACCTAGCAACTATCCTCATGCACTTCTACCTAGGAACTCCTAGGTATGAGTTCCCAACTCACTCCTTAATCTCAACAGTACAGACAACACTGTTGTTAACTCAAACAATATGGTGGAGACACTCTCCTAAACACTAGACCACTCTTACCTAAAGGCTTTGAGTGACACACATGAAACAATCAAACTCCATGCTTAAAAGCTTTGGAGAACATACAGAGTTACAACTCAATAAAACAGTCCTACAAAAGTATCAAGATGATACTAGAGAGGCTCACAAATAAAGCACAAGACTTACAAAGACACGAAACCCTAAAAGTCTACATTTTGGTATATTGGTTTCGGTGAAGAAACTAGGTTTAGCTCCTTCCTTTAAATAGCCAGTAACATGGGCTTCAGAAGATCTGACCCAAAAGAAACATCCAGCTCACAAACATAAAATAAAACCATATCTAAAAAGATTTGATATGTTTTTAAAATAAATCTTCACAATAATTCATAAAACAATCTTTAAATAAAAGATCTGTTTAGAAAATAAATCCTTTCTTAATGCACACGCAAGGACTGATGAAAGAGAAAAGATCTTCTCTTAAAATAAAATGTGCGCACAAAAGATATGCTAGCTGGCGCACAGCTGTCAGGATCTAATGTTGTAACGTTTCATACCACATTCTGCCTAAATATTTGTTTTGCCAAAATGCAGCCAACATCAAATATCCAACAAACATGATCAAAAAGTTTTGATTTTCTCTTTTTAAAAACAGTTCTCTAAAACATTTTTATAAAACACATTTTAAAAATTAAAAATTAAAATTGTTTCAAACTGGCCATAATCTCATCTCATCATTGACTTGACTGTATTTATTTTCTTGGGATAAATTAAAGAGGACCGAAGTCCTAATAAAATGAAGATTACATGACAAAACAATCATCTTAATAGGAGTAATTATACCCATTAAATCATCAAAATTAAAGAATTGGGGCGAGCTCATAAGTAAAAAATCACAAACATTCTCACAGTCACATCACATATTACCAAACTATAAGCTACTAGAGTTCAAATTAGTGAGGGTTTTACGAGAGTCAAATGTTCAACCGATATGAATTGTACATCTTTCACCATGGATTATATAGTCTTTTATAGCGGTTGATATCTTTCATCATGGATTTGTATGTGATTCCCAATACAATTCACAAACGATCGTATGATGTTTATCATAATGTGTAGTTCATGACCACTGTAATATTTAGACCGAATATCCATAAGAGATGATCCCCACAACTGTTGTAGAGATTATATACAAATCTACTTATGTAGTTTGTTCTGATTGGTTGATAAGAAAAAGGTGAATTGCCTGCAACTTGGAAGAAAACAACAAAGAGAAAATAATCAAAATTTACGTACAGCTGCATAGAAGAAAACAATATAGATAATATGAAATATTAGGCTAGGAGTTATCTTTAAATTTTAATATCTTAACACTCTAACAAGCATGAAGTTTCCTATGGACAATGATACCAGTAGCATATGTCAGTCACACTAATAAGTAATAGCTGATAAATGGGAATGACACTATACTAGATTGAATTGCAACTCAACAATTTATATACTAATTGTAGCTAAGCTAGCTACATTAATTTCTGTCTTGTATATGGTTTGGAATCTTTTTTGTAGCCACATATAGATCGGTTGTCAATCTGTCATCAATCTGCTGACGGATTTGTATAATAAACCGTTAAATTAATCTAGTGTTTTTTTTATTTTAGTTGTATAAATTCAGTATTAGACCAATCTAATTAAGTAACAGCTCACACACTTTTTGGGTCAATTTAATAAGCCTGCAAAACAATAAATAAAGGTAAATACAAAATAAGAACGAGGGAAAATCAACACTTTCATGTTGAATTGTAAATGAGCAGTTAAAATGTGATGGTTTGGAGGTGATTTTGATGGAAAACCAAAAAGTTAAGTAGGATTTTGAGAGTGTGGGGTTTAAAGTTTTTAAGAGATAAGTTTGAAAAGAAAAAGAAAATGTTAGAGGAAATGAAATGATTTGTATTTATAATATACTCCCTCCGTCCCAAAATGTAAGCAAAAATTGGTCAACAAAAGTGAATGTATTTGGTCCAAATATTTAACCAAATACATTCACTTTTGTTGACCAACTTTTGCTTACATTTTGGGACGGAGGGAGTACCTATCAGATTAGTCAATTTGACACATTTTGTTTGAATATTATTGGAGGAGGTTAGTTTTGAACTTTGAATTCTTCGTTTTTTCATATTTATAGTGTGTAAGTCTAACCATTAGACTATTGGATAAAAAAATCTACGGTACATGATAAAAGATAAAATTATAAATTGGGAAATCCCCTTAACATAGAGGAGGATGAGAAATCTTTCTTGATATTCAAAGTCCCCGCTTTAGTAACTTAGGCATGCCCTTTTTGATAGAGTTATGTTTAGAGCTGTCAAATTAGTTGTCCCAACCCGATCTAGCTCGCTTTAATCCATGGGTCCGAGTCCGACTATATAAATGGGCCAATCTAGCCGACCCATTTATTATTAGGCCGCACATTAATGAGTCCGACTCTTTTTTTTTTTTTGTTTATTCATTCTCTTTTTTATGTACTTTGATGTATTTATTAGTTAGTACCTCGCAATTATCAATTTTTTTTTTTGGTACAAACCTCGCAATTATCAATTTACTAAGATATAATTGGATGCAAGTGTAAATAATTTTTACACTAATATTAAATATCAATTAAACTCCAGTTTGATTCCTGTAAAAAAATTGTATCAAATTAATAATTTATAAGCTTAAATTTTTTAAAAGTTTCATTTGATTTCTTTTTATTAAGCTTATCTATTTAAATACATTTTTATCAATAATTTTTCAATTATATGATTATTTTTTATTTTCTTTTAATATTATTTTTTATAAAATTTACAAAAAAATATTGATAGTGGGTCAACTTGAAGTCAAATGGACTAACTCACCCAATCCTAATTTTCGTATGGACTAAATAAATCAGGGCAAAAAAGACCCGATTAAATTTGAGTTTACTCTTCTGACATCGACCCATCCAAAAATATGAACTATTAGATTGGGCAGTGTCCCACCTTTTATTTTTTACCATTGTGTCATACTGTCATTGGACAATGGGATATTTCTCTAACAATAAATTGGGAACTGTTTGTTTCAAAAAATCTTGGTGCAAGTTCAAACTTTTTTTTTTATGTGTTGCTAATTATTTTATTTCTTAGAATTGTATTTTTATTTTGACGGAATTTACAAATATATGTATGTGTTGTTTATGCAATAGCGCATAATTGGTGAATGCAACAATACACATATCACGTGAGGGACATATAAAGCTAAATATATAGATAAGCTAAGCTTATGAACAAAGGCATCAAGGCAAACTTTGAATTGGTGAATGGGGGATGCTTCCACATTTCCATGTTTTTTGTTGTTGACAATTTACACTGTGATGCTATGATGGCTTGTATATTTTCTCACGTGAAAATTTTATATAATTTTAAATATGTAAATAGGGTTAAAAAATATAATTAGTACAAAAATAAAATAATAATAATAAATGTTAACCTGACTATAAATAGTTACATTTTATTATATATTTTTTCATGGCCAATCGTTTTGGTGATTGACAAGCTTCAAATTTGTCCTATGTTCTCAATTCATTGGATGGCATTTATTTTAGTAAATAATAACTTGTCCCACCTCACGTTAATTAATGTTTGTATAGTGAACTTGAAGCTATGTTTCATGGTAACATTTTATGTTCCATCACCCAATCACATGTCAAATACTACCTCCGTTCCATTTTATTAGAACTATTTTGATTAAATTGTACTATTTACTTATTAATCTTTGACCAACATCTGTTGAGTATGAAGGGCTAATGAATGGGCAGAGCCTTGACATATGAACAAAAAAATCTGTCCTTAACGGGATGATACTGACTTTCATACAAGTGCTGCATTGTTGTCGTCAGCTCGTGTCGTGAGATGTTTGGTCAAGTCCTATAACAACTTTTTTAATAATATATAGGTATAAATATAAGCATATTAGATCTTGTTTGATTTGTTTTGATGAGTATTTTCAAAATATCCAATTTTTATAATTTTTACTAATAGAGAATTAAAGATATTAGTGATCAAAATCGTGCATTGGCATACGTGCAGTAGTCAAATTAGTTCTTTTATTTTAGGACGGAAGTAATAATTATCTTTTGAATACTACGTACATGCATTACATCGAGTCTCTCATTTTCCTTATAATAAAACTATTGGCTTACAGCTAGAAGCACACATGGATTCAAGATTCTGCACAAACCTAATAATCTAAGCCCTTTTTATGCATCTTGTCACTATGAACCTATGGTATCTATAACAATTAATAATTAATATAAGGAAGAGATTCATTCACATTGAACTAATGGGCGATGGCATGGGAAATTTTGTGTGAAGCTAGCTCGTTCGTGTGTTATACATACAAGCCGACATCACAATCACAAGTCCGTGACTCCTAAGAAGAATAATTATTAATCCAAAAAAAGAAGAATAATTACTTTTTAAATAAGACCCCCTTTGAATTAGTTTATTTTTGAGTTTATGCAAACAATTTATGCAATATAAATTAGGTTTTATGTTATTTTATAAACTCAAACTAGCGAAAATTGTATTTTTATAAGCTATTTTATCATAAACTACCTTGACAAACTTATACTAATACATAAAAATTGCATAAGTTGTTTGCTTAAGCTAAAAAATAAGCTAATCCAAATGGGGTCTAAGAGCGTGTCAAGGCTTTAGCTCAAAACTTTAGGTAAAAAAAAAACCTTCAAAATGGTTTAATTTAGTTATAAATATATGATATGACAATTAAATTTTTAGTTTTTTTAGTTGAGTTGGTAAAGTTGAATGTTCTAAATCCTTTTTAAGTCAAGTTTAATCCTAAGACTCAATATTTAGATTTTTTATTCATTTTACGTACAACTCTACATAAATTTTTTATTTTGTAAAGTCTCACAACAAATTTGTTTTAAACCTCTAATTATGTGTTGTCGTTCTTGAATAAGAGTGATGTATGTTGTTAAGTCAAATTACAATGATTAAAGAAAATATTGACAATATCTTGCCAAAGAAAATAATTAACACACTCTAAGGCGGATGAATAAGAATAAGAATAAGAATAAGAGATCTCATAGGTAAAAAGAGAATATAATTCGCAATTTAGTCAGCAACTTAGTTGATTTGCCTATAAATGTGGAAGATTTGAGCTTGTCAATCCTCCACCTTAGAGTGATTGATGAGAAAGACAACAGAAACACAAGGATGTGAGGTTATATTAATTAACGAAATTGCTACAAATTGAGTCTGACTCAAATAAGATCGATAAAAATTCATTGACAAACAAGTTAGATAGTAGTGATTGTGAGGATACCCCATAGTTCAATCACGAGAACTATTCACCTCCCAAATTACGAGTGACACCACCAATATCTAGACAAAATATTCCATTAAGAAGAATAATAGAATATTGTTAATTCACACATTAAGATGTCACTTTCGGCCCATATTTCAACATGGGTCAGGCCATTAAAAAGCAAGCTCAAAATAAATGGAATATTTTTTGCCATACAATTATTTGAACTTAAAGCGTATTACTTCTTGCGCCACTTGAATTTCCTTACACACCCCCTGAAATCACCACAATAATCTTCTTACTATCTAAAAAGTTCGCTATTTAGAGTGTGAACTCAATTTACACTTTAACGAGTGAATCTTATAAAAATATGGTCGCTATCTTATATATCTTATATCACATTTTAATTTGTCACTGGAGCGGTTGTGGCTTTATCAATCAATCACACATGTCGTAAAGATAGTTATATTGAATTGTTACTTTATTATGATCAAATTTACATTTATATTTACAATAGACATGTATCAACTATCAAGACTACAAGAGAAATGATGGTTTAGATTAGTTTAGGGGAAGTTAGTGATTTTGTTAAAATAGACAGGTGTGAGTGATATTTCGATAGGTGTTAGAGGAAGTTTGTGTAATTTATTAAATTTTATTATGAATTAAGAATATTCTTTTATGTTATTTAATATTATCAACTAGTTTAACTGGTAATTTTTACCAAATACTTCAATTAACTTATCAGTCATTAGTCATCAACCATCGATTATAAACTATCAGTCATTAGTTATAAGCTATTTTTACTATTTGCACAAAGAGGAAGAACAAGCTTCAATTTGACAAAGTTAATTAACAATCAATACAAAACGTTTTCAGTAAAATGCAAACAATAAGTATTAAAGACTGAAACATATAATAAACTAGAAGAAACTGCATGTGAAACAAAACACCATAACTGCATCAAGCATCAAAATTTCCACCAAACCGGCACAATCTCCATGGTGTCCTGCAGCATACAAATTAGAAAACAGCTAAATAAAGATATATTCATAAAAAACACATGCACTTACAAATATAATTGTACTTGCATATATAATGTAATGTTCGTACTAACTAGTGATTAATATACTTACACGTGACATTGAATTTGGAGGAGCAGAAGCCATTGTATCTTCCTCACCAAATGCTGGATCCCATTTGTTCAATTTACATTTGTACCCCGGATACCATGAGAAGTCGCTTCGTAAAGCTATTTCTTTTAGAAATTTGTTTCGCTCATTCTTTGTCGGATTTGGAAGTAACAACAACTTCATTATCTACAATTGAAATCGTGTATGAGATGTTTTATCCACAACTAAAAAAAAAAGTACGATGAGCTAGCATACAAAACATTCATCGAACCTGCTTGTTAACACAACAATCTGGTTTGCACTTCGTGAGATTAACTAAACATTGTTCACTGTAGTAGTTAGAAAAGTGCGACCGAAGCTTCGCCAAAGATGGAAGCTCACTATACTTTAATCCAACATAGCATAAAGTAGCTATAGCTTCCTTCATGTCGGGGGGAACTTCCCTGAACAACATTGGGACTTTAGATACAAAACTTTAGAAATAATAACCACAATTACATTTTAGACTAAATACATAAATTTTCGTTGGCTTAACTTTCTTTTTTTGTATTTAGGGCCGGAGGCGATATATGTAAAATATCACCTTTCCGATTCAATTGAAGCAAGACGACAAGCAATTAGTTTACAAAAGGGTATGATAATCTCTAGGACTTGAGTCAAATTTTTTTTATCAATAAAATCTACTACCTGCGCAAATATGAAAACAAATTTCACAAAATAAGCAATTCTACTTCTTGTAGAAAATATACAAGAGTAGATAGGTAGATATACCTTTAAACGAGCTATATTTTCTCGTCCCTTACGTAGTAAGGGTACAATTTCCATTCGTATATAATCCATCTTACTACATATTAGTTTTTTAGCATCTTCACTTGTCTTATACAACAACGTTGCTAGACTTGTCTTTTTCCGCAAAGAAGTCTCGCTGAAAAATAATAGACCATAAAAAAGCACACCAAAATTAGAAATACATAAAAAGTTTTCAATTAGAGTTAGAGTATATATATATAAGAATATAAGAATACATATCAGCCGTTGGATACAAATTGATGGTTCAGATTAAAAGGTACATTTTTAATTGCCTCACATGCAATTATTTCCTCTTCCCAAGTTCCTTGTTTCCTTTTGTTGCTTCATCTTCTAAACAACACCGCCTCATCTACCACCATTGATGACCTTTCTAGCTTCCAAAACCATCAACGTTAAATAATATTATTCCTTGTTCATCATCGTCCCATATCCCTCGTTCACCGGCAACAACCGCAAAAATTGAGAAATCAAAGAAGTCACTGATATTTTGTTTCAATCGAAAGGGAAATCATAGTTGCAATAGAACCTGTAAATTCTCATATAAAAATCCCATAGAACCTTCAATATTTTCATTATTAAATTATAAAGTGATTCTTTCATAAGGTCAAGAAGCAGGGTAACAATCAATTGGTTGATACATATTAATTTATTTTTATATGAAGGGGATCAACAAAAATGATGCAAAATCAACAAGAGTGGAAAAAACATAACTTTATCTCATAAACCCATTCAACTGTGCATCATCTCCAACCCACTGGTTTTTTCTACCCAGAATTGTTATCTCATAAACCTATTAAATCTAAAACGGCAACTTGTTCTACCCAGAATTTTTTACAATCCTTCAACAATCGGAAACGGCAACTTGTTCTCAAGCCGGCCAACAACGACGACATAAAACTAGTGAAGAAGAAGAAGGGCCAGATTTGGTCGTGAGAGAGTAGAGGAAAAAAAATTATGTCGTGAACGACTTTGGTAAAGAATTTTTTGTTGCATTTTGCATACGCGATGTGGAAGAAGAAGAGGAGATTTGGGTACATTGCAAAAAAAAAAGACACACATTAATCTAAGCCATTAATTTTAATCTAAAGGCTGGAAATTTATTCTCACATTCTCATATAAACTTATCATTCTCATATGATACATCCTCTATATATATATATATGAAGTCCTTACCATGTGGTTGACTTGTAGTAGCAACAGGGGATCATATTAAAAAACATCGTGTGCTACATCATAGAAAACGATCATGTTATGTTAATTAAAAGAGAATTAATTAAACATGCTAAATACCATTATCATCTATTATTCTAAAGTCGCTTTCGTGGTAATTGACGTTGAACTTGGTAAGGACCATAGTTTGATCTCTACAACTATGATAAGGAGGAGACTGAAACTACTTGTTGCCGCCAGAACTGACCTCCGAACCAGATTCAACTGATAACGAAAGCAAAATAATTGCAATTATATTTTTTTTTCCTTAAAAGAATGATGGTTCTTCTTACTTCTTACCTATCGGCCTTCTCTTGGCTAAAGAAGGAGGGTATGCTCTGATTTTTAATCTTTTGTTATAGCTTTTTTTGTAATAATTAGTTACATATATAGCATTGCGAATGTAATTTTTAAAAGTATATTTATAAATTTAGAAATAATCTCTTCACAAAAGATACGCTCGAGTATGTTCAATAAAAAAATATAGAGTAGGCCTCACATTTTATTAAATACAGTAAGTTTTTTTTACGATTTAAATAAGTTTTTTGTCTCTAAAATATAATGAGTTTTATTTTATTTTTAAAAATAAAAATGGAATATATAACCAATAATATTATGTCACAAAATATATAACCAAAAATATTTTGTCACAAAATAAGAGAAGATTCCTTATATTTTTTCGTAACCAAAAAATTAGATTAAATTACCTTTTTGTTCTTTAATTAAATTTTTTATTTTATTTTCATCTCTTAATTTATCTTTTGGTCATTAACCTATAAGGCGTACCAATATCGTAAATTCACCATAAACCTCAATAAAAAAATTTATTTAAACTATTTGGTCTTGTAAAAAAAAGCATTGAATTTCGCATGTCGGCTGGATCTAAAAGTTCACCATCACCAATTAATTTTTAGGTTTAAATGCATTTTTGGTCCCTCTATTTTGATATTTTTGAACTTTTGGTCCCCCTATTTTAAAATCCAACTTTTTGGTCCCCCTAGTTTAAAAGTCAACTTTTTTTTTAAGTCCCCCTCTCATTTAGCTAATGTGGCGCTGCAATTGCTGACATGGCAAAGATGAATATGATTTTTTTTCCATGTCACTATTTTATTCCCTTATCATTTAAAATTAAAACAAACAAGATTCACCTCCATTTCTTCATCACCTTCTTCACAAATTTATTATTTAAACTCATAATTTCAAAACAAGTCTAAAAAAGAAATTCAAAAGTTACAAAATTTTAACTTTTTTAAAAATCTCAAATCTTTAGATAAAAATTCTAAATTTTCAAAATTTTAAACTAAATTCAGAAAATTCGAGATTTTCATTTGAAGATTTGAAATTATATCTAAATCTAAATGAACAAATAGTATCATATTGTTGAAACGTGAAGACACATACGATGATTCTTTATAAAAAAAAATCGCCTTTTATTAAAGAATATTGTTGCATGTCAATAAAAGCGGTATCACATATATATAAATTGCGGTATGAATTTTAATCACATGCATTAAGATGCTACAACATAAAAATTAAATTTTATATAGGAAATGTGTCTAAAAAAAATTGTTCCTTGGTAATGTTCATGGGATGAGAAGGGAACTATAATAATACAATTTACAAATGTTTCTGACATTGAACAAATGACAATAATTTTCTCTGTTTTTACTACTTAGGATTATGCAAAAGATTGTCTCCAACAGCAGCACATTCATCTGGTTTCGATCTCGAACTCGACAGAATCCAATAAAACAATCCTGCAGAAAAGAAGCTAACAAACCAAGCATTATTATAAATTACAACAAAAGTTTCAGAAACTGATTTTAATGTTCCAACTTTATGCAAAAAACCAGGAATCACAGGTAAGATTCCAACAACTAGAGCCAAAATTGCTGCAACATTAAACCCTCTAGAGTAATAATAAGCACCATAAGGATTTCTTGAATACAAATCTTCAACACTTAAATTAGTTTTCTTCACAAGATAATAATCCACTAGTATAATTCCTCCAATAGGACCCATCAATGCAGAATAACCAACTAGCCAAGTATAAACAAAGCTTTCACTTGACTTAAGAAGCTTCCAAGGTTGAAAAGCAATTCCGAGAAAAGCCGTTAGTATTGCGCCTCTTCGAAAAGTGAACAACATTGGACTAAGATTTACAAGAGCATTTGCAGGTGCTACAACATTGGCAGCAATATTGGTTGTGATTGTAGCTAAGCTTATACCAAGTATTGCTAATATTGTAGTTACAAATCCACCAATTTTACCTAGTAATTGAATTGGATTTGAAATAACATGACCAAATATAATTTTTGTTGATGATGTTACTACTATACCAACAAATGTAAATGCTCCCATAAAAATAGGTAGACCGGCTTGACCGATAATTTGATCGTTTTGGCTCTTAGCGTATCGTGTAAAATCCGGAATGTTAAGAGCTAAAGCGGCCCAAAAACTTATATTAGCAGTCAGAGAAGGGAAAAATAATGACCAAAATTGTGAATTTGAGATTTTAGAGGATAATGAGAGCATGTGACCAAAGCCATTAGCATTAACATAAGACCAAATCAAGAGGAGTGAAGTGAGAAGAATGAGTATTGGAGCTGAGTATTTTTCAAGCTCTCTAATTCCATCAATTCCTTTCCACACAATTGATAATTGAACCAACATGAAAATTAGGAAGCAAAAAAATTCTAATGGGGAAGTTCCAAGCCAAGGTAGAGATTTAGACAATGTACTTTGTTTTATTGAATTTGGTAAGAGAATGAAAATTGTCTCACCACCAATCCATGTTTCAATTCCATACCAACCACAACCAACTAAGGCTCTTAAAAGGGTGGGAATATGAGCACCATGGATGCCAAAAGATGATCTAGCAAGAACCGGAAATGATATGCCATAACGAGTACCTGCAGTAGCATAATGGATATAGAGATTTTAAGTTGTGGAGACAATACTCATATATAAATTCAAGTAGAGATACCAAAATATGGACTAGATACATTGAATAACTGATGTATCTGATCCATAATATGGACTAGATACATCAGTTATTCAATGAACCTGAAAAATGAAGATTGATCCCTAAGTTAAGTACCTGGATGACCAGTGAGGACCAAGGGAACAAAAAGGATCATGTTGGCTGCAACCACAGTTACTATGCCTTGCCACCAAGCCATCCCAAGATCAACAAGGCTACCAGCAAGGTAGTAAGAAGGGACTCCCACGACAAGTCCTACCCAAAGACTAGCCATTTCTAACCCAGAAAATGTCCTTTGACTAGGTGTAGTTGGCTTAAGATCATCATTGATAAGTGTGGGATCAGGCTCTATCTCAAACCTTGGTGAAGAAAAATGGACTTTAGAATTTGAGTATCTCATAGATGCATACATGGAATGGTTTAGAGCATGGTTGGTCTTGTTTAGTTTTGTTGATGATGAAAGGGTGAGAGAGTTAGACTTAGAAAGCTTTGGATTTTTTGAATTTGCAAGAAAAAGATTTTGATGAGAAGAAGAAACATGGAGGTTGAGACAATTGGATACCATGTTGATTGCAATTTCTTCTTAGAAGTTCTTTCTGCTTGTTGTTAAAGTTGTAGAAAATAATGTTTCAATGGAAGTATCATAGGTTAATTTCCTCTGACTTTTGGTTGCTTCTTATCATGTGCAACATTGACAAGTATCTTTATTTTATTCATTGTTTATAGAACAAGCTATCATTATGAACATGATTGAATAGACAAGTATCATTTAAATAGAAATTAAACTGATCTAACTAAGAGTAACACATTCTATCAATGTACTAACATGTTAGTGTTTGCAAATTTCATGAACTATTTTGTATATAACAAACTATTAGGAACTATATAAGCACACTAGGTGTATCTTTATTAAGAGTCCAAATTGTTTGCATGTTGCTTGTGACACAAGCAAGCATTGCTTCATTTTCCTTAACTACATTTTTTTTACATTTCATGAGCAGACTTAAAATCAGGCGCAATCTTATTGCACCAAAACCATAACCGGATTCCCCCAAACAAAATGCAATATAAGCCAACTAAACTCCTACACGCTTTGATTTCTGAGAGAAATAATTTTAGTCAGAATTTAGTTACCCTGCAACTGAACTCCTTATTACGAGGACATATTTTCCCAAGCACATATTAACACAAAAACAAGAACTCCTACACGCCTTGTTTACATTGCTTTGTCTGAGATTGATGAATCTTAATCCAAGCTTTCTTTTCACCGTCCTCAACTATATATCATTAGAGCCACACTGAGATTGACTCTTGCTGAAAACGTCTTGCTGAAAGGGAAAGGAACATTGAGGAAATGCACGGCTATATTGGGCTTTATTTTTGTTCTTTCTTTTTCTCCCTGGTGCTTCTTGGGTGAGGCAGTGGACCACAACAAAAATATCATTAGCTCCAATCAATTATATTTTTTTATTTTTTATGAAAAATAATATTCATTTTTTGAAATTTTGAATAATATTTTTTAAAAAAATTCTAATTTTATTAAAGTAGATATTAACTTTTTAATTTAATATCAAATTCCTTTTTTATTTATATTTTATCGAATTTTAATTTTTTATATTTTAAATTATACTTGATATGGATAAATCTTTACTTTATTCTTGAGTGAAGACATATTTTGGTCCATCACAAAAAATTGACAGGACAATTCAGTCGTTAACAAAAAAGAAATCTAAATTGATCACTGACATTTTTATACTTAAGATAAATTAGTCCTCAATTCGTTATATCAGAGGGACTAATTTGTCCCCAGTATGAAAATGTCATGAACTAATTTGAGTTTTGAAAAACTGGCACACCAGTACACGATGTTGTACACGATGTTACAACACTTTTACCCGCTTTAATGAACAAATAATGAAAACAGTAAATAGTGCAGAAATAAACAAACACACAGTGATTTGTTAACCCAGTTCGGTGCAAACTGCAACCTACATCTGGGGGATACCAATCCAGGAGGAATTCCACTAATAGCCCTAGTTCAAAGTCTTACAGCAAACTCCTCGTTTACAACTTATCACCTAGCAACTATCCTTATGTCCTTCTACCTAGGAACTCCTAGGTATGAGTTCCCAACTCACTCCTTAAGAGCAATAGTACAGACAGCACTATTGTTAATTCAACCACTATGATGGAGACACTCTCCTAGACACTAGATTACTCTTACCTAAAGGCTTCGAGCAATACACAATTACTAAGATCCAAACTCCTTGCTTAAAAGCTTTGGAGAGGACACACACACAATAACTATCTCCTTGCTTAAAATCTTCAGAGACAATTACAGTTTACAACTCAATAAACACACAGTCCTAAGCTTGCATCAATGAGATACAAGAAAGACTCACAAATCACAAGCACACACACGAATCCTAATACGGCTAGACTCAACAATAACGCTTGAACAACTGCCTAAATTAGGGTTTCGTCCTTCAATATATATCTGGTAATATTGGGCTTCAGAAGCTTTGCCCACGAGAGAAACATCCAGCTCACACATAAAATAAAACCATATCTTTGGAGATTTGATATGTTTATAAAATATAGTTCTTCACAATAATTCCATAAACAATCTCTGAGTGAAAGATATGTTTAGGAAATAAAACTTCCTTGATGCACAAGCCAAGAACTGATATAAAAGAGAAAAGATCTTCTCTAAAAATAAAACCCGCGCGCATTAAATGCTGCCGCCAGCTGGCGCGCTCACGTCAGGTCATGATGTTGTAACATTACATACCACATCCTGCCTAAATATTGTTTTACCAAAATGCAGCCAACAACAAATAGTCAACAAACTCCCCCTTTGGCAAATTTTTGGCTAAAACAACTTGGGATCACACAGACAAGCTACAAAGATACATACATCACTAACACTTCTTCACATCAACATAAACACACAAAAGAAGAGAAGCGTAGCACATCTTCAAGAATAATTTCCAACCATACTCCTTCAAGGAAAACATTAGATCAGAATTCAGTCGTATCTTTAGAGCACATCAGAGGCATACAACAGCAGAAGCACAGAAAACTACATCGCCTTAAGTGATCACAAACATAAGCATGGATAACACAAACCAAATGTTCCAACATCACATCCAACATCTCCCCCTGCATCACATACATAGTACTCCCCCTGAAATGATGCTTGGTAGACTAACACTTAGGATCATGCATATCACAGGTACTAACACATAGGCACAGCGGCGAAGCTAGCCATATTTTCATGAGGTGGCCAAATATAAAAATAATTCAAAAGTAATAGTAAAATAATCCAATGAGCAAAAAGATTAACATTAACTTTTGGAAGATAGGGTTTGTGGATAACCCAATAGCTCGTTTCTTTATTCTTCCAATCGATTATTCGCTATCTTCAAAAAAGAAATGAGCGATTGGAAGATAGGGTTTGTTGATAACCCAATCGCTCATTTCTTTATTCTTTCAATCGCTTATTCGTTATATTCAAATCGTTTTTCACTTTTTCAGCAAACCCTAAATTTTTGTTCCCCCAAATTGATTTATGTTTTAATTTTATTTTTTGACTTTTTTAATCTTGAAGTGGTATTATTATTATTATATGTTAATTTATTTTTAATTTTTTTAAAAATCCACGTGTCGTCACCGTTAGCCATATGTCAAAAAATAACGACATTAAAAAAATTGACGGAAAGGACCAATTAATGGTAACGTTCAAAACATAGGAGACTAACACGAAACTTTTAAAACATAAGGGACCAAATTGATATCTAAAATAAACATAAGAGACCAAATTAAGAATTAAGTCTTTTTTTTAAAATCCACATGGCGTCACCGTTAGCCACGTGTCAAAAAATAACGGCGTTAAAAAAAAATTGACGGAAGGGACAAATTAATGGTAACTTCAAAACATAAGGGACTAACGTGAACATTTTAAAACAAAAGAGACCAAATTGAGAGCTAAAATAAACATAAGAGACCAAATTATGAATTAAGTCATAATAATAATATAATAAAAATGGGTTATGGGCCTATATCTATTTTGACTAATAATAAACTAATATATTTGTTATTCTTGTTAAACAAATAAATTTATTTATGGTGGCCAAATATATATAATTAGGGGTAGCTAAATATAAATTTATACCTACTAAATAAATTTTTTATTTTTTTTTTGGGGTAGCAAGGGCTACCCCATGCATACACTACCCTTCGCTCCTGCATAGGCATATCATAACAGATCATTTCAGCACAGAACATCTACCAAAAAACAATTTGTACTACCACTACCAGAGTACCAAACATCTACCAGCTACCACATACAAACAAACTACTACCAGAGAACATGTGAACTACTACCAGAGAACATGTGGAAACAAATGTTGTAACATATCTACTCCCCCTTTTTACCACAAATTTGACAAAGATGCCTTTGGGAGCCAAAATAGAGTAGTAGCAGCACAGATCACAAAGTACTAAGTACTATTACATCCAAATGCACTAGGGAATGCTTAAAATATCCAGGGCATAGCCCAACAGAAGAACATAAGTACCAGAATTACAGCCAGAAACATAAACAACTTAAAAAAGTACACATCAAAAGTGGAATATAACCACTAAAAATCAGCACTAGCATCTGAGAGCTCCAGCTCCTCAGTGCCTCCACCATCACTTTGACCACCTCCTTCTTGTCCAACCTGCACATTCTCACCCTCTTCAGCAGCTTCTTCTTGCCTAAGAGTCATAATCACTTGCTCAAGGCTCTTTTTCTTCTCATCTAGAGCTTTGCAAGCTGCTTCCAAAGAAGCTATCATCTCCTTCCTGCTCATAGAACCAGAACCAGTAGGAGCAGCAACAAAAGGACCAGTAATCTCAATATCTGCAGCATGTGTTCCTTCAAACAATCTAGGGTGAAAGTCAAGAGGAGATTCCCTCTTACTCACCTCATCATCAGCAGTTAAGATACTAGGGTGTTGTGCCAGAATAATACTACATATCAAAGATGGAAAAGCTATAGGCATTCTAATGGCCCAAGACTTAGCATGTTGCACAGTTTCATCAAAAATATGAGCTCCATAGTTGAACTCAGTACCAGTACCAACAGAATAAATGAACCTAGCTAAACCTGTAGCTATATCTGAGGTGTGGGTAGTAGGAACCCAATTTGCAGTACCAATCCTATTAAGGATGGCATATTTCACTGAAAGCATGACAGAAGGGACTTTACCTCTTGAGGGCCAAATTTTGACCTGATTAGCAGTGATGGTTTTGCAGATATTGTTGTTGGTGATCTCCATCTCAGCATACCCATCTTCCTTGTTACCTAGAGCCTTGTTGATAACAGCAGGAGAGAACATAAGACATTTTCCTCTTACATACACCTTGTGGTGTTCTTTGCTCAGAGGATTATCACAATCTTCAGGGATATTGACCAATAATTCCTTGACCAATTTCTCATAGCAGTCACCAATGCCAGACACAGTTTTCATTAACCCTGCCTTCTCAATGAGAGCAATAATCTCCTTTTGCTCCAAGGCTTCATCACTCAATTCCCTCTCCAGAGCCAGCCTTCTATTAGCCACAAACTTCCACTTTTGAGCACTTTCAATGAAGTGGAATGAAATGTTGTCCATGGGGACATCAGGAACATTTTGGGGAATAATCCTTCCACCAATTTTCTTCTTACCAGTAGACACAATGTTTGGCACATCATGTACCACATCAAGATCTGGAATAGCAGCTCTGCGAAATTTCTTCTGACTTTTCTTCTTAGAAGGGGACACAATGTTGGAAACAATGTGTGGCACATCCTCTTCCACTTCATAGTCAGAATCACCAACTTCAGCTTGTTTTCTTTTCCCACTCTTCTTCTTCTTTTCACTAGCAATCTCAACTTTGCTGGGCTTTCTACTAGGGCCAATCATTTTCTTCTTCTTGGATGGGGTTGCCTTGGTCACAACCTCTTCCACCACATCAGCATCCTTCCCTTTCCTATTTCTCAACCTTCTTGCAATGCTTCCACCAGCCACTTCACTTATAGTTTGATTCAAATCTGTCATAGCATCCACATCAACTATATCATCATCTCCTGACATAACATTGTCAGTAGGAGGTATCTCTGTAGTGTTTCCGGCAGCAACATTATCACCAACAGGTGCTTCATCAACCTGTGGAATATCATTTTCTTCATTCTGAGAAACCAGATTCTCTCCATTAGCAGCAGTATCAACCAACCTGTCTGACACATGCTCATCAACAACCTGATCATTAACATTAACCTCACCACCAACTATATCTTGAGTTGGTCCTTCTTGTGCCAAGGATGTGGTAACATCCGGCGCAACATTTGGAATGGCACCCTTCAAGGAGTTCAAAGCATCCTCCACAACTTGATCAGTTATAGTCTCTTCAGCATCAGGCGAATCTTGGACAATTTCACCAACAACTTCAGAAGCAACAGGCATCTCAACAGTTAGCCCCTTTTGAATTTCTAGGGTTTCTGCGCCAATCTCAGAATTCCCTTTTTCTTTCTCAATAATCAGATCAGAAGCAAGGTTGTCAGATGCTTCAACATGCGATTCAGCATTCTTCTCAGCAACATTATCAAGGTATAACTCTTGCATGGTGTGGATCGACTTCGATTTAGAGTTTGATCCTTTCTTTTTCGAAGTTTTCTTTGAAACAGAAGACGAAGAACTTTTGGTTTTCTTCGATTTTGGTGTTTTGAATGTTGAAGGCCTCTTTGCGGTGGTTTTCTTTGGTTTTGGATTGAGAGCTGAGGCAAAAGAGGGATGAATGGTGGTAATGGGAGTAGCGTTGAGTGGTGAAGAGTTAGGAGATTCAGTGGATTTCATGGGAGAAGTGGTGTTTGGTGATTGAGACATGATGGTGATTTGGAAATTGGTGTAGTGAAGTTGAATGAAGATGAACGAGGAGTACGAATGGTTTGGGAGGTTAGGGAGATAGTGGAATTCAGAGAGAAAATATTTGAAAGTTAATTTGGTAAGAAAATAACCACTAGGAATTGGTGGCGTGTTTATAGGGATGTAAGGAACATGATTACCTTGTTTATCGTGCAGCACAAGGATTGGAGAGAGAGTAATAACTGTTGCATGTCTCCCTCCAAATAACTGTAATTGCTACAGATCTTCAAAAAGGCAAATCCCTAATTTGCCCCTCAAATTTTCAAATTGAATCGCATCAAGTGCTTTGGTGAATATATCAGCCACTTGCTCCTTCGTTCCTACATGCTCCAATGTCACAATTTTATTATCCACTAGATCTCTAATGAAGTGATGGCGAATATCAATGTGTTTGGTTTTGCTGTGTTGAACAGGATTTTTTGAAATATTTATGGCGCTCAAGTTATAACAGTATAATGTTATAACATCTTGTTCCACATCATATTCTTTCAACATCTGCTTCATCCAAACTAGTTGGGTACAACTACTTCCAGCAGCTATATACTCTGCCTCAGCAGTAGACAGAGCCACACAGTTTTGCTTCTTGCTGAACCAAGATATAAGATTACTCCCTAGGAAGAAGCACCCACCAGATGTGCTTTTCCTATCATCAGCACTACCAGCCCAATCAGCATCACAATATCCACACAACTTTGAATCTTCACAATGTGAATACATCATACCATAATCACATGTACCATTGACGTATTTCAAAATCCTCTTGACTTGATTGAAATGGCTTACCTTTGGTTCTGACTGGTACCTAGCACAAACCCTACAGCAAAGGTGATATCTGGTCTACTTGCAGTCAAGTACAATAGACTTCCTATCATGCTTCTATACAGACTTTGGTCTACACCCACACCTTGTTCATCCTTGGTCAGCTTCAGATGAGTTGGAGCAGGGGTTCTCTTGTGAGAAGCATTATCCATACCAAATTTCCTAACAATATTTCTAGCATACTTGCTTTGGCAAATGAAGATAGTATCCTCCATTTGCTTGATCTGTAGTCCTAAGAAGTAAGTCAATTCTCCCACTAAACTCATCTCAAATTCTGATTGCATTTGTTGAACGAAATGTTGTACCATCGTATTCGACATTTCTCCAAAGACAATGTCATCTACATAAATTTGTGCAATCATGAACTTTCCTTTGACTTGCTTTACAAACAAGGTTTGATCAGATCCACCCTTTCTATAGCCTTGACCTACTAGGAATTGTGTAAGTCTTTCGTACCAGGCCCTAGGCGCCTGTTTTAGACCATAGAGAGCCTTCTTCAGTTTGTAGACATGATTAGGATACACAGGATCAGTAAACCCTTTTGGTTGCTCCACATAGACCTCTTCATGAAGATAACCATTCAGAAACGCACTCTTGACATCCATTTGATAGAGTTTAAATTTTAGGATGCAAGCAACGCCCAATAGTAGTCTAATTGATTCCAATCTGGCTACAGGGGCAAAGGTCTCCTCAAAATCAAGTCCTTCTACTTGGGTGTAACCTTGGGCAACCAGCCTAGCCTTGTTTCTGGTAATGACCCCTTTTTCATCAGATTTATTTTTAAAGATCCACTTAGTACCTATGACATTTACTTTATCAGGTCTTGGGACCAGATCCCACACTTCACTTCTCTTGAATTGGTTCTATTCCTCTTGCATTGCCTCAATCCAGAATTCATCAGTGAGAGCTTCTTTCACATTTTTAGGTTCAAACATGGAAACAAAGCAAGAATTTGCTATTACATCATTGGATCTTCTAGTGGTGATTCCTTGTTCAGGATTTCCAATGACTAGCTCCAAGGGGTGATTCTTCTGGACCCTCACAGATGGTCCTTTGTTCTTAGTGGGTTGATTAGTGGTGTCACCTGTAATATTCTCAGTATTCTCTTCTTGTTTATCATCAGATTGTTCTTCTAGACCATGCTCTTCAAGGACAGGACATGATGGTTCAACATCGTATTCCACATTGTCAACCTTCTCAGTCTTTACATCATTTACTACCACTTTGTAGGATTCCATAACAACCTTTGTTCTTGAATTGTATACTCTGTATGCTCTGCTGTTGGTAGAGTATCCAAGGAAGATCCCTTCATCACTCTTGGGATCAAGCTTCCTTCTCTGCTCCCTGTCTGCCAGGATATAACACTTGCTACCAAAGA
Source organism: Trifolium repens (assembly GCA_030408175.1). Taxonomy (NCBI): domain Eukaryota; kingdom Viridiplantae; phylum Streptophyta; class Magnoliopsida; order Fabales; family Fabaceae; genus Trifolium; species Trifolium repens. The sequence continues at coordinate 51,327,477 of CP125848.1, forward strand.
CATGAAAATGCTTGACCGTTGGTTTTCTTTCCCTCCAGAGCTCGTATATAGTAACAGATGTCCCCTTTCTTATAGTCACCCTGTTGTGTATGTAGCAGGCTGTATTCATAGCTTCAGCCCAGAAATGGTAGGGTAGAGATTTTGCATGTAACATCACTCTAGCTGATTCCTGAATGGTCCTGTTCTTTCTTTCCACCACACCATTTTGTTGAGGAGTTATGGGTGATGAAAACTAATGCTTAATTCCTTCACTAGCACAGTACTCACTGAATTTTTCATTTTCAAACTCTCTTCCATGGTCACTTCTGATTCTCACAATCCCACAGTTCTTTTCTCTTTGAACTTGAGTGGATAGAGTTTTGAAAATGTCAAATGTGTCAGATTTGTCTCTAATAAAATTCACCCAGGTGTACCTGGAAAAATCATCTACTACCACAAAGGCATACCTCTTTCCTCCTAAGCTTTCAACTTGCATAGGCCCCATGAGGTCCATGTGTAGAAGTTCTAGAGTTCTTGATGTTACCTGATGTTCCAACATTGGATGCGACATCCTGGTTTGTTTTCCAATCTGACATTTTCCACATATACTTCCCTCAGTAATTTTTAGTTTGGGAAGCCCTCTGATGGCCTCAGCAGTAACAGCTTTCTTCATTCCACTTAGGTTTAGATGACCAAGTTTCTGGTGCCACAGTTGAACTTCATCTTCTTTACTAAGTAGGCATTTTCCTAGCTGTGCTTCTTCATGAGGTACCCACAAGTAGCAATTATCTTTGGATCTGCCACCTCTCATCAGAATTTCTCCTTGATCATTGCTAACAAGACATTCTTCTTTTGTAAAGTTCACCCTCAATCCTTGATCACACAGTTGGCTTATACTGATCAGATTTGCAGTGAGTCCCTTTACAAGCAACACATTTTCTAAGTTAGGCAACTCTTTGTTGACAAGTTTGCCCATCCCCAGAATTTCACCTTTGGCTTCATCCCCAAAAGTTACAGAACTAGAAGCATACCCCTTTAAGTCATTCAGATATGTCTCTACCCCTGTCATGTGTCTAGAACAGCCACTATCGAAATATCAGTCTTCTCTGGATGATGCTCTGAGGGATGTATGTGCAATCAGCCCTTTGTTATCAGCTTTTGGTTGCCACACCTTCCTGACAGATTCCTCTCTAGGAGTAGTTTTTGGCTGTTGCCAATGTCTTGGATATCCATACAGTTTGTAGCAAAAAGGCCTTATGTGACCCTTCATTCCACAGTGATGACAAACCCATTTCCTTGAATGACCATGGTGTCCTGGGGCACGACGAGGATTAGCTAAAATCCTGGGACCTTGTCCAATCTTAACATTTGGATAGGTTTTAGGATGTGGTACAGGAGGTTGTAACATCTTTTCCCCAGTGTATGGATTAATTACCTCATCAGCTGGAAGGAATTTGGTGTCTTTGTCCTGTTGATGCTGGTTGAGAGCAGTGTAGTTGTACCTTATAGCTTTCATTCTAGTAGTAGGGACACCATATAGGATTTCCTCAAGTAAGTTGGCTCCACAGTTCAGTTGATTGACTCTTTTCTTCAACTCTTCCATATCTGCATTTGCTTGAGATAGTTCCTTCTCAACCTTCAGTACTTGACCAATTTGGAAATCCTTTTCTGTGTGAAGTTGATTTATAGTCTTCTTTTGTTTCTCCAGAATTCTACACACCTCCTTATAGCGAACAAGAAGATCATTGTATAGACCAAGTAATTCCTCATAAGTGTCATTCTCCTCATCATCAGAATGTTCTTCATAAACAACCTCCACATCATCATCATCTGAATCAACCACAGGAGCACAAACTCCAGTCATAGCAGATACATGTCTAGCAGATTCCTCTCCTTCTTCAGAATCTTCATCAGACCATGAAACAAACAATTCTTTCTTTTGTTTCTTCAGAAAGGTTGCACATTCAGTTCTGACATGTCCATATCCTTCACATTCATGACACTGCACTTCTTTGACTGATCCACTTTTCTCCTCAGGTCTAGTTTTCTTGACATTGTTTTGCTGTTTGTTGATGTCGAATCTAATGTTCTGCCCATTCTGCCTGGCTCTCCTGTCAACACGCCTTAGGACTTTTCCAAACTGTTTTCCAATTAGAGCAAGAGCATCCGAAATACTTTCTTCTCCTTCAACAACAGTCTGAGATTCCTCTTCATCATCATTTGAGATAAAAGCAACACTTTTGTTCTTTTTCTCTCCTCGTTCATTAATGGTCAGTTCAAATGTCTGAAGAGATCCAACCAGTTCATCTATCTTCATGTTGGCTATATCCTGAGCTTCCTCAATGGCTGTCACTTTCATGTCAAACCTTTTTGGAAGAGACCTGAGCATCTTTCTGGACAACTTCTCATCAGATACTTTCTCACCCAGAGCCTCAAAGGCATTAGCAATGTCAATTAAATTCATATGAAAGTCCTGAATACTTTCCTCCTCTTTCATCCTCAGATTTTCAAACTTGGTAGTGAGTAGTTGAAGTTTTGACATTTTTACCTTAGAGGTGCCTTCATAGCATGTCATCAATATCTCCCAAGTTTCCTTTGCAGATAGACATTTTTTGATGAGCTTGAACATATTTGTATCCACTCCATTAAAGAGGGCATTTATTGCCTTATTGTTGCTAAGAGCTGCTTCATCTTCTTCCTTTGTCCAATCTGCTTCTGGCTTTAGTTCACCAGTAGAAGTACCTTCTTTGGTAACAATCAAAGGATGATCCCAACCTTTCAAAACTGCCTTCCAAGTCCTGCTGTCAATGGACTTCAAAAAAGCAATCATCTTTGGCTTCCAATGATCATAATTTGAACCAGTTAGCATTGGGGGTCTGTTCACGAATCCTCCTTCTTTGTCCATTTTGCCAGTTAAAACTTCCTGAATCTCACCCTAAACAGGCAGGGTGCCTGCTCTGATGCCAATTGAAAAACTGGCACACCAGTACACGATGTTATACACGATGTTACAACACTTTTACCCGCTTTAATGAACAAATAATGAAAACAGTAAATAGTGCAGAAATAAACAAACACACAGTGATTTGTTAACCCAGTTCGGTGCAAACTGCAACCTACATCTGGGGGATACCAATCCAGGAGGAATTCCACTAATAGCCCTAGTTCAAAGTCTTACAGCAAACTCCTCGTTTACAACTTATCACCTAGCAACTATCCTTATGTCCTTCTACCTAGGAACTCCTAGGTATGAGTTCCCAACTCACTCCTTAAGAGCAATAGTACAGACAGCACTATTGTTAATTCAACCACTATGATGGAGACACTCTCCTAGACACTAGATTACTCTTACCTAAAGGCTTCGAGCAATACACAATTACTAAGATCCAAACTCCTTGCTTAAAAGCTTTGGAGAGGACACACACACAATAACTATCTCCTTGCTTAAAAGCTTCAGAGACAATTACAGTTTACAACTCAATAAACACACAGTCCTAAGCTTGCATCAATGAGATACAAGAAAGACTCACAAATCACAAGCACACACACGAATCCTAATACGGCTAGACTCAACAATAACGCTTGAACAACTGCCTAAATTAGGGTTTCGTCCTTCAATATATATCTGGTAATATTGGGCTTCAGAAGCTTTGCCCACGAGAGAAACATCCAGCTCACACATAAAATAAAACCATATCTTTGGAGATTTGATATGTTTATAAAATATAGTTCTTCACAATAATTCCATAAACAATCTCTGAGTGAAAGATATGTTTAGGAAATAAAACTTCCTTGATGCACAAGCCAAGAACTGATATAAAAGAGAAAAGATCTTCTCTAAAAATAAAACCCGCGCGCATTAAATGCTGCCGCCAGCTGGCGCGCTCACGTCAGGTCATGATGTTGTAACATTACATACCACATCCTGCCTAAATATTGTTTTACCAAAATGCAGCCAACAACAAATAGTCAACAAGTTTTATTTTTGTCAGGGACAAAAACGAGTCTTTACTCTTTATTCTTTTATCTTATCTTGTTGATTTCTAACTCGCTCATATTTATGATACATTTTTTAAACACTGAATTAAAATAATATTTAGGATTTGTCGATTAGAATTCGTTATATTATTAAACACCAAATTAAAATAATATACGACACAATTGTCATATCTTATCTCTTATTTTTCCCCGATACGGACCCTAAATACTAATGAAAATATGTCATGAGTGAGAAAATTATTTTACCAAACATCTCTTTATGAAATTTATTCTAAGATAGCCAAATTCTCCACGGGATGGTATACTTACCAAACAAAAGCAAATATCCTTGAGATTAAATTACACTACTATATAACATTTGGTCAAAAAAATTACTCTACTGTCATTAAGAAGGGTTTAAAATCCGTTTAAAAAATGAAGAAGAAGGGTTTAAAATAATAAGATAAGATATGAATATAACCTTTGAAAATAAGTTGTCTCTCTCTTTGATTAGGTATGGCAATATAGTGGGGGCGGATGATGTTGTCTTTGATTAGGTATGACAATGTCGTCTTTGGCCAAACATGGTTTCAGTTCAAATCTTAGAATTTTTTAATTTCCCTAAGTTTTTATTTTAAATGTCACATGTAGTTTATGAACTCTATATTAATTTTAGTTTTCACCGCCAGTTTAACCTAATTCGGAGGTCAGTTCTGATATTAAATTTTCAGTTCTCTTCCGATCGCAATTGTGAGGATTGAACTATGTGAATAAAATTGAAAATACTTTTTTATTTTAAAATACTTTTTTTTTTACAATTTTTAAAATATTATAGGTATTTCACGAATACACGTGGATAGGTGTATCTGAAAAAATATGAAGGGCATTAAAAAAGTAAAATAATTTTTTTTTGTTAAAAGGTGAAACAAGGTTGTGAGAATTCGTAGAGATCAACAAGATTCAATTAAAGATAACGCTAGACTTTTCAAATTAATAGAGTTGTCTTTTGAAGAAGCATAGAACTAGACTTAAAAGTCATATTTATATGGATTGATAATAATGAGAGAGTAGATAATCATTTAACATTGGACAAAACTCATTGAGTTCTTTTAATGATGACTTTGTTGATATTCTAACGTACGAATAAAAATAATTATAATTTAAACGAAACTCTACACTTTGTGTTTTTATTGCAAGTATTATATTTTTTTGCAAATGGTCATTTTTATAATTATATATTAATAAATAGAATTTAAGGAATATGCACCTTTCATGTCATATAAAAAATGCGGTAAGTGGAAATGGCGTTGTGGAAAACATAATTGTAAGTGGTTAACATTGTAAAGTTATTTTACACGGTTTGTGCATTTTATTTTCTCTAATAAATAATGATCAATGCATTTTTCTTTCATTATTTTACATGCATATAAGTTTATCATAAAAAATTTGCCAATGTATCACAGTCGTATCTTATCCTAAGTTTTAAAAATTATGTTATCCATAGTTGACAAAGAGAAAATTGTACTTCCTCCAAAAGAAAGAAGAGAAAATCCACTATGTGTAAAATAAATTAATTAGAGAAGGATAAATTTTATCAATAATTTTTAAATTGATAGTTATTTTAAAATACATTCCTTTTTTTGACAAATTTAAAATACATTCCTTAAAATTATAAAGTTAAACTTTTGTTAGAGTTGTAGAGTTGGACACCTCTTGTATTGAAACAATATACTTAAAATGTCGCTGCTACAAACAAGTTTGTGTCTCCAATAAGTCAATTTTTTTAAGAAAAGACTAAAAAAAATTCAATTTGATCGCTAACAATTTATTCACACCCATTTATTAAGTTTTTACCTCTGCTAGCAATATCTAATCTGCGTCAAAAGAAAATTAGGACACACAAGATGAATTTTTTCCTTTCCAATCAATTTATTTCATATGTGGTAGCCATAAATCGAATTTCTAACCATCTCCTTGAAGTACATGACCTTTAACACTTAAAATTTTGACTTTATTCAACACAACTTTAATTAGTCTTTCATTAATTACTCTTCTTTTATATATATATATATATATATATATATATATATATATATATATATATATATATATATCAGAATTCGGATGCGAGGTAAATAAATTCTGACAAAAAAATATTCCTATTAGAAATCAAACTTAGGCTCTTCCAAACATCCTAGAGGAGCTCATTAACCACATAAATCCAATTTTAAGGTTAATTTATATTACTCCTTTAACACTAAACATACATGGTGATATAACAAAGAATCATATAAACCATATTCCAAAAAGAAAAACATAGTCTTATGAACAATTTTGGAGAATTTTGTTCATAGAATTGTTTATTTTATAAAAACTTAAATTATTTTTCTTCTATTACAAATCAAACAATTTTCTTACCCACACTACAAAAAGTTTATGTCTCCATAGTTGGTTGGAGGTTTTCAATTAGTTAATAGATTTTTTTCGTGGAACTTAGCCCCTTTTGTTCACGCGAAAAATGTAGCAAGGACATATTTTGCCTCCCACGCAACATCTCCCAACTCTCCGCATGGAGGTTTTCAGTTAGTTTTTTCCGTGGAACTTAGCCGCTTTTGTTCACACACAAAATATAGCGGGGACAAATTTTGCCTCCCACGCAAGGTATCCCAATTATCCGCATTGAGGTTTTCAATTAGGTTTTTCCATGGAACTTAGCCCCCACACAAAAATGTAGCGGGGACGGATTTTGCCTCCCACGCAACATCTCCCAACTCTCCGCAAATAATCTATGTAAATTAACTCACATTGTTTATTCTTTATAAAATGAAAAGGAATCGCATATGCTGGAAAGCAATCTCTACTCTTATATTTTATAATATGCCATGGTTGTCTAACCAAAGCCACGTGATGCAGATTCTTCTTTTGTATCCAATCACAAGTTTATTTCAATAGATTTCTTCAATTAAGGTTAAAGGTAAGCATCGGTTTAGTTCTTAGAGACTAAATAAATTTCAAACACTTCTACCTGATTGCCAATTGGCTCATTAGTTTATCAAGTACAAAAAAAAGATGCTATGCAATAATGTAGTATATGTATATTTAGTTTAACGGAAAATTTAACAAAATTACAATAAATCATCGTGATTTTACAAAAACTGCATGAACTTTTACCCGTTCATTTCTATTTTTTACCTTTGCTAAAGTTATTGAATTAATCAATATAAGTTGAGTAACAAAATAATGAATCAATAATGTGATAGGAAGCATAGAAAGAGAGAGGACGGATTGAAAAGCATAAATGGGAAACATAGAGAAAGTGTGACAAATCCATTGAGATATCCAAAATTGGCAACAATAAAAAGGATGAATAGAAAGGTGATTTGTCCACATTGTAACTTTACATGCACACGTATTAATAAAATTAAAAATATATTAAATAATATGAAAAAGATGTTGTTATCTTCTTTATGTAAACGGCCATGTGAATGGTGGGGCAATGAAAAAACGGACTCCACAAAGACTTGCTTTTTAATTAATTTCTTAATGAAATGTTACACCCCCCAACTATTAAATAATAATAATTATTAAACATTATTGATTCTTCACAAGATAGAGAATTTGTAATTTTTTTAGGGACCCAAACCGGAAAAGAAGGAACTTTCCTATATACCCTTTTCTTTCCTTTTCATTTCCAATTATATTATAATAAAATAAAATCATCAATGTACCTTGGACAAAACCCCCTCCAAAGGCTCCTATTCTTTTTCACCTTTATTGTAAAAAAAGAATTATATAATAATAATAATAATAGGTTTTTTGTTTCCCACCAAATAGGGTTGTATTGAATATGTACCAAGGAATTAATCAATCCCATTAGAATGAGGAACCAAAAGGTGCCCTATGAGGAATACCTTTTCTTCTCCTTGAATTTAAAGGAGGTGGAGGAGGCGTGACCGGATACATATCTTGTGTTGAGCCTTCACGCAATTCTTCTTCTGATCTACTACTTGACACCCCTTCCATTGTCAATGCTTCACTCATACCCTCTAAAGCAAAACTTGCATCTCCATTTTTCTTTATTCTTTCAAGCTAAACAAATAATTAATTTATTAATAAACTGCATCATCCAATTATTAGTTATAAGTGTATGACATGCCATGTTCCTCTATCAATGTACACAATAATATAATGTATATTTTTAGTCACTATAAATTTTAAAATTTTGTTTTTAATCCCTATTAAAGATTTCATCCATTATTAGTCCCTATAATATTTTCCATCAACAACTTTAGTCTTTACTATATTAAGTCAACTCATGTGTTTCTATTTGAAATTTTGAATGATTTTTTTAGTAGATATATTAAGAGCATTAGAAACATCTCCCCCACAAGAATTTTAATCTTTTTCTAAGCATTGAGAGCTCAAAAAACCAAAATAACATATATTGTTTGGACCTATAAATCAAAATGAGTTCATTTTTTGCAAAAACTTCTATCATAACAGAGTGTAGCTGCAAAGTGTGGTAGCATTCTAATAATGCCTCCAATTATTTGGTTTTTATTGAGACTAAAACTAATGGCAGATAGATTTCGAACGCCAGACCCTTCACTTATTCATCTTAAGGGTGAAATTTCTAACCACTACACTTCTTAATCAAAAAAATAAAACTAATGGCGGAAAATATTGTGGAGACTAAAATCTAGGAACTATAAATTAAATTTTAAAGGAACAATTTTAACCCTTAAAATTAATAATTAGATCAGAAACCATGAGAATTGAATGGATGATAATGCAAAAATTTATTTGATAAATATGACTCAAATTAATCCCATAGCATGTCCAAAAGGCCTAAGTTTGTAGGCATCAACTATGGAGCCAAATGCTTAATTATGATGGGTTAACAAATTAAAAAAAATCACAATGTTGGTTCATATACACACATTAATCTCATGTATAAAACTCATGACTTCAATTTAATAAAGTAGTGTTAAGAATATTATAGGAGAAAGGTAAATAACATAAAATTGACTACTAGTTATGAAGGCATGATGAATAACATAAAATTTAGTAGTACTAATTAATTAAAATGTGAATGCTAAATAAACCACTAGTAATGAAGGCATGATGAATAATTAAAATCGGTGGGAATATAATTATGATGTTGAATGATGGAGATGGGCTTTCAAATGTAGGTGATGATGTATGGGTGGTGGGTGTTATACCCATATGATGAGTATAATTGAGTTGTGAATGATGTGCATGTTGATAATGATATGGACATTAGACAATTTTGTAAGAACATAATTAATAACATTGATTATTCAAAATTAATTAATTAATTAATTTAATAAATTAATATTAAAAATCTTACCTTACATCCCAAAGAACAGAACCGAAATGAATCTAATAAACTCCTTCCACAAATCTCACAAATGTGTGCTACTCCTTTCCCAGATTTTGGTTGTGGCCTCACATTCAAGAACAATACTCTAGCACTGTTTATCACATATGTTTGTACTCCACTTATATCCAACACTTTCTGAATCTCTGATACTCTCACAACATCATGATACGAAGATCTTCTTATCTAATTATAATTAACCCAACAACAACATCAAAAAAAAAAAAAAAACCCAATTAACAAGAACACAAATTTAACAAGAACAAAAAAAAAACATTACAATAAAGTAAAATGTAGATGAATGAAACATAACATTACATCATTAAACAATGTAAAATCAGCCAAACCCATTTTTCCAAATAGATTAAAAAATAAAACCCAGAAAATAAAATTAAATAAAGTACCAATTTTTTTTTTGAGTACTTTACCAACCTGAATGACTTGGTGATCTTTGTGTCTTGAAGAACGGCAGTAGAAACAAAAAGCACCGTCGCCATTGTTGCAATCTAAACAATACATGTTACACTCATTTCTAGCTGCGTCAGCGTGAATCCGACACATATTGAAAAACGGTGTTTTCAACAATGGTTCTAACCAAGGTGGTACCAACACTGTGTCCTGTTTTCAAAGTAAATTCATACACATTATAAACCAAAAAATTAAATCTGAGACTATAGCATATAACACAAACAAACAAAAAATTAATAAAAAATAAAATAAATACCATTGTGAGTATAGTTTTTGATAATGTGGATGAATGTAGATTGAAGAGAATGGTAGTGTTGGGATTTCAATTGACGGAGATTTGGAGAAGAAGATGAAAAAAAAAATGCAGAGAGAGAGAGAGAGAGTAAACGGCCTTCAACTTAGAATTCAACGACAAAACAACGCAAAAGAAAGTGTATAGTGTATTAGGGACGAAATAGGGTGATTAAATTAAACAAGTAAAGGGAATGGAGGGTTGAGATGAAAAGAGGTGGCTGAGGTGGAATTGTGAGCGTTGGATTATGGGAGATGAGATTGGCGCTTACGCTACTTTGGATCTGTGTGTTTAGTTTGGGTTTATACGGTGTAACATAAGCCCGTGGTTCGATTCGGTTCGGTTCACTATTTGTTGGATACGTGCCACCGTTGATTGAGTTTATATTGATTGGTGGCTATCTACGTGGCTTGGCATCACAAAGAAAAGAATCTTGCGTCACCTTTTTTTAAAAAAATAAATAAATACAAAAGATAGTTTTTTTTAATGAATAAGTCATTAGGTTTGGTCTAGTGGTGAGAGCCGAGGGGTTCGGATAATATTCATAAAGAGAAGGTCCTAGATTTGGGCTCCGTTTGGCCCGGCTTATTTTTCTCTTTTTTTCTTCTCCTTAAAAATAGTAAAGAAGGAAAAAATTGTGTTTGACTTTACTTTTTTTTATTTTTTACTTCTTTACTTTATTTCTCTAATACTTTTAAGGAAAAATAGTGTCAAATATAATTTTATACTTCTTTATTTCGTTTAAGCTAAAATAGAAAGTAAAAAATAAGCCGGGCCAAACGGGGCCTTGATTCTCTTTAGCAACATTGTAAACCAAAAAAATATTTTTTTTAGTGAATTTTTTGGTACACATTTCATTTTGATATATAGTGGCACATTTACCAGTTGTGTCTCGATACGAGTTCAGATCCACTCCATTTCTTTATCCTCAATTTATTCTAGTTTAATTGTTAGATTTGTGACATGTGGCAAAAACAAATCTAAAGGCTGAAATTAAAAGAAAAAAAAGGTGTTTCTTCTTTCTGTGATACGCGCATCGTATTTTCTTTTCCGCCGCATCAATTCATCTCTCCGCCGCCGCCCCTCCTCTCTCTTCTCCGTCCATTACTTTGATCAAAGTGGCAAACTAACCTCTTCTCCTTTCACAAAGCAGAACCACTGTTCCACAACTTCAGTTACGCAACCCAAGTTAAAAAACAGATGATGCTAGATATCACTGTTGTGCAAAAAAATTTCTCGTTTTCATCTTTCGCCGTCATCTCCAACACACCCTCTCTTCGTCCCCTCGTTCTCAAAGATCCAAAACTTCATTACAAATAGCACAGATCTTCGTCGTGCTCTTCGACCCCGGTGGCGGCAGCGAATAATTAGGATCTGGATCTGGAATTGAAGTGAGAGCTTTGTCAATTAAAACCAGAAATTATACATATGTTTTATGCAATAGAGAACATTGTTCTCACGTCACCTTCGGTTTGTAGTTTCATGTTGGTGAACAAGACGGTTCCGTCTGAGAAGACCGACGGGCGACGATACTCCACTTCGGTCACCGTTCTTTGATCGCGGTGGTGGGCACGATCGTTGAGTTGGGTAGTGGTGCTTCAGATCACCCAACGTAACATCGATGTGGATCCTGAAAAGATTCTCTTTTCCCCGTTGTAGTACACTGCTGCTATGTGTACCTTGTAATATTCCAGCTGTGTTCTGAAGTCCGAATGGATCAGCAAGCCCATGCTAACTCAGGCTATGTATATGAAGACAGAAAACTTAATTGAAGACTAAGGAAGCCGTCATTGTGTTTTTAGGGTTTTAGTGTTTTCATTGTTATTTGTGAGCCTTTATTGTGTCACCTTGATACAAGCTTAGGACTGTGTTTTGAGTTGTAATATTGTGATCTTCTCCTAAGCTTTGAAGTACGGAGAAATGTTGTTTCTTGTGAATCACTCTAAGTCTTTAGGTACAGGTGTGTCTACATTATTGCTTGGTTGCTATTGTGTGTAAGTAACACTGTCTGTGTTGCTTAAGGGGAAGTGAGACGAAGTCTTTAGGTACAAGTGTGTCACTCATATCTAGGAGTTCCTAGGTAGAGTTAGTACGGATAGTGTCTAGGTAATAAGTTGTAAACAAGTGGTTTACCGAGGGCTTTGATCTAGAACTATCATAATGGATTCATTCCTGGATTGGTATCCACATAGTAGGTTAGTTTGCATCGAATTGAGTTGACAAATAAGCTGTGTTATTTATATCTCCTGCCATTTATTATTACCAAGGTGGAGTCTATTAGTTTTCAATGCGACACTCTTTGACAAAACTATTGCATGTATGACAGAAATCTTACGAGTGAAATAAAATACATAGGGGAAGGGAGCGGTTCTGTTTTTTTTTATAGTACATTGGATGTTACAAAAAAAAATAGAAACTAAAGGCGAACAGTTTTCACATGTTGCTAGAATAAACCTGTTGCTCTATACGAGAACAATTATTAACTTTTTTTGGGTGGGCTGCTAAAAAATTATAATATATATAAAAATATTTTACACTATCATTCAATAGCAACCGTTATTCCGCCAAATCATCTCATTCGATTAAACTCTAAATTAAATTTAAATTTACATTTCAAATAAAAAATTAAGTCATAATAAGTATAAATTTGATCATCAACAAAATTAAATTGTATACCTTTAAATAATATATTTTTTAGAAAAAATAGAAATTGTTTTTCTTTTGTATTGTATATACCTATGTAAATGAATATTTTCTATAAAAACAAAAAATCTTTGCTTTAGTGGTTTGAGATAATATTTTTGTCTCCAAGGATATGCAAAGCAAACCATGAGTATTAAAAATGATTTTTCTTTTTTTTTAGTAAAAAAATTGAACAAAAAAGAGAAGAAAATAGAACAAAAGGTAAAAAAAACTAGTGCTGCAAGACTTGAACTCACGACCTGCACATGATTAAGCCTGTTAACAGCCATTGCTGCTACTAAATAATATGTCACCTAAACAAATATATATATAGTACGAATGTATAATTTTATAAAAGTGTCAAGAGTATTTCAGTACTTTCATATTTTTTCAGGGGTTGCCGTGGCCCACCCCAGCCACCCTTGGTTCCGCCTTTGACCATAGGCCTTGCTAATACCAATCTTGAGAGCCGTTTCACCTTTACCGCTTCTAGTTTTACGCTTTAAATAATGAATGATACATGAAGCTATAAAGATATCATCTATTATTATAGACCTTCCGGTCACAAAATTAGAGAATTATAATCCGGGGCCTATAACAATATTAAAGGTTGTGTAGCATAATAGATTTATGGAACTTAGAAAATTATCTAATAAACTATAAACTATAAACTTCGGAAAGGCCTATTCTTTAATTATATTGTTGAATTATATTCAGTCTCTCTTTCATTGTTCATTAATGAAACTAATTAGTAGCTAACCAAGTTGTTTGGGCTCCAGTGGCAAGGAGCTCCTTCCAAGGACGTGCCCGGGGAATACCGGGTTCGATTCCCAGAGGGAACAACACTTGACCAATGTGCATGTCTCTACGCACGAGCCGGATTAGTCACTCACCTTTGGTGGGTCGGAACCGATGCGAAAGCAAAAAAAAAAAAAAAGAAACTAATTAGTAGCAACAATTCAAATTACACAATTTAGAAAAAAATAAAGACATAATTACCGAAAAAATGGATAATATAAAACATACTTTGTGAATGTTTTCTTTTTTTGACTAAATCAAGCTTCCACTATTGTTTTGTCAATAGAGAGAAGGTTGTTCGTCGCATCAAAATAAAATGGTCAAAATTTTCTAACATCTAAACTTCAATAACTAATTGACATTTGACATTTAAAAAGATCAGATACTCCAATAATAATAATAATAATAATAATAATTTGAAATATAAAATATCACGGTTTAAGTCCTCTTGTTCATAAAAAAGAAGGAATTAAGAATGAGTAGAACCAAAAACTAAATTAATCAAAGAAAATAGTAAATGTTTTTACTTTGAGTCATACCATAGAATTTCAAAAATCAAATAATGTACCTTTATGTATGTTTTTGTGATTTTCACCTTTGATTTTTTATTATTGCAAGTGTTCCTTCACTTCACGTCCACTTTCTTTTCAGTTATAATTTTGTAACATGCACCTTAAAGAAAATATAAAATAGGTACGCTGTCGGTGCGTAACCAAGGAGTACCATACACGTACCAGTACATATCCGGTATCGGTACTCTTCCAATAGAAATCAAAACGCGTTGAAGATCTTGAGACAACAAATTGCCTATTCTACGACAAATTGCCTTAGATGTTCCGTATTTGAAAAAGTGAGAAACAATTGTTGACTAGAAGTAGATCAAATTAAGAAAGAAATGAAGCTAAAGGATTCAAGACTAAATATCAAACGGTGTGGGAGATATCATCCAATTGATATATATATATATATATACATACGTAACAAACACCACCGATGGTGCGAAAATAACACAAGGGTTTAAAATCTCAATGTTCTACATAAACACTATCCTATTTAATTTAATATACTACTACACCCAGAAGTCTATCCCAGCTTTGCTTTCACCCACATTTTTTCTTTCTAACACTGCCAACACCATATCCGTAGCATGTAGATTAATGTAATGGACATGATTTCCTGCAAAAGGAATAAATAAGTAGGGTTATGGGATAAACACTAGGAATAATCGCTGTCATTAACAAAGGTAAATATAAAAATTACATGTCACTTCGAGCATGAATTGCATTGCCGAAATTAAGATTCCAATTTCAAAAAATAAATAAATGGAGGGAGATACAAGCTAGAATAATTTAAAATGACACAGCTATCCGGTTGGGTCTAAGGTGAGGCACCCATTAAATGCTTCACCGGTGGATCAGACCAAAAATGCCATTAGATTTAGTGAGTGGACTAGATTTCTTGAAAAACAATTATCTTTTGTATAACTGTTTTTTTTTTTTTTGCATAACCAAATTCATCCTGCAAAAATTGATGGTTGCTGACTAGAAAACCAGTAAAGGATTTGTAACATTGTCTGCAACTACCACTCCATAGCCATCTTTCTTTGAAGTAACAAAGTAAAAATAAAAAACTTAACATATGCCAAGTTTAAGGTTTTTGTAAAAGAAAAGTTGACCCCTAGTGAAAGTTACTAGAGAGAAATGGAAGGGGAGAAGATTTGCTATATCCTTTGCCACATGAGGGGAAGAGATGAAGAGACAAAGTCCTAAAAACACATTTAGAAGCCCTCACCTTCGAAGCGACCCAACTATTCTACTCAAATCATTCAAAGACAAAAGTGTTGTAAAAACAAAATACAACATTATTACCATGGTGGAGTGGATTAGTTTGTAATGCGACACTCTTTGACAAGAGATGGTATATTATCATCACTATATTTCCATACATGGGCCTGGAATGTTTTAGTGTTGGAAGGATCTTGTGTTGCTTTTGCTTGAAAGGTGATGTAAAGCTTGTTAGCATCATAATCATAATAACCAGATTCAACGGTACACCTGACAAGGTCACCAAACACAAAACTTGCACCCTAATAATTAAGAAGAACCAACAAACAAACAATTAGTTTAGACATTCAATATCACTCAGTCATTTTATTAATCTTAAACCAGATACATCATCAATTATTAAACCGATTTTTGCTTATAATAATAATAATAATATATTGAACCTGATTTTTATCATTGTAATCCTCCAAGGCTAACTGGGAGAGTTGTATGAGAAGAGGGCGATCACGTTCGGTTATGGCAATGGGAACCACGGGGGAACCTCCAAGTAACTGTGAATTTTTTGGAGGGGAGATAGCATCGTAAAGCTGCATTGTGTTGTGTTGTGGAGAATCAATCAATCAATCAATCAAAATTGATTAAATTAAATTGATAGAAGAAAGATGCTTACGCTTAGTTTGCGAGAGAGCTCTTTATAACGGGCATCTTCCTCTTCAATTTTCCTCCTAGCTTTATTCTTATACACAAACTCATCACATACATATAGAAAAGGCTCATCGTCATCGTCATACACAGATAATTCACTCTCCTTAAGATTACGATCGAATATCATCATCGGACCAAAATCATCATCCGATCTCAATTTCGCTTCCGATTTCTGCCGTTTCGGTTTTGTTGCTGGTTCCGGTTTCAGGTCTGATATCTGCCGTGTGCCTCCGACCAAGCTGCTACCCGATTCCATCGACATACTGTAACTTCCTAAATCACAAACCCTAAGAACGAAGCAAATGGCTGAGTTTTTCTTTTGCTTTTGGTTTGGGCTGCTCTTGTTTCGTTTATCACCCGCCCAGGCCCAGTAACAAAATACCATTTCCCTCCATATTCATTTCTAAAATTTTTCCCAATTAATTAAAGGGTTAAATATATTTTTAATCCCTATTTTTATGCGAGTTTCGACTTTTAGTCCCTACATTCTTTTTATTATATTTTTAGTCTCTTTCGTCAATTTTTTATGACTAGGATAATAGAATTGGCCACATAGGATAACTTAAATTGACTAGGATAACGTTTGTATTGAATGACGTGACATCATTGTGTCATCCTATGTGGCTGATTCCGTTATCCAAGTCACAAAAAATTGACGGTAGGGACTAAAAATGCAAACGGCAAAAACATGGGAGACTAAAAATATAATTAAAAAAATGTAGGGACTAAAAGTCGAAACTCACATAAAAGTAGGAACTAAAAACATATTTAACCCTTAATTAAATAAGTAATGACTACTTGCAGTGGAATTTTTTCCCAATTAAATTTGAACTATTAATTTTTTTATTTGCCGCATGTGACCGAGTTTCAATTTTGGTTTTAGTTTTTGGGATAATGTAACTAATCTGAGTAGATTTCTAACTACTCAGACTAGTAGACTTGAATTGTGTTTAGTTCTGTCTAGATTCTACTTGGATTTCATAGTTTTTCGCTATGATTTTTTTGGTTATTGTTGAAGAAGCATGAGAAAGAAAATTATGTTTGTTTTTGTTCATGGTTTAATAAATTTGATGGTTTCACTGATAAGGTTGTGGAAGTGTTTCTCGTACTTGCTTGTGTTGTAGCTCATGGAAGGTTTGAAAACAAATTCCCTAATTTTTATTAGTTGAAAATAAATACTATTTTTTTTTTCTGTTTTAAATTTTTTAACCAAATAAAGTGGGGCCCACAGTCTTCCATGTCATCATTCTGTTAATACATTGACGGTAGGGATCAAAGTTGATGACGGAAAAACTTGTAGGGTTTTTTCTCACCACAAAAAAAAATATATAGAGATTATTCTTAACTATAGTGCAAAATGTAGGGACTAAAAACATATTTAACCCTTGAATGTATGAAGAAAATGAAGAAGGATGAGAGGAAGAAGATAAAAAAAATGAAGAGAAAAAAAAAAGTAATGTTATCCCACAAATGTGTTAATTCAGCGTGTCACGTGTCACTAAAAAATGTCACATCAGCTTTTTTATAAAGATAACAGTCATTTTTAACGTCAGAGACCAAAATGACTAACAGATTGCAGACCCAGGGACTATTTTGTAATTTTTTTTTGAGTCAAATACCATAATGACAACGAGTTGCACATTCAGAGACCAAAATGATTGTTTCCTCGTCGCTCATGCCACGTGCCAAAAAAAAGACACGTCAATTTTTTTGTTGAGTTAACGGCCAAACTTAACAGCAGAGGCTAAATTGACTAACAAAATGCAGATTCAAGGACTATTTAATAATTTTTCCTCAGTGAGGGACCAAAATGACAGCGAATTGCACATTGAAGGACCAAAATGACTATTTCCCCTCAATAGTATTTCAGTGAAAGCATGCTACCGAATCATTTTTTTTTCATTTTTTTTTTGACAAATATTATACTCTTCCAACACTTTAATGCCCCAACTTAAGTCACAAGCAAGCATTACCGATAGGTTTTTTTTCTCATTTTTTTTGACAAATATTATACTCTTCCAACACTTTAATGCCCCAACTTAATGCCCCAACTAAAAAATAGGTTTTTTTAATTTTTTTTTAAAATACTCCAAATCAATTTTTTTTTAATTCTTTTGATGACTCGTGTATTTGGTTTATATTATTGACCAGATACATAAATCATTCGATGTACTTAGCTAAAAAATATTTGTTTATATTTGATAGTAGACGTAGTAATTATTGTTTCCTCACACTAAGAGTGTGCATGGTCGGTTATTTTGCCAAACCAAACCATATACAAACTAAAACCAGATATATGGATTTGGATACATGACCATAACAATTATTTTTTATGGACCGGTTATATAACCAGTTGTAAGTTTGGATACGGATACATAACCGGATATTTTTATAAATTCGGTTTAAAAGCGGTTAATTTTTAAATCCAGTTTTAAACTGATTATTTTTAAAACTGGATTAATAAACGGTTAATTTGATCTGGGTTTTTTTTCGCAAATGAAAAACATATTAAAAACTGTAAAAAAAATTAACTTTTTTTTTATTATTGCAGTAATAATCAATTTCAAACCAAATTACTTATGATATGTGTTTGAAACTTGAAAGTGATGGGAAAAAAAGATTTGAAGAAGACCATTCACATTTCTTCTTCTAGATTTCTTTTGTTACTAAATATAGTGCACAACCATCATGATTAACATGATTCTAGGATTGTGACTTACTATCCATTGTTGTATATATTTGTATTTTATGCACTGCATAATAATCAATTAAGCAATACAAATTACAAAGTTTCTTTCTGCAACGTCACATTACTGAAATAAGAACAAAGAGGAGAAAAACTGCTTCCGCATTGAATTAACTAATTGTGAAGAATAGATAAAGGAAGAATACATGATTAGTGCGGTTGGAAGCAATTGGAGAGAATGAGTGTGGTTCGATTGAAAGAGAAGATCATCGATTAGGGTTCAATTGGATAGTTTATTGTAGATTTGGGATTTAGGGTTCATCGCAAATCATAATTGCAGAGATCACACGCACATGGTGATGGTTTGTGCGTCAATTAATTTTAATAAAATGATATTTGTTTGTTTTGTCAAAAAAAAAGAAGATATTTGTTTGTTTTTTTGTTTTGACAAAAACAAATTTGAAAAGGATATAATAACCAATTTAAACCAAATCCAAAAATTTAATTTGGATAGATAACCGACCAGATGAAAACGGTTTGGTTAATAACCATATTCCAAAATCCGGATTTTTTAAAACGCATTTGGATCCAGTTATGTGTTTGGACCTTCTAATCGGATATTTTGCACACGCCTACCTCACACCACTTTAGAAAACTATGATCTTCAAAGAAGTCCAACTTCACCAAATAATGTTCATGGAAAACAATATCGAACTAGATAAAGGAGAAAATCTATTCAATAAAACAAGTAATCATCTCTTATGGTATGCACACCCTCAAAAACACGAGACCACGAATCTGCATCCTTCGTAATGGGAGTCGCATTAATGATCATCTATTTGGTTTGTTTTAGAGTGTGTGTCGTAATGTTATTTAATGAGGCAGTGGTTATTGTTTTCTATGGGTGGTGTTTTTTGACATACCTAGCTATACAATATGAGAAATTAACATACTAAATTCGGATATCTTATCTCTAAGCTTTTACGTTTTTTGGTTTTTATAACCTTGTCTCTAAGATTATTGTTACTATTATGCTCTTTGCTGCGTTTTCCCTCTGATTTATGCTTTTTTGGTGTGATTGTTTTTATTATGTAGAAGCTATTTGGTTTGTTTTAGGGGTATACGAGAATATAATAGTAAAGTACTTGCCGCTCATTCCCCTTCCACTCTTTCTTTCATTAGATAACTTTTCATAATCATAAGTGGTATCAAACTCAAATCGATGATATAAAATATAACAAATAATAAGTTGAATAAGAATGTTATAACCCTTTGTCAAAAAAAAAAAAGAATGTTATAACCCAACCAATAACAAAGGTGAAAGAAAAGATAAAATGCAATTTAAAGTTGTTGAAATGAAATGTTACCGAGCGGTCTACTAATGGAGGTCCAAAAGTTCCCGTCTATGGTTGCTCGAAAGCGTTTTGAAGGATACTTCCTTGAAGGTCTTTCTTTGTACTATGAATCAAATTCTCGTGAATGTCCTGGGGAGATAGTATGACATTATTATTTGTTTGTTTGTCAAACAAGTACTCCACAGCAGCAAAAGTGTAGCAACATCTTTATAAACAATTCTTCAACAAGGTCGTTTAACATAAAAGTCATTGAACAACCTTCAAACAATCATCCTCAAACTGCCACCTTACCAACACCATCTTACCACCTCCTTCTCACGACAAGTTAACTAACAAAAAACCACAAAGTAACCACCATCTCACCGTTGCATGCAATTAAACCATCTTATACGAATAAGTGTGATTTTTCACCAAATGAGGCTTTTAGTTGTATGCAATTAAACAATCCTTCAACAGACTTTTTTCTTAATTAATACATATATCCATCGATTTCCCAATCCATTCCCCTAGTGATTAACCATGTACATATATATTGTAAGTAATAATTAATTGAATGAGAGAAATTTACTATTCATTTCTATTTTATAAATTCAATAAAGATTGTAGCAACATTGAATAACAAAAGTTACTTGCTCCTAAAGTGTTGGAACTACTAATTGATGAGAATGCTTAAACTGAAAGTAAAAAAAATAAAAAACACTACAGTTATAAAAGCACACACTTATTTAACAGGGACAATAAAAAACTACATGATTCTTTCGGGAGTTCTTTACATAACTTTTACGAAGAACTTCGTCAACTACATATGGATAGTCAATGTCGCAAGTTATTATGTTCCTTTGTATACATTTGAATGCATAATAGCGCCGACCACTTATACAACCATGACTCTTAGGGTCATTAACAACCAGCTCTTGAGCGGAGAGATCCAAGAGTGGCGACCCGCACTCTATATGGTTGATTTAACGGACTCCACCGCATTGAAAGCCCAACAACTTTCTGAAAAACATATAATAGATTTTTTCTTAGAAACAAGCATTCTCAACAAAAAATACCTCACCTCAAACATCATCCAGAGTTAAATTTCTATATACGAGAACTTACCACATCTCCCTTGGTTTTTAATGGAACTAATAGCGCATTTTTCCCTCCAGTCAAATACGCGATGAAATATCTCTTTCTCAGATTGTGGTGGTGACACTTTTTTCTAAAAGTTCAAAATTAAATTGAAAGTGGTAAAAATAAAGGGGGCAAAAATAACTTGTGCTCAATGTTAAAACCTAACTTAGCAGAAAATAATAAATCATTATTTACTGCGCAAGAACTTAGAAAATTATAACTTTTGTTTAATCATATCGTCCCTCATATCTTCCACTTTTTTATCATTTTTTCTCTATACTGCAAAATATAGGAAATATAAATAATAGATACTTACATCTAATATGTGAGAGTCATAAATAAATAAATAAATAAATAAGAGAAACGCGACAGTTTTGAAGCATACAAAATACTATAACGACTCCATTTAGCCAACTTTTCACCAATACAAATTAGATCTCTATCACATAAAATTGATTATCATACTATTTGGAATGTAAAATGCAAGCACATCACCTTGTACACTAAAGCAACAAAAAGAACACCATACATAGCCTTATAGTGGACACACACACATGGTATAAAACTCTCTTAGTGAACTGTAGAAAAACTCTTCTCCCTTTGTAGTCTTTATAGACATCATGGTTCACTCATAAAACCAAAAACAATGGGAAAAAATTGAAAGAAACTAATCTATGCCTCTAATAATAGGAAAGTAAGCAGACTCGTGTATATCATACATTTGTTTTCCAAACTTCTTTCTTAATAAATACATATATCCATCGATTTTCTAATCTACTTCTCAGGAATTCTTTAATATCCAATATGTTCGTTCTAACCATACTCTCATGACATCTTGTGTCTTTCTTATCCAAGTAAGAAGAACCCTCAAAGATTTTATGAAACAAAAACATAACTAAATTGTTATAACAAATATTAAACAACTTGTGAATATTAAACATTTAAATACTATTACTTATCTCACTAATATAATATAGTATGTTGTTCATATAAACCTTCGGAATGCGTACCCTTACAACTTTAACTCTGTAGTCAATCACAATTAATACATGACACATAATAGAATTTTTTTTCAAGTGGATGAAGGACAATGATTGCATTCTTGAACAATCATGGCCATATAGGAGAAATTATGGAAATCCATTAGTTGTCCGTCTAGTAACATATTTTATGAAACTACATATATATATATATATATATATATATATATATATATATATATATATTATTAATAATAGATTAAACTAAGATTCAAAATATATTCAGTGTGTTTAAATTGAGTTAAAGATGTTGCACAATTTTACATTGTATTTTATTCTTTCTTTCAATTTTTTTTATTGAATTGTAACTTTTTTTATTCAACTTATTATAGGTTGTGTTTCTTATCGAAAATTGTCGGTGGATATCAGTTAGGACGATGAAGAGTTATTTGCAGAATATAGGACCTAAATAACAAAGTCGGATGTCATTCCTATCTCGTTGTTGGCTTTGGGTCGGAGATTGTTGAAGGAAATCCCGTGGAGTTTTGGATAGTCAAATTAAAACTCACATGGAGTAGGATGAGAGATCGTGGATATGTCAAGTTCAACATGGCCATTAAGCTGAAAATAATATACCACTGATAAATAGAGGTTTTGTGCATGTACGAATTGTTCACCCCGATAAGCAAGGTGACAAGAGAGCTAACAAGGGAGATGATAAGGGTGCTGGCAAATACCATAAGGACAATCTCATCTTTAAAAAATTATATGATGTTAAACATACATATGCACTAAGGCATATTGTTAACTTTGCACTAAGGCATACATCTAAGACATATTATTACCTTTGTCAATGGTTGATTTGATGTTTAGAGAGCATTGAGGAATATTGTTAACTTTGTTGCATAATAGCAAAAATTATATGATGTTAAATTTGATCGAGTGACTGATTAAACTTTGATTTTGTATGTGTTATTAGGAGGCACAAAGGTACGTTGAGGAAGGGGATTCTAACATGTTGAAGTCTGAAGTCAATGACATTAATGTTGTGTAGACTGCCTTCTTAATATTTGATATTATTTTGATAAACTTCCTTCAAATTGAACAAAGCATGGTAATGCATTTTGAATATTAGACTTGATTTTGTGTCGGCATCTTACTTTCAAATTAGATGATCTACAACTTTTTCTCATTCTATTTTGCAAATTCTGGTATTGTGTAGTGTTGCAATCTTGTATGCATCTTACTTTCAAATTAGATGATCGACAACTTCTAGTTTGCAAATTCTCATTTTATTGAACAAATTCCGGTATTATGTATTTTGCAAACACACTTAAAAGTAAGGAGAATTTGAACAATGTTTACTCTCAAACACTTTTATATAACTAGCATATAGAGAATTTGAACAACATGGGACTTCAAAACAACTTCAATACCAACTCTGACATCAAACCTGGATCCTAAGTCCAATTTCCACATTATAATCCTTAGCTCATCTTTGATAACAAAAAGATTATATTTCATACAATTTGAATATCATTTATTTAATAAAAAGAATAATTATATTCCATACAATTTGTTTATTGAAGATTTTTTTTATTAATTTTAGACTAAATTAGTCTATGTCTCTTAATTAATTTGTTTTTCTTTAGTTAAGTAGTCTAGTGGCTAGAAATTCAACCTTAAGATGGATAAATGAGATGACCGGGATTCAAACCTCAGCCCCCTACATATATACAAGTAGTTTATTTTGATAAATTAATTCAATTACCTTATAACTTATTAATTGGTATTCCAATGTTATCCATATCATCATACTTGAAAAAATTAAACCTATTGTTTAATGTCATTTCATATTTACATGTCTGTTCAATCGTTAATTTAACTTAATAGGGTTTGTCTAACATGTGCAAGATTGCACATGATAAAGCAACTAAAAATAGTAAATATTTATTGCAAAGTAATAAATATATTTTTAAAAATTATACATTTAATATAAAAGACACAAGTTCCAATGCAAACTTACTATTTTTAACTTATTAACATGTACAATCTTGCACATGATAGATAAACCCAAGTTAATATTACAAATTCAATTAGTTATTCACTTTTTTCTACAAACATAGTCTCGATTATTACAAAATTAAAATATAACTTAAAATAATACACTACATATAACCAAGGACTATAAATTATCAATAATAGAGTATAAACTAATATTTGCGCTAATACTTAAACTAATGTATATTGAGAGACTTATAATCATCAATAATAAATTTTAAACTAATATTTACATTAATGTTTATACAAAATATGTATATAGAATAATTTAAAACTATTTACAAAATTATTATTATTATTTTTGAAAATATGGGCTGGCCCTAGTGTGGCTATAGCCATGTCAAACTTCACACAGGTCCGTCCATGTGAAGAAATGAAGGAAGAAGATGAAAAAATAAAAATTAAATGGAGATGTACGGTTAGATAAAAAAAAAATAATCATGAGGTTTAACATCAGTCCATATAGATTCGATCCTTTCAAAAATTGCTTTTTTTATAAGGAATCTTTTTTTTTGTGACAATATTTTTGGTTATATATTTTGCGACAAAATATAATTGGTTATATATACGAGATGATTCCTTCACAATTTATATAAAAGGAATACATGTCTTTCTACAAAAAGAATAATTGTAATTCATAGTTAATTATAATCATAAATAAAAAAGAAAGTTTTGAAAGACAATATCAGAGATATATCATGTGTTGTGCGACTTTGATTTGAATACTTTAGATCCTGTTTGGCATCATATTCAACAACGAATTTCTTGTTATGGCTTGGTTGATAGCGTTATGCAAATCGATTTCTCGTCATGTAGCAGTTTTATGCATTCCTTACTGCTATGCAAGAGCATCTCATTACTGGATAGCATTTCTACAATGTACTTATGTTGATTGCTTTAATTCTGGATTGTTATTACTAGTATTTATGTTGATTGCTTTAATTCTGGATTGTTATTACTAGTATTTATGTTTTAATATTAATTTCGTGAAAATCTTGTTGTGGTATACATCCATTCTTTTTTCAATTAAAAGTAATTAAGTTTTTTTATTACCTTTTTTAATTAATTCTTTATTACGTTTTCAGGTGTTGCAGATTGTAGGACCGAGGAGGAAGTTGGCATTCAACCGAGATGCCATACATTTTTGCGCGGCCATCTCCCCGTGCTCTGATGCACTGTTTAGCTCAAAGAGATGCCCTCAAGATCTGGAAGTGGCAGTGGCGAATCTTGTCTATGCTGCTACGAGACGGTCTGATATTCCTCTGCTGAGTGCTTTCTGCGATCTCATTCAGAAATGCTATAAGCTGGGCGAGGGTTTTCTGAAATTTCCTGGCGACACATATGCAAGAGGAACAAAAATCACACCTGAGGTGATTTTTATTTATTTTGATATGATTTTCTTGATTTATTTTGTCATTATTAATTTGATTTTGTGATTGATTATTTTTTGTTATTTTGTTCAAAAAATGTAGGTTTATACCGCTTTGCAGTTGGCACATCCCAATGATAAGCAAATTCAAATCCTTTTTGACCATATATTGCCTCAAACATGGAGCAATATACTAGAAGGGATTCAGTTCTGGAATGACATATCAGCTTGGCCATATTGAAAAAAATTTGTATAGATAAAGGATTTATTGATTAATTAGCGACTCTAGTCTTTATCTGATATTTTTGAATGCTTTTCAATGTAATGACTTGCTAAACTAAATATACAGCAATGAAAAAGTTATGTCAAATTGCTTTATAAACGTGGCTTTGTCTAACCTGCGTGAGTGAATTGAGTATTGGTATGTAATGCTACAGTACAATGCCATTGTCTCATTTTTTCATGGCTTTTTGTCTACATGAAACATTCATAGTCATGTGAACTAACGAGTAACTGCAAGTAGAGACCCCAAAAAGATGTTGCTAAGAGCTTGTCTGGATTAGCATATTTGTACTTATATATCAATGTAAATACAGTATTTACATTGATATATAATATGTGTTTATGAAATGATATGTTTACTGACTTGCAGTAGTTTATGGTTTAGTAATGATATGTTCTTATTCAGTTTATGGTTTATGTGTTTATGAAATGGTATGTTTACTGACTTGCAGTAGTCAATATTCAGTATAGGTCTTTGGCTATCTATGTTCTTATGTGTTTATGAAATGATATGTTTACTGACTTGCAGTAGTTTAAGGGTGAAAATAGCACACTACACCATTAATTAATAATGTTTTTATGTCATAGAACTTAAAATGAAAATAATATTATCATGGTCTCTAGTACTTTGGAAAATTATCTAAACATTTATCTAAACATTATGACAGTGGGATGAAGTGGTATCAGATGATCACATGCTACAAATATTGGAATTTCCTTCACACTTTAAAGCATACATTGTGAATATCACAAGATTAGTGATAAGCTCAGATTGGTGATTACATATTATGGTGTATCTTTCATTTAAATGTGTACTGCTGATGCTGAGGGAAAATTATGATTTGACAAATACATGAATATGTCTTTTGAGTTGAAGTTAGATTTTTCATCAGTTAAGTAATTTTTATATTTTACTTTGGTCTCAAGTGTTTTGGTTTTCTAAACTGTTAATTATTTCTTTGCATCGAAAAGCATTGCTACAATATCGTCTTTGAAATTTATTCTCTTACGGTCTTGCTTAGGAAATTATGATTAATAATTTTGTGTTGAACTGTTTCTTCTATTAGAAGCTTGTTGATGACTATATGTTGAAAGAAATGTAAATCTTTCGCATCTGTATGCGCTTCCAATATACTCGATTTAATCCTAAAAGTCTTACATTTATACTATAATTATCATGGTCTCTAGTACTTTAGAATGTTGCAAAATATATTTTGCAAATTCAAACTCATTTTTATTGTGCAGGTATTGATGACTCCTCCCAATCAAGGCAACCAGCAACACAACCAAATGATGATGATGATATCTTTTATCACTATAGTAAAAAAACTGGCCATAAGGATGATCCTACAACTAAGACTGAAATTGAATCATATTTTCAAGAAGAGGGAGTACATTACAATTCATCAATTGATCTTGACATCTTAGGTTGGTGGAAAGCCAACTCAACTAGGTATCCTATTTTGGCAAGCATAGCACAAGAGGTGCTAGCTATTCCCACCACTACCGTAGCTTCAGAGTCTACATTTAGCACCGGTGGAAGGGTTGTTAGTGACTACCGTACTTGCCTAACGCCCAAAATGGTGGAAGCACTTGTTTGTACACAAGACTGGTTCAAAGGAGCATCTATCTCACTATTTTCTCATGAGGACATTGATGAGATCCATAGATTAGAGCAAGGTATGTTAACTTTTGTTTTCTTTATAAGACATTTTACTAGTATGTTCCTTAGTATTTTCAAGATTCAATCATGACACATTTTGATTTACTTTTGTAGAGATAACATCTTCTGTATCTACAATGGACATACAAGATCTTGCAAGTTGAATTTTATTGTAGGAACTAGTTGACTGTTACTTAAAGAAAGAGATTAGAGAAGAAAAAATATCAAGTTGGTTTTAAGTTGTTTGTACTTCTTCTTCAAAAAGTTGTTTGTACTTGGATTTAAGTTGTTTATACTTAGAGAAGAGATTAGAGATTCAATCATTTCAACACTGCTTTTTGTTGGTTTTAAGTTGTTTGTACTTGGATTTGAAAGGGTGCTATTCTATTAACATTTGGTTATAATTTGGAAAACATATATTTGCTTAACAGTTCAGTAAACTATGAGATATAAGTTCAGCAAACCATAACTAAAGTTCTGTTTTCTTAACAGTTCAGTTCGGTTAACCGGTTAACTGAACCATAAAAACAGTTTTGTTGTGCTTAACACTTCGGTTCGGTTAACCGGTTAACAAAATTACAAGTTCGGTTCGGTTTTGCTATAAACGTTAACGGTTCGGTTCAGTTATTTGAACTATTGTTATGGTTCAGTTCGGTTCGGTTCTCTTGCCGAACTGAACCATGAACAGGCCTATAAATACTTGTGAGTCTGTAGCTTATAGAAATAGCTTATAACATGTCCATAAACTGTTTTTAACTTATTGATAGCTTATGAAAACAATTTATAGCTTATAGACATATTATAAGTGCAAGAGTCTATGATGAAACTTCTTAGGAATGAACTGGGACACAGATTTGCACCAAGTGACACACCAAAGTTACAGACCTCAAACTTTCAAATCTCACCATGGAAGCACTGCCAGGAGAGAATACATTAACCACAACAATGTGGTTTCACACAAGGAGACCTGCAGTTCTGCAAAGACTTAAGGTCGGCAAAAAATCACTACACCATTGGTTGCAGAGGAAAGTAAGCGTAAATTAATAGCATTTGATAACCTCTTTAATTTTTTACAATGTTGATGATCTCTTCATTGTTTTCATAAGAACCCATAAGAATTATGTACAAACTAGACACCGTATGGTTTTTTTAAGAAATTTTATATATGTAACATCTAAATATTGTGTGCTTATTGAAGAAATAAAATTATAATAGATATCAAAATCACCTCGAATGAATGGATATCTATTATATATAAGATAATTACACCTAAATGAATGGATATTCAATATCATAAGCAAAATTACATACATTTTGATACATGAGTAAATAACCAATGACTAAACATTCTAAAATACTTCTTTGTAAATTAAATATCAAATTATACATACAAATTATACTACAAATCACAATATATGGTAAGGGTGGAATCAAAATTATAGCAACTAGTCGGATGCCCGTACGCGTTCGGCGGAACACCAATGACATATAAATCAAAATAGTCCATATTGGGTATAGCAAATTAAACACAATCTTTACACAATTTAGAGATAACAAAGTCCTTATTAATACAAAAAGTTAGGTTAATAAAGTCCAAATGCATACAAACAGAGAACAAAATGGCAAAGCATTTTTTCAAAAAAATTATCATTTGAATTTAAAGATAGGCAATACTTTTAGCCCATACCTCACCCAATTCTCATGGTTTTGCATATAAGCTTACTTGGTTGTGTTGATTAAGTTGGTTGTTCTCCAAAGAAGAAGTTTATCAATTCATGCATTAAAACAACTAAAGTCCGATGTAGGGTCGGTGTCTATACAAACTAAATACTTATTGTTATTTCGGCATATAACATGTATAAAACACTTGCTAAAAGGAGAGTACAATATGCAGTTTAGTCACAAAGCTATGAATATCTGCTAATTGAATAACAAATGAATAGCAAAGAAGCTAAAGGCAATAAGCATGTAAAACTGAAACATAAATATTGTAGATAGAATCATGCCACAACCTACAACATTGAAAAAACATAGATCCATAAGTTAAATAATAGGATTTTTACTTCTTAGGATATTTGTTTTTGTTGATAGGAGCATTCAACCATAAGGATATAAGCAATTGAATACAATGCAAATAAGTTGACCAATAATGTAACACAAATTTGTACAACTACATCCTGAGAAAAGCTTATATGCATTGAAAATAACCCTACAATCTAAATATAATATGCATTGAGGAAAATTTTCAAGCCAAGACAATCAAAATAGCTACAAGGAAATACCAGACTCTGAAGGCAGCTGGGATCCTCCATAGTCAGACTCAGAATCAGTATAGTTCGATGAAGCGTCATTGCCTATACAAAGTAAATTCTCATTGTTATTCAGACAGATAATGTGTGCAAAACAATTGCTAAAAGGAGGTTGTAATTTACAGCTTAGTTACAGAGCAAATTAACAAATATGTATGATGTGTTTTGATAAATTGGAATATTTAATCGAGGACATCACCATACTTGTTTGGTATGTCGTATTCCTCTTCATTAGTTGCACATATCATTTGATCGATACCATATCTTTTGTCTAAGGAAGCACACCATGATATAAAGAATAAGCAGGAAGCGTTAACAAAATATATGACATGAACACTGTTGGATATTGCCTTGAAAATGATGTTGTTGCGGGAAGCTGGTGTGCCCTGGTGAGGAGCAGGCAACAGGTAGCAGGCAGCAGGTGCAGGGTGTGCCCTCGTGAGGGCTTTGGGTGGGCACTTGCGGGCGCCAGGCGCAGTGGCCTCGGGTGCTGGCGCCAGGCGTGGCCACGAGCCCTGGTGAGGGCGCCAGCCGCAGCCTTGGTGGCGCCAGACGCGGGTACACGTATATATGATGCTATTTTGCGTTTTCAGGGTTTTTAAGGTATTTTTTTAGGGTTTCTAAGGCCAACATACATACTAGGGTTAATAGAAAACATCTTAGGAAGACTCTAGGGTTGGGAGAAACATTCTATCACCTTGGAAACACTTGTTGATTAAGTCTCTTGGTCACGGGGAGAGATTCAGGACTAGGGTAGAATTAGGAAAACTCTAATTCTTGTAACTCTTGTGGAGAATCTCATTGTAATCAAGGTTTCTATTGATAGTGGAACAGAGAGGTTGCTCTCTCCCTCAGACGTAGGTTAATTAACACCGAACTGGGTAAACAATAGTTTGTGTTCTTTATCGCTTTCACCGTTTATTCTTATTGGTTGATTATTATTACTTGGTTCATTGTTCTTTGGTTGCTTTATTTGTTTTACCCCACACACTAAAATATTATTGGTGTGGTTCTATTATTCGAATTCAAAACAAACACCATCCAAATGGAAGTATCTGACTGCAATGTAAAAATGTGACCAATGAAAGAATATTAGAAGGAATGATGAGTGCTAGAATGAATGTAGCACTTGATGTTACAGTGTAAGGATTGGTAATGCATTTGTCGATAATACAGTAGATGTGTCCAATATTGTGTCCAATAGTATAATCCTAACATATTCATCCACACGTAATGATCCAATTATTATGGTTAATATTAATGTATTTAAACCATTTGAAATGAACACATTCTACTGGTATTGAAACTCTAGGGATGACAATTTACTCATACTCAGTGGGACCCATAAAAATACCCATAATGGGTAGGGTAAAAACCCGCATTTTGAGTATGGACATGGATATGAGTAATTACCCACAAAATTGAACGGGTATGGGTGCGGGTACAGGTATCTTAGTACCCACCCCATATACTCATATGATATATATTTATTTATTTTAATTATATCATTAGATAATAATATATGTAAACCAATTTTAAAAAATACAACATTATTATACTATTACACATTTTTAATAAAAAATGTATATTTATAATATAAAGCAAATATATCAATAGAGAAATAAATTTTATTTATGATTTTCATGAGTCAACATTAAAACCTTTGAGTTTTTTTAATTATATTAAAATGATATGATATTTTATGATTGATCAACTTATTTTTAGCAAAAATGCGGGTAATGGGTACGGGTATGAATACTTAGGTACCCAGAGGGTATGGGGACGGGGACAAAGATTGTCACCCACACGGATATAAGGATGGGTACGTATATTTTTTTAAAGTGCGGGTATGGAGATGAGGACTATAGTACCCTATCCATATCCTACTCATTGCCCTCTCTATGGAACCCCCACAAACATATCAATAAAAATCATCATAATGAATGATCGCATGCAATTAAATATTGTAGTAGTTGAATTTATAGGTGCAAAAACACAAATTAGGATGAGTATGCATTTTTGTGGCTAATTATATCTTAATTTAATCTTTAAATTTACATTCTGAGCACGTGGTAGGATGAGTATGCATTTTGTGACTAATTATATCTGACATTCCTGCTATAGTTGTATGCAACCTTGCATTAGTTAAGTAAATAATCAATAAAGATACATGATGATAATATCTAAAAACAGGACAGAAGGTTAAATTTCATATTAATTGAGCAAGACACTTGATCATTTGATTTGAGAGCGGCTATGCTCCATTTCCTAAAGCTCCTTTTATTCCTTTTCTCTTTATAGATTGAAGACACGTGGCAACATAAAATCTAATGGTTGGAATTTAAAGACTATAACTAAATAATTAAAAACAAAACAAAAGAAAGAAGTCTACATTCATCTCTCCATCTTCTTCTCACCCCTACCATAAAGAGAAAACTAAACCAGATCAGTTTTCGCAAACTAAACCAAACAATAAAGAAAATAATTTAATGTCGATCCAATGAAATTCAATTTATTGTCGATCCAATGAAGAAATTTAATGTCGATCCAATGAAAAAAATAATTTTTTATGAACAAATCTCGCAGTCTCACCATAAGATTTGTTTGGAACCTTATGGATTTAGTAAGAAATTTTTATGGTAGAAGAACAACACAAATGGATTATGAGTCTGGCGATGATGACCTTGCTTAGGCAATTGGTATAGAAAGAAACGATGGATTCTAAATCATATGGGTTTGGTAATGGATTGACATTAATGGATTTTTAGTTTTCTGGAAGAATGATATGCTAATGTGCTTCATGAATTTCATTGGAAGGTGAAGCAGCAATGCAGAAGAAGAAGGAGGCGCGTGTTCTCTTTTCCTAATTAAAATAAATACTTAATTTTAGGTTTTGAATTTTAACCGTTTGATTTACTTTTGCCACGTGTCTTCAATCTATAAAGAGAAAAGGAATAAAAGGAGCTTTAGGAAATGGAGCATAGCCGCTCTCATTTTGATGGTTGCTTAATTAATACCTCGTTGTGAAAGAGGATATAGTGGTAAATTATTAGCCAAAACTATTTTTCCCTCCCGATAGCAGTTAAAGAAAAACTTGGTTATTAGTGATTATTTTTCCTAAATTAATTCATTGTTTGGTCATGCAAAGAGTCAAATCAAAATTAAAGAAAAGTTTAAAGTGCAAAAATGTTGAATGATTGGATGACTAAAATTAAGATTTTTTTTTGTTGATGTAGGTTTTTCTTTTACACATTTGTTGATGTAGGATTAAAATTAAGGTTATTATGCAATAATTCTAGTCTCAATTATCCTATAGATTCACACCAATTAAATATTGCAGTACAACAGCCGATCAATTTTTTTTTTATCAAGTAGCCCAGTGATTTGAAATTCCACCAACAGCTGATCAATTAAGTGATTATTAACATAAAAATGTTTAATTAATCATAAATTCTTAATCGTGGCATAAAATTAATAGAATAAACTTAATCGAAACAAAAACAAAAATTTAAATAAGAAACTAAAGTGTAAAATTAAGACAGTAGAAACGTCTCAATTACAAAATCCACTATCAAACCTTGAAAAATATTTAACTATCCATAATTAAGAAAAGAACACTAAAAAGTAAAATTCATTCATGAGATAAAATTAAGGAATAACCCTAACTAATACACCAATGCTATTGCTCTCTTCTCTCCCTGTATCTAGTAATTTCAATCTCTGCATCCAAAGTGTTCTCTCCAATTACAAACAAGATAGCTATATTTATGTTACCTCCTGATTCCAAATTGCTTCAAGTGTAAGGGTATGTTTGGCAAGATAAAAAAAAGTGACTTATAACTTATAAACTAAAATACTTATTTGGTAACTATCTTTTTATCAGTAGCTTATAACTTATTTTACTGATTTATTGTCTATTTTCTAGATGCTATTTTATCTAACTTATGAGCTTATAGCTTATCAGTTTTTCTTTCATTTTTATCTTTATTTTTTTAACTAAAATCCATATTTACCCTTGATAAAATATTATCATTATAATTTAAAATAAAATAAGTAAAAGTATGTTTTAACGTTGCAAGACTCCCTTGCATATACTCCATCCGTGCCTTTTTATAAGACAAATTAAGTCATGCCAAACATAGCCTATATATATATATATTGTTAATGTATTTTGTTGTTATTTTTTTTTTCATAAAGTATATAAAATGAAAATATTTTTTTTATAAAATCACTTCATAAAAATTAATTTAATAGTAATATATGAAAGATATATTTATTAAATTAATAAATTTTAATTATCTATTAATTTGGGTGGTTTTTAGGATGAATGCTCAATCAAGTATCTATAAATTTCATTGAATTGAAGATGTCTTTTTATGTCATTTAACATTTACCAGTCAATTGAACAACTAGTTTCATTGAATACTCCAATTAACTTATTAGCCATCACCCATCATTTATAAATTCCCAGTCATCAATCATCAGCTATAAACTATAAGTTAGCTTATCAGCTAACCGTTATTTTTAGACTCTGTTTGGGGACACAAATAAGTTAGCTTATAATTTATAAGCTACAAACTCTATTTGGTAATAATTTTTTAAAAAATAGTTTATAATTTATTTTTCAAACGCAATTTCAAGTAGTTTATAGCTTATCGTTTTTTCTTTCAATTTTATCCATATTATCTTATTTGAAATAAAATTAAATAAAGGTGAACACTTCAGTACATATATATGGATATGTATCGGTATATAGTTTAGGTGGATGATTATGATTGGTCCACAAATAATATTTAAAATAGAAAAGTTAATAAATTCTATTTGTAAATAAATCAAAATCATCCCTCACAAAAAAATAATAATCAAAATCATCCAATCGACAAATGTACCGGTATATCTCAGGATAAGTGTACTGAAGAATTGATATTTAACGGCGAGATGGAGAAAAGGTGGGGAATGATGCAGTGAGGAAGAAGAAGGAACAGTGGAATACCATTCATCTTGTTTGTAACCGTTGAAATTTTTAATTGCCATGTGTCACACATCTAGATAGGGAACTGGATAACTGGACTATTT
Organism: Trifolium repens; assembly: GCA_030408175.1. Lineage (NCBI taxonomy): Eukaryota > Viridiplantae > Streptophyta > Magnoliopsida > Fabales > Fabaceae > Trifolium > Trifolium repens. The sequence goes on from CP125848.1 coordinate 51,362,464, forward strand.
GTTAAATGGAGCGTACCCGGACTCATAACGTAATACATACTTTTCTATATAAACCCCCTTTTTATTCTATATAGACCCAAACGTATCGTATAAGCAAAAGAGGGAAGGAGCTTTCATTTCCACTTTCTTCCTCGCTTCGTTCTCTGAAATTTCGAGGGTTCCGTTATTTCATCGCTCGTTGAATCATCAATTCGGTACCAAATTACGCATCAACAATGTTTCGATTCTGGTAATTCTCTCTTTCAATTCCAAAACCTTATTCATACTTTCAATTTCTGATTTATTGCAAAGATTTAGTATTAATCAACACCAAATATGAACTTAGGGTTGAACGTTGATGTTAATGTTGATGTTAATTCTGGTGTTGTTGTTTATGCGCAGGGGATCACAAGAGCAACAATCGCAGGATGGTTCTTCATCACAGTCATGGTATCCACCATCTGTGATGAGTTCATCGAGTTCTTCAAGGCCTGCTACACCTGCTTCATCTTCCGGTTCGCCGAGACCTTCGATTACTCATGTTCCTCCGGCAGAAGCTGCCGGAACTATTGCTTCTTTGAAGGACAAGAGGTGAAACATCAATTACACATTGATTATTTTGTTTTCTTAATATATATGGATATGATGATGATCTTAATGATGTGATTATTCTGTTAATTGAACAGTGTTGATGAGTTAAGGAAGCTTTTATCTGATAAAGATGCGTATCAACAGTTTCTAAATTCACTTGACCAGGTCAAGATTCAAACCAATGTAAGTTTATTATCTTTACTATATAGTTCATGCTTGTTTATTACTTGGATTTTTTGTTTCCATTGCTGCACTGAGGCCTAACGGTAGTTAGTTAGTAGTAGGTGATTGACCTGGATTGGAAATACTATCTTGTTTGCTTAGTGTTGTTTTATTGCATTGTTTGTGCAATGAATGCTTCAGAGATGGTTTGTATTTATATATTGTGTTGGATGTGTGTGTTGTATTCTACCATGATTGCGTCATACACCCTGGACATTTTGGGGGAAGGGTGGGTATACATAAACATATCCATGGAAACTCTCGTAGTTGACTGTATACTTTATGAGCTTTTCTGCATTAGAGATGGAAGTTTTGAATGATAAAAGTTATGATACCAGACTAGCCAATTATCTGTAGGGTTCATAGACGGGAAGCATCAGATTCTGTTATCTTTTTAGATTATGTATTGATCAGTAGCTTGTCAATGCCTCTATTTGGCAATACTTAGCTACAGCTTATCTATCTTAAGATGCGACTGTGAACCAAATATTTGAACATTCTGTTTGATAATCCTATTTTCTTGTGAGTCACCCCTAATATCTAAAACTAAGTATGACAACAGTCATGTCTTTTTAGTGATTTCGGAGGAGAGGAATAGGAAAATTGTTGGTCTGGATCATGCCAAAAACATTTATTAGATTTCTGTGCTTAAAATCCCGACATATTGGCTGCTGCGCCTATAATGGAGGCTTATGCTAAATGCTTCCAAAGAATACACAGATTTATAAAGGGGTTAAATTCATATAAAAAGTCAAAGTATGAAGTTTTAGGAGAGTAATTAAGTGGAAATTAAGACAACAGACCCACATTACAGAAAATTCATTTGGTTTTATGCTCGGAAGATCGACTAGGTAAGATATATATTTGCTTGGATGATTGATGGAGAGTAATAAAAAAGAATTACATCCTTTTTATTAACTTGAAAAATACATGTATAAAGTACCTAAAAAGGGTTGTGGAGGACTCCGGAAAATAAAGGAGTTTTGAGCATTTATATTCAAATAATAAAAAATATGTATCAAGGGCCACAACTGATGTGATAGCCACAAGGTGGAAATATAGGTTTCCCTGTTACTATAGGTGTGCATCAGGGGTCAATTTTGAACCCTTGCATATTTGTCTTTGTTCAGATGTGTCTATCAAGTATATACAAGAGATGGAACCGTGATGCATGTTTTTTACAGATGATAATACTTTTAATCGGAGAATCTAGAGAAAAAATTAAAGTTGGAAAATTTGGAGTAAACAGAGTATATAATTTTAGTGAGAAACACAAATATTAGCTCAGAGGTGAAAACTCAGAGAATATACCGTACCACAAGTTTAAGATTTGAAGTGCCTAGAGTCCATCGTACAAAATGATGCTAAATAGAGGCAGTTGTCAACTATAGCATACAAGCCAGATGGATCATGGATGAAATAAAGGGTTTCTTCAAATGTATTTTGTGATGGAAAAGCATCACTCAAGCTTAAAGGAAAATTTTATTGCAGAACTATAAAATTTGCAATGTTCTAAGAAATTGAATGTTGGACTAGTAAAGGCTAACAAGAAGTTAAAGATTAGTGGTTTGTTTACCATGGATGTGAGATTGTACATGCTAAGGATTAGAAATGATATTACTAGAGAAACAAATGGAGGTAGCTCCTATTGTTGGAAAGATGGTAAAATCTTATCTTAGGTGGTCTAGATGTGTGTAGCAAATCCATAGAAACAGTAATAGGGAGGGTAGTAGAATGAAGGATAGATAATCACTAGTTAGAGGTAAAAGCCTAAAAGGTGACCAAGGAAAACTATAGGTGAAATCATTAAGAGAAATTTATACTTAATGACCTATCTTTATACATGACTCGTGACAGGACATCATGACATCATTTAAACCATTTAGCCAACCCCACATAGTGTGGGAAAAGGATTTGGTTGTTATTATTTTTGTAGTGATGGAACTAGCTCAGAATATAAAACAAATAATGTGTATATAGAAAATTTCTATCACTGAATCTGTGTCAATAGAATACAAGATCGGAAATGAAGATTCAAAGACATGTGGAATCTGCAGATGCACTAACCCGTTCCTGTTCTAGGCATTCGAGAGATCTGGTCCTTTCCTTTTCTCATTGCTCAACTGACCTTAACTAACTCATCTTCTCTTATTTCTCATCATGCATGTGACTATGATAAATTACTTGGATCCTAAGAAATAGTTTCCATTCTGAAAGACTTAATAATAGCATTCTAGAATGACAGTATGACATCTATCCACAAACAAATGGTATGATGTTTAATCACACTACTCAAACCGTAACAAGTAACTGACTGTGCCCAACTGCAAAATTGGTTCCGTAAGAGTGTGCTGGAAATTTTGTTGTATTATATTCCTATGGTATAACTTTTTTAGCAGTGTTTTTCTTTTGTTTTTGATGGTGGAATTTGTATCTGCTTGTCTTTTAACTATTTTATGGCCTATGATCAGCTGAAAGATGAACTTTCCAAGGAGAATTTGCAGCTTGCAGGTGAGTGATTGAATTATTTTATTTTATTTTATTTGCAATGCTGGTATTAAATGGTTTGCCATCAGTTAAGTGTTATAGAACTTCTCAAACTTTATCTTTAATACAGAGGAGAATCTACAAAAGGAACCACGTATGATGGAACTTAGGAATCAAGTAAGATCACGGCTCTATGATTAGTTTTTTTTACCTGATTGGAATTCTTGGAAAATGGGTTATCTGCAGTTAAGGATCATCTGCATTCACATTGTCAGCAGATCACCGGGTTTAAAATATTTAAACAGCTCACTTGAAATCTGGTAATCAAGATTTGGACAGTGCCGAACTGTTTGCTTCGTGAATGCAGAAGGTCACCGGAGAATTAATATCCAAAATCTTATATGCTGATCACAAAACTTTTCTTGTTATGGAAACAGTGTAGAATAATCCGGACAACCGAATTAGCTACTGCTAATGAGAAACTAAATGAGCTTGAGAAGCAGAAAGATGAAATGTTGAAGTTAAATTCCCCTGCATCCCTTCTCCAAAGGATTCAAGGTATGACTTGAACTTACAGTTTGCTGCAATAGTTCTGGTGGTAACAATTTTTTCACTACTGTGACAATTACTGACAAAGAGTAAGTCATACATATGACAAACTTGTAATTTTGCAGAGTCTGTGAACCAGACAGATGAGGAATCTGAAAATCTGCACCAGCAACTCCTTGACAGAGAGATTGACCTGGCAGCATTTTTGCAGAAATACAAGAAGCTACGCACCACTTACCACAAGAAAACTCTTATACATCTTGCTGCTAAAACATCAAATATATGAGCCTTGACATATGGAATATGAAAAATAATAATGTAAACTAATTGTATAAGTTGCACTCGTGTGGATAGAGCTATCTTTGTTGAATGATTTAACATTTATATGTACAGCTTGAAAAATTGAGATTGTTCTATGTAGCGACTTATATTTACAAGTCATAAATGTCTATTTTCACTATCGAGTATGGGCCATCTTTAGAAGAGGTGCAGACTTATCTGCGCCTTCGTTTAGGTTTTTTAAGTTTACTACCTTCAGCGGTATTTTTCTGGAAGTATATGATTGCCTATATGCTATCGTCATAGGCACTATTATAAGATTTGCTTTTGCTTTGTAAAATGTATTTAAATGCTTTATTTATTTTTGGAATGATGTTTGAGCATGCCTTCAGACTTTTTTGGAATTGTGATTTTTAAGATGGTTTCGTTTGCGGTTTTAATGTTGTGGAATGTGAGCTGGGTATTTTTCCACTTTGGAACAAGGTCTACTTTCACCTTTGTTTGATTATCCCGATGATTCAGAATGCATAGCACAATCTCAATCTCAACATTCTCAATTTTATAGTGTCATCCCCTGGAGTATGTTATATTGCATTGAAATGTTTCTAATGTGAAATGCATAACTGTACATAATAAAAAGAAACTTCATTATGAGGTTTTTGTGATAACAAACAGCCACTTCCCATTTTAAAGTTATTGGTAATGACAAAGTCTAGGTGGCGATAGGGTTCTGAGATTGGAAAAGTTGAAAAATGTTGCGTAGTTGATGGGTCTATTAGCAATTAATTGACAATTGTGTGTGGTGCAGCGCCTATAAAGATGATACATACACCCCTAGAAGTTGTCAATATTTTCAACCTTAATTTTTTTTGGTTCTAGATTTGCATTTCTATAATAACTGATACATGTTTAAAACATCCCATTTTCAGGAATTGAGAAATTTAACTGTTGCTTTCAATATTGTTTTGAAAGAAAGAACACTACATGTGAACATTTTTCCTCAAATAATAAGTTGATACACTTTCTTGCATAATGGAAAAGACTCAAAAGATAATAATAATAATAATAATAATAATGAACATTGAAGCAAAAAAAGAACATTCCCATTAATAATAGCCTCCTTGTCCTTGTCCTTGTCTTTTGGGATCTTTGGCTTCAGAATCATAGTTATCAGTATCAGGCATATCACACATAGGAGTAGTATAATAAAAAGGGGTAACCATATATTTGATCAAACCACGATACTCTGATGTTGGGTAGCTGAGCTTGAAACCAGACTTTCCACCACCAAAGTTAGTGAGAATGTTGCAAACATTATCAGGGGATGACACTAACCTCACATAACAACCTTTTATATCCAATTCTTTGCCATATATATACTTGTTCACTGTAATGTCATATTGTCCCAACTCATCTGTTTTATCACTTGTATAATACACAACCTTGTTTCTCTTGTCCATACAAGTTAGTGACACCTTAGCTCCTGTTAGTATTTTGCACAATTAGCAACCAACCAAAGTATTTTGCACAAATTAACCTCTAAGAATATTAAAATCACTTTTTTTTTTCACAATCCATAACGAATACCTAGAATTCATTTTGTATTTGTTTATTATTAGAGATATAGTTAGTTACTCTAGTTACTAGTTAGTTAGTTTAGTTATGTAGCCAGGGGCGGATGCATGTGTTGTCTATTGGGGGCTCAAGCCTCCACCAAGAAAATCACAATTCCTCTAATATTAGTACTAAATTTTTTGTAAGCCCCCTTGAGTAAAATATATTTTTCATATACAAAATTTCGTAAAGAATAATTGTAATTTAATTATCATTAAATTCGTAACTTTACAAAATATTTTTGCAGATATTTTTAAAATATCATATATAGTTCATTTACTAAAATTTAGAATTTTTGACTAGTTGATAGATTAAATATGAATTTTTTAAACAATAAAAATTCAAGATAAAAGTAACGAAATTCATGACCTAAAAATCTAATTTTGTGTTCATTTTTTGTGGAATAACTTTTTATGATGTTATAAACATACCTGCAAAAAATAATTTATAAATACACTTTAAGTTAATGGTAGGGACCAAAATTGAGTGCTGAATAGTTTTTCAGAGATTAAAATATGATAAAAAAAATTAAGTAAACACTAAGCTTAGAAGATATATATACTTTATTTTCTTGCCCCCATCAATAAAAACTCCTGGATCCGCCACTGTATGTAAGCCTATATATAGGTTTTGCTATAGTCATTTGTATTCAACTTTTCTCATATTGTAATATTTTAGTTTGATCAATACAAAGAGTTTATAGCTTTTCTCTAATTTTTTCCATGGATGCCATGTTTCTTAACATTTATCATAGTAAAAAGAAAAAAAAAGTTTTTTTTTAAAAAACAGAAGAAATTTATCTACCAAAAGATGATTTTTAAGAGAAGCTACTCAAAACGTCCTTTTAATTAGATATTCTCTAGTGTATCCAACTTACATTGTTGGATACTAGCACCTCTAAGCAAAATTCAATGAAATGTCACATATATTTTTAAAATTAATTTTGCACCGATATTCAACAACCTAAAAAATTTCCTAGAAGTGATTTATTTATTTATTTCATCTAAAAGAAATTGATTTTTTTTCAAAAATCTTTGTAACAAATTGTATACCTTTGATTGCTTTATCACCATTAACCCATTCTTTCCAGCCCTTGCTACAATCCTGGCACAAAACTTTTCCTCCAACGTGAATGACTTGTGCTGGTTTATCCCAAGCTGATGCCAGTATGTTATTGGTGCAAGACACTACCATTCCAATGATCATCAATGTTATTGCAAATGCCATTTTCTTCTCAATTCACAAGGATATATTGCTTGATTGACTTGAAAGGAGCAATTATATATAACATGTTGCTATGTGTGTATAAATTGGGAACAAAAGTGGAGGAGCACCACTACTATTGGTTCTTGACGTGCAATCCATTATTCAATTCTTTAATATAATGATACTAACCAACTACAGTATTATTTTAACCCACTTTTTCTTGTCTATATGTGTACACAAAATGGGCCCTTGGCCCAAACATATATAGTCAGAAACAAAAAACTCAAATTTTGAAAGAGTTTTTAGTTTTATTTTTTTTAAAAAAAGTCAAAATTTGAGTTTTCTAAAATGTACTATCTATCAAAATGAAAAGCGTGACTTTACTAAACAAGCAATAAAAGCTCTTTACTAATAACATAGAAAGGGCTTTTCTCGCTTGTAGCTTTCTTCGCATGCTTGTAGATTTTGGAAGAAAGAAAAATGTTCTAGAAAATACATTTTTTTTTTGTTTTTTTTAAAATAAGTTTTATTTTAAGAAGACGGTATAATTTATTTAAAAGTATAACTTTTTTTTGACACATTTAAAAGTATAATTTTGGAGGTACAAAATTTGTATTTTGCCATATATTATATATATACATCCGAAATTATTTGGTGTTTGTCACCGTGTGCCATGCTCTTGGTCCAAACTAAGGTTGGGAATAGGCTAGACCGGTTTACGGGGCCCTACGGTCTAGCCTATATAGGCTCAGGCCAGGCCGACCTATTTATTTAAATAGAGCAGACCAAAGCTTTGCTATAAGTCTATTTAGCTAAAAAGGCCAAGCTTCAGGCCATGTAAAAAGCCTTTTAGGCCTACTAGGCCGCCCTATTTAAGTAAATATTAATAATATTTTTACATTTATTATTATTATATATTAAAATTTGTACTTTGATTAAATTATAAATCTATTAAATTTTTCAGTAGTTTAAGTTTATTAATCTACATTAATTTTTCACATATATAAATGTACTATTATATACTAAAATTGAAATACGATGTCATATATAGTCAAATTCTCTAAAATATCATGTTAAATATCAAAAGAAGTTTAATATCATTGATCTATTAATTCATTAGTATATTTAAAAAATAAATATAATTATTTATTTAAATATTTAAATATGTCACCGTGTGCCATGCTCTTGGTCCAAACTCTAATTTGCAAGCTACGTACATATAAAATGTATGCTAGATTTGTCGAAAATGGGTCGGATCCGATGCCCACAAAATGGGTTGGGTCAATTGCCACCTCATCAATTTTTAATAAAAAGTGATAAAATAAACAATTAATTCGTATACATTTATAAAAATAAACGACTTGTGTTCTACTCAAAAGAAATATTACAAATAAATAAAATAAAAAATAATTTGCACACATTAAATTTAGCTATTGGACTTGGACTAGTAAAATTCTTTAGTATGTTGCAAAAGCAAGGGAACATATCATTGATGAATCCAATAAATGCATTATTTAGCTTGTACCCAAAATAAGGAATTGTTTTCAAGATAAAACAACACCATCAAAATCCAAAACTCCCAATAGGAACATAACACGCAATATAACAATATTTAGAGCACACATAAAGATCTTTCAATCCTAAATCTCTGCCGTAAATTGCGAAACACCTAAATCTCATTCTCACTACATCCATTGGAAATTAATTAGTTATAGTTAATTTGATATGAAGCTCTTGGAAAAGGATTTTGTTCTAAATCAAAGAGGAAGTGTTAAAATTATTGCAGAAGAGCCGGATGATGTTTGGCTCCTTTATAACCTCATCACCATCGGCGATGTTGTCACCGCCGATACCACACGGAAAGTCCACCTTGAATCAAATAAAAACACTGCATCACGTGTTAAACTCAACCTTCATCTCAAAGTCACATGTCGTGACTTTCACAAAGACTCGTCTACCCTTCGTGTTCATGGTCGCAACCTTGAATCAAATCAACATGTCGCTGCTGGCTCCTTCCACACTTTAACCCTTGAAAGAAACAAACCGTTTGACCTTCAAAAAAAGTTGTGGGGTCCAAATGCCGTTGAAGCCTTAGCCGATGCCACCGAGAATAATAATTCTTCTTCGTTCGATGCCAATCTAGCCATTGTTGTTATTCAACCACACCAAGCAGAGATTCACTTGCTTGGCAAAGGGGTCACCAATTGTTGCTCCAAGATCGAAGCATCTTCACGTTTACATTCACATAAAAAATCATCTTCCTCGTCTAACGTGTTTTTTCGTGATGTTTTTGCAGCTTTTGTGAAGAATGTGGATTTCAAAGTTGTGCGAAGTGTAGTGATAGTAGGGGATAACGATGATAATGCATCATTATCCCCAACTACTTTTCGCAGGTTTCTTTTGTCAGAAGCAAAAAAGTCAAGAATGAGGTGTATCGAAGAGAACAAGTCACGTATCGTCGTTGTGGGGTCAAAGTGTAATAACAACAAGGGTAATTATGATTTTGATATGAGGGAAGTTTTGAATGACATGGCAGTGATGAATTTGATAAAGGACAGCAATTTGGGCTTAGAGATTAGAACTTTTAAGGAATTGTGGGACATGGTGTGTAACAATTCAGATCGTGTGTGCTATGGACCAAAACATGTGGAGAATGCACATGAGATGAAAGCAATTGAGACACTTTTAATAAGTGATGATTTATATAAGAATGAAGAGATTGATACTAGGAAAAAATATGTGAGTTTAGTGAAATCAGTGAAAGAAGGTGGAGGAAAGGCATTGGTGTATTCTTCTATGCATGTTTCAACACCACAATTGGCTCAATTAACTGGTGTTGCTGCCATTCTTAGATTTCCATTGCCTGGTCTTCAAGATATGGATGATATTGATGATCATGCTTAGAAGTACTATATTAGAATATAATACTCTTCTAAATTAAACTATGTTACATGTATATGTTTAATTTTCTTTTTAATCCCTTTCCATTGTAAATATCCTTAAAAGTAATTTCTAATTTGTACATATACAATAATGATTGTGGTGTGGTTGTCAAGAAAAAAAAAGGTCACCCATCTATATAAAAGTGAGCTTATATATTTTGATTTGGAGTTAGACATTTAAAAAATTATTTAGTTGGACGAAAGAGATTGAACCTTAATGAGATTGTAAAGATGATTAAGTTTTTTTTTTCTTTTCTTCCGGCATGAGTAGTAATTAAAATAAATTGAAGAATTGTCAAGTCATATAATACTACATAAATGTGTGATATTGACAAGTCAGCTAAACAAACGAGAAAATTATGCGGGGACTACTATGTCATCGCGCATCACTAATCATGGACTAAAATTATTATTTAATTTTTTAAAATTTTTTTCATTCATTTAAAAAATTTGGTGTTAATCCTCCGATTTCTAGGAAAATTAGACCCTCGTAATTTGAAGTTCGTCCGTGAAATAAATAATTTATGACTAATAAATTGTTTTACTCAAAAATCAAATTCTTTCAAATAATTTGTACTTTAGTGAAGTTTTGATTATCTAAAAACTATTATGACATAATGTGTCACATTTCATGGACCAAAATAAATGTTTACTCGAAAGCTTTGTTGTTTGAAACTACTATTGGCCTTAATGAAACTAGTCTATCATATTTACACCTTGAGAGAGAGAGAAAAAATTAGAGTATGAGATAGAATAACTCTCTAATGTGATAGGAATAGAGAAACAGCACTGCTATATATAGTGAAAGGAATCTTCCCGAAATTTGAGTAACAACATAATATTAAATGAGTATTTTGGAAAATTGTCGACTCTTATAAGAGCATAAGTATCGTTGTATCTTTGTTGGTTGCATTGCCACATATTACCATGGCTGTCAGAGTCTCTTGGATACTTGGGTGCAATGTCTATTCTTAATCACGTATTCAAACACGGCAACGATATCATTTGTTTTTTTTTTTTTTTATTGCTTGTGAATTTTTTTGGGATTAAAATAATAGAAAGAAACCAATATCTAATTTTCAGTACATATGCTGTGAATTCAGTGGGACCCATGCTAGAGTTTTTAGATGAGTAGTATGAATATTTAGAAAATATAGTTGAGTGGTTTAAATAATTGAAAAATGTGAAGTAATATATTATATTGAATGAGACATATTTATACCATCAATATGTATAGTATAGATGTGGGTACTCTAAGGCTCTGTTTGGTAAAAAATAGCGGATAGCTGATAAGCGAGCTTATAGCGAATAGCTTATAAGCTAACTTTTAGCTTATAGCGAATAAGCTAGCTGATTGAATTTGTAGTATTTGGTAAAATTAGTGGTTGAACTAGCTTATAAGTATGAAATGACATAAAAAAGATATGTTTAATTAATATTTAATTCTTTTCAAATAAGATGATAGGGGTAAAATTAGAAGAAAATATAATAAGCTATAAGCTCATAAACTACTTGAAATAGCATTTGAAAAATAAGTTATAAGCTAGTAAAATAAGCTATAAGCTCTTTTTTAAAAACTGTTACCAAACTGAGCTTTTAACTTATAAGCTATAAGCTAGCTTATTTGGTTTACTAAACAGAGCCTAAGGCTCCGTTTGACCCGGCTTATTTTTTACTTTTTATTTTAGCTTAAACGAAATAAAGAAGTATAAAATTATATTTGACACTATTTCTTCTTAAAAGTATTAGAGAAATAAAGTAAAGAAGTAAAAAATAAAAAAAATAAAGTCAAACACAATTTTTTCCTTCTTTACTATTTTTAAGGAGAAGAAAAAAAGAAGAAAATAAGCCGAACCAAACGGGGCCTAAGTGTAAATTCATCTACTTTTCCAATTTTATATTACATCTTGGCTTGAGTGCATTGTGAGTGGGGTGTTAACTGATTGTCGATTTTGAGTCGTTAAAATAACATAACTCTTTAGAAATAACAAACACTACTCAAATTTACTTTTTTGTGCGTGTGAATCATGCGATTAAATGAGGACAAAAAATGTATTGAATTAACTATTCATTCTTTATCCAAACATGTCCCAATCCTAAAGAAGAAAAAAAAAAGCACAAAAAAGAAGACTGTGGAAATAACCAAGAAAGAATAATAACCAAAAATTCTATTCTCAATTGACTTGACCAAAAAATTTCTAGTGTATAGTGTCCCTTTAATTCATTCTTTCATTCTCTCAACTATACCGCGTGACCGTTGCCATTGAAAAATAAAAATAGAAAATAAAAGAAAATAAAATGCGAGGTTGTGCTCCCGTTTTGATACTCTTCGCCGCAATGGCGGTTACGGTCGTATACGGCGATTTTCCGGGGACTTATCTTCCTCTTCAACGCTCCATTCCTCTTAATCACCATATTGAACTCACCACTCTCAGAGCTCGCGACAGAGTTCGTCACGGTCGAATCTTGCAAGGTGGTGGCATTCTTGACTTCTCAGTCCAAGGAACTTCCGATCCTTACTTAGTTGGGTAATATTCATTCTTCATGCATTCCTTTCTTAATCTTCCTTTTCTCATAACTATTTTCTTAACATAGCGTTTTTTTTATTATTATTAAGAATATTATGTACTCTTTGAAATTTGGTTAATCTTTGGTTTTCTTGTTCAGATTGTATTTCACAAAAGTGAAGATTGGGTCTCCTGCTAAAGAATTTTACGTTCAGATTGATACTGGAAGTGATATCTTGTGGCTTAATTGCAATACTTGCAATAATTGCCCTCAATCTAGTGGTCTAGGGGTTAGAATTTTGTACTTTTTCTTGTTATTTTTAGAGAATTTGATTAAATTAGAACATGAATTATTGATTTTATAAAACACACAAATGTTAATAATTTCTTCAAAAACAACATAATTTATTGATTTTTTAGTGCAAAATATACGTTAAAAGACCGTTAAAAAGGAATGGAGGGAGTATCATTTGAAATTTGGGGAAATTAAGAGACATTTAAGAGTGTAATTTTTTGGTGCTTAATGTTGTTGTTGTTGTTTGCTATGTTGTGCATTTTGTAGATTGAACTCAATTTCTTTGATACGGCTAGTTCGTCTACTGCTGCATTGGTTTCCTGCTCGGACCCGGTGTGTTCTTATGCGGTTCAAACTGCCACAAGTCAGTGCGCTTCTCAGGTTAATCAATGCAGCTACACTTTTCAGTATGGGGATGGAAGTGGGACATCCGGTTATTATGTTTATGATGCTATGTATTTTGACGTGATCATGGGACAGTCTGTGTTTTCTAACTCTTCATCTACCGTTGTTTTTGGGTGAGTACTCAATCCTCGTGATGTTATTGATGGTAGGAATATTGTAATGATATAATATTGTGGATCAAACTAACTGTTACTGCATACATATTATATAGAAAAATATTGTTAGTAGGTGAAATTTTGAAATATTGAGATTGCTAATTGGTTTCAAATTAATTGATTTTATTGGGATGGCTGTTTTGGAAATAGATGTAGCACATATCAGTCTGGGGATTTGGCTCGGACGGAAAAGGCGGTTGATGGAATTTTTGGGTTTGGTCCCGGTGCTTTATCTGTTATATCACAATTGTCATCTCAAGGCATGACACCCAAAGTGTTCTCTCATTGCTTAAAAGGAGAGGGCAATGGAGGAGGTGTGCTGGTTCTTGGTGAAATTTTGGAGCCAAATATTGTTTATACTCCACTTGTCCCATTACAGTATGTTCTCTCATCTTTATTTCTTTCCTTGTTTTTTTTTCCCCATATCCAATCGTGAACAATTTTTTCCCTAACATTGCATCACTTTCAAAGATTAATTGTATAATAGTTTAGAACTTTAGATGACATAAAATATAAAATAAGCACTGTTAGTTGTCATCTTGAAACTTAACTAATGAATCACCATTTTGTTTGGTACAATATATCAATGTTTGGAATGTTATTAAACTGTCATCTTTTAATCTTGATTACAATTTTCGGAAAGGCGGCCTTCCATTTCGTTGTATTTATTCTTTAGGACAATATTTTTGTTACAAAAGTAATAATAGGTCTTGTATTTGTATGTTTGGGTTGGTGCCTCTTGCGGAGAACAAAATTTGCTTGGCTTCTCAATACAATATTATTATGAAGGGTTCAGCTCTCTCCTAACACATATTTTGGTAAATGAATGTGAATCCTAGAAGTAGTAAAGCATTTTCAATAACATTTTCTCTTTTCGATATTTATCGAACCCTGGCCTTAACAATGCATTGTTTTGGTTTGTTGTAAGAAACATCTCAAAATGAATATAGATGATGATACTAAACAACGCATTTGTTCAAATTTAATGAAATAAGTTTTTGAATTGAATATAGAAAGTAGTATGGCTCACACGCGCTCAGAAAGTTGAGTTCTTAAAATGCTTGTCATGCAACCATTATCCCCTTTATATTTGTATATTAATATGTGCTATATCAGACATACTGCCCGGTGTTGATCGAATTTCAGGCCTCATTACAACTTAAATCTTCAAAGCATTGCTGTTAATGGACAACTTCTCCCAATCGATCAAAATGTATTCGCAACAGGTAACAATCGAGGAACTATAGTTGATTCTGGTACTACATTGGCATACCTTGTTCAAGAAGCTTATGATCCTTTTCTCAATGCTGTAAGTTCTGTTTTACCTCTCTTGAAAGTTTGATACACTACTCTTCGTTGTAGCTATGTCCCGTGATTTTATTGCCATACTCCAAATTTATTTACTAGGGAACATAAAATATATGACCCTCAGTATTCTTAATAAAATAAACAGTAATGACTTAGAGTAATAAGAAAGGCTTCTCTGTCTCAATCAGAAGGTCTGATTGTTAATTTAATGTCCTCAATTTTAAACATGTTCTAGTTTATCAAATGTCCAATCCTCAAAGATACTTTAAGGTCTATATGGTAAGTCTTCATTATGGGGCTATTTACACGCCCATTAATCTATTTGCATAATCTCTTCCTTGGAAAACAAATCACATCGACCAAGATACTCACGATAATTAATTGCTTACCTCATAAGTTTCGGAGCATTTTCACACCCATAAAAAAACTCTTTATTTTGTGAAAACAGGGGTGTCCTTGCAACATTTTCACACACTTTAACTAATATATTAAATATGAAGATGGTATGATGAGAATATTACTATGATGAAGTTACTAGAAAGCTTGTATTAAAACTTTATGGCATTGCAGGAAAAGAGATTATATGTCCATGAGTGAACTTTATTACAGAACTTGAATCGAGTAAATGTTTACCTGAAAAATAGAGGACTTCTTTCTAATGTTTCTGTAAAATAGAGTCCAAATAATAGAATTGAATTTTGATTCCAGACACTGGTTTCTTTAACTGTAATTTTGTGCTAACAAAAAAAAATGCTTAACTGCGATATTAATCAATATCTGGATGTTGCAATATGCGTTCAAGTTCTTCTTTTTGCTTATTTATCTTGTCTTATAGAATGCGATATTTTAGAATTGATATCCCGTGCACTGATGTTAAATATCTCAACGAATGTGTAGATAACTACCACTGTGTCACAGTTTTCCAAACCGATTATTTCCAAAGGAAACCAGTGCTATCTAGTCGCAACCAGGTTATTCAATTCTGACTCAATTTTTTAATAAAAGATTTTTAATTCTCTGTTTATGTTTGATAATAAAAAATGTATTTTATGCTATTATGATTTCTGAAATGTCATTTGGCTTTTTGCTCATACAGCCTAGGTGATATATTTCCTCAAGTCAGTTTAAATTTCATGGGTGGAGCATCCATGGTTTTAAAACCAGAACAGTATCTAATACATTATGGTTTCCTGGTAACTATGTCTTTCGTTTTGTTTGATCACTTTCTTATTCTTGCCCAAGTTGGTGTAGTTCTTGTGAATTGCATGCAGCTGATAATAGTCTCTAATGCACTACTTCGTTTTTATAGGATGGTGCTGCAATGTGGTGCATTGGTTTCCAAAAGGTGCAGAAAGGATTCACAATTTTAGGAGGTTAGAAACTGGAAAATTATTTTAAGAGAATAAAATCTCCAAGGATTCTGAAGAAATAAGCTCTTTCTCGCATTTTGCATTTTCATGTTTATTGTGTTAATTATACATAAAATTTATCAGGTCATCATTACTGTAGTTGTCCGGTAACTTTAGTATTGGGTTTTTTCAACTTAGTTGTTTGTTCATTTGCAGATCTTGTCCTAAAAGATAAGATTTTTGTATACGACTTAGCGAATCAACGAATTGGGTGGACTGACTATGATTGTGAGCTAACTACTTTATCATTTTCTTTATTGCATATATGCTTCTTTACATTGTCATGATCTTAAATTGGTGCTCACTGCTCAGGTTCATCGGCTGTAAATGTCTCTGTGGGTACGACCAAGAGTAAGGACGCATACATCAGTACAGGACAGATGAGTGTCAGCTCTTCACACGTAGACATTCTCTCCAAGTTTCTACTCGTAAGCATTGTGGCTTTTCTTGTGCATATAACAGTCTTGATGGATCCCCAGTTTTTGTAGATAGTGTTCAAGAGTCAAAGCCCGTTCCTTGAAAAACTTAGCGAAATTGGGGTCGACGATGTTTTATTTATTGTCGACATACCCTCGATATTTTTGAAATGGGAGTGGTTGCTGTATTCTGCTCCACATTTGATCATATTGATATATTTCCAAATTATTATGAGGAAAGTGCAGATCTCACTGTTGAGAAATTGGCAAATTTGTATATTGGAAATTCTACTATTCATATAAAGTTTAGCAGAGTCCACTTCCACTCTACCAATCACTGTTGTGTTGTAACTGTAATTCAATGGTAGTTAGTGATAGTTAAAGAAGTTAGTTATGAATGTTATTTTTTGTATACTGGATCATGGACCTTCTAATGTCTGACTAGAGCTATATAAAACAAAATGTATATCATTGTGATCAATACCATTTATCTTTAGTCTTTCATTACCCTTTTCTTTTGCAATTGTGAGATTAAGTGAATGTATTGCTCCCTACCTACAAACTGGTACTTATGTATAGTCTTCTCTTTTAGATAAAAATAAAAATATAACATGCCAATTCAAGATGAAAAATGAGTTTCAATAACATAGTGATGTACAACTTATTCACAACGACCCACCTTCTGAGAGTCAAAGAAGAAGGACTGTAAGACCGTGTTTTTCGTCCATAAAAAATTATAACTACACGTTTTCTGAGAGTCAAAGTAGTATTTTGCGTAAAATATTGTATAAGTTTGCTTAAGGAATTTCGTTAACCATTTGAGCATAATCACTTATTTTCATAAACTATCTTAAATTACTTATGAAAATAAGCTTAAAATAACTTATAAAATGTCATAAATATTTATGTCGGTAGAGAAACTCAAATAAATCAAATCCTAACATAGTAATAATAATAATAATAATAATAATAATAATAATAATAATAATAAAAACATTAATCATCACTATAATGTAAAATAAAAAAAATACTATATATAGTTCAAATCTCAAATGACGGTTTTGAACAACATAAAACTAAGACAAATGGTTCATACAAATTCTAACTTAATTGATAAAAATGCTGGAATTGTTGGATCAAGCGCAATGATTGGAATTCAAACTCCAATTCCTTCACTTATAAGTTTTCAATGGTCATTGCTATTTCATTCATCTTAAAAAAAACTAAAAAAATGCTAACAAGTTGTGTAGTTACTAACACTTTAAAAAAAATTAAATTTTAATTCTCTTAATGCATACTTTTTTTTTCCTAATCAATAAAAGTTCAGCTTAAACATCAATATAAAAAGAAAATTGCTATTTAGGCCCATTGGGTTGCTACGAGGCCCCCCTAAAATCCCAAAATACCCCTGAATTACATGCCAAAATTTTCGTCACGTGGGTAACGAAGTTAGAATTCGTTCGTCATCTAGATGACGAAACCAAGCAGCGCGCAATTTTGGTCCTCATTTAGGGCGGATATTGGCTTATTGACCCTAATTTTCGTCTCGTAGTTGACGAAAGCTTGTTTCGTCACGTACGCGACGAACACGCTGACTTTCGTCGTCTAGATGACGAAAACGATGAATATGAACACGATTATCAGAATCGTCTATCACTTTGATTCAAATGCAAAATTAGAAATTGTTGGGGCGATTTTAGGGTTTGAAGGAGCGATTTTCATCAACCATATCAAATCAATCAGCATCTGTTTAAATCAATTAGGAGTCCTTTTACAAAATCCATTCAAAAGAAAGAGGAATTTCTGACCTATTCAACGAAAATTCAAGTAAGTTTTCTATCAATTTAATCGTTTTTAATGAAATTGTGGATGATTTCTCATTGATTACATCCTTTATAGTTGTTTGATGATGAATTTCGAACCCAATTGCATGATATAAACTGATTAGGTTAAAGTTTGAAATTGAATTGGGGATTTAGGGTTTGAAATTGAAATTGTATGTTGTTGATTGTTATGAAATATTGATTATTGTTGATTATGGAATGTTTGAATTGGTTTATGATTGAATTTGAAATTGGTTTATATGTTGTTGATTATTGGTTTATGATTATGAACACGCTGAAATTGAAATTGAAATTGATGATTATGATTGAATTGAATTGGTTTCTCTTTGAATATTGATGATTATGTTTCAATTGATTGTTGGAAATCAACAAACTTTAGAACCGTAGTTGATGATTATCTGTGATGATTATTTGTGATGATTTTGAATTGAATGAATAAAGTTAATGCTGTTGATGATTTTGAAATGAAATTGATGTTGTTGATAATTTTGATTGTAGGAATGGAAGAAGAAGTTGGTCAAAATATTACATGTTTTCGTCATCTACGAGACGAAAAAAGTGTCTTCGTTTTTTAAACGATGAAATGGGTTTTCAGGGGTATTTTTGTCAGTTCGGGGGGCCTGTGAGCAAATGTAGGGGGCGTAAATAGCAGCTTTCATATAAAAACATCTAACCAATTACGAACGCTAAACGTAGCCTACGTAGGTCTGAAATTCGAAAGATCCGATTCAAATCCATTAATATATTTGAAGAAAGATAAATATAATCACTTTTATAAATGTTCTTTAAATCCTAAATTTTTCTGTGTTGAACTGGAGCATCATTTTTTACTCTAAATTTTGTTTTAAAAATAAAATAAAATATATATGATTGATTTATAGTTTGAATGAATGGTAGGATTTGTAGTGTCATGGATTTGATTCTTCCACCTATGCATGATGCATCCACCGTATGCAAAAAAACAATATTGAGTGTAATGAAACGCACTTTTTTCTTTAAGTTTTTGCGTTTTCTCTTATTTGTTTGAAACAGTCTTCTTTTCCGCAACGCTCTTTTTCCCGTTTCTTTCTCCCTTGTCATGTTTTGGTGACAAATTTCACATACACACGCGCCACTATCTCATCATTTTAACCATTCACCAACTTAATGTCTAAATTTAGACATTTTCGGACTATAGTGCCTTAAATGGTTAACGTTATTTTCATCATAATAACTATACTGCCTTAAATGTAAATAATAAAGTAACTATACTACCTTAAATGGTTATAAGATTAATTGTTATCACCAAAAGTGAGTAGGGTTGA
The DNA here is from genome assembly GCA_030408175.1 of Trifolium repens. NCBI lineage: Eukaryota > Viridiplantae > Streptophyta > Magnoliopsida > Fabales > Fabaceae > Trifolium > Trifolium repens. Next base: position 51,381,976 of record CP125848.1, read on the forward strand.
AAATGCATGATTGAATATACATTTCCATATAAATGTTGCCCATTATCTTGCACCATATGCTCTATTTGGCTGTGTGTTTCCATTCATTGTTATTAATTAATAAGATAAGATCAAACTATCATTTCATTATTTGCGTATCAAATATTTATCAATTTAATTATGACACAACTTAAAGTAGTACAGTATCAACTTCAGATAAGAAAATAAATTCTATAAATAAAATACATTATTAGAGATTAAACTCCATTAATTCTAAATCCAATAAAGACATAACATAAAAAAGGGGAACATGTATGATATTTGTTTATTTATTTTTTCCTACTTAGGGTTCAAAATTGAAGATGTTGTTTAATAAAGGAAACAAGCTCTAATCATTTTGACTAGCACAATTAATTTCTATGCAATGATAATGTAATTTTGTTTTACACGTGCATTCAATCCACTCATGACAAATAGATGAGATATTTTATAAATTGATGGAGATGCATGATAGTGTAAAATAGTTTTACATGATTATTCAATAAAAAGTCACCAATTTGACATGTCATATATTAAGAAAGTGGGGTGAAGTGTAGTGATGTAGTGGAAAACATTATTGTGATTGGTTGACAGTGTAAAATTATTTTACACTGTCTGTGTATTTTTTTCTCTTTTAAAATATGAACCAAAATTTATTTATTTTTAAAATGACATCATATATATCGGTTTGATTACATGCTATGTAGCTGTTAAATTATGGGTCTGTTTAATATGCAAAAAATTATTATTGAACAACACAAGACAAGCTTTTAAGAATTGAATAACTTTGATCTTATATGTTTTTTAAACAAAAAGGAATTTTGATATTTTAGATAATTTGTGATTGAGACAAAAAAAATAGTCTTGTGGTTTGGTCATGAAGAAAAATTTTAATTTTTGTTCAATCCCTTGACCCCTATTTTGTCCAATCCCAGACACATATTTATAAATCAAATATCTTATAACATGAGTTGCTCTATCTATTCTCTTATTTTTCTGTAAATTGAACGTAATTTATGAATGTATATAAATTAAATCGTTGAATATTATACAAACTTAAACAAATCTTTTTAGTTAATATTAATTTGTATATTTAAATTAAAAATAATAATATCCTAAGCAAAGTGAATAAACATTATGCACAAAATAATCTTTGACTCAAATTGTTTGTATTTTGAAGGAGAATTAAAGAAATGAAGTTGAATACAAAGAATATACAATCTGATTGTGAAAGATTAACTGATATTTTATAAGATTCTCTTATCAAATACGAATGAAAAAAAATATTTCAAGGTGTTAATACATTAAATCAATTAATTAGTTTTTTTCTTTCACCTTTTTATCTAAATTCTAATTGACTGGATGAATAGAGAGGCTCAGTGATTATAGCAATATCTAAAATATCTAAAATTCACAAGTCATATTGATAATTAGTTGATGAGGCTGAATAATTTTATAATTAATTTAATAAAAAATTAAGAAAAACAGAAGTCAAAAGATAAAAAAACGAAAAAGAAAAAGTATCGCGTGAGAAATACGTAACGCAAAAGCGCGTGGTATTTGGATAGTAGTACCTGAACGGCCATGCATGCCGAGTCTCTCCTACACTCACTCACTCACACACACACCACCTTCTTTCTCTCCCTCATATCATATCTTTCATTCTCTCTTACATCACATCACATTCTCTCACACAAAACAAACACATTCTCTCTAATTTTCTCTTTCTCTTTCATTTTCATTTTCCGTTTCTTTCTTACAAAAACACCGATTCATCAATGGCGGTTTCTCCGTCGGTCGCCGCCACTCCGGCTTCTCTTTACGTCGGCGACCTTCATCCCGATGTCTCCGACGGTCAACTTCATGAAGCTTTCTCCGATTTTAAGACTCTTGCTTCCGTTCGCATTTGTAGAGATTCTTCTACCGGACGCTCACTCTGTTATGGCTATGTCAACTTCCTTTCTCCTCAAGACGGTAAATACATCACATCACATTCCTTCATTCATCGTTACTTTCTTTTCTTTAGGTTTTCTAATCTTAAATCTGTTATTATTATTTCTTTATTATGATGATAATAATAATGATTATGATGATGTTGATGATGATTATGATTATGATTATGATTATGATTATGATGATGATGATTATGATTATTATGATGATTGTTGATGATTCTTGATATTTTCTTTGAATGATGAGATCTTCGTTTAATTTGTGTTTTCTTCCATTACCGATGAAATAAACGGAAAGATTAAAATCAGTTTTATCGTTTTCTGTTGTGATGAACATCAGAGAGAGAGAGAGAAATGTAGTGATCAAGATCTGAGTGTGTTTACTCCGTTGATGTTAATTTGATTTATTATTTCTTTATTATGATGATAATTATGATTATGATGTTGATGATGATGACGATGACGATTCTTGAGTGTGTTTACTCTATTAATGTTAACATGTTCTGTTCTATTTGGTTTTGGTTATGTAGCAATTCGTGCGATTGAGCTAAAGAATCATTCTACCTTGAATGGAAAGGCGATAAGGGTTATGTGGTCGCGACGAGATCCTGATGCAAGGAAAAGTAGCATAGGGAACGTGTTTGTTAAGGTATCTACCATTCTTTGATTTGAAATAGTTAAAACTAGTGTTTGGTATTGGTTATTGTTTCTAAAAGGGGGTTTCTGGTGTAATCGTCACAGAATTTAGCTGAATCAATAGATAATTCTGGACTAGAAGATATGTTTAAAAAGTTTGGAAATATTTTGTCAAGCAAAGTTGTAATGTCTGAGGATGGGAAGAGCAAAGGATATGGCTTTGTTCAATTTGAAACAGAGGAATCTGCAAATACTGCTATCGAGAAGATGAATGGCTCTACTGTTGATGATAAGCAGATGTAAGTGAAATTGTGCATTGTTTTGTGGTAACTTACTTATTCATGGGTTATATATGTTTATGCTTTGAATTCTATGATTCCTGGCAATAAAAGGGGTGATTCTAATTCAGTTAATTGCATCATTCAATATATGTGCTCCTATTATTTCTTGACATTGATTTTAATCTGATCATACTTGTCACAGATATGTTGGGAAGTTTGTCAAGAAAAGTGACCGCGTAATGTCTGGCGCTGATGCAAGATATACAAACTTGTACATGAAGAATTTGGACCTAGATATTACAGACACATTTCTAAAGGAAAGGTTTTCCTCTTTTGGGCAAATCATTAGCCTGGCTGTTGCAAAGGACAGCAATGGGATGTCAAAGGGTTTTGGCTTTGTGAACTTCGAGAATCCAGATGATGCTAAAAGGGCAATGGAAGCAATGAATGGATTGCAACTTGGTAGTTATTTATTTCATTACCGTGTAGGTTTTTGGCTGGCTAGGTTGAAATGTCTTGATGTTGATCCTGTATATTCTCTGGTTATTATTTGTATCAACAGGTTCAAAGATTCTGTATGTAGCCCGGGCACAAAAGAAGGCTGAGCGTGAGCAGATCTTGCACCAGCAGTTCGAAGAGAAACGAAAGGAACAAGTCTTGAAATATAAGGTAACATTTTCCCACTCTCCTATATTTAACCGGATATTTTCTCTTCAGTTGTCTTAGAGTGTCATCATTTAACTTCCAGGGGTCAAACGTTTATGTGAAGAATATTGATGACAATGTTAGTGATGAAGAACTGCGAGGTCATTTTAGTGCATGTGGCACTATAACTTCTGCAAAAGTTATGCGAGATGAAAAAGGGATAAGCAAAGGATTTGGTTTTGTCTGCTTCTCCACTCCTGAGGAGGCTAATAAAGCTGTGAACACTTTTCATGGTAAGTGAGTTAAGTTGTTGATGGGATGTATCCTACATGATACATGTTGCAGAAGAGTTAAGTTGTCTGGTGGTGATATGAAATAGGAAAACAAATGCATGATGTTAAAAACTGTATGATATATTTATTGGGTAATAATTTCAGATACACACACACAAGCGTCAACACTTATAGTTCTTTGTTCATGTTCATTTTATTCTATAGGATTTTATAATTACTTTGAAAGGTTAGTAGAACTCTCAGTGTCTTATCCTGTATCATTACTGGGGTTCCATTCCATAATTGCATGAGTTCCAGCCTAGTCCTTTTTCTATATTTGCACGAGACTCTGCGTCTATGTTTTTTAGCAGTGATTGTTGTTGTTGAAGATTTCTTTGTGTACACTTAACTGTGTTCTTGGGTTGATTTTAGAAAATTTAATTCTTCTTTAAATGATTTAAATAGAATGTCACGACTATCCATTGGGTTTATGGGGTAAGGCTCCTAAAAAGAATTTGTAAATTTCATAAGTATATATCAACTCTTGATTTAATCTAAAGCACATTGTGATCTTAACTTACTTGTATTGAAGGGTGCATATATCTTTATCTGCATCTTTTAACTTAGATCATTTTAGAGGAGCTTTATTCAGGTTTATGATATTAGAAACAATCGAACAATCAACTTTACATGTTAATGCAAATAAAGGATACTCAATAAGTCTGAAAATATATTGTCTTATATTAGTTTTTGTATACTAGTCTGGACCTGAAGATCTTGCAAATTTGCGTATCTCTCTATTCAAAGCTTTTCATTTGAAGATTTGTTATACTTTTATGCAAATGACATTTACATTTAAGACCATTTTATCTGCAGGATTCATGTTTCATGGTAAACCACTATATGTTGCTCTTGCTCAGAGGAAAGAGGACAGACAAGCACAGTTGCAGCTCCAATATGCACAGCAAATTGCAGGACTAGCTGGGCCTTCAACTGCTATTGTCCCTGGTGGATATCCTCCTTTCTACTACACAGCTACTGGTGTTGTTTCACACGCACCTCCTCGGGCTGGGCTCATGTATCAGCCTATGGCATTGAGGCCAGGATGGAGGGCTAATGGCTCTGCACCTCCTGCAAGATCATTCCAACAGTCACCCGCACCGGTTGTAAGTAACAATTTTGATTCTAAATAGTGACATTCATTTTTAATAAGGATTTTGGGAAAATGAAAACAAGGAACTTCGGGAAAAAAAAAACTTGGAGGAATTAAGTAGCAACAATCACATCACTTTATTTGCAGAAGCTGCTACTGTTTCAATGGGAGTTTAACGAGTCATTTGAATTAATGCCTTTCATTCACAGGTTTCTAGCAATACTAGGCAGCATAGGCAAAATAGGGGCAGGATGAATGGCCATGCAGCATCACAGGGAAATACTCACTCTGGTATGCCACAAGCCCAGCAGGCTTCTCAGTCAGTGATCTCTTCAAGAGAGTCAAGTACTCAGCAGGTTTTTTCTTTTTCATGCCCCCCTTTTCACTTATGGAACATGATTCTAACATGTAAAAAATCTGTCTGTAGTCGTAAATGCTTATGCATTGCACATTCTCTACACAACTATCAGGTCTCACGGAGGGGCCACTGTGGCAATGCTACTTGTTTTTCTGAACATGTGCTTTGATTCCTTTCTATACATCTATTTCATAGCTCTGTTTTCTGAAGTTTGTATCCTTTTCAGAGAACCGGACAGGCTAAGTACGTACCTGGTGGGCGCCACCGTGAGATGGAAAAAGGATCTGGATTCTCATTTAGTGGTTCTAACTCTGGTGGAGGTGCCCAGGGATCAGAAGTGCTACACAGCATGCTTGCTAATGCTACTCCAGAGCAGCAGAAAGAGATACTAGGCGAGCATCTCTACATGCTTGTCCAGAAACTCAAGGTATAGCCATGCACTATTTTCTTTTGTTGGGTATTTAAGATTGGGCTTTTGAAAGTATATATTCACTAAGCTAAGCTATGTTGAACAGCCTAACCTAGCAGCAAAGATTACTGGGATGCTTTTGGAGATGGACAATGCTGAATTGCTGGTTCTCATGGAATCACCCGAGTCTCTTTCTGCCAAGGTGGAAGAAGCTTTCCAAGTGCTGAAGAACTCTAAAACTAAAGTTTCTGGTCAGGATGTACTTCATTCGAATTTCCTCTCAGCTGAGGTTGCAGTCAACTGAAGACTTTAAGTGATTGAAGCCTCCAGGAAAGCAAAAACTTGATACATGAGTTTTGACATCTGTGATTACCTTACAGTTTTCTCTACAGTATATTTCTTCATGAAAATAACTGTTAGTTTTATATTTTCCTGCCTTAGGGATGACACAAATTGGTAGTAATAGTAAGATTTAGGGTAAACTTTGTTTACACTGATGAATTTTGATTTTTTCATTTTTCATTAATAGTCTGTAGCCAGCACAAATAGGGTACTTTCTGATATATGCATGCACACAATTCTGAATCGAGTAATATGCAAACACGTCACACTTTTAATCATCTTAGGGAGTTTTGCTTCAATTTTTTTATAATCTAGACAATCAGTAACCAGAAGTGACCACGGAGCCTGATTTATCTAAGTCGCGTCATGTAAGATTCATATAAAGGGGTAAAGCTCTCTTAGTTACAAACCTCGCAGTTTGGGTTGGACTGTGAGTTTAGGCCAGCACCCTTGTTCCTCCCCTAGTTGCACATGCGCAGACTTGCTCGTCACTCGTATATCCAATATATAAACATAATTATCAATTATAGTTATAATCACAACTATATATGCATTTAGGAATTACGTGTTTTTACTGATTGTGGCAAAACCCACAAATGTATATTTGAGTACTTTGATTTACATTCCATTTTTGAGTTCGTGACGAGATGAATACCTTCTTACCATACCTTGCTGCCTCCCCATCGAGATTGGTGAATCTACTGGCCTTTTATATGCCCTTCCGTGGATTGTAAGGTTGTATTTGATCTTCTACATTTCACTCATGATAATGTTACCAAGCAATCACCCAATAGTGTATAGGAAATTTGATGTGAAGTTGAGTAGGAGACAAACAAACCATTTTTTTTTAAAAAACAAACAAACCAATTTGCTCACCAATTTTCTTAATACCAATAAAGAAAATTGGTTTGATGATCATATTTTATAAGTGGTTGGTAATGGTAGGAATACCTTGTTTTCGAAAGATTTTTGGTTGGATGGTGGCTTTGCTTTGTCAGTGGCTTAGTAGGCCCTATGGGCTGCTTGCTCTTAATAAAAATGTGATTGTGGCCGATATGTTCAGTTTAGAGTGGGGTGTAGACGGTGGCGGTAGATGTCGTTTGTTTGCTTGAGAAGTGAAATTAGTTATAATCTATAGAGTTATAGTTTTGTTTTGGATGATGCTTTTTTACAGGAAAATGTTTCAGACAAGTGGATTTAAATGTCTGATAATAATGATGTCTACTTAGCTAAAAAAACTTATCAAATTCTTTTACAAATCGAGTGGGATGAATCTTCTCCTCTAAAAGAGTTGATTTGAAACAAAGTGATTTCTCTTAAAGTGTCTCTCCTCACTTGACTGCTACTCAAAGTTAAGCTTAATCAATACAAAGACCAATTTAGCTCATTGTGGAATCATCAACTCATATTCAATTAATTGCTTGAATGATTTCCAACATTTGTTTTCAGTTGTCTCCTCTATAATACTAGTGTTTAGAATGATATCTTGAATTGGTTAGGATTCTCCACTACTTTTCTCAATAATATTACTTTGCATGCCAACCAATTTAGTTGTCTTCACTCTTACTCAAAAAAATTGCAGACTGGCTTTCATGCTATTTGGTTGGCTAGTTTTTGGTCTATTTGGTTAGAGCGCAACAATAGACTATTCGTTCATGTAGTTTTATCTCCATCTCAAATTTTAGTGTGAAACTTTAAGTTTGGTGGTAGATCAATCAAGGCTAAATTCAAAAGTTTGGTGGTAGATCAATCAAGGTAAATTCAAAACTTTCATGTTAATTTATTAGTTTCTATTAACGAAAATTGTATTCTTATAAACTATTTTATCATAAGTTGAAAGTGAATAAGATTACAACATTGATTTAATTTAAATTACCTCTGAAAAAGGTGAACTGGTAACAGAAATTATAGACAATAAATTAAAATAGTTTTAACTCTCCAACTCAAGTCACAAGACACAAGTAAAAAGGCAAAAGAAAGAAGCTGCTCAAAATATTTTCAACTCTTTCATCGCTTTCTTTCAGCAAACCACTTGTATACCGGTCTATTGGTTGGGTTGACAATTTCATCTTCGCGGAGTTTGCGCTTCCTACCATTTTTCTGTTCATATAGGAATATATTTATGAGTATTCTGCATGTGCAAAGACAAAACGGGTTCACAATAAGGAAAACTAAAATATCAATACCTGCAACTCCTTCTTCATCGCCATATCCATGTAAACTTTCTCTAGCTGGCTAACTCTAATTTTCCTTGCTTCCAACTCTTTGTAAGATCGTTCTGTTTTCCTGTGCATGAAGAAAAAAAAATTCTAGAAATCCAACATGGTGCTGCAAATCAAGATGAAAAATAAAAACAAATGGAAATAACAAGTGTTTGTAGAAAATATATAAATCTCATAGCAGTTAATGCATCACAATACAGAACAAGTCAGCTTTTGATGAGCGATATCACCACAGCACAGAATCAACCCAGCACCATGAAATGATTCATTATCGCCTAAAAGTGGAAAACTAATATCAATACTAAATAATAGTGTGTTCAACAAACAAAGAGTAAAGTCTATTTTTAGATTACTAAAGAGACCTCAGTTACGACCGCCAACACTCTATCTACAGCCACACTCAATCTCCCAAATCCCGCAAACCACCCCAGCCAGCAGTTCTCATTCACCAGTATGAAACCTGATCAACCTTCAACCTAAGCTCTCGTGAAGCACTGCCCAAGACCTCCCCCCCATCCGTCCCCTGGCAGTCACCAACAACAATCAATCTCCTTCGCTTGCTGCAATGTCAAGGATGAAACTCGCCACCACTGTTCTTCGGCCAACAACTTCACCGCCATCTATAGTCCCTTCAATGCCGACTTAGATAATCCTACTTTCTAGATGAAATCGTCTATTGGATCAATTCTGACGACCTCCTCAACATCCAACATGACATGGGATCCCTCAAAAAGATCCACAACACATTGGTACTCCCTTCTACGTGAACATTGACACTATTCTATTGTTCCCTGTTTTAGCTTGTCTATCAAATGCTATCTTAGGTGTCAATGAATAAATAATGCCATAGTAAGATACACATGTAATATTAAACTCATCACTCAGGACCACATCCGCAATCCTTGTGTTTGTATAGGATGTGGTTGATGTTGAGGGTTCATGGAAAAGTAGTATTAGCTCTGAACTAATATCCCATACAAAACTTTATTGACATCTTTGGAAAAGATACGAGCCAAACAAATTTTAAAAAATTGATTGAGTCAATCAATCATCGCCATTGACCCACCAAAGGGTCAGAGGTTTAAAAAAAATGCAACAGCTCAGCCAATAATACATTAATGTACAAAACATTCTAATACTTGGGCATTATTGCAATTAAGAAATATAGAAAATTAACAATCTAAAAGACAATGAAGATAACAAATAAAGTATTCAGTATGACATATCCCTAAAGTTATTTAGTACTGACAAATGTTTAGAAGTTTTTTTTTGAAGTTGTTTAATCCCAAAGAAAACATCAAACAAAATGAGAAAAATAAAGCAGAATCTTCAAAGCCAAATGTAGGGATGTACCTTGTAATATTAGAAGGAATATCTTCAGACGTGGGTGAGGTTTTTCTTTTTGAGAGTTGTAATTTTAATTCTTTAGCTTCTTCCCTGCATTTCCATAGATGAATGATAAAAAAATATATTCATTCAAAATAAATTTAAGGACCGAGGATAAATCTACTACAGTACACATGGAACATACCAAGTAAAGAGAATACAGAAGAGGAGAGAAGGGAGAAGATAAGAAAGACAATATAACATCGAACAATAATTAAAAAATGATAATGACTTTTCCCAATGAATGGACCATATAATATTATATGGCTAGATCAACACATATAAATGTGGGCACGCATACATGGAAAAATAAATTGCAAAAGCAACCACTTAAATTATACCCCAAATCTTGTTTATCATAGCCATAATGGTATATTCAACATAATTTATTTTGAATTAAAAGCAACACAGTTTTGCATCTTAAAAACAAGTTAACAACAACAAGAATAACAGTTGGTTTTTGATAATGGACTATCAAAACTAAACTAGCCATTGCTAAAGTAGTCAAAAGTTTCTCTGTTTCAATGTTGCATTTTCTGATGCCTTGTTTTGAATTAAGGGCCCGTTGAGTTTGGCTTATTTTTGAGCTTATGCAAAATAGCTTGTGCAAATAAATAAGCTTTTATGTATTATTATAACTTCATAGATAATTTATGAAAAAATAGCTTAAGAAGATACAATTTTGTTAGTGGGAACTTACTTATGAATTAACTTAAAAGCTTATTATTTGGCTATTTTTCATAAGCTCAAAAACATGTCAATCCAAACGGGCCCTAAATAACATTGTTTCCTACTTTGATCCCAATCAATGTTTGCAAGATCCCAAGGCAGATCAGGTTGATGTTAAGAGGATTTCAAGAAGAAAACAATACTCCTATCGTGTTATGCTCTATGATTCACTATTGATAAGTTACAGGGAGGAAAGAATGTAAACCTTGAAAAATGTGCTAAGATTGATATCCAACAAGAAGATATCAAAGAAAAAATTGGAAAGTTTAGTGGTCAATCAGCTACAATTGCACTTAAAACCACCAACACAATAGTGGGATTCTTATGGGGTTGTATATCCATAATTGCAGTACTTTGCTGGTATTTCATTTAACAATGTATTTCATCCAGTTGTGGGCAGAACTAGAGTGTCTTTGAAAGGGTGGGATTTTGAATTTATGAAACCAACTGCATTTCATTCTTTAAAATCCTAAGTATCCAATAAATAAAAAGATGAATAATCTAATCTATCTATGAGATGGATAATTCAAGGTAGGGCAAAAAGAAGGAAATTAGGAAATCAGCTAACTATTCTTGTGAAGAGATTAATTCTGAAGATGAATGGCTAAAGAATGTAGAGGAGAATGAAAATATAGATGAGGACATCTTGATGTTGGAGAAGATGTTACTCGTTTTGGTGGTGACGGTTTGGATGTTAATCCAAGTCCTATTAATGATGAAAGTATTGGCGAAGAAGAGAATGAGGATGAATATGGGGATGTTGGATGACTATACTGAATTGGGATTAGATAACTTCTTAAACACCTATGATTGGTGTTTCTAGATTTGATTCATTTTGAACTTAGTCTTTCAAGTTACTTAGGAACTTATTATTATGAGTTTAGTTTAATGCTATGGTTTATTATAAGTTTAGTTTAATGCTATGGTTTTAGGTTTTAGAGGTTATTCACTTCATCTATGATATATTAGTCTTTCGTTGTAGGTATGGTCTTACCATACGATCCGTGCTAAGATTCTCAAAATTACAATCTTTCAACCCCCTCTCAAAATCTTAGGTAGAATCTCAATTTTCACAACATTGATCCTAATCCATCAATCCGCATCAACGGCCTAATCAAATTCACTAGCTTAAACATATACTATGGTACAAATTTGAAATTGAAAAACTAAAACTAAAAAGAGACAAGGTTGAAATACATAAACCGTTAAGTAAGTAAACCAATCTAATATGCATGAAAAACCAATCAAATCAATGTTTGTTGTAGAAAGATAGCTCAGAAACTCAAACCTGTCATCAGCAAAGTAAACATGAGAATTCAATGGCTTATTATCAATAGAGTGCAACATGGCAGATAGCTTTTCAACTTTCTGCAAGATATTCACAAATATAATTCACATTAACAATTTTTACATAAACATAAAAAAAGCAAAACAAATAAATTGAGTAAACTAAACAACCTTTCTCTCACTTTGAAGCTTTTGAAGAACATATCCTATATCTTGTGTCTTCATCAAAATAAGTTCTTGTTGAGTGTACTTGTTATCTTCATCCATTGGTCTATGAACTCCATTAACAGTTTTTGTATTAACCATCTTAAAATAAAACTCATCTTCATTTCTATTTGCAGCTTTTTCCCTAAGTATCTGTGATTAAAACAAAACAAAAATTAATCAAAAATTTAAATTGCAGAAAATGTGTGAAATTGATGTACCCGTAAAGTATCCTGTTTCTTGTGAAAAGCATTTGCACGTTCAACATAGTCTTTGTGCTTTTCGAGCAATCCGAATGTCTTCCTCGAAGACCTAATTAATTGGATGAAGAAAAAAAAAAGTTGAATAAAATTGAAGAAATTTGAGCAATGATTTATATGAAGAGAACGAGAGAGAGAGAAAGAGAGTTACGGTTGATGACGCTCTTTGTGAGCAGGTCTGGGAACGGCGTTTCTCAGAGATGACATGTTGTTTGCGGCGGATTTTGTTCAGAGTGAGGGTTGAAGCTATGCGTCGTCGTTTTGGTTGATTGAACACAACCAACGATGATGATGATGTTGTAAAGAATAGCTAAGTATCAGTGATTGGAAACTTGTTTTATTCCAGAACAGCTCAAGGAACCGCGGCGGAGAGAGATGGAACCCGCCGGCATAAATATATGATAATATATGGCAAAATACAATTTTTTGGTAAAATATCCGAAAATAAAAAACTAGTTTGAATATTGCACGTATGTATCACTAATTTCTTTATTTCTCTATTAGTAAAAATTATAAAAATTAGATATTTTTAAAATACTCATCAAAACAAATCAAATAAGATCTTATATGCTAATATTTATATCTATATATTATTAAAAAGTAGAGTCAGGATCCGTTGACACCAATTAGTTTGACACCAAATGTTACACCTCTCAATAACGTTTTAACCGATATAAATTTTATAAAATCCACCGTTGGATTGAAAGTTTATATAATATAGATCATTTACGTAAATTTCCAGAAAAATCCAAAATCATTTGATATGCTATTGAAGCACATAAAGATCAACGGTTTTTAAAAAAAGACTCAAACCGTTAACTTTGATATATCTCAATAACATATCAAATGATTTTGGATTTTTCTGAAACTTTACATAAATGATCTATATGATATAAACTTTCAATCCAACGGTGGATTTTATAAAATTTATATCGGTTAAAACGTTATTGAGAGGTGTAACATTTGGTGTCAAACTAGTTGGTGTCAACGGATCCTGACTCTAAAAAGTATGGTCAAAGCATAATAAGTGAATAGTATCATTTAATCAAAATAGCTCTAATAAAATGGGATGGAGGTAGTATTAAATTAAGTCATTTTTTTATTAAAGTAATTGTCACGTGTATGATTTTTGTGTAATAAATTTTAATTAATAACAAAAATATTTACTATTTAATTTCTTTTTTTTTTATTAAAGCAATTGTTCGGTGTTTGATTAATTTTTTTTTATTTAAAGCAATTGTTCCGTGTATGATTAATTTTTTTTATTAAAGCAATTGTCCCGTGTATAATTAAATTTTTTTTACTAAAGCAATTGTCCCGTGTATGATTAATTTTTTTATTAAAGCAATTGTCCCATGTATGATTAATTTTTCTTTTATTAGAACAATTGTCCCGTGTATGATTTTTTATATATTAGTGATCAACACTTTCTTTTTTTTTTGACAGAATTATTGATCAAAACTTATCCTGTGATGTTTTAAGTATAATGACAAATATTTACCCCGTAATTATTATAATATATATTCATCAATAATGCACTTCTTCTTCTGTATTTTTTATATAAGAGTAAACAAAAATATAGTAGATTTTTTTATAGAAAAAATATAGTAGAATTTAAAAATTATATAATAATATATTAAATTAAAAAATATAATTCTTTTACGAAATAGAAAATTTAAAATATTTTTAAGAATTGACATTGACAAATTATAATTTTTAGTAGTAATATATTTAGCCTGTTGGGATGTCGATGACCTACTATGACGCCATGGTTTCCATTTTTGCTTAAAACAAAGGTTTTTTTATGTATGTTAATTCATAAGTTTTCCCTAACAAAAATTATATCTTTATAAATTGTTTTTAAGAAAAAACTTATAATAATTCATAAAAATTTATTTATTTGCATAAGTTATTTCGCATGCACTCATAAATAAGTCAATCCAAACGTGTCGATTGTATTTTTGTTTCTATTTTTCTGTTCTTTTATTTTTAAGTTCATAAATAAATATCTTATTTTATTAGGTTATTCTATTTTTATTTTTTATATATAAGTTTTTAAATGTTAGATTTAGTTACTATTTTTCCATTAAAAAAATAGTTACTATTTTTGAAGCATATCTTTTATAGTGATTTTTGTTCATATTTTTATGTGTAAATTTATTTTAATTAAATTTTTATAGGAAGATTTATTTGATGATTATCTTTTTTGTTCCTATTTTTTTTTTTTTTTTTGAAATGTGGTTTCTGATGCTATTTTTATGGAAAGATTTCTTTTATGCTTATTTTTCTTTCCTTTTTCTTTTGTATTTTTTTTAATTTGTTTAGAGTTAAAATTACATTTAAGTGCGTAAAACTTGGAACACCATTAAAAGTAATAAGGACAAATTTAAATTTTTAATAGTAGTTTATGAGTGTAAATATTTTAAGGGTCTTGCTTATGAGTGTCCCGGGTACTCTTTAAACATTATATTTAAATAAAAAATTTATTCAAAAAGTTAGACACTACGATTTTCAATGCATTGAATTTACGCATTTTCATAAAAATTTAATAAACAACATATTTAAGGTCCTAAAGAGTGTCTGGGTTGCCTTATTTTAAAACTAGCGGGTCGTACCCGTCTGTATCTTAAGACTCTGTTTGGTAAACCAAATAAACTAGCTTATAGCTTATAAGCTAAAATCTCTGTGTTGGTAACAGTTTTTGAAAAAAAGTTTATAGTTTATTTTATCAGCTTATTTTCCAAATGTTATTTCAAGTAGCTTATAGCTTATATCTTATTATCTTTTCTTCCAATTTTACCCCTTTCATCTTACTTGAAAAGAATTAAATATTAATTAAACATATCATTTTTATGTCATTTCATAATTATAAGCTAGCCCAATCGCTAATTTTACCAAACACTACAAATTCAATCAGCTAGTTTATTCGCTATAAACTAAAAACTAGTTTGGGTCTGTTTGGTAAAATTAAGCTATAAGCTAGCTGATAGCTGAAAAGCTAGTTTATAGCTGATAGCTGAAAAGCTGGCTGATTGAAATTAAAGTATTTGGTAAAATTAGCTTTTAAAGTGGTTAATAAATATAAAATTACATAAAAGGACATGCAGTGGATAATTATTCTCTTTAGTGGATAATTTTTTATTTTATAAAAAATAATAAAATTAAAGGTTGAAAATGGAAATAACTATAAAAAGTTATAAGCTATAAGCTCAAACGCTACTTGAAATAGCATCTCAAAAAAAGCTATAAGCTAATAAAAAAAAGTTTTTACCAAACACATCTTTTTTTTAAAAACAAGCTTATAAGCTAATCCAATAAGCTATAAACTAGTTTATTGGACTTATCAAACACAGCCTTTATAAGCTATCCGCTATAAGCTAGTTTGTCAGCTATCCGCTATTTTTTTGTGTGTATTCTAAAGTGAAAAATTGATCTATGAAAACCAGTTATATCGTTGACATGTAGTGTTTTCAGATGAACAATAACAAAGCCGCCATATACTCCACCATCGTCAATTTCTCTTCTTCCGTTTATTTTCCACCGCCACAAGTACCTCCTTCTTTTCTCTTTTCACTCAATCCTTCTAAATTTTCATTCAATTTTCCCAAACTACTTTCAACAATTTTATCTCACAACTCGCAAAGTAATATTTAGGGTTCAACAATCAATCAAATTCTTCTAACTGCGATAATTACGTTGCAGCTTTTTTATTCATAGAAAATGGCGAGCGGTAGTAGTAGTAGAAAATCTCGAAGACGAAGAAGATCTGATGACTCTGCTTCAGAGTCGGACTCCGACCACCGCCGGAAAACTAGTCGGCGGTCACGCCGGGATTCAGATGATTCCAGTGACGACGATGATAGAAGTGGAAGAAAGAAAAAGTCTTCCAGAACAATCACAGAAGAGGAAATTTCACAGTACATGGCTAAAAAAGCTCAGAGAAAGGTTTCAATTTGATTCTTCATTACTTTTTTCATTATTTGATTTCATAGTTGAATTTTATATTCAGTTCTTTCTTTCTTTTTTTTGTTCAGGCTACAAAAGTTGCAAAAAAATTGAAGACTAATACTGTATCTGGTTATTCCAATGACTCTAATCCATTTGGTGATTCTAATCTCAATGAAAAGTATGTTATTATTTCTCATTGTTGCTTTTATTGTTTGATAATTGATTTAAACTTATGCTAGATCCTTTATTATAAGTATATTTAAATATTTTGCAGATTTATAAACCTACAAAAATGTTATTTGTAGGTTTGTTTGGCGCAAGAAGATTGAGAGGGATGTTACTCAAGGTGCATCTATTGATTCCTTTTCAGTTAAGGCCGAGAAGAAAAGACAAGTAGAAAGGATGGTATACATTTTCATTACTAGAAATTTCATTTCGTGTGTGCATATTTCTTGGTATATGATTAGTGTTCTGAATTTAAGCAGCTATTTTTTGTTGCTTTTTTCCAATTTAAGCTTTAGCTTACTTAATAGGTGATATTTCATATAAGCATGACATGAGTAGATAGAACCAATAACACTAGGCGCTGTGAACGAAAGAATAACACTAGGCTCATTGACCCCTCTAGTAATGGTACTACTGGACAATACTATTCTCATAAAGCTCATCAACATGTCTCATACAACTTCAAACAATTGAGAAGCTTTAAAATAGTAATAACATAATGGTATCTTGGTACCAATTTTAATTCATAGGCCATTTATGCAAACATTTTGATGAACTTCTAATCCCCTCAGTTTTGGGTACTAACAAGAAGACGGGAATTAGAGAAGTCAATGGTAGGAGAACATTAAACTTACACTATCAAGTGGTTGTTCCAGAGAATGTAGTAGGTGTTGTAGTCCTCAGTGGGATCTTACTACACAACTCTGGTGGTTTTAGTCTTGCACCAACTTGCTTGACTTTTTCCCTACATATTTCCTTCCAATAGTAGGAATGGTAACTTCATCATATAGCCTATCATTTAGGACATGCTTCACTTCTTTAACACTCCATGTAAATTTCATGGCGAAGGGTTTGATAGATACATATCTGTTTTGACTTTACATTAGAACATGACAATAGTTGCCAGGTAGGAAATAATTTTTACAAGAACTTGGTGCCTAATATTATATGACTCTCTGTTAGGGGTGTTCATGGTCGGTTTTACAAAACCAAACCATATCCATTTATAAACCATTTATTTGGATTATGATCCATAACCAAATCCACTTTTTTATTTCAAACCGGTTACCATACCAGTTATAAATTTGGTTATGGTTAAATAACCGATTAAATTTATAAATCCGATTTTGAATTGGTTATGTATCAAATTCAGTTTTAAATTTGGTTATTTCAATTTCAAGGTTTAAAATTGATTATTTTTCGAATCCAAATTCAAAGATGAGTTTTAAAATAAACATTAGCATATAATATATCGTTGGATTCGTCTCGATGAGTATTTTCAAAATTTTAAATTTTTATAATTTTTACTATCATACAATTAAAGATATTAATCGTCAAATTTATGCATTGACATGTGTGAAACAATGAATTTTACTACTAATAAATAAAAATAAACATTAGCATATAATATATTGTTGGATTCGTCTCGATAAGTATTTTCAAAATATAACTTTTTATAATTTTTACTATCATACAATTAAAGATATTAATCGTCAAAGTTATACATTGACATGTGTGAAATAATCAATTTTTCTACTGCAGTAATAAATAAAAATAAACATTAGCATATAATATATTGTTGGATTCGTCTCAATGAGTATTTTAAAAATATCAAATTTTTATAATTTTTACTATCATACAATTAAAAATATTAATCGTCAAAGTTATGAATTGACATGTATGAAACAGTTAATTTTTCTACTAATAAATAAAAATAAACATTACATATAAGATATTGTTGGTTTTGGTTTTGGATTTGGATATCCAGTTAAATAACCGGTTTTCATATTAGGATAACCTAACCATATATGATAGACCGATTAAAAACCATTTTAGAATTAACTGGTTTTTTGGTTTTGGATTTGGATGTGGTTGTCATGGTTGTCAAGATCGGGAGTTAACTCCTGAGATCGTACGATCTCACGCGTCAGCCTTCATCCACCGTGCCGGAGCGGTTCAAAACTCCTAAGAAACGTCGAAACAGTGAAATCGCAGAGGAAGAGCGTGAAATCGCAGGAGCAGCGATCTTCCACGCGTCGTTTCGCACCGTTTTGACCCAGTTTTGGCCGGTTGACCCGTTTCGACCCGAAACTCTGAAGTTGACCCGTTTTCATTTCAAAGAGGAACCTTTTTTTTTTTGACCGGGTGCTTCCTGAAAGAAACTAAGAGAGAGGGAAAGATGATTTCATTGATTTCAGAAAGTTAGTTACAATAGGTTGAGATTCTATCTTATATAGTGATAGAAGCTGAAGGGGTTAGTTACATTGTGTAACTAACTTGACTAGTAGCTACAAATTCTAGAATCATCTATAATACAAATAAGACTAGCTATCCACTATATACTCTAACACTCCCCTGCAGAAGCTGGACTTGGCTTGATGAAACTGTATTTGTCATAGACCCTTAGTTTGTCACGAAGAGCACAAAATTTGGCAGCTGAGAGAGGTTTAGTGAGTACATCAGCCCACTGATCCTGGGCAGGGACATGAGAGGCTATAAGGCTTTTGTTGAGAACCTTCTCTCTGACAAAAAAGATGTCAAGCTCCATGTGCTTGGTTCTATGATGCAGTGTAGGATTATGAGCCAAGGAGACAGTGCTTAAATTGTCACATAGAATTTTGGGAGTGTAGAATTTGCAACCTAACTCAGTGAGGAGGGATTGAAGCCATAGGATTTCTGATGATAGATTGGCAAGGCTTCTGTATTCAGCCTCAGCACTTGACCTTGCCACTAGTGTCTGCTTTTTAGACCACCAAGAAACTAGGTTAGGTCCAACATAGATACAAGCCCCTGATGTGGATCTCCTATCATCAGGATCAGAAGCCCAATCAGCATCACAGAAGCCAATGAGACTTAGAGGCCTGTCAATAGGTGCAGCTTGAATTAAGAGACCATAATGCAAAGTACCACTCAAATATCTGAGAATCCTCTTCACTGCCTTCCAATGTTCTTCAAGAGGATTAGAAAGAAACTGACAAACTTTATTGACAGAGTATGCTATTTCAGGTCTTGTAAGAGTTGCATACTGTAGAGCACCAACAATGGACCTGAACTGAGTAGGATCCTCAACAGGAACAGATCCCACTTTAGATAGCTTTAGAGTAGAAGCCATAGGGGTAGGCATACCATTAGCAGTTTCCATTTTGGCCTTTGACAATAAGTCTCTAATGTACTTAGCTTGGGATAAAAGAAGGGACCCATTAGCTAAGTGAAAGACCTCAATCCCTAAAAAATAATCCAATGCACCCAGCTGCTTAAGAGCAAATTCAGCATTCAAATTGGAGATTAGTTTTTGAATATGAGGCATAGAACTCCCTGTGATGATAATATCATCAACATACACCAAAACAATAAGATGAAGCTTGCTAGTTTTCATCATGAAGAGACTAGGGTCACATTTGCTAGCCTGAAAACCATAGCCAAGGAGAGCTGCCTTTAATCTGTCAAACCATGCCCTGGGGGCTTGTTTAAGCCCATATAAGGCCTTGTTAAGCTTGCAGACAAGGTTCTTATCAGATGCCTCAAAGCCAGGTGGCTGCTGCATATAGACTTCCTCCTCCAAGATGCCATTCAAAAAGGCATTATTAACATCAATCTGCTGTATGGGCCATTTATTAGACACAGCCATAGTAAGAACAGTCTTGACAGTCACTGGTTTCACAACTGGTGAAAAAGTCTCAGTAAAATCAGAACCAGCCTGTTGGTGAAACCCCTTAGCAACAAGCCTTGCTTTATACTTATGAATGGTCCCATCAGGATTTTCCTTGACTCTAAACACCCATTTGCAGCCTATGGGTTGTTTATGAACAGGAGGAGGAACAAGAGTCCATGTATTATTTCTGATTAATGCATCATATTCTTCCTTCATAGCAGCATGCCAATGAGAGGATAGGATTGCCTGTTTAACACTAGTTGGTTCCAAATGAGTTACAAGAATGGTGGGTTGATTTTTAGTTTTGGATCTAGTTAACATATGATGACTGACACGAGGTGGAGTAGTGGAGACAACAGGAGTAGAATTAGAGCTGGAAGCACCAGAATCAGGAGAAGAAAAGATATGCTGTGAAGCATTAGAAGTTTGAATGGGAGGGGAGCTGGTGGTGGAGTAATTTGATGAGGAGGAAGGTGTAGAAATTTCAGGACTCACAGGAATAGTGGTGAGAGGAGTAGGATTGAGTGGAGGAGACTGAGTTGGGTTACTTGAAGTTGGTGTAGATGGTGGTGAAGACAGCTGTTGTGTAGGTGTAGGAGTAGGAGTGCTGAGAGAGGGCAAAAACAGGGAGGTTTGAGATGAAGCGGTGTTTGAGGTAGGTAATATAGGATCAGATTTGTTTTTAGAGAAAATTTGATTATAGGGAAATCTTTGTTCATTAAAAAGAACATCTTTGGATACATACACTCTCCCATCAGCACTTAGGCATTTGTAACCCTTGTAGGTAGATGAGTACCCCAAGAACACACATTCTTGAGATCTATAGGCAAGTTTGGTGGAATGGTAAGGTCTGAGAAAGGGAAAACATGCACAACCAAATATTTTGAGTGATTTGTAGTCAGGGTGTTTGTTTAATAGAACATAGTATGGTGAGTTATTGTGAAGGACAGGGGTGGGAATTCTGTTGATGAGGAAGGCTGCTGTGATAAAGGCATGATCCCAGTATTTCATTGGGAGATTGGCTTTGGATAGAAGAGTAAGGCCAGTTTCAACAAGGTGCCTATGCTTTCTTTCAACTAAACCATTTTGATGATGAGTATGGGGACAGGTCAATCTATGGATGACACCAAGTTTAGTAAGGTGTTGGGTAAGGGGTCTGAACTCTCCACCACCATCAGTTTGAACAGTTTTGATTTTACAATTGAATTGTAATTCAACCATGGATTGGAATTGAAGAAAGGTATGGAATGTATCAGACTTTTTCTTTAAAGGATAGACCCACACAAATCTAGAAAAGGCATCAACACAAGTAAGAAAATATGTAAAACCACCAGAAGAGGTAATAGGTGCAGGACCCCACAAATCACAGACAATAAGTTCAAGAGGAAAAGTATAAGCAGTGGTAGATGCTGGTGCATGGAGTCTATGACTCTTGCCTAAGCAACAGTCAGAACAAAAAACATTTTGTGGTTTAGATGAGATATGGATATTGCATAATTTGAGTGCTTCTTTAAGTGCATCATGGTGAGGGTGTCCTAAACGATCATGCCACAAATTATAGAGAAAAGCAGAGTTTTCATTATTGGAATATTGAGATATATTTACATTAGCATTTTGGATAGTAGGAAGAGTAAACAAACTAGTATTAGGCATAGAAACAGAATTACATTGCTTGGATTTATTCAAACTAGAATTAGAAATGCTAGAATTAAGCAGAGAGAAAGAGTTACACTGCTTGGAATTATTTAATGCAGGAAAAGAAACTAAAGGAGAAGCAAATTTATATAGACCATCTGCTCCAACTACTCCATGCAGCAGGACTTCAGAGGAAGCCTGTGATTTGACAACACAGAAACTAGGGTGAAACTCAAAGTACACATTGTTATCTTGAGCAAATTTAGAGACACTCATAAGGTTTTTAGTAATATTAGGAACTAACAGGAGATTATTAAGAGTAAGAGAGGTTTTAGGGTTGGTTTGAGAAGTAAAACACATAGAACCTATAGTTAATAGGCAAACCTTGTCCATTTCCCATTAGCACCTGGTCAGATCCAGAGAATGAAGAAGCATCAGAAAGATTGGCTGCATCAGGAGTAACATGGTGAGAAGCACCAGAATCAGGATACCACCATTGATTGTTAAAGGCAGAAGTGCTTCCTGTAAGAAGAGCTTGAGGACGTGGTTGAGCTTGTGGTCTAGGTTGATAACCATAGCCATATCCATTGAAAGGAGCAGGATATTGAGGTGGAAATTGTGGTTGAAACTGGGGAGGTGGTTGAGCCCTATAGCCATAACCAAAGCCAGGCATGGTCCCTGTGTGCCTGTAATGACAGATAGAGGCATCATGATTGCTTCTGTTACAAATCTGACACGTAACGCCTCTTCCTCCACGACCACCACGTCCGGAGCGTCCACCACCCCTTCCATTTCGTCCACCACGGTAGGAACCGTCTCCTCCTTGAGGATTACTAGCAGTTACATGACTAGAACCAGTAGGAAATGAAGAATTAGGAGTTGTAGAAGCTTCACCATCAGAATTAGAGGACGAAATAGGTAACGAAGGAGTGTGAGCAAGATTCACTGATGCAGCATCTGTAGCACTCTGTTTCTTGTTCTTCTCGAGGCGCGATTCATGAGCAAGAAGATCAGATTCAACCTCATCAATCGAGACGGTTGAAGACTTGCTCGAAATTGCAGCGACGACGGAGTCATAATCCTCCGGTAGAGCATCAAGAACGATCTCAATCAAATTGCGAAGAGGAACAGGATCACCTACCGAAATCAACGAGTCGTTGATAACGCGAACGCGTTTGATGAACTCCGTAATCGTTCGATCACCTTTTTTGAGAGATCGCAATTCCGATCGAAGTTGACGCGCTGTGGTAGTGAGCAACGTATCAAAGTGCTGGTGAATCGCATCCCAAACCTGTGACGAATAGGTGAAATCAACGACCTTAGCAAGAAGCGAGTGCGAATCGGAGATCGTGGAGAGAATCCACGTGCAAATCAAGGCGTCGTGTTTCTCCCATTGAAGATACAAAGGATTAACGGTACCGGAAGCAAGATCTTCATTCGTAAGAAATTTCGCTGGAATTTCTGGATTTGTGATGTATTTTTGAAGATCAAGGCCACGAATCACACCGGAGATCTGTTGTTTCCACTGCTTGAAGTTCGAATCATCAAGCTTGAGGGAGATTAGGTTTGCGATCTTGTTGCCTTGAAAGGGATTTTGGTCCGCCATGGATCGAAAAGAGAGAAGCTCTATGATACCATGAAAGAAACTAAGAGAGAGGGAAAGATGATTTCATTGATTTCAGAAAGTTAGTTACAATAGGTTGAGATTCTATCTTATATAGTGATAGAAGCTGAAGGGGTTAGTTACATTGTGTAACTAACTTGACTAGTAGCTACAAATTCTAGAATCATCTATAATACAAATAAGACTAGCTATCCACTATATACTCTAACACTTCCAACTTGGGAAATTACAGTAGTAATTACAATTGAATGCACAATTATTTTAATAGAAAATCATTTACTTCCCAAAGAGTAGGTGCGTTTTAATTGGGAAATTTATTACGTACTTCCATTCCCAACTTAGGAACTCTCATCTTTGCAATAAAATATTTAATTGGGAAATTTATTTAGTAGTGGGAATTAATATAAAATATTTATAGTAGTGCTATAATTTATTTATTTTGACTAAAGTAGTGCTATAATTTATGTTTAGTATAAACTCTCTCATCTTTATGATTAAATGAATAAATCCAATAATAAAAATTTATGTTTTTTTAGGATAATTATGTTAAGGTTATGTTTTTTAGTTTTTTTTCTTCAGTCAAGGTTATTTTTTTAGTTTTTCCTATATTTTTGTCTATTTTGTGAGATCTTACGATCCGAGTTACGATCTTACGATTTACGCTTTTTCTATACCCCAACGATCTTTAGTAGGATCCCGATTTTGACAACCTTGGTGGTTGTGGATTTGACATTACAACGGGTTATTTTGTGCGCCCCTACTCTCTGTACTACCTTTTGAGAGAATTTCAATGCTTTTTTCTGAGAATGTATGGCTCTGTTTGGCAAAAATAGCTTATGGCTGATAAGCTAGCTTATGGCTGATGACTGATAGCTTATAGCTGATAGCTTATGGCTGATGACTTATGGCTGATAAGCTAATTAAAGTGTTTGGTAAAATTAGCGGTTCAATCATAGATAAATGTGAAATGACATAAAAGGGCATTCATACTTAATAATAAATTTTTTATTTAAGATATTTATACTTTAGTAATTTAATTTTTTAATTTAATATATCTTTTATATTTAATATATAGTGACATTTATTCACTAAAATTTTACTTTAAAATTATTTTCATTTCAATTTTTATATTTTATAAAAAAAATTGAACGAAACAATAATAAATTAATTCAAGTGGTAATTACTTAATATTTAAAATACTTAAAATTTAGTGATTTAAATTTATAATTTAATTTATCTTTTATATTATTATTATTATTACAATATTAAATTAAATTTAAATTTTTTATAGAGGTTAAATTTTATTCTTTGAAATTTTATTTCAAATATATCTTCATTTCAATTTTTATACTTTACTAAAAAGATTAAACATAATGTACCAAAAGAAAAAAAAAGATCAAACATATTAAAGAGGTGATAATAGGTACATGCTATAGTAACGTTGTACCAAAAACTAGGTACATCAACGTTTAAAAAAAAATTCAAGAACGTAAAAAAAATAATTGGTATACAACACAGTAAAAGAAAAATAGATAGGTGCAAGTGCAACAACGTAAAAAAAAAAATGCACAACATACCTATTTTGTTTTAAATTATACTATATAAAAAATTATAGTAAAGGATAAAAATGGATTTAAGATAAAATCATAAGGGTAAAATGGGAAGAAAAAATTATAAGCTATAAGCTATAAGCTCATAAGCTACTTGAATTAGCTTATGAAAAATAAGCTATAAGTCAGTAAAATAAGCTATAAGCTCTTTCTGAAAAACTGTTACCAAACGGGTCTTTTAGCTTATAAGCTATAAGACATAAGCTATAAGTCAGTTTTATGGGTTTACCAAACAGACCCTATAAAAAAGTAGCTCAAGAAAACAAGTTTTAAAACCAATTGGATGAAAGATTGGCATGAATCACTTCTGTTTTAGGTTTTGAATACAAAACTGTTTTAAAAGCTGTAGTCAAACTATCAAGAATTGAGATAGAATTGTTGAATCTTCAATTCAGTTTTCATTGATACTGAAACTGTCAGTTACAATTCAGTTACAGGCTGCCATTTATAGAGGGCTAGCACTGACCTTTATAGCAGGTTTACACCTATCAGTTACTGACAGTTGTCAACATAATACCAGCTGTCATAACTAACACTAGTCTAAAACTTGTTCTAGGCTAAGCTAGAGTGGTAAGAACTCTGTTATATCTCTGATACAAACAGTTTGTATTTTCATTTACTGTTTTCCATTTCTCTAGTACTTGGCATGCACTTGATTCTTACTACCCAGGTTCCTATTATTCTTGCCTCTTGTTTGACCGGTGTACACAATAAACTATTTTCGCCACTCATCTAATCTTTTCACTCTGAAAATTTTGTTTTTATTAAGAACTGCCATTTTCTTCAATAATCATCTTCATAATTTAAAACTGGATGAAATCGGACATGCATAAAACAATGTTATATTATTCTGAATCAGTAAATTTGTTTTTACCTAGAGCACTTGTTCCGAATTATTTATTAGTATTCATCGGGGATGGTTGGCTTAGGGATCTGGTTTTGTTGAGCTGTGTTAAACAATAACTTGGAATAGGTTATAATAGTTGATTTATTCAGCTATTCAGTAGTCTTATTTAGCTAAGCTTGTGCTTGAGGTAAGGCTTTGCATGTTTCTATGTTTTCCACAATTTGATTGGTCCTGTGATTTGTTATTAATGGTCAAACAACTAAATGTTCTTGCTGCTCACTGTTGCTGTTATTCACAATTACAATACAGGCAGAAATTGAAAAGGTGAAAAAGAGGAGAGAGGAAAGGGCACTTGAGAAAGCACAACATGAAGAAGAAATGGTAAGTCATCTCTCATTATTTGTTGTTAGTTAATAGGTATTATGGCAATTTAGTTATGTTGTGTTAACTATTATTAGTCTAAGCTTCTTTATCTCTACTAGTGTGTTACGATTGAGTCAAGATCCTCTCCATTTTTGCCATTACTAATGTTTTGGAAATATAAATGTTATAATGTGACATTTGGTGGGTCCAACTATTTAATATATATTTGAAAACTACTTAAAACTATAGTAATGGAGAGGAACAATGGAGAAAACAAATGGAGACTAGAGGATCTCAACTCGTTACGAGTAGGTTCTATACCTAACCTGAAATATTAGTTTAAATGGGAGTCTTAGTTAGATTGATGTCTAGTATAAGTGTAGTACTGTTTTTCATTCTTCTTAGTTAAATGTATTATGTTATTCCTCTATCTAATCCCTAAGTTTCAACTGTCATTTTTTAATTTGTTGGAAGAAAAACTTCTATCTAGCGACTGTAAAATTTTGCGGCTCTATTCTAATATGGCATTCAAATAATGTCAAGGCTACATATCAGTTCTTGTATTCGGGGAAAATTGCAAGACTGCATTTTAGTTATTTTCTTTAGCCAGTGGTACTATAATTCAACTTCTCTCGGTATTTTAAGACTCAAATATGGTGGCAATATGTTAGAGTCAAGTCAAGGCTTGACATAAGTGTTAAGATTAATGGTGTCACAGACTATGTTATCTTATTGGCATCTGACAAATTCTTTCTTCCAGGCATTATTAGCTAGGGAACGTGCTCGAGCTGAGTTCCAGGACTGGGAAAAAAAGGAAGAGGAGGTAATGTACTCTGAGTTTGTGTACATCTGTTTCTGTTTAGTATAATGTTGTCTTTTTGTTGACTTAGACTATTTAATCTGCAGTTCCATTTTGATCAAAGCAAAGTTAGGTCAGAGATTAGATTGCGTGAAGGGCGTGCCAGGCCAATCGATGTCCTAACCAAGCACCTCAATGGATCTGATGATTTGGATATAGAAATAAATGAGCCATACATGGTCTTCAAGGTTAATATCTAGCTTTTAATTCCTTGTCATTTTATTCTCTTATTCCTGACTGTTTTAATTATGCAACTTCGAATATAAATATTATTGAACAAGTAAAATAATGATTTGATATATGGTACAGGGTTTGACTGTTAAAGAAATGAGTGAACTTCGTGACGATATCAAAATGCATCTGGATCTTGACAGGGCAACACCAACCCATGTGGAATATTGGGAGGTATCACCGTGTTTCCATTGTTTGATTTCTGCTTTGAGTCCTGCACAGTTATGTAATTAAGATGTTTTACCATATCTGACACAAAACGTTCAAGATAATTTCAACATAAATATTTGAGTTGGACTAGAGACCAAAAGAACTAAATGACTTTCATGATCTCTTCCTTTTATTCTTTTATGTAACATCATTTGGCCATTATTGCTGGCACCTTCTTCAATGCTTAAGACTTATTGTCCGACAACTTCATGTAGGCTCTCCTTGTGGTGTGCGATTGGGAGCTAGCTGAATCTCGAAAAAAGGATGCAATTGATCGAGCTAGGGTGCGTGGAGAAGAACCTCCTGCTGAGTTGCTTGCTGAACAAAGGGGTCTACATTCGAGTGTTGAGCCAGATGTGAAGAACCTTTTACATCGAAAGACACGTACAGAGTTGGAAGACTTGCAGGCTCACATTGAGTCAGAGATGCGTACTGGTACAGCAAAGGTGGTTGAGTACTGGGAGGCCATTTTAAAACACCTTCACATATACAAGGCCAAGGTATTCTTCACCACATTATTTTCCTCTTATTCTATTAGATGCCTTTAAATGTTTGTTCTAATGCATTATTAATTTGCTTCAAATATAGGCTTGTTTAAAGGAAATCCATGCTAAAATGTTACGTAAGCATTTGCAACGTCTTGAGCGACCATTGGAGGATGAAGATAAACCGGAGAGTTCTCAGGACATCATACCTGAGGAGGCAGATATTGAGGATGGTGCTGAAGGTATATACTTTTGTTGTGGTTTTGTTGTTCGTGATTTTTTCATTGGTTCCATCTATATCTTCATCCTCGTTGAAATGTGTTCTCTCTCGTGGCAGTCCATTCTGCAGATGAATCATTTTCACCAGAGCCCATTAGAGAGATTCAAGAAGCTGAAGGCGAGGCTGGATCATTTTCACCACAACTGTTGCATGATGATGAAAACGAAGAAGCCATTGATCCTGAAGAGGACAAAGCTATACTGGTAATCTTTTTTAGTACAATTATTAAATTTAATGGCGATCCATGCTTATACTATGAGTATATAAATTATAATTTTACTATGTTGGTACATATAGGAGCGGAAACGTATGGCTGTAATAGAAGAGCAGCAAAGACGAGTTCAGGAAGCATTGGCATCAAAGCCAGCTCCATCTGAAGAGAATTTAGAGATGAAAGCCTTTAAAGCTATGGGAGCTATGGAGGATGGAGATGCAGTGTTTGGATCTGGAGCTGAAGTGAGCCTCGATTCGCAGGTATTGTTTCTTGACCATATATATAATTTTCATTCTTTGTGGAATAGAACCATCATTTCACTCTCCATGATTCTTAGAATTTTGAATTCTTTTTTGGATAGAAGTTGTCATTAGATAGGATAGGGTGGAGCATGTAAAAAAGACAGGATAGAATGATTTGGATTTTTGGAAGTTATAAGTTGTGGATGGGTATAATAGAAGAGAGTCTTGTGCTAACGGTTCAAATATCATCTTGTCATATCCTTCAATTACTTCTTTCCACCATAAAAGTTGGCAAATGCACACTCAATTTATTTTCATATTTTAAGAAGTTTAATATTATCTAAATTCTTTTCATCCTTTTCAATTTTAAGTTCCTGACACTATCGGTAAATGTTGGAGCAGGTTTATTGGTGGCATGACAAGTACAGACCAAGGAAGCCAAAGTATTTCAACCGTGTTCACACTGGATATGAGTGGAACAAATATAACCAGACTCACTATGATCATGACAACCCACCTCCAAAGATTGTACAAGGTTACAAATTTAATATTTTCTATCCTGATCTTGTAGACAAGATAAAAGCCCCAAACTACACTATTGACAAGGATGGCAGCAATGGGGAAACTTGCATTATAAGATTCCATGCAGGGCCACCATATGAAGATATAGTAAGTCTATTGTTCTTGATCACTAGATAGTCTGTGACTTTCAGTCAGTTTACTTGTTTCCTTGTGTAGGGTAGGGGGGTTCTAAGGTGGATGAGATGGTTTTGGGAGGAATATAAGGGTTGGGGTGATAAAGAGATAGAGTTCATTTCCTTCCACTAACATTAGACACTAATTATTAACATTTTATGTTGAAAAAATAATCTTACATCCTTGTTTCTTTCATGACAGGCTTTTCGCATTGTAAACAAAGAATGGGAATATTCTCACAAGAAAGGTTTTAAATGCACATTTGAACGTGGAATTCTGCATGTGTACTTCAATTTCAAACGCCACCGTTACCGTCGATAATTTATTAGGCCAGGTTCACTTTCTGTTGAGCTTCTCCTCTGGTTTTGAGGAAGGCTGTAAGCTGCTGCCATTTTATTTTTTATATAGTAAAGAGGTGCTGGCACCAGAGATAGAGATGTCCAGGAAATCGATGTTTTAAATGAGACCAAGGATAAATTCTATAGTATGGAGTAGTAGTGTTCGTAAACCCCATGATTAATTCTGATTTGATCTAAATGACTAAATCTTATTATAAATATTTTAATGTAACCACATAGTTTAGTAATGTTTTTAAGTGAATTATGTATGGTATTATACACAAGAATCGAGAGGATGATGGATGGATAGCAATTACGATGGCAATAGGGTCTAATGGACAGTAATTTCAACAAAATGTTATTTTGACACCTTTTTTTGGTTAGGCTATTTTGATACAGACATTGTATGCTTTGTCAATTCTTTATTAAAAAATGTTATTCAAACACCATTTTCTAACACTTTTTTTTAATATTTTTTTTATGCCTTGAGTTTTGTGCTGTCAGTGATATAAGAAACAGTTTTGTGCTGTGAGTGATATAAGAAACAGTTTTATATGGTGTGGTATTTTTTTATTTTTTTTGCTTTCGCACCAGTTCCGACCCATCAAAGGTGGGCGACTAATCTGTCTTGTGCGTAGAGACATGTGCAGGAATCGAACCCGGTATTTTCCGAGTTCGTCCTTGAAAGAAGTTCATTGCCACTGGAGCTCAAACAACTTGGTTGTATGGTGTGATATTTTTGTCAAAGGAAAGGTGTTCCAATAACACAGTTGTTCTTTATTATATAGGAGTTATTATATTAAATAGATGATTAATGAAATATAATATGTATATTTGAACACTGAAATTTTTTACGCTTGATTTATTATTTTTTTGGGTACACAACTCATTTATTTATGATTAACGTACAATTACCAAATACAACAATTTGTTGTAATTTGTTTAGCTATTGATTGAATCTAATTGACCATATATTTGAATTGTTGCGTACAAAAAATCTGATCAAATTGAAGTTACTTTTAGAGTTTTCTTTATATATTTTTTTTTTACTAGAGTTTTCTTTATATTATTATTAGTAGAGAAAATGGAAACTGTCAATGATTTTTGACGGTTCAATAAGAATTGAGTATTTGACAATGATTTTATAAAACAGTTATACAATATGTTTGCATAGTATTGAATTTTTATTAGATTAGATGATAGTGTAAACTTAATTTGGTATGTGCATATTCTTCCATTAAACTCTTTAAAATTATTAAAATACAAAATTGTGTTATTTAATCCATATAAATCTACACCTGTCACCTAGAAGAAGCGGAACAGGGATGAATAGGTATAGGCGTACAGCTAGCGCACATGATACTTTTAAAATAGGATTCAATCATAGCCATTGAATTTAATCAAGCGGTCCTCATTCACTCCTCTCACCCTCTCATTTTAAAACCCCTCTCACTTGAAAGTTCCCCATATATATATATATATATATATATATATATAGAGTCAGGATCCGTTGACACCAAATGTTACACCTCTCAATAACGTTTTAACCGATATAAATTTTATAAAATCCACATATATATATATATATATATAGAGTCAGGATCCGTTGACACCAATTGTTACACCTCTCAATAACGTTTTAACCGATATAAATTTTATAAAATCCACCGTTGGATTGAAAGTTTATATCATATAGATCATTTATGTAAAGTTTCAGAAAAATACAAAATCATTTGATATATTATTGAGACGAATAAAAATCAACGGCATTTAAAAAAAGACGCAAACCGTTAACTTTGACGTATCTCAATAACATATCAAATGATTTTGGATTTTTCTGAAACTTTACATAAATGATCTATATGATATAAACTTTCAATCCAACGGTAAATTTTATAAAATTTATATCGGTTAAAACGTTATTGAGAGGTGTAACATTTGGTGTCAAACTAATTGGTGTCAACAGATCCTGACTCATATATATATATTTTGACGGATACACCTGTCACCAATATAAAAATGGAAAATTTGATATTCTTTTATCTTTTTTACTTCCAATTTAAATTCTTTTATTATCTATAATTTTAACATGCAGTTGGTCTTATGCAATTTAAGGGACAAGGGAAGAATTATCGCAGAAAACATAAGAAATGAATTATAGCATTCAAACTAAAGAGAATGTCAACTATTTTCAAATGCAATTTCAATAGTTTCGTTAAAATAGCACTCATGAGCTCAACTTAATTAAAAGTTGTTTTGAATTTGAACTCCAAGATGGGCTACATTTGGCATTATGTGTAATCAGTGCTGCCATTACCAACACTAAGCTTTTTGTGAAGCCATAATTAACTCCCTCTCCCACTGTGAAGAAGCAGTGGAACATTTTATACTTGAAAGAATTATGCAACGCATTATAGGAGCTGATGACATAGCTTTTGACTAATCCCACTTTTAAAGTGAAATATTTTTTCCTTAATTTTTTTTTTATTTCCACCCGTAATCAAGTTTTCCACCATAAAATAAAATGAATTCATATAAATGGTGAAAAATGATTTCTTGACGCACACTTAAATAGAGTATAGACATTAAATATAATGACCGTTGTCAACCATTAAAACGATGATGTATTTGGTTTATATTATTTTTTTCTTGTAACCAAATTTTATTTAGTCTATATTATAAATTAGATACATTAACTTTTTAATAAATCTAAAAATTAATTTTTGCTTATACATGCGGCCGAAGATAGTATATGATTAATGACGTACAAATAGTTGGTTAATTAATGAGTTTGCAAATGGATGTGATTTTAACTCCTTTCAATACTATATAAAGTAATTAATGAGTTTGCAAATGGATGTGATTTTGGGTGCGTTTGTTTTAGATTTAAAAAAATAGATTTTTTCTTTGTATTTTTGAAAATGGATTTTGTAAAACTGTTTTTCAAAATATTATAAGTTTTTTTATATTCATTTTTTATAAATTGAAACATTAATTTTGACATCA
Source organism: Trifolium repens (assembly GCA_030408175.1). Classification (NCBI taxonomy): domain Eukaryota; kingdom Viridiplantae; phylum Streptophyta; class Magnoliopsida; order Fabales; family Fabaceae; genus Trifolium; species Trifolium repens. Next base: position 51,414,595 of record CP125848.1, read on the forward strand.
TATAACATAAACATACATTATTGAAGAACAAAACATAGTCAAAATCATAATTTTTTGAAAAAGTTGTATTTCAAAAATGATTTTTATGAAAATCTATTTGAAATAGCTTCAAATTAAATGATTTTTTCGAAATTTTGATATCCAAATTTTTTTTCAATAAAATAATGAAATGCCTAAAATCACATTTTAAGAATAACTATTCAAAACAAATTTTCATTTGAAGCTTTTATAAAAAGTTTCTTTGTAAATTTTGTTTACACAAAATTATGTAACACTACAAAATCTATTTTCAAAAAAATCCAAAACAAACGCACCCTTTAACTCCTTTCAATACTACATAAAGTAATCAACCATTAACTGCAAATTGGTTAATACTCCATCCGTTCCTTTTTATAAGAGACAATTTACTTTTTGGATTTATTTAATAATTGATGTATTTGCTCTATATTATAGCTTAAATATATTCATTATTGAATGAATTTAAAAGGTCAACTGTCTCTTATAAAAAAGGAACGGAAGGAGTATTAGTATAGTATCAAAGTAATTCATTAATCATATTACAAATTTAAATAATCAAGTATTTGTAAGTCATTAACCATATATATTTTAGGAATTGTGAAGAAAAATAAAATTGTCAACAATACTTTGTTGTTTTTCTTCAACTCATGATTTATTGGTTTGAAAATAAATTGGCGACTCATATATGCAAAGGAATAAGTGATGGGTGATTGATAAGTATCAATATCATCACATAATCTTTCATGGATTAGACTAATCATAACCATTTTGTGATGCTTTCCTAGTATAATAATGAAATTTCCATTTTAAAAGTTTGAGTGAAAACACTTTCCTAAGTTGCAAAAGGAATACCACTTTGGAGGACAAGACAAACCATTCCAAATATTCCAATATACTTGCATATACTACTTTTGAATAATATAGTTCATACTTTCTAAAGTAGATGGCATATGATTCTAATGTTTCTTTGTCATCCAATAAAACCAAGTTCTAGAATCACTTATTCACTTTAGTTCCTTTCTCAGTGGGCTACTAATTATCTTTCAAAAAAAATTGGACATTGTTACTTATCAACAATACAACTGTAACAAATATGTTTTCACACATAAGTTTGACAACAAATAATGACAACAATTTAAGGGATTTACTTTTGTCATCTTACCCATTTTCTCGCTCTTCCACGAATTTATCAAAATATCTCTGTCCACTATTTAGGTAGCGGATACACCTCAAACACACCCTACCAGAATTGTTTTTTATAACGTCCGCTACTTAAATAGCGAACGACATTTTTCAAAAATTTCTCATTTTTACAACTAGAAACGCGTAGAGCGCATGGGTAGAAAGTAAGGCTGCAAAGAAGATCTCACAATTTAATGGTTAATGTTGTTTAAATATGTGATTAATAACAATGTGTTGTAACATTAATCATCTACTGATTATAACTAACCACAATTTTGAACACCATATATATTATAACCATCAAAATTATGTTAAAAAGAATATCCACGATTTTTAGGATTTCAAATATACATAATATGTAATAAACACAACTTTTGTTCAAATATATACTTGAAAATCATGGTTAATAACATTCAAGATTGTAGTTTATTGTGTTATGTGGATGGTTAATGAGTTACAGCAGTTTGTTATATTCATTACTAAACTACTAAATGTAATTCACTAGTAGTATATGTATTTGAAGTTTTGAACAGAATTACTTTATGTCAATAACAAAGCTCAATAATTAAATACTAGGCTCACTATTACACAATACACTTACTATTATCAAACATAAACCACAATATGTATACTTAATTCACTCTTGATCTTCAATCCTAATTATGCATAGGAGGCGTTCAACAATATCCCTCATACTAGGTCTTTCAACTTTCTTCTCCCTAAGACAATCATGTGCAAGCTCCCAAAAGAGTTTTATGCTTGTGATCAATTTACTACTTAAGGGTTCCACAGATAGAAGAAGCCTTTGATCAACCACTTGCATGATTGCGCCGTTGTTTGCATATTGACTCACATGAATTACCAAGTTAACATCATCTTGATCACGAGAAAAGTCTATTGCTTTCTGTGAAGTCAAAAGCTCTAGCAGCACAACTCCATAGCTATAAACATCACTTTTATCGGTTAACTGGTAGTTGCGATAGTATTCAGGATCCAAGTACCCTAGTGTTCCCTGAGCACATGTAGACACGTGACTAAGTCCCGGGTTAGCCAATCTTGAGAGTCCAAAATCCGAAACTTTTGCGTTAAATTCATCGTCCAATAGTATATTTGTTGACTTAACATCTCTATGGTAAATAGGGGTGTGTGCAGAAGAATGCAAGTAAGCCAATGCTTCAGCTGTTTGAAAAGCAATCTTAAGCCTTTTTTTCCAGTCTAGAAAATTGGGATACCTATCATGAAGATGGTCATAGAGGGTCCCATTTGAGATATATTCATAGATCATCAATGGTTGTTCAGATTCCACACAGCAGCCTAAGAGTCTGACTAGGTTCTTGTGATTGACTTGAGAAAGTATTGAAACCTCATTAAGCACTTGTTGAGTGCTTTTGAGGTTACCAACTCTAGCTTTTTTGACAGCTACAATTGTTCCATTTTGTAGTTCACCTTTGTAAACTTCTCCAAATCCACCACTTCCTAAGATCCTATCTTGAGAAAAACATTTTGTTGCTTTTTTCAACTCTTTCAGTTGAAAAGTTTTGTAAGGTTTCTCTCCACCAGTGTTTGATTTCAGTACAATTTCTCTTTCCTTGGCCTGCTTCTCCCGGTGTTTGAAGGATTTTGTGACGATGACAAGAACCACGGCCAATGAGAAAAAAGCAATAACAACTATTGAGACAACCAAGCTGGTTTTCCATTTGGATTTTCTCTTGTACCTTACACAGGTTGCTGCAAAAGGTTCCCAATGGAATCCTCTATTACAAAGACAGCGAAAGAGTGTGTCTCGACTAGAAGGCGAACACTTAGAGTCTCTAGAACAATCACTTTGTGTCCGGCATACAGGTTCAGATGGAAGAGACCATTGAATCTCTAGGCCTTCCTCCCACTGATTAGGAGGTTTGTCTTGGTCCAAATGAAGGATGCTTCTGAATGCTTTGCAACCGGAACTATGAAGACGAATCTTGTAAGCTGAAGGCATACCACCAGCAACAAAAGTGCAACAAGGGTGAAGACCACTTGCACACTTGACTGCTCGATTTTTGTCGACATGACCTGAATTTTCCAAGTAACGATGACAAATACTAGAAGAAGTGCAGTTAAGAGGAGAAACCAAGAGGCGAGGAGAACAGTTGAAGAGGAACACTGTGTTGGATGAAGTTATGTTGAAAGGAAGTGACTGATTTAACCAAATACCGTTGCTTACCGGCATGTCTTGTGTGACACATGAACTAGGTAACCAAGGTGATGACTGCAACACCATGCGCTGGATCGAAGACATGATTCTGAGTACAACATAGGAACTACCATTGAGAGTGTCAAAGTAAAGCTTTTGAGAATGAGGATCACATCGAAGCCTATAGAATGGATCGCCACAGCTTTGTTCTGTACTCAAAGGATACGGAACTTTCATAGAGCCGCAGTTTGGACAAGTCTTTTGTGAACAAGTATAATGGCAAAACAAAAGGCAAAGAAGAAAGGCATATCTAAAACAGCTCCTGTTTGATTCAACAATCATTTTGCACGGACACTTTGGAGAAGAAAACTATTATGCATTGATATGAATGCGATCAAAGAAATAAAAAGGCTAGACATAGCTTACCGCAATGGAATAAAGTAGGTAAAATACAAGTTAAAGTCGATCCAAGAATCTACAGCATGGAATACCATAAAAATATAAAGATCTACGGGACCAATTGATACTAGATTTATGGTCATTGAAATAGCTTTTGTAAATATACTCTCTTTTATAAGGTGCAAAGAGAAAAGGCTTTGGAATTTGCTCAACTTTGTTGAGTTTTACTTCCTTTCATTTTAGACAAGCAGTAGATAAATATAAATCTCATAGTGGAGAAATTACTGATTAAAATATGTAAAATGCTTGAAGGCTAGGCCATTGTAATTCTTGCACTATTGGTAATTGAAGAGCCAATCACAAGATTCTCCTATGTAATGGTATGACTTCTGACACATGGAACATGCGCCAAGTACGTTACAGTTACAGCGTTAATATTTGTTAGTGAATTTAAGGTTCAAACAATAGATGGAATGTTTAAAACCACAACAGGTTCCTAAGCCAATTAATCAAATAATCTATGGTAGCATTTCTTTCCCAAATCAGATTTATTAATCCTTTAGTTACTGATAATTAATCTGCAAAACTTTACAAAGAAGAAAAAAGACGAACTTACTTTCACGTAATAAAATTCTAGAAAAAGGAAATTGTATGCACAGATTCATGTGCTAATTGAAAACTGGAAACATTATCTGCAAATTGTATGCACAGATTCAAGTGCTAACAGATTTCTACAATACTAAAGAGATTTTGCAAAGGGAACTAATGCTGTTATATTATTACTCATTCAATTTAAAATAAGGTTATCATAAACAATACTTGCACTTGCTTAAGAAATTGTTATTACACTCCATTTGAGAGTTGACATATAAAAAAGTACTATTTAAATATTCAAACCTTGTAAACTAATTAGTGATTAGACTCAAGTGGTTAATAAGCTATACTTAAGGAAGAATCATCTGGGAGAACCAGTGTTCGATTCTTAGGTAGAACAATTTTTGGTCAAGTTTTACTTGCCTCCAAACCAAACTCCGGATTACCAGAGCCTAATTCCTCTACGAACCGGAGGGTTAACACAAAAAAAAATCATATATATTAAAACATTCTTTGTAAAGGTCCCACAAGTTGAGCAGCACATGTTTACTTTAATATTGAATGGAGAATCTATGCTAGATTAGATATTTCCTAATGAAGCATGATGATAAATATGATTTGACATGATTTAAAGGTTGGAAAAAAGACACACACACACACATATGTAGTTGGTCAAGATTATGAATGGCATAATTTTGTAACATAAGACAAGGAAAACCTGGTCCTAGAATCTGTTTTCAACTAACTGCATAGAATCTAATCCTTTTAGTGTGTGTTTATTGAAGCTCATATGTGTAGATTTTTACCGAAATTGCGGTGACTCGGCGCGGTTCTGACAATCTCACAGTCAATCCAAATATGCACTAATGATAGTTCCAGCTTAAATTGATTGGCATTGCCCTGTATCAAATCAATTGTTCTGCAATTTTTTCAAAAGAAAATTTTAGTTAATATAGCAACACACAGTGTAATAATATGATAAATCTTAGTACTTAATCAACAATTTATTCAATGATTAAAAAGTAAATCAACTATTCAAATAAAAATGAAAAAGAATCAATCAATTATTCATTCTTAGTAAATTAGGGTTTGAGGAATTACTAAAGATAAATAAAATAAACAACAACGCATATTAATTCATAAAATAAAACAAGATTATACATAAAATAAAGAATCACAGGAAGAACCGAAATGCAGAATGAAAGAACACAGAGAAAGAAGGAAGAAGAAAAAATGGGAAAAAATTTGGACCATTTCTCGATTTGTGCGTGTCATCCTTGCGCAGGGGCCATGCTAATCTTCTCTGTATCGTTCCAATTTTATCGGATGTCCCCTAAGGGACAATATATGCTGTTCTGTGACGATATATAAATGCTAAATGTTTGTTAGATGTAACCGATGTGGGACTTAGAAACAAATGCACGCTTAACATAGAGTTACCAGTAGGGTTTGCAGGTGGCAAAACTATATACTTTTTAATATTCAGTTAATTTCACAAGTGAAATTACTGCTGCTATTTGGTGAAATTATCAAAACTTATGCCGACATTAATTACTCAATGTGATTTATGATGTAACTTCCAACTACTTGATTGGTATATATCCTTCAAAGTCTAATCTTATGAGTGTGTTTGGATAAAACTGCTTAATTAGACAGTAGACACTTACTGAATAAGTGTTTATCATACAAGTTATTGCATAAGTTATTCTATAAGTCGTAAGTTGTTTTTCATAAATTATTAATGGAATAAGCCGTTTATGAACATGTCAAAAGCTATTTTATACTAACACAGGTGCTTATGATATAAGATTAGTTTAGATAAAGTGTAAATAAACTTTTCATAGTGCACACTAGGATCCAAATTCTTCTAATCTATCATAAATTTATATACAATTTGTGAATATGAGAGTACCTGATAATAATCTCATTGGTTCCTGATTGCCTTGTTTGATTTTTTTTCAGTTGTTATTTTGAGAAAGTAGAAATAGGTTAGTATGGTGTTGAAGTCTTTTTTCACACCAAATGTAATCACTTTCTGATAAACATGTTGACTTATTAAGAAATGAATCATTCAAGAAGTTTGTTAAAAAGAGTATCATTGGTGATACTTCTTTTTTGTTCAAATATAAGAATATTTACTATGAGTTCACCTATGTATATATGCACTCATTTGTTTAATTAGATCAATTGGAGTCCCTCGCACACTAGCAATGTTTTAAAAACCGGACGGAGGTCGAACTGGCGAGACTTCAAGATCAATGCTTTGCTGTTAATAAAGGACCCTGCTGAAGCCAAACACATCAGAATATCAGATCCTTGTTTTGGATTTTTATTTGGCCCAAATCTAATGTTAATAAAGAGATTGATATAATGATAATATGGCCAAAATTGTTATGGTTTTCTGGGCATTATGGTGGAGAAGAAATCAAAGATATTGGCATGACAAAATATCGACATTTTTTTTATGTTATAAGACGAGCTAGAGATAAGCTTCAGGACTGGAAAAGCGTGAAAATGCAACATAGTAGTAGCAGACAAGACGCAATAGTAACAATAGCATTCACTTGGTAAAAACCAATTGCGGGAACACTTAAATGTAAATGCAATGTCAACAGCGCTTGCTATGTGAAAGAGAATGTGTATTGTGTCCGAGCATGTCTTCGCGGCGAGCACAAACGTTTTATGAGAGCTTTTTCGAAACGATTTGTGGGGGTACCAGAGATTTCAGAGGCAAAAACTTGGGGTGTGAGAGAGAAGCTCTTCATTGGCTGAGCATTATGAACATAGAAGATGCAATAATTGAATTTGAAAGTGAACACACAAACTACTCTGAACTTGGTAGTATTTTTTATATGTGTTCGGATGTTTGCTACTAATAACAACTAGATGATCAATTATATCAGAAGACAAACTAATCGAGTAGTCCATGAATAAGTTCTGGTGACTCGCTTTATAGTCAATTCCAATTTTTATAATTATTGTGAAGGTGGAAAAACACAAGAAGGGGGGGGTTGAATTGTGTTTTTAGAATTAAAAACTTTTTCGAAATAACACTAAGTTCGCAGCGGATATGAACACAAAGTAAAATGGGTGCTGAGAGAGAGAGAGAGAAAGACACAAAATTTATCCTGGTTCCTCTCACAAATCGAGAGTACTCCAGTCCCCTTGTTACTAACAAGAGATTTTCACTATAATCTACTTAAGATTACAAATTGCTCAAGCACACTTGCAAGAGACTTCTCTTGGTCAGAAGCGGTTGCCATCAAGGCTAGGTTTGCTTCTTCTTCCCCATCAGAATCTGATTCCTGATCCAAATCATCCCAAGTGGCAAGGAACCCCTTCTTGAGCTTACTTTTGTATCTTTCTTTGTTAGAGGTTCTCTTGGATGTTTTACTCAGGTTCTCTGGGCAGTCAGCAATGAAGTGTCCTGGTTTGTTGCACTTAAAGCATTTGTTTTGTTCTTCCTTCTTATCCTTAGAAGCACCAACCTTCTTGGAAGAACCTCCAAACTTACCAGCATACTTCTTGCTTCTCTTAGCCCATTGCGATACTCTTGCAGCCATCAGAACCATTTCTTCTTCTTCATCAGAGTCCATCTCGTGACCTTCTTCAGAAGCTTCTTCATCAGATACTATAACCTTCGCCTTCATAGCCTTAGAGGAACTCTTGGTGCTCAGGGCTATCCCTTTTAGCTTCTTAGTCGATTCATCAGTCATAAGTTCCATCTCATGACTCTTTAGAGAACTAACCAAGCTTTCAAGAGACACAGTATCTAAATCCTTAGATTCCTGAAACGCTGTCACTTTTGGTCTCCACTTTGGCGGCAAGCTTCTGAGTACTTTCCTTACATGATCAGCCTCAGTATAGCTCTTATCTAAAACTTGAAGTCCAGAAACAAGAATTTGAAACCTAGAGAACATTGTCTCAATGTCCTCTCCGTCCTTCATTTTAAATAATTCATACTGATGTACTAACAAGTTGGCCTTAGCCTCCTTAACTTGTTTATTTCCTTCATACTTGGATTTAAGAGAATCCCAGATAGACTTAGCCGTTCTCTTATCTCCAATTTTCAAGTACTCATCATGAGAGATGGCATTTGTCATCATCCCTTTTACACTGTGGTGCTTCTTATACTCCAGTTTTTGAGTAGGTGTAAAAGCCTTTCTGTCTTTAGAGCTAACAACACCTTCTAAGTCCATATTTTCAAAGTTCACTCCATCTTCTACCATGTCCCATAAATCACAATCAATACTCATGATATAGCTGTACATATTTGTTTTCCAGAACGGGTAACTAGTCTCAGTTCCATTGAAGATAGGAACTTTATCAGATGACCTTCTTTGTCGAGAGTTTGAGTCATAGTCAAAAGGAACTTCATTGAGATTCTTCTCAGCAGACATGTTTTTCCTCCCTAAATCTTAACTGTTTCACTGATAGGTGAGAGTTAGGCAACAGCCCAGCTCCTGATACCAATTGAAGGTGGAAAAACACAAGAAGGGGGGGTTGAATTGTGTTTTTAGAATTAAAAACTTTTTCGAAATAACACTAAGTTCGCAGCGGATATGAACACAAAGTAAAATGGGTGCTGAGAGAGAGAGAGAGAGAAAGACACAAAATTTATCCTGGTTCCTCTCACAAATCGAAAGTACTCCAGTCCCCTTGTTACTAACAAGAGATTTTCACTATAATCTACTTAAGATTACAAATTGCTCAAGCACACTTGCAAGAGACTTCTCAGGTGCTCAAGTTTTACTAAACAAGAGACTTCTCAAATGCTCAAGTTAAACTTAACAAGAGACTTCTCAAATGCTCAAGTTAAACTTAACAAGAGACTTCTCAAACAAACTTAAGAATAAGAATGAATGTTAAGGAACACTTGATATACTATCAGAGGTGTTTACAAAATACAACTCAAATTGTTCTAAGACTTAGAATGACAGATTTAAATTATGATGTCAGAATGCTTCTTAGTCTTTGAACGTAGTAATAGAACAGTGTTGATAGAACGGTCGTTAGAACAGTAGTCATTTCTTCCATTTGAGTCTTCTATTTATACTTGGAGGAAGATGATGACCGTTGCAGAGAGAGAGGTGCCAGCTGGAATTTATTCGTACAATTGTGATAGCTGTAGTTACCTTCTTTGGTAAAGATATCCAATTCCACTACCTTGCTATTTGAATTATCACTCATCCATTTTGAGTAATAATAGTACAATAGTACGTTTCTCAATTGCGCTCCACATATGGATAAGGTTAACGTTGTACCAACGAATATTCCTTCCTGTGGACGTGACAGATCCTTGAAGTAGATTGTTCTTCAATCATTGGTTCTGAATATGTCAGCTCTTGAGTGACGTAAATTCCTTTTGCTTCAGATGCTGTTATCAATGCTTCTTGAGGCCCTTTTTGCTTCTGAGTCCGTCAGAGCCTTGTTTTTGTCCTCAGAGGCACTTTCTTCAACATACAAAACTTAAGCTTCTGATGAACAGTGATGTGCTTTCAGAGCTTGTTTTGACTGGCTTCTCTGCTATTATTCATAGTGATTCTGAATGAATTTTAACTTGTAGTTCTGCACACTAGAATAATCATTAGTAATTCCAATTGTAATTTTAATACTTTGTTATCATTAAAACCACTTAAAACATTAGAGGTTCATGTCAGACCCACTTTGTTCCAACAATCTCCCCCTTTTTGATGATGACAAACCAAAGCATTAAAATTCAATTGTTGTTGATTTAATTTAATTATGATGACTTCAGGTTTCAAAGGTTTGCAATCTCCCCCTGAGTCTGATAATCCATAAGGGTAGGTTTGTAAGCTCCCCCTAAGTTTTATCCATAATTAATTAAAATAGTTTAAGAGTCGATTTATTAACTTAAAATAAATTTTCATATTTAACTCTCAGAAGCATAGTTTTGTAAGCTTTGCTTCTTAGAGTTTGACAATGCTCAGAAGCGGTTTGCAAGCTCTTCTGACATTGTCTATGAATTTTATTTTAGGTTCTTAAATTTTCTCCCCTTTCAATAATCGTTCAGAATGAGAAAGAATCAGAAAAGATAAATATTGATTCATAATGTATTTAACATAACAGTTTCAGATTGAGCAGTATATGAATGAATCAACATTAATTTTAACGCTACTCTTACTCCCCCTTTTGGCATCAGTCAAAAAGACACAGAAAACCAAGCAGTCAAAGCGCCAAACAAGGTAGTCAAGTCAAGAAGGCAGTGACAACCAAACGCATTCAATGAATGGCATTGATTATCCTACTGACAAGATATCTTGAAGGTACTATAAAAAGGGACGATTCCTCTCATTTTACTCATTCAGAGTAATCAAGTCATATCCAAAAGAAACAAACAATGGAAAAGCAGGTTACCAAGGATGCTTCAGGCTCAAAAGGAAAAAGCAAGAAGGAAGCAGAGCCCTGGCGCTGCGAAGAAAACAGACTTCGCTACGAAAGGAACAAGCAAGAACTAATATTGACAGAGTCAGAGGAGGAAGAATTGGGCTCTGATCTGAAAGAATTTTTATGGACATACAATGATGACACTCCATACGAAGAGTACGAGGCTGCTGTTCAGAAGGACACTGAAGAGCTAGTGCAAAAGGCCACTGCCAACTTGCTTGCTTACATTAAGGAGAAACATAAGAAGCTAGATTCAGAGTCTTCTGAAATAAAGCCTAGCTCTAAGTAGAGTCTCATCATTCTATGTAATAGAGATTCTTCAATAATATTAATAAAAGAGTTTATGCTATAAATTCCCTTTGTTTTGAGCAAGTTTCTTATATATATATACCTCATTCCTATTGTCAGAAAACCAGTTACCAGACACGCCTCATTCGGTATCGGTGCCCCGTTGTTAAACAGGCTTTAATACTAAGAAGCTATTTCATGAGTAAACAGGAGTACTGATGAGAGGGGCTCTTAGGTTTTGAAAATCCTAGGCTTATTAGTTTAAAAACTAAGATGCTCTTCAGCATCTCTCACTAGAGCCAGAAATCTCAAGAGTACCAGACAATATCATGGTATATAGAAAAGTTAAATTTTGAAAAACAAATATAAAACAAACATATAAGCAAATAACAAACACACAAATATGGATAAATATAGATATGAATTAAAAAAAAATTATCCAAAAAATTACACAAGAACTAATCAACAAAACAAGTGCTCAAACAATGACTAAGGTTTCTTAACATCTGCTATGGCTTTCAGAAGGGTTAACATCATGTCATCCATCCTTTTGTGAACTGATTCCACAGCAGCATTCACATCATTACGCATATCCACTCTTAGCTCATCAATTTCATTAGCCATGTCAGTTCTGAGATTATCCAAAGCATCTTGAACCGCAGGAGGTATTGTAGATGAGGTTGAGGCTATGTCAATCTTCATAGGAGAGTGAGAAGGAGTTGGAACAAAAATGGGCTTCTTACCCTTGTCAGAATCTTCATTGATATCCGTATCTTCTCTTATCAGATTCTGATCAAGCATGGTAACATCTTGTTCATCAGCTTGATTCTCATTGATCTTATTGGTTTCAAATGTAGCAATATGCACAGCCCTATCTACCAATAATTTCAATGCTTCTTGTTCAGCTAGCCTTTTGTGCTCAATTTCAGCTTGTCTCTTCTCTTCTTCTTCAGCAGCTATCCTAGCCTGCTCCTTAACATGGTTGTAAGATGTGAGCCTTGGAGCGTTTAGCTTCTCAACAATCTCAAACACTTCCCGTACAGTGTTTGCTCCTCTACCCTTAATCTTATCCTTCAGATGAGTACTGAGAATCCTTAAAGATTTACCAAATAAGTACTCTAATTCCCTGACATCAGCATCTATATCAGAAGGGAAGATAAGAGCTTCTTCCTCTCTTTGTTTGAACCTCTTAAGTCTAATACCTATAGCATTATTTAGCAACTCAAGGTTTGGTTCAGAGTCAGAATTGAAAAAGGGTAAGGATGGGTCAAAGGGAATGGTTGGTTCAGGTTTCTTTCTTTTGAGTTCAATGATTTTGATTTTACTGAGATTTGGAGATATGATATCATCATCAAGATTGATGGAATCCTTGAATATTTGATGTTCAGCTTTAGTTAGGTGTTGGTAAAGCTCAAGAACCTCTTCTAAAACTAGAGGTTTGTTGAGTGGGTCAGAGACAGGTTGTGGTGAAGGTGAAGGAGATGATTCATCAGAGTATACTTCAGGTGGAGGTGATTGATGTTGTTGTTCAGTCATGACTTTATTGGGTGATTGATGAGGTGATTCTTGTTGGGCTTCAGAATGAGCAATTGACTCATCCTGAACAGGTGTAAATGTAGGTGGATTTACTTGTGAGATGTGATCAAGTGAGGGGGGAGGAGTTTGAATGGATTGAACAATAGGTGGTTCTTGGATAGTTTGAACAGTAGAGGGTTTGATAATAGGAAAACGAGGAGAGTTGGGATTGGAATGTGTAAAGGCATCTCCAGATAGATGTTGTTGGAGATGTTCAAGAACAGATTCAGTAGTGGTTGGTTGTTCAGGAATGGAGGTGTTAACGACAGTGTTTTGTTCCTCATCAGAAGACAGTTGGATTGGCTTTTTGATGGGTCTCTTGGTAGTCTTTTTAAGATTTGTTTTCTTTGGTCCTTCTCTGATTATCTTAGCAATGAATTCCTCAGAGTCAGTGCTAGTATCAGATGATGATGATGATATAGCTTTATGATCAGGTAAGACTACACTAATTGGTACGGTGAAGTCTATGGGTTGAGTTTGATTGGTAGATGAAGGAGGTTGAGAGATAGATGGTTTAGCACTAGAGGGTTGAGGTTTAGAACCAATAACCTGAGCTACAGGAATGCTAGAAGTATTAGATTCAGAGATCTTACCTTTTGGTTTAGAGGATCTGACTTTTAATTTCTTTGCAGGCTTAGCAAGGTTCTGATCTTCCTCAGAAGCTGAAGGCCTATCATGCCTTTTCTTTGTACGCTTTTCCTTCTGAACAGCTTCAGCCATCATATATCCAGCACCTCTTTCACCTTCCTCAATCTCATCAGCACTATCATGCTTTTGATCATCAGAGCCTTCATCAATCATTTCTTGCTCAGTAGTCCTTGGCTTTCTTCTGTTCCTTGTAATATCTCTAGGACCCTTGAAGATATCCCAATTAGGAACACTTACAACCATTTTTCTGGGCACACTAACCCCAGTATCTCTTCTTACTGACTCAAGAAAGTTCTTGATGACCTCATCATTATCATGTTCTGATATGGTGGGAAACCCATCACACCAGAAGTACTTTTCGTACACTTGTTGTAGAGGTGTTTTTACTGGAATGATTTCTTCCTTGGTTTTTCTCTTCATGTTGACCAGAACTGATGCATCATACTTAGCAGTTTGGAAAACTCTAAGTTTTTCTTTGGCACTCACAATATCTGTGAGTTTGGTTTGCCTTATCAGTTCTGAAATCAACCTTGGGTGATGAATGACTGATGGTATCTTCGTTCTGCCCTCATTGATGGTAAAGCACATGTGATCAAACAGAATCTTAGCCAAATTGACTTTCACTCTCTTGTATAAAAACCAAATGAAATGTTTGTGTGGAATGGAGATGGAATCTAATCCTCCTTTTCTGGTAAAAATGGTAGACAAACACATTCTGAAAGCAAATTCAAATGTGTGCTTCATGTGCATTATTTTTCCAACATCCCTTTTTGAGCATCCAGGCTTAAAGAGGTCCTGATGGATTGAATCCAGGTGTTTACTTTTATTATCATACACTTCTATATCTTCTCCTTTGTTGTCTAAGCCCAGAATCTTAGCAATGTGTGCCTGAGTTATTACAACATTGATTCCCAAAATATTTGACCTAATTTCCCTTTCTCTATAAGGTTTAAGACCAAGTTCCTTTCTTGTTTTCCCTCGTAATTCCTTGTTCTTCTCAACTATATCCTTGTATTCTTTATCAGCACTTGCTCTATCGTATACTTTAGCCTTCTGCCAGAAATACTTCACTATGTCGTAGTATACGAAGCCATTAAGCATCTCAAAATAATTCTGCCATTGTTGGTTGTAGAACAAGTATTGAATGTCAATCTCATTTGCTTTCAAACTGTCAAAATCCACGAACTTCTCAGTGAAGAAATCATAAGCATCTGGTCCAGCGTCAGTTTGATGATGTTCGTAGACTAGATTATCCTCAGAATTGAGATCAATAATGGGTGGTAAGGAAGGGTTATAGGGTTCTTGAATGATTTCGTTGGATGAACGAGCAGCCATCGTTTCAGAAAATTGAGAAGATGAAGATTGGGATTTTTCTGTAAAGTCTAGGGTTGTGTAGGTAGTGATTTCGTGTAAAAAGTTGTGCAAGTGAGTGAAGTGACTTATGAATAGTAACTAGCACACATACACAGAGAAAATAAACATTGGGAGGGAGCGCGAGCAGTTTTAAAAAATTAAATAATATGTTTAACTGTCATAATCATCATTAACTGTTCTCTGCCCGTCAGGATCTAGACACGTGTTGAAAAAGTTTAATCATAGCTGACGCGTGTACAGACAACTGTTGTACACTTACTCGTACTGAACGTTTCATTTCCAAAAGGTTCAGAGCCTCACTCATTTGTATCTGACACCTCATCAGAACCTGTTACTCTTCAGAGCCTAAATTATTCAGAGCTTCCTAAGGGATACTCTTAATTATAAGAGGTTTTGATAGAGCTTCAGATGCTAATTCTATTTTACTTCTCAGAGCTAATTTTCTTCAGAGATATAGTGCATGTTCAAATTCTTTTTGATAAAATCAAATCTTTCAATTGCTAAAGGCTTAGTAAATATATCAGCCCATTGATGTTCAGCATCAATGAATTGAATATCTATTGTTCCTTTTTGAACATGATCTCTTATAAAATGATGTTTTATTTCAATATGTTTAGCTCTTGAGTGTAGAATAGGGTTCTTAGACAAATGAATAGCAGCAGTATTGTCACAATATAGTGGAATACTGCTTTCAGCTATGTTATAATCTTCCAACTGATATTTCATCCAGAGAAGCTGTGTGCAGCATTTAGCAGCTGAGATGTATTCTGCTTCTGCTGTAGACAAAGCAATAGTTGTTTGTCTCTTGCTAGCCCAAGATATGAGATTCTCACCAATGAATTGGCAATTTCCACTAGTGGATTTCCTCTCAATCTTATCACCAGCATAGTCAGCATCACAGAATCCAACTAGCTTACTATCTAGGGATTTTTTATAAAGAAGTCCTAGATTAGTAGTTCCTTTCAGATATTTAAAGATCCTCTTAACAGCAGTTAAGTGAGGTTCTCTAGGATCTGACTGGAATCTAGCACACAAGCATACACTATATAAAATATCAGGTCTAGATGCTGTAAGGTAGAGTAAAGAACCAATCATACCTCGATACAGCTTTTGATCTACTTTGCTTCCAATCTCTTCCTTGCTTAGGCTGCTGGTAGGATGCATGGGTGTAGACATTATCTTGCAGTCAACAAGGTAGAACTTCTTCAGAAGCTCTTTTGTATACTTGTTTTGATGAATGTAAGTGTCATCTTTTCCTTGATTAATTTGGATTCCAAGGAAGAACTTCAATTCACCCATCATACTCATCTCGAATTCATCCTGCATCAGCTTTGAAAAACTCTTGCACAAGGAAGCATTAGTAGAACCAAAAATAATATCATCAACATATATTTGAATGATTAAGATATCTTTCTTAGATGTCTTTCTGAATAATGTATTGTCAATTTGACCTTTTTGAAAACCATTTTCTAAAAGGAAATTACTCAGTCTTTCATACCAAGCTCTTGGAGCTTGTTTGAGACCATAGAGTGATTTCTTAAGTTTATAAACATAATCAGGATTTTTCAAATCCTCAAAACCTGGGGGTTGTTTGACATATACTTCTTCAGAAATAACACCATTAAGAAAGGCGCTCTTAACATCCATTTGATACAATGTGATTTCATTGTTAACAGCATATGAAAGGAGTAACCTGATTGCTTCCAGTCTTGCTACTGGAGCAAATGTTTCAGTGAAGTCTATACCTTCTTGCTGACTGTAGCCTTGTGCTACCAGTCTAGCTTTATTTCTTACCACTTCACCTTGTTCATTCATCTTGTTTCTAAATACCCACTTAGTTCCAATGATGTTCTTATGTGCTGGTCTTGGCACTAAATCCCATACATCATTTCTTTGAAACTGATTGAGCTCATCTTGCATAGCTACAATCCATCCATCGTCAGTAAGTGCTTCATCAACATTCTTTGGTTCTATCATTGAGATTAGTCCCAGAAGTGAATCAAGTTGTTGATAATCTGATCTTGTCTTTCTTGGACTTTCTTTGTTTCCAAGAATTAGATCTTCTGGATGTGATGATTTATATTTGAACTTCCTTCTTGGAGCTTCATCAACATCAGCACTTGGTTGAGTGTCTTCTTCTGAAGTGTCAACATGTTCTTGTGATGCTTCTAATTGAGATGCTTCTTCAGCATCTTCTTCCAATACAGCTTCTGAAGCTTCAACAGCTTCTGATGCTTTTTCAGGTTCTGTATTGATGTATTGGTATGGAACACCTGCATAACTATCATCTTGCTCTGACATTTTACTGTCAGGCTCTTTATCATCAAATCTAACATGTATAGATTCTTCCACTGTGTTAGTTTCAGAATTATACACTCTGTATGCCTTTGAGCGTTCAGAGTAACCTATAAAGATTCCCTTACAAGCTTTGGCATCAAATTTTCTTTTGTAGGCCTTGTTGTTTAGAATGTAACAGGTACATCCAAACTGATGAAAATAAGAAATATTGGGCTTTCTTCCTTTGAAAAGTTCATATGTTGTTATATTCAATAGAGGTCTAATATAGATTCTGTTTTGAATATAACAAGCTGTGTTTACAGCTTCTGCCCAGAAGTGCTTAGCAAGTTTTGTCTCATGCATCATGGTTCTTGCCATCTCTTGTAAAGACCTGTTCTTTCTCTCTACCACACCATTTTGTTGTGGTGTTCTAGGAGCAGAGAACTCATGGACAATGCCATGATCTTCACAAAAAGTTGCAAATGGTTCGTTTTCAAACTCACCACCATGGTCACTTCTTACCTTTAAGATTTTGAGATCTTTCTCGTTTTGCACTTGAGTGCAGAAGATGCTGAACACATCATATGCATCATCTTTCACTCTTAGAAACTTTACCCAAGTCCATCTACTGTAATCATCAACAATGACTAATCCATATTTCTTCCCATTGATTGAGGCAGTACTTACTGGACCAAACAAATCAATGTGAAGCAGTTCTAAAGGTCTTGAGGTGGAGACAACATTTTTAGGTTTAAAAGATGTTTTTGAAATCTTACCAATCTGACAAGGACCACACAGAGCATCTGAATGATAGTTGAGATTTGGTAAGCCTTTAACCAGGTTTAGTTTGCTAAGCTTAGAGATTAATCTCCAGTTAGCATGTCCTAAACGTTGGTGCCAAACCCATTTCTCATCATTAACAGATAAAAGACATACTATCTTTTGCTCTGTGAGTTCTGACAGATTGATTTTATAAACATTGCCTTTTCTTAGACCTCTGAACACTATGGACTTGTCAGAATCTCTGATTACAGTACATGCTTCTTTATCAAATTTAACAATAAATCCACTATCACAAAATTGACTAATGCTAAGTAGATTGTGTTTAAGGCCATCAACTAACCAGACATTATTAATTGAAAGAGAAGAATTACCAACTGTACCAGTACCAGTGATCTTCCCTTTTTGAATGCCTCCAAATCCCACAGTACCTCCCTCTTTCAGAGTCAGGGTTTGGAACATACGCCTTTCTCCCGTCATATGTCGTGAGCAGCCACTGTCCAGGTACCAGCATTGCTGCTTTGGCCTTCTTGGTGTGCAAACCTGAAGCAAATATTATTTGAGATTTTGGTACCCATATCTTTATGGGTCCTTTTGTGTTAGTCTTTACAGGTCCAGGTGGTCTTTGTTTGAAAGACCTATCAGAGCCTCTAGAGGTAACCACCCTTGTTGAAAAGTTTTTGGGTTTAGTATAGCTCTTGAGCTTTGTTCTTGAATGTGTCAGAGCTTCTTTAGATTTAACATTAGCTTGAGGCTTAAAAATCTTAGGTTCTGAGGTTTTATCCTTCTGAGTCTTTGACTTTTGAGCCTCTGGCTTTGATGTTCTATTAGAGGCTGACTCATTTAGAACTTCTGATTGACTCTTTACAAAGACAACCTTAGGTTTTGATTTATCTATATTAGAGGACTTTGAAGATAATGGATTATCTCTAAAACATGAGAATCCAAGACCTTCTCCTCTATTTCTACTTACGTGATAAATCAAAGAGGCTATTTTACTTCTTTTCATTCCATTGATAAGGAATTCCTGAAGAGCAAATTCATGTTCTGGAGGAACCTTATCATCAAGAACATAATGAGTTTCCATAAATTCATTTCTTGATTTTAGAGACTCATTTTGTTCAATTATTTCATTTGCCTTTTCGGTCAGGTTGTTATAGGCCTTTTTAAGGACCTTACACTCACCCGCCTTTTTGGTTAAAAGTTTTAAGGCATCTTTTAAGGAATCTATTAATTCAGAACGAGAAAGTTTAGCAAGTACCTCATCTTCATCTTCTGAATCTGAGTCAGCTTCGTGCTCAGAGTTCTCTTGGTCAGAAGCGGTTGCCATCAAGGCTAGGTTTGCTTCTTCTTCCCCATCAGAATCTGATTCCTGATCCAAATCATCCCAAGTGGCAAGGAACCCCTTCTTGAGCTTACTTTTGTATCTTTCTTTGTTAGAGGTTCTCTTGGATGTTTTACTCAGGTTCTCTGGGCAGTCAGCAATGAAGTGTCCTGGTTTGTTGCACTTAAAGCATTTGTTTTGTTCTTCCTTCTTATCCTTAGAAGCACCAACCTTCTTGGAAGAACCTCCAAACTTACCAGCATACTTCTTGCTTCTCTTAGCCCATTGCGATACTCTTGCAGCCATCAGAACCATTTCTTCTTCTTCATCAGAGTCCATCTCGTGACCTTCTTCAGAAGCTTCTTCATCAGATACTATAACCTTCGCCTTCATAGCCTTAGAGGAACTCTTGGTGCTCAGGGCTATCCCTTTTAGCTTCTTAGTCGATTCATCAGTCATAAGTTCCATCTCATGACTCTTTAGAGAACTAACCAAGCTTTCAAGAGACACAGTATCTAAATCCTTAGATTCCTGAAACGCTGTCACTTTTGGTCTCCACTTTGGCGGCAAGCTTCTGAGTACTTTCCTTACATGATCAGCCTCAGTATAGCTCTTATCTAAAACTTGAAGTCCAGAAACAAGAATTTGAAACCTAGAGAACATTGTCTCAATGTCCTCTCCGTCCTTCATTTTAAATAATTCATACTGATGTACTAACAAGTTGGCCTTAGCCTCCTTAACTTGTTTATTTCCTTCATACTTGGATTTAAGAGAATCCCAGATAGACTTAGCCGTTCTCTTATCTCCAATTTTCAAGTACTCATCATGAGAGATGGCATTTGTCATCATCCCTTTTACACTGTGGTGCTTCTTATACTCCAGTTTTTGAGTAGGTGTAAAAGCCTTTCTGTCTTTAGAGCTAACAACACCTTCTAAGTCCATATTTTCAAAGTTCACTCCATCTTCTACCATGTCCCATAAATCACAATCAATACTCATGATATAGCTGTACATATTTGTTTTCCAGAACGGGTAACTAGTCTCAGTTCCATTGAAGATAGGAACTTTATCAGATGACCTTCTTTGTCGAGAGTTTGAGTCATAGTCAAAAGGAACTTCATTGAGATTCTTCTCAGCAGACATGTTTTTCCTCCCTAAATCTTAACTGTTTCACTGATAGGTGAGAGTTAGGCAACAGCCCAGCTCCTGATACCAATTGAAGGTGGAAAAACACAAGAAGGGGGGGTTGAATTGTGTTTTTAGAATTAAAAACTTTTTCGAAATAACACTAAGTTCGCAGCGGATATGAACACAAAGTAAAATGGGTGCTGAGAGAGAGAGAGAGAGAAAGACACAAAATTTATCCTGGTTCCTCTCACAAATCGAAAGTACTCCAGTCCCCTTGTTACTAACAAGAGATTTTCACTATAATCTACTTAAGATTACAAATTGCTCAAGCACACTTGCAAGAGACTTCTCAGGTGCTCAAGTTTTACTAAACAAGAGACTTCTCAAATGCTCAAGTTAAACTTAACAAGAGACTTCTCAAATGCTCAAGTTAAACTTAACAAGAGACTTCTCAAACAAACTTAAGAATAAGAATGAATGTTAAGGAACACTTGATATACTATCAGAGGTGTTTACAAAATACAACTCAAATTGTTCTAAGACTTAGAATGACAGATTTAAATTATGATGTCAGAATGCTTCTTAGTCTTTGAACGTAGTAATAGAACAGTGTTGATAGAACGGTCGTTAGAACAGTAGTCATTTCTTCCATTTGAGTCTTCTATTTATACTTGGAGGAAGATGATGACCGTTGCAGAGAGAGAGGTGCCAGCTGGAATTTATTCGTACAATTGTGATAGTTGTAGTTACCTTCTTTGGTAAAGATATCCAATTCCACTACCTTGCTATTTGAATTATCACTCATCCATTTTGAGTAATAATAGTACAATAGTACGTTTCTCAATTGCGCTCCACATATGGATAAGGTTAACGTTGTACCAACGAATATTCCTTCCTGTGGACGTGACAGATCCTTGAAGTAGATTGTTCTTCAATCATTGGTTCTGAATATGTCAGCTCTTGAGTGACGTAAATTCCTTTTGCTTCAGATGCTGTTATCAGTGCTTCTTGAGGCCCTTTTTGCTTCTGAGTCCGTCAGAGCCTTGTTTTTGTCCTCAGAGGCACTTTCTTCAACATACAAAACTTAAGCTTCTGATGAACAGTGATGTGCTTTCAGAGCTTGTTTTGACTGGCTTCTCTGCTATTATTCATAGTGATTCTGAATGAATTTTAACTTGTAGTTCTGCACACTAGAATAATCATTAGTAATTCCAATTGTAATTTTAATACTTTGTTATCATCAAAACCACTTAAAACATTAGAGGTTCATGTCAGACCCACTTTGTTCCAACATATTGTCCATCTTATATTGAAATTATTTTTTAAAATGAAATGAATTAAATTTGTTTGGTAAAAAAAAAAGCTATAACACGATTCAAAAGTTCATGTACACAACATATTTTCAAATGGTGCCAATTGATTTTGGTTTAGATTTCAGTTCTTTATTAATTTTGATAAAAATTGATTTAAAGATAAAATGATTTATGTTTGC
The DNA here is from genome assembly GCA_030408175.1 of Trifolium repens. Taxonomy (NCBI): domain Eukaryota; kingdom Viridiplantae; phylum Streptophyta; class Magnoliopsida; order Fabales; family Fabaceae; genus Trifolium; species Trifolium repens. Next base: position 51,436,255 of record CP125848.1, read on the forward strand.
ATATATTAATGCAAAAGTGAGTTGAACAAAAAATTTGAGTGTAAAAATCAATTCTAGGATCAGAAACTACGAGGGTGTATTGGATTGAGATTTCATGAAACAATTTTGGCAAAAAAAATCTTGATGATTTTATGAGATTTTGTTGGATTATATTGATTTCTTGAGATTTTTTTACAAGACTTTTTTACAATCAAGATTTTTAACAAATGATTTCAATGGATTTTGAGAGATTTTTTTCAAAAGACTTTTTACAATCAAGATTTCATAATACTTTATATATTAGGAAACTTTTGTATATTAGGAAAATTTTAAAAGAATCAATAATTTGGGAATCCAAATATTAAAAATAAAAAACTCTAGGTTCCCTTTTTATGTTTTTACGTATATGAAGCAGATGAATGTGAAGAAGAAGAAAAAAAAGATCGTTTTCCGTAAAAATAAATAAAACAAAATTGAAGAAACAAAATTGTACAAAAGTTGTAATGAATCAAAAGTTTGTAAAAAAGATGTAGAATTTGTTAATCTGTTTTATTGTAAAAAAGCATATTTGATAGAAGAAGAAGAAGAAGAAGAAGAAGAAGCAGACGAAGAAGAAGAAGAAACTGGTATAGTGATGATAAAAGTAAAAAGTTTTTGAGAGTTTGGAAAAGTTTATGAGATTGTTGAATAAGTTTAAAAAAAAAAAAAAGAGAAGAAGAAACAACTGGGCAGGGCATGAAGATGAAACGTGAAAGAGATGTAGGGAGAAAATAAGCAATTATAAAAAACATAAGATAATTAGGAAACATGAAATAGAAACAAGAGGGAAGGTGGAAAAAAAATGAGAATCCATGGAAATCTCATGATATGAGGAAAGACTTTTTTTAGCTCAAAATTCACTAAAAAGTCCATCAAAATTCATTAAAATCCTATTTTTTAAACAATCCATCAAAATTAGAATACTTTTGAATACCACAAGACTTTTTATAAGTTGTAAAAAGTCTTGATTGAATACCACTAGACTTTTTTAAAGTATTTTAAAATCCTAATTGAATACCACTAGACTTTTTTAAAGTCTTTAAAAATCCTAATTGAATACCACATGATTTTGTCATCATAAAAAAATCTTTTAAAATCCATTGAAATCCTAATTGAATACACCCCCTAATTTCAATTAGAATCAATTCTGGAGGCAGAATCAATTATATTTTTAAGAATCAAACAAGTCGAAATTGATTCTACACCTCTAAATTCTAACTCATCTAAAATAAAAAATTTGGTTATTCACTAGGTGTATGTACTTTGAAGAGTAGGCTCTAATAGTAAGAAAATATATACTAGTATTTGGTATAAGATAGTATCATGATCTGTGCATATAAATATTAAAATTACAAATAACGTACGGTACATTATACATAGGATGATTAATTCTTGTGTATAATGTAAGGTATGATCACTATACTCTGTGTTCTATGTCTGTGATATTTGAATTAGTCTAGCAAGCAAGTATGTATTCAGAGGATGAGGCATGCATGGGGTCCACGACCCATGTTCGGCGCCGTTTGCGTGGCATCACATATCCTTTCTTACCCTACACTACACACATACACTTACCCTTCTCTTCTGTTTTTAACCTTTCTTAGACCGCTAGCTAGGATCAAGGAAACATTTTACCACTATAATTATAAACTTGTTTACATATTTTCAGTATTATTTAATTTTCAAGCCACCAAAGTTTAGGACCACATGTACATATATAGATAATATATATAGATCATAAAGGTCAAAGCTAAATTTTGACGTATGTATAAATTTATTTATAATCTATTTCTTGTAGCATATAGTATATAGCTTAAAAAATATGTGACTCCATTCCATGGCCTAAATTCAAGCGGGACCAAGCTGTCTATATATAGGATTTTATGGTTTTGCAGTTTCTTTATAGTATACCTCAGAGCTTGAGCTTTCGACCTTTCTATTTTCTTTCATGCCACCAAAGTTACAACACGAATAAAATTTATTTTGGCTTGGTTTTTGAGATAATCCGGTTAAGCTCTAACTAGATATGTTAACTACAATTGTCACCACTTGAAGAAAGGGTAATTATAATGTGTGAATTTTGTCAAATTCAAGAGTCTAGAGAGATAAACTCATGAACCTACATATACTTTACTCATATTTCATATTTGTAAAGGTTTATCTGATACTAAAATAACATAGATATGATGTATAGATTATACATAATACGATTTAATATAATGGATAATATTAATTACTTAACTAACATTTTATATTTTGTGGTCAAATCAATTAATCTCGAGATTTAAAAGGGGCTATATGTCACATGGTAGACATTTTTGTCTTTGATTTTAGAAAACTTCAAGTTTGTGAGGAGGCACACAATTGGGATAGATGTACAACACATGCATTTTTGGATTGTTACACGCAATTTTTAATTTCAACCATCAATTTTAGATTGAACGATTTATATTGAAAATTGCCAACAACTATTTAAATAGAAGTTTTGCAATCTCTTAATTTAGACCAATCTCTTTCTTCCATTTATGTTTTGCAAAACGATCAAATTATTTTTTTTTGGTTTTTCACAGACAGTTTAATCTGGTTCGGGGGGTCAGTTCTGGCATCATGTAGTTTCATAAGGTTTAGTATTATTATTTTTGCTGAATATTATTTTTATTTTTATGTTATTACTTTTGTATTATAAACATGTATTATGTTAAATAAAATAAGTTATTTTCTCATATTTTGTACAAGCCCATAAAATGTCGGGGTTGATTATTATTGATGTACATGACTGTATTTGGTTTTTTATTATTAATGAAATGATAATAATAATAATAATAATAATAATAATAATAATAATAATAATAATAATAATAATAATAATAATAATAATAACAAGAAAAATGATGAATAGAAGAATTCTTCTTCCCTGCGCATTCTGAAGAAGGGATTAATTGCACTCTCTGATGACTCTCCCTCCCCCCCATTTGAATTACGTTACGTGCGCAGTGTTTCATTATGTTTTCGCCGTACCTATTCCTTCTCCGTACACCATAACTCACTGACCCTCTCCCTGTTAAATTTAATTATATATATGCCACAAAGCTTCAATTCATCTATCGTTAATTACATTTTCAATTCTACAATTACCTCTGTTTTAATATATATACGTACAATTTATTTCTAAAATTTTATTGTCCCTTTTAATTAATACATTGTATAACCTCGACGTGCAACTGTAGAGATTAATCTGTTCACAAACCCTTGACTACATACATGATTGCATGCAGTCCGTGACGATAGACAAATCGGGTTCGACATTAGACTGGACTGATAATTTGCAGGATATGGCAAAGGATCTGAATCTGATAGTTAGCACTTAGAAGCATCAAATTGAAATATATAAGTAGTAAAGGAAAGGAAGCTAGCTAGATCCAAATTAATAAGTGGAAAGACAAAAGAATTAGAAAGGAAGAGTGCAAGTAAGTAATAAGCTGTGATGTGCAGCAAAGCACACAGCAGTGTCTGCATCATCATAATTACTAATTAAGGTGAAAGGGAGATGATGATGATGATGAAAACAAATGCATTCAGACCAACTTGTCGTTGTTCTTCATTTGTCTTTTATTGGTGCACCACAGTGGGGGAGCAATTTCTGTTTCTTCCTCTGTTTTCCAATTTTGGGCCCATTTCACTGCTTTTCCCAATCAAAGCTATTTTTCAACTTCATCAAAAACTTGCTATAGTTATACTATCTAACCACCATATAAAACCCATACAACTGTTGTTCATATAATTTGAAGGTCGGTCCAGAGGTAAGTAATAGATAATTAAAATTATTTTTCTTAATAATCGATTATTTTTTTGTGTAAATCGGGTCGCTCATGACCTTTCAAATGAGAACGGTATAGTTGCGCACTTGTTTGCAAAATAGTGAAATCTTATAAGAGAAGCAAGACTTTTTACGCAACGATTTGATCTTGCTTACTATCACGTATACTTATGCGCGCTACTGTAATGAGAGGGAAATTCTCCCCAAGAATTTTAACGTTGTAGGTTCAAATCAAAGATCGAACTCAGAATCTTAATTAAATTAGAAGAGACTCGTATTTTATCATCTGAGCGCTCTTGAAATTGAAATACGGTTCAAATCCCCTTTATAATAAGCTTATTAATCCCTTGAATTAAATTTGAACTATAAAAAGAAAATAAAAAAAAAGTACTTATACTTGCTCAAATTGAAAGGTTTGCATGAGGAATAGGTATAGGGGGCCGGCCTAAGCATGACTCCCCTTTTTGACGCCTTGTTCTGACAGCACGGTCCGTTCTACCTTAGCCCAACTATGTCTCTAAAAGGATAACTTAGCTTAGATATACCTTACAACAGTATTTATCTAGCTTCTACACTTGTTAATTCCTGATTAACTATTTGGTACACATATATATATATATATATATATATATATTTTTACCAAGATTGTTATTTTGACACATTTTTGTTACATTAATCCTATACAAATATTATTTATATACTCTCTCTGGATTTATTTATAAGTAAAAGTTACTTTTTAAATTCATTAAATAATTGAGGTATCTAGTCTATATCTTAGTTAGATACATCAATAGTTCAATGAATTTAAAAAATAACTTTTGCTTATAAATAAGACCAGAGGGAAAATATTTTTGTTTTTTTCATAAGAAAAAGAAGATCAAAAATTACACAAATGCACTTGTATAAATTGTATATGAAAAAGTGTGTAGAAATATTTATATTTGCTATATGTACTTGTAGAGGTATTCTGTTTTGCATAACTTATTAATATTCGTGACTTATTGGTAAATCTCATTTAATAAATTTTCAAATTAGAGAAATTCTAATTTCGCTATATTCAAGATATTTATATATAAATAGAAAATAAACGAATAATAAATCGCGCAGCTAATATTTTTTTAATGACAAAATTAATTCACTTAAAAAAACATTGCAATATATAAACTTTTGAACTTTTCTAGAAGATTTACAATCTCTGGTACTAGAGAAATAAAAATGTCAAACGCAAATAATATAAAAATATGTTGATTGTCGGAATATTTTTTTTATTAAAATGTTTATTAGAAATTAAGTTTTCTTTCACATGCATTAAGTATTTAACTTGAAAAAATGAATCATGTAAAAGTGAAACTATTTAAATTCTCGATTTACGATTATTGTACTTCCTCTCGTCCCTTTAATAAGAGACAATACACTTTTTTTTAAATTTATTAAATAATTTAATATATTTAGTCTATACTTTTTTGGTAGAATCTATATCATATACAGTAGTCAATAAATTAATTATGCAATAAATATATTTAAAAAGATAGAAAAAATATTAAATAAATTTAGACACGATGCAATTTATATATATATATATATATTTGTTTTCACCACCAGTTTAATCTACTCAGAGGTCACTTCTGAGATCAAATGATTCTAGTTCCCTTCCGATCGCATTTTCGGATGATCGAACTGTAGTCCTCCCTATCAAGTTCAGTGGCAATCACCAGCAATTTTAGGAAATGAAGGGATGGGAAGTCATAAATAGTCTTAATGTTATTTTGGGAAATAAATGTTGTGAAAACAACTAGATAGAAGTATTGAATGTTTCTAAAAAGAGAAAAAGATGAGTGTAGTTATGGTGACATAAGTGTGAGTTAGCAATTTTATGTTAAATAAAAAGTGGTAAATAGTATGCATTAAATAATGTGAAGTACTCCCTCCGGCCACTATTATAAGCAAATTTGACTTTTTTGGTACATTGAAAAATTGATGTACTTGGTTCATAATATGGACCACATACATTACTTTTACAATGTATCAAAAAAATGAAATTTGCTTATAATAATGGCCGGAGGGAGTATTAAACTTTTTTTGTTGGTACAAGTATTAACCTATGTTTTAAGTGTACATTTTAATTATTTATGAAAAAAGAAGTGTACATGTTAATTAAGAATTTAATTTGAAAATCATGTTTTGAAATTATACATTCAATTTTTTGAACATTTAAAAAAATTCTTTCAAAGAAAATTGGTTTTTCTCAATGTAAAATTCTATTTTACTTTTCTTAACACGTGCCTAAGACACATGCATCTATTAGCATGACCATTTACTATTAAACAATATATTCCGCTTGTTCTAAGAAAATGACATAAAATAAAAATTTGTCACAAAATAGTTGACCTACTCAACTTTAAATACAAGTATTTTACAATTATATCCACTAATCTTTACAATTTAATTCAGAACTCTCAAGTGAAGTCATCAATAAAGACGATTAAGTAAAAGTTATATTTTCTCCTTTTAATTATTATATTTTTTTAAACTGAGTGAAATCATTGAATAAATATTTAAAATGAGACGGAGGAAGTATATGTGAAAATATTCATATACAAAATATCTTAAGTTTTTTTTTATAAATACTCCTTACGTATCAAATTATAGTCGATTTGAGAAAAAAAATCGTACTAAATTAGTAAGTCGCTTTATATTACCAGTAAAACATTTAATGTTATTTTTCCTGTTATATATTTAATTTTTTATTACTACCTCTTCTTTCAATTCTTAAATTTATATTTCATATATCATTAATGAAGGATAATTTTGTAAATCAACTCATATTAATTACAATACATTTCTTAATTTGTGTAATTTCGTCAAAACAACTTATATTGTTGTATGAAGAGAATTCACTTGTGTAGGTATTCTAAGTCCATTGTAATTATTTGGAATTGGATTTTCCACAATTATAGTAGAATGTTGTAATTGATTTGAACCGTTTAATTTCTAATCGGTAACTAAAATTGTTTTACTCTATAAAACTGTATTTTAAATTTGAACCGTCTGATCTCAAATAAACATGGTGAATTTGAAAGCTGTGAATCCGTAATTATCTCAAGATTCCCTCTTAACCGACACGTAGAAACTTTGATTTCTATCTCTCATAATCACCTATAAAGTCAGAAACACAGTGCCACGCCTCACTATATAGTATATACTACTGACTGCACCACTCTAATCTTCTTTCCTCACTCTCTCTGACTATGTGGTCCATGCATCCTAAGGAGTGAAAGCCCATAAATAAAAGAAACACATTTTGGGTATAGAATCAACTAGTATTGAAGTGAATCAACAAAGTGAAAGCCTAAAATGGATTGGAATATTGAGAACACAAGACCCTTTGTTCCTCATGCAGAATCTTCCTTAAGCTTCTTCTACAACTATAACAATACCCCTTATTCAGGTAAAAACATTAGTCTTCATATCATTGACCTTTATTCTCCAATGTTTTTTTAGCTTTTTTTACCCCTAATAATAGTTTACAACTTTTCAGTCACTTTTTCATGAACTTATTGACTTGAATTCCAAGTTATTTCCTCATTTTATTGCTTTTCATTTCAACTCCTATAGAAGGTAATTTTTTTTTTAAAACTACACTTTTGGTAAACTTGGACACACACTTATGTATTAATACAAATACACACATATAACATGTTTATTTGGATATTGCTATTTAATATTATAAGAACTTTTGCAACAACCAAAAAAAATTGTTAAAAAATAAAATAAAAAACTAAATGATAGATGTGCAAAGAAGTGAAAAAATGATTTTTGAAGTTAATTCAAATATGTTTGTCTATGTTTGGATTAGGAATGGATGTGAGTCAAGTAGCAATGGGTGAGACACAACAAAGGTTGCTTCCAGAAATGGATGAAATGAACATCAATGGAAATAATTACAAAGAGAAGAAAAAGAGATTAACAAGTAATCAGATTGATTTACTTGAGAGGAGTTTCCAAGAGGAAATAAAATTAGATCCTGAAAGGAAGATAAAGCTTTCAAGAGAGCTAGGGCTTCAACCTCGCCAAATTGCTGTTTGGTTCCAAAATAGGCGTACAAGGTGGAAAGCTAAGCACCTTGAACACTTGTATGATGTGCTTAAACAAGAATTTGATATTGTCTCCAAAGAAAAGCAGAAACTTCAAGAAGAGGTAACTATAATTAATTTGAATGAAATGGAATAAGAAGATAACATATAAGTTTTTTTTTTTTTACCATTTAGTAACTATTTATTTTGTTCTGTTTCATTCCACTTCATTTTATTCGTACCACGAATCTAAGCCTAGTCTTACATCTTTCTTTTCCTTCATGTAAAGTTGAATCATCTACAAATATTAGAGACCAAACAAAAAGTTTGTATTTAATCTCTTTGAAAAATATTATTTTGTGTCTCTAATTTATGTCAAAAATTCAAGTTTTCTAATAGTGAGTCTATGGTATATGTATGAGTTATTCTTTGCCTTTAGAAGTTCAAAGACCTACTATACATTTAAAATTTTAATTCTTTTCTTGGTTTTTGCCAAAAAAAACTAAAAAAAGAAATATACACACACATACAACATATTACTTCATATAATTCTATTTGCTAGAGTTATCTTATAATTGTCTTACAATTGAGAGTGCAAATTTTGTGTAATTAATTACCAAAATTACTACTATATATTTTTCATCACACATATTCAACATTGTGTTTTACACTTTTTTGGATTTAAAAGCATGGAGAATTAAGCACATTTTTTTTCTATTTATGTCATTTAATAAATATATATGTATAGCAAAAACATTACTTTTTGTTTGATCTTGAACCTAGTTTTACCCTAAATTGGTTATGATTTGATTTATGTAACTGCTATGTCCTGAAAACACAGGTTATGAAGTTGAAGGGAAAGCTAAAAGAACAAAGTAATAATTTTAGGACACAACAAACATTTGTTGAAGAAACAGTAGAAAGCACATCAAAAGGACTAAGATGTTCAAACAAACCACAAGGTGGAACTGTAGAGAATTACACCAACAACAACAACAACAATAGTACTTGTTTCACAGTTGAAGATTTTAATAACCCTGTTTCAATGCCTCCTCAACAATGTCACTGGCCTGTTTTACCTAATTATTATCCCTAAGATCTATATTACAAGTCAAAGTAATTTTAATTGAATTACTCTATGAGCTAGTAGTTTGAACTTAACTTTAATTTTAGTGTACTAGTAGTTAGATATTAATGGTTTTATCAGAACTGACGTTAGGATCCATTCAGAGTAGTAGTTATGAGTTATGACTCATAATGCAGTGATTCAGTGATGCTATAGGGTAAAAACTTATGTACTAGTAGTTGTTTCCAATCAAAATTGTTTCATGCATGCGACACCTGATTAATGATGTGTAAAATTGTGATTAATTCAGTTGAGTAGATTAGATAGTTATTTTAACCGTAAATTAAACTACAATAACATCGACTCATATGAATTAACCATATTTTTTAACATGATTAGCAAGATGTCGCGCGAGTTTATAAAAGATAGGTGTCTATGTCTCATTATGGTTTGCAATCTTTTTAAGTTAAAGTTTTACTACGTACTTTGCTTTTTGGTAGGAAGAAAAGGACAGTTGCACACTGTTTTTTTAACAGTACTTTTCATTTTACATTTACACAATGTTGTTTCACTGTGAGAGACAGAGGATTCATGAACACAATGATGATGATTGATGACAGTGAGCTCAAATGTTGGATTTTTCTTTGTTGTTTTATTCAAAAAGTGAGGTGTGAAAACTATGTAATGTGACCAAAATAGTGTGCAAAATAATAGTTTTAAATTTTAGATTGATGTTAGCAATTGTTATGTATGATTTTTCATTGTGGCCCTCTTTGTCTATTTAACAATGGAAGAATCCTACTTCTCTAAAAGTCAAATAATAGTTAAAACAATGGGTTTTAATTATTATTGATACTACATAGTAACAAATGTTCTATGAGCTTATAATAAAAGAAGTCTTATGGACATTAGTCAAGGAAGCTAAAGTTTGGAGACATTAATTTTGATTTCTATGTTAAAGGTACAAAATTTTATCGTTGTTTAGTGCCGATTCATTTCAATCGAAGAATTGTTGTACATATAAGATAAATTATCCCCTTTCACCTTAATTTTTTCCATAAACAATAGTCGGATAACAAAACATTGACCACTAATTTAACAAGTTCAAAATTTCTTACCACTACGATCAATTTATTGTTATATTGAAAACAAATTTTAAATTTCTAAAAGTTCAATTCCTCATTTTTCAATACAATTTTTTTATATTTGTTTCTTTAAATCAATTTCTTAAGAGATCTCATTAGTATTTTCCTTAATATTATAGTCAGTACATAACACACTATTATTGAATTGCAAAAATATAGATGTGAAAAGAAAAAAGAAACTCCCTTGGGTAGCGTCGTTCCGACCATTGGATTTTCCCTCCATTCTTTTGGGTTTTCTTCCTCTTTTCTCATTACCCTCAACTCTACCCTTCTTTTTCTTGGTACAAATGATGTCAATTTAATCCGTAAAATCTAAAGCCATAGATTTTTCTCTGCAGAAATGGAGATGAATAAAAAATTTCAAAGGAGGTTTAGAGATGAGATTTTATCTCCCACCTCGTAGAGACTTCAAACCATCCCTAAACATTTTATTAAAATAACACTTACTTGCATATTTAAGTACTTTATATGTTATGTTTATTTATAATTTTTTAAAATGCATACATAAATTTATTTTTATGAAAAGTTTATTATGTCACAATTCCACAAGCATATGTATGTGAAATTTATGTGGGTAGATTATAATAATATAGACCGTGAAGATTCGAATAGAGAACAAACATCAACCCTAACATTCTCCAGACCTTCCGTATGATTTTCAAACATGTTATATGGACAACCTCGAGATAACCTATAGTCAAAATAAATGCAGAAATTAGGATGAAAATGATACGTAACTAGATAGAGATAAAGATTGTGGCTGGTCATTTTATTCATGTTAATGTGGTGCTTTAACTTTTGATTTTCTCATATTGGTTCTATTTAAGTTTTGATTTTCTCAACTAGGTGGAAAATTTACAGATTCTTCAAATCATTGTTTGATGTTACAAATTCATCAACCCTCCCCGCAGGTTCCTGCTCAAACATGACCAAAAAATAGAATATTCTTTTCGATTTCCCCTGCAACTAATTTCCCTTCATTCTTTTGAATTAAGGATGTTTATAGTAGAGAGTAATTTGTGCATCTTGAAACAATTAATGCAATTTTATTTGAGGTTATGGATACCAAGAGTAAAAACTCGCAGCAAAAATAAGGGAAGGATCGTATTGGCGCGAAAAAAAATAGCACAACTAGCAAAATGCATTCAGTAACTAGTTACTGTCTGAAGCTCCAAACACAACTGTGATAACAAATATTAAAGGCTAATCGAGCAAACAAAATATCAGTACAGAAGTTTCAAACAAAATGTATTTAAATTGAAGCCAAAACTGGAACACTTAGCGTTTCCCGCCACCACCGCCAATTTTAGGACCCTTGGGCATAGCACCCTTCTGAACATTCCCTTTGCCGGATTTCTGTGCCTTAGATGCTACTTCTGCTTTCTTGGCTTTCTTCTCATCCTTTGTTTTCTTAATCCTCTCTTTAATTTCACTGCAGGATAGACTTGGATAATTAGATATGACATCCATATTTGTAAGATAGAAAACAAAAGTACATAAAAATAAGACTCCAAAACCTGAATTAAATTGTATATGATTGATGAAAAAAATATATGAACATAGGAAATCCCTAAAAACAGAGCTCTCAAATAGTAAGCAGGATAAACAAGAAACACACCGTAGAGCAGCTTCCCTGGCCGCATCTCTAACTTCAGGCTTCTCAGTTCTTTTCTTCTGAATGACTTCCAGGGTAGCACCAACAATGGACCTGGAGTATGGCTTCTTGGTAGCACGGCGTCTCTTCTTCACTGCTTCTTGAGCAATGTCCTGCACATCACAAGAATAAAATCAAATAACTTGCATTAAATAAGATTTAGAATAGGTACAATCACAGAAAATTTGACACATGTAACTGCTACATCTTGACATTGTAACTAGGTACATCGTTAAAAAATTTGATTTCAACATGTTCAGGATCTTAAATTTGATTTATCTTGACACTGCCACATTGTTCAATCTACATTACAAACAAATCAGTTGAAGAGTTAAAAATCACCTTCTTGTGCTGCTTTCTGTACATGGCAGTCCATGTGAGCTTTGAAGGCTTCAAACGGTTGTGGAAGTACCTTTTACATTTCGAGTTAACGAACAGGAAAACCTTCAAAGCAACAAAAAAAAATTTATCAGTACAACAAACATTGAACATATTGTATTGCAGGAAACAAGCACTGCTAAATGCATCAACCAAAAATTCTATGAGTCATTTTTATCACCTGAGAATCACTGCGAATAAATCTGATGCCTCTTCCTGGGTAGATCTTTGCGCCACTGAATCGGCAGAGTTCAGTTCTGAAATGGAAATTTCAATTACTAACTTTTGACTTAAGAAGGCAATAAATTGAAAACATAGCCACTAATTAAATCAAAATGCAACAACCCTGAATAGTCCAGGATCCACTATTTCCAACAATCATTAAATTAACACACCTTATGTTATGTCTAATAAATTTCTAAAAGACTAATTTAAAAAATAACATCATCTCAGAGGTGCTTTAAAATCCCCTCATGCTATTAAAAATTGAAATTGCATTAGGAAGTAGTTCCAAAATCATGTCAACATTTTCAACAACTTCACAAAATTGCAAGCAAGTACTAATCTTAAGTAACAAACTAAGAATGAATATAAAATAAACAAAATAATGTATATGTAATTGAAATTGTCCTTGTACTTGAAAATGTTTAATACAATGTCATCATTTTAGAACTATTGATTAATTATCATATCCTAATCCTAAATATATCGAATTCTCAGAGCTACTAAAATCATGCATTCAATCAAATTCTCAGATACTGAATGTAACACAATAAGACTAAATATCGATTCAACAACTAAAACCTATGGAAACCAAGAAAATCCACGCAAAGTGTTAAAACTGTGTAAACGTTTACAGATTATTGAGAATAGATGAATAATATACACAAATTACATAGATACGAGTTATGGATCTGATAAAAAAATTGGAGATGAGATGGAAATGATTGAGGAAAATGGAGAAGAGATGAATCCTTACTTGAGAACCATGGCTGCTGCTTTGCTTGTAGCTGCTGTATGTAAACCCTAACCCTAAAATCAGAAAACGAAGGTTTTGTTTCTGGCTATGTATATACCACGAAAAGCCCAACCACGTAAATGCCACTACTCGGTCCAATTCTCAGTTGGGCCTGACTGAAATACCCATTCTATAAAGAAAAATGCTATTTAGGCCCACCGTGTTGCTATCAGCCCCCCTAAAATCCCAAAATACCCCTAATTTCACTATGAAAAAATATTGTCACATAGCTTACAAATTCTAAAATTCACGTGATCAAACCAACATTCACGTGATCACAGTTGTGGGGAATCGAACTGTAGTTTTCTCTACCAAATCCAACGGCAAACACCATTGAATCAACTAACGATCGTTCTAACATTTTTCTTATAATAATATATGGTCTCTAATGATAACAAGTTTATAATCAAAGGTAGGGGTGCTCCAATCCAAATAAAAATCGCAAATCGATCCAAAAAAATCGAAAATCGTAAAAAACCGAATATTTTTGGATGTGTTTTGAGGTCCTTTTTGTGAAAACCGCCGGATCGGATTTTGGATTGATTTTTCAAAACCGATCCAAACCGAATCAAACCGCATACATATTTTTTAATACTTATTTAACTTTTTATTAGTATGATATATTGCATTATAATATATTAATATTTGATTTTCAATTTTCTCAATAATACTTATTAGTTCAATTTAATGTATTTCTTTTTACTATATCATAGATTTCAAATATAATTGATAATTTTCATTGCCAAATATTAATTTTTATTATTTTACATCTAATATATTATTTTACCGTGTCATTGTAATATTAATATTTAAATAAAAAAAATTGAATTTGTAAGTTGAATATCCAAAAACCGATCCAAATTAAACCGCATAAAATTGGATCGGATTGGATCGGATTTTTTTTAATTAGTCATCCAAAACCGAACCAAACCGCAAGTAATATTAACTTTGGATCAGATGAATTTTTGCCTCAAAACCGATCCAAACCGAGCACCCCTAATCAAACGACTTTCTCTATCTTCAATAATTGAAAGATGAGCATTATATATTGTTTTGATACATAACACTTATTTTTCTACATAATAATAAAAACTTGACTAGTTCAAACCAAACAAGTATATGTGCTTTATAGAATTGTGATTATGACATGATCCGATTGATCAATATTAATCAACCACGTATTTTTATTAGACTGTAGTGCTATGTATAGCAATCAATATCAATCAAAGATTAAACAAACAATCATTAGGAGTGTATGTATTAACTATCATTAAGCTAAAAATATGAATCTAGTTTATCTACACTAACATGTTGACGGTGAGTATTTTATTTAGTTTATAGATTAGATCAATCAGATATCATATTATTCAAATTAAGTGATTTTTTTAGTGTTTGACTCGTCTACATTATTGAATTTCTTTAAACATATTTAAGAAGTTTAAATGTAAAGAATTTATTTGATAAAATTTAAAATCGAGCGAACCTCCAAATTAAATCTCTATCAAATGCTTCAAGCACTTTGTAGCAAAAATAAAAATAAAAAACCATGTTAAAGATGCTACTCTACAGCAACAAAAAAATCATGTAAAAAGATGCTACTGTACTAATGAGGTGATATGAATATGATATGATATTCTAGAGTTATAAAACATTAAAATATCACATGATTGAAATTATTGGGCAAGCCATGTGGAAAGATAACTTTGAGCGGTGAAAAATGGAGGGACGAGCATGATGAGTATATGCCAAAGATACAACAGAGAAATATGTTTGCAAATTGCAATGAATGCCTTTTGGTTGTGAAAATTCCAACGGTACATTTGTATAATACACGTGAATTTGTACAAGAAAATTCCAACCGCTTAGTCATAGCATGATACCTTTACAAAACATAATTTACTAAGCCAAAAACTATTTGATTTGTCTTATAAGATAAGTGAGTGTAAATTTCCCTTTACGGTCTAAATTTTAATATGGTATCATAGCTTAGTTCAAAATTAGTTGGGCCACTAAATCGTGCGAGGTGTAAAAATAATTGTTAAATCGAGTTAAATTCAACTCAAATTCTAAAAATTAGCAAAAAAATGTATGAAAACAAAGGAATCTTTCTGTAGTAGCAAACTTCAACTTAATCACATTCAAACTAAACCAACTACTAAAAACATTTGTTTAGCCGGTCCTAATTAAAGTATGATGAACTCATTGGTAGAAAAAAAATATCTTCCAACAAATTCTTACTAGAAGGGAAGGCAATCACACCTTGTTTATTGAAAAATGAAAATGACCTTAAATGTGGCCAACAAGGAATTGGCCACATACAAACATAAACATTGAATGAATACACATGTTTTCTGTCCTATATTACAGACTCATTGAATGACTACACAACATTTTTTTGTCCAAAGAAAAAATATATCACACAAATGCTGCACTTTAATGAGAAATGAGAAAAGTGTTAACAAGTAGTTAACACTTAACTACAAATTGTGCTGCTTCAAATTCAAAGACTCTAGGACAAAGGTGCCTTATTTATTAGTATTACTTGAAGAAAATAGATCTTCTTGTTGTTGGTCAACTAGTTATTGATCAACATTCATCAACAAATGCTCACTTTGTCCTACCTTGAAATTTTGTACAACCTTTTTCACATTGACTTCATAATGTTCATCTTTTTTTGGCTATCCATTGTTCAAATCATTGACTGCTACAAAAGCCTAAAAATCCCATAAACTCATGGTTCTGAATCATTTGAATGCTTTTCTCAATGCCAATGACACCTGAAAGAAAAAGGGTTACATTACATTTGCTATTTCTATGTATTATTATACTAGAATTTGTGCAAAAACAAGCGTGCGTAGTGCGCGTGTGTTCACGTGCAATTGAATTTGATTTGGTTTACCCATGGTGAGAGCGCTGGCAAAAATGACCCCTGAGAGGATGAATACAATGATTGAGGCTCTTCCAAGAATTCTAAGCAATTTTCTTACAAATAACTGTCCCACAAAGCCGGCCAAAACAGACACGGTGAAGAGGTATAATGCTGCAAAACAAATAAAACACAACAATAAGCTATATATACACATGTTTTCATATAATAATCAGACAACATCACATATCAGATTGTCATAGTTCAGTATTTTTAAATTTAAAATGTGTTTGTGCAATGAATACCTTGCAGTATCTATTAATTTGTATATGGTCCTCTCACTTTCACTCTTACAAGACATGTGATCAGAATTAATTAAAGGCAGGGTAAATTAGAAAAGAGATTTAAGGTCGATGAAAATTACCGTAGGGAATGGGGAACCTCTTGAGTAGGTAGAATTCAACCACGGACAATGATGATGAAAACATCATCACAAATGTTGCCGTTGCACTAGCAACCTGCAATTTTCAATCGACAGAAGTTAAATTGCTTAAATTTTTAGCTAGAAATCAAATTGCGCAATGATACACATAGAAAGGTATTTAAAGAATATGCACTTAGTTATCAGTGTAAAGTAATTTTATACTGACATTCAATCAAAATCCACTATTTTTCCACACCATCCTACTTTTGTACGGATAAAATTACAGTCTCTTATTGGTTGTCAGTGTAAAATTGCTTACACCGACAGTGTATGCCTATTAAACGACTCATATCAGTAAATGTACCTGAGGGATGACACCAATCTCAATGAGAAGAGGACCCAAAATGAAACCACCTCCAGAACCAAGTAACCCTCCAACTGTCCCACCTAAGATTCCACAAAGTGCACAAAACACAATGTGCAACACAGTCCATTCAATTGAAGCTTCACAGATACATTCCAGGTTTCCTGTACTCATTCTTTTCTTGTGATCTTTGTACAACTTCATCGCTTCATATCCAAACACCACCAGTGCAATAGGAAACTGAAACAAACAAAAAATGCACAGTAACCACAACGCAATTTAGATCGCGACATCATGGATTCTGAGGTTACATAAGCCGAATTTAACTTCATTATGAAATTGTTATTATCAATACCTGTAAGGAGAAAAGGACCCAGTACCATACACTGCAGACTTTTACATCATTCTGCAAACAAAAACAAAATAGATTTTAAAAATTGAAATAAAAATTAAACAGACTTGTGATGTGAGCAGGAAATAATAGAGAGGAACTTACCTTAATCACTTGAAGTAGTAAGAAAGAAACCCAAACAACCATTAACACCAAAATTCTTTTCCACTTAAGGTTGGAACAAAATATTTGCTGTTTTAAGAAATATAAAAAAACAAAGTTAAATTCATAACTACCTACCAACCAATAAGTAGATAAAAGTTTTATAGTTTTGTGTAAACTAAGAAGTTTTAATACCATAGGTGTCTTCTCTTCTCTAGGTACCAACGGATCATATTCTGTGTCGATTAGAACTGCATAATTCAAGAAATAAAGTTACCAACTATGGATCAAGATTTATATATTTGTCATATACTATTGATTAATATGAAAATACTGATACACCTAATGAATCCAACATAAAGTTGAAATAGATAAGATATGCTTACGTTCCCCGCGAGAATTAACAAAAGTTGTTTGTGCCATAGCCTTTTCTTTCTGTAATTCACAAAACAAAACAAAAAAGCTATTTAGTATATCTTCTAATGACTTTCATAGAATATCCATAATCTGAAGTTGTGAAAATTTTACTTTAAGAAGTGTCTCTTCTTTCCACATCTCAGTTCCCTTAAAGAAAGACCTTGAAGAAGTTCCTATCCAAAAAG
The DNA here is from genome assembly GCA_030408175.1 of Trifolium repens. Taxonomy (NCBI): domain Eukaryota; kingdom Viridiplantae; phylum Streptophyta; class Magnoliopsida; order Fabales; family Fabaceae; genus Trifolium; species Trifolium repens. Next base: position 51,454,173 of record CP125848.1, read on the forward strand.
AAAATAAAAAAGTTATATATATACGGTCAATATTTCAATTTTCAACTAACTGAAAAGTGATGATTAAAATGAAAAGCATGAAAAAAAGTAACAAACCTATGAAGAGAATAATGATTAAAACAGTGATGAGCCAGTAAGGGAAAACAACACTAAGAGCAACACCAACAGTGATACCAAGCATAAGCATAGGTTGAAAAAGAAGAGCTAAATCATAATCCAATATTGGAACATCTTTTGTTGGATGACGAACTCTTAGGTTATAAAATACAGAAGATGTTGATGCTCCCATTATCATACCTAAAATCAAAACAACAACAACAACACAAAAACTTAGTCACAACAACAACAATAACAAAAACAACTTCCCCTGTTTCTAAGCAAGCATTGAAAAAACCTAGTACAGATACTTCTGATTGAAGGCGTGTCTGTTGTCTGGTATACAGACCAAACATGTGCGGTTACATTTAATTAAACTTATATTCATTTTCTCATATTGTTTGTTATATATCAGTATGGTCTGGTCGTGTTAGTGTCATGTCAGGTGTCTGTGTCTGTGCGGTTGAGAGTTGGAAACGGATTTAATTACATTTGGAAAGAGCAGCAGCGGACTTTGTATCAAAACCAATGATAAGAGTAAGCATAGGAACAAAAATGCCACCACCACCAACACCACCAACGGTTCCAAAAGCAGATCCTAGAAAACCAATAAGTGTGGCCAAACCAAGTCTCCAACTAACCTCCAATTCCTGCAACACACATAAGAAACAAAAACGTTAATGTTTTTAACGGCACAAACGAATTATTCGAGAAAATAAGTACCTTATGAGTATGCTAAGTGAGGACATACGGGCCATGTTTTATCGGTTATGGATCCGGCATGGAGTTGAAGAGGAAGATTATTGAGGGGAAGAGATAGAAGAGAGGGTTTTGTGGTGAGATAAAGAGCGGAGAGAATTGCAACGGAGAAAGCGGATACGAGGTAGACGATGAATGTTTTGGTGGAAAAGGACATTGTGGTCAATTTGGGAATGAATTTTCTGTTCTGGAACAAACCAAGAGAGAGTAACGTTATGGCATGTGTCGTCTGTATTTCAAACTACTCGTAACAAAAATATTCCACAACCATCCCCAACCAAGATACAAATACCTCGTCTTATTGATTTTTTTGTTTAATGTAAAGGTATCTCCGCGCATAACGTGCATATACTAATTACTCGAGGTAATTGAGATCCATTTAAATCGTTGATCCCTCTTAACAAATGATTCTTGATAAGCATAGGTTAGGAATTAAACCCAAGACTAAATGGTTAAGGGGTCCAAATATCTACCAATTATGTCACACTATGTTGGTCCTCGTCTTATTGATTCAATTAATAAGAATTGATGTATTTTTTTAAGTAGTCTAGTAATTAGAAATTTCAAATTTGAGTAGTCTAGTGAGTAGAAATTTCACGTTTTTAAGCCACTAAATTTGGTCTATGTCGTGAGTTCAATCCTCAGCTCCATTATAAGCCACTAATTTTTTTTTTTTTTATTTATTTAAAAAGGAGTTGGGGATCGAATGCATGATTTCTAACATACTACCCAAACTCTTCGGTCCTCACCACTAAACCAAATAAAACAAAATTGAGCACACAAATTCTCCCCCTCTCTATCAAATTTTCCCAAATGTATTACTGTATTAGGCAAAAATTAAACTTCTGGTCATATACTTATGGTAATTAAGGATTAATTCATTTTTTAAAAAGTTAGGATTAATTCATTGTTGCTCGCTTGTCTGTTATTTTATTTTGGAGTAAAAATAATTTTATTGCTAAAATCTCATTTTTTTTAGTAAGGGATATTTTAAAAAGTGACATTTTTTAGAAATTGAAATAAATATAGTTTATAATTATAAATAACACTAGTCAATTTATATAAAACTTGAGGTAAAACAAATTTGAGGTCAGAATAAAATTTATTTAGTAAGGGATATAGTTTATATAAAATAATTTTATTGCTAAAATCTCATTTTTTTTAGTAAGGGATATTTTAAAAAGTGACATTTTTTAGAAATTGAAATAAATATAGTTTATAATTTATAAATAACACTAGTCAATTTATATAAAACTTGAGGTAAAACAAATTTGAGGTCAGAATAAAATTTATCTATCAATTCCAAATTGCAATACAAAGCTACACTTCAATGGATCAAATATCCAGTTAGATTTGTGTGATGAATAATTAAAATGGTATCGAACCACATGTTATCGTAATATTTAAATTAAAATAATTTTTTTGTCTACATCTAAGCTGATGGACGTAGAGACGTACAGTATTATTTATGTATATTTCACCTTATCCTTAAAAAGATTATCTATACTAATATATAAAGGGGATACAAATTTTTGGGATGGTTTTTTTGTTATTCCTATTTTACCATTAAAAAATAACTTCCACATAAAAATAGATTTTCGGTTGTTTTTAGTAAATAATATTTTATCTTTTTTCTTAACAACTAAGCACAACTTTCACATAAAAGTAGGTTTTCAGTTTTTTTATAGTAAAAAAAATATATTTTTTTCTTCTTAATAACTAACAAAAATAAAAGAGGTTACGTAGTTATCAATTAACTAAGTCCAATAAAAAAGGAGATTAAATAGTTATTTATATTTGCACAGTAGAGAATATCGATCACAAAGAATAAAGAAGAGAATATAATCACACAAATGGGCACGGAACGTGCCCGTTTGGCGGCTAATATATATAAATCAGAGTTTGCCTTTACAAACTTTATTTTGGTCTATATGAGTTTGCTCTAACTTGATTTATGCTTCCACCTCAGGGGGAAAAAACTTGATTTAATGTTTGAATAACTTTTCTTAAATTATGTTTAACAAAATGGTGAATAGAATTTCTTCATTGAAAGAAGAATAATAAAAATGTACCAAATAATTATATTTCCATGTCAAGTTGTCAACATAAGTTTGAACCTAAGTTTTTTTTTATCAATGAAAATACAAAAAGAAACAGTACTAAGATGACCATAAACACCGTCGCATTTGGATTGGAGAACCGAAGAACATTAAAAGCATGTGATGAAGGGACAAATGATATATCAATCATAAGACATGAATTTCTTGATGTAGGCCACCAAAGGAGTATATAATATAAGAGTGACCGTTGTTCAAAAATCATATACTCATAAGAGATATAGAGTGCATAGTTATATTAATAATAGTAATCAAAGGTTTTAAAACCTTGATAGTAATATAGAAGTTTATTAGAAAGCATGTTGATTTAACTAAAAGAGTGTTAATTATATGTTAAGATTTTATCAACAAAAAAAAAATTATATGTTAAGGCTTAAGTAAATGAGGAGAACTCAACTCAAAAAATTAATTCCATAAATGAAAGAATTTTATGGCTTAGTATCACATTAAACAATCTTATTTCTTACACATTTTTATCTTCTCACACTCTCTCCACCTAATCCGCCAACAATTCATATATCAACTTTCATATTTGTAGTATGAATTTGGATATCCTCTCCACCGGAATCCCTCTCAATTATTTTCAAGTGGAATCACAACGATTTAACATGGGAGAGAAAATAAGAGTAAAATTATAAAGAAAAATGAATAATGAGTTAGTAGTTGATTAAAATGGAGAAAAATTGAAAGAATCTTCAATTGAGAGATCCAAATTCCTTGTATCATGACCACAATATGAAATATTGAAGACATATCAAGTTGATATAGGTTAAAAAACTTAGTGATAAATATTAGGTCATGAGAGTGCAGTCGGAGAATCATTCACAATAGGCACAAAACAATTATATACTTTAAGACATTGGATTGCACTGTTGTTGCCGCTGCACTCAATGGGACTCGCAACTTAACCACTTTTGTCACAAAAAAATTCGATACAAAGAGTCGTCGAACCCTTTGTTGAACCATCGACTCTGATATCACTGTTAAGTCACGAGGGGCCAGCCGATGAATAATCCATATTGGGCTTAGAAAAACTACACAAGTGAGTTGGACACCACTGCCCAAAACTTTAAAGCATTAGGTTTATAGATATCTCACTTATAAATAGTTCAACCTCCACTTTTTTAAGCATGTGAAACTTAATCACCTCACAATTACCACAACAATTAAATATCATATATGAAAATAAAAATTGAGCAAATATCATAAATTTCAGTTGATGTTGATCTACCGACTTTTTTTTTTTGACAAACGTTGATCTACCGACTTGAAAATCATTTACTCTAAACGTGTTTTTGCCTATTTCAATTGTTTAAAGACAAAAGGTTTTCAGTCATGTATGTATTTAATTAGTTTTGTATATAGTTGAGATTGAAATTGGAGGACTAGATATATATTTTTATGTATAAAAATATTATATCATAGTGAAATACAATTTAAAAAGTGGGCTTATCAAAAAAAAAAAAAAAAATTTAAAAAGTGGTATGATGTTTTTAAGATAGTTACCGCATGACCACTAAAATAATATCATTAATTATGATACACATTGATTTGCAAGTGTTTTTTGTTTAAAAGTGAGGTGGTTAAGTCATATATTTTATTTTTTTATTTATAATGTTGTCAATGAGAATCGAACTTAGAACCTCACCACTAGACCAAGTTTAGTGGTGATGATATCTCATCATTCCTCTAAATCAAGGTTCATTTTTAAAGGTTTTTTGTAGTTTTTGCAAATAAAGTAGCCATAAGTGTTGACATTAGAGGTGTTTAGGAGGTTACTTGAAATACAAGTCATAGGCAAAACAAGGAGGGAAAAATATCATAAAAATGGGTGAAAGAGGTTGAAGCTCATTCGCTTGCGCGAGATCATGCTTCGCGTGCGCGAGAAGGTGTCTGAGAAAGTTGCAACCGTTCTGTTGAATTAGCTTGCGCGAGAGTCATGTTCGCGTGCGCGAGATTTGTGCTACACCAAGTTCGCGTGCGCGAGGAACAAGACTTAGCGTGCGCGAAGGAGGCGAAGAATTGTTTCGCTTGCGCGAGGATTGGTTTAGCGTGCGCGAAAACAAGGGAAATCTATAAAAGCAAAACTTCAACCCTTTGCCAAGGTTACGCGGTTTTGGAAGGAAAATTGGTCATTGGAGCTCAAGGGGAAGTGGATTCAAGCAAGGAACAAGGGTGGAAACACTCCAACACTTCTTGATAATGAAATCTTCTATGCTTCTTCATGTAATCTCTCTTTTAATCATGATTTGCTAGATCCTTAGATTGAATCTTTAGGGGATTTTCTATGTAATTTGGGTTGAACCATGTGAACTTGATTTTATATTAATGCATTATGATCTAGTTTTCTATCAATTGTTCTTTGCTCTTAATGCTTCATATGATTTGATGAAATTGTGTGATGAATTTGATAGTTGATTTATCATGAGAATGGAAATTAGCTATAGACCTAGGAATGATTGAACAATTGATAATCACTTTAGAGATTTAGGATTATTACTTGTGATTAAGGAATCAATGTTTGTGAAAACCTCACTTAAACACAAATTCATTCAAGAGATTGGAGAATTGTGATTAATTGAGAGGATTAGTATCCAAGAGATTGGGATTAGTCATTTTATTGATTCAATCTATGAAACTAGTTGAGTAGTGCATGAGTATATAATATGTTTCACCAACCCTATTACGTTGAAATGAACCAAAGAGATTCAATCACCCGCCAACCGTTTGATAAAACTCCTCAATTAGTTTGAAACAACAATTTGTATGCAAACTCCCCCCTTTTAAATGTCTTTAATTTTACATTTATTAGATAAGCCAATTAGCCATTGTTGAATAATCTCAATCCTCGTGGGATCGATTTTATTACTACTTGCGATACTTCGTGCACTTGCGAAATTATCCATCAAGTTTTTGGCGCCGTTGCCGGGGATTGTTGATTCATTTCAACAAGGCAATTGGCTTGTTAGGACTTTATTTGTTTTAGTTTTTGTGTAGTGTTTTATTTTTAGTTTTAGCTTTTACATAGGTTTTCTTTGTTATTTGTTATCCTCGTTATTTTTAGAAAAGAAAAAAATTGCTCTCTTTATGTCTTCTTCATTGTGCTTGTGCTACTAACTATTTTCTCTAAGTGTTGTAGCAATGAATTGGATTGAAAATAGATTGGTTGATTCCGAAGAAATTGCTATTATTCGTTATCAACTTTGTCTACTAGCTTATGAGCAAAGATGGGTAAATGAAGAGCTTCAACGATTGAAGGTGAGGTATGATCATCATACCAACTATTGTGAGAAGCCTTACATTGAAGAAGAGCATGAAGTGATCAACATCCATTACAACATTCAACTCATCAAGTTCTTGGATGAATTTTTGAAGTTCCATCAAGGTTCATTTGGTGGATTTGAAGTTGAGTGTGGTAATCTTGTTACAAAGGCAAGTGAGTGTGAGAAAGTGGTTGAGATGAGGACCAAACATCATGTTATTTGGGTAGAAGAAGAGATTTTGAAGCCCAAGAAGAACGGTATTAGAAGAGTGAACCATGATGATCTCTATGTGACACTTGAGTCTCAACAAATGGAGCTAGAAGAGAAAGATCATTTGCCAAAGAAACATCAACCTTCTTCAAGGTTGGAGAGTGCTCATTCCACGAGCTTATTTGTTGGAGCATGGGGGCTCTTGATTCCCTATGTGAAGTTCATGGAATTCTTACCAAACAAGAGAAAGAAGAAGGATGATGTGTTCTTCCTATCATTTAAGCCTCCCTAACATGGTTTTGATGCGTCAAGCTTGAGACGTCAACAACAAGCGCTTCATGGGAGGCAACCCATGTGTTTTGTGTTTCTATCCCTCTTGTCTTCAATAAGTTGAATGATCTTGAATGTTGCATGATTCTTAAATTTTTCTTGTTAATTGTTGTTTAGGCACACATTTATCCTTTGGAAGATTTCAAAGATTTGATATCATTTTTGAATTTCTTTGATGAATAGTTTGTTTGGTTTTGACCTTAGGCATGGATTTGTGATGCTTGAAGTGCAATGGATTTTTGCAATGCATGGATTGAAGCACAAGCTAGGGGACATTCACGTATTTGATGATCTAATGATCCGAGCCTTTAAACCGTGAGGATTTGAGCCTATACACTCTATTTGCTTGAATATGTGAGTCCACTACCTCTCTCGACTCTAGAACTTGCTTTTATTCTCTTGATTTATTGAGTAGCATTGATTAGCACACGAGGCAAGTTTGTTGGTACCTAGAGCCTTTGTAGCCTACCTTATCATGTTATATCCTTTGCTAACCCACTTTTGAGCCTAAAAACAAATTTTATTGGTTGATTGTCTTCTTAACCCTTGTTTTTTCTAAAAAAATTGTTTTCTTGGAGTTAAGTTGATTGTTTTTGTTTGTTCATATGGCAAATGCATAAGTTTGGGGTTGCTTTTGGAACTAGCAACAAATTAAGTTTGGGGTGGGTATACTAGAGCAAGCAATGTTATGAAAATTGTTGAAAAAACATGAAAAAGAAAATGTTGAAAGTGAAAAAAAAAAAAAAAATATTGTGAAAAGTTGTGAGAAATAAGAAGTCCAAAAGTTGAAAAGAAAAAAAATATATGACTTCTTCAAAAAGATTGTGAAAAGAAAATCTTTAAAAAGTTTGAAAAAGAATGTTTATGATTGTGGAAATAAAATGCTCTCTAGTATAGCCTTGAAAAATGGAAGTTTTGTGTTGAAAGTTGTGTGAAAAGATTGTCCTTAACTCCAAGTTTTTAACTCACTTCCCAAAAACATCCACCTTACCTTAAGCCTCGTTACAACCTTGAAAGTCCTCTAATGTGTGTGTTTCATATGCTACTTGGTTTATCTTTAGAATGCTTGCAAGCTTATGGTAGAAGAGTTAGGTGTGTGTTGATTGAGTGACTAGCCTACTAAAAATTGAGTGAATGTGAGTGGTGTGAAGTGATCATTGTTTATCAAATATTGTGAATGTTTCCATGGTTGTGTGAATTAAAGTCATTGTAGGAAAATGTTGCATGGAAGGTTGATCAATTGAAGTGCTTGATGAAAAGATAAAATGAATTATGTGTTGAAGGGATTTAAGAAGGTTGTCAAGACTTTGTGGTTTTTCGTTTGATAAAAGTGTTCCTTGAGGACAAGGAACGAGATAAGTTTGGGGTTGTGATGATATCTCATCATTCCTCTAAATCAAGGTTCATTTTTAAAGGTTTTTTGTAGTTTTTGCAAATAAAGTAGCCATAAGTGTTGACATTAGAGGTGTTTAGGAGGTTACTTGAAATACAAGTCATAGGCAAAACAAGGAGGGAAAAATATCATAAAAATGGGTGAAAGAGGTTGAAGCTCATTCGCTTGCGCGAGATCATGCTTCGCGTGCGCGAGAAGGTGTCTGAGAAAGTTGCAACCGTTCTGTTGAATTAGCTTGCGCGAGAGTCATGTTCGCGTGCGCGAGATTTGTGCTACACCAAGTTCGCGTGCGCGAGGAACAAGACTTAGCGTGCGCGAAGGAGGCGAAGAATTGTTTCGCTTGCGCGAGGATTGGTTTAGCGTGCGCGAAAACAAGGGAAATCTATAAAAGCAAAACTTCAACCCTTTGCCAAGGTTACGCGGTTTTGGAAGGAAAATTGGTCATTGGAGCTCAAGGGGAAGTGGATTCAAGCAAGGAACAAGGGTGGAAACACTCCAACACTTCTTGATAATGAAATCTTCTATGCTTCTTCATGTAATCTCTCTTTTAATCATGATTTGCTAGATCCTTAGATTGAATCTTTAGGGGATTTTCTATGTAATTTGGGTTGAACCATGTGAACTTGATTTTATATTAATGCATTATGATCTAGTTTTCTATCAATTGTTCTTTGCTCTTAATGCTTCATATGATTTGATGAAATTGTGTGATGAATTTGATAGTTGATTTATCATGAGAATGGAAATTAGCTATAGACCTAGGAATGATTGAACAATTGATAATCACTTTAGAGATTTAGGATTATTACTTGTGATTAAGGAATCAATGTTTGTGAAAACCTCACTTAAACACAAATTCATTCAAGAGATTGGAGAATTGTGATTAATTGAGAGGATTAGTATCCAAGAGATTGGGATTAGTCATTTTATTGATTCAATCTATGAAACTAGTTGAGTAGTGCATGAGTATATAATATGTTTCACCAACCCTATTACGTTGAAATGAACCAAAGAGATTCAATCACCCGCCAACCGTTTGATAAAACTCCTCAATTAGTTTGAAACAACAATTTGTATGCAAACTCCCCCCTTTTAAATGTCTTTAATTTTACATTTATTAGATAAGCCAATTAGCCATTGTTGAATAATCTCAATCCTCGTGGAATCGATTTTATTACTACTTGCGATACTTCGTGCACTTGCGAAATTATCCATCAAGTGGCTTAGGTTAAGTCATAGTATATTATTTAAGAAAAGGTAAAAGTTAAACATTATAAATGAAAATACTCGTAAATTTAAAGCGTTAAAGTTTTAGGTAAAAATATGATATTTCACTCATTTATATTATTGCTTTTAGTCTATAATATATGAATGATTTTCAAACTATTCTCATGGCCCAACATTTCAGACTGTTCTCAATACAAATATCTTGCACGTGAGTGTAGGACACCACAAAATTGAGAACTATCGTCAAATTGATGGCTTGGGATCGATTGCTCAAACAGAAAAACATAAAACGATAACATGTACTATGGTTTGAGTTCTAATTCAATTTGTCTTCTCCAGCCAACCACAATTATCTGCAGGTGAGCATAAGTGGCCCTGTTGTCACAAATACATTTCATGCCTAAGATTACGACTACACAGCTATAATCCAAAACATCTGTCAATTTTATTTTTTAATTAAATGTGTCTATGTATAATGTCTAACTTATTTTACCGCTTATAATTTATGTATGAACAGTTTTTATAACAAAGATAGAATAAACTTAGGCTATTTTCATATACGCTATTACTTATTTTTATAAGTAATTTTGTAGAGTCAACAGTTTATAAGAATGTTATAAGTTATTTTAACAAATTCTCACAAACAATATCACAAGTACTTATTTTTTATAAGGAGAAGAGTATTTAGATATCAAGTGACAAAACAAACTTCATATCCATTTTTTGCTTGTATATCTTTATTATATTAAAAAAAGAAAAGAAATAGATATAAAAACTGGGGCACATAAACTTAATTCAACGAGTCCACACAATAACACGCAAGACAAATGAAACATACCAACTTCCGGTTAACCTTAAAAGACAAAATAGAAGTCCCTAAAGATAAATATGTTATGGACCATAGAATTTCTCTGGCTTTAAGGCATTTGAGAGAAACTAGTAGATAACCCGTCCTATCGGACGGGTCGAAACGTTATGCGTTTTTTTTTTAGTTACCAATTTTTAAAGTTACAACTTGATGAAAAAATTATATGCAACTTATAAATTTATACAACTGCAATTAAGTTTATACAACTACAATCTTATTTAAGTAGTTGCATATTGTTAAATCCTAAATTTTATATGATAGTTGCAAATTTTAGTACATTATAGTTAAATGTTTTCCGTATTAGTATATTAATATTATTTATATGATAGTTATTTTTAAAATTTTATCACTTATAATTTTTCCGGTATGTGATAATATATTTTGTCCACTGTATAATTTATTTAGTACTCCCTCCGTTTATTTTCAGAAGTTACACTTTGCTAATTAAAATTAGAAAAAAAAAATTGAATTTATTTAATCAGTACTATAAATCAATAGTATAATTTGTCCCATGTATAATTTATTTAATATACATGTAGTTATTTTGAAATTGGTATGAGTTCTATGCATCAGTAGCATAATTTGTCCCATGTATGATTTACTTACTATATATAATCGTTATTTTGAAATTGTCATGAGTTATATGAATCAGTAGCATACTTTGTCCCATGTATAATTTATTTAATATATATGGTAGTTATTTTAATATTATCATCAGTTCTATAAATCAGTAGTATAATTTATCCCACTTATGAATTATTTAATTAATATATATGATAGTTATTTTGAAATCATAATGAGTTCTATGCATCAGTAGCATAATTTGTCTCAAGTATGATTTACTTACTATAAATAATCGTTATTTTGAAATTGTTATGAGTTATATGAATCAGTAGCATACTTTGTCCCATGTATAATTTATTTAATATATATGGTGGTTATTTTAAAATTATCATCAGTTCTATGAATCAGTAGTATAATTTGTCCCACATATGAATTACTTAATTAATATATATGATAGTTATTTTGAAATTGTAATGAGTTATATGAATCAGTAGCATTATTTGTCCCAAGTATGATTTATTTAATACTATATATGATAGTATATTTTGTTCAGTGTATAATTTATTTAGTACATTATAGTTAAATATTTTCATTTTTTGCTTGTATATCTTTATTATATTAAAAAAAGAAAAGAAATAGATATAAAAACTGGGGCACATAAACTTAATTCAACGAGTCCACACAATAACACGCAAGACAAATGAAACATACCAACTTCCGGTTAATCTTAAAAGACAAAATAGAAGTCCCTAAAGATAAATATGTTATGGACCATAGAATTTCTCTGGCTTTAAGGCATTTGAGAGAAATTGAGGACTGGCGAAGAAAATGATAGTATGTTGGATCACAGACATATCATTTTCTCGCTACACTCTACATAGATGACTAGTCGATGAAGTTTGGTGGTATTTGTAACTATGTAAGGTGTTGTATCAATAAAGATATAATTACCGCCATGATTCGATATCATTTAAACTTTTGTTGGATGGAGTTAATTAGATGTTGCATCTTGGGATCAGTGTGGCCACGTTAATAAATATGTTATCAATCCGAGAGTCATTTTCAAAATGTTTTCTTCAAATTAAATATACACAATTTATTTTGCCCAAGTGGGGGAATGTTAGAATATTTTCTAATATTTTGTGGGCTGCAATCAATTGTGGTTTTTGGTTTTAATAAAAATGGGTTGATGTTGTTGTGATCCATTTGATGATGCTTAAGCCTGATAATTGTGATCATTAATGATGGGCTTTGGACACTAATTCTGATTTGTACATGATGGGTAGTATGACTAGGGTTGTTATCTTATAAATAGATAGACATGTCCCCTTTGCCGTCACGACGTTATCACTCGAGCAATACGCCGAAATAGCTTGTCTGAGGTTTGCCTCATTAATAACCTCAGATATGTACATGTGATCAGGCAGAGGAAGACCTTGTCTATTATATCGATGTTTTCAATATTGGCGCTTCTGGTAACAATTGATTACGATTCTCATGAAGTAAGTGTGTTCTAATTTCATATAATATATATTGATCTCTCAATTTTAACTCTTACAAAATAAGCGTAAGTACTTTTCACAAGTTTGTTGATAAGTTTTTTTTAACCATTTTGGTCTATGTTCAATATTTGCTTGCATTATGAAGCACAGATTCTGACACGGACACCACAACACGACACCGATAATGTAAAAAATATAGAACATTGACACCGCTATATATATATGATAAAATTTGATTTTATTTATCGTTTTATTATTTAATTTAATATTCTTATCAAAATTAATATCTTTAACTCTGCATTGATAACATTGTTTCAATTAGGGGTGGACAACGGTCGAATTCGGTTTAAAAAACCTTGATCCGAATAAATCCACGGATGACAATATCACATCCACTTTCGTTCCTTTGGTGCTTTCGGGTTGATCAGATTCGGTTTTGACGGTTCGCCGGGTGGGTCGGATGAGTTGAATCGGTTGAAAATTCAATACAAAAAAAATTACACTTTCTAGGCACAAAAGAAAACAAAAGTGTCAAATTTTTCCACAATTTTGATCCAGTAAAATAAAATCTAGCAAATACTCCCTCCGTCCCGATATGTAAGCAAAAAAAAATCACGCTTATTAAGAAACTCTAAATTTTACCAAAACAAACAATTGAGTTTCCTAAATTGCTCTTCTCATAATGAAAATCAAAACAACCTCTCTTTATAAATGTTACTTCTAATGATGGAATGGAAACTAAAAAGCCTAAAAGAAACTAATTACTATGGTGCAATTAAAAGATGTATGTTCTGTGTACTAGTGCTCCACCTCAACGCATGATGGTAAAAGTTGGCTTTATGGGGAAAACCAAAGAGTTTATGGAAAAACAAAATGTAGTAAATTATAACTAAGGGTAATTTTGTAACTTTATACTTAAAAAGGTTGTTTCTTGCTTACATTTTGGGACATTAAAAAGAGATATTTTTTGCTTATATATCGGGATGGAGTGAATATTAAATTAAACAAATATTACTATACAGAGTGGTGTGATTTTTTTTTCTTTCACAAAAATGCTCCCTTTTTATAGAATTATGAATGATTTCTGATTGGTTGATCGCCTTCCATGTGGCCAATAACATTTGACCACATGACAATCAAGTTTAACTGTCTAAGAAACTGTTTTTTACTGCCAACATTTTTGTTATGTGAAATGCGAACATCAGAATGCGAACATCTCTTCCATCCAATTCACTATGCACGAAGCAAACGAAGTTTTCCAAATTTTATAAATTTTAAACACTCACATTCTAAATAAGCGAGGAGGTAAATTAAAAATAGCAAGGGGCGCAGGAGTATGAAAATAAATTCTCGGAAGAGTAATATTGTGGCCTATTTGTTGGTCCAATATGCAATGGACCATTTATTCCAATGGATAATGATATATATCACGACACAATTTCTCACGAGAGCATCACGACACACATCATGTATCTGTAGCGGAACCCTTTTTAGTTTCATCAACTCATGTATTCAGTCAAATGGCACAATCCAATGGCTGTAATTCCTTCGTGACAATTTCGTGATCTTTTCTCTCGCTACAAATAGCATCGCTCTTATTCCAATATTGGAGTGGCGCTAATGTTGCCTGCATTTAGACAAAAGATAACACCCTATATTTTTGTAAAAGCATATAGTTAACTTAAATAACAAAAGTAGTAAAATAAAAAACCAGAAGGGTGCAAAAAGTTTGTTAGAGGTGTCCATAGAAACTTTCTTTTTCTGGTCTATTTTGGACTCCCATTAATTCATGTGTGTGGGCTTTAAAAAGAAAAAAACATTGCACAAGCAATTGGGTGGATGTCACTTGCGGTAAACATAATGACATCTATGTAGAGCGTGCCTTACAAAATATCTACTCCCTCCGGCCACTATTATAAGCAAATTTAACTTTTTTGATACATTGAAAAAGTGATGTATTTGGTCCATATTATGAACCAAATACATTACTTTTTCAATGTACCAAAAAAGTCAAATTTGCTTATAATAGTGGCCGGAGGGAGTATTATTTAAGTAGCGAACATTCCAAAAACATCCTATAATTATAACGGAAAAATGTTCCAAATTTCTCATTTTTTCTACAATCGTGACTTAAGCAACGGAAAAATATTTTATTATTTCATAGAGCGCGAATAACTTATAGAATAACAAAAGTAATTTTCAACATAGTTGGTGAGAAGAATAAAATTGAAATATTTAGCAGTTTGTACTTTGGAGAGTGAAGTTAAAGTGGCAGGCTCCAAACCATTCATGACTTGTACCGGAAACAGAAAATGAACCAGTAACTCAACCCCATTAAAAAAACAAAAAATTGGAAACCATAAGATTAAAAGAGAATTGATTGATTAACAGAAAAATTAAGATTAAAAACATTAAACAACACAAAATATTATTATTACAGAAGAACACATTATGTTTACAAAAAAACCAGTGATCACGTAGCAGTCACATGATCACATGACCAGTAACAACATTGCATATATAGTATTGCTTATTATTATGATAATGATGAATGATCACATTTTCTCACGACGACGCTCAACATGAATGGTGCCTTCTTCCTCCAAATGTCCTGTATCACCCTGATCAAGCCCTGCTGCTGCTCTCAGCCCATCCGCCACCACTCCTGGCCTACTCTCATCCACCTTCACCACCACTTTCTCCCTTCCCATCCCTCCTCTTCCTCCCATCCTTAAATCATCCATTCTCATCCTCGCAGCATCTTCCTCCGTTCCACCCAGCATTTCCTACACACACAACAATTGCACATTCACAACAAAAAATTAATTAGCAGCATAGCTTGTTGTCTGTTATTCCAATTAATATTTTTAGACCCGATGTACTTACTAAAAATTTTAAATAAAATAAAAACTAAAAAAATAATAGTAATAAGATAACTTTTTACGCTTTCAGTGTATTAAATGCACAATTTTTGAGAAAAACTTTCTATAATAATTTGTTATACGGTTTAGTATTTTCCATATTTTTAAAATGAAAAATGCTAAACAGTATCTTTGAGGCACCGGTTGAAGTAACAAACCTTAGTTTCATCTTTCTTCCCAGTGAAGAAACCCATAACTGAATCCTTGAACTCTCCAAGCTTCCCCACAGTAGTATCTTTCCCTTCTTTAGCCTTCTCAGCAGTATAATCCTTATACTCCCCAGCCTTATTCATGGTAGCATCCTTCGCTTCTCCAGCCTTCTGCATCGTCGCATCTTTCGCCTCTCTAGCCTTCTCTGCAGCATAATCCTTGTACTCTCCAGCCTTCTGAACCGTCGCATCTTTAGCCTCCTTAGCCTTCTCTGCAGCATAGTTTGTATACTCCCCTGCTTTATTCGCAGTAGTGTCTTTGGCTTCCCTCGCTCTCTCTGCAGCATAATCTGCATTTTCTTTTGTTTTCTGAGCTGCATAATCTGTAGTATCTTTAGCTTTTTCACCAGCTTCGTAACTTTTACCAACTACAGCATCTTTAGCTGCTTTGAACATTGAACCTACAGAACCAATAACACCAGGTTTCTCTTCTTGTTGATAATACCCTGTTGCAGAAGTAGCATTGAATGCACTTTCTTTTGCTCTGTTAACATCTTCAAGATCTTTAGCAGCAAGTTTCGCAGCTGCTTCTGCTCTTGCTTGTTTGAACTGTGTTTCAGAATTAAGAGAGTAACCTTCTTCACGTTCATTTGTTCTGTTTATGTCACCAATGTCTTTTGCTGCTAGCTTTGCAGCTGCTTCTGCTCTGTCTTCCTTGTAAACTTTCCTTGATGCCATTGTGATTTTGTGACTTGAAAATATTGCAGAAAATGAAGTTACAGAATTATAACTTTTAATTTTGATGTGAAAAAGATGGTAGTGAATTGAATGGTCTAAAATTTCATGTATATATGTAAGGAAACAGAGTCGGTGTGTGTATATCAAGTAGAACATTGAGGGAATGATGTTATGGAAGAGTGACACGTGGAGGACAGGATTTCACTGTGGTGACACGTGGAGGAAAAAGGTGCTCGGTAAAATTGAATATTGTGTTTGATATGTATTCAAAGTGTACACGTAGCCTAACAAGCTCCTTGGTGATGACATCTATCTTATAAAAGTGCAATGTAATGTGTTGGAGAAGAGGAACTCTTTAGTTTAGTGGTCATAAAAATTTGGTCATACATACATCTTTATAACTTTTGGCTTTGGGTCCGGTTATGGTCCATAAGCAATTGTTTATGCACCGTGCATAAGGTTATCAGAACACTTTTTCTCAACTGTTTTGGTATGTATAAGGTTACCGGAACACTTTTTCTCGAGTGTTCCGGTATGTATATTCATACCGGAACATTTTTCCTCAACTGGTTCCGGTATGCATATTTATACCGGAACATTTTTCTCTCAACTGTTACGGTATGTATGTTAAACCGCTCTACGATTATGACACGTGGATGACTAATCTGATGATTGTTATTCACTTATGCACCGTCCATAAAGATTTGACTTATAGACAATAATTTTTGCCCTTTGCCAAAAGTAAAAAGTGAAAATAATTGTAAAAAAAAAAAAAAAGAAAGTGAAAATAATTATGGTTTATGTGTTTTTGGAATAATTAAATGAGATGTATTTTTAGTTAAGTATGATTAAATTGAGTGATAAAATGTGTGTGACCCAAAAAATATTTTTTTATTGATATTATGGTAAATTTTGTTTACAATCATTGATCTGAGAGAAGAGAGAGAAGGAAATAAAGAAAAAAGATGAATTTAAGGGTGAAGATATGCACAATTAATTGAAGAACATGAGAATTTTTTTTTGGGAGAATTCAATCTCGTGCGTGACATATAAGTATTTTTCGATTGGGAATATCTATTAGTGTTAGTTGGACCATGTTCCCCTACCGTAAAAATATGCTATAGTTTCACACAATAATTAATCTGAATTATTAATTTAAGATTAGTCGATTTATATTATACCTTTATAAAATTAGTACCAAACAATCTCTACCATTGATTCATTTTCGTGTTTCTTTGGATAGAGTAATACTTATGCTGTCCCATTTTAAATATTTATTAGACTATTTTAAACATTTTAAGAAAAATTATAATAATTAAAGAGGGAATGTTACTTTTACTTAATTGCCCTTAAAAAATACTAACATCTTACTTGGTAATTATTAGAGAGTATACCTGTAAGATATTACATTGAAAGAGTAGGTCAAATATTTGGAACAAATTTTTATTTCAATTGAGCAATTTTAAAATTGTTTTGTGAACATTTTGAGCCACCTTTAAAATTTTAAAAAAATTTGGGTCAATTTTAAATTTAAAAATAGGAACAAATTTGCAATTTTACAAATTTTCAAAGACCAAATTGAACATTTTAGGGGCCAATTTGCAATGTTTGAATAAATTTAGAGGTCAAATTGCAATTTTTAAAAAATTATAGGGGTAAATTGAATTATTTTTAACATATGGAAAAAAGAAATTTCAAATTCTTAGCTTTAGATTTCATTTAAAATTCCTTAAATTTAGTTCGAACAAAATACTTCATAAATTTTCATCATTTTAAAAGTTCTCCAAACTTTAGCAAGGTGATTATGGCTACCACCAACTTTAGCAATCTTTACCAAATAATTTTTGAACATGTTAAATTGGTTATTTCAGAGATCATTCATTCTCGATTTGATCCTCTACAAGTCAAATGAGTTATCCGAAAGGAGTTTAAAGGCCTCTTTCATTGTCTTTGGCGACCATTGACCATGTGTGGAAAAAAATTAGTTTGATTGTTGGAATTAAAAAAATTTATTTGTTAATCAGTTGACTTATGATTTATTTATCAGCATCATTGTGAAATACTTTATTTGGTTGATTACTTGTGCTGATTTGAAAATGGGGGATAAAAAATATCCCAATCATGTTCAATATTTTAACATATGAATTGCACTTCACTCTACTTTTAATGTTATAGATGTTGCACCACAAATGATAGAAGAAAACCTATAAATGGATTTAGGAAGAGATGATGTAAAAAAGAATCGTCACTCCTTAAGAAGGAAGATAATACCATAATCAATGAATTGCCACAAGAGTATAAAACTCTTGATGAGATCCTAGAGGTGTTCAAGGAAGAATCTCAAGAGCAATTTTTACCTCTCTTTCCATCAAAGATCGAAAATGCAACTAGAAAAATTCTCTTCCCCCTCCCCATATTTCTTTTCTCTCCCTCCCCCTTTAGGCTTTGTTTGCGAGTTTGGAGGAGAGGAGAGGGGAGGACTTTGGAGGGAGGGAAATATAGAGAAAATTAGAGAAATCTTTTACATTTTTTACGAAAATATTTTTTATAGAGAATGACAAATAAATACTTATGATTAATATATTATGAATTTAAGAATATTATAAGAACATTAATTAAATTTGAAGAATTCATATAAACCCTCCAAACCCCCTCCAAATCCTCATCTAATACAATTTTTGAGTTCCCCCAAATTGGAGGGTTTTTGTGTTATGAAGAATAATAACCCTTCAAACTCCTTCCTTCCACTACAAGAATTTCTTCTATTTCCTACAAACATTTCCTACGAAATTTAGCTTGGTAGGAAATGATATGCATTTCCTACGAAAATTTGGTAGGAAACGAATTTATGTCAAAAGCTCCTTCCTAGACACGTTTCCTACGAAATACTTGGTAGGAATGGTCATTTGACGTTGAATCCCTGACACACAGCTTTAACAGCAAGAAACCCTTTTTTTATTTAATTTAAAAAACAGTTCCTACGAAACTTTGGTAGGAAACGTAATTGTCAGAAATTTTTGTCCGTCCAACAACGCCTATATGCTACGCTACGCCTATATGAAAAATCACATTTTTACTCTATATATAACACACTTTACACTACAATTTTTTTCACTCTTCATCTTCTCACTTCAAATCAATACTCTTGACACATACACATGGTAAAAATCTTACTGTAGATTCATTTCCTATATGCCAACTCACCTAAGAAACTTAACCCAATGGTGCGTTAATTACAGCCATACCATTACATCTAATTTTTATTTTTTTTATTTCTTTCCATTTCACTGTGTAGCTATTAACTATTATTAACTATTAATTGATTAATTGATTCTTTTGCTATATTTGTTCTCTTCCTTTACCGTCTTTGTAGCCGCCCCTATTCACTAGGGTTCATATCCTTCGTTTGCCATCTGTTCGTCGCCGAGGTTGTTTGCGTGTCTCGATTGCGTGAAGATTTATGTGTTTCGAATTAAATCTTCTGGTGTAGGTATGTTCTGCGATTCGTATATGAGTCGAAATCGTTCTTCTGGTGGAGGTGTTTTCTATTGTTTAGGTTTTATCTGTGTTTAGATTTTCCCCCCAAAGTTGCATAGTTTGATTTGAAATTCAAATCCCCTGAATTTATTTGGTGTAGGTGTTATCTATGGTTGTATTTTCCCCCCTAAAAACCATTCCTCGTGATTGTATCTGGTGTAGGTGTTACAATATTTTTATGATTAAATTAATGTCTCTGTTTTGTGTCATGGTGCATATAAATATGTAAATTTCTGTTGTGATTGTATTATTCTTGAATCGGCGAATTCAAGTGCTCCTCTGAAATCCGAAAATGGTTCATATGGAGAGGGGTAAAGTTGAAGTTCAGTTTGAAGATGTTGCTGACATTTTGCCTGAGAAAGAAGATGTTCGAATCAGTCTTTGAAAGGTACATGCTTTTCTTAATCCATTCAAATCAAGTTCTCTTGAGATGGTATTAGTTGATGAGAAGGTGAGTTTTTTATGTGTCAAGTTTATTGATTTATTCATTCATTTTACTGATCTTGCTGAGATTTGCTAACCATAGACTATGAGTTTCCTGTTGGTGAGTAGTATTTTATAGATTCATTGATTGTATACTTGTTGATGGGTTTGGATGATGAGTTGAATTGTAGATGTAATTGGGGTAATGACTGAGATTTCTGCTGAGCGAGAGTATGTTAGGGACGCTAAGATCACTAAAATGGTGATTGTTGAGCTAACTGATCATAGGTAAATGTTGTCTTTATTTATATTGTAATCATCTCCAAATATAATGTAATGTATTTAATGTAGCATAACTTTATGTGTTTGGTGTCAATGACGGTGGTAAGGTTGAATGTGCTTTGTTTGGTGATTATGTCGATGAGTTAAACAAGAATATGGGGAAATGTATCAGTGGTTTGCCTATTATTGTTGTGCAATTTGTGAAAGTTAAAATATTTAGAGGTAATGTGTTGTGTCTGTTGAATTTATACTTTTTTAAATGTTTGGCTGATATGGTTGTTTTCTCAGCAGACAAAGCATCGATCCAAGAGTGTTGATTCAACTCTTGCTTCTGGCATAAGGATCTCTTTGGTGGATAATCTATAACCTCTTCACTTTTATCAGTTTATGAAGTAATAGAGCTTTTGAACCTCATTGTTCTATTTGATTGTTGGATTTTTATTATGCCTTCATGTTAAATTCTTCTTAACTCCAAGGTTTATTTTGTTGGTTATTTCCATGTTTGCACGCGACTATTTTCATGATTACCATTTTGTATAAAATTGATTATGAAACTGTCTTTTAGTACATGTTGATCACATTTCTAAATAGTTCAAATGCACATCATGCAGTTCCTACTTTCTTATACGGAGCAGCAGACGAAGAAGGGATGAAACTTGATTCAATAAGAAGAACATTTAGTTATTTAAAGCCAAATTCTAACGAAAACCAATGGAATGGTGTGCGAAAATCAGACACTTCGCCACTGAAACCATATCGTGGTCCATCTCAAGTGATTCCAGCAAAAGGTGTTGTGGTCATTGGAGCAACCAATTGGGTTGATAATTATAATGTCCCTCTATTATCTTCCGATATTAGCGCTGTTCGTAGAATCGCAAAACTTATTAGTGGAAGAGGTGGTGGACTTGCTTCGGTACAGGTCATTGCACTTACGCATGGTGAAGGTATCATTGAAGTAGCATGTAATTTGTTGGATCCAAAGAATGTTGGTGGTGAAAGAGTACAACAAGAAATTGAGAACCTTGCAAGGGAAGAAGGTATTTCTATGGAGAAGGGATACTACACAGATTTTTCACTGGAAGAAATTGTTAAAATTAGCTCTATTATGCAAAACGAAATGAGTTATCATCAATAAATAACCAGAAAACTTCTGATCTTATTTAGGAGCAGGGGCGTATGTTCACTTGGCTGAGGGTGTGCAGCTGCACCCTCTGAGTTTGAAAACTATGCCTATAATTCTATATAATATTGCACCCTGCACCCACTGAATATTTAGTGTTGCACCGACTATAGTTCTTACTACACTTACGGCTAAAAGACCACGCGCTTCTTACTCACTCAGTAAACTTTCTGTACTTGAAGTTGCTTATTTTACATTTTGTTTAATTTAAATTCTTTCATGTACACTGTGTGATTTTTTATTATTTTAATGTTTTGTGACCATATTTTATTTATTCCTTTGCTCATTATTTTTTTAAGTAACAAATATGTTCTTTAAGTTTGTAATTTGTAACATCTAGGTCTCTCAATTACTTAAAAAATAGGACTTAGATGTTACAAATTACAAACTTAAAGAACCGATTTGTTACTTAAAAACTTAAAGGACTTATTTGTTACTAAAAAAACTTAAACGATCAATCTGTTACAAACGTAAAACTTAAAAGACATATGGATGCATTTTGTCATATATATATATATAGTAGCATAAAAATTTGCATCCCTAAACCAGGTCCTAGGAGAATTGCTGGTTTGGCAATTGAATTTTATTTAGCAGTTTAGGTGATTGTGCCTAGGAGAATTGCTGGTTTGGCAATTGAATTTTGTTTTTTGTTTGTTAATCAAAGATGGAATAGTGCAGTGGTTGGTTTAAGTTTTTATTGTTATAGGTTTAATTTGTGTTAATTAAAAGGCTTAAACATCATTTTCGTCCCTGTAAGTTCATAATTTTTTTGTTTTAGTCCCTGTATCTTTTTTTGTTGCAAATTAGTCCCTGCATGTGCAAATCATTTTGATTTTAGTCCCTAAAGCTTAAATCCGCAGGAAAATCTGTAGGAAAATTCGTTGGTTTCCTGCGGATTTTCCTCCAAATTTTAGTTTTAAGGGACTAAAACCAAAAGATTCGAACATACATGGACTAATTTGCAACAAAAAAAGATATAGGGACTAAAACCAAAAAAACGCGAACTTACATGGACGAAAATGATGTTTAAGCCTAATTAAAATAAGCATACCAGTTAAGAAGATCCAATAAAGATAACTCTTTTAATTCTATGGACTTTATGTGTTGGGTAAGTAATAAAAAATGAGGGAAAAAGCAAGGTGGAACCGAACTTTTTTAAATTTTTGTTGAAAAGGACAAAATGATCTTTGCTATGCAATTAATAAAAGTCAAGGATAAATATTGGTCATGTTTGATTGTATCTTCCTTAGTCAGTTTTTACTCAAGGTCAATTTTTTTGTAGTTGTCTCAAGAGTTAAATCTCGAACTGGATTGGAAATTCTTATCACTGATGATACCGAGAAAACAAAGAGCTCTACTATAAATGTTGTATATCCTAATGTGTTTCAAAGGATTTGAAAAAAATGTGCACCTTATAACCTTTTTGATTTTTTAATGGTACTGATTCCTTTACTAATAGTTTAGAACATTATCAGTAATTTAAATAAAATTTTATTATTTTGTCGTTCATAATTTTTCGTTTATAACAAATGACGTGTTTTATTTTATCTTAGTATTAGGTTGTTGGTATTAAAATATAGGCTAAATGCATCAATAGGTCCTTTAAGTTTTACGTTTGTAACAGATAGGTCCTTTAAGTTTTTTAAGTAACAAATAAGTCCTTTAAGTTTTTTAAGTAACAAATAGATCCTTTAAGTTTGTAATTTGTAACATTTAGGTCCTATTTTTTTAAGTAATTGAGGGACCTAGATGTTACAAATTACAAACTTAAAGGACCTATTTGTTATTTAAAAAACTTAAAGGACTTATTTGTTACTTAAAAAACTTAAAGGACCAATCTGTTACAAACATAAAACTTAAAGGACCTATGAATACATTTTGCCTAAAATATATTACTTTGTACGTTAGCCGCCATGTTATAAAGATTGTGGAATATTTTACTGGGTTGTAAGGCTAACTAATGAGCCGAACGATTATTTCTTAGTTGAGCCCCTGTTTTTAACATGCAAAATAATGAGTTTTAAATTGCTAATGAATACATGCTATTTTTTAACCATTGTGTTACACAATTGGAGGAAAACAAATTTCAAATGTTGAAAATAAAAAAAGTCATCCGTGCGAAAGCACGGGTTAAAAAACTAGTTCTTTTCAACAAATTCTTTCAACACTTTCATCTTCCCACTTTTCTTCAACCCATTCATCTTTTCCACTTTCATCCTTTCAACACTTTCATTCAAACATCTAAAAAACTTTCATTCTTTTTTTAACACACTTTCATTTTTCACTTTCTTCTTTCAACACTTTCATTCAAGCATCCGTTTAGCATGGTCTTAAAGATGTTTTTGTCCATCTTGGACCAATAAAAAATACCTGCTATGAAAGGTTTTGATCCGGTAAAAGATTCCTTCCCATTGTACACATTGCCACATAATAATATCCTCAATTATCATTTAAATTTAATAAAAAAAACAGCTGTATGTACTTATATTATTTTTATTTTAATTTCCTTTTGTTTCTGTCAAAAACAAAAAAATAGAAACTTTTTTTTTCCCTTTCTAAATCCCACACTATCCATATGTTCCTCTTTCAATTTTGTTTTGGATTTTTACAAATCATCTTTACCTAAAAATATTTATACTACAAAATCCTATATGGATTATATTTTTCATGAATGTTTGTTGGAATCCAAAGTTTCAAACTCCTCCATCTTCCTCCACAGTTTCCTCCCTCCATTCCTTACTGAGTTCATGTTCGTTTACAATGGAGGAGATAGTGATGATAAAATCTGGAAAATTAGGGATTGAGTTCCAAAATACTTAATTATACCATTTTTGAAATTCTGCAATTTCAAGAGTTTTTTGGATAAATCGGTGCTTATGTTGATACGATAATGATGAAGAATACAGTGACGTGATGAAAACAGATCAGCAACAATGGAGGATGGAGATGAGATGATGAACGTGATGAAAACAAATTGATAAACTAACAATTTGGATTTTAATTTAGGAATCAAGGGTAATTTGGAAATTTTATCTTGTTACAAAAAACAAAAGAGAAACAATCATGTATGGTTGGATTTACATAGACTCCTGTCCTTGTATTTATTGGCTAGAAGGTACCCAACTCTTCATCTCAACCGTATGAGTATTTATATATTATATCTATGGTAATGCAAGAGATTGGTTCAAGATGGACCAATAAAGTTATGGGTCCAAATTATACAGACCCTTCATTCAAACATCTAAAAAACTTTCATTCTTTCTTCAACACACTTTCATCTTTCAACACTTTCATCTAAACATCTAAACAACTTCTATTTCAACATCTATTCTTTATTTTTTTCAACACATTCAATTTTTTTCCTTCAACATTCATTCAACCCTCTTTTTCTACACATTATCTTCTTCAACACATCTTTCTATTTTCTTTCTTTCATCTTACATTTTATTTATTATTCTTCAATTCTACCACTTCAAAAATATTTTCTATTTATCACTTTTAACTCAACATAAATTTCTCACAAGATAATTTTTTAGTTCTCTTTCAAATTTTCTTTGGGTAATTTTTCTTAGTTCCAAATTTTTTCATATTTTTTGCAAAAGTTTAAAATTTTTGGTTGAAATTTCAATTCTATTTTAAAAATTTGATATTTTTTAGTGCAATATTAATATTTTGGTAGAAATTTTTATTTTTTGGCGCAAAAATGAAAATTTTAATTTCTGGAAATTTGAATTTTTTGAGCCAAATTTCAAATTTCATTATGAAAATTTGAATATTTTGGGGGTAGAATTCAAATTTCATTTTTGGCGCCATTTGCATTCTGAAATTTATTTTTAATTTTTTTTAAATATAAAAAACGTTTCCTACGAAGTTTGGTAGGAACTGTAATGATACTGCTGACACACGGTGCCTTTGTACCTACAAACCATTTGGTAGGAACTGTGGTAGGAAATGCCACAATTCCTACGAAATTGGGCTCCATTCCTACTAATATTTTTGTGGAAAATAAAGAGAATTCTTGTAGTTCTCCCAAACTTCTCTACTTCTTTCACTTGTTTCTTCCTTTTTAGTCTTTCCTTCCCTTCCCCTCTAAACTCGCAAACAAAGCCTTAGGAATTCTAATTTACCCATCTGTAAAATTTCGGAAAATATTTTCCTAATTTTTTTTGCCATTGAAGACAGGGGCGGATGCAAGTAGATGATATTGGGGGCTCAAGCTCCCACCAATACAAATATTTTTTCTTTAATATTAGTATCATAATTTCTTTAAGCCCCCATGACTAGGTTTAATATCTACTTACGACAAATTTATCTTCTTTTTTTTAACTTTTCACTACTCCAATATTTTAATATTCACACACTTTTTTTTTAAAAATGTACTTTTCTTCTCTTTTAATTAATTGAAACATCAATTTACTCTCTCTCAACCATTTTTCTCTCTTTCTTTTGCTTTTACTTCTCTTGAATGATCATTTCGTAGCATATATAGAGTGGCAAATTTTATAATATTGTAGTGAAAATATCGTCAAATATTATTGGAATATGAAACCTCGTAAAGAACAATTTTATGAGTTTTTATGTATTGCGTTTTTTCTTTGTCACTATAATTGTATATATATTTTATAAAAGTATGTAATATATTTCTTTAATAAAAATATATACATTATTTTTTTGCCCCACGGGCGAAATGTTCTAGATCAGCCACTGATTGAAGACCATTAATTTTTACACTAGAAAAATTTGGAAAATATTTTTTGAACTTTTACCGCATAGACAAAAATGAAATTTCGAGGCAAAGAAAAGAGAGGGGGAAGAAAAACCTTCATGCAACTAATACAAACAATGACTAAGCCCAACGAAGGGAAAGGCCCGTGACCAACAACAATAAAAAGAGAAAGAATACAACTCCTCAATGGGAAAACTTGTCCTATATAATGTTAGAACATTATTAAATAAATTTTTCTATAGACCTTATTTTTTAAGGTATACAAAACAAAATACGAATCTGTCAAAATAATTTATTAAAAAAAGCTAATCAAAATACAATTCACAAAAAACATAATGCTATTTTCTATTTAGAGAATTCAATTACGGAAAAAGTAAAATGTCACTTTTACATGTCAACAATTTTATACAGTACATTAAAGAAAAAAAAAATCACATTCACAATTTCACACCACCATCTTACATTACCAATCAAAAACACTATTAAAACTAATTTACCAACCATGGTTATTAACTAATAATCTTATAAATGTTATTGATCATCATGGACTCTGAAGTTCAATCTTCTAAGCCAAATAGAATGGAGGATCATATGAAACACATCAAATCTCTTAGGAGGAGAATTTACCTCAAAATGTCTCCTAATTTGTACTACTCTTCTCTGCATTCTTATATATTGTCTTGGAGAAATACTCATCAATATTTTCTTCAAATTAGGTATATCATTAACCGAAACTTCAACGGAAAATGATTTCCAATTCAAAACATCGCTGAATGGAGGAACATAATGATCCGAAATTAGCACCGGAACGCAACCTGTGTAAATTGCTTCCACTACTCTTGGACTCGCTACTTCGTATCCGCTAGGACAAAGACAAAACCTGCTTTTTCTTAACATATCATAGTAAGACACACCCTTTGGAAGGTACTTATGAACTTGAAGATCTTCATCTTTGTTTTCCCAATGTTCAAGTAGAATGGGCCTAATGGGCCCATGAACCCCACCAGCAAAGAAGGCTAACAGCGACCGCTTGGATGGCGAAGGTCCACCGGACAAACCTTGCATTGTACCGGTTCGAAGATTGATTTCTGGAATAGATGCATCCTTTGCTGGCTTGAATCCCTCTGAGGTGTTGGCATTGCAGAGTGCACGGATCGAATTGCTGTACAAGTTTGGAACTGCTTTTGATGTCTCAGGCCCCTGAAATAGAAGCAACACAAATATAAAAAAATTGTACATTACATTACTAGTAGCAATCTAGTACCAGCAAGCAGAGTTTTGAATAAAAGTTCGCAATCCCAATTTAGGTCGCAACATCGAAGTTTTTAATGTCTCTCCAAAAAAAATTATAAGCAATTTGTGTATGGATCAACGACATCCTCCACAATGTACA
Source organism: Trifolium repens (assembly GCA_030408175.1). Taxonomy (NCBI): domain Eukaryota; kingdom Viridiplantae; phylum Streptophyta; class Magnoliopsida; order Fabales; family Fabaceae; genus Trifolium; species Trifolium repens. The sequence continues at coordinate 51,481,851 of CP125848.1, forward strand.
ATGTGCGATGGCATATAGAACCATTTGATTTAGAGAGCATATTTCTCTCTCTAAATCAAATTTGTAGTAGTTACAAGTTAGTTGAAAATCGATAGAACGAGCCAACTAAGGTAACTAATCGTAACCAATTTACAACTAACCGTAACTTTTTTTTTGAACAGCACAACTAACCGTAACTAAGTTGTAACTACCTCATTTTTTTTTAAATTCATTGTAACCATTGCATCAACAATATTTGACTGCAATTCTCCTCAATATTTAAGAGAATTAGTAGTGTAATTTTTTCAAAAGTAATTCTCAATCTAAAATGGAGGATGCATGGATTAAGATGTTCAAGAGATAGTGAAATATTTACCCAATCGTGGCAAGCAAGCGTGAAATGATCAGCTCCAAGACTTCGGTTCCAGTAAGGGTATTTATTGGAAATGACATTGATATAATCCGCAACGGTTTTCTTTATGGGGCCAGCATCATGAGAGTCACGGACATAGACAAATTGAACCATCATTGCTACACTATAAGGAAGGAAAAATACATGTGCCTTCTCTGGGTCTCTTGTTCTGAATTGTTCGTTCATCTCAATACCATGGATGAAATTTCCTTCCATGGAGTATATACTTTTGCAAGGTCCATTGTGAAAAACCGGAGGCTCACCTTCATCGTAGACAAATACTTTGAATTGTTTCTCCATTTCTAAGTAACTCCTGTAACAATTTTGCAAAGTAAGACGAGCAAATTATATATCAAAGCGCACAATCGAATGTAAGTACATTATTTTAGTGATTGAAGAAAAATTGTTGTGCATTAATTATTTACCTGTGAAAGGCTTTAGGATTGTGATACATTGGTCCTATTGGAACAAAGTCTATGTCTTGTGTTTGATTCCCATTTTTTGCTTTTCGTATTGCATCTCTAGCTTGTAGTAGACCAGCTTCGGTTCTGTCTAAGATGCTAAACTTTCTTGGTAGGTTTGGTTTCTCTAGAGGAATATGAGATTCATTCATTGAAGTTGGGTTGGAAAAAACTTGAGAAGCATTGAAACTTTCTTTATCCTTGTTCTGGTAAAGAAAAAATATATTATGGGTCATTAAAATACTCACATGTTTTTTCTGACTATATTAGAATGATCTACCTAACAAGTAACAAGAAGCTTGTATAAATATAATTCAATAAAAAATACAAGAGAAATTGAAGTAACCATATTTGTCCTTTTCCTTCTTCCAAAACAAAAATGACATCAACATTTTTTTTAAAACAAATCTTTCACAATCATTGGTTCTTGTTTAGGGTTGAATGTACCAAGTATGGATTAAGAATAACATAGAATGAATGTGGTCCAAAGAATAATGCAAAAGAAAAACTAATATCCACATTAGCAATTTATCCTCCAAAAATCAAATTTACAATAGTAACTTAAAAGGAGCAAATAATATTTTTTTTGTACTTCGCGCGTAACTGCGCGAAGATACCCAAACTCGATGTGTCATCTAATTTAATCTTTTTTTTTTCGCATGAGAGCACTATTGGGCACAAATAGGAAAATTTAAACAAACAAATAAAATCAAGAAAGTGATATACTAGTCGGTCTAAAGAAATTTAGATAAAGTTATGAATTTAAAAGTTGAATTTGTTATTAAAGATAAATTTTTTATTAGGCCATGTTAACTAATGTTCCGAGATACTTTTCCTTTTTTAATTGGTTTTTTCTAATTTACCAATTTGAGAGTATTTATCCTTCAACCAATGAGAACAAACCACATAAGCAAATTTGTATGCGGTCCCATAAGTTTGTTACAAGTTAGTTGAGGGGACCATATACAAATCTAATCATGTGGCTTGTTCTCAAAGGGTAAATACCTCAAATTATGAAGGAGTAGAGAAGTACTCCCTCCGGTCTCATATATAAGGAAATTTACAAAAAAAAAAAAACTTTTTCTTTAATAATAGTGTCTAAATGCATTTAAGTCATACATTTTTCTAATTTTAGCCCTATATTTTGACTTAGAAACCGTTAAAAACATGAGAATGTGAAAAAAATAAGGATATATTTAGAAAAGTGACATTTATTGTAATGATTAGAAGTTACTTTTACTTATATTTGAGACTTTTAATTTTTTTGTTTTGTTGTTTATATATGAGATCGGAGGGAGTAGTCACCTTTTTTATTAAGGGTGGCTGATTGAATGAAATAGTTTTGTACTATGGGGATAATCAAGAAATTTATTACTACTATGTCTGAAATCCGTAATTAATTCCTATGATCGCTTCACTTATAGCAACAAGGCCAGCTTGATACAGCAAATATAATTGCCGTAAATTGAAATCTTTCCATTTTCACAAGCAAAATTACCTAGAATGTCATCATTTTAAAATAAACAAATTTATTATAGGAGTACAATGCTTAGATGAAAAGGAAAGGTTCCGTTAACTGTCAATTTTAAATTACTTGTAAGAAGAACCTTACAAATTTATAAAAAAATTACTGTACCAAAATATTTCCCTTATTTGTCAGAAAGACATTTTTCCTTAAAATCTAAAAAACAAATAAAGATATTTACCAAAAAGGACAATATATTAAAATTTCTCAATTTATTTTTTCCAAAATCTTAATTATTCTATCTTAGTCATTCATCATATATATCATCAAAGAAAAGAATAGCATAAATTTATTCTAAAAAAAAGTAGGATACTAAAAGAAACGCCAACCGCTTTATTACGGTCATAAATTCTTTCCTTTTTTATACATTCTTTCCTTTTTAAGTACAATAATCATAAAAATAATTTATGAAAAATTCCAACATAGTCCTTAATATTCCTCCAACACATTGACTCAACTGATTAATGGTTAATGAGTTTTAACAAAGAACGATCGGGATAACTCGAGTTCGATTGTAGAACAGTTTTTGACCATAACTGTTGTGTTAAACTTTATTTATCTCGCAACCAAACTCTGAATTAGCACTCAACACGAGGGTTGACATAAAAATATATACTCCACAAATAAAATTGTCTTTTAATTTTTAATAAGAAAATTCAAACACTTTTTTAAGGATAGAATCAAAAGAAAAATAAGTATTCTCTTACCAATTGTTGAGTTGTACGATCAATAGGTTGAACAGAAAATGGAGGAGTAGAAGATTGATTGAAAACAGAATCATCAGAAATAGCTTTCACTTTCTCTTTATCATGAACATCAACAGCAACAACAACTTGAGTCTTCTCCAACGTTGTTGTTTTTGTTGTAACATCATCACCACTTGTGTTTGGAATAAAAGCCCAATTAGATGGATTAGGACCCAATAGAGAAACAAGCACAGCAACTATTATGAGTGGAACCATAAACAATAAAAGTTTCATGGATGATGAAGATGAATATGATTCTGAAGCCATTGTATTGATGTTATTGATGTTAATGTTTCATATACTATATAGTATAATTATATATATTATATGGTAGGAAAATTCATGATGTTTTTGTGTTTTTTAGAGAGGAAAAAAATAGAAGAAACAGAAAAGGTTAAAACAGAGAGGTTTTTGGTGGGGAGGGTATTTATAAGAAGGAAGAATCTTGGTAATAAATTGGTGTGATCTCTTTCATATTTTGTTCTTAAACTGTGAGTATTTGTGTATTTGCATGCAATTTTTTGGGTTTCCGAGTTTACCCTTTCCTTCAGCTGCTATCAATGTCCCCACCGATTCACTTATTTAATGTCATCTTCACAATTGACCTCAATGCACTGAGCCAAAGGTAATCAACATGCGAGGAATACTTTGTTGATTTAGTGGTAATTGACGCTGAATTTAATAGAGATGATTACCGTTCGATTCTTATAATTTCAATCAAGAAAAAATTGGAACGACTTTATGTCAGAATTGATTTTCAAATCAAATTAGACGGTCCAATAGGTCTGATGGTTAAAAAAAAGGATAATTGTGGATATTTAAGTTTCTCAACCATTTAATTTTAAAGAAAATGTTAATTAGTGTTATGGGATAATAATTAAAGAAATAAAATAATAATATGATTTTAAAAATAGTGTATTTGATATTTTGACATACAAAAAAATTATATTTAAAATTTTTGCTTTTATTTTTATTCTTTAATCATTGTCACGAAGTATTATTTAGTATGATCTTATATTTAAATTCGATCTCTTGTTGGTGGGTTATTTGATTACAGAAAATAAAAATAAAAATTAATTTAAATAGTAATTTTTCAATTTCAAATATTTAATATGGTATTTTTATATTTGTTTCTTTATTTTTTTATTCATTATAAGATTATTATATTTTTTTAAAGACATTGTACTAAGCACTGTCGACATAAAATTCAAGTTGCTATATAACAATGACTTTTTTTCTCTATAACTACAACAATGACTTTAAATCACTTAAATATTGTTTTAAGCCTAAAAAATTAAATTCATTCAAGTACAACAATTGAAAAAATTCACAAGTATTCAATTATTTACATATTTAATTAAAATATTTTCATATAAAAAGTAAGAAAATCTAAATTTAAGTAAAATTAGAATTATTTTATTTTTTGCAGTATAAAAAAAAATATTTTTATTAATATTAAAAATGATTCTATTTTTTTTTTTTATCAAAATTTATTTAGAGTTCAATTTATGATGTCGTATCAGCTGGGGTCCTTAATTTTTGTTACTTTGTTGGCTTATCTTATTTTGACTTAATTATTGGAATATCCTTGTCATATGAGTAATCAGTTTCATATAAAATTAATTTTAATATTAATGATTTATTTCCGTTCTTTTTTGGTTTAGGAAAAATCAACCATAAAAATAAACGTTTTTCGTTTCGGTCTTTGTTTCAATGTGACAGTATATTATATTTCTTGGTTAGTCCCCTACGTGTCGTTTAGGACTTCCCTTTGCTTGAGGACGTGTTGTTTTTGGGACTTCAAAGACAAAACTAAAGACGAATGCATGGCACAATTTTTTATTTCTTATAAAATAGTGTCTAAAAATTGATAAATTCTAGTAAGTTATAAGGTGAAACACCATTTAAAATAATGTTTGAAAAATAAATTATAAATTAAATTTATGGTAAAAAGACAGATAGTGACAAACAGTTTTTTTATTGTAACAAAAATAAAAAACAGATTTTCTTATTACATACTACTTCCGTCTTATTTTATTAGATATTTTTTATTAAATGACATTATTCACTTATCATGTTTTGATTATACCTTTTTAATACTAATATATAAACATAAGTATAAGTATATAAGATCTTGTTTGATTTGTTTTGATGAATATTTTCAAAATATCCAATTTTTATAATTTTTACTAATAGAGAATTAAAGATGTTAGTGATTAAAATTGTGCATTAGCATACGTGTAGTAGTAAAACTAATTTTTTATTTCGGAACGGAGGTAATATATTTGTATAAGTTATTATCTCAAAATTTGACATCACCAAACATATAGTTCTTATTTGTTCTCCAAAGTTGACTTTTTAGGAGTATTATTTAACAAATTGAATTTGATTAGTATTTTAATAAATTCCTTTTGCTTTCATATTGATTGAGTTTGGCAACCTCAGTTTGGCAATCTCAAATAGAGTGGGGTGAAATAGATAACAAAGTCTTATCTCTATAAATTTAATTAGTATTTTTAGAAATTCTAACCGAATCAATCAGTTATACAAGGTAATTCACATGTGTGAGTTGACATTATCTGTACTGTTCGATTACTTGAACAACTTAATAACAATTTATGTTATGATTTAATAGTTAAAATAGTTGAATCGTGATAAAAAATTCTCGTCAATGTAACGTCTACTTTAATTTTAAAACATTAGTTTTAAGCTAGAATCCAAAACCTCAGACTAAAATAGTCATTTGAAATATATATTTTTTTACCAAGTTGTTATTTAGAATTTTTTCAAAAAAGTTATTATTTGGAATTGGAATGATTAATTAAACAAAATTTTATAGTTTTAGGGGACATATATGTTGGGGATAACCCACAAAGATGAACAACAAAGAACACTAAGAAAGAATAGAGAAAACTATGAATTAAGGGAAAAAGTTATCTTTATTAATCACCAAAATCACACATATATATATATATATATATGTGTGTATGTACAATAGGTGGGAGAGGTAGCTTGTAACAAGCCAACTAACAAACTTAAATCTCTCTAACTAACTAATTGAAATACAACTGTACAAAAACAAACTATCATAACTGACTAAACAGACAAACTAACTGAACCAGAGGTTCAGAGCCTGAGAAGCATCAGAAGCTGATTGCTTCAGAACCTGTTAGTGTAAGAGTCTGAGACTGAGTCTTGTAGTCATCAGAGGCTAAGTGAGTACCAGAGCCTGTAACCTCTCAGAAGCTGAAGCGAGCAAGACTGCTTCAGAGGCTGCACCCTTCAGAAGCTATTCTTGTCAGAAGCTTGAACTACAAAAACTAACAATATAGCACGATAAAGAAGAAAAATTAAAATCATCAATACAATATATAAATAATTTATGTCATCAACACAATATAAGTTTTTTTTTTATTCAATTGATTAATGAGTTCTTCTAAAATGAATTTAATTTTTAGTAAAAATTATTATTGGTTAGATTTTATTTATTTTGCTGTTGAATTTTAATTTATTAAAATCCTTTTTTCTAAGAACTAAGAAGGATAATAATAAAAATGAAAATGCGAAACAATACACTAGTAAAGCTAATTACTATTGAATATTTTTTTTAAAAATTGTGATTTTAATATTTTAAAAATATAAAAATTTATCTTATTGCTATTATTATTTTTTATTTCTTTTTTTAACATGTTTAATAAATGTACCGGGTCCATAGTTTAACATGACAAAAAATACAAATGGGGACAGAATGGTAATTCTATGTTTATAATATTCTCTTCTCTTTGGCTTAGGATCCGGGTCCCGGCTGCTTCTTAGGAATGCCGCCCACCATAAACACAGACTTGTTTCGTTCAGCGGTAGTCAAACCACGGGTGACGAGGCATGCAACAAAATTTATACGAGTATTTATTTAATATTTAATAATATTAATTTCCAGCAATAATAACACCACAGACACAGTTTTATGTCAGAAAGAAAGAATCATAATGTGTAATGTTTGAACAAAAACAGAAAGAAAGAGGCGTAATGCTTTTTGTTGTACAAAGGCTATGTATGTTTTTTCATTTTCTAAACAGAGCAACAAGTACCACCTAGGCACCTACACACACAATGAGAGATTTCGATTTCAACTTGGATAGTCAAGAAAAATATTCAGCTTAACAATTTATTATTCGGTTTGGTTCATTTCAGTTTGGTTTTTCTCTATAATCAAACCATGTCCACTCAAAATCATTGGTTGGGTTTATATTTTCTAAGTAGGTCATTATCATCATTTTGGTTTGAGTTCCTTGGGCCTTTTTAAGCTCCTTTCATTTTTATCCAAATGTAACATCTTCAAAATGAAAAAAATAAAATAATGACTTGCAGACACACATGTGATAGATTACATGGATAGGTACGGTTTCGCTATCCGGTATGGGTTCGAGTACCGTTTTAGGATACAACATTTTTTAAAATCTAAAATATGAGTACATTAATATAGAATATAAAAACAGAAAATTGAGTAAATTATGAAGGTGGATTGAAAAACAGAAAGCGGCAAATTATCTAAATTGTGTTTGAAAGATAATTATCTCATTTAAAATATCTCAAAATTAATATTTGGTAGATGTTTGAAACTGTCAAAATGTTCTTTGCAGGAGGTTCACTCTCTCAAAGGATTCCTCCCTAGTTTGTATGGTAGACTTGAAGCCAAGAATTCTAATATTTTGGAAAATCAATGCTCCATGGTCTATGATTTCATTAGGTAAGGGCTACTTTTGGTGATTTTTTTTTTGCTTAAATATAGTTTTAGTCTCTCTATTTTTAATTTTTGAAATTTTAATCTCCCTATTTTAAAATCCAATTTTTTGGTCCCCTATTTTCAATTTTTTGAATTTTTGATCCCCTCTATTTTAAAATTAACTTTTTGGTCCCCTATTTTCAATTTTTTTAAGTTTTGGTCCCTCTATTGATAAATTAAATTAAAATATTTTATTAAAAGTAAAAAAATAATTAAATCGATAAATTAAATTAAATTTTTTAAGCTAAGTGCAGACAAATCTAGTGGTTCTTGAAATCTTTCATCGGGTTTTCTTTGGACCTTTGCTTGGATCGTTGACTTCAACCCCACACTATACAACACACCTTTGCTCAAACATGGATACACATTCATAGTCTTGCTCGTGAATATTGGTGACCCAAATATTGTTCGAAATTGCAGCAGCTCTAGGCATTCATTTCGCACCTGATAAAGCAATTATGAAAAGAACTTTCAATAATTTTGCCAGAATTTTATTTGATGTTGATTTAAATTATGATCTACGGAAAATAATTCTTGGTAAAAAGAATGATTTTGACTTTTATGTGGATGTTGAATATGAAAAGCTTACTTTTTACCAATCGTTAGTTGGTTCAGTGGTGATTGACGCTGAACTTGATAGGGAGGACCACGGTTCAATCTCCCGCAACTGCGATCAGAAGGAGGCTGAAACCACTTATTGTTAGAACTGACCCCCGAACCAGATTCAACTGGCGGTGAAAACAAAATAAAAAGTTTACTCTTTCTGTAACTCATGTGAGATTATTAGACATTCTATTATCCTAAGCTTCAAATGTCAAAAAGTCATTATTACATGATCAATTGTATTTTCTAACTTTTTTAAGGACCTGAATTCTCTGCAGTTAAAATCTATGCAAAATCATATGTCGATTATTATCTAATTAAGATCAAATCGCCACCAACTCGTCATGACTTCGTTATTGTGCGAAAAAGTTGACTCTAGAAAATTTTATTTCCTTTTTTAAGGTTAAGATAGAACCAAACGGAACGTCTTTATTTCATACACTACTTTAAATGAATTGGATATTATAGTACTAGTTTAAGCTGAGTTTTTCTTTAAAACAAAAAGCTGAGAGTTGAATATTAGTTCCAAGTTGGCTAGTAAAATTTTAACAATATTTCAAAGCAACAAGGATTGAGTAATGAAAACGTTAATTAGTATTAGCTTAAAAGATTTAAAATACATACTACTAATACTAATACAATATAGTCTATTGTCTATATATTCATTTTCTTAGTAATAATATGACCTTTGGTCTTAAAAACAAGAAATTAATTACTTAGATTTTTCTTATTTTTTGTTTAAACAAAGCAACGTTGAACGGTGTAGCGGTGAGTAACTTAACTTAAGAGTGTATGTTTGTGTGATTCATTGCTTGAGTGAGTCATTAACCCAACGGCACCGCAACATAGTTACAAGAACGAGAGCTCTATTAAAATATATACTACTAATATAATAGCATTCATGAATTCAATGGGGATTGAGGAATATTGCCACCATCCCTAAAATAAACAATTATAACCAACCATGTACTTTAGGGCCCAAAAATACATGTCATGCGTGGCGTGAAGGTTGCTCTCAAATTTTATTCTATACAAATACAAACAATTGGATGGTTGCAAAATTATACAATTCTCTATTTTTTTTTATTTGTCATTTTTTAAAAGTTATTTCTGCACAAATAAATTATTTTATTTAAAAAAATTAAAATGATATATGAATTGAATAAATTATTACTTAAAAAATGAAAAATCGATAGAAAACAGTGCTCCCTTAGACCCTCTTATTCTTAAGGAAAGAGAAATCGATAATTCAAAGTTCGACTTCATGTAAATAAAATATTTGATTAAACATTGACTTAGACTCTTCTGAAAGAGTGGTCCTAAAAAGAAATTATTAACTACTTAAATTTAATGCCTTAATAGTAACAAAATTCTTTCTTGGAGATAATATCCATACTTCTCTTTCTTCAATACAAACACCTTTTAAAAAAAATGGGCAATCAAATTGAAAAAAGTCATATTTAAGGGATGGGAACACCTCTTTTTGTCTAAGATCTTGTTTAATGGATCATGTGGCTTGTGGCCAACTCTCAACATGCATGCTTGTTTCACAATATTTGTTGTGGTACGGAGAGGTGGGGAAAATTATAACTCCGTTTTATTATGTTCACATGTAGAGGAAAAAAAATGAAACATTACTCCATATCCAAATAGAGTTCTCATGACATCTTTAATTTTCATTTTTTTATGTTTCTTACGATAACTTTAATCATTGTACTAAATATGCAGGATGACAATTAGAACAATATCCCATCGGTACACGTAAAATATACCCATAATAGATAGGGTAAAAATTCGCACTTTAGATATGGACACGGATATGAATAGTTGCATGCAAAAATGAGTGAGTGCATGGCATAAAAAAATGACTAATAATATTTTGGAACAGCAAAAGAAAGGGAAAAAAAATGCCTAATAATTATATCCACATAGCAAATTATCACATTTGATGATAATTGAATAAAACTTAATCGAAAGACTTGGTTGACATGAAGATGACGACAAAAAAAAAGTCTTTGGAGAGTATGAGAAAGTTTTGAGAGTTTGGATGAGATTGTTGGATAAATATATTTGAACAAAAAAGTTTCCCAAAATCTATTTCATACAACAATGAACAATCTCTTAAAATCTATATACTTTTGGATACCAAAAGAAAATTTATAATTTGTGAAAATTCTCAATTGAATACCACTAAATTTCATTGCCTTAAAAAAGTCCTAATAATTTTAACTGAATACCACATGACTTATTTATATTTTATCAAAGTCACGATTGACTATACAAGATTGTTTTACAACCAAGAAGTCTTTTAAAATATCTTGAAATTTGAATTCAATAAACCCCCTAAAATCAAATAGTTATAATGCAGCAATAATAACTTATAGGAATACAAGTATATTATGTGTGGCAAAAAACTTAATAGCTTCTTAATCATAAGGCTTATTTGTTTTCTCCTAATTAAAAAAAAAGCATTCATAAGGATTGACAAAACTGAATATATTGAGTTACTGTTATTTGGGAGCAGCCATTTGGAATGTGTGGAGCATATATGATGTCGAACTAGGTGGATATCATAGGGGGCTTGAGGGTAGCTAAGTGTGATAGCATAGGGAGCAAATCAAGTAACTAAAATTGAGTTTATGATGTAATTGTATGATGTGATGTTGCTGATCAATTGTTTTGGATAGTTTGACAAAGGATGTAAAGACTACATTGATCTAATCCTATCACTTCTTATGCTATGCTTAGTTGATTCGATAAAAATTCTGATTTATTTATTTTTTTTATAAACAATAAAACAGCTTCTTAGTCATAGACCTAAAATAACAAATAACTTTCAGGAAAATAAAGTATTATTGATTTTGGAATTCAGAATTCATTCACTATAGATATATAGTATCTTACAGGAAGTATATGCTTCATTCATGTATCTATGAAAACAAATACTATCTCCATCCCTTTTTATAAGCACCCTTTAAAATTTAAAGGACGGAGATACTAAAATTACATCGCAGAAACTAATATGGAAGATATGATTTTACATTAAAAATGATAAAAAAATAAACTCATTCCTAAATCTTTTAGGAAAGCATTTGAAAGGAGCGCCTATCTTCTCTTAATTGGTGTCATAACATTCGCAGTAATATCTAAGAAAAAAAAATTATACAAAAAGGTTGAAAATGCAGCTATATCATTAATATGAATGAGGACCAGTAGATCAACGAGCTTTACCTGCATCTCACCATAGGTCTTTACACGAGCACTGGCCATCAGAGAAACGGTGAAATCCAGAAGAATCTCTTAGAAAAATATCCCTCTTAGTGACAATAGACACATATTTCAAGAATGTATGGCAGTCTCCACAAAGAAGGATGTTCTTTACGATCCGAATGGGCTTCCCTGGCTTTGTCATCAATAGTCCATAAGTTGCTGCTAGTTTTGAACTGTGAGAGAATAGGAATTTTTCCTTTTGATGCTCCTCCACTTCGTGGAGAACAAAGCTCGTGTCAGGTTCATATCCAACTTTTAGGCATTCTAACATTAGAATCTCCAACCCACTATATATGTCTTTGTGTTGCGGATGAGATCTATCTCTTGCATAGAATGAATGTCTTTTCTTCTGACAAATGATCCAACTTTGAGCTGGGTATTTGCGAAATCCCTTTTCTCTCATATTTTGCCTAGTCATCTCAGAGAAATCCCATCTCCCAAAAGATGAATACAAATTTGAAACAAGTATATAAGTAGATGGATCTTCAGGTTCTAGGGCAAGAATATTATTGGCAGCCCATTTTCCAATCACTGTATTCTTATGGAGTCTGCAACCATCAAGCAAAGCGCGCCAAACAAAACTAGAAGGCTTAAAAGGCATCTTATCGATGGCTTCTAGTGCCTCTTCCAAAAGACCCCAATGACCCAAAACACTGATGAAGGATGAATAATGCTGAGATGTTGGCTCAATTTGATAAACAGTTCTCATTGAATTAAACAAACTACGACAGTCATCAACCAAATTCAAGTTAGTTTGCCTGTAGGCTGAAATTATAAAAAAGAATGTAGCTTCATCAGGCTTTATGCCCTCTTCCTGCATTTTCAACCATATTTCCAATGCTCTATCACCCTGTCGGTGCATAAGATATCCAGAAATCAAAGTATTCCATGAAACTATGTCGGTAGAGGACATGCCACTGAACATCCTAATTGCATCATCTACATTCCCACATTTAAAATACATACTAACAACAACATTTCCAACCTGCGCATTAGAATGAAAGCCAAATTTAAGAACTAGACAATGGATTTGCTTTCCCATATCATGATAGCCGACGGTTCCACAAAGATCAAGCATAGAAGTTAATGCAACTTCATCCATAATCAATTTGCCTTCAGAATGACCACGGTGGAAAACAGAAATCGCCTCATCCAGTTGCCCGTTTCGAGCATAGCCACATATCATGGAAGTCCAACCCACAGAGCTATCTTCCTCCAATTCTTCCCACATGCCAAACATCTTCTTAGCATCTACCATCCTCCCACACCTTGTGTACATGTCAAGCAAAGCCCCTTCAACATGAACATTTGATCCAAACCCAAACTTGATGGAAAATCCATGCATCTGCTTGCTAACCTTGTAATCAGCAAGCAAACTACAAGCATTAATCCCACTACTCAAAGAGAAATCCGTTAACTCCATGCCCTCCTCCACCATTTTGATAAACAACTTCACAGCCTTTAAACCCTCACCATTTCGATTAAACCCAGACAAAAGAGCATTATAAGTCACACAGTTCTTTTCCGGCATTCCATCAAACATCTTCAATGCCAAATCCACATAACCAAACTCCATATACGCCTTTACCATCTCCGTCCAAGTTATAACATCTCTGACATTCATCCTCTCAAACAAACAAACCACATCATCAATAGTTCCACAACTGGTGTAAAATCCAATAAGAGCATTCCCAACATTCAATTCAGCATCCAAACCAACCTTAACAGCAAGCGCATGCACTTGCTTCCCTTCCATCACCAAATCACTTGCAACACACGCAGTCAAAAGCGTTGACAAAGTAAAATAATCAACTTTCAACCCATCAGTTAACTGCATATCAAGAAACAATCGAAACGCAGTATCATACATAGACTCATCAACCGCACACGACATGACAGTGTTCCAAGACACAATATCCCTTTCAAGCATTTCATCAAACACCTTGAAAGCAGTTTCAGAAAATCCACATTTTGAATAAAACGACATAAGCGCATTGGAAACAAAAACAGATTTCGAATACCCAGTTTTGATAACCGCAGCATGTAACTGAACACCAAATTGAAAATTAAGAATTCGAGTGCAAGCAGTTAAAATGGCAACATAAGTGTAACCATTTGGGCGAATAGATGAAGTAGTAATCATGTGAATGAAAAGGGACAATGCTCGTTTTTCGCGATTCGATTTGGAGAAAGCGGAGATGATTGCAGAGTAAGAAGCAACATTGGGGGAAGAAAGTGAGAGAAAGAAACGGTATGCGTAGGATAAGAGACGGAGGTTAATGTAGGTTGAAATGAGAGCGGTAGAAAGATGAGTGTTTTGAAATTCATGGTGTTTGAGGATGGTGGCGTGGGTGGCTTTGGCGAGGTTGGTGTGAGAAGAGAGACGGAGGAGGAAAACGAGAAGGGAAGGGGGGTGTGATTGGGGGGTGGAAATTGGAACTGAATGGGTTTGAAGGGGATAATAATGGGTTTTGGAGTTTTTGAGGGGAAAGTGAAAAAATGAAGGTTTTTTAGGTTTGAAATTGAAGTGGTGATGAATGAAAGATGAAGAAGAATTGGGTTGTTGGAGTCGGAGGAGTGGCTCCATTCTATTTGCCGCTAGAAGATAGAGAGATATTGTTACCGTTGAATGAATTGTGTCTACATGGAATTTCCCTCCGTTTTTAGAGTAAGGCATTTAGTTACACACATATGAGATAAGATATGGTGAAACTATATTGGCTATGGTAAGTTTATTAAGCTTAGGTTATAGTTTATTGGATTAGTTTATAGTTTAGTTTTATCAAATAGAACCCTTGTTTGATATTTGATTACACGGTTACATTTCTTTTAATTGTATTACAAAATCCGTTTCTCCAGTTTTTCCAAATTAAAGATATTTAGAACAATACTATACTAGGGTCCTTGCATGTTTGAAAGATATTGACGAGTGCGATATATATTTACTCTTTTTCTCTTCATATATAAATTTTTTTGCAAATAATTCAGTCATTTTTTTATACATCGAAGAATTAACAATAGAAAAAACGACATTAAGGCACAAAGAGTGAGTCTCTCAACAAGAGTCACCAACTTAAAAGGGGGACCTCCCACACTTGGACACCGGCCGCCGGAGAACGAGAACCCATCTTAGCAAGCCAATCAACAACTGATGAGTTGCACTCTCGAGAAGTCCAAGACGGAGACACCATCCTTGCTTGACGCAGGAGAGCCTGGATATCCCCAAGGAATGGACAAAATCTCACATTATTCTCATCATCAATCGACTGAATCAACTCCCTTTAATCAACCTCACAGATAATACGCCTACACCCTCGAGCCCAAGCCCGACGCAATCTCTCACGTAGAGCAAAAGCCCCGGTTAATAGAGGATTGCCTCTAAATTCATGCAAAGCAAAACCAAACAGTCATCTCCCTTGGTCATCCATGCAGTTATCTCCATCATAGAAGTTCCTATAAGTGTTCATCTTCACGAACCCATTCGGAGGCACACGCTAGCAACAACCCGTTCTCTCCTCTGAGGATCTTCCAGATTAGGATTCATGAAGGTCGACAATAACTCATCATGATTGCAGCATATTGTTGAAGTACAAAAGTAAGTATAGTTTTTATCGTCTCCACAGGGACTGATGTGATATCGATGCCGTTCAATAATTTATATGATTTTAAGTTAAGGGTTTTGCAATTGATTAATTGACGAAAAGTTTACGAACATAAAACAAACAAAAGCAGTAAATGTGATTCAAATTCAGAGAGATAAGATTTGCTAGGATTAAACTTCATCAACTCATTCACATGTATTTGCTCAACCAGTTATAGAGACTTTAGCTATTAACCAATATTATCACGTATTGCTAATCGTACGTTTCCGTTCCCAGACAACGACGAGAAATCTATTGTACCTATTAAGCCCCGATTCCTCGAGTGATTAATCAATACAATAGCATTAAGATTCAATACTATAAGTGAATGTTAAACCTAAATCTATTCCTAGAGTTTAAAATTTAACAGATGATTATCTTAGTTCATGAATTCAAAGAGTATATTCCTATATCAATTCAAATCCAAAGATTAAACATTAAAAACAAAGATAACATCAACATTGATTAAAACCCAAAATCATCTATAACACCATGCTCAAGACAAATGCATACTAGTAAAGTTAACTACATTTAATCCTAACAAAAGTGTCTTTAGCTACTCATTACCATGGTAGCTTTACACAAATAAGAAGAAAAGAGACAAAATAACATAACCGTCGATCCCTCGAACAGTTGATGTGCATTAACCCTTGTCTTCTCCGTTCCTAAAGCTCTGCCCTTTCTCTCTGATTTTCTCTTATGTTTCTCTGTTCTGTGGCGTGTGAGAATTCATTCTCCTGGAATAGGCGCATCCTTTTATATAGGCTTGGAAAACCTTACTTCACTAAAGGGTTTTGTTAATGTAAGCACCGCCCCCTTTGTTTTCTATTTCATCCAATCAATTGTTCCACTTGACCACTTGCACCTCTGCTCTCATTTGGTTACTTGCTTTTCATTCCCTTTTTCTATTAATTTGCAAACAGAACCATTACTAATATAACACAATAATAATAATAATAATAAGTGAAAATAGTTAAAATACTAATTTGCTAGTAAAGACTAATATTTACAAATAGTTGAGGTTTTTACTTCAAATAACTTACAAAATAAGTCAATAAGTGCTTAAAATATATATGTAAATTTACTACTTTTTAGCACTTATCAACTCTCCCCAACTTAAAACTTTGTTTGTCCTCAAACAAAAGTCCTAACAAAAAGATTTCAAACAAACTTAAATTCCACCAAGTGCATAATCTCATTTCAAGGTTTGCAATCAATTTCAAAAGTTTTGGATTTAAATCATTTTAAGTTTTGCATGATTCAATTTATTGCAAGTTCAAAATCAAACTTTTATAATCATCAAAGAATCAAAGCATGAATTTGAAATAGTTTCAAAACATCAAGTAAGATTTCAAGCTTTCCAAATCAACAAGATAATCAACTAGAATCACAATTCTCACAAGTGTTTCAACTCAAGGGTGTAGTGTTTCTCTCAATCCAAACAAAGTGTTCACAACAAATCAATTCAAACATACATCTCAACATAATCACAAAACATGTTATCAATCATGGATCACTAAGGACTTTCTTAAGCTTGTAATGGGGCTAGGCTACAAGAAATCATTGTTTTTCTTTGGATTCAAAGAGCCTTAAGGACAAGAGAGCATAAACTTTGAGTATCTTCATTACATAAGCTATTCATCCTCTTTCACTTTCCCCATTCTTTACTTTTGGTGATTCTTTTGTTTTGACACAATTTCTATTCATATCTTTTTCTTTTGTAACACATTTTCTTTGATTTTCAATTGTGTGTCAAATGACTTTCAATATTTTTCTCTTTCTTTCTCAATCACCATATGCAACCTCTCATATTTTTCAACCACTTCTTTCTTTGTTATTTTTTTTTTTACATTCAAACAAATAACCTCTTTCTCCCCAACTTGTTTTCAACCATACTTAACTCAATGCTCAATCATCCTAAGACAAGGGTCAAGTCATTGTTTTTTCTTTATTATGGTTCAAGGGTTTAAAAACAAACAAATTTTTTAAAATTTTGGCTCAAGGGGGGTAACAAAGGATCACACTAACTCACAAGGTAGGTTATTTTAGGCTTAAGTAGTTGCACTCAAATACAAACATGGCCTTGATCATTTCCATGACTTCAAACATATCAAGTAATAGCAAGATTCAGTTAAAATCAACAGAGTTAAACACAATTGTCGGCTCTCAAATATATAAACAATGGAAGGTCACACAATCTCACCCGGCTAGGTCTATGTGATTCATAATCAATTACTCATGTTAAGAAGGAATGGATGAAATCAAATTGAATAAAGCTACTTAATTCAAATTCATCCTAATATCCAAAGATAACCACAAAAATTTGATCTCAAATAAAGCAATTGAAAAAATTATTCTAATCATGCATTTGAATTTGATTAATCACAAACCTAAACTTTTCAATTTATATGCACATGATATTCAAAAGCCAGAAAATTGAACCATTTTTTTAACCAACCATTAACATGTTCAGACCACAAGAGAAACACATATTAAGATGTTCAAGATAAAGCATAAATTTAACCGAAAGCTATTTAAAATAAACTTCACAGAATTTTGGAGAGCTTTTCAGTCTATCTTTCTCTTGTCAGTTGTCTGGCTCTTTTTCACTTCCTTCTCTCATGTCCTTGCTACAAACATCAGGTTGTCTCACCTCCTCCGGGTAAAATGGCCTTTCCACAGGCCATGCCATTTGTGCAGAAATTTTATCAATCATTCACAACTCATGCTATCAAAACAGCCCCGTGTTATTCAACAAGTTACATAATGCAAGTAATTCACAAAACTTCATTTCAATCACTCAAGTTTGGCACTTTTAGAGTTTGATCATTAAGTGACTTAAAACACAAAGAACTTTTGCAATAGCTACATTCAGGTTTCAGGTCAACAAAACACTACAATCTGAACATGACAGGGCAACAACATGATAGACCATAAAACATAATCAACATCTAAGCTTTAAGAAAAACAGTCCCTGATGTTTCTTCAAAAAGTGATGAAATTAAAACAGTCACTAAGTTTGATCACTCAAGAATTCAGAATCCACATTCTAAAACAATTAATCACCATTTATGCTTACTTAGAATAGCCCTTAACATAATTCCATAATTTCACAATCAACAAAGACAAGTTCATGCAAAATCACTCAATCAAAAATTTAAATCAAGATAACAGCCCCTGATTTTGTAATCACCAAGACCACAAAGCCAATAAAGTTAACACTTCAAATTTGTCATTGTCAATGTTTCCTCCATACTCAACTTTAAACTCGAAAGGCTCTAACCATAAATCAACATGTAAAAATCAAGTCACAATCCTAATTATCCAAATTTTGGAAATTAAGATTTAAAATGCACGTGACAAATGATATTCATGTCATTAAAATTCAAAAGCATGTTTGAAAGACACAAGTGTTACATGCTAGGATCACCCAATCAATTGATACAAGGTCAAACATAAACTTCAAGACATGAGCATAAGAGAATTTGGCAATTTAAGTTCAAAATAAAGTCATATAACAACCTTAAGAACAAGAATCAGATTTAACAAGCTTATTCACATATCAGTTGTGAAATTGTTCTACAGAAACAACATTGAAACACAAGAACTTGATATCCTAAGTTTAAAATAGAAACATGTTAATAAGCTCAAGAAGCCAATCTTACATTTAAGCTTAGAAAGTACAAAGTCCACATGAATTCATTATGCTAAACTTAGAGATTACAAACACATAGTCAATTGTGGTTAAAGGGGAACTCAAAAAGGATTAACACCTCAATGATATTTCTATTAAAAATTGTGCTACCTAAAAATAGACATTACATTCACAATATTTCAGGTGAAAATCATCAAAAATTCCTAGTTCCCCATAAACCCTAACAATTATCTCCTTTCAAATTCAAAGAAATTGGCATAAAATCAATGATTCATCAACATTAGAGATATCAAAGAAAGCATATGAACATAAGATCCACACAACAATACATATAAAGTTCATACCTTTTCTTGGTTTCCAAAGCAACAAAGATAATTGTGAAAAAATTAACCCTTTTTAAAGTTGCAATATGGATATCAGGGAAATGAAGTTATAAATGATGAAGTGTGACCATTTTGAAAGAATGAAAAGTGAGGTAATCTTGGAGTTGTTGGGGTTGAGGAGTTGAAAACACAGAGAGAGGAGAGAGGTTAGTGAAATGAGTGATTAAGTGAAATAGTGAGAAATGAATGAAAATAGCTTGCTTTGCAAATTCTACTTTCTCGCTTAGCCAGGAATACATAGCTTAGCGAATTAGACAGATGACAGAATTGTAGAATTTCATATGAGATGTAATGGTTCAAACTTGGTTCATTTTATGTTAAAATGGACTAAAACTGAAAAATTGCAAAAATTAAATAGTAAAGATAGAAAATTGGGTTGCCTCCCAACAAGCGCTTCTTTTACGTCACTAGCTTGACGCCTTTTTGGTTAGGGTGGCCAAAATGAGACGGAAATCACATCATTCGTCTTTTTCCTTCGGTTTGGGAGGAACTCCATGAACTTGAGATATAGATATTGCGGAGTCCATATCCTCCCCATTTCTTTCTTATTGAACAAGGCACATATTTCATCTATGACCCGATCTATCTCCGCCTTGTTCTCTATCTCCTTCTTTTGTTCATATGATCCTTCCTTGTCAATTAATCCATCATTCTCCTTTGTATCCATCACCACTTTTTCACTATCAACAGTGTTAACCTTTTCAATACATGGAATTTCTTGAGGAAGTTCAACTTCATGTGGTGTGTCCATTTCTTCCTCATTTTTTTCAACAACTTCTTTCACACTCTCTCCACATTTCTCATTCTTTGTTAGAATATTATCTTTTTCTTGAGTGGTTTGAGTGTTGATTTGAACTTTCATGCTTTGCGTATTAGCCATATGTTGGGCTATCTGACTAAGCTGAATTTCCAAATTTTTGGCCCGTGCAAAGCTGTTTTTCAAATATTGTTGGTGCTCTTGGTTCAGTTGCTGCTGCTCTTGGTTTATTTGCTGCTGCATTTCCATGAATTTAATCAGGGTCTCCTCCAGTCTAGCCTCTGGAGTTTGCCCATAATTATCAAGAGGACACTGTTGATACGACTCATTCTCATATGGAGAATAGAAGTTGCTATAATCACGATCAGTCATGATTTTGTTTGTGATGAGGAATCTGAAAAAGGATTTAAACAAACAAGAAAATATTTCTTTGACTAGCAAAGAAGGATTAGTGCAAACCACAACTATAAAATATAAACAAATATATACAAATACTTAAAAGAATACAAATTGTTGCAATGCTTCAATATCTAAACGCCAGTCCCCGGCAACGGCGCCATTTTGTTGAAGTACAAAAGTAAGTATAGTTTTTATCGTCTCCACAGGGACTGATGTGATATCGATGCCGTTCAATAATTTATATGATTTTAAGTTAAGGGTTTTGCAATTGATTAATTGACGAAAAGTTTACGAACATAAAACAAACAAAAGCAGTAAATGTGATTCAAATTCAGAGAGATAAGATTTGCTAGGATTAAACTTCATCAACTCATTCACATGTATTTGCTCAACCAGTTATAGAGACTTTAGCTATTAACCAATATTATCACGTATTGCTAATCGTACGTTTCCGTTCCCAGACAACGACGAGAAATCTATTGTACCTATTAAGCCCCGATTCCTCGAGTGATTAATCAATACAATAGCATTAAGATTCAATACTATAAGTGAATGTTAAACCTAAATCTATTCCTAGAGTTTAGAATTTAACAGATGATTATCTTAGTTCATGAATTCAAAGAGTATATTCCTATATCAATTCAAATCCAAAGATTAAACATTAAAAACAAAGATAACATCAACATTGATTAAAACCCAAAATCATCTATAACACCATGCTCAAGACAAATGCATACTAGTAAAGTTAACTACATTTAATCCTAACAAAAGTGTCTTTAGCTACTCATTACCATGGTAGCTTTACACAAATAAGAAGAAAAGAGACAAAATAACATAACCGTCGATCCCTCGAACAGTTGATGTGCATTAACCCTTGTCTTCTCCGTTCCTAAAGCTCTGCCCTTTCTCTCTGATTTTCTCTTATGTTTCTCTGTTCTGTGGCGTGTGAGAATTCATTCTCCTGGAATAGGCGCATCCTTTTATATAGGCTTGGAAAACCTTACTTCACTAAAGGGTTTTGTTAATGTAAGCACCGCCCCCTTTGTTTTCTATTTCATCCAATCAATTGTTCCACTTGACCACTTGCACCTCTGCTCTCATTTGGTTACTTGCTTTTCATTCCCTTTTTCTATTAATTTGCAAACAGAACCATTACTAATATAACACAATAATAATAATAATAATAATAATAATAATAATAATAATAAGTGAAAATAGTTAAAATACTAATTTGCTAGTAAAGACTAATATTTACAAATAGTTGAGGTTTTTACTTCAAATAACTTACAAAATAAGTCAATAAGTGCTTAAAATATATATGTAAATTTACTACTTTTTAGCACTTATCACATATGCGACGTCAAACTTCATTCAAATTCCATGGGTTCTCTTTGAAGCACAACACATATTGTTCCACCACAATACTTCACTGATATTAAATTTAAACAGTTTTTTAAAATAAAATTATAATAATTATAATTTTCTAAATGATTTTCACCAATTTAATCAAGTTAATTTTTTCACGTAACAAAATTCGTTTCTCCAGTTTTTTTAAATTAAAGATATTTAGCACAATACTATATTAGGGTCCTTGCATGTTTGAAAGTTTGACATTAGGTTAAAAATAATTTCAAGACACAATACTTTATTATGGTCCTTGCATGTTTGACCGGTTGACCCTAGTCCCTATTGGCACATTCGAGCAATTTTTATTTTATTTTTTTATCAAAAGAGCGAAAGAACAATGCGTAATATGATCCTTTAAACAAAATCACGGGTGCTTTAATTTTCAGTTTTCTTTGCTTGGACGAGGGGCATTTTCTTTGCTACTAACACAAAAGACTCCATAATCCTTACATTTTGTCTTTCCTTAATTTCTTCATCTTTTTCCAGAAACAAACATAGTATAATATGTAAGAAATCATCTCATACATGCGAGAAAAAGTACTCAACGAAGGATGAAATATCAACAATATCCTCATATCTCATCACTATATCACTTCTTATTTGTATATTGTAATACGGCATTGTAAAGTATAATATTTTAAAATTCATTTATAGTTGTAACTTGTAAATGTTGTGATAAAACTGCACATGTTATAAGTTGAAAATTTTATAAATGTTAAAGAAAGTAAAAATTATAATTTTGTGATAAAATGAGATCAAATGAGAGAGAATTTAATTTTCAATGCTTGGACTAAATTGAGATTAAATACACAACTCTAGTGACCAAATTGACACCACAACGTAGCACTAATGTGACACAGTGGATGGCCCCATTAACGAGAGAGTAGAGACTAATGGAGAAACATGCAAAAAGACCAAAGCGACTAAAGTACTCTATCCGTTATAATATATAAGTCAAAATTCACTTTTTAGATTCATTGTATAATTAATGTATCTAAATAAGTATATTGTCTAGTTACATTAATTATATAATATATCTAGAAAGTGGATTTTTGCTTATATATTATAACGGAGAGAATATTTCATAAGCTTAGACACACTATTAAGCCTAGAAGTTGCTGGTAGCGAAGTTGAAATAGATGGGGAAGAAATTGCGGCCTCTTGCAAAGGAAAACGTCCCTACTCCATGATCATCACCATTGATACCATGGTTTCAACTTTCAACTATGGTCATGGTCAATAAACGTTGCAATATGATTGTAATGAGTTCTAACGAAGAGACTTTGTCGTTTTACTTTTTACACAGGAACCTTAGAGTGTGTTTGGATGAGGGAATATTTTGAGGTAATGTAATTTTTTGAGGGAATTCAAATGTTTTGATCAAAATTCCTTGTTTGGATAATTAATTTGGACAATTTTAAAAATGAAAGGAATTTGTGGAGTATTTTGTTTAAACTAAATTTAAGGAATTTCAAATGACACCTAAAAGCTAAGAATTTGAAATTCCTTCTTCTATATAAACTTTTAAAAATTACTAGTTGATCAAAAAACCTAAAATCAACTATAAACCTTAAAAATCGGCCGAAAAATAAAAAATCGGCCAAAACCCAAAAATCGGCCGAAAAACCCAAAAATCGGCCGAAAAATAAAAAATCGACCAAAAACCCTAAAATCAACTATAAACCCTAAAATCGGCCGAAAAACCAGAAATCGGCCGAAAACCTGAAAATCAGCCGAAAAACCTAAAATCGGCGGAAAATTCAAAAATTGGCCGAAAATCCTAAAATCGGCCGAAAAACCCTAAAATCGGCCAAAAACCCTAAAATCGGCCGAAAACCCTAAAATCGGCCGAAAACCCAAAAAATCGGCCGAAAAACCAAAAATCGCCCGAAAACCTAAAAATCAGCCGAAAAACCTAAAATCGGCCGAAAAATCTAAAATTGGTCGAAGCCCCTAAAATCGGCCGAAAAACCCTAAAACCGGCAAAAAACCCTAAAATCGGCCGAAAACCCTAAAATCGGCCGAAAAATCTAAAATCGGCAAAAAATCTTAAATCATCCGAAAAATCTAAAATCGACTATAAACCCTAAAAATCGGCCGATTTTAGATTTTTCGGCTTATTTTAGGTTTTTCGGTTGATTTTTAGGTTTACGGCCGTTTTTTTGGGTTTAGGGTATTTTAGGTTTTTTGACCTGTTTTATGGTTTAGGCCGAGTTTTTTTATTATAGTTATTCAAATAATATCGAAAAAAAAATGACAATTTTGAAAATGAATTACTTTGTAATTCATTACCTTGTAATTCATTACCTTTTCCAAACAAAGAATTTTGAAATGAAGGGAATTCAAATGTGTCATCCAAACAAAAAAATTTGAAATGAAGGGAATTCAAATGAAAGCATTTGAATTCCATCAAATCCCAAAATCCTTTAAATTTTAAAATGACTCATCCAAACACACTCTTAGGGTAAAGGTCCCTTTCAAGCAACGTATTGAACAAAATAACAAAGGCTTTTTTATAAGTTTTGGGACGAAAGTGACGTGCAATTCGTCTACGATTTTAAGGACCAAATAGACTATTCACTCTTTTTGACTATTATTTTAACTAGTACAATTATAGATTTTTTTTTGTTATAGTACAATTATAGATTTGAGAGTGCCAAATTGTTCCATGTAACCATTAATTCATGTGTATTTAAAAATTAAAGAAGTGAGAAAAGTAAATAAATCAATGATTAAATTTAATACTCTCAAGTTTTTTTAATTGATTGGAGAGGATTCTTACTCGAATTTGTCGTGTCAACCAAATTTTCTTTTTCTTGATTATGGATCCTTTGCATTGCAACACCTCAATTTCGAATTCAGGTCCTCCGGTGAATACTCTCTCCAACTCCATGCGATTCATCCAATGACATCAAATATTTAGGAATACTTTATCATGTGTGCAAGAAAAACAAGCGACATCCACAGTGCAAAATACCTTTTTGAGTTTTTTTGATATATTTTGCATAATCTTTTATTTTAAAATGTAAGGACCGTTGGATAGTATTGGATTTTTGTATGTTGGCTACATTTTGTTAAAACATACTATAGCAAGATGTCGAACCCGATGTCACGACATGTGAGTACGACATCACAGCGTGTTTGTACTTCGCGTTCCTGGGAGTTTATTTCTCACAAGATCTTTAAAGATTTGATCAGAAAATATATTTGTGTAACGTGGGCGCCAAGAAGCGCGTGTTCTAGAAGCTCCACGGAGTCGTTTAATGGTTTGATGTACTTTTGGAAGGATGTCATAACATTTTAGGAAACAAAAGATTGTGATCTAAAATGTTTGTTTTTATGCTGGCACTCTCTGGATCGTATCTTGCCCAACTTTGATCATCAAGCCCGTTCAGCTCATACTATTTAAAGGAAGACCTAAAACCTAATTGTGGTACTTAAAGCCGTCATTTTTACAAAGTGTATTATTAGGGTTTTGAGTCTTTTACTTGTGAGCCTTTCTTGTGTCTCTTTGATGCAAGCTTAGGACTGTTTTAGTTGAGTTGTATGTGTATAATCTTCTCCTAAGTCTTGAGGTACGAAGTGAAGTTATTGTGTGTGTGATTTACTCTAAGCTTTTAAGCACGAGTGAGTCCTAGTTGTTATAGGAGTGTGTCTCCACCATAAGTTTGTTATTGATTGTTAAAGCAGTGTTGGCTATACTGTTGTTTGAGGGAAGTGAGCAGAGGTTCTCATATCTAGGAGTTCATAGGTAGAAGACCACGTGTAGTGATTAAGTGATAAGATATAAACGGGACGTTTAGTGAGAGTCTTTGAATTAATACTATTTGAGTGGGTTCCTTCCTGGATTGGTATCCCCAGAGTAGGTTGCAGGTTGCACCGAACTGGGTTAACAAATAACGTGTGTTATTTATTTGCTGTTTTACTTTCATATTATTAGTTGTGATCAGTGTTGGTATGATGTCTTGACATCACATTCGACGTCCTGCATTAGTTGTTGTCACGACATCATACATGACATCTGATACTGGTGTGCCAGAATTTCAGATAGAATTAGATATCAATGGCTAGAATCACTGCTGCAGAGGATCTGGTCTCTGTACGCCCGTAATAGAAACAATATGTTTCAGAGCAATGCACCACCTTAGAGGTGGAAAAACCCGCGACCCGCTAGAAAAATCGAAAACCCAATGTATAAAAGCAACTCGCGGGTGGTTCAAATCGGGTATGCGGAATAATAAGTGTAAATTTTGGTTTCAAATGTATAGAAACAGTCAGTTTCAGATGATGAAAATTCATCCAATGGAAACCGAACTGGCCCATGACAATAGATAGCATTTATTGTTTCTATAGAGTAGGCCTGATTTTTCGGTCCTCTCACAACTTTTCATCTTATTTTAAGAGGGGTTTTTAATTTATGCTTTAAGGGCACATGTTAAGAAAAAAAAATATAGAAATTATTTCTTGAAATTTGTGCATTTTTACTTTTAAGTTTTAAATTTCTTACATTATTAAATGTAAAATTTTTATATTAGGATACCTTATCATGTGTCTTATCCTTATGACACATGTTAACATGACCCTTAATTTTGGTCCTCTATTTTAAAATCAAACATTTTTGTCCTCTTATTTTGATTGTTTTTGCATTTTTGGTCCCCCACCCCATTTTTTAATCAATTGACATGAAAAATTATTAAATGAAGATAACTATTTACAATATATTTCGTTGGTCTCAATGATTTTTGTATTATATTTATAAAAAAGTAATCCCTTGTCCCGTGAACTTAGCTTAATTGCTAGGACATTGCATTATATATGCAGAGGGCCGGGGTTCGAACTTCGGTCATCTCACTTATCCATCTTAAGGATGAAATTTCTAACCACTAGACTTCTTGACAAAAAAACAAAGTAATCCCTTACTTCCCACACTATGCTACTCATCTAAAATCATTGCCACTAAAAATAATCAATGGCTCATGTTGGTGTTACAGTACAAAAGTAAGTATTTTTGTTATCGTCTCCACAGGGACTGGTGCGATATCGATGCCGTTCAACAATTAATATAATTCTAAGTAAAGTGTTTTGAAGGTATTTGTTTACCAAAACTTTAAGAAAACATAACAGTGGTAAACGAGAAAGTAATTAACCGAGAGATGAGATTGCTGGGATTATATTTCATTAACTCATTCATATGTATTTCCCTGATCAGTTATACCGATTCTAGTTATTAACCAATATTATCACGTATTGCTCATCGTACGTTTCCGTTCCCAGATAACGTCGAGAATTCTATTATATCTACCAAACCCCGATCCCTCGAGTGATTAATCGATACAATAGCATTAAGATTCAATACTTTGAGTGAATATTAAACCTAAATCTATTCCTAGAGTTTAATAGATATTATCCTAGTTCAAGATTCAAAAAGTATATTCCTATATCATTTCAAATCAAAGATTAAAACATTGAAAACAAAGATAATATCAATATGGATGAATAACTAAAATCATATATAACGCCATGATCAAAAGAGATACATACTAACAGAATCAATTAAATATAATCTCAACAACAATGTCTTTAGCTACTCATTACCATGGTAAATTTACATAAGTGAGAGGAAAAGAGATGAAATTACAACATCCGTCGATTCCTCGAACAATTGGTGTGCATCCACTTCGTTTCTTCCGTCATTCCGTGCTCTCTCCGTTACTCACTCCTTTGTTCTCTCTGTTTACAGCTGCGTGTGTGAGTGAATGAATCAGAAATGGAATAGCTTGCATCCTTTATAAGGTTGGAAGAATACTTCACTCTCAGGTTTGTTTGATTTAAAGCACCGCCTTTCTTCCTTTTCTTTGCCTTTTGTTTTGTTACTTTGTTACTTTCTCACCTATTTAAGTTACAGTCATACACATACATTACTAATAATAACATTACTAATAATAATTAATATATAATAGCTATTATAAATTTGAGATATTTGCTACAAAAGTAAAATTGACATTTTCAATTAACTCATAAAACCTACAAAAGTAAAAGAAAATAGGTGAAAGTAGTTAAACCGGCTAATTTACTGGTAAAGACTAATATTTATCAATAATTGGGGATTTTACTTTAAATAACTTTATAAAACAAGTCAATAAATGCTTAAAATATATAAGTAAAATCACTGCTTTTTGACACTTATCGGTTGGCTTTGGGATATCTTACACAAATTTTATCATTTGTGTATCCTCTCCTGCCACCCACCTTTACCACCCTACTATCTCCCACAAATTTCTCTTTTCTCTAAAGTTACTTCTCTCTTTTTATTTTATTTTGGATATTACTCTCTTTTCTCTTTTTGTTTGAAATGAATCTTTGTTCTTAATATGTTACTGCTATTATTCGCTCAATCCATTTTCTTTTCTATCCTCTTTCAATATTTGAGACAATCTCATGCAAAGTGCAAGACATTTCTATTTTCACTTTTCATTCTTGTGGATTTCAACAAACATCTTCCTTCATGCAAAACATCAGTCTAGATGAAGAAGAGTTGTTAGATCTGGATTCCGTGGCTAAGTTCCACGACGAGAATATTGCCCTTTATTTTATATTTTTCTTTGCAAACTATACCCCTAATTCCAGTTGAGGGTTTTGGGCCACATTTCAAAATATACCCCCTTACTTTACAGAACTTCCTTGCAAAACCTTACCCCCATTCTATTCCCATTCTTTTCTTCACCATGTACATTCTCTTACCAAGTTGTGTCTTTCCCATTCTCAGACATAGCCCGTTTGGATTAAACAAAAACACTTCTTGAGCTTATTTAGTGCTTATTTTTTAAGATAAGCTCTAATAAGCTGATATACATTCTCTCACCCAGTTGTAACTCCATCCCAATCTCTCATAAGCTTTCATGGCAACTCCAAGCATAGACGGAGTCCTCTCTCCTCGCCCCCAAGGAGAAAAGCTCTCTTGAAGAAAGATGCAAACCAACTTCTTTGCACCATGATCGACCTCTCTCGCCGCCAACAGGGTGTTTTAGACTCTCCGGAATTTCACGTCAAAATTTTGTTGATACAGTCAATTAACAACAAGATTTAGACGTGATATTCTGGAGAGTTCTGAAACTTGAGCAGTTGAGGTTGGTCGATCTTTATGGAGCGAAGAAATTGTTTTGCATCCTTCTTCAAAGAGGAGCTTTTATCCTTGGGGGTGAGGGGAGAGAGGATTTCGTCTAAAAGAGGAGCGGACCCTGCCATACGAAAATTAACAGCATTTCCAGTTGATCACGATTGTATTTTTAAGATTGCTTTCGAGATTGATCAGGAGGTAATTAGCTTTTGCTTTTAAATTATCATTTGCTGGATTATTTTCAGATTTATTATGTCTTGAGACACTTTGTTGTACTTGGAATGGTAGTTGAATTTGAATTTCAATCCAAATTCTTAAGAATTTAGACTAGGCCTAACTCAACCCAAAAACTAACATAGGCAGTCTCATAGATCCTTTGACAATTATTCTTTTAAATTGGTAAGTTTTATTATGGTAGCTGTCAAAGACCAGTGTGTGCATAATTTTGCGCAGTCGTCCGGGTTCTTTCAAGGTCTTCTTTCTCCTCTTAAATTGGTTTAAAAATAAATGATATGCATCTGTGTAAGCATGTATTTGCATTTGCAATCATACTTCTAAAGATAATTGATCTTAACATCCCACTTGATATCTCATAGCGCATGCAGGATTTTTATATTTATTTATTGCGATGAATTATTTTGCATTGATTCGGTTTCTTGTTAATTTTTTAATAAATTATCAACTGTCCTTGATTATGGTATTGTTTGGCATTGTTTTCCTCCTGAGACTATAAATTGATTTATTTAAGTCTCTGCTAAGATGAAATCTATCATCAGCCATGGGAGAATGCATAGGGCTTCTCAGCCAACTACAATAGCTAGCTTTTGTGGTATGGTTTCTCCCAATGTTCTTATCACATAACAAGTGATGAATTACCATCCCTTCAGTTCAGGTTCCTCTCTGCCATCTCAACAGCCACACTGACGATGTCTTGCGTCAAACATGATTCAGGTACAATACAAGCCACCCTATCCTAAACCACAACAATGGAATGGATTTCTTGATTGATTTCATGTATGTTTTCTTATGTATGCTATTGTTGTTTTGTTGTTGCTTTAGTTGACAAGGATTTTGCTTCACTGAAGAATAAGAAATTAAAACTTCACGACAACAAGGATTTAGGAGACAACTCTCACCATCTTCCAGTTCCAATGTCTTGTCATGATGATCCTAAAGGTACATACATGCATAGTACAAACCCTAAATCAGACCAAAACCTCTCATATTTTTTATATCATTGTCAAATAATTAAACCTAACTAATCAATTTCATGATTGTTTTCTTATCTTAATTGTTTGTTGTTGTCGTTGTAGTTGCAAAGAATGACAACAGTTTGAAACCCAATGTGGATCTCTTTTCTGAAGACGAAGCCTGACAACATTTTGCATGCTGGTGCGACGAATTTGGACCAATATACCTTAACGAAGAAGAGGAACTCTACAGGTTCAATGTCTTCAAGGAAAATCTTGAATGGATCACCCATCAACAGAACAAAGGTTTGCCATGTGGCCTCAACCAGTTCGCTGATCATACCGATGATGAAAATGTTTCTTTCCTTTTTTGTGGCAATTGTGATTTTGAATCCGACACCAAACAAGGCCACACTCAAGAGCGTCACGCTGATAAATCCTTTCTTAGTGAGGAGGCATCGGATGACGACTCCTTCGGCTGAATTCGACACGCTGGTCATCAAACCTCATGATCAAATGGATCATCCTGAATAATGCTTTTGGGATACCAGCAATTACAACAGATCATCCTGATTGGGGTTTTTACTTTAAAGTGGTATATAGAGAAGTTACGTTCTAGAGAAATGTTTTGTTCTGTTAATGTTTTAGTTACTTTTTTTCGTTTCAAAAACTCAAGGTTGCATTGTACTATGAATGAAATTGTGGTTTAGTTTTCTCTGAATTGTTGTTGATTTGGCAGTATATTTTCTGATTTTAATGGTAAGATTTTATTACTTTTGTTTTCCTGATAAAGAAGGCTTGATAATGCACAACATAATGAGACACATTGAATATATAACCACCAACTTGGTTGATAAAACACATTGAAAATGGAAAACATGTCAAGTCTTCATTGTACAAGGTTTGAGAAACCAACCATGTAAGCAATTTTGTAGCATGATTAATAAGAGAAACATGTGGTTTGTAGCAAATTTTAAAGGAAAGACTAGGTGGCTTGTAGCAAAATGAACAGTGTGGTATCATTAATGGAAAGAATCAACCAAGAGGTGGGATGGTCTCCATTGAATGATGATTGGGTGGTCCTTAACACTGATGGGGCGAAACATCATGATAGCAGGTCTGGTTGCGGAGGAATTCTTAAGAAAGGTGGAAGCACCTGGATTGGAGGCTTCTCCAAAGGATTAGGAGAGTGCAGCATAGTAGTAGCAGAATTATGGGGTGCATGGGTTGGTTTGAAGTTTGCTTGGGATTAAGGATATCGACGTGTCGAAATGCGATTGGATGCTCAAGGAGTGGTACATGCTCTGAATAAAATAAAAATACTGGTGTGCATAGTGAAGACTTGAGTCTTTGTAAAAGATTTGGAGACTTTTGGAATTTGATTGGGAAGTTCGTATTTGTCACACTTATCGGGAGGAATACTACACCACTTCTTTCATAATTATTGGCTACACACCTGGAAATTCTATAAGGTTCTTTAAGCATATTTGATGACCAAACCAAACAACAATAAGCTTAAATGAAAGGCCATTACAGATGTCATTGGCTTGCAAATTCAAAAGCACAAAATTGTAAACCGTACTATTTTGATAAATGTATTTTCAAAATTATACTTGCATGCATTGTTCCCTTCGCTGCTATTATAAATCACTAGCTTTGTTATAAAGTGAATCATCATATAAATGGACACATAAAAATGCTTTAAAATGGCTAATGTAACCACGAGGTTGGGTGTAGCGGATGAAACTAGTCTCCCACAACTTGACGAACTAATATTTGAACTCTATTGAGTAGATGCATTCACATTCACATTGTAGACCTCAATTAAGGTATGAGTTGTAGTTTAATGATTTCCAGTGTGAGATATTACTCAATATCCTCATTGAATTGAATGAATGGAAAATACAAAGCATGAAGAGAAACACCTAAGCATAAACAGAAAATAACTGCTAACAAAACCAATATAACTAACTGCCAAAAAAAAAATATGCAGCCTAACAAACTGCATAAACAGAAAATAACTAACTACTAACAAACCTAACTGCCATTTCTAGTACCACAAATACACTATCTCCCTCATTTTCCACTTGTATATATAAAGCAAGTAAAGTCTGAACATTTTCTCATAATCAGCATAACCAAAATTCATTCAAACTAAGTGTGAGTATCAACAATGGAAGCAGAGAAGAAGAGTTGCAGCATAACCACCATAGACTCATCGGAAGAACAAGAATCGAGTCTTTCTCTTGAGAAGCTGAATCTTGTAGAACCCAAGAAGAAGAAGTTGCTTGTTATGAACCTTAATGGCTTTCTAGTTCACAAAGTTCATGTTTCTGATAAGGAAGCACTTCCCAAATCTCGAACCGATCATTACAAGCGTCTTAACTTTCTCTGTAAGTAATCTTTACTTCAACTCAAACATATTGTACATTTCTGATATTTGAGGATTTCTTTTTATCATATTCTTAATGCTTAATGGTTAGTATATTGTAAATTGTGATTCAGTTTTTAAGAGACCATTTAGTGAAGAGTTTATGAAATTCTGCTTAGAAAGATTTGAAGTTGGGATTTGGTCTTCTGCACAAGTGTTAGTGATTAACATTTTTCTCATTATGTTTTTTGACTTTGATTGATTATTTAGTGTTACATTGTTTTTTATTAATTACCCTTTTATTATTAATTAATACAGGCAAAATATTGATGGTGGTTTAGACTTAGCTATTGGAGAAGAATAAAAAAATAAGCGGTACATTTTCTTGACTTTTCTTTTTCTGCAAGTTTGTTTATTTTATGTGTTTCATGATGAACTTTTTGTAGGATCAAGATGAATGTATAACAACTAGTACTTTTCTTAAATCTAAGGAGAACAAAGAGAAGCTTGTCTATTTCAAAGAACTAAAGAAAGTGTGGGAAAAAGTGGACAAAGGAGGGCCATATTCTGCTTCTAATACTTTGATGATTGGTGACAAACCATATAAAGCTTATCTTAATCCTGTAATTTCAAAACTCATTTTTATTTTTTTTTATAATATATGTTTTTTTATTTATTCAAATTTTAACATAAACTTAAATTACAGGAGAATACAGGAATTTTTGTCAAGTCATATGATCCTGATGACAAGGAGGACAATGCATTGGGTGAGAAAATATGCTTCTTATGTATTTATTTATTTAATTTTTTAGTGATTTTATTATGTATTGTTTAATTTTTGAAATTTTAATTTGTATAGATCCAAATGGTGAATTGTGTGAGTACTTGAAAGGAGTAGCTGAAGCTGAAGATGTTCAGTCATATGTGAAGACTAATTATTTTGGGATACAAGCAATTAATTTGAATTCTTCTAGAATTTCTCATCGTGATTGGAGTTATTACTTCAAAGATTGCCTTGATGGAATATAGTGGTTTGGTTTCCATAGGATTTAGGTGACAACTTATGTTCTAGAGAAATGTTTTAGCTACTTTTTTTTTTTCCTTTCAAAAACTCAAGGTTGCATTGTACTATGAATGAAATTATGGTTTAATTTTCTCTGAATTGTTGTTGATTTGAAAAGAGTTACATATATTGCTATTTGGATTATGTTTGGTTTGGCTGTATATTTTCAATCCATAGTGAGACTTATAATCTGATTTTATTACTTTATTTTTCTGATAAAGAAGGCCTTATAAAACTAATAACCAGAAACACAGGATCATGCTACTCTCAAATCATTTAAAAGTGGAGAATCAAGAAAATGTAAACTATAATCTGATTTGCTGAGTAGATAATTTGAATAGGTAAGGAACCTTCGACAAAGTGAGACTCTGATACGACTTAAATATAGCGAAACACGTGTATATATATTTGGCTTAATACTAAGGCTTTTGGTGCACTGAAGGGTATGACAACAGTTATTTTAGTAGGAAGATTAGGAACTGTGTGTTATATTGTTCACATTGCGTGTTCGGACATGATCCCTCCTTGGGTTGCTCTTGTACATCTGAAAACAGGAACACCAATAAATGCTACACTCTTGATTACAATTTCAATTGCTTTCATAGCCTTGATTTATTGTTGTTGAAATTGAAGCAGCTAACTTTAGATACCTAGTAAAAATTTCCTGTATCCCACAGTTTTTGACAATAAATGTTCAAGTTCATGAGCAAAGGTACACTGTGATAATGGATATAGAGAAAAATTAAGCCAAATCATAGTCAACAAAAGGTTACAACTTAGAACTAGTATAAGTGTTCATGAAGAAAGACCTTATGGTCACTAGGGAAAGGAAATGGGACGAGGCGAAACTACATATGCTATTCGACAGTACTATTGTTCAACATATCACCTCTGTGCCATTATTTTCATTCAGTGACGAGGATAAGTTAAACTGGAAATATGACAGGAGTGGGATGTATATTGTGCGATCGGGTTATCATGTGATGAGAAATATTAAAGGCGACGATAAGTTCGCTGTAGAGGGTGACTGGGACAGCTTATGGCGCACGAAGGTACCACCCAAAGTACGTAATCTTATATGGAGGATTTGTAGAGGGTGTTTACCGACTTGAAATAATTTTATTTCACGGCATGTGCAGTGTCCATTGTCCAACAAGTTGTCCAATTCGTAGAGATGGCCGCAACTTGAAGTACATGAGGGAGAAGCTATTGCTTTGTGGAATGCCATGGTCTGGATTAATAGCATGGGACTGCATAACATCCAATTTGAAACCGATTCGAATACGTTGGTGGACGCCATCAAAGCACGTTCAGCAGGAGTGTCAGAGATTGCAGTTATAGTTTCCAATATAGTTGTAATTTACTAGACTTAAATAATAACTTTGAGGTTAAGTTTGTCCGACGACAAACGAATAAGGTTGCTCATTGTCTATCAAAGGTGTCATTTTCTAATACTAGTCGTCATGTTTATGATTGGAGTCCTCCCTGTATTCACAGTTATTTAATCAATGATATGAGTTAAGTTTGTTTGTTTAAAAAAAAAAAAGTGTTCATGTAGAAATACCTGAGTGACACCTAATTTATGTGCCAAAAAAGAAGCAACAATGTCTCCATCACTGTAGTTTCCAAAAATCAGATCTGGTCTGCCGTGCAACTCTTTGGCAAGCTCATGAGCAACATCCTAATGACAAGATGCATATAATTGGACTTAATATTCGATAACAATTGAAAAAAAGAAACATAATGTTTGAAAAAGTTCAGGATTATGGATCACCTAGGTGCAACAATTCAAAGAACACTAATACACTTCACAATTGTTCTTATTATTTCCTTGAAAATTGTTTTTACACTCCTCATGACACCATATTCAACAATACTTTTGTATTTTTTTCCACATACAACAACAGCCTAGTTCATATCTTTCCATCCACAACACAGTTCATGAAAGATGCAAGTGCTAAAAAATTCTCATTATTAAAAACATAATGCACAACATATTGAGACACTAGCCAAGGGTCCTGAATTTGAGTGTCCTGGGAATGATCCCACCTTGGTTGATAAAACACATTCAAATCAGGACTCCAAAATGGAAAACATGTAAAGTACAAGGTTTGAGAAACCAGCCATGTAATAATTTTCTAGCATGAGTCATAAACTAATTCAGATGTGTACTGTATTGTATGTGTTACTTAAGGTTTATATTGCTTATGATGTTTGCCACCTTTGTTGCCTCAAAGTGAGGTATTCAATATGGCCGAGAGTGATGCCTCAAGAGGAAGTCAATAGACATCACCGTTCCATTGTTGGATATCATTGATATTGCAATTCTGGAAGCAGATATTACTAATGAGGAAATTAGAAGTGCAGTTTTTGATATGAGCCCATGGAAGGCACCGGGACCAGACAGATTTCTGGCAGGATTCTATCAACACTCTTGGGATAGTCCGTGTGTGATTTTGGTGAAGAATATATGGAAAGCACCGAGTGGCATTGCTATGGTTAATCAGACAGATATTTGTTTGATTCCAAAGGTGGATCAACCCGAGTTTGTAAGTCAGTTTTGGCCTATCTCCTTAGGCAACACTATTTATAAAATTAGTCTCACCGTGGTTCATAGCATGCATATGGCCCGAGGAAGTAAAGAGTATTTTGCAATCAAAGTTGACCTCTCTAAAGCCTATGATAGAATTAGTTGGGAGTACATTTGGAGAGTTTTAGTTGAAATTAAACTTCCTGATTATTATTAATGTTATTATGCATTCAGTGACAAGTGTTGAAATGGCGCATTGGTTTCACATCTTATGTTTGCAAATGATTTATTATTATTTGGAGAAGCTAACGAGAGGCAAATAAAGTGCATTATGGAGATTCTCAATAAATTTTGCAAGATGTCCAGACAAGAGGTTAGTAATGAGAAGACTAGCATCCTTTTCTCAAAGAATGTGGATAAAAACATTAGGCATAGATTGGTGCAACTGTCTGGTTCTCCTGAAACGGATCAGCTTGGTAAGTACCTTGGTGTACCGTTAATTTCAGGTGCTAATGATCGGTGGTGTGAAGTTATGCGTGGAAAGTATGATTGTAGAGCCTTAATGGGCGAGACCAATGTTCAAGGCACGGCTTCAAGCTTGCGGAAATATATTGTGAAGCTTAGTCTAAAATTGTATGAGTGTTGTTTTTGGGCTATTGTTTGTTGCTAAGACAAACTGGTTGATGGTTGTTCCGCTTCAAGCTCGTGCTGAGTTCTTTGGTGGTGACCTCTCTCATTGGTTTCAGTTTAATTTGAAAGGTGGTATAGTCTGAATTGAGATTATGAAAGGTAATATAGTCGGTTTAATTTGGTATGAGTTGAAGTTTAATGATTTCCAGTGTGAGGTATTACTCAATATCCTCATTGAATTGAATGAATGGAAAATACAAAGCATTAAGAGAAACACCTAAGCATAAACAGAAAATAACTGCTAACAAACCAATATAACTAACTGCCAACAAAAAAATATGCAGTCTAACAAATAATTCTAACTGCATAAACAGAAAATAACTAACTACTAACATACCATAACAAACCTAATAACTGCCATTTCTAGTTCCACAAATACACTAGCTCCCTCATTGTCCACTTGTGTGTATATATAAAGCAAGTAAAGGCTAACCATTTTCTCATAATCAACATAACCAAAATTCATTCAAACTAAGTGTGAGTATCAAGAATGGAAGCAGAGAAGAAGAGTTGCAGCATAACCACCAAAGATGATCATGATAACAATGATGATCACAAAGACTCATCGGAAGAACAAGAATCAAGTCTTTCTCTTGAGAAGCTGAATCTTGTAGAACACAAGAAGAAGAAGTTGCTTGTTATGAACCTTAATGGCTTTCTTCTCCACCGATTAATCCATCGACACATACTTCGTGATGGGAGATATGTACCTAATCCCTTTCTAGGGTCTCGAAGAGCTGATAGCGAATCGGGAAACTTTCTCCGTAAGTAATCTTTATTCTTTACTTCAACTCAAACATATTATACATTTCTGATATTTGAGGATTTCTTTTTATCATATGCTTAATGATGTTTACATTGTAAATTGTGAATTAGTTTTTAAGAGGCCATTTAGTGAAGAGTTTATGAAATTCTGCTTAGAAAGGTTTGAAGTTGGGATTTGGACTTCTGCACAAGAGTTAGTGATTAACATTTTTCTCATTATCTTTTTTTACTTTGATTGATTATTTAGTGTTAATTACCCTTTTATTATTGATTAATAATACAGACATAATATTGATGGTGCTTTAAACTTGGCTATTGGAGAAGAATCAAAAAATAAGCTACTATTTGTTTGGGTACATTTTCTTGACTGTTCTTTTTTTGCAAATTTGTATAAATCTTGTTTGCTTATTTTGTGTGTTTCATGATGAACTTTCTGTAGAATCAAGATCAATGTAGAACAACTAATACTGCTTCCAAGGAGAACAATAAGAAGCCAATTTTTTTCAAAGAATTAAAGAAAGTGTGGGAAAAAGTGGAGAAAGGAGGCCCTTATTCTGCTTCTAATACTTTGATGATTGATGACAAACCATATAAAGCTTATCTTAATGATGTAAATTCAAAACTCATTTTTATTTTATTTTTATTATATATGTTTTTTATTTATTTATTCACATGTTAACAATCTTCATAAACTCAAATTACAGGAGAATACATCAATTTTTGTCAAGTCATATGATCCTGATGACAATGAGGACAATACATTGGGTGAGAAAATATGCTTTTTATTTATTTTATAGATTTTATGTATTTAATGTTAGTAATGTAAGGTTTTTGTTTGTTTAATTTTGTATAGATCCAAATGGTGAATTGTGTGAGTATTTGAAAGGAGTAGCTGAAGCTGAAGATGTTCAGTCTTATGTGGAGAACAATGCTTTTGGTGAGGAAGCAATTACAACAGATCATCCTGATTGGTTTTTTTACTTTAGAGTGGTAAATAAACAACTTATGTTCTAGAGTTTTGTTTCTTTCAAAAACTCAAGGTTGTATTGTACTATGAATGAAATTGTGGTTTAGTTTTCTCTGAATTGTTGTTGATTTGAAAAGAGTTACATATGGCTATTTGATTTGGCAGTATATTTTCTGATTTTAATGCTAAGATGTTATTACTTTTGTTTATCTGATAAAGAAGGCTTGATAATGCACAACATAATGAGACACTATCTAGCCAAGGGTCCTGAAATTGGGTGTCTTGGGAATGATCCTAACTTGGTTAATACACATTGAAAATGGAAAACATGTCAAGAATTTAAACTAGTTTGGATGCACTGTATTGCGCGTGTTCGTTGAACTGAGGTATTCAAAATGGCCGAGAGTGATATCGTTGATGAGACTAGTCTCCAACAACATGACGAACTAATATTTGAATTATGACAAGTATAGAATGTAATGTAGGCATGACTTGTAGTTTTAATGAATGAGAATTACCAACAAACAATCCTAGTGGAAGACTTTTATACTGCCGACACGTTTGCCATTTAGCATGCGAAGTCTGTTCATAGTGTACAACGCATAGTCCAAATGGTGAATTGTGTGAGTACTTGAAAGGAGTAGCTGAAGCTGAAGATGTTCAGTCATATGTGAAGAATAATGCTTTTGGGATACCAGTAATTACTTCAGGTCATCCTGAATGGAATTTTTACTTCAAAGTTCGTTACCTCGATGTATAAAAATTGATTCAATGTAATAGAATAATGAAACATAGTGAGAACTTATGTTTTGTCCTGTTAATATTTTAGCTTTTTTTTTTTTCCAAAAACTCAAGGTTTAATTTTCTCTGAATTTTGTTTGATTTGAAGAGTTA
This sequence comes from Trifolium repens, assembly GCA_030408175.1. NCBI lineage: Eukaryota > Viridiplantae > Streptophyta > Magnoliopsida > Fabales > Fabaceae > Trifolium > Trifolium repens. Next base: position 51,521,459 of record CP125848.1, read on the forward strand.
CATATTGTTATTTGCATTGTGTTTGGTTGTTTGATATGGATGCTAAGATTTCATTTCTTAGTTTTCTGATAAAAAAGGCCTGAACCAGAAACACAGGATCATGCTCCTTTCAAATCATTTTAAAGTAGAGGATAAAAAAATGTAAACTATAATCTGATTTTTGACGGTAAACTATAATCTGATTTGTCGAGCAGCTAGTTTGTAAGATTAGATTGCCTGACCTTGACAAAGTGAGACTCTGATACGACTTCAATATAGTGTGCCTCTTGACACCATATTCAACATTATTTTTGAATTTGTTTCACATATAACAACAGCCTTTACACCAAATTCATAAGCTAAATGGATAATCGTCGTCTATTTTACTAAACAATATTATGTTTGGATTGATGGAATATGATAAAATGTGATAGAATGAAATGAAGTGGCATGTTATTCCATAAAAAAAAGATGGAATGGAATAGGACTCGGTGACATCCAACCATGTAAGAAAGGCTCTTGGACATGGAGTAAGAATATAAACTAATTTGAATGCACCATATTGCGCGTGTTCCTTGAATTGAGGTATTCAAAATGGCCGAGAGTGATGTAGGAGACAAATTGCAGGAATGAGAGGAATATTACACAGCTTCTTTCAAAATTATCGGCTACACACCAGGAAATTCTACAAGGTTCTTTAAGCATATTTGATGACCAAACAACAATAAGCTTAGCCAAATAAAAAACAACAACATAAGGTGGAGCTGATTTGGCTTCAGCGTTCTTGTGCAAAATGGTTGAAGGATGGGGATAGAAATATACGTGTTATTACCATCTTAAAACTGTTAATAGGAGGAGGCGTAACGTAATAACATTATTATGCTTAAAGATGATAATGGAGTTTGGTTGAAGATAGTAAGCAACTTCAAGCGGAAGTCAATGAGTTTGGTTGAAGTCAATAAACAGACATCACCTTTTCATTGTTGGATATCATTGATATTGCAAGTCTTGAAGCAGATATTACTAATGAGGAAATTAGAAGTGCAGTTTTTGATATGAGCTCATGGAAGGCACGGGGACTGGACGGATTTCCAGCAGGATTCTATCAACACTCTTGGGATACGGTGGGACAGTCCGTGTGTGATTTTGTGAAGAATATATGGAAAGCACCGAGTTGCATTGCAATGGTTAATCAAACAGATATTTGTTTGATTCCAAAGGTGGATCAACCTGAGTTTGTAAGTCAGTTTCGGCCTATCTCCTTATGTTACGCTATTTATAAAATTGTTAGCAAGGTGGTTGTGGCGCGATTGAAGAAATGTATTCCGAAATCAGTCTCACCGTGGTTCATAGCATGCATATGGCCAGAGGAAGTAAAGGGTATTTTGCATATTTAGGTAAGGAGACCCTATATCCCCTTACTTGTTTGTGCTTTGAATGGATAAATTATTCCATCTTATTTGTTATGCTGTGGACGAGGGAAGGAAGTTATGAATCAAGCGTGTATCATTAAGCTATGTTTGGGAAGGAAGTTACTACTACAAAGGGCAATGGTGGGATTGGAATTGGAAGGAAGTCATGAAGAATATATGGACAGTCCGTGCAGTGGCATTGTTATGGTTTGGGTTTACGTAGACTTGGAAGTTATGAATCAAGCGTGTATCATTAAGCTTGGGTGGAAGCTTGTTTCAGGTGCTAATGAATGGTGGTGTGAAGTTATGCGTGGAAAGTATGATTGTAGAGCCTTAACGGGGGAGACCAATGTTCAAGGCATCACTTCAAACTTGTGGAAATATATTTTTTTAACAAAAGAGTGCAAAAGCATCACATGACAGACTAAGACATACCAACTAGATTGGCATCCCTTGGCCGCCACCTATCATTTGCAGCACGCCCGAAATATATTGTGAAGCTTAGTCCAAAATTGTATGAGTGTTGTTTTTGGGCTATTGGTGACGATGCTTTGCAACATGCTTGGATTGACAAAGGTATGCAAATTGTTGAGCATGTTTCGCATGTGCCTACTACACTTGAGAATAAGAAGGTTTGTGATCTTGTAGACGAGGATGGGAATTGGAAGTGGAATATTTTACAAGGGTGGCTGCCGAGGGAGATAATAAATAGAATAGCAGCTATTCTACTGTTATGAATTTAGTACTGAAATAGCAATATAAAAGAAAAGGCTAAGCTACTGACACTAGTACTACTCTTATCATTAATTTCTCTGATTTCATTCAGGTGCTAGAAGGTACATAAATAGTACAATCTAGATAGAATCCAAAGCATACAACCAATGGGAAAGCAACACATAATAAAATGGGTGAGTCACCCTAACAGAATGTAAAATAAAATATCTAAGGTATCTAGCATATTCCCTTAGCCAAAGCTTCATTTGTTATTTCCCTTCTTTAGAGTTGGCATCACGAAATCCCTGAAGTGAGAAGGCAAAGTCACATTCCTCTTATCCTTAGGTGGTGGGACCATCACAACATTCTCATTGGTTGGACCACTTGATTTCCCTTGAGTCATAACATTCCCTGGTGGATCAAGAGTCACCTTGTCCTCAAGGTGAAAGTCAGGGTAAGTAGTAAGGATCTCTTGGTAGCTTTCCCAAGTGGAGTCTTCGGGAAACAATCCTTCCCATTGAATTAAAACCTGCCATTCTGTAGCTGCAGCATCATACTTCCAATCCAACACAGATAAGGGCTGAATAACAGGGTGATTGTCTTCAGCTGTGGGTGGTAAGTCAAGTGTGGCAGTAGTGTTGCCAAAACACGGTTTCAATTGAGATACGTGAAATACCGGATGAATTTTGCTTGACGGAGGCAGCTCCAATTGAAAAGCCACTTCCCCGATGGCTTTGATCAGCTTATATGGGCCATAATAACGCTTGGAGAGTTTATGAACTCGCCTTCCTGCTACAGAAATCTGTCTGTAAGGTCTGAGTTTCACAAAAAATAAATCACCAACTGTGAATTTGTGTGGAATCCGGTGTTGATCAGCTGATATTATTTTCATCACAGATTGAGCCTTCAGCAACTTGTTTTTGAGTATCTGTAGGACAGAATCCCTGTCTAGTAGAGTAGCTTCTACGGCTTGGAGTTGAGTACTACCGGGAATATAATCAGATAAAGCTGGTGGTGGCCTGCCATACACTACCTGAAATGGAGAGAAACCCGTGGCAGTGTGAATTGATGTATTATAATGCCACTCAGCCCAATGCAAGTATTGCCCCCACTGTTTGGGTTTGTTATGGACAAAGCAACGGAGATATTGTTGCAGAATTTTGTTGACAATCTTCGTTTGTCCGTCACTTTGAGGATGGTATGCCGTTGACATACGTAACTTAGTGCCGCTTAACTTAAAAAGTTCCTGCCAGAAATGACTCAAGAAGATGGGGTCTCGGTCCGATACAATGCTACGGGGCATGCCGTGTAATTTGCAGATCATAACAGCGAACAACTCTGCAACTTTAGTGGCTGTAAAATGAGTAGATAGCATGCCAAAATGCGCCGCCTTGGATAGCCTATCCACTACTACCAATACCACGGTGTAAGTTTGGAACGAAGGGAGCCCTACGATGAAATCCATTGAAATATCCTCCCAAACCTTATTAGGAATTGGAAGAGGTTGAAGTAGCCCGTACGGAGCATGATTAGAAGGCTTAGTTTGTTGACAAATAGTACAAGTCTTCACAAACTCTTCTACATCTTTGCGCATACCAAACCAAAAAACATTTTCTTGTAATCTACCAAAGGTCCGGTGTACACCACTATGCCCTCCCACAAAAGAAGCATGAAATTCTTCTAATAAGGTTTGTTTGAGTGGTGAAGAGTTAGGCACAAACAGTTTTCCTCGAAAGAATATAAGACCATTCAAGACTTCAAAATTCTTATATTCATCGGGTTTCTCAAGTACCTTTTTGAGGAATTGTTGAAACTCATCATCTTTAGCAAGCTGCTCCTTGAATTTGTGAACAAAGTCCATGTGAGGAATAGATAAAGTCAAACAATGAACACGGGATAGTGCATCTGCTACCCGATTCTGCGCGCCGGGTTTATAAACAATTTCATAAGAATAACCCAGCAACTTGGCCAAATAAAATTGCTGCTCCGGAGTTTGAATAATTTGCGTCATAAGCTCCCTTAAACTCCGTTGGTCCGTGTGGATAGTGAAGTTATTTCCAAGCAAATAAGTTCTCCATTTTTTGACGGCGGATGTAATAGCGCATAATTCACGGACATAAGTAGATGCAGCAAGCAAGCGTGGGCAGAACTGCTTACTATAATAGCAGATGGGGTGATTGGCTTAAATCAACACGGCTCCCATACCAGCCCCAGAAGCATCAGTTTCTAGAATAAACCTTTCATCAAAATTTGGTAAAGCCAAAACTGGAGCTTCAGCCATAGCACGCTTGAGTAACTCAAAAGCCTTGTTAGCATCATCATTCCATTCAAAGGAATCCTTTCGTAACAGGGCAGTGAGAGGTGCAGCAAGAATGGAGTAGTTTTTAACAAATTTGCGATAAAATCCGGTCAAACCCAAAAAACCACGCAATTGTTTCACATTCTTGGGCACTGGCCAAGTAGTCATAGCGCTGATTTTGGTAGGATCAGGACCTACGCCTTCTGCAGACACTATGTGTCCCAAATACTCAATAGAAGTTTGAGCAATTGAGCATTTGGACTGTTTGAGACAGAACTCGTGCTCCACCAAACACTGAAATACCAGCTCTAAGTGTTGTAAATGAGCATCAAATGTGGGGCTATATACCAAGATATCATCAAAAAACACAATGACAAAACGGCGTAAATATGGTGCAAAGATTAGATTCATGGTAGCTTGGAAAGTTGAAGGGGCGTTACAAAGTCCAAAGGGCATGACGAGGAATTCGTAATGACCTTGATGAGTACGAAAAGCCGTTTTGTGAGTATCTTGGGATGCCATCCGGATTTGGTGATACCCGGAACGTAAGTCAAGTTTGGAAAACCACTTTGTGCCATATAATTCATCCAAAAGCTCGTCAATGGCAGGAATGGGGAAACGGTCTTTGACTGTAATGGCATTGAGTGCTCGGTAGTCCACACAAAACCGCCAAGTACCATCCTTTTTTCGTACCAAAAGGATGGGAGATGAGAAAGCACTCGTGCTGGGTTTGATGACGCCTTGAGACAACATTTCTTTAATTTGGGATTCAATTTCTTGTTTTTGAAAATGGGGGTATCGGTACGGACGAACATTAACTGGATTGGAGTTTCCAATGAGGGTGATTTTGTGGTCTACTGGCCTTTGTGGAGGTAGGTGGGTTGGGGAATGGAAAAGAGATTCATAGCGAGTAAGAATATGAGAAATACGATTATCAGGATTAGGTAGTGGGGTGGTTGTGTTAGGGTCGGTGGAAGTGAACTGAAATCGCACGCAAGTGTCAATGGCGTGAGTGTCGACAAGGCGTTGAAGCTGATGTAGGTTTGCCTCCTCGGGGATAGGCTTAGGAACCCCGGCTAACTGCACTGTTTCACCATTCTTTGTGAAGCTCATGGTGAGTTGTTCATAGTCAGTAATGATTGGGCCTAATGTTTTCAGCCATTGCACCCCCAGCACCAACTCTGCACCACTAAGTGGTAAAACAAACATATCAATCACAAACTCATGAGGACCCAAGAAAAGAGATACCTTAGGACACATGGAGGTGCAGTGTAGTAATTCTCCATTGCCTACCAGAACTTTAAAGGAATGGGCTGGTTCAGTGTGGAGGCCCAATTGTTTTGCTATCCGGTCTTGCAGAAAATTGTGGGTGCTGCCACTATCAATTAAAACAGCAATTGGGCTTTGTTTTATCTGGCCCATGACCCGTAAGGTTTGAGGAATGGTGTGCCCCATGAGGGCATGGAGGCTTATCTGGGCTGGGTCCAAACCTGATTCATGGGTCTCTGTAGTAATTGGGTCCAGAAATTCTTCTTGCTCAAGAGTTTGTAGTGAAGAATCGATCTCCATGGTAGGATCAACAATGAGGAGATGAAATTGCCTCTTGCAACGGTGACCCTTGACAAATTGCTCCTCACAATTATAACAAAGACCCTTGTCACGTCGTGCTTGAAGCTCTTTTGGGGTGAGCCGTTTGATTGGTACGTGAGAACGGCCCGGTGTGACTGACATAGTAGGTTTGAAAGAAGGGGCCGAACTACCGACGGAAGAAGCCGGTTGAAACGATTTCGCCGGAAACGGAGCACGGTCGTCGAATTTCTCCTCTTGTAACTTAGCAAGATGCACCGCCTGCGTGAGTGAGAGAGGTTGGAAGGCCTGAACCTCTCGTCGGATAGCGGGTTTCAATCCCAATATGAAACAACTCAAATAGAAAGGGGGAGGAAGACCCACAATTCGATTGGCCAGTGATTCGAACTGTGTTTGGTACTCACGTACAGATCCAACCTGACAGAGCTTGAAGAGAGCCCCCTTTGGATCTTCATACAGTGATGGTGCAAACCGTGATTCCAAGGATTGAAGGAAGATAGCCCAAGTAAGAAGTTGGCCGTTAGCATGCATCCATTGAAACCAGCCAAGAGCCTCACCTTCCATGTAGAAAGAGGCGATTCTGAGACGTTGGTCCTCCGGAGTATGATGATAGTCAAAAAATTGGTTGATCTTGAAGATCCAACCAACAACATCCGTACCGTTGAAGCGTGGTATGTCAAGTTTCATAGTCGTAGCTGGAGGTGGAGGAGTATCGGTGATCTGAGGTGTGAACGGCGGTGGAAACCCCGGTGGAGGGAGACGAGTGCGAATGTCATGAAGTTCATTGGTAAGATTATTAAGATTCGCTGAGAAACTGGCCTGAAACGATTGTTGGCTATGGAGGAGTTGGTTAATGGTTTCTGAAAGCTCTTGAATGGAGGGAGGAGAAGTCATGATCAATGAAAGCACCAATTTGTTATGAATTTAGTACTGAAATAGCAATATAAAAGAAAAGGCTAAGCTACTGACACTAGTACTACTCTTATCATTAATTTCTCTGATTTCATTCAGGTGCTAGAAGGTACATAAATAGTACAATCTAGATAGAATCCAAAGCATACAACCAATGGGAAAGCAACACATAATAAAATGGGTGAGTCACCCTAACAGAATGTAAAATAAAATATCTAAGGTATCTAGCATATTTCCTTAGCCAAAGCTTCATTTGTTATTTCCCTTCTTTAGAGTTGGCATCACGAAATCCCTGAAGTGAGAAGGCAAAGTCACATTCCTCTTATCCTTAGGTGGTGGGACCATCACAACATTCTCATTGGTTGGACCACTTGATTTCCCTTGAGTCATAACATTACCTCCAGTCAGTGAAAATGGAAGAGATATGAAGGCAATATCAGGAGCTGGAACTGATATATTCAATAGCAGAGATGTACACGAATTTGTGGATGATGGTATGGATAATTTATGGAAGAACATATGGGCTCTGCATGTGACAGAACGAAATAGAGTGACGGATACATTCCGATACTTAAGTGACGGATACATTCCGTTACTTAAGTAGCGGACATGGGTAATTTGGTAACTTGTATGACTATGATGAAGAAGACGCATCATCTCCTGATTCACTTTCATGACGGAGACTGTTTTTTCTGCGGTAGGCAGTCTTCGCACCCTGAAGTAAAATCATGCATTCTCAATTACAGGTTCAAATTAATTTATTCTAGATATAATTTATAATAGATGCTTATTGAAAAATCCTCACTCCAAGATTCCAAGCTAAAGTGCAATACAGTGGCACAAGCTTTACACACTCCTAAGTCCTATGAGCAATACATGCATGCATAACAACATCGATCAGAAAACCATGAAACACTTACTTGAAAGATATCTCCCAACATCTCCAACGCTTTACCTCGTGATGCTAGAACACTGTTAGAGGCGTTCAGATCCTTAAGAACCTGAGAAAATAGCAAGTGCGCAATAACATTTTATTAAAGCCTTATAATTAATTAATTGACATTTCCAATCCATCATCGTTATTGTTGATGCATGTGTTATTTCTCAGCATGAAAATCTCACTGACAATAGTCAAACTACCTTTGGCTGCCAGCCATCAATTGTGAGGGATCTATGTCTTGTACCCAATCTTAATCATCCCACACCATGATTATATCTTAATCATCCATCTCTTTGTATCTCCTAAGGTTGTATTGACTTACTTTTGCAACTCTTCCTTCCTCATTGTAAATTGACTCTCACTATGATGATATTTCGTATAATTCTTTGACAAACATAACTTAAATTATAGATGTTAAATCGTGATATATTATATATGAAAATTGATTTAAACTTTAACCATGTTCAATCTATATTTTTATGTGGTTTTTAATAGATAAAACTTGTGTTAATGTTTTAGGAAGTTTCATTCAAAACCGAACCAAACCGCACCGCGAACACCTCTAAATCTATCACACCAGAATTGCAACAATGTTAAATCTATATCAATAGAATATCATTGCCACTTTTATCCTTTAACTCTATTAAAATATTTGTATATGTTGAAAAAAAATTGGATTTCTTTTTTTAGTAAAAAAAGAAAGATTTTATTTTTCTTAATAACTAAGCACGACCAAAAATGAGGTTAAGTAGTTATCAACTAACAATTTTTTTTATTGGAACTGCACTTTATAGAAAATAGAAAAATAAAATAAGAACAAGCAAGAAAAAAATACAGAGAGCCGCGCACTACAACATAACAACGTTAATAGAAAAAATGGACACAAACTCTTTTGGCCGCTGATATTTATAATGATTTTCTCCTGATTCTCAAAATTTAGGTTGAGGGAAGATGTCTCAATTCAAAGCAGGGAAAACCCTACGACTCCTAGAGCACTTATAAAAATAAGGCAAAATTACACGTTTGGTCATTTATCTTATTTTTTTTTAACATTTTGATGTTTTATCTTTCATTTATAACATTTTATTCCTTTTTTTTTAACATTGACCTCACTCCAAAAGTACAACAAGGACTCTAGATCAAATAGTCTACTTACAATATATTAAAAGAAACTACTATTAAAAAACCTTTTATATCCTTAGCACGTTTAATAATATTTCACCATTTATACCCTTAAATGTAATTTTAATTCTAAACTAAAAAAAATATGTACAAAACAAAAATAACAAAAAAAAAAAGAAGAAGATAAGGATAAATCAAATCTACTCATAAAAAATCAAACAAAAAAAAAAAATAAACATAAAACAAATCTACTCATAAAAAAAATTAAATTTTTTTTTAGAAATTGAATAAATTTTGTTATTAATAATAATTTATTACAAAAATCATACACTGGACTGTAACTTTAATAATAATTTTTTTTTAATTTAATAAGTTTTACAAGAAAGAGCACAATGATTTCACTTATATTTTAAAATTATTTTATAACAAAATTTTAAATATTACGTATATTCTAAATAAATTTATACCTTAATATAACGACAAACATAAATTTTGAAAAAAATTCAATGGACCCATGTACTTTATTATAACAATATACATAGACAATAGCTTTAATAAAATAAATTTTCTACTTTAGGATATAATTTTTTTTAAGCAAAAGGGGAGCTGAGGAAACCCTCTGCCCTATCCCAAATAGATTAAAAATAAAATAAAATATATTACAAAGAAAACTGGGGGACATCAACCTGACCCGGTTAATCACACAAAAATGTAGCAAATAAAGATGAAACATTTAATTCCAACAGCAAGTGGTTTTAGAACCAAACCTAACAGGTGAAAAAACCAAAGCAAACATCGACACATCAAACACTATCCAGCGAACCCGCGTACGGGCGCGAAACCATATATTAAAAAAAATGATATGTAAGCACAAACAAATCCACGTACCACAACTGCGATAGGGTTAAAGAGAAACGATGACACTGAAGCAGCAACAACGATAAGAAAACTACAGATCTCAGCAGATCTGGAAGAATCAAAATTCAAAGTAGTGCAGCAACAATTGCCACCGGAGAATGACAATGTGAATCCAAAGAGAACTCAAATCATCGTTTGGAAAGAACTCAGCAAGAAAAACTCTATCACTGCCAAAGGAGATTAACAGTAGCACGCAATTGCAACAGAGTATACAACACTAGATCAACCGCGCCGGAGCATAGATCCAACAATTGTTTCGTCGTCGGAAAACGACTCCGGTTGTAGAACCAAAGAACCCAACCTTGAGATAGCAGGACCACCGGAAAACAAACCGACCCGCCAACCACAACTACGGTGATGACAGGGTCTATATCTCCAGTTCTAAGAAACCAACCGGCGAAAACAATCCCTTTGAACACCTAGATCGACCGACTGATCGACGAAAACGAGAGCTTCGGACAGAATCGCGACGGAGGCACTCAGATCGAAGGATAAACCGGGAGTGAACATACTCTTACGGGTTTAGCAACAAACCTTACTTTAGTATATAATATCAAACTTAAAAATCAATGAGCATGTGCATTCACAAATAATTTTTATAAGCAACGGAAGAATTAGTTCTCATTGATAATCTCTATTATATCTCTATCTCTATTATATACATTACGAAATTCCCACGGAGCTTTCTCGTGCATTCTCCAGAAAAAAATCCTATGTGGCGTTATTATAGAGATTTTATGCAGATCTTTTAGCACGAGGTCTGTGGTTCGAATCCCATTGGCAACAATAATTCAATTTTTATAATATTATTATATGAAATTCTACTTCTTTTTTTTTAGAAAACTACTTTATTATTAGTATAAGTTCCGTTGTTCGAATCTCATTGACAACAATAATCTTATTTTTATAATATTTTAATGTTATGGAAAGCTACTATCCTTTTTTATTAACCATATTGTTTGAAAAAAAAAAGGTTGGATATATACAACTAAACTAGAGCTTCTCTCTTTTTTTGTTTTTTGACTCAAACTTCTCTTTTTTTTTTTGTATAGTTTTTTTTTATCGAGTTTTTATTATTTTTTGTCATTCAATTAGAGATTCTCTAATATTTACTTAATGTAAAAACTCTATTTTTTTTTGTAGAATCTTCAATATTTTGTAGAAATCTTTATTTTTGCAGGGATTGGTATTTTTTTATTTTAGAAATTATAATATTATATTTTAATATTACTACATAGGTGAAATTCAATTAAAGCTTTTCTAATAATTTTTTTTGTAGAAATTCAAATATTATATTTTAATTATTAATATATATTATATTTTTAATGACGACAAGTTTATTTAATTTATTGAATATTATATATTTTTTATGGGATCACTCATTTAAAATTGTATCTAGTACAATGAAAAGTGATCATGTGATGAAATGTATCCGTGGATGATAGCGAGAACTAAACACGATAAATTTAGTGTAAATTGATGAAAGGAGAAAATCAGATTCCATATCCTTATATAATTAGATTGCACACATTTGAGTCATGCAACGGAGATTTTATATATATATATATATAGAGAGAAAGAGAGAGAGAGAGAGAATCTCTAAAATAATGTATAATAGGAAATAGAGAGCACTTCACACCACACTATTAAAATTATACATTGGCTAAATATCTCTAAATTTTTATCTAGCACGATAAAAAGTGATCCTTATAATCAAAAGCGTTTGTAGATAATAGTGAGAACTAAATACGATAATTTTATTGATATTCATTAAAAAATAATAAAGAATTAACAACTATTTTTTGTTCATATATAGAGCGGTTGGAGTCCTGTAACGGACACAGAAGACGGGTAAAATGAGAGAGAGAGAGAGAGAGAGAGAGAGAGAGAGAGAGAGAAAGAGAAAGAGTCTCAGTGGTGTAGAATAAAAGACGGGGAGCATTCCGCACCCCACTATTAAAAAAAACACATTGAATAATGAAAATTTGAATTCCAAGCGTGGATCCATATTTTTATATTTTATCATGGGATTACTTATTCAAAATTTTATCTAGCACGATGAAAGTGATTTTCATGATGAAAAGTTTATGTATATTATAATGAAATTGAGCATGAGAATTTTATTAATATTCATTAAAAAATAATGTGTATGTATATATATATATATATATAGAGAGAGAGAGAGAGAGAGAGAGAGAGAGAGAGTGAGAAATCTATTAGTGTTGGAGAAATAAGAAAGGGAAGAACTTCTAACCCCCACTTTTAAAAATACACATTGACGAATTAAAATTTGAATTTCGACGGTAGGAGTTATCCATATTTTTATATTTTATCATGAGGATTACTTATTCAAAACTTTATCTAGCACGATGAAACATGATATTCATGATGAAAAGTGAATGTATTTGATAGCGAGAACTGAACACGAGAATTTTATTGATATTTATAAAAAAAATATAGAATTAACAACTTTTTTTGTTGATAGGGACCTATAGATCTGTAAAAGAGCTGATAGAGAGATAGAAATAGAGAGAGAGAGAGAGAGAGAGAGAGAGAGAGAGAGAGAGTGAGAGAGGATCTCTTAGTTGTATAGAATGGAAAACGAGGAATACTTCCCACCCGACTATTAAAAATACACATTGACTAATTAAAATTTGAATTCTGACTGCGAGGCATATCCATATTTTCATATTTTATCACGAGGATCCCTTATTCAAAATTTTATTTAGCACGATGAAAATTGGTTCGCCATGAAGAAAAATATATGTAGAAGATAGTGATAAATTAATGAGCACGAGAATTTTATTGATATTCATTATAAAAATAATATACAATTAACAACTATTTGTTGTTGATGAAGCCCCAATAGAGTCGTGTAATGAAGATGAGAGAGAGATAAAATTAAACAATGGGAAACGGAAAACACTTCTCATTCTACTATTAAAAATATACATTGACTAATTAAAATTAAAATTCCGACTACGGGAGTTTTTTTTATATATTTTGTGTTTATTAGACTTTCACTATATTACATCCAACTGAAAAAATCTATGGGAATTGAAACCAAAAATAAATTAATATAATTTTAATTGTTTTATAATCAATGGATTTTTTTTATAACTCCAATTTTAAGCTTTTCATAAACCTTCATTCAAATTTTTTTCGGGATGCTAATTTATCAATGTGAGTGGAGATTCATATATAGATTTTCCATTTTACGTTCACACGTGAAAATTGCTTCTTTGTGGACAATGATAAAAAAAAGTTTGAGAATGGAAACATGGTTAAAATATGTCAATATTCATTTGAAAAATAATATAAAATTTATAATTATTTTTTGTTGATGGAGTTCCTGTAGAAATGTGAGAGAGGGAGGAAGAGAGAATCTCATAGTGTTGTTGAACGAGGGATGAGGGATTATTTCTCACCCCACTATTCCCCTGTAACATCTTTAAATTAAACATATAGGCAACTTCAAAATAATATAAAATGAAAAATGACATAGACAACATGCAAAAGAAAAAAAAGAACATAAGCAAATAAATATTATTAAAAAATGAAAATTATCATGTGGGAGAGATGTAAAAATAGTTAGAGAGAGTGATAGAACTCTCACAAATGTAGAATGAGAAACATGAAACACTTTCGACCCCACTATTAAAAATATACCAAGACTAATTAAATTTTTATTTGAGAACAAAATTTATAATTATTTCATATTTAAAGGGTCACTATATAGTCCCGTGGATGAAAATGAGAGAAAAAATTTATCTATCAACAATGTAGAACGGGAAGTGTAATGATATTCTTCAACTGACTTTATTTTATAACATCCTTAAATTATCTCATTTTTTATCGTATAATTTTAAACCAAACTACTCAAATAATATTACAAAATAAACATATAAATAATATTAGAAAAGAAAATTATCCCGTGCACGGCACGGGCTATCATACTAGTTATAATTTATTACAAAAAATCATACACGGGACATATGTTTATCACAAATCAATAAGCTAAATTTTTTAGCTTTTTAACAGCTTCTAAATAAAAATTCGAATAATTAGAACATATTAATTATAACTTATTTAAAAAATATCACGGGACAATAACTTTAATTAAACAAATTTATACAGTAAAAAACATATTTAGTAATTTAGTAAGTTTTATAAGAAAAAACACAATAGTTTAACAACATTTATATAACAAATTCTTAACTATTTTATTTTAAACAAATTTTTAAATTAATATAATGACAAACTTAAATATCGAATAAAAATAATAAACCCGTGCAAATGCACGGGTCTCAAAAATATTTTTTACATGAAATAATATTTTTAATTTGTGTGCATCAACCATACAAACTATAAAACATTTTTATTTTATAAATTTATTTAATAAAATGACATCAAATAAATATATTTTTTATTGAACGTGAAATAAATATTTGAAAAAGTATTTTAAAATCTAATTTATAAAAATTGAATAATAGTGTAATTTAATTGTCTACATGTAATTAGAAAAACTATACAGTCAATACATAAAATTTAATTATTATAATTAAGCAAGTCAAAAGTCATTTATAGGACATGTTTTCAATCAACTAAGCACCGTCAAAGAGAACAACAACAAAAATAAAATAAAATAAAATGATCACAATAAAATATTTTTGTAAATTAACATGTCAACTTAACAAAGAAAAAACATAAACCGAACTTTTCCTTCATTGTTCTTTCTTTTTTTCTTTCTTCTTTACGAAACTTGAAATCGAACTTAGTTGAAGATAATAGAAGATTATAAAAAGGGATTAATTTAATTAACGAGAAGACGTTAATGGATTTCAGCATTGAACCTCACATCTGTTCTTGATTTTCCATGGATGCACCTCGTAAACACCAGGTACTCATCATCAATTTCATAATTTCCTCTCAATTTTTCTTCAATTCTCTGTTTAACCACTCGAATTATTGATTTCGTTGGTTTTGATAATTGAAATTTTTGTTGTTTAGGTATCGTTAAGAGGAGCGAGTGCGAAGGAAATTACGCGAGATGATCTTCTTCAGAAGGTCTCACGAGAAAGAGAGCTTCGCAATTATGCAAAACGTGCTGCTGCTGCTGCTCTCTTCGTTCAGGTTCAAAATCTTTGCCTTTTTTATTTATTTTTATTTCATTGAAAATTTTCAAGATTTAACTTGCTAGTATTTTCTTATTTGTATGATATGATGCATAGATTAGATATAATATGAGATAGGTAAATTTTTAAAATTATCATTAGGACACATGACATGGCTATAAATTACTTAGAAAAGAAGGGACATGCAATGTATGTGTGTGTAAACTATTTTACGCTGACATCTAATAAGAATTCAATATTTCGAAGTTATTTTTAGGGTGCGTTTAATCTGATAAAAAATAAGGGACTGGACAACTTCAATTGTACTGTGGTTGATTTTACAAGTGTTTGAGACTGGACAAATTGGGAGAAAAGGGATTGAACAAAAACCGAAATTCTCATCCCTCACAAAATCACAGGACAACTTTTTGTCACAAGCACAAGTTGTCTAAAATATCAAAATCACATTTTGTCTACCAAACATCTTACAAGACATAAGTTGTTCAAAACGTTTGTCTTGTGTTGTTTTATCCAGTACTTACATTTTGCATATCAAATGGATCCTTAAAGTGTGGTTACAGAGTGGACTTATGTGGCAGTAAGATAAATTGTCATGTGACATTGGTGTAAGGTTAATTTCGACTGAGAGTGTCCTCACTTAACTCAATTAATTAATATAGAAATACAAACCTTAACTCAAGATTTTTTTTAATATTCTAAAAGTTAGAATAAGTCCTTAAGACGCAATGAAAAATTATGAAATACTGTTTTCTTTTTTTAAAACTTGAGCTGGTCTAGATAAACTTTTCAGCCTGTATTTATAGGAAAAGAAAAGTTGAAATGATCTTGTACTGGATATGAGTCTTTTAACACTACTATCTTCTCACATAAGTAAAAACAACTTGGTTGCATGATTCTTCTGATCTTGCATTGGTATTCATTCAAACCTCGTGTTTGTATCAAAATGGAGAAATGACAGCTTTTTCTTAATTTTTAAAGAGAGTATGGAGGCGCTTCAAGGTTACAAAAGCAGTTGCTCTGAAGCTTCAGCAGGAATGGGAGACATCGGTGAACAGTTATACTGGGGTGATGACTGCAAATTGGATTTCAAACAATCTGTTGAGGCCATTTCTATTCTTTGTGACCCGTTTCTCAAATCGGTATGAGAAGGTCCGTAGCAAGAAAATAGACTCTATGAGGACGTGCTTTACGTTCCTGTTGGAAAGCCTGCAATCTTCTGGTATATTCTCATTTTGATATTCTTTTATTGGTCTTAAGTTAGTGTTCCAATTATGTTACTCGTTTTAATGTGATGGCTTGCCTACAGCTTATATGAAATTAGGAATAATTGAATATGACAAGATACTTTCTGTTGCTTTGTTTTCATAGCTTTTAAAATTCGATGGACCTGTTTTCCTTTTCCTTGTTAACGCACATACTTATTATATTTCTAATGGATCTATTATTTTCTTTGTTTAGATTCAAAACGGAACTTTTGCTTTTTGGCGGTTGGTACAGCTGAAGAGAGAAGAATTTGGAGTTACCAGGCACAGCAACTTACTTCTCTTGGTTTTTCGATTCTTTCAGAGTACAGTGAATGCAATTCAGGGGCTCAAGATATTACTACTGTTACATATCTAGCAATGCGTATTCTTGTAATGTTAACTGATCTAAAAGGATGGAAAGGCATTACAGACGACAACCGCTTAGATGCAGATTTAGCCGTGCAAGGTTTAGTTGAGTTTACAGGGAGTAAAAAAAGTGGTAGTTATGTTTCCATTGCCAGATATATTAGTGCATTGGATAATTATTCTTCCCAGATGAAAGTTATCACCCAGGCAGATGAGAAATTTGTTATTACTGCAAGTGCAATAACTTTAGCAGTGCGGCCGTTTTACCTGACAAACTCTGATGGAGAAAGGCCTGATATGTTGAATGTCAACCATGGTGCTAAGCAGTATATTGTATATCTAATGACTATTCCTTGGCTTGTGCAACATCTCCCACCTGTTCTTCTACCTGCTTTAAAGCACAAATCAATTTTGTTCACATGTTTTCAGACACTATTGGTAAGGATATTTAAAGCAGAACAATTTCACCTGCAAAATTATTAACCGTCTCTTCTGTTTTAATGATAACTTGTTCTCTTTTATTGTTTTTTATTCTTTATGAAATTTTCAATGGTGAATTCTTCTGTTTCTGTACACATTTTATTTAATGTGTACCGGTACACTTGTTGATGTGGACAATTGTGTAACTTCATAGGTTATGCTTTATTATTCAAACATATCAGAACTGATCAAGCTTTGACAGGTGATGACAGATTTTGAAAGAGAATGTTTTAATGGATATGTCAGAGTTGGTTAAGTCAGAAACTCTTGTTTCTGTCAAGGCTATTCCACCAGTTGGTTGGTCTCTCGCTAACTTTATATGTCTAGCAACAGGGAATGAAAATAATTCTGTAGACTCTGGATCCTTCAATCAAGGTTTAGACTGTGCATTGTATGTCCATGTTATTGTCACTCTAGCAGAAAACCTACTGGCTTGTCTTGATAATATTGAGTGGGTCAAAAAGAAGAAGAAATCTCTCCAAACTGATGTTGAAAGTTCAACCCATGAGTCGTTAATAATGTCATACATGGATCAATTTAGGCCCGTTTGTCAGCAATGGCATCTCACAAGTCTTTTAGCATCAGTGAATAGAGATACCACTAACAAGGCTGAGACTTCGATATCAAATAGTCTAGAATATTTGGGGAAGCTAGATCTGTGTGATGTTGCACTTTTTTATTCTAACTTGCTTAGAATATTTTCAGCCTTGAGTCCAATTCATGGTTCATTGTCAGTTCTTAACATGCTAGCATTTACTCCTGGATTTCTTCTGAGATTGTGGGGTGAACTTGAGGATTCCTTTTTCTCTGGAGACAAACATATGTCGGATAATCACACAAGTGAAAATGGAAAACATAAAGCTTTTGAGAAGATTCCAAAACAGTCAAGTAAAGATGGGGCCAGTAAGTGGGTCAGCGTACTTAATAAATTTACAGGTAAGTCACAATCTGCAACAGACAGCTCAAATCCCATTGGCAGTCACTCTGCACCTAGTGGAGTGAATTTAGATCCATCAGATGTATGGGACATAGAACCTATGAGGCATGGTCCACAAGGCATTCCAAAAAGTATGTTTGCGACACTTCATCTTTTCTGTGCGACTTATTCTCACCTGCTTTTAGTTCTTGACGACATAGAGTTTTATGAGAAACAGGTAGCGACTTGGTTTCTTCTTGTCCCAGTCCTTTTATGAATTAGTTCACATTTTCAGAAACTTAATTTTCCAGAGAATTTGTTAACATTGATAGGTTCCATTCAAGTTAGAGCAGCAGCGAAGAATTGCATCAATGCTCAATACCCTGGTCTATAATGGTTTGTCCCATGGTAATGGTCATCATAATAGGCCTCTCATGGATTGTGCTGTCAGATGTTTACATTTAATGTATGAACGGGATTGCAGACACCCATTTTGTCCTCCAGATCTGTGGCTATCTCCTGCTAGAAAAAGTCGGCCACCAGTTGCAGTTGCTACTAGAACTCATGAAATTTTTTCAGCCAACCTGAGATCTGATGATTCATCATCTTCCATGAGCGTAGGCTCTGTTATCACCATGACTCCTCATGTTTTCCCATTTCAAGAAAGGTAACTACTAGCTCTGTGACTATGACCATTATGAGGCCTCTTGTTTGTCATAAATTCTGTTTTATTCAGTTCTGGCATTCTGTACTTTTTACCCTTTGGACATTTTCATTGTCACATCAAATGAACCTTTAGAAGGATAAATCATATATAAAAAGAGCTAATGATCAGGGGTGAAGCCTGATTGAATTGTTTTCTTAAGTTTTCTCATGCCAGTAGAGAAAGTACAAGAGTTAGAAAAAGAATCTAATCTAATCTTAGTTTTTTTTTTCTTTCCTGGTGGTCTTAGTTTTCCTAAACGAGCAAAAAAATTTACGGCTATCTTCACCGTGTAATATTGTCTGTTCTTTCTTCTCTTGATGGATTAAATTAAGAATTGATAAACTATGATCAACTTAGAACATTACCGTTAATATGTCCTTTTCATTTTTCGAACTATCTTAGTATGTGCATGAAGAATCACTTGGGGAATACAATCATCTATATTGTGAAATAGTGGATATATCATAACCTGAGTGGTAGTTTCATTTATAATTTATCCATTATATGCTATATGTTGAGCATTAGGAAACCTTAAATAAAGCAAAACAATAAGTGTAAACTTTGCAAGGAGAAAGATTGTCAATGAGAGTATGCATAATGTAATTGAGTTGGATTTTTTTTTTCATTGTGAGAGTAGAGGGGAAGCGGTATTTGACTGCAATGTGTCATCAAAATCATATTCATTTGTTTCGAAAGTAACACATGATACATTTCTAATTGGAAGTACTTAATCACTTGGTTTATTGTTGAAATAGAGTTGAGATGTTTCGTGAGTTTATCAAGATGGATAAAGCCTCACGCAAAATGGCTGGTGAAATTTCCGAACCTGGCTCACGAACCATTGAGATAGTAGTACGTCGGGGTCATACTGTTGAAGATGGTTTTCAACAATTAAATTCGCTTGGGTCAAAGTTGAAGTCGTCCATCCATGTATCATTTGTCAGTGAATGTGGCCTTACGGAGGCTGGTCTGGACTATGGTGGATTGTCGAAAGAGTTTTTGACTGATTTATCAAAAGAAGCATTTTCCCCTGAGTAAGTTTGAGACTTTATTTTGTATTTTCATGCTTTTATTTAAATGGTTATGTCCTCTTCCAGGAGTGACTTCCTTAGCTGAAACTTTTCCTTTTTCTGTAGATACGGGCTTTTTTCCCAAACCTCAACTTCTGACAGTCTCCTAATTCCAACTGCATCTGCAAGATTTTTGGACAATGG
Source organism: Trifolium repens (assembly GCA_030408175.1). Taxonomy (NCBI): domain Eukaryota; kingdom Viridiplantae; phylum Streptophyta; class Magnoliopsida; order Fabales; family Fabaceae; genus Trifolium; species Trifolium repens. The sequence goes on from CP125848.1 coordinate 51,541,403, forward strand.
TCTTCAGATGATTGAGTTCCTTGGAAGAATAGTTGGTAAAGCTCTTTATGAAGGGATATTACTTGATTACTCTTTCTCGCATGTTTTTGTACAAAAGCTATTGGGGCGATATAGCTTTCTTGATGAATTATCAACACTCGACCCAGAGCTATACAAGAATCTTATGTATGTCAAGGTAATACCAAGAGACATATCCATGCTGTTTCTTCTCTTATAATTCCTTTGTCAAAGTTAATCAGGGCCATCCATAATGTATCGTGTCGCTTCTCTTATAAATCCTTGTATTTAAAATTTTACATGGAGAATGGAGAATTCTGTTGCAGAAATTTCTTGGTCTACAATGTTCGTCCTTCTCTAGATAACCTTGGTCCATGCGTAATCCTTCTAAACTACAAATACTCCTGTATAATTGTATATGAATTTTCTCGAAGAGCTGATGTCTTGGTGGATGGTTGCTGGATGTTATATAACTCTTAAATAACAGTTTTATTAATGAAAACCTCAAATTCAATAATTCATTAACAAGATCCAATTTGCATTTGGTATGTTAGATTTGATTTTAAGATTGGGATCGTTCTTTCCTTGAAGTACTGTACTGGTTTTTGTCTCATTTTTAATTTAATTTGCTCAAGTTTGACTTGGGTGGTTACTGTGTATGCCTGTTCTTGCTATTTAACATTTCACTGGAAGGTTCACATAATTATTCATGCAGAACTATGATGGTGATGTCAAGGAGCTCTGTCTTGATTTCACAGTTACTGAAGAATCATTTGGCAAAAGACACGTGGTTGAGCTCAAGTCTGGTGGCAAAGATATTTCTGTGACAAATGAGAACAAGATGCAATACATACATGCGATGGCAGACTACAAACTCAACCAACAGGTTTTATCATCATTGAATCTAATGCAAATTATTCACTTCTTTACTGTATTAACTGTTGTATCATGGGTATAGATGTAACAATGTTTAAATTGCAGATATTTCCCTTTTCAAATGCATTTTATAGAGGGCTGGCCGATCTTATATCTCCATCCTGGTTGAAATTATTCAACGCTAGTGAATTTAATCAGGTATCTTCTTTACTAAGTCTCTTTAAAAGGTTTTCTTTGTGAGTTTAATATTTCCTCGTCTTTCTTGCCCAATGAGCAATGGAGCATTTCTGCAACAGAATTCTCCATTTACTAAAACTATGTCCTCTGTCAAAAAAAAAAAAATTATAAGAGAAAAATATCAGAATCAAGATGCAGTTACTCACCTATTCACTACAATCAACTTGTGACTATTTGTACTGAAAATTTTATTTGTGATGAGTTCACTTTTACAGCACGAATTCTGAGATATTCAAGAATGCAGTTACTTTCAGGTGGCAATTATGATATTGACATTGATGATTTTAAAAGTAACACACGATACACTGGTGGTTACTGTGAGGGGAGCCGGACAATCAAAATATTTTGGGAGGTATTGGAACCTTACTGGTGGTTACTGCATACATGCACACACATAGCAATCCCATTCCCAATACATGAGCTATGCATACCAAATTCTTTTATTATTTCAATTTATTTCCATATGCTGGACATATATGACTGAAAAATGCTATTTTGTTTGTGATTTGAAGTGTATGCTTATAAATATGGTTTTAAAATATTAATTTGATAAACTTTAAATCTAAAAAAAAGTTTAAATGCAAAAAATACTAAGATATAAATGAGCTAAATAAGCTAAGCTCAAGTTTTATCCTTTTTTAACAAGTCAGGCTCCAATTTTTAGTTAGGGTTGTTTATATAAACGAGTCAAGCTTGAGTAACCTATTTTTTTCATAAGCCAAACTCAATATTCAAGTGTTCTGCTCGGCTCGTTTACACCCTTAGTAACAATAGTACCAGGGAACCTTAGTAGTGCATTGTCTCTTCTCGCAGACGAGGTTAGACAGTTTTTATTCATGTCAAACCAAACAATCAAGTCAAATTTGACACATCTTACTCTTCCAGAATTTAACAGCGCAGATGATGTGTATAATCAATGCTGTTTCTGTAGATTTTCTGTTGTTTGAGATCGGTGGCTTACAAATAAGTTAATCATCCGATTAATGTCTTGGGGATCTTCCCTTTCTATCTCCCTCCCCGAGCAGGGGCTGCTGGTTTGGTGAATTTGGTTGAATTGCAGTTTCTCATCCTCTAATACATGCATATTTGCTGTAGAATGTGACTATTGATCATTATTTTCAACCTCATGAATTATATTGAAGAATTTATGCATGCAATTTCGGTAGATACAAATTTTACGACATCAATATTCATTTTCTGCTTTCTGTTGACTGTTTGTTTACAGGTGATTAAAGGCTTTGAACCAAAAGACCGTTGTAAACTTCTTAAATTTGTCACCAGTTGTTCTCGTGCTCCATTACTTGGGTTCAAATACTTACAGCCACCTTTTACCATCCACAAGGTATGTTCTTGATTTTATATGTTTGGTAGGCATACAAGATCATTTATACTATCACCTCTATTATCCCATTTGCTTTGTTTATCGTAATGAAATATGACATGGTTTACAATATTTTTTTACTGGAAATAAAAGAAGGAAAATGCTAAAGTTTACCCTTAGGAAACTTGTTAAGAAAATAAATATAGAAATTGAGTTGAAAACTGGTGTATTCAACATTTTTGAAGTTTAAAATTGTCATTTCCAATGCAAAGATTCTATTTTTGCTTTCTTAGCTAGTGCCCTTAGGGCACTTGTTAGCATGATCTAAAAGAATACCCAAAAATGATGCGTTTGTTTAGTAAATACTAAAATGTCTTGATTTCATTGAATAATATCACTTGGTCTATATGTTCACCTAGGTTGCATGTGATGTCCCTCTTTGGGCGACAATTGGAGGACAAGATGTAGAGCGGCTTCCTTCAGCTTCAACCTGCTACAATACCCTTAAGGTACTACTGAAGTACTAATAGAGTAATAACTAATAGGAGAACACATCCTTAACCATATATATGTGGCTATGAATATCATATAGATAAGCTTGGTAATAAGTATAGACTTTTGGATGTCCGATTACTAAACACACATGGTCATTTAAGTCATTGAGACAAACTTGTTGCTTTTTTAGACAATTCCTTGTCATACATTTGAATTCCTTACACTTTTATGTTCCTCCTCTCAATGACTACAGCTTCCAACATACAAACGTCCAGGCACTTTGAGAGCAAAGCTTCTATATGCAATCAATTCAAATGCAGGATTTGAACTATCTTGATTTGCTTCAGGTCAGTATTTTTTTCGTTGTATGATATAATGAAATCACACTAATTTCTGCTGCATCTACTATGATTTTCAGATATTTCAACGCTGTTGTTGGTCTAACTCATCACATATAATCTTTTGCAGCTCAGTTCTAATTTATGGACTTTGTGAATAGTCTTTGTTCGCGCCACTTTTATGTGTCAGTTTTCAAGCACGTACATTTGGTGTGGGCCTAGCCATCTTATCCCAAAGAGGCTACTAGGTAGTACATATTACCGCAAGTTTAGACAAGGGGACTGTTTCTGCAAACTCTCAGATGCTATTTAAGTTTTCGACAAAGAAAATAGCATCATGGTTCAGTTTGGGAAGATATTGGTTGCTTCCAGAGCCAAACAGAGTAATGACTGCGTGCAAACAGCCAGTTGGTGCGATGGTTGTTACTCCAACAATTTCTATTATCCCAATGCATGGAGATTCTGTTGTATTTGTTCATTTTGTTAACAATTTGTTTTAAGCTGGTGTATACATGCAAATAATGATCATTGTGCTAGTGTAAAATATTTTTACACAAAAAAAAATGATCATTGTGCCATTGAAATAATGGTTTATTTGTTTTCAAAACTGGAACTAGAATGACATATGTAAGTTGGGCTCAGCTGAGTGCATACATATATACTGTACTGAATTTTTTTCTTCTTATAGACACAAAAATTCAGTTTTTATTTGAAATGTGGTATTTTTGTCTTTATTGTTTAGATTTTAGTTGCGATAGTATTTGTTCATGGTGATTTTTGTGTATGAGAAGTGACTTTGGTAATTCGAATTGCAACCGGAAAGCATATCTTTCTTGGTTATAATGAGTCGGGGATTCGGATTCTAGGGATGATTCCAATAAAATCCAGTTCACAATGAATGAATGAGCTCTGATGGAAGATGAGTGTATAATTGCAGAAATAATATACGTAGTAGTAAGAGAAGAGTTGTTTGATTGTAAATTCTAAGTCATCCTTTTCACTACATTTGTTCGTCAGATTTGGATCCTTCTATATAGAGGAGCTGGTTACAAATTACAATTGCCAGCACAACAGAAGCTACTAGAAGGATAAACTAAATAATTTCAACACTTAAAATAAGGAAAGAGACTCGATCTCAGCCAAAGTTTAAGAGCTATTGTTTAATCATGTTTGTTCTTTCTTGGTTTTATTCTTCTGCTAAAAATTGTATTATTTACAGATTTCTTGTGATATCCTTTTCTTTTTTGTATTTACCACAACTTGATAGAAAAAACACTCAATTGCGCGAGGAGTCAGTGAACTCAAGTTTTCTCTTTTTATCGGTGGGAATCAAACTCGACATCAGAGAGTTTACAATATTCACATACCATGTGCTCAAATGTTCAAAAACAAACATTTGTAAATAAACTATTTCACCCTGTTACAAAAAATTTATTGTCTAAAATCAAGATGCAACATGCAGTTTACTAATCAAAATCTTTGAGCCACTAATCATGTCTGATTGTCATGTAGCACTATCAATAAGCATATGTTTGGCACCTGCGATGCACAATGGTTTTATCCTCTCCTAATGGAAACAAACAAAATACAACCATATTTTAGTTCACTTTGTTTTCTTCTTCGTTCATTTCATATTCTTCAGCATCGTCATCTTCATCATCGTCCTCATCATCGGGTTTACTTATTTGAGAGAATCTGCTTGGCTCCAGTCTACCTTCATCACCCATAAACTCAAGCCCAAACTTTGTGTTACGTTGCTTAACCAGAAGCCAACGTAGTAGTTTGTCTTCCTTATTTAGGTAATGCAGCTCTTTGTTGATTTCCGGTGTAGCCATCATGCTTACTTGCATCAGTTGGCCCTGCATTCATTAAAAATAGAAAACAGCAACACATTACTAAACAATTGCATAATTTCCATTCGATCTTAGAGAAGAACATGCAACTCCTTCCGTTGCAGACAAAGGCAGAATTTCAAACTAAAAAGATATGTATGTTAGCTGAAACTTCAGCAGCATGTGGAAAACAAAACATTTGATAACATTGAGTGCAAAAGTAATATTCAAAAGGGGAATTTTGAAGAGCCTGTTTAGAGTTTATTTATATTTATTATAACATGACATATGTACCTTTCCGTGGAAGAGTTTCATAGTACATACCCATAAATTGATTTCATCCTTAAGATAGTTTATAAAAACAGTTTAGGAAAGCTTATTTCTTGTCCCCATTTTAATTCAATCCGACCATAATTCAATATTTACAAACGGAAAGAAACATATTGAAAACACAAATAGTTTTTCAACATATATTTCCAAATGAAAATAGTCTATTGAATTAAATATTTCAAAATGGAAAAACATCGTATTACAGCATGAGGAGCAATGAATGCGACACTTACCTGATAAAATCGGCCATCAAGCTTTTTCACACCATAGCCCAATTGAACTGTCCCGAAACTCTTAACCTCAGTGACAACCCCATTTCTTCTACAGATGTGTTTTCCAATCCTTGCAACTAAGCCGATTAGGGCTTCTTTTTTAACAGTGGGCTTGAATAGAAGCATGCAATCATAAGGAGGCATTTTTCTATTTCTTCCTCCTACCCCTATCTGCATCGTCATATACCAAATTAATCAACAAGTTTAAAGAAATGTTGGCAATTAACAATCATCACTCAAATTGCATAAATGTAAGTTTGTTCGAAACAAAATAGCAAAGTTGTGGTTCCATCGGAAAACGTGAGGGATAACAACAATGAGAGCTCCACTTAAACAAAGAATGTGTGCATCGACTCAATATGCAGTAAACAAGTGAAATAAAGTTGTCAAAACAAGCAAACTCAGCTCACCCTAGTTGGCTCACTACGGGTTGGGAGTAAAAGTGAGTCCGCAAGGCTGGCTCACAAACTCGATATTTAGGAAAAAAGTCATCCGATCTAAATATTAAAACAATGCGTGATTTGGTTTGGTTTGAGTTACTTCCTTAAAAAAATTTGATCTGGTTATATGCGGTTTGAATTGTATCTGTTGATTCCATTTTTACCAATTCACAAACTGCACGTATAAAAGCACAGTTGCCACAACAGAATTGCATTGCAATATATTAACATAAACAATAGAGGTACCGAATATAAACAAATTTACCCGATTATTGGCAACAGTCTTATGTATATTAAAACTTGGTGGAGATAACTTCAATTATAATAATAACCAATACAAGAGAAAATGTTTTAAACTACATGTTCAATAAGTTTTTAAAACTTAAGAACACCACTTGAAGGAACATATGGTGCTGCAATTTTATCCACCACAATCGAACGAGTTATTTGGGTTCAGTTCCGACATCAAACTAAATCGGTTAATCCAGCAAAACAGTTAATTTATGCTATTGATCATAATGCATAACATGGAAAAAGAACTCAAAAATATCAACACTTCGCTAATTTATGACAATTACAAAATACTCAATAAATTAACAAATTTCTAACCTGAACATTTCGCTAATACATTTAATCTAAGTATAATCATAATCTTATCAAGATCATAGTTTTGTAGCACAATTTTCAGTATACAAAAAATAAAAATTCTTTAGATGCGGTTAATAGAAAATTGTATTTAAATTGAGCACATTATCTGCGTGTATTGTTAGGGGAAATAATTTGAAAACAATTATTTAACAACTCAATTTAAAAAATTATCAGCAATTTGAAATCGAAACTTAAAAACCACACACAGACACAGCACAGAAAAATGAGATATTAGAAATTGGGAACTACATATTGAAGAAAGAGATAGATACCTACGGGTTTGGAAGTGTCGGCGAGATTGGTGAAGAAGAGGAGGAGACGCGACGGCGACGGCCGCTAGAGGGAGAGACTGTTCGAGCTTTGCTTTTGTTTTTGTGAAGAGAGAGAGAGAGAGAGAGAGAGAGAGAGAGAGAGAGAGAGAGAGGAGTGTAATTTTGCAGGCTGAACCGAAATTATCATAGCGGATTGGACCGGCCGGTTCAACCGTATTCTCATCTATAGCCGGTCCAGTTACCATGCACTATTTATTTGTTTTCATTTAAAAAGGAAATTTTTTTTTACCATTTTTTATTTTATTTTTAAATTTAAATAACCATAATTTAGTAGAATTTATTTTTTTGCTTTCGCACCGCTTTCCAACCCACCAAAGGCGTGCGTAGAGGCATGCGCACTGGTCAAACGTTGTTCCCCTGAGAATCGAACCTGATATTTGGAAGAAGCTTATTCTTGCCACTGGAGTCCAAGCAACTTGATTATCCATAGTAGAATTTCTTCATCTCCAATTTTATCCATAAACTATCGTACAGACAAAAAAATAGTTCTAAAGTATACATGATTTATGAAAATCTGTCAATTTAATTTTAACAAATTAATAGTGAAATTATATTAACAAATTTTATATACTTTAAAATAATTTTAAAAAAATTGACAACTTTAAAATGTGATACTTTATAGAAACTAATATTACAGTTAAAATATTACTTGTTATTTAATAAAATTTGAAAAAATAGTTTGCTATGTAATCAAGAGAAGGAAGAAAATGTGGATTCTCAAAAATAAAATAAAATCAAGTAATGTCAATGAAACAGAATAATATTATGCAATTGCAAACCACCTTACAAACCTTTGCAATATTATATAGTAGTTTGTAATATTTAGATTAAGTGAGAATGTCGAAATTATTAGGATGAACATTTTTAGTGATTATCTGAGTTCGAATATAAAACTTCTCTTTTATTTATATGAGTTTTTAGATGGATGGTGTTTATCACACTTCGTCTAAGATTAAAAGAAATATAATAAGTATCACAGTAAGAATATTTTTGGTCGCATTCTCCATTGGATTTTGACACCAAAAAAGTCTTAACCGAAACTTATTTTTTCTTTAAGATGGAAAACACATGATCAAATCATAAGGTTCTAAAGCCAGTAATCTTCAAAGCTGGTTTTCCTTTGGCTATTTCTTTGGTTGGTTTCATCTATGCTTTACTCAAGGCAAAGAAAAGTTTCTCCAAACCAATTTCATTTTCAACAAATGAAGCAAAGTCTCATGAAAATAATTCCAACCAAGAGCATAAACTTGAATAAAGTTGTCACAGTTTTAATTCAATGGCTGAAAGTGTTTCTTCTAGAAGCTCAGTGATTTATGACACCTCATATGTTTAGAACAAGATATTACTGGCCTTAGAAACAAGATTGAAGGTATTGTGCAAATAAGGGAGTTGGAGAATTCTGTAGTTCAATAGTATCTCAGAATTGTTGAGCAGATTGAGCAAATCAAAGGCCAGACCTGTTTGGTTAAGGAGCAGGCTTTGATCAATCAAAGGCACATACCTGTTTGGTTAAGGAGCAGGGTTTGAAGATCAAAGCTGAAGAAGCAGAAACCTTGAGAAACTGTGAAGCATTGGAAACAAAAGAAAACTTGACACAATTGTTCCCCCTTGGTATTCTTTTTGGTGAATGGTGAGGGTCTCATTAACTTTGTTTTTAGAAGATTAATATGTTAACCTTGATGTCCAATAATTTAGATATTAGACAAAGTGATACTTATTATATGGCTAATCTCCTGTGTTTGAAACATTTTTAATCTCCTTTGTATGTTATCTCACCTCATCAAACAATACCTTAAAAAGGCCAATCAAAAGAACCGCTTAAGAAATGGAGCAGACATGGCAGCTATTGGCCAAGCTTTTCTCTTCACTCTATCTATCTCATGACAAATCTTTATAACAGAATTACTTAAATACACATAAACTGCAATTACATAAAACTAATGAGTACACATGAGCCATAACAACTGGAGAAAAAGAAACTTAAAAAACCCAGCAAAAGATGATATCCTCTACATCCTAATTATCTTCACAAGTGTAGCTGTGTAATAGATCCCAACAAAGTGTTTTGGGATATTTGACATAACCAAGGTAAGGAGAAAAAGAAAGAAAAAAAAAAACTTCCTATTCTATGTGTGATCATTTCAAAAAGCCGCCTCCCTTGCGGTCTCTCAAATCGCTAGGTATGATAAATACAGAATCTACACAAAGCCCACCTTTCGAGTGTGTACAATCAATCTGTTTCATGGAGAATCTAACTTTAGTTGTAGGTTCAGATCCACTCACAATAAACTCGCCTACCTTGTAATCTACCCAATATCCCCGTTTATGATTTCCATATGTATCATCGTGCTCAGTTTCATCCAAGCAGCACTCAGACGATGCTTGCTGACCATCCGAAGTTGACAACTGAAATATTACAGGCTTTATATCCCAACCATGGGTCTGTTCATAATTGCATACGCGCCGACCAAGCCTTTTGGAAAATCGTCCAAGGTGAAGCCTAAAGGAAAGTGTATAACTATCAGCAGGAAATGGAAAGTCGACCTCCCCGTCCACTTCAAACCACCATATTTGCTGCAAATATGCTACAACATTGAACCTGAAATGAATGAAAATAGAAATGTAAGGCAATACTCAACAGAATGAGGACAGAATAAAGAAATCAACTTAAGTCTCAAGCTTAATAGTACAAATATTTGTGAAAAGAAGCACTCACATAAAGCAGAGTAAGCTGGCATGATTTTATTTATAGAAATTTGGAAACTGGAAAAAATTTATAATTACTAGTGTCAAACTGTCCATAATAAATTAAGTTATGCAAAACAGCCAAAACTACCTGTTGATGATTTATTAATAGAACAAACATTTCCTTTTTTAGAGAGATTAACATGTGTTACACTAGTTTTGATGCGAACAACCCTCTTACAAAGTTACAATAGTTTTGCATATCTCTGCAACTCATAGCATCATTGCAACTAGGTCCGATTCTTCTAAATCATTTACAATGCTAAACTTCGGGAACTCAGAAGATTTACCCAAAGACTTTGGGTAAAAATTTAAGATGAAAGTATGTGTGTTTAAAACTTCATTTAATCTTCTAAACTTCTACCATTGATAACGAGATGTTTAAACTAAATTCCTATGACAGCAAAAGTTGCAAAGAGAAGCACTCTTAGGAGTTAGCATACTCATTCATAATTGCCAGCCAATGTCATCATTAAAATGTTGCAAACTTCATCTATCGTGAGAACGCAATAGGCAGTATATACTTTCTAAAAGTTAGAGATGAATAAAGTACAATTTTAAGCATATTTCAAGAGAAGGAATGCGATTTACCAAATAATTATAGTACATGTTTGCAGAGAAGTTTAATGTGCAAATACCAACATGATTTCTCATAGAGATCCAAAAAAATAACAAAAGGCGGACTGTGATAATTATCTTTTTGGGTGAGAGAATATAGAACTTAGCTGAGAACATCTTTACTGACAAAAGAAAATACATAAGTAGGGCTGCCTCCACATTAGAATTAGGCCTTTTTTGGGGGGGAGGGTGGGTGGGTGGGATCTGATTGACCCAATTAGCAGTTTCATTCATTAAATTCTTGAAATCAAGTTTTACAACTCAAATTGAACTAAGCTCCAGCCAGCACCCAATGATTTAACATTCCCATTTCAAATAAGTTTATAACTTTAAATAAAGCAGTTAAAAGCACAAAACAAGACAGACACGTAGAATCAGGGAAGTTATAATGCATACAGAGTAAATATTCTTATATTTGAGCAAAAGAGAAATATTAGCAAGGCACTCTTTTTAGAAACTCTTCTTGATTAGTTAAAAAAAAAGAACTCTTCTTGAATGGTTCATTTCTTAAAAAGTTGACATTTTTTTAAAAAAATTATCAATTTACAAGGTAAAGGGCCCGTTTGTATTAGCTTATTTTTGAGCTTATGCAAATAGCTTATGCAATTTTTATGTATTATTATTAGTTTGTCAAGGTAGTTTATGATAAAATAACTTATAAAATACAATTTTCATTAGTATGAACTTATAAAATAGCATAAAACCTAATTTATACTGCATAAGCTGTTTGCATAAGTTCAAAAATAAGCTAATCCAAACGAGCCCAAAGACTACATTCAAGAGTGTGTCAAAAAAGTGTGCTCTTAGCATTCCTCTCGAATCAAAAGAATTTAACACCATAGAAATATAATCCTTTTTCCACTGTCTCAGAATGACAAGCAAAAAACAATCAGAACAAGCCAATCAGGATAACTTTGGATATTTGGATCTTAGGGTGCATTTGGAAAAGTATATTTACAGTTCAACTAGGCTAAGTCACAAGCACTTGCTTAAGTGTAACATAGCTCATGACATGTTCATCTGCGTCTGGTTTCAATAAGCTTTCCATCTTAACTTATAAAATCAACTTACAGCTTATATAATAGCATATACACAAACAAATGTCTACGATAAACGCTTACCCAGTCAGAAAGTCTTCAATAAAGGAGTTTATCTAAACACACTCTTAGACTCATTTATGCCATATTGAACCTACCAGTAGTTGGGAGTTAAAACATATATCACATTGAGTACTCAATCTAGAGTCCTAGACAATCTTGCTTATGACTTCATCACCATCGAAAATCTCAGAACAAATTACTTCAAATGTACAATGACATCACTCCAACACAAATGTAGAGTTAAAAGTTCATATCAAAGTATCAAACAAGATTTTTTCAAAACAATATAGAACCCTAAGTAAAACAATCGAGATTGCGAGCCTAAACAAAATAACAGCACTAACTTTCATATGTGAAGTGAACTGAAAAATCAGTATAAGCCAACACAGGCAACAAATGCCATTTTTTTTTTTGACAAAAAATGCCATTTTTTTTTTTGACAAAAAATGCCATTTTTAGAAAGGCCATAAAATTCAATACATAATAACACCATAAAATTCAAAGCCATTGACACTACTCCCTCTAGTCCTATATAGAAGAAAAAGTTGAATCAACAAAAGTTGATGTATCTGGTTTAAAATTTAGACCAAATACATCCTTTCTCTTATTGTTTCCACTTTTAAAGCTCCAAATTCTTACAAAGCATAATCAAAACTAAATTTAAAAAATAAAATAAAATTAAAGCATGAGGTTTTAAGAATGTAACCTAGATTCTTCAGTTGGAACCCAAGTCCAGTATCTCCGATCATCAATTCCAGTAATCAACAAACCTTTTGCTGAAATCGATAAACAAACCCTACCAGTAACCCTATCAAGCCACAATTGCTGCAAAACCCTAATTCAATCAATAAACCTCACAAAACAAATTTAACAGAAAAAAAAAAAAGTAAAACTAAAAGCGTACCTTATTACCGTCATCAAACGGTAACGGCTTAGAAAGAAGAGCGAAAATATCTTTTTTAGAAAGATTGTGAAATTTTTCAGGCATTAAACGGAGAAGATGTTGGTAGTTAGAAGGTAACTTAGTTTCCCAAACGGAATCAGCGGAAGCAGCGCCGCGAAAAGCGCGATTAAGACGAGCTAAGTTACAAATCTCAGGCGGAGTAAGATGAAGAAAAACACGAGCAACACAATTTTCCGGGATATCGCCGAGACTAGGACCGATGGTCGAACCGTTGGATCCAAGGTTCGACAACGAGGCCCCCATAACACGATAGGGTTTTTTTCAGATCATGATGATGAATTGATGATGATGATGGAGAGAGTGAATATTGTTAGGGATTGATGGAGGAGTGTATGGTGTGATAATGTGTTTGGTGTTGTATGAGATTTTTTTTTTTTGGAGTTTGAAGAATGTAAATGGGGGAGTATAGTATAGTATGGAATTGGAAGATGTGATCATGTGAGTTGGTGTGGGAGGATGGATACATTAGCGTCAACATCATCAGCGTGTTACACGCGTTTATATATGTTCATGTTTATCGTATCCTTATCCATATTTTCTCATAATTATCGAGGTTTTTTTTTTTTTTTTTACACAACAGTTTAGTCTGATTTGGAGGTCAGTTCTGAGGTTTCAGCTCTCTCGATCCCAATTGCTAGGATCGAACAGTGGTCCTCCGTATCGAATTCAGCGTCAATCACCAAACCAACTAATGATTGGTAATTATCGAGATTTTAATATATTAGTAGTATGTTCTTTGGATTCCTTTTATTTTTCTTGCATAATTAATTTCACCTAATTTCAATACTATTTTAAGACAAAATAAAAACACTCATGTTAGACAAAAAAAAACACACTCATGTTAATTAATAATAAGTGCAAAGAAAATGGCAGGGACATTGGATGCAGGGACCAAAGTTTGAAATTTCTATACTTTCATTTATTTATTTTGACAAATCTCTTATTTATATTTTTAAAAATGAAATTCTAATTATTAAATTACTTGAAAAAAATGTTAGTTAAAAATAACATTAATTGTATAAAAAAATTAATTCATTTTCTTAAAAAAAAAATACCACTTAAATGAGATATAATTCAACCGTACATGATCCACCTTATATGGGATATAATTCAACCTTTACATGGTTCATATATATGGGTTGCAATTGTTTTTTTTTTTTTTTACATAGACGAAATAACAAAGTCATTATAAACTCACACACTGTTAGCTCGTATTTTTAAAACCAACATAAACACACACACAAGTGAGGGAGTCGGGGTTCGAACTCCGGTAGTGTCAGGTCTAACAATTTCGGTAATATTTTGCCAGTTGAGCTAGGACTTCTAGACTGCAATTGTTTCTATATATATATATGATTTTGGCAAAAAAATAAATTGAACTAAAGCACCTCTTTTTTATGGAAAAAATAAATGAAGTTTCTCTTTTACAAATTAGGACAAACAATTAAGTTATTGAACTTAAATAGTTAATGAGTTTTCCCTAAAATAAATTGTTTGAAAATTTTCAAATTCGATTGTCAATTTTCTAACAATGATTCAAATAGGGACTAATATTCTATTTGCTAACAATGGTTTATTGGCTTAGATAGGGATTGATTTTGAATAACTAAAAATTGTTTTAAATTTTTTCATTGATCAAATTAGGTCTCACAAATTATCATGATTAAAATAAATCTTTATTCTTGTTTTAAAAATAGGATGGAGAATTTTATATATGGAGAATAACTTTTTTTTTTTGACAATATATAGGGAGAATAACTTGGTGAATCCAAACTAATTTATTGCTTACTTATTATATTTCTATATTTGAGCAAAATAAGGAGAATTGCGATAGTTTAAGAATTAAATTGCATGTCATGTTTTATTTAAGGATTTTTCTAAATTAACCTCTTTATAATTTAGGGGTAGCTACCTTTATTTAATTTATTATTTGAAACTAGGCTTAAATATCTAGTTTTCGTCATCAAATATCAAGATTATTCCATTTTAATTCCAATTTTTAAACATTTTAATTGTTAATTTATCTTTTTTCTCTTTATCTAATTTCATGGTTCACGTGATTTTTTGCGAATTCGTCACATCACATATGCCATGGCGACATTATGGACGTCCACACACTCAAGGAAAAATTCTCAGCATATGCATAAAATTACTCAAAAGAAGTGGATTTATGAACATCGACACAATTGCGATATATTTGAACGACTAAAAGTGAATTTAAGCCATTTTTTCTTATGTAAAAACTAGTTTATTACATACTTTTTAAAATTAAATTTTACTTGGAAGAATAACACAAGAAAATGAATAACCATTTTCATTAATCCACATCTCTTTGTAACATCACTTACCACAAAATTTACACAAATTTCTTCTACTCTAAGTAGAAGAATGTTGTTGCTGTTGCATCTGCTGAGTATTCTGCAACTCAAGCTCCTTCTGTCTAAGCAACAAAACCATTCTATCAATTTCCAAACTCCTCCTTTCATTTTCAAGTTTATTTTTCTCCATTTCCCTTTCTTTATTACCACTAAACTTTGCCCATTTTAACCTTTGTTTTTCAATCTCAAATGCTTCAACATGATAGTTTATTTGTTCTTCTGCTAATTGCACCACCCTTTTCTTCATCCATTGTTTTTTCTCCCAACTACTCTTCACACCATCTTGCAACACATTCATCACTTCACTACTCAACTGTTGCATAACTTGTGATGAAACTTTCTTTGATTTTTTCCTCAAATGATGATCAATATTAATATTAATATTCTCATCTTCTTCATTACCCTTTGATCCATAACAACCACCTTCTCCTGATTCTTCTTCTTCCTCTTCAGATTCATCTTCCCATTCATCTTCTTCATCTTCATCTTCTTCCTCTTCACCACTTTTTCCTTTCAACTTCAACATTCCTACCCCATTTGATGAATGTAAACATTGTTGTTGTTGGTTTTGTTGCTGCTGTTGTTGATGTTGATGTTGTGGTTGTGTCTCATTTGAAGATTGTTGTTGCAAATTGTTATTATTGTTGTTTACATGACCACAACTATTATGATAAGCACACATTTCTCTAAAGAAAAGATGCTTTGAATTCAAAAGCTTTCTAGCTTCATCTTTCAATTTTATAGACAAATCCATAGTATCCATCAAACTTTGATTTTCAACAACTCTACAAGCTGTTCCTTTACCAAGAATATCATTCACCCTTTTGTATCTTTTGTTCAAATCATTGAACTTATCTTCACATTGTTGAGGTGAAACATAATAACCTTTTTCCATCATTCCTTTAGAAACTGATTTCCATTTACCTTTCTTTTGTAACAAACCATTGGTTTTCTTTTTATTATCAGTGCCTATTCCTAACTCTGAAGTACCAGCTTCATCACCAATGTAATAAACAGCCATTATTAAGAGTCTTACCATTGTATCTGTCCATTTCATTCTATGCCATGGTGATCCTTTTCTTTTTGGGTCACCAATAGAGGTTTCATCTGCTCCGAAACATGGTTCGTCTTCGTCGCTAAGGTTGATTTGTTGTTGTGGTTTGTTGTTGATGTTGTTGGTTTTTGATGAATAAGGGTAGCCTTGTTTGATTGATTGATGAGGTTGTTGATCATAGGAAACCATTTGGTGATGTTGTAAAGTGTGAGGATTTTGTTGATTTTGAAGGTTTTGTTGTTGTTGTTTTGAAGGGTTTTCTACTCCTAGAAATCCATTATTAATGGTAGGAAATATTCCATTGGATTCCATCAAGACCGGTTCACCAATACTAGTTTATGTCTATAACAAAATTAACTGAAAAAAATAAATATAGAAATAAAATTTAATACTCGTAAAATTTACAACATTCAAACACAAAGCGCAGTGCGCACCGACTAATTTTGTTAGGACTTATAATAAAAACAAAATAAATTGCAACTTTAAAACTAAAAATTAAAGAAATAGAATTAAAAATTAAAAATACATTGATAATGCTTAGGTATGTGGTTATGATTGAGGTATTTGAAGAGTTGGCTTGGAAGTGAAGTAAAATTAGATAGAGATGAAAAAAAGTAAAATGGAAGAGAAGGGTGTATTAGGATGTGTAGTGTGTATTAAAGTATGTATATAAAGGAAAGTGAAGCAACTGGTTTTGTTGGTGGTGAGATAGGAAACAGCACATAGTTTTGGTTTGTGTGTGTTTTTTAGTATTATAAGCCACATGTTTTGTGTGAAACTGGTTAAGTTTACTACTAATCTATTATATTACTACTACGTCCACTGAAGCGCCGTTTGAAACAGCAAAACAATGATGCATTTTGTATACGTGGTTATTTCAAAGTCAGCGTTAAAGCCAAAAATTAGTCAATAGTAGTTTTGAGGGTACTTCTCTGCACCTAAAAATAAAAATGTCTCACATTATTTAAAAATTAAAATTAACATAGTTTATAGGAGCAACACTTGCTTAAACACAAGTATTTGAGCATAAGATTTGAACATATATTTTTTTTTTTGAACGGCAAATATATTATTAATAAATATCCGATCTCCGTACAAATAAAGAAAGATAAAATTATCATATCAATTCATATATTTTAACTATTTTTTTTTTTATTTGTTTCGTATGAGTATACCTAACAAATATTATTTGAGCTTGTGTCCATATACATTTTTGTCAGAGTATATCAAAAATTCAAAACTGAGACTAACATACGTTTAATTAAAGCTGACAATAGACACTATTCAATTAAATTAGATTCAGCGGTGGAATGGAACATGTTTCAAATTTATACTAAAGAAAATGGTGTAATATTGGAAATTAAATACTTGTTAATCCATTTTTTAATCATTTCCGATGTAAAATAAGACCATGTGCAATGGTTTTCTAATTCAACACCCTCCACATCATTTTCTCTTTCTTCCACCTACTCATTCAACACTCATTCAACTTTTATCCTCCCCAATGGTTTTTATTCAACACCCTACCCCACCACTCTTTCTTTTATATTCTTATTTAAATTTTTATTTTTATGATTACATAAAAATACAATTATCGATTAAAATTAAATTAAAATTATACGATACCAATCATCGATTAAAATTAAAATTAAATTTATCGATTAAAATTAAATTAAACTTCCGATTAGAAAGATAATAATAAGATTAAGAGAGTGAAAAATGTGATTTTTTTTCTGTGTCCAAATCAAATGAACCAAGTCTCTATTTATAGAGAAAAAAAAATCATGAATTTTGGTATAAAAATAAAAAAATAAAAAAATAATTTGCAATGAAATAATTGAATTTAAAGATAAAATGAGATAAAAATTTGGACGACCAATAACAAGCTGCCACGCGTCAGTTTTCAACCTGTTGAATTTATTCAACATCTCTCTCTTCCAGCTCAAATTCAACTCCACCATTGCAAGATTTTTAGGGTGTTGAAACTAGATTCAACAGGTTCATTCTACATGGTCTAATAGAGATCTCTAAATAAATTTATCGAATACGCTATAATTAAGGTGCTCTAAACAATCTGTCAAGTTCAACTCATGTTTTTTATCCATACCATAAGATGAGAAAACGGTCAAATTAATTGATAACCTTTAGAGACTAAATTATTCAACACTTACAATTTCAGCACTGTGAAAAGATATATAGTACAACACTTACAATTTCAAAAACAGAAAATGCTTTATTCAATCAAATAGTAGATTTTAGAGTTAAATAAATATTTTGGATACCTATAACTATATGAGTAATGTAGTCATGTGGTTGGGTATGAAACACAGACATTTTTTGAATTAGACATATTTTGGCGTCGGATTTATGTCTATGTTGGACATCGACACGACACTGACACTTATAATTATATTGAATTATATCGTTTTTTCAAATTATTATCGACGTCAACGTGTTAGTGTCCGTGTCGTATCCAATATATGTGTTATTGCTTCATAGGGTTCGATATGTCGGTGGAGGATCGTAAGTTCAAGGTTTGTAAGATCCTATTCAAGGATAAAATTGTAACTTCACATATATACATATACACATAAACACATAAAAAAAAATTAAATATTTAGTATTAATATTTTTGTATATTTATTTGTTTAAATTAATTGATAATTTAAATATTTAGTATTAATAAGGTATCTTTTGTTATAAAAAAAATGGAAAATGCTATTTAGTAAAAAAAGTTATGCAAAAAATGAAGAATCTTAGGTGGCAACATTTTATATTTACAAATTATAATCATTTTTTCTCCCATGTATGATTAGTCAATTTTTAATTGGTCAAATTTCCTAATTTTATGAATTCATCTTTTTTTTGTATAAATATTTCTTGCTAAATAGTAAATAGTATTACTAAAAAAAATGCTTTTGATTTGTTGGTTACTTTAATATGGGCCTAGCTAGCTCACTACCCAATTATGAAAGGAAAAATTCTCATCTCACCCTCCATGTTTATTTTTCATTTTTCTAGAAGGCAAAAAAATTTCGGTAAACACGACCCAAATTTTTTTAGTGTAAATTTCAGTAAAAAAATCTACACTAAAAAAATTTCAGAAAACGTTTCCCGAACTTTTTTGAAATAAAAAAGAAATTTTGAGAGGTGGGATGAGAATTTTTCTTATTAAAGAAAGTTGCAACCTTAGTACTCATTATCATCAACGGCTAGCTATTTCAATTCTGTTTAGGAAGTTCGACTGCTTCTCAAATAGACAACTTTAGGAGTCTAATTTTTTGTTTGGTTTTCACCACAAGTTTAATCTGGTTCGAAAGTTAGTTCTGACATCAAGTGATTTCAACCCATTTTTTATCGCAGTTGCGGGAGATCGAACTATGATCTTTCCTATAAAATTTAGTATCAATCACCACTGTACTAACTAACAATTAGTTAGGATCTAACTTTTTAAATAACATAAAATCATAAATGTAGATTTCCACCTATATCTTTTTAATTTAATTAAGAATGTATTCGGAGGAAGATGGGAACTTTTAAACCAAAAAATTATAAAACGTTGCCAAAAAATAAAATGAGATTGAAATATTACATACCCTTAAACATTTTTTTTCGTTGATAAAATACCCTTAAATATTTCAAGTCATGAGACCTTAAATTTATTTTAGTTTTTGTCTGTTAACTGAATAATAAATATCATATAAAATTTACGACATAAATGGAAGGTTCTAAATTTGAGTCTAAATCACCACGAATATTTGGTTTAACAATTTTGTCATTTGATAGTTGAGCTAAAACTTATTTATTATAAGAGTTGGTAAATTTTAATGATGAGAATCAACAATGAATTAGTTTAACTGACAAGAGTTTTGGTTCCCTTAAACATATGTTTAGGGGTTTGATTCATAATTTATGCGTATGAAAAAATTCGATTAGGAGAGGAAAACCCATCATGTGTGCTCAATAAGTTCTCCGGCGGAGATTAATCATCGCTAACGACAGTAGAAACTTCATATCATTATCATAATAATAAAAAAACAGAATACTTCACATAACTTTTTTCCCCTTAAATTCAAAACACAT
Organism: Trifolium repens; assembly: GCA_030408175.1. NCBI lineage: Eukaryota > Viridiplantae > Streptophyta > Magnoliopsida > Fabales > Fabaceae > Trifolium > Trifolium repens. The sequence continues at coordinate 51,561,463 of CP125848.1, forward strand.
GGAAATCTGAGTTGAGAAGGTGATTGTATTCGAATCAAACCAAAAATAAAACCACAAACGGAACCAATTCAAATCGAAAACCACAAAAATCGCATTTGATTTGGATTGATTTGGATGATTTTTTAGGTGAACCGCACAGTTTGGTTAAGTTCGCAGTTTTCATTTCTGAAAACCGAACTGAACGGCAACATTTAACTAAAATTTCTAATTTTTATTATATTCCAAAATTCCATGTCATTATTTCATTCGTTCATTCACACGATTACTGCAATTAGGCGTTACCAAAATAAAATTCACACGAGAATTAGGATTCAGGACTGACCTAGAGTTACTCTCTCTTTTGATGTAATGTTCTTTTTGTTATTGTAATCAATTTAACTTTGATGAAAAACTCATTTTGGTATTTAAACAATATCACTCACAGTGTTTGGTTTGGTACAAAATTGTCACTTATATTTAGGGGTGGCAAAACGGGCATGCCCGCCCCGTTTAGGCCCACCCCATTTAAGCCCGCCCAAAAACAGAGTGGGGCGGGGCGGGCCAACTTAGGTGTGCGGGTTCAAAATTCAAGCCCGCCCGTTTATTGGCGGGGTTGCGGGCATGCCCGCCAAATACTTTTTTTTTTTTTTTTTTACAATTTGAATTACAACTTCACAATTCAATGTTAAAAAAATATTAAATATGTTGAATTATAATAACTCAACAATTTCTTACAATTCTTACCTCATATTTAAACTAACAATAATATTATAATAGGGATAATTAAGAGAAAATTGCAGCAGAGAATAGAGATAATTAAACTAAAAGAAACATTAACCAAGTAAACAAACAATTTTTTATAATTACGCTTAATTAAACTAACAAATCATCAACTAAGTTAATAAGTACTCCTTACAATATAAGATAAAATGATAAATACTAGAAATGGGTGGAAAAACGGGCATGTCCGCCCCCGTTTAGGCCCGCACCATTTAAGCCCGCTCAAAAATGGGTTGGGGCGGGGCGGGCCAACTTAAGGTAGCGAGCCGAAAACCTCACCCCAGCCCGTCAAAAATTGCGGGTCAAACGAGTCGGCCCGGCGGGCTCGGCCCGTTTTGCCACCCCTACTTATATTACATGTGGTGAAACACTAATTTTGATATTGTAATGTAATGTTATTTTGTATGGAGAATGAAATAAAAAACTTCTTAGTCAAAAAAATTGCATGTTCATGGTTAGAGCTGGGTACACGGGCTGACCCGCCCCGCATAAGTCCGCGTATTAAACGGAGCAAGTAAGCCCATCAGTAAATATAAACGAGTTAAAATATATAAGTCCGAGTTCGGTCCGCATAAGTCCGCGGGTTAAACGGTTAACCCGCCGACTATTATAAAAAAAATTAAAAATCATTTTTTTCAAAGAAAAAACAAAAATATTGATATAATAAAAACTATATTGTTAACAAAAAGTAAAAAAAACTAGGAGTCATATATTATTTTGACAATATATCACTTTCCTTTTATTAGGACAAATATGAAGATGTTTGATTTTATTTTAGTACATTATTAGTTTTTTAATTATGGTATAAACCGCCGCCATCAAACCAATCCTAACCGCATTGGTTTGGTTTGGATGATCTTTTAAAAACCAAACTGAACCGCACACATTTTTATCTCGCAGTTAGGATGACTTTTATAGTCAAAACCGAACCAAACCGCGCCATGAACACCTAGTTGAGATCCGCTCTATTTTCTCCCTCTCCATTACTATAACTTTAAATAGTTTTCAGATATATATTAAATACTTTTTACACATATATATTCCCACAAAATATATATATCAAATAATTAAACCCTTCAAATATCACATTATTGCATTCATATTCCTAAAATATTAGTAATGGCAAAAATGAGAATATCTTGACTCATGGTAATCCCCCTCACACAGTACCCAATTTCTGTGCACATCCAGTTGGCTCTTATGAACAATGAGCAAGTCATAGGCTCCTAGTTTTGTTTTTACTTTTTGTTTAAAATAACTCAATTGGATTTATTTTTTCATGGGATTTATAAAAAAGGAAATGGAAACTAGTGCAAAAAAATAAATGTTTAGACACCTGATTGAAAAAGAGATGAAGGAATTCATTTCCCATTTCTGTGTTTACTAGTACCAACTTTAAGAAAGAGTCGATTTTATCAACAAAGGAGAAAGAAAATAAATCCAAACAAAAAATAAATATGCACGCCCGGTGGGACCCGAACCCACAATAGTTAGATTAGAAGTCAAACGCCTTATCCATTAGGCCACGGGCACTTCTTGTCAAGTTGTCCCGATGATATTTTTATTATTAAGGGTCATGCTAAACAGTGCCCCTGGGACACTTGTTAAGCATACTAAAAAAGGAAATAAAAGAGAAATTTAATATTGAAAAAATAACTTTTTACATTTACAAAGTGTTGAATGCACATATTTCGAAACAAAATTTCTATTTTAATATGCTTAACTATTTCTCCGGGGGCATTGTTTATCATTTTCCTATTATTAAATATGATATTTGTTTGTAAATACTAGTAATTAATTGAGAAAACTTTTAACAAATTTTAGAAACATTGATTAAAAAGTTGGTTAATTAACTCATATTATTGTATCCATTTGACAGGCGGCCTCAACTAACCTCTTTTTGCATGGCAAATAGGGTTAACAATGACTCGAACCAACTCGTGAATAGTTCGAAGCTCGATTCGATAATTGACTCATGAACTTGGTTCATAAACCAAATGAGCTGAACTTCAGTCAAAATTTAAGTTCGTTAAATAAATGAGTTGAATATAAATTACATATATAGTTCGACTTGTTTGGTTCATGAACTAGCTCGGTTATATATATAGCGGGCTACTTTGGCATCGACTCTCTCTCGTTAGGTAATTACCGAGGCGAAAGTAGCTCTCTCGGAAGTAAGTTACTAGTTTATCCCGAGGGCATGGTATGACTTTGTTCTTGGGGGTTGTTTAATAGAATAGATGTTGAGTGCTGCTTGCTTTTCTCCGTCTGCTCTAAGTGGGCAAGCTATAATCCTTATATATATATATTTCCAAATCTTTTTAAATCGACACATCAATGAACTTTTCAGTTGTCCATGTATAAATAATACTCACTCTGCCTTTATCAAATTTTTTTTTTACTCTTTTAAACCCTCCTTAAAAGACTTTTCATTTTCCATTATTACCCTTCCTCTCCTTTATTTTAATTTAATATTTAATATTTGCTTTTTTTCAAAAAGAAAAATAGTTTAAAAGGTTAAAAATCAAAATTTGTTTTGACAAAAAAATTACTTTAAAATCATGTGATTTCATTTAACGAGTTGAACATAACGGGCAGAACCGAACTGTTTGTGAACTTTAAACGAGCCGAACTCGTGTTAAATTTCAAGCTGAATCAATTCCTATCGAGTCGAGTAGAGCTCAAATAAGTTCGACTCAATTCAACTTATTTCCAGCCACATAATGGCAAATCATGTCTTTATTTTGTTACGGAGGCAACTGATGTCTTAAACCATTGCTTATAGTGATTTTTTTAATAAGAAATGGTGTTTTTTTTCATTGAAGCTCCTAATGCTAAATAAATTTGTTTTTTATGATAAAAGAAAATTGGTTTAATCATCATTTTCGTCCTTGTAAGTTCGCAATTTTTTTGTTTTAGTCCTTGTATCTTTTTTTGTTGCAAATTAATCCTTATATGTTCAAATCTTTTGGTTTTAATCCCTTAAAAGTAAAATCCGCAGGAAAATCTGCTGGAAACCAGCGAATTTTCCTTTAGATTTTCCTGCGGATTTTAGCTTTATAGACTAAAATAAAAAATATTTGCACATGCAGAGACTAATTTACAATAAAAAAATATACAGGAACTAAAACCAAAAATTTATGAACTTACAAAAACGAAAATGATGTTTAAGCCAAAATAAATTCCATCAAACAAAAAAAAGATAAATGTTTTTTGCTGACTTAAGTTTGACATCCAACTGTTTATCGTACATACGGTTCAAATTCGATATAATTTATTTTGATCATTATGTTCTAGTACTTTATGAAAAATAAATCAGACGGAGAGTGTATTTTGTGCAATGTAATGTGTTTTGTGTCCAAATAACACATAACCCTCAATTCTTTTATACAAGAAACAGTTTGAAAAAATTACAGAAACCAAATAAACACATTGTAAATAGTTCTTTTCATTTAATACTCTTATAAATGTAAATCTATTCCATCTATACCCAGCGGCGAAGCTAGCCATATTTTCATGAGGTGGCCAAACACTACTAGAAAATTTTAAATACCGATGGACAAAATCTGTTTCTAAAATGCAAATATTCTGTCACTAAGCATGCTAGAGACAGATTTGATGCTGTCGGTAATTTCCTCGTCTCTGAACTATTAGAGACGGACAAAATCTATCTTTAAAATGAAAATATCTGTCTCTAAAACAAATATATCTGTCTCAAACTGCTTTTTCTGTCTCTAATTCCATCTCTATTAGAGAAGAAATATATTCCGTCTCTAAATTCTGTCGGTATTTCAACTTTTTCTAGTAGTGAAATATAAAAACAATTCAAAAGTAATAGTAAAATAACCCAATAAGCAAAAAGATTAGCATTAACTTTTGGACGGGACCGTCACCGTCAGTCATGTGTCAAAAAATAACGACGTTAAAAAAAATTGACGGAATGGACAAATTAATGGTAACGTTCAAAACATAGGGGACTAAAGTGAAACTCTTAAAACATAAGAGATCAAATTGATACCTAAAATAAACATAAAGGACCAAATTAATAATTAATTCTTTTTTTTAAATCCACGTGGCGTCACCGTTAGCTGCATATAAAAAAATAACGTCGTTAAAAAAAAAATGACGGAAGGGATCAATTAATGGTAACGTTCAAAACATAATGGACTAACGTGAACCTTTTAAAACAAAAGAGACCAAATTAAGAGCTAAAATAACCGTAAGAGTCTAAATTATGAATTAAGCCATAATAATAATATAATAGAAATAGGTTATGGGCCTATATCTATTTGGACTAATAATAGACTAATATATTTGTTGTTATTGTTAAACAAATAAACTTATATAGGGTGGCCAAATATATATAATTAGAGGTAGCTAAATATAAATTTATACCTACTAAATAAAATTTTTATTTTTTTTGGGGTAGCAAGGGCTACCCCATGGTTACACTACCCTTCGCCCCTGTCTATACCCCTATTTAATTAGGGTGTGTTTGGTAAGTCCAATAAGCTAGCTTATAGCTTATTGGATTAGTTTATAAGCTTGTTTTAAAAAAATAGATGTGTTTGGTAAAAAGCTTTTCTCATTAGCTTATAGCTTTTTTTGAGATGCTATTTCGGCCCCGTTTGGCCCGGCTTATTTTTTACTTTTCTATTTAGCTTAAATGAAATAGATAAGTATAAAATTATATTTGACACTATTTCTCCTTAAAAGTATTAGAGAAATAAAGTAAAGAAGTAAAAAATAAAGAAAAGTGAAGTCAAACATAATTTTTTCCTTCTTTACTATTTTTAAGGAGAAGAAAAAAAGAGGAAAATAAGCCGGGCCAAACGGGGCCATAAACCATAATTATTTTCACTTTCTTTCTTTTTTTTTTTACAATTATTTTCACTTTTTACTTTCGGCAAAGGGCAAAAATTATTGTCTATAAGCCAAATCTTTATGGACGGTGCATAAATGAATAACAACCATCAAATTAGCCATCCACGTGTCATAATCGTAGAGCGGTTTAACATACATACCGGAACAGTTGAGAGAAAAATGTTCCGGTATAAATATGCATACCAGAACCAGTTGAGGAAAAGTGTTCCGGTATGAATAGCTTATAGCTTATAGCTTTTTATAGTTATTTCCATTTTTAACCTTTAATTTTATTATTTTTTATAAAATAAAAAATCATCCACTAAAGAGAATAACTACCCACTATATGTCCTTTTATGTAATTTTATGTTTATTAACCACTATAAAAGCTAATTTTACCAAACACTTTAATTTCAATCAGTTAACTTTTCAGCTATCAGCTATAAGCTAGCTTTTCAGCTATCAGCTAGCTTATAGCTTAATTTTACCAAACAGACCCTTACTCTAAATTCAATTAACTTATTTATTTTTAATATTCTCTTTCATAATAAATAAGGGCATAAGTGAAATTCAACATTTAAAAGATTTGAAAATTAATCAAAGTTTATTATAAAAATGAACAAAAAAAATTTCACTTTTGTTTTTTATAAAAAAGAACGGAGGGCGTATTTTTAATTTGAGCGTTCTCGAATTTAAGTTTCCCTAATACCTTTGGTGGAAAGTATATAGTAAATATCTTTGTAAGTATTCTTTGAACAATAAATTCTTTTCTATTTTGTAGTAAGACGTTTGATCATAGTTAAGGGAAAGAGACCTCTTACAAGGAGTGACTGCCTTGAAGACTACTAGTTCAACTAATGAATTAAGACGAACATCCTCATTGTGATTTTTAAAACCATGAGTTATCTGTATTAGAATTTGTGAGGCCTATACTTAACCACAAAAGCTAGCTTGAGAGTTGAGGTTTGCACTACACTTATAAAGGTCATCTTTGCCATATCTCTAGCCAATGTGGGACTTCTAACACACCCCCTCACGCCCAGCACTATTGGGCTTGGTGCGTGGAATCAACAACAACGGGTGGCCCAAATATGGGAGGTCTCCACAACAAACAACAAATGGATCTAGGATAGGCTCTGATACCATATTAGAATTTGTGAGGCCTGTAGCTTTTGTGGTTGAGTATAGGCCTCACAAATTCTAATAATCTGCTTATTACCTCTCACAAATTCTAATTGTTTATCAGTGAGACTTAAAATCATCTTGCTTACTACCAATTTGAATTTCTTTCATCTTAAGCAACCTTTCAACCTAGTTAACCGGGCTATAAGACAATATGGTGTAAATTTATCTCCCCTCTCATTCTTTTATTCTATGGAGGTTTTCACATAACAAGATGACAATTGATGATAACCTTTGAAGTCTACCACAAAAATGGAGACCAATGGTGACTGCTCTAAAAGTATTAAGAGATCTAAGCAGTACCATTCTGGAAGAACTCATTAGCTCTCTCAGAAGTGGATCAAAGGTTGCATAATAGTTTATGCTTGCAATTTCTTCCTTAGAAATTAAGGAACATTATTTGAGCATATTCTCTTAAAATGTACATTTGCTTTTCAAATATGAGATTGGCTTTCTAATTCGATTGGTGTGAATATTGGTAGAACTTATGTCATTTCTACCTTGAACTATTGTAATGTAGCCCGGAGTAATCAGTGGTTCATGATCTGATCCTATCTGCTTTTGGGCCATCCAGATAGCAAGGAACAACATTAGCTTCTACGACAAGTACACTAAAAAAAATAAATCATTATTGTTGGGAATTTATGTTAATAACACCAATACTTTCATGTGTGGAGCAAAATTAACGACAACACCACAATAAGAAAGATAACAATAAAAATTACAAGCAAAATAAACAAGATAAAAGAAGAAGAAAGAACACGCGATAGTTGTTCACCCAGTTCGATCCAATAGTGACCTACGTCTAAAGAGAGATAAAGCAGCCATCCGTTCCACTATATCAATAAGTTTCGTTACAACTAGATTCCAAAAGTTATTTCAATAATTAACGTTCAATTCTAATTCTACCATTTTCCCGAATCTCATCTTGTGACTAGGACTACCCAAGATGAAAGCAAAGATAATTTCTCCACCCCTATAATTGTACGGAGAGAAAATCCATGTTATTTCTCTCTAAAACTTTAGCTTTAGTGGTGGCAAATCATAATCCTTGCCTCTACATCTTGTTTCTCTATTTGCTTACTCCCTCCATCTCTCTCTCTCTCTCTGCCTCTCTCTCTTTTTCACAATTGTTCTATGCATATAACAACCTCTATTTATAGAAAAAATACAAGCCTAAAAAATAGGAACTAAAAGAAAAAAAATTGCAAAAGGATGATAAAGTGAGATTTGAACCCGAGACCTTATATTCGCAATCCTTTGTACACTCTCTTTACTACAAAATGAGCTAAGACACGTATTCAATAGGAAATGCGACGAAAATCAATATGATGAAAAACGGTGGGATCTTAGGTCAAAAATTGGGGTATGATATATATATATATATATAAAGAGGGAGTCAAAATACAAAACAGGAGTACCAGAAGTACTCAACAACTAAACAAAAACAAAGATACAAAACAAAAACAATAAAAAGAACTCTGAAATAAAAAGAACCACCACAACCACCCATAATAGCCATCAAAAAGATGGAGAGGAAAAAACAGCTATGAGAGAGCAACAATAGAGATACCACTCAACCAGAACCTGAAGAATTCAGGCATCACATCCTCACCTTTCCTTATGGGAGCAGCACAGTAGAGGTATTGCACCTCCCACTCGTAGAGGAAGCAGGAGCTATCAGGATTTTTACCTAGAAATCATTTCCAGGAGGAAAGTTTTACCATATCCATGATATTCTCAAACGTTGAAGACCCACCATCGAAGATCATATCATTTCGGGAGGTCCAGATAGTCCACACTACAACATGCTACACTAGAATCATACCTAACCGAACCCGACGCCCCACACCCATCCCAAAGAAACTCTCAAAAACTTGCATAATATTATCTTGGGACACATATTCAATCCTCTTTATCTCGCTCTATCCTGTAACATATTCTTAAACATATATCATGCCAACTTTATTTCAATTTCATCCTATAATTTTAAACCAGATTTTTCAAATAGTATTTTAAAATAAACACTTATATAATATTAAAAATAATAATTCCACGCAATGCACGGGCTTACGTACTAGTTCATCTTATTCTTTCTATAATTTTTTATATTGATTAAATTTTCTATAATCTTTTATTGTTTATGTTCTGTTCATATTTTTATGCATAGATTCTTATATAATATTTTTGTTGTATTTATCTTATTCTTTCTATGTATTTTTTTAAAATTACATTGAAGGATACAAAATTTGAAATATTATTAATAAAGTAAATTAGTAAATTTGGTAGTAATCAATTTTATTATATTAGAAGTGTAGATTAGAAATAGATATGGGACACATGGAGTATATTAATTCAATAACTTTTTTTTTTTATATTGAAGAGGGCTAAACGCCCGGGAGAAAAGATTACAAACAAATTAATCTAGGGGTAGGGTTCCCCATAAGTTCAAATTTGTATATGTCCATAATTTGGGCAGGACATCGATCATAAAACACACAATCAGCAACTAGGGTACAACCTATGTTTGCCAAAGCATCAACACATTTATTTGCCTCCCTGTATGTACGAGAGATTTCAATAAGCCAATCTTCCTTCAACAAATTTCAAATACGCTTCAGCAGAGAACAACCTGAAGCACTAGTCAAACTCTCTTTCTTGAGCACACAAACCACAACCTTAGAATCAATATTCAACTCTACTTTTCTGAAATCCAGCCTATAAGCTTGACGAAGTCCTTCATAAACACCCCAAAGCTCCGCAACGAAAGCACTACACAATCCCACTCCCTTGGCAAAGCCCCCTAACCATTCTCCATGCACACTCCTATTTCTTTTTATATTTTTTTTAATACAATTACTCTATTTCTTTTTAAATTCATTTTGATTTGTCATGTAACATAGAAACAAACTTTTTTTATTTTTTGAGAAAACTTCATAAAGAATAGTTATATAAAATATACTAGGATGAGTAGATCGAAAACTACATAAAGAATAGTTATATAAAATATACTAGGATGAGTAGATTGAAAACTACATAAAGAATAGTTATATGCCATTCTAGTAAGATATAATAATATCATTATTTTTTTGGATACAATAATATTATTATTTTTGCATGGTGTTCCACACGTATGAATTTAATACAATTGTATTTGCATCGTTGATTTTTTTTTTATAAACGTTTTGCATCGTTGTAATTAACTATATATTATTGTCGCTATATATCAGGATATCTCTATATATATTGCTGCATCCAAGAATGAAGAAATGCAACTCAAACAATTGTAGCTAGTTCTTTTTTTGATCAAACAATGACTAATGTTAAGCTTGCTTTGGTTGTCGTCTTTCTTGCCACATTCGGTGTGTATTTTAACTCTTTCTCTTACCAATTATTATATTCCATGCATTTCTTTTTACATGTTAGAAACTCATGAGAAATTATTCAAAATCAACTCATCCCAATTAATGGAGGAATAATTTGATTAATAAATTATTAAGTACTACTACCTAACTAACCACTATTCTAAACATATATTATTATTATTATTATTATTATTATTATTATTATTATTATTATTATTATTATTGTGTATTTTAACCTCATTTGTACTGAAAGTTGTTTCATTAAAAAATGGAAAATAATAGCTTCTTTACATTTCAAAGAAAGAATGTGATGAAAGTCTAATTATGATGGGGAATGAATGATCTTGGGTGTTGATTATTGAAGAACATAACTCGTATATTCATAAAATGCTTTCGTAAAAAAAAAACTGATCATTAAAATGCCAAATGATTTATATGAAAACCTATTTGAAATAATCTATTCAAAATCGTTATTTTTCTAAAAAGTTGTTTTTCAAAAATGATTTATATGAAAACCTATTTGAAATAAGTTGAAAATTAAGTGATTTTTTGAAATTTTGATATTCAAAAAAAGTTTCAACAAAATGATGAAATACCTAAAATAACATTTTAAGAATAACTATTCAAACTAAATTTTCATTTGAAGTTTTTATAAAATATTTCTTTATAAATTATTTTTACACAAAATTATGTAACACTATAAAATCTATTTTTAAAAAAAGGCCAAAACAAACGGGTCATATATGAATGAATTTTGATTTAATTTTTTTAACCAAGGAATCATTGTTTTTAACGAACATGATTTGCTAGTTGCTACTGCCAAAACACACTCAATATTCACACCGTTTTGTACTGTAACTGTTCGATTGAAAATATATGATCGAGATTGTTTAGGACAATTTTAAAACTGCACTAATCTGAACTTTCTAATCTATCATAAAGGTTTGAGATTAAAAACTGTGGGAAAACTGTATTTTTGCAGTAAACTGCCGTCCTTTATTTCCAAAATGTTAAAACCGTGACCCTCACATCACAATTTAATAATATTATTTACTGTAATTTTTTTTTGGAGAATGTTAACATTTGTCCTTAATGAATATATTAAAAAGATAAATGTGGAAAATATTTATTAAAGCATGTATGCTATTCAATTATTTAAGCATTAAATTTTTTGTATTATTAAATGCTATATTTTTATTTTTAGGTAGCTTATTATATGCCCTTATGACACAAGTTAACATTACTTTTTTTTTAATAATATTATTATATTTGCATCGTGTTCCACGCATCTGTATCTCAATTTAAACAATTGTTTTTGCATCGTACGTTGTACTTTGTACTTATAACTATTACATTTATTAATTTCCTACGTTGTAACTAATAGTACTATTATTGTTGGAGTAACTATTATCAGGATGGCCAAGTCTAGGGAGAGTATAATAGGTCTCCCACTATGGGTAAGCTAAAAGGATTATTTTTAGCCATTAGATACTGAAGCTGTATGGTTGTTATCATACAATAGTAACACTGAATATTTTTTACTTTTAGTTCACATTTTCACTTTCTCTATCTTAGGGGCGTCCCGCACACATGTGCGGGATGTGCGACGACACCGGACCTCTAAATTTTGAGGGCCTCAACTCAAAATTTTGATGTCGTATAATATTACTTATATATTATTTATACCCATAAAATATCAGATGTATATTAATAGATTAATTTTTAGGCCCTAAAATAATAGTTATATATTGTTAATGATCATAAAATTTCAAATGAGTATCAATAGATTAGTTATCTATACTCGTAAATATAGTTCTAGTCCATTTTAATCTTTGTATAAAATTTAATCTTAGATTAGATGTTCCTTTTTGACGTTATATACAAAGATAATTATTTTGCTTTTTTTGTCCTTTTTTTTTAGGTATTTTTTTTTGTCCTATTTGATTTAATGCAATTGGTTTAATATTGATAATCATTTTTGGGCTCTTAATATTGATAAGTTATATGTTTACAAGAATAAGAATGGTTATTTTTTAAAAAAATTATCTGCAATTTAAATCAATAATTTAATTTTTATTTTTTTTATTATTAAAAGGCCAATTTAATATTTTGCACAGGGTCTCCAAAAACTTTGAGAGGCCCCTGCTCTATCCGCTGGACTGATATATCATTGTTGAAAATCTTGGTCTTTCTTTTCTCACCCAACAACATAGATTTGCAGCAATAAGCAACAAGAAATATCTAAATTTGTCATCTTAATTATGTGATTTTATATGTGAAACATTAGTTGGTTGATTCAAAATAATTTGGAAATAGTCTTAGTTATGATCTAATACTTTCATGAGCTTCAGTTCTAATACTCTTGTTCTTTGTAGGTAGTTTGTAGATCTGTGAATTGTTGTTTGCAAAGCACCCGTTTACAAGCAAATTCAAAATCTATATTTTATAAAAAAAACCAAAATCTGCAATTTTAATTAAAGAAAAAGAAATCTTCAATCACATCCATTTAAAGTTTGCTTAAAAATCGTTGAAGTTTGTAAGGATTTTACTCCATTAGAGTTTTGTATTGTTGCAGCAAGAATGAGAGAGTGAGGCCAGGAAAAGAAAGTATGAGTGAGAGAGAGAAAAAAAATTATAGAGTACTGATGGTGTATAATATCATCTTTCATCCAATGGTTCAAGAAACTTTCCCATGATGGGAGACCTATCAGGATATCTCTATATATTGTTGCATCCAAGAATGACCAAATGCAATCCAAACAATTGTAGCTAGTTCTTTCTTTTGATCAAACAATGACAAATGTTAAGCCTGCTTTGGTTGTCGTCTTTCTTGCCACATTCGGTGTGTATTTTAACTTTTTTAAGATAAATGGAGATCCAACAACAATAATATATTCTATAAGAGAAATAAAAATTAAGATAAATGTATAATATTATCTTTCACATCTTCTTTATTAACATATTATAAATTTAGATTTGTAAAATATAATATTTTTTTCATCTATTAAAGATAGATAAAATTAACAAAGTGAAGAGCATAAGAGGTGCTCACAACTGAAAATAAATAAATTATATTTTAGTAATTGTTTGATCGATTTCAGTTTTAAAGAGATGAATTTTTAAAAATCCGCACCCGCCCATATACAACCGTTGATGATCAAATTTTCACAATTGTAGACCCGAGATTAGGGTTGGGAATAGGTCAGATGACCTTCAGGGGCCTTTGGCCTGGCCTGACTTAGGTCTAGTCTGTTTATTAAAAATGTCAGACTCAGGCTTTAAAAAGAGCCTATTTACATAAATAGGTCAGGCTTAGACTTTTAAAAAAGCCTAAAGCCTGGGTCGGCCTATTTATATTTAATAATTATTATTTATATCATCTTGTATAAAAAATAAATATTATTTATATAAATACAAAATATTTATACCATCTTTTTTTTTATAAAGACAAATTATATTTGTTAGATAAAATAGAAACCATAAGCCAGTATAGAAGTTGTCCGCTCCATCTCTCACTCTCACTCTCTATCGAGCGGAAGAAAAATCGTATTAGCCTAATCATTGTCGTAATTGTATTTGTTATTTTATTAGCTTTTAATTTTTGTGCTAATAATTTTATTAGTTTTTTTTAATGTTGTAGAAATTATAAAAAAAATTGTACAAAAAAAAAGAAATTATAAAAATTTAAATATGAGATAGACTTTAATTTCTGTTTAATTAGCCTATTTAAAAAGACTATATAGAGGCCTTTATGGAACATATACTTTTAAACAGGCTACAAGGTCAAGCCAGGTAAAAACAAATAGCATTTGATAGGCCGCAAGCCATACTTATGTTGAAGAAAAATCGTAGGCCAGGCCAGATCCGACCTGCATCCGATCGAGTACTTCCATATATTGACAGTTATGTCGGTTTCGAGTCGGATTGCGGGTTCATGCTCACCCCTAATCCTCACATCTCAATTTAATATTATTATTACTCCATTCGTACCAAAATATAAGTCACTTTGAAGAAAAAATTTATACCAAATTATAAATCGTTTTACATTATCAATGAAGCATTTAAAGCATCTGCAACGGTAGGAATTTTGGCATTGTCCGCCAGTTTGGAAGCACAAAACAAGAGTATATGTTATTTTTGTTTTGACCACAACCCTTAGACCATTGAACTATTGGATTAAGAAAAATTTAATATATAATGTAAAATAATGGGACCTAATATGAGTTTTTTAGAATTGTATTGTTTGGAGAAAAAAATAAATGAGTTGCTTTGAGATGATGTGGCTTCAATGAGACCCATAAAATACTTTTAAATGAGTTGTACCATTGAATATGCTTTTAATGTTTTTATTATGCTCTTAATTATTTATTACTCGCTCTTCTTTCGATACTTCAATTTATTTGTTCCTTATCATAAATGAAGAACAATTTTATAAATCAACTCATAATTTCTTTTTTCCATACAACATTAACTACATTATTTTATTTTATTTTTTGTCAAGTAGTCTAGTGGCTTGAAATTCCACCCTTATGCTGAATAAGTGGGATGACCAGGGTTCGAACATCAGCCACCTACATATATATTGTAATGTCCAACCAATCGTGGCAAACTCATGGGACACATTAAGTACATTTTTTAATATGTGTAAAAGTGTCAAAGTGAGTTGTGTTATGATACAGAGGGAATATTATATTTTGATCGTGTTCCACGCATCTAACTGAACTATTATTGTTGTACATTGTAACTATTATTGTCGCTATTATCAGAATATCTCTATATATTGTTGCATCCAGGAATAAACAAATGCAACTCAAACGATTGTAGTGTAGAGCTAGTTCTTTCTTTTGATCAAACAATGACTAATGTTAAGCTTGCTTTGGTTGTCGTCTTTCTTGCCACATTCGGTGTGTATTTTAACTCTTTCTCTTACCAATTATTATATTCCATGCATTTCTTTTTACATGTTAGAAACTCATGAGAAATTATTCAAAATCAACTCATCCCAATTAATGGAGGAATAATTTGATTAATAAATTATTAAGTACTACTACCTAACTAACCACTATTCTAAACATATATTATTATTATTATTATTGTGTATTTTAACCTCATTTGTACTGAAAGTTGTTTCATTAAAAAATGGAAAATAATAGCTTCTTTACATTTCAAAGAAAGAATGTGATGAAAGTCTAATTATGATGGGGATCGAATGATCTTGGGTATTGATTATTGAAGAACATAACTCACATATTCATAAAATGCTTTCGTAAAAAAAAAAAAAAAAAAAAACTGATCATTAAAATGCCAAAGAGCCAAATCCATGGACAAGCTTTTTCTTCTTTGTATTTTTGGGTAAGAACTTATACTTCTTTCTCTGCATCGGTACTGAAATGATTGGTTGGGAACATAGTTACTTAGAGAAATAAAAAAAATCACAATTTGAGAGAGATGGGGTTTTAATGTCCAATTAAAACTTAAGGTGTTCTATGCACACCTTCACAAAAGTGAATGGATGTGTTATAGCAAAACTCAAATGATGCATGTGTAAGTACGTGGTTGTGTTTGTTCGAACTTTAACTGACTTTCAAGTTTCATCTGCAGTAATGTTCCCGATGAAGAAGGTAGAAGGATGTGGGCAAACATGGTGTGATGTAGGTGATTTATGGTCAGGTTGTAACAGTGATGGTAGTAGTTGTGGTTGTCTCGCGTGGGGAATTTTTGGTGGTAATTGCTATGGTGGAAATCATTTGAAGAACGCAGTGAGAGAACATTATAACTTATGTGAATCTGACGACGACTGCATCCAGAAGGGAAGTGGGAGCATTTGCGCTTATTATCCTAATTCGACTGTACTCCAACATGGCTGGTGTTTTACCTCTAACGTTGAAGCAGAACACTACTTCAAGGTTCTCTCTAACCCTGCAGTAAAGAACTTCTTCAGCAAAATCACTTACTCCAATGAAAAAGAATTCTTGAAAATAGCTCTAGATATTGCCACTTAATGATCGTCATATATCATGCAGCTACATACTACTTATAATAAGGGAATCTTTATATCCAACTTATCGGTTGGTTTTTTCATATATCCATCTGAATGAATCTTAATAAATAAATGTAGCATGTGCATGGGTTGTCACTTTAATATATGTAATATATATATATATATATATATATATATATATATATATATATATATATATCAAGTAATGTTATGATTCTCCTTTCTCTATTTCTTCCTATTTATAACACTAATTTTGATATCATATAACATAAAGATACATTATTGAATATCAAAACATAGTCAAAATCGTTATTTTTCAAAAAAGTTGTCTTTCAAAAATGATTTATATGAAAACCTATTTGAAATAGCTTCAAAATTAAGTGATTTTTTGAAATTTAGATATAATTTTTTTTAAAGCATAAATGCTCATCATATATATATATATTAATAAATATATGTATATTTGAATTAAAGGCAAACGGACAATAAGCTGCGCCCTTAAACCTTTTTGAATATTCAAAAAAAGTTTCAATAAAATGGTGAAATACCTAAAGTAACATTTTAAGAATAACTGTTCAAACTAAATTTTCATTTGAAGTTTTTATAAATTATTTCTTTGTAAATTTTTTTTACACAAAATTATGTAATACTATGAAATCTATTTTTAAAAAACCCAAAACAAACGGGTCCTATATGAATGAATTTTGATTTAATTTTTTTAACCAAGGAATCATTGTTTTTAATGAACATGATTTGCTACCGCCAATACACACTCAATATTCACACCGTTTTGTATCGTGAATGTTCGATTGAAAATATATTGTCGAGATTGTTTAGGACAATTTTAAAACTGCACTAATTTGAACTTTCTAATCTATCATAAACGTTTGAGATTAAAAATTGCGGAAAAATTGTATTTTTGCAGTAAACCGCCGTCCTTTATTTCCAAAATGTTAAAACCGTGACCCTCACATCACAATTTAATAATATTATTTAATGTAATTTTTTTTAATAATATTATTATTTTTCATCGTGTTCCACGCATCTGTATCTCAATTTAATACAATTGTTTTTGCATCCTACGTTGTAATTTATATATTTAATGGTTTTAATTATTTATTTCTTAATATGTTGTGAAACATAGAAATAAATCAAATAAGCGCACTGCTATATCTCGCGAAGAAATTATCACGAAAGCAATCTGAGTCTTTATCATAATTATTATTAAATATTTATGTCACCGCTTATGTCAAAAAAACTTGTGTTATTCTCTCTATGTACTCTGCTGTTGCTGGCACAAATTTCTTCTTTTCATGTGTACTAAACTACTAATGAAAGTGAGGCCAACATAAGAAGTTTCAGGAGAAAATACAAAAGAACAAACACATCAGAAGTAGTAGCGGACATACTAGATTGCCAATGGTGAGAGAATTAAAAAAAGATAATATAGTAAAAAAGGAATATGAAGGTAGAAGGGAAAGAGAAGAGAAACACTTGCACACAACTAAACCATTCCATGGCTATGTTTCAACAAAAAAAAAAACCATTCCATGGCTTTCAAAAGATGCAGTTATGAAAATTGAAAACAGACAAGCTATGTTGGATAACATGTAGTTTTGGTCGGCAAAGACAGTTAGCAATTAAAAACCGCAATGCCACATCATTCGCTAAACTCTCGGGAAATTTATTTTCGGGATGTTTAGCATTTCCAATCAAATAATGATATGAAGTGGAAACTTACGTTACAAACAACGAAAGAGATTACCGAATTGAAAAAACATAAAGAATGGTAAAATAAAATATTTTAGGTTTAATTACAGTTTTGGTCCGCCTATTTTAAAATTTGACAATTTTGATTCTCTTATCATAATTTTTAACTATAAATTGGCTATGTGATATGTTTTAGACGACATGACATATGATCTGATGATGAAAAAATACCAACAACGGTGAATTTGTAAGAAAAATCAAGTTGATTTAAAACATGTATCACCATATTTTAGAAAAAGTATGTGTTGGAGGGACCAACACTGTCCAATTTTAAAATAAAAGGACTAATTCTTGTAAATGATGAAAATAGAAGAACAAAACTATAATTAAACTGTTTGAGTAAAAAAAAAACTATAATTAAACTAGTATTTTAAATCGACTTAGAATATAAAATACAAGGACACAAGAGTGCTTGAGTAAAAAAAATACTACAGTATAAAACAAGGGTGCTAGCTACTATTGCGTCAATAATATCTAATATAGTATTTATTTCATGGGATGCACAAATTATACAAAACAAATCATCTTATAAGCAAACAAATAATGACGATTTTAATATTAAAAAATTGAGATGTTACAACTATGATAGTATAATGTTAGGAAATTACGCAAAATTTCTCCATATTATCAGATTTGTGGAAGAGCAAAATAACGCGGAAGCACTCTAATATTAATAACAATGAAATGTACAAAGTGTTTATGACAACTACTTTCTCACATAACCCACAACCCAGTTACATCCAAAGAAATATTTATCTCTAAATATTTCTCACAAAACTTCTATACTGAAATTTTCTTCTTTGTAACTAGCTGGTTGTTATAACTCTTGCACTTATTGTTGTTGTGATAAGAAATGAAATACACACTGCTTTTTATAGCTAAGCAGAAGGAAAAACAAATGGTTCAAATAAAAGAGAATGTTTCTCATTCTCTCTCCATGCTTTCCGTCCATGAATTGCTCTGGACCTTACTTATTTCATTTCCTTGTTTTTCTCATCCATTTTGACCAACAATCTCCCACTTGAAGAATGATTTCAATCGGTCTTCACACCTTGGTCAAACAATATTATTTAACAGTCTGTTATTTTAGTAGGCCAACTGAAGATGAGCACAACTTCAGTTTGTCAATTGTCACCACCTTTGTTAACATGTCTGCCGGGTTCTCACTTCCTTGAATTTTGCTCAATGTTAGCACCTCATCCTCAAGCAGTGATCTGATGAAATGATAACGAAGACCAATATGTTTTGTTCTTGAATGAAATGCTGAATTCTTTGCCAAATGTATTGCACTCTGACTATCACTATACAAAACATTTTTCTCTTGAGTAAAACCCAACTCTGTTAACAATCCTTGAAGCCATATCAATTCTTTACCGGCTTCTGTTACTGCTACATACTCTGCCTCTGTAGTGGATAGTGCAACAATCTTTTGTATCCGCGATATCCAACTAACTGCTTCAGTGCCAACAGTAAAAATGTAACCGGTGGTACTTCTTCGGCAATCAACGTCACCTCCAAAGTCTGCATCTACGTAGCCTTGTACTTTTAAATCTCCTTTTCCAAAGTACAAACATTTCTTAGTGGTGCCTCGTAGATACCTCAAAATCCACTTAACTGCTTCACAATGAGCTTTACCTGGATTTGACATAAACATGCTAACAACTCCCACTGCATGGCCAATGTCTGGCCTAGTACAGACCATTGCGTACATCAAACTTCCAATGGCTGAAGCATATGGAATGTTAGCCATAGATTCTTTCTCTTCCTCCGTCTAAGGAGACTGGTCCTTGGATAGGCGAAAATGACTTGCCAAAGGTGTGCTAACAGGTTTGGCATTGCCCATGTTGAACCCTTGCAAAACACGGTTGATGTACTCTGTTTGAGATAACTGCAAAACTCCTCTTTGCTTATCTCTCGTGATTTGCATACCAAGGATCTTTCTCGCTGGACCTAAATCATTCATGTCAAACTCTTTTGACAACTACGTCTTCAAGTTTCCGATCTTGTCCATATCCAAACCTGCTACCAACATGTCATCAACATAAAGTAACAAAATGATATAACTGGACTTATATCTCTTGAAGAAACAACAATGATCGGCATTGCACTTATTGAAACCTTCCTTGTGCATGAAGCTTTCAAACTTCATATACCACTGTCTTGGAGCTTGTTTCAGACCATACAAGCTCTTCTTTAGCCTGCACACCATATTCTCTTTCCCTTTTTCTGAGAATCCTTCAGGTTGGTGCATATATATCTCCTCAACTAAGTCTCCATGAAGAAACGCAGTCTTCACATCTAATTGCTCAAGATAGAGATCTTCACATGCAACAATACTCAACACAGCCCTGATAATATTGTGCTTCACAACCGGAACAAAAATTTCATTGTAGTCGATTCCTTCCTTTTGCTGGAATCCTTTTACAACTAGTCGGGCTTTGTATCTCTTAGAGCCATCATGCTCCTCCTTCACTCGATACACCCATTTGTTGTGAAGTGCCTTCTTTCCCATAGGTAACTTAGCTAGTTCTCATGTTTGATTGGAAATTAAAGACTTCATCTCATCTTTCATTGCAAGCTCCCACTTACTAGCATCTGTGGTCTGACATGCTTCTTCAAAATCTTCATGCTCACCTCCATCAGTCATTAACATGTAATCCATGTATCTCCTGTTGGGAACATGAGGTCGGGTAGACCTTCTCAATACAGGAGTAGGAGTGTGATGCTCTAGTGTGTCAGACAATTGTGTGCCACTTGATTCAGTTGATCCCTCTATCTGAGAACTTTCAACAGTGGGATTTTCTGGGACATCGTCCACCTTAGCATATACAGGCTCACTCAATTCTGAGTTGTTGGTGGTTGTGTTATGTTTGTCTTTGTACATCACTCTTTCATTGAAGATTACATCTCTACTGCGGATCATCTTTTTGTTTTCATCATCCCAAAGGCGGTAGCCAAACTCATCCTCACCATAACCGATGAAAGTGTACTTCTCAGATTTAGGATCAAGTTTATTTCTGCCTTGATCACTAATGTGTACATATGCTACACAACCGAAAACTCTAAGATGTGAGAGTTTTACCACTCTTCCGCTCCATACCTCTTCTGGTATTTTGTGCTCCAATGGAACCGATGGACCTCAGTTGATCAAGTATGCTGCCGTGTTGACTGCTTCTGCCCAGAACTGCTTAGGTAAGCCTGACTGCACACGTAAGCTTCTGGCTCTCTCAGTCAATGTTCTGTTCATACGCTCTGCTACACCATTGTGTTGAGGCGTTCCTGGTACGGTTCTCTCCATTCTGATTCCGTACACATAACAGAACTTCTTGAATCTGGTGTCTTCATATTCACCACCAATGTCGGTTCTGAGCTTTTTGATCTTCAATCCTGTCTCATTTTCCACCATAGCTTTCCATCTCTTCAAAGCCTCAAATACATCGGACTTATGTTTCAGAAAGTATACCCATACCTTCCTAGAGTGATCATCGATAAAAGTCACGAAGTAATTTTTCCACCAACAGATGAGACAGTTGTTGGACCCCAAACATCAGAGTGAACAAGCTCGAGCCTCTCTTTCTTTGGGGTTCTTCCACTTGTCTGAAAGCTAACTCTTTTCTGCTTTCCAAGTATACAGTCTTCACATATGTCAATTTCTATTGACCGAAGACTTGGTAGTTTTCCTTTTGAGTGCATAACCTTCATCCCTTTCTCACTCATATGGCCTAATCTCTGGTGCCATAGATTGGGACTTTCTTTGTTGCAACTGCAATCAAATGACATGCTCCTGCTGTCATGTAAAGAGTACCACTCTTCTTACCGCGAGCAATCGTCATTGCACCCTTTGAAATCTTCCAATCGTCACCATGGAAGACTATTGTGTAACCGTCACTGGCCAACTGGCCTACGGAGATCAAGTTCTTCGTCATGTCGGGAATATGTCTGACATTTTTCAATTCCCATACAGACTCATTCAACTTAATCTTTACTTCACCTTTGCCGACAATCTCACAAGATTGTTCATTACCAAGGTAAACTTTACCGAGGTTTCCAGAGACATAATTTTTAAAGAATTCTTTCTGGGAAGTAGCATGAAAGGATGCACCAGAGTCTAACACCCAAGACTCTTCCTTAGTCTCCAAAGAACATATCAAAGTATCACCTCCTCCTGAGGTTGAAGCAACATTTGCTTCATCTTTGACCTCTTGGTTCTTTCTTGGGAGCCTACACTGTTTTTTGTAGTGTCCCGACTTTCCACAATTCCAACATTCAACATTCTTCGAATTGTGAGAAATACGATGATTTCTGGATTTGGACCATCTTTCCTTAGATTTACCATGTCCATATCCTTTGGTTGAATTTCTTCCTCTTGACTCTGTATGCAATACTGAAGAGGATGATGATTCACCCGACTCTCTCCGTTGGATCTCTTCACTGAGAACCAGATCACGAACATCATCAAACTTCATCTTTGTACTTCCTGATGAGCTACTCACAACCGTGACAGTAGCACTCCAACTATCTGGTAAGGAAGACAAAAGTATCAATGCTTGTACCTCATCGTCAAAGTCGATACCAACTGAACTTAATTGGGTTATGACAACATTAAGTTCATTGATATGTTGCGCAATCGATGCGCCTTCTGTCATCCGAAGTGTAAACAACCGTCTCATCAAATGAACTTTATTTGATGCTGAAGGCTTTTCATACATGCTCGAAAGAGCCTTCATAAGACCAGTTGTCTTCTCCTTCGCAATGTTAAAAGCAACATTACGAGACAACGACAATCGGATAACACCAAGTGCTTGCCTATCGAGAAGGTTCCACTCATCTTCCTTCATCGATTCTGGCTTGTTTTCTGTGAGAGGTTGATGTAGCTTTTTCTGATACAAATAATCTTCTATCTGTGAGAGAATGTTTCTCATTCTCTCTCCATGCTTTCCGTCCATGAATTGCTCTGGACCTTACTTATTTCATTTGCTTGTTTTTCTCATCCATTTTGACCAACATATAATACATGTATATAAAAAAAAGGTAAAAGATGTTTTTCGTCCCTCTAAAATTTGTGAATTTGAGTTTTACTTGGCCTATATGTTTCCGATTGCATTGCATAGTTCTTAACAATTAAGTGTATGATGCTTAAGTGTATGATGCTTATGCAGATACAGTGTAAAAACTAAAAACTAGCTACTAAAAGCACGAGTAGTTTGACAATAAATATAACGAGATCCTTTATAGTTTTTAAAGATAATCTATAATATATTTAGTTCAAGTTAACAAATACTACCTGCAAGAAGTGGTGTTTCTGTTTGGATTGCAACTCAATCCAGTTCCAAAAAATTGCAAGGGCATACTCCCTTTGATTTTAAGTATGCCACTACTAATAATTAGCCTAACATTCACTTTCAATACATGTATGAAAGTATAATAACTAGCTAGCCACCAAAACCCAGTGGAGATAACTTCAAATCTGTGAAAGCAGAATGATCTGCTCCTTCCAAAACTTAATGATCACCAAAAAGACAAAAAAGAAAAGCTTCAACTGTGTGAAATCACTTAATCTTCAAGCTCAATAATCTTGACAACAGATGCATCACCAACTTTCTGGCAAATAACCACTCTATCATGTGGCTTTATAACTCCTGCCATTTTTCCATGGTCAAGTGCTACCTTGAGAATAGACTCGTTACTAGCACTTGTTGATTCAGCCTGCAGACAAAGTATGAGATGAATACTTAGTTAGCCTAGCCTCAGACCATCAAATAGATATCATGCAGAATGGAATGAATAAACTTGTGAAACATCCCCACAAGATCAGGAACTTACAGGATGTCGAGGATCAGCGAGCATGGGAAAGAGACCTCTTACAATAAGTGATTGCCTTGCCTGCGTCATGAATTGTAAGTTGGTAAACAAGATGATAAAAAATAAACAACATAACATTCATCCTGGTAAATAAGTTTCTAATCACGAAGATGGAACTATCTATGTGTCCAAATCCAGGCCAGTAGAGCAACATCTTCCAAAGCTGGTAGTATTTGCTTTACACGGGATACAATTAATAACAGTTGGCAAAACTTGCAGTATAAGTATTAAATTTGTTAATAAATGATATTGTTTTTACAAATTTACTCTTCAAGAGGGAGATTTAGTTAATGTTTCCATCATGGTATTTATTATTGGATGCAGAAAAAGAAGTAAATTAACTAGGGGTATGTTGGTAAAAAATAATTGGGTCTAAAATTTCTTATGAGTTGGTAGATGGTCTTATTTTTAGGGGTGGAGGGAGTAGCATAGTAATTACATTAGAAGTAAATAAGCTTTCCCACAAATCAGTTGGTAGTTGGTCCTGGAAACAAGAAACAATGGAATAAATTGTCTTCATTTAGCAATGTAATGGACACAAAATTGATTTTACTTGAAATGTACAATTTGGTTTCGGAGTAGTAAAGTCAAATAATATTTGGGATTATTGTGAAATGTTACGAACTCAATATGCACGATATAAACTATCTATTCTACAATGGTTTTTAAGAAAAAGTTATTTGATAGAAAGTTATTCATTAGTCATCCTACAAATTGTTACTCGTTAATTTGGTGTATAACTAATTTTACATTTACAACAATGGATATTGCCTCAATAGGTCACATCCATGGATAACTAAAAGAAAATAAGCAATCCATGGACAGCTAACAGGGGAAAAAATGTAATGAGACAGGTTAAAATCTAACCTCAAAAGCTCCACTAAAGCTCCATTTTAGCTGATTTGTCTTAAGTCTGGGTATCACAACAGAGAGAACCGGCATTGTTGGCCTATATTTTGCTATCAATCTGAAAAGTGCACAAAGCAAGTTTAGAAAAGTCTTGCAGAGATTTGTGAAAATACAAGGAAAACAATCCATAGCACTCATTTTCCATGACTTGATCCAATTCAAAAAAAAAGATATCTAGTTCCATTCTCCTTGATGTTAACTATGAATAATTCATATCAAATTATTCAAAGAAAGTACCTTGCAGCCCTTCCAGATGAAGTGAAGCAAATAATAACTGAAGCCTTCACCTTAATAGCTGCACGTACCTAAATAAACAGGATTTTCAGGTTAGAAGATTTGTTCCATATATGAACTTAACAAACACCAAGACAAAAAAGCAAAAATAATAGACAAATTACTCTACTTTTTTTTTAAAAATAAAAGGCATGCACGAGAAATTAAAATGATCCCCCACATCATAAGGTCCCATCAAAATCAAAAAAAGGCTTAGATGGTGATATTGAAACTATAACCTGTGACCACCACAACCTTGCCATTTCGCCTCAGCACCTCATGCACTAGGAATCACCATTAATTAAAATAAAATTAGGGCAAGGTTAAAATGTAATTACCGCAGAAGATGCAATGGATTCCAAATGGGTCATGGGTTCTCCCACATATTTGACTGTCCTCTTAAAATAAAGCTCTTGATTGAAAACTTTCTCAGCCTGAAACAGAAGGCAGAGATATCAGCCAGCAATCTTGGCGAAATTTTAAACAGGTCATTCATATGAATCAAAGGATTTCACATAACTAATGCCATGCTATGCTATTATGCAAAATTATCCATTTATACCACCCTAACATAGAAAGGAGTACAAACGATATGAATAAATTAATATTCAAATAAAGAATTGAGAACATAACTAATTTCCATGATATGCTGTGCTATTATGCAAAACTGTCCTTTTAGAAGATTTTACACATATGTAGGTGCAACATATATTCACAGTAAAACCAGAAACAAACAGATTCACAGTGCAACCAATGTGCTCATCCAGCAACTTCCACCATATACTTCTCAGCCTCATTTTGATTGTATATGATGACTAGTGAATTAAGTTAGATAAAGAACATGAAACAAATCGTCTGGATCTGTGGCCATGAACTCAGATCATTCAGACCATAGTATCTTATTCGGGTTACAAGAAACTTTTGAAATGAAATATCATTGTATAATAATTTTCTGTTCAGTTACAAGACATATGTGCATTATATTGTAAAAGGGACGAATGGTAATAAATTATTATTTGTAAAACAAAAGAGATGCTCAGCAATACCAATTATAGGTGAAAATACTGAAGTCATGTACAGTTTTGTCTTGACAAAGAAAAATAGGCAGAGCCGTCGAGCACATTCATTCAGGAATTTCTCCAGTCAAACAATTGCAAAATTAGAAATGTTTTTAAAAGACCAATTTATCACCCAGCAAACAATAATATACCAATTATAAATTATTTAAGCCAAAAACTCAATTCACAGTTTTTTTATTAGCAATGTTACCAAAAATCAAAAATCTAATTAACAGAACAAATCTCAAGTTCCAAACAAAATTAAACGAGCTTTGAAATGCACTTACTTCTGAACAAATCCTGCCAACTGTAGAAATAGTCTCGACAGGGTATAATCCACGTAAAGTCTCAGCACCCAGAAGAATTGCATCACTTCCTGTATATTAATAACAGTTTAATAAATTATATGACGATTAACCATTTCTAACAACCACATAGCATAGAAGATAGAACAAACACTATTAGAAGAAAACAAATCATTGAGAAGGGCCAAAACCAGGGGAAGAAAAGAATAAATAGTTCTTAATAGTCTTTATTAATCAGGAAATGAAGGTTGAAAGGTAACATGAAAAAAAATATCAAAGGCAAAGCAATATTTCCCGTCTTTGATAATCACCACTAACAGAACAGCCTATAACTATAGTCACCGAAACAACTAGTGGCATCATATGACTAGTGACTCACCATCTAAAACAGCATTGGCGACATCGGTGGCTTCCGCACGTGTTGGTCTTAAGTTGTCGGTCATGCTATCCACAACACGTGTGAGTACAGCAGGCTTCCCAGCCATATTACACTTGTAAAGGGCAGATTTTTGGAAATAAAATACCTACAAAAGTGAATGGGAGTTGATTAACAAAAGCATGTACTTCAATTTACAACAACAACACAGGATAAGTAAAAACACTTCAAATTACAACAATAATCTAACCTTCTCTGGTGGAAGATCAATGCCCAAATTCCCACGAGAAAGGATAATACCATCTGCTTCTTGCAGAATCTCATCAAAATGGGTCAATCCCTAAAAAAACAGATATATAAATGCATTTGAATCAGCATAGCTGAAAAGGATCTAATTTACAGAGAATTTAAATTTGTCCAGTAAACTATGAAGAAATGCAGTTCACCTCAACATTTTCAATCTTCGCGAAAATTTGAGTTTGGCTGAGATCACCTAATGTAGAAAGGAATTCGCGTGCCTGCATTTTAAACAAATAAGGTTTGTTAGTAGAAAGCCTGAAACTGCAATAGGAAAAAAATAAATTAAATGACTGATTGTCAACTTCAGATGGTGAAACTAGCACAAAGGATGTAGAACACAAATTACCTGGCGAACATCTTCAGCATGCCTAGTATATGACAATGATAGAAAATCAATTTTGTTTTTAACTCCCCAGGTGCTTATAACCTGCAATAACAAAAAAAATGATACCTCGGAACTTTAAAGAAACCTACAATCCAGGAACAGGCAAGCTCTAGATGTTTGACAGTGGGTAACTCACTAAAAGATGCAAGTGATAAGAAGAAATTACCTCCTTGTCTTTCTCAGTGAGGGTCGGCAAATCAATATGAACTTGAGATGCATGCAAGGTAAACAATGCCCCAGCCAATGTTGCCGAATTTTTTATAGTACAAACAACGTCCTGCCCTGTAACTTCAACTACCTGCATAGTTTCAGGTAGAATTCATCATGCATGTAAGACTTCATTTCAACTATTTCTATCCATGCCAGTCTAGGCGGCTAGGCCCGTAATATAGATTTAAAAATATCAATTTTGGAAATTTAACTTCAATTACACAAAATCACAATATAAAAATTATAAACAAATGGCTGATGCAGATTACAGATATACTCAAGAACACCACACGATAACAAGATAGAAAGGGACCTATTAGGAAAAAAATTGCCAATCAGCCTCACTTATCTTACCTCTAGCCATACAGATGTAGTTTCACTTCCTGTGAACAAGTATTGACCAACGAAGATGGTGTCTCCTGCCTTCACTGACTGTAAACAGTATGAATAAGATTAAGGTTCAAATTAACACAAATGTAACATCGAAAGCAACAAAAAATGAGTCTATTTTGCACTAAGCTAAGCACAGGTAGTCGGTACGAATACCACGATTCGGGTAAATTCATAGAAGTTTGAAAATTCAAATGAACCTTGGCCAGTCCATCAAAATTGATAGGCAGTATCTCTGAAGAAGCTTCTTGTCCCTGATCAGGAGTTAGAATGACCTGACTATCAGCCAGAAGTGAAATTGATGTCTCGTTTTTGTTAACAACCTGCATCTCAGCACCCACCGTGTCCAACATAACCTGACAAAGACAACAAAGAAACCAACAAAAGTTAAAACAACAATAAACACATCCACAAGACAAAAGCTTAACAAACAAAAAGATGCAAAATACAATGTGCTTAGTTTTAAACGTCGATTAACCACTCACAGCACATAGCTTCTTAGTAGTTTTGATAGCAGTCTTCAAATTCTCCAAAGTCTCCTGGTGATATTCACCGTCACCCCAAGAGAAATCAAAACGAGCCACTACAACAAACATTACAAACCCTCATGAAACAACCGTCTAAAAGTTGGATTTAATTCATATACACTAGTATCATATAAAGATTTTTTACACTGTTAGTCAATCATAATCATCATATCATTAAAAAACAGGGTTAAACATGTTTTTAGTCCCTGTAATAAATATCTCGAGATTTGTTTTTATTCCGTGTTCCCACTTTTCAATCCCTCCTAGTTTTGTATAATGCAGGACTAAAAGGTCAGTACAGGACTAAAAACATATTTAACCCTTAAAACTATTTGACTTTAATCGTAACTACTTTTATAGTCCGTATAAAGTCGCATATGATCGGTTGTGATTTATTGACAGTGTAAAACTCTTTTACACTAACAAGACCTAAAAAACTTAATAATATATACCAGACATTCCGGCTTTGAGACAAGAAGAGATGACATCAACTGAACGAGATTTAGGTCCCAAGGTACCAACGATCTTAGTCATTGCAGGGAAGAAACTCTGAAAAAGCAAAATATAATTTAATAATAATAAAAATAAAAAATAAAAAAATAAAAAAGGAGAAAGAAGAATAAAGAGAGTTACGGATTTGGCAGGCTCGAGTATTGAGATCATGCGAATAGGTTCTTCGATAAGCAAATTACTGGAATGCATTTTCGGTTGTTGTTAAGGTATTTCCGGTAAGAACCCTAAAGTAGACGAAAACGAAGCGAGAGAAAGAAGGAGAATGTTTGATCAGTGAATGAATGAGGGCTGCGTGAAGAGAACGACGGAAGACAGAAAGAAAGTGTGTGTGAGTTGTTTTAGTTTAAAAAAGAAGGTTTCTTGGGCAAGAATATGCTTCCGCTATTTATTTTGCTTCTATTCCCTTTACCGCTCACTATTTTCACAACTTTCTCTTCTCACTTTTCTCAACTCTCTACTTTAGTTATTTATTTTTTTTAGGGTTAAATAAGTTTATAATAACTCTATAAATATTTAAGATTTTTTTTTTTACAATCAAATATTTAAGATATTTTAAATTTTTCTTTTTGGTTAATTTTGGTTTTGGACTTTAGCAAGTAAGTCTATGTTGTTTGAGTTTGAAATGACCTAATAAAAAATAGGCAAAATTACACGTTTGGTCCTTTATTTTATTTTTTTGTAACACTTTGGTCCTTTATCTTTCATTTGTAACATTTTAGTCTTTTATCTTATCTTTTTGTAACATTCTGATCCTTTATCTTTTATTTGTAACACTTTGATCCTTTAAAGTACATAAAAGTATGAAAAAATTGATGAAGATGATGAACATATTCATCAAAATCATGAGTTTTATTTAAGTTAAATAAAAAGGTATTTTAACAAATAAAATTCAACATTTTTTTAATAAAAAAAATATGAAAAAAAGGGTTTATATGTGAATGTTATAAAAGATAAAAGACTAAAATGTTACAAATAAAAGATAAAGGACTAAAGTGTTGCAAATATATATATAAAGAACCAAAGTGTTACAAATAAAAGATAAAATACCAAAATGTTACAAAAAAATAAGATAAATGACCAAACTTGTAATTTTGCCTAAAAAATAATTATCATCGTAAAAAACATAAAGAAAATACATATTATAATCAAGTATTAAACATACTGCAGATATTAAAATGATCTAATGGTTTCTATAAAAAAAAAAATCCAATTGTTGAATTCAGCTTCTTTTTGAACTTATAAAAATAGCTTATTCTTTTTTTTGACACAATAAAAATAGCTTATTCAATAAATCAAGTTTTAAGTTAATTCATAAATTTTTACTGACAAAAATTGTAATTTTATAAGTTTTTTTTTATAAACCACCTTAAAAAATTTATAATAATACATAAAATTTTATTTATTTGCATAAATTATTTCTCAAAAACTAAAAATTAAGCTGAATCCAAACAGGGCCTTTAATGATTTCAATTTTTAGAATTTTCAAAAAAAAAAATCGGTTTAAATTTAATTTGAAAAGACTTCAATTCTTATGTGGAAACAATTGTAATGTTGGGATATGAAATAAGGATTTTGATGACACAAATATCATAATCCATTACTAATACTTTGGGGTTGGGCCTAGGGATGGCAAGCAAGCCCAAACTCGTGGGGCCTACCCGAACCCGCACCCGAGTCAACGGGTGGAAACCCGAGTTGATGGTTTGGGTTTGGGTTCGGGTGTGGGTTTGGGATCACTCAAACCCGCACCCGAAATCACATCCGCTTAGATATTAAATTACCTAATTATCCTTATGTATATATAATTGTAATTTAATTTCTTAAAAGTCTATGTTAAATACTATATTACCAAACTATTTTATTGTTGTATTTTAATGCAATTTCTTATAATTTAACATTACTCAGTTTTATTGTTGTATTTTCTTAAAAATTTGAATTGTGCTTGTTACCAAACTATATTGCTATTGTATTTTTGCGGGTTCTTGCTACGATTCGGGTTTGGGTGAAGAAAAAAACCAAAACCCAATGGGTGTGGGTGTTATTTTGCCACCCGAATAGTCTTTGAGTTCGGGTTCGGGTGATGAATTCGGATGCAGATTTAGTGTATATGTATGGTTCTGCGGTGACGAGAATTGATTTTGATAGAATTGATTCTGTAAAATTGATTATAGCCAAAATTGATTTTAAGTTAAAGTGGTTTATGTTTGGATATATTCATGTAAAAGTGAGTTGAACAAAAAATTTGAGTGAAAAATCAATTCTAGAAGCAGAAGCTACGATTTCTAGCTTCAAGTAGAATCAATTCTGGAGGCAGAATTAATTCTACTTTTGAAAAACCAAACAAGTCATAATCAATTCTACATGTTCAGAATCAATTTAGGCTGCTCCAGAAATGAAACCAAACATGCACTTAGATAGTGTGAAACCTGCACCTGTGGACAATCGTTGTCATCCCTAGTTGGGCCTACACTTCATATATAAGGACGATAATATATGGAATCTCATCCCGCATGACATCCCATTTTGGCATCAATAAAACACCATCATGCTTCACCTTTCTAGATACTTGGAATATATATATATCCACATCAGATAAGCGCCAGGAATGTATAACCTTTCATAGTACTAAGCTTCGCATTCAAATAAGATATGTGCATTTGTTTGTCTCAGGTTCAATTATGGGATGATCACATAGCAACCTATTCTTTCGCTTTTTACTAAAATAAATAAATAAATAAATAAATAACTAACGAGAGTTTATCAATTTGAAACCACACAATAAATAGGGACTCATTCCCCAAATATGATCGCATGATCAATTTACTAACACGTCACCTGCTAACACACTGTGATTTTGACATCAAAATGCCTTTTACAATAACCAACCCTCACTCTCAGACATGGAAGAAGCAACTTTTACATAAAGAGGTACTAACTCCATAATTGGGCAGTGTGTTGGAGTACTGTGGGAGAAGTAGGCAGTACTCCCAAAAAGATTTTGAAGGTATTGAAAGAAGCTATGGGAGAAGCACATGGTATTAAAGGAAGTAGTCTATGATAATTTTACCCAATTCAGAGGTTAAACTTAAATCATGTAAACTTATGATTTAGATGATACTTCCTCGACTTAAATTATAAGCCGCTTTGAAAAAAAAGTTTATCCCAAACTATAAATAATTTTTTAATGTTATTTCTTTTATTAAACTCATATTTATTTATTTATTACTCTCTATTCTTTTAATTTTTCAATTTATCATTTTAGTTTCAATCAATAAAGCACAATTTTGTAATCTAGCTCGTAACATTTTCAGCTATGTTCTCCGCATATTCTCCAATTATTGGCTATATTTTTTATCTCTAATATGTATTCTTAATTGTGGGAAGTTTTTCTCCAACATTTTCAGCTTATTTTCCGCATATTCTCCACATTTTCAGTCCATCTCTGGCCTATTACGTGTTGGCTCATTGTTCTGCATTACTTTGATGTTCCCTTGAAAAATTTGGATGATAGAAAAGAATTGGAAGCCTTTTCATGTCAGGAATAAATTGACAAGTTTTGGAAATTGACCAGCATATATGCCCCACACCATATCATGTCATATGCATTTACTCTATATTTTGTGTACATGAATTATTATTATTTTGACGCAATATTGTGTAGATGATTGATTAAAGAAAAAAAATAAGCTATTATTTGCATGAACAATATTTCAACAATGTTATTTTAATTGTTCTAAGATTCCATTCAATACCTTTTTGTTCAATTTCAGCAATAACCAAGTTCCACGTAACCAAAATATAAGCTAAAGACAGTTTTGAATGTAAACGCTCTTTTCCCTTTTTCTTTTACTGTTAAGGAATTAACAATGAACTGCAAAATATTGGCTGTGCTATGTGAGTAGCAGAACCATTGATTATCAAGATATATTAACCATGTCTCAACTCAAGACAAGTGCAACAACATAATCATTTCACAAATATTACAAATATAAAACAATAATTAACAAATAACAACTCATGCAAATTTAAGAGCTAGCTAAAACGATACCAATAAGTAAATGCAACTGGAAGAGGATCAAAGAAAGTTTCATCCTGAGGCAATGTATCACAGTATAGTGTTATTAAGCTAGGCAATCTTCAGTAGTTGCAAGTGATGGTGAAAGTGAATTGCGCGATTCATCATAATCCTCTCTTAGAGGAGATTGTTCAACCCTAATATCCTCAATCATCTTAACAACTTGCAACATAGTTGGCCTTTTCTCAGGCTGTAACACAACACAAGCTAATCCCACATTCAGCATTGAAACAAGCTCCTCCTCAATATTCTTGTACCTCAAAAGTTCTTGATCAAACACCTCTGATGTCCACTCTTCCTTCACAATTGACCGAACCCATTTTGGAAGATCTGCTTCTTGTTCCTCGAACGTCACACAAGGGCGAACTCCTACAGGAGAAGAATACTGAGAGGAGGAAGGGGCTCTTCCTGTCAAAACTTCCAATACCAAAACCCCAAAAGCATACACATCTGCCTCTTGTGAGAGCTTCTTCGCTTCCGCCTGTTCTGGAGCTCTGTACCCACCCAACCTCGCAACGGCGTGAGCAGGGTTCAACAATAGCGACAAACCAAAGTCACCTATGCAAGCAACCCCATTCTTGTCAAGTAATACATTGGATGATTTCACATTCCCATGAGGTATCTTGGCTGCACTATACTCTCCATGAATCCTTGCTAGACCTCTTGCTGCCCCTAACACCAAGCTTATTCTTGTTGTCCAATCCAATGGAATCCTTCCCGGACCACGGTTCCCTATACATTCCCAAAATCATTAGCCAATTAGTAAACAAAAAACTAATAATAATCAATACATTTTCTTCATTATAGAACAATTGTATGCAATATCAAAGATTTTGTGTTTTAAAATCTTGCTAACATAAATTGCAGTCCACGGCCGCAATGTAAACATTTCGAGGTATCTGCAACGACATCACAATTTCAATTTTGACAGCATGCATTTTCCAACATTTTGCAGAAATTAATATAAAGGTTTGTGGCGTAATCTCTACCGCAACTTCAATTTAAAACCTTACCTACTACTACTTCAAGTTTTTTAAAAAGGTTTGTAATCAGGTTTTAGACCACAACATTAAAGTTTTTATGTCTCGAGGATTGATATCAATCGATGCCGTACAATTAATTAATATTTTTAGCATATTTGGTTTCACGATGGATAAGTCAGAATCATAGTGATCTACCATGAATTTCCCAAAAACTACACTTTGTAGCTTCTGCAGAATCACGGACGGTTGGTTACCGTAATTCTGACATATTCAGTGTGATACCAAAGATACACTTAATTATATCACTCAATTGAAAACTAAAAGGTAAAGAGGGCATTAGATTAAACAAACCATGAAGAAGAGCATGCAAGCTTCCATTGGAAAGATAATCATAAACCAAAAGCTTTTCTTCCTTAGCATAATAATAAGCTTTAAGTCTAGCAACATTAGGGTGTCTAAGCTTCCCCACAACATCCATATACTGTTCAAATTGGTTCCTATCACAAGGGTTAGCATCCTTAAGTCTCTTAACAGCAACAGTACACCCATCATCAAGAATAGCCCTATAAACAGTTCCCAAACTACCCTTCCCAAGCATCTCTGCTGAAGCTCTTAACAAATCCTCTAACTCAAACTCATTCCTTCTATCAAAAAACACTAATTTACTTCTCTCTGTTTCAGTTATTGTTCCATCACTATCTCTATCTACACCCCCATTATTACTATTTCCACGGTACCCTTTTTTCTCGCTTCCACTGCTACTATCACTTTTTCTTTTCCCAATTTCACTATCCATCCCAACCGTTGAATTAGATCTTCCTCTTCCGCAACATTGCGCCACCGTGAAAGAAACCGCCATCAGTAAAACCACGGAAACCGCCACCGCAACCGCCACAATTACTCCCGGACTCAACATTTTCCGTTTTCTAGGAGTTTCAGATGGAATTATACCGTGAGTACTATTGCTAGATTTTGGGATTGAACTAGGGTTTGAAGGAACAATTTCAGAACCAGCATCATCGGAAGGAGGATGA
The DNA here is from genome assembly GCA_030408175.1 of Trifolium repens. Lineage (NCBI taxonomy): Eukaryota > Viridiplantae > Streptophyta > Magnoliopsida > Fabales > Fabaceae > Trifolium > Trifolium repens. The sequence continues at coordinate 51,596,603 of CP125848.1, forward strand.
GATCCGGTGATGGAACAATTCGGTAACGGACTCGATCCGCAAAGACCGTCGTTGCCGGAGAAGCTTTTGTTGCCGAATTTAGTAACCATAGCGTCTGGTATGTGTCCTTGGAGTTCATTGTTAGTGATATTGAGTTCTCTGAGATTGTTAAGGGAAGAAGAAAGATCGGGAACTTCGCCGGAGAGTTCGTTGTTCTGTAACCGGAGAGTGAGGAGATGATGCAATTTTGAAATTTCTTTAGGAATTTTACCGTGGATGTTGTTATCAGAAATGTCAAGTCTGATAAGAAACCGTAATGATGATATCTCCGGCGGTATCTCGCCGGAGAAGTCGTTGCCTGAAAGATAGAGAAGTTCAAGATCAGTGCAGTTTAAAAGAGGAACAATGGTTCCGTTTAACCGGTTATCGTGTAGGTCAAGGAAGCGTAAGTAGATTAGCGTCGAGAGAGAATCAACGGGACCACGGAGATTTAGGGAAGGGATGGAGAGAGCTACTACTCTACCGTTCGGGGAGCATTCAACACCACGCCATGCGGCATTGCAGGCGTCCTCGCCAGTCCAATTACTGACGAGGTAGCCGTGGAAGTCCGTCTGGAGACGGAATTCAGTTAGGGCATGTGTATCATTTTGTTGTGCACTTTCTGTTAATGATGTGGAGAGAAATACTAAGGTTAAGGCTAATGCTAGTGTTTTTGTGTTCATGTTATGGTTTGAGAAGAGAGGGAACAATGGTGTGTTTTATGTTTTAGTACATTTAAAGGTGAAGGGTGAAGAGAGTAGTGTTTGAGAATTTGAGTGAGGAAGAAAATGTGGCATGATTATGAGAGAAAAGTGGTGTGTGATGATTGAGAAAAAGCATTGTAATGCACATGTTATTTATTACTATATGTTGGTAATAATTAGGATTGGTCATTAGAGGAATATGGTGATAAAAGGTGGCAGGTGATTATGGGATTTGGAAGGAGATTGTCGTCTGTATGATTGTTGTTTTCTACTCCATCAGAGGAATAGAATGAGTGACACTATTCTACTTTTTGTTTTGTTTGTCTTTGTTAAGCTAAAGTGGGAAAAAATAATGCTATGTAGGATGGATTTAGATAACACAATTATACCTAAGAACAGAGATTAGTATAGTATTAATACTAATATAATAGACCCCAAGTCAAATGCTTGTCATTTTACTGATTTGAATAATGTTGTTAGAATAGAGAAGGTTATCCAATTTGAAATTTTCATGTGTTCACTTCCAGTAGTATTTGATAAGGTTTAACCATCTTTGGTGTCATCTAAATTTCAAATTCGTAATGCTATGAAAATGTAAAAGGGTTGGTTGTTAACTACATTTAAAAAAGTCTTCCTTTTCCTACTTACTCAAGAGATTAATAATACATTAATGTCATCACCCTTTTAAACAATGACATATTTCCTTGCTAATTGGGTCATGCAGAACCAATTTATAAGACATGAGGTTCACATTAAACAGTTATTCTCTTTAAGCAAGTGTGATAGTTTTCAAAATAATAAAACTACACATTTGAATTGGGTTCATGCTACATTACATAGTACATGTCTCTTATTATCCTTATCCGTACGTTCCCTTTTTTGAAACCTTGTGGTTGTGGGGTTGAAAGAAGCAATTGAAACAGAATGGTCCAAACTTTAAACCTGCGTATTTTTCAGAGAAAACTCTTTGAATTTTAGATTGCAAGTTACCTTGAGGCATTGAGTTAGGTCATGGATTGTAGATCATTAATTATAGAGCATTATCATTATGATTTTCATGTAAGTTTCATTACTCATGAATTTCATGATATGTTATATCTCTCGCTTTATTCTATTCCTCACTTCATATTCAAAGAAAGATTGGTAAAGGCACAAATCCAAATAATATATATTTGGGCACACACACAAATCCAAAATTTTAAAACAAAATAATATTGTCACATCAATCAACATCATTTTATTTCTTTTTCCTTTAACTTTTTTAAATTTGTGTGGGTCTGCCTAACAAATGTCATTTGTGGTTGTGCCTATATTAGAATTTCCCTCATATTCATCATTTGACTTCTTTGCCTCTCTGCGATGTATTCAAATCTTTTCCGAAGCAACCAAAAAGGAAGAAAAAAAATTACATCTTACTACTCCGGTTTGAATATAAGCAAAAAATAACTTTTTAGATTCATTCAATAATGCATATATTTGGACCATTTTAATGTCCAAATACATATTTTATTCAATGAATCTAGAAAAGTCATTTTTTGCTTATATTCAAAACCGGAGGAAGTATATGTTGCAACAAAAACTAGGTTTGCTTATTTCATTGTCTCCCAAAATTTTCATTCTCATCACAAGTTGCGCAACTACTGTTGTCTCTGGTTCTCTGATCACTTTTCTTAGTCCAAATTTTCATTTTTTGTCCCGAGAAAAAGAGAATGGAAGCTGTGATTTCTTCACATATGGCTCAGTCTGGAACTGTTGTAGCTCTAGTGACTGCAACATTGACCATTGGAGGCTCATTTTCGAATGCATCATTTATGTGGGTGATTTGAAAGGAAATGTGAATGAGGGACAACTTTTAATATGTGGGATAACATATCAAAAGTTGTCCCTCATTCACATTCCCTTTCAGATCACCCACATAAATGATGCATTCGCAAATGAGCCTTCAGTTGTCAATGTTGCAGTCACTACAGCTACAACAGTTTCATATTGAGGCATAGGGGAAAAAATCACAGCTGCCATTATGTTTTTCTCGGAAAAAGAATGAAAATTTGAACTAAGAAGAGTGATGAGAGAAGCAGAGAGAACGGTAGCCGCGCAGCTTGTGATGAGAATAAAAATTTTGGGAGATAATGAAATAAACAACCCCAGTTTTTGTAGATGTTATTTTTTTTTTCCTTCATTTTTTTATTGCTTTTTGGTTGCTTCGGAAAAGATTGAACACGTAAGGGAGAGGCATTGAGGGTCATGGATTGTTGTAGACCATTAATTGTAGAGCATTATCAATATGATTTTCTTTTAAGTTTGATTACTCATGAATTCATTTTATAGTTAAATTGAATTAATATATCTAAAATGTTAAAATTTATTTATATATGAGACTGAAGAAGTTAAATTGTACAATAATCAAATCTCTAATTAATCTTGCCCGGATGAAATTGTTTATCAATTCCATGGACAAACTAAAGGTTTTCACCAAACTAACTAAAGTGATTCATTATTTGGTTTGTCTGCTGCTGCTTCTCTTTTTCATGTGGTGTAAAGAAAAAAGAGGTCCTCAACTTTAAGTCAACCGCAAGCAAAGTTTTTATATTTCACATCATACCCTATAGATAAGCTATCGAATCCAATGATTAAAATGTAAATGCAAGGAACATGACTGGAATTCAAGCTTAAATTTCATTACAAAACGAGCATCAAATTGGCATGGATTAATCAAAACACACACTACATTGTACAGTCTTATGAGGAGTATGCTTTTACTTTGTTTTCCATATTTTTAATAATATGTTCATTTGAGTGTGTATTTGGTTTGGTGTTGTGTTAGGGATGATTTATATTTGGAAAATGTTAACTGGTGCCCCATATTAAATATGATAAAAGAATTTTGAAATTTGTGGATCGTACTTTTTAAAGAATTTATTTGGTAACATGACTTTAGCTTAAAACGATCACTTAAATATAATTTTTTATATATATAACAGAGCTAGGGATCAAATCTGAAACCTCAAACATATAATACCCAATTCTAGGGATGACAACGGGTGGGTCGGGTGTGGGTTTTACACTTCTCAAACCCGCACCCAAAACCAACACTTGAACTCAAACTCAAAGGTTGTTCGGGTGGCAAAACAAAACTCACACCCACACCATTGGGTTCGAGCTTTTTAACCCAAACCCGCAGCAAGGACACGCAAAATTATTAATTAACTGCCCAAACCCGGCCCGAATTCAATGGCATTTTTCTTTTTCATAACAAGATTTCAACATTCAGTTTTTTTTTTGGCAACAAAAAAACTGTAAAATTGTAAATAAAATCTTGTACAGCACATTGAAACTATGTATCAGAAAATTCATAAAAGTTACAAACTTTGTATAAAACTTAGAATAATCGATGTTCATCCACGTTAAAATCTAGAATAATTGATGCTTAGAAATCAACCAAATTTTCCATATTCAAATCAACAATATACCGAAAACAAATAAAGAAGGAAATTGACACGAAGCATCAATGAAATAGGGGAAATAGAAGAATAAATATTAATGAGAGTGAAAGGTACGTGTGGTGAATCATTGATTCAATACCTGATAAAAAAGGAGATTTCACGGGAAGCTCAAAAACTAAATGTTCCGATATATATAGAAAGATAAATGGAGCGTGCTACATCAAGAGGTAGTGGCAGCGACGGCCATCGGAGGTTCGTGGTTGTGGACTTGTGGGAAACCGGGTTCAAGGAGGAGTGAATGAAGGAGAAGGATGAAGGAGGATGACGGCTGTGTGAGGGAATGGGTAAAAACCCTAATTATATATTTATACTCCATGTGGTCCTTATTTTAAGAAAAAAAATTATTTTTTAGATTCATAGAATGTTTTATGTATCTAGACCATATTATCAACTAGATACATCCAACGTTCTATGAATCTAGAAAGCAAACTTATTCTTATAATAGGGACCGGATGTAGTATATATACATATGGGTAATTAGGTAATTTAACATCAAAATATGTGTGGTTTCAAGTTTTGAGTGCGGGCTTGAGTGATCCTAAATCCGCACTCGTGGTATCGGGTGTCACCTGAACCCAGTCAACTCAGGTTTTTGCCCGTTGACTCGGTTTCGGGTTTGGGTGGATAGGTTCGGGCTTACATGTCATTCCTACCCAACTCCCTCACCAACTAGACCAAATCTAGTAACTTGTAAATGATATATTTTATTACAAACAGGGCCCAAACCCATAAAAGAAAAGAAACTATACATAGAAAATAAATCGGGTAGTCGACAAATGACTAACTTGCATATGATATAAGTTTCTTGATAAATAAGTTTTTTTTTTTTTTGCTTTTACCACCAATTTAATTTGGTTTGGGGATCAGTTCTGACATCAAGTGGTTTCAACTCTCTTTCAATTGTAGTTGCGGGGATCAAATTGTGGTCCTCCCTACCAAGTTCAGCGATAATCACCACCGAATCAACTAACAATTAGTAGAACCAAACGATTGGTTTTTTCCATTCAAATACTGTAGCAGCTTAGATTAGTTAAACCATCTGCTCATTAATTAGCTAAAGTAACTTGAACAATAAATTCAAAATTAAAACTATTTTAAATTAAACTCAACTCTAGAATATAATCTTAATTATATGTACATGAATAATGGGGACATGGTACATTGGTGGTGTGGTACTTATTCACATCTCAATTATGTATCTTAAGCCTTCTATGGCATTTCAACAACCATGATATGATAATGCATAGGGTCGCAAAAAGTGAAGCAAATGTTTCAGCTTTTGGAGGCGAGATTGGCGTATATTTTGCTTTCATGAATAGTCAAAAAATGAATAGTGTAGCTCAAATTTAGAATGACTTCTTTATTGCTGGTTTCTTCAACTTTACACTTCTAACATTATTTGGACCTAAATTTTATTACAAACAACATATGAGGTCTTTTTAGCAGAATACTACAGTTTTAGTTGATTATAGTCTTTTCCAGTTTTATTTACTCACACAATAATAATTACTCTATTTGTTTCTAGAGGAATGTACTCCAAACTATATTAAGTAATATTCTCTTTAAAGAACATTTGCACTATGGTTTCGTGGTGTAGTTGGTTATCACGTCAGTCTAACACACTGAAGGTCTCCGGTTCGAGTCCGGGCGAAGCCAACTTTTTATCAACGCATGATTAATCCCATAAATTTTGTTTGTTATTTATATAGTGTTTCTTTTGCCTTTGGGTGTTGTAACTTTGTTGGATCTTGTTTTTATTGCTTCGGTTGAAGTACCGTTTTGTGCTTCATGCATATATATCATATTTGTCATTTGAATTTTATTTCACTATGAGTAGTTAATTATCTGTCAAAAAAAAAAAAACTAGTTTATAATATGTTGACTTATAGTACTTTTTAGCGAACATAGCATATAAATCATTTTTTAAGAATGAGAAATGTTAACTTGTGCCTTTAAAGCATATATTAATAATGCAAATATAGTAATATTCCTTTGTAACTTGTGCATTTTACTTTTTAAACATTAAATTCTCTTAAATAATTAAATGCAAATTTCTAGTTTTAGATACCTTATCATATGCCTTAAGGGCACATGTTAACATGACCCTTTAAGAATAATCTTATTTTCAATAACTGAAGACTTTCAAATGCTATCACATTTTTTGATATTCAAGCACATAAATGTACCAATAGCATTTATTTATACAATAAAACATTAAAAATTAATGATTAACTAAGAACCAACAACTAATTTGGGCACAGCAAGCAATGGTTCAAACTTTCTCATGGTAATCCCAAGATTATCTCTCATGTCCATAGTTAAAGGTGTAACATTGCAATCAAGCTCCCAATCAAATCGATGAATCAAAGATCCCAAAACAAGGTGAAGAATTCTATGTGCCAAAGGCACACCGGCACACATTCTTCTTCCAGCTCCAAATGGTATAAACTCGTAATGTTGTCCTTTATAATCAGTCTCGTAACTCTTATTATTAAAATCACAAAACCTCTCAGGTTTAAAATCCAATGGTTCATCCCAAGCATCTGGATCTCTTCCAATTGCCCACGTATTCACAAAAACTTGCGTGTCTTTCGGTATGAAGTATCCCATAAATTCTGTGTCTTGTATTGCTTTTCGTGGGACAAGTAGTGGAATTGGAGGATGTAACCTTAATGTTTCCTTAACAACACCTTGTAAATAAGGAAGTTTGTCTATGTCACTCTCTTCAACATCTTTTTCCCCAACAACCGAATTAAGCTCTATTTTAACTTTCGACATACAATCACGGTTGATTAAAAGCTCCGTCATAGCCCATTCAATTGTGCTGCTCGTTGTTTCTGCCCCAGCTAGAAACATTTCCTGCATACCGTCACATTTTATAGCCGACCAAATTATATTAATATATGCAGTCAAATATTTCAAATAATCTTAACATTATAATTCATAGTGTAAAATAAATTTATATTCAAGAATGGATGCACATATAGTACATGGGGCTGCTCAGATTTCTAACCGTTCGATTTGACAATAAGTATTTATATTGGTGTCTCATATTTTTATGGGAAAAACAAACATGCAATGATACTGTAAAAACAAAATTTTACACTATCAACCAATAACAAACATATTTTCTGGCACATCACATCATATTATTTCAATTTTTTGATATGACAAGAAAAGTAATAGTTTTTATTGGATGATCGTGTAAAACTATTTTATACTGTCGGTGCATCTTCATTAAATTCTATTTTTATACATGAGAAAAATTAGTCCCTCCTATTAGTCTTACAAATGTCACACAATATGAATCATATATATAAAATAGAATTTGAATCCTCTCTAAGTGAATGAAAGATTAAGATTATTAAAACATGAGAAATTTTTTTGGAAAGAAAAATCCAAATCCATGAAAATATGAGATTGGAGTACCATTTATATATGAGATAAACATGCTTATATGAAAAATCATGTAATTTATAGGATTACCAAGATCAAAATGTTGAGATCTTTATCTGAGATCTTAGCTGCTTCTCGGTTCTCATTTTTTTGGAAATCAAGTAAGACATCCAAGAAATCCCTTGATTTCTCACCATCACGTTCCACCTCCAATTGATCCAAACGCTCTTTCACAAACGTGGAAGCAAATTTAATCGCTTTTCCCATATCCCTATCCATTTTTCTCCTTAGTCCTTGTGGGTCCAACCACCTCAACCAAGGAAACAAATCAGACACATTAGCATGTCCGGTCCACTCCATCATCCCCATAACAGCATCAAAAAATTCAGACCTATTCTCAGATTCCATATTGAATAAATCACGTGACAACATTAAATTCCCAAACAAGTTAAAACTCATGAAGAAAATAAAACGTGAAACATGAAGTCCACGACCATTTTCCAACTCACATGCTTCTTTGTTAATCCACGTCAGCATATCATTTACGCATTTACGACGAACCAAAACGGTGTCGTTTATGCGTTTCATAACTAACATATCGACCGTTACAAGCCGGCGCATGAGCCGCCAATAAGGGCCGTAAGGAGCCAAAGCTAGAGAAGATTTGTCGTAGTTATGGACACGCATGGTTTCGATTACGGTTCGGTCCGAAAAATTTTGGTCATGGTTTTTGAAAAATGTTGTAGCTTCTTTGGCTGAGAGTATTGCCATAGTGTTTATAGAACCAATTTTGAGCCATAAAATTGGACCATATTTTTCTCTTAAATTTGTGAGTGTGCGGTGAGGCATTTCTCCTAATTGGAACATGTTTCCAAATATGGGCCATCCCTGTGGTCCCGGTGGAAGGCGGCGCTTGGCGGCCGAGATTTTTTTATGGCGGTTGAGGAGGAAGAGGAATATAGGGAAAGATAAGAGTATGAAAATTATAAGAGATGCCATGGTTTTTCCTTAACATGTACAACTCATTTGCATTTGAAGATGCTAATTTTTAGTTCCTCTTTTATCACTAGCTTGGTTATAGTGTCGTACATAAACAAACAAGTACAGTAGGATGTGTATTTTTAATGCGTAGTTAAATAATTTTTGTTCCGCCAAAGTTAAATTTTGTATTATTTAATTTTTTGGAATATAAAAATTTATATTTTTAAAATATGCATGATGCATCTATTTGATTATAAAATCAGTAATCAGGTGCTAATATTTAAATCCGGCCAGCTTGCATGAATATTCCATGAGCATCGGAGATGGCATCTTCACCAGTTGGCAGACAAAACAAATATAAAAGGTTTCATTTGACCTTTAGTTTAATCTACTTATCGGCAGATAAACAATAAATTAGTCTAAATAATAAAAAAATTGAACACTTAAATAGGAGTCACAAATTTGAACTTTAGTTTAGTATTTTTTGTCAATAATGGTGAAAGTTTTACCAATATAACATGATACTCACTCCGTTACAAAATATAAATAAAAGGTGGTCAACAAAAATGAATGTATTTGGTCTTAATTTTGAACCAAATACATCAATTTTCTTTGACTCACTTTTGCTTATATTTTGTAACAAAGGGAGTAACTCTTTAATTTAAAAATGCATATAAGGGTTTGCAGTTGCATAGTACTTGCTGCCTTCACAATGTGTTATTTAAACTCTCAATCAAAAGTTGTATATTGTATGTGACACTTACAGGTGGGAATAGTCCAGGCCGGCCTACGAGGCCCTAAGACCTAGCCTACATAGGCTCAGGTCAGGCCGCCCTATTTCTTTAAATAGAGCAGGCCAAGGCTTTTTTATAAGCCTATTTAAGTAAATAGGCCAGGCCACAGGCCATTAAAAAAGCCTTTTAGCCTATTAGGCCGGCCTACTTAAGTTAATATGAATAATATTTTTAATACTATTATTATTTATATATTAAAATTTGTACTTTGATTAAATTATAAATGTGTTATTATAAACTAGAATTGAAATATGATGACATATATAGTCAAATTCTCTAAAATATCATGTTAAATATCAAAAACATGTTGATTTACTAGTTCATAAGTATTTTTAAAAATAAATATAGTTATTTATTTAAATATCTTCATGTGAAGTAGGCTTTTAAACAGGCTAACAGGCCACATAGGCTTTTACAAGGCTAGGCTCAGGCTTAAAAGATAAGCCTATGATAGGCCACAGGCCAGGCTCAGACCTTCGATTTTTTTGACAGGTCAGGCTCAGGCTTGGCAAAGCCTTGCTCGGCCTAGCCTATTCCCACCTCTAGTGACACTGAATAATATATAATTTAAAGATGTAGTGTTGTACACTCTATTCTTTTCCATAAGAGACAATTTAATTATTTAATTAAATTCATTGAATATACTTAATGTATTTTAAAAAAAAGTAAATTATTTTTTATAAACTAGACAAAATGGAGTATTTTTTAAAGAAACAACAATTATTGAAAAGTCGGACCTCAAATACTTACTTTAACATATAACAAAGGAAATTATTTTTGTCATTTTATGATTACTCGCACGTCCTACGAAATGATCATTTTACCCTTATGTTATTTAAGTAACAGACGTTATAAAAATGAATAATTTTTGTAATTATCGTCCGCTACTTAAGTAGCATATGTTATAAAAATAAAACCTGATAGGGTGTTTTTAGGGGTATCCGCGACTTAAATAGCCGACAAAAATATTTTGGTAAATTTGTTGCGAGAAAAAAGATAGGATGGCAAAAATAATTGTCTTGACAAAAAGCTTTGAGAATCTTTTGGCATGGAGGGTAGAGATACTCCTCTGGCTAGAGGTGGGAATAGGCTAGGCCGAGCTAGGCTTTGCCAAGCCTGTGACCTATTATAGGTTTATCTTTTTGGTTGAAAGCCTATGTGGCTTGTTAGCCTGTTTAGAAGTCTACTTCACATGAAAAATATTTAAATAAATAATTATATTTATTTTTAAAAATACTTATGAACTAATAAACCAACATTCTTTCGATATTTAACATGATAATTTAGAGAATTTGATTATATATGTCATCATATTTCAATTCTAGTTTATAATAATACATTTATATATATGTGAAAAACTATTGTAAATTAATAAACTTAAACTACTGAAAAAGTTAATGAATTTATAATTTGATCAAAGTACAAATTTCAATATATAAATAATAATAGTATTAAAAATATAATTTATATTAACTTAAGTAGGCCAACCTAATAGACTAAAAGACTTTTTTAATGGTCTGCGGCCTAACCTATTTACTTAAATAGGCTTATAAAAAAACTTTGGTCTACACTCTATTTAAAAAAATAGCTAGGTCAGTCTGATCTGAGCCTATGTAAGCTAGGCCTTAAGGCCCCATAGTCCGGCCTGACTTATTCCGACCTCTACCTCTAGCCTTTCTATTGTTAATTATTTAATTCTTATGAGATTGGTTCCCAAAATATTCTATTTCCTCCATGAACTCTCTAAATCTTATTTTTGACCTTAAATAAAAAATTTAAAATGTATTTTTCGAAATTTTTTAGTTTAAATTCGGGAAAAATTCATAAAACACGTTTCAAAGTTTTTATTCAAGACAAAAAGAAAAAAAAATATCGCGTTCCAAAATTTTAATTTAAGGACAAAAATAGAATTTTGAAGGGAAAAAAGAGTCATGGGTGGAAGAGAAACATTATTGGTTCTCGTGGTTGGATAAACAGGTTGTGCACAAAATATTCGGTTATGAGACAGAAACTCATAATCAGGTCCAAATCCGTCTTAAATACTTGTTACAACAATATTTCTTAATATCCATGAAATTTATATAAAATCTTATAAATATTATAAATACTAACAAGTATCTTTATTTAGGACACTGTTTAAGGAATAGAAAGAGAATATTTTTGTAAAAAAGATTGTGTATATATTTTTTTTCCTGGTCAAGAAGAAGATTGTGATGTACATTTCTAAGACAATTAAAAGGTAAAATTTATATCTTAACAAGATATAAATTCAAATATTGTAAAAAAATAATATAAATATTCAAACGATGTTGAAAAAAATAAATAATAATAATTCCAATGCTAACACCATTATTTATTTGTTGACAATTTATCTCTATTTAAAAATGCATATATTTTTTAGAAAATTATATAAGTTATTCAAACAAACAATTACTATAAATTAATTAAAAGTTTTTTTCTTAATAAAATTTTGATTAAAAGAGTTATGGAACTGAGTGTATTGGTTAAAATAAATTATTAATATTGTTTTAACATTTTATTATTTTAAAATATTTACAGAGTGTATTGGTTATTAAAAAAAAAATTACAGTGTATTATCAACAATAAGCATTTTTGAAATAAATTGGGCTGTGATTTAAAGTTGTAGAGCTGGTGGCGCACTTGTCCGAAATTGGAAAACTAAATTGTCAATGTTGAGAAAATAATATCACAAAAAAAAAGGAAAAATTGGCTTCGCCCGGGTTCGAACCGGAGACCTTCAGTGTGTTAGACTGACGTGATAACCAACTACACCACGAAACCATGTTGAAAGTAATTTTCAAAACAATATATTTGAACTAAATGTATACACTGTTATAGTTTAATGCAGCTACTGATATAATCACAATAACATACGTATGATCACATTCCGTTGCATTAACCAAAGAGGAGCAAAAATAAAGTAATTTTTTTTTATTCAGAAGTGCTGAATAAATTTGTTATTAATATTAGTGATAAACTAACCAAGTACAACCATTGGCAAATCTTAACAACTATCTATAACAAACATGTAATTTGATTTCTTTAGGTAGTTGTTTCTTGCTCATCTACAAAACAATTTTAAAAATAAAATTGTTTAGTAGTAAAGTTGTCCTTTAATTACAAAAAATTGTTCAGTGTTTACACCCTAAGGGTTATGTATCATCATGTTTATGGACAAGGTCTAACATGGCCATAAGATATAGGCATATAATGCATTTTTTAAGCAAATGAAAAAAATATAATGCATTTTTTAATAGATTGTCTATTTTTTTTTTACAACAATAGATTGTCTAATTAGATTACCTTAAACTAAATTGTTTCACCCAAATGGGCTAAAGTCATCTGGAATACGGTCGTTCCCATTAAAATCTTTCATGGTTGATCTCTCCCGCGGCTTGAACCTCCCATCGCGAGCTGGGTCTTAAGCCAGTGGTAAGACGACGATGGACCCCGTTTAAAGAGTTGTCCTCGTCGAGCAGAGTTGGCTTAACCAAAGTCCTGAGTTTCAATCCATGACTTAAGCATGCAACAACGTTAAAATTTTAGGGAAACTTTGACTAAGAGTAGAATCAAGGTAATAATATTAAAGATGCTACTACAAGATTAGATCATAGTGTACCATTTGAAAATGATAGATATACAACTTCAAGATATTAGTCTATAAACAATGAACAATAATTTTACATTCTCATATTTCTCATACAAGGACCATTAACTGATCTGCTAGCAAACTCCATTCTATCTTTCATACCTACTTTTGTTTCAATCCTACATACATAGTTAAGACCTACAAGAAGATCAACCATTGCAGCTTCGGTTTTTGCTTGATTTGCATAATAAAGAGTTTGTACCGGTAAAATATTTCCATTTACAGTTGTATGCTCCTTCTCGAAATTTCTCTCAGAATGCAAACTTATAGTGTTATGTGCAAGTGGAGCCAACCATTCTAATATCTGTTCGAGTATTGGTCTCCATTTTGTTGCAAGGTCTGCATCATGGACTGAGGAAGATTTGCTTTTTGCTTGGCATTTGAGCTTATCCCTCAGAACATTTTTTATACTAGTCGGAAGCATATTGTACAAATCATCTCTTGCTTTAAGGTCAATTGAATGAGGCGACGATGCCATCTTTTCGATCAATACAATCGTATTTGCATAATGTATGGCTAAAGCCATATCACCAAGGGTAAATGAAGTTGGCTTTAACCTGTTGTTGATGCATAGTTTAGAATATATTCTAATTCTGTTGGAGATATATGGTTTCTCAACTGTATTCATTTTATCAACATATTTCATATAAGAATCGGTCAATCTCATAGAACCGCCATAACCATTTGTCTGCACATAACTCTGTATGACAGGAGAATTGTTTGTAACAGACATGCAACTTTTGAATGGACCGATATTTCCTAACTGCTTGCTTTCCGAACGTTTGTGCTTTCCGAGTTTATCTGATGAATGAAGAGCCTTCTTAGGTTCCTTGTTTCTTTTGTTCTTGTCGAATAAGAAGTACGGCCTTCTCCCAACAGGACCTGAGTTGAATCTGTAGAGATCATTCTCTGAAGGATAAATGGAAGAATGCATAAAAACAGAAAAAGATTGACTACGGAGAAGATTATTAGCATTCATATCCTGAGAGTCATTTTCTTGTTGTAAAGATGGTAAGTGATTATTTCCAAACACAAATATGATCCTCTCGAGTATGGTAAATAGTGATTTTACCAGCAACCGGACAACATAGTCACAACTTCTACTCCATGGAGACATGTCTCTTAGATTCTTCACTTCCTGGCGTTGACACGTGACCTTCTTCTTAAACTCGAGCAACTTTACCTGATGCAGTTCAGGATTTGCTTGCATTCTACGGAAAGTCTGTTCAACCTCTGCTAGTACCTCAAGCTCTTCACAAAATTGTGTCGTGAAGGCAACAAACTTTTCCATTTTCTTCACTTTTCTCTCCATCTTCTTCCATTTGTATTCCCACCCCGACCATTGAGTATAATTTTGAACCGGACTGCGAACAAAATGTTCAAATCCGTGATAAACCGGATCCGTGCATCTCTTACCCAACCTAACAACAGACCGCGCTAGAGATTGAAAATTATCAAGTATATCATTCAATACAAGCTCCATCAAGTAATCATCATCCTCAGAAACCAACCTTTTGATCCCAACAGAGTTCACTACCTCTTCCCTTAAATTCAAAACCTCCCAATCACTCAAAGTCTGCCACAAATTACTTATCTTCGACATCAAACTTGAAACTTCTAACGCCAAAATTCCAACAACCGCCTTGTTATCTAATACATTCTTGCGCGAAACCGGCCACAAAGAATTAAGCCATGACCCATTAACCAATTCACCTCTCATGATTTCACTCAATCCAACAGATATTCAATTAACCTAATCAATAGCCTATACACACTCAGTACCCTGAAATCAATCAAACCCAATACTACAAATTAGAAATTCATAACTCACAAGAAATTATTATAAATTTATGGTGTTAGTAACAATTTGCATGGATTAAGATAGTACTAGTAATAAATAATTTGCAATATTATGTAAGAGAAAAAAAAACATTTTTTGGATATATTAAGGAAAAGAAAACCTAACCCCTAATTGTTATTTTGGGCATGTATATGGTTGGTAAAAAATTGATTTTGAAACTCACCCATGAAAAGACTTGGGTCTTCAAAGGTTCAAAATCAAAACCCAGTTTTAAAAGTTGAATTTTTTTGTCTTCATTTGTTGTCATTCACCAGATTTCAAACAAAACAGATACCAAGTAACACATACTTAGCTAAACAAAACAACATAAGAAACCAAAATAAAAACAAAAACATAGGATATAGTCCAAAAACATACCTCTCTAGTTGAAGATGAAAGAATGGATTAAAGGCTCAGCTTGAAAAGAACGTTTGAGAATTGGTTCTTGATTTGATTGGATTTGAAGGATTGTTTGTTTGTTCCACTTTGTTTGTCAAAGTTAATTTGACTTTAACTTTAACTTTGTTTTAAAGGTTGCTTTGGAAATATTTTAGTGGTGGGACCAAAATGGGTGGGTTGGTATTTGGTTTGCTAGCTTTTCTTCAACTTCTCCGTCGTCTTGTTGTGCTGAGGACAGTTGGGGAATTATAACAAGATTATCAATCACTAACCGGAATGCATACATAGCATATGATCATACCATAAATTAGGAATCAAACCTAGGTTACATTTTCATAAATATTGCCGATAATTGATAATTAAATTATAAATTATAATTAATAGTAGTTGATGTCTAAGCGTGCGTTTGATCTGCTAAAAAAACAATGGACCGGACAAGACAATTTTTGTCGTACCCTGTTTGACTTAGAAACTAGTTATGGCACTGGACAAAATAAGCAGTAAAGGAGAATTTTTGTCCTGCACTAAACTACATGACAACTTTTTTTTCCATGGTACAACTATAATATTAAAAATATTATCTCTCTTTCTCTCACCGATGCAGTTTTGTACTGTCTTGTTCTACTTTGTTCTGTCATGTTCTGTTATGTACTGTTCTATCAAATACTTATTGTTTTGCAAATCAAACACACCATGTTAGTTTATAATCGAAAAATATAGTAGAAAGATAGGAAATTATAAGATTAAAAGTTATTTACTCCATTTGTTTTAAAATATAAACAAAAATTGATCAACAAAAATTAATGTATGCGATTTAAATTTTACACCAAATATACCAACTTTTGTTGATAGCAAACCGGCCGATAACAAAATTCTTTTGTCTCCAAGTTCTTTTGTTCATCATAGTGGGGTGATTTTGAATAAATTTTGTCCTAGAATCACCCCCTTTACAACTTTTTTTTCTCTTCTTTTAATATAAATAAGTGATTTTCACATAGATTAAGTTTTTCTTTTGTGTTCTCTAAGAACCATTAAATAGATGGGGTATTGTTTTCTCTAAGAACCATTAAATACATTTATTGGTAGTATATGAGGAGGGATCCGTTGACTCCAGGAGTAAGTCTTTCATTGACTTACTCCGCTTAATAACTCGATATCGGCATTATATTTCTTCAATTCAACCGTTGAATTCAAAGATCTCATTGAGTAGATCAACTCCACAAATTTTTATAAAATTTCAAAAAATGTAGTTATGTATTTTAGACTATTGAAATTCAACGGTTTTTTCTAAAAGTTTTTCGTACGTTCAATTGAAGTGTTCATAAAGAGTATCAAACGATTTTGAATTTTTATAAAAATTTGTGGAATTGATCTACTCAATGAGATCTTTGAATTCAACGGTTGGATCGAAGAAATATAATGTTGATATCGAGTTATTAAGCGGAGTAAGTCAATTGAGACTTACTCCTGGAGTCAACAAATTCCTCCTCGTATATTAATACTAGTTGAGAGGCTGATGGAGTAAAAATTCTTTTCATTTTCTATGATCTTATTTTTTTCATTATCAGAGTTTTTTAATATTTTAAAGGGTATAAAAGAGATTTTGAATAATTTATTGTTACACTTTTACATTTATATTTTCAAAACTACATAATAATAATAATAGAAAAAATGGAAAAAAATACAAAATTGAGATAATCTCAACTCTGGCGTAAACCCTCCAGAAAGAGATGATCCGCGTATATAAACAAGATAGCCAATCTTTAGAAAATAGTAATTAATTTCAATCGATAGATCATTTATCTCATGTTGTAGATCATCGAGACTTACTTTTTTATATATAATACTGCATATAAGACATATTTTTTGGTACAATAAAAAGGAAGATAGTAACAATGAATAAATTCAAGTGGTAAGAGACTTGGTCCCCTTAAGTATGTGGTCAGAAGTTCGATTCATGACTCATGCGTATAGGGAAAATTCGGCTGAGAGGAGAGAACTCATCTTATGTGTCCCACAAGTTCTGACGGAGATTAATCATCGCTAACAGCGGTAAAAATTTCGTATCAATATAAAAAAAAAAGATAACAAAACAAACGAAGAAAAATATGCCCTCTCAAGTGGAATTCAATAGTTGGTCGGATTTGGCATTTGCTTCTTTACTTGAGAGTGCTCAATGGACACTTTTTGAACTATAGGTTTGTCCTAATAAAAATGTGTCGTAGAAAATATTAAATTTGATTACTATATCAAAATAATATTCTATCTATCTTGTAAGATAAAATTTGTTACAAACTTACAATTTTGTCTTGTGATATTGCCTTTTACTTATATTTTGCAGATAATAGACTCATTGAGTGTGAGTATTTGGATTTCCGATAATTTGTCAACATTTGACATTACTAACTTCGCTTTTAGCACGACTTTAGAGGCCGTTCGAAATAATGTAGCGTAGTGTAGGACCAAGTGGAAGGGTTAGTTTATAGTGGTTGGTAGGGGTGAGCATCGGTCGGGTTCGGTCGGATTCGGTCCGAAAATCGTAAAACTAATAAAAATCGTGGCCTCTTAATTTGGACCCAATTCCGACCGTCTACATCTTCGGTTTGTTCGGGTTCGGGTTATACGGATGACGGGTATAGCGGGTCGGTTTTAATGGGTTACATTGAAACTTTGTTGTTACATCTAAAATTTCATTGATTAAAAAAATATTATTCTTCAAATAGTTCAATATTTTGTACACGCTGCAACAAATGATACAATAAAAATGATGAGATGCATTTATTTTTGTTTCAAATTTGTTAATCCAACGACAATAATAGTCTGAAGCCCCGATACTCTAAAATTGGTGAAGTATCGTGTCCGATACGCACCCGATACCGCTACTCTTCCGATACGTCCCGATACTCGTATCGGAAGAGTATCGGTTAAATCTTTATTTTTAAATAAAAAAATAATATCCGATACGCGTCCGATACTTTCCGATACTCGTATCGGAAAAGTATCGGTTAAATATTTATTTTTAAATAAAAAATAATATCCGATTGAATCCGTGTTTCCTAGTGAATGTCAAACTATTATGTTGTTACACGGGTAACTAACAATGTCTTTTTTTGGATAGTACTAATGATGATGCATAATACTTAACTTAAGATGTATAACTTAAAATGTACCGGTGATCATTATTTTTTAGGACAATATTAATGAAACACAAATACTTAACTTAGTATTAATGATTTTAATTTATTATAATTAGTATTTTTTGTCTTTGTCACTGTTCTGAAGTCACTATGGTGTTCTACTATATAACATGTTGTTTAAGTATTTAGGCTTGTCCCAAAATTCTAGTATAAGAATGAATGTTTTATGCTTTTAATTGGTCAGCTGCAGAACCTATATAATTGTCTGATATTGCTACAAGATGAACTTGTTGAAGAGGCTTGATGTCATGATTATTTTATGTTTTTTGAGCTATTATATGTCTTTAGTTATGACTGATGAGCCTTTGTATGTTGAGCCTCAAACTGTTCTGCACTTGTGCAAGCTAATTGGCTTGTGTGTACTCTTTGTACAATGAACTATTGGCGTTTATAATAATAATTATTATAATAATTTTTTGTCTTTAAAAAAAAGTTATCATTATTAATATTATTGTGCATTTATATATTTAATTTTAAAATTAATTTTTAAATAACGTATCGCGCCAGTATCGGATATGAATTTTTTAAAATTTTCACGTATCGGCGTATCGATATCGTATCGTATCCGTATCGTGTCGCGTATCGGGGCTTCATAGATAGTAGATGAGAAGTAAAAATTAATATAAATCTAGAATATTATTTTTCACATCTCATTTATCAACCTATTACAAGCATACACTTGTAAAATATAACATTTTTCTTCTCTATCAAAGATAGACAAAATTAACAAAGCGAAGAGTATAAGAGATTAAGAGGTGCTCAAAACTAAAAAAATATATTAATTTATATTTTAGTAATTGTTCGGTCGGTTTCAGTTATGAAGAGATAAATTTTAGAGACCCGCACCTGCCCGTATACAACCGTTCATGACTGTTTTTTCACAATTGTTGATCTGAGACCCGACCCGCACCCGACCGAGTGCTTCCATATATTGGCGGTTATGTCGGTTTCGAGGCGGGTTGCGGATTCGTGCTCACCCCTAGTGGTTGGTATACGTTTTGGGAGTTTCTACCTATACTGTACGATGCCGTGATAAGGACACAAAATATTGTCCTGATAATTGGGAATGAGCCCTGCTATTTATTACGAAGCAGTTGGCAAACGAAAGGCAAGAATAACACTGTATATGTGCTAAGTAACAGTCCATGCGGTTATAATTTGTTGTTTTGCAAAAAATCATGGCGGTGGTGGTTTGTAACCAACGGTGGAGATATTTTCTTGCCTTTCTTGCATGACTTTTCCCGTAACAATCAGCATTTTCCATTGGGAATTTGTTGGTTGAAAATGGTACTTGTACTAAAAAATACTAGTAAATAAATAGAGTGCATCTGTTCAAGTTATTTTAATAAATTTATAAAAATAAAATGATAGAAAATATGCTCTCGTATTTGTGTTGTTACAAGTGTTTTTTTTTTTTGACTCAAAAACAACGATATTCATTCATTCCAATAATTGATAGAGTACATCACATGCAAGTACAAATTCAACATCGCTAAAAACAGAAAGGATGAATCTGCAAACAATCTCACAGCATCCATGTTAATAGCATACAACGGCAATTGCAAAATGCCTACAAATAATATGATAAAATAAAAGTCACCGGAATGTCCATGCTCCCGGATCTGCAACGATGATGCCCAAATCATTGATCGAATCTGCAATTGATTGAAGTTTACCTTTCAATATGAACTAAACGAACACCGCAACAAGACGGAGAAAACAAACGCCGCAACAATGACGACCAACAACAAAACGCCGCACTCAGACGACGAAATCACAACAGAAAAAAAGAAACTAAAAAAACTTAATCTATGTGAAAATCACTTATTTTAATGAAAAGAAAATAAGAAACAATTTAGAGGGGTGACTTTGGGTCAAAAATTGACCCAAAAACCACCCCTCCTTGGTGGAAGAAGAACAAAATAGGGTTTCAAAGAAAAAAGGGCGGCTGAAAGAGGGAGAAAGAAAAGACTCTCCTAGTGTTGTTACAAGTGTTAAGTATATATGAAATTTTATTCTTTGGTCCAAAAGATTCTTCCAACAAGAAAAAAACAATCCAAAGAAAAGGGGGTAAGAAAGATTCCATAAAAATGAATATAAATTTGTGTGTTTCATAATATAAAAGTTTTCAAAATATTGAAACAACCATACAAATTTTTTCAAAATACATACGAATAAAACTGTCATCTTTATATTCTCGGAAAAATTATTGCGAGACAAAAAAATTGTGAACTTCCAACGAACATTTCAATTTAGAGTGGACATTGTCTGGTTATGACTAAAAACCTCAATTTGACCCAAACTGCAATAGTAGGATAAATAGATCTTTGCCCCCTTGCAAATTAGACGAATTTTGCTTTATCTCCTGTCAAAAATTTCTTTAGGATTTCCCCTTTACAATTTTTTTTTTTGGTTTACCCCCTTGGGTGCACTTTTTAAATTGGTTATTTTTTTCAAACGATTTAAAAAGTGTTATTTTTTAAATCGGTTTTTTCTGTTCAACCGATTTAAAAAGTGCGTCCAAGGGGATAAACAAAAAATATATATTTTATAAAGGAGAAATCTTAAAGAAATTTTTTATAGGGGGTAAAGCAAAAAATTTTATATTTTGCAAAATTTTATATACGGAAAGTTTTTCTTCCACCACCCCAATTTTTTTTCTACTCAAAAAAAATTTGGGAAACATTTTCCGAATTTTTCTAGTGTAAAGTTTATTAAATTTACCCTAAAAAAAATTTTGAAACGTGTTTTCCGAATACTTTTACGTGCTAGAGGGTGAAAAAGAAACGTAAGGGTGAAAAGAAAAATTGTCTTATATATGAGCCCCATTTTCCTCTGAAAATGTCTTGGGTTTGGTCAGCTTGGATCATTCAAATGATGATTTCTCTTTAGGCCCTTTGCGTTTCTTTTTTACCCCCCTTAAATCTCATTTTGCCCCGTAAAATTGTATAAAATTTGAGCAAAAAAATTCAGTTTTTACGAACCGAAGTAATCAATGGGAAAAACTGAAACTATAAATAATTTGGTTCTTAAAAACCGAAACACAGTGAAAGGGAAAAAATGTCAGTAAGGAGGTAAAAAAGAAACACAAGGGACCTAAAGAGAAATCTTCCATTCAAATATGTTAATGAGTTGGGCCAATTTTAGACTTCAACTAATTTTTAGCCCAACAATTTTTTTTTAGATTTTTTTTTAGTATTTGACACAGGCGAAGTCCAACAAAAAAAATTATATAAAAACATTTTAACATATCACAAGGAGCTTGAACCTTTCGACCTATACTTAACTCTTTTAACCTATGAAGTCCCGATACTAATACGATATCGATATGAAATTTTTTAAAAAAATCTATATCCGATATTGCAATGCACAATATATAAACATGACTAAAATCAATAATATTAACAATGATAATTTTTTTGAAAGACAAAAAAATTATTATTATTATTATTATTATTATTATTATTATTATAAACGTCAATAGTTCATTGTACAAATAGTACAAACAAACCAATAAGCCTGCACAAGAGCAAAATAGTTTGAGACTCAACATACAATGGCTCATCAGTCCTAACTAAACACACATAATAGTCATGACATCAAGCCTCTTCAACAAGCCCATCATGTAGCAACAGCAAACAACTATATAGCTCCTGCAGCTGGCCAATTAAAAGCATAAAGCATTCATTCTTATACCAGAATTTTGGGACAAACTCGAATGTTTAACAACCTATTATATAGTAGGACATCATAGTGATTTCAGAACAGTGACAAAGACAAAAAAATACTAATGATAATAATTTAACATCATTAATATACTAAGCTAAGTATTAGGATTTCATTAATATTGTCCCAGAAAATAATGATCACCATACATTTTAAGTTATACATCTTAAGTTAAATATTAGGCTTAAATGCAATTTTACCCCTCCTATTTTGAATAAATCGGAATTTTACCCCCCCTATTTCACTAAAGCGGCAATTACTCTCTCTCTATGTAACTCCAAATTTAGTGGAGTTTGATTATGTGGAAAGTTAACTCGATTACGGTCATTTTGGTACTTGTTTGGTAAATTATTGATCAAAATTGAGTTATCAAAATTGAGGTACCAGTTTGCTTCTGAGCCTCAACTTCAAAGCTTCACACATAACTCAATTTTGACTATAATCTATTCGTATCGCCTTAATCATATATCATATAGATTATTCATGTTAAATTTTATAAAAATCTAAAACCATTTGATTATAAACCGTTAATCTTGACTAGTCTCAATAACATATCAAATGATTTTAGATTTTTATAAAATTTAACATTGATAATCTATATAATATAAATTTTTAATTCAACGGTGGATTTTATAAAATTTGAATTCATTAAAAAATTATTGAGCTTGTAATATTTGATATCAAATGTGTCATTTAATCTTAAGCCTTAAACTTTATCTAAAATAGATCGGTGCGTGTAATACAAGCGGCCTTAAAAAATTGTGAAGAATAAATGCAGAAATGTTACACGTGACACCGCCTAGGTGGATCACGTGGTGGAGAGTTCTAGCAAAACCGAGAATTCAATTCGAGTACATTCTGGTCTTCTCTGCAAATATTCTAAGCAAACATTGAATTGAATTCACCTCCTATAAAAACCACCGTATAACAAAATCATACTATACACATACATACCTTGAAATTGAATCAATCAATCAATCAACAACAATGAAGCCAATTGACGACAAACAAGACACAGTAACAATAAGAGCAGTAAGTCACGACGAAGAAGGAAAAAAAAGAGTAGAAAAAACAGAACTCAACACACACAACATAGACACAATCAAACATGTTGAGAAAAAACTCATCAACAATGGTGTTCAGCGTCTTGACCGACATCCTGTTGACGGTATAGGAATTGGACGTCAGCCGCCGAAATCAGGTCGTGGTGGTAAGTTCACTTGGGAAGGTCCTGCTGGTATGGTTGATAATATGTTGGATGTAGCTCCTGCTGCTATTGATGAGAAAGATCCTAATTATGTTGATGATGAGGTTGAATATGAAGATGAGGATGTTAAAGAGTTGGTTGTTGGTGAAGTTGATGTTGCTAAGGCTGTTGAAAATGATGGTGTTGGTAGAGTTGATGTTGATCCTCGTTTGCAAGTTAATAATTAATTAACTCACTAATCTTATTATTATGGATTTTGTTTGTTTAATTACTTTCTTTCTTTCTAAGTTGGGTGTTTTTTTTGTGTTGATTTTGTGGAATGTGTACTCAGTTCTGTAATTATAATCAAACAAGTGAAATATAGCGCAATTTTAAATTTTTTTTGTCTTAGTTGAAATAGTAATCTACTGGAAATTAAACTCACATAATTGTGAGATCCCGGGTTCGAATTCGGGTTATGACGTCCCGTCTAATAATTTCGGCATATTTTGTCAGTTGAGCTAGAATTTATGAGACAGTTCGTTTTAATTTGCTTTCAAATTAAATTTGCATACCACCAGCTATATACTTCATTTTGTATCATTTCTTGGTTGAAGACATCTTACATATTCGCAAGCATTTAATCACAATTTAGACACACACTCAAAACTTTAAAAAATTAAATGAAAAATAAATTTGTCATATTAATTAACTAATACCATTTTATTATTTTTTCTCATTAATTTTTCTTACATCTTGTGGATGGCTTAAGAGATCATTATTTTTCGGCAAAATGCATTCATAGGTCCTTTAAGTTTTACGTTTGTAACAGATTGGTCCTTTAAGTTTTTTAAGTAACAAATAAGTCCTTTAAGTTTTTTAAATAACAAATAGGTCCTTTAAGTTTATAATTTGTAACATTTAGGTCCTCCAATTATTTTAAAAAATAGGACCTAGATGTTACAAATTATAAACTTAAAGGACCTATTTGTTACTTAAAAAACTTAAAGGACTTATTTGATACATAAAAAATTTAAAGGACCTATCTGTTACAAATGTAAAACTTAAAGGACCGCGGAATGCATTTTGCCTTATTTTTCTTACATCTTATTGTTTTTTTTCTTTTCAACAAACATTTCTCTAAATTGATTTAAGAGAAACCATGCATGGATGGAAAACTAAACTACTAAACCTAAACATCATATTCATACATAAAGGAACAAGATTATCTTGAACCACAACAATAAATAAAATAAAAACTTAATCCAAACCATAGTCACACGGTTCGTAATTCGTTTCGGTACGTGGTACGGGTTCGGGTACGCGGTACGCTACCTTTAAAGAATTCGATACGTGAGGGGTATACATAGTCGGTACGCTAATCGGTACTTGTTAATAAAAAATTACATAAAATATTTGATGAAAATATTAATTAGGATTAAATTTATGTTAATTAATATTATTAATCTAAAGTTTATATTAATCATAAAATTTGAGAATCAAATTTCTATCAAATAAAAGTTGAGTGTATGATGATAGCATATGTGTTTCGTGTATGTTATTTGATTGTTGGGGTGGTTCGCCGGTACTTAGGTTTAAAAGAATTCGGAGAGAATTACGACGAACCAATTCGCAAAAGTACCATGAATTGGTACGCGCGAACCAATTCGCGGTTCGTCACCTTTGAGAAGAATTATGTGACTATGATCCAAACCAACCAGCATATATACTTTTGACATGAACTACATGAATTAACCAACTAGCATATATACTTTTGACATGAACTACATGAATTAAGATAAATTAAACTTACAAATTAATCATCCATATTAATTAATGCAAGTTTTGAACATGTCTCGAAAACATAATGTTATTAATTATCATCGAAATGACCGAATTCTTTTACCATCATGGTAACGAACTTTGAAGTAATATTTCCAATCAGGATGAGAAGATGTAATTGGTGGCTCACCAAAAGGATTATTCTTCACATAAGACTGAACATCTTTAGCTTCAGCTACTCCTCTTAAGTACTCACACAATTCACCATTTGGATCTATATATACAACAAACAAACACATTTAAAATGTTATACTACTAAATCAAGTGCATCAATTTACAACAAAGTACCATATGCATGCTCTCTCACCAAGTGCTCTATCCTCACTGTCCTCTGGATCATATGGCTTTGTAAAAATTGCTGTATTCTCCTGCAATTTCAGGAGGTTATGAAAATTGTTAATATTTGAAAACATTTTTTTTAATATGTAAAATGTAAGTACTAGACAAAACAATACGTTTGAAAATAAAATAAGATTTGAATTACTGGATTAAGGAAGGACATATATGGTTTATCACCAATCATCAAAGTATTAGAACTAGAATATGGGCCTCCTCTCTTGACTTTATCCCACACTTTTTTTACTTCTTTGAAAAAAAGAGGCTTTTCTCCCTTCTCCTTACATTTAAAACCAGAATCTGTACATTTCTTTTGATCCTACAAAAATAAGGAACATGATTTATATGCATTTTTATTCTTATATACAAATTTGAAAACAAAAACACAAATAATTTCAACAAAATGTACCCAAATAAATAATAGCTTATACATCAATTGTCCTATTGCACAGCTTAAAGCACCAGTTATATTGTACCTATATTAATTAATTAATTAATTAATAGTAAGATAAAAATCACAATGTAACACCAAAAATAATGTATCAAATTATAAAAAATAAAAAAAAGAGTGCTAATTAGTACTGACTCCTTTGCAGAAGACCAAATCCCAACTTCAAATCTTTCTAAGCAGAATTTCATAAATTCTTCACTAAATTCCCTCTTATAAACTGAATCACAATTTATCATATAATCAGTAAGCATATGATAAAAATAAATCCTCAAATAAACTAAAGTATATGTTTGAGTTTGAGTTATATATTACGAAAAAATGCGCCATATCTGTAATCAGCTTTTCGAAAATTGGGGATTGCTTCCGTATCACGATCATAAACTCTTCGAATCAGAAAGCCATTGAGGTTCATAATAAGCAATTTCTTAGGTCCTATTCAAGAACAAAGACAGGAGAATGTACCATGTTATAATAATCTATTCGTATCGCCTTAATCATGTATAATTAAGAGAAAATCATAGCACCAATTCATCCATAATGTATAACCGAATCTTATTACCAGCAGCACGGTAACGAATTCGCGAGTAATAAATCCAATCATCATGAGTGTTTGTAATTGCTGGTAAGCCAAAAGCATTAGTCTTCACATAAGATTGAACATTTTCAGCTTCAGCTACTCCTTTCAAGTACTTACATAGTTCACCATTTGGATCTATATAATATAGACACATTAAAAATGTTACATAACTAAAATTAATCAAATTTATACATATAAAAAAACATATATACACTACTAAAAATTTATCAAATATGTTCTCACCCAATGATCTGTCTTCCTTATTCTCTGGATCATATGACTTAAGAAAAATTGCTGTATTAGGCTGCAATTTGAGGTAATTAAAATTGTTACTAATATATGATTAAAAAATATAATATACTATACACACTCGCGCGTGCGCACACATAAAAAGTGTCGAGTTTACCGGATTAAGGAAGGCTTTGTATGGTTTGTCATCAATCAGCAAAGTATTAGAAACAGAATATGGACCTCCTTTTGTGACATATTCCCACACATATTTCAATGGTTTGAAAAAAAGTGGCTTCTCTTTGTTTTCCACTGATTTAAAACCAGTATTTCTACAGTGATCTTGATTCTACAAAACAGAAAATAAACAAACAAGATTTATTTCTAAATTTTATTTTCATATACAAATTTGCAAAAAATAAAATTTAAAAATCAAGTAAATGTACCCAAATAAAGAGTAGCTTATTTTTTGATTCTTCTCCTATAGCATATGTTAAAGCACCATGGACATTATGGCTGCATTAATTAATAGTAAAATTGAAACTAATCACAATGTAATACCAAATAATCAATCAAATTCTAAAAAGATAATAAGAAGAGTGTTAATTACTAACTCTTGTGTAGAAGACCAAATCCCAACTTCAAATATTTCTAAGCAGAATTTCATAAATTCTTCACTAAATGGTCTCTTAAAAACTGAATCACAATTTACAATATAATAATCATTAAGCATTAAGAATATGATAAAAATAAATCCTCAAATATCAGAAATGTAAATGTGTTTGAGTTGAAGTAAAGATTACTTACGGAGAAAGTTAAGAGATTTGTAATGATCGGTTCGAGATTTGGGAAGTGCTTCCTTATCACGAACATGAACTCTGTGAAGTAGAAATCCATTAAGGTTCATAACAAGCAACTTCTTCTTAGGTTCAAGACTCGATTCTTGTTCTTCGGATAAATCTTTGTGATCATCTTTGATATTGATATCTCCATAACTGCAACTCTCCTTCTTTGCATCCATTCTTGATAATTACTCTTAGTTTGAATGAATGAATTTGGTTATGATAATTAATGATAAAATGTGTGATTTTATATAGAAATTGCAATTTGTGTGTTTCTCATATTAGTTATCTATCACTTAGTACTAGTATTTGAAATGGCAGTTATGTTTGTTAGTAGTTAGTTATTTTCTGTTTATGCAGTTAGGATTGTTTGTTTGTTAGTTAAACCGCTCATTTGACTGGACGGGTTCCAAAACAATTCACCAAACCGAAGTTCATCTCATGTAGTGATTGTGGACTTGTACACGGATATTTTGACCCTTCCTAGCATGCATTATTTCCACTCGGTAAGCTACGTATCCGGTGCAAGGAGAACTGCCTTGTGGAAACCTTTCATCCGTACC
Source organism: Trifolium repens (assembly GCA_030408175.1). Lineage (NCBI taxonomy): Eukaryota > Viridiplantae > Streptophyta > Magnoliopsida > Fabales > Fabaceae > Trifolium > Trifolium repens. Next base: position 51,624,856 of record CP125848.1, read on the forward strand.
AATGAAAACTCATAAACAGTATTATGTTTCACAAGTCAATACACATTCTGGTTTAGAACAGTCAAAGCAAATTGGCTCCGAAAGTGTAAAAGCTGCACCAATAGAAGAAACCTTGTGTAGAAGGGCTTAACCTTGAAGAAACCAATGAAATATAATTAATCTCTAACTTAGTTTGGCTAGAAGGGCTTAATTGAAAAGTCAAAAACTTCTAATTTGAGGAAGAGAACTTACAAAATATCATTAGTTCTCATTCAGTTGCTTCCATAATAAGCTTCCTTATATATGTTCTTTTTCATTTGGTAAGCTTTTCTTGCAACTAAGTTCTCTTTCCACAACAATGAACATAATAAGCTTCATCAAACCATTAGGCCTCAATCCCCAATAAGCTGAAATTCCCATTGAAGAAGCAACAATGAGAATAAAAAACATAACAAACTTTAAATGATTCTCTTTTGTTGTAACTCCTCTAACATAGTACCTTCTCACCAAAAGTGCAATCGATATCACCACGAAACTGAAGAGTACACTTACTGATAACAAACTTGATATATAGCACATCTAAGCTAGTGAAAAAGGCTATGAAAACACTTGAAATTGTAACAAGAGTGTAGCATTTATCGGTGTTCCTGTTTTGGGATGTACAAGAGCAAACCAAGGAGGGTTCATGTGCGAACGCACAATGTGAACAATATATCACGCAGTTCCACATCATCCTTATGGAGGTGGCGGCTTCTTCTTCCCGGGAGGCCGTTGTGGAAAGATATCTTGGTTGCCAAATATGGTAGTCACATCCTTGGTGAGGTGGATTGGTCGTCTTATAGAATCCCATCTTTTGCTTCAAGTTGGTGGAAAAGTATTGTTGCGGTGGAAAATGCGATTCCGGGCAAAAATTGGTTGTTGGAATCGGTTTCGCGTAAGGTGGGTAATGGAATGGACACATCTTTTTGAAAAACAAAATGGTTGGGTGATTTGTCCCTAGCCGAGGCCTTCCCTAGGTTGCTCTCCCTATCTAATCATAAGGATGATGTGGTCTCTAACTTCTTGGTGAGGGAGGGGGATGATTGCTCTTGGGCCTTCTCTTGGCGTCGCAACCTTTTCCGGTGGGAGGAAGATCTAGTTGGTGGGTTGTTGGAGCTTCTAGAGGTGTTTCGGCCTTCTTTGGAGGAGGACGTTTGGAAGTGGTTGCCTTGTGAGGAAGGTGAATTCTCGGTAAAGTCCTCTTACTTGCTCCTTTCGGCGGGTTTGGATAGTGATGATGAGGGGGATGAGGTTGTGTTGAATGCTCTTGGCCAAATTTGGAGTAGCCCGGCGCCGTCAAAGACTATTGCTTTTTCTTGGCAACTTCTCTACAATAGAGTTCCAACAAGAAGTAATCTTGAGGTCCGTGGTGTTTTGTCTTTGGATTTACCTTGGGAATGCTTGGGTTGTGTGGGGCATGTGGAAACTCCTCTTCACCTCTTTTTACATTGTCCAAGTATTATGAAGGTGTGGTTGGAAGTGTTCAAGTGGCTAGGCTTTTCGGTTCCCATCCCCCCCTCGTTGGTCTCTTTGATTTACTAAAGGGGGTGGCGAGGAATTCTAGATTATGGAAGGGGTATTTGATGATTTGGCATGCTTCCCTTTGGTCCATTTGGAGGGCGCGTAATAGAGCGATATTTGCTTCCGGTATTTTTTCACCTTTGGAGATTATTGAGGAGATAAAGGTTTTGAGTTGGAAGTGGTGTCTAGCGAGATTAAAAGTGGCCCCTTGTTTGTACTATGAGTGGATTTGGGACCCCGGAGATTGTCTAATGCGTTAATTCCTTTTCTTTTGGGTGTGTTGTATCTTTTTGTAGGGGTGTTTTGGGTGTGAGTGGCCGTGTTGTAGGCCTTGCTCCTCTTTCTTTTTTTTTGGGAGTTCATCTCCTTTTGTACACTTTTCTTTTGCACCCCTTATACTTCTTGTAGAGGTGGTAGCGTTAATAATATTTGCCGATTCAAAAAAAAAAAATATACACGTGTTTCACTATATTGAAGTGGTATCAGAGTCTCACTTTGTCAAAGGTTCCTTACCAAATCAGATTACAGTTTACATTTATACTCTACTTTTAAATGATTTGAGAGGAGCATGATCCTGTGTTTCTGGTTATTAGTTTTAAGGCCTTCTTTATCAGAAAAATAAAGTAATAAATCTTAGCAGAGAGGAGCATGATGTTGATTTTTTATAGTGGTTATAATTTTATTTTTCTTTTTGATAGAAGGATATCATTTATTGATAGTGAATGATTTATAATAGCAGAGAAGTAAAAAATGCATGCTAAATGTAGAGAGAAAAAAAAAGTCACCTGATAATCTATTTGTATATATATACTAATGAGTATAATTGCAAATTTTTTAGAATTGGATTGGAATTTGAAAACTAAAAATGTTTGCAACTCTTAATCAGTGAAACAAATTTACAAGTGAGGTTGGTTGAATATTACTTAAGGTACACTTCTACTCTACTCTTCTAATGTTAATTAGATTGAGAAGTCCCTTCTTCTTTACAATACATTGCTGAAGAGGAAAATACATGTTCTTTCCATGGTCATTTGACTCCTTTTAGATTATAGATTATGGTGTTCACTTTCTTGATCTACTATAGTTGAAAAATATACTGCTAAATCTAACAGGTATACATAAAACAACAAGATAATACATAACATTAAAAAAACTTAATCCAAACAACCATACATAAGTCTTTTCACATCAACAACAAGTAAGAGAAAATCATAAAGTGCTTGCAAAATAAGTACTAAAAGTAAGACAATAGAACAATAAATCATTTCTCCAAAACATAATTTTTCACCAAATACTATGAAACCACCATGAAAACCAAAGAACTATATTTCCTTATTCTCCATCATTCAATAATTCATCAACAATGCGAAGACGTGAACGAACTCGCAAGTAAAAGCCCCAATCAGGATGAGATGATGTAATTGCTGGTACACCAAAAGCATTTTCTTTCACATATGACTGAACATCTCCAGCTTCAGCTAGTCCTTTCAAGTACTTACACAGTTCACCATTTGGATCTACACAGATGAGAAAAATTTAAATTACTAAAATCAAATACATAAAACTGCTAAACAATATTAAAAATAGAAGCATGTGTTCTCACCCAATGCTTTGTCCTCCTTATCTTCAGGATCATATGACTCGGTAAAAATTGATGTATTGGGCTGCAATAATTGGGGTGATTAAAGTTGTTAATATTTGATTCAAAAACAAAGATTAGTTAAACATTAAAAAGAGTACAGAATTGAATTACAGGATTAAGAAAGGACTTGTATGGTTTATCATCAATCAACAAAGTATTTGCAGCAGAATATGGCCCTCCTTTCTTGACAGTATCCCACACATTTTTCAGTTCTTTTAAAAAAAGAGGCTTCTTATTGTTCTCCAATGATTTGAAACCAGAATCTCTACATTTATCTTGATCCTAAAACAAATATATGAAACCAGACAACATTAACCAACAATGCATTTTATTTATATTTAAAACAACAACTAAAAAATTCAAGTAAATATACCCAAACAAATAGTAACTTGTTCTTTGATTCTCCCATAGCACATGCTAAACCACCATCAATATTATGCCTGCAATGCATTAATATAGTATTAAAAGGGTTACAATCTAAGACGGCCTTTACTCGCAAATATTGTTGATGCAGTAGTCTCCACAACCGCATCGCACCGCAATTGCAGTGTAACTTTCATTCACGTGTACGAGTATGCCCCCGCATTAGGAGCCTCATCAGACGATTTCGGTCATTGTTTGTTCAAAATTTTTGCACCAAAAAATGAAATTTATGAATCGCAAATCCTAATTTGCATCAAATGTCTAGATCGTTTATTTCAAGCACCTTCGAATCAGTACTTATGAATTGAATTAAGACTTTACGGGTAAATAGTGTAGTGACATAGACGAGTCATTTTATATAGCTTGTGAAAATTTAAATAAATTCACACTGCAACAATCACATTGCGCATCGCCACAACCACAATGACTGTAATTGCAACGACGGCAACCGCAATTTAAAACCATAGGACCAAATAATGAATCACAGTTTTTTACTAAATAATCAATAATAATCAATCAAATTGAGAAGTGTTACTAACTCCATTGCAGAAGACCAGAGTCCAACTTCAAATCTTTCTAAGCAGAATTTCATAAATTCTTCACTAAATGGCCTCTTAAAAACTGCATCAAAATTCACACAATATAGTCAATCAAATTAAGCATATGATAAAAAAGATATTCCAAAATAAATAGAATGAGTAAAATGTAAATAATACTACGTACGGAGAAAGTAACGATATTTGTAATCAGGGGTTCGAGATTTGGGAATTGCTTTCTTATCACGAAGATGAACTCTGTGAAGAAGAAATCCATTTAGGTTGAAAATAAGCAACTTCTTCTTAGGTCCAAGGTTCAGTTTCTCAAGAGAAAGATCCAATTCTGGTTCTTCCAAGTTTTTGCTATCATCATGATCATCATCAGAGTCACTCAACTTGATTTTTCCATAACTGTTGCTCTTCTTCTTTGCATCCATTACGGTTATGATTTATGATAATGATGATCACAAAATGCTTTTACTTTACTTGCTTTATATACGCAACAAAAGTGGAAAATAGACAGTGAAGAATCTAGGAATGTTAGAGAGCCTGGGCAAAATTTTAGAGGGAATTCTATCAACCCAACTTTCGAGTACAGTAATATTTTAAAGGGTTGATAGGCTTTTTGATATTTTAAAGGCCGGAATGAAACTTTCATCGACCGTTGGTATTCACTGAGTCGTCTTTTATATTTATAATGAGAACATATTTTCTTGTAAATAAAAGGTTAAGTTTTAAAATAGATTTTAACTGCGTAATGTAACTGTCCGCTTTCGCGTGTCCAACGTGTTACGACACAAAATCTTATTTATGAAAATAATTACATTTAATCACTCAAACAGTTGCTTCAGGTAGAAAAATTAATTTAAAGGTACTGTCAGTTGTCGCATGTTCAGTATCGAATTTTAAGCGTATAAACGCCCGCTCTTGTGTGCCCGTTTACACTCTTAGAATTACCTTTTTGAAAACTGAATTTTTCCTAATTGATAAAAAATTGCTTTCGCAGTGTTTAGAATCAAAAACTGAATTTTTCTACGGTCAAATAAAGTTTTTATTCTTTCAAATTGAAACCGGTATCTCTGTGTTTCTACTTTCGCAGTAAACTATGAGTTCTAAAAACAAAACTAATTCAGGCCTTAAACAATTCTCACTATAAACATTTATTTTCGACTCAATGAAATACAGTTGGAACGACGATCCTTACATTCCGGACCTTATAAAAAAAATAGTGGGACAGCAGCCCGGGCACGTGCCCAGGCATGCTGTCCGGTATAATCGCCACTTAGAGGAGATTCTCTATAACGAGAAAAAAGAATATATGATATATCCGGACATTATAAAATAATTTTACACTATCAATTAATAATAATTTTTTAGTTTAAAGAATATGCACTGTCATTGTAAATTAATTTTATATTAACAATCAATAAAAATACTTTAAATTTTCATGTCATATCAAGAAAGTAGGGTAAATTAGTAAATTGGTAAAATGGAGTGACGTGACAGAAAATATGGTTGTGATTGGTTGTTTTACACTGACCGTAGATATTCTTTTTTCTCTAATTTTTTGCCACATCATTTTTTTATATGATATTAGAAGGATTGAATTATTCTTATCCATCGTTAGTTAATTGAGTTTAATGGAGATGCACTGACGCTGTAAAATAGTTTTAGACGATCATCCAATAAAAAACCATCATTTTGCCACGTCATATTAAGAAGGTGGGTGTAGTGGGGTGACGTGGCGGAAAACATAGTTGGTATTGGTTGACTGTGTAAAATTAATTTACACTGTCAATGCATATACATTTTTCTCTAGTTAATTACTGTGAAATTAATTTATATTAATTGTTAGATTGGTTCCCTCGGATTAGTCGATCCTTATTCCTTAGAGCATCCACAATGGAGCTCCCTAGTTTTTAGTACTTAAATGGACCTCACGTGTACATATCATAAATTTATATTTTTTTTAATAATAATACAGTACCTAATAAGTATTCAATTCCTCCAACTCAACACCTCTTAAAAAATTCTAAATGGGTCCAACTAATAACACATCCTACCAATAACTCTACATGATTATAAACGGGCCCCACGGAAATGACATAGGTACCATTTTCTATTGTAGCACTAGTACTTATTAGGTACTCATTTAAATTTTGCTCCAATGGTAGTACATATTAGATACTGGTACTTACAAAAATATGTACCACCATTGTGGATGCTCTTAGGTCAGATATGGAGTTTCAAAAAAAATATATACATAATTGTGCGTATAATTTTTATTTTGTTAAATATTTAACTCTTAATGTGAACAAGTGGATCATTAGAATACGAACTTCAACTCTTTATATATATTTTGTTAAATATTTAACTCTTAATGTGGACACTTTATATATATATATATATATATATATATATATATATATATATATATATATATATATATATATATATATATATATATGGGTTAGGATCAAATGACACCAATGTGTCAAACTTAGTAACATGACACCTCCGATAATTCTTTACTAGATAATCGTATTATGAAATCCACCGTTAGATTCAAAGCTATTATTATATAGATCATGTATTTAAAATTTAACATCAATCGGAAATCATTTGATATGTCAACGAGAAGCATAAAAACCAATGTTTTACAAAACTTCGTCAAAACCGTTAATTTTGATCCTTCTCTTTAACTCATCAAGTGATTTCCGATTGATGTTAAATTTCAAAGACATGATCTATATAATAATAGCTTTGAATCCAACGGTGGATTTCATAATACGATTATCTGGTAAAGAATTATAGGAGATGTCATGTTACTAAGTTTGACACCTTAGTGTCATTTGATCCTAACCATATATATATATATATATATATATATATATATATATAATATAATATCTCGAACTAAAAATTCACCGAACATCATGCATATAATTTAAACTCATTGATTAGACTATCTATTAAAAGATGAAATTAACCGATTAAGTTTCTCTTAGTGTGTACACCGAAAATCTTTAAAACTGCAGCTGCTTCTACTTCTACTTCTACTTCTACTTCCCACTACCATACAAGAGTCACACTCTTGAAGAGGAAGAAGTCAAGTGCATTAGCGATTTTAATTTCAATCTAATGCATTAATATAGGGGTGAATATCGGGCGGGTTTAGTCGGATTCGGGCCAAAAATGGTTCACTCGAAAAAAATTGAGAGTGTAAAATTTTGGCCCATCACCGACCATTTTAAGTTTCGGTTTTGTCGGGTGTCGGTTTAAATGGGTTACGGGTTGGTCGGTTCGGTTTATTTGAGTTAGCACATTGATAAAAAAAGACACACACATATAGAATACCGTAATAAAATAACTTGTTAGTGAATACCATCTAAATATTAGATCAAAAATATGACAAATATATAATTTAACTTTGCAATAATACAGTCTAGCTTGAGTTTTGTGTGTAAATAACTTGTAATGTATTTTATTTTATAAAAGAAACGCAACTTCAATACATACGATAAGATGGAAAAAGACTCATAATTTTACAACATCGGTCGGATTCGGTTAACGACATATTTAAATTTTTAAAACCGAACCCGACCGTATTTAACCGTTTGTACTCATTGTTTGTTACTCGTAAACCCGATAACCCGTATAAACCCGCCCGATACACCCAACTTAACCTCAATTAAAATGAGTTTGGTCGGTTACAATATTTTTGCTCATCCCCAGCCCTACATTAATATATCAAAATATCTCTTTGTATGATCCATTGTATATATGTCCCTTTGTATGATCCATTGTATAAGAAAGCTAGTCAATAGTCATTGTCTTGTAATCTCTTCATCATCTCATAATAAATAAGTAAAAAGATAGCCTGCAGTTGAGGTTTTACCGCAGAGCCCTGCCCCTGCTGTTAGTGCATTTACCCATTATCACTCATATTTTCTTTTTTTCTTTTATAATTTATTTAAATTATTTAAATAATAATTCTGTTTTCCTACAGTGTGTGTTCCTGTAGTTGATTACAACTGTAGGTAATCCCAATACTCATAATAATGGGTGGCATCGTAACAAAGATAGAAAAAAAAATCTAAAATCATTTTTCTTGATAGTATTCTAAATGGCGGCTGCTCTGTTACGCATTTAATAATATGTGTTCCAGCAACTCTTACCGTATCCTTTATGGTGTTTATAAAATTGAGATTTTTTTATATTACTTAATACTCCCTCCGTTTCTTTTTAATTGTCTTTTATTATCAGATTTAGCGTTTCTATTTAATTGTCCTTTTTATATTTTACGGGTATGATTTATCAATTATACTCTTTGTCAATTGTTATTTTTTCAATAAAACAAATCAAAACAAAGTTTGTTTTTTTAAAAACAAATTAAAAGAAAGTTTATCTCTATTATATTTCAAATTGAAACCAAAGTTTATTACAATTAATAATCATTTTACGATAGGTTAAACACAAGGCTAGTGGAAAACAAATCATTGCATCTCTTGAAAAACAATTAAGGAGAAACTAAAATTTCATACTCAAATAACAAAAACAAAGGACTTCACACTCATAACAAAAAAAAGACTTCAAACTCTTTGTTTTTATCTGCCCAAGCTATATTCATTTGTACCAAGGAAAACCTTGTGATTGAGTTTTTCATTGTCGGCAAACGGTTGTTAGTACCTTTTTATTTTACTAATAAAAGCAAAAATAAAAAATAAATATACTCATATATGACTAAAACGTGGTTTGTGTTATTTGCGATGGTAGAGTTTCGTGACAATGGTTTGTTACCGGAGAAAGAGATAGTAATTAGCAATTGTTTGTTATGAGAGAAAGATAATATTTTTATTTTAAATAATATATTAAATTTATTGGAAAAAGTGCAAAAAAATAGGAATTTATTGGTGGATTAAAATGAGGGTATAATAGGAAGATAACATGCAAAATTACACTTCCTTAATTTGGTGTTATCTTTCTAAAAGGACAATTAAAAAGAAACAGAGGGAGTATTTATTATTCATTTATTCTTCTAAAAAATCTTACACACAATTTTAGTGTTTACCAAAATTAAATTTTTTTTTTTTTTTGATAATCAAAAAATTGAATTATAAGGAGTACAAGGTGTACTCAACCCTTACAAAACAATGAGAAGCACACTAAGTGCTTTGGATACAGTTCAAAGGATTGAAACACCAATCAGAAAAAACAAGAATAGCCCGAGTCTCTACACGGTTTACCAAAATTAAATTAATTTTAGGTTTAATTAATCCGCGAGTCCCTTAAAGATTTTTTTAGTTTCACTTTAGTCCCTTATTCATATCTCTATCAGTCAATATGGTCATTTCCGTCCATTTTTTCATAAACCATTAACTTTTGTACAGGTGCCATGTAAGAACATGTTTTGCCACATGTATCGGAGTTAACGGTTTCTGAAAAGAAAAAAAAATGACAGAAAGGATCATATTGACTGACAGAGATATCAATAAGGGACCAAAGCGGAACATATTTTCTTTAAGTGACCAAAGTGAAATCAAATTTTTTTAAGGGACCTGCAGACTAATTAAGCCTTAGTTTTATTATTATTAAAGGAAAATACTTATTAGACCGAACCAATATCTTGCGAACATCGACAAATGATGTGGCATAGTATTAACCGTATCGAAAAAAATTAGATTGTAACCAAACCACGGGCGGTTTTAAACATGGGCAAGCCCCAGTTGCCAAGGCTCTCATAATTATTATTTTTTTGTATTTTTAGAGGTTTGTTTAGGGCAAAATTAAAAATTTTAGGGGTTAATTTAGGAAAATCTGAGATTTTTTGTTCAACTTTGATATCTTAATATAATAAAACGAGAGTAACTAGAGGCACCCTAAACCCTAACCCTAATATGAATGGTTTAGATTTTGACACGTGGAAAAAAATATTATATCAATGGCTACGATAAAAACTTGAATACTATGTTGCCACATCAATTAATGAATGTGACACGTCATGTGTTTAAAAACACAATACATGATGTGTCAATATATGATTGGATGTGTGTATAAAATAATTTCACACCAATCCCTAATTTTGTTACCTACTAATCCCTAATTATATGCTTTCAATTGATGATTGGATATACTTTGTCTATATAGAATCTATTTTATTTATAGCTTTAAATTATGCATCTTTTACCATAAATAGAAACCCTTTTTATTTCTTTCTCCCAATAGTGTATCTTTCACATTAATTATAGCCTTAAATTATGCATCTATTTTCACTTTTTTCCACATATTTACTTTTTTTTAAAAAAAATTTGATGCAGATTTGACTTTGGGGTTCTATTCTATAAAGGTATGGATTGCTATAGATATTTTAGGTGTTTAAACTCTGATTATAGTTTGTAGTGTTCCATATTAATTCTCAATTATTTTTTAATTTGATTTTTATTCCAATAGGTATGGAATAAAAATATATATGTAGTTGTTCTATATTTATTAATGAAAAGTATAGATATCAATTCCATCTTTTTAATTTGTTGTTTGTAGTGTTTCATATTAATTTTGATTATTTCATTTAAAAACAAAAATTGGGTTTTATTTTTCTTAAGTTTAATATATTTTATATTTGATGCAGATTTTGCTTTGCGGTTATAAATGTATGTACTCCTATGAATATTTTAGGTGTTTGAATTCTAATTTTTTTATTGTTGTGTTCTGTATCAAGTTGGTTATTATTTCATTTTTTTTCTATTGTTGCTTTCATATTTTCAATTTAATTTCATGTCAAAATTTAAGATTTATAAGATTTTTGGATATTTTTTTCATTAAGGAATATAAAAGTTAACACGTTTATTCTTATTTGAGAGGAAAAAAGTTTGAATGTATCTAATATAATTTGTTGTGTTTTGTTCGTATTTATCAGTTTAATCTTAATATATTTTTGTCCATAAATTTGGTGATTCATGAATTCGTTGATTGCAGACATTAAACATGGTTGCTGAAACCAATATAGATCCTCGATAGTTTTGAAGTTAAATAGAATGTTTTATTCAATTTGTTGAACCCAACCATGCACAAAGGTAGAAAGTGTGAAACAACTTATGTTTTATTCTTACTCAACTTTTCAATTTTAAAACAAATTTATCTTTTTAAGCCATTGATTGGCCATAATTTTATTGATTATATTATTTCACCTAATATGTTCACAAATTTTATTTCTACTTAACTTTCTAAAAATCCTTAAGTGTTTTGGTTGACAAATGTTCTTGAGTTTTTATCTATTAATTGAATATCTTCTAAACAAATCAAGATGGAATTTAAAAATTAAGGCTATCCATTTGACCATAGTTTCATTTTATTTCATATAACTTTATTGATTGACCATAATATATGTACGTTTTACTATACTTTTAGTATTTTTTTTTTGGTATAATCCTTTTAGGATTTTTTATGTGCTTTGCAATCAATTAAAGTTGCACTGAGGCAGTATATACACAACAATTACCTAAAACACACAACAATTTTAAGAAAAATAAATAAGATGTAGTCTATTATGTGATAAAAAAGAAAAGAAATCAGATGAATTTATGCTCTTTGAATTTTAAATTGTAAATCATATTTCTTTCTTTTATATGCAGCCTAAAGGAAAATTGTCGAGATGTTTTGTCAATAATTACGGGTTGAAGCTTGAGAATTATATGTTGCATTATCAAGGATTACACCAAGAAAAGAGTTAAAGGTAGTAATAACCGGCGATGAAGGTGGAGATTCAAATACAATTGAATTTTTAGTAGTTAACAATGAATCATTATAAAGATCACTTTGTATGTTTTTTATGTAATTTTATCATTATTTTTATGATTTTAACTATTCATTGTTGTTATATATGTACTGCATAATTTCAGTTCCAATTTATCTATATTTTCTTAAATTTTTTATTTTCAACTTTTTAATATAAGAAATTAAACTATACATATAATATTCTACACAATCCGTGCATCGCACGGGTATTATAGTCTAGTAAACTAAAAATTTTATGAATTAATTTAGGATAAACCTGCAAACAATTTGTTAGACTAAAATTTTGCACAGGCTCAAAAACAAAATCAGGGTTTGCCTCTGGAACCAACCTTGTGTGTCCCACTAGTTCCTAGACAGAGATCAATTATCGTTAACGAAGATCAAAATTTGGTATTAATATTATGATTTTTATTTCTTTCTTATGACAGTTTCAGGATTATTTTTTTTTTTACTTTTTTTTTCTATGTTGTAGATTTGTAGGTGAAAATGGAAGACAATGCACTTAGCTTTTATATTTTAACATGTCGTAAACCAAGTATTGTGACTTTATTATGCCACTAAAAATTAAACCAAGTATTATGACTTTATGATGCCATGCGTTGAATCTTATCTTTGCACATTCGTTTGCATAGTTTTGCATAGTTTAATTATTATTTTTCTAAACTTACGCTTATTTAGTTTTGCATAGTTTTGCACTATTAATTATTATTTTTGCATAGTTTTGCACTATTAATTATTATTTTTGCATAGTTTTGCACTATTATTTTTCCAAACTTACGCTTATTTAGTTTGCATAGTTTTGTTAATAGCATTAAATTCTCTTTTGTTTGATACAAAGCACTACAATTAAATGTAAGGGTAAATATGTAAAATCAATATAATTTATCAATCAATTTAATATTAAAATCCACTTTCTTAATACCCGTGTTTTGTCAAACTAGCTCTTATAAGACCATCCCCAATAAGAGTACCATAAAGAGTTTCATAGATTAATGATCTGTATGACTGTATCTTAATTCTTTTTATCATTGGAGTTCCATGACAAGGCATAGAGGTTTCAAAATTGATGATACCGGTACCTTATTTAAGGTATCGTATCATCAATTTAATATTACCTTTTTTAGTATATCGAATTAAATAGAATTAATAACTTTTTAATGTAAGGAGTAAATGTGTTGTTATGCTTTATTATCACAAAGGGCATGCCTTATATAGGCATTAGTACACAATGATAGCTATCAAGCTAAGCTTATCCTAACATATACTCCCTTGATCTGAATTTTCTACAAGCAATTCAGATTATACAACAAAACAAAAAATACAGAAAACAAGATACACACACAAGATCTAATCACATTTGCTAGCATCACATACTCCTAGCTCAGTCCTCATCTTCACAAATGACTCAAGTTTTAAAGGCTTTGTCATTATATCTGCTGTCTAATCATTAGTACTGCAATGAGCCAGCTCCACCACACCTTCTTTTGTCAAATCTCTTAGGAAATGGTACCTAACATCAATATGTTTGCATCTTCCATGCATAATGGGGTTCTTAGACAGTTTAATGCTTGAACTGTTATCACAGAATATCAATGTTGCTTTGTGTTGATTCTGACCTAGCTGTTGTAGAATTCTTCTCAACCATACACCTTGGCAAGCACAAGATGATGCAGCAACAAATTCTGCTTCTGTAGTTGAGAGTGTTACAATTGGCTGCTTCTTAGAGGACCAAGAAATTGCACCAGAGCCAAGCTTAAAAACATAGCCTAAGGTGCTTTTTCTATCATCCACATCACCTGCATAGTCTGAATCAGTCCACCCTTTCAGTTCTTGACTCAATTCTCCCCTCCTATAGAGAATACCAAAGTTCACTGTTCCTTTGAGATATCTAAAAATTCTTTTAGCAGCAGCTAAGTGAATTTCTGTTGGCCTTTCCATATACCTAGCTATCAAACAGATTGAATAACACATGTCAGGTCTAGTGGCTATGAGATACATCAAGCATCCAACCATTTGCTTGAAATTGGTTGAATCTACAACCTTTCCATTTTCATCTTCTGAGAGTCTAGTACAAGGTACTATAGGACTACACACCATATTGCACAATTCCATTCCAAATCTAGCCAATATTTCTGAGGCATATTTCTGCTGGCTAATGAAAATACCTGTGTCATTTTGAATAACTTCCACACCAAGAAAGTAACTCATCTTCCCTAAGTCAGTCATGGCAAAGTTTCTCTTCATAGAGTTCTTGAAGCTTTCCATTAATTCACCATCATTACCAGTATAAATCAGATCATCAACATACAAACTGACTATTAAAATCTTCTTTTCTAGTTGCTTAACAAACAAGGTATGTTCATGTGGACATTTCTCAAACCCCTCTTGACTGAAGTATCCTTCAATTTTGCTATACCAAGCTCTTGGTGCTTGTCTTAGCCCATATAATGCCTTTTTCAGTTTATACACTTCATTTTTTCCACCCTTCTGATAGCCTTGTGGTTGATCTACATATACATTTTCACCGAGCTCTCCATGTAAGAAGGCACTTTTAACATCTAATTGATACACTTCCCAATTCATAGTAGCAGTAATAGACAATATGCTTCTGATTGTGTCCCATCTTGCCACTGGAGCTAGCAAATACCTCATTGTAGTCTACTCCATATTGCTGAGCATATCCCTTTGCCACAAGTCTAGCTTTGTGCTTCTCAACCTTTCCTTTTTAATTGAACTTTGTCTTGTAGATCCACTTGACACCTATCTTCTTAACTCCTGCAGGCAAACTAGTTAGCTCTCAAGTATCATTTCTTTCTATGGACTCAATTTCTTGATCCATTGCTTTTCTCCATACTTCTAATTTCACTGCTTCATCAAATGTGACAGGATCACTGTTGCTGCTAAATACTGCTAAGTTGTGTAGTTGAGCTAGTTGAGCTTGATCATCAAGTTCTTGTTCGGTGACATAGTCATTCAAGTATGCAGGTCTTCTTCCTACTCTTGGACCCAACTCTTCTTCTGATTCATATACCTCTTCATTAATAACATCAGTATTGTCAATGATGTTATTGTCATTATCAGCATTTCCATCAGCTTGAATATCTGGTATCACTTCTGTTGCCTCATTGTTGACTGTTACATCATCAAAATCATTGTGATTTTGTGACTTTTGCACTGATTCATCCCAATTCCATCCTTTTGATTCATCAAAGACAACATCTCTGATGACTATAATCTTCTTATCAATTGGATTAAAAAACTTGTATGCTTTTGATTCTTCACTAATTCCAAGATGCACACACTTGATGCTTTTGTTGTCAAGCTTCTTTCTTTGCACATCAGGCACATGTACAAAGGCTAAGCATCCAAAAACTCTAAAATGTTTGACAGAAGGCTTCATATCACTCCATACTTCTTCTGGTGTGATGTCTTTGACAGATAGGGTAGGGCTTCTATTTAACACATAAGCAGCCCATTTGACTGCTTCAGGCCAAAATTTCTTGGGAACATTTTTGTCAGCCAGCATACATCTCACCATGTTCATAATGGTTCTATTTTTCCTCTCTGAGACACCATTTTGTTGGGGTGTGTAGGCAGTGGTTAGTTGCCTCTTGATTCCTTGATCATCACAATACTTGTTGAATACTTCAGAAAGAAATTCTCCTCCTCTATCTGTTCTTAGAGTTTGAATGGTATTGTCTGACTCTTTCTCTGCAACAGCTTTAAATTTCTTAAAGCTATCAAAAGCACTTGCCTTGTCATGTAAGAAATGAATCCATGTTTTTCTGCTGAAGTCATCTGTAAAGGTTATGAAATATCTATTTCCTCCATTAGATGCTGGGTTAATAGGGCCACAAATGTCAGAGTGAACAAGTTCAAGCTTCTTAGTTGCTCTCCAGTTAACCTTTCTTGGTATCACATCTCTATGTTGCTTGCCCAACAAGCATTCTGAACACACAACATCCACTTCCTTCAACAATGGCAACCCCCTTACCATTTCCTTCTTTACTAGCGTATTTAACCCTTTGAAACTCAAATGACCATATCTGCTATGCCACAACTTGGTATTTGATTCATCAGTAAATTTTAGACACATGGGATTAATGACTGCATCAGTGATTACATACATTCTATTTGCAGACATGACTGTAGACATGATTAATCCCTTTTCTTCATGAAACACTTTGCAAGTATCATTTTTGAAAACTATAGTCAGGTTCTTTTGTTGTAATTGTGCAATGTTCAACAGATTATTTTTCAAGCCAGGCAAATAATAGACATCAGTAATGACTTGAGTAATTCCCCCAACAAAAAACTTTAATTTTCCCTTTCCCATAACATGCATCTTAGAATCATCACCAAGTTTCACAGATTCTCTAAATCTATCATCAAAATCAAACAACCAGTCCTTTGTGCCTACCATATGATTACTACAACCTGAGTCAAGGAACCATACCTCTTTCTTAGCAACATTTGATCCTTCTTGATTTGTCATTAGGAGCATCTCTTGAGTCATTGAATTCAACATAATTTGCATCATTTTCTCCCCAATTAGGGCACTCACTCTGGTAGTGAACCAACTTGTGGCATTTGAAGCATTCAATGAATTCTTTGCTCGTGCTCTGCCTACCCCGGCCTCGACCGCGTGCGCTACCACGCCCACGTCCTCTTCCACGCTCACCACGACCACTATTGGTGATCTTTAACGCTTGCTCATCATCTTTGTCACTCTGAAGCTTCATTCTCTGCTCTTGAACAATCAAATGGTGAGGGTTGTGACATCATTAGACTCTTCAATAGAGCAAACGACATAGTTGAATTTAGCCGTTAAAGATCGCAAAACCTTCTCTACAATGGTGGTTTGCTGCACGCTTTCTCCTTGAGCACTCATCTTGTTCACTATTGCCAGGGTTCTTGCGAAGTAATCATCAATTGATTCACCCTCCTTCATCGCAAGAATCTCAAATTCTCTACGAAGAGCTTGAAGCTGAGTTCGTTTGACTTTGGTGGATCCTTGATACTTCCTACGCATTGAGTCCTAAATGTCCTTTGCAGTATCTTTGACAAGAATTGTTTCCATGATTGTTCGATCGAGCGACTGAAAAAGATAATTCTTTGCCTTGAGATCACGAAGCTTACTCTCATCTGCTACACGTCGTTGTTCAGCTGTGGCGTTTGGTGCGGCTATGGTGACTCCGGACTCAACAATATTCCAATATTCCTTTGATCGGAGAAGATTCTCCATCAACATCGACCAATGATCATAATGGCTGTCAAATTTGGGAATGGAAGGTTGCATATAGTGAGTTTGTTCTGCCATGGATGAAGCAAGAACGAGAAAGAAAGAAGAAAGAAAGAGCGAAGAAGATGAATCAGAAACGGTTACAACGGTTTTCTAACAAACTTTCCCTCCAAAAACTGCATTTTTCACAAAGAAGCAATAGGTCCTGTGAGAGGCCTACTGATACCACTTGTAAGGAGTAAATGTGTTGTTATGCTTTATTATCACAAAGGGCATGCCTTATATAGGCAATAGTACACAATGATAGCTATCAAGCTAAGCTTATCCTAACAGTTAATAATGTACGATATCTAGAGTAGTATCACCATTGGAGCAAAACATGTATGAGTTGCATAAATACTATATGGCATTGTAGGGACCACTTTTTAGTGATGTATGATACCCAAAGTGGTATCACCATTGAAGATGCTCTAAATAGAGACGGGGAGAGTATTTTTTCTGCTCAATTAATGCACTTAACTTATTTTCTTAAAGGATGTGTTTTTTTTATTTTTGCTTACGTATAAAACTAGAAAAAATATTTAAGAATCTTTGCAGTATTCCAAAAACAGCATTTTCCATAACATATTACTCTGAGACCAAACTCAATAGCTTATTAGATAGCAAAGTCTAGAAACAGAGTTTTGGTTTTAAAAACTGTAGGTGGGGTAGTGTTGGGAATTTTAATTGCTTGTTTGGATATGCGTTTTTGCTCCATATACTCATGTTTACTCACTCAAACGTATTTTTTCACTTAAAAGTATAATGCTTTGGGTTCATGTAAGATAAATCGATTCTCGAAGCTAATATTCCTAGCTTCTACTGTTCTACATCAATTAATATCGAATCTTGACATTTTTTTCAGATTGCTTTGTTGATTTTCTCCGCCAGACAATTAGTACGTTTTACCATTTGATTCTATATTAAAAACTATTTTGATGTAAAAAAAAACCTATTTTAATAATTATACATGTAAAAAACAATTTTAATTAAAATTATCTAATTTTTTTGTTGTAAAGAAGGGTTAAAGCACACTTATCCAAACAACTTTAATTGGTAAAAATTATTTTTTACATATTTAAACATAAATCACTTTAAACTTAATTTTTACCGCATAATCAAATTGTTTGGTTGGTGAATTGTGGGGTCCGACTTTGCGGTTGAAATTGAACGACTCTTTCTAAAGTTACAAACATCAAAGTTTATGTGTTAAATAGGATTTTATTTTTTTAATATTCTTTTTTATGGTATCACCTTTAACTTTTGTGGTTGCTTTTTGCTCGTAATAGAACCAAGTTTTATCTAAAAAGATAAAAGAGAGGGTAGAGAAATCACAATGTGTGCCGGTGGAATGATTGTTCCAAGTTGGAGGTTGGAATTCGAGCGTTGAAAATGACCAACAATGACAAAAGGGGGGTACCTACAGAAAATACTCTGATACCAAAATCAGTATAAGCTTAAGGAAGAGGTAGATGTTAGAATATGTATACCTTGTGAGGTTTATGAATCTTTTATATAGAGGCCAATGGATTTGGCTTTAGACCGGTGGATGTGACATTAAACTTGATCCAGCCCAAAAGTATTGCCCAAAACACTTTTAATTTTAGCCATGTATGTTTTCCTTTTCATTTTATTTTATTTTTTAGATTAAATTTGTAGTAGTAATCTCTCACGTAGAATTTTTTATTTGGTAGCTACAAATGGGGTTCGAATTTCAGATTTTCTACTTTTTCACATTTATAATGATTGGATGCAATTAGATGTATGTTAAAATATATACTAATATTATGTGATTGAATGCAGTTATATCTATGTTAAAATATTTTTATGCAGTTGAAAAAAAATAATGGTTAATGAGCTCCCTTTAAGATGAATTGTTTGGAAAAACTTAAGCCTAATTCTGAGTAAAAATAATTATTAGTCGGACTTTACTTACCTCGCGACTGAACTATCTATTACAGAGGATCCCTTCCTCTGAAAACTAGAGGGTTTTAATACCATTATGGCTCTTTTAGTTTTTCTAAATATTAAGTTGGCCATTTAACTCTGTAACAGATTATACTTTTACCTTTTTTAATGACCCTTTGTTATGAAAATGTTTATCTTGTCGTTACCCTACAACAATTGATATCACTAATGGTAGAATTTGATCATTTGGATAACCATTAACTACTATAAGGGCATCTTCAATGTGAGTGGCTTAATGAGTTTTTAAAATTTAGCAACCACATCTTATTTTATTTTACTATTGGAGTTGGGTGACATTCCAATCAAAGTGACTTAGAAATAGCGGATGAAACTTCATGGAGCAACTCTTGCTAAGAGTGGCTTAGCAATAAAATTGATTACTTAATAGAGATTGGTGGGGCCCACACCAAAAAACATTATTATTATTATTATTATTATTATTATTATTTTAATTAAAATATTGAAAGACTTCCAATGGGTTTAATATGTCAACATATTAGAATTCATTCTTATGTATTTCATTGCATTATGTATTTTTTGTTGTTACGTATTTTTCGTTATTATGTAGTTGTCGCTATGTATTTTTTATCGTTTAAAATAAATTTATTATATTTTTATGTATTTATTATATATTTTTAATATTTTTTAAACATTTATTAGATTTAAACATATTAATAAAAGAATTGAATTAATATTTAAATTCGAATCAAAATTAAGTGAAAATAAAAAATATATATAAATTGGTGGGATCAAATATGAATTGCTTATTTTAATGTCATTGGAGTATAATTGGTTAAATTTGTTTATCAATTACTTAAATTCTACATGATAATTTGAGTCCATAAAAAGTAATTTAAGCCACTCATTTAAGTTATCCCTGTTAGAGATACCCTAAAGTATTGTACCACAAAGATACATAATTTATTGAAGAAAAAAAAAACTTTAAAAAAGTGAAACATAGGACCGGCCTTCTTCATTTTGAGCAAAGAATGGGCCTTCGTGTTCGTGAAATCCCGACCCACTCCCTACGCCTCTCACTTTTATTTTTGTAAGTCTGTTTTTATTTTTTTATACGCCTCTCACTTTTGAAGTTGCTAAATAATAAATTGTATAAATGTTTTGGATAATATTATTTTGATTATATTTTTGTGTTTGTAGTTTAAATCTTAGGGTCATATTAAATAGTGTTCTCGGGGCACTAGTTAAACATACAAAAAAATTATAAAATTAATATTGAAAAGATAATTTTTTATATTTTCATAGTATTAAATGCACAAGTTCCAAGATATGAAATTTCCATAATAATACACTTTTTCTGTCCCAAAAAATAAAAAATAAAATAAAAAATTCATACTTATTAAAAAAAGAGATAAACAAAAACAAAATACATATGAAACTCATTTGTATATTGATTCACTTATTAAATGAATCTTGTTAATCTATCATTTGTGTTCATCTTTCTTTTATAAATGGACCAAAAATAAAATATAATAAATGGATCAAAGTCACATTGGATATCATAAATCAGGAGTATATAATATTATATTAGACACATCTTACGTGTGTTTGTTTTTATTATAGTAACTTTGTTGTCTAGACCGGCCACTAACCACAACTCAATCATATATAACTTGCCATACTACTTCAGTGTTTTATTATAACATCATAATATATAATATAACTAAAACAATTTTTCAAAAATTGCTACCCAGGAGATTGGTTTGACTTTGTTTAAATTAATTATAAATATTTAAAATATTGTAAATCTAACAACCAAATATTTAAAAATGTTATGTCGAAAAAACAATAAAATTGATTCTGGAATAACTTGAAAAACATGTGTTTTCAACCGTTTAAAACTTTGGTTCGTGTTTACCGAAGTTTTTTTTCAGGGATCTAAATGGAAACCTGGGGGGTGAAAAAAGAGACGTGGGGAGTGGGAAGAGAAATCTTGGTAACATATAGTATTTAACTGAATGAAGGAAAATGTCAAGTGAGTTGGGCCTTATTTTCTAGAAGGATTAGGCGTTGGCCATTTAGAAACAAAATTAATAATGAATTCCATATATATTTGTTTTTATTTATTTATTTGTGAGCAAATAATTAAGTACAATATTAATTAATTTATTTTTTAATTAGGACAATATTGAATTAATGGCAGGAGAACTATCACTATTAAAGCCGGTTATATAGAGAACTATTATTTGTTGAAGTTTTAAGGATAATAATTAAAGTAATCAGTTTCAGTTGAGCTTTCTATTACAACAACATTGAGAGGTGTTCCTAACATGAACTGAAACTTGTTATTCAAGAACTTTTGAAATTTATTTGGTCAAAAAAAAAAATCTAATTTGAAGTTTGAACGGTTTTTGAAGGTTAGAAAGGAGCTTTTTGATTTTACAGTCTTTGCTTTGAGATGCTATGGAATTTTCAATGTGGTTCAAGTGTCATCTTGTGCTTGCCACTAGAGTTCATAAATGGAAAAATTGGTAAACATAGCAAAATGATTCAAACTTGATAATGATTGCATTACCAACTAATAGGAAAATATTAATCATTCAATTGTAGTTTTAACCATATATATTTTTTATTCCTTTGTTGATTTTTTAAACTAAAAAAAAGGAAAAGAAATTTGCATTTCTCAACTTTTTTTTAATAGTTACTCATCTAGTCTTATATATAAGCAACTTTTTACTTTTTAGATTCATTCAATAACAAATATATTTATTCTATTATATTGGCTAGATTCATCAATTATTGAATGAACCTAAAAAGTGAAAAGTTGCTTATATATAAGACCGGAGGGAGTACCTACTTACGACATTTTCACATTTGTCTTTTGTACTAATTTCTAAATCAAGTCTTGTGCCACACGACCGGACCACATGTTATCCCAATGATAGTTACTTCCATTCCATGACACAAAAACGTTGTGGTAACTTGTATAATCTGGTCACTCTGGTCAATACTTGGTAAAAGGCTTGATATGCATTTCAAATTCATCGTGTATAATCTAATAAGTTGACCAAACGATTAAAGTGTCCAAATGGCATGTCAATATTAGTGATAAAAAAAAATATTAGTGATCAAATTTACTACCTCCATTTGTAAAGTACTCTATGTAGGGTTCTTTTGAGAAATATTTTTGTCCCCGGGCAATAAAGAAATTTGAAAATTCATTGTAAGAAACTAAGAATCCTTCGTAACATAAATTCAGGAAAAAAACTAAAATTAAATTGTCAATTGACGATTTGGCGCTCTTATATATTGGGTGGATGCATTTGTTTTAACTTTAAAAAAAATTATTTATTTTAAAAAATGATTTTTATAATAATTTAGTTAAAAATAATAAAAGTTATATTAAATTTATCTATTTATCTATTTATTAAATATAAGAGTGGTTTTGACATTCAATAACTTAAATATTAATGTTAAAAAATTTAGAGATTTTTCAAAAAATTTATGATCCAAAATAATTTGTAATGAAATGATTTAATACTTAAAACAACAATTTAAGACAAACTATTTAAACTAATTTTTTTATTTGAAACTTTTATAAAAAAAAAATTATTTGTTATCTTCGTGAGTTTGACTCAGTTGGTTGAAACATGTAATATGCAACGATTGTTGTTTGAATTCTGGTACCTCCACTTAAAAAGGTAAATTTTTAACCACCGAACTACTTAACAAAAAAATTGATTAATTTTTTTTTTAACAAATATATAGTACATTATAAAAATCATTTTAAAAAAAAGGCTCATTGTCTTCTCCGGATGTATGATTGAAAGCATTTAACTGTAGCCTAATTATTTATTGATACAATGTACAAAGGCGGATTTTGATTTTAACACTTTCCTCTGTGTCAATTAGAATTTTAGAGTTGTTTTCTTTCTTATTTTATTATAATTTTTATTAAATATTTTTTCTATTACTTTTGAATATCCCAATTATCATCGGCCATTGCCTAATCTACGGTTAGTCAATGTTGTGAAGACAAATTCGTATACACAACCGAGCAATTCTTTTATAGTCACAACTCACAAAACTACGGTGATCACAAGTCTTACGCATACTCACAAAAGTAATATTAGAATATTATTATTATTATTGCTATTAAAAAGAAGGAATTTTTTTAAATGATTATTAAAAAATAGTAAAAAGATAGAACTAATTTATTTTTATAAAAGATTTTATATTAGGTGTTGTGACCATACAAAAATAGTCTCAACCTTAGTATTCAAGTCTAATTGAAGAATATTGGAGGCAAGAAGGTGGAATGTCTAGTCGATATGGAAATGCAATCCACTCCTTTCACATGCACAATATTTTGCTTGCAAGGGTTGGGAATTTCTGCCGCCGAACCATGCAAAATGGGATCTCTAATCTCTATATATGTATGGAAAATACTAACCAGTGTCCCGAATGCACTAATTAAGAAAGCAAATATAGTATAATATTATCTTCATTAAATTTTAAAAAGCTACGAATCGGTGATTAATTTCATTGATGACAGGATAAAGCTAACAAATAGGAAACGGGGAATCTGGCTCTGTTTGGTAAAAATGGCTGATGACTGATAAGCTAGCTTATGGCTGATGGCTGATGACTTATAGCTTATAGCTGATGACTGATAGCTTATAGCTGATAAGCTAATTGAAGTGTTTGGTAAAATTAGCGGTTAACTAGCTGATAAATGTAAAATTACATAAAAGGGTATTCTTAATTCATATTAAAATTGATATTAATTTAATAGTTAAGATACTTTAATATATTATAAAAAATACCTTAATTATTTATAATTAATTTTTAAACATTTATATAGTATTTTTATTTTATTTCAAATCAAATTAAATCAATATTTATCTTCATTATTTTTATGCAAGTTATTTATTTTCATTATATATAACCTAATATTATATATAAATGTATACTTTTTATATTTATAAGTAAATATTATTTTTGAAATGCAATGACAATTGCATTTTCCAAAAATTGATCATGTCATTGAAAAATAAATATGATCCAATAGTACAAATTGGATTGGAATTGGAATATACAATACTGTGGCGTCTAACAAAATATAAATTAGAACTTGAATA
This sequence comes from Trifolium repens, assembly GCA_030408175.1. NCBI lineage: Eukaryota > Viridiplantae > Streptophyta > Magnoliopsida > Fabales > Fabaceae > Trifolium > Trifolium repens. The sequence continues at coordinate 51,649,138 of CP125848.1, forward strand.
TATTATTTATTTTATTTTATATAAAAAGGGTAAAAATGGAGTTTAAGTAATATGATAAGGGTAAAATTGGAAGAGAAAATGATATGGATAACGAAATCATACGTACTGTGTATTACTTTTTTTTTTTTAAACAGAAACGTATTATATATTACATTAATACCGAATATATCCTACATATATATCAAACATCGCTTTTTTTATAAAAGAAATATAGATGGAGATAGTTTGTATTATTCTAAGCCCATAATTATTTTCTTTTAAATTAAAATAAATTATAAAGGGTAAAAGTGGATTTTAGTTAAGACAACAAGGGTAAAAATGGAAGAAAAAATGATAAGCTATAAGCTATAAGCTCATAAGCTACTTGAAATAGCTTATGAAAAATAAGCTATAAGTCAGTAAAATAAGCTATAAGTCAGTAAATAAAAACTGTTACCAAACAAGTCTTTTAGCTTATAAGCTATAAGACATAAGCTATAAGTCAGTTTTCTGACCTTGCCAAACAGACCCTAAGTCTACAATTTGAAAACGAAAGTTAAAGAGCAAAGTCAGTATACCTTCAACAACACAGTTGTTGTTTGGTCTCTGTTTGGAAATTATTTTTTATAAGTTGATTGAGAAATTGAACGAATTAAAAGTAAGTCGTGATCGGCCAATAATTAATTTATTTAAATGATAAAAAATTTGAGCTTTTTTATGTAAGTGGCTATAGGGATTTAATTTTTAGCTCCTTCATATATAAAGAATTGAGTTAAAAGAGGAGAACTTTTGTTTTGAGTGACTCACAAGTTCTCCGATGCAAATTAGTAATAGACTAATAGCTAATAACAACTAAAACTTCATATTTATATTATGATAAAAATATATATAAATAAGGAAGTCGCGTCTACCAAAAGAAAAAGTAAGTTGCGAGCTTGTGCTGACTAAAATATTTACTGACTTTTTTGTTTCATTCTCATTCACATCTTCGGCACAATCCATCATCAGACAATTTACTTATATTGAGTAACAATATTAGAGAATTGATGTTGCGGCTGATTGAGTCTCTCAGAACAAACACAAAACAATTTTTTAATTTTTCACATCCATAAAAAGTGACACATTAATTGTTCTTTGCATGTTAGCACTTTTACGTGACCCTTTGTCACTACTTTCTGGTCATGTGTATGCCGCTCTTAGACAATCCGCAATAATTGTGGCCTGAAAGTACAGTCATTTGGCCGAACTTGCACTGTCAAATTGATTCAAATTTAGATGCAACCAATTTTTCGCACTTGCATGAAAATTTAATAAGACAATTATAGTGTACTGTGATGATACCATAATTAAGCAGAGAAGATAGTCCGATTCAATAATAATAATTATAAAAGGAATTACATTTATCTAAAGAAAACAAAAAATTATCTAAAGAAAAACAAGAAGAATTGCACTTATCCTCACTCTAAATAGATTAGTGGTAGTTCTAATTAGCAACATGCTGAATATGCTCTACTAGTTGTACTCCTTTGAGCAAATGATATTTTTTTGTTACTATTGGTACAAAGTTTTCACTACCATTAGTAATGACTAATCTTCGTCGAAAACTTTGTGGAGTATACAAGATGAGTTCTTCCCTCCCAATCAAATTTTCTTTATACACAATTGAGATTTAGATATAAAGCGAATTAATTAGACTTTTATAACATGATAATTTATTGTTTGAATATCAACCGAAAGATGTAAACTTATCTCTAAATGTAGACTAAACTAAAATGATGACGGTGTTAAAATGTGTTAATAAAAATACTATAAGATGACAATTACAAGGATAGTAAAAAATGTACAAGGATAATCAAGATATATTATTATTCATAAATTTGAATCAAGTTTATCATAATAATTTGTATTGATATTACTTCTTTCTTCTTTTTCTTTTTTTTTATTGAATTTTTATGAATTAGTTCGGTAATTAGGAAATTTATTTTTTATTATACAAATAATAGTATTAGGTAGGAGATTAGAACTTCTGACTATATTATTTATTTAGCCCAATTAGTTAATTATTATTTCCATTCTTAGCGTATTCTATACAAAAAAGTCAGAAGGTTCGTACATCATTGTATAGCTTACGAATTGCTCATTACCACCGTACAAAACTAAAAATCCACACGATTGAAATGCAATATAATCATTTTAAATCACTTTATTATCTTCTAATAGAAGAAAGTTGAAGTTAATTCAAACAACTATCAATTGGAATTGGATAACTGAGCAAGATTCATTTCTCCTTGACTCATAATATTTTTCCATTGATTCAACTTTACACTAATGAAAAACAAAGTTTTCGTATGAAACCAACTTAATTAAAATCTTACTTTGTGTACTTATAATGAGTCTACGAATTAATTAGTACCACAAACTTAAGAAATATAGTAGTGGAGGAAATTCTTACTTGGATACAACCACAACATTTATCATTTAGACACACATATATGATTTTAAAAATTTTAAATATAAAAGATTGATTAATGATAGTTGATATATTTAATTATTTATCTTTAATTTTTGTAAAATCATGTGTGTGCATCCAAATGACAAGTGTTGGGGTTGTGCCCAAATAAAAATATCTCAATACTCCACTATATACTTAATTTTCACGTGGGTGCCGGGCCAGCCTAATAGAATTGCAAGTCTTTGTAAAACATTATGAGATTTTTTTTTATCGCTATACAAATTTTCACATATGTCCTATAAAATTAGGAAAATACTTATGTACGCTATTTAAGTAGCTACTTAAGTAGCAAATATGATAAAAATGAGAAATTTAAAAATAAAAAATATCCTACTTTATACGTCCGCTACTTAAGTAACATAATAGTAAAATAATAAACTAATAGTAATATGGCGTGTGAGAAAGTGATAGTAGCAAAAGAAGCTCTCAAAAGTTATTACAAGTCTAAAAATCAAAAAATTTAAATTTACAGAAAATTAATCATGTTTTTTTAGTGAAATTAATCATTGTTTATTTACAAATTTATTGCAATATTAAAATTGCATGTAAGACTTTTTATTCAAAATATAAAAGAAAATGAGATAGACTCAAGAAATGATATCATTGTTTTTGTTTTTTGTGCATCTTTCACAATAATATTACATATGCTAGCTAACCTTCAACCAAATATGACGATCTAAAGCAGAAAAACAAAATTTAGGCATATGTCATTTCATTGAAGTATTCTTCATTTCTCCATTACCGTTAGTGATGACTAATCTCCATCGAAAAATCTGTGGCACATAAAGGTGGATTCTCTCCTCCTAACCAAATTTTCTCCATATACATGAACTAGAAATCGTACCCCTGACCACATACTTAAGCAGATTAAGTCTTTTACCATTTGAATCAATTTATTGTTGGTTCCAACTCATATATATATATATATATATATTAAATGATGAAAAACATATATATGGCCCATTAAATATATATTATTTTTGTGTCAAGAGGGTAGATATTCTATAATAAAATTTATATTTTGGTGGAAAGGTGATAAAAATATTATTAATAATATTTTTAACTCTAATTTGAACTTGAACTTTATTAGATAATAATCTGTTTTGAACTGAAGTTCATTAACATCTTCGTATTGAAATCTTTTTGAAAATCTTACTCAACCATGTAAGTATTTATAACTTAAATTGAATGCTTCATTTGTATAGTAAAAAAATAAAAGATGTAAATATGATTTTAGTCCTATAAATATAATGCTTTTTTAGTGTTAAATTTTTTTTTTTGTCTTAGTCCATGCAATTTTAAAAATTAATAGTTTTTAGTCTTTGATAGCATATGTGCCCAATAAAATCATGACACATGATGCAGCCTCCAATAAGGTGACTTCATAGACTAAAAACAATTGTTTTTTAATTTACACGAACCGAATTCAAACAAAAAAATTACATGGACTAAAATCAATATTATATTTAAATCAAAATACAATATAGAAAATGATACTAGAATATTGACTGTACATTCTATTTGACAAATTGAGAATACTATTATATCTTAAAATAACTAAAAATATAGCAAGTGATTAATAAGCTTAAAATTGTTTAATTATCATTAGTACTTTCATATATTTCTTGACATTAGCAGCTTACCTTAACATGCTTATGCCATATTGCTGTTCCCCATTAGCAGCTTACCATAACATGTGGTTGAGGCTTCAACTTAGAACTATAAAAGCCACTCATGAGACAGAACACAATGCAATGTACTACCACATAGAGAACTTCTAAATAAACACAAAATAAAAACATTCTCTTTTCTTCCATTTCTCTTCTTACCTTTTCTTCTATTTCCTATCATATCCCTCTTATTTTCATTTTTTTTTAATAATAAATGTGCTGTTCTGCTTCTCTTTTCATTTTGTCACAGAACCAGAACATATTTTGACTTTTCACACAAGTCTTGTTTTCATTTCCATTTCAAAAGAAACATGCATGAAAAGCTAAAAAAAAATTCTTGGTAATTTTTGAGATCTACAACATTGTTTTGCTTGGACTAGAAGCAAAACATAATTTTTTTTAACAAAAACAAATATTCTTGTTCCTTTAAACCCTTTTGGATCTAGTTGTGTTTTGTCCTCAACCATTGTTTCATATCTTTGTCTTCTTGATTTCTTGTCTTTTTTTACATTCTTCTATCAAACAAAACAAAACTACTAGTTTCAAATGGATCATTTTTCTTCTACTACTACTACTACTACTATACCTTTTGCATTTCAAGGAGCAAAAGATGACATAACCATGCAATTTTCTTTGATTTGGAGTCAAATCAAAGCACCATTGATTGTTCCATTACTAAGAATATCAGTGTTTTTGTGCTTAATAATGTCGGTTATGATGGTTATTGAAAGAGTTTATATGGGTGTTGTCATTAGTCTTGTGAAGCTATTTGGAAGAAAACCTGAAAAACGTTACAAATGGGAACCAATTAAGGATGATATTGAGTTTGGAAACTCTTGTTATCCAATGGTTGTTGTTCAAATCCCTATGTACAATGAAAGAGAGGTACTTTATTTTTTATTTTAATTTTAATGTAATGTAACTTAACTTTTTGTTAAGCATAGTAATTAAGCACTTTTTAAGGCTTGAAATTTTATGTTTAATTTATGTATATGTAGGTTTATCAATTGTCAATTGGTGCTGCATGTGGTCTTTCATGGCCTTCTGATAGAATCATTATACAAGTTCTTGATGATTCCACTGACCCAACAATTAAGGTAACCATTAATATTATTAAATTCAACATTTTTAATTATTTTTTTCTGCGATTTTTAATATTGCAGAAAATCATAGTCAACAACAAATCGACTAACAAATTATGGTGGCGCAAATTTCATCAACTGCAATGTGTTTTAGTCACTCATTCGTGCAGATATAAAAAACATTGATGTCGCAATTCAGATTGCAGATACATATCTTTATTAAAATAGCTTAAATTCAATCATGGCAAAATTAATATTTCATGGATTTATGCTAACAAACAATGGCCAATTGTAAAAATACATTGATGATTGATTTGGATTTTTGTGGTAAAAAAAAATTTAATGTAGGAATTGGTGCAAATAGAATGCCAAAGATGGGCAAGCAAAGGTGTGAATATTAAGTATGAAGTTAGGGACAATAGAAATGGATACAAAGCAGGGGCATTAAAAGAAGGAATGAAGCATAGCTATGTGAAACAATGTGATTATGTTGCTATCTTTGATGCTGATTTTCAGCCAGAGCCTAATTTCTTATGGCGTACAGTGCCATTTATGGTGCATAATCCTGAACTTGGTCTTATTCAGGCTAGATGGAAATTTGGTAATATTCTTTCTTTTTCTATTAAGAAAAACAAGAAAACACTTTTCTAATTTAGATTAAATATTCTTCATTCATTTGACATAATCTTAATATGATTTTTTTAATTAGATAGCAAATTCTAAAAACTGTCGGTGGGTTGTTTTTGGCTTGGGAATTTTTAGTTTAGTTGGGGGGATTGTGGGTCCCACTTTGTGGTTGAACAACCCTTTTTAAAGTTGCAAACATCATAGTCCATGGTGCCACCTTCAACTTTGGTGGTTGCCTTTGGTTTTAGCCACGTATGCTTTTCTTTTTATTTTTTAAGGTTAAATTAAATTTGTATTAGTGAAAATATATTTAAGATCCGTTTGAAATAACTTATTTTTGAATTTATGTAAAATAATTTATGCAAATAAATAAGTTTTTGTGTTAGTTTATAAGTTTTTATTAATGAAATTGTATTTTATAAACTATTTTTTCATAAACTACCTTAACAAACTTATAAAAATACATAAAAATTTATTTATTTGCATAAGTTATTTTGCATAAATTTAAAAATAAACTATTCCAAATTATATGTTTTGTGAGAATAATTTAGCATGTAAGAACGTTGTATATAATAGAAATCAAGAGCATAACTTACTTTGTCCATTTTTATCTATTCTTTTGACATGTCATATTTTTTAAAGACAAGTGTTAAAATGTGCCCTTAAAACATATGATAATTAATTTAATAAAGAAAAAATAACTTAATAAAAAAATATTTATCTCAAAAGTTATATATTTTTCAAAATAATTATTTTATTTAGCAAAACACATTATTTTTTAATTTTTTTAGGCTGCAAACACGTGGTATTTATAAAATGAAGAACTAAAGCATCCCTTTTAATAATCGGGGGTGACTAAAAATTAAACATTTTTTTATAAAAACTAAAATAAACAAATATTTTATTGCAAATAAAAAATTTAGCCCTTTTTTTTATACATGTGGACCTACTACCCTCCAAAAAAATCATTTAAGAGAATGTGTTATTTCAGGTGTTATTAAATATTTCAACACATTTATTTTATTTTATTTTTTAATACATTTACTTTGTTTGGTTCTTATGTTCCATGCTCTTAGGAAAAAGGGTGGGGAAGGCATATTAGTAAACATATAAAAATATTGTGGACAGGCTGTCACAAAAAGTTGTGAACGAAATTGATAGATAGATGATTATTCATGAGGCCATGACCCATGATATAAGATAGAGTAATAATGGTTTTCACGTATTAAATTATCCTGGCTAATGATTCATTTATATATATGGTTGGCTGTGTGGCCGAAAATTTAGATACTGTAGTACTTACTAGATCAACATTATGCCACTGCTTAATGTGGAAACAGATAATTAAATGCTATTAGTAAATTTGGAGATAAACTCATTGATTAAAAAACACTAGTAGTGAGTCAAAAATAAATATAAGTACTAGTAGTAGAGTAGTAACACTTTTTTTTGAAGAAGATAAATAAATAGTAATACCAGTGATTCTTTCATGTTACTCCATGCATAACAGCATAAGTATATTACATACATAGTATGATAGTAATATTCATGAAAGGAAATAGTGATTAGGAAAACACGATTGGAGTAATTAAGTCACAAATGCATATAATTGTCCAAATTGGATTTAGATTCTCTACATTAAAAAATTCTACATTTATCTATATTCATTCACATTTAGTATAAACATGTTCTGACTTCTGAGAGAGAATGAAGAGAAATATTATGTAAGGTGGTAATAAGAAAATTGACCATAAAAATAAACTAAAATGTAGCTGAATGTAAAATTCTTGCATGGGTGGATCTAAGGCCCGGCGAGCCTGGGCAATTGTCCGATCTCTAGTCAAAATTTTTGGTATTTTTAAAGATTAGTTGGGTAAAACTAAAATTTTTAGGTGTTAATTTAACACAAAATTGAATTTTTTTGTTCAAAAATGATATTTTTATAGGTTACTTTGGGGTAAAACTGAGATTTTTAAGAATTAGTTTAGAACAAAATTAGAACTTTTTGTTCAAAATTGAAATTTTGTCCGAACACTATATTTTCTCTGGCTCCGCGAATTTAGAGAATTCAAATCCGTGTATAATGCTGCTATAAGCATTGCATTGTTAGAAAAATTGTTTTCTTATCTTCAACAATGCAATCATGTCATAAGAAAAAATAAAATGAAGATGATGATAAATGATAATGCCTTAGAAAAATGTGCTATCCGGGTTATAATGCTAAGGCAGTGCATAAAACGTGTGGGACTAAAAAGGCCACACTCAATTGACACAAAGAATTGCTATGTATGGGGGCTATATGTGCAATTCCAAATTAATGTTTTGAGCTAATAAATTGGAGATTTTATGCGGGACCAACCATTATTATAGTTGATGTCTCTAGTTGGCAATACTTAAAACATGCATGTACGTGTACTATTTCAAAGGGCATTTCTGTCTAACAGACAAGAGCAACAGAATTATTATTTTTTTAATAAGAGCAACAGAATTATTGATATTGTTATCAAAAAATAAAATATTGATAATGTGTCTTGCTAACGAGTGTCTTTAAAATATTTTTAAAAAAATTGATTTAAAAAATATAAATTTATACTTTTTTAAAAGAAATTATCATTTAAAATTTTTAAAAAGTGTCTAGGGTATATTTGTTAACATTCCCATTTTTTGACGCAACATTTTCATATTATTATTATTATTATTTGACTTAATTATTATTATTATTATTGTGGTTGTTGATATCATCATTGTTCTTTTAGTGCTCCTTCAATTTTCTTTTTTTCCACTCTACTACTCTTCAGCTTAACCCGGCAATTGCACATGCATATTTAATAGTGGTCTCATTTCATTTCACACTTGGTCATTCTTTATTTCTGCCAACAGACAGATATGCATTTATTTTGAACTTTATAATTTCTGCCAAATATTCAAGAAAAATGCTAAATAGTAGACGCTAGTAAAACATATTAATAAAAAAATTATTTTAAAATTTATATAATTAATATTTTAAAATTATAAAAAATTATCATTTCAATATTAATTAACTCTTTTATTTTTTTTAGTATGATTAACAAGTATTCTAAAATACTGTTTAACGTTACCCAATATTCAAGTAGTATATAGTAACATAAATAAATTTCACGCTAGCAAGGTTGTTATACTAACTTTACAATTATTTTTTTTTATTTCAGTGAATGCTGATGAATGTATGATGACCAGAATGCAAGAGATGTCACTGGATTATCATTTTACAGTGGAACAAGAAGTGGGCTCTTCCACCTACGCCTTCTTTGGCTTCAATGGTAATAGTAATAAACTAACACAATTTCAAATATTTAATTTCACCATTTTACAATCAAAAAATGAAATAAACTATTAAGGTAAAAAATTGAACAAAGAAAAACTAGTTCATGTTTTGTTGTGCCATGAAAAACCGCCTATAATTTGTACCGTTGTGAATTACAATAGGGACCGCGGGAGTTTGGAGAATTGCGGCGCTAAATGAGGCCGGTGGATGGAAAGATAGGACCACGGTTGAAGATATGGACTTGGCTGTTCGAGCTAGTCTCAAAGGATGGAAATTCTTATACTTGTCTAACTTGAAGGTTCACTTCGTTAATTTCATACTCATGAATTCAATTTGGATTTTGAAAATTCTCGTAATTTGAATTCGAAATTAACGATGTTTCAAAGCTCAGGCAAGATAATTTCACCGGTTGAAATGTGAACCTACATTGTTTAAGCGGTTTAAAACAGTTTAATGATAATTCAATGGTCTCGTCAATTTGATGTTTGATTCGACTTTAAAGTATTGATTTGAAACAAATATACTATGTTTTTTTTTTTTGACAAAAGCAAACAAATATACTATGTTAAAACAAGCAAATATACGAAATGCATTGGCTGTATATTATCAATTGGTCACTAATTTGAGGTATTTATTTTGAATTCAGGTTAAAAATGAATTGCCAAGTACTTTCAAGGCCTACCGCTACCAACAACATCGTTGGTCTTGCGGACCAGCCAATCTTTTCAGAAAAATGGTCATGGAGATAATTAGAAACAAGGTATGGTTAAGGTTGCTTCCTTGAATTATTTTCAATCTATACAAGTACAAACATATTTGTTACTAAACTAATGCTCCAAATTAAATTTGTATATGTGTGTACATTGCAGAAAGTGTCCTTGTGGAAGAAGATACATGTCATTTACAGCTTCTTCTTTGTTAGAAAAGTCATAGCACACATCAATACATTTGTGTTTTATTGCATTGTGCTACCTGCAACTGTTTTAGTACCCGAGGTTGCGGTTCCTAAATGGGGAGCCGTTTATATCCCTTCAGTAATCACCCTTCTCAATGCAGTCGGAACTCCAAGGTCTTTAATTCTCTCGATTTTTCTTCTACAATCAAAGACACTATGTGACATGTTGTATTAGTATTTAGTTTGCAAAACCTTTAATCAAATACATAAGCCAAAGTTCCATCAAAATACAAGTAACTTGTTTTGCAAGTAAAGCTTTGTTGACTTGATTGTGTTTTCTACATGTCAGGTCACTCCATTTACTTGTCTTTTGGATTCTATTTGAGAATGTTATGTCTCTACATCGAGCGAAGGCTACTATTGTTGGTCTACTGGAGACTAGTCGAGTGAATGAATGGATTGTGACTGAGAAACTCGGAGATGTTCTTAAGGTTAAAGCAGGAACTAAAGCACTCAAGAAACCTCGATTCAGGATTGAAGACAGGTATAAATTGGTACTATAGCCTTAGATATTCGAGAGCTTTCGATAAGTTTTTAAGTTGCAATTGTGTCGCAATCTTTACAATTACGGAGAATTGTGATCTAAGCAACTGATGTGACCTCAATTGTGGTCGCATATATGTTGCAGAAACATCAGAAACCTTGATGTTGCGATTCCAAACTTTTTAAAAAAATCTCTGCCATTCACTGATTTCTAAATAGTAAATGTTATATGGTATATCTACTTACCTATTTCTCAATTTTCAATAGGATTCACTTGTTAGAACTTGGTGTTGGAATGTACCTCTTTTTTATCGGTTGCTACGATGTTATGTTCGGGAAAAACCAGTTCTTCATTTTTCTCTTTATCCAAGCATTCGCCTTCTTCATCATGGCATTTGGATATATTGGAACTTTTGTTCCCAACTCCTAGAAGGACTTGGCATTTCTTCATTCAACAAAATCATCTTCTGTGGATTCAATATTGAACGCGTTGTAATATATTGTGTTTTCGGAATAGTTGTGGAAAATTATAGCGTGTTAGTTTAAAGGAAAAGATTGTTATTCTTTGAGGTTTTGCATAAGGGTCAGTGACTATGGAAGAGTTTAGTTTTCTTGTGAATATTCACCAAAGACTTATAAAGAAAGTATATAAAGTTCTTCTCATGTAAGTGAAGTCTACAAAACAAGAATTCAACAGGAATCTACTGACTTGGATCTTCATGGAAGCAATAATGTTTTATTTGATGGATTGTTTATAAGATTTTGTAGGTCTTTTCTTTTTGAAATTGTATTTGTTTGAAGAAATAATTAGCTTCAAGAAATTGATAAAACACATAAAGTTTCATTTTGCATATATTTTTTAATTCTGTATCCTCTATGTTAGTCATATTTGAAAGATATAAATTGTGGGAAAGATACATTTGATGTTACACCAAAGAATAATGAGCAAAAGATAGTAAAATTATAGGACAGGATTTCTAAGTAAAGGTTATATTGGATTTCTAAAATTCTAACCATTATTATGCCTAAAAATCCATTAGTATTAGAAATATGCATATGCTTCAAAATTGAAGTTATGCATCGTCCATTTGAATGATCCAGTCCATTAGGAATTTGGATTTCACAACTAGGGATGTAATGGATATATGTGGGGCGGATAGTATGATATCCATGTCTATTTTGTTGGATAAATATGATATTTGTATTTGTCTCATATCTGTGTAGACATCCATTAAGCGGTAATCTGTAGATTTTTAAGTAAGTATTTGTGAATATTTACATATATCTATAAATAATAATTATTTTTCTTCCAATTATTTTAAATTTCTTCAACTTATAAAGACGTAAAAAAAGATTAACACAATTCATATATTTCACTTTCAATTGAACAAGTCACCACATTCATTTTTCTTGTTTTTACCAAAACTTAATAATACCATATATTTCTCTTAAAAAAATAGTATACATGCATTTCTAACTAAAACAAAGTTCTTTGAAATATAAAAGACACTAGGAATATTTAAGTAATTTTCTTATTTTATTTACATATATAGATATTCACCCGTGGTGTAAGAACCATTAAATTCACATTTGTATGGTCGTTGTCCAACTTAAAAATAAAAGGCTTAATTCAATATTTGGTCCTTAAGTTTAGTTTAGATTTTAATTTAGTCCCTTATGTTTTAAAAATTTCAATTTGGTCTCTTATGTTTATTTTAGGTTTCAATTTGGTCATTTCCGTCAGTTTTGTCACATGTGGCAGACGGTTTGCTTATGTGGACATATTGACACTTGGACACGTGTCCAAATTAAACGGTGTTAATGACAAAACTGACGGAAATGACCAAATTGAAACATAAAATAAATATAAGTACTAAATTGAAACTTTTAAAACATAAAGGATCAAATTGAAATTTAAAATAAATATAAGGGATCAAATATTAAATTAAGCCAAAAAAAAATTTAAAAAAAAATTACAAAAATGAAGTTTGAATTTTCTACTACCGAACATCTTCTTCAGTCGCAGGGTGGAGAGAGTGAATTCATTTTTGTCTTGAACCAAAGTTCGGTTGAAAGACGCGGCAATGTTTTCAGGAAGACGCTACGTTCTTCATCTTCTTCTTCCCAACTCCCATATCAAAAACTCTTCCATCTCTTTATTCTGTTCTAAATCATTCACATTTTCTCAACACCAACTACAATTGCTTCAAACCTTAACAAACCAAGGTCACATAAAACCTGCTCAAAAAATCCTCAAATCGCTTCTTCTCTCCAATGTTCATTACTCTTTTCCTTCAAAATTTCACTCACTCATTTCCAAACCCATCTTTCTACAAACCCTTTTTCCCTTTTGCTCCAATCCATATACACTCGATAGAGTCATTGAATTGTTCTATTCAATGAAAAATGACGGATTTCTCCTTCCAATTTGGTTTATCAACCGTATTCTACATACCCTTGTTGGTTCACATCAATTTGAAGAAGCTCTCACTTTTTTCACTGATGTTGTTGAATCAGGTATTCGACCCAATGCTTTTTCTTATGGTAAAGCTGTTTATTCTGCTGTTATGTTGAAGGATTTAGATAAGTGTTTTCAGTTGATTGATTCAATGGACATCGATGGGGTTCGTCGTTATGTTTATGTGTATAATTTGGTATTGGGTTGGTTGTGTAAAGCGAATAAAATAAAGGATGCACGGAAGCTGTTTGATGAAATGATTCATATAAATGTTGTTTGTAATACGGTGACTTATAATACACTTATTGATGGGTATTGTAAGGTGGGTGAAATAGAGGAAGCTTTTAGCTTCAAAGCTAGGATGAAGGCTCCGTATTCGGAGCCAAATATTGTTACTTACAATTGCTTGTTAAATGGTCTTTGTGGTTTGGGGAGATTGGAAGATGCTAGGAGTGTGTTGTTGGAGATGGAGGGGAAAGGTTTTTTGCCTAGTGGATTTTCGTGTCTTGTATTTGATGATCATTTAGTGTGTGCAAATGAAAATGGTTTGCTGGATGGGTATGGAACAAGGGTTGATGAGCGTACTTATAGTGTTTTGTTGAAGGGACTGTGCAGGGTAGGAAGAGTTGAAAAGGCTAAAGAGGTTTTGGCAAAGCTAGAAGATAATGGAGTTATTCCAAGTCAGATATCATATAACATATTTGTGAATGCTTATTGTCAAGAGGGTGACTTGAATAAAGCTATATTGACAGCTGAAGAAATGGAACAACGGGGGTTGAGGCCTAGTTATGTCACCTTTAATACCCTAATTAACAAGTTCTGTGAAACTGGGGAGTTGGACCAGGCACAGAGATGGGTTGAGAAAATGATAGAGAAGGGTGTTTCTCCCACTGTGGAGACTTATAACTCTTTGATTAATGGTTATGGAATGGTGTGTGATTTTGACAGGTGTTTTAAGATTCTTGAGGTAATGGAAATGGAAGGGATAAAGCCTAATGTCATAAGCTATGGTTCTCTGATAAATTGTCTGTGCAAAGATCGTAAGCTTCTTGATGCTGCAACTGTGCTACAGTTGGATATGGTAGATCACGGGGTTTCCCCAAATGCAGAAATATATAATATGCTCATTGAAGCTAGTTGCTCATTGAGTGAACTGAAATATGCCTTTAGATTTTTTTATGAAATGGTAAAAAAAGGAATAGATGCAACTCTTGTGACATACAATACACTGATAAATGGACTCGGAAGAAATGGAAGGTTAGAAGAAGCTGAGGATTTGTTTCTCCGGATTACCAGCATGGGATATAATCCAGATGTGATTACATACAATTCCTTAATGTCAGGATATGCAATGTCAGGAAATACCGCAAAATGCCTTCAATGGTACGGTAATATGAAGAAGAGGGAAATAAAACCTTCAATTGGAACTTTTCATCCTTTGATCTATTCGTGTAGGAAGGAAGGTATAGTGGCGATGGAAAAAATGTTTCAAGAAATGTTAGGAATGGATTTGATTCCCGATCGAGCTGTATATAATGAAATGATTTATGGTTATGCTGAAGATGGAAATGTTCTGAAGGCAACATCTATGCACCAACGAATGGTTGATCAGGGAGTTGATTCCGACAAGGTGACCTACAACTGCTTGATTCTAGCACACCTTAGAGATAGAAGGGTCTCAGAAATAAAACATATTTTTGATGATATGAAGGCAAAGGGACTGGTTCCAAAAACTGATACATATAAAATTTTGGTGAAGGGACATTGTGACCTAAAAGATTTCAATGGTGCGTATTTTTGGTATAGGGAAATGTTTGACGCTGGTTTCATTTTAAATGACCGCATCTGCTATCAGCTAATATCCGGGCTTAGAGAGGAGGGAATGCTGCATGAAGCCCAAATTGTATCCTCAGATTTGAGTAGTAGAGTTCAACTTGAAGGCTAACAAATAATACACACCCTTGTACAATAACAAACTATACCGTTTTGGTAATAAAAGGCTTATTTTTACCAAGGTCGTTGTAAACGAAACACACAAATGGCATGGATTCTCATTCTCTTTCCTCTTTATTTATTTTTTCTCTTGAAATCAAAATCGAAGACAGAAGAAACAGGGAAATAAGCACAGCATTACCATCTGCCTCTATCGCGACAACACGGTATCCAACCTCATCTTATCACCGGCCTTTCTGATGCGAAGGCGACGGTGCCTGATTTCCAGTTGATGCCAAGGTTTGTCTTTCGAATGTTTACACAGAGTGTTCAATCGGTGGGGGGAAGGCACGTGAGGCGATGATTGGTACTTGGAGAAGCTCTGTTGGCCCTTTGGGAGCTGTTGGTCGACAAAGAAACGACGTCGGTGAGGGAATTTTATCGAATTAAGTTAACTTACATACTGATATTATAGAAGTTCCCTCAAATTAAACTGTTTTCCTTGTTGCTTGTAAAGTAAAAATTTTGTCCCTCAAAGCATCATGTATAGCATTGATTTGCAACTTGGAGTACTAATTTGCAATCAGTTAGGGGCATTACAATCATTACCTCACATGTTGGAGCAGCTTGGTTTTATAACATATATGTGCTTTATTAACAGCAGTTAAACTTAGAATGTGCTTTTAACATCTATGTTAGATAGTAAATTTTTGGTTTTCTGTTGTATGCAATCAGACATGCTTAAAATGTTTCAAAATAATTGCATATTGTTATTGTACTTGTGCTGAAACTTTTTATTTGTACTGCAATATTTGAATGATAATGCAATAGAAATACTATATCTTTTGTACAGTTCAATTTACTTTTTATCTGTACAGTGGGATGGCAACGGGTGCCCGCGGGTGCGGGTTTCACACTACCCAAACCCGCACCCGAATATCACACCCGAACCCGAACCCAAACCCAAAGACTATTCGGGTGACAAAATAACACCCACGCCCACACCCGTTGGGTTCGGGTTTTTCCACCCAAACCCGAACCCGTAGCAAGAACCCGCAAAAATATAATAGCAACATAGTTTGGTAACAAATATAGTTCAAATTTTCAAGAAAATACAACAATAAAATTGAGTAATGTTAAATTACAAGAAATTACATTAAAATACAACAATAACATAATTTGGTAATATAGTATTCAACATAGACTTTTAAGAAATTAAATTAAAATTATATTTACATAAGGATAATTAAGTAATTTAATATTTAAACGGGTGTAGTTTCGGGTTTCGGGTGCGGGTTTGAGTAATCTCAAACCCACACCCAAAATATCGGGTGTCACCCGAACCCAAACCCAGTCAACTCAGGTTTCACCTGTTGACTCGGGTGTGGGTGCGGGTGGGCCCCACGGGTTTGGGTTTGATTGTCATCTGGAGCTTCAAGGGTAGAATAGACCTCACTTTTTGGTACAGGGGCGATGCTTGAGGTTGATGGCATTTCTACGTCCACATGCTGAGATAGGAAAACAAGAAGATTCTTAATTTGTCTCCTCAAGATGTAAGATGAAGATGGTATAAAATGAAAAACTGATGGACATTTTCAATCATAATTATTTTATTGCTGATATTTATTTGTGGAAACTAGCCTTTAAAATTGGGAAGTTAAGTTGAATAATCATTATTGTCGATAAGATTTGGTTGGAAGGAAACATTAGTGCTTAGAATATAAACTTCGAAGAAATATTGAAAAGGTCTTTATCACTAGATTAAGGATCCTACATCTCCTAGCTGGTTGTCATTGTTGATAGTTGTTTGAGACGAGAACAAATTCATTGAAGTGACATTATTCTGTAGTGTGATTTCAACCATTCATTATTATGATGACTATATGTGATGAAAGTCAATTGAAAGAATATTGGATGGTGTGAATATGCATCCGGACTTCCTCCGGTTAAATTTCTACGGGAGGTGTTCTTCTCTCATTTGAGACTGGTATTTTACTGTGCTTTGAAAAAAAATCCGGTGGATGTTTCTTGTGCACACACAAGTAGTATGACAACAGAATCTTACCCGAATATGACAAAGATCAATAGAAAATGCTAGAAAAGCTTCAGAAACCAAGAAAAAATATTCTGACGTGACATGTATATTTTTAGGCACATGTTAGTATGACTTTTTCTTTTTTAACTTAGTGAAATAGCGTACACTTTATAGTATTTATTATAGTGTGATTATATGAGAATTGATTCATTAGATCCTTACCAAAGCTCTACAAATCAGCAAAGATCAATAGGAGTTCGATCTAGCAAAACTATGTTAGTTATCTTCTACGATATGACGAACCAAAGTTGGGATATTTGCTAAAATCAAACAAAAAAACGTCAATTATAAAAGAGTGCATGAGTTACACCCTTAAAAAGATCTCTACAGTACTCTATATCTTTTGCAAAAAATATAGTCATAGTCTCTTTATTCTAACTCGCTCATGGAGATGGTTCTCTACGAAGATTTTTCTTCCCACCCCCTGCTTTTCTTTTTCACCCCCTGAGTTTCCGTTTATACCCTTAAAAAAAGTTCGGTAAATGCGAACCGAACTTTTAAACGGTTGAAAACACATGTGTATACCCTTAAAAAAAAGTTCGGCAAATGAAACCGAACTTTTGGGGGGTAAAATTGGATTTTTGGGGGGTGAAAAAGAGACGCAGAAGTGGGAAGAGAAATCTTCGTCTACCATATTGTAAAATTACTAAGTTTTGGTCTCTCGAGTCTCAAATATTTGGGCTTAAAAATGGTGATGTCAGATCAGTCGGCTAATATAGATTTATCCAAATGGATTAATTATTTACATTCCATTTAATTATGAAAATTAACAATTTTGTAAGTTGAAACTCAAGACTTCAGGTGGATTTTCAAGTTGAAACATAAAATCGTATGACATATGATCTAAAATGTCACATCACCATTTTTGGGTTCAAAATCCATAGGATAGGAGAGACCCAAATAAGGAGAATCTTCTTATCTTCTTATCTTCTTATCTTCTTATCTTCTTATAGCACTAATTTGCAGCCACTTAACCCTAATTGCTTTTGCTAATGGGCGGGAATTAGGCTTAATTAAATGCACTCTTGCTGCTAACTAACCAATGCTTAATTAATGCGTTGCTCTATAATTGATAATATTACCAATGCTTTCTCTGTTCTGCAGCCCACTTTAGCATTAAACTACCAAGAGTGGCTCAACGTGTATTGAAAATGTGAGGTTAATTAATTTCACCTATACCAATAGAGAAAGAATTAACTCCATCACAAAACTCAATTACCATAAGTAAATGGCATAGAGCCACGTTTTATATTAAATGTCTAATTTCACCTATACCAAATTTAATTGACAGATTAACATTAACTCAGTTCCTTGATTATAGCAACGTCTTAACTATCCTCCTGTTTCCTACCTATTCAAAGGAGTACTTTTCCTAAAAAATAGCAATTATTAATAATTGCTATTATTTTCCAATGCTGATCAGCCCACGCTTAAAATTGTAAGCACGCTCTCCACAACTCTCTTCCATCATAACTTTCCTCTCTTCTTCTTCTTCATCCACAATCTCTTCCTTCACAATTTTCTCTTTTCTTCAACAACTCCAAGCAACACCTCATTGCAAACAATGTTGCAGATGTAAGAATTTAGTATGTTTTCTTTTCTAAATTTTTGTCTTCCTTTCTACACACTGATGGCAACAAGAAGAAAGTACATCTCAAGTTTTTTGTCCAGCTTCGTGTTCTTCTGCGGCAAGAGGATTAATCTTCATCATCTCTAATTTAGCAGAAAAAGGTAGGATTTGTTGATTTTCTTCAACATTAGGAATTTTAAAGTTCTTCTTCTTTAAGTTGTATTTTATTTTTTGACTTCTTATATTGATTGTTGTGTTGATTGCAGTATGGATCCGAAGTGTACTGCAAAATATCTTTAACTGGAAAATCCATCTTTAACTCAAGAGGTAATTTTCTTTTTGTTTCATAAATAACATTTTATTTAAGTTTTTAATTATGTTAATTATGATTTTTAATATATTTTTATTTTATAATATTCAGATAGTTCAATGGGCTTTTCTATGGATGGATCAATGTATTCAATGAGAAACTTATTTGAAGATGGGGTGAGATGATGATGAATGTGTTGAGAAGAAGAGAAAAATGAAAATATTTTATTTTGTTATCATTCATAATAGTAAAGGAGTTTATTTGTTTTTAACATTGAAGTTCTATTCAATCTTAATCTTTCATCCTCTTTGTTTAATATGTAGATGCAACAACGAGTTTGTAAAACTTATTTCGATTTGAGTTGCTATATATCTAATATATATACAAGTTGATTTTAAAGAGACCTTTTTAGTTTTTATAGCATATCTCATATATATGAGTTTGGTTATTCAAAAAAATAATATACGTGAATTGGTAGTGATCAAATTAAAAGGATTAAAATAAATAAAAAAATTGTGTTTCTAACATATAAAAGGGATTTGTGAGTTGATGCTTTAAAAATTCAATTAGCAAGAAAAAAAGTGATATATATATATGAGGAGAACCAGGCGAATTTATAGCCTGGTTGGTTTTCTTTATCAAGAGCATTTATATGCTAATTGATTGCTGCCAACTATTTCATATATTATATATATATTTTACTTGGAGTATGTTCTTTGTTTTCCAATAATTTTGATATAAGTAAAAAATAAATGCATTTATTTGTAATACAAATACATATGAATATCGTATTGTATTTTGTTTGAAGTGGATACATTAGAAACCAATCGTTAGTTGGTTCAGTGGTGATTGGTGCTGAACTTGGTAGGGAGGACCAATGTTCGATTAGAAACCAATCGTTAGTTGGTTCAGTGGTGATTGGCGCTGAACTTGGTAGGGAGGACCAAGGTTCGATCCCCCGCAACTGCGATCGGGAGGGGGCTGGAACCACTTGATGCCAGAACTGACCCCCGAACCAGATTCAACTGGTAGTGAAAACCAAAAAAAAGAATTGGATACATTAGAGCATCTCCAATAGTGATATCACTTTGGGTATCATACATTATTAAAAAGTTGTTCCTACAATGTCATGTAATATTTATGCAACTCATACATATTTTGCTCCAATGGTGATATCACTCTAAGTATCATACATTATTAATAAGTTTTTAATTCTATTTAATTTTATATACAAAAAAATGTAATATTAAATTGATGATAAAAAATGTACGGATCATTAATCTATGATACTCTTATTGGAGATGCTCTTAGTACCATGGCTACAGAGAAAATTTCCGTAAAGAAAAAATGGCGGGTTATGCATTATTATTGTTTTTCTTCCAATGAGTTGTGTATTGAGCATTGCAAAATTAATGATAGTAAGTGAGACTTCTTGGTACCTACACGCAAGTCCAATTATATGCATTTGGTATGAGTATAAATTGGTCACTTATGTTTTTAAATTTGTATTATCATCTGATGAGATAATATGGCTTCAATCATAATTCGAGTTTCTGCTATTTTAGGTGGGAAGATCAATTTTAAGCTGCAGGTTTGTTTGATTCATATGCGCTCCTAATAATTGGAAAAAAAATTCTTTGATATAATAAAAATATAAACTATTTATTTGAACTAAATGGATTGTCATGCATGATGATTTATTTAATAAATATGTGATATGCTTTAATAATAAGTATATAACAAATTCATATATGTTTTGGTTTTTGTGTTTACTGATAGGTGTGCCAACCATTTGAACATTTTTTGATAAACCCAACTGAATTTATGTAATTTTAATTTGCCTAAAAGATAGATATATCATTTGAATTGGATTAAATGAAAAAAAAAAAAAAAAAGTTCTGGATAATTATTTGGAAGTTATGGTTTAGAGATGAAGGTCGGTTAGCAAGATGAGATCTGGCGACATCCTTGGCAAATTTAGAGGTAATTTTTACTGTTTCTAATAGCAAACCCATCACCCCTTTTTCTCTAATCCTCACCGTTTTTCTTCAATCAACCACAATCAATACTCCATGGCTAAACCCTCAACCACCGAGAATCCACCCGTTATCATTCCTTGGCCGTGCCTTTCCCAAACTTCAAAACCAACTCCTCCTCCCAAACCCTCACCTCCTTCGCCCCCTACACAACAAAAAACGTTTGCTCAAGCTCTGTCAAACGTCTGTGACATCCCTTTGAGTCAGCTACCAAAGGCTTGTGTTAAAGGTGATCGTATTGCAATTTCAATTCCTGAAGAGGAATTCTTGGCTGGATTTGATGCGTGTAAACATAATCTTCATGGAAGGATCATTTTACCCAAAGGTTCTTCTCCGCTTACTATCGATAGTTTGAAATCCAAACTTTCTGCACTTTGGAAGTCGATCGGTAAATGGGGATTAATATCATTAGGGAAAGGATTTTACGAGTTTGTTTTTTCTTCCCTTGAAGATATGAGAAGTGTTCGCTCTGTTGGTGCTTGGAATTTATCTCCAGGGTTGCTGAAACTTTTTGCTTGGACTTCTGATTTTAACCCAGGTATGCAACCACAAACTACTGCACAGGTTTGGGTTCGTATCTTTGGCTTATCTCAAGAATACTGGAGGCCTAAGATTCTTTTTGCTATTGCAAGTAGTTTAGGTATTCCTATTTGCACCGATTCATTCACAAACAAACCTATGTTGGAAAGAACATTTGGACACTATGCTAGAGTGCTAGTTGATGTCAATCTTGCGCAGGAACTGAGATATAGGATTTTGGTGGAAAGGAAAGGATTTGCATTCTTTGTAGATGTAGAATATGAGAACTTACCTGACTTTTGTGACTCCTGCAAGTTTGTTGGTCATAACATTGAAAATTGCAAAAGAAGAAAAGATGGTATCATCAAAGAAGCTACTAAAAAACCTGTTGCAGTCAAGCAATTTGTTCCAGTTCAAAACAAAGGCAAGGTGGATGAGGTTATTAATGTAGAAGGCTCTGCCTCTAAAGAGTACAATCAAGTGAGACATGATCAAGAGAGGCTGGAAGCTGATAAGCTTCTTGAAATTGAATTAAACAAGAACTTAGGTGATACAGAAGCTTGCTCAAACTCTCCTCATAATTCTGAGAATGTGGAGGATGTGGTTCCAGTTCACATCATTACTCCTGTTGTTGATACTCAAGATAATAGCAGTTCAATTGGATCTGATTTTGTGGATAACACTCAAATTGGTCAAGACCCAAAGAATATTTCATCAAAATCTGATGGTGCAGAACAAATTCCTTTACTTGTGCAAAATGATATTCAATTTCTTAAGGAATCATGGGCTAATCTTGCAGATATTGAAGATCAGAATGCTATACCCCCCTTGGCTCCAATTCAACATTTAGATAAGCCTCCGGATAAAGCACAAAATACCGTTGATGCTAACAAACAAGCGGACATGGCCTCTCCAAGCAATCAGGACAATGAAGGTTTCAAGTTAGTTACTGGCAGGTCTTCAAAGAGAATTGATAAAGCCAAAGCTTCAGCTCAAAAGAATGTTCACATTACCAAATCAAAGGTTGGTTCTCCCAAACCTTCTAAATGAAGTGTTTATACTGGAATATAAGAGGATTAGCTAATCCTTCTTCAAAATTAGCTTTAAAAAACTTAATTTTGGATTCCAAACCTGATTTTTGTTTTATAGCAGAACCTTGGATGAATTTTACTAGTTTACCTCATAGATGGCTGAATAGACTTGGTATGAAGATGTTTGCTGTAAATACTAGATTAAATAATCTGCCTAATCTTTGGTGTTTTTGTTCCCTTTCCTTAAACCCCACCCTCTTAGCCTCTAATGATCAACACATTTCATTTTCGGTTGATGTGGATGGAAAAACCTTAGGCATATCTGCAGTGTATGCTTCCAATTGTTATATTCATAGGAGATTGTTGTGGTCTGCTCTTTCTCAAATTCAATCTCAGCACATGCTTCCTTGGAGTTTTATTGGAGATTTCAACACAATTATTGGTTCACATGAATATAGAGGTAATTCCACCACTGCTAGAACCCCTATGTTAGATTTTCAGAACTGGACGGATTCTAATAATCTTATTCACCTTCAAACACATGGCGCTTTTTTCACATGGTCTAATGGTAGGAGAGGTAGACACCACACTCAAAAGAGACTTGATAGAGTGATTTGTAACTATGACTGGTTTGATTGTTGTAATTCTGTCAATGTGTCCACTTTAACCAAAAATATATCCGATCATTTTCCTATTCTTTTTGAATTCAAAAACCTCCACTCCCAAATCCCCTCATCCTTCAAATTTCTGAAAATGTGGATAGCTCATCAGGATTGTGTTAATGTTGTTCAACAAAGTTGGAATGTGAATGTAGTTGGTTGCCCAATGTATGTGTTAAGTGAAAAGCTAAAGATTTTGAAAAAAAATCTTAAGACATGGAATAAAAATGTTTTTGGAAATGTCCATGAAAATGTAAAAAATTGTAAGCTCAAGGTGGATGAAATTCAAGCTCTTCTAGATTCCAATGGTCCTTCTGATACCCTTCTTGACCAAGAAAAGATAGCACAAGTCAGTCTTGAAAATGCCCTTCATTTAGAAGAATTATTTTGGCATGAGAAATCCAAAGTCAAGTGGCATTGTGAAGGAGATAGAAACACATCTTACTTCCATAAACTAGCCAAATTCAGACAAGCTACCAACCAAATTACCTCTATTAAAAACGGTGATGTAACTCTAAATGACCCAGATGAAGTCAAAGCTCATATTGTTAACCACTTCACCTCACTCTTTAATGCTCCTGACCCTGATAGGGATAATGGTTTGGTGACTGAGGTTATTCCTTCCCTCATTACAGATAGAATAAATACTATGCTTACTAGATTACCCACTCATGAAGAGATTAAAAATGTTGTTTTTTCTTTAAACAAAGATAGTTCCCCTGGCCCTGACGGTTTTGGAGCCATTTTTTTTCAAACTTTTTGGAACATAATCAAGTTAGATGTGATAAATGCAGTTATGCAATTTTTCACATCTGGGTGGATTTTGCCTAATTTTAATGCAAATACTCTTGTTTTAATTCCTAAAACTGACCATGCAGATAGTGTTAGTGACTATAGACCTATTGCTATTGCTAACTTCAAATTCAAGTTGATTTCAAAGATTATTGCAGATAGGCTATCTTCAATTATGCCAGCTATCACCTCCACTCAACAACGAGGTTTCATCAAAGGGAGGAGCATCAAAGATTGCATTTGTTTAACATCAGAAGCAATTAATGTTCTTCATAATAAAAGTTATGGAGGCAATCTTGCCATCAAAGTAGACATAGCTAAAGCTTTTGATACTCTTCAATGGTCATTTATTCTAAAAGTTTTAAAGGCTTTTGGCTTCAATCAGGTTTTCTGTCAATGGATTCACACTATTCTTCTTTCAGCAAAAATGTCTATCTCAATAAATGGTACACAACATGGTTTCTTCAACTGCTCTAGAGGAGTTCGTCAAGGAGACCCTCTATCTCCTCTTCTTTTTTGTCTTGCCGAAGAAGTTATTAGCAGGAGTGTCACTAAATTGGTCAGAGATGGAAAACTAACTCTCATTAAAGGCTCTAGACAAATGGATGTCCCCTCTCATATCCTTTATGCAGATGATATAATGTTATTTTGTAAAGCCAGTAGATCAAACATTGAAGCTCTGTCTAACCTATTTAGGAACTATGTAGAGGCTTCTGGACAATTAGTCAACCCAAGAAAATCTTTCATTTATGCAGGTGTTGTTCCTCCTCAAAGACTTCAGTACTTTGCAGATCATTTAGGTTTCAACATTGGTGATTTGCCTTTTGTGTATTTGGGTGCTCCAATTTTCAAAGGAAAGCCAAAAAGATCTCATCTCCAAGCAGTGGCAGACAAGATTAAATCCAAACTCTCAGCTTGGAAGGCTTCTCAACTATCCATGGCAGGCAGGGTACAACTCATTAGAAGTGTCATTCAAGGTATGATGATACACACCATATCAGTTTACTCTTGGCCTTCAAGTTTAATCAAAGACGTTGAAAGGTGGATGAGAAATTTCATTTGGAGTGGAGATGTGAATCAAAGAAAACTAGTCACTGTGGCTTGGCATAGAGTATGCACTTCATGCATTGAAGGAGGATTAGGTCTCAGATCTTTATCAAAGTTAAATGAGGCTACTAATTTGAAGCTTTGCTGGGAGTTACTTCATTCCAATTTGCAGTGGGCAAAATTTCTCAGACATAGAGTGTTCAAAGGTCCAAAGCCCATCTCATATCACATTTTCTCATCAATTTGGAGCAGTGTAAAGAGCAGCCTTCAAGATGTTTACTGCAACTCATCTTGGCAAATTGGAAACGGTGAAGATGTCAACTTTTGGTCAGATCCCTGGTGTGGAGAACCTTTAGTGCATTCTCTTGCCATTCCTTCTCAGATGCAGTCTTTGCTGAAAGCTAAAGTAAAAGACTTTATTAAAGACCATTCCTGGAAGATTCCTAATTGTCTGTTGTTGGCCTATCCTGATCTCCAAAATCTTGTTGATAGCATTATCATTCCTTTGTCACCAAAAGATGACAGAAGGCTTTGGAATTTATCTCATGATGGTGACCTTTCTCTAAAGGATGCTTACTCCTTCTACAGTCCTGTTGGTCAAGTTGTGAACTGGGCCAAGCTAGTTTGGAATTGTTATATACCTCCTTCAAAATCTATGGTAATTTGGAGATGTTTGCAGCATAAACTTCCGACAGATGACAATCTATCTCTTAGAGGCTGCCTCTTGCCTTCCATGTGTAGCCTTTGTGACTCTAATATTGAAACACACAATCACCTGTTTATGAATTGTAACTTTGCCACACCTATTTGGAATTGGCTTGGGTCTTGTTTGAATGCTAATTGTCAGTTCAGTGATGTGAATGAAGCTTTCATGTTATGCAACCAGAATTGGTCCCCTCTTTGTAACTTGGTCATAGCTGCTGCAATTATAAACTGTGTAAACTTCATTTGGTTTGCTAGGAATCAAAGAAGATTTAATGATAAGAAGATGCATTGGAAATCAGTGATTAACCTTATTATAGCATTAGTTTCTCTGTCAGGTAACAACTCTGGTTTAAAAGCTAATTCTAATATCGCTGAATTTGTGTTATTGCAAAAATTTCATGTAAAGATGAAGCATGGAAATGCTCCCAAAATAAAAGAAGTTTTGTGGCAGCCACCTATTTTGAATTGGGTTAAATGCAACTGTGATGGTGCTTCTTTGGGTAATCCAGGTCTTTCTTCTTGTGGAGGTATATTTAGGAACTCTGATGCTTTATTCTTAGGTGCTTTTTCTTTCAACCTTGGAATAAGCTCCTCTTTAAATGCTGAACTTGTTGGTGCTATGTTAGCCATTGAAACTGCAGTCAACAAAGGTTGGTCAACTTTGGTTAGAATCTGATTCCATGCTTGTGGTGAAGGCCTTCTCTTCTTCAAAAGTAGTACCTTGGGCCTTAAGAAACAGATGGGACAACTGTTTAGCTAGAATATCCAATATGAATTTTTTTGTTTCACATATATATAGAGAGGGAAATCATTGTGCAGATAAATTAGCTAGCTTAGGTTTGACTTTACCTGGCTTTACCTGGTGGAACCAAATCCCTCCTCAGTTAAGAGATGATTTTGGTAGGAATCGACTTGGAATGCCTTCTTATAGATTTTGTTAAGTTTAACAGTTTTGAGGGTCAGGTTTCATGCCCCCCCCTCTTTTTTTGTATTATATTTTCTTTATCAATATATTTTGAGGGCTTGCTCTTGAAGCAAGTCTCTTTCGTTAAAAAAAAAAAAGAATATGAATGAAGAATGAATATATATATATATATATATATATATATATATATATATAAGGGGAAGGATCAAATTACACCGCTCAATAAACGGTTTAATGAATACAAATTTTACAAAATCCACCGTTAAAATTGAAAGTTTATAAGGAGTAAAATTATTTTACATCATGTTGTATATTCTATTTAATCCAACAAATTTACAATTTATTGATGTCACATACATGATCCGTGCGAATGCACAGGCAAAGTGTCTAGTTTAAAATAACGAGACCAATTCTATGAGTGAATTATAATAGAGAAATCAAAATTATAATTAAATCTAAAACTTTGTATGATTTTCTGCTGCATCTTTAGTAAAATGCATTTTGCTGCATTTTTTATCTTGGAACTCATTATGAAAAGGAAGGAACGAAAATGTTGATTTTGCAAAGTCCGACCTGTTGCTTTACTTTCAAAAAATATTTCCAATTTTCATATTCTAAACTATATGTTCATTTGTCAAAAAAAAAACTATATGTTCATTTTAAATTTTTAACAAGAAATTAAAAATTTATGTAGCGAACACTTGTAATAGAAAAAAGATAGAAGCTAAGCTAGGAAGAATGTGATTTTTAAAACTTTTTTTCCATTTTCAACAGGAAATGATGAGCAGAATATTAAATTTCTATTATCCTATGATTATTAGTTGAACTGAATAAATAAAAACAGAAAAAATGTAAGGAAACGGGTCCTCAATTTGCAAGTTCGCTCACACTACTTACACAATAATTTGCTTGAGTTTTTGCATCAAATTGTACTCATGAATTAGAACTATTTTTAACTAGTATTTGATTGCTTGAAAAGAATAACACATTGACCTATGAACCCAACAGCTGTGATGATCAAAGAACTTCAAACTGATCACTGAGAACAGTGTATTCTTTATACTTTTAAAGTAAATTACACAAGATTTAAGAGTCATTTAAATTATTTAGTTCTTTAACTAATGCCCCTAAAACATAATTATCATTTTCCTAATTACATTGATCTAAACACCTAAATTTGTGATAACATCACACTTCATAAACAAGATAAAATCGCATTACATTGGTGCAATTTTTTGGACTGCATTTTGACTGTTTGTTTCATGGACTGCATAATCCTAATCCAATCAACATTTTTCAAATAATCAAACATTCATGACAGCAGTTATACATCAAGATTTTCCATGTTGTGATCTCAACAGAAAAAAGTGAAGCTTTGTCTACTCTACACCGCAAGTCTTTGTGTTCCCAATTTACAGACAATAGAACAAAGGTATCATCAATCATATTGTGAGTTTCTTAGGAACTACTCCATCATAAAGTTAATAATTTTCATAAAACTGTCATTAGTGCTAATCATCTATCATACTGTTTGCAGTCTTACAAAGCCAAGGTTAATTTAATTTTCAGCCTTGCAAAAATGACTTTGATGAACATGCTGCTAAATATAAAACTATTCCATATTTCCATCAATTGCAGAGCAATGCAAGCACATCAATTTAAAATTTCAGATGCATCTAAATAAATCATACAAAACAATTCACCTTATAATGAGATAGATATCTCTTACTAATGAAAAAAAATTTCACCACAGTTGCGGGAGATCGAACCGTAGTCCTCTCTACTAAGTTCAGCGCTAATCACCACTGAACCAACTAACGATTGGTGTCCAACTCTCAACACACCAAACACATTTTACATTTTCATATCATATTTCTTTCTGTTGTCAGACTCTCAACACACCCTCTCATGCTTAACATCAGACATTTGGAACTTATGTGAGTGACTGATAGCTATAAAGCACAGACACTCCCAGAATTAGATGTCAGACACGCACACGCGTTGGTGTCCAACACCTATGTCATTACATTTAATTATATTATTTTCTTAGATTATTATCGGTACCGTAGTGTATGTGGCTCATACAATGAAAATCTAATTCACCATCATACAAACAAATCACCACAAAGCTCAACAGATATAATTAGCACATAAAAACCAATTAGGTCAAATCAAATCCACATTATTATTAAGAAAACCAAAACTAAAAAAGTTCATCAACCTAAACCGATTAAAGAAACAAGTAACTCAAATTGTAACACAAAATAGAAGAGAATTCAAAGAACTTTGAGAATATCATCAGCACCACTGAAAGTAAAAGCACCACCTTCTTCCAAATTGAAAAACTTAACAACACCATCTTCAGCCAACAAAGCATAACGTCTTGACCTAACACCCAATCCAACAGGTTTATCACTCAAATCAAGCTCAACACCAATCGCTTTCGTGAAATCACCATTACCATCAGATAAAAGAAGAACTTCATCATTCACTTTCAAATCTTCTTTCCATGCTTTCATCACAAACGCATCGTTAACCGAAATGCAAGCGATTGTGTCAACTCCCTTAGCTTTTAGCTCTGCTGATTTCTCCACGAATCCTGGAACGTGTTTCTGTGAGCATGTTGGTGTGAAAGCTCCTGGTACGGCGAAGAGAACGGCTTTTTTGCCTTTGGTTAGGTCGGAAACTGTTACGGTTTGGACTTCGCCGGCGGGGTCGAGGTATGAGAAGGTGGATTCGGGGAGTTTGTCGCCGATGGATATGGTGGCGGAGATTTTGGGGGAAGAGGAAAATCGGAGAGGTTTTGGGTTGAAACGGTTGAGTTTGAGGGGGAGGGTAAAATTGGAAGAGAGGGTTTTGGTTTTGGGAGATAAGAGTGATGTGGTGGTGGAAGAAGAGAGTAGTCTAGAGAAAGAGAGAGAGGTAGCCATTGAAGAGAAATTTGAGGTGAGTGAGTGAAGAAGAGGTTATGAGCTCAAGGTGTTTGTGGAAATGGTTGAATGAAGAGAGTGAAGATTAATGTTTGTCTCAGTCTCACCACAAAACTAGGTTATTATTACTACTTGGCTGCTTCTTATTCTGCCAGGTAGCACCCTCTCTCTATCTCTCTAGAAAACATAACATATCAATTTTTCAATTTAAATAAAAAATTATTTTGTAATACTTTGAATTTTATAAATAAAAAATTTAAATTAATATCCTATTTTTCAATTTTTAATAATTATTTTACTTTAAAATATTGTAATTACAATATAATTTTGATTTTTAAAATTATGTAAATTACAAAATTATCTTTCTGAGAAAATCATGTATATATTTAAAAATTAATTATTTTATTTTTAATTTACTATCAAATTATTTTATTATTAATATTTTATTATTTTTTATTTTAAAATATATTTTATCAAATAAATATGTAAATTATTTTCTTATCTTATCCTGCTCGTAACCCAGCTCAAACTCAAGATAAAAATTTTAACTAAAGAGACAAATAGAAGAAGTTGTATGATTAACTTATCATATTATGTTGGTTTACCAAACACTGAATTAAGACAGGATATTATACAGTTATCATATCATGTATCTTATCATGCGGATCAAACGAGCCCTAAAGGTGAATAAGTGGAGTGTCTGGAATTTGAACTTCAACTTCTATATGATATTGTGATGTCTTTACCAACTGAATTAAATTCACGAAGATTTGCTAACAACTTTTATTTTAAGACAAAAAAAAATTGTTGTATCATTTCATTTTAAAAACCATTTTTACACTATGTTTTTGAAGAAAAACACTGTATATTATGATGACCGGTTGGAATTCTTAGAAATCAATGAATTTGTGTATAATCTTGTTGCAAAATAAAATAGATTCTTCACAAACAAAATGACAATATTGTTATTGATAAATAATGTAATAAGATTTTCCGTCAAAAAAAAAAAATGTAACAAGACTAAACATCATTTTGGTCAGGTCTATCCGTCTATGTTAGCAAATTGGTTTTTATTGGAGTAAATTTATTTATTTGTTTACAATTTAAAAAAAAAAAAGAGTAAAATGACAAAAGGATTAGGTGTAGAAAACAGATGAATCCGAGAGTAGAGGTTGATATTTTCTTTGTATCATCATCTTGTAATCGACGTCCGGTCCCGGCCTAGGTAGGTGGAAAGTCACGAGCATATTGTTGTGGTAAGTTGTAACAGCTTAACAAAACCACCATTGATTCGACTAGGACTGTTCATATTAAACCATGAACTGAATTGAACTATCAAACTGTACCGACCGTACTATAAATTTATGAGCCGAACAAATAATTCTAGACAGTTCTTTAATTGTGAACTGAATCGTTAATAATCGAACTCTTTGAACCAAACTGCATAACTTAAATTGAAAAACTAAAAAATTCTCAAAAGTTCTTTAATATTCAAGAGTTTACTAAACTATAAATACATTTTTGTTTTGCTTAATAGTTCGGTTAACCCGTTAGTTGAACCATAAATACAGTTCGGTTAACCACTTGGTTTAACCAGTTAGTTGCTTAACATTTTTGTTTTGCTTAAATTAAGTAAGATTGAACCGTTTAGAATTTACGTTGTATTTTTCTTTTTAACAAGTTCAAATTTATATCAAATTTATAAATGCAGCAAAAGCTTGAGAATAGAAAATTTGATTTCACTGAGCTTTTTTGGCAAAACTATTTCTCTTGTTTGAAAATTAAGTGTACTATCACCCTCATTTTATTTCAGAGTACAAAGACATAATAATTTAAAAAAATTCAGTTTAATTTCTAGTAAAAATATATTTTGTTAGATTCTACTTATTTCATAGAAGATTGCTGGATTAGTAGGACCTCATTTCCTTGAGAATCACAAGGTTAACACACAAAAGGAAAAAAAAATTAAGAGTGAATAAAAAAAGATGATACATAAATTTTAAGATTTTTTTTCTTTTTTGGATAATAAATTTTAAGATTTTGATCATAAAAAAATAAAATCAATACAAATTAATTAATTTTTTTATGTTGTCTATTTGACGATTCATTACAAAATTTATGTTTGATTTTTTTTTTATGATTAATAAATAAAAGACATAACTGGGTATTTATTTGTTTGTTATAAATAGAAGACAAAATTATACTTTTGACCCCTTAATTTTTACAAACTTGCGGTTTTAGCACCCTGACTTTTATAATACTATCACTTCTGACAATAATTTTAATCTTTTTGCAAAAGGTTGGCCTACAATGATTTTGACAATGTCAATTCACACGTGGACAGTTACTCACATGTCACGTCAGCATATTTTGCCACACATGGGCAGACATGCATGACATGTGATTCATTGTTCGTGTATACCTTGATATGGTCAAAATCAAAGGAGAGACGACCATTAGGAGGCCAAAAGTCTATTATGAAAGTTAAGGGGCAAAATCGCAGGTTAGAAATTTAAAGGTCAAAAATGCAATTTAACCTAAATAGAAATAAGTGAAAAACAACAACATCACTTGTCCGAATATGCATGAAGGAGCAGCAGAGGAGCTAAAAGTAACTAGTGGGAGGGGACGAGGAAAAGATTTAGATTTAAATACAATTTTGATAGCCTTGTCAAAACCATAATTTAATTTGATCCTTTATTTTTAAGTGCACCATTTTGGTCGTCCATTTTAAAATGTTTTATCAAATTCATAATTTTGATCATCCAATTTGATGATATGATAATAGACTATGCGATCTCATATGAAAACTAATAGTCAAATCGTCGAAAGTCTTTAAAATTTGGTGTTAAAATGAATCGTACCCGAACATACAAAGCAAAAAAAATAATCAATTGAAATGATACAGGAGATTGAGAGTAAATAATTTATTGTCATGTCATCAAATTACATGCTTAAGATCATAGATTTATCAAATTTCCTGAAATGGAGACCAAAATTGTGCAATTAAAAATAGGCTATAAAATAGTTAGGTGTCAACGTTCAAAATGCCGCTCCTGAAAATATTATCCTTGGTTGGTAATAGATTTGTAAAAAACGCAAAGCGGAAACTGAAAGTTTTGGTGGAACGCTTTTTACACAAGCCAAATCAACATATGTTCTCTGTGTTTACCCTCTCCTCCTTGTTTGTCAAGGATGAATAAGCTTCCTTGATAGAAAGGACTCGAAATGAGCGGCTCTCCATAACCACCTATCAGAAAGATTATTCTACAAAACAATATCATGAAAACAAACACCATAAACATCCAACAATTACTCCTCCCACGCAAACAATTGCCTTCTTTAACCCTCCCTCCAACTCCCCACCCCATAGAAAATTCTCAAACCAAAATATTTCTAGGTCTAAAGTTTTTCTTTTAACCAAAATCTAACTCTAGTTTTGTTTTATCATCATAAAGTTGCATAGATAATAACATTCATGCACTTACAAAAAACATTTCCATTTTTAAATAAGAAAAAAATAATGGTTATGTTTTAGTTGTCATTTTTAACTCTACTTACTAATGCTTTTTGTAGGGATATAAGAATATCATTCAATCATCTGCAAAATGAAGATAAAGAGTGGTGAAAATACAAAATGAAGATAAAGAAAGTTAGATTGTGAAGAAAACAAAATAAAGAGAGATGTATTTATCATAGTATTTGAAATAAGTTAAAGGAGAGGCATTACCATTCTTTGAAGAAATAAAGTTTCTTTTTTGTTATAGTTTCTCTAACAAATCTGCAAATATAAGATGAAGAGTTATTATTAGAACATATGAAATCATGTCAAATGAGAAAAAACATGAACATAAAATGAGAAAAACTAAACATAAAATGAGAAAAAAGATGAATGAAAAATTGATAAAGTAAAAAGATTGTACTTGTGCATGTAGAAGAGAAGAATAATTTTGATGATTCTGAAGAAAAAAAATTCATCCATTAGATTAGCAAAAGTTGAAGGGTTGATGAGAGAAAAGAAGAACAAAGTTAGAGAGAAAGAGAATGAAATAAAGAAAATGTTTGAAATGAAGTAGTAAGAGTGAGAAAAAATATATAATGTGTAAAAAGTTAAAATTTGAATTCAAAATAGAAGAAAGAGAGGAAAACAAACATGTAATTAAAAGAAACAGTGAAGGGCAAAAAGGTCAATATGCGCCACATGTCAAACTGAGAATGAGTTTGGCAAAAATAGTCTTTTTTTCTTAGAGTACTATTAGATAGATAGATGTTGATGTTATTTGTTCAAATCAAACCTGATCTATTTAAATAAAATAGAACAAACCAAAAAGTGGCACTAGTAGGAGTTGAACACCCTCCCTCGTGTTTTAAATTCCCTAGCTAGACTCGCAGACCACTAGGACAATTGTTCACTTATGTTTCAAATACCCAACACACATATACTTAACGCCTTTTAACATGATGGACATTTAAAAATAAAAAAAAGGGCCCCAAAATGTGGAGGCCCTGAGCTATGGGCCTGCTTGCACACCCTCTGGGCCGGCCCTGCATTCAACCCTTCTCATAATAAAACTCATCAGGTTGACTACCATTGGCTAACACTAACGTTGAAGCTAAATGAATACATTCAAAGATCTATCGTCTCCTCTTCAACGCATAATTCATATTTTGCATAAGAAA
Organism: Trifolium repens; assembly: GCA_030408175.1. NCBI lineage: Eukaryota > Viridiplantae > Streptophyta > Magnoliopsida > Fabales > Fabaceae > Trifolium > Trifolium repens. The sequence goes on from CP125848.1 coordinate 51,683,439, forward strand.
AAGAAAGACACTTCATTCCACCAAATCATATGGCTTCTCAAAATCCACTTTAAATATAAGCAATTTTTTTCTTCTTAATTTTATCTTCACCCACTATCTCATTAGCAATTACAATCTCATCCAAAATCCGTCAACCTTGCACAAACACAAATTGATTACGAAAAGGATGGCTTGTTTTGTGCTAAAAGGTTTTTTCACAATTATTAAACTATAAGCACCAGATGGTGGTAAAAGTTTGAAGCATCCAATCCAATAACATAATTATACGATATATTCATATATATGTATGCTATACTTCTTTTGTAAAGTTTTAATTTACTCTATATATTTTTGTCGTTGCTTAATTTGCTCTATAGTTTGTCCACCGTCCATTTCTACTGTGGATGATCAATGATGTTATTAAAATAGCAGCAGGGGGCCGCACAAGAAAACATTGAAGAAAAAAAGAGAGGAAAACGATATAAATGAAATAGTATAATACATTGCTAATTAAAATAAGGCATGTGTTTTGTTATTATTAAAAAAGAAAAAAGAAGAAAAAAAGAAGAGAGGCGTGTACAATGATGTGTATAATGATGGAGACTGGTGAGAAGTGCATGCTCCAATATTCGTTCTAGAGTTGGTCAAGGCGTCAACATGAGTGAGAGAACATGCTCACTGTTACTATGTTAAATAAATAAAGTTCATTTTATTTTACTTTTTTTTAAGTCAATGAATTAGATGTGTTCAGAAATTTGGATATCATTCAACTCAATGAATCAAACCAATTCAATTTATATTTTATGTGAATTTATTATTCAAGTTAAGTTCACTCTGAATCAATATGGTCAAATTTAGACTAGTTTAATTCAATTAATGAGGTTATAATTTCAAATTTCCTAACCACAAACTTGTTAAAAAAGAGTGAATTGGTTTTTTTTTTTTTTGTAAAAAAAAAGTGATTTCTTAAATTTTCATTAATATAGTTTGAGATTTTTATTAATATATATAGTTTGATTTCTTAATAATTTTGACATAATGTCAAAATGGTTAGTAAGTCGATATATGTAGCCCAAAAACCATAGATTCATAAAAGAACTACAATGATTTCCAACGAAAACCTTTATGTGAATTGTGAAGTCAAAAAAAAAATTGAATAAAAATTGTTGTATTATCACTTTTGTCCTTTGATCGAAATAAAGCAGTGGCAATTTAACATAATAAAATAGTTCTATTATTTTTAAAAATTGACTATCGCCTTTATGGAAACCGGTAGTGGATGTTATGTCGAAGCGCCTAAACTCATGGAGAGGCCGTCATCTTTCATATGGTGGGCGCCTTACCCTTATTAACTCGGTGTTGGCTAGCCTTCCGCTGAATTTTTTCTCATTTTTCAAGGCACCCAGTTGTGTTCTTAAACAATTAGTCAGGATTCAGCGGAATTTCTTGTGGGGTGGAGGTCTTGCTGACAAGCGGTTGTGTTTCATAAAATGGGATTTAATTTGTCTCTCTAAGGATCAAGGTGGTTTAGGGGTCAAGAATCTTTCCCTCTTCAACAAAGCTCTGTTAAGTAAATGGAATTGGCGATTTTTAACCGACGACGAAGCGGTTTGGGCAAACTTATTAAAATTCAGGTACGGTCACTTACCTACTCAATTATTGGCTGCTAATACGACGCCGACGGTTGTTAATTCATCATTGTGGTGGAGAGATATTCTTGGTCTGGCAAAGGAAAATAATGAGAACAGGTTCATGTCAAACATAAGTTGTGGCGTGGGGGATGGAAAGAACATTGGGTTCTGGAAATTTAAATGGTTCGGGGACCGGCCGTTCAGCGAACTATTTCCGGATCTTTTTTCTAAGGAGGCAGATAAAGACGTACTCATTGCCGAGAGGCTGCAAGGCAACGGCAGTGACCGTGTATGGTCCTGGAATTGGCGACAACAATTGTCAACTAGTGAGCAAACTCAGCTTGAAGCTTTTAAAGTGCTATTACTTGATTTTACATTTATTCCCAACGCCGTCGACAGGTGGAGATGGATGACAGGGTCCTTGGGGCTGTTTTCTGTTCGTTCCTGCTATTCTTTGTTGTCCGAATCACAGGAGGCAGAGGAAATTGATGTAAATGTGCTGGCAGCCGTTAAAAAGCTATGGAAGATTGATATCCCCTCAAAAGTTCTTATCTTTGGTTGGAGATTATTACTAGAAAAACTACCGACGCGTTCTGCCTTAAATCATAGAGGTATTTTACATCACTCTCAGGACTTGACTTGCCCCTTTTGTTCCCAACAAGTAGAGGACATTAACCACCTGTTCTTCAACTGTTTATTTAGCAAAAGTGTTTGGGAACATATTTCAAATTGGATAGGAAAACACATATTAACAGGGGCTGAATGTTGGAACAATTTTATGGAGTTTGGCAAATTAATTAGCTCGAAAAAAGGCGGTGGACGTGTTAACCGCTTGATTTGGTTGGCAACTACGTGGAGTTTATGGAAGCATAGAAATCAGGTAATTTTCAAAGGAGCGACGCCGGACACAACGGTTATCGTGGATGTAGTAAAATCTTTCTCTTGGCTTTGCTTTTCGAGTCGAGTTGGGCGTAACACTAATTCTACATTTTTACTTTGGTGCCTAGATTCGTTGGGTTGTATCATTAGCATTCTTTAATATACTTTCTTTTGTAAGGGATTGAGTACCCCTTGTACTCCCTTATAATAAATAATTTGTTTATAAAAAAAAAAAAACATGAAAATTTTCATTTATGTATTTGAGTTTAGTGTGATGTTTATCATTTTATCTAAAAAATACACCACCAACTCTCTCCTCCACTACTATTGCCAAAAATAATGCCATGTTACATTAGTTTTAGTGAAATTGAACTTTAATTCTTTAAGTAATATTTCATTTTTGAACATTGTAGATGAAAATAACATGTTAGAAAAATGATATTCTACTTAGGGAAATACTAGTTAGTACGAAATATAGACCCAAAAAAGCAAAGAATAACACTAACATCTACCCGTGATTTCTGTCAAAAGGCAAAACTGTATTATTTTAATATTTTAAAAAATATGTGTAACCGCAAAGTTCTTTCTATAGTGCGTTTCTTTGTTTTAGTCATCCGTACTAAATAGCAACCCTCTTCTACTTAAGGTTGCCAACGGTAAGTTCGGTTTAAAAAAAAAAAAAAAAACTAAAGGTTGCCAACTAATATTTTGACGGAGATGATATATAAAAATTAAAATCAATTATGAAGCAAAAGTCAATTACTTTTTTTTAAGAAGTAAAAGTCAATTTATTAGAGAAAAAACTCAAACATTAGCTAATTGACCAATAAAATTTTAAGTGTGAAAATTATGTTTAGAGTAAAAAATTACAAATCATAGAAAGTCATGTTTAGAGTAAGAAATTACAAATCATAATTTTGTTTGAATCAATAAGGAGTCAACATGTCAATTTATCGAAAAATATTTAAATGTGAAAATTAATTCTACATTTTTAAAATTAATTTTAGTATCTTCAAAAGCAAAACATGTCTTTACAAGTATCAATTGAGGTAACCGTAAAAGAAATATCGACATGGGGATTTGAGATACATTTATATTTATTTATGATTCAAAATTCATTTAGATTTTGTTTGCGAGTTTGGAGGGGAGGAGATGGAGGGAAATAGAGAGAAAATTAGAGAAATTTTTTACATTTTTTGAGAAAGTATTTTTTTATTGAGAATGACAAATAAATACTTATGATTAATATATTATGAATTTATGAATATTATAACAACATTAATTAAATTTGAAGAATTCATATAAATCCTTCAAACCCCCTCCAAACCCCCATCTAATACAATTTTTTAGTTTCCCCAAATTGGAGGGTTTTTGTGTTATGAAGAAAAAATAACCCTTCAAACTCCTTCCCTCCCAAACTTCTCTACTCCTTCCACTTGTTTCTTCCTTTTTAGTCTTTCCTCCCCTTCCCCTCCAAACTCGCAAACAAAGCCTTAGGACATTTTCAATAAGAGTATTAAAGATTGTTTCATAAACTAATGATATGTATTTTCTTTTTATCATTGGAGTTTCATGACGTGACATATTAAAATTGATGATACAGTACCTTATTTAAGATACTGTATCATCAATTTAATATTATATTTATTTTGTATTTGAATTAAATTGAAGGAACCGCTTGTTAGTAATATATGATATCCAAAGTGGTATCACAATTGGAGCAAAATATATATGAGTTGCATAAATATTACATGACATTGTAGGACCACTTGTTAGTGATGTATGATATCCAAAATGGTATCACCGTTGAAAATGCTCTTATATTATACCATCGCATCTAATCTTTCATTGTACATTGCATATATTATGGTATTGTTTGGTCTTATCTTTTAGGGTCTTAGAAGCTGTCTAAAAGTGAAAATAAGAGCTTTTAGAAAAAAGATAAAGTCGTTTGGTAATTGTTATTTTTTTAGCTTTAAATGTCATTTATCTATGTATCTAACTCATCTTATTTTTTTAGCTTTAAATAGTATGATAATGCTACTTATTATTTTTATTTTATTTTCATCATCTTATTTCATAAATAATACAATTTTACTTTTCCTTTTTAGTTTTTTTTTTTTGGTTTTATTTAAAAATATATAAAAATTTCAACAGAAATCTTATTCTTAAAACATCCAAAAACAAATGAAACAAAATAAAAAAGATCTAAATAAATTTACACCATCAAAATGCTTTCTCTTACATGACAAAAACGTTGAAAGAAGAAGATAAATATTTACATGCAAAATCTAAACTCAACTTTATTTTGTTGTTGCAGTATCTATGAGAGATGAGGAGGCAGAAAGTAGTGGAATTGTCTTCTATGGTGCTAAACTTAAAAATCTGGCGCTAAACTTCATAGGTATTATTACAACTATGAAACCAAAAATGGAGTTCTTGTGGAAATGGATGTACAAAACATTGAAGATGAGAACAATTAATTTTTCAAGCTAACTCCTTTTAAAAATCTGTTTGGACAGAACTGTAGAGAATAAAGAGGGGATGAAAACTATGTCATTTTTTTTGCATAAAGGTGACCGGAAAACTGGCCGGCGGTTGGGTGTTTGAGATGAGTATGGAGAAGAAGGAGAGAGAGAGAGATTGGATTTGGGCGTTGGGTTGAGAAAGAAAGAAGCAAGAGATAATGTAAGGTCTGTTTGTGTGAAGTGTGTGTTGGTACTTGGTGTGAAGTGTGATAGACATCACACTGTTTTTTATTTGACTAAAGACATCAACATGTTGTACTACTACTACATATTTTGCCTCCTCTTTAAAATATTCTTTATATACTGCTGTACTTACTACATACTCCATCTTTAAATTTAAAAACTTCAAATCTCATTCAATTAGCTTTTATTTTTAGTTATTTAATAAAATTAAAAAAATAGGTAGAGTTATATATATTTTTAGTCTCTATACTGTGCAAAATAAGTAAGAATAATCCCTACATTTTAATTTAATCTAAGTGATGAATAAACATGTGTCAGCATATTATTGGTAATTCATTAAAATAATAGGGGTACACTCTGTTACGTCAGCATTATATTAGTAAAATTGAATTAAAATATTTTAGAAAGAATAAAATTGAATTAAAATAATAAATATGATAAAAAATTGGATGGACTTTTTAAAAAAAAAAATTATTGATATAATTAATGAAACCGATGACATACACATAATATAATAACTAAACTAATAAAGTTGAATTTTTGTTTATATATAGGTACGTTTAGCTTAACTTATTTTAAATTTTTTTATTCAATAAAGGAATAAGTTAGCTCTTATTTTTAAGATCTAAAAAAGAAAGACCAAATATACTATAATAATTAAAATAAAAGAAAGGTATTGATGTGCATTTCCATTCCCAATCATAGAGTAGATATGGATTGAACATTAAGATTGCTTGAAAAAAAGATTGTATTGGAGTATGTATGTTATACAAACAGTAGATGTGCATTGATCAATGAGATTGCCTCCAAAAAGTAAAGATTGTCTGGATAAAGTATACTAACTATGTATGATGCAATAATATATCCTAATCAAGAATTAAGAGATACTCCAACCAATTTTTATATATTAGGTAAAATAAATTATTTAGTTTATATTATATACCAAAGACATTATCTATTAAATAAACTTTTTGTGTATGAATCTCGCTGACGAATGGCTTCATGATAAGCAGTAAATACTTAAAGGGATATTTTAGCTAATAAACTATTTTTTACAATGTATTATACTAAATTTTATACACGGGATATTATGATTAAATTTTGACATTTTTTAACAGTTGAACTACATCTGTGGACTATAAAGTAATTTTAATTATAATAAAGTAATTTAATATTTTATCATAATAATGTACATGGTGATGAAAAACTTAAATTAACTATCTTCTTAGAAATCAAGGGCACGGTTGTACGAGCCTATAGAACAAATTTTCTTCAAGTAAGGTCGTAAAACATATATTTGTAGTTGCTCATAAAAAATTCTAAAATATCTTTTATACACGGCACAAGTTGTCGCTGATAAGAATTTTAAAATAACATTTATATGCGGGACATTTATACAAATTATTTGTTAATGTCTCTTTAAAAATAAAGGACACAGTTATACGAGTCTATAGAACAGATCTGTTAATATATAAAATACGGGACATTTACACATGGGAGACGTTGTTGTTCATAAAAGAAAATCTAAATTATATATTATACACGGGACAAATAGTTGAACTACGTTTGTGGACTATAAAATGATTTTAATTATCATAAAGTAGGTTTTTTTTTATCATAATAAAGTAGATTTATTTTTTATACATGAAGAACAAATTGTTGTTGATAAAAAAATTTAAAAATTTACTATTATATACACGAGAAACAATGTACATGTTGATGAAAAACTTAAATTAACTATTTTCTTAGAAATCAAGGGCACAGTTGTACGAGCCTATAGAACAAATTTTCTTCAAGTAAAGTCGTAAAACATATATTTATAGTTGATAAGAATTTTAAAATATCTTTTATACACGGCACAAGTTGTCGTTGATATGAATTTTAAAATAACTTTTATATACGGGACATTTATACAAAATTATTTGTTAACGCCTCTTTAAAAATTAAGGACACAATTCTTCAAAAATAATAATTAAGGACACAATTATACGAGTCTATAGAACAAATCATGTTAATATATAAAATACGGGACATCTATACATGGGAGACATTGTTGTTCATAGAAAAAATCTAAATTATATATTATACACGGGACAAATTGTCGCTGATAAAAAGTTTAAAATAACTAATATACATAGGACAAATAAAAAACAAATTATCATGAATAAATTTTTTAAAATTAAAATGTTTTTATTTTTTGACAATGTTTTATACTTAGTTTTATACACATGATAAAATTATTAAATTTTGATATTTTTAACACTTGAACTACATTTGTATTTGTAGACTATACGGTAATTTTATTTATAATAAAATAAGTAAGTATATCATCATAATAAAGTAGATTTATTTTTTATACATGCGCAACAAATTGTTGTTGAAAAAATTTAAAATTAACTATTAAACGCGGGAACAATGTACTTGCTTATGAAAAACTTAAATTAACTATTATACACGGGGAATAAAAGTTGTGCTGATAAAAAATAATAATTACCTATTATATACAATGAACAAGTTATTGTTGATAAAAACTTTAAACAATATGCGAAACACATTGTTGATGTTGATAAAAAAAATTAATTGACTATTATACACGGGGAAAAAGTTTTTATGGTTCAATATTTTATATTTTTCCATCGTAATTGTTGATAATAATTCTAAATTCATTCTCAAACACATGAGAATTGCTAATAAAATTTTAAATTAACTAATATACACTAGACAAAGTATAACTCATAAAATTTTATCATTATCAAATCTTTTATGTATTATCGTCAATGACTATATTTAACTATCAATAGTATTATGTCCATGCAATCTTACTCCTTATAATTTATGCCTATTTATTTTATTCATTTTATTACAACTTTTTTATTTTATTGTTTATTCTAAATAAAATTGATTATAACCAACCTCACTTTAAACAAATCTTTTTAAAATCTGTATCATACCCTTGACGACCCAACGCCCCCACGAAATAGAACGCGCCGAAGGCGCGTCCCGTGCGTACGCACGGGTATGTAGCTAGTTTTACTCATAAAAATTAGCAACTTTTTTCTATCAATAACTTCTTAAAAATCAGTTTGCATAACTTATCCTTTTATTGAGTATACAAGTTTGAAATAAGTTAGGTCAAACATTACATATGTGTCGGATCAAATGTACTATATACTAATATTATGATGCACTATCATTATATTATTTTTTTTCCTTCACCTTATCGGTATTATATATTTTTCAATCCTCTATTTTTTAGGAGAATAGTCTAATAATTTAAAGTTTAACTGTGAAAAAATAAAATATTAGTAAAAAATTATTTTCATTACATTATTTTATGGTCAAGATTTACATTTATTCTATTTTTTATATTATTTTTTCACTTTTTTTGCGCTAACCTTTTGATTTTAAGAAAAAATATAATAATTTAAAGTTCGATCATAAATAATATAAATTATGGCAAAAAACTATTCCTCCCTAAAAATGAATATAAAAATCATTCTTAATCAAATTTTATTTTTTATTTCAACCTCCGAATTATAAGAACCCCACTTTCTTCCTATATCTAAAAAATTAACACAATAACTAAAGGAGTAAAGGGTACATTAAGTGGATATTCCACGGTGATTCCAAACATATTCTCAACCGATTTTACTTACAGTAGTTGTCGTGAGTCACGATGGATTTGGGCCACATGTTTGCATGTTAACATCACCAAACCTGTGTGCTTGTTTGAACAAGTGAGAACAATACTTTGTAAACGTGATGCATGCATCCACCAAACCATTTGAACTAAAAGATTTACGGTTATGTATCCAAAAAGAAAAAAGTTTCACGATTGACAGCAAAAAAATCAAAAAGTTCATGAGAATAATATTCTCTCGTGGTTAGATAAAAAAATGAATAATATAATAAAAGGCAAATGCTAAATAGTGTTCCAGGGACATTTGTTAAGGATTCAAATATAGTAAGTTTTTCATGGAAATTGTGTAGTCAATGCAACAAAAGTTCAAATTTTGATGTTTTCAATGCAAAAACTTTTATTTTCTTTCACGTTTTAGTTCTTTAACTAGTGCACCAGCGACACTAGTTAGCAAGACCGATAATAAAAAAGTGTGCCATTTTTAAAATAAAGAAATACTCCTAGTAATTAACAAGGAGAAATGGAATGTGAAAAATGAGTACTCAAATTTCAGCTGCGCCAGTTGTATGCGAATCCCTTTCTTGCGCATAAAGCAGAAGGAAGACAAAATCATTTTGGCATTCAACAATCACTGAATTTAGTTGAAACGTAGAAATGAAACAAAAAAGAAATCAATGTAAGGGAATACATTCCAATCCCTCATTAACATTATTCCCATGCAAAATAAATAAACATTATTCTCATGCAAAATAAATAAATAGTTCTAAGTATTTTTGAATCATGTTTTAGACTGAATTAAACTTCATCCTCCCGACTCAATGTCGAGAGATTGAATTAACAAATTTAAAAGATTCATCTCCTTGCAGCAACAAAAAAGAAAAAGAAAAGATTTATCTCTTTGTTTGACTTAAATGGACAAAACTGCTTCGTAATAAAATTATTAGTCAATAGAAAATAATAAGAATTTTTTTTAACAACCAAAAATAAGATATATAATAACCAAAACAATTAATCTCTACGGCATAAGGTGTGCCACAACAAACTATGATGGTCTACAAAAACATCGATTTCACAATTTTCTTTCCTCCAATTTTCTTCTCTTTAAATGATATTTAGTGTACCAAAAATAAATAAATTATTTATTCATCACACATGTAGGTTACTAGTACATTTTTTTTTTCGGATAGTACAAATTTTTTTTTTTGTCGATTAAGCACATACTAAAATTTTGTGTTTGGACAGATTTCAGCAAATAAAAACAAAAATATTTCTAGGAAAATTTTCGTGTACAACAAGAAAAGGAGAAAGGAAAAATAAGCAGCCGCAGGTGCCTAATTAATTACCACTGTAATTAATTAGATTTAATTATTATTATTTTGGATTAATTAGATATAATTTTTACTTACAACGAAAATACGAAGATTAAAGTTCCCTAAACCTAATAACTAGCGAGAGTTAATCGGGTCTATAAATAACCCCAAAACAACCCCACCCACACAACACGCAGTGTTAAAACTTTTCCTCACACTATTCTTCTTCTTCTTCCTTCAGATCTCAATTTCACATCGATTTCTCCTCCGATATGGCCGCTATTACTTCCATCAAGGCTCGTCAGATCTTCGACAGCCGTGGCAATCCTACCGTCGAGGTTCATCTTCTCTTCCATTTCTATACTTTCTCACTTTTCTTCTCTTAATCTCCGATCTATGCCTCGTTTTCTCGATATTCACTTTTCTTATTTTGAATTGAATTTGAATCTGATTATGTTTGAATCTGATGATTATAGGTTGATATTACTGTCTCTGATGGAACTTTTGCTAGAGCCGCTGTTCCTAGCGGTGCATCCACTGGTAATCTTCACTATTTTCTCACTATTTTCTAATCTATTTAATCGACATAATTGTTGTTGTTATTCTTTCAATCAGAGTTTGGAAGTTTTTCATGCTAGAAAATGAAAAATCATAACAGTTATTTTCGATGATTGTTATTATTTTGATTTGATGTATTTTCTTAGATAATTTTATAAAATACTCTAAAGTAGTTCATTTGTTTTTAAATTTTAAGGGATATTTAGGTTGTATTCTTTATATATAACCTCTATTTAATACTGTTAATTGTATTTTTGAAACGAATTATTAGGATTTAAAATGTGAAATGTTGTTTAATTGTATTTTTTAAATGAATTATGAATTGTTCCGGATTTAACATGTTAAACACGGTTTAATTGTACTTTTGAATGAATTGTTAGGAATTTACGAGGCTCTTGAGTTAAGAGATGGAGGATCTGACTACCTTGGAAAAGGTGTATCAAAGGTAAAAATTGGAGAGGATCCAAATCCGTAAATCTCATGTTTCAGTAATTTGAACAGGGATATTTTTTATTCAAAAGTATGTCTGATTAATACTTTTTTCCCCTCCATTATACATTTAATTAGAAGACTCGCTTTTAATCTGTATTGAAGTTTATGAAAAATTTATTGAAATTGTCCAAATATAAAGTTATTATTACTTGTTAGTTTTTAATTTCGTTGAACATCAACAACTATGAAATGGAGGGAGTGTGAAAAGGTTGTTATGTTGATTGATTTATCATGTTTCTCATCTGATTTTTTTTCTGTTATGTGCAGGCTGTTGACAATGTGAACACCATCATTGCCCCAGCATTGATCGGAAAGGTTTGTTTAAATTTGTTTTACATTCTGACTTGTTAATTTTGCACATGATAGTTTTTTTATCAGTCCCTCGTGAGTCGTGATAGTATATTTCAGTGAAATTAAACATCTTAGATTTACAATTAATTCCATTACTAAAGCTTCTTGTGATTGATTTACTTACTTTTCTTTTCTTCAACAAACAGGATCCAACTCAGCAGACAGATATTGACAACTTCATGGTTCAGAAGCTTGATGGAACTGTTAACGAGTGGGGTTGGTGCAAACAAAAGGTGCTTAGCCCGACTATGCTTCTGATTTATCACCTTTATTAACTGATTTGTATAAATCTGATGGTTTTGTTTTTGGTTTCAGCTTGGAGCCAATGCCATATTGGCAGTATCTCTTGCAGTGTGCAAAGCTGGTGCCAATGTCCTAAAAATTCCTCTATACAAGGTAATTTGTCCATGAAATTTGGTATTAAATTACCTCTTAGTGCAATTGAAGCTGTTCATTATTGAAAATATTTACTACTTGATGACAACTTTGTTTTCATCTAATATATTATTGTATTTGTTTTTTAATTATTAATAGCATGTTAACTATGTGTAGATCTACTATTAATTAAAAATAATCTTTTACAATGAGTTGTTAGAATAGATGGTGGAAGTTTGCTAGTTCTTACAGTGGTGTCACCCCCAATTTGTTTCTCCAGTTTCTTTCTGCGTCCTTCATTTTTGGTTGAGAGTTGAGAAAGTTTGAAGTTTTGTGTATCTAACCTTTTTTTTATAAATCGTATCTAACTTATTTATGGCTATTATTTGGGTGCAGCATATTGCAAACATCGCTGGTAACAAAAACCTGGTTTTACCTGTTCCCGCTTTCAATGTCATTAATGGTGGATCACATGCAGGAAACAAACTTGCTATGCAGGCACGATTTCAAAAACCATTCTTTTGTACTTGTGTGCATGCTTTTGAAAGAGACAAGACATTGAAATTCTGATATATAATGTATATATGCAGGAGTTTATGGTTCTTCCTGTGGGAGCCTCCTCTTTCAAGGAAGCCATGAAGATGGGTGTGGAAGTCTATCACCATTTGAAGGTCAGTTTGCACCTTACATGTCTTTGCCTCTTCTAAAATGTAGTATTATCTAAATTTTCTCAAACTTTTATAATGCCAAACAAAGCTTGTTCATTATTCAGTTGCTAAGCATTGTTTTTTACCAGTAATTAAGTGGGTGCTTTTACTGGAAACATAACATATGAAAGTTTCCTGTATCATGGCCTGCTAGCCCTGGTGTCTATCCGCATATGCTTCTATGCCTTGATGGTTCGTGAACTAAATTGTAGAGCTATACCACTGCATTTTTGTTAGTTGTTAATGTTGGTTTTTACTCATGTCATTTCAGGCTGTGATTAAGAAGAAATATGGACAAGATGCAGTAAATGTTGGTGATGAAGGAGGCTTTGCCCCCAACATTCAGGTTGGTGATGATTTTAAAATTATTTTCTTTTATACACATTGTATTTGGGTACCTCGTCACTATTTGGCCTGTTGCTGATGTGCTCTTTCGCATGCAGGAAAACAAGGAAGGTTTGGAATTGCTAAAATCTGCCATTGACAAAGCTGGTTACACAGGCAAAGTTAGTTTTCCCCCTTGTCGAAATTTTGTTTTGGTGCTTTGGCTTTTCAAATGTCTTCTTTTAAGGGAGTTTGACATTTTGTATACTGTTCTTCTTAGGTTGTCATTGGAATGGATGTTGCAGCTTCCGAGTTCTACAAGGAGGACAAATCATATGATTTGAACTTCAAGGAAGACGTGAGCTCTCTTTTTTATTGTAGCACCGATTCATATCATAAAGACTCTCACATTCATGAAGCATAATATTAAAAGAAAACAGTCAGAAATAGTATAAGCTAGTAACATAAATGTTGATGCATATTAGATTATTTATCTGTCATTTTCTGTTTGACAATCCAGAACAACGACGGCTCACAGAAGATCTCTGGAGAGGCTTTGAAAGATCTCTACAAGTCATTTGTGTCAGAGTACCCAATTGTTTCAATTGAGGATCCTTTTGACCAGGATGACTGGGAGCACTATGCTAAGATGACTACTGAGATTGGAACCAATGTACAAATTGTTGGTGATGATCTCTTGGTTACCAACCCCAAGGTCTGCATATTAAACAAAAACTTTTTATTCTGTTTGGAAATATTAAAAAGACTGTCCTTTGACTTGCTTTTTGCGTCATCTTCACAGAGGGTTCAAAAGGCAATTGACTCAAAAGCATGCAATGCTCTTCTGCTCAAGGTATTCTCATTTTTCTGGCAAATATTTCCTGCAGATAAGTTATTAGGCCTGGGTAGATAAATTTATTGATATACGCTATTGCTTGACATACATGAACAAACAGGTTAACCAAATTGGATCTGTGACCGAGAGTATTGAAGCTGTGAGGATGTCTAAAAAGGCTGGATGGGGTGTCATGACCAGCCACAGAAGGTTTGAGCTTTGTCTTTAAATGCAGATGCTAACCGCGAAAAACTATTCTATCCCTCTCACTATAGCACTAATATACTTATATTTTGGTTGCAGTGGAGAGACCGAGGATACCTTCATTGCTGATCTTGCTGTTGGTTTGGCAACGGTATTGCCTTGTCTAAATTTAACCATTGTGCTATGAGTCTATCACCACCTCAAGTCCCATGTCCAATGTAATAACATTTCCTTTTTATTAATTGTATCTTAAACAGGGACAAATTAAGACTGGAGCACCATGCAGGTCAGAGCGTCTCGCTAAGTATAACCAGGTTAGTGTTTGTTAATTACAATAGGTTCGGTTTTCATAATAAGCTTAAGTATTTTCTAAATATCTGGAGCTCACTTGGCAGCTTTTGAGAATTGAGGAGGAGCTTGGTGCTGAAGCAGTGTATGCTGGAGCAAACTTCCGTACCCCTGTTGAGCCCTACTAGAGCTTTGAAAGCGGAAAACGTTGAAAATCCAAATATCCAACCTGAGTGAGTTTTGAGCAATGAGATTTGAGATTTGGCTGTGGGGTTTTTGTTGCGATGAATAAACTACTATAGTTAGAATGTTAGTCAGTCTTGTTTTAAAAGACTTGATACCAATAAATTTTGACTCTTATTTATGGGGCTGAGAAGTTCTACCCTGGATTTTAATTGTTAACTTCAATGATATTTAGCTTCTAATGCTTGCAGCCTACTTTCAATTCCGTTCCAATTTTTCATCTATAGTATGCCCGCATAATTTTTTTTGTGCAACTTGAAAATCACTTTTGTTTGCTGTGTTAAATTGTTTTTTTCACCCAAGGTTATCAATACTACTACTACTTCAATGTTCTGGTGGGTGCTTGCAACCAATTTATTTGTCTCGATTTGCAGCAAATCGTTAAAATACAGACATCAAACAATGGAATTATGGAAAGGTTTACAATTTCAACATTTGAAACATCAGATTTCTAACGGATTAATCATTTGTTTTATTTTCCTAGTCAGAGTATTACTGGCCAGTATGTTACCAAAAAAAGTAGTACTCCAGTTGCTACATAACTTACGTCTGTACTATAAAAACTAATCCAATCAAACCTTTGCTCCAGTTTGGTTGGCTTATATGAATAATAGTTTGATGTCATAAAGTTTGGTCATGGCAGGTCAAAAAACCATTTTTACAGGGGCGATCTGCACCTATCCTCACTCCTCTGGTTATATATTGCTTGAAGACAATTTACACAAATTCATGATACAGTTTAAAATGGGTGGAATTTTTTACCCCTACAATATCATTTGAAGAAGGGCAAAAAATGTAAATTTTGTGTCCTTCAAAAACATACTTTCAGACAAATTATGCGGTCTTGATGAATTCTCCCTATTGAAATCCTCTTCTTTTTTTTCTCATTTGTTACTTTTCAACCACTAAACTCAATTTCATCATAAAGAATTTTATGTTTAATGATTGAGATGAAACGATTGAAAATATCTGAAAGAATTTTAATGGAAAGAATTAATTTCCGTCCCAAAGACACATGTGATTTTGGGATTTGGATCTCTCCTTTTTTTTCTCTCCAATTTCCTCTCCTTTTCCTAATCCGTGATTTTGCTATCAAAACATGTGGAGTTAGAAAGTTGCTCCCTTACTCTACCAAAAAAAAAACAGTTGCTCCCTCTAAAAAATGCTTAAATTAATACTTATTCTTAACAAATTATATGAATTATGACTGTGAAATGTGAATGGAGACTTTGTGATATATTTTTGGTTAAATTGTATTTTTGATCCATAAATTTCCCAAACTTGTGTTTTCGACTCCTTAACTTTCATAGCTAACTTTTTACCCTTTACTTTCACCAACCATTTGATTTTACTTTTCAAATAACTACTATGAAATTCTCGATTCAATCAAATCATTTTTTGTGATCAGTATATCTTATTGTATGCTAAATGCTTAACAAATTATTCAAGTCTTGCTGATCTAATGGAGTGTAGTCTTAATAATGAAGTTTAATCCACAAATTACAATTCTAGCAACGTTATTTTTTTTTTCTTTCTGTTTTTCAATTTCAAAGAAAATAAAAAGGAATTTCAGCCAAAAGTAGATCTTAAGATGTATTGCTTCTTTTTGGGAGTGGATTAATATCAAGTAATTACAAATACTTTAATTAAAGATTGACTCTAAATTAGCATGGAATTATTCATTACTGTTGGAGTTGATTGCAATGTAAGTCCACATTGCAAAGGAAGGAAAAAAGGTCAAGAAAATTATAGTGGATAAGTCTCACATCGCTTAGAGAAGTGCAGAGTGGAGGAGTTTAATGCTATATAAAGAGACCTCAATTTCCATGTTTCAACACACTGACCAAACAGTAACATTTGTAAACACTTTAAGTTTATATTTGTGTTTGTTTCTTTTTCACTTAAGCTCTTGTTTTAGAGTATTTGAGATGTAGTTCAAATATTTACTTTGGAGAGTGTGGGTGTATTGGGGTCATGGGGTGGTTGAGAATGAAGACTATATGTTGTAACAATTTTCATATAGTGTTTATTCTCCAGTTGTCGATTTAGACAACAACCGTGGTTTTTTCTCCGGTTTTAGAGTTTCCACATTATATTCTTGTGTTATTGATTGTGTTATTTTATTTTCTCTATGCCGGTTTTTCCCAACAACTACACTATTAAGTTTGATTTTATCTTAGAAAACTATTTTTTTTTATAAGCTTTTAGAAAACTCTGTTAATTAGGATATATGTCATTAACTCAGATTGTTTAGAACTTCATATCATACTATTCTCTATTACAAACTTGTTAAGTCATTTTCTGTTGAATTTAAGTCGAGGAGGACCACAATGAGTGATACATCTCTTTTGAATAGTTTTAACGTTGCTTTATTTTTTGGTTAAAAATAATGTTGTGATTTTAAAATGGATTCAAAACCACAACCTTGTTGGGAGGAAACCACAAACTCAACGGAACAATTCAACAATGCAATCTCCTCCAAATAACAAATGCATCGACAATTAACAAAACACACTAAACAACACAATACAATTTTAGCGTGGAAAAACCTTCATTAACTTGGAGTAAACAATTAATAGATTTGCAAAAAAATCATTGTTCATTTTATTTTTAAATTTTGATTTGATAATATTTTTGCAAACGAAACTCTCTTTGTGATTGTTAAAGAGATTGCAAATGACAAAATAAGACGAAATAAATTTACCAAACAAGTAATAATTTTGTTTACATTCTTATTTTTCCTAAGTTTTAACAATTAAATTTAATTGAGGTGGCTAATTATAAATTTTTGAGGTAGCTAAACATTACATATACTAATTTATACAAAGAAAACAATATTTTTTTAGGTAGCCAAAGCTACCCTGTAGTTGCTCTTAGCTACGCCCCTGAATTGAACTATATTAACAAAAAAAAATGTATTTAGTAATTGAGGAGGTACTCACTCTGGTTCTATATATAATTAAAATTTGAATTTTTAAATTCATTGAAAAAATAATGTATCTAGTTAATAATACTAATAATATAGATTAAATACATTATTTTTCTAATAAACCTAAAAAATTAAATTTTACTTACGTATAAAATCAGAGGGAGTACTTTTTTTTTACCATAGATAGCATAGTTAAGATTTACAGAGAAAGTCTTCTATAGACACAAATATAAATATATAGTGTTTAGCTATGAAGCCCCGATACTCTAAAAATGGTGAAGTGTCGTGTCCGATACGTCCTTGATACCGATACTCTTTCGATACGTCCCGATACTCGTATCGGAAAGTATCGGTTAGATCTTTATTTTTAAATAAAAAAATAATATCCGATACTCTTCCGATACGTCCCGATACTCGTATCGGAAAAATATCGGTTAAATCTTTATTTTTAAATAAACAAATAATATCTGATTTAATCTGTGTTTCCTAGTGAATGTCAAACTATTTTGTTACACAAATAACTAACTATGTCTTTTTTTGGATAGTATTGTTGATGGATTTTGCGATAGTACTAATGATGTCTTTTTGTATAGAGCATTGCTATTTAGCATGAAATTTTTACACAAGAAATGCAAGAATTAACACATGGCAAAATCTTAAAGGATGATGTCATTTAATCTTCTTTTTTAGTGGAAAACATGGGTGGTTATAGATGTAATAAAGGGTGAGGATTTATTCTTCTCTTTCTTGCATCAAAAAATTCTTGCTAAATAGCATTTTCCTTTTGTATAATATTTAACTTAAGATGTACTGGTGATCATTATTTTTTTGGGACAATATTAATACTTTTTTGTCTTTCAAAAAAATTATCATTATTAATATTGTGAATTTATATATATTTAATTTTTAAATAGCGTATTACGACAGTATCGGATATGGATTTTTTTAAAAAATTATGTATCGGCGTATCGGTATCGTATCAGTATCGTGTCACGTATCGAGACTTCATAGGTGTTTAGGCACACACACATAAATATTCGCATTATTTATTTATTCTAAAAATATTCATTATTTATTTATTTTATCTTTTATTATTCATGTGAGTGTGCATAAATACTATTCATTTGTATTTGTGTCCATGTTAGACTTTGTCAGATTTACATGGTGTAAGGATGTACTAAAAAAAGAAAAAAAAAAGTATTTACGGCAAATTCCAAAATGGACCACTTCATCAAGTGGTCAACGATGTACCGATTATGAATAACACTATAACGAATACGAATTTTACAAAATCCATCGTTGGATTGAAAGTTTATTTCATATGGATCATCCACAAAAAGTTTTAGAAAAATTGAAAATCATTTGATAAGTTATTGAGACTCATTAAGATTAACGGTTTATGAGTTTTTATTAAATACCGTTAAACTTGATAGATTTCAATAGCATATCAAATGATTTCCAATTTTTCTAAAAATTTGTATGTATGGATGATCGATATGATACAAACTTTCAATCAAACAGTAGATTTTATAAAATTTATATTCGTTATAATAGTAATAATCTCTTGTCTACGGTATACCATTTTCACAAATGGTCCAACATAGCATTAGCCGGTGTTTACATGACGCGGAATCATTATATATTCACCCATATTATACAAAAAAAGATAAATAGAAAAAATCCCCCAATATAAAATGTAAAAAATAACGGTAGGGGGAAACGAAACATAAATAAATTGAAGGAAAAGGGTGTGTGTCTGGAACGGTGAAGAGAGCGAAACCCTAAGCCAGAGATGGCGGAGCATTTGGCATCGATATTCGGAACTGAGAAAGACAGAGTTAACTGTCCTTTTTACTTTAAGATCGGAGCTTGTAGACATGGTGACCGCTGTTCTCGTCTTCATACTAAACCAACCATTAGTCCCACTCTTGTTCTCTCAAATATGTATCAAAGACCTGATATGAACCTTAACTTCATCAACCCTACCCCTAATCAACCTCAACAGCCTCAACCTCCTCAACAACCTCAACCTGAATCTCTTGACCCTGACAAACTCCAAGAACACTTCGATGTATGTTATGTTGTTGTTACCTCAATCAATCTCTTGTTCATTTTTTTTTTTATTTTTTTAATTTTTAATTTTTTATAATTTTTTTTAAGGATTTTTATGAAGATCTATTTGAGGAGCTGAGCAAGTATGGTCAAATTCAGAGCTTGAATATTTGTGATAATTTGGCTGATCACATGGTTACCCTAAATCCTTTTCTCTTTTTTTATTTTATTTTATTTTATTTATTATTTATTATTATTACTGTTTTTCAATTTTGTAAATTGTAACCCTAATTTTTATGATTGTGTTTTGTTATGTTTTTTTAGGTTGGCAATGTATATGTTCAATATAAAGAGGAAGACCATGCTTCTAATGCCCTAGTGAATCTCACTGGAAGATTTTATTCAGGTTCTTAATTTTTTTTCCTAATTCTTAGTTAGGGTTTTCGGTCACACTTTGAAAATATGACTTGGTGCATTGTTGTTTTTAAACATTGTTAATTATTTGGTTTAATTCTGTTATGTGAACTCTTAGTTACATCTGTAAACTAATTGTATTACAATGATGATAATAAAGCCAATTTTCAATAAATTTGTGTGTGCGCGTTTTTATTTTTTAAGCGTTCGATTGTGCAAGTATAGTCATTCTTTGTAGTTCCTTCCTCATGTTTACCTCACTGTACCTACTTTTCTTAGCCCTTCTTTTACTCATTTTGGGTGTCCTTGGTATTTATCAAATGAAATGCATTTTGACAAGGTAGCTTGTGCTCTGTCGCACGGTTGCTCTTATTTTCTTCAGGTTTATATGTTTAATGAATTATGTTTACAACACATTCTGGAACACTTTTTAACACACTCTTTTAGTGGTTGAAATTCATCTGTCCCACTAAAGTTATGTGTGGCATACTGATTTACGGGCATGCATTTGAAATTGCAACTAATAGAACAGTGTGTTAAGAGAGTGTGTTGCTAGCACTACTTGTCTATTTTCCAATGTTGTCTTTGCTGGTTTAGTGATTTATGGGCATGAGTTTGAATTCCAACTAATAGAAAAGTGTGTTAAGAGAGTGTGTTGATAGCAATGACCTGAATGCCCTGATGAATCTCACTGGAAGATTTATTCAGGCTCTTAATTTCCCCCCCTTTTTTTCCTGATTCTTAGTTAGGGTTTTCAGTAACGCTTTGAAAATATGACGTGGTGCATTGTTGTTGTTATACATTGTTCATTGTTTGGTTTAATTCTGTTATGTGAGCTTTTAGTTGCATCTGTGAACTAGTTGTAAATGATGATATGATAATAAAGCCAATTTTCAATACATATGTGTTGTGTACGTGTGTGCATGTATTTTTGAAGTGTTCGGTTGTGTAAGTATAGCTGTATAGTCATTATTCACATTGGTTTTAGCAATAGGTTGAGATATTCAGCTGGTTTAATATTAGTTCCTTCCTCACATTTACCTCACTGCACCTACTTTTGTTGGCCCCCCTTTTACTCATTTTGGGTGTCATTGGGATTTATCTAATGATATGCATTTTGATAAGGTACCTTGTGCTCTGTCACACGGTAGCTCTTATTTTCTTTAGGTAATATGTATATGTTTTATGAATTATGCTAACAACACATTTTGGAATACTTTTAAACACACTCTTTAGTGGTTTTATGAATTTAGAGTGTGTGTTGCTAGCACTACTCATCTATTTTCCAATCTTGTCTTTACTGGTTGTATTTGATTTCCAACTAATAGAAAAGTGTGTTAGAGAGTGTGTTTCTAGCATTACTCATCTATTTTCCAATGTTGTTTTTACTGGTTTAATGTTTTTACATTTAGTTAGGGGGTCCCTATGATCTTTTGACATTTGGGTGCCAGGTGCAATAATTTTGTTTTTTAAAAGAAATTATTTTTTCACCTGAATTGGGTGTTTTGCATAAGACGAGGCTGGTGTATTATCCATACATATGTATACAAGGTTGTGATGATAATTATGGGCAGGAGATAAAGATATGTTAGAAAATTGATGTTTCATGTAACATTTACGATAATCCAAGTGTTGTCTATCATTACTTGGTCTCCGCACTTTTCTATTGTTATTGTCATGAAACTTCTGACTCTGCGATTCTTGTAGGTCGACCGATCATTGTTGACTTCTCACCTGTTACGGATTTTAGAGAAGCTACATGTAGGCAGTATGAAGAAAATGTATGCAATCGGGGTGGCTACTGCAACTTTATGCATCTAAAGAAGATTAGCAGGTTGAATTCTCAACATAGATATTTCCATGATTTTCAATGATTTTACAGTTGCATTTATACGTTCAATGTTCTTGCCTTAAATCCTCTTTGATTTCAGAGATTTGCGAAAGCGATTATTTGGAAGAAGTAGTAGTAGGCGTTGGAATGACCGTAGTGGAAGCAGAAGCCGGAGCCCTCCAAGGAATCGTAACTATGAAGGGCGTTCATATTCTGGTCGTGGTTCTGGTAGAAGGGATTCTGAAAGGTCTCATGGCCACCATGGTAGGAGGCCAAGAAGCCGCAGTCCTCGTCATAGAGGAAAGCGAAGTAGAAGTCCAGCGGGCAGGGACAGGAGTCCGAATCCGATCAGAGAAAGAGAAACTAGTGTAGAAAGGAGAGCAAGAATAGAACAATGGAACAGGGAGAAAGAAGTTGACGATTCTGGTAACAAGGACACTAAGAGTAACAATGATTATGAAGAGCCGAGCTTAAAAAATGGCAATGAGTCAGGTAATCATCAGATATAGTAAGAACAACACAGTGATTTGACCCAAAATGAAAAGACCCTGTAATAATTGCTGCAAGTAATCTGGTTTATTTAGTCTGCACCTATCGAATTGGTTGTAGTTTTTTTTATCATGCTATTTTGATTTCTGAATTGTCTCTTAGATGAAGTATTTAATTTTGATATAGTTCAGCAGTGGATATTTCATTTCTGTAATTGGATAGATGTTCCATGGTTACTATGTTGGAGATTATGTGGATGAAACGGAGGAAACAATGTTTGAATTTCGACTATGTGAATGTTAAGATATTTAAGTGTGAACCAATTTTGGTTTTGGTCCCCTGCCAAATTTCGGCATCCTCAATTTGTATTGTGTCACGGCATGGATCCAATATTTCAACTGTAGCATGTTGAGTTTTTTCTTTATTTTTTATTTTTGGTTGCAAAACACTGTAAAATAATTGAAGATGTAGAAGATGGAAGACAGAAAACCTGAACCCACTTTGTGGAAATGGTCAGAGTGGAGTCTTCTAAGTGGTTCAATTACATAATTCATTTTAAAGAAATTTTATTGCTTGCTCAAAAGTATGTCCAGGGGTATTTCCGCGAGGACTCTTAAAATATTTTGCCCAAATGGACTCTTAAAACTTTCAGCGAGGAGTGTATAGGAAGTGCATACCAATTAAGGAGTGTGTAGGAAGGGATTACTAGAAAAGGGGTATTTCCGTGAGCATAGCTCAGTTGGTAGGGGTATTGAATGTAATATGTAGGGACCGGGATTCGAATCTTGGTATGCTCACTATTTCACCTTAAAAGCGAAATTATAGCTATTAGTTCCAGCAGACTACATCTCCCGGCATGGTGTTAACTCTTAAAATAAATTTAAGACCAAACTAGAACAACCTCAATTGGACTCCACTTGAAACTGTTTCAAACCTCTTTCTTTGGCCACATAATTCTTCCTGCTTGATGAATAAAAACATCCTTAGAAAGCTACTGGATCTCCCAAAAAAAGTCATCATGGTCTATAAAAAATTATCAGTCTGAGTTAATACTGCTCTATTTTGTCGTATCACGGTGGATTCTTTAATCCAAGTTTCAGTTCAACTTACTCTCAATCTGCAAGTGTGGTTGTATGATAATTTATCTAAAAAACAACTAATTTATATAGCCAGTGAATCTACACGACACTGTCTAGTTTAACTCAATAAGATATACATAAAGATCATATATTCCTGAGTTTATAGACGGGCATACAACCTAAAACATGAGGTAGTGTACTTGTTAAGTCCGTATTTAATTTCATAGCTTAACGTTGCATGCCTTGTATAGCTGATTTTGTAAAAGTCATACATTCTGCCTTGTATAACATGCATGTCAACAAAATTCTTAAAAAAGACCATTGTTTTATCCAATGAATAAATTTTGGTCTGAATTCTCAAAAACAATCAAAGAATAGTTTAGATCATTGTTGTCAAAATCGCGTTTTAACTCGTAAAATCGGACGAATTTACGTTTTTAGGTATAAAAAACGTGTTAATATACCGCTAAATTAAACTTGTAGCTGAAATTAGACACTAATCCACGAGGCAAACAGATTGGGAGAGATACCTCTATAACTAGAGTAAATCCAAAGCCACAGCCTACAACAAAGCTTTCATTTCAAAGGAGATGCAAACCCACACCAGGTTAATAAAAATTGCCTAAATGTGAGCCTAATATCCTCAAGAGTTTCAGAGACAAATTCTCATTTTAGCCTCGTCTTGCTTGAGCAATAACAATATTATCATAAACATTTATGAGATAAAGTTACATTGGCAGGGGACCACAAGCTCCATCATCATGCTCCAACATTCATTTATATTGATCTTATAATTCTATTTAGTTGGAACTGTTATGATATTTTTAAAATTTAAAATTAAGATCCAAACACATCCATCCTAATATGTTCAAACACCAAACCATGTTCCAACAAAAACACCAGTAACTGAATAGGTAAACCCAACCATAAAACCAAAGTCAGAATTCGATCTCAAGTTGATGACAATCCAAGTTAAATAATACTCATGAGATTAAAAAAAAAATCAGCTAGCTTTCCTAAACCAACAACTGTATTTTCAGGTCACCCCAGATCCAACCATCAAGATGGTCACTATTCTGAAATAAAGCTAAGAAACCCTTCATTTGGCACTGTGCTTGGCCTTATTATGAGAACCTAAGGCATCTTCAGTCTTAAATGTCCTGCAAGTCAAGATAAAAATTGTGAGAAATGACCTGCAAGTGTAAAAGGGATTATGAGTTGGCTAATAGATATAAAAAAGACAACTCCAATTACTTTTTGCAAGGTTTACAGCTGTAATCTCCAGTTGACTGTGGAGTCTGCTGCTTCACTGGCTGCTTGTTACTTGCACCTGGTTTACCAGCCTGCTTAGGGTAAGGAGTATCAACATGGACACCATTCTTGCTACCTGAACATATCATAATTCTCATCATTTTCTTTCCGTTTTACTTTGCCAATAACATGCATGCATAACAAATTTACGAGTCAGACAAGGTTAAACTGGCAGTTTCACTTTTGTTTTCTAATTGTACTTCCAGTATTTCAGTTTTAATTACATTTTATTGTGATTCAACCATAAGACAACATTGTGAAAAAAAAAATTAACGGGAAAAATATATCCGGCATGTGGTCAGATAGTTTAATCCTATTTAACAGAGTTCACAGTGAATCACAAGTCACAAGGTAGTTTAAACAATTGGCAATAGCTGCTCCATGAATGTGCAAAATGATGAGAGAACATCGTGGGTAAAGAGATACACAGCGATACAATTTTAAGCAATAGCAGCGCAAAAAGAAGTTATGAATTACTCTCAAACATTATACATCTAGATGAAATTATTCATATCTTATTTTATCCATGTTAGTGTATCCAAAATGAGCAGCAAAAGTACCAATCTAGCTACACAAAATTAGTGCCAAACAAGCCTTAGGTAGGGGTTGAAATCACAATAGACAATGGGGCCGGCTACAAGGATCAAACACCATATTTCTATCCAGTCTTAATGAGTGATAATTTGAAAGATTTAGAGATTATTGAGTGTGATGGAAATCATAATAGACAAATTCATTATATTAAAAAAATAAAAAAATAAAACTAACAAAGTACAGGAAAAAATAAAAAAAACAACTAACCAGTCTTCTCTGGAGTATCAAATTTTGCTTTCTTCACAGGTACAGGTGTTTTCTTGGAAGATTCAGCAACCCTCTTGTTGCTTCCTTCAGTCTAAAAATAAAAACTAAAATTAAATTCAAATTCAAATACAAATTGAAGCAGCATATAGTCCCTCGTTACCTTCTTCGGTGTCTCCTCATCATCAGAATCTTCATCATCAGAATCACTATCGTCGTCATCTTCACTACTTTCAATTTGACCATTCACCATGGGCTAAACAACATATTACCGAAAAAATTAATGAAACAAACAAAAATATGAATTATCTAAAACCCCATTCAATTAAAAATTCAGAAATAAAAAAAAACCAAGTCTACAGTACATCATATCATATATTAAATAAATCACCAAGACACAATACCCCTGATTAAATGCTAAATTAACATATATATTTCAAAATTAAAATTGGAATACATAGTTGATAACTATTATCATAATCATGACCGGCTAAGAAAAATGTGTAAAGGATTATGAGGGAAATTTGGACAACAAATAATAAATAAAACTGACCTATAATAGAAGCATTCTATAGTCACAAGCTGTTATCTAAAAGCTCATTCACATCAAGGAAATTAAAACAAATCGGTAAAAATGTATGTGAAAACACCTTCACTTTGAAGTGGGATATGTTCGCTTCATCACTTCATTTATGTTTATAAGTAGCTACCAACTTCATCTATTTTTGTAAGTGATATATCATCACAGGAATGCTTTAGCACCTAGTTGCTCTCGTATCTTAGCAGTGGTATACACATTCACTTTTGGCACAATCTACCTTTTCTAGCAAATTAGTAATTACCAATGTCCAAGATTTGTATTTTTCCAAAACAATTCATTTAATTCAATATCAGCAGCAGGAAATTAGACACCATCAAACAATTCTGTATATCATTATCAGCACAGCATCTATTTGGGTGATAAGATTTTAGACAATCTGCTATCCATTATATATTGAAATCGACTTTCTAGATTATACGGATACCTCATCTTCACTAGAATCCTCATCAGAGCCAGAATCAGATGAATCTTCTTCATCGTCAGCACTAACATCATTTTCAACATCCTTCTGATTCTTTTTTGGATCTGATGTCCTGTTTTGTTGAGCTTCATTTACACCAGGTTTGGCACCATTCTTAACCTCAAACTCGGGTTTCCCTACATAAATGTTTGTAATAATATGACACGAGATTTTTTTTACAGCAATAGAAAGGCATAAGATGGATAATGAAATAACTTTACCATTAGCAGCATTAACTGGATTATCTTCCTCAATAAAATCTAAAAGAAAGACAATAGAACAAGTTGAGAAGCAATTAATAATAATAATAATAATAATAATAATAATAATAATAATAATAATAATAATAATAATAATGATAAAAGAAAATTAAGAAGAATGTCTCTCACCATCAGAATCTTCATCATCATCAGTAAAGATAAAAGAATGAAGTTAAGGATGTGCAATAATGTTAGAAGATATTAGAATGCATTACTGCCGGTAAAGAGAAAATTAGATCTCGTGAGTCACGACAAAATAAAATAGTACTAAAAGGATATGAAGCCACAGATTCCATTTTAAATCCAGTAAAGAAGACGCTCCCATATTTCCAGTTATGGGATAGCTCAAATTCCTTCTCAAATACCAAATCATAAGATATCTGAGGAATTTTTTCTGAAGAAAGTGTTCCAAGTTGAAGCTTATGATCATCAATCTTCACATAAAGGGAAACTGGTTCACCCCTTTTATCCTTGGTGACATCCCCCAGACATGCCTGTCGTATAAAGGTTTAAGACCATTTATAGAAAAACATATCAATTCCAAGTAAATAGACGATTGGATGTTTATTTGTCATATCATAAGCATATACCAAGGAAAGGTGGATAATTCTGTCATCTTCTGGCTCAACCTTGAGTGATTCTCCGCTTTTAACCTCAACACCTAAAAGGATTGTGAATAGACATCCAATATTACTTTAGCAACAAGATGACATAACCCAAACAATGAAATATAATATTACTTTTGCAACTGTAATAATTTGATACTGCACAAGACCTGTCTTAAAAACCACATTATTTAACAAAATAACAATCAGGTGAAATAAAACTCCTTTTATGTGGGGTCCAGTGTAATAGAAACTAATAAAGCGGTTGAAGAAGAACCAAAGCGAGGTGCAGAGAAAACAGAGAGAAATCAATAGATTTTCCTTTTTTGTAATTGATTAAATGAAATACAGAATAGCAAATGATAGGGGTTTTGTATTATTTAGAGTAAGTAATCTAACTGACTGTGAGGCCAATGCCCTACTTCTAACTCGAATTAGCTTTCTGATTTGTGTCATTACTCGTTCCCTGACTCCACATTTGGTATAAAACAAATTATATTACAAAGTAAAGTGTACTTAGATGAGCAAAGTAGAGTGCCTTTGCAAGCTGATTCCAGGACTCGACCAGTGGCCTTTTATAGGCACAAGACAAAATGATCCCTGGAACTAATAAAACTCCAATCTAATCCCTTCAAGATGATTTTTGGAACTAAATTGATTAACTAAAAATAACTAATATGATCAACGGTTTACAGTTTGTTGAATATTTTGATTTTCAGTTTTGCGGATTATTTTGAAGTTTCGTGGTTTCTACTCTAACGCCTACACGCCTACAAATTTAGAGCGATTCACTTCAACATAATATATTTTTTCAAATAAACATGTCAAGGTCATTTCAAAGATCGAATTCGAACAGATTAACACTAAAACATACTTAAAATTTAGATTATGTGATGAAGTATTATAGAAACTTCATAACTTGACAAATGACCGGTTAATGATAGCACAATCGCATCATCTACAAGGATTAAAAAGGCAAACGTATTCTTCCAGTAAATTATTACATTAGTGATTTTGATGATGTTGATTAGGGTTTAGTACTAAAATTATATAAACTATTTCATCAAAAAATTAATAACAATATAAACTATGATTGCACTTTCGCTAATTTTATCCAGGAACCAAATCTTTGCAAAACCTAACGGCATTAATCATTAATCACACATATAAAATAAATAAAAATTAAACAAAAAAAATTTATACGAAGAAAATGATAGTTTAATATGCATCGTAAAAGCGCGATTACAACTCGAAATTGAAGAAATGCTTCGAAAATGAAAATCAAGAAGTAAAATAAGAAAAATGTGAAAGGAATAGAACAAGGCTTAGGAGAAAAGTGAGAAATGAGGAAGAGATGGTTTTACCCCAAAACTTCATGAGTGCAGAGAGAATGAAAGCTTGTTCAGAGAGAGTGCGAAAGACGTTTCTAGAATAACCGAATGAATAGCGCTGAGTATTTATTTAATCGAAATTCCAATGGATATTTTGGGTCATGGGCTTGGACGGTTTTCCTTTTTATGAATGCAAAGGGTTTTTTTTTTTTTTTTTTTTTTTTATCACTCTACGAGTTATTTGTGCGCCCTGCACCTTTTCCATTTTACTTTCCCGCTTTAAGTATGGATGTTATAAAAATGAGTAATTTTTGAAAATGTTGTCCGCTATTTTAAATAGCGGATATTATAATAGTAGGTGTTTTTGGGTGTATCTGCTACTTAAGTAGAAGATATAGGTATTTTGGTAAATTTGTAGGACACACGAGAAAAAAAGATAGGGTGGGAAAAATATTTTTTTAATGGTAGCTCTTCGCCCCTTTTCATGGAGTCAGGCCCGTTTCTATGATTTTAGTAGCCTATGGACGTATTTATAATTTGGGCCTAACTACTAAATCAGTGGCGGAGAAAAGGCCCGGGCAGCTCAGACACTTGCTCGGGCTCGACTGAAATATTTTGGCATTTTAGGGGTTAATTTATGACAAAATTGAAATTTTTAGGGATTAATTTAGGGTAAAACTGAGATTTTTCAGCGTGAAATTAAGATTTTTATTTAAAAGTGAGATTTTGTCCAGATTTTATAAATTTTCTGGCTCCACCGTTATACTAAATGGTATAAAACATTTGAATACTTTTTTATTTATAATTAAAATACTCATACAAAACACTTCCTACATGCATTTTTAGTCGCAAATTCACTAATGAAATTTTAAATATCAATATGTTTTATCATATCTTTCTCAATTCATAAAATGGTTAGACTATTCAACTTTTCTTTTGACATTGATGATCTTAAGTAGTTTTTAAATTGAAATTCAATTTTTTTTTCTACAGATGCAACAATTGTCGTCATAGTTAAGAAAATTCGATAAGTAAATATACGACTTTGACAAACTTAAGAATTTCAATTGTTAACATCGACACATTTACAACCCTTTCAATTATATAAAAAAAAAATCATCTACATTAACATCTAACAAATCCTTACGAGAAAGAATAGTCTTAAGTTTTGTGCAAATCAATTTTTTAATGAAATTGTGGCCATATCAACTCCTGAGTGTGATTGTATTTTCTTATCATTATCATTATCATTATCATTCTCATCCTCATCCTCATCGTATTGTTTTTTTCTAAAGTCACTATGCTTTATTGGAAGTGGTGGCTCTATACACATATATCAAATGCAAGACATTTGACAATATTCATTTAGATGCAAAGCCTTCATTTCTATATTTCTCTAAGTACATTATACATTCCACTTCTTTCATTGTAACTTCAAAACACGTTGATTAAGATTACAAATTCTTTCGATATATTATTGTAAATATAACTAAAATATATTTAAAATATATTTTGTAATTTTGTTTATTTTATTTTATTGGCATATATGATATACTCATGCAAAATATTATTTCGGGCCCTATTTTTTAGGGACCTAGGGCAGTTGCCCTCTACGCCCTCCTCAACATGAAGTCAAGATTCTCTCTATTTTTTACTTTTTCAATTTTTTTTCATATCAAAGTTTTGGAAATATAAACATGATAATGTAATATTTAGTGGATCCAATTAATTTTTATATCCATCAAAACTCTTCAAAACCATAGTAATAAAAAAAACTTGAGAGAAAATAGAGAGGATCCCAACTACTCCGGCCATGTTACAAAACACACTATTAAAAGATATATTGGTTTGCAAGATTTATACTATCAAAAAATAATTTTTAATAAATTTTGTACTATTATGAGAAATGATTTATACTAACGAAAGATATTTTCTAATAATATTTGTACTACTAAGAAATATCTTTTCGATGGATAAATTTCGAGCTAAAAGAAAACCTTCTTAGTTTTATATTTCATCAAATTAATTTGAAATTCGAAAACCAAAAAGAAAAAAATAGAAGAAAAAAGTTATCACACATATTTGTTTTTTATTTAAGTAGGACTATATTAAAATACTTGTGCATAAGTCTCGTGAGCTTACCTCAATTGGTAGGACATGCAATATATTTGACAGGAAATTAGTTCGAACTTCGGTCATCTCACTTATTTATCTTAAGGGTGAAATTTCTAATCACCAGACAACTTGATAAAAAAATACTTGTGCATTCAAAAACTTTTTGGTTGTATTTTAACTATAATTTATTTCGACCGGTTTGACTAGTTTATCTAATGAGATTATGGGTATGCAATTTTTTGGAAACTTGGAATGTTTGATTAGTTTATAGGATTTGCTAATGAGTGTAGTGTCCCCGGGACCCTCTTTAACCATTCCATTTAAAGAAATTTTTTATTCAAAAAGTTAAACATTACAATTTTCAATGCGTTGCATATTTCCATAAAAATTCTATAAAAAACTTACTAATCAATGTGCAAATTTTACGGCTAAATTTAGCTTTGTTCTATTGAAATTCTTCATCTTTAGAATGATAGACTTCTGAGAGACTTCTATTGAACTCTCACATCTCTTGGGAGTTGATGTCTTGAGGAGTGAAATCTTGAGGAATTAATATTTGTCACTTGTCTTTTTTTTGTTTTTGTTTTGCCTTTTGTAATTATTAAAGTGGTGAATTATTGTAGTTAAACTTATGGAATAATTAAATGAGTCAAGTGTTTTATTTTGTTAAAAAAAATTGAGTTACTTTTATGAAATGGAGAAGATGTATAAATGTTGAGTTAAAAACTAAGTAATGCATATCAACTTTGTGAAACTAGTAAATCGATTGAAAACATGTAGTCATTTCCAATATGCAAAATTGGCTGCACCTCATACTAATTTTTGTTTTTCGTATTGGGGTCATATACCAAATGGTGATTTAGAGTATCTTAGCAAGTTTTCCTCGATTATTAAGCAAAATCATGATTTAGAAGAGAATGCAAAAAATGAACTCAATCAATCATACTTGTATAACAAACAATCATGATTTAGAGTTTTCCCATTTCATATTTTTGTGCACAAACAATTTTGGAGACATGAACGTTATAACTTGTGGACACTTATTAAAAAAACTTGTGGACATACATACTTATAAGAAAATCCTCAATTCCTTATTACCACTTTCTAGCTCACCCTCTATATGTGTGTGTGTTGCAGGTAAAAATGAATTCCTTAAAAATTACGATTTTGTTCTTCCAATACTCTCTTTGTATTGCTTGGCAAACATATATAAAATAATTACACATAAATAAAAAGTAGACGATAATATAAATTGCGCCACTAAATATTTATGTATATTCAAATATTTTGTTTTTTTAAGCCAATTTTGTATTGTATAATTCTCAGCGAACATTACTATGATGAAGAGGAGAGAATAATAAATCATCAAAGTACATCTTGTAATAACTAGAAAGATGTTTTTTTCCAATGTTAAGGGATTGCTTGTCCGCCTTTCATGCAAGATGCACTCAAATTAGTCAATACAATTTAGAGTTGCCCTGATTGCAACACATTAAGATGTCAATGCCGGTTTAAGAGTGGATTTATTTGATCAAGGGCATTTAAATAACCCCACTTTCAAATTAACTTAGATATGAGTCAAACAATCCAAATAAGGGTTTGACACACTCTAAAATTTTAGGCTAAAAAAAGTATAGAAAAGGTTTCATTTAATTTTATATATATATATATATATATATATATATATATATATATAATATGACATTTAAATTTGAAGTATTTTTTCAGCTGGGTTGGTGAAGTTATAGACCTCAAGTTCGTAAGACTCTAGTTCAACTCTTAGTCTTAGCAATATTAATCTTTTGATTATTTACACTACAACATTTTGAAGTTTAGGTAGCAATCAAAAACCGTTGCGAAAAGACAAAAAACCGTATTTATAGCCTAAAGCAACAGTTTTCGTAGCGCGCTTTATACGGTCATGGTCTTTTCTATAGGCAACAGTTTTTTGAGTTTCGCCCACAGTAATACTGTTAGAATAATATAAAACCATTGATATGTCATATCCTAACAGCTTAAGTTTTTGGGATAATCGGTTATTTGACATGGTATCAGAGCCTCTATGACTAAATGGTCTAGAGTTCGATCCCCGCTCCTCTCACTTTCTAATTAAAAAGTGAAATTTAAGCATATGGTAGATGGGCTTATGCATTATCCACGCTTCAAGCCCAAATAGGTTATTGCGTGAGGGTGCGGTTTTTTGGACCACTAATTATATTGGACTGTCTGATATAATTTAAAAAATATTTGTGTTTGAGAAAACACCAATTTATTACACTTTTGTTTCAAAATAAGTGTCATTTTAGAAATAAAATTTTATTTCAAAATTGATATCATTCTCACAAAATTGGCTATATGCTCATTTTCAAGAAAACTATATGCATCATTTCCAACGTCCATCTTGGTTCCTTAACTATATGCATCATTTTTTTTACCCCTAGTAGTTTACTACTATATGCTTCATTTTCAAGAAAATCAACCAATTAATAATTTACACGAAAAAATAAAAGTATTACTTTTTTGACAATATAATTACATTTTTTAATGTGTGAAAAAAATTAAACGACACGAGTACAATATTTTTAGGAAAAATACTAACTATTGCCCCAAAGACATTAATTAAAGAATCAAATATGGTAAAATAACCATAAAACTTGTGTAATTGACATTTTAAAAATATAAAAAATTCTATTTTAAATACAAAAGTTATTTATTTTGATATTCTAATCAAATGCTCCATAAACACCAGTTAACATGATTTTTTTAGCTAGAGTCCAAATGAAACGCAAAAGAAAACATTCCAATTCCATAAAATTATTAACCGTTTTTTTATTGCTCAACTTTCAAAATCACCAATCATAAGTACTGAGATTAAAGATGATGTGACAAATGTGCTTTGCATGATAATGTCATGAGCTAATTGGCAATGAGGGAAGAGAGAGAAATTTTAAAGTACACCTCATTGACCATTATTGGATTTACATTCTCTTTAGAATAATTTTTCTTGTTTTCATCCTTAGTATTCAATTTATTGGATTATCTAATTTGATTCGGGGGTTAATTTTGGTATTAAGTATGGTTTCAGCCTCTTTCGATCGCAATTATGATGTATCGAATTATGATTTTTTCTATTAAGTTTAACATCAGTCACTACTAAACCAATTAACAATTAATATATACTTTTTAAATGATTGGATCAACTAATTTATATATTTTAATGATTTTGTATACACTTTTTGATCAAGTGAAGAAAAATAATAATTAAATAATATGAATTTTTTAAATAATTACTATATGACTTTTTTTTTACCATGTAATCAAAAGAAGTAACTAAAAAAGCAACCACACAAGAATTACTCTGCTCTTCAAATCATTATATGAATAAAGAAAAATACTTAAATGGTCAAACCATTTGGTCACACACATAAAAGTACATATCATTTAAATATATATTATTTAATTATTTTCCTTTTTTTTACCTTTTACCAAATATGTGTTTGATCAAATAGAGTGATCAAATCTTTGTGTCTACATAAGACTTTCTTTATTAGTGAATTGTTAACTTTTACTTGTACCTGTATTTCATTTTAAAACAATGAGTTATTTTGTTTAGGTTACGCTAGTTAGGGGTGAACAAAAATATCGTAACCGACCGAACCCATTCTAATCGAAGTTAAATTGGGTGTATCGGGCGGGTTTATACGGGTTGTCAGGTCTACGGGTGACAAACAATGAGTACAAACGGTTAAATACGGTCGGGTTCGGTTTTAAAAATTTAAATATGTCGTAAACCGAACCCGACCGAGGTTGTAAAATCATGAGTCTTTTTCCGTCCTATTATCGTATGTATTGAAGTTGCGTTTCTTTTATAAAAAAACATACATTACAAGTTATTTACACACAAAACTCAAGCTAGACTGTATTATTGCAAAGTTAAATTATATATTTGTCATATTGTTGATCTAATATTTAGATAGTATTCACTAACAAGTTATTTTATTACAGTATTCTATATGTGTGTGTTTTTTTTTTTATCAATGTGCTAACCCGAATAAACCAAACCGACCAACCCGTAACCCATTTAAACCGACACCCGACAAAACCGAAACTTGAAATGGTCGGTGATGGGCCAAGATTTTACACTCTCGGTTTTTTTCCGGATGAACCATTTTGGACCCGAATACGACCGAACCCGCCCGATGCTCACCCCTAACGCTAGTATCCCAAGATATTAATCAAGGATACAAAAAATATAACTTTTGTATTAAAAATAATATTTTACAAATATTAACTACACAAATTTAGTTGACAAAAAAAAATTGTCTAATTTATAGCCGACTAGACTACTTGACAAAAAAAATTTGTCTAATTTATACATGTTATTAAACAAATCATTTAGTTGAAATTTGAATCTTAAATATCACTGTTCTCTATATATAAAGGTCTAGTCCTAATTATATATATATATTAGACTTAATTCCTTTGATATTTTTTTATTAAGATGGGATGGCATGGCTGTATATAGAGCCTTGGATGATAGGAACAGTTGAGATTAATTTGACTGTACTGACCGCATAGAACTAACAAATGCAGTAGTGAATGCACTTCCTGAATTTAGTTCACTCGGTGAAAGGTCAAAATGGAGTACTGTATTGGTATCTGCATCATTGATGCTCTCTGTGACAATATGTTTTATTGTCCTTGCCCTTCCTTTATCAATTAAAAGCATGCTACAGACACTTTTTATGCTCTGCATCATAAAAACTGAAAACAGAATACAGATGCCTAGCTTATTACAATATTAGACATTGTCAGGTGTCATTGTTAAAAACTGTTTGGATCTAATCTCCACCGATTAAGTGGTCCTTAATTTCCCTTTGGTTTGGTTCACAAGTATACAGATTAACGGTAATATTTGGATTTAATTTCCTTTTAACTAGCCTATAATTAATTCTGCTTCAAATTGGTAGATTATTTTTTAACTTTTTGGTTGGAACCTGACATTTTAAATTAGATAAACACTTTAATATACATCTTATTTGAACATATATTGGTACATTATTGATCTGTAAAATTCTAATAGATCTACAAATAAATGAAATAATATTTAATATAGGAAAATTAATAAACATTATTTGTGAACCTATCACAATTATCCACATTATCAAATGTATCGACACACATTCAATAAAAAGTGTACTGAAATATCCATTGTGGACTCATTTTACAGTCAACAAATCAAAATGGGCACTTACAATTACAAGATATAAAGATTGCTAAATAAATAAAAGACATAAAAAAAATGGATGGTCTAGATTCACCTGCAGTCACTACTTGATTGCAGGGAATCCATTTCCGATATATATTGAACTACATGCACATTGGTGAACCTTACTGTTACCACTGTGGGAATGTGATGGAAACCACACTCTTAAGTCCTTAAAAATTAGAATTTTCCCTTGGCTATGGAATTATTTGGTTAAATGCTGTCAATTTGCTGCAATGTGATGGAATAGAGTAATGATTGATATCTGTTGGTGGTGGCCTCCGGATCCAGGTTGGGTTAAAATCAACACCAATGGTGCTTCCAAACAAAGATGGTGGTGTGGCAGGATATGTGGAGGAGTTATTAGAGGATGGTTGTTGGATATGTGGCTTTAATAAGGTCTAGGTGTTTGTAGTGCATTTAGCGGGGCTTTGGGGAGTTTTGGAAGGGTTGCAGTTAGCACGTGCTCATGGATATCTCCATGAGTTAAATACTAGTTGCGAAGCATTATTTACAAACAAGGACCGAGAAGAAAAAAACATAGTAGCTTTCACTTGAAGAAGGGAATGTATTGCATACTTTGAGAAATATTTTCATTGATGTTTCAATGTGAATTCAAATCCATCGCTCTTACCGAAAAAATGGAGAAGATTTTCGGTAAGAGTAATTAGAAGGTTATAGAGAAAATAGAAATTGTAAAATTTCATTTTGATGAAAGATAATGAATTTGGTACAATAATAACTCTAATATAGAATAATTTAAGAACTAACTAACCAACTATTAACTAACTCTAACAAACTAATAAAAATACCAACTAACTAGTAGAAACTTTTTTTAATTATCAATATTCTTAACAAAAATTGCATGAATCAAAACATACAGAGCAACTGAAAATTGAAGGAAAATGGAATTAGAAAAAATCTAAATCAAATTGTTTGTATCTTCTAAGAATCAAAATCATCGCAACATGATTGATTTTCACATTGATAAAAAGAGAAGAAGTGACGAAAATTGTACCACCCTGCGTCAATGAGAGATTTTTAGACAGTGAAAAAAGAGAGAAAAGGGTTTTCAATCAACGATGAAGAGGAAACAATTTTCAATTGATGATGAAAACGAAAACAATTTTCAATCGATGTATGCATGACATTGCTCGTGACTCTTATATATTTAATGGTTGTGGTTTATGGCATTCTTTTATAAATGTAATCGCTTTGATTTTATTTTATTTTACAAAAATTGTCATGCTAATATAATCCAATTGGTAACTATAGAGACGTTGATTTTAGGGTTTGAATTTTTAATACAAATTTTTTCGCTTTCCCATACCATGTGAGCTTTGTCAATAGATTATTTCACAAAAAAGATATGTTATTATGATACACAAATTCATACACAAGTATGATAAAAGGGTATTTTGGTCATTTTAACCCTTGAAAATAAAGGAATAGTAAGGTATTAAGGGTATGTGGGTCAACTTTGTGTAATAAAAGTGTCATAATAACATATTCCTCTTCACAAAAATAGAAACAAAAAAACTGAAAAACTGGTTTGTAAAAAAAACTATAAGAAATTTAATAAAATAAATAATTGAGTTAGTTTTTGCTTATCGAAACTATAAAATAACTTATAGTTAACTCCACATATGAGCACCATCCAATATAAGGTATGAAAAAAATTCACATCTGTTTCTCTGGTCTCTTCTAGTAAAAGTGTAAAACCAACACAAAAGTTTTTGAATTTATACCTCAATAATGAAACCATGCAATCCTCAATTAAGAATTGCTCTCTATGTTAGGAAATGATAACTAACCTTCATCAAATTTCAGTACATTATCCACAAAAATTTTCCAATATCCCACAACTTCTTCCTCAAACATACTTAAAGTCAAGATGGAAAACAATATATTTTTGGAAGAATGAATTCCCCTTGATCATTACAAAGGCAGTAAACTTGGGCAGCATGCCCCCCATGGTCTTCAAACAAACTACTAGCTAGTATCAAAAGCTATACCATATATAGGGCATTGTCGACCTATGTATGTTTCACTAACCATTCATGTACATGGTCATGACCTCCTTGTGAATCATTAGAATGGACATCTCGTTAGAATATTATAAAATATTTTGTAATATGTTTTAAGATAATTATATGATTTAAATTATATTTTGTTGAAGAAATGTATCTCATTATCTGATTAGTTTAATTTGTTGGTTCTTATCCCTATAATCAAAGTATTTTGTTTGTTCATTATCAATTAATATTTAGAATTCTTATTATTTTCTCTCATCCTTTCATCTAAAATCGCACAAATTCAATATGTTATCTAGAGTTTTGTTCAATCTTCCTCAAATCGTCTCGTCATTACTTTTCTTTTAACATCGGGTCTTTCACTACAAGAAAATGACTATTTAGTGGCAGCAAAAATCCCTCAAGAAGTACTAAATTCCGCCAAGAAATGATAATTTATTGGCGGAATCAATCTGCCACTAAATCATATGCCAGTAGATTTACTGGCGGAAATTTCCGCCAATAAATTCGTCCAAAGCATAAAGCTGATTTCTTTCACTTTGTGGCAGAAAATTCCGCCAATAACTTATTGGTCCAATTTTATTTTTTAATATTATTTTGTGGCAGATATTTCCGCCAAAAAATTATTCAATTTAAAAAAAAAAATATATTTTTTTGTTTTTAAAATGATATTAATTAAATATAGGAATTTAAAAAATGAAAGTCCAGATCCAGCGGTCATGATTGTAGGTTGGCCTTCATGTTTTCAATCTATTGAATCATGATTTTTACTTGTGCTGCGTGTTATGCTTCTATTTTCTATTGTTCATAGAAATCTTTGGAGTGATCTTTCTCGACCGCAATCATAAAAAATACCAATTCATAAATTTTTTTAAAATGGTATTAATTAAATAAAAGAATTTAAAAAATAAAAGTCCAGATCTAGTTTTTTTTGTAAAAGTCCAGATTTTTTTTAATCAATCAAAAATGACAAGGAAGGAAACAAGATCAGTAATAAGCAAATCCTTTGTAAACCGAAACAGGGAAGGAAAAAACAAGTCATGTAATCTAATTTTTTTTTAAACCGAAACAGGGAAAAACATGGCAAATAAAAGGAATAAAATAGAAAAGGAGAATCAGAAGGAAAAAAAAAACTCAAATCCTTTGCTTGCATGTTGGAGATCGACGCCTAAAGGGAAAAAAATAAATTCAAATCTTAGTTAATACAGAAGAGAAGAAGAGAGTTGAAGAAATTGACAAACTAAATCCAAATACAAACCACCGAAAATAAAATTAGTGTTAACATTTTTTCATTTTCCTCCATTAAACACCTATGAGAGATTTGCTTCTTCCATCTCAATATACACCTTTGAGAGATTTGTGAGATAAGAGTAAAAAGGAGCTAAATAGTTGGTCTTGTTCTCTAGTTTGTGCTTGTGCAGTTGAAAATTGAAAATAGAATGGAAAAGAGTTGTCAGCGTTGAAGGTTTGAGGGAGAAGAAGAGTTTATTTGGTTTTTTGTATTTTAGAGATAGAAAGGTGTGTGTGGTTAGTGTGAGTAAAGTAATGAATGGTGTGAGTGGTTGGTTTGTGTTTTGGAGTACTACTAAAGAAGAAAAAAAATAAGAGTTTTACTTTTACGTGACTGTGATTTTGACCGGACGACTTCCGCCACAAACACTTTCCAGTTGTTTTTTTATTTTTTTATTTCTATTTTTATATTTTCTGGTGGAAAAATCCGCCAACAAGTATATTATAGTTTTTTTTCTTTATTTTTAATTTCCTGATAAAGTTATTGGCGGATTTTTATTATTTGTGGTGGAATTTTCTGCCAAGAACTTTGTGGCGGAATTTTCTGCCAATAAATCATTTTTAATTCTGTTTGTAAATTAAGGTTTTTTTGTAGTGTTTATATAGAGGTGTGTTTCACACCTTATTGCTAGTTTCTTTATTTTCTTCATGGCACTGTGTATCTAGTTTTGTTCGATCTTTACATAGAGGTATGCTTTCTGTCTTGTTTGTGACACTAGAGATAGACAATGGTGAAAGTGATCTCCTTGCACATGCATGGACAATGAGCGGCTTTTGGTAGCTTCTAGGTAATAATGGACACATGAATGAATTGAATTTACGTTGGAATGAGAGTGATCCGGAGACCGTGCATGTAAGGAATTGCTGCATGGATGAATGAATGAAGACTTATAAGAATTGATTTTGTACAACATATATTAACAAAATGAATTTTCTTTTTGGCAGTGAACGTTATAAAAACTTCACAGTTAAGCGTGCTTGAGATTTGGAACACTCTTTGGATGAATGACCATTTGGGAAGTTCCCGTAAAGTGTGTGAGTGAGGATAAAATACACTTAAAAGACTTGTGTTGGTTTAGGGGGACAATTGACTTTTGTTTGCACAACGACTAAGATAGACACGTAAAAAAGAAGGATGGCATGGTTTGAAAGAAAAATAAAGATGCGCTTCCTTGTTTTTGCACACAACGTCAAAAAAGAAACACAGTGAAAGAAATGTGACGTGGTCAGAAAGCAAAACAAAGTTGTCATTCCCTGATTCTTCGCCGCCGCTTAATAAAGAAACACCTAAAAAAGGCCGACACCGTCATAAAGCAGAACAAAGCTGATCTTCACCGTTTCCTCGCACAAACAACAAAGAAATAATAAATAAAAATAAGGGTTATGACGTAATTAGGAAGAAAAATAAGACTACATTTTCCTCGTTTCTTCATATATACTATACTACGACGAAACAAGAAACGCGGTTTGAGACTCACATTTTTATCCATTTCTTTCACCATTTGTTACTATTTCAAATGAGTTAAACTCTTTTCTTATTTTTAATTTTTCTCTTTTAGAAAAAGTATAAAGTTCAATAATTATAATTAACCATATAAGTAAGCAATACACATGTTTAATCAAATTTATTTACCTATTGAAGTACAAATACCTTTTGAGAAATGATATTATGATATGTGAAGATAGCGAAACAAGATTGGTATTGTACCTTTTCTTCGAAGGAAAGATTACAATGTTTTAAAAGTTATTATGTTAGCTACGTACTATAGTCATTAAACTCATAACCTCTTTTTTTTTAATTAATTAAATTCATAACCTAAGCATTAAGAAACTTACTCATTTTTCTCAAGTAAAGTATTATTGTTTAAATATTTTTATAATGAAGTTATTTTTTTTCACTAGAATATATAGTTAAAAAATATATCAACTAGTCTTGTGATTAAGCTCACACACTTTAAAGTGCATAGAGAAGTGAAAAATTTGAAGTTTAAACTTTAATAGCTATTGAGCTACAGTTATATGATAGTATATACCTAAATTTATTACTTTGATTTTATCTATTGCATTATTTTCCATCAATTCATATAGACTTAATAATACATTTTATGTATCCGTAAGTTTAAAACTAACAAAAATATCAATAATTAGTACGGAGTACAATTTTATTAGACAATATATATATCCTTTAAATTTCTGATAGAATTGAAAAGATTTTTTTTTTATGGTAACAAAAATTGAAAAGATATCATGCAATATTTAATATTATGATATAATAAAACAATACAATAAGGTCAATATATCATTATGATTAGTCAAAAAAATATCATTAAATAATAATATTAAATTTATTTACATTGTCAATATATCATTACCAAAATTATACTTATTTACATGGTCAATATATCATTATCAGAATTATATTTATTTATAGAAATTAAATATTCTAAATTATTTTTAAAATTTAGTATGATAAATGTCTTAAATTGTTACTAATATCCTATATTTCTTAAAATGCTTATAATTTTAAATAATGTGTAAAATATTATTTTAATTTTATTTATTGACTAGTATTCTTTTTTAAAATAATACTATAAAATTTTAAATAAATGATTAAAATATTATTTTAATTTTATTTATTGACTAGTATCCTTTTTTAAAATAATATCATAATTTTAAAACCTTAACGAAAACCAAATAAAAGTAACAATAGAAAAAAAGTGTTTTCTAAATTTTTAATAATTAATATCAAGTTATGTCACTTTCGACACTTTTACCAAAACCTCGTACATTTTCATAAAATAAATTCAATATTTTATGTATATAAAAAATAAATTATTATTATACGTGATTCGTGATAGGACGAATCACATATATTATAATAACTGTCAATGTCAACAACGTCTCAACCGAAACGTTGTTACAACACGTGAGAAATGAAAGAAGAGAAAATAATATATGCACATGCAAAACAAATGGACGTATCCTCGCATCTCTTCTTATCTTTGGTGTCAGTCACCCGCATAGTAACACACTATATTAAATATAAACAAGCAAAAAGAGACAAAAGTAAATTACATAATTAATCAAAATATTAAATTAATTCCTTGACTAGAATCATGATAAGAGAGTTTAATTAATTAAATTAGCTCAGGATGCGTATGCATAAAATTTTGTGCCGGTTGTTACTTTTTCCTTTATTTCACAACTCATTCGGTGAAATGATCTATGCTTATATATTCTCACAATTTTTCTCATATAGATATTAGATTATCAGATCTTAACAGTAGTGACTCATTGTAACAATTCTTCATAAATTTCTCTGAGTTTCAGTTTTTGGTCTCATCACATAAAGCGGAGGTTTCAAGCAAATTAGCTCACATGTTTCAGAATATTAATATTAATTAATTTAATGTTTATTAGTATTATAATTTCTTCTTCTTTTTCTTCTTCTTCAATTTTTATCTTTACTAACATCAGCTCCATCATCACTCACCGGTTACTTTCATAAGGTAGGTAATTCACAAACCCACATCTTTCAATGTTTCATGAATTGGATCTATGGTTCTGTTTTTTAATTTAATGATGTTTTTTTTTTGTTTAATTAAAGACTTGAAATTTATTTTCCTCTGTCCTGTTTCATACATGAAAATGAAGCTTAATCAATTATACAGTTCTTGTCGGTTATTGTGTTTTAATTTTCTTGTTGTGAAACATTTTCAATTAAGGTTTTTTTTTTTTTTTTGGTATAGGGAAAAAAATGGAGTTTGGTGAAACAGAGAAAAAAGAGCTTAATTCACATGTTCCATGGATACCCACAACACCATTTAAGCCAATTGCTCAGAGACCAGTGCCGATCTGTAATTCTGGAGAGAGAAATCAGCTGAATTCTCATTTCAATGGAGATTTTTCATGTATTGAATCTTCAAGCGGTGGAGATGTTAACAACCGGTCAGAAACTGTTGCTGTAGCATCAGACATTGGTCATGACAATGCCAGAACTAGGGTACAGATATCCTTTGATGATAATGTTCCTAGTTCAAGTAATAGTTTTGCTCAACTTTTGGCTCAGGCAGAGGCGGCTCAGTCGTCGTCGTATTCGAATGCAGCATATGAATTTTCAGGGAACCAATTTGTTCCTGGTGTGTGGAACTCACAGTTCAACCAAAGTTATGCATTTTTATATCAGCAACAACCCTTTCTCAATTTAATTCATAACAGTTACCAAGATCCTCAGGGTAAGTGCATTATATTTTTGTTTTGGTTTTGGTACCCTGATTTTTAGGTTTCAAGTTTTGACAGTTGATTAAACGGTTAATATGCGCGGTGTTTTAAAAACCGAACCGGACATTCAACTGACAAAATCTCCAAGTCATGGTTCAGCTTCTTGAACCAAGACAAAACTGCGGTTCATTTTTGACAGGTGATTTTTGTCAGTCAACGTCCGGTTCAGTTTTAAAAACACTACACATAGTAATTGAACCGTAGTAGACAGTGTCGTTTTACGGTTCAACCGGTTGAACAAGTTCAACCCTTGAATTTTAAAACACTGCTTACTGTACTATAGTTTTGACAGTTGATTAAACAATTACTATGCACAGTGTTTTAAAAACCGAACCGAAATGGTTCAACTGCTCAAACCGAGATAAAAATGCGGTTGAACCGCTCAAATAATTGAACCATAGATATTGTCGTTTTATGGTTCAACCCTTGATTTTTAAAACACTGCTTACTGTACTATATTTTCCTATAATCTGTTTTATTTTCTCTAAGAAACCATGTCATTCATAGAACTAGCTTTCCACCAAAATCAGTTTTTTTTACATGATTTTACTTTTGATTTTCCAGACTTTGATAAACTTTGGGACCATGTTGATCTGTAGGCACAATATCCACCATTATATCAATTATTTTCTCAATTCCTTACAATGTGATTGATGTGAGATCATATGGTTCGAACTACTAACTCTGCCATTTATATGATGTCCTACAACAGGTACACCGTACTTGGGTTATTATGACAAGACCAATTCCCAGGTTGCTCTGCCTCCAGAAAATAACATAACATCAAAAGACAAACAAGTTGTGGAGACACAAATATGCATGGATCAAAGGGAAGACGAGAATAATGCCTCGGCTACAATGTGCAACAATTCACACAACAAACTATATGATCCTGTTGTAGACTTGACTGCTGTTTCTACACCA
Organism: Trifolium repens; assembly: GCA_030408175.1. Lineage (NCBI taxonomy): Eukaryota > Viridiplantae > Streptophyta > Magnoliopsida > Fabales > Fabaceae > Trifolium > Trifolium repens. The sequence continues at coordinate 51,728,035 of CP125848.1, forward strand.
TGCAAGGAGAACAACAACCACAATAAGGAAATACACCATGCTATTGATCTTAATGAAATACCCCAAACAAAACCGAAAAGAAGAAAGCATCGCCCCAAGGTCATAAAAGAAGGCAAACCCAAAAGAACTCCAAAGCCAGCCACTCCAAAGCCTGATCAATCAAAAGAAAACTCAACTCAAAAGAGGAAGTATGTGAGAAAGAAAGAATCAAACACAACTCCAGCAGAAGTGACAGGGGAATGCACTGAACCATTGATGACAGAGTCTGCCAAAAAGACATGTAGAAGGTCCTTAATCTTTGAAATACCAGAACAACCAAGAGATGGAAATTCTGCATGCAGAGAAGAAAATGCAACTACACGTTTTGGTGGAGAAAATGGTATAGAGGTCCAGGAAACACATGCTTTACAAGAAGATGCACAAGCCTCCAGCAGTAACGGAAAACTTCCGAATACAGGATCACAAGAAGTTCGTTCCAAGAGAAAACCATCTGGTACCGCTGAACAAGCAGACAGCAGCAGCATTAATATGATCGGGGCACAATATAATTTAATGCAGGCATACCAGTCCAAGTATTGGGCTCAATTTCCAAATGTTCAGAAGAAAAAGAGAAGTGAGAAGGGGAAATTTTCAAATACATCCAATACAACTTCCATGGCTGCTATTAAAGAAGTACAACTTGCAAGATGCTCTGACGAAAATGCTAGATCACATCCGGATGCATCAACTTCTAATGGCTGGACTACGGCTTCTGCTTCTGAATATGAAACAGCGAGACTCCTAACCATGCTAGCTACAGAAACAGCTACCTATGACAAATCTCAATCGATTGAGTACAATTTATTTTCAGGACAAAGCAGACCAACGAAAAAAAGATCCAGAGTCACTACCAGAATTCAAGATTGCACTTCACTGACCATAATTAGAAACTGTGATGCCAAACTGACTAATATTGCAAGCCTAGGCAGCTCTGATAGACAGACATTTGAGGATGCAGAAAGACCACAAACAGGCATTGATGCTCTAGTTGCGGAGATGCGTGCATCACTCACAAAAAAGAAACGGAGTAAAAAGAGAAGTGTGTCAATCAGTTCTGCATATTCTCGTATAAATGAAATGCAACAACATCTGCCCTTGCAGAACCCATTAGGTATTTCAACTGAAACTTTTCTTTTTTTAGTCAATGATATTATAGTTGTTACAAATCAAACAAAAAGAGAAGTATCATGCAGTTTGTCCTAATTAAGACATTGATGCAGGTGTTGCTTGCAGAGAGAGTTGGAAAAGCGTACCTACTGTCGACGCATTAACACAGCAATTTAGGCACCTAAACATATATAGAGAAGCTAGAGAGCTTGTGTTGTGTGAACAGAATGCACTTGTCCCTTACAACCGGCAAAATGAAAAACCCAAAGGCCAGGTTCATAAATATGGCACCATCATTCCCTTTGAGGGTGTGTTTGATCCCATCAAGAAACAGCGCCCACGACCTAAAGTTGATCTTGATGAGGAAACTAATAAAGTTTGGAAGCTTCTGATGTTGGATATAAACAGTCATGGGGTTGATGGAACAGATGAAGACAAGGCCAAATGGTGGGAAAATGAACGAAATGTTTTCCGAGGAAGAGCAGAGTCATTTATTGCACGGATGCATCTTGTTCAAGGTATGAGTTATATATCTCAATTTCAAGAATTAACAACACTGACCACTTTTATTTTCTCACATTTTTATACATACTATCTGTGCTCTAGGAGGAAGAAATGAGAACACTAACCTGTAGGAAAATACCAATAAATTTAACATATCTGTCTTCCTGCCTGAAAATATAAACACGAGACAAAAGGAAATCATAAATCCTATTTCAGGGAACCAAGAGATAAAGAGCATAGGAGAAATTTACACAAAATCGACAATATTATTTTTTAGTAATAATTTATTAAAGAAAGATGCCAAGATATACCAGTAGGAAATCCTAACTAGAGCTGAGAATACATTAGCCTAACAAATTATCTGAAATTTTAATATCCATCCTGCATGATTTGGTTACATGGTTAACAAAAAATAATGTGTATTCAACAGGAGACAGACGTTTTTCTCGATGGAAAGGATCAGTGGTGGATTCAGTGGTTGGAGTTTTTCTCACTCAGAATGTCTCAGATCATCTTTCCAGGTATAAATTATGCAAGTTTAGTTATAGAGAAACATACAATTAAAATATATGATTCACCACTTTCTTTTTTTTATTTTCTGTTGACAGTTCTGCATTCATGTCCCTTGCTGCTCGATTTCCACTGAAGTCAACCAGCAACTTCGATACATGCCATGAGGAAAGTGCAAGCATGATAGTCAACACACCAGAGGTGCAGATTGTGGAACCAGAAGAAAATGCAAAGCTGGAAGACATAATATTGAATCAGTCTGTTCATGAATTGAGTTCTATGACAAAAGATATCATTGAACATTCTGAAGAAAGAGAAACTGTTGACAGCAACAGCATTGATTCCTGTGGAACTGCTGGAAGCTTAAATAGCTTAAAAGATGAATCAAATTGTAAACTGTCAGAACCAGCTCAAAGCAATATTAGGGAACATAGTACAATGGAATTTGTTAATCCAGCTACTGGGAAAGGGCAAGAAAATTCATCTCACGGAGGTGTTAGGAAAGAGTTAAATGCTTTATTTTCCTCTCATTGCTCCATTGTTACATCTCAATTGTCTGGAGGTTTTTCAATTGATCAAAATCCTGAGAAGATAGGATCATTCTCAGACAGCAATGCAGAAGTAGAAGATCAGCTAAGCACAGCCGAATACAATTTTTCAAACAGTACTTTCAGTAAGCTTTTAGGAATGGCATGTTCGACCCAGGTACATGAAGTTAACAGTCAGAGAAGCAATCCAACTGAGAACTTGAGAGATTCATACGGTCAATCTGTAGCTATGAGGCATGACAACCTGGAACAGAACTTGGAAAAATCAAATGTTACTCAAAGCTCCTTAGAAGCAATCGTGACACAATGCAATGACTATAGTCTGAAAATGACCCCCGACTCTGGAGTCCTAGAACTCAACTGCTATAATCCTGTCAATTTTGAAGCCTCATCAAGTGGCTCCTCAATGAATAACATAAGCTCGAGTTCTCCAACAGAGTCTCACAGCATGCTATCCCAAGTCCATCTTCAGCAACATAGTGATCACAAGCAGCACAAAGCTTTCGACATTTCTGGACAAAGTCAAGATCTTATACAGAAATCAAGGGAATCAGGTTCTGGTGACCACAATTATGCTATGACGAATGAAAACAGTAAGTTAGATTCTTCCCCTGTAAAATCAAAAGGCAAGGAGCGCGGGAAAGAGAGAAAGGATAGCTTCAATTGGGATAGTTTAAGAATACAGGCACAAGCTAAGGCAGGGAAGAGAGAAAAGACAGAAAGCACCATGGACTCCTTGGACTGGGATGCTGTGAGACGTGCAAACGTAAATGAAATTGCTGATGCAATCAAAGAAAGGGGCATGAACAACATGCTTGCTGAACGTATTCAGGTAGAATCTAATATCCATAAAATGTTTTGTTGCTGATTGCTCCCCCCTCACAATTACCATGTGTTTTATATACACTTTGCTGGAAAGAGAAAACCCTTCAAAACAGCTAATTGTCAACTGATATATTATGCAGAGTTTCCTGAATCTACTTGTTGAAAAACACGGAGCTATTGATCTCGAGTGGCTGAGAGATGTTCCACCTGACCAAGCAAAGTAAGTCCAGAGATTAATTGAACTGCTTTATTCAAATTGTACTTCCCACACATTGTAAAATTGTCATGATTATATCATTGGTGAAACAAACATACTGTGTTCTTACAAACACAAATAGATACATACTCATCAAGCAGTTAGACCTACTACACCCAAGCAGGATAAAATGCATAATGTTAATTCAATTTATATATGCAGAGAATTCTTGCTCAGCATAAGGGGGTTGGGATTGAAAAGTGTGGAGTGCGTGCGACTATTAACACTGCACCATCTTGCTTTCCCGGTAAGCTGAAAATAGAAGTATGTAATTACATTATTAATCATTAATATGGAATATATTTGAACAGTTATTGTTGTGCAATAGGTGGACACAAATGTTGGGCGTATTGCGGTGCGATTGGGATGGGTACCTCTCCAGCCACTGCCTGAGTCACTACAGTTGCATCTTCTAGAATTGTGAGTACTACAGAAATAGATCATACAAGGTTATTCAATTAGAAAAGAGCTAACAATAACAATCTATACAGGTACCCGGTGTTGGAATCCATACAAAAATATCTCTGGCCCCGACTGTGCAAGCTTGACCAAAAAACATTGTAAAGATTTATTTTCAGTTTACAGTTAAAATATACAAGTTTTTTCTTTCTCAGTGTGCGTTTAGCAAGGCTAATTTATCTAAGGATTAAGTTTTGACCAATGGCACCTAGACGTAACTTTTAAACAATACCATACAGTCATGCATTGCCACATTGTTCAGAGAGTTCGATTACGGCAACAACAAGCTAGTTATGCGGCAATACATGATTGCATGATAGTGTATACAGGTTTCCCGCTAATACTGGATAAAAAATTTGAACTCTATATTGATTTTATTTTGTCATGTTTTGTTTAAGGTACGAGCTGCATTACCAGCTGATTACATTTGGAAAGGTAAACTACATTTTCTCATACATCAGAAACCGCCCAGATATTAGTAAAACATAGTTTAAACTAAACTAATGCATGCAGGTCTTCTGTACAAAAAGCAAACCAAATTGTAATGCATGTCCAATGAGAGGGGAATGCAGACACTTTGCAAGTGCTTTTGCAAGGTATTTCTCTGACAAGATTATTTGCACCCATCATGTTTACAATAAATAATGAGAAGAAAATAACCTTCGATATGTGACACAACACCATCCACTACTTGATTTTGCATTATCTTGTTAAAAAAGCAAACTTAGTAAACAGTTTTAACAGTTGAATATTCTGTCAATATCACTTTGAAAATTCAATAACTTGCATATATTCCAAGTTATGATAGATCAATATACAAACAAATGAACAAATGTTGAATGCAGTGCAAGGCTTGCCCTACCAGGACCAGAGCAGAAGAATATAGTTATCGCAAATGGAAACAATGCAACTGATCAGAACCCATCAGTAATCATCAATGAGTTGCCCCTGCCTCTCCCAGGACCGGAGCAGAAGAATATCGATATTACAACTGGAAACAATGCAACTGATCAGAACCAATCAGTAATCATCAATCAATTGCCCGTGTCTATCACTGAAAACACAAACCAAGCAGAAGAACATCAACAGACAGCAATGATCAGGCAACTTGAAACGAAATCTGAAATTGATATTTGCCAACCCATTATTGAAGAGCCAGCAACTCCAGAACCAGAATGCTCTGAAGTATTTGAAAATGATATAGAGGATGCTTTCTATGATGAATCAGATGAAATTCCAACCATCAAACTAGACATAGAAGAGTTCACTACGAATTTACAAAATTATATGCAAGAAAACATGGAACTTCAAGAAGGTGAAGTGTCAAAGGCCTTGGTTGCTCTAAATCAAGAAGCTGCTTACATTCCTACACCGAAGCTGAAGAACATCAGCCGGTTGCGCACAGAGCATTCTGTGTAAGTAAAAAACTAACTTATCTCCAACTAGTTAATTAAATAGTTTAACTAATGAAATGTGGGGCAAAGAAATTGACAAATATTCTACAAAAGCATGAATAACAAGTAATATATGATTTGCCTCACATTAATCTTGAATTACACAAAGATGGAGATTACACCCTGAGGAAATAGATAATAATCTCATCTAACATATGATTTAGTATTTGGCATGAAGTTTTTGTAGGCATCATATCCATTACCTTATATTAGTCGAATATTATGATAATTTATGCTGATATTTGTTTACCTTCCTGCAGTTATGAACTCCCAGATACACATCGTCTTCTGGAAGGGGTTAGTGATTGCTGGATCTGTTACTTACATTTGTGTTTATGCTATATGCTCAACTTTAATTATTTTGTTATGCAATACAGTGGGAAAAGCGAGAACCTGATGATCCGGGCAAATACCTTCTAGCTATATGGACTCCAGGTGGGCCAGAAATAACTTGACTAAACTGCCTCCTTATAGATATGAATTAGATTGGTTGTAAAGTTATTGTCAATGTTATACGGGCATAATAAGTTGGGAAATTTTACAACATAATTAGTTCTCTGATGTTTTCTGATTTATTTGCCAAATACATTAATGTGTACATCAGGTGAGACAGCGAATTCTATTCAACCACCAGAAGGAAAATGCAGCGCTCAGGAACGTGGCCAGCTCTGTAATGAGGAGGAATGTTTTTCATGCAACAGTTTCCGTGAAGCTAATTCACAAATAGTTCGAGGGACAATCCTGGTATGAATGCTTAACCATGCAATGTTTATTAATTGTTATTGTTATACATTATAGGGGGGGAATAAAGGGTTGGGTGGAGATGTAATTTCCCTATAAATGCAAGTATTCTTACCCTGACTTGAAATAAATTATGAATAGATACCATGTCGAACAGCTATGAGAGGGAGCTTTCCGCTAAACGGAACCTACTTTCAAGTCAATGAGGTAAAGTAGTGAGAAAATATCATATCATCAAATTTATTTCCTTTAATATATTTATTTATGTTTCTAATTCAAGAAGTTAAAAAGTAAGTGTCATTTGAAACAGGTTTTCGCAGACCATGAATCAAGTCTTAACCCGATTAGCGTTCCCAGAAGTTGGATATGGAACCTAAATAGGAGAACAGTGCATTTTGGAACCTCCATACCAACCATATTCAAAGGTAATAAACACACTTAAAAGTTAAACATTTCTAACAAATCTCAAACAACCAATTTTAATATGCACTTTTTGTTACGCAGGTTTAACAACACCAGAAATTCAACAGTGCTTCTGGAGAGGTAAGATATAGTTCCCAGAATGTAATGCCACCAGCTATCTATTGGTCTTAGGTTAAATCATCTAATAATCTACAGAATAGTAGGGAAGTATAGAGGCATTTCGCAATATGTGCAACAATGCCACATACTTATATAAATGCTACACAATCATCTACGAGAAAATAACGTGAGCATATAACAACAAACCTGTCTTAACAAATTACTAAAAATGTTTTGCAGGGTTTGTCTGTGTGCGAGGATTTGACAGGCAAACACGAGCACCCCGTCCTCTGAAAGCTAGACTACATTTCCCAGCTAGCAAATTGGCCAAGACCAAAGAGAAGACAAAAAAAGACTCCACGGCCGCAAACCCACAAGGATTAAATTCAAAACAAAATGCAGACCAGCCAGAATTTCTTGCCAGCATTCCCAACTTGCGACAGAACAACGGATCCTGAAGATACATCATATTTTTTCATCCTGTAACATGTGTATAATAACAGGGTCATTGCTAACCAACTTTAAGCCCCCCCGCCTTATCGTGCAAAGAGACCGGACCGGGCAGTTTTTTCAGACCAAAACTGTATCATGGTAAAATGTAGGTTCTTAGATTTCATGAAGAGGAATGTGAATGCATAAATACTCTTGTAATTTAAATTTTATGCACCTCAATTTACCAGTTTCATTTAAACAATTAGTCCAAATTTTACTTTTCACCATTCTTTTGATCATGCAGAAAAAATATGGTAACATGTTTAAAATTGATTTTGATGTGAAGTGTTTTTATGTTTCTATCTATCTATATTTTGATCGTAAATATTATTTTAACCTAACTATTTTAGTTACTATTTCTGACCAAATTGAAGTTGAGAACTAAAATCAAATTTTATTGAAGAGTAAAAATGTTGATAAAACTGCATTTGGATCAAAGTAAAGTGAAGAAACGTACCTTTGAAGTTTTGTGTTTCACGAACAAACATACGAAAAACTATTTCGTAGAAAAATACGAAGTAGATCGTAAAGTGTTTTTTTGGTGTTGCTTTCTTCTAGTTGTTTCTTGGCCAAACTTGATAGCTGTGTAATGCAATATAGTATATAGTTTCCACCATTTTCATGCTCTTCGTTCTTCCCTCTCCTTCTCTTCTTTTTGTCGCTATATATTTACACTGTGACGGTGTTTGTTGTCGTTGAGCAATTGGGACTCTTTTTTGACTTTTGGTTGTGTGAGATGGTGGAAGTAGTGGGGACCAGCTGGACTAAGACGGGCCGGCCAGTTCGGATTGGTCAATAAGATTGGCCCATTGCCCCATTCTATTTTTTTTTTACTTTTACTTTTGCCACCCTACCAAAATTATCAGCTTTTCAACATTTAAAATGTGTTAATTTAACAACTATATTTTAATTGATAAAAACTATAATCTAATATCATATTTTTTGTTTATGTATAATATCATTTTTAAATAGTTATTTTTTAACACTATTAGTTATTATTTGTTTCTTTGGGTCACTATGATATATTTATGAAATTATCTCCATCAAAAGTCAACAGGGAACACAGAAAGAATTACTCCCTCTCAATCAAAATATTTGATCTAAAAATTAAACTTTCAACTATTACTCTACGGCCTAAAAGTCAATTACATTTATAATCTGGTGTAATTTATTTTTAGTTAAATAGTCATTATTTAAATGAAACATTTTTATAATTTAGAGATCATAATCTTTTAAAAAAGAAGATCCGACTATTATAGTCAATACTATACTAATTAATTAATTCAAGCTTTTCATAATTTTATAATTTCTAATAAGCTGACTTGGAATGGCGGGCCACTTGTGGTCATGACAGTGGTTGTGTGATGTATTGTCTGATAGCAAAGATCAATAGCTTGACAATATTAAAGAGTTGTTAGTTGTTTTTTCTTTACAATCGGAAAGCGTAGTAGTTGGAAGTGGGTGTTGAGATCATTTGGTCTTTTATAATTCTTTGGATTTTGCCCTCTATGCACTACAAGAATGTTGAAACACACGGTGTGGATTTAATTTTCTTAGTCTAATAGCCTTATCAATCAGAATACATATCAGTTCTGCGATTAAGCTTCAACATAGTTATACATCAGGAAATTGACTATATATAACTCTTCAATTGCAGATTTCAATTTTCCCTATATATCTTGAATTAATGTTTTAAAGGGTTGTAGCATTTTATTTTGGTATGAAAACGAATTGCAGATTTCAATTGCTTAATAATAATGTTGACATTAAATTCGTCAGTTCTAATGCACGCTCATGGATCACCATAGTGCTCAAAATTCACAACAAATTGAAACTATCAAAACCGGTAAGGCTTTAACAGTTAAGGCCTTAGAAGTCATACAACAACTATGTCAATCCTTAAATTGTTTCAAGCAACCTAAGGCTCAAGTAAGTAAATAACATTGATTTGACAAAACTTTCACCTTTCAAATTATAACCCAACCAAAATTAATTAGCTTGAAAGACTTCACAAAACACCAGTTTCAAAAAGTTTTACCATCATTCATAGAATCACTAACAGGTATATGAAATGTAAATTTTATATGAAAATCACTACCCATTTTTGAAACATGATGTACCTATCATCATCATCAACCAAATAAAAGTTTACATCTTGTAGAGCCCCTTGTGCATGAAGATAAATTATTTATGTAATCCCATATTTTCTTGTAGTGTATAGAGGGGCAAAATCCAAAGAATTATAAAATAGGGGGGGTAAAATTCCGGATTTAAAAATAGGGGGGGTAAAATTCCGATTCATTCAAAATAGGGGGGGTAAAACTGCATTTAAGCCTTTTTTCTTTAAAATCCGCTCATAATTTTTTGCTTAAATCTAGTAACTTTGTTGCCTTCGATTCAAATGTATTGGTGGCCGTCCATAAGTTTTGGAAGAATGACGTTCCTTTTTAAGACAAATGTTTTTGGGTGGAGATTACTCTTACAGAAGTTACCTACGAGGACAACTCTAAATCGTAGAGGTATTTTGTCCAATTCACATAATTTTTCTTGTATTTTTTGCTTCTTGAATAGTGAAGATTGTTCAAATTTTTTCCATTGATCTTTGATTTCATAGATCTAGTTTAGTGATCGTCTAGGGCATCCATCTTTCTTGTTTTTTCCCGATTAGTAAATTGATTCTCTTATTTGTTTTCAAATCATATACTCCGTAATAATTTGCTTTGAATCATAAGAGATTGAATACCTTATGTACTTCCTTGTAATGAATTTTCATTATAAAAAAAAAACCTACCAAAGAAATATAAATATTGAGTGCAAACCTAATTTAATTTTCTCTGATTGGAAAATAAAAACTGCGATTATAAAAAAAGTTGGCCCTAGCCGTCACTATTTTTTTTCTTCATTTTAAGTCAATTTTGGCCAAAAAAATCCATCCAAATTGCTTTGTATTTGGTTCTACCGTCTTTGTACGGTGTATTTGTTTTTCCGTCTTTGTAGAGTGTTCATTTGTTTCAAGTTGAAGGAGTAATTCCAATCTAGTGCTGATCCAATTAATGTCGACTTTGGTATCATCAATGTTACATATCCGGAGGCATGAATACTGCGAACACTTTAATATAGTAATATTTGTAGCCATATGTAATTTACCGTTTTATGCTATTAACATGATGATCTGAGTTTGTTCGCATAATTATCTTTTTGATTTTTAACGATTATGAATTTGTATTATATCGATGTACTCTATATATTAAATGAATGAATATAGTTTATTTTGTAAAAAAAATAAAATTGGCCTTCACTTAAAAATCTTTACACTCCACCTCTTGTTACAATTTACAAAAACGGGGAAACAGTCATTTTGGTCTCCGATTCTGCAGCTCGCTGTCACATTGATCTCTGACTTATGTAAAAATGCAAAATAGTCCCTGACTCTGCAGTCATTTTGGCCCCTGACTCTGCAGCTCGCTGTCATTTTGGTCCTCGACTATGCAGTCCGTTAGTCATTTTGATCCCTGCAGTCCGTAAAAATACTAACTGATTTCAGAGTAAGGGACTATTTTGTATTTTTCCTTAAATCAGGGACCAATATGACAGCGAGCTGCAGAGTCAGGGACCAAAATGAATGTTTCCCCTTACAAAAACACATCAATTTTTCGTACCTAATATATACTCTAGGATTAGGAAACAATCATTGTGTTTTGGATCTATAGCACTGTAAAATCTAATCTCAATCTCAGCACCAGCTCAATTTATTTATTTACTGACTCAATAATCATGTTGCTCTCAACGTATAAAAGACCCTCAATTCTCTGATTCTATTTACTCTCTCGATTTCTCTCTTCTCTTTCTTTTATTTTTCCCCATCCATGCGAATTGGGGATTAGGGTTTATCTCAATACTCATTGTACAATTTTGATTCATCTATGTTATTTTCCAATTCTTTTTTATTTACAATAAAATCCGCGCGATAATAATAATAATAATAATAATAATAATTAAGCGTGATGCTATTTCTCTTGTTGTAAATCTAGTGGATTAGGGTTTTAGATTTAGATTTGCTGTGTTTGATTTTGATGGATATGGAGAGCACTCGTAGATCGCTGGATAGATCGAGAGAACCAGGTGCTAAGAAGCCTCGATTGATCGATGAGCTTCAACAAGGTTCAAATCCAACTGCACGACCGTTTTCTCAACGGCAAGGTGGTTCTGGTGTTGCTTCGATGTTGTCATCTGGTAGGTTTCGAATGAATGATAGAGACTCCGATAGTAGTGATGGTGGTGGTGGTTATCATCCACAGCCACCGCCGCATCAAGAACTTGTGACTCAGTATAAGGCTGCTCTTGCTGAACTTACTTTCAACTCGAAACCTATGATCACCAATTTGACTATAATTGCTGGAGAGAATCTTTCTGCTGCAAAATCAATTGCTGGAGCTGTTTGTGCTAACATTCTAGAGGTGAATCTCAGTTTATTTACACTGAGTAATTGTTTGTTTTGTGTTGTGTTGTGTTTGTATTGTATCTCTTTTGGTTTCTGTTTTATAATTTATAGCTGATTAAATTAAATTCAATTGTAATTGATTTGGAAGTGGAATTTGAATGAGAAAGTGCACTTTTATGTTATCTTTTTGGTTTGATTATATTCTTGTGCTATTGATAAATTGGGGTAGTGTTGTACCTGTCGTGTAGAGCTTTTTTCGGTATAATAATGGTGAATGTTAATTAGAAAAGAAGGTGGTTGTCATTTATCTATTTTGTTGTCATTTGTGCCGACTAGGTTTTCTGAGGTAGATGTTCTCAAGTTATACTGTATTTTAGTTTTTCAGTCCATGTTATACAAATGGAAAAAAGTACTTTCAATAGATGATGAGTTCATGTCAGGTAGGTCAATGTCAAGTATGATACTGTAATGATTCTGTTAAAATACCAGTTTTGGGAACTGGCTCCATAGCCTAATGGAGTCCACATGCAACTGACAAGCATCATCATTGGAATGTGGTGCTTTGTGATTCTCCTGGTGTTTTGTTGACTTTGTATGCAAAGGGCAAGGGGTTAAAAATCTTTGGAAACATTTGTTTTTGCGTCTGACATGGGGAAATAAATGTCAGTTTTCTTTCTCAAATAGGGTTGAAGTCAACTTTTGGTGATATTTGATGCTAAGTTCTAATATTGGGATATACTATTGGTTTCATCGTTTACATTTGTTAGGACAATCTTACTTCTAGCCCATTGCTTGTTTGTGAATTTGTCATAAGAAAGGGTGTGTTTAATTGAACAATGTTAATAACTTTCCAGGTACCAAGTGACCAAAAGCTGCCATCTCTTTATCTCTTAGACAGTATTGTTAAGAATATTGGGCGGGATTACATAAAATACTTTGCTGCCAGACTACCCGAGGTCAGATATCTATAAAATTTCCTTTCATTGGCCTTCGTCTCTTTATTATCATCTATGATGAATCGTTCTGATTGTAAAATGAAACCATGAAAATTTACATAAACTGTTTAAATGTGATTTGGATACAACTTGTATGTATAGTTGTACATGTATAATGATATTGAAATAATTCTGGCATTGCCATAAAAAATGAATTATCCAACTGTTAACAAATGGAGTTTTTCAATTTGCATTCTCTTGCGACTGCGAGTATTTTCTAATTTTATACACCTATTTTTAACTAGGTACTTGCCAATTACTCCTTTACATTTTAGGTATACTGCAATACATACAGGCAGGTTGATCCTCCTGTCCATTCAAGTATGAGGCATCTTTTTGGAACTTGGAGAGGAGTTTTTCCTCCTCAGACCCTTCAGATAATTGAGAAGGAACTCGGCTTCACTCCTGCAGTCAATGGTTCAGCTTCTGCATCTGCCGCCCTTAGAAGTGATTCTCAGTCTCAACGCCCAGCTCATAGCATTCATGTGAATCCCAAATATTTAGAAAGGCAACGTCTTCAGCAGTCCAGTAGGGTAGGTGAAATGATTTCAAATAAACCAATCCTTTAAATAAATAATAGCAATGTTGATTTTTTATTGGAATAGGTCAAGATTAGATAGTAGTGCAGATTTTTTTTCTGATGAATCGAATCACAGTCATGTGTTCCTTGAATGGTGAAACAAGAATGAAAAATAAACCATTGCCATCAAATTGAGGTTGATAGATAATTACTTATTGATACAAAATACAGTATTCTAGCAATTTGTGTATTTATGCTTTTTGGAACTTTCAAACCAAATGCTTGTCCTAATTTTTTTCCTGCTATATGGTGGGTTTTGAGCTTTCGTTCATATGCTGCATGCCTTTAAAATTTTTCAAGTTATAGCACTTGATATCTTATAACACATGCCTTTAAAATTTGTCAAGTTATAGCACTAGATATCTTATAACACATGCCTTTTGTACACCCTATCTCTGGTACTTAATTATTTTGTCATGTCTTTTTCTTTTTTGTCTCATGCAGACTAAGGGAGTATTTAATGATATGAGTGGAGTTATTTCAAACTCAAATGAGGACCCAGATAGGCCAGATAGAGCTTTGGGTGCTGCACGACCATGGCTGGATCCTAGGATTAACATGCATGTTAGTGAAGTAATTTTTCTTTTCCTCTTTATATTATTCAATTTGTCAATTTCCATATTTTAATATAATGGTGTATATTGCAGAATAATCAGCGTACTCAGAGAGATGCATTTAATGATTCTGTTCCTGACAAGAGCATTGGCGGTGCCTACGGAGATAATGAATATAATTCTAGTCTTTCCAATAATTTGGGCTCTGGTGTTGGAAGAACTGGAAATAGGCTCATTGGCGGTGTTGCAGAGACCTTATCAGGGCAAAGAAGTGGTTTCAGCCTCAAACATGGTTTTTCAAATCATGAAGCACCGAAACCTATGAATTTGGATGCACATAACATCAGGAACAGTGTGATGTCAAGGAACTGGAAAAATTCAGAGGAAGAGGAGTTCGTGTGGGATGAGATGAACTCTGGTTTGCCTGATCATGTACCTAATGTCTCTAGCAACTTGAGCTCAGACCAGTGGATGGCCGATGATGATAATTTGGTAAGCTTGCTACAATTTAGGGTCAAGTGCACTTTGCTACCACATTTGTTTGTCCAATTTCAGTTTGTTTCCCAATTTACGAAATGAGGTGCTTTCTAGTTTGATCTACCTTGTTTTTATTGGAATGTGTCCCTAGTCCTTCAAGATAGAAATTTACACTCCTGCAAATTTGAGTAGCACATGGAGTGCAAGTAATTCTATGGCAACAATTAAGAAGACCAATTCATGCTGTTTGACTTTGATGAGAATGCTCCACAAGAAAATTACTTATGGTTTTTGGCACAGTTACATCATTTAGAGTCTATCTCTTGTCTTGAAAAGTCATCTGTATGCAATTTCTGTCTAATTGGAAGAATCGATCCCCTAATTGAAAGATAGGGGACATTGCAGAAAAGCATACTAAAGGACAGAGCAACATGACAAAATGCTTGATGGGAAAGTAAATGCCTGGAAAAATAGGTTGGCAAAGTATAATTTGGCACTAACAAAACCCTGGCATCAGATTTAAGCAGTATAAAACTGGAGCCAAGGAACAATTTATAGAAACAAAAGAAATTGTCAAGATAATATGCCTCATTCCGTTGACGTAAAAAAATATTATTTTAAATTCCAAATAACCTAATAAAACTAAGAAATAATTCCCCAATTCAACTTGGCATTATATATCCTAGGACTTGACAATTAACACTAATAATGGATAAATTTGTAATTGTAAACCATAATTCTCAAATGGTAGATGCACTGCAAATTGATGCAACAATCTTATATTTCATCGCTTCATTCCGCACCACTAACATTACATATTTATATATTTTCGGATATTCTTGAACAATTTTGCTTTCTGCATGCAGGAAAGTGAAGATCACCTACAAATCACACACCCAATTGGAAGAAAGGTTGATAAAGAAATACCCATTGTTAAGAAACAACTACCATCATCCGGGGGTCATCCATCATTATCATGGGAATTGCAGAAGCAGATCCCAAGTGGCAAATTGAATATGAAGTCGGGTCACTCAGAAATATCTGTTTCTGCTCCTAGTGTCTTACCTAAAAGTTCAAATTCTTTGGCTGCGAAGATGAGGAATCAGTCTTCTATGCCGCATACAACCATAGGAACAGCCAAAATTATGGGACAGCAGGAATTTGATTCTGAGGGAGCCGAATCCCCTTCTGAACAGTCACCTTCCCGACAACAGTCTCTATCAGTGCCAGTAACAGCACATCACCCTCCTTCAAGTCAATATATTAGAGATCCCACACCTGCCATTGGTCCCAATGTTCAGGTTGGTAACTTTCGAAAATCACAAGAAAAGGACATGCGGGGTCCATTATCTTCGGCAACCTCTTTCCAGCCAAAACCTCAGCAACGGCAGCTGGGCCCTTCACAGGCTGAAGTCACTCTTAAAGCTAAGCAGCCACTCAAGTCTAAAGTTTCTTTAGCCAAAGCCACAGCCACTTCTGAAAAGTCAACCACAAAGAGTCTTCCAGCTCCATCTGTGAAGAGTGGAATCATCCCAAACAAATCAATTACCCGAAGTCTGGATGCAAGTAATCGTACATCTCAACCAGGGGTTAAGCCTACTCGGTCAGTTGGTCCTTCCCCTACCACATCAGTTTCTCCGGGTTCTTCAACAGTGTCATTAGGTTCTCCAAATGATTATCCACAGACTTTGCCAAAACTACTTCAAGGGAAGGCTGTAAAAAAGCAAAAGGATTCTAATCAACCCTCTGCTCCCTCTAATGAACGCGGCGCAACAGCTCCGAGCTCAAATGTCGCCAATAAGAATACCTTATATCCAATTTCAAATCTTTTAAGCTCTTTAGTTGCCAAAGGTTTGATATCTGCAGGAGCGGAGTCAGCAACTGTATTGCCAAGTGAGATGGTGATGCGATCGAAAGACCAAACTGCAAGCATTACTGCCAGTTCCTCTTTGCCAGTTGCTTCAGCTCCTGATTCTGCAGCCGTCCCGGTAAAATCTTCCAGAGATGAGACGGATGCTGCTGCAAAAGCCTCACTTGCCTTGTCTCAATCAACTAGCACAGAAATTAGAAATATCATTGGCTTTGATTTCAAACCTGATGTAATTCGAGAAATGCACCCACATGTAATCACAGAATTATTGGTTGAACTCCCACATCATTGCAGTAATTGTGGTATTAGGCTTAAACAGCAAGAACAGTTTGATAGGCACTTGGAATGGCATGCTACAAAAGAAAGAGAACAAAGTGGTCCAACTGGAGCATCAAGAGGATGGTATGTTAAGTCAGAGGACTGGATTGCTGGCAAGGCCAAATATCTATCCGAGTCTGAATTTACCGATTCGGCCGATGAATATGATGATAAAATTGCAGAGGACAGTCAATTGGATTCTATGGTTGTAGCAGATGAAAACCAGTGCTTGTGTGTGCTGTGTGGAGAGCTATTTGAAGATGTATATTGTCAGGAAAGGGACCAGTGGATGTTCAAGGGGGCTGTTTATCTGAACAATTCAGATAGTGATAGTGAGATGGAAAGTATAAATTTGGGTCCCATCATTCATGCTAGATGCTTATCAGAGAACTCAATATCTGGTGTGACCAATACAGTAAGGCTCATAGTGTATTGAATGGATGTCTTCAATTTGATTTTCGAGGCTTCAATTAGTCTTATTTGAAGGTGCGCATTCAAATTTTTAGTAGTTATTGATTGGATCTGTTCTTTATGCAGGAACATGATTAGTACGTTACCCCTATAGCATTGGAGCTGAGGTAAAGTCAGAAGATTACAAAGGGTACCCAGGTTCCCGTTGGGCACTAAAACTAGATGGTCCTTTCACATTTAAAATCATTGCCTCTAACTGCTCTCCAAAGCAATCAAACAAATTTTGTGCCCTTTTTGTTTCTTTTTACTGTACTAGAGGGAGAAAAGAGAAATTAAGCAGCATTCAAAATATATAAACGTGAGATAGTTTTTTTGCAGCTAAACTTGATCTTTGATATTGTTGAGAATTGAGATAACTTTATTTTATGATGGTGATGAAGTGGATTTTCACATTTAACGCATATGGGGATAATACAGGGGGACATCGTCATCCAAATGGCGGATAACATAATCATTGTCATTAAAATAACTGATTTTGATTCCCCAATCCTCACTCTTTTAATTTGAGAGGGAGTTGAAAGTGCAGTAATACTCATTACCTGTATTATTGGTTTCCTGAATTTTTCAGCTGTATAATCAATAATGATGCATTGTGTCATTTGTTGCCAATAAATGACTTTTAAGTTTTTGGTTGTTGATTTGGTTGAGAAGTGCTCCGGGTGTGCTATTCTAGACCTAGGATGCTTCCAGTCTTTGTTTTTTATATGCACCGCAGACAATTAGCAACTAGTATTTGATGTCAGAGAACTCGTTTATGCATTTTGTGAAATTTAATGTTTAAATTTTCTGAAATATACAGAGTAATACTTATTTGTTGGTAATGATCA
Source organism: Trifolium repens (assembly GCA_030408175.1). Classification (NCBI taxonomy): domain Eukaryota; kingdom Viridiplantae; phylum Streptophyta; class Magnoliopsida; order Fabales; family Fabaceae; genus Trifolium; species Trifolium repens. Next base: position 51,746,025 of record CP125848.1, read on the forward strand.
CTGATTATTTCAGGAAAAATCTAAATATTTTAGATTTATATTCTACATTTATCACTTGCTAGAAAATATTTATCGACCAATAAAAAAACTGGTAGTTTATCTGTTATCTGTTTCAAATTCATGTGCTATTGTAACAAAAAAAAAAAAATATTCATGTGCTATCCGTTAGCTTATACTCAGTATGTTATTTGCTGCATTTTACCAAATAGAGTGAATTTGAAGTTACTTGATTACATCATATATTTATCAGTTAGGATTGAATATGAAGAAATCAAACGCTATCCGGTTCTTTAATACAGGCTCATCTAGAAACTTGGTTGGACTTTTGCGCATTTAGTTTAACTGTGGTCGGCATTGTCCAAACTCTAAAGTGAAAAGTAATGAACCCTACACAGATAGTCACGGACTCATGGGTGTTTGTAGAACAAGCACTTACTAGAGTTTTTATTTTTCTTCTTTCCACACAACCAATTACAAGACTTTGTTAACTATTAAATGCTTAAAACAACAAACTTTTGACTCCTTTGTCTTTCCTTTTTCACTCTCTCAAATCATGTCCTCTTAAAAAACAAAATTAACTTATAAGAGGAATGATTGACAAGGACAAAGGCTCAATTGATGGGAAAAGATTCAACTAGAGCGATCAATTTACTTTAGAAGAAATTTAGTACGTATATTTCAAGAAGTGAAGTACCATTGATTACTACTATTAGCAACTATTAGTATGAGTTAACCCACTTGTGGTATTGGCTTGGGTCCTTGGAGTTTGCTCCTCTCAAGTTTGATTCCCCCTTGTGTCACTTTCGGTGGGTCAGTCCATACAGAGTAAAAAATATTGGCTTTAAACGGGACCCTCACAAGTGGATGGTGGGATTAGTCTTCTCGGATTAGTCGGCCTTTGAGCCGGATACCGAGTTTCCAAAAAAAACAACTATTAGTATGAGTTAATTAACACCGCTTCATTTTTTACAGGTGACTTAATAAATACACAAAATCCACTCTCTAAAGTCTTTTTTGCGGCTACCATAAAGTAGTACTAGTATAGTACTATTACTAAGTAGAAGCTTGTGAAAAGGTAGTACTCGTATGTCGATTTCAAATTGTCAACCCTCTCTTGTTTTCAACGCATACCCCAAGTGGGGCTATATATGCATATGGAATGGCAGATACGTTCAATAATCGGACAACGTTACTGGATCTAGTATTGATTTTGAAATATCATCTCAAGTATGTCCCATGAATGGATAAGAATTAAGAACTGTCAAAGGTGGGAACATGTTGAGCAGAAAGAAGTTGATGAAATTAAATAGTTCAATCAATTCACAGACTTTTCGGTTTAGTACTTTTGCTACAAAAGAAAAATCTGTAAAACATTGGTTTAGTCAATATATACTCGATAAACTACTCCATATCTACTATAAAAAAAGTCAACAAACTATCACTAGCCTTTAAATTTACCCCATGTTCATCAAATTATATATAAAGATAATAAATACATAATTGTTGGAGACTAAATTGTAATGGTGCAAGCACAAATTACATAATTCAGCCTCTAGATGACGCAAGGACAAACAATCCATGGGAAATGAAAGGGATGCACAAATTAGAACCAACACAAAATATTTTAAGAGATACTATCAATAATAAAATGTGATTAGTCCACATATATATGTCAATCCGCCAATTTTCCATGAAACATATTCCTCATCGACTAATGTACTAATTTTAAAGTCGGGTAAAGATTCACCTAACTAATTAACGGTCAATATGCATGTTGGTTCCTCACTTTTACAGAGTCATATACTGCTACAGTCAAAATTCGATAAGTGATTTATTGTAGATTAGTATTTTAAGCCATGCAACGAGGGTTATATATAAATACATTGTTATTTCAAGTCATGTATAACTGCAAAAGTATTAAGTATAAGCTCGTGTTAAGGTGAAACATCTTTGTAAATGATTTATTGTAGATTAGTTTTTTTTTTTTGAATGGTCTGTAGATTAGTGCTTAAAAGTATTGTTTCATAAACCAATTGACCTATATATACAACCTTCATAAACCTCATAAGGTATGCATTATTCTAACTTCTATCTCTACCTCAAACTTACACTGACTCGAGCGTCGAAACGTTATCTGCGGTTATCCGCCCTTTTTTACATCGCCGATCGTCTCTATGTTCGGATTCGGACCTCCAGCTCGATGCATTTCTTCCACTAATTCACCAATGCGAGTTCTCTATCCTTTTTTTTATCTCTTCGGATAAAACTTGAATTCTAAACAAATAAGTATTAAAAATTGTGACTGCTGATAGTATATTTTTTTATGGCTAAAAAAAATGACGACCGATACAAATATTACATAAATTACTGTATATTTTATATTGCATTATTAATTTAGTCCAACAAATATCAATGAATCAAGTCATAATTTCAATTTTAAATATTAAAATTTATACTTACAAGATTTTATATATTTTTTAAATTAACGTGGTGCTAACTTTATATTTAAATTAAAGTACAACTATATGGTAACACACCAACAGCAATTGATCCGTGCTGTATTATTCTACTCATATTTTTGTATCTAACACCATACCACTATGGCACTATTAGAAATTGGAAAATGTTAAACGGTACTCCTAGGACACTGTTTAAGGAATCAAATGTAGTAATATAGTATTGGAGTTTGTGTAGTCAACTCTTCGAAAATGTAAAAAGTGTTATTTTAAATTTTCTTATTTTGATATCTTTAATTAGTGTCCCGGCACACTGGTTAGCATGACATTCAGAAATTAACCTTATAAATATATCTATTCCACATTCCACAGTCCACTCTCTTATGAATGTCCATCTCCATTCATTTTCTTTTCCTTCTAAATAAACATTCAAACATGTCTGCAATTCATCACCTTCAATTCACAATCATCATCATTCTATCCCTCTCAACAACGTTAACATCATCTTTAACAACTTCAATTCCACAAGAGCTTCTCAAAGGCTTCTCCACAGTTCCACTCTCATCACCTTCAACATCTTTTCAACCCATTCTCACCGATTCAACTGGTAATTTCTCACTCGGCTTCCTCCGTCAAAACCAAAACGATCTAAAACTAGCCATCATTCACACACTTTCTTCCCAACCATTCTGGATCGCTAACCCAACTCACTCTGTTTCTTGGTCACACACCACTCGTCTCTTCTTCAACGGCAGTCTTGTTTTGTCGGACCCACAAAGAACCACCACATGGTCAACCGCCACAGACGGTGACCGTGTGATTCTCCTCAACACCTCAAATTTACAAGTCCAAACAAAAAATGTACCACTTTGGGAAAGTTTTCATTTTCCCACAAATACCCTTGTTCAGAATCAAAATTTCACTTCTAACATGTCGTTAGTTTCTTCTAACGGTCTTTACTCGTTAAGATTAGGTGATAAATTCATGGGTTTATACGAAAACAACGGCGAAGAAAAAGGAAGGTCGTTATCAAAACGGTTATTTCTGTTATACTGGAAACGATCGGCGTTAGAAACTAAAGCTTTAATAGTAAACGGTGAAGGACCCATTTATGCAAGAGTTAGCACTGAGGGTTATATAGGAATGTACCAAACTAGCCCTAAACCTGTTGATGTTCAGAAGTTTAATAGTTTTCAACAAACGTCGTCGTTTCTTTTAGTTCGGTTAGAATCTGATGGAAATCTTAAAGGGTATTATTGGGATATAACAAAGTCTAGTTGGATGCTTAATTTTCAAGCTATTACTGAAACTTGTGAGCTTCCTAATCCTTGTGGTTCGTATGGTTTGTGTACTCCTGGTGGGTCTAGTTGTTCTTGTTTAGATAACCAAACCCGGTTTGAACCGGGTGAGTCGGGTGAACCGGGTGGTTGTTTTAATAATGTTGGTGGTGAAGATGGAGGATTATGCGGTGGTGATGGGATTGGTGGAGATAACGGTTACTATGTTTTGAGAAGAAACGGCGTGGAGCCACCGCATAAGGAGTTATTAGAAGAAGTAACGACGTTATCTTTAACGGAATGTGAAAATTTGTGTGAGAAAGACTGTAGGTGTTGGGGAGCGTTGTATAATAACCAAACCGGGTTTTGTTATGTTTTGGATTATCCAATTGGGACAATGTTGGGAACAAGGGATGAGTCAAAGGTGGGTTATTTTAAGGTGAGGAAAGGTGCACGGGAGAGGAATAAGGTTGGGGTTATAATTGGAATTGTTGTTGGTCTTTTGTTTGGTGTTATTGTTGTCGGTGGGGTTGGGATTTGTATAATGAGGTGGAAAAAGAAGAAAGGGAATCTAAAAGAGGATGATGTTAATTGGGCTTCACCCGGCCCGTATAGGAATCTTGGGTCCGAAAGTTTTAGATCCGTTGAGATGTCGGGTAGTGCACAATAATAAAGAAAGCAATAGTAGCAAGTGTGTGACGGAAGGGGTGACGCATTTTTATGGTTTGACATTGAGATTATGAATTGAATATTACTCTCTCTCCACTATGATGATTTTGGGTACAAAATGCATTTAGGTGGTGGTAGTGGTGGGGTGGGGGACGTGGGGTCCACATAATCTAATAGTATTATCCACTATGTATGTAGTGGTAGGTGCATATGTGCATGTGATGTGACCCTCATACTTTCCCTATTGAGTTCATTTGACTATTGCTAATTCAATACTATTTGGCCATGGTGAGATGATGGATGAAGTTGGGATGGCATATAGGTTGAGTTATGGTGAAAAAGTTGAACCGAATTTAAATTGGTGACCGTCACTTAAATTTTGTTGTATATATTTCTCACCAACCAATTTGAAAAGCAAGTGGTTTTAGTTACTATAGTTTGGAGTGGTGGATGAAATGAAACAACTACAAGTGACCATGGTATCTTGAACATGAAAATATCAGTTTACATCAAAGACCAAAGAACTCAAATTTTAAAGTATTAATATAACTGTAATTTGTCTAATTATGCTGTCAGATATCTGCTATTTTATTTGGCAATTTGCGGTGAAATATAGTTGACTTGAAAACCGGGGTTGATAATTCTTTGTATGAAAAGAATTAATGCAGATCAACAATCTATTTTAAAGACAACTAGCAATAGATTATGTGCTTTCACACACAGATTTGTATATTTTTTTTATAAATAAAGTGATCGTACGTGGAGTGGAAAATCAAATACATATCAACAATATCATGTCTCCTTAATCTTAGTAATTTTTTTTTTTTACAACAACAAACTTAGTACATTTTATTCATAATAGTAGTTTCAATATATAAGGTGGACAATAATTAAAGACTTGGGGACTAGCCATAAAACGAGGTGCTTGAGCTAACTCATGGGCAACTCAATTTGCTTGTCTCATAACATAACTGACCTTACAGTTTTAACTCGTGTTTATTAAGTTACGACACATATCAATAATCTTGCCAAACTCAAAATTATTCCTAGCATTTGTTCAAATAGCATGTACCACTTGAAGGAGTCTGTTTCAACATGAACAATTGGCATATGAGAGTTTTGAATCCATTGAATTGCTTCCAATAATCCCACTGCTTCCGCCTCAACAACATCTGGTTTACCATCAAATTTCTTTGCAAAAGCTTGTACAAATCTTCCATGTGCATCACGGATACACGCCCACACGCTGTATAAATTTAGGTCGTTGTAACATGCTGTGTCGACGTTGCATTTCAGTGTTCCAGCAGGTGGTTTGGTCCACGAATGGCTCGCCGAGACTGTGTTACTGCTGCTGCTGTGTGTATTCTGCTGCTGTACCTTTGTCCAGTCATATAATGCATCTCTTGCTCTTCTAATCACCTCATAAATTGTTGGGATTTTTTCATGCCAACACTTTTGATTTCTCCTCCACCATAAAGTCCACATTATCATAACCATGTGAGAAAAGTCATTCCCATTTAATTCTTCCATCATCTGGAACAGCATAGGAACAATGCCTATAGCATTGGTTGTAAATTCATGAATCTGTTGGCATAAGTATGATTCATTCCACACTTCTTGTGATGCTATACACCCAAAAAAGCAGTGTCATTCATTCTCTTCATAACTTACACAATGAGGACATTTATTATCACATTGCATTCCTTTTTGTGTTAGTCTGCTACGGACCGGTAAACATCCTCTTAGTACACGCCACAAAAATATTTTTACTTTGTTGGGGACTTGTAGCTGCTAAAGTTTCTTCCAATTACCGTTCTCCTTGAGGTGATTATTGTCGACAATGGTTTCCATCAGTTGATAGTAAGCAGATCGCACAGAATACATATCGCTCTTACAAAATCTCCACATCGGTGTATCTTCTTGTTGAGTTAAGTTGAGTGGTATCTTGCCTATTTCATGGGCATCTCTAACATTGAAGATCTGTTGGATAAGTTCATGATTCCATGTGCTTGAGTTATTGATTATGAGCTCATCGACTTTCATTCCTTCTCTGCCTTCAATCATTGGAGTGGTAACAAAAGGTTGGTTACTATCTCGTAGCCACAGCTGTTTCCAGATATTAATGCTATCACCATTACCCAATCTCCATCTCAGCCATTTTCTGACAATTACCTGGGACGCATGGATACTACGCCAAACATAGCTTGGGTTGTGACCCAAATTTGCCTCAAGGAATCCTTCATTTGGATAATATTTAACTTTGAAGACTCTATAGATAAAATAGTAATCTTTTTATTTTTATTTTGTTAAACTAGTAATCCTTTATTCCTTTTTATTTATGGTTTTAAAGTTAGGTTAATTTTATGGTGCATAGGTAAGATAGTATTGTTGAAGAAAAAATAGTAAGATAGAGTCTTATAAGTTTATATTTTTATCATGAGATCAATAAACCTTATTACATCTTATTTATTTGATGGTGAATTTTATTTTTTTGCATTAATCCTCCTGTTCTTAGAAAAAAATGGGTAATCCACAGTTTAGTCCCAAGATAAATAAAATCTGCTAAAAATCACTTTCATAAATCAAACTCGAATTTTTTCAAACGATTCGTTTAATGAGAAGTTTGTTAACCACTTAAGTTCAATATCAATTTATTGATTCAATAATAGAATCAAATTTGTGTAGAGTATAATTCTACCTATTTCACTTTTGTACTATGTATAATTAGCCTTAAAGATAAATGCATATATCATAATAATTAGTAAATTTTGATATTTTTTGTTGAAATTATTTTTCTTTTCGTTTTTTATAAACCGGTTAACAATTTTTTGTGGTGTCTATGGTAGAAGTAATTAAAAGCGCTGAAATTCACACATTTCGAGATCTCAAATTCAACACCATATGAATGTGTTAAACGTAGCAATATACTAATATCTCATAAAACATACTTCCTCTTCTTTTTTTGGTAGGGATATTCCTTTTTTTTATAATAACATCATAAAATATATTCCTTTTTCATCAACAAATATTAAATTAAATGTATTTTCTTGATAAACTTTAAAAAACTAAAGGACAAAATAATTTTGAAAACCACTAATAGTTTTTTTTTTTTTTTTTTTGTAAAAATAAACGTGCACAAAGGAACATAGGGTATAATATTATCGAAGGTAGGGTTAATAAAATTAATTATCAACTACAAAATCAAAGATAGATAATTAGATACACCGTAACAAGTCATGAGTTTATTAAAATAACAATTCTTGATTTTTTTACTTTACAATTTATTCATTTTAGAGATGTGTGTTAAATATGTTTGAATCTCAACTCAAAAACTAGCTCAAAGGGTAAAGTTGTCCTCACATGTTTATATACTCAACAGTCCGGTAATCTAAGTAATGTGAGACTTCAAATAAACTTCAACATCCACTCTCACGCTTAACATGGTCCTGGGTCAAATGCCCACATTGCAGTCCTTAACCCGACTGTGATACCATGTTAAATATATATGATTGATCATCTCAACCCCAAAAACTAGCTCAAAGTGATGTTAAAATATAAACTTAAAATACTACCCTCAAGTCGAAGCTTACTAAACTTTAAACTTGTTACAAAATTAACCCTGTAAACCTGATTAAACTAACTTATAGCATTGGCAACAAACCAAAACAATCAAAGATGATGCAGCAGCCAAGCGAAGAACCATCAAAAGAGAGTACCAAAGTCAAACCAACATATCAAATCCAACTCAATCGAACCAAATAAATTGCGAGTATATACTCACCAGACAGATTCAAATTGCAAATAGGTGTGTACTTTTTTTTGACAAAAGATGTGTGTACTTATTATCAAACAATTCTAGATTTTTCACTTTATAATTTACACACTTTAGTGGAGTGAGGAGTGTGTACTTATATGATAAAAAATTATCGATTTTTCACTTTACAATTTACACACTTTAGAAATGTATGTACTTATGATCAAACAATTCTTGATTTTTTACTTTATAATTTACTCACTTTATAGAAGTGTGCCCTCATCATCAAACAATTCTCCATTTTTTGGTCTAATATTGCTTGTATATATTTTAGGTCAACGGATGTGTGTACTTATGACAAAAAACATAGTTTCATGGCCTTTAGTAAAAAAAAAAGGAAAATAGTTTCATGGGCTGGAATGCATGAGCATAATATTATCCTTTCGCAACCCATGACTCTTTTTCACCTTCCGACGTTCCTAATTTATCTTTCTCGCTACTTAGGGACCGGGTATGTAAAGTGCGAAAAATAAGAACACTACATTTTGCTTCCTACATAGCGAACTTTATAAAAATTATATACTTTTTTATATAATAATTATGGAGAAAATTAAGAGATAATGCTCATAATTGCATCATAAGATCATGTATACAAGGTAATAATATTGTTTAATGAATGATAATTATACAAAGAATATTTACAATAAATGTGAGATATCATACACATAAATACAATTTATTACATATTGATTTATATTAGGAATATAATAATTGACACTCGCTACTTAGAGTGTGAAAAGTGCTCGCTTTCTAAATAGCGAGGGAGGGTATTATGTTCATTTCAGGGAATGAAGAAGGAATCCCAGGGGTGCAAAAAGAAAATATCTTATCCTACACTAAAGATTCAATTAAGTGGGCCTAATGGGCCATTTAAACTATCGTAAACAAGGAAAACAGCTTTTTTCGCATGTTACTCTAAAGCCCCACTTAGTGACCAAAATGTCCTTAATATATAAGACATTCATATCGTAGAAAATGTAGGAAATTTTTTCGTCATCTAGGATACGAAATTATGTTAAAACACAGTAGGCCTGCCTTGTCGCACTCGCACACATCTGTGCACAAAACACACAATTTCGTCCCGTAATTACGGAAACGCCTATTTTTTGAAATTTCGGGACCGAGGATAAGAAATTATGCTAAAACATAGTAGGTCTTTCTTATCGCGCACATTTGGGCACAAAAACAGAATTTTGTCCCGTAGTTTCTAAAACACAATTTTTTTGAAATTTCGTCACCTAGGATACAAAATTATGTTAAAATATAGTAGGTCTGCCTTGTCGCGCATATTTGGGCACAAAACACACAATTTTGTCACCTAGCATACAAAATTTTGGTTTTCTGCAACAATTAATTTTGTTACCTACGTTTGTTCTTTACTCTTGTGTGTAGTTCTCAATTTGTATCATGCGAAACAAAAATATTTAAATTTCATATTGTAGAAATCAAATTATCCTAAGTCCAAAAATGAGAGTATTTTAGGATTTTTGGGGGGTTTGGAAGCATAAGAGGGACCTAAATAGCAATTTTCTAAACATAGTAACCAAAAATATTTTGGCTTGATTAATGCTTTTCAATTGGTAACTCCAGAAAGAAATTGCTGAATAAAATTTGGTCGTACAGCTGGTCAAAGAAGGGCTAGATTTGGAACAAAATCCTTCCTTTGCTTTTGTTTGAATGTTCTTGATGTACAAGACCAACTCAAGGGTTGCTTTTGTATGGTGGTTTAAATATGATTAAAGATAAATGTATGTAATAATAAGAGAATTTGTTAAAAATAATACTATATTAGAATGTGAGTATATATGATTTCTCAATAATAAAATAATGTGCATATTATGATTAAGATACTATCTTCTCTAATGGTAGGATTATTCTCGATCTTGAGTGATTAGAAATTAGAATTGGTAGTATGCGTCCAACAATAAACTCTTAAGGTTAAAGTTGGTGGAAGTACCTACAAATACTTTGTTGTTCATGTCAGATATGATAATATAGAGCGACAAATTTTATGATAGGAATTCCATATCTTGGTTCTTCTAGTGAATGAATATATAGGCCCGGTGTAGAGGTGCCAATATAGGAGCGTTACGAACAACACTCATTGATGATTGTGTTGATGACCATTAAAGACCTTATTAGCTGTCGCGGCATTGCAGAATCAGAAGGGTCTAACCGTTTGTGATCCAGGGGTCCACGATCGTCCCAAACAATTTGGAGGACTGGTTCAAATATTAAAAATTGACTAATAATAAAAAAGTACCATAAAATCAAACGATCTTCTTTTATTTAAATTGTAAATAACAATAAAAGAAACTTGTAAATAACATCAATAACTAAAACGTAGTCAATTTGTCATAGGTTGCGATATATATATCATCTGTTAAATATAAATTAATTAGCAAATTTGTTACAACGATTTAAATGGCATAGTGGTGGATTTTTGAATGGGTTTTACATGTTATGAGTTCAATTTATCGGTATTACAAACTTTTTGTCGATTTGAATTTAATTTGAAAAAATAACAAGAACTATAAAATCATGTAGTAAACATCATACTCTACCACTAGGTAATCTTAATCTTAATCTTAATCTTAATCTTAATATAATAAAACGAGAGTAACTAGAGGCACCCTAGACTCTAACCCTAATATGAATGGTTTAGATTTTGACACGTGGAAAAAAATATTATATCAATGGCTACGATAAAAACTTGAATACTATGTTGCCACATCAATTAATGAATGTAACACGTCATGTGTTTAAAAACACAATACATGATATGTCAATATATGATTGGATGTGTGTATAAAATAATTTCACACCAATCCCTAATTTTGTTACATATTAATCCCTAATTATATGCTTTCATTTGATGATTGGATATACTCTGTCTCTATAGAATCTATTTTATTTATAGCCTTAAATTATGCATCTTTTACCATAAATAGAAACCCTTTTTATTTCTTTCTCCCAATAGTGTATCTTTCACATTAATTATAACCTTAAATTATGCATCTATTTTCACTTTTTTCCACAGATTTGACTTTGGGGTTCTATTCTATAAAGGTATGGATTGCTATAGATATTTTAGGTGTTTAAACTCTGATTATAGTTTGTAGTGTTCCATATTAATTCTCAATTCCTTTTTAATTTGATTTTTATTCCAATAGGTATGGAATAAAAATATATATGTAGTTGTTCTATATTTATTAATGAAAAGTATAGGTATCGATTCCATCTCTCTTTTTTTTTTTGTAGTGTTTCATATTAATTCTGATTCGTCCATTTAAAAACAAAAATTGGGTTTTATTTTTCTTAAGTTTAATATATTTTCTTTTTGATGCAGATTTTGCTTTGCGGTTATAAAGGTATGTACTCCTATGAATATTTTTAGGTGTTTGAATTCTAATTTTTTTATTGTTGTGTTATGTATCAAGTTGGTTATTATTTCATTTTTTTTTCTATCGTTGCTTTCATATTTTCAATTTAATTTCATGTCAAAATTTAAGATTTATAAGATTTTTGGATATTTTTTTCCTTAAGGAATATAAAAGTTAACACGTTTCTTCTTATTTGAGAGGAAAAAAGATTGAATGTATCTAATATAATTTGTTGTGTTTTGTTCGTATTTATCAGTTTAATCTTAATATATTTTTGTCCATAAATTTGTTGATTCATGAATTCGTTGATTGCAGACATTAAACATGGTTGCTGAAACCAATATAGATCCTCGATAGTTTTGAAGTTAAATAGAATGCTTTATTCAATTTGTTGAACCCAACCATGCACAAAAGTAAAAAGTGTGAAACAACTTATGTTTTATTCTTACTCAACTTTTCAATTTTAAAACAAATTTATCTTTTTAAGCCATTGATTGACCATAATTTTATTGATTATATTTCACCTAATATGTTCACAAATTTTATTTCTACTTAACTTTCTAAAAATCTTTAAGTGTTTTGGTTGACAAATGTTCTTGAGTTTTTATCTATTAATTGAATATCTTCTAAACAAATCAAGATGGAATTTGAAAATTAAGGCTATCCATTTGATCATAGTTTCATTTTATTTCATATAACTTTATTGATTGACCATAATATATGTATGTTTTACTATACTTTTAGTATTTTTTTTTTGTATAATCCTTTTAGGATTTTTTATGCGCTTTGCAATCAATTAAAGTTGCACTGAGGCAGTATATACACAACAATTACCTAAAACACATAACAATTCTAAGAAAAATAAATAAGATAGTCTATTATGTGATAAAAAAAAATCAGATGAATTTATGCTCTTTGAATTTTAAATTGTAAATCATATTTCTTTCTTTTATACGCAGCCTAAAGGAAAATTGTCGAGATGTTTTGTCAATAATTACGGGTTGAAGCTTGAGAATTATATGTTGCATTATCAAGGATTACACCAAGAAAAGAGTTAAAGGTAGTAATAACCGGCGATGAAGGTGAAGATTCAAATACAATTGAATTTTTAGTAGTTAACAATGAATCATTATAAAGATTACTTTGTATGTTTTTTATGTAATTTTATCATTATTTTTATGATTTTAATTATTCATTGTTGTTATATATGTACTGCATAATTTCAGTTCAAATTTATCTATATTTTCTTAAATTTTTTATTTTCAATTTTTTAATATAAGAAATTAAACTATACATATAATATTCTACCCGTACATCACACGGATATTATAGTCTAGTTATTATAAATGGTAAGTTGTGATTACCTTTTAAACTCCACTTAACCCTAATTTTTTCCCTCCTAATCCCTTTATTAATTTAATTACCCTCTCAACTACCACCTCATTTATTACCTCTCCAAATTTGAATTTCAAATACACAAAAATCTGCTCTCATTCTCTCTCTCTCTCACGCGTGCATTGAGCCACTAAACAAAAACACACCTCCTTGCATTAACAACAGAAACACTCCTCCCCATAGCAAAGCTGCAATCTTCTTTTCACAATGATCAACATCTCTCTATGTGAATTTCTACTCATTCTTTTCTTCATCTCTTTCTCATCTTTCTTTCTACACTAATTCTTTTAGATCTCCAACTATCTGTTCTTAAAGAGTTGGGATTTGAAGATGAACTACAACCCTAATCATCATATAACAGTTTTCATAGGGTTAGAAAAAGCAATAGTGAGATTGAGAGGAAGAAAATCGATAGGCTCCATCTGCTGATGCCAAAATCGTCCAACTTCGCACACTCACAACAACTGTGTCGAAGAGAGGTATCCGTTGATCAGGTTCGCTCGCCCCTTTTGCATTTCTCAAGATTTTCTTTAGAGTTTTCTTATGCAGTTTCTTCAGATTTTTTAAGGGTATTTTCTTTTGCAGTTTCTTAAGATTTTTGAAAATTTTGAAAATCATTGTTTAGGTTTTTAGGTATTTGAATAAAATGTGTGAAACTAATAAGTGAGCAATTTCAATGTAGGATGAACTGAGCTACTATATTTCAAATCAAAAGAAATTGAGATCAACCCTTATAATCTAGAATTGAGTTTATAATTGTAATTGCATGATATGTTTATTTAGTTTATTTTGTTAATGAGGAAATTGAATGCCATGTTAATCTCTTTTTCTTTTCTTCACTTTTTTACTCCTTATTAATCTGCTTGAGTATCCTTTTTTAGCGACGACTGATTGCTCGCAGTGGCTCATGGTCGAAGTGATGATGTATGTTGTGATGGTAAACGTTATTACACTTTTGGGTTCAGTTTTGTTTCACAAATTAAGTTAATCGTTGGTGTTTGTTTGTTTGTCAATTTAAGGATTTTATATTGGGGCTTTCTCAAATCAAGATAATTTTATTCATATAAATAATTGAAATAATGGAATCATTGTCTTTGATGAGCATCATTGACTCACCATTTTGTTCTTATTGACAATCAAATTAGGATGATTGAAACAATAGAATAGAAGTCTCCATTTCAACATTGTTGGAAGCACATGATATTGTTTCTTAATTAGTTTAGTTTTTTTTTTTTTTCTTTTCAGTTTTTGCATTTTTTATTGCAACATATCCCAGAAAGATTTTAGTTTTAGATGAAAAGGCTCTCTTTAGTTGAAAATGATTTCATTTTAGTTTTTGTTGAAAAGGATTTCATAGCCGTTACTCCACGGGGAGGAAGATGTTTATGTTGAAGTTAATTTCTATTTAACTTTGGAGGCATTTGATGTTTTTTTTTTGTGTGCAGATTTTTCTATACATCATCGGTTCATTTAGTTCTTATATAGGCGGGTCCACAGAGTGTTTATTGCTACACTAAGCCTGTAATCATGTAGAAGTGTCGCATAATTGACGACTTCATTAAGGTATTTGTATAGATAGTTTCATAAATTGTTAAATTGGTAGTGATGTTGGTTTGTTTGTAAATAAGGAGATTTTTATATTCATAAACTGCTTTTATGAATATGTTTTTGGGTTAAAAATGTCTCTTTGGTTGAAACTTGAAATTATATGTTAAAAATGTCTCTTTGGTTTTTAGGAATTCCTCAATTCAAATAGAGGTTACATTTGGAAAAAAATAATTCCTGTTGGTACATTTGGCTGCGTAGAATAAGCATGAACTGAAACGTGAGAGGAGGAAACATAAGGAAGCAGGTATAGTATAAATGTCGGTTTCTTCCCGACACCGTAAGTAATCTATTGCTTCTTTAGTTGTCTCTCAAAATCATAAATTAATCAGGCTCTTCCCTTTTCATCATACACTTGGTAAAGATTATGCTCAAAATAAGCTTGAGACTATTACTCATATTTGCGCATTTCAGGCTGAGGCCGAAGAACTCGCACGAAAAGTTGAATCCTTGAATGCTGAGAGTGTGTCTCTTTAATCAGAAGTAAATCAACTTGCTAAGAGTTCTGAAAAACTGAGGATGGAAAATGCTGCATTGAAGGTACTTTTCACATAATACTTCCTCTGTATGTTATGCATTTCATTGTGTTTTTCGATGATGCTGAGTACTTCATTGTTTTTGACTCAGGAAAATTTAAAATTGCTCAGCGAGGACAACCAAAAGAGATAATTCTGAGCAGCATTAACAGCCAGAGGATTACACCTGTAAGTACAAAAAACTTATTATCATATGGGTTCTAATCATAGAGCCATGTTGGATGAGAATGGTTACTGTGACAACAAACCAAACTCTGGTGCAAAGCTGCATCAACTACTGGATACAAGTCCTAGAGTTGATGCGGTAGCCTGTAGCTGCTGATTGATACAAAAAATCATGGTCATGTAGTTTTGGCATATTACAAACCCAAAATTACTGCTAACAGTTTTCTGAGGGAAAAATCAGCTGAATTTTAGTATATAGATTTGACAAATATGGATGACTACTAATGTTTGTATAATGAAGAGAACTAGAGACTTTTAGTTTAGATAGGGATGTTGAATTGTCACATGATATGGTTAATTAATAAGTCGTTGATTTCTTTCACCTACTTCACAGGTATGCATATCTTACTTTCAATCCTCTTAAAACTAATGGTTTAAGTCTTGACTCATTCTATTTGTTTCTTAAAGCTAATTAGTAAATCAATGAGACTTGCTTATGTGAAACGATTCTATCTGTTTATTTTATTGCAAATGATACCTCTATTATTGGTTTAACATGACATGTCTATTAGAGATGCAATGCAAGTAATAGACTTCATGAATTTGGGCTCTGCTAACTAAACTATTTTTGACTTCATGAATTTGGACATCTTATGATTGATTAGAGTTAATTCTTTTCAAGAATTTTGTAAATGCTATATATATATTGGCTTTGAATAAGTGAATGGACATGAAAAGTTGTGAGTCATGTTCTGGAGAAACATGAGATTAATTGTTTTTGTTAACTTCTCAATACTTTAGTAAATACTTATTAAATTTAACTATGTTTTTTATTTTTTCCTGCATTTTCTACATTCTATATATCTTTTGTTAACTACAAAGTATAAAACATATTCAATCCTCTTAAGGCCAATGGTTTAAGTCCTAACATATTCAATTTGTTTCTTAAAGCTAATTAGTGAATCAATTCAAGGTGGCATTATTTGCTAATTAGTGAATCAATTAGCCAATGGTGGCATTTTTTGCATGAGAATTGTTGTTGATATATTGTTATCTGGTATGAGTTTAGTTACAGCCAATTCAAGGTAACAACAATACTTACTCTTAGTTGGTTTGTATATCAATTGTTAATCTATTTTGTGTAATTCCTATGTAATTTTAATGGTTATTATGTAATGATATTAATATTGTTTAGTTCAATTTGTACTACATATTTTAAGTTTCAATATATTTATGTTTATATTTTTGTTTTTGCAATTTTAATTATAGAAATTTAAATCGTATATCTATCATCCAATCAAATCCGTGCAATGCACGGGTCGAAGTCTAGTTGATATAAATATAATATTTTATTAATATCGATAATATATAACTAATATTTTAAAGCCTCAAAATTGAAAAATTGTTTTGAAATCCGGTGTCATAAGAGCATCCACAATGGAGCTCCCCATTTTTTAGTACTTAAATGTACACATCACCTTTTAACTGGGTCTCATGTGTACACATCATTTAGAATTTTTTAAGCACTCAATTCTTCCAACCAAACACTTCTTTCAAAAGTTCTTAATGGGTCCCGCTAATAACTCTACACCATTTATAATTGGTTGATAGTTTTTAATTATGGTGGAAAAAAAGAAAGAAAATGATAAGAACTGGAGAGAGAAAGTGCTTAAATAGGAATAGGTACTTATATAAGTACCATTTTATTTTTGCTCTAATGAAAGTACTTAATAGGTACTAGTTCTTAAATCATAAGAACTCTCCATTGGAGATGCTCTAACCCATCTTACACTTGCTTTTAGGCTGGCCATGATTGGGTCTTTGCATTTCTAGGCTGAACGAATTGAGCATCATGGGCCTAGGCCCGATCCAAAAAACCTTTCTTTGCATTGGTTTTTTTTCTCTTCTTCTAAATGAATCTATTTTCATTGCGCCATGCCGCCATATATGTTCTATGCTCTATTGCTTGTTTCAAGACATATGCCAAAGCAAAATTAAACCTTCAAGTTATGTCAAGAATAAATGCTTTGGGATGAATATCTAGCAAGATACATACAAATAAACAAACATTCTTTCCATTTTATTCTGCTCACCAATTACCAAAGTACTTTAAAAAAAATAAAATAATTTACAAACAAATCAAATTAGTAACACTTTCTTTTTGTGGGAAAATTAGTAAAACTTTGAATGTATTTTATATACTGTGTTCAATTCTTTGTGTTGGAATATCCATGCTTTTTACGCCTTCTTCATAAAAGATGCGGTAAGAAATTTTTAAGAAGAATTTGTCACCTATTTGAATCCCACAAGGATGAAAAGATTTGTCTTTGCAATTGTGTACATATATAAATTGTAAATGTTTTTTTTCCTGTCTATTTATGTAGTAATACATCATTGAGCTGTGTTTGAATTTTGAATCTTTGATAACTTTCCTCGGTCTCTTTATAGGCTGTCAATGGTGGTTGTAGTTAGATGCATCACGAGACATAAGAAAAAATTATTTTTATTTGGTCCATGGACAGATGTTTTTCCAAACTCCTAACCCTGAAGGACTTTTAACGAATAGTAATTGTAAGAAGAAGAGAGGTATTGAAATTTGAAAGAATAACCAAAAAACAGAAAACCCAATAAGTAATGTGATGAGCAAAGTATGAAATTTTTAAAAATAAAAGTTAATATATATATTGGATTTTCACTATATATTTGATTCATACAAAATTATCAAATTTTATTTTTAATTTCTGTAAAATAAAGTGACATATTCTTGTCTCTATCAAATTTTTATATGAATTCATTTTGATCTCTATTGTTTTTTTCAAAATTTTAATACTAGTATTTTTTTCACCACCAGTCTAATCTGGTTCGGGGGTTAGTTCTGGCATCAAGTGGTTCCAGCCCCCCGCCCGATCGTAGTTACGGGGGATCGAACCGTGGTCCTCCCTACCAAGTTCAGCGTCAATCACCACTGAACCAACTAACAATTGGTTTTAATACTAGTATTTGTTTATAACTTTATATCCAATATAGTTTTACTACTATTAGTACTTCGGGAAATTCTTACCTAGGCACAAATAATATAGGCACAATTTAGGCACACTCACATAAATTTATAAAATTAAAAGAAAAATAAAATAGTCAAATCAACCAACATCACTTTAATTAATTTATCTTTAATTTTTGACATTTATTGTGAGTGTGCCTAAGATAAAATTATTTGGGTTTGTGCCCATATTAAAATTTTCCCTAGTACTTCATATCATCATGCGACCCCACGTAACTACGAAACGAAGAGCTAGGTACAAAATTAGGTAGACCGTTAAACATTCCTTAAATTTTTTTTTGACAAACATTCCTTAATTAGTAAGTTGAATATGTATTTCTCACGTAACTGAATTTTATTTTTTGGCAAAACTTTTAATAGCATTAAAAAGCAAAGTATATGAAAAGTTCAAATTGGCTATGCTACCTATTTTTTTTCCTATGTCCATATATTTTATTTAATAAACGGAAAAAGGATAAAGTTTTAGTAACTTATAGTAATAACTAACCCAAAAAATAATAAAGAAGGTTTAAAGCATACTTGAATGATTTTTGTATTCGTTTCAAGTAGGTGAATCTCCAGCTTGACTTTAATTCGTGGGTCCTAACTATCACTCTCATATTTGCATCTTCATCTTCATTTCTAATAACTCAAATTTGTTATATTATCTTTTATATTTTCTGTCACATTCTTCCTAACCCACATGTCAAAGCAAATGAAAATACCATCCTCCTTCGATAGCCCTTTAACAAACTCTTGCTTTTCATACACACCCACCTTCCTAAATCTGTTCACTATTCAATGCCTTATTGCATAATATATTTGTTATTATCTTATCCATAGTTTTGGTCCCTAGTTGTCATAAAAATAGAAATCCTATTCATAGTTAATTTATCCAGACATATACGATTGAGATCAGTATTATATATATATATATATATATATGTTTTTTGACTAAAATTCTATATTACAAATATAAGAAGGGTCAAATCACGATTATTTATAATTTAATTACTTTTTTTTTGTTATGATAATTTAATTACTTAGTGAAGGCAAAAAAAAAAAACACGTAAGCAATTGATTCTATATACAAACCATCTCTTGAGTGTCCTTTCACAAGTAATAAGCATAATTACTTGCAACTATATGAGAGAAAAGAATTTCTTACACAGTTACAACTATTAACTGTTTGATTTAAATGAATAGATGAGATTGTTTTACTGTGTATCGCAAATAAATAACATAGATTTGTTACTGCTTGAAACAACGTAATAATTGGATTGCAAACAATCTTAGTCCCCTACTCCCCTATATGAGATAGTCAAACCTTATTTTAATTTGAATTCAAATAGTTAGTTTCAATTTTTGAATTAATTGAGAGTATTCGAGTTTGATCTTTTATTTAATAACTCAAAGGGTTTTTTTTTTGAAGCAAAAAAAAAAAAAAAAAACTCAAAGGGTTAACCAACATAATATTTCGATTTTTTAACTATCGGGTTAGGTAAAAAAATATATTTTCTCTAGTCCTTATTATAAGATTTTTTTTTCTTTTCAAATTCATTGATAAAATAATGTATTTGAATATAATTCGGATGCATTAGTTTATCAATAAAATTTCTCATTATAGAAAATACTGTATTTAATAAAAAATAGTTCTCCCTCCATTTCTTTTTAATTGTCTTTTATTGTCAAATTTAGCGTTTCTATTTAATTGTCCTTTTTGTATTTTACGGGTATAATTTGTCAATTATACTCTTTGTCAATTGCTCTTATTTTTTTCAATAAAACTAATTAATGTTATATATTTGGAAAACTAAATCTTTTTTAAATATTTTTTTTGGTACATAACTAGAGCTGTCAAAGGGGCCGGTCCGGCTCAGCCCGGCCCAGAGGGCCAAGACATATAAAGGGGCTTAAGTGGGCAGGGCCTCCGGCCCGGCCCAAAGGACCAAGACAAATAAAGGGGCTTAAGTGGGCCGGCCCAAGGCCCAACCCACCTCGCCCCGCCCGATAAGCAAGGGCTTATATGGCCCGATGGGCTGCCCCGACAAATTTTCATATATTTTTTTTAAAAAATTGACAATTTTTTATTTAGAAAATTCAATGGACAATAAAACTACATATGTGCTAGATACATATATCTGCACAATTTTTTCAAGTAAAGGTAATCATAACAAATTTGTTTTTTTTTTCAAATAAAGATAATCATAACAAATTTGAATATTTTTATCTAACAAATCTTATCTTTTGTTACTTATTTTATCTAGGGCTGGAAATGAGTCGAGCTGAGTCGAACTTGTTTGAGCTCGACTCGACTCGATAGGAATTAGTTCGGTTCGAAACTCGGCTCGCGTTTGACACGAACTATTTTTTCAGCTCGAGTTCGGCTCGTTTAAAGTTCACGAACAGTTTGGTTCGGCTCGTTAGGTTCAACTCGTTAAGTCAAATCATATTATTTTAAAGTCTTTTTTTTTGTCAAAATTTCAAAATTTGATCTTTAACCTTTTAAACTATTTTTCTAAAAGAAAAAAGCAAATATTAAATTAAAATAAAGGAGAGGAAATGTAATGGAAAATGAAAAGTCTTTTGAAAAAGAGTGAGTTTAAAAGAGTAATTTTTTTCGTAGAGGCAGAGTGAGTAATATTCATACACGGGGAAATAAAAAGTCCATTGATGTGTCAAGTTATTATATATATATAACCGAGCTAGTTCATGAGTCAAACGAGTCGAACTTTATATAGTTTATGTTCAGCTCATTTATTTAACGAACTTATTATTTAACTCAAGTTCATCTCATTTGGTTCGCGAATCAAGTTCACGAGTCAATTATTGAATCGAACTTTGAACTATTCACGAGTTGGCTCGGGTCATTGCCAGCCCTAATTTTATCTAAAGATCTTATGTCAACTAAAATTCCTTATTTTTAGGTAAAATTATTTTTAGATATTTTTTTTAATTCTTTAAGGGGCCGGCCCAAAAGCCCGTGGGGCCAGCCCACGATTGCCTATTAAAAAAATAGGGCCGAGGGCCCAGCCCAACAAGGCCCAAATAATTTTTTTGAAGCCCGACCCGGTCCAGCCCGTATAAAACTATAGGGCTAATGGGCCGGCCCGATAGCCCGGCCTATTTTTATAGCTCTGTACATAACATATTAATTTTTTTTGTACATAATATTTTAAATTTATTGGAAAGAGAAAGTGTATGCAAAATAATAGGAATTTATTGGTGGATTAAAACGAGTGTATAATAGGAAGATAAAGTACAAAAATACACTTCATTAATTTGGTGTTACTATTCTAAAAGGACAAATAAAAAGAAACGGAGGGAGTATATAACAAGAGAAATCAACACTTTAAATAAATAAAAAAGATTAAACTCTATTGTTCCGGACTGGGCCGAAGAGCTGACCCAATTCCACTTCTGCTCGGATAGCCCAACGATGCAGCCCAACTCGACTCTTTCTCCCAAGTACGTTTCCCACGTGCTCCTTCATTCTAGGACGCGTGGTAGTCAGAGCCTATCCACTTCCCCCGCATCGTGGTACGGATCTCAGGATGATAGATTCAAAGACGTCTTATCACCACTTCCACGTGAGCATCCTCACAGTCACTTTTAATAGGCTGCCCAGCACGGCCCATTAAGGGGACCTTTAGCCCAGCGCTGGGGGCTCTGTATAAATACCATTCTTCACTAGACGGTCAAGTATTCAATTCATTCTAGCTCACAATTTAAACTTGTACTTTCTCGTGCTCTTACTAACTTGAGCATCAGAGCGCTTACAGGTACAAATCTCTCCTATGTGATTGCTCAACTCCGGACACATAAATTGGCTATCACCTAATTCTGATCATTAGGTAAGATCTATAATTACATACTCATACTCTAATTCACCAAAAAAAAAAACGTTAAAGGGAAAAATTAATAAATAATTTCTGGTTAGAGATATAATATTATTAAATGAAGAAGAGAGTATCATGGGTTTCGTTTTCTTGTATTTTGTCTTTACAATGTTTCTCTAATTGTCTCTACACTTCCCCTACAAACACACAAAAGACAATTCTTTCACACACCAAAAATCCCAGATAAAGGGAACTCCCTCTCTCTCTCTCTCTCTCTCTCTCTCTCTCTCTCTCTCTCTCTCTCTCTCTCTCTCTTCTATAACCAATTCTTACTTCCACCATACATACAAGCAAACACACAAGAATAACCTGCGACCTAAGTTTTTCCTCTAATTATTATTCCTATCACACGTCCAACAAACTTGTCTTCACCCATTTCACATGTCAGTTTCTTTCTCAACCACAAAAACAGAGTATTAACCATTTTTTTTTTCATCTCTTCAAAAAATAATGAGAGGTATAACATCTTGTTACAATGAACATGCCATTAGAGTTTCTGATTTATATTGTTCAAGGCCTTCAAATTCAAATCATTCTTATATTGTTCCAAAATTCAATAACCCTTCAATTCAAAATTCAGTTACAAATACATATAAACTCAATCATCATAAACAATTTCTCATAACTTTAACTTGGACCAAGAAACTCATTTCTCAAGGTTTCATCATAAATATCACAAATAACAACACTTTTTCTGATTCTGATTCTGTTTCTGTTTCTAGTTCTAGTTCTAGTTCTGGTTCTGATTATGTTAATGCTATCTCAAAGTTTAATTCAAATCTTCCTCTGTTATTGACAAAAAACAGAGGAACTGAAACTTTTCAATTTCAAAACTTTGAAGTTAAACTCTTATGGGATCTTTCTGAAGCTAAATATGAAGAAGGACCTGAACCGGCTAATGGGTTTTACGTTATGGTTTTGGTGAATTCTGAATTGGGTCTTTTCCTTGGAGATAAAGAAGAAGAATCATTGAAGAAAAATCATGGAGCAAAATTCTCAATGGTTTCAAGAATTGAAAGATTTTCTGGTACAAGTGTTTATGCAACAAAGGCAAAGTTTTCTGAAATTGGAAATTCCCATGAGATATTGATAAAGTGTGGTGTTGAAGATGAAGGATCAAAGAGTAACGTGTTATCTTTATTTATGGATAAGAAAATGGTGTTTAAAGTTAAGAGATTGAAGTGGAATTTTCGTGGGAATCAAACAATTTTTGTGGATGGTTTAGTTGTTGATTTGATGTGGGATTTACATGATTGGATTTTCAATCTTAGTGATGATAATAATAACTCTGATTCTGCAGTTTTTTTGTTTAGAACAAGGAGTGGTTTGGATAGTAGATTATGGTTGGAAGAGAAGAATTTGCAGAAGCAAAAGGAACAAGATAGAATTGGATTCTCTTTGTTGATATGTGGATGTAAGAAACCTAATTGATTGATTCTATCTTTTTGATTTTTTATTTTATTTTGAAGATTGAAAAAAACTGATAACATATATATGTCACATGATAACATGTCTTTTGTTTTTGATTTGTATTTTAAGGTAATTGTAATTACATAGTACACTGTTATATAAATAATTTTTTGTTTTTTTTATTTTTATTCAAAAGAGTTTAACTTGAAGTTATGAATGTACAAAATTGTTGATTCTGTATATTTTGGCTAGAAGATTGAAATTATGAATGCGTGTTGGTTTAGGACTCCTTGGTGCATAATTAACTAGTTGAATTATGATAACTACACGGTCAAATCAAACATTTGAAATGGGAAGATAACTACATGGTCAAATCACAGACAATTTAGAACTTTTAGCCAAATTTTTATCTAATTTCCCTAATATATGGGATATTATTTTGGAACTTCTAGACAATTTAGAACAACCATAGCCAAAATTTTACCCAAATTTCTACCTAGTTCAAAGTTCTAAATTTTGGCTAGCAGTTCTAGCCCAGGCTCTTTTTTTGGTTTGCACCGTCAGTTGAATCTGATTTTTGAATCTGGTTCGGGGGATAGTTCTGGCATCAAGTGGTTTCAGTTCCGTCCCGATTGCAGTTGCGAGGATCGAATCATGGTTATCCCTACAAAGTTCAGCGCCAATCACCACTGAACCAACTAACAATTGGAGTCAAAGTACTAATTTATTGAAATTCATGTATAATAATTTTCTAGAGAACAAAACGTATCAATATTAAAAGCTTTATAATTATTCATTCTTAGGAGTCTGACTAAGTACAATTTAGGGTTAATAAATCTATTGTTAACTCGTTAAATATGTTATTCAACTCTTGTGATTATTTGTCGATGGTAATATTAATAATAAAAATATTTCGGAAATGAAATTTCATGCCAGACTAATTGCTAAGTAGCATACCAGAGTTATTTGTTTAGCAATATTGTCAACAGTTGCAAGCAAATGGAATAAACTCAAGTTCAATGCTTCCAACAAAAAAGCCACAACTCTTTTATTCAATATAACAAAACTTTTTATCTACTTGTGATACTATTAGACCTGAGATCTTTGGCCTGAAGCAAATGTGAGGGTTGTTCAACAACTTCTAGAGATGAAGGTGTACTTGCAAACACTTCAACAATCAAATAAGAAAGTGGCATGAACACGATGTTTTAGTGTTAGAATATATAGTGCATACATTGATGACCATGAGTTAGACTTCATAGTGAGTGAATTAGGATTTTTAGGTCTCAACATTTTACTGGACAATTGTCCTCATAGATATATTGTTTTTGTGCATTCTTAATGATTCTTAGAAGTATGGACACTGATATATAAAGACACCGACACATTGATACTAGAGAGTAATTTGAGAAAATGACATATTTCATTATATTCATATATACGTCACTGTCAAATTCGTGACGTGCAGTAAGTGTGAGCTTTGAAGTCTCACACTGCTTTGAAAATTGGAGGTTGATATACTTTATAAGTGAAAAAAATCCATAAATCTAATACCTTAAAGTTTTTGATAAATATGTGATGTTCAAATCACTAACATAGGCTCTTTACCCAATATGGATGATCATTCGGCCTGCCCTCTCATGACCTCGATGGTTTGACAAATTGTCCGACTGACTTCTTGTATCGAATATCTTCATGAAAAAGGTGGTCAAGATGCATGAGGAGGAACATGGTGAATTGAATGACACACACTTAAGGGGGAGAATACTATGTAACAAATGTGTGATTAGAAGTTTCACATTGTTTTGTATTGATTCTATGTAAATGTAATGTGAACCCAATGATCAAAAATCAATTGTTGCGGTGCATTACTGTGTGAAATTGTGGCTTTATTTCACTGCAGAGGATCCTGATCCGTTATGAGGCAATATACTCTTAAATTAATTGTGTTGTAGTTCTTATTTTTTTTAGGGCCTAGGCCTTCGTATTTATAAAAAAAAGAAAAGAATATGCATTGATACTGTAAAATAATTTTACACCGTCAATTAATAACAATCATGTTTTCTGTCACATTACTCCACTCCACCCCACTTTTTTATATGACATGACAAATTTATAGTTTTTTTTATTGAATAACCGTGTAAAACTATTTTACACAGTCAGTGCATCTTCATTAAACTCAAAAAAAAAATTATACATATATTTTAAAATATATCAAAAAGATTTTGTCGAAATAAATAAAAGGTGAACACACATCTTATGTGGATATGTACTGGTACGCGGCTCAAATAGATAATTGTGATCGGTCCCCAAATAGTATTTATGACCCGTTTAGCACAACAAAAAAAAAAAAAAACTATATACTGGTAACGCAACTACCCCTTCTCCACGCCACCACCATATTATATTATATTATATAGATAGATAAACCCTTCTTCATTCTTGTCTTCAAATCACACAAAACCCTCTCTTCTCTCAATCTCTCTTTACACGTAACAATACTCACCATGTCTTCTTTCAAGAACAAATACCAAGGTATTTTCATTCACTCTTGTTTCATCATTATTAATAATGTCCGATACTATTATCTATAAATTACATTTATAGATTTACACACCGATATGATATGATATGATAATATATGATATGTATGTGTTTGAGTTTTTTTTCTTTAATGGAATAATTTTAATTCTGTTCATAAATTGATTGATCTACCTGAATGCTGGTGAATGGTGATTTTGTTCTTTCCTAACATTATGTTGATTTCATACTTATATTAATTAGGATAATGCATGCATATATAAAAAAATGAAAATAATAACATATTTTTGTATTAAGTAAGATTTAGATCTTGTTTCGGTTGTTGGGTCATCCCGCTATGCGATTTAGATCAATTTATTTTTTTGGAGATTTCGTTGATGTAATTCAATTCAATAACTCTGGATTGATAAAAGGTATTTCAGTTCAAAATAATGTCTTCTTCCCCTGCACAGAAAAACTTTTAATTAGTACAATTGTTGAAACATGTTGTCATTATGTATTTCTGGTTTAGAAGGTAATTACTGTTTAGTTGTAATGAAATTATTATTGAGGTAAATTGCTACTATATGGTTGGAATGAAGAATGATGTAGTCTAATGGTTATGTGCTGATGAATTGCAGATGAACTCATTGCCAATGCTGCTTACATTGGCAGCCCAGGGAAGGGTATCCTTGCTGCTGATGAGTCAACTGGTACAATTGGAAAGCGTTTGGCAAGCATTAGTGTTGAGAATATCGAAACAAACAGGCGTGCGCTCCGTGAACTCTTATTCACCACCCCTGGCGCTTTTGACTGCCTCAGTGGTGTGATCTTGTTTGAGGAAACACTATACCAAAAGACAGCTGCAGGTACTTACACTCCTTAATATATGATCTTAGAAATACAGTATACATTTTGCATTACATGTTAAGTATCTTCTTCCGAGGAATCTATGAGCATAATCTTACTTACACGGTTACACCTTATGTATTTATGTATGTTCTTAGATATGACTATTGCCTTGTTTTTCAGTTTATGTCTAAGTGCTTGTTTGTATTGGTTTATTTGCTGACATAAGTACTTGATAGATTGTTTGGGAGACTTTATGATAACAACTTATGAGACATTATAAGTTGTTTTCTTTACTTATAATTTTTTAGTAGAAATAACATTGTAACCACTTATGTGATAAGAAATTCTGCGATAAACGCTGAATTAAGTTGTTTATCCAAACATGGTCTATATCAAGCCATATTTTTCAGTTTTCATTAGTTCCTAAGCTTTGTTTTTCTTATGTAATTTATTGCAGGAAAACCTTTCGTAGAGTTGTTGAAGGAAGGAGGAGTTCTTCCTGGTATTAAGGTTGACAAGGGCACTGTAGAGCTTGCTGGAACCAATGGGGAAACAACCACCCAAGGTTTGGATGGCCTCGGCCAGCGTTGCCAAAAGTACTATGAAGCTGGTGCTCGATTCGCTAAGTGGCGCGCTGTCCTTAAGATTGGTCCCAACGAGCCATCCGAGCTGGCTATCCATGAGAATGCCTATGGTCTAGCTCGGTATGCAGTCATATGCCAAGAGAATGGCCTAGTTCCTATAGTAGAACCTGAAATCCTCGTGGACGGATCTCATGACATCAACAAGTGTGCCGAGGTGACAGAACGTGTTCTTGCTGCATGCTACAAAGCATTAAATGATCATCATGTTCTGCTGGAAGGCACTCTTTTGAAACCTAACATGGTGACCCCCGGTTCAGATTCTCCAAAGGTTGCCCCCGAAGTTATAGCCGAGTATACCATTAAAGCTTTGCAGCGAACCGTTCCAGCTGCAGTTCCTGCTGTTGTGTTCTTGTCTGGTGGGCAGAGTGAGGAGCAAGCAACACTCAACCTCAATGCCATGAACAAGTTTAAGGGAAAGAAGCCATGGGCACTTTCTTTCTCTTTTGGAAGAGCACTTCAGCAGAGTACTCTCAAGGCATGGGCAGGGAAAGATGAAAACATTAAGAAGGCTCAGGATGCATTCATCTCTAGGTGCAAAGCTAATTCACAAGCAACTTTGGGAACCTATAAAGGTGATTCTACCCTTGGTGAAGGTGCATCTGAGTCTCTCCATGTCAAGGATTACAAATACTAAAAGTTGTGAGCTGCTTTTGGAAAGGTTTTGTGCTATTGACATCAACAATATTAGAGCTTTATAGATTAACAAATAATAGCTCCAAGCTATATTGGCTTGGTATAGTTCCTTTTCCACTTTGTTTTTTTCTCTGATTTAGTTTTGCCCTTTATTATTGTTAGGTGTCATTTCTTGTTTCAATGCAACTTGGATTTGAGAACGTTTTTAGCAGCATATGCATAAAGCTATTCTTAGTGAAAAGATACTTTTTTTTTTAAGCATAGTGAAAAGATACTTGAAACTTTGTTTTTTCTTCTTTGAATATTTTAGTACCTCAGATACACCCACCCCATCATTAATTTTGTATCGGACTAGATATATGTTTTATTCGATGAATAAAAAAAAGTTGTTTTTTATTGCTTATATTCAAAATCATTGTTGGATTAAAATGTGTCAAGGGGAGTCGGGTTCCCCGTAGTAGTTATTTGCCACAGTTTTACGCTATAGTTAATCTGAACCGTTGCTCATCATTTGGACGGTCATAATTACATATCATCAAAACCAAGTAAAATTCATCATGTCCTTCAATTCCTAATCGGACGGTACAGGTGAGTAACTGCGTCACGCAGTTACTACACCAAATTCGTTTCCGTGTCAAGGTACCGTAAGTGTTAGTTGAATAGTTGGGCTTTTTTTTTATTGGAAGTCATGTTAATTTCTTCATTGGGCTTTTGAAGATTTGGGATACAAACCATGAAGAGAGCTTATTTTCCCACCCTCATGATTCTTCAAAAAACAACGTTTCTGTCTGGACAGGAATTTGTTTTACACATCTAGACATGAAAAAAGTGGTGTTTTTTCTTTTTATAAATTCATATGAGTGTGGTTGTTGACCTTCTAGTATTTTGAGGTTGCACTTGCACTACTTGCTATAGTACTTCTTGTATGGGTCCATTCCATAAGTGCTGTCCCACTTGTAATTCTTCAATTCAACCCTGAATTGTGTTGCCATGGAAAATACTGCAAAAGCCTACTACTATGCCCAGTAACACAACCCGTACAAAAATAAATCAAAAGTAAAGGCAAAGTTTGCCAAAATACTTCATTAGTAAAAGCATGTTTGGTTCTTTGCTGATTAAAATTGATTTTGAATGCAGAGTCGAGGATTGAACCCCGAGACTCCACTAGTTACTTGATATAAAAAATGATTTTAAATGAATTAATTTGATTTAAAAGCGAGTTTAATAAAAAATTATTTGGATTTAAATACCATCTTCATGTGAAAAATGAATTGAACAATAAATTTAATGTAAAAACCACGTTTATACTAAAAAACTATAAATCTTAGCTTCAACTTAAAATCGATTATACTTAAGAATGACCAAATATATAAAAATGAATTTTACATTTTAAGAATCAATTCTAATTGCTCTAGAGAATGAAATGATCATTGTTTCGAGCTATCAATTGTGGTATTTTTGTTGAATTGACTTATTTTTAAATTACACAAAACAACATAACAAATAAGTTTAATTAGAAACAAGTTTATGATAAACAGCCTATAAATATGAATATACAATATTTGTTACTAGTTAAAAACTAACAAAAACTTATTTATTTACCTAACCTATTTTTTTAATTTGAAAAATAAGTCAATACAAATCCGCCAATACTATTTGAGCTGCAAGCTGGAACTGTGCAGGTTGTAGTCACGTCAGAGGCATCAGAGAAAAAGCATAGTATTATTTGCACACCCCCACCCACACACATAAAAGTGATTTTGGCATCCTTTGACTCTTTAATTACATCACACTGTCTATAAGGTTAAAGACAAATTAGGTATTAAAAGAGGAAGAAAAAGGTGAAGAAAAAACTGCCAATATGTCTCCCTTTAGCAGGAAACTTCTTTACTCTTTCTTTCTTTCTTTCTTTCTTTCTTTCTTTCTTTCTTTCTTTCTTTCTTTCTTTCTTTCTTTCTTTCCAAGGTAGAGTAGTACGGATACTGGCAGTTCATGGGAACCAGCCAGCGTAAGGTGCATGATGCAATGCATGTGTAATGTAATTTTGTGTATATATCATCATCATCTAAACCTAGATTTGCTATCACGCCGACTATGTCAGAATCATCGTGACTCATCATGATTTTATATAAACTATACTATGTAACTTATGTAAAATCATATGTAGCTTATGTAAAATTACGGTAATCGTTACGGTGATTCTGACATACTTACTGTGATATCAAACATGATCAAACTTAGCGTGTAGAATAGTGCCTGTGCCGTTACGTACTCTGCTACTGCTTACTACTACAAGCCTTAAAATGCAAATAAAATTATTATTAGACTCTGAATGTACAGTATAGAACCCCCCCCTCCCTCTCTCTGTCTTGCTATGCTATACCTTGTTTTCTTTCTTTGTCTCTTTCACTGCAGAAAATTAATAGTGATTTGTTTGTAAAACTGTGGGGGTAGGGTACTTCGCTTTCATCACTTTATAATGTACTACTAATGCAGCAGATAGGGTAATTATTCATCACTTATGTGTTATGTAAATCTATGTATAATTACTCATCACTTTATCTTTATGGACTACTTTAATTAAAATATTAAATCAGTTATTTTAAATTTGATATTGTACTTATTTTTAAATAAAATAATATTGTACCGGTCGGGTTGTATATTTGAGGTTGAATAACTTGTGATGAGCTTAGCTAGTTAGTCTACTCTATCTTGGAGTTTGGGCGAAACGAAACAATAGGACATATTTCAGGATTATATAAGAGACACCACATATCTATTTAAAATCTTAAGACATTAGACTAATGAGTCATATTTTAATATAGGGTCATGCTAAATGATGTCTCTGGGGCACATGTTAAAGCATACTAAAAATAGAAATAAAATATAAAATTAATGTTGATAAAAATAATTTTTTACATTTTCAATGTATTGAATGTACATGTTTTAAAACATCATTTCCTTATTTATATGCTTAAATCTAACATTTTTTCATTGATAGTAAATGTATAACTTAACCACTCAATTATAATTCAACTTATTATACCTTAAAATGATGGCTATATATTTTAACTATTTTATTATTATGCGAGATTAACCTATGTGAGATTAACTCTAATAACAGGAAACTAATCATTAGTTGGTTCAATGGTGATTGACGTTGAACTTGCAAGGAAATGTCACAGTTCGATTCCCTGCAATTGCGAGTGGGAGAAGGCTGAAACTACTTGATACTATAATTGACACCCTTACCAGATTAAACTGGTGGTGAAAATAAAAGAGAAACTCCCGTAACTTACGTGCCATTCAAAAAATAAAAACTCTAGTAACTATTCAATCTGTAAGAGGGGAGTACAACTTCTCACATATTCTTCTTTCTTCTTCTCCAAGTGCATGATGGATTCAACTATTGCAATGAGAGGCACACATTTATACTATTGTTTATAGACTAATTATCTATTGTATACAAGTGAGACAAGACAAGTCTTTTTATTATGAACAATTTTGTTTTAACCTTTGCAGCAATAAGTTTTATTATTAAATTAAATGAGATTGAGATATGATATGATATATTAATTCAACAATAAGACGTTTTAATCCAACTAAAAATAAATTTATACATAGTGAAAAATTTGTCTCACTTGTCCATATAAAACAAAGACCTTTATATAACACAATACAAACAATTATATCTATAATTTTGATATCACCATTTGATTTCAACAATTGATATCAGAGCCTATATTCTATCAATGTGTTTAATAGTAGTGCACATCAACATTTAAAAAATGCCTCCTAATATAGTTTACAGAATGACTAACTTGACCAACATTTATAGCCTCGGAGATATCTTTTAAAATATAAAGTAAATTCATATTTTCATGAGCTAATTTGAGAGATTGCCTCACATAGTCAATATTTTTCATAGAAATAAAATGTAACTAATTAACTTTTTATTCAATTTCTTTTTTATATATACTTTTATTTACTAATACAATAACTAAACAATGTTAATGTAATTCAAAAGCAAAGAACGATCTTGACAGAGAATTCGTGTACTGCAATTTTACTATGCTGGATAGCATTTAATGTTGCTTAAGTACAAAACCCAACAAACAGTGTTGTCATTTTATAGTGACCTATGAAGCAAAATAGTGCAAATATTCTAAAAGAAGATGGAATATAAATTTTGATATCTTAACTGCAACCAACATGTAGTTCATGGCATTGATAATAGAAAACTTCATTTACAATAGGCTACAGTTTGGGTGCAGTTACAGCAATAAGGCCATATATGGGGTTATGGTTCAAATCATGCCTCATTTTTGGTTAGGCAAAAACACAGAAACTTTGCTGTTGAGAAATGCTTTTCTTCTTCGGTGTATTTCATATTTATTGCAATTCAATTTATTAGTAGTTTAATTCTCATACACTGTTACTGGAAAAAAATTGTACTATTAATAATAAGTAGATCTTTCTTAGTTCAGCACCAAGTATTAGAGATGTAGATGTGGATAATTTACCTAGTTTGAGCTAATAATTAAAGGTGTTAAGGTGTAAAAAAATTTGGTTTAAATCCTGGTGAAGAAGAAAAATAATACTAACCAATGATGGTTGAATTTAATAGAAGCGACTCAACTCAATGTGACGAAACAACATTTTTTTTGGCAAGTGAAAATATATTAACGAGAGTTTAAGGGTACTCGAACCCTTACAAGAGAAGTTATAACCCAACATTCTAGTAGAAGAAATTTATCCATCTTTTATGAAGGATTGCAGAGCTCCCACTAAATCATGTGTTCGAAAGTCAGACATGAAATTAAATGAATAAACAAAATTCTATAAAATTGATCTTAAACTTCGACTAAATGAGATATCCATATTTTAATTTCTGAAACTTTAAATATGATTACCTCCATTAATTTTTTTATATGTTTATTATGTTTTACATTTACTTTTTATTTTTTACTATTTAGTATTTATACATGTATAAAACTACATATAAAAAAATATTGTTTGAC
The DNA here is from genome assembly GCA_030408175.1 of Trifolium repens. NCBI lineage: Eukaryota > Viridiplantae > Streptophyta > Magnoliopsida > Fabales > Fabaceae > Trifolium > Trifolium repens. The sequence goes on from CP125848.1 coordinate 51,779,344, forward strand.
TTTTCTTTACAATTCAATGAGGACAAATCAAGTCAAAGAAAACATAGAACATTCTTACAAAAGATCTGAAATCATTATTTTATAATTCCTATCATATCAACAATAAATGCTTACAATTTTCTTATTCAAAAAGTACTTCAAATAAAATTTAGGCCTAAAACTCCTTTATCCCTAAATATAAATTGAGTGATCTTATTTGTACATCCAAAATAGACAACTTTTGAGGACAACTCTCTTTTCTCTATAGCAACAAAAAAAAAGTGAGAGGAGGAGAGATAGAGTAAGAATACAATGCGAGTATGTGAGAGATGGTTGTCTAAAGTTGTCCATTTTTTAGTTGTACAAATATCATTATTAATATAAATTACTATGTCTTTTTAGTTTTCGACAAATTTAAAAAACAATTCCACCTTTCAATTATGAAGGGTTTAATTTTTCTTTTGAATGGCAAAAATATAATTATATATATAAGAAAGAAAAAAAATACACTATGAAGGGTTCAATTAAAATCAAAGTAAAATTTTATGACTTAACTCAACATAAAACTTCACCACCATACCAACCTAATTCTTCCCTTTGATCATTAATATCACCCTAATAGGAACATTTTATTTCATATAGAAAAATCTAGATTACTTAAATATTTTTTATAGCAAAGAAGTAATTAACAAAAAAGCAAAGAAGTAATTAACAATAAATATTGTGAAGGATCTTTTTAAAAGCAAATAGAGTTCCTCTTCCCCATTTGGACATATTTGCCATTTTAAAAAAAAATTAAAAATTTTATATTTTTAAATATAAGACACTCTACAAAATTAATAACTATTTAAATATCCCAAGAGTACATGAACATATATAGATGGAGAAGTAAGAGAGACAAACCATAAGAAGCTTCTTGTTATTTTTTACAGAGAAAAAAGGCACTACAAGTTAAGAACTGATACATGAACATCATTAAAATATGCAATAATGCAATCAATAATATATGAAGTAATACAATTCTAATTTCATTTGCACGTACACATAAAATAAAATTAGGCATAAGAAACACTCACCTGAATTAGTGTCATACCCCAACACTTGATCAACTATATATCTTTTCATCATTAAACAAACTTTCATGACTTGGACTAATGTTTTTCTCTCATAGATTCCCATGACAATAATATTAATATATTGACCACCTTAATTACCTAATCATATCATAATCTCTGCGGTCTCTATACATAAAAAGCATCTTAATAACTTCACTTATCACTGGTTTTGATTTGCTTTATTAACCTTTAAGCTGTAATTCTCCCATAAATTTCCTCCATCACTCATCAACAATGGAAAACAATTTTCAGCTGCAACAACAACATTACTAGAATTTGAACCATCATTTCTTACTACTCTTCCAAGTTCTTCCCTTTGATCATTAACATCACCACAATAGGAACCTCCTCCATTGTTATTATACAAACAAGACCTATCAACATTGTTGTTATTATCAAAGTAAAAACAACTTCTTGAGTTTTCTTTTCTTTTTTTGTTGACATCATGAGAAGAAGATTGAGTATTTATTATCTCATCATTTCCTTTAAATTTATGCAAAGCCTCCATTAAAGCAGCATCCCTTGCTTCAATCCATGCTCTTTCTTTAGCCCAAAATTTGTGCTCTTTTTCTAACCTTTCTTTCTCTTGTTTCCTCCATTCTTCTTCTCTTAACACTCTTTCCTTTTCCTTTTGTTCCAATGTCTTTGTGAGTTTCTCCAACCATTCCTCTTGCTTCGCCACCAACTTCTTCATTTGCGAATCAATGAAATCTTTTATCTTTACCTTCCAGAAGCTTCTTCCACTCATCTTCTTTTTTCTCTTCTCGATCGAGCTTTCATTATTATGATCATCGTTATCGGACGACGATGTGTCGAATTCAGTGGAGTTTGTGAGGCTGAGGCTATCACAATGTTTGTTTTGAGAATGAAACATATCTTGATTGTTGTTGGTACAAAAATTGTTTTCTGGGAGTGAAGATGAAGAGGGGTTATTGTTTTGACCATATAAGGCTTCAAGTTGACGAAAGAATCTATAATGTTTTCCATCTTGTCTTCCTGCTTTTCCTTCTTTTGTTTTTTTGTAGTATTTGTATAGATTCTCAAACTTCTCCCTGCATTTTTTCCCACTCCTTTGATATCCATGTTCTTCACACATTATCCTTAATACAACACAAACAATATGCAAAATTAGTATGTAAGAAAAACAACAAAAGGACATAATATTAATAGCTCATTAAAGCTTATTGGGGGATGATTTAAATATTGAACCCTAGCTAGTAGCACCAACATTGTGAGTGGCACAATTGGTAAATATTTCGATTACTTAATTAACCAATGGATATATCGAGTTCGATCTTAGGTGGATGCATTTGAAATTTTTTTTTTTGAAAAATGTCAATCTCTTAAATTAATCTTTGTAGTTGTGCGCAGAAAATTTGATTTACACAACAACAAAAAAATTGAACCCTAGTTCCAAAGAAGTGAAGAACAATGCTAGCTACCATGAGCTTTTGCTAAAAAAAAATGCTATTGTGCAATGTCATTCAAATTGTCAATAGGAATGAGTTTTCAAAGGAAGAGCTAGTGATTGATTGCTGATATTCCATGTAAGATATTACAAAATCCAAAAGAATCCAAAAGTTGAGTGAATTTTAAATAAGGAAAAACTAATTAAGTAATAAAAGGGATTGGACTTTTGCACCAAAAAGAGGGTACAAAATTTCAAAAAGGAAAAAAGGGTAGTGATAAAAATGTGTACTATAATCATGGTATATGAACATAAACTCAAATTCAAAATAAAAAAACTGTATAGTGAGACTGTGAGAGACTACATCAGTGTATAGTCATTTCTAGTCAAATAACCTTAACAAAAATTCCATAAAATGTATTATCAAGTGATAAAATTAAAAAACCAAGTTCAATATTCATATAGTAGAAACTCAGCTCTTGTCGCTTCGATTCGTAAAACAAAAAATAATCTAGTAGAAAACTAATATTGAATTTTAGTATGTTAAATTTTGCCACCCATTTATTCTAACACAAAGATATATTAACAAGTAATTTTAATTTTAATTTTCTCATAAGCTCATTAAGCTGGAAAAAGAGTAAAAAAAAAAATGTAAAAATGGTTTACCTAGAAAGTTGATCCCAAAGAGGACCCTTTTGAGTAGCTTCTTTGAATTGAGGATCAAGACGAGATCTAATCTCAAGAAGAGTAAGAGTTTCTTGTCTAGGCCATCTTCCATTTGAAGCATCAACAATACCTAAACAACCCGTTGTTGTTTCAGCTTCTAAATTACCACTAAGAGTAGGAGTTGAAGCACTGGTTGTGGCTGTGGCGGTGGCGGTGGCAATAGCTGCAGCAGAATCTGTTGAAACAAAGTCATGAAATGAGCGAGGCATTATATCAGATACTTGGCGACCAAACATCATCATCTCATAGTGTTGTTGTTGATGTGCTGGTGTCATTGTCAGATTTGGGTTGTTGCCGGCGGAGGGGAATAACTCCGCCGTAGGAAAATGATCTGTTGTTGTTGATGTTGTTGTTGTTGTTCTTTGTCCAATATTCATGAGTTGTCTGAAATCAGTGATACTGTTAGTGTTACTAGTAACATTAACATAGTGTTGTTGTTGTTGTTGTTGATGCTGTTCATGGTGATGTTGTTGATGATGATGATGATTATGGTCTTCCATATCCATATGAAATTAATAATTTAAAAAAAAAGAAAGTGAATTATTATTATAGTAGTAGTGAAGTAGATAAGAAAAAAGAATAAATAAATTTCAATTGGAATTTGATGTTGTTAAGCGGCAGAGACGGATCCTGTCGTGAATGAAAAAGGCTAAAGTTATAAGAGTGAGAGCGAGCAACAAGGGAAATGGTCCCGTCTCTCTGTGACTGTATGTACGTACATATTGTGTGTGTGTAGTATGCGTGTGCTGTGGTGTATATCATGTACGTACCAACCATATTATAGTCACTCAAATATCACATAAATAAATAAATAATATTTAGATTTTTATAAATATGAATCAACTATTTCTCTGTGTAAAATACTGTTTCTTTACCGGTACACTTTTTGTTGCTATTTACAAATACGATTTTTAATTTTAATTTTTTCGAAACCAGAGTATCCACCGCCGAACGTAATGATTATTCATCTCGTTAGATTGGAGGTGTTGGATATGCCTTGAAATCTCAGTTACAAGAAGTCGGAAAATTCTGAAGAACCTGTCAGCTGCGCGCGGCGCCAGGAGAGGCCTCGTTTGGCATGTGGATTCTGTTGACTGGCGCGGGGCGCGGGCTCGTGATGGTTTGAAGTTTTTTGTGGAAAATATTTTTTTTTTGAGGATACTCTGAGTTGGATTTGTTTTGTTTTAAAATAGATTGTGTTTGTTTTTAAATAGGATATACTCCCTCCGGCCATTATTATAAGCAAATTTGACTTTTTTGGTACATTGAAAAAGTGATGTACTTGGTTCATAATATGGACCACATACATCACTTTTACAATGTATCAAAAAAGTGAAATTTGCTTATAATAATGGCCAGAGGGAGTATTTAAAAACAATATGAGATTTGGTTTTATTTTAAAAGATTGCTTTTAAAATAATAGACATATATTTTTCTATAAATAGAGGTTGTTTATTCATAGAAAAATCAAGAGAGCAAAGAGAGACAAGATGTAGGGAATTGGTGTTTGCCACCACACAAGGTTAGGGTCTTAGGATCCTAGGTGTTTGGGCAAATCATTCTTGGGATCATCTTGTGGGATCACCTTGGGTAGACTAGGTCAAATTGAGTCTCTTGGCCACGGGAAGAGATTCGGGTTTTTGGGTAGAATTAGGATTAATTCTTGTAACCCAATTGGGATTTCTTGTAAAGTGACTATTTGATCATAGTGGAACGGTGAGTTGCTCTCTCCCCCAGACGTAGGTTCATTAACCCCTAACTGGGTAAACAATATTATTGTGTTCTTTTTCTTCCGCCGGTTAATGTTTGAATTATTACATCATCATCTCTATCCGTCCTTATATTTGGTTGCTTGTTTCGCTTGCCCCACACATCAGTTTATTATTGGTGTGAGTTATTAGTCGAATTCACAACAATTGGCGCCCACCGTGGGGCAAGGGGATCATTTGATTCAAGTACCATGGGTTTGAAGGAGGATATTGAGAGGTTCACCGGGAGTAACGACTACGGGTTGTGGAAGGTGAATATGAGGGCAGTTTTAATTCAAAACAAGTGTTGAGGCGTTGAAGGGAGAAGCACGATTGGATAAGTCTTGCTTATCACAAGGGGATGATTAGTGTACTTTGGTGGAAACTCAGTTTGAGGTGGAGTCTTCTAAGAGTGGGAGGCTGTCAACATTGACTCTCGGGTATCTAATTGGAGATAGGGATGAGAGTGGTTGTGTTGAACCAAAGGGGTGTAACCATGGAGACCTTGTGGGAAACGTTTCAATTGTGGCTGAAGAAGTGCAAGACCTTGAAAGGATCTTCAGGGAGGCAATTGAAAGCAACCTTGATCAAACTTTGGAACTTGTAGGACTGTTGGAGGTAGTCGGGTACAAGGAGAGTTTGATGTTGCAGCTTGTGGAACCACCTAAAATTCCAAGGTTGGTTTGAAGCCAAGCAAAACTTCGAGAGTACGGAAGGCATTCCGGGGGTCGAAGGGTGGTGAGGCTTGTAGGGCTATCCTAAAAATCTGTGGATAGTCGGAGACAAGCAATTCTTCAGGAGGACGGAAAAGGCACAATCCGGGGGCTGAAGAGGGTGGTGAAGCTTGTTGAGCTATCTAAAAATCCGATGATAGTTGGGAGCAAGCGATTCTTTAGGAGGTACGGAATTGACCAGTTCGGAGGCTGAAGGGGGTGCGGTGAATCTTGTGGGTGCTACCAAAAATCCTATGGTAGTGGGATACAAGATCTTCATGAGGGCGGAAGGCATTCCGATGGATGAAGAGGAGGTAATACTTGTGGTTCTAGCAAGGGTTGTTGAAAGCAAGTGGAAGAGGTCGAGGTTCAAGTGGGACTTGGACTTGACCGGTGATCTTGGATAGAAGATTCAAGATGGAGAGAGCAACACGGTGGTTGATTGGATCACCATCGATTTAAAGGCAAGGTGGAGAATTGTTGGATATGCCTTGAAATCTCAGTTACAAGAAGTCGGAAAATTCTGAAGAACCTGCCAGCTGCGCGCGACGCCAGGAGAGGCCTCGTTTGGCCTGTGGATTCTGTTGACTGGCGCGGGGCGCGGACTGGCTGGCGCGGGGCGCGGGCTCATGATGGTTTGGAGTTTTTTGTGAAAATATATTTTCTTGGAGGATACTCTGACTTGGATTTGTTTTGTTTTTAAATAGATTGTGTTTGTTTTTAAATAGGATATATTTAAAAACAATATGAGATTTGGTTTTATTTTAAAAGATTGCTTTTAAAATAATAGGCATATATTTTTCTATAAATAGAGGTTGTTTATTCATAGAAAAATCAAGAGAGCAAAGAGAGACAATGTAGGGAATTGGGGTTTGCCACCACACAAGGCTAGGGTCTTAGGATCCTAGGTGTTTGGGCAAATCATTCTTGGGATCATCTTGTGGAATCACCTTGGGTAGACTAGGTCAAATTGAGTCTCTTGGCCACGGGAAGAGATTCGGGTTTTTGGGTAGAATTATGATTAATTCTTGTAACCCAATTGGGATTTCTTGTAAAGTGACTATTTGATCATAGTGGAACGGAGAGTTGCTCTCTCCCCCAGACGTAGGTTCATTAACACCGAACTTGGTAAACAATATTATTGTGTTGTTTTTCTTCCGCCGGTTAATGTTTGAATTATTGCATCATCATCATCTCTATCCGTCCTTATATTTGGTTGCTTGTTTCGCTTGCCCCACACATCAGTTTATTATTGGTGTGAGTTATTAGTCGAATTCACAACAGGAGGCATCTTAAAGGGTGGGATAGCTGGCCCGTAATACAATTTTCAATTGAGATAATGTGTTACTTATAAAAGCGATAGTTATTTAAGTTTTTAATTATTTAGTTTTTATTTTGATCGATCTTTGCAATTCCAAGTAGAAAATACTTTTGATTTAGAAAAAAAAGATTTTTGACCCTATATCTTAAAATGTATATTGATCTATCTTCTCTTTTTTCTTCAAATCTTAATTGTAAATTTGTAACCACCGTTCTCTTTTTTAAAATCCATTAAAAATAGGTATTTTAGGATCGATTTTGTCTAATAATCACCCATCCATAACATTTTTTTTCTTCTTTTCGTTTATTTAAATAAGTATGATTTTCATATATATGTTTGTTTTATTTTCTTGTCTTGGTGCGGTGTGTATTTTGTTTTTTCTTCTTGTGCAATATTCATTTATTTTAGATTGAAGGAGTAATTTCAATTTAATGTAAACCTAATCAATGACCTTGAATACGATCCTCTTTTCGCACTTAGAGGAGTACTTAGCTTCCATTTGAGTTCTTCGGGATGGAAGTTGCGAGCTGTGGCAGGTGTGTGCAAGTTGGCTCAGGCTGGATTGGGTGGTTTGCTTTTCTTTTGGTTAAGTTATTATTTGTTTCTTGGCGTGATGTTTGTTTTTTCTATTTTCTTTGTAGGGAGTACTTACTATACTACTTTTATTTTTCTATTTATCTCTTGTACTGTTCTCCTTCTTCCTTTTTGTATATATTTAATATATTTTTCATTCAAAAAAAAAAAAAAAACAATGACATTGGTATCATCAACGCTGCAAATTTTATGATATGAATATTTCAGACACTTCAATATGACATGTAATGTTTGTAAGCTTATGCAAATTAACACTAATGTTGTGAGTTTATTTTGCAGTTCACCCCTTTTGTTTTTATCGATATTGAATTTTTATTACATCAATGTACTTCACTTTAAAATGAATTTCACGATTTGCATAAAACGTAAAATTATATCCACACTCAATGTAAAATGTATTTCACGGTTAACAACTTACGAACATTAAAGTAGTTAAAATCAAAGTCATACAATTTTTATGATTGGGGACGGTAATAATTGAGTAAAGATGTAAAAGAAATTATGCTAATAATGCATATAAATAAAATTGAATTTATATTATAAGAGAAATATTTGAACCAATATATTCTTGTGTTTTTTTCACAAAACTCTTACAATTTGCAAGGCGTAAAGCTATGCTAAACTTCATGTTTTAATTCCTTTATAATTTTTGGAGTACAATAGAAATTTAAGTGATAATTATATAACAATATTGTTGTGGAATCCAATAAGGCAGGATTTGCGAAGTTCTGCAAATGGAGTGTTCTCCAAACTAGGAACCAACCCATTAAAAAATATTATTGAAGAGTAATTAAGCTATAAAAATATAATAACTTTTCTTAAGGAAAAATTGATATCGTTTATTTTTAATAAAAAATAATCTTAACATAAAGTATACTAGTGACATTATCAGATGTCAATTTTGAGATTGCAAACTAAAATATTTAATTATTCTCCATTATTAATTTTTATATGTCAAACATATTTAATTCGTGAGGTTCTGGGTTTGAATCCGCTAATATCTTTGAAAGAAGGTAAATGTAATTACTTTTTTAAGTGCTTTTTGAGTTCTAAGATCTTTCCTACCTTAAATATTCATTCTCTAATCTCCACTTCATGTGCTGTGAGACCTGTTTTTAAAATGCCTACATTAATTTCAACTAATTACAAAATAAATGTTAGAAAATATTAAAAAATGACATGAGAATAGTCATTTGCAAGACCATTTTTTAATTTTATAAAGTTTTACTGTGGCACGTCCTGTGAGCTTAGCTCAATTGGTAGAACAATTGCATTATATATACAGGGGTCGGGGTTCGAACCTCGATCATCTCACTTATCCACCTTAAAGGTGGAATTTCTAATAGGCTGCTAGTAAAAAAAAAAGTTTTACCGTGGCACCTTAAAATATGAGGCTTGTCCTAATGCATATTCCAAATATGATTCGTAAAGATAGTAAAAGTTTTTTGGTGTAATTTAATCAATTAATTTTTTTGACATTCTTTTGTATTTTTTTCATTCTTTATATTAATACATATATTATGTTTGTCACTCAAAAAAAAGAGTTAATCAATTAATTTTTTTTTGAATAGCAAATATGTTATATATTAATATTAAAAAAATATAAGAGAATGTATAGAAAAACAAAGAGGTATAAGAAGTACACTCCACCAGAATCTAACAAACTCTAATGTAGGAAGAAATAAGGAAAACAAATAGAAAAATAGAATTACAATAAATCAAGAATGCCCAATCCCAACAAACTAAAACCTCTCAAAAGTATCACCACGAGAAGAAGAATACACGTTTGAGAGAGACAAAAATCAACCACAGGTAGGACAAAACACCCTGAGAGCCTCCAATCCCCCCAACCAGTGGCGGAATTGGGAATTTTTTTCCCGGGGGGCCGCTAAAAGCCTAAAACTGTTATAGTATAAATTAAATAAGAAGATTATATTGTGTATAAAAGTTTGATTATCAATAAAATAAATTATATACTTTAACATAACACTCTATTTTTTATGGGTTAAAATAATACTCTATGCGTGTCAATTAACTTGAAATAATTAATAATTGACTTTGAATTAATACTCGTACAAAATTAATCATTAAAAAAACATATGTTTTATTATTATATTACACATATACTAAAAAAAAACGGTGTTATCAATTGAAAATAGTTGTGTACTTAGAAGAAAAAAATAGAAATTGTGCATTTTCTGTATTGATAAATACATATAAAAATGAGTTTTTTAAAGGAAAACATCTTTTAATGGCTAAAAATAAATAAAAAATGCACCCTCCAAGAGTTGAACACACAACCTCTTAGGAGAATGGCAATACATAATCCACTCAGTTAGGCTTCTCTATTGTCATATTATAGCAATTTCTTAATTTTCAGGGATGGCCGTGGCCACCCACAGCCACTCCTAGTTCCGCCTCGCCCCCAACTAATTGAGACCCAAGACGACACCCCACCAAACTCTTATAATTACTTTGTATATTTTTTTTTCTTCATATTTTATCAATCAATATTCGGTTATATTATGAGTTTTTTTTTTACTCAACTTCATTATGAGCTTTTATCTCATGGTATTCATATGCTCTAGCTCTTTCTCTCTAATTATGGCGCAATTATCCCGTGATTCTTCACATGATTTTTTCTCTCTCTTTAGGGCATCTATAATAAGAGTATCATAGCGAGTTTTATAGACATATGATCTATACTTTAATTTTTTTATCATTAAAGTTCCATGACGTGACATAGAAGATATCAAAATTGATGATACGGTATCTTATTTGAGGTACCGTATCATCAATTTGATATTACATTTTTTTTATATGAAATTAAATATAAGGTATCACTTGCTAATAATGTATGATACCCGCATTAACATCACCATTGAAGCAAAATATATATGGATTGCATAAGTATTACATGACATTGTAGGGATCACTTGTTAGTGATATACTCCATCCGTTACAATATATAAGTAAAAGTTCACTTTCTAGATTTATTGTATAATTAATGTATTTGGACGTCCAGATACATTAATTATATAATGAATATAGAAAGTGGATTTTTATTTATATATTGTAACGGAGGAAGTATCTAAAGTGATATCAGTGTTGAAGATACTCTTAGACAACCAAACATTGAACATGTATTTTAGTTCTAAAGAGTGAGAACGAACCAGCATCCAAAAAGAAATCTTAACTTGGAGTTAATAAATAATAAATATATATTGTCTGCATATCCTAGCTAATATATATATATATATATATATATATATATATATATATATATATATATATATATATAAAAACGTTTGTCTTGCCTTTATTAATGTGTGTATCATTCTTGATATGTACACAGTGTCGGTGGCGTCGCCACATCTGAACCCCCTGGACTTAAAAAAAAAACACATATAGTCTTATATAATTTATATTTTAAACCCCCTCATTTTTCTATATTGAACTACTGACTCAATTAAACTCAAAACAATTTTAACTTGTTTATTTTTAAATTTTATTCTTTCTTTACTAGGTCTGACAATGAATCTAAACAAGTCGAATAAAGTTTGAGATCGATTTGACAATTAATTCGTTTAACTTGCTTGGTTCATGAACTAAATTAGTCAAACTTAAGCTAAATATTAAGTTCGTTAATTAAATGAGCTGAACTTGAGCTATATATAGTTCGGCTTGTTTGGTTTTGAACTTGGTTCATGAACCAAATGAGTCAGACTTAAGCTAAATATTAAGTTAGTTAATTAAACGAGTTGAACTTGGGCTATATAGTTCGATTTGTTTGGTTTTGAACTTGGTTAAAGAACCAAATGAGTCGAACTTAAGCAACATATTAAGTTTGTTAATAGAGAAGTTTCGCAGTGTTTAGAATCAAAAACTGAATTTTTCTATGGTCAGATAAAGTTTTCATACTTTCAAATTGAAACCGGTATCTCTGTGTTTCTACTTTCGCAGTAAACTATGAGTTCTAAAAATAAAATTAATTCAGACCTTAAATAATTCTCATTATAAACATTTATTTTCGACTCAATAAAATACCGTTGAAACGACAATTCTTACATTCCGGACTCTATAAAAAAAAAATAGTGGGACAGCAGCCCGGGCACGTGCCCAGGCATGCTGTACCTTATAATCGCCCCTGGCGGGGGCGACCTGTTTGGCCCGCCATTTAGGGCGGGTTGAGCTGAGGTTTTCAGCACAGTACCCTAAGTTGGCCCGCACTGCCTAGCCCATTTTAAAAATAGGTTGGGGGCAGGTCGGGGCGGCCATGCCCGCAAGCTTTATTATTTTTATTTTTTTAATATAAAAGTTGGTCATCTTAAACTCAATCTAGTATTTTTTTTTTTGTTCTTGTTTTTGATAAAAAAATCTGATTGTTTATTATTACTTTATTTCCTTTAAAAAGTTCATTCTTCCTTTATTACTAGGTTTCCATTTGTTTATTTCATGTGACTCTACGTGCATCTTCTTTCTGCCGTGTGTGCTACTGCGTGCTGTGTACTCTATGTGGACTGTCATATTATATTTTTTTGGCCTCTTAGTACTATTTGTACTATGAAGTGTCGTATAATAAATCTATTTGCAATACCAAAAGAAAAGTCTTTTAGAGTTTCATGTGAGTTTCATCTACCTTATAATAAGTCTGTGTTGTTTGCTTCTTTTAGAGTTTTATGTGCAGTACCATTCTAAAACAAAATAGGTCACAAAAGCATAAAACAAAATTAAATAAGCTTTATGCACTTACAATTTTTTTTTTCTAATTTGAATAGTTTGATATATAATTATAGAAGATTTAGTATATATTATTGTTGAAAAATTTAGTTGGGTAAATGTTTGAAATCCAAATTTATATGGTTGGACAAATTTAAATGTGAAGTTATAATTCAAATTGTAAAAAAAAAAAAGTTATTTGGCGGGCATTGCCAATAAACGGGGGGGGGGGGGGTTAGTTTTGGGCTCAGCCACCTAAGTTGGCCCGCCCCGCTCCACTCCACTCCACTTTTAAGCGGGCTTAAATGGGGCGGGCCTAAACAGGTCGGGCTTGCCCACTTTGCCACCCTTAACACCCTCTCACACATAACACTATGGGCTTAATGGGTGGATATAAATAGTGAATGATCAGATCAAAAATCTTATAAAACCAACAAATTGTGAAGAGGCTATATAATATCTTCTTAAAATTGTAGTGTTGAGTCTAACATAACCTTATAAAACCATTTTGTAAGGTGAAGTGTGTTTCTATTTTATAAACACATATTCAGGTCATTGCGCAATTGATGTGAGAGTTCTTAACATCGACTTGTGTGATATTAAATTTTCCTAATATTGTTGTGGACATTGAAACAAAACAACATTGTTTTCACTTATGTGATTTCAAAACAAAACAAATTGAATTATAAACTCGATATCATCATAGAAAAAGGGTTAAAATTATAAATATTGGTTAATTAATTACTTATGTAGAATTAAATGAGAATGAATCCTCTATTTTCACCATTGTCTCTATCTCTCTCCTTCTATTTTTTGTTTCTCTCTCTCTCCCCCTCTAATGATCTTTTTTTAATATTCTTTCTCTACTTTTATCTTTTCTCTAAAACTTAGAGAGAAATAGAAACAAAATGTTGAAGGAGAGATTGAGAGAATGTATGGAAGGAGATAATCCAAATCCGAATTAAATACCTCAATTTCCCAATTAATTATTCTGTATATGAATGAATTTTGGTTGGCTAATTCATTGTCGACACGCGGCTTAAACCAAAAAATGGAAGACAGTCGGTTTTCTCTTGCTGACGCGTGTATAGTGTGGCTTTGATACTAACTTTTGACTTTTCATCATGATTCCATAGTAACTAATCCTAGTAAGGTTTAGACTTTAGCTAAAACATTAACACTAACACTTTCTTCTTGTTTTATTTTTAGAAAAGTTTACCCTTGCATGATTTATTTAACGAAAATTAAATTTATGAATTAGCAATTTTTTTAACAAATTTAATTAAAATGGCCTAACAAAGAAATTGACATCGGTTGGATCGAGACCTAAAATATAAAGAGAAGTATGCTCCGAATTCTCAAGCCTATTACTAGACCGAACTGTATATATCAACTTAAGGCCAGTTTAGATTAATTTATTTTTAAATTTATGCATACTGCTTATACTATACTACCTCTGTCCCATTTTATAAGAGCTATTTTAAATAAATGACACTATTTATTTACCTTGTTTTGACCATACTTTTTTAGTAATATATAGATATAAATATATGCATATAAAATCTTGATAGATTTGTTTTGATGAGTATTTTCAAAATATCAAGTTTTTATAATTGTTACTAATAGAGAATTAAAAATATTAGCGATCAAAATTATGAATTGACATACGTGCAGTAGTCAAACTAGTTCTTATATTTTGGGACTGAGGTAGTATAAATTAGGTTTTATGCTATTTTTTAAGTTTTTTTTTTTGAAAATAAGCTATTTTTTAAGTTTACACTATAGTGAAAATTGTATTTTTATAAGCTATTTTATCATAAACTACCTTAACAAATTTATAATAATACATAAAAATTATATAAATTGTTTGCATAAACTCAAAAATAAACCAATCCAAACAGTCCCTTAATATAGAGGGAGTAATATAAAAATAAATTAAAAAAGGACCATCCTAATTAACCATTTGTATTTTATTCCTAACTTTTTCTCAACTATAGCAAATGTTGGTTTCATAAAGAGACCAAACAAGTTTATACTACCTCCGTCCCAATATATAAGACCTTTATGCAAAATTTTGTTGTCCCGTTTTATAAGATCCTTTTCAAAGTTCAAGATGCATTAGTTAATTTTTCACAAAAATTCCCCTAATTAAATGAAGAAAAGTACAAAATTACTATTTCTCTCTCTTAATAATTGAAGGGTGCTTTTGGAAAAATAAATATAATATTGACAAATTTAATGCAAAAAGTAATTTCCTTAATTCTCGTGCTTTTGAGAAAAAGATCTAATATATTGAGAGACGGAGTTAGTAATTGACTGCAACTAGCATATATGCAATTCTTCTAATTAAAGGAATGTATGTTTCAAATTAAATTTATAAAACATATACATCAAGTACTCTCTAAATTCTTAAACCTATTACCAGATTAGGATACATACCGACTTAATATAGATCAAGTTATATAAAGATTAAAGAATGAATACTGACTTATCAAACTCACCAACACATATGAGAATGCTTTGTTCAAGAAAAAAAATTGAGAAGAGAGAAAAACACGGATTTCAATGAATGAATTTGATCTATTTATTTAAGTACAAATTCATTCATTGAAATCCGTATTTTTCTCTCTTCTCTATTTATTTATTTTGAACCAAACACACCGATAATGTCAATCCTTACCATTTCTATTTTAATTTCTTCCTCACTTTCTTAACTATAGCAAATGTTGGATTCTTAAAAGAGAACAAACAAAGTTAACAATTCACTTCAAATAGCAAATGCAATTATAAGACATCTCAAATAAACTAATTGAAACATATCAATTATTGGACAACAATTCTTCTGATTAAAGGAATGTATGTTTCAAATTAAATTTATAAAACATATATATCAAGTAAAAAAAAACTAATTGAAACATAGGCTAATTAAATTTTCCTTAATTCACTCGAACAGAATTTGCAGTGGTAATTAAGTTGAATTAAGAAGACTGATGATAAGTGAAGAATTGTGTCAGTATTATTATCTACTTTTGGAGAAAGTTGTGATGAGTGAGCAGGGAAAGGACCCCCCCTGGGTCATTGTCTGCTATATATGTTTCATTGATCTTAAAATTAATGGCTATATATGCGCCATGTGACCACATGCAGTTGATGGCGATGTATGTATATAGTAGTTGATCAGTGCCAGTCCATCACTGCTCAGATATATGCACTGCATGCCTACTTTGGCATAAAATTAAATACCATTGAAGTACATTTCTCTTATGCTCTCTTTTGTTTGTTTGTTTGCTTGCACCATTTCAAATTCTACAAAGTAATTAGTTTCACAAAATAGATCGATGCATTGTGTTTTGCAAAAATTGTGTATTAAAAATAGGCTTGAATTTTGTTTTGGACAGGGTTACAACTCACTAAGCCAAATCAATCAGGTTTATTTTGGACTAGGACATCGTTGGTCGTACGTCTAACAAAGATAGAACGGTTCTGATTTAAGTATAATGTTTTTTAAAATTGTTAAAGAGAAAATTAAATTTATTTATCTGATTTACTTGAGGTTAATTAGATGGCTACAAACACTATGATCGAATCAAATTATTGTTTGGTTTTGATTTATAGGTTGGGGAGGGATTAATGTTAATGTGGCTTTTTCTGACTGATATAAATCTCTAGCTTGCTTTCATTGATGTTTTGGGTTTTGCCTTTCAATTATAAGAGTTGAGTATACCCCTTATACTTCTTATAATATTTGCTTATAAAAAAAACATTGAATGCATAGAATCCATTTTCTTCTATTTCTCACACTAGATCAAAGTCGGGGACGGTTACCACCACCCAACCTATATAAATGTGACCTTGTGTGTCACTTAGGTACGATTCATTTACACGTACTACACATTTTTCCCATCTCATTCAGACATTTACTTGAATCTTGAAGTACTAACCTTTTAAATTTGTAAATACCTTCCCGTTCATATCGGAGAACAACCTTTGTCGTAAACCTCAGCTGCCTCTGCCGCGCTGGAATACTCGCATTGCAAACATCACCATTGGCCAATCATAGCTCCAGAGGCAGAGGCACCATGGGGTTTACAGCGGCTGCGGTCCCCCCACAAATTTGCAAGTTTTTTTTTTAATACTATATATGTTGAATGTTTGAAGCAATATGTGTAGAGTCAAAATGTTCCAATCTCTCTCCTTTTGATAATGTATTCAAATGTCCAATTTCTACTTTTGTATTTTGTTTGTTTTTTGGTAAATTTTTCTACTTTTGTATAAAAGACACACAAAAATACTTTAGTTAATGAAAAAAATTTCAAATTTTGTATTAATCTTCAATTCCGAGGGGGAGTTTATAATATGGAATTTGACTGCAAAGTAAATAAAGTCTAATTAATTTTTTAATTTTTTTGTAATTTTTTAGATGAAATCAATAACTATACTTGAACTCAGTTGTACAGAACTTGAATTTTTTTTTCTATTAACTTTCTCACACCCAAAACAATTGAACTTTGTGTGTAAATATAATTTAGGGGAAACAATCATTTTAGTCCCTCAATGTACAAGTCGCTGTCATTTTGGTCCCTCACTGAGCAAAAACTACAAAACAGTCCCTGACTGAGCACTCCGTTAGTCAATTTAGTTCAATCCGTTAAATTTGGCCGTTAAGTCAACAAAAACGCCGATTCAGCATGATGACATGGCATGAGGGACCAATGTGAAACATTAGACACGAGGGACCAAAATGACAGTTTTAAAAAAAAATTCCCAATTTAAATCCCTAAGACCCAAATCTCATTCTTCATCTCACTTATTTGTTGTTGTTGTTGTTGTTAATTTTCTTGTTCTTTATCTCTGTTTCGATTTGTTCTTCAAATTATTTAAATTATGTGTGCTTATTTATGTTACTGAGTTCATCTGATATGTAATGCATATTCTGTTCTGTCTTTGTATAACTGATAAGTTGATTTTTCTCCATGATTTCAACACATATATTATAATTTAATTAATAAAAATTACATAAAAAAAAACATTGAACTTGAAACTGGTGAGTTCAAAATCTTTCTTCATATATCAGTTACTGATATGTTGATTATTCCTCGCTTTTGTTGAGTACTTTGGTTCCATATATGATATATCTATATATTATGTTGCATCATGTATATGTGGATTAATTTTGGTTCCAAGATATATGATTAAACCTATCTGCTTTGTTCAAAAGCTTTCTTACGTTGAAGAACAAATCGAAATAGAGATGAAGAACCAACAACAAATTGAAGAACAAATCGAAATAGAGATGAAGAACAAGAAGATTAACAACAACAACAACAACAACAGATAAGTGATGAAGAATGAAATTTGGGTCTTAGGGATTTAAATTGGGAATTTTTTTAAACTATCATTTTGGTCCCTCGTGTCTAATGTTTCACTTTGGTCCCTCATGCCACGTCATCTTGCTGAATCAGCGTTTTTGTTGACTTAACGGCAAAAGTTAACGGATTGGACTAAATTGACTAACGGGGTGCTCAGCCAGGAACTGTTTTGTAGTTTTTGCTCAATGAGGGACCAAAATGACAGCGACTTGTACATTGAGGGACTAAAATGACTGTTTCCCCTATAATTTATGAGTGCTCTGGATCGACACTTATGTTGGAACCAACTTATACTTATAAAATAAACTTATAAGTGTATGTTTGGTTTCACTTCTGGAATAGGCAGAATTGTTACAAATTACTGACAAAACTCACTTACAGGAATAAAATTGAAGGTAAAGAAGAATAAATACGTAAGAGTTACTATCAGTATCACTGAGAAATAGTAGTAAGAGTTACCATCACTCAGAAATTGATTATGAGAATATGATACTGAGAGTAAAACAGTGATTTGCGCTGCTTGAAATAATATTGATGAGGTCAATATGGAAGACAAGATCTGGGTTTCGTGAGGGCGAGGCCCGAGGCTGGTGTTGTCGGGACAAGAAAGAAATGGAAAAATGGAGTATGGTCTTTATATAAATATTAGACATGGTCATCATGGTTGGTCATCACACTCTTTTCTAATAATGTTATTATCATGATAAACGGACAGGATTGGACTCATGCATGCATCACAAATTGACACATTTCACTCTCATCATCATCAGTCACAGAGTTAGAGAGAGAGAGAGATAGTGGAGAAAGAGTAAGCAAAGGTGTAGTATCCTTACTTTTGTCCATTATTCGAAGCATCGGATCTAACAAAGTGTGATCACAAAAGTAAGGTAAAGGGAGCAAATATCATCAACCCAAACCCATTGTCTTTTGTCAACTCCAAACCCAACAATTAAATTATACAAAATGCTTACATGGCTCATAACAGGATTCATATATTCTCTACGATTAAACATCCTATATTTATTTACATTTGTTTTTAAAAATGTTAGGGGAGAAATAATAGTGTGACTAACGAACCGAGAATGGATCCTCTTAACTCCAACTAGGTCGCACATGCTTAGGCCCAACATGTGACTAAGGAACTGAGGATGGACCCTCTCATGTTAAAAAAAAAATTGAAGAAATAATGTGAAAATCTAAGCTATTGAAATAAAAATTTAGAATAATATTTAAATGTAAAAGAAATGGTGTAAAGTTGATTAATGATTGAAAAGTGAAAATTGAGAGATAAAAAATTGAGAGGATCCATTCTCTTAAGGAACTCAACCAAAAGTTATCTCTTTTAGTTTTAACCATTTATTTTTTTAATCAGTGTGAATTGGTTAATTGAGTCAATTATTTTTTAGATGGAACGACTAATGTACTGTCCTTGAATTACATAATTTTTTTTATTTAATTAAGATTTGTGAGTTTAAATCACAGTAGTATGGTATGATTTAACACCGCTCAAAATATTAAATAGAAAACCATAACAACAAATCAAAGGAAGGTGTAGCTCAGAAAGTGTTTAGATCGGAAACAAAATATATAGAAGGGGCATTTTTTGTGTTGCATGACATTGGTTTTTATTTTTGTTAGAAAGAACAGCTTGCTGGAGAATTTGACGGAGAATTGTGAGTAATAAAGTGTCAATATTTCACGTTGTAAATTTAAGGCATCTTTCTTGCATGACATTGGTTCGTAAAAACCGAAACACCGTAAAAGGGAAAAAACGTCGGTAAGGCGGGTAAAAATGAAATGCGAGGTGCCTAAAGAGAATATAAGAGATAACGTTTCATCAAAGATCAAAATGTGGGCCTTATTAGTCTTTTGATGGCTCCTGGGCCCATTTTGTTGAAACAGAACCCTATGCTTGTTTTTTTTTAGAAATACTTTTGCCGTCCTATGGGTTGCTTGCGCGCCCTACGAAATGACTAAAATACCCTTCCGTGGCTTAAGTCACGAATGTAGGAAAAATGAGAAATTTTAAAAAATATCGTCTGTGACTTAAGTAGCAGACATTATAAAAATAAAACCCGATATAATGTTTTAAGGATGTCCATGACTTAAGTCACGGACTGGGAGTAATGTTGTAAGTTCGTAAGGCACGACCCAAAAAGGGTAGAACAACAAAAGTAATTTATTTATTTTTTATTAACATGAAGAGAAGAAAAAAACCTCTACGCAGTCCACCCAACGATTATATGTTTTTGGTAAAAATGAATAATTTAACTCCTATCCTTTATTATGTGCTCTCTTTAAATTATATGTTGGATAATTTAAACTCTTATAAAAAAACTGCTTGTAAGATGATGACTGTCTATAAAAAAATGTTCATGTCATATTTTATTTCATGTACAATAACACTTTTAACATATATTTCTAATATAAAGGGCTAAGGAAGAGGTTCGGTGCACACGGGATGCTCATAAGGCTAAGGAAGGAAAGGAAATTAAGCCTCATGAAATGGTTATTGTTGTAAGCGGATTTAGAGATTCTTATGATGAAGATTTACATCGCTATATTTCATATTGAACAAAAATATATAGTTATTTAATCTGTTTTCTGTCAGAAAATAAATAAAATAGCAGTTTCCTTCTGTTTTTGAAATAAGTCATGTTAACTTGTGCCTTTAGGGCACAAACTAAGGTATCTTAAAGTAAAAATTTGCATTTAATAACATAAGAGAATTTAATGTTTAAAATGTACAATTTACAAGATAATATTACTATATTTATATTCTTAACATATGTTAACATTTCCCTTTTGAAATAGCAAGTGTGTTCACTAGTGTTTTATCACCTGTAATTTGATATAATTACTATTTGCATTCTAATCTATCTATATGTTATTGTAAAACAACTTTGATGTCAAAATTAAAGAGTTGGTGATTAAACATCTAATCTATGGTTAGAAACTATTCCTATTCACTCTAACACATATAATTATCGCAATGTACTGTAACTCTTCCAATTGCATATGTATTTGATCTAAATTCTAATCTATTGCTACTATATACGGTGATTTAAATGCCATGACTTCTAGAATTCTAAAAATTCAATAGTCTTGCCTATTAGCTTGACATATTGTTGTCAATGAATTTTATTACTATATATATTGTGTTTTTGCTATAAGAATTACATACGTCTTTGTTATTTTGTTTGTTAAGTTTGACGATTGATAAGTTCATTGTCTCATTTATAAAACCAGAAGAAGAGAAAGATATCAAGGTTTAGAGGGTTTATATTAATTCAATATTATTTATTTTGTTATAAAATAGATCATATTTAATTCATCATTTGTTAAAACAACTTAAACATTTAAACAATTTCAAGGGTTGGTCCTCTTTTCATTCTGGGGGTTTGTCCTCAATGAAAATGTGTATTTGACCTTTTTCCCAAGGGTTTAACAAGATCAATTAGAACATATAGAGAGTGTTGGAGAGCGTAACCCTCAATTTTTATTTCCTAAAGAGGTGGTCAATTGTTAAGTCGAAAAAGAAACTGTGAGCAAATTTATTGTGGCTGAAGAGGTGTTGATGGTTGAAGAGTATGTTAAGGATCAACTACAAAATTATTTGAAAAGTAAAAGATGAAATGTAGAAACCTTCGTAAATAGGCCTAAGGAAGTTCGACTTGGTGAACTTTGTGATTGCTGGGAATACATAAGCTCAAAGTTCATTTCAATTTTTTGGTATGATTTTATTAATTATTATTACTAGTTGAATATATCAATACTTTTTAAAAAAATGTACTAATATAATTGTGACTTGTTATAGTGAGTTGATTCACGCATTGTTGTACCACTATCGTACTATTCAGAAATTAAACCAATCGACGATCTGGAAGAAAATGTATTTGTCACCAAACATAATTCAAAAGTCTGAGTGTTGCTTTCAATGGATGATTCAAATACTTTCGAGGCTGACCTTAGTACTTATGCAAAATGATGAGAAAATGATTCCTACATGCATTTCTTGTCGAAGTGGAGGTGAATGTTGAACAAGTTGTTAGTCGTGCCTTAAGACGGTTTCTTGACTTCATCTCAAAAACAAATGGTGCAACTTTAAAGTGAGTGTTCTATTTGTAGATACATTTTTATTACATACATATTTATATTCTTATGGTTTTGTTACTAACACATTTACTAATAATATTGAAAAGTGTTTCTCCTTTTCTCTAATTGATTATTTCGGCGCCCAAAAACACTCTAATACAGTTTCAACAAAATGTTTACCATATGTTTATAGGCAACAATCGACCAACATGTGTAATCAACGCTGATAATTACGAATATATATATATATATGAAGTGTTCAGATTCTATAAATTACACACAATTGATCCATTCTCATGAATTAAACACGATTCTTAGAGTCATATGGTTTTTTCTTCCATTCTCGTGAATTAAACATGATTCTTAGAATCATATGCATTTCAATCACAAACAATCACACAAATATTCCTTCTTCCAATCTTCTTTGATAGCGGTTTTGTTCAAATATTCCTTTGTCTAATATGATGTGCTTTGTCTGACATGATTTGTTTTTATGTGTACAGTTTAACTTACTTAAAATTTATGTAAGCAGTTGATTTATGTGTCTGATATGATGTGCATCTTTTTGTCCAGGTGATTTTGCTTTGAATTGGTAATTTTAATACATTCAAAGATTAATATAACAGCGAGTTACACTTTCACATACCACAGAACAAGATGTTTACATATATATTTTTTATCTTCTATCTATCAAGTAATAGTTTTAAGTCATCATTTGTTAAAACAACTTAAACATTTAAACAAATGATTACAAATGTTTCTTTAATTTACGAATGATTAGAAATTAGTTAATGCGTGATTTTAATTTTTGTTAACCGATCGTCGATTTGTTACGTCTACAGCATTACTTCGCCAAGGACCCGAACCTTTCAAAGAGGTTTGACTTTCTTTTAGATTTCTCCTCTCTCTTTTAGTTATAGTTGACTATTCCTTGGTGAGTTTTTTATTTTCTTCTTACCTTATCTGTTTTCGGAAAATGGTTCGTACTATTATTTTTTCTTTTTTTTTTGACGAAAATGTACTATTATTCTTTGTAAATACAAAATGTGTGACTTTCACTTACCTACATGCAGCAATTACATTTATTGGAGATGTTTGGAATAATAAGTATTCTAATAGAATAAGAATAAATCAGTCCAATTATAACTAAAATTAAAAAAGAAATTGAAATGAATTAAAAATTTACTAAAAAATAATAAGAAATTGATTAATTAATCAAATTCATATTTTATTAATTAATCAAATTTATTCTAGGTGCTTGACTGAACTTGAGTTATCCAATACCTTTTTTTAGGTTGACGATCAATAGACATCCTGCTTATCTTGAAAAAGCTATTGTGTTGGATGCCTTGCGTGGTTCTGGATCTGCTAAGTGCACCCGCACACGCAGTAACGTGGCGGCTAGGGAAAGTGATCAGATCAAGTAGAAAATGGTTACTATTGTTGTAACAGATGAAGATGTTGCGGCTAAGGAATATGTGGCTAAGTTTCATCTCCCCATGGAATCAATGTTCGGTGAGCCGAACGGAGACTGTGTGATTTGTTAAGTAGTTTAACAAATCACATTCTTTTTCTGTGTTGATAGTTTAACAAATCACATTCTTTAATTCTAATCATGGTAACTTTTCTGTGTTGATAGTTTTCATTACAAGTATTTTTCTCCATAATCCATATCATATTCTTTTTTTGACTGTACAGACTACATTAGGCAAAATCCAATACAATTAGCTTGTTCACTCAAATTTTTACTTGACCTCTTAGACTAAGGCTAATTCTAACATAGAAGTTGATGCATTTTTCCTTTTTCACAGTTTTCGCTAAACCTAAAAGCTGAACCAAAATATTAAGATGATATCATTCAAGGCGCCTTCTAGGGTGGGAAAGGCCTGTAGGTCTCCCATGATGGGTAAGCAATATCATCCATTAGATTGCTATAGATCATTATAGACCTCCAACACTTTATAATTTTTTATGATATTTATTTTAATTTTTCTTTCTTTCTATTGTCTCTCTCCACTGTCATGACATTACTTGTAACAATCTATATTTCCATCTTTCCCCAAATTCAATTTTCCATTCAAAGTTTCAAACCTCTTTTTTTTCTTCTTTGTGGGTTGTTTGGAATTTCATCCGCACCTAGATTTAGAGAAAAAGATAAGGAAAATGGTTGTGTCCGCTGTAGAGAGAAAACAGTAATACTATGGTTGTAGAAATAAAAAATGGTGGAGAAGAACACATGAGGAAACTTAGTTCATAGTTCAACAAAGAGAACGAACAAAAAAGAAATGATTTTTCTTTCTATTATAATTTATTAATGTTTATCTTAGCAAAATTTGTTATTGAATGTAGTTGATTTCTTCTTTTTAAGTTCAAAAGATTTGGATTAAAGTTATTAAACAATTCTAAACACAAAAAAAAAAGCACATGAAACACACGTATTTGTTTGAAAAAATCTAAAATACAATTAATTGAAAATTGGAAATGTTCAAATTCAAATATATAATTTGAATTGGCCCAAGCTTTTTTTTACTAAATAGGCCCAGGCTTTAAGCCTAACTAACTCCCTTTCTAATATAAAGGGCCGAATAGAAGGGGCTTATTTTTATGGAAAATCAACCTTATAATTAAATAAAATCCACCGGGCCAAAATTTTGGATAAGTATTTTTATATTTTTGGCTTAAATGCAGTTTTACTCCCTCTATTTTGCATAAATTGGAATTTTACCCCCCCTATTTCACTAAAACGGTAATTAATATCTTTATGTAACTCCAAATTTAGTGGAATTTGATTATGTGGAAAGTTAACTCGATTACGGTCATTTTGGTACTAGTTTGATGAATTATTGATCAAAATCGAGTTATCAAAATTGAGGTACCAGCTTGTTTTTGAGCCTCAACTTCAAAGTTTCGCACAGAACTCATGTTTGATAAATAATTCACCAAACTGGTACCAAAATGACCGTAATCGAGTTAATTTTCCACAAAATCAAACTCCACTAAATTTGGAGTTACATAGAGAGATTAATTGCCGTTATAGTGAAATATGGGGGGTAAAATTCCGATTTATTCAAAATAGGGGGGTAAAACTGCATTTAAGCCTATATTTTTTCTTTATAATTAAATGTAGAAAGGGAAAATTTTATTAATCATAATGGTCATTTTTTATAAACTAAAAATAGTCTCCGCGCAGAACTTTTGAAACTAATTCTCTCGAAATAATTGAGATTCATTTAAGGTGTTGAACTTTTCCAATAAATATTTTTTACATAGTCATGAATTGGGGATTGAACTCGACTAGGACCAATTGGTTAAAAATTCCAAGGGGAATGTTAACTTGTGCCTTAAGGCACATGATAAGAACATAAATATAAAAATTTTGTTTTGGAATTTTGTGTATTTTTACTTTTGATGCATTAAATTTCTTAGTTTATTAAATGCAAAGTTTCGATATAAAGATACCTTATCATGTGCCTTTAGGGCACAAGTTAACATGACCCAAATTCTAAATATATCTACCACTTGTGCCACACAATATTGGATAGGAAAGATATTTTTAGACATTATTAAAAACTTTAACCGATCATGTTACTATGTATTTGTGGTTGAAAGTGCAAACAAACATTTTTCCATATATAATTTTTTTGGATTAAGATATTGTCCCAAATTCTTATGTAAATGCTCAAAACTTAATATCATTGATGATGATTCAACAATAAAAGTGAAACAAATAACAATAGCAGAAGATAACCATACTTAATTTCTCAATATGAATCTTTACAAGAAATACACAAAGATCACAAAAACTCATCTCCCCTCCAAGAGTCCCTCTGAGATTATAGTTTAAATTACATATATGTATAATAAAAGCCATGTGGGACTACGTATTGTCTCAAATATCATTTGCGAGGAGCAGCTACATCACAAAACCCTACCTAGTAACTAGTAAGCAGTGGAACAAAATCAAAGTAAGGTATGAAGTAACTTTCCAAAGGTCAATCCCATTCCTAATAGAAAACAATGGAACAACAAAATCCTCCTCCAATGAAATTTAGCAACTAAAACTTTTCCATGTCAACAATGTTTTATATCTGTATTTCAACCAATAAAACAATAATATTAATAATAGGTATTTAATATTTGTAATTTATAACATCTACCTAGGTCTTTTAATAACAAACCGATAGAACTTAAATGTTACAAATTACAAATTTAAAAATCTTATTTATCATTTAAAAATTTAAAGAATTATATATCTATTACAAATATAAAGCTTAAAGGACGATGCATTTTGCCTAAACAAAATCAATCTATGTTTTTTCTCCATTACATCAAATCCTTGTTGAAAGAAAAAAACAAAATGGAGTATCATCCGTGTTAGTGATGGTGTATATATCAAGTAGATGCACCACAAACACAAAGTGCAATATCACTATTGATAAAACCTAATTTTCATTCTCCTTCTGTTCTTAATTAACAAAACGCGTTCTCCAACCCATTTATCAACTAAACCAAGCTGTTTTACACTCTAAATCCTTCACACACCATAGTTAATCCATAACTGGTTTGCACTTTCATCTCTTAACTTTCAAATCCTTCTCCAGCTATCATATTTTTCACCCTCAAATCTCAAGATATATAAATAAATGGCTTCAACCGTTTTCTTCAACTACCAACTGCCACAGCCCTTCATAACTCAAAACACAATAATTACACTATGTCTGAAAACCCTACAACTTATGCATCCTCATCTTCGTCGGGCAAAGTTTCGACTGGTCGCCATCCGGTGTACCGAGGAGTGAGACGTAGGAATAACGGAAAATGGGTATCTGAAATCCGCGAACCTAAAAAGCCAAATAGAATTTGGTTAGGAACATTTCCGACACCTGAAATGGCAGCTATTGCTTATGATGTAGCTTCTCTTGCTCTTAAGGGTAAAAATGCTGAATTAAACTTCCCTAATTCTTCTTCTTCTTTGCCAGTGCCTGAGTCTTCCTCTGCTCGCGATATTCAGACAGCTGCAGCAAGTGCTGCAGCTGCTGTAGGCGCAGCAGAGGATGCACTCGCAAGTAATATCAGTGAGGGAAATAATCATCGTGCGGCAATGGCACCGCATGAACTTTTCGCAAGTGCGAACGAGAACAACAATGTTAACTATGAGTTTGTTGATGAGGATTTAATATTTGATATGCCTAATGTTTTGGTTAATATGGCTGAAGGAATGCTACTCAGTCCTCCTCGTTTTGATTTTGCAAGTAATGAGTATGATGCACAAGAAAATGTTATATGTGGCGATGATTCAAACCTTTGGAGTTATCCTTATTTCCCATAAGATAAGATATAGTATAATGCATGAATGAATCTTAAAATAATTATAATCATAAATGGAAAGTAAGGTAAGATGTAATAAGATAAATGGGAGAACTCTCACATCAGGATTTTGCTTAGACATGAGGAAATGCACTGATGTGTGGAAGTGGAATTGTGTCTTTCTTTTCTTCTTTTGTTCGTTTATTCAACCTTATGTACATTAACTAATTATATATAGGTACCTTCTATATTAATTAAGGTTGGCTTGCTGCTGCAGCTGCACCTTAAATATGTAATATATATATATATATATGTAATGGCAAATTCTAAGGTGAAGTCATGACTTCAACTTCACTAAAGAAGTCATCAATCTAGTGTGATTGTTGCACAAAAATTTCTATATGCCAACTTTAGATCTAATGGCTGGAAATTATGAGGACCAATACTATAGATTTGGTAGCTAAATCCTAGGAAATTTGGTAGCTAAATCCATGGAAGTAGAACGACACGGGAAGAAATTCCTAAGAAGACCAGCTGGAAAAATACTTTATCCAGTAATTACCCTTAGACCAAATTTAAATAATCTTAGACTTTATAAAGCTCAGATTAAATGGTTTAAACATCTAGAATATTGGTTTAGAAATACTGGAGATGATTTTTTATCCAAAGGATATAAAGAATTAGCTGAAAATCTTCAGAAAAAACTACAGTCTATGGCAAGATGACTGAAGAAAGTATAACAAGTGTTCTACAAAAAGTTTTAGATAACTTAGAAAAACAAACATTATATTTAGAAAACTTACAATCTGAAGAAAGTAAATATAAACCTCATGAAACCTGGAACTTTCATGAAGAAAACTTTGCCTGTTATGAAAAAGATGAATTGCATAGATATCCTCACATTTTTCATACAACAAATCCACAAC
Source organism: Trifolium repens (assembly GCA_030408175.1). Classification (NCBI taxonomy): domain Eukaryota; kingdom Viridiplantae; phylum Streptophyta; class Magnoliopsida; order Fabales; family Fabaceae; genus Trifolium; species Trifolium repens. The sequence goes on from CP125848.1 coordinate 51,807,364, forward strand.
TCAACAATATAGCATGCATGTTAACTTATATAATAAAAAATTGTTGCTATCAAAATTTTCATCAAAGAATGGATGAATTTCAAGAAGAACAAAAAAGAAATGTAGAAAATATCTGCATTAAATTAAAGGTTCTTTCAAAACTCTTAGAAAATAAAGAAGAATATTTAACTATGGATGAGTTATCTAAATTTCTTAAGAAGGGGGAGGATAAGGAAAAACAAATAGAAATCCTAAAAATACCACAAACCCAACCTCAAGAAAAGATTTCTAAACTCGAAGAAACTTCTGAGACCACACAATTAAGAATTAAACCACCATCTAATTACTTTTAGATATGGATAACACAGAAGAAGCCCTCAATAGGCAATTAGAAAATTTAGAAAGACTAATGGTCTCTCTAGATATTAGTGGCAAAAGTCAAGAAACTTATGATAACAAATCGGAAGATAATAATCAGATTATTTATGACTTTAGCTCAGAAGAAGCTAATGAAAATGAGATCGAAAATCCTCATTATGTAAAAATAGAAGAACAAGGAGAAACTTCGGGAATTAAAAGACCTGCAGATTTTGAAAGAGAATTCACTAAACAAAAATTCCAGAAAGTACCTCATTATTATGTACCTTCGCAAAATCCATTCCAAGGACAAGGAATTTTAGATATAGACTGCAGTGTTGATGCAGCAAAAGATCTTAGGGATTGGTATAATACAAATAGTGTGTTAATCCAGTTAAACGAAGATCTTAAACATTTAGGAGCAGTTGAAATTTTCAACTATCTTCAATATAAAACTAGAGGAAATGCTTACAAATACATTTCTACTCTGCCATCAGAAGTTATGGGAGAATTACCTCTAACAGGAACCTTAGTAGTAGACTGGGTCTATGGTTTACTAATAAAAGAATTCAAAGGATGGAAAAATTCCATTCAATCAAAAATAGCATTTTCTGACCAAAACCTTTGGAAAATCACCAACCTAAAAATCTGCAATATGTGCTATGTAGATAATTTCATTTGTGAATTTCAGGATTATTACTACAATATAGATAATAGTACAAGAATCTCTAGAAACTTGTTAGAACTATTTTATGACAAGTTACCAGAAAAAGTATCGGCTCAGGTTAAGACATTTTTTACCTCAGCATTAGCAGAAGGTGTAACGACCCAATTTCATTAATTCTTTATTTATGTGTGATTATTATATTTATTTATTTATGTATGTTTATTAACTTGTGTTGAATTGTATTATTATTATTTAGTTAAGTTACTAGATATAATTATGCATGTTATTTAGTCATAGGAGTTAATTGGATGGAATAGAATTATTGGGCTTTGGTATTGGGCCTAGGTTAAGTTAGTAAGGGTGTTTTGGTAATTGATGAGTGGTAACCTAGTTATAAAAGGGGAAAGTTAGAGAGAGAAACTCATTTGTCACAAATTTTGGTGGAGGAAGAAAAAGAAATGAGAGAAAGGGAGGTAGAGAGAAAGTGTAGAAGAACCAAGCTTGAAGATGTAGAAGGGAGTCAAAGTGTAGAGCTTAGAGATTTAAAGCTTCAATCTAAGGTATGAGGTTAGATAATATAATTAGAGTGAACATAGAGAGGGGAGAATGTCTATTTCTCCATTCCCAAACTCTCTACACTCTTTTCTTTTGGGTGGGTGTTTTCATTGAATAAAAATAATACCTTTGCATGATTTAATGATTATTGAGCTTATTACAATATGAAATTATGAATTTTGGGGTTTTGAAATGGGAATTTGTAGATGTTTGTGAAGGATTTTATGTTATTATGAAGTTTTGAATAAATACATGAAAATCATTACTTTTGGATGAAATGATGTTTGATGATGTTATAAGTTGTACTTCTATGCTTAGTATGATTATAAATGACTAAAGTTGCTTCCTTTATGTGTTTCTATGTATTGGCTAATGATTTAAGAACATTTGAGTTAATGGGTTACAACTTGTATTTTGGAAAATCAAGGAATTGTGTAAGAAAAACTATCTTTTAGAAAACCTGAAGAAAGATCGTACTTTTGACCCCTTTAGACTTCGAATTGGCATTTTTGTTAAACATGAAAGTTGTAGGTCTCGTTCTTAGCTTTCCAACGCATGTTCACTCATCGCGTTTGGATCAACGTAGCCCAAGTTATGACCATTTTGGTGAGACAGACTTCTGCAGGAAGAATCTGTCAATTTCGCTTGCGCGAACCTAGCTCGCTTGCGCGAACTTAATAGCCAGTCAGCAGAGTTGACTTTGACTTTGGTTGACTTTTTGACTTTTTGTTGACTTATGCACCCGGAACCTATTTTTAATGATTTTTCGCGTAGAATCCATTTTTGATGTTAGTTTTTAAAGATCATGCTCGAATTATTCTGTTTTGGTGTAGAATTGTTATACTTTGTTAATTGAATTAATCACTTACTATATGTACTTGAATTGAGTATAGAATGATGAATTGAGTTGTGATATCATATATGTGTGACGATTAGAAGTTAATTAATGATGATTTTGATATATAATTACAAGTATATTGTTGAGTTATGATTGGATACTTGGGTTAGTATTGAATTATGAATAAATGAGTAATTGTGATAATGTTATTATTGAATATGTATGCTTGATTACTTGCGAGATTTATGGAATATGATTTAATCAATGGGATGATATATCTTCAATTAAGTTATTGAGATATGTTTGTGTGTGATATCCTTATAGGATGAGATGATTAAATTATATGATTGGTAATCTAGCATACATGCATCATTTTGTATGATGAGCAGATACTTTAGAGGGGATCCTAAAGTATGGCAGATATCTTAGTAGCTGCGGGACTAAGATATATTTGGAATAAGTTTTCCAATAACTATGAGGTACCACATGCACTTAGTAATATTACTAGGATGCATTGCATGAATGTGGCATTAGATTGCATTAGGAGATGAAGGTGAATAATTATATGGTAATTGTCATTATTGTGCTTCCTTGATCTTTTGTGATTAAATGTGATACTTGGCATTGACCGTTAATCTTTAACAATCGATTATGTGTATTATGAGATGTGTAATAATGACTGATAATTGATGATGATGTATATGTAATTGTCAATTGATTTGAGAATGAAATATTATTATGATGCAATGTATTTTACGATTATAAAATATGAATGATATGAGATTGATATCTGTTATGGACTGAGTTGTTAGACATTAGCATGTCATGTCCTAAGTATTAAGTGTACTTGTACTTAGATTCTTTTTACGGTTATATTATCTAACCCTCTGTTTTGTGTATGTGCTGGATTTGGGATCCAGATCCTCATGTTATGTTTGTGTTCCAGTCGTTGGTGAAGCTCCGCTCTGATCATGACACGGGGATGTGATCATTTCTATTATGTGTATTTAGAGTCTTGTTTTCTTATTTGTAATGTATATAAAGATGTATTTTCCTAAAAATTTATCTTGTACAATAATTGTTTTACTAATTAAGTTATTAGTAAGCTTTTATGTGTACGATGTAATACTCGAACCAAACCTTTTATAAATCAAATTTTATTTTCCGTTGCATATTCTCGAGTAATATTTTATAAAGGTATATTTATATAATTATGGGTTTGAGTGTTACAATTTGGTATCAGAGCTCCGGTTATCTTCGGACCGTATGAGCTATGTGTCGATCAGAGCAGGTATATACATTCAGACTAAGTGGGCATAGAGTCACTCGTGTGTTTATGTGATTGTTATATCTTTTGTGATTTAATTGTTGTAGTGTAGTTACACTTGCACCTTAGTCACTATTAAACTATTTTGCAAATGTATGACTAGTTTCATAAATTTTGTTGACATGTTGTTTTACTTAATTCTTGAGACTCGTGTTTTAATTGGTGTTGACTTATGCATCTATTGTTTCATAAATATTGATAAGTTGTGATATGTTTATTTTATGAATATACTTTGTGATTGTTTATTCATGAACTATGAATGATATGAATTAGATTATGTTATCTATTCTTTTGATGAGTACTTGATGAGATTGAATATTATCTTAGTTGTAAGTTATCTAGTCAAGTAATGAGTATGTGTTCTTTGATCTTGATTCATGGTGAATGTTATGCTTTATGATTGTAATGGTTGTATGTGCTTAAAGTTATCTTTGTGTAGTTTTGACTTGCTTGTATTTGTTTATGAATTCCATGATAAGTGACTGATAATAACACGATATAATTGTGCGTAATTGATAATGAATATGCATTCATCATTGTTGTTTTGATTTCAAGATAATGACTTACGTGATAATGTCTTCTTGTTATTGATCTATTTAAAATGATTATGTTCGCATATTAGTATAGATTTATTTGTTGATGAAAATCTATGATTATATGAAATTAAGTATGATTGTGTATGCATGTGTCGTAAATAATTGTTATAATAATTTATTTATGATGATTGCTTGTGTAGTATGATTGAATTAATTAAATGATGATATGAATGATGATATGTATGTATGTATTCATGGAATTAATTGAGAATTTATATGCATGAATGAAATAGTGGAATTACTTGAATACTTTAACATGATTATGATTGATGAATATTCATGAAATCTTTGTGATATAGGAAGATAAGAATGTATTGATGAATTCTATGTATTCCAATAACTTATTGATAATGTGTGATATTAATTTCATGAATTTCATTGCTAGTTTCTCGTTAATATATTGTCTTCTTGATTCTTGAAAATTTGTGTTTTAATTGGCAATGACTTTAGCATTTATAATTCTCGCTTCATGTTTGATTGCTAATGTAATGGTGAATTAAGTTCTAGTTTGTTAATGTTTGAATTGTTATGAGCAAAATATGATGATTAGGTAATTTCACATGTTCTGATGTTGATTCATGATTATTACTATGCCTCTATGTTGATTATAACTCTGTATGCTTAAGGTCACGACTCTTGTATTTTAATCAACCATAATTAGAGATTTTGTGAATTGTGTGATTCTAACATGATTCAATTATATTTGTTGATTGATGATGGATGATGTTTTGCTCTAGTTGCTCAAATACGAGACTTGTTGTTTCCTTTGTATTGTAGCATGAGTAGATTAAATGTCAAGATAGTAATGGTTTGATTATTAGAACTAGTATAGGATAATGAAATTTATTTTATGCAACATAGATTCAATATTACTTAGATATTATAATTGAATTGATAGTTTAATGTTATTATTTGTAATAGAGTTTATGTGTATTATTATGCATGTCCTTATGTGTGATTTGTGTGACGTTCTATATGGCATGATAATTTTAGAACTAGTGTATTAATTTCCAAATGATATGAATCTTGTTGAAGTTGAATTATTCTCCTTTGAGTAAATGAAACTAATTTTTGTAGAAATAAGAAGAGTATTAATTGGTAATGAGGTCGATTGAATTTTAGGATATGTTTGACCTATATCTTGTTTGTAACATGCACTAGATTATTTCCATGAAACTTGATTCATTCTTTTTATCATTCGCGAATTATACTATGTGACTATGTCATTTTCTCTAAGATAAATTTGATAGATATGAAGCACATGTTTTGATTATTCTATCCTACCATGTTAATTACCTTGCTAAGTTGATTGTTTTCTCGAATGATATGCTTACATAAATATGAATTGTTGACCTAATTGAAAATTTGCTATCATGGTAAATGCATCGTTTCCTTCTTGTAATGTGATCCTTAATTCTTAGAAAATATATGCTATGTTTATGCAAATATAAATTGTTGGGTTCTTAGGATTAATTGTTGTGGAATATCGGTCTCTCTTGTTTTAATTTGATTCTTAGCTTTTAAAAATTTAGAGTCAATGTATGCTAATTAATGTTTATGTGAGATGTTGAGATATGCTTTTGTATAATCATGCGTAAATGCTTTATATATATGTCTATTCATTTATGTTACTTCAATATTATGTTTATTTATTGATGTTAACAAATGCTTAAGTGTTATATTGCATGTTTCGTAGTTCACCCTTGTATGTGGCATGTGTGTGGACACTGTCGATACTAGTTTCCTTTTGGGAGGAATAAGTTTAGAACCGTAGAACCTACAGTTAGGTGTGAGAATCGGTAAGTTCTAGATGAAGTTGCGAATGAGTTGAGATAAGTTGGGGAGAAAGTTATATTCCTTGGATATGTTTGAGTATAGGAGAATGAGATAGATAGAGATGAATAAGTGGTATGAGGGAATAGTTAAAATTTCTAAGGATTCATATTTTGGGTTGAGTTGTCATCCGAGTTAAGTTAAGCACGAAGTAATTATTAATGGGAGATATGGATAAGTAAGTTAACTATCGAAAAGACGTGTTGAGAAGGAGTTAAGTGATTGTCTATCGGAAAATGATTGAGTATAGAAACGATGATGGGGAATAAAAGATTAAAAGTGGTGTTTAGTATATTGAAGATGTCTATGGCCTATGGCATAAGTGTGTGATTTAAGGATGGACTTAGGCTATATTTAGATATAAGAATCTCAATAAGAGAAGTGATGTTGAGCGACTAAGAAGTAGTGAAAGAGATGAGAGTGAATATACGACGACGATAGTAGTCTAAGGAGGTAAATGTTTTTGGTTAAGAAAGCACAAAAGTTAGGCAAGGGATATTTTGGAGATGACGTAGTTATGTTGGGACATGATGTTTTAAAAAGGATGTATTTTTCCGGAACGAAGTTGGTTAGTTATTTGTTGTAATTAGTCTTGTCGAAAACTATGATGAAAGATGAGTGTGAAGCGATGAATTGAGAGGTTAGAGATTGTGTTGGAATTTGGCATAAGCATGAGTACTATTGTGAAAGGAAGAATTATGTCATTAAGTAAGTAGTTTCAAGGGTTATTAAGAGGATTTGGAGAACCCACTTGGTAAGTGGATATGGAATGATAAAATTTAGAACGCGGTTTGGATAAGAATTGGACATGAAATATACAGATTGAGGAGAATCGTGTGATCGAAGTTGAAAATAAGGATTCATTGAAGATTGAGAGGTTGTGGATATCCTTTTGGAGATGAGGTATTTAGAGTGTAGTATTATGAAGGGTACTTATGATGGTGGAAAGTTTATGTTAAGAGAACATGTTTGAAGTTTGGTAAAGATGGTTTATGCTACCATCATGGTTATCGGCTACTTATTGACAAATTAAGGAATTGATCAACCTTAATCTCTTGTTGATGGTAAACGAAAATTGTGTGGATTGGAATAAACTAGTTTTGTCAAATTTGAATAATGTGTGGAGTTTGGAATTTTGTGGAAAATTGGATGATGTGGCCTTAATCGATTTGTTTTATTCGCGCAATTTTCGAGGGCGAAAATTCTTTTAGTGGGGGAGAGTTGTAACGACCCAATTTCATTAATTCTTTATTTATGTGTGATTATTATATTTATTTATTTATGTATGTTTATTAACTTGTGTTGAATTGTATTATTATTATTTAGTTAAGTTACTAGATATAATTATGCATGTTATTTAGTCATAGGAGTTAATTGGATGGAATAGAATTATTGGGCTTTGGTATTGGGCCTAGGTTAAGTTAGTAAGGGTGTTTTGGTAATTGATGAGTGGTAACCTAGTTATAAAAGGGGAAAGTTAGAGAGAGAAACTCATTTGTCACAAATTTTGGTGGAGGAAGAAAAAGAAATGAGAGAAAGGGAGGTAGAGAGAAAGTGTAGAAGAACCAAGCTTGAAGATGTAGAAGGGAGTCAAAGTGTAGAGCTTAGAGATTTAAAGCTTCAATCTAAGGTATGAGGTTAGATAATATAATTAGAGTGAGCATAGAGAGGGGAGAATGTCTATTTCTCCATTCCCAAACTCTCTACACTCTTTTCTTTTGGGTGGGTGTTTTCATTGAATAAAAATAATACCTTTGCATGATTTAATGATTATTGAGCTTATTACAATATGAAATTATGAATTTTGGGGTTTTGAAATGGGAATTTGTAGATGTTTGTGAAGGATTTTATGTTATTATGAAGTTTTGAATAAATACATGAAAATCATTACTTTTGGATGAAATGATGTTTGATGATGTTATAAGTTGTACTTCTATGCTTAGTATGATTATAAATGACTAAAGTTGCTTCCTTTATGTGTTTCTATGTATTGGCTAATGATTTAAGAACATTTGAGTTAATGGGTTACAACTTGTATTTTGGAAAATCAAGGAATTGTGTAAGAAAAACTATCTTTTAGAAAACCTGAAGAAAGATCGTACTTTTGACCCCTTTAGACTTCGAATTGGCATTTTTGTTAAACATGAAAGTTGTAGGTCTCGTTCTTAGCTTTCCAACGCATGTTCACTCATCGCGTTTGGATCAACGTAGCCCAAGTTATGACCATTTTGGTGAGACAGACTTCTGCAGGAAGAATCTGTCAATTTCGCTTGCGCGAACCTAGCTCGCTTGCGCGAACTTAATAGCCAGTCAGCAGAGTTGACTTTGACTTTGGTTGACTTTTTGACTTTTTGTTGACTTATGCACCCGGAACCTATTTTTAATGATTTTTCGCGTAGAATCCATTTTTGATGTTAGTTTTTAAAGATCATGCTCGAATTATTCTGTTTTGGTGTAGAATTGTTATACTTTGTTAATTGAATTAATCACTTACTATATGTACTTGAATTGAGTATAGAATGATGAATTGAGTTGTGATATCATATATGTGTGACGATTAGAAGTTAATTAATGATGATTTTGATATATAATTACAAGTATATTGTTGAGTTATGATTGGATACTTGGGTTAGTATTGAATTATGAATAAATGAGTAATTGTGATAATGTTATTATTGAATATGTATGCTTGATTACTTGCGAGATTTATGGAATATGATTTAATCAATGGGATGATATATCTTCAATTAAGTTATTGAGATATGTTTGTGTGTGATATCCTTATAGGATGAGATGATTAAATTATATGATTGGTAATCTAGCATACATGCATCATTTTGTATGATGAGCAGATACTTTAGAGGGGATCCTAAAGTATGGCAGATATCTTAGTAGCTGCGGGACTAAGATATATTTGGAATAAGTTTTCCAATAACTATGAGGTACCACATGCACTTAGTAATATTACTAGGATGCATTGCATGAATGTGGCATTAGATTGCATTAGGAGATGAAGGTGAATAATTATATGGTAATTGTCATTATTGTGCATCCTTGATCTTTTGTGATTAAATGTGATACTTGGCATTGACCGTTAATCTTTAACAATCGATTATGTGTATTATGAGATGTGTAATAATGACTGATAATTGATGATGATGTATATGTAATTGTCAATTGATTTGAGAATGAAATATTATTATGATGCAATGTATTTTACGATTATAAAATATGAATGATATGAGATTGATATCTGTTATGGACTGAGTTGTTAGACATTAGCATGTCATGTCCTAAGTATTAAGTGTACTTGTACTTAGATTCTTTTTACGGTTATATTATCTAACCCTCTGTTTTGTGTATGTGCTGGATTTGGGATCCAGATCCTCAGGTTATGTTTGTGTTCCAGTCGTTGGTGAAGCTCCGCTCTGATCATGACACGGGGATGTGATCATTTCTATTATGTGTATTTAGAGTCTTGTTTTCTTATTTGTAATGTATATAAAGATGTATTTTCCTAAAAATTTATCTTGTACAATAATTGTTTTACTAATTAAGTTATTAGTAAGCTTTTATGTGTACGATGTAATACTCGAACCAAACCTTTTATAAATCAAATTTTATTTTCCGTTGCATATTCTCGAGTAATATTTTATAAAGGTATATTTATATAATTATGGGTTTGGGTGTTACAGAAGGAAAGGTAGATGATACTTTAGGAGGAAGAATAACTTCTTTAAAAATTTGGCTTCAAGAAATGTGTAGTCAGAAGATAGCCAAAAGAGAAGCTCAAGTATCCCTTTGTTGTAACAAACTACAAGACAAAGTAGGAAACTATGGTTGTAACTCTAGAAAGAAACCTAGAAAGGCAAGAACACAAAAACCCTATAAAAGAAAGAAATTCAAGAAGGTCCCATTTAGAAAATTCAGAAAAGGAGACAAAAAATTCTTTAGGAAAAAACAATCTTACCCTAAGAAGAAAACATGCCCACAGGGTAAAAAATCATGTACATGTTGGCTATGTCATGAAGAAGGTCACTATGCAAATGAGTGTCCTAAGAAGAAGAATCCTAAGAAAAATGTCTTACATGCAATACATGCAATAGGATATGAACCTATAGAATCAGATATAGGATCTGATGAAGAAATTTATGAATACTGCACAGAAACAGATTCAGATGTCGAAGAAGATACTTGGTAAGGGAAATCCAAGCGCTACATTTATTAAAATAGTACTAAAAAATAGAAATATTTTAGCCTATATAGATACAGGTGCAACTCTTTGTTTTGGGAGAAAATCTATCTCTAGAAACTGGGAAAGATTAATCAAACCAAAAGAAATAATAGTTGCAGATAAATCAAAACATCAGATATGGTTTAACCTTAGAGATGTATCTATAGAAATTGAAGGGTATAAGTTTTTTATCCCAACAATATACCTCCATGATTCAGGATTAGATCTAATTATAGGAAATAACTTTTTAAAGTTATATGAACCTTTTACTCAAAGAAATGATACAATATCACTTCAATGGAAGGACTTGGGAAATCCAAAGAATAACAAAATGGTAACTACCAAAATAGTTACTAGAAATGAGATCTTAAATCTTATTAAGGGAAACCTTAGAGAGATAAGAATGATGTGGGAAGAAAGAAGCTTCCATATTAATATAGAAGAAAGATTAGATGAAGTTTGTTCAGATAACCCTCTAGACGGTCTTAAAAACACTAATCATGAACTTATAGTCATTAAACTCAAGAACCCGAATGATGAGATAAATGTTCCAAATAGGATTCCATATTCTATTAAGGATGTTGAAGAATTTCAACAAGAATGTAAAGATCTACTTGATAAGGAACTTATTAGACCCTCATCAAGTCCACATTCTGCACCTGCTTTTTATGTCGAAAATCACAACGAAATAAAAAGAGGTAAAAGAAGAATGGTGATCAATTATAAGAAACTCAACTTAGCAACTGTTGGAGATTCTTATAAATTACCAAGAAAAGATTTTATTTTAGAAAAAATAAAAGGATGCAATTGGTTTTCTTCCTTAGATGCAAAGTCTGGGTATTATCAACTAAGACTAGCCGAAGAAACAAAACCATTAACAGCTTTTTCATGTCCGCCTCAAAAATATTATGAATGGAATGTTTTGCCTTTTGGACTAAAACAAGCACCATCAATATACCAAAGATTTATGGATAAATCTCTTGAAGGTTTGAATCATATATGCTTGACATATATAGATGATATACTTATTTTCACAAAAGGAAACAGGGAACAACATCTTCAAGATATAGAAACTGTTCTTTTAAGAATTAAAGAAAAAGGTATTGTGATTTCAAAAAAGAAATCAAAACTTTTACAAAAAGAAATAGAATACCTTGGTTTGATCCTAAAAGAAAACGGGGAACTGAGTTTAGCACCTCATACCCAAGAAAAAATACAAGCTTTTCCAAATGAACTTTCTGATAGAAAGCAAATCCAAAGATTTCTTGGATGTTTAAATTATATTGCTAACGAAGGATTTTTCAAAGACTTAGCAAAAGAAAGAAAACATTTGCAAAAGAAAATTTCAGAAAAAATTCCATGGTCTTGGACCAAAACTGATTCTGATATTGTTAAAACAATTAAAGAAAAAATTCAAGTTTTGCCTGAACTTTACAATCCAACGAAAGAAGATTTTTTAATTATAGAGACAGATGCATCGCAAACAACCTGGGCAGGTTGTATGAGAGCCTTACCTAATGGTAAAGCAAAACTTTCTCTTAATGAGAAGGGATATAAAATTGAAGAATCTAAAGATCTTCAATCAAAAGAATCTGAAACTTCGAGGGAAGGGACAGATACTATAAAAGGCATTGATTATAGTGCTTATAAAATCCTGATAAAGGATACTGAAAAATTACATTTATGTAAATATATTTCTGGTACATTTACAGATACAGAATCTAGATACCATATTCAGGAACTAGAAACTCTGGCATGTGTAAAGATATTAGAAAAATGGAAAATTGATTTATTACCATCAAGGTTTCTTCTTCGAACAGACTCTAAATATCTTACAGGATTTTGGAAATATAAAATTAAAGCAGACCATAAACAAGGCAGACTAATAAGATGGCAGATGAAGTTACAACAATTCGAGCCATATATTCAGTACATAAAATCTGAACAAAACAGTTTTGCAGATACACTAACAAGAGAATGGAGCAAGCAATAAAGCTACTTCAAAACAACATAAAGCAGAAGGATGAGCAGCTCGCTGCCATTGATTCTAGAAGAAAAAAGATCTCCGACGAGAGGGGGGAGATGATTACAACACTCAAAAGCTTGCAAAATATGACAACAAGCTTAGACAAAGTTCTCAAAAATGAAGAAAATTGGGACTTGCTAGGACAGCCTTCTGGAAAGTATGATTATTATGTAAAATATACAGCCCCGGAGAGTTCAGAAATTCCCATTGAGACAATAACACCCAATGGATGGAAATCAAATGAAGAACAGGAATCCGGATCCTCAGGAACAACTTCAGACAGCAAAAAATCATGGGCTGAAGAAGTTGAGGAAGAAGATGAAGCAAGAAAAAATGGTGCACCTACCTTCCAAGAAAGCGTTCTCGTAGATCCTATTGATCAGCAGATGGGAAAATATGCAGCATATGTCATCTTCGAAGGACCATTTAAGGGTATCTATCGAAGCTGGGCAATAGCAAAGCAGCACGTTACTGGTAAAAACATAAGGCACAAAGGTTATAAGACTATGGAGGAAGCAGAAATAGCTCTTTATGGATCATACAGAGAAATTGCAACTGCAAAAAACCTTCAAAGATCACCTACAATGGAATCCAAAAAGAAGCTGTCAATTGACAAAATTCGTCAGCTTGAACATCAGAAAAATTTCCAGATAACTGATCCAACCTACATGGAATTCAGTCTCAGATGGAAATGGTTAAACCACTACAACGAAATATTCACCACCGAATGTTTCTATCCAGTCAACAAGTTTGGCTGCACTAGAGCAATTTTACTCCCAGGTATAGATAGTCAAATCTGTTTATCGTTCTTTCAAAATGGACTAATCAACACCATATACTTGGAAGAGCAACCAGGAAAGGCATTTGGAGAACTTAAATACCTTCCCAAAGAACTCCAAAATTTAACCCAAAAATTCAACAATCTATTTGCAAAAGGAAAAGAGATATTCTTGCAGATAGACTCAACATATCCTTGGTATGATGAAAACACCTTGGAACTAACTACAAAACCACAATACCTCATTAAAATTGGGATCTCAAACAAACAATACCCAACAATGAGCAAGGAAAGCAATGAATGGCACCCTGATAGCTACATTGCACAAATCAAAAACTTTCATCAAAAAGTATCAAGATTATCCTCTCAAAACAACTACAGAATTATTTATGAAGATTCAACAATGATTGTATACAGCGACTCAAGAAAGCCTGCAAAAGAGAAAGATATCAATGCAGTCAAAAATCTTGAAGCAAGAGTTGACCAACTCAAGGAAGATTATGAAAAACTACCTAGAGTAATTCAAGAAGAATGCTGTAGAATTTTTTCACATTATTACAAGGGACACATGTGCAAAAATTGTTCACCAAAATCGTCGGCACAAGAAGACAAAGAAGCTGACAACACAAAGCAACACATCACAATGTAAACCATAATGTACAGTGGTATCTTATCACATCTGAGTCAGATGGGAACCACTTAGTGATAAGCTTTGAAATAATGTAAATAATTGTTTGTCGCTTTTCTTTTAGTGCGTATTACTTTATGTTAGTGCATGTTACTTTTCTGAGTGCATGACACTATAGTGTGCTGTCATGGAAAGGGACGTCTTACCTATGTGAGCCCTTCTCCACTATAAATAAGAGCATTCAGCTCATTTGTAAACACAGTTGAAAAATATATGAAACTACTATCTAGTTTTATGAAGAAATATTTCTTCTGTCCTTAGAAACATTTCTAAGAAGTAGCTCTTGAGGTAATACTCTGGAGGAGCTAGATCCTTGAGGTAATACTCTGGAAGGACCACTCATACCAACAATATAATCAACAGATTATATCTCAAAACACAAACATCTTCAAGACGAAAATTCCGTTAACATCAAACTGAGAGTTCAATCAGGTATGATTATATCTCTTTTAAATTCAAAAGTTACATTTCAATACCATATTATTGGTATGATAAACGAAAAAATAGTACCAATTTTAATTGATACAGGAGCTGCATGGTCACATGTATCAAAAGAAATTTGTGATAATTTTGAAATATTATCAGAACCAATAACTGTTTTCAAATTTGATGGTTCTTTAAAAATCATGTCACGAAGTACTATTGTTCGTTTAAAACTCAGGGAATTAGAAGAGTTTCAATTACGAATACTAATTGATGAACAACCGAATAAATTTCTCTTTGGTATAGATTTTCTAGAACAATTTGAATACTCAATTACTTCTGAATATTTATTAATAAATGGTTTGGTACAACCAAGACATAAACTTCATGAAGAAACTATTAAGTCCTTTCTGAAAAATCTTCAAATATGACTGAAATTTCTCTTTTGGAAAACAAATCTAGTTATTTTGCTGATGGCATATTAGATCATAAAATAGAAGAAGCAGATTTATCCTTAACTGCAGAAGAAAACTTTAAACGAAAGTTTAATAAATTCAAGGAATTTTTCTCAAGAAAAAATATTTTAAAATTTGGAATAATGACTGGAGAAGAAGCAATTCCAATTGACTCTACTTATGGAAATATAGTCGTATCTACTATAGATAGGACACAAATTAGAAGAAGAATTGAAAACCTTTCTGAAAAAGAAAAAACTAAAATTGGTTATATTCACATATCAACTATTCAGATTTTGATTAAAAGTACTTTCATGAAATGTATTGACTCGCCCCTAGAAATAATTTTAGAGGATTCTAGGATTATAGATAGAAAACAATCAATAATTGCACAAGGAAAATGCAATTTGAAATATGGAAAAATTAAGTTTGATATAAACTTACAAATGGGGTTATCCCTAAAAGATAAAGATCTAGACCGATCTATAGTTTTTCACTATAAACTGGAAAACCCAAATCTTATGAAAAAAGTAACCATCCCTTTACAATCTACTACAGGATTAATTATGCTCTAAGCAATTCACACCACAACATAGAATTTACAGGAAAAGATACTATTCATATTGATGAATTATTCACACCACTAGTAACATTAGAATCACCTATATTTAGAAATCCAGCAAGAAATAGTTGTTCTCTAATAGAGGTTGATAAAAATTTGTTTGAAGAAACATAAGAAAGAACATTATTTAAAAGCCAAAGCCTTAGAATAACACCACCCAAAAGAGATTTTGAAATCTCAGAACAAAAGGAGCTACATAAGCTACAAAGCTCAGTAGCAGGGTTGTCCTTACAGCTCGAAAAATTGGATAAAAGAATCTAGATTCATCTATGAAAATTTTCCATATTTATCGCAAAACTCTGGTATCAGAGCATAACTCGATCTTAGAATAAAGAAGTTTAAATATACACCATTGATCTATGAAGGTGTACCATGTATCATAATAAAAAATACACATCATATAATAATGATATTATAATGATTTGGTGGGGACAAAGAAATACTTTAATCCTATTGGACCACGTAAGCCAACTTCACCAAAAAAGTTATAAGGGTAACTTCACCATAGAAGCTCTCATATGTAATAATGTATATATTGTCATGTAATGTGTTAATTAAATAATCCTTTTGTTTAGTAATCTTCCAGCAGGGCTATGTATATATATACATGGTACGTAGTAGTAGATAAAAGTAAGCACAAAACACCATCAAGCAGGTTGGTAAAGAAAAGGTGGCAAATGGGAAGTGGTTAATCATATATATCAAATTAATCATTATTACTTTGTAGAATAAATTAACAGTTGCTGGTACATCTCAATCACGTTTCAAAGTAGCTTCTATTTCATCCAAATTTTAATCAGAAAAAAAAAAAAATTGGACACCTTAAATGAGTATACATCATAAGATATATAAAAAGTAGGATAATGCTAAACGGTGCCCGAACACTGTTTAAGGAAGCAAACATAATAAACTCAATATTACTGGTTCGGAGTCACTTCTACGACAACCGTTCGAACCTTGAATCGACCAAGCTTCCTAGCCAATGATTGTAATGGACTAGAGCGACCACGAGTTCTTGTTGAATAAACCCTTTTAATTCTAATCACCCGTTTCATTTTTGTTGTATAATAGGGCACACATTTATATTGATCGTACGTGCCTTGTTCAGGAGAATTATGAATAGTATTTAAGTTTGATTCTGAGTCTCTGCTATCATTTTGTAATAATGTTTGCATCATGTTCTATCTAAACAGATTGAAAACCAATTAATTAAATTATTACCCTTGGTATGTAATGATTGATGCTTTCACGATAGAATGAAATAAATTTTTTTTTGAAGAAGTTAAATTCCTATAGAATGAAATATTTTTAATTATGTAGATATTGCTGTTTCTGATTGCTGAATTAAGCTAGTAGAAATTTTGAGTTTTGAGTGTACGATGATTTGAGTTGGTTTGCTTGTGATTAATTGATGTATATATAGAACTGTCTCCTTAAACCATGGTGATGTCTCTTGGAAAGTGTTATATTATGAATATGTTTACCAACCAAATCAAAGATATCGAATGAATCAAAAACTTGACTGGTTATAAGGGAATTGAATTGCTCTTAAAGTTGTTTTTATTTGACTTGTCCTTAATTAGTTTTGGTCACAACACGGTATGGGCTTTGGAATTTTTCTCTTCCCACCTCCTAGACTCTTTTTCACCCCTCAATATTTTGATTTTGCCCTTAGTTGAAAAGTTTGGGATCTATTTTCCGAAATTTTTAGCCTTTAATTATTACAAGAAATATGATTTTTTGCAACAACTTTTTTTGGTAAAATTTGTTACAAGTCACTCGCAAAACTATCTTGGGTAGTTTTGTAGTTTTGCCAGTGACTTGTAACAAAAAAAGTCATTGCTAAAAATCATATTTCTTTTAGTGAATACGAACTTTGGAATGTGTTTTCCGAAATGTTTTTCGAATTTACACTAGGAAAAGTTCGGGATCTAAATTCCAAATTTTCGTTTGCCTTGGTTCAAAGGCAAACATGGAAAACCGGGAAATGAAAAAGAGTCTAAGGGGGTGGGAAGAGAAAAAATCTTACACAACAATAGTGAAGTAAAGGACGGGTTCATAAAGATTTGTTCAGTACAATCGGCCGTGTATGACAAAATATTTGTTAGAGGACTTCCGTTCTTTCAATATATCTCATTTATTTTAAATGATTAGTTTATATAATTGCACACAAATAATACCGTGATTTAAAAATAAATGACTTTTTTATAATTTAGACTTGATAAAGTATAAAGTTTTTATTTATAATCTTATTTTGTCTTGAGAATTTTTGTGTGCGTTTGATTTGCTAAAAAATAAGGGATTGGACAAGACAACTCTAGTTGTAATGTATTTGATTGCAAAACTGTTTCAGGTATTGGAAAAGTTAGGAGGCAAGGGATTGGACAAAAATCGAGATTTTGTCCCTCATTAAACCACAACACAATTTTTTGTCTCAAGTACAAGTTGTCCAAAATACCAAAATATAATTTTGTTCACCAAATATCGTATAAAACAAAAAATTATTTAATATCATAAAAAATTGTTCTGTATTGTTTTGTTCTACCATCTCTTGTGATGTTCTATCTTGTGTTGTTATGTCCGGTGGATACCATTTAATAGATCAAACGGACCCTTTATTTTATTTATTTCTTCTGACTATTCTTATTTATTTTTTAAAAAAATTAGTACATTGTGCACAATAAATTTTTTAAAAAGTGCGTCGGAAACACTCGTTAGTATTTTCCTATATTTAAATGACATTCTCAAAAATTCACAGGTAAATTCTAATAAGAATCACCTTTATAAGTGGTCTAATGCATACTTGTACTTAAAAAACATTTAAAAATCTAACGACAACAGACAACGTTATTTAAAAGTAGATTTTAATGATCTTCTTTATTTCAACGTCTTAAATAATGACTTAATAAATTTTGATTTTGTAAAAATAAATCAAAATAGATACGTATATCGTATTCAATCGATGTCATTAGAGCATCTCCAATAAGGGTATTAAAGAGAGTTTCATAAATTTATGATACGTACCTTACTTTTTTTTATCATTGGAGTTTTATCATCAATTTAATATTACAATTTTTTGTTTAACAAATTAAATATAATTGATTACTTATTAATAATGTATAATACCAAAAGTGATATTATTATTGGAGCAAAATATGTATGAGTTGCATAAGTATGGCCCCGTTTGGCCCGACTTATTTTTTACTTTTTATTTTTGCTTAAACGAAATAAAGAAGTATAAAATTATATTTGACACTATTTCTCCTTAAAAGTATTTGAGAAATAAAGTAAAGAAGTAAAAAATAAAAAAAATAAAGTCAAATACAATTTTTTCCTTCTTTACTATTTTTAAGGAGAAGAAAAAAAAGGAAAATAAGCCGGGCCAAACGAGACCTAAATGACATTGTATGAACAACTTTTTAGTGATGTATGATACATAAAGTGAAGTGGTAGTATTGTTGTTTCCCATTAAAAGCTAAAAGTGGGTTAATAAAAAGGAAACATAAGATTGGGGGACTAGATCAAAATTCATTGAAACAAAAACCGGGTTAAAGAGTGCTATAACCACAAATCACTTCTTGTGGCTTGTTCAATCTTCAACATTTTTCTCTAATGGTTAAAAAGATATATAGTATAGTCGATTTCTCATGAGATGGAAGGAATATTGTTTTTGTTTATGAATTTATAAATGAACTTAATTTATTTTCCGAAGGTAAAAGGTGAAATGACATGTTTAAGGTTCAAGCCCCATTCTATTGCATTTTAGTTTTCAATTATTTCATTCTCACCTGATTTTGTACAATAAATTAAAAGTTAGTGAACAACAAAATAGAAATGAAATATTAAAAAAATATAGAAATGAAAATCATTAAACTAGGTATTTTTCGTTGTATGGATTTTTTAGTGTGTAAAACAAATTTTTAGTACAAACCAAAACAATTTTGAAATGAATAAAAGAATCCTTTTTTTTTCTATCTAAAAATAATAGAAAAATAATTACAATGTCCAAATTAAACAAATCCAACAAAATAAAATTATCTCATTTCTTCTCATCCTCTTGAACAACCTCTTCAGCAACAACTGTTCTAATCTTGAACCGTCCAAGCTTCTCATTATCCGATGGTACCCCAACATCGCGTGAAGTACCGTGTTCTAATTTATCTCCTCTATTTCCTTCTTTATCCAACACTTCTTCCAAATGCATTTCCTCTCTTAACTTTGCCGGTAGCTTCTCATAAATCTTGTCCAAAACGCGATTTCCAAACTTATCAACAAGTACAAATTTTGCTTCTTCTTTCTTTTCTTTTAACTTTGTTGGTGGTACCACATGGTTGTTAAATTGATCAACCGTTTGTTGCGGATTACCGCAAATGTTATCTTCGCGTTGAAGATAAACCGTGGAGGGTCTTGTTGGTTGAGGAAGTTGATTTACAAATTTTTCACTTGTTGAAATCATTGGCATTGTGGAACCTTGCATGTGTTAAGACTTAGAGAAAGAAAAATAATGGAAACTATAACTTTGTCTAGTTTTTGTATAATGCACGGTAATTAACACTTACATATCAAATTCCTTATGCATTGGTCTTTTCCATATATATATATATACAACAATAGAGTCATGGATTATGGAAATTTCATGGAATGTATGGTACTATATGAATATTTGACTACTAGTAAGAAATTGAAATGTCAAGGTTGATGGTCCTCTAAGAGGGAACATGTCTTGCACGGTAAGTCATTTTGATATGGTCAATACTCAATATGGTGTGGATGTTGATGACAAAATAAACATCAAATCAGGAACATTTTTTTTTGGACTAAAAATCAGGAAGAATATTAATCTCTCAATAATTAATATTATGATGACTTATGAGACCAGTTAGGGAAGGAGTATTTGACACGAATCCATATCATTGAGGGTGATAGTTTGAATCTTCATAGTTCAAACGCCACACATAGCAGCCTAATAGAAGTTTTTTTTTTTTTTACCAAACAATCTTAATTCATATCATTAACTAATTCAACACATAAGAGAATTATCTCAAATCTACATAAATTAGTTCAAACATTGGCTTCTCCCTAGCAAGAGTATGGGCAACCAAATTTATTTGTCTCATAATAAACTTAACCTCAAAGTTTACATAAGAAGATGACACAAGAAGAATTAATAATGTCATTAACAATTAAACTAAACTTTGATTGCCTCGTCTTCTCGAATGGGTAACGTCAACCAACAACTTTGAATCACTTTCAAATTGAACTTGCTCAAATCACTTTCAAAAATTAAATTTGCAACAAAAAGATTGAATTTGACAAACATAATATTTTATCACTAGTCTATTGATACATATTTGATATTTAATGAAGATTATATAATTGGGTTGGGCCTGGCTATAATTCATGCATTTTACACAAGAGGTGACCTGAGTTCGATTTCAGGCTATTGCATATAAATATGACCAAGAATATAGAACAATAAAGATGAATGAGAGAAAAAGGAATTGGATCCTCTCAATCTCTCTCAACAATTAATCCTAGCCATTATTCTAAATCTAATGGTAGAAAGAAAAAAAACACATCCATAAATAAAAATACCATATAACAATTTAATTTCCTAATTTAAAATTTGTCTTTTTTTAATAGTATATGATTGGCTTTAATTCCCATTTTTTTTATTATGATAAAAATTTAAAAGAAAAATGCTCACTTAGTAGAGAAAACCAATCCATTTGCATTTACATAAAAAATAAAATGAAAACATTTGTATTTTCTTCCTAAAAGAGTGTTATAATTTTGTTTGTATATTGTTTGCCTTATAACTCTATTAGTATAGTAGCAGTATAAAACTAATATCAAGATCGTGGAAAGTTTTGTTTTTTTTGTACAATATTAATGTGAATATTAAAAGTTGTATATATGATTAACATAATTTAATTAAATTTCTTCAAAAAATTAATTAAATTACAATTTTTTTTATAATAATTAAATTTCAACTTTAATTCTAGAGTTTTTCGATTTTTTTAATAATAAATATATTTTAATTTTATACTTTAATATGTCACAAAAAAATAAGGGAATTAAAACCAATCATATACTATTAAAAAAAGATAAATTTCAAATTAGGAAATTAAATTGTTATATGGTATTTCTATTTATGTAGATGCTTTTCTCTTTCAACCATTAGATTTAGTATAATGGCTAGGATTAATTATTGACAGAGATTGAGAGAAATAGAGATTGAGATGATTCAATTCCGAGAGGAAAATAGAAGAATAATAGAGTTTGTATTATTCTTTAGAGTTTAATTGATATGCACTGACGGTGTAAAAAAATTTTACACGGTCATCCAATAAGAAACCACCAATCTTCCATGTCATATGAAGAAAGTGGGGTAAAGTTTGGTGACTGATGATATCTCATCATTCCTCTAAATCAAGGATTGTTTCAAGTAGTTTTTATGGTTTTTGCAAATAAAAGTAAGCTACAAGTGATGAAGAATGAAGGTTTTAAGAGATTACTTGATCCACAAGTCAAGGGCAAAAAGGAGGAAAAAAATATCATAAAAGTGGTTAAAAGAGGTTGAAGCTGCTTAGCTTGCGCGAGAATGTGTTTAGCTTGCGCGAGGAAGAGGCTGAGAAAGTGGAAAACATTCTGTCGATTTAGCTTGAGCGAAAGCTGAGCGAAGAATTTAGCTTGAGCGAAAGCTGAGCGAAGAATTTAGCTTGAGCGAAAGTTGAGCGAAGAATTTAGCTTGAGCGAAAGCTGAGCGAAGAATTTAGCTTGAGCGAAAGCTGAGCGACCAGGATTTAGCTTGAGCGAAAACTGAGCTAACAGCCCTGTTTCAACAACCTATAAAAGGGAACTTGCTAAAAGGGAAAAAGGTTCGGATTTTGAAGATTGGAAGCTTAGAATAGAGGATTTTCTACCTCAAAGAACGAGATCTAAGAAGGTTTGAAGAGAAGATTGATGATCATGAATGGAGATGAAGAATTCCACTTCCAATCCACCATGACCATTGGCTAAGACTCTTTAGGATTGAATCTCCATGTAACTTGAACTCTATCATGTTGTAGCTAAGTTCCTTGTGTTGAATTCAAAGTTTATGCATCTATTGATCTTGAGTGTAATGCTTATCTTTCCTTGATCTAGTTAGATTTGAATTTAGTAATTGAGTTTCTATGAGAATAGCACTTGAATTATGGATCTAGATTGATAGAACACATGTTTATGCTTAAGAGATTTTGTATGAATGTGTGTGATTGCATGATTAACTGTTCTTAATCCTCTATTAATGTTGAATTAGTTAAGAGATTAGGTAATTGACATTATTTAGAGAGTGTGACTAGCAAAGAGATTTGTAGTTGCAACTTAGGTTAATCAATCTTGCATGAAATTGATTCAATACTTGTGAATTTAGCTACTACACCTTAATGAGTTCATAGAAGCATGAAGGTTCAATCGATTCTAACTTCGTATTTGAGAATTTCGTTGATAATTGCATTTTAAACTTGATATTTGAAAAACCCCCCAATTATGTCTTGATTAGATATTAGTAACATAGTTTTAATTGCCTATAAATTCGGTTAAGATAATCCCCGTGGATCGATATTCTTTTTACTACTTGCGGAAATCGTACACTTGCGAAATATTCCATCAAGTTTTTGGCGCCGTTGCCGGGGATTGTCGTTAATCGACAAGGCAATTGGAACCGTGTTTAGCTTTAATTTTCTGTTTTTAGTTGTTCTTTTCATTAAAAACCAAAACAAAAAAAAATTAGGATAGTGTTTAATTTTCAATTTCATTTGTTTGCTTGTTCGGAATTACCTTTTTCTTGTTTGTGTTGTGTATGCAAGGTAGGAGAGGAGGTGAATTGCTATTCGTGCCGGAAATCGAAAAGTTTGCAAGGGCTAACCGTAAAGAAGCTCGACTAGCCAAGGAAGCGGAGAGACTAGCTCGGATTGAACAAGAAAGCATTGAGACCGTATCTACTAGTTCTCAAGAATTTGAAGAGGAGCACTTTGAGATGGGGGATAATCCACCACCACCACCTCCACCTAGGAGGACTCTCGGCGATTATGGTCAATGGAACGATGGACAATTAGCAAATTTGGGGTTCCAACCGGCAAACCCAGTTAATTTTGACATCAAGAACTCCGTGATCAATGCTTTGAAAGAAGACCAATACTCGGGGGAGGAAAGCCAATGTCTGAATCTTCATCTAGGACGGTTTTATGAAGCGTGTGACTATACGGACCCACCGGGTGTTACCGAGTCCCAAAAGAGGTTGAGGTTGTTCAAGTTTTCACTCACCGGGAGAGCCAAGGATTGGCTAGATACTTTGCCAAGTGGTACCATCAACACATGGCAAGAACTAGAGAGAAAGTTCCTTGAGCGGTACTTTCCTATTCACAAGTTCCTTGAAAGACGGGCCGACATCGTTAATTTTGAGCAAGGGGATGCCGAATCACTCTATGACGCTTGGGAACGATTCAAATTGTGTTTAAAGAAGTGCCCCAAGCATGGCATTGATACACATGCTCAAATGCAACATTTCACTCAAGGGTTGAGAGCACAAACAAGGATGTTGTTGGATGCTTCGGCGGGTGGTTCTTTGAAAAATAAGAATGAGCAAGAAGCAATGGAATTAATTGAATCGATGGCTCAAAATGAGTATAGGGCCAACAATGACCGAGGAGCAAAGAAGAAGCCTGGCATGCTTGAACTTGAAGCAAACTCCGCGATGTTGGCCGAGCAAAAGTTGATGAATAACAAAATGGAAGCATTAGTCCAACATTTCACCAAAGCTTCGTCCGCTCAACACCAATCAAAGGCACAAGTTAGTCAAGCGCAATGACTCCGATGTGATTTTTGTAAACAAGCCCATGAGAATGGGGAATGCATGCCTAAGGGGTCCGAAGAGGCAAAGTATATGACAAATTTTAGGAGAAGTAACCCTTATAATCAAGGGTGGGGTGAAAACCAAAATCAATCCCCGAATCTACCTCAACAAAGTCGTGCCTCACCATTGGAAGACACTCTCACTCAATTCATTAAAATGACGCAAAGCAATTTTGAGACTATGAGGATTAACCAAGAGACCTCCAACGAGAATCACAAGACATCTATAAAGAATTTGGAGGTACAAATTAGTCAACTATCCAAGCAAATGGCTTCGTCATCTAGTGGAGGTTTCGAGGGCAACACTTGTGAAAATCCTAGAAAGGAGAGTTGCAATGCTATTGAGTTAAGATCTAGAGTGGTTCCTACACCACCGGTAAGAGAGCCAAGAGTGAAAAGAAAGGTTGAGGGAGAAGTTGAAAAAGAAGTGAGTATAGAAGAAAAAGTTGAAAAAAATGAGAAAGGTAAAGAAAAAGAGGGAGAAGTAGAAAAGGAGAAAAAAAGTGAGCTTGAGGTAGAAGTTGAAAATGAGTGTGATGAGGAGAATGAGGGCGAAGTTGAAAATGAGAGAAAAGCCTTGAGGAAGGAGATTGAAAAACGGAGAAAGCAAAAGAAGAGAGATCTCATGAATGATTCCGGTCCTCAAGAAGTGTCTCCATATGATAAGCTACCTTATCCTCGTGCACCGAGAAAAGAGAAGAACCAAGAGGAAGCTTTTGGGAAATTCATGAAAATGTATCATAGCCTACAAGTTGACATTCCTTTTGCCGATGTGTTGGAGCAAATGCCATTGTTTGCCAAATTCATGAAGGAGGTGTTGACGAAGAAGAGAAAGCTCAAAGAGGATGAGCCGGTGTTGTTGAATGAAGAGTGTAGTGCAACTATCCAATCCAAACTCCCTCAAAAGAAAAAGGACCCCGGTAGCTTCACGATTCCTATTTCAATAGGGAATTTGCATGTAGGAAGAGCCCTTTGTGATTTGGGAGCTAGCATTAATTTGATGCCTCTTAGTTTGATGAAGCGCATTCCCGGTGCCGTGGTCAAGCCAATCAAGATGCAAATCACTCTTGCCGATCGATCCATCACACACCCTTATGGGATACTACAAGATGTATTGGTGAGATGTGCAGAGTTTGTCTTTCCGGCCGACTTCGTGATTCTTGATATGGATGAGTGTGTGGATACACCGGTTTTATTGGGAAGACCCTTTTTAGCAACCGGTCGGGCATTAATTGATGTTGCCATGGGTGAATTGATGTTAAGGTTGGAAGAGGAAAGTGTGAGCTTCAAAGTCTTTGAAGGAATGGAGCCCTATAAAAAGGAGAAGCCTAAATGTTTCCAAGTGGATGCAAGTGAAGAAGTTGTGAAGGATAGCTCTAGTGATGAGGCACCTATGCCTACCGTTCCGGAATTGAAAGAACTTCCACCCAATTGGAAGTATGTGTTCTTGAATGAAGATTCCAAGGATCCGGTTATCGTTAGTAGCTCTCTCACTCCCTTGGAAGAAGAGGTTTTGTTGAAGAAATTCAAGGAAGGCCAAGGTGGCCTAGGTTTTGATTTAAATGGTGTTATCCCGGTTCTTTGTGTGACCCCGGTCAAGAATGAAGAAGAGCTCAATCCGGGTAATGTGCCACTTGAGCCTCCTAACCCATCTTTGGAGGAATTGGTGCGGAAAGAGGTAATGAAGCTTGTTGAGTCCGGAATGCTTGATTCGGCTCAAGTTGTCCAAAAGAAGAAAAATTTTGTGAAAAAGTCCAAGAAGGTTCTTCCCAAAGCTAAGAAGACAAATGGAAACAAAGGGGAGAACAAGTGGGAAGAATTCATGAGTCCTCCGGTTCTTGAAAAAATTTTGTGTGTTGCTCAAGAGGCGATCCTTGTGGAGAAGCTCAAGAGGAGCCGGGTGGAGTCAAAGATGAAGTATCCTCCCTAACATTGTGATGATACGTCAAGCTTGAGACGTCAACAACAAGCGCTTCATGAGAGGCAACCCATGGGTTTGGTATCTTTATCCCTCTTGCCTTCAATAAGTTGAATGATGTTAGATGAACCATGACTCTTAAATTTGTTTTGTTAATTGTTGTCTAGGCACAAATTTATCTTTTGGAATATCTCAAACTTTTGATATCATTTTTGAATTTCTTTGATGTATAGTTTGTTTGGTTTTGACCTTAGGCATGGAGTTGTGATGCTTGAAGTGCAACGGATTTTTGCGATGTATGGATTGAAGCACAAGCTAGGGGACATTCACGTATTTGATGATCTAATGATCCGAGCCTTTAAACCGTGAGGATTTGAGCCTATACACTCTATTTGCTTGAATATGTGAGTCCACTATCTCTCTCGACTCTAGAACTTGCTTTCATTCTCTTGATTTATTGAGTAGCATTGATTAGCACACGAGGCAAGTTTGTTGGTACCTAGAGCCTTTGTAGCCTACCTTATCATGTTATATCCTTTGCTAACCCACTTTTGAGCCGTAAAAAAAACAAATTTTCTTGGTTGATTGTCTTCTTAACCCTTGTTTTTTCTAAAAAAAATTGTTTTCTTGGAGTTAAGTTGATTGTTTTTGTTTGTTCTTATGGCAAATGCATAAGTTTGGGGTTGCTTTTGGAACTAGCAACAAATTAAGTTTGGGGTGGGTATACTAGAGCAATCAATGTTATGAAAAGTGTTGAAAAAGAATGAAAAAGAAAATGTTGAAAGTGAAAAAGAAAAAAAAAATTGTGAAAAATAAGAAGTCAAAAAGTTGAAAAATGAAGAAAAAATGACTTCTTCAAAAAGATTGTGAAAAGAAAATCTTTGAAAAAAAAAGTTTTGAAAAAGATTGTTGTTTGTGGAAATGAAATGCTCTCTAGTATAGCCTTAAAAAATGGAAGTTTTGTGTTGAAAATTGTGTGAAAAGTTTGTTCTTAACTCCAAGTTTTTAACTCACTTCCCAAAAACATCCACCTTACCTTAAGCCCCATTATAACCTTGAAAGTCCTCTAATGTGTGTGTTTCATATGTTATTTGATTTATCTTTAGAATGCTTGCAAGCTTATGGTAGAAGAGTTAGATATGTGTGATTGAGTGATTAGCCTACTATAAAGTTGAGTGAATGTGAGTAGTGTGAAGTGATCATTGTTTATCAAATATTGTGAATGTTTACATGGTTGTGTGAATTAAAGTCATTGTAGGGAAATGTTGCATGAAAGGTGGATCAATTGAAGTGTTTGATGAAAAGATCAAATGAATTGTGTGTTGAAGGGATTTAAGAAGGTTGTCAAAGTTTTGTGGTTTTTTCGTTTGATGAAAGTGTTCCTTGAGGACAAGGAACGAGATAAGTTTGGGGTTGTGATGATATCTCATCATTCCTCTAAATCAAGGATTGTTTCAAGTAGTTTTTATGGTTTTTGCAAATAAAAGTAAGCTACAAGTGATGAAGAATGAAGGTTTTAAGAGATTACTTGATCCACAAGTCAAGGGCAAAAAGGAGGAAAAATATATCATAAAAGTGGTTAAAAGAGGTTGAAGCTGCTTAGCTTGCGCGAGAATGTGTTTAGCTTGCGCGAGGAAGAGGCTGAGAAAGTGGAAAGCATTCTGTCGATTTAGCTTGAGCGAAAGCTGAGAGAAGAATTTAGCTTGAGCGAAAGCTGAGCGAAGAATTTAGCTTGAGCGAAAGCTGAGCGACCAGGATTTAGCTTGAGCGAAAACTGAGCTAACAGCCCTGTTTCAACAACCTATAAAAGGGAACTTGCTAAAAGGGAAAAAGGTTCGGATTTTGAAGATTGGAAGCTTAGAATAGAGGATTTTCTACCTCAAAGAACGAGATCTAAGAAGGTTTGAAGAGAAGATTGATGATCATGAATAGAGATGAAGAATTCTACTTCCAATCCACCATGACCATTGGCTAAGACTCTTTAGGATTGAATCTCCATGTAACTTGAACTCTATCATGTTGTAGCTAAGTTCCTTGTGTTGAATTCAAAGTTTATGCATCTATTGATCTTGAGTGTAATGCTTATCTTTCCTTGACCTAGTTAGATTTGAATTTAGTAATTGAGTTTCTATGAGAATAGCACTTGAATTATGGATCTAGATTGATAGAACACATGTTTATGCTTAAGAGATTTTGTATGAATGTGTGTGATTGCATGATTAACTGTTCTTAATCCTCTATTAATGTTGAATTAGTTAAGAGATTAGGTAATTGACATTATTTAGAGAGTGTGACTAGCAAAGAGATTTGTAGTTGCAACTTAGGTTAATCAATCTTGCATGAAATTGATTCAATACTTGTGAATTTAGCTACTACACCTTAATGAGTTCATAGAAGCATGGAGGTTCAATCGATTCTAACTTCGTATTTGAGAATTTCGTTGATAATTGCATTTTAAACTTGATATTTGAAAAACCCCCCAATTATGTCTTGATTAGATATTAGTAACATAGTTTTAATTGCCTATAAATTCGGTTAAGATAATCCCCGTGAATCGATATTCTTTTTACTACTTGCGGAAATCGTACACTTGCGAAATATTCCATCAGTGACGTGGCGGAATACATGGTTGTCATTGGTTATTTTACACTGTCAGTGCATATAAATTAAATCCAATTCTTTAGGAGTGCGCTTTACAGATACATGAATTCTATTTATAGGCAAATATAATGGGCCAATAATATAGGCCAGAAACCTATTTGGACATCCATTAATATTCATAACAAAACAAAGTGACAAAGATAAATTAGAGTTTAATTTCTTAGAGTTTAAAGAAATTATGAGACAATTTTGGCAAAAATAATCTTGATGATTTTATAAGATTTTGTTGGACTATATTGATTTTGTGAGATTTTAAAGACTTTTTTACAATCAAGATTTTTAACACATGATTTGAATAGATTTTGAGAGATTTTTTTCAAAAGACTTTTTACAATCAAGATTTTATAATACTTTATATATTAGGAAACTTTTGTATATTAAGAAAATTTTAAAAGAATCAATAAATTTTAATAAAAGAAATTATATTTTTTTGGAATCCAAATTTTTTTTTAAAAAACACTTACAATAGAAAACTCCATGTTCCTTTTTTTTAACGTATTCCTAATCACCAATAAAATGGAAAGGTTATCACCACCACCACCATTGATGGGAAACAGAAGCAGATGAATGTGAAGAAAAAAATGATTTGCTGTAAACAAAATAAAAAAAGAAATTGAAGAAACAAAATTTACGTTGTAAAGAAAAAGAATTGTACAAAAGTTGTAATGAATCAACAATTTGTAAAAAAGATGTAGAATGTTTTAAAAAATAATTGCAAAAAAGCATATTTGATAGGTAAAGAAGAATTATTTTTTTCCTGGTATAGTATAGTGATGATGAAAGTTTGTCTTGGAGAGTTTGAAAAAGTCTTAAGGATTTTGGTGAGATTGTTGAATAAGTGAACAAAAAAAAAAGAAAGAAAAACTCAGGTGCATGATTATGAACTGCGAAAGTAAAATGTCTTGGAGAGTTCAAAAAAGTCTCAAGGCTTTTGGTGAGATTGTTGGTAAAGTCTATTAAGTGTATTTTTAGCTAAAAAGTCTCACAAAATCCATTACATACAAGAATCCACTAAAATCTATGGATTTTTGAATACCAAGAGACATTTTATAAGTCTTGACAAATCTCAATCGAATAACAGCAGATTTCGTTGCCTTGAAAAAAAATCATGATTGTCTTAATTGAATACCACTAGATTTATTTAGATTTTATAAAAGTCATTGAATACCACCTTATTCTTTTATTAAAAAAAAGTCTTTTAAAATCCTTTGAAATCCTAATCCAATACACCCCCTAATATTGTTGGATTAGACCATATCGGAAAGAAAAAATTGGAATCTAGGTCTTTTCAACAATCAATCATGGAGTGCAGCTGGGTTTGCAAAGGGTTGTTTAATCCATAGTTACCTAGTTCGCCATTCACTTCAGTACGTGGTATAGGTTCGGGTATGCGGTACGTAACCTTGAAAGAATTTGGTACGTAGATATATATAATTGGTACGCTATTTCGATTCGTGGTATAGTACATTCTAATATATTAATCGATCGATAAACTATGAAGTAGAAGACTTATTTAGTTAAAACAAAAAAAAAATTATATGATGGAAAATATTAACATCATCGGAGTAGTAAGTTTGTAAAACAAATTAGTTTAAAGACCACGGGATCTATATTGATTTTTATTCGATATTTAAGTTCGTCATTATATTAACATAACAATTTATATATTGCATTTTTGTTTTAAATCTTTTATTGTAGACATGATTTTTTTTTTGATAAAACTTAGTGCATTTCTTTATATGCTTTTTTGTATGATTCTTAACATAAGAACTATGAATTCCTCAAATTTATGTTTTTCTCAAAGTTTGTTATATCAATAAAATATGAATTCTATGTTAAGAACCATGCAAAAATCACATAAAGAAATGCACTTAAGTTTTGTCCATTTTTTTTATATATGTTGGTCTAATCTTTTCCTTTTTTCCCCACACATTTTCTTTTATTAGGTTTTCTATTTTTTTTAAGTTGTTATAACTTCCTTTTTTATTTTTGAGAAGTTGTTATAGGTTAGATTTGGTTACTATTTTCTCTGCCTATCTTTTATCATGATTTATATTCCTATTTTTATGCGTAGATTTTCTTTAACTAAGGTACCGTTTGACCTAGCTTATTTTAGACTTTTTTACCGTTTCACCTAGCTTTTAAGACCTGAAAAAGTCAGGTCAAACGATACCTAAATTTTTTTCTTTCCTATTTTTATGTTTTGTATCTTTTTTTTTTCTCTTCTTTTTTTTTTTATTAAGAATTTGTATTTTTTTTCTTATTTTTTATCGAGTCATTTCTTTATTATATGGTATGTGTGTTTATGCGAATTGGTTCGCGAATTATGACGAACCAATACGTAAAAGTACTGCAAACTGGTATGTACGAACCAATCCGTGGTTCGCCGGCACCTTCGTAAACTATTTAACTATGATTTATATAATATAGATCATCTATGTTAAGTTTTACAAAAATCTAAAATAGTTTGAGATCAATCAAGATTAACCACCCAAAAAAGCTAAAAAGTCTCTCTAATTCTAATCTCATATTCCGTTGTTGACACAATCTAACAACAAGACTGTAGAGGACAAAGAAAAGGAGATTAAATGACTTATGGGTGAGTGGAGATAATCAAGTCAGTTGCTGAGAAAGCGCATAAAAAATTGAAAGAGTCTAAACAGAGGAACGAAACAAAGAGATTGTGGAGAAAGAAAAAGAGTACAAACAACAGATTAATAAACTAAACAAAGAGATTGTGGAAAAAGAAAAAGAGTATAAAGGATCCTTTCTGTTTTAAAATTTTGAACTATTACATGGTGATTTGTTTGAGATTCATTTAAATTTCGTATTTAATTTGAATTTACTTTTTGTTTTGAACAACCAAACACATGTTTGTATGTAAGTTAGGACACCTAAAAATATTTTTTCAACTTTGTTCGTATTTTAAATTGTATATAATTTTAATTTTGTGGTTGCTTTTAAGCAAATTTAGGATTTGGATCTCAGTGCTCCGCTCATGTGCCATGACCCGACATATGTTTTATTCTTTGATTATAAAAATATATTGATTTTATAAAATTGATTCTAGTTGGAAATCGATTGAAAGTAAAATAATTTATATTTAAGTTAAAAATAAATTTGACACTAAATAATATTTATAGAGGCAAAACTAATTTCATCAAAAAAATTGAACATGTTAAAATCAATTATAAGATTCTCATGCCAGATCCAAATTATTGTAGAATAATTACACAGTTTCATACTATATCCAATCTTACTCTTTGATTTAAGACTGGATTATTCAAATTTCAAACTCGATTTTATAGAATAAAAGTATCTCAATTGTCGATTGAAAACCAGATGAATCAGTTACGTTACATCGCCTCGATGTAACTAGGACAAATGCAATTCCCTCTCATGCCATCATAATAAATAGAGTAATCAAGTATTCGAGCTTGGAATAAAATGAATAAATCTTTCTTCAATTACATGAACAATCCATAATCTTGACACAGCTGAAAGGAAAAAACGCTACTGTAGGTTGCATTGGAAGGATCCACGTCAGCTTAGTGGAAACGAGCTTTGATACGTTTTTGGCGTTTTTGTATTTTGTCGTTTAGCTCCTTCAGTGGCGTCGCCACATACACCCGAGGGGGTTCAACTGAACCCCCTGGACTTAAAAAAAATACACGTATAATCCTATATAATTTATATTTTGAACCCCTCATTTTTCTATATTGAACCACTGACCCAATTAAACTCAAAACAATTTTAACTTACTTATTTTCAAATTATATTCTATCTTTATTAGGGCTGACAATGAACCTAAATAAGTCGAATAAAGTTTGAGATCGATTTGACAATTAATTCGTTTAACTTGCTTGGTTCATGAACTAAATGAGTCAAACTTAAGCTAAATATTAAGTTGAAAATTAATTGAACCTAATGAGCAGAACCGAACTGCTCGTAAACTATAAACGAGTCGAACTCGAGATGAAAAAAGAGTTTATGTCAAACTCAAGTTTCTAATCGAACCAATTCTTATCGAGTCTAGTTTTGATGTATTGACTTATGATGTTTTATGTTTTATATAGTATGAAATTATAAATATTATCTAATTTTATTTAATTAAAAATGTAAAAAAATATATATATTTAATTAAAAATAGTTCGATTTGTTGACCTCCGGTCCGACCTATTGAACTTTGAACCGGTATATACATCCGTTCAATAATCGATTCGATTCTGATTTGCTTGGTTAACTAACCCGACTATTAATTTTGATAGAACATTTTTTTGAATGAATTTAACCTTAGGATAATCTTTTTTTAAAATATTTTCTATTTTTTTGTAAACTATTTCTTAATTTTAAGCCGTTTTCAATAAAAAAATTTCATTTAGAAAAACAATTGCTAACTAGAATATAAAAAATATTTTGAAGCAAAAATTTTCTTAAAGGAAAATAGTCTGAACCCCCTGCTCCAGGTTCCTGAAGACGCCACTGAGCTCCTTGCTCGTTCTTGACAAGTGTAGAGTAGAAACGGGCAGATGTTGGCTAGGGTTTGCCAGCAAAAAAATGGGAAAAATTTGTTCATTGAATCTGGACGATTTCCATGTATAGTGTGCAAGCTATTGCCGTAAGATTATCTCGTGTAGGTTATTTCTTGCCAAAAATTTTCCCTCCCAAATGAAGTAATGTTGTTTTGAATTTCGAATTGTGCCTCAACTCGTGTAGGCTTTATCTGATTTCTTATTCACCTATAAATATGTATCCAGGGTGATTAATTGAATCCAAGCAATTCTAGCTCGTCATCGCACAAATGGTGTATAACGAATAGTTGAATGCTGATTCCAAGTTAGAAGATATTGCCGATTGATGAGTAGGTGAGTTATTTGTACAATTCTGTATAAAATCCTTTTTTTATATTGCATACACAGATGATTAATGCTTTAATTAATGTGTGTTCTGGATGGTTGATTTGTTCAATGTTTGTTAGGGTGGAAATTGGAAACTTTTTAGAATTAATTGATGATTTGTATAGTAGATGTAATTGGGGTTATGTGTTATCTGTTCTTAAATATTTTCCTCCTAAAAAGCTTAGTTTGTTTTTGAATTTTGAATCTGTATTTTTTTAGATTAATTTAATGTTCGTGTATTGTAATCAGTCTGCTTACAAATATGTAATTTGTGTTGAGGTTGCCTTATTTGTCCACTGATCAATTTCATCTGCTCGTCGGCAAAATGGTTCATATGGAGAAGAGTAAGGTTGAAATTCAGTTTGATGATGTTGTCGATATATTGCCTGGTAAAGAAGACTTTCGAATCAGGGTTAGGGTTGTTCATCTTTGGAAGGTACCTGCCTTTCTTAATCCATCCGAGTCAAGTTCTCTTGAAATGGTATTGGTTGTTGAGAAGGTGAGTAATTTATGTGTCTGTCTCGTCTTTTGGTTGTTTGTTATTGATATACCTTTGTTTACATATGTAGGAAGCAGTAAATTTATAGATTTTGATATGAAGTGAAGCAGTGGTGTTAAATATGATTCTACTAAATTATTCCATAATGCTTTTTTTGCTAATAATTTTATCTAAATTATTTAGTCATCATACTCATTCCTTGCACACTTTCATGATATAATTAAAATTCCTTTGATCTTGTGGCTTTGATTCAGTCACTGATGTAGCAAGATAGGTAGTAGAGGTTGGACCACAAGTCAAGGATTTTAAAGCTGGAGATAAAGTTATTGCAAAACTCACACATCAAGTACTTACCTCTTTCTTTCACTTCCTCAGATTACTTTCAAGTGTGAATTTCAAAAACAATTTCATGAATGGAATGGTTTTCTTTTGTATATGATATATACTAAGGTATCCGTATATTTTCAACAAGGCAATTCAAACTTTGTTGTTAATCGTAACATAAAGGTATCTGTATATTTTCATGTGGTCATGCTTTTGTTTGCAGAGGCATTGTTAGGACCATAGTGACATAATTCGCAGCATGGACAGAAAACCGCGAACCGGATCGCGGTGCTTTTGCGAACCCAGTTCAGGCAAATTCGTTGGAATTCGTATATACCCGTGAACCTGTGTACCTTCTGTAGTTTAAAAGAGCCAATGCTCAAATAAACAGAAAAGTAAACAAATACTGTAAAAAATTTAAACTAATTATTATTATTACACTGCTTCGGGAGTTGTGGAGTGTTTATCACACTTGGAAAAAAGTGAAACACTACAGGACCCACCAGTTTAAAAATTTATCACCACTTACTTTTTGTTGTGTATCAAGGCAATGTAGTACACACCTATTTATAATAAAGTTTCCTGCCAATGATAGATGAACCAGCCGATGTGGGACTTGCTGTTAGTGCATAAACTATGAAGTATCAAGAAAAACAAGTATAATAATCTGTGCTTAGAAATACTTTTGTATTTTGTTTTGTAATTTTTTTTTATTGAATATATTATTATTCTTCATCATCTATTTTATTTATTATAGTTATATTTTTTTATGCGTACCAACTCTGTATACCCCTCACGTACCGAATTCTTTGAGAGTTGCGTACCGCGTACCCGAACCCGTACCACGTACCGAAGCGAATTGCGAACCGTGTGACTATGGTTAGGACTGTTGCACAAAGTAAGATGATGGATGATGGTTTTGACGAGAAAGCGAAAGAGTGGAAAAAACAGAAACTGAAAATGCTAGCAGAGAAAGGATTATTAAAGGAAACAAGTAAGAAGAGAAAAAGAAAAAAAGAATTTGCAGAGAAAGGAAAAAACAGGAAAAAGTGGAATTGAAGAGAAATATCTAGGAATTGATACTTAAAATGATAGTTTCTTCTAATCATAGTATTCAAATATTTTGAGGGTAGCAGATTTTGATTTGGAGTAATCCTAAGACTAATCCCTCAAATGCATGGGAATGGGAGGGACGATTTAGACAAGGTGCTTGCGGCGGAAGTCTTTTCATTTTATCGGCCTGGATGTTATTGCGACGTGTAGTGATCTTTGAGCTTCTGAATGGAGAATAGCACAGCTGCACAGCTGTGTTGGTTCATTTTTATCTCAGCTTTTGAGTTATGTTTAGGGGCTGTTTGTATCTAGATATTGGTGTGTTTTGTAATTGTGAGTGATATCTTATACTCTGAGTATTGCTGTTTCAAAGGTATGCTATAGTGCCTTTGTTTGGGGCCTTGTTGTATTGATTTTGGCATTTCTTATGCCCCTTTAATTAATATATGTGTTTTCCTTTGCTGCTGCAAAAATAAACTCAGTGCCCATCTATACCACATATTTATTGTTTTAAAATTGTTACTACAGTGAAAAAAAAGAGATAAAAGGTTAGGATTTAAGTGCATAAATAATGTTACGGGAGAAAATCTCCGCCCATCACAAGATACACTAACATTATATCTTAGGAGTTGTGTTAGTGTATCTTAGGAGTTGAACACATTGTAAATGTAATAGTCCAACTGGAGACAAGAAATACAAATTTTGACTTTGTAAATTATTAGCATTGTTTTCCCCTTGGAATCTTTATAATGTTTTCTTTAGCATGCAAAATAAGAAAATTTCTCTTTCCACTCCCATATTTTTTTTAACCCCCTGAAAATCAAATTTTACCCCTAATTTTCGAAAGCAAAACTTCGGTAAATATGAAAAATTCGGAAAACATTTACCGAAGTTTTGCGATATATAAACAACTGCTTCAAAAATAATATTTTTCGGGTTCTATTTCCTAAAAAAATCCAGAAAAATTTGGCAGATATTTTATGAATTTTTCAAAAATTTAGTTCGTATTTACCGAAATAATAGTTTGCAAAATAAGAAGTATGAAATTGTTAATGGATACATAATAATTTTTTTTTACTTATTTTGTTACACATTTACAGAAGAAAATAAAAAAGCACAGTGTCAATATAAAAAAAAGCCATCCGTGCGAAAGCACGGGTTAAAAAACTAGTTTTGTTACATAATCCAAAATAAAAACTAATAACACGATTCTTACTCTAATAAAATAACTTTAGCCTTTAGGCATCAAAATACTGATAAGCTGCAAAATAAGTCTGAGATACGGTAAGAACCAACAATACCAATGCAGCCAAAGCAGAGATAAAGGACCAAGGTGTTTCAAAATAAGTGTATTTAAAACTAGCCCATTGAACATGCCAACTATTTCTATAATATTCATGAACCTCATTAAACAAACCAGACAAATAACATGAATCAAAATCAACCGCAACATCTTTTCCAGCATTGTTAATAAAACTTGCCACTTCACCTTCTGTCCCAAAATGGTTCTCAATTATGTTCCTATCACATAAATACTCAACATCTCTATAAGTATTTATTAAACAATCCAATAATGTTACATAGGTTGTAAAATATTTCATTGAACAACCTATGTAACATTGTTCAAATGCAACACAGTTTGATAAAAACGAACTCATGAAATCGTCCATTGTTATCGTTGGCATTTCTATCACACCGTGTTTGAATTTCACTTTCAAGAAACTCTCTCTTTCGTTGTTTTTCCCTGGATTGATCTTGATCCCCGCGTGACGGAGCTTTGTGAAACAATGGATCACGTGGGTTGGTGTGGTGACGCTTTTGTGTTCTTTTTCTAATTCATCGATTGGAATAAAACTTGAACGAACCAAATCGAGTAAATGCTTCGGTTTTACTTCATTTTTCTCAGTTATCACCTTAACTATTTCTTCCGGTCTTTGTAATGAGTTGTTGAAGAATTCCATAGCGAGAAATGAAAGTGTTACCGTTGAATTTTCATGAGGTGGTTTTGAAATTTCGAATAAGCGTTGAAGAACAAAGAAAGGGATTTGATTTTCAAGCTTAAGAAAATCTCTATAAAAAAATGGTAAAATCCATGCCATGTTAACAAGTGGATCATCAACTTCAAAATGTACTAATCTTGCAACTTTACGAAACAATTCTATAATGAAACAACCATCAAGAACCAACATTTCAACGAATTCGTGCGAATCAAGCTGAATTGTTTCGGAGTAACACTCTCTAGCTTCATTTTCTAATGGAGCAATGGCTTTTAAGAATTCCTCTAAAGGCAATTGTGTTCTTTTAAGAAGAGAACCGAGGTAACGATATTTATGTTCTTCGATCATGTTGAGACGAGGTTGTCCACGATGGTAAGGTCCTATCGAAACTATACGAGGTTGGTATGCTTTTCCATTTGATTCAATTAGGCTTTGTGGAATTTTGAAGATGCAGCAAGATGTTTTTCCTGCGGATTTTCGTAGCAATTTTGGGTTTTCTAAGATTTTGTTTTGCATTGAAGCTAACTTTTCTGTGTCTATTTTGAAGATATCTATCACGTGGTGATTGTCATTGGTTTCTTCCTCATTGTGATTATTGGTTTTCATTGTTTCTATGGTTTTGTGTTGTGTTGTTGTTAGATGATTAATGATGTGAGAAAATATATAAGAATTAATTTATGTATCTTAGTGTGCAAATAGCATTTAATTTTTCAAAGATGGGTTTACTTGTATAAGAATAATATTGGCTACCGTGTAATGAGTCATACATAGTATTAATTAGCATAGTTGAAAGTTCAATTTCTTTAGGCTTACGGCTTTAGTTATTTATTTTGTATCATATGAGATAAAAATGGATTAGTCTTTGGCTTAATGATGTAATGATGTAAAGCTTCAAGGAAATATAAGCTACCACGTTAGTTTGAACTAGCCACCCTTTAAATTGAATTTTAAAGTTTGGGTCAGATGATAATTTTATAGATTAATTGGAGTACTTATCATATCAAATGCAGATAATTTTAAATATGAAAAAGAAGGAAGAAGTTTGTTGTCCCCAACTATTACTCGTAGGTTCCCGTTGTGACCAAAATGCCCCTATAAGCATTCTTATTCTAGGAAACGAAGGAAACAAATTTCGTCACCTAAAAGATGAAATTATGTTAAAACAGAGTAGGCTCGCATTGTCGCGCACATCTGGGTACAAAACACGCAATTTCGTCTCGTAGTTACCGAAACGTCGATTTTTTGAAATTTTATCACCTAGAAGACGAAATTGTGTGTTTTGTCACCTAGAAGACGAAATTTTAGTTTTGTGTGATTTCGTTTCCTTGAAACCAAAGTGTCCTGGGTGAAAAAGTCGGGGTATTTT
Organism: Trifolium repens; assembly: GCA_030408175.1. NCBI lineage: Eukaryota > Viridiplantae > Streptophyta > Magnoliopsida > Fabales > Fabaceae > Trifolium > Trifolium repens. Next base: position 51,846,356 of record CP125848.1, read on the forward strand.
GGGATTTTTGGGGGGCCTGAGATCAACATGGGAGGCCTAGATAGCAATTTTCGAAAAAGAATGAAAAGAAGTGGGTTTTTTTTCCAACACTCCTTTCAAGTTCAAGTGGCCTTTTTTCAGCCCAATTGTTATAGGATAGCTGATCCCATCTCCCTCCTCATTTTCTTAGACTTGGTGTGATGGGCTTCTTGCACCCCCCACATACTTTGATATTGTGCACGAGCAAATACTGCATCATGCATCATTAGCTCTTTAGTAAGAGGTCCAATGGATCCTGGAAGACGCTCCAATACTATCATAGACTTTTGAATTTGGTCTAACTCAATCTTATAAAATTGGCTTGGAAAATGATGATTGTCGTCACTTATAAACATGTCTTCAGGTCATCTCTCATTCAATATGGGACTCTTAACATTTTATCTTAGAGAGACATTTTCCATCAAAGTTGCTTATCATTTTCTCATTCATGATGTGACAAAGGACCCCTTCAGGATTTGATTTGGAACAAATTGGTTCCCTTTAAAGCTTTTGAGTTTCTCTCGGCTTACTAAAAAAACCAATTTGATTCATCGTGGCATCATTAATTCAAAATCTTCTTTGTCTTTGTCGATTCAAAGAAAGCTCCCAACACTTATTCTTTGATTGCGGTTTTTTTGGGAGTGCTTGGTATGCCATTTTGAATTGGTTAAGTATCTCAAGTCCTTTGTCTAATAATGTTGTTTTTCGTGCTCAACAATTCATTGACCTTTTTCCGCTTAAAAAGGAATTTCGTGATTGTTTTTGAGTCATTTGGTAGCTTGCACACGAACCATTTGGTCTAATTGTAATATCAAAGTATTCAACTACAAGAAAATGTCTTCATCTCAAATCATTAATTGTGTGAAAATTCTTGTTTGGTGATAAATCAAAGCTAAATATAAGATATTTTCTTATGATCTTAATCTTTGGTGGATTAATCCTCTCGGTTGTAACCAAAAACGGTTGAACTATGACCGAGAAGAGATTGACGATGTTTTCTGTTTACTCCCAATGTTAGTTAAAAAATATTCAAAAATTGTTTGTTACTACATTGTACATGCTGGTTGCAGTCTAGATAGAAGACTTTTTTAATCCAGGCAATTATATACTATTGCTACATTGCTACCAATTTTATTCCCTAGCAATTATGACATTGTTGATAAAGAAAAAAATGCACAACACCCATTTTATCTATAACTATCATTCAGCAAAGAAAAAGGTGCTGGATCCCTAATAGAAAGGGTTGCAATATGATAGTGATCTATCACTGAAAATTGAAAAGCATAATCAGAGAAACTATACCAAGAGTGATCAACATAACATGGAAAAGGAAAAGGTAAAACCAAAAAACATGATATAAAAATTGACAAGTCATTTACATATTATATTTGCACATCAATAAAAGGACCCTTGTATTTTGGAAAAGAAAAATAACATGAGATTGAGATTAGACTTATTAGTGATTAGTCGTTATCAAATTGCTTCTTCCTAGAGATAGCTTCTCAAAATTATTTGATTCTCTGCCAACAACTGTAATTCTATCTTTTACACTTTACTTATTCCTTCTCAAGATGTTGAAAAGGTCCATTGAATAAATTACTAAACTTGTATCATTTCTATGTCCTTAGCTTAATAACGTGGTTGTGCGTTTGTATACTAAAAACATACCAAGGAAAGAGACATTAACATTATATGCATTCAATTTATGTCGAAAATTGATGTAGAGAGATATCAACTTTTTTTTAAATGAATTTTTGCTAATATTTCAGACAGTGGATAGTCACTTGATGCCAAAACTGACTCTCAAACTAGATTAAACTGGTGGTGAAAGAGAAAAAAAGAAAAAATGGCGTAAGTGAAAAAATGAAAAGCGGAGTATTTGATTTGCGACCCTTACAAGATTACCATGTCAAGGACAATTTTGTAAGCTGAATTGTAATTTTTAAACTAAGTCTTGTACTTTGCGAACCTAATTGATTACATAATAGAAAATCTACAGCACTTACGCTCTACTAGGAGACGTAGCCGCAATTAGTCTGTGATAATTAGTGTGATTTGGATTTGTTGCAGTCAGCACAAGTGATTGTATTCAATGCAATCAAGGTCGTTTGATGAAGGTTTAAATTCAAACCGTCTGATTTTAATCAAATGGCTATGATGCATTGACTACACCTTGACTTCAGCAAAACTGACCGCTCCTTAGCGTGCTCATGCATATTTCTCTTCTTAGTTTTGAATCAAATTTGTCATTATAACATATATGAATATGATCAAGGAGGGTCAAAATTATAAAACTTAATTAAGCAAACATGAGTCACCATGTACATAAACCCAAATTATATTCTTGGGTCATTTTTTTAACTTTTTTCTAACTAGCCTAATCCCAATACAACCAATGTTAGACTATATTCTTCTAAGATAAAAGAATAAAGATAATCCATTCATACTTAGTTTCAAAATTTACCCAAATTAACATACTAATTCCTCTGAAAATTCCTCCACTAGAATACTAAAGATAGCAAACTCAAGCTCACCAGCCATATTCCTTATCTGCTCAACATTTTTCTTCCACCCTTCATCCTCTACACAAAAATCCTCTTCTATCATCATATCAATTGTGTTTGATTCCACTTCTTTCCATGATTCTAGCCTCTTGCATATCTTAGTTACCACTATGTCTCTCTCTTCTAAAGAATTAAATTCTCTCTCTTCTTCCAAAATAAGATCAGAAATTAGTTTCTTAAACTCTTGTGGAATTTTTTGTCTGTCTTGGACCATTGACAGATAGACAGCTTCAAAAACCAAATGTTTGAAATCATTTTGTTCACATGATACATCATCCATTTCCTCATCCTCTTCCATATATGTTTCATCCTCATCCTCTTCTTCTTCGATCATTCTTTTCTCGAGTTCTAATGGATCCAACTCCGCCAGTTTCTCAAATCTGCTAAGCTTGTACAATATCTGCTGTCTTGCTCCTGTAAAATCAACAATTGGTTAGATAAATTTTCAATAATTGTGAACATCATTAAGACTTAAAGTACATAATGATTGAACATTCAAAAGTTATATAGTAAGGTATAGTACATGTAGTATTATTTGTAACATAAAGCATTCTCAACAACCAAATTAAAAGTGCCGCAAAATTTGTCGTAAGAAGCTCAGTTGGTGAGTCGAGAGACATTGAATGAATATACTAATCAGGATATCCAAAGTTCAAAAAATCGAAACTAACACACGTTACATAATAACTCACTAAATTACTTACATAGTAAAATTTGCAAATCAATACAAAAACTAAAATGTACCACAAATTTTTTAAAATTTGATAAGGGTTTGCTAGCTCAAAAGTTATCCAAGATATTGATTGAAAGGATACCAATTGAGACATATCTCCTAACATGAAAAATGTGGGTCATATTCAAATTAATAAAAAAAAATTGAGCTATATTATATATATAGTTGTGAGCAAAGAGTAGGCCACTAGGCCAAGTCCACATTGAATGGAAAATGCTGTTTTCATGTTGAGCAGTTGTAATCTTTAAATATAGCACAGTTCAAATATTCAGCACACACAGCATAAATAATAAAAAGTTTAGACGAGTTGGTCTCGAGATTCATCAAGGTACGAAAAATCTTAAAATTTAGAGAACGCTAATAATAAAGATTACTTACATATCAATCTACTAATGAGGTTTTCACATCAATTATGAAATTTGTAAACCAATACTCTAAATGTGATTTGTAACAATCAACATAATCACATCAACAATTAATTAATGTGTTTTTAACTAAAATGTTTAGCGAGTTTGGTCTACGATGCTCACTGATACCCACCAACTAATTAGTCCTCACATCGAAAGTTAAATTCAAACACATTTTCTTGTGGGGACCGAGTTAAATTCTTACCGACTAGACCAAACTTAGATCGGTGTTTTTGAAACTGACAGACAAGTTTATGTTTTTGAAACCGATAGAAAACGACCATACAACTAACAAATTAGAATGGTACAGAAATAAATATAACCATGACATACTCTGTACAATGGCATAACTGCTCTCCAAATCAAAATCACCACCATCATCATCTTCATCTTCGTCGTTTATATGTCCTTCGTCGTCATCATTGAATGGTGGATCTAAAACACAGACTGGACTACACTGTTCCTTATCTTCTTCCTCTTCTTCCCCTGACTTGAATTGATTGAGAATCTCACCTTCATTGCTTTCTTTGTCCTATATATTAAATTCCACAAAAACATTCATTAAAACATATAGTAATTTTCTTAGCTTAATTAAATACATTTTCAGTAACTATTTATTGTACAGAATTTAATACATAGTATAAACTATTTCTGTGAAGTATACACTAAACAAGAAAAAAGAAATTACTAAGCAAATTTATTGACTCATTTTTATTGGTGATTTTTGGTACAGTAATAATTGATACAAAAATACAAAAGATAAACTATTTTGTAGTGAATGAAACATGTGGATCTAATGAAACCAAACAAGAGAACAAACAGAAACATAATTTGTTTGTCATCTTTTAAGAAAGTAATTTACCCAACAAACAAACATTCATAGAGAGAAAAGATTTGCATGGCAGTAACATAATTGAAAAGTACAATTAAGAAAATTCTGAAAATCAAAACCATTAAACTTACTTATAAAATAATTTTTATTTTAAAAACTAACATAAAGTTCCAAAAATTAAAAAATAAATAAAAATAAGGAAAATGCTAAACAGTGTATAATAACAAACCTCTGTTATGTGGCGACTCGGCGAGGCTAACTCCGGCGTGTGGCTACCGGAGCAAGGACTAGTTTGAAGAACAAAACGAAAAGGACTTTCGGAAAAAGCACGGTTATAACAAGCACAAGCTTCTTGAATAATCCCTTCAGAGTAACCACTACAAGAAGTTTCCATTTCCATTTCCAATGATTTATCTTCATTTTCTTTCTGAGAAACCACTTTTTCTCTACGTTTCACAGAAGAATCCCACTTGAATAAATCTTTGACAGACACATTTTCAGTCTCTATTTCAAGCTTATGGTTGTGGTTTCTTTGCTTGAGTTTCTTGAATAAAGAACCAAATAGTCCAAAACCTTTGTTTTTAGTTTTGTAATTTGAAGAAGATGATGATGAATGTTTCTGGATCCTAAGAGCAGCTTCAAGAAGAAGAGTTGCAGTTCTAGAAGGGATTTTGCAAGGACTTTTAACAGGTGAAGTTAGTTCAAAAAGTGGTGATTTTTTGAAATCTGGTGTTTGAGGAAATGAGAAAAAACAAGAAGTGTTTTTATTACATAGATTTATGTTGAATTTTGAGTTTATTGGTTTTTTGTTGAGTTGTAAAGTAGTAGTAATTTTCATTTGGTTACGTTTATCTGAAATGTAGTTGTTGAGAAAAAATGGTTCTTGATCTTCCTTTAGTAGCTCATGTAAGTACTTTTGAGCCATATTGAATAATTCAAGAAACAAGTTGAAGAAGTTTTGTTAAAATGGGAGAGAATTTGATTTGATTTTGAGGGTAGTTTGTTGGAGGGGCATTGAGTTGAGGTGATTCAAATCTGAGGTGGGTTAGGAAACCAAGGGAATAGAGTAGAGAGAGTGTAGATAAATGGATTTTATTAGTATTATTAATATTGATTGTAAAATAATGAGGGACAGAATAAAATTAAAATTTGGCAGCAAATTGTAGGTGAAAAATGAAGGAATTGTGTTGTTTTATTTCCTAGTTTGTTTGTTTGTTTGATTTGAGTCATAGTCACACACAGTAAGTAGGGCTATAGAGTCTATAGGAGGAGGCTTTCTGTTCTGTTTCTGTTTCTGTCGTCTAAGTTGTACTTCAATAGTATGCCACATGGTATTATTATTATATTATGGTATACATACATACACATGTACACAACACAATAATAATAATACGTATAGTGCTCTAGATCGTATGCACAAGAAAATACTACTAGTACAATACAATATATTATACTCTGTTTGTAAATTGTAATAATAGAGTTGTGTTGTTATTACTTATTTGAACTAGGGGCAAAGTATTATGTCAGATTTCTGGTTGAAAATCGTAAAATGAATAAAAACTGTAATCATTTAATTTGAATTAAATTATAACTATCTATATATTCAATTTATTCTAGTGATATAGGTCATGCAGATAACGGGTAGAACAGATTGGATTGAAATTTTGTTGTTAGAAAATTGCATTGATTCATAAATTTTTATTCTTCAAATGGTTCAATATCTTTTACACAAGATAATGAAGGATGAAAGAACTAAATGAACAACAAAAAGGTAAAATACAATTACTTTGTGTCAAATTTGTAGATCAAACGATAGTTATAGATCAAGTAGATGAGAATTATAAATTTAAATAGATTTAAAATATTGGAGTTTATTCCACACATCCTTCATTAATATATTTCAAATTTGTAAAATATAACACTTCTCTTCTTTATCAAAGATGGATAAGAACAATAAATGGAATATTATAGGAGATAGAGAAGAGAAAGAGAAGAAGTTCTCCGAGCAGAAGAAATTAATTAATTTGAATCTTAGTGAGTGTTCGGTCGATTTAGATTACGAAGATATATGTTTTTAGAGACCCGCATCCAACCTGAAGCAACTGTTCATGATCGATTTTTCAGTATTGTTAACCTAATACTCGACCTGCACATGACCAAATGTTTTCATATGTTGGTGGTTATGTCAATTTTAAGTCGAGATGCAGGTTTGTGCTAACATCAAAATATTGTTAACTTATGTAAAATTGTATGTGTTTATCTCTCTTATCAGTGTACTTCACGCATATTTCAAAAATACACAAATTACACTTGATAAAATTTTGTCAACAATTTTTTGTTGTACAATAGTAAAAGTTAATTGGGTTGTAGCCCTCTTTGTAATAAAAAAAAAATAGTAAAAGTTAATTAGTTTTAATGTCTTATCTTAATATAATAAAACGAGAGTAACTAGAGGCACTCTAAACTCTAACCCAATATGAATGGTCTAGATTTTGACACTTGGAAAACAAAAATTATATCAACGGCTATGATAAAAACTTAAATAATCAATTTTTAAACCAATATTATGTTGCCACATCAATTAATGAATGTGACACGTCATGTGTTTAAAAAAAATTGAGATCTGTTAAAAAAGAGAAAATAGATAAACATTAATAAAACAAAAATAACTAATAATCAGTTACGAAAATTATGTATAGATGCAATCTTAATCTTAATCTTAATCTTAATCTTAATATAATAAAACGAGAGTAACTAGAGGCACTCTAAACCCTAACCCTAATATGAATGGTCTAGATTTTGACACTTGGAAAACAAAAATTATATCAACGGCTATGATAAAAACTTAAATAATCAATTTTTAAACCAGTATTATGTTGTCACATCAATTAATGAATGTGACACGTCATGTGTTTAAAAAAAATTGAGATCTGTTAAAAAAGATAAAATAGATAAACATTAATAAAACAAAAATAACTAATAATCAGTTTCGAAAATTATGTATAGATGCAATCTTAATCTTAATCTTAATATAATAAAACGAGAGTAACTAGAGGCACTCTAAACCCTAACCCTAATATGAATGGTCTAGATTTTGACACTTGGAAAACAAAAATTATATCAACGGCTATGATAAAAACTTAAATAATCAATTTTTAAACCAATATTATGTTGCCACATCAATTAATGAATGTGACACGTCATGTGTTTAAAAAAAATTGAGATCTGTTAAAAAAGAGAAAATGGATAAACATTAATAAAACAAAAATAACTAATAATCAGTTACGAAAATTATGTATAGATGCAAAATTCTTTATTCATCAGCACGTTTATCACACACAATATTCAATTACTCTTTTCCCGTTGCTACAGGTCCTAAATTCCTCCGTCTTTTTTTCTACCTTTCTACTTATACCAACGGTTTTAACCGTCACGATGCTTCTTTCACTGTTATTTCCAACGGATTCACACTTCTTAACGATTTTAATGCTTCATTAAACGCTGATGTTGAAGGTGTTGATACTTTGTTGAAAGAATATGTTATTAACGTTGGTGAGGATCAAATGCTTGATTTTAGTTTCATTCCAAGTAATGGAAATTCTAATAACTATGCTTTCATCAATGGAATTGAAGTGTTATCCATGCCTAATGATCTCTATTATACACCAACTGAAGATAATGATTTTTAAACTTTTATTTTAACTAATTTTTATTTTATTTTTGTCTTTTTATGTTTATGCATCTTATCTACACACTTTTCTTTTTCTTTTTCTTTTTTGACAGAAATTTTATGTTTTTCATTTAAGTTATTTTTTTTTTGTTTTTTTGGTAACATAGCTTAATGGTTTTTTTTTACTTTATATATACTAGCCGCCAGTGCCCGTTTGTGTGATCGATATTTTTTTTTGTTGTGATCGATATTCTCTATTGTGCAAATATAATTAACTACTTAATCTCCTTTTTTATTGGACTTAGTTAATTGATAACTATTTAACCTCCTTTTTTGTTGTGGCCACTTATTAAGAAGAAAAAAAATATATATTTTTTTTTTACTATACAAAATACTGAAAACCTACTTTTATGTGGAAGTTGTGCTTAGTTTTTTTTTTTGTAGTTTTTTTTAAGAGTAAAAATAGGAATATTGAAAAAGCCATCCAAAAATTTGTATCCCCTTTATATATTAGTATAATTATATTTTTAATCATGGTTTGATTTTTTAATTTTGTTTTTTGAAATTAAAATCATATTAACATTCTATATATGTACCTTTTAATTTATATAAGTACTTTTTAGTGTACATATCCAAACACAAAAGGCTTATTGAGTATAAGAGCTTATGATGTAAGGTCTCATACTATAAGCTCTAATGTTATAAGTTATTTATTCAAACGGGCCGTAAATGCTTATTACTATAAATAATCACACATTATCAACATTTCTATTATATAATTGAGTTGAATGATTGAACCCGTGCGAGCACGGGTAAAAAGTCTAGTAGTCATAATTTGAGTTGAATATCTCGGAAGGAGTTATCTAAGTCCGTCTAGGTTAAATGGTACTGATCCATATACAAAATAATAAAAATAAAGGAAAAAAAATCATTTGTATTAAAAAAAATGGATTTTTAAAACAAAGATAAAAAATAAATAAATTAAAAAACTAGTGGAAGTTATGAGGATAATGTTACTTGAATAATATTTAGATGAAAATATTTTCTCTCAAATTCTTATTTTTGAAGAAGTTAAGTTAACCAATCCAAATTGGCACTAGATAGAATCGAACTTGAAACTTTAAAGAGAAGTACACTTTCAGATCCCAAGCTAATACCACCAGACCAACCCAAGTGAGTTATTTTCTTTCAAATTTTACTTATTCTCCAAACCCAAATTACCAAAACTTTGATTATGAGTAATGCAGGGTACTACTTGCATTTTCCTTTGATTATATATATAGCATCTATATTAAAATAAAAATTATATTAAATTTTTCAAAAAAATAAATTTGACCGTTACATTAGTTTATTAAATCAATTGTTATTTTTTTATAGTATTATTCCATCTTTGAAGTTTTATATTACTAGTAGTACCATATACCATCACCTTATTCGAGATAGAAGGAGGGAGGAGCATTGATTTCATAGAGTTTTTAGTCCAGCTGTGGAGTGTGGTCAGTAGTTACAACTATGTTGTTGTTGTTGTTACGATGTGCTTGCTGGAAAACATGATGGGTTGGGTTGGAATAGTACTACCTCTGCATGCATACACCTTGCTGCAATTTATGTCCCAACAGTCTGAACCAAACGGCACGGTTCCTCTTAGTCCTCTCATTTCTTTCCCGATATATAAACATGAAAAATAAAAATACCTGCAACTATGGTCCCTTTTTAATTTCATCATCATGGTGATTCATTCATTGCAATAACTTTAATAATTTGAGAGAGGAAGGAATTTTTGTTGAATGATTGAAATTGAACTCAATCAACTCTTCAATTAATAATGATCATTCAATCAAGGCTAGTTGGATTTTATTTCTATTTGAATTATTCCCTCTGTCTCACAATAAATTTTATTTTGAATTTTTAAGATTGTCAATTGACATTAAATGGTTAAACTACATTAAATCAAGAACTCTTATATGATAAAGTGTTGTTGTAACAAAAAGATAATATTGCTACCCATCGTTAGTTGGTTCAGTAGTGATTGACGCTGAATTAGGCTGGAACCACTTGATGCTAGAACTGACCCCCGAACCAGATTCAACTGGTAGTGAAAACAAAAAAAAAAGATAATATTGCTAATATAAAAAAAAGATAATATTGCTTATAAAAAATGATAATATTAAAAAAATCATTAGTTGGTTGATTGACGTTCAACTTAGTAGGGAGAACCACAGTTCGATCCGCCAGAATTACGATCGGGAGGAAATTGAAACCACTTAATGTTAGAAGTGACCCCGAACCATATTAAACTGGTGGTGGAAGTTAAAATAAAAAAAAATAATAATATTAAAGATGGGACATATATAAACTCACACTATATTATAATTTAAATGGTAAAAAATTGTGTAATTTCAAATCCGCAATATCTCTCACATATCTGATGGCTAGTCCGATGACCAAATATTTGAAGTTACAACTCAATGTCTTAAGATTTTGCGTTGTAAAAATTCTTTTTTATTTAATTATAACTATATACTATAACAAATAGTAACAAATTAGTTATAAATTTCTTCGAATTTAGTTAGTCAAAATGAGGGTATCTCATATTCATGTGGTCTTTGATCAAAGATTCAAACTTTATACCCTTACTATAAAGAAGAAAAATATAGTCCTAGGAGCTAAATTAAGCACATGGATCGATATATACTATAGAAAGATGAAAACGACAAAAATGGGGGTTGAGAAAGGTGCATGCACTATATTTATGTCACATACACAGCGGAGAACCGGATCTTGACTCTCTAATTCCAACTTTTTTTCCTCTCCATGCTTATATTTCCACATTTATGATATGATCATAATCTTTTTATTAACTTTTTACGTTAAATCATGGCTAAACATGAATCTTTAACTTCAGAGAGTGTACTATGGACCCTGCCCTATTATCATGCACATCTTGTCCTTTTCCATTTCCACTTACTTCACCTTTAATTTAAATTTAAAAAAAAAATAAAAAAATAGACCCCATTGGCCTATTTTTTATACACAAAAATTGGGTAAATCTCCAAATTTTGAGATTTGTCAAATGTACTACAATTCTATTTCTATGTTTTTTGAACTGTTAAAACAAAATACACAGGGATTGTCTTACATTGGTAAGAGTGAGCATGACCCACTAGTCTTTTTTTAAAAAAAATAAAAATAAATTGCTCACTTTTTGTATAAAGTGTATATGGGTTACAAATTTCAAACTTGCAGTGTCTTGTTTTTTTCTTTGTTGAGAGAGATAAAGAATGTTTGGTTTGATTTTTGACATACTGCACGCTTGCACTAAATCCAAACTAAGTCAATTTTCACAAAATTAATATATGGCCACTAGTAGTTACTAGTTAGCACCAAACTTTAGTAGTATGTGAAATGTAACTATGTTAGTGTCTTACTCATAGCACTTTCAATTTTTGTTTTCTTTGTATTGTAAGGAAAAAGGATCGATGTAGGAGTATATGGTTGAAGATAATTAAGAAGGAATGGAAAATTTGTATACGTCTTTGATACCAATATTCAAAATATGTAGAAATATAATACGTACAAATTAAAAAAATTGGCTTTTTATATAAGAGCATCTATCTACATTGATCACTACATGGCTATAACTCAAATCTTGTCTTAAGTAAGTTTTTGTTTGGATATATTATGCCAAATGGGTCTTGTCTTAAGTAAATTTTGGTTGGATATATTATGCCAAATGTGTTGAACCCCTTAAAATATATGGCACCATGTGAGTAAACTAATGGACCAATAAGATTTTGTGTTTGTGTTGTGGTTATCACCAATGAAAGGCCAAACTCAAAAAGAATGGCAGCATAAAAGTAACTGTGGTTCAAACTTCAAACTACAACTATTTAGTATGTTGCGATGACAAAAAATTAATTTTTAATAAATTAATTATGTAAAACTAATTCATTAAGTTTAGATACTCCATTTGAATTTTCATGGTCATAGATATTTGAAACTTCAATGTCGTAATTTTTGGAATTGGATTTAACATATAGTTGTTGTATTGAACTAACTGATTTGGACCGTTCGATTAGAAATAAAAGTTTGAGATTTTATACAATGTAAAACTATTAAAATTTAAATTTAAAATTGTTAGATTGTAGATAAAGGACTAAGATTCACAACTGTGACAAATTGTGTGAATTCGCTACAATGGTGAATTTAGGTCCCCCTAACCCTCGACCATTCATTTTTAATTTCCACATGCATTTTATCAATTTTACATAGAGTAAAATAATGAATTTATTATCTACCAAAAAAAATAATAATGAATTTATTCTTATTAATTTGTCTCCAAATTTTGAATTTTACGTATCAATTATATCATTTACCCAATATAATATATAAAATAATTGCATTGTACGAGTCGTTTGATTTGCAAAATAAAAATACTTGACAGAACAGTGCAGGACAGTACAGTACACCACAAGATAAAGTTTAAGGTGTTAAACAAATTTTGTATTTGTACAATGTTTGGTGGACAAAATGTTATTTTGGTATTTTAGACAACTTGTGCGGAGGACAAAAAGTTGTCATGTGGTTTAGTGGGGGACAAGAATTTAGGTTTTTGTTCAGTCCATTAGCCCCCAGTTTGTCCAGCCCTATAAACAGTTTTAAAATCAAACACAGTACAACTAAAGTTGTCATATCCAATTCCTAATTCTTTAGCAAATCAAATGCAAGTTGTGTAAATCTCCCCTGTACATGTCTTTTTTTGACATATTAATTTAATTAACACTCACTTCCATATGCCAGGCATAACCCAATTTTAACAATTCATTCTAGCATGCCTAATTACAATTCAATATTTAATCATTTGATTAATATTGTTTCTTTTTGCACGTTTACTTAAAGACTTTAGTTACAAAAGGTGATGGATGAGTCATTGTGAGAATCTTGGGTCATCTCTCTGTCTCTCTTTGTTGTCCTAATATTATTCGCTAATTAATTAGTTGGTAAAATAATCCATCCACCTAATTGTGAATGCATATAGTATAGCACTTATCAAACCAATCATTAGTCTTATTTATTTTCTTTGTACACTCAATTCTTTTTCCTCCATATAAGGAAAGAGGAAGATAGCTAGGAATCTCTTTTGTTTGCCTCCACTCCACAACTTTCGTGCTGGAAAGTGGCAGAATTATTCTAAAATTGAATTAACAATTATAGTAATGATTAATTATCACTCAATTTGCAACATTCGACCTCATCCACAGTGTTGATCATATCATGATATTTAACATTGTTAGCAAAATTGTAAGAACTAAATTCGATCGTGTAGTTTTCTATAAATAAAGCATAAACATAGAATAAAGTTATTTTCCATATTGTGTGCACTACAATTATTTTGAAGATAAGCCACAATTAACGATGGGTGTTACACAAATTAAATATATGTATCTGTATGCTGTCATTTTCACTACAATTAAAAAAAATACAATATAATGGACCAACAAAAAGAAAAATTGATCTAAATAGTAAAAGATTTAAAACTTTTGTTTGTTAGGTGTTCGATCTCAGACTCTTGCGTACAAAAACATTCAATTGACAGAAAAGATAAAAAAAGAAAAAATTTACTTCATGTATCAAATAAGTTCCTAATAAAGATTAGTCGCTAATAAACTCCAGCAAAAAGAATAAAGAGATACTTCAAATCTACACAATTTAAGCTATCTTTTAGTGAGATAGTATGTTGAGTTACAACACTAATTAAAATTTTGTGAATGAGAATTTTAATGGTTGGAGTTGGCATGTCTAAATAGTTATTTGCAGGAGGTCTGTAATTCTTTAAAAATATTTTTTTTTTCTCTAACAAACTAACTACTAATATTTGTTTGTAGATTTGAACCCAAAAAGATATTTGTTTGTAGAAAAGTTAAATTGGCAAATTAAAAGATTGATGCCACCTACAAACTAGTTATTTTAATTTATACATTAATAACCATAAAATTTCCTATTGTCCCATATAAAAATAGGTGTTGTTCTTGGTCTTCGTGAGTTTGCGTCAGTTTGTAAGGAAAACACATTACATGTGTAGGAGTCGAAGTTACCTCGGACAATTCACTTATTCAATTTGAAGGTAGAACTTTTAACCACCAAATTACTTGACAAAAAAAAATAGGTGTTGTCCTCATTTTTTTACTTTCTCTCACGTAATTTTCCTTTACATCTCCGTTCTCTTTCCTCTCTCGAATTTGCATGCATAAGACTATAATCTCACCATTTGAATATCGCCTTGAGCTCTTGCTCCCATATTATTAAATTGTAATTTATTTATTTTTTGTGAATATCGATTCATAATTTTTGTAAATGGCTAATATTTGTCATTGTTTTGAGTTTGACAATGGATGGATCTATTTTATTTATATTCTCTATGCAAATCTTAGTCAATATGGTCTCTCCATGGCTAAAGACATGATCATATTATTTGTTACTCCAATTCTTTGAATAGCTGTAATCTAGTTCAATATACAACTCCAAGGTTTTACGTTTTTGTTGTGCCGATTTAAAACATTACAAATTTATTGCTTGATTTTGAAATTGCAATGTTGATTCATTCCCTTCAGGAATGTAATTCTTGTACAAATTTCATGGCAAAATTAGGCACTCTAATGTTGCAGTTTTTATTCATTCCTCTCATTCTCCGAAACTTCGAATCTTCTTGTAGATGGTTGACTTTCGTGGTATCTTTTTCTTAAAATAGTTTAGGCTTGTTTATTTTCTTAGGAAAATGTTAAATAGTGCTCCCGGGGCACTAGTTAAGGTAGCCAAATATAGTAAGGTTATCTTGAAATTTGTGCAATTAACTTTTTAAAAGTGTAAAATATAATATTTTCAATGTAAAAATTTCTCTTTTTAGTTCCTTAACTAGTGCCTATTTCTTTTATCTTATCCTTGTAAAAAAAAATTTGTAGTCAAATTGGGCGTGGCCCCCACTCAATACTAACGACAAATCATAAAATAAGAACAAAACAATGGCATGTTGTTTTAATGTAGCCAACCAATCAGGACAATGTGTTTATTATTTTTTTTCATTATAAAAAAACAAAAATAATATGTCGATTTTTATTATAAATAAAGAAAGAAGAAAAAATATGTCTATTTTAAGCGGTGATACTGATATGTGACAAAAATATGAATTTTCATTTTAATTTATATACTTATGGTTTGGTCAAATTCAACTCTTTTAATAGTAAAATATATATTTGGACTAGTATGAAAGATTGCATGAGACATTTGTAAAATTATATAATATTTACCTAGGTCCCTCCCAAAGCAGACATGAAAATCTTCGCAACTTCTTTCAAAAATCTTTCATAGGAAAACGACACCCAACATTAGAATATCATTTCACTCAAACTATAGGTTCTTTTTATGTAGCCAATAAACATGTACATATTTTTTTATTTTCACCTAAGATATGAAAATGGGATATATAGATTCTTTTTATTTACGTACAAACAAATTGATATGATATATATGATATTGTGGTGAGAAATTTAGTAAATGAAATAATGGACATGATTTTGAACCAATTATTTATGAGGTATGTTCAATTGTTGATTAGGAATGTTCCTCCATACTGCAATTGGGTGGGTGCATAACTATGACTATATACGGGAACACCGTCTTTCAAGTTCATTCAGAAAATATAATTTGATGTGTGATCGAATCCAATGTTCCTTTTTGTCATTGGAATCTTGGTAGTGTTAGGTGGTGTGGATGCTTCTTTCCTATGAATATATACATGTGTACTTCTCAAATTATCAACTCAATTTAGTATCATTGATGTTGTATTGTCAATTTCAATGAACAACTACCAACCTTTTCTTTTTGAAATATTGCAAAATATATTACTCCCTCTGGTCCTATATATATATATGAAAGAAATTACTTTCTAGATTCATTCGATATTTTATTGTCTAAATACATTAATTTCACAATATATTTAAAAAATAAAAATTTTCTTATATATATAACTGATGGGAGTAATTAAAACCAAAAACCAAATTAAAATAAAGATTACAAGGATTACACCAAGAGTAGCAAGAGCATCTCCAATAAACATAATTTAAACATAATTTATGTAACTCGTTTTGAATATAAATTTAGTGGGCTCTAATGTTTCACATCACATTTATATAATCCATAATAATTTTACTCCAATGGCATATACTTAAACAACAAATACGGTATTATAGCTTATCCATTAGATCAAATAAACACAACACTCTTATCATAGTCTCTCTACACTAGATTTTATTTTATTTCTCACACTATCTCCACCATTTTGTCTCTCTTCCATGCTCCATTCACTCGTGAATAAGAACCTTTGAATAATGTACCACATCAAATCTTATTATTTTTTTCCTCTACAAACTTAATTTTTTCCCTCTTCTCATTTTTCAAAGAACTAAAAAGCTACAAAAATGTTGTACCAAAAAATAAAACATACACAAATGGAGTTTTAAGATCTAAAATATGATGATCTTAGAACAATGGTGTACTTTTTTTTATCTGAAATCTGACAGTCTACAACAATTTTAAAAACTTAAAGATAAAGTGTTTAACTATAAATGTTTAATAAATTGTAAGAAAACATCTGACAGTCTAACGTTTGCTATTATCTTATTATTAAACAAATGTTAGATTTGACAGTCTAAAAACATTAATCTAAAAACATCTGACATTCATTAAACATTATTAAACAAATGTTTAATATATGACAGTCTACAACAATTTTTAAAAAAAATCTAAAAAAATAAGACTTTTAACTACAACAATTTCTATGTCAAATTTGACTTTTTACATCTTTAATATATTAAATGCACAAATTCCAAGAAAATATTTCTATATGTTTAACTAGTATATCGGGTGCACTATTTAACATTTTTCAAAAAAAAAAAAAATTCATGTTAATGGTAAGACTATATTAAGTCAGGGTGCAAAGTTTTTCATAAATGAGGGATAATAAAAAAAAATAGTGTAGCTATCCGTGTCCTAAATTTTTGCATGACAAAGATATTTAAATTTTTACTATATGTGTAGTATGATAAAGTAATCACATATATGTAGAAATGTATTATTTACAACTCACACAATATTTGTCTATTTAATTTAGCTAATAAATTTTTTGACTTATCATAACAAATTTATCCACAAATTATAAAGGAGTAGTTAAAAAAACCTCATTTTCTACCTATACAATGTATGATTTTGTTTTGCAATTGGACACACCATAGTCCTTCCCCGATATAGTATCTATCTGTTTCTCATGTTATCCTTACTTATAAGTGTATTATTTACTTATTTATTTTTATGTTATCCAATTTTATTTATAGGTAGAAAACTAGGATTTAAGGGGTGGAGTTGAGGGTAATTGTGGTTTTTGATTATGGGGTAGTTTTGGGTTTTTTGATTAAGTGGTGATCAGGTGGAACATGGTGAAGGTTCTAGAGATGTTATGCAAAAAAAATTGGCTAGAGATGTTAGTGGAATGAGATGTTTTTTGTTGTTTGGGTTTGAGCTAAAAAAATATGTGTTTGAACAAAAAAAAAAAGATTAATTAATTATGATGCAACAATGCAATTTTAAATTTGAGATGAGGACACCAATGAAATATATCCACATATCCTTACTTTTATGGTACTAAACATCGTTGTGAATTCGTTTAAACATTGTTTGAATTAAATAATTGGCAAAATATGAAACTTTTAATTGGATGCTCTGACGTTGTTGAATTACCACGAAATTTTAGATGAATGGATTATTTTATCTTAACTATTTAATAGGCCTTATTTTTCTAAATTTTTTCATATGATCTTTTTTTTTTATAGGCAAATATTATTATAAGGGAGTACAAGGGGTACTCAATCCCTTACAACGCAAAGCAAGTTATTATATGCTTTGAAAACAAATAAGAGGGGCTACACACCAATCATAAAAAGAAAGAAAACTCTTACGGCCAGTTCGACGCCTAAACCAATACCAAGAATAATGTTTAATCTCGTCAACTATTTGCGATACATTCGGAGCACCCCCATAATGTTTATTTTTCATATGATCTTAAAATTGTGTCCTCTACTCAAAAACATAAACATTAAAAGATGACAAAATAATGAAGATGCAGTTTAACTAGATAATTGGATACTTCAAATATTATGTTAGATCTTATCCTTCTCATGTGCCCCCTTGTATTTTAATAAATGTCTCTTTTAGTTTTTAAAGTTCGAGCGTGTTAGAAACAAATGGTGCGTTTGTTTCAGCTTTAAAAAAATAGATTTTTATTTTTTGAAAATAGATTTTGTAAAACAATTTTTTCAAAATATTACAAGTTTTTTTTTATATTCATTTTTTCTAAATTGAAAAACTAATTTTGACATCATATAACATCAACATACAATATTGAAGATCAAAACAAAGTCAAAAAAAAAAATTTCAAAAATAATTTTTATGAAAATCTATTTGAAATAGCTTCAAATTAAGTGCTTTTTTTTTAAAAAAAATTGATATCCAATTTTTTTTCATTAAAATGATAAATGCCTAAAATGACATTTTAAGAATAACTATTCTAAATTTGTCAAAAAAAAAAAAATATTCAAACCAAATTTTCATTTGAAGCTTTTTTAAAAAGTTTCTTTATAATTTTTTTTAAACAAAATTTATAAAACTATAAAATCCATTTAAAAAAAAAAACAAACTAAAACAAACGGGCCCAAAATTTATGAAATAACAAGGTTTACCTAGAGTTGAAACTGTTTTCACATTCTAGGATTTCAAACATATTTTTGTTATAGGAATTTGTATAGAAAATATGAATTTACAATAACATAACATACTACATTAAAATAAAGATCAATAACATAAACATAAATTAATAACATCAATAAAACATAAATAAACTATTTCATGGAAGAGTGCTAAATTAAGTATAAGAAACTTGACTTGTAATGACAGACAAAAACTATCACTAAAAGTCCAAATTTCGTAGATATAATCATATCATAAATCTTTTTCAAATTAATTCGGTGTAATGTTCTTCACCTAAAAACATTTTTTTAAAGTCTAAGGCCCAAAATTCATAGCAAAAATTATCATGTGAGGGTGAACTCGTGTGTTGTTTGAAAGGGTGAAGAAATGATGGGTAAAATTAGAATATCAATTGGTTTGTAGGGTTGAAGATATAAATTAATAGGGAAAATTAAAAAGAAAAGCAGGGGGTGGGAAGAGAAATCTTTTGCTAGAATGACTTACCACACTGGAGCTAAAGCCCATACCCCCATAGCAATGGCCCAAAATATTATAGAAAGGGAAGCCTACACTTTAATTTGAAAAATTGTTGCTTTGTTCCTCATTGCAAACAAAACAGTTTAAGAGTTTTATTATAAATGAAATAAATAAATAAATAAATAAATAAATAAATAAATAAATAAAAAGCTGAAGAGTTTTATAAAAACAAAATAATCTGACTTAAAATCAATAGTCGTGATTTAAAATAGTGAAAAAAACCTTGTCAAATATTACTGCAATAGATCTGGATTTAGGTTTTACTCACCTTCTATAAAAAGTTGCATGGCTCCCGTCGAATCATACATGTCCATATATATATGGTACTCCCTCCGTCTAATTTTAAATGACCTTTTTTTGACTTAGTGTACTATTCATTTGACCTGCTTTGACCTTATTTTTCTACTAATATATACATGCAAATATTAGCATATGAGATATTTGATTTGTTTCGACGAGTACTTTCAAAATATACCATTTTTATAATTTTTAATAATAGATAATTAGAGATATTAATGATTAAAGTTGTGTATTGGCAAACGTGTCAGTGGTCAAACAGATCATTTATTTTGGGACAGAGAGTATTAAACCATTTTCCAAGCACACCCCTGCTAACAATTTGTATCACTTTCTTGTACAATTGTCTTGCCTTCTTTAATCTAGACTTATGAAGTGTCAAGAAAGGAAAAAAATTGATTCTAAAAAAATGAATTAAACTAAACGAGTTAAAATTGTGAATAATTATTTGCATGAGTCTGCTTCATTCACATAAACCAGTTGTAAATTGTGATTCCACAAATACAAGTAGTCATTATTCATAAAAAACAAAAGATAAAACTATAAAGCTTCTTAATTATATTATTGGAATTTCTTTAACCAACTTAGTGTCCCTAATTTCATTTACCTTCTTGTTTAACAGTCCTTGCCTTCTTTGAAACTGGACCTCTCTCAGAATCATCACATGCAAATTTATAAACAAATTTCGCAGTTTCATTCAAATCTTTACTCGTGTCAGCAACCACAAAATTTCGATAACTATCACCACTGTGATCAATCTTGTTGTCACCACCAACCATAGTCACATAATTCTCCTCAAAGGTGACGAACCGCGAATTGGTTCGCGCGTACCAATTCGTGGTACTTTTGCGAATTGGTTCGCCGTAATTCTCTCCGAATTCTTTAAAACCTAAGTACCGGCGAACCACTCCAACAATCAAATAAGAACAAAATATAAAATATTGAGACTGATTTAAACTTAGCTGTGAATATGATGGTTACAAGTATAACATCACTTGTCCGCTAGTACAATGCATTTTGTACAATGTATATTGGATTTGGGTTGTATATTGGAACATCTAACAAATTGTTTATTTCTAACTTTGATTACCTCTCAATGTTAGTTACACTTCATGATATGTGACTTAATTTTTTATTAACAACGTACCGATTAGCGTACCGACTATGTATATCCCTCACGTACCGAATTCTTCAAAGGTAGCGTACCGCGTACCCGAACCCGTACCGCGTACCGAAACGAATTGCGAACCGTGTGACTATGCCACCAACATACTCCAACAAAAGAATCCTCTGCTTTAAATAATTCTCAATATGTTTACCTTCCTAGCAGGATCATTCAAATACTTAACAAAGTAACGCTCCTTCACAACTTCACCGAAAGCCTCCATCGCCTTTTGAAATCCCATTTCGTGAACTTTAGGCAATGTGGTTATCCCTTTCGATTTACAATCCTCTTCGTAAAGCTTATATGCTTCAATCTTCACTTTATTTATAGAAGGCTCTTCGTATACATAAAGAGGACCTAATTTTGACCTCAAATCAACGTCGATTTTAGAATATTCTATCTCTAAATCCTTCTGACGCTTCTTTAACTCATCAATCTCGTTTTGAATGTTTTTGCGGTCTAGCTTACGAGAAGCAGCATAATCAACTAACATTTTTGCTAAGGAAACATCAGTTTTTGTCATTTCATTCTTTTCAGGTAGATTCTTATTTCCTGATGAAATCCCTATGGATATACTAGCCATAGCTTTCTTACCTTGTTCAGAACCATTGAGCCACTTGATAAAGTCGATGAGATTCGAGAAACTATAATGTATATGTACTGGTGGAAACCTATTATGACAAGCAGATTTATATGTGTTGTAAAGATTCCTTACTTCTGCAACATTTGCAATGGAAGTAATTGGGTTGATAAACTCGATAAAGTCTTTGTCGTTGTAGCCATTTTCATGGATATCGTTGATGTTAAACACGTCTGAAAGGAAACCGATTTCAATGAGCGAGGAACATGCGCAATTGATCTTTCGTTGCCGCTCAACAAGTGATTCTCTTAAGCCACCAGATATTGGAGTGCAGTGAGCCATTAGAGTACGTACTGCTGTATGATGAGAGATAACACTTTAATTTATTTATACCAAAGAAATGAAAAAGACAGCGAAATGATACCTCTCTGATCCTTATTATAAGAAAATGTTCATTTTTTAAGTTCGTAAAATGTTTGATGTATATAATTCATGATATGGACCAGATACATCAAACATTCTGTGAACCTAAATGGTGAAAAATTGGATTAGAATTGTTTGTTATCAACAGTTGTAGCTGTTGATTGATTGTTCAATAACTAGTGAGTGAGTACTTTGAAATGAGTAGCAATTCCAATTTGAGAGGCACCAAATGTAGAAATAATTAGCAACGACTTGGGAATCATATAAAAGAAAAGAGAGAAATAAAGTAACTATTTTTATTTATTTTTTGGCTTTCCGCATTAATTGAATCTGGTTCAGGGGTCAGTTCTGATCTAATATCAAGTGGTTCCAACCCCCTCCCGATTGTAGTTGTGGGGGATCGAACCATGGTCATCAGTACCAAGTTCAACGTTAATTACCACTGAACCAACTAACGACTGGTAATAAAGTAACTAAATTACTTGTTTCATTCGTACTTGTAGAATTGGAAATTGAAGAAAGCAGGAAAAACAAGTTAAATGCACAAAGATGGAAACAAACAAGTGAGAACAAACAAGAGCTACTATCTTTTGAATATAAATAAAAGATTAGTTTATATTCATTCAATTAAATATATAATGTCTTTTTTATAGATTAGTTTATAATATATATTCCCTATTTAGAGAACAAAGTTTTACATTGTGAGTTGATGCATTTTAATTTATTTTTTTAGATTAATAGGTACAGAAATTTAACTTATGTTTTCATCCGGTCAACCTATAAAAAAAATATTAAAATAAAAAACAAACGCAGGAGAGATTCCAGATTAAAATTGTTCATAATATTTGATTTAAGCTGGGACTTACAGATTTGGACTGATTACTGTGCAATGTAATATACAAAGATCCAAAATTAATAGGTCTAAAATCAATAAAAATAATTTGTATAAAAAAATTCACATATAATAGGGATATGAAAACATTTAAGTGCAAAGACCACAGCTAACCGATGTATCGTTTGGCCTGACTTTTTTAGATCTTAAAAGTTATTTAAAAGTTAAAAGTGAAAGTAAGAATGTTTAGAAAAAAATAGTTAAATCTACTTGATAATTGTTGTTTTTTAGCTTCAAAAATCTTTATCTATGTATTTTACTCATAAATTATCAAGAACTTTTTAAAATTATGTGGGTTAACTCTTTCTTTTATTAAGTAAAAAAATCTAAAATAAGCTAAACCAGGAATACATGAAACACACCTTTTACATATTGAAAATTAATACCTACCCTATATTAATAGTGGTGGCATGGAAACAACTTCTGAAAAGGTCCAGGTCAAAATTAACAACGAATATATTTATATGAAATAAACTGATGATATACCAATATCAGTGAAAACATGTACCTAAAAAGAGTTTTGAGATGCGTCAAAGAAAAAAAGAAAAAGAATTTTGATAAAAGACCACATACCGAATTCGCAATCCTTTGCCTCTCCTTTGTTTTCGTTTACCCTCTTTTCTTTCTTCCTTTTCACAATTTCTTAAATCTATTTATAGTGAGAACTTAGGTCTAATATTTTAGGGAATAAAATTCCACTTTATTAGGGTTTATCGACAAATTTATATTTCCTTTTTAATAATTTGGTTCAATGGACTAAAATCTGAATTCTTTTTGTATTTTTGAGATAAATTTATTCCTAATTAGTCCAAAATCTCATTTATTTATTTTAAATTTGTACTTATATTATGGTAACTGACTCGTCAAAAAAAAAATATTATGGTAACTGAAAATATGATATATAAATAAATAAAAAATTGTTCACAAGTCTTAACTCAAGCGGCAAATACCAATATCGTTAGGCCGAACACTTTTACTTCAAACTTTGGACCTTATATAGTTGTGTTTGCGAGTTTTAATAGTGTTTGTCACTTTGTCTAAAATCAAAAATTAAATTAGTTGTCAACACCCACTCTTTCTGCATCTCAATCTTTCACTCTGAAGGTAATCACATCAAGAATTTAAGAAGAATTAAGAATGAAGATCAAGGTGATTTCAATAACATGTAAAATAATTTTAGATTTGTGGATTTTTTTAACATGAATATGACATATATGTATTGAGTAAAACGATATTGAACGATGTAATATTATATTAGTATAATTTAATTCGTCCTTTATTGAGCCAATTTATAAGTCAAACAAATAAATTATATAGTTCAAGTTTAATTCATTCCATGATTTCAGACTGTTTAACTTGAAAAAAATCATCATCACTTGCTACTTGCAGCAGAGAGTAGTGGGTACCCTACTTTATTTATACTACTGTAATTAAAGATAAGGGGTACTCGACTTTATGTTGAAATTGATAGAGATTCTGGAGCGTCGTCACTTTTGGGTCTTGATGGGTCAAAAAGATTAGAGACTTTTTTGTTGCTTTGTCTTATATGTGATTGATCTTTGTCTCTTTTTAGAAATTTTCTTCTTCTCGCAATGGTGACATTGAGAGGTTATAGTTTGTTGGTGGTATGCCATGTTTTCCTTGCATGTTTTTTTTTCTATGCAAAAAGAAGCTCGCATATATACTTTCTACTTATAGTTATTTGAAAATAGAGGTAATTACACTTTAATGCAAGGTAAACGGGCAACAAGCTGCGCCGCTAACCCTTTTTGGATGGCAAAATTAATCCTTTTAAATACAACATCTTGAGACCTAGGAGACACCACATTACTATGCATGACTCTTTGAACTCTTTTTAAAACATCCACGGCCTCCGGTGCTAGAAAATCAAAAGTGTCAAATGCAAAAGGTATAAACACATGTTGATTTTCAGAACACGCTCTCTCATGTTTGTTTTCTTGTATCATCTTAGAGATTGTTGGGTTCTAGTATAGTGTATTTTTTGTACCCTTTGTTTTTTTGTTTTTACTTTCTCTATCTCTTTTACCTTTTTCGTTTATATATTTATATAGTATAATATATTTGCTATTAAAAAATTCTAATTAAAGATAAAAGACGTCTTTTCCATTTTTTTTTAAAAAAGGTCATTTTTTTAAAGTGGAAATTTAGAGCTTTAATTAGGTTAAATTTTTTAATTTTAAAGACATACTGTATATCATGAGATGAAAAGAAATATAAAAGGGTCATTTTTTATGAATTGGAGATCGATCATGTTAATCTATCTATTTGTAAATGTTATGGTGGCTTGTACCAGTGGAGATGTTTTTTAGTGCTCCTTGTTACATTATTCCTATTTTGTTAATAAATAAAATTAGAATTAAAACCAGGGCCGGACCAATCATAAAGCGGCCCAAATTCTAGCTTTAGTTTATTAACAATAATATATATTGGGCGAATGACCGTTGAACAAAAAAGTTTAAGAGAAAGAATAGAATCACAATTTTCATGGTTTAGTTAAGAATATATATTAATGAAGATTTACCAAAAGATATGAGAATATAACTAATGATGCACCATGCAAATTTATACAAGAATAAATTGTGTAGAGTATATCTAAAGCGTGACTATAATTAATAGTAAGCTAAGTAAATATGTGTATCATTCAATTCATATGTTGAAAAAGTTTAGAAAGATAAGATAATTAGATTAAGAAAGTTAAGAAAGATAGGGAGGTGATTACATTATTTCTAGTTTTTGATTAATAAGTAAATAGAATTAGAAATAAATAGTGGTTGAAATTTTAATTAATAGTAAGGTAAGTAAGTATGTGTACTCCCTCCGGCCACAAATATAAACAAAAGTGCACATTTTAGATTCATTGAATAATTGATGTATCTGGACTATAATATAGACTAAATACATCTGTTATTCAATGAATCTAAAAAGTGTATTTTTGCTTATATTTGTGGCCGGAGGGAGTATCATTCAATGCAAGAATAGAATATGTGTATCATCACATGTTGAAAAAGTTAAGATCATTTGTATCCTCTCTTAAATATGGTTTTTTCAACCTACGTACCAACCATATTTAAATGAAAATAGGGATAAGTTTACTAAATAACCTTGGACTAGCTTCTTAAGGAAACAAACACTACTAAAAAAGTTGCGTTTAGCAACCGATTTGGCGACCAATTTTAATAAAAAAAATCGGTCGCTAATCACATTAGCGACCGATATAGCAACCGATTTAAAGAAGTAGCTAATGCCTTGGTCGCTGATCTGTAGTAACCGAAATAGCAACCGATTTCTTAGCGACTGATTTCAGCAACCGAAATAGCAACCGACTTTAGCAACCGATTTAGAGACTGAATTCAAAGAACAGTTTAGAGACAGATTGTTCGACGCTATTAGCAACTGATTTAGTGACCAATTTATTTAATTTAAAAACAAATCAGTCGCTAATTCGGTTGCTAATTTTGATTTTTTTTTTTAAAAAAAAATTATAGCCCATGTAATATATATATATATATATATAGACACACACACAAAAAACATTAATAAATTAAATTCTTATAAAGATATGCCTAATCAAAGATTATATAGAAAATAAATTAAAGATTGTACTATCAGCTATTAGTTTAAATTTATACCTAGACTAACTTGGCATAGTGTTAAACAAGGCTTTAACTAATGCTTTTTTCTTCAAAGTCAGTATTACAAAATAAATCTCCTATAGAAAATAACTAATGCTTCGGTTTATCAAGGCTTTACATCATGTATCATACTAGAAGCTTCTAATCCACATGCTCCATGATATGCATTTCTGGTACTATGACTACACTTACCTGCACAAAAGTTGAGGCATTCAACAGTTAATTTTTAATCAATAGTTTATAAAAAAAGAGCCCCAAAACACACTAGAAGAAAAAGCCCCACATCAAGACTTCTAGACAATAGATTCTCTTTCACCATAATCACAACCCTCACATGGAACGAACAATGGAGAACAATGTACATTATATAGAAGTGTAGAACAGAATTAAAAGACTTACTTCATGTGACAATGTGTTCCAGCCAGTAATTTTTTTTGTAGTGTCTAAAGAACACATAAGATCAGACTTCAAACTTCCAAGTTGCACTTTGTCATAGTCACTATGTCCTTGGTTCTGTATCTATCCATTCTTTCTAGAAACCTCTAAAATATCTGATAATAAGGTAATACTGAATATAAGAACATACTTAAAGTAGAAGAATTTTCGGAAAAAAAAACATTTATTAAATATGATTTAAAGGGTGCTGGCAAGCACATGAATTTATCAATAGATAACTATCGTCACTTTTGTCAAATATATATAGGAGACTAATCATTTTTCCGTACTAATAACAACATTTTAGTTCATTTTAAAGGAGATAATAATCTTCATAACATTAGAAAAATGCGATAATGAGATACCAGTAGATAACTAACTTCACAAGTGTAGTAAATTTAGACTCCCCGATAGCATTTGAATCATCTGACACGACCAATTGT
This sequence comes from Trifolium repens, assembly GCA_030408175.1. Taxonomy (NCBI): domain Eukaryota; kingdom Viridiplantae; phylum Streptophyta; class Magnoliopsida; order Fabales; family Fabaceae; genus Trifolium; species Trifolium repens. The sequence continues at coordinate 51,873,799 of CP125848.1, forward strand.
TTCTTGACTATGTCACACACCTTCTGCACAATTTCGGATTTAGCCTGCACAAAAGTCCATTTTTGACCCTATATCATTTTAAATATCACAAATGTTCAAGATCAGGACACATTAGAACTGCCAAGGATAATTATTACGAGCATCAGACACCATTAATAACTCTAACACAAAAGAAAGGCTGCAAGGGTTAACAACAAAATAGCAGATTTAATAATGGAGATAGCTAAGATATACAACCTTGTAAGTAATATTTAGCATCTTCACTAAAAACAGGAGCCTACAAGCTCTCTAATCCTTATTCCATTCTCACCTATAAATAAAAACAACAAAATAAATCCAAAAAAACCAAAATCAGTAGCATTTCATATCAAATCAAAATCCAAGTAATTAAAATTTTGAAGATTGAGGCAAGAACACACCAAAAACATCTTGGGTATGCATCAGGTAACCCTAACCACGCTATAGTAACAATCTTCAAGCAGTTAGACCCTCCTATATTTCGGAAAAGAACACTCAGCCGGTGACATGACATCTATACTAGGCTCAGGACATAGATAATACTTTCTCTTAGGCTCTTTTATAGTGTTCTGCTTAAGCTTCCAAGGAAAATTGTGTCCTCTTATGTGTAGCTGTAGGTTTTGTTCTCTTTGGAATCCTTTGTTGCATACCTCCCAAATAAACATGTTTGTTGCCAATAGGGTCTTGGGAGATAGTGTTATCACCTCTGCATCTGAATTTGTTTCCATTGAAAATAGCCATACAAAAAATTATTAGAAAAATTCAAAACACACTACAATAATACCAAACTAAGTTCCTATTCTTTTAGCAAAGTTCCTATCCACTTATGAATTGATTTCTTATTACCAAAGTTCCTATTGTTTTAACTACAAGACACATTTGGAAACTGTTAAAAGCCAAAAATTTGAACACTTAGACTATCAAATATTTACCTTCAGCTGCTTCATTTGAATTGATACATAAGTGTGTCTAGCCAGCTTGATGAAATCCAGATGGCTTCTCTACCATGTACAAGCACAAAAATGATCCAAGTTTGTGCTAAGAATTTAAAAAGAAAGAAAGTAACATAAGAACTAATCACATGCCATGTACAATACTATAAACATGAACCCATATAAATGTAAAATTTAAAAGCATGCCATTAAGTTACAGCAACTCACGTCAAACAACAAAATTAGGTTTCACATTGAACATATATAAATTAATATGGCTTGAAAGCACATGTATCACATTGAAAGAACCCGACTCACACACAAGCTCTTCTTAAAATAATGTAAGCCTTGGATGCCTTAAAATGATTGAAACTAGTGCTCTTGGTATAGATGATGTCTCTCTCTATGCTTCTCAAAATCACTTAATCACTTAAGTTGATAATCTTAAGTAGTAAATCATTCACTTTAATGAATTTTCACAGAGAGTAATTATAGAAATATGTCACAACAATGTTACTTTAATTAGCTAACTAGAGGCACACACAAACCTGCAACTACATTCACAAACAAAGCATATAATGATTATTTTCTTAGAGACATTCTAACAAACACCACATATATCGAAGAAAATTAACAGGACTAATGACTATACTTGCCTGCCAATTTATTCACCCACAAAACTCAACCAAGCAAATATGTAAAATCAAATATCAGTTTTCAAATTTTTCTCTAAAATCAATTAGCATCTAAAAATGATTAACACCTAACTTCTGTATACATCTTTTGCTAATACATCACGATGAACATGTGAATATGTGAGAGAAATTCGAACCCTAACGAGAATGAAATTAGACAGATCTAAATCCCAAATCAAAACCTTAAAACCTAAAATCACAAAGTAGAATCAGTAGCAGGGAAACAAACCCTCACCCGAGTTCCAAACGAAAATTACAAACCAGAGAAATCATAACATGAGAGCTTCAATAGTCATTTACAGCTTGAATCGTCGATTATAGACCTCCTTCAATCTACGTTTCGATCACAAACTTGGGTTCAATCGCTATTTCGAGCTTCAATTTATGGATTTTTGTGTGAATAAGAGGTTGAATTTTTCGTTGGAAGGAGTGTTCTGCGAAGATGTAGAAAGGAATCGGTGGAATAGAAGAGTGCATATTTCATATTTGGCGTTAGGGTTTCCTGCGTTTTGAGTTTCCCTGGTCTTGCGTTTAGTTTTTTGAGTTTTTTTGGAATCAATAGTCTTATTATTATTACTAGCGACATGACGGGCACTCGTCAGGCCGCTCTTTTATAGCGGGCCAAACGGGCACGGAACATGCCCGTTTGGGTGATATGCATTTTTTATTATGCTAACTTACGTTAAAAATTATTTGGAATTTTTCATATTTTTTTTATGAATAGTTGGTTTTTGAAAAATTAAAAATTTAATCACATAGAGACGTTGAATTAATATAAAAGATTAATTACCTAATTCAATAGCCAAGAAGCAATTAAAATAAATAAATAGGTAAGAATAAAATTAAAGTAACTAAAGCATGACTTAGCATATATACTGTAAATCAAATTAATGTTCATTCATTACTGACATCATATTTTGTACTATACAAATCTGCTAAGGGCAAAACTTTTAATCGAGAAGGTGTTGTACCATAAACATACTATGCATCTAATGTTGTATTCTACCAACAATTTGAAATACAATTTACTCTTTATGTAATGGGTATTGTTTTGATAGTCACCGTAAGAAACTCAACTCAAGATAGGATGGATATCTTGAAGGCTCCTACAAAGAAACATATACATTACTTTGTCATTGATTTTTATCAGGAAGACCGAATATGGAATAAGAATCATGATTATTTATCATTTCCCTGCAATTTGGTGCTAAAGTAAATTTTAGAAATTGTAAAGTAAAAGTACAACATTGTTAGAAGAAGATTGAATAAAATGTTAATAACTTGAGTATAGTGTTGTTTACCGTGTAAATATTCTCACCAATTCTTCATCCATTCCCTTATCGATGAAATCTTGTGTCTTTAAAAACTACAAATGAAATCACAGTTAATATTATTGATTAATAGTATAGATTTTTTATGGAATAGTATATATTTAGAATTTGATATTAAAAAACCTGGAGAATGGAGATGTCTTGTTGCTTTAATTTAAAAGATATAGTTGACTGGTGGGTTGTTGTTGCTGCAGCATTTTGGAGATTCCTAAAAAAAAAGTAAAATCATAAGTATATTGTTATAGATGGATGAGAACAACTATAGATGTATCAAAATTAAATTGTAAGCACAAATAATAATGAATTTCATAAATAAGATTTTTGCAAATGAATAAAATAAATACCTAGTCGTCCTTTGAGATAATATTTCTCTTTTCACCATTTTACATAGTTGTGTTTTATCCGTTATTACTATGGCACCCCATCCAATAGAGTAAACTCTTAGGTGATGGACTTTTTAATTGGAAAATTTAACTATTAGTAAAATGATGTAAACACTATAATATGAATATTGTAACATATATTTTAATTTTACCTTATTATCAATTTTGCAAATAGATGACATTGATTGCTCATCCTTCCATGTGTTCCATCTCTTTTGAAAGTCCCCCTCCTAAAATTGTTGAAATGCTTGATAAATAAATGGCTAGCAATGTAAAATGATTAAGTATCACTTACTTGGTTCTCGAAATATGCATCAATTTGATGGAAATCTAGGACCTGCATGTTTTAATACATTAATTTTTTTTAAAATGTGTAATAACCATATCAAATTGAAGACATGAATATAAACTTTTTTGCCATGACTAACCAAGTGCGGTATCATTAATATGTCTAACACTTGGCCCAGCTTCAAAGTCGTGGACTCCTTGAAACCTTGTGCTTGAAAAATTTGTATTTGTGAGATTTTGGAATGGAACTCTCGAAGCAACGTTATTAGTAGTTGTTTCGACTTGTTTTCCTTTTTGTTTGCTTTGTTTATGATTCTCTCGCCTTCTTAGTAGCTCTTGTTCTCTTTGTTCAATGCTCATTCTTTGTCTTCTATTTCTTTCATATTGTGCCCTTCTTTCCCTTTGAAGTTCCCTCGATTGTTGAGTTCTTCTATTTTCCATTTTAATATTGTACCTGACAAAAGTATTAAATTTAAGCAACATTTTAGGTGGTTTAAAATAAGAGTTAAAAAAGTAGATACCAAATGATATATAATTGTTTTTAAATAAATGAGAGCTTAATAATTCTGATTTATATTCATTAGACTTAATTGATAGAAGGATATCATTAAAAGTATACTTTAGATGTGTACATCTAATTTAAGTAATAATTTTGCTAATTTAAAATAGAAATGCAAAAGGAGACATTTAAAATGGAAATGCAAAAGCTAAAAACCGAAAATAATATAGTAGATTTTGTAACAACATAAAATTTAATTTCAGAAAAATCTAAAAAGTAGAAAATCACTCTTGTGAATGTTTTACTTCCAATTTTCTTAAGTGTTAGTATTAATTAGTACATGGGTTAATTAGAAGATGTTTTGACTATCCTATATGTAGCATAGCATTTGATATTTGTTTTTATTGGGTTATACTTGTTTGTAGCACTATATCTTAAAAATAATAAATTAAGAGTAATTGAAGAATGACTCACAAAATTTAAGGAACGAAAGGCAATTTTTTTAGTTTGTTGAAGATATTAGGATTTAGATGATGGAGGTTACTCTTCCTAGTTTAGGTAACCATAAGTGGCTGGAAAAAAAATACACATCATAAAGTTGAGACCACAATTGATAAATTTATATATGTTTTCATGTCAAAGCAAGTAATAATTCTCATTCCACAATTGATATACTAAATGTATAAACACTGCCAACCTAAAAGAAATAATAGGATATATATAGCAAGTAAGAAGTGACCGAAAACATAATAAACTAATAAGAATCAAAATTAAGAGTGAAAAATAGAGATATATGCAAGAATGACTCACAAATATTTATGGTATGAGCACTATGTTACGGTTGTTGTTGTTGCAGTCTCTGCAATATGTTGTTGTCTGCATGTATCAAACTTGTTAGAAGGAGAGCAGTAACTATGCAGAAAAGTTCCGTATAACATAGAGCAATTTTCATGAAACCTACAATCCTTCAATAAGTAAATCAGAATTGTTTTGAACATCCAAGCAAGAAAACCAAAAATTAATTAATGAATTAATGTGATATTGTTGTAACTCACATCATGAAAGCAACTAATTAAAAATTGTCAAGGAATTAAAAATGTAAAAACATTAAAATTGAAATAGAGAAAGAGAGAAAACAACGTGATATCAACAAATAATGATTTAAAAAAACTAAGAAAGTGGAAATTGGAGTAAGTATGCATGGTGAAAAAATGAACTAACTTGATATATTTCTCTTCATTATGTCTTTTGTTCTCTTCTCTTTCACATGTTTCCAGTTTGTGTCCCCTCTTTCAGGTCATCACTATAACAAAAATGATTAAGAAAAAAAATATTGAAACAAACTATAGATAATAAGAGAGATGATTTGTTACCTTTAATATTTTCCTCGCTTTTAAATTGTAGTAACTACTTTCAATTGAGACTTTTCTATTACAATTCACACAAAAGAAAAGGTAAGAAAAAAATTAGTTAGAAAGAGAATAAGAATATTAAACGAAAAACAATATTAAGAAAAATCTTTCACTAAAAGTAAATTTTGTATAACTCATATCTTGAAACATGAATTGAAACTAATAAGGAAACCTGTCCACAACCCCTTTCATGATCTTTGTGACTGGCGCTACATATTGTTGATTGGTTACCATGAAAACAAAATAAAAAGCAATGGAAGTTTTTGTTTTTCAAAAGCAATGGAAGTTATGTGGGTTAGTTGGTTGTAAATTTAAAATGTGTAAAGGGTAATTTTGGCATTATAAAAAGTATACACCAAAAACTTGAGTCCTTTTTATCTAATGTTATAGATATACGAGTATTTAAAAAAATGTATAGAGAGGTTACAAAATTTGTCCACTATGTTGATATAAAATAAAATAAAATTTGTCCACTATGTTTTTATAGTTTTTTAATTAAATAATATTTTTGATTAATTAAATAATACTATTTGATTAATTTTTTTAATGATTTGGTATAAAAAAACATTTGCGTCAGATTTGTTAGTCGCTAAAAATCATTCTCTAATTCGGTCTCTATAATTACTTAGCAACCGATTTAGCGACCAGATTTTTTTTTACTTTGACGTTCAAAATATTGGTCTCTGAATTGGTCTCTAAAGCGACCGAAATATTGGTTGCTAAATATCGGTCTCTAATTCGGTTGCTAAAATTAAGTAGCGACCGATTTAGCAACCGAATATTTTTTTACTCCGACGCTCAAAATATCGGTCTCTAAATCGGTTGCTAAAGCGACCGAAATTTTTCGGTCGCTAAATCGATTGCTAAAAGCAAAATTTCTAGTAGTGAAAGAGGTCTATCCTATCCTATCTAATTAATAATTATTTACTATACGTATAGTATACTAACGAAAGATATGAGTTACTCTATTTTATGTTGACATATATGTAATAGGAATTTGATATTCCTTCATTAATCAATACAAATTGGGTGTTAAATACTTAAATTGATTCTTATTAATTTTCAAAAAAAACAAATTAACAACAAAATTTATGAAAATTATAAGCATCCGCTATAATTTTTCAAATATGACAAATCGGTCTTTTTTTTATTCAAAGTTTGCAATTTGGTCCTACTTTTCAAGTTTGATAAAACAAATTAACTTTTACAAAAATAGCCCAAAAAATTAAACAATAAAGAAATTTATTTGACCGAAATTGATCTATGCTCAATAAATGAAAAGACAACTCTCTAGGTCAAAGAAATGAGGCCTGAGACAAAGTTTGGGCCAACCTTAACTGAAACAAACTTTAACTATTGACAATGAATAAGAGGTTTGTCTGAAGTGACATACTCTATTTTTAAATTAAGTCAACCCTGAAATTGTAGTAGCGATAAACTCTTGAGAGAGATCTTTACTTTTACGTTTGATTTCCATATGATTTGAGAAATTAGTTTTAACGGGTTGCACACGGATGATATATAATTTTAAAACACAGAAAAATTACTTATCAATGAATCAATATCAATATCAATAGTGTGTATATATAAAAACTCTTTTTTTTGTTATTACAAAAGAAAACATTTATGCCATGATAAATCTCTGTCTAAGCATGTCAATTGAGTCTTTTCCTAGTATAGAATTTGAAATAGTCTGAGTGTGCTAAAAGTGCAACTGTAAGGTCTTAAACATCCCTACCGGAAAACTCCATATTGTGTCCTATAATTGGTGCCATTTTTATGTTATGGAAATACAAAGTCAACTCAATTCAAAGAAACATGAAGCAATGTTTGAAGATACTACCTCCGAAGTGGAGACCGGGTTGTCTCCAGTTGCAAAATAAATGCAGGAGGTGCAGTTTACATATCCACCATTCATTATATTATTTTATTATATAAAGTACTGTTCATAGTTTAAATAGAAGGTCATGATTGGACTGCATGAAAAAATAACGGGAGAGGATCTCCTCTCCTCCGAAGTGAGGCGTCGGAAGATCCGCACAAGGCGTCCAAGTATGCATTTAAAAGACTGATCAAGAAACACTGTCTCATATGAAAGCATCCATAACAAGATTTGAAAGCCTTAGTCCGGGCAAAGTTATTGTCCATAAGCCAAATCCTTATGCACGGTGCATAAGTGAATAACAACCATCAGATTAGCCCTCCACGTGTCATAATCGTAGCGCGATTTAACATACATACCGGAACAGTTGAGAGGAAAGTGTTCCGGTATGCATAAGGTTACCGGAACACTTGAGAAAAAGTGTTCCGGTAACCTTATGCATACTGGAACACTTGAGGAAAGTGTTCCGGTAACCTTATGCACGGTGCATAAGGATTTGGCTTATGGACGATAACCGGACCCCCTCAGTCCCTACCTTAGACGGGAGGCATCCAGGTTGGCCGTGAGTTTCTAGCAATAGAGATAAAACCATTAAGACATGTTGTGGTTCAAATATCTTATGTATATAGTTTTTGTAGAAGTGTTTTTAGGCTTCAAATACACAAATAATTAAGATTTAAACATAAAACAACTGGCTATGCATGCCTCAACTGATAACTCCACTGGTCTTTATCAAGGGGCTGTGATCATGTGGTAAGGGAATTGGAACTAATGAAACATAAATTGCAAATGAAAAGAAAGAACCATCAACTCATTATATGAAGCATGATTTCATTTACCATTAACTCACCTTCTGTTTGATTTCCCTCTCCACTATATCCGGAAGCCAGAATTTTATAAGTCATGCCACCGGGTTCCAAACCCTTGCTCGAAGAAAGTTATCTCAACCTATCAGTTCCAACCATCAGTACCTTCATTGCCCCCCAACCAATGGCACATCCCACATAAGTTCAGTGCAAAACCAATGGTGTGAGACCGGTTACCTGGCATTTCAACTTGAAGATCTCTCCAACAATTACTTTTTAAGCTATATATCTGCCATAAGTTCCCAATCTCATTTCTAGACATATAGTTTTGGGGATCGACACTGAAACAACAAAAACGTCGAATCAGCTTGTAGTCATCAGTGATAGGGTCATAACCAAATCCATGAATGCCAACAATAGTCATTATAACAGGTAGCTCTTCTAAAACAGTGCTCAGAGGAAATGCTTGTAGAATTTTATGGTGCTCAATAGAGCCATTGGGAATGACCTTAAATTCCCCAGTAGATGGAATCCACAGTACTACTTTTGCCCCGACCGAAGGTGCGATGGCTGATACAGAGCCTCGATCGAGACAAAGTATGCCATTAACAGCAGAACCAAAGACAAACAAATCATAATGAGGCCGTTCAAATGGAGGTGGCCAATCTAACTTAACATTATTCTCAAAAGTCTCATCGGAAAGAAAATATATATTATCATCTTGATCATCATCAGTAATATCAGCATCACAGTCGTATTAGGACGAGTCTGCTTCAAGAGGACTCGCGAATTATGATCATCATACATAGATCCAGATAAATGTTTGCGATACATTCTCATGAATTGAGGTTTTTCAAATAAATTAGCCCAAAATTTACATACACATGTAAATCGCTTCAAAGATTTCAAAGGCAATTTGGATAGAATATCAAAACAAATATCATGAGGTATATAGTTGCTAACCTTATTTTTGGGGAGATTCATTGATTCCTTTAATTGCATAGCCAAGTGAAAAACGAATCGATTAAATCAATTGAAGAAGAAGACGAAGAAAACGTTTTGCTTTAGAGCACAATTGTTGGGAGAGAAAGATGAAAATTGAAATCTGGTCAACAAAGATTTGGACAATTTATTATTTTCCTTAAAAAAAAACAAATTGAAGTTGAAGATAAGAATAGTACGTGTTGGGTTCTGATCTATGAAGCCCCGATATGTGAAAATTTTAAACAATTCATATCCGATACTGGCGCGATACATTATTTAAAAATTAATTTTAAAAATTACAGGAGGGTAACGCAAAACACGTCTACTTTGCAGGGGTAAAAGCCTATTAACCCTTAAATTTATATCCTTTAAAAGAAAATAGTTTAAAATACCAAAAAATAAACTTTAAAATGAAATTCCCTTATCTTGCAATATTTTCCTTATCTTCCTTCAATTATGAGACAATATTCCTTTGGATTTGGAAAAAGAAAAATATAGTTTATATCCTTATTTTTTATATCATTATCCTTATTTAAAAATGTTTAGTAATTAGGTGTGTATCGATCTATTTTTAATGAATTCAGAGTTAAAGTAATTTGTTTCAATTCCAAGTCTTTTTTCAACATGTAGTCCTTTGAAGTAAGTATTGAATTATGCATGTAGTGTAAGCCCGAGTAATAAATTAGTATAAATAATTACTATCAGATAGGATAGGATATATACCTCTTTGTTTCCTTTTGACTAATTTATGTGCATACTATATAGACATAAATACATAATTCATTTTGAAAAACAAAAGGAAAAGAGTGCAAATGTATCACATGACAACTACAACATCACAATTATGTTGACACTCTATAGAAAAAATAAAAACAAAAGGTAAAGTAATTGTATTAATATATATATCATCTGCACAACCTTAAAATAAATTAAAATAAAAATAGGAAAAATACAGCTTGGCAGGACTATGCCAGAATTCAAAGTAATTGTCATAAAGACAAAAAGCAATTGCTTCACTAAAAATCTTACTAAAAAAATCTCATTAGATAAAATTTTGGTGAAGAAAAAAAGAGAATAATGAATACAAAGAAAAATGTTGATACGCCAAAAATAGAAGTGAAAATAAATCAATTCGAGTCAAACTCGCATAAACTCTCGACTCAAATCACGTTCACCTCATTTGTTTCATGAACTAACCAAAAATAATTATGTTCGAATTGTCTCGGTTCATTGTAAGATCTAACCAAAAACTTAGAATAAATTTAAATGCAACTAATGTGGATATATAGGGGCTGCCAAAACCAAAAAAAGTGCTTGGATTTAAATGATATGCAGCAAGAGAATTATTTAATTTTACTCAAATTACTATTTGTACTAATTAGAAATGTTATAAGTAGCAAGAATTATTCACTATGAATACTCATTACCCAAATAATGTTTCACCTGCAAAGCGACAAACAACTCTAGAGGTTCTATCTCTTTTAGGGGGCGGTTATATAACCTTATATTACTATACTACTAGAAAAAAATTAAAATTAGAGAGGGACAAAATCCGTCACTAATGTGACAAATTTCCGTCACAAACACACTGTGACAGATTTAGTGACCATCTGAAATCCGTAAACATTTGGCGCGTCGCAAAGTATCAATGAGGGAATTTAGCATACGTCACAAATTGCGATGGAAAAATATTGTCACAATAGTAATACATCCGTCGCTAATGACTGAGTGAACAATACAACATTTATACTTGGAATTCCGTCGCTAATTAGTGACAAATTTCAATACCCTCGTTAATTTATGACAGATTTCAAGTTCCCTCACTAATTTTATGACAAATTTCCTCACTAATTTATGACAGATTTCAAATTCCCTCGCTGATTTTTGTGACAACTTTCGAATTCCCTCACAAATTTATGATGTAATTCAAATTTAAATATCATCACAATTTTTATTGCAAATAGATATATTATATTGAAACAAAATAAAAACCATTTTATACGAAATTATTTATGACGGAATTTTAGTGAGGGATTTATTTTGTCACCAATTAGATTTTGTGACGGATTAGATTTTTTGAGGGAATTTATGACGGTTTTTTAGTGAGGGATTTACTTTGTCACCAATTCTGTCAGTAAACCAAAAGTAATTGGATTTATTCAAAAATGTAAGATTTCGTCACTATTTCTGTCACAAATAGTGAGGGATATGTTTCCCTCACAAACTTCCGTCACTAAATTGCTTTTTCTAGTAGTGATACATATATAAGAAACTTATGAACCTTGGGGGTGGCGATTGCCCCTAAATAGATACACCTAGTTTCGTCCCTGATGCAATGTGAAGTAAGTCGAGCTTTTAATCTATATATTTAGTGTAAGCCCGAGTGATAAATTTATCAAAGCACTACATAAGATGAAGGTGGCATTTATATATATATATATATATATATATATATATATATATATATATATATATATTAACTGTTACATGATCATATCATACTACATTATTAGTAATTAAAAAAAAAGTTCAACACCCAGGATAATAATTTTTCCTTTACCACCAGTCCAAACAACCACGTTTAAAGTGGCAATAGTTTAATGTCTTGGCCATGAAAATAACAATCTTGAACATGAGCATTAACAGGAACATGAGAAGGAGGAAGACAATCCATGAAATTACAACAAAAAATCTACTAAAAAATCTAATTTGTCCTCATATCATATTATAATACAAACCATAGCTCCAATAAAGACGACACGTGGAAGATGATTTTTCTTATAGCATGCCCTTGGTTCATTGCCAGTATTATTATTAGGCCAAATACCATGCAATGTAAAGTTTTGAGGCTTTCTTAGAGGTGTACAAGTGAATGTAAGACAAGCAGTGGGAGGCTGTATTGGCAGGACCATCCCTGAGATTTTGGATGCCTTATGCAAGTTATAATTTTGGTAGTTCATTTTTCTTATAAGTCATATAAATATATATAGTGTGAAATAAAAGTTAATAATTATACTTTCAATTGTTATAATTTCCCTGATAACTTTTAAATTTTCAAATAAATTTTGCTATCAAAATCATGAGAGTCTAAGTCTAATTTAAATTTTAGTTATAATATTTATTTATTTTATCACCCAGACGCATGCACGCACACGCGATTCCACGCACGCACATACACATGCACTAAGTAAAAAAAATTGGTGCCTTTAAAATTTTGATGCCCTGTGCGGTCGCTTCCCTCGAACACTCTCCGGAATCCTCCTGACCATTGGAGAACCAATTTGTAGTAATAATTAAAATCTCAACCACTATTTAATTCTAATTCTATTTACTTATTTATCAACAAACTAGAAATAATGTAATCACCTCCCCCAGTACAAGCCACATGCCACATGCCACATGTGACAAATATACTCTACACACAATTTTTCTTGTATAAATTTGCATCATCAATTGTATTGTATATTCTCATATATCTTTCAGTAATTAAACCTTTTTGTTCAACAACGAAAACTGTGATTCTCCTTTTTCTCTTAAGCCTTTTTGCTCAACAATCACTCGCACAATATGATTACTTCAAGTTGGTTATCCAATGGCCTCCCACCGCTTGTTTGACATTCAGCTGTACACCACTACGAAATCCCCATAGGAAGGCACATGTTGGATTGAAATATCAGTATTTTTTTGTTTGGTTACTAAGGAAGAAATGGGCATATTATGAAATTGGGCTGCTAGTTTATTAACAGATTGGCTTATAATACGCACACAAATAATAAAATTATTTTTTTCTTCATCAATTTTTTTTTTAATACATCCTTTTTTTTATGTTCTATATATGAGTATTTTGTTAGGACAGAAATTTAAAAGATGCTTTTTTTTTTTTGCAAAGAATATCAATCAAATGATAACCATATAAAAAAAATTAATATCAAATGATAAACTATAGACTATTGTGGCATATTCCTTTTGACTAATAATAACTAGTATTCATACTCGTGCCAAGCACAGGTAGAAATGCGTTTGTAAATTTATTGACTTATAAATAATATATTTTAATAAATTTTGCTTTAAACTGAAAATTTAAAATTTTAGTTGCTAATAAAAGCTAATTAATAACAACTACATAAAAATTTAATCAATATAATGTTAGTGATTCACATTAATGTAAAAAATCTGATTTAATGATTCTTTAAAAGAAACATAAAGTAGGTAATGTCTATCATTTAGAGTAATCAAAATTTAAACAAAAGAAGTTAGTAATATACCTCAAATGCCACCGACCCAATTCAACTTCTCCTTGTTTGTCACTGTACAAAAAAATAAAGATAAAAAGAAAGATAAAAACATAGGTTAGAGATAACAATGTCAAAGCATCAGTTCAATTCGCTAAATATTTTGGACTGCCTTTTTGCATCATAGCTTCCAATGTTGATGAGAATCAACAACAACATTTTATCAAACACATGGTGCGGATATACAAAATTGAAATAGAACAAAATAAAATGGAAATAGATGAGTAATTCTAACACAACAAAGAACCAAAGGAAAAGAATAAGAAGGACAACAACAACAAATTTGTTCCTTCAAGAGTGACCATACCATCTCATTAACATCATCATGTTCTGAATTATAAATATGAGATTGGGCTTGGAACAATAGGTTTAAAAGTGAATACAATTTACTCAAAATCCAAACTGCACTTGGCTTCTCTATAATTTGCTGAACTGAAGTAATTGCGATGTAATCCTTGTGCAGATGCGGCCATTGAGGTTTCTTCAACAACCACCTCATGGCCAGGCTGCCGGTGATTCGACTCTGCTTCTGATTCAGTCAATTTCACTGTCGGTGATACAATTAAAATAAATAAGCATATCAGTAACAAACACTTTCATCTATAAGAACCAATTCTAAAGAACTGATCTCATCAGCAATGGAAACAATCACTTGTTATTTATAGGCGTTAAACAAAGAGCCTATTGCACTATTAAGAATCTTCTCATTCTTATTCATACTGAGTAAACAGAATAATATATTTTGCAGATATTCTAAAGGAATCGAATCCGCTAATAGAAAGCAAGGCAATAGAAACAAATCAAAAGGGAATATATAACTGAATTTCCAAATTCAACAGTGCTCAAATCAAGGAGAGGCGAGGATTTTGAAAATCGGCTTGTTTTGGCACTCTACAGTTCTCTTAGTGTGGTTTTCTATTGTTAATATATAGGATTTTCAAGAACAAAAACAGTGTTACAGCACTTGCTTTTACCATCTACGCTACTAAATGTTGTCAAAACAATCATACCCTTTAGGCAAAAACCCTCGAAGATTTCTCTTCCCACCCCATGCGTCTCTTTTTCACCCCCCCAAAAATCCAATTTTGCCCCCCAAAAGTTCGATTTTCATTTATCGAACAATTTTTTTAAGGGTATACACATGTGTTTTCAACCGTTTAAAAGTTCGGTTCGCATTTATCGAACTTTTTTAAGGGTATAAACGAAAACTCAGAGGGTGAAAAAAAAAAGCAGAGGTGGGAAGGGAAATCTTCAAAACTCTCTCTTAGATAACTCCATTAACATATCACACGCCTGAAAAACCCGCCTTCCTTACATAGCCCATCAACCAAAATCTCACAAGTGACATCAGAAAGTTGACACCCCAACTCAATCATCCCATAAACCATCCCAATCCCTTCATCAATCCGACCTACACTCCCTAAACAACCCTCTAATCAAAGTATTAAAAGTAACAACATTTGGATGACACCCCATTTTGCGCATTTCATCAAACATCTCCAATGCAAAAGTAAACTTAAAATTCCTACAATAACCACTAGTCAAAATATTAAAAGTAAAAACATCAGGCTTAATCCTATGTTTAACCATCTGATTATAAAATTCAAAAGCTCTAACAAACCTACCAGATTTAACAAACCAATGAATCAAAATATTACACAGCGAAACACTATATGAGCAACATGCTCATCAAAGAGCAATTACGGAAAAGCAAACCTGTAATTGGGCAAAAACATGATTCTCCATAGCAGGATATATAATTAATAAGTTCAAGAAATGATTTTTCACTCTTAAAGTTATATATCTAAAGTTTCTTGAACATGAGCTAATTATTCAAATAAATGATGGACATATACCAAAATATGACAAGGTCAGTTTACAATCCATTTATTATAGAAGAAGTTTCATAGCACTCAACAATGTAACAGAAAAACAATTAACTAAGTATTCCTCCAATAGGAAGTAGGCTTTCGTTATAAATAACCACTTGACAACTTCCAGACCTTCCTTTAAAACCGATCTTTTCAATCATCTCGGTATTTAAATTATACTTTGCAATTTCTTCTTGTCCATTGAAGTAGAATATATCGCCATTCTTGCCAACCCCAATAGGTTCCTGAATGCAAGGTAGGGGTCCGATTCTAAAAAGTCTTGTCAATGACTCTGCTACACCCAATTCACCCAAAATTGATATCATATAACAATCCTCGCAACAATCATCACAAATAGTGTCCATCTCTATCAGAGCAATGGACTCTCTCAACACCACTAAATGTATTTCAAAAAGCCCACCATCATGATGAATCAAGGGTGTTCTAATAAAGGTCTCATTACTTAAATTAAATGATACCAACTCATCGTTCCAACCATCAGTACGTTCATTGCCCCCCAACCAATGGCACATCCCACGTAAGTTCAGTGCAAAACCAATGGCGTGAGACCGGTTACCTGGCATTTCAACTTGAAGATCTCTCCAACAATTACTTTTTAAGCTATATATCTGCCATAAAATCCCAATCTCATTTCTAGACATATAGTTTTGGGGATCGACACTGAAACAAACAAAACGTCGAATCAGCTTGTAGTCATCAGTGACGGGGTCATAACCAAATCCATGAATTTCAACAAAAGTCATTATAACAGGTGGCTCTTCTAAAACAGTGCTCGGAGGAAATGCTTGTAGAATTTTATGGTGCTCAATAGAGCCATTGGGAATGACCTTAAATTCCCCAGTAGATGGAATCCACAGTACTACTTTTCCCCCGACCGAAGGTGCGATGGCTGATACAGAGCCTCGATCGAGACAAAGTATGCCATTAACAGCAGAACCAAAGACAAACAAATCATAATGAGGCCGTTCAAATGGAGGTGGCCAATCTAACTTAACATTATTCTCAAAAGTCTCATCGGAAAGAAAATATATATTATCATCTTGATCATCATCAGTAATATCAGCATCACAGTCGTATTCAGGACGAGTCTGCTTCAAGAGGACGTGCAAATTATGATCATCATACATAGATCCGGATAAATGTTTGCGATACATTCTCATGAATTGAGGTTTTTCAAATAAATTAGCCCAAAATTTACATACACATGTAAATCGCTTCAAAGATTTCAAAGGCAATTTGGATAGAATATCAAAACAAATATCATGAGGTATATAGTTGCTAACCTTATTTTTGGGGAGATTCATTGATTCCTTTAATTGCATAGCCAAGTGAAAAACGAATCAATTAAATCAATTGAAGAAGAAGACGAAGAAAACGTTTTGCTTTAGAGCACAATTGTTGGGAGAGAAAGATGAAAATTGAAATCTGGTCAACAAAGATTTGGACAATTTATTATTTTCCTTAAATAAAATGCAAAAAACGAAATAATAAAAAAGGAAAAAAGAGCAATAAAAAAGGAATTTCTTTTTTATAATCAGATGGTTAAGGATAGGATTAAGCCTGATGTTTTTACTTTTAATATTTTGATTAGTGGTTATTGTAGGAATTTTAAGTATGCTTTTGCATTGGAGATGTTTGAGGAAATGCGCAAAATGGGGTGTCATCCAAATGTTGTTACTTTTAATACTTTGATTAGAGGGTTGTTTAGGGAGTGTAGGATTGATGAAGGGATTGGGATGGTTTATTAGATGATTGAGTTGGGGTGTCAACTTTCTGATGTCACTTGTGAGAGTTTGGTTGATGGGCTTTGTAAGGACGGTCGGGTTTGTTTGCGATTTTCTTCGATTTGTTAATGAAATTATCTAACAGAGTCCAATTGCCTAAAGGATACGATTATTTTATCTATGAGTTTATGTGCTTCAAGATGTTTGCGATGCGGGAAGGACGGATGAGGCGAATAGGTTGAGATAAATTTCTTCGAGCAAGGGTTTGGAACCCGGTGGCATGACTTATAAAATTCTGGCTTCCAGGTATAGAGGAGAGGGAAATCAAACAGAAGGTGAGTTAATGGTAAATGAAATCTTGCTTCATATAATGAGTTGATGGTTCTTTCTTTTCATTTGCATATAATGACCATCGTTTATTTGAATAATTAGCTCATGTCATGTTTAAGAAACTTTAGATATATAATTTTAAGAGTCAAAAATCATTTCTTGAACTTATTAATTATATATTCTGCTATGGAGAATCATGTTTTTGCTCCAATTACAGGTTTGATATTCCTTAATTGCTTTTCGATGAGCATGTTGCTCATATACGTATTGATATTGAAAATCCTTTAATTTTCATACTGATGATACCAAACATTAACAAGTCCTGAATTGTGCATATTGCTCTTTTAGGTTTCATAATTTCATTGGAGAATAAGATTTTTTGAATAGTAGATTTATGAGATCGACCCTAGTTGATGCAATACTTTTGGCTTAAATATTCAAGAACTATATAAATATACAACCAAATCTACAACTTGATTTAATCACTCCCAGCATATTCAGGATATGAATCTCATGCGTTGAATAACTAATTGGCCCCGTTTGGCCCGGCTTATTTTCCTCTTTTTTTCTTCTCCTTAAAAATAGTAAAGAAGGAAAAAATTATGTTTGACTTTACTTTTTTTAATTTTTTACTTCTTTACTTTATTTCTCTAATACTTTTAAGGAGAAATAGTGTTAAATATAATTTCATACTTCTTTATTTCATTTAAGCTAAAATAAAAAGTAAAAAATAAGTCGGGTCAAACGGGGTCATAACAACATACAAAGTTGGTTAGGAAGTTAGAGTGATTTGTTATGTCTACTAGGGATGCTCAAATTTAAACCAATCCAAAAAAAATCACAAACCGATCCAAAAAAACCGAAAACCACAAAAAATCCAATTATTTTTTATGTGTTTGGATGTTCTTTTTTGAAAACTGCTGGATCGGATCGGATTTTGGATTGATTTTTCAAAACCAAACCCCATACATATATTTTAATACTTATTAATCTTTATTAGTATGAAAATATATTGCATTAAACTATTTTTTGTTCATATATTTTATTACTTATTAATATTTGTTAGTTTAATTAATCTTTTTTTTTTTTTGCTTTTTGACATTTTCAAATATAATTGATAATTGTCGTTTCTAAAGATTAATTACTAATATATAATCTTATATTTTAAATCAAACTTAATATTTATTTCGTCAAAAAAGTTAAACTATTATTTTATACTTTTTTTGACGCATTTATAACTTTTTTTATAATATTAATATTTTTAAAAATAATTATAATTTATAATTCGGATATCCAAAAACCGATCCAAATTAAACCGCATAAAATTGGATCGGATTTGATTGGATTTTTTTTATTTGTCATCCAAAACCGAATCAAATCGCAAATCAATTTATTTTTGGATCGGATGAATTTTTGCCTCAAAACCGATCCAAACCGAACCGCGAGCACCAGTGGCGGTGCTGTGCACCAGTGAGGGGTGCAGGTGCACCCCCTGAACTTATAATTTTCTTTTACTAATACTCTATAATTTTGCACTTTGCACCCCCTAATTATTTTGTTTTGCACCACTACTCAAAAATCCAAAACATTTTTTTTCTTGCTTTTATTCTTTTCTTCCAACTTCTCTTTAAAATTAAATTCTTTCAAATAAAATACCAAACTAAATACGTACAATCGTGATTAATCTTCCAACATCCTTGAAACAATACTAATGTAAACAATAAAAAATTAATGGTTTAGCGTTTTAAAAATTTGGGACTTCTTATATAACTTCAATATTAATAAATTGGTTGATTATTATTCAATCGGGGTTCTAATAACATATCTGTATGCTTTGTTGGTTGCTTGTTTGTAGTTTGTAATTTAGTCCAAATGCATCTTTGGGATTATGTTGTACAGTTTTCAGTTAAGTGTTACACCATCCACAAATTAAGTTTCAATTTTAGGCATTTGGAAATCAGTGTTTTTCCAAAGCTAATTTTGTGGTGGTTATTGTTCTGTATATACTCAAGTGTAGATAGAAAAAATTGACGAAGATCGAGCAATGAGAAAGCTAACCATAAAATTACGTATTTTTTGTGTTATTATATCAATACTTATGCATTATTTTATAGTTTGATTTATTTTTATTTGATATATTTCTCATGTAATCAATACTTATGTTTTTTTTTTTAAATGCAATACATGTAAATAAATAATTAATTAGTTATTAAGCGAATTAAAAATATGAAATTGCGTAGTGCATAGTTGCAAAAATATATATAATATTATTAAAATATTGAATTAAATTTTGCACACCCGAGTCAGGGTCCGAGCACCGCCACGAGCACCATTGTGTACTTGGCCAACAAGAAACTATTGTGCAGTCGATAAAAAAAGGTGTGTTGTAAATGTAATGTGATTCTTCATAATTAATGAAAGTCAATTGCAACAATTATCTCTCCTCTTGATTCTCTTAATTTTCATTGAGTTTGTGTGCAGCCAAAAACAATAAAAAAATAAATAAAAAATAAAAAGAAAGTTGATTTTATATGAATTCCCATACTCATACTACAATACAATACAACACAACGTTTTCACTTTGGATGCTTTTTTACGGCACAACAATCTCACAGGTAGATAGTACTCCTCCATCTCAAAGTACATTGCGCATGTTTCCTTCGTTTGTGGTAAAACACAATAATTTGGATAACCTTTACTTTTACCAATAACTCTACCTGCACGCAACCCCAATACTAATTCAGTTTTGTTTTCGTTAATCTCCAAATTATTTGCCTCCTTTCACCAAAATTACTTCAAGTTATCCACCAAATTTATGAAATAATTTAAGTATTTATCGAAATTTAAGTTTTTAAATCCATGTGAAACTTCCGGTTAAAATTTCATGTAATATGGTTAATGTGAACAAGTCACATTGTTACTTAACATGACACGTTATCTACTCTGATATTAGGGGTGTTCAAAAATCCAGTTAACTGAACCAAACTTTGGTTCGAACTGCATTGAACCATATTTTAAACTGAACCATTTAATACAGTTTTGAACTGAACTACTTTTTAAAAAACAGTTACAATTCAGTTTATAACCGGTTCAAAATCAGTTTGAATTTATGAACTGTATTTTATTTTAAAAGAAAAATATTTAATAATTTTCCAAAAAATTCGAAAACTTATTTTTCAAAAAAAATCGGAAACTTTTTTTCCAGAAAATATCGGGAACTTACTTCCGGAAAAAAAATCGAAACTTTTTTCGGGAAAAATCGAAACTTTTTTTCCGGAAAAATCGGGAACTTTTTTCCCGAAAAATATCGGGAATTTTTTTTCGAAAAAAATCGGGAACTTTTTTTTCGAAAAAAATCGGGAACTTTTTTTCCAAGAAATATCGGGAACTTATTTGCCGGAAAAAAATCGAAACTTTTTTTCCCGAAAAAATCGGAACTTTTTTTCCGAAAAAATCGGGAACTATTTTCCCGAAAATAATTGGAAACTTTTTTTCCGAAAAAAATCGAGAACTTTTTTTCCGAAAAAAATCGGGAACTTTTTTTCCCGAAAAAAATCGTGAATTTTTTTTCCTGAAAAAATCGGAAACCTTTTTTCCGAAAAAAATCAGAACTTTTTTCCCAAAAATTGGAATTTTTTTCTCGAAAAAGTCGGAAACATTTTTTTCGAGAAAAAAAATCGAAATTTGTTTCCCGAAAAAAAGACTGAAACTGTTTTTCGAAAAAAAAAACTCTGAAATTATTTTTATCGGAAACCAGTTTTTTTTTAAGAAAATACAGAAAATTGGTTTAAAACCAGTTTTACTAAAAAAACCG
The DNA here is from genome assembly GCA_030408175.1 of Trifolium repens. Classification (NCBI taxonomy): domain Eukaryota; kingdom Viridiplantae; phylum Streptophyta; class Magnoliopsida; order Fabales; family Fabaceae; genus Trifolium; species Trifolium repens. Next base: position 51,895,081 of record CP125848.1, read on the forward strand.
GTTTTAAACCAGTTAACTTAAACTAAACCGGTTTAAAGGTGTAAACTGGTTCTAAACTGGTTCTGAACCGAACTGAAACTGGTTTGAGAAATAAACCAGTTTTTATAAAAAGTGGTTTCAGTTACTGAACTGAACCATTTATATGGTTCAGTTCAGTGCAGTTTATGAACCGTGAACACCCCTATCTGATATAGCTCCTTGATGGTGAGAGTATTTTAACTAACGTTAAAACAATTTAGGATTACAATTTGTATTTCAAGATATAAGATAGTGATTTGCCCAAATTATTTGCACGTATATGTTAAGATTTAAGCCGAACAAAGCAGAATGATATGGAATAGAATAAAATGAAATAAATATTACATTCAATTGATTGAATAATTTATGACGAATGTATTTCACTTCTATATCACACATGACATGACATGAGATTAGGAATTGCTATCATCCCCCAATTAGTGTTTCATTAGCCATAGGCCATTAGTGGTTAACTTACCATGGTTTAACTAAAAGAATTGCAAAACTTAAGGTGGAAAAAAAAAATCATATATCACGGAGAACAACCATCTAGTGTAAATGAATGTAAAAAGATACATCATACATGAACTATAAATTTCATCATGAGTTTCCCATGAGCAATCACAATCACAATCACACGGATAGAATAATAATTAGGTAGAAATTCCTTAAGCAATAAAACATGGCATCTACATCTAGAGTTCCATTAGAATGCCATGGTATGAAGTGTATATAATGTTACACTCAATTAATACTGACAAATAATAATTGAAACTTATAACACATTTGTGGCAACAAAAAATTCAAATTACATACATCAATAAATTAAATAAGGAGCAACAAATTAAAGCATAGTAAGGTAAAAAAAAAAAAATAACAAAATGCAAAGTATTTAGTTACAAGCTTTGTTTGTAGGGTATGCATATAACCCTCCTAAATTAAGCTAATATCCCATATCATCAAATCAAATGCTAGTTAAAACAAATTACTCCATGATCACAAAATTACACAAGCACAAGACACCCATTACATATAAATAAATATACTATGTCATCATCATCTTTAATATACCACACAAGACTAATCAGATTCATTCACTAGCATTTGAGCTAAATCATTGCATTTGCATTGAATCTATGTTCTTACTCAGCTCCTCTAGCTTCTTCATCCTCAATCTTTCACTTTCACCCACCAGCTAATCACATCAAGAATTTAAGAAGAATTAATAATTGGTAGCATCAACATCAACAAAATTAAGAACAAAAACCCCACATAAAGATATTTATGTGTATTCAATTTGTATTTTCTATCACTAGACACATACAATTGATTTTGACATATTTGTTTAATATTGTTATGAATTGATTTTGTCTTATGATTTTAACTTAAGTTAGGATTTACAACTTCTTCTGGCCATACGTTAATATATGCAAACGTAAATCATTTCACATTCTACTAACTTTTTATTAAAATCAATGCATGGTATGATTGGCGGTGAGATAATCAGAATTCGGTGAGCCACCAAAATTTTGACAAAAACTACGCTCAAAGCTTCAACAAAATCATAATGTCACTGTGATTTCACCAAACTCATTGAAATCAATTTTTATCGCAACAGAACCAAAACCATACTCAAATCATTGACAAAAACAATTAGGAATTTGAGACAAACCTCCATTAATTTAGTAATTAGCTGTACTTTTTCCCTGTTCTTTTCATTAAAAGCTTCAAGAGCATCTTTGTATTCTTTCTCCTGTAACATATCAATAACCAAATTTTCAATGGTGTCTCTAATAAAATATCATTAGATAATATTAATTATTCAAAAAAAAACCTATGAACAGTTACTATAAATTTGAAATTTGAATTAGCCTCACCTTCTTCTGGCAGGTATGACCAAGTGGCTTTAATTCTTTGTTTATTGAATCAATTCTCTTTCTAACAACTGAAACTTCTTTCCTCATTGGATCTGCAAGTGCTTCAAGCTCCTGATATTCCTCAAATAACAAAAAGTTTGCAATTTGTTCAATTACATAACAAAAATTGCAGCAAAATTATTAATCATTTGTTTTCTGACAAGAACAAATCAGGGTAATTAAGAATTTTCAAATTTTAAATTATTTTACTCATAAATATTTTTTTTATTCAAAATTCACAACAAAACCACAGATCGGGTATAATCAAGTGCTCTACATGTTCTTCAAGCCTCAATTAATCTCCTTATTACAACAAAACATGTTTTATTAACAATAATATGCATGAAAAGGACCAAAGCAGTTTGATATTTTTGCAAAAAATAATAAATAAATAGTTAAATTATTTAAATTAAATTTAATAAATAAAATAAAATATCTCAACAAACACTTGTTCACCAGATTCCAACACCACAGATACTTCCATCTATGTAATCCTTAAATTTTAGTCCTATGTTTTGGTCAATTTATTTAAAAAAATACAAAAAATCCAACAAAAAAAATTGGTAAAATCTTAAATAACAAATCATAAATAGAAAAAACGTTTTTAAGTTTTATTAGTGAAATTGAAATTTTAAGATATAAAAATGAAAGTTAAATCTAAAAAATAAAAAATAAAAAGTGAAATATATATATATACCTCACGAATAGTAGCAAGACGTTTGGTTTCTTCTTCAACACGACCTAACTGAAACTGAACCTTATCTCTAACTTCCATCTTCTTCTTTTCAATTTCTTCTTCTTTAGCTCTAAAAGTTGAAAGAGCAGATTTTGACATCTCTTCATCTTCCTTAGACAAATGACTACTGAAGCTTAAACTTCCTGAATTCTGAACTACCAATTGGTTGTTGCTGTTACTTTGTTGTTCACTCATCTTGTTTCTTCAATCAAACCCTTCTTCTTCTTCTTCCTTTAATTTCTCTCTTTATTATCTTTTCTTTCTTTTTCTCTCTTTTTTTGTTTTTTTTTTTTGGACTTGAAATGATGATGAAGTGTTCTGTTATGTTTCCTTTGTTGTGAGTGCGGTTCTTTTGTTATCTGTTTTGCCCTTTGTTTTGTTTTAGCCCCTTTGCTTTTATGGACCAAATAAAAACGTAAAATATTCATTTTAAAAGAATCTTCATTTTTTAATTAATGAAGAATAAATAAAAAAGATTTCATTTGAGCTAAATTGTTCCAAGTGATATAAATTTTTATCGATCGTTCAATTCAGTGATAATTGGTGCTAGATTTGATAAGAAAATCTATCGTTCGATTTTCGCAACTGCGATCAGAAGGGAGTCAAAACCACTTGATGTTAAAATTGACCCGAACTAAATTAAACAGTTTAATTGACCGAATATTGGTGATGAAAACAAAAAAAATGGTAAGAATTTTAGACTCCGAAAAACATGATTAGGGGTTAGCTTTATTTTATTTTAATTTTTTAGTTTTCACCACAAGTTTAATCTAGTTTGATAGTCAGTTCTAGTATCAAATGGTTTCAACCCTCTCTTGATCGCAATTGACGGGATCGAACTGTGGTATTCCTTACCAAGTTCGGCGTCAATCACCACTGAACCAACTAACAATTGGTAGGGGTTAGCTTTATGTATAACACAACATAATAATCACATTCACGAAAAATTGATGTTAGAAGATTAGTCATCGTTAATAATAATAATAGAAAATTTGTAATTATATTATATGGTAAAAAAAGAAATTGGATTTGAAATTTAATTTAAAAATTCCCAGGTTGGGTTGGAAATTAGAATATGCTGTCACTTTCTTTCTTCTACTTTATCTTTATGAAGAAATGGTCACAATAAATTAAGTATTGGACAAAATGTGGGTGACCTGTTCCAACAACTTATACTCCTCCTTTCCTTTGCTTCCCAGCTTGGATTTCTCCTTTTTAACCACAAAAACAAATACTGTATTATTATAAGTAGAATATAAAAAATTGTTAATACAAAAAGACAAAGATTAGTAAAGCTGAATGTGATACGGCCCATTTGCCAGACAATCACTGTTGATAAAGAGGAAAATAGTATTCAACTTTACTGAATGAAAGGTTGTTAACTTTGGTTTACATTAGTCAAAAAAAAAAAAACTTTGGTTTACATGAATTATTATTAGCTGGGATTATTCTAGCCAGATAAAAATAGTATCCCTATAGTTTCATTTATTGTGACTTGTGAGTGTTACTTTAAATTTATATAACACATTAAAAATAGGTTGTAAATAAATGTAATATTGAAATAATTTTATGAAATTGTTATTTTTTTTAATGGTTTCTATTATCGATTAATTTGGAAGATCAATCTCACTGTTCATTAGCAATGAACCCAATTGAATCAATCCAACGTATAAATAAGAATAAAAAATGGAAAAATCTCAATTCAACAATGAGATGTTGCTCTCTCCATTTCTTTTTATTTATCTCTTTTGTAGAAAAAATCATTACTATTTATTTGTCATATTCAAAGTTCAAAGTAACATCAAATATCTTTAATAATTAATTACTAATAATAGATTTGACCATAAGAGATTTTTTTTTCTCTTAAGCAAATGATTATAGTTTGATTATTGTCTCTTGTATAGGAAGAAAATTCAGTTTAGAAAAAAGACTCATACTTATAACACGGTAGCTCAAAAAAAATATTATTTATTGCAGAAAAAGAAATATGCGAAATGCGATGATAAATAGTAAAAGATATACTACAAGAAAAAAGATTAATAATTTCATCAAAAATACTCCATTCGTCTATAATTATAAACATAGGCCAAAAAATCAAATAGTACTCTGGCTTTAGTCAATAGGCAAATGAACCTCTAATTTTGATTAGGTTAAAATATTTTTTGAGTCCCTACTTTTATAGCGAGTTTTTGTCCCTATAAAATAAAATCACTTATTTTCATCCCCATAAAAAAATTCTTTTATTTTTAGTCCTTAATCAGCAAAATTTTGACATTTTATTGTTAATATTATGACATTTTTATGTTCAAGATTGTCTATGTTATGTCTATATATCATTGTTAAACCTATATAAGTCCGCTTTTTATTAAAAAAATGTCAAAATTTTGTTCATTAGATACTAATAACAAATTTTGTAAAAATAAAAATAAATGATTTTATTTTACACAGACGAAAACAAAAATTTACTATCAAAGTAGAGATTAATGTAACCAAAAAAGTTAGGGATTTAAAAGATAGTTTGCCCTTTTGATTAACTTGTACAAGGGTTGCATGAGTGCAATATTTAGAAACTTTCATAAAACTGTAAGATGTCTCATTTAATTTGGTTAGTCAAATAATATGATCTTTAATAGAAACGTAACTAATATGGGATCGATTTGAATTACTTTCTCATTTGTATGTATATTTTTATGATGCTTTTGTCATTTTATCTATATTTAAAAAAATAGTAACAAATATTGTGGAGGTGGTCGATAGGACTTGGTGGATAACATGAGTTTGGTTTATTCGTATAGTTGAAATAAAAATTTTATTTTTGCTAATTGGTGAGCCAATCCACTCACTTTATTTGACTAAAAAACAACAATATTCATTCATTCAAATTTGTGAAGTACATCGATCGAATTCATTACATATCTAAATTCGTTAAGAACCAAAAAGGATGAATATGCGAACAAACTCACAACACCCGAGTTAATATCATAAAACGGCCTAATTACAAAGCCTACAATCACTACAAGAAATATGATTTTTTGCAACAACTTTTTTTGTTAAAAGTTGTTACAAGTCGTTGGCAAAACTACCTAAGATAGTTTTGCCAGCGACCTATAACAAAAAAAGTTGTTGGCAAAAATCATATTTCTTGTAGTGAATTGATATGACAAAATTTAAATGTCCGGAAGAGTCATGCCCAGTGGCAGAGCTAGACAATAATGTCCGGGGGGCCGCAACGGATTTTGAATTTTTTTATATATAGTCACCGTTCCATTAGAAAAAAAATTGAGCATAGCACTCCTTGTAGTTGTGGTGGCAAAAGAATAATAATTTGAGCAGCTTTTATAGTTATGGTGGCGCAACATAGAATTTTTTTGAAATAAATTCAATTAAAAGCTAAAAATGCAGCAAAGAAGAATCGAACTCAGGAAAATTGAGTTCAAATTTCGCTACATTGCCACTGCATTACCTGGACATTCATGATATGTATTGACGCTTACGTATATATACAACATAATATTTAATAAAATTAAAATATATATATATATATATATATACCTATTAAAAAATGAAAATTTTGGGACGGACCGCGGTCCTTCCCGGCCCTAAAGGGTCTCCGCCCCTGATCATGCCTCTGGATCTGCAATGTTGAAAACGCTAAAGTCATTGAATCTGCACTGAATTTGGATCGAAGCAAATCAGAAAAAACAAACACCGTACCAAGATGGGAAATTAAAACAAACACCGTACTAAGACGGGAAATCAAAACAAACAACTCCACGTTATGACGGGAGTAACACCGGATGAAGAAATCACGAAAAATAAAATTCAAACTGTAACACCCAAATTTATTATCTAGCTATTTCCAGTTTTATGAAAATCTTTTTCAAAATGCGCAACGGAAAGTAATATTTGAATATTGAAACAACGGTTTGAGTATTACATGCTTCATCAAAACACTACTAATTACTTATTTAATAAGATAACATCTATACAAAATCCTTTGAAAATGATACAATCTTAATAAATCAAAATAAGAATAAAAGACTCTACGTAAACATAAAAGGTAAACTCTTTCCCGTGTCCTAATCAGAGCAGAGCATCACCGACAACTTGGTCATAACTATAACCTGAGAATCTGGACCCCCAAAGGTCCAGCAAGTACACAAAACAGAGAGTTAGTAAGGAATCCCAAAATAAATGTAAGTATATCGAATACTATACACTTAATAATAACATAATAAATCTTACTAACATTCGCATCATAAAGATGCAAGATTATATAATTAAAATACATTTATAATTCATAAATCAAGTATCAAGTAATTCATATAATCCACGTATCATCAAATTACTCATAATTGACATACAAATAGTAATCACATATCATCAACATTAAGTTACTCACAACTGATACACAATTAGCAATTAATGCACACCAATAGTGTCAATTACCAAGTAGTTCACATAATGATTTCATCTTCCTCTCCTAATGCAAACTAATGACAATTATTCATGAAATGCTCCCTAGCATTTACTAATGCATGAGGTACCTTATCAATTTATTGGAAAACTTATTCCAATTATATTTTAACCACCTCGTTAAAATATTATCATACTTTAGTCACCTTACCAAAGTATCTGCTCAACATACATATATGGATGCATGAATATCAAATTGTCAAACATATGGTTTAATCATCTCATCCTATAAAGGATATCACAATCAATGTACTTCAATCACCTTTTACAAGCACATCTTTATTAATTAAAACTATGTACTTCAATCATCTTTTACAAGTACATTTACTCCATTAAATTAAATAACATTAATTAATCTATCACATACTTTAGTCACCTTACTAAAGTATCTACTCATCATAAAAGGATAACACAATCCATATATACACATTTCAACAACATTGTTAGAAATACATATTCTCTATCAATTAATCACATTAATTAATCTTCTCAAGTTATTACACATATACAAGACTATCATCATCATCATAATTCATTATCATAATTCATTCACATATATGATATCATAATTCATAACCTCATTTCGATATTACATAATCATAAGATCATAATTCAAATATGACATAAGTATATATCTCATTTTATTAAACATCCAAAGTTACTTTCAAAATACTAAAGTATTGTCATATTACACACAATAATATTATTCAAACATAATATTAGAAAACTAATTCCGGAATCGGAATCTATGCGAAAAACTGAGTAAAACAGGTTCCGGGTGCATAAGTCAACAAAATGTCAAAAGTCAACGCTGGTCAAAAGTCAAATCTGTCTGTGTAACAGCCCGGGCCCTTTTCTACGTATATAGTAGGCCACCTCGGTGCTGTACATCACGATCTTCTCCAGCTCAATTGGTAGTGGGAATGGATTGGACATGTACTTATCCACAGGTACATGAGTTCGATTCCCACGGAAGGCAAAAACTCAACTAGATAGGGGGTGGAGAAGATCGTGATGTACAGCACCGGAGTGGCCTACTATATACGTAGAAAAGGGCCCGGGCTGTTACAGTCTGACTGTCTCGCCGAGCGAGAGCTAGCGAGTTTTTAGCCGGGCGAGGATTTCTAGCTGGGCGAAAAAACCTTAAAACAGAGTTCCAGCTCTCGAGTTTTCACTCAAAAATCCCCAAAAACCCCCAAATTAAAACCTTTTAAACCTTAAGATGATAACTTTGAACATATAGAAATGTAACAAATATAGAAGTACAACTCTTAACAAGAATCAACAACATTTTATGTAAAAATCATAGATTTCTCACACTTTTACCCAAAACCCATTTTTAAACATCAACAACACAATTAACTCATAAAGTAGTGATTTTTCTCATATCAATCTATCTATTAAACATGAATAGACATTTAGAATCATTCAACAACATCAAATCACATAGATAAACACATTCCCAATTATTTTCCCCAAAAACCCAAAAAGAAAAGAGTGAGAGAGGATTGAGATTGAGAGAAATAGATTTTCTCCTCCTCTCTTAATCACCCTAGAATACCAAACTACTCTCATACCTTAGATTTCGGAATTCTCTAGTCCTTCTTCAACCTCTAGCTCTCCCTCTTGCTCTTTCTTCTTCAAAAATGGGTTCTTCTCTCTATTCTCTTTCTACCTCCTTTTCTCTTCACAAATTGTGATTCTATTTCTCTACTCTTTCTAACTTAACCTAGTTTATATTAGAATGTCCCTAATACCCTTCTTATCTCTACTTTCTATTGGGCTTAGCCCATCCACACCATAAGTCCAAATCACTCTTTATTTAATAAGTGTCTAAGACCAATATCTTATTACTTCTCATGATTAACCAATTAATCTATCTAATTGTAACTAAAAACCCTCAATTAAATTAATAATTCTAATAGATTACTAAAATACACATCACTTAACCAAAACATAAATATTCATAAAATCATAAAATCACATATATTCAAATAAATAAACAATAAATAATTAATCACACAAAATCCTATTTATTTAAATACGGCTGTTACACAAACAAAACTTAAAAATATGTGAAAATTGACCCTAAAGCACCCCTCTCTTATGGATGAACAAGAAAAAAACTCAAGAAGAGATGGAGAGTGGCGGCTAGGTCAAAAGAGGGAGAGTGTTTTATTCACTCACTTGGTCAACATTAATAATTTATATATATATAGAGAGAGAGAGAGAGAGAGAGAGAGAGATAGAGAGCTAGTATATATATAAAGAGAGAGAGAGAGAGAGAGAGAGAGAGAGAGAGAGATATATTACACTTTAATGGAATGTAAACGGAGAATGAAATGCGCCACAAATCCTCTTTAGATGGCAAAACTAATCATTTTAAATATTATACCTCTATTTTTATTTAGGTTGATTTTTTGAATTGGGTTTTGAATACTCAAAGTTAATAGAAATTGTTCTCCTTATATTTCCTTTGATCCTTTTTATAAGAGACAATTGACTTTTTAGATTTATTCAATAATTTTTTTAAGGGATAATAATTGAGTTTTTGTTTTTTTTTTTTTTAATATTTTATTATCCACTTCTTATATTAATATATAATAATTACACATGAGTGAAAGGTAAACGGACAACAAACTGCGCCGTTAATCCTTTCTGGATTGCAAAACCAATCCTTTTGAAAACTACATTCATCGACCTAGGAGAGACAGTATTGTTATGCATGATTTTTTGAACTCTTTGCAAAAGGTCGACAGCATCTAGTGCTAATTAAGAATTCAAACGTGTCAAATGCAAATGGATCAAATACATCAATTATTAAATAAATTTAAAAAGTGAATTGTTTCGTATAAAAAAGACCGGAAGGAGCAAGAAAGAAGTAAAAAAGTGATGGATCAATGGATCATATGGATACCCTTAAGTATATGGTTATAAGTGCATATAAGTACGTTATGACCCACAATAAACGGATTCAGAAAATGCAACCGTTGAGATTGTCATTTACCAATTTGTTTTATTATACAAATTAAAAACAAATTCCAAAAATTATTTAGTAAAAAAAACAATCCAAAAATTCTAATACAGCCGAAAGGGTCGTTATCAAGCCCCTACTCATTTTCTGCTCTTATTTGTGTACGGCATGCATGTGAAAATGAGAAGAAAATAACTCTTGTTCGTATATATATGATCCTTATGGATTATACATATATCGTTATTCAGTTGGTAGCTAGCTAGATGAAATTTTCAACTAACTCTTACTATAATTAATTTTATTTATTATAATAAAAAATATCTTAATTAAAAATTAAGTATACTGTTGGTGGTACCCTTGGGGTTAATTACACAGCAAGGATATGTGTTGTATATGCACATGTATGAGTATGACAGATAGCTCTAAACTGGACCACAATGACAAGCAAACTTCCAGCATAAATGTTAACCATCTAATTCCTCTGCTCACAACTTGGATTTGGTCACCGGAATTTGGGGTTTTGCAAATTGCATATGCTTAAAACTTTAAATTTATAATAATTTATAAATTAAAGCAATTTGCATTTGCATTTAAATAATTATTATTTAGTAGAACAGGATTGGTTCCAACTATTTGGAAGTATTGTCCGAATGAATATTAAGAATACATCCCTAATAAAAACATTTAAATTGTAAGTAACATAAAAAAAATGTTAACCGTAATCATCATAGTAAATAATATCCAAAAGAGACATATTTTATTCAATACGATTAAAATACATCTTCAAGTTAATATTACTATCAACTATATTACTTTTTTTTAACGGTTGCGGTTGATCGTATAGTAAACAAATTACTTTTTTTTAAATCGCGATTTTAACAATCTTGCTCTAAATTATACCCATAAATTTGTTTGTTTTGTCACAAAAAATGTGTTGCCTGCACTTTAACGCGTTAATTACAAGTCAATACATAAGAAACTAAGTCACGACTAACGCTTGAAAGAATGGGAAAACCCATATTTAAGGTACGCTTTGACGTGAGGTGGTCAGAAGAAAGAAACAAATGAGTCCAGAACAGCAAAGTATACTTAACAAGAACCAAAAGGTAGACGTGAGGTGTAAGGCAAATTATATACTACATTTGGACTTTGAACTCAAGTAGTGGTGGCGGCACCTTATCTAACTTTTTGACAAATACTATATCCTTCTCATTTTGCCGTATCATATGTTTATAGTATTTAATTACACCTTAACAATATTATAAGTACTATCAAGTCATATCGATTACGAGAGGATCTGAATATATATATATTTATAAAAGTAAATGTTGTGACAAGTATGAGTAAAAAGTCTCACATTGCTTAGAATGGTGGAGGTTGAACACTTTATAAGTGAGAGGACCCATAAACCTAACGCTTTAAGGTTTTGGGTTAAAGTGTGGTGTCCAACTCACTTGTGAAAGTTGTTCTTGAGCCCAATGTGGATGATCCATCTGGCTGCCCCCTCATGGTAACCCAACAGTAAAAATAATCACCACCTTATAAATCAGTTTTATAGAGATGAGTTAAGTCTAATATAAAAATCTAAGATGATATTAGTGTCTTCTCCACAATCTGTTGGGTCCCGTCTGCTTTTCAAGTTTCTGATCAGGTCATCTACCATTTATATTTGTGCTTCAAAATCAAAAGTGTTGGGCGCGAGGGGTTGTGTTATGAAATTCTTCATCGATTGCGAGATGATTTAAATATGTATTTATAAACTACAGTCAATTTTTATCTTACACGTCAGTTTTATAAGGATGAGTTAGACTCGATATAAAAATATAACAATAAGTTATTAGCCGAACACGAGAAACAATCGAATTAGGTTTAGCTGATCTGCAAATAGTTAAATGAACGTTAATCAAACTAAAAATAATTGAATAAATACATTGTTTTATTCACGGAATTTAGAGGAATTTTTCTCAAGTGCCTGTTTTATTGATAAAAATCATGAAAATTTCAAAATCACTTTGTCGATAAATACATTATTTGGTAGTAAATGATACACATTTTTCGCCGATTATTTTGAATTATTATCTTTTATTTGTCAATAAATTAACAAACATCAATAAAACTCAGACATAAATCTATGAAATCTCATGATCAAACTTAAATAAAAGTTTCAACATAGCAATATTGGTATTGATAGTTACACTAACTTACATTGATTAATCACCTTTTTTAGTTGTTAAGATATTTGAGTCGGGAATATCTACTTTATATTTTCTATTCTTTTGCATATTTGCAATTTAATTTTGTGAATTAAAATTCTATACGTTCTAAATCTAAATCAAAATCAAATACTAAGCACACTTGTAAACATCTCTCACATCGTTGGTGTGGGGTACCAATGGACCATCATGTCCATCGAGGCAATGTAACCTTTCCAACAATGAAACTCTTGTGCTTAATGAGAAAAGAGACAGCAAGAAAAATGGAGGGTGATGTTTTAAATTCAACGGTTGTGATCATGAGTGATGAGATGATGGAATCTGTGACGGCCCAAGACCAAGACAAAAGAATCTTCAATTGGGGCCCACATCTCACGTTGGGGGCCCAAAACAAAAAAGCAACACTCGACTACGGCCTGCGTAATTTTCAGCTAAATAAAATTAAGTATAATTAATTGGCCACTAAAGTAGAAAATCTTATCATCTATCTACCCACAAGATATTGAAGTTATGCACTATAGGATTGTGGAGACTTTACCTAATGCCAACGTATGCAATTTGGAAAGTTACAAAACATGCTAAATTTCAATGAAAATAATTACCTAATACTAGTTTATTGGACTTTTTATTTTTTATGAGACTAGTATTATTGGAGGGTAGAGACAGACCAAAAAGAAATATAAAAACTGTAGACGAGGTGGGTTTTTAGGTGGTTAATGGTTATTACTTATTATAGTTCAACAATAATAAAAATACATTGAATAACCAACAATTGATTCAAGTGATACAAGTTTTTTGGGGGGTGTGGGGGGTGGTTTAGAGCATTTTTTTAATAAGGAATTAGGGTTATATTAGTGAGTTTTATAGAAGGACAGATGTGTTTCATATTATTCTCTCTTCAATGGATGAACTTGACATGACATTGGCATGGCAACGGGGCGGGGCGGGGACGGGTTTTACTCTCCCCAAACCCATACAGTTCGGGTTTCCCCAAACTCATCCCAATTCCGAGCGGGGATAAAAAGTATAAGCCCAAACCCAACGGGGATCGGGTGTCCCAACGGGGTTCGGGTATAGGGTTGGGAACAGGCCAGGCCAGGCCAGGCTTTGACAGGCCTGAGCCTGGCCTACAAATTTTTTTTAAGCCTAAACATGACATGTGGCCTATCAAATGCAATTTTTTTGGCCTGGCCTGGGCCTACTAAAAGCCTGGTCTGGCCTTGTAGTCTGTTTATGAGCCTGTGTTACATAAAATCCTCTATATAGTCTTTTTAAATATATAGCTAATTAAACATGCCTTAAAGCCTATTTCACTTTTAAATTTTTATAATTTCTACAACATTAAGAAAAAGCTAATAAAATGATTAGCTCAAGAATTAAAAGCTAACAAAATAACAAATATGATTACGACAAAGTCTATTAAGTATGTCATAATACAAATTTTTTGTTAAACACTAATGTTAATCGATGTAGTTAGCAACAACAAAAATATACACTATAATTTGTCTTCGTAAAAAAAAACAAACAAATATATTTTGTTTAATAAATATTTTGTATTTATATAAATAATATTTATTTTTTATACAAACAAGATGATTTAAGTAATATTTATTATATAAATAATAATTATAAAATATAAACAGCCCAGGCCGGCCTATCAGGCCTTGCAGGCTTTTTTAAAAGTCTGAGCCTGGCATATTTATGCAAACAGACTTTTTTCAAAGCCTAAGCCTGACATTTTTATAAACAGGGCAGGCCAGGCCATGCCTAAAACAGGCCAGGCCAAAGGCCCCTGGAGGCCGCCTGGCCTATTCCCAACCCTATTCGGGTATCCCCGTTACGTCTTTTCCTACATAAATTTGGATTGCATTTTAGTATTTTTTTATTAAATAGAAGAAGTTAAAAGCCCAAAATTATTTTGTTTCAACGATATTTTTTTAAATAAAGAAAAGATATAGAGAAAATGTTTGTTTAATACTCAAATTAAAGATAAAAAATAAATATATAAATGCGATTTAAGAAATTGTTTAAGGATTTCTAATTTAAAAGAGGTAAAATTTAATTTTAATATATGCGGGGCGGGTTCGGGGTGGGTATCAATGTCCCCATTACCCGCCCCAACCCCATCTTTTGAAATCGGGGAAAACCCAAACCCGAACTCAAACTCAGTCAACTTGGATTTTCCCCGTCAAAGCGGGTATGGTTTGGGCGGATACCCGCACGTATGAGTTTTATTGCCATATCTACATGACAAAGTGAGTATAAAAAAATTTGTAAAAGTAGTAAATTAGATATGGTATCATTAAAAGTAGCTTAAATTAAGTATCCATTCCAACATCATTAATGTGTGGTACCATTTTTTTTTACCATTGAACCAAAATATGTAAGAGTAAATGTCTTATAAGCCAAAGATTGAACCAGCAAGAACTCTAAATCATGGTTCAACCGATTGAACCGAATAATTAATTAAATTATAAATGTATTTCTTTTTAACCAAAAATAAATCTACATTTAAATGTATATATAGCCCAGCCCAATATTTATATCGACAAACACTTTTCAGGCCCAATACTTATAGCCCAATACCTTATATCACCATTTTGAAGATTTCTTTTTTCACCTAAAAATCCAATTTTACACTTAATTTTACCCCCAAAAACTTCGATAAATATGAACCGATTTTTTGAAAACTTTGATTTCTCTTTACTAAAGATTTTCAATATAGAAAAACAGGTGTTTCAACCGTTTATTTTTTAAAAAACCCAAACAAATTGGTAAATATTTTCTGAAATTTTCAAAAAAAAAACGATTTTAGAGGCATAAATGGAACAAGGGGGTAAAAAAGAAATCTTCCACCATTTTAACATAATAATCCCACCCTTCATATTTCATTGGATGATGAACAATCAAGTTAAACAAGTTGTGAGGCAGCTGTGCTTTCTCGATTCTTCTACATCCTTTGCCATTTGTTTATTCTTTTTTTGTCTCATTTCTTCTCATTTCTTGTCATTTCTTGTCCTACTTTCATAAATATACCAAGAAGTTTCACACTCCTCGACAAATTAAATTAACTCATTTGAAATCCATTGTGAAAATAAAAAATAAAAAAAACAAAAAAAAAAACAAAAGAAACAAGAAGGAAGAAGACAAAGGATAGAAGATTTGATTTTTTTTAGAAGAAAAGAAGGAAAAAATAACAATTTTAGGAAAAATAGAGAAGAACAGTGGAATTGAACGGTTCAATCCAGTTTTTACCTCGGTCTTTTGATTTTCATCTCGATTCTCTATTTAGACTGGTGCCAACTCTAATTTTCGGTTCGACCAATCGGTTTAGTTTTTAAGACATTGGTATGAGTTGAAAAATATGATGTAGCATCGCAGGGACCGCTAATGGAAATGAATGAAACTCAAATTAGGTTTCACGAGATACTCTTAAACAAGTAACAAGTAATCAGAGGTTTCATTATTATTTGAACCTCTGACTGCTAAAAATATGTAAAAACATTGATTAAAAGAATCTTGGCATAATTAGTCACTGCTAAACGGCTCCAAAAAAGATTATAATTGTGCGTTTGATTTGCTAAAAATGAGAGTCTGAACAGAACAACAATAGTTGTCTTGTATTTGATTTTAAAATTGTTTCTGAGATAATACAAATGGTTTGAAATATAAAAATAATATTTTATCCATAAAAACATTGTATAAGATAAAAAAGTTGTTCAAAATCTTAAAAGTAGTTTTGGGGTTATTTTGCAAATATTATTTTTGAAAAAACACTATGTATATATATTTATTTTTTGATAAATCTATGTATATATTTTTTATAAAGGTTTAATTCAACATTTGGTCATTTATGTTTATTTTAGATTTTAATTTGGTCCCTTATATTTTAAAAGTTTCAATTTGATCTCTTATGTTTCCACTGTTTGCATAAGTTGGTCCTTTCCGCCAGTTTTGATGTTTCCACCGTTTCAATTGGATACGTGTCCAGGTGTCCACGTGTCTGTCCAAGTATGCAAATCTGTCACATGTGACAAAACTGACAGAAATAACCAAATTGAAATCTAAAATAAACATAATGGATCTAGTTGGAACTTTTAAAACATAAGGGACCAAGTTGAAACCTAAAATAAACTCTTTTATAAACTATTTACATTTTTAAAATTAATTTTTGTATTCTATAAACATTTTTTTTATTTTAAAGTAATTTTCAGTCAAACAACAAAGACTAATAAATGCAAATTGTGATAAATTTAGGGATTAAAATTGAACAATTAAAATTTTTTGGGGTCAAAATTAAACAATCATAAAACCAAAAGAATTTAAATCGAATAATTAAAACTTAAGGAGCCAAAATCAAATAACTATGAAACTTGAGGAAAAAAACTCCATTTAAGCTAATAAAATATTGAGTTTAAAAGAACGGAACAACCTAAAAATCTAAAATACATACGGGGAACTTTAATTACATATGTTACATGGTGTAGGAGTGCATGATATGATGATAGCATCTGGGCATCACCCACTCGAGAAAAGAGAACGAAACACCGTCTGGGCTAAATTACCTTCTTGTTTATGAATTGTACATCATTTAGTGATTATAAATTGCTTGAATCAAAAAGTGATTATGATAGAAAATATTTATGTCAATGATCTCATTGTTACATTATAGATGGAGTATCTTGGAGAATTTCCAAAGTATATTTGAAAAGTTGCTATGGTTAATTTCAAATTTACATTTTTGAAAACCTTTCAAGGGTTGTCCCTTCACCATTTGGCATAACTTTCTCTATAAACAGAGACACTTAGGAGGCATAAACATATAATAATCAGAAAATTATGAGTTTCATGAATCAGAATTTTTGCCTAAATTATATAAATCATTTTTCATTTCTCTAGTGCACGAGAGGAATCAAAGGAACTTTGTTCTGTAAATTATCGTTGATGTGTGTAATCCATGTCAAGGTTTCCCAAGTATCCTGAAGGAGATTCGCCGGTTAACACTTTTGCATCCGGTTTACATAAACTGGTGGGGGCGAATCGAACATAAACCTTAGTGTGTCCACACATGCTTTGGAATTTATGTGCACCATCATCATGTCTGTTTTCATCTTCTTCTTGTTCGAGTATTTGCAGCACTCCCTCAACAGAAGTTCTCACAGAGTATGTATTAGAATTAGACAATTGACATTTGATTCAATTGACTATGGTCAGAACTGAGAAATGGGAATACAATACAGTTTGCCACAATGTGGAAGGAACTGAAAAGTGAGATGTAGATGACCATCCTTTAGAATTACTTAGTAGTTAGGAGTTTATATTTTTGTGTATTTTGAACAACAAGAAAGTCTACTAGAAATACACTCCCAAAAACTACAAATCGAAAAGACACTACGACTAAAAACATGAATGAAAAAACCGCAAAAACACATAGCTACACTTGAATCAAGACACCTGACAGAGGGGAGAAATAAAAGAATAAAAGAGAAGACAAGCAAAGAACAAGTCAATCACCACCAAGAGGCAACGAAAACCATAACCAGCAGCCCAACTACCGCTATTGGCTCCAACACAAGATCGGTCGGACCTCCCACTCATAGAAGGAGCATGGGTTACTAGAGTTTTTAGCCAGATATCACTTCCACGTTGAAAGTTTCACTTTATCCACCAAAGATTCGACAAAAATAGTCTCTCGCAAAAATTACATCATTTCGAAAGTTCCAAATAGCCCAAGCAATAGCATGTCAAACTAACGATCACTCGATCTATCCTATTCTTCCTACCCATCCCAAGATCTATAAAACCTTGAAAAACACTGGCAATACTTCTGGGGGACACACTGAAAATCCAACTACCTAAATATATAAGTTTAGTTTGTTTATGTTTTTGTTCTTATCTTTTATGTTTTCGAATTTAAATTTCAAATCATATGTTTATTTGGTTTGAAAGATAGGATACAAATTTCTATATTTAATTGGTTCAGAACTTACGTTTCAAACAAATTACTTGTTTAATTGATTCAAGACTTAACTTCTAAATTGTACTAGTATTTAACAGCAAAACAAAATATTTAGGGGTCTAGGAACATTATTGGGGCCTAGATAGCAAATGTCTTTTACGTTTTGTGATTTTTTTATCTTATCCAGCCCACACAAATCAAATCAAAGGGAATTTCTTTTTATGCCCATATGTTTGCTTGAATACCCTATACCAAAATACACTGTTTAACTAGCTAGAAATATACTACATGAATTGTTGAAGATTTTACATCATTATCTTTAATATAAGAAAAAATTGATTTTTTAGATACATTGAAAAGTGAATGAATCTAGTTTATAATATAGTCTAGATATATCAATTTGTTAATGTATCAAAAAAATGAGTTTTTTCTTATATTAAGGACCGGAGTATTTACAACAATAAAGAATTATGCATAAAAAAAATAAGAAATTATGCATAAAAAATAAGATAAAAATTATGGAGGTTGAAAGTAGCTCCCTGCATCTAAACATAAGTTGCATATATTCAAAAATGAACCGACTCCATTTATTATTTTTTTTTGTTATGTCAAGTTGTCTATTAGTAAGAATTTAACTATTTAAAGAGAATAAATGAAAGCATCTTAACAAAAAAAATAAAATGAAAATATCAAAAACAAACATCGACCTTCAATACTACATGCTGTCAATTAAGTTATGTATACACATGGGCGGATCTGTGTGAGGCTTGGTGTGGCTATAGCCACATCAGCCCACACCATATTTTTTCTAAAATTAATAATAATAATTTTATAAATTATTTTAAATTATTCTATATACATATTAGTACAAATATTAATGTAAATATTAGGTTAAAGATTATTATTGATGATTATAAATCTCTCGGTATATATTAGTTTAAGTATTAGTGCAAATATTAGTATATAGTCTATTATTGATGATTTCAAATGCTTAGTTTTACGTAGTGTATTATTTTAAGTTATATACTTTAATTTATAATCTACTTTGTTTGTAAAAAAAAAGAGAATAACTAATTGAATTTATAGTATTGAGTAAAATTAACGATTAAACGAGCATGTGAATATGAAATGACATAAAACAATAGTTTTAATTTTTTTCAAGTAAGATGATGTGAGTAAAATTGGAATACAAATTAATAAGTTATAAGCTAATTGGATGAGTTTATCAAAATAAACTATAAAATAGTATAATTTTAGTTCTTGTATATTTTAGTCTAAAGTAGAATCTTGTGAAGTATCAAACAATAGCAATATGCTTGATTTAACAAATATTCAATAAGTTATAGTCATTTGTTTTTTTTCGAATAAAAATTTTGTAGTTTTTTGGATATAGTTTGTTGATTTCTTTTATTTTTTCTGGTTTATTAGTGTTCTTTTCCTAGATATACATGTTGTATTAGTAGTAATTTCATATATTGTTTGTTGTTTAACTGAATTATTAGAATGAAATTTTTTTTTGATAGTACCTATAAATTTTTTAGCCCCACTAGTCATTTGGGTCCAGGTCCGCCCCTGTGTATACAGGAACTTATCCAACCATATTTTATAGTATAATATTTCTACAATGTTTGATTAAAAGTTAATTTAGACTTTTTCATATAAAAATCTTAAAAAATCAAACAAACCAAATCAAATTTTTTTATTCATCCACAATCATTTTACTATTTTATTCAAAAACCAAACATAATACACTCGTCTTTATTTATTTCCCGTAACAACAAAAAAAGTCACGTGGAAGCACGTGAGGCAAGAGTAAAGAAAGTCGCGTGCCGGCGTGCCTCGCTTTTTCCAACAAAAAATATTAAAAAATATTAAAAAAGAAAGAGTGAGTGTAATTGTAAACAAGGGTCCCACGTTCTCTGACATATGGATTAGTATTTCAGTTTTGAGACATGTGACCTATGAAGCCCCGATACTCATAAAATGGTAACGAATCGTGTCCGATACGTACCCGATACCGATACTCTTTCGATACGTTCCGATACTCGTATCGGAAGAGTATTGATTAAATCATTATTTTTAAATAAAAAATAATACCCGATACACGTGTCCGATACGTCCCGATACACGTATCAGAAAAGTATCGGTTATATCATTATTTTTAAATAAACAAATAATATCCGATATGTGTCCGATACGAAGATTATTTTTTGGATAGTATTTGTGATTTTGTTTGGATAATATTAATAGTGTCCTTTTTGTATAATACACTACAATAATACGTATAGCTTAAAATGTATCAGTAATCATTATGTTCTGGGATAATATTAACTTAAGATGTTCTCATGTATCAGACCTTGGGAATTTCCAGTATTGATTGACTTTGGGTTATTATGATGTTCCTGTATCAGACATGCTTGTTTGTATTTTTAGCACTTCTTGTGTTTTTCCTTTGTCAATATAATTTTTTACTTTTCAAAATAAAAATAAAAATAATGGTGTCCTACTATATACTGTAACAGGTTGTTAAGCGTTTGAGTTTGTCCCAAAATTTTAGTAATAAGAATAGATACTTTCTGCTTTTAATTATTATTATTATTATTGATATATATTGTGTATTTATATATTTAATTTTAACTTTAATTATTAAATAACGTATCGCGGCAGTATCGGATTGGGAATTTAAAAAAATTTCACGTATCGGCGTATCGGTATCGTATCATATCCGTATCGTGTCCCGTATCGAGGCTTCATAGCATGTGACAAATGGGTGGTGGGGGCAACCATAAAAATATGGGCTAGTACATATGAAGTCCCGATACTCTAAAAATGGTGAAATATCGTGTCTGATACGTACACGATACCGATACTCGTATGATACATCTTGATATTTGTATCAGAAAAGTATCGGTTAAATCTTTATTTTTAAATAAAATAATAATATTCGATACGCGTCCGATACTTTCGGACACTCGTATCGGAAAAGTATCGGTTAAATTTTTATTTTTAAATAAAAAAATAATATTCGATACAATTTATGTTTTCTAGTGAATGCCAAACCATTATGTTGTTACACACTTACACGGATAACTAACTATGTTTTTTTTGGATAGTACTGGTGATGTTTTTTGGGATAGTACTACTGATGTTCTTTTTGTATAATACTTAACTTAAGGTGTATAACTTAAAAATGTACTGGTGATCATTATTGTTTAAGACAATATTAATTAAACACAAATACTTAACTTAGTATTAATGATGTTAATTTATTATAATTAGTATTTTTTGTCTTTGTCATTGTTCTAAAGTCACAATGGTGTCTTACTATATAACAGGTTGTTAAGTATTTAGATTTGTCCCAAAATTATAGTATAAGAATGGATGCTTTATGCTTTTAATTGGTCAGCTGCAGGACCTATATAATTGTCTGTTATTGCTACAAGATGGGCTTCTTGAAGAGATTTGATGTCATGACTATTATATGTTTTTTGATCTATTATATGTTTTTAGTTACGACTGAGGAGACCTTGTATGTTAAGCCTCAAACTGTTTTGTTTTTGTACAAGCTTATTGGCTTGTTTGTACTCCTTGTACAATGAACTATTGAAGTTTATAATAATATTTTTTTTATCTTTCAAAAGAAAATTATCATTATTAATATTATTGATTTTAGTCATGTTTATATATCGTGCATTTATATATTTAATTTTAAAATTATTTTTTAAATAACGTATCGCGCCAGTATCTAATATGGATTTTTTTAAATTTTTTACGTATCGGCGTATCGTATTCGTATCGTGTCGCATATCGGAGCTTCATAGGCTAGTACAAATAGGCCACGGGTAGCCCGAATCCAAATAAATTATAATACGTAGTAAAATAATTTAAAAAATAAATGGGTAACTTATTTTGGATATTTTAAACTTAGTTTGTATATTATGAATTTTTCTTTTGCCGTCCTGCGAGTTTTTCAAACACCTTATGTTATTTAAGTATCAGACAATATTTTTTTTCCTCAAATTTCTCATTATTACTCATCCGCTATTTAAGTGGCGGACGAGTAAAAATAGGGCGCGCGAGAAATCCGTATGGCGACAAAAGAAACTCTTTTGTATTATCAGTCAAAGAGCCTTGTCTTTTTTTGTTGTTGCTTGATATGTGATGCACTGATGCTTAGATTTAATTTGTGTTATTTTTTATGATTGATAAGTAGAGGTGGTGTAATTTGGTTTGCTAGAAATGCAATGTAGTTTTAGATATTTGTGTCTAATTTATGAAAACAAATAATCCATATTTATCATATAGAAAATGCAGTATCAATTTAGTTTAATTTGTAAAAAATTATTGATCCTGTATATATATGTATATGTATAGTATGAATATGAATATATACTTTTTTGAAACATTTTTTACCAAAATTCTTGCTAGACAATAGAATTTAAAACAAAAAACAATTTTTTTGCCATTTTCGATTTTCTTTATGAAAAAACTAAAAAAAAAATGTGGGCTAGCCTGAAAGCCCAATTAAGGTTGGGCTCGGGCCATATTGTTTGAGCCTATTTTGTATTTGGATTTTTTAGCTTGATTCGATGAAGCCCAGAGTCCAACATGCTCGGCTCAAAATGGCCAGATTATCTGTTTTGACAACTCTAGTGTAACCTCCATATAACTCATTAAACACTTCTAAATTGACTACTATTAGTATTAGGTATTTAGGTGCTCTTAAACAATTTATTTGTTTTTTGTCAAAATAAAAAAAAACAATTTATTTATTTATTTATTTTAATTGACATATCTCCAATGCTTAATAAGTTTAGTTCTACTTAGTTCGTGGTTAAATTATAGATTATCAACCTCCTTTCCAAGAAAGAGAGGATTAATTATTTTTATTTTTTTAAAAGATTATGCTATTTCTATTTCCTTTTTCGAGAAAAATAAAAAGAAAAACAATTCATTCATTATTGGTTAGTATGTTTTTATTTCATCAACCGAGAAAAACAAAAGCTCTAGGCATTGATAATGATAATAACCGTGAGGATCGTTAGGGGTGTTATTCCCCATATAAGTTGGAAATGTGGAAAATAAAATAGTGTGGTATGAATAGAATATACAGAACACTGCAATATAATAGTGTGTTACTACCAATGTTTATATGGTTAATCGATGCTCCGACACTGGCTAATGATATTAAAAGAAGTAAATATTAAATTAAAAATAGCATTTTTTTTACATTTTTGATGAGTTGACTGCACAAACTCAAATGCTATACTTTTTTTGTCCCAAAATATAAATAAAAGTTGGTCAATAAAAGTGAATATATTTGGTCCAAACATTTAACCAAATACTATATCAAGTTTTTTTGACTCATTTTTGCTTATATTTTTGGACGGAAGGAGTATTTGCTTCCTTAAACAGTACCAGAGGGCACCATTTAAAGTTTTCCTTTATGGGTGTGTTTGGTAAGTCCACTAAGCTAGCTTATAGCTTATTGGATTAACTTATAAGCTTGTTTTAAAAAAATAGAAGTGTTTAGTAAAAAGCTTTCCTCATTAGCGTATAGTTTTTTTTTGAGATGCTATTTCAAGTAGCGTTTGAACTTATAGCTTATAGCTTTTTATAGTTATTTCCATTTTTAACCTTTAATTTTATTATTTTTTATAAAATAAAAAATTATTCACTAAAGAGAATAACTACCCACTAGTACATGTCATTTTTATAATTTTATATTTATTAACCACTTTAAAAGCTGATTTTACCAAACACTTCAATTTCAATCAGCTAGCTTATAGCTTAATTTTATCAAACAGACCCTATATATATAGAATTTTTGTTAACCTATACATCCACTTAGTTTTTTATAAGAAGCTAGTTATAATTATTAAGCAGTGCCCGTCTTGACTATTTGAAAAAAATATTACTCCCGGAGTAAAAAGGTAACAAGAATTATCTTTTATTTAAATTATTATCTCTTTACTTGATTAAGTTTTTTAACTAAATATATAATATTTTATGAACATTAGTAATATATAATCGTTATTATAAGGCCTCAACATTAATCTACTGAATATATGTTATAAACACTAACAAATACAATATATAATTATTGGTAAATGCTAACGAGTGCCTCCGGGGCACTCTTTAAGACCTTAAATAGTAAGGTTTTTATAGAATTTTTACGGGAATGCGTAAAATCAATGCATTGAAAATTGTAATGTTTAATATTTTGAATAAAAAATTTCTATAAATGTAATGCTTAAAGAGTGCCCGGGGGCACTCATTAGCAAGACCTATAATTATTACTATTATAAAACCTTAAAATTTTGAATCGATGCCCCAAAATTTTGAGACTCATATACTGTTTGGTAAATCAAATAAGCTAACGTACAGCTTATAGCTTATAAGCTAAAAGCTCTGTTTGGTAACAGTTTTTAAAAAATAGCTTATAACTTATTTTACTAGCTTATAACTTATTTTTCAAATGCTATTTCAAGTAGCATATGAGCTTATAGCTTATTATATTTTCTTCCAATTTTACCCCTATCACCTTACTTGAAAAAAATAAAATATTAATTAAAAATATTTTTTTTATGTCATTTCATACTTATAAGCCAGTTAACCGCTAATTTTACTAAACACTACAAATTCAATCAGTTAGCTTGTTAGCTATAAGCTCAAAGCTAGCTTATAAATTACCTGCTATAAGTTAGCTTATCAGAAATCCGTTATTTTTTACCAAACAGAGACTCAATGTCGTTACTCACTCTGCACTCCCATACAGGCCAATCCTGCTAAAAAGTAGTTAAATACACCTTGATCAGATACATCTTATTTAAACACTTTAAAAAATAAGTGGATGTAAATTAACAACTCTTATAAGCATTTGCTATTGTACACCTCCTTAATTTTCAAAAGGAGTACACCTTAAAATGCACGTGTTAATGCACACCTTCATGAAAAAATGTGGGCGTGCATTAGGAAATTATTTTAAATAAACATAATTTGCTCATTCCTGTCTTTTTTCAATAAACATTAATCATTGAAATTATTTTGATTTCTTTCAAGGGGTAAAAAATTAAGTATACTCCAAATTATAATTTTTTTGTTTTTACATCTTGTTTCATATTTATATTTTTCTCTTGTAATTTAAACACAAATATACTCATTCCGGCTTTATTTATAAGCAAAAGTTATTTTTTAGGTTCATTAGAGAATTAATGTATCTAGCTTAAATATAGATTAGATACATTACTTCTCCAATGAACCTAAAAAGTAAATTTTGCTTATAAATAAGGTCGGAGGGAGTATATTTATAGTTTTTTCTTGTAATTAAAAACAAATTAAAGAAGCATAATATGTGATTTTTTTTCTTTTACTATGTTATATATATATATATATGAAAATTTTACCACCACTGTTTAATGGTGATTAGTGCTAGACATTGATGAGCCTTGTAGCTTTTTGTTTGTTCATAACTTCACACAGCAGGATAAAAATGATGTTTGTAATGAGCAATGAAAATGTTAAACGATGTTATGAGACACTGTGTAAAAAAATAAATACTCCCTTTAGTTTTGTATATAAGAAAATTTTCAAAAAAGTTATTCCTTTAAGAAAGTAGTTAAAATACATTAACCGAGGAGAAAAAACACATTATACCTTCTTGAAAAATATAAAACATTACATTTATTGGTTGAAATTGGAATAATGTCATAAAACTTAATAATTGAAGTAGACTTTTGTTTATATTTAAAACTTTAAATTTTTTTGTTTTGTTTTTTATATATGAGACCGGAAGGAGTATAGTAAAATAATATAGTAAAAAATGTTATTTTTAATTTAAATTTTTTTTTTGGTATTCTTAATCGGTAACTCCTGAGTATTGATTAGCATGACGCTTAAAAATATTATTGATAAATATTAAAATTTGTAATGAGTAATTTTAAATACTTTTTTTAAAAAAAAATACTTTGGCTTCTTAACTTAACTAATCATAGCAAAGTCAATGTCGGTAATCTCCTTTCCCCTCTCACACCTCAAAATTGGAATAACGAAAATCTTTTCATAATCTCAATCTCAGCTACTGAAATAGAACTGCAGTGTCGGATCAAAACTCCATTTGTCAGTCTTCATCTCTCTGCAACAATATTTGTGCACTCTGCAGAAGACAGATTCATCCAATTTCCAAAACTAGAAATACAAATAAATAAGTATGAGTCAATTATAAGATAATTACATTTTTTTGGGTACATTAAGATAATTATACTTAAATACTAAAAGATAAACAAAAAAATAAGTTGTGCTGTTAATCTTTTTTTAAAAATTAATTAATTCTCTTAAAATTGATATTTATAGATCTAGTAGATATCACATTACTATCAGTGGCGGAACCAACAACTATATTAAGCCCGGGCAAAATTTTTGTCTACAAAGAAATCTCAGTTTTTCGTTAAATTAATCCCTAAAAATTTCAGTTTATCTCAGTGTTGAATAAAAATCTTAGTTTTGTTCAAAACTAACTCCTAAAAATCTCTATTTTGACCTAAACTAATTCCTAAAAATTTCAATTTATCTCAGTATTAAATAAAAAAACTCAATTTTGTCCTAAACTAACCCTTAAAAATCTCAATTTTACCCTAACTAACCCATACAAATATCAAAATATTTTCGCGAAAGCCCGGACACCTGCCCGGGCTTGCCCTTGAGAAGCTTCGCCTATGATTACTATACATGTAATATTAGTAGTGCTATAGTATATTGAAAACGAAAATCAAATTCATTTTTTTTCCTTTAAAAAAAATACGAAAAGATAAATTTGAATACAAGTAAAACTAATGTAGTAATAGGAATAGTATTTTTTTTTCTGGAATACTAATTAGTGTTTCGAATACACTAGTTAAGAAATTAAAAATGATAATCAAGTTTTGGAAATTGTATATTCTAATATTTTTTAAAATATAAGAAACACTTTTTTACGGTATATAAAAAATACTTGTTCCAATGTGAATATTATTTTTTTGATATATTTAACTAATGTTTCCAGAAGCATTAGTTAGCTTGACTTTTTAATTTTACTTTTTATTAAGTAGTAATATTGTTAATAGAAGAATGTTAACACGTGACTTAAAAGCACATATTGAAAATGGGTCATGTTAAAACAATATTCTAAGACGATAGTTAATGAAATAAAAAGATATGAAAAGCAAATTATTGAAGTTAATAAAATTATTTTTTTAAATCTTAAAACATTAAATTTATTATTTATAAAATTATATTACCATTTTTTATTTTTAACCATTGCTTTGAGGGCATTATTTAATATTTTCAATAAAAATTCATAAACCATTAATCTTAATGCATTTTAATAATATATCAAATAATTTTTAATTTCTTAAAAAAAATTACGGTATATGATATAATTTTTTTATCAAACAATAGATTTTATAAAATTTATATTCGTTACAATTTTATTAAGAAAAATACTATCGAGTGTCTTCGGGATATTCTTTAAGCATCTTAAATAGTAAGTTTTTATATAATTTTTATAGAAATATATAAAGTTGATGTTTAAAAATTATAATATTTATCTTTTTTAATAAAAATATTCTTTAAATAAAATGTTTAAAGAGTGCTCCGAATCACTTTTTTACCGAAACTGTTTGATTAATTACTTTATGTATGTTAATTTACTAAAGACTCTAGTAATAGATGCTGCTATCTAGTCTAGGACTAATTAGGAGAGTAGTCTTCATTATTACAGTAGTAATTTTTTATACTGACAATTGGAAACCCCATGCTGGTTGCTGCTACTATTTCCCTGGAGAGTGGTTTTTCCGAAGCAAAAGCAGAAAGACAAATACCGCAGGTTCTTTCATCTCGTTATCTCCTTCTATTATTTTAATATGGATCATACTAAACAGTGTATCCGGTGCACTAATTAAATATAATAAAAAAGGAAATAAAAAAGCAAAATTAAAGATAGAGAAATAATTTTTTGCATTTTTAATATATTGAATGTATAAATTTCAAGAAAAAAATTTGATTAACTAATGCACCTAATGCAGTGTTTAATATTTTCCTTTTAATATTAGGGTCTTGCTAACTAGTGCCCCCGGGGCACTAGTTAAGGATACTAAAAGAAGCAACTTTACATTAAAATTATCAAATTTTTGACTTTAAAAAAGTTAAATGCACATTTTCCAACAATAATTTTTTACTTTTGCTATCTTAACTAGTGCCCCAGGGGCACTAGTTAGCATTTGCCTTAATATTATTATTTGTAAGCTAGCTCTTCTTTTTCTCTCAACTGTCTTGTCTGAGTGTCTTTTCTCAAGTGCTCTAACTCTTCCCCACTCCCTGCAAAAAAACAAAATTTACAGCCTTTTCTGTCAGAACCCTTCTCCTCTTAAAAATATTTTATTTTATTTTTCTGTTATAAAATAAATAATAGCTTAAAATTTTAAAGAATTAAGCTATAAACTTAGCTTATAGCTCATAACTGAAAAGTTAATTTATAGTAGATAGTTAAAAAATTAGCTGATTGAAATTAAAATGTTTGGTAAAATAGCTTGTGGGTATGAAACAATATTAAAACTCTTAGCAATAATTTGTTATCCATTTAAATCTCACTAGTTTCGAAAGATTAAACCAAAAAGATTAATTTTTTTCTTTTCTAGTCTTGATTTTGCCAATAAATACTAAGTAAAAGTCAGATATGGATCATCTTTTTCACTCTTCTCTATTGTAACTCTATATCTCTCTCTTAAATCTTACAATTGAGAATGAGAGAAAAATGATGAAGAAAATCCAATTTGGTGAAAATAAGATAACACAATTGAGTTTTAATATAACTAGGAAAATGGAAACAAATATTCTAAAAGTGTAGGAGTACAAATTAAAGAATCAAAGATAAAAATTATATTTATTCTTTCAAAAGTTTTTTTTTAACAAACGAGTCATCTCTTTAAAACGTTAAAATTGTTATTTTGTATGCAAATTCTAAAATAAAATTTGCAAGGCACTATATATTTATTTATTATATCATGTTAATTAGTACTCTTGAGGCCGTAATTATAAAAAAGAAAACTTTAATAGTACTAGTACAAAATTAAAATCAAGTTACACAGTTGAGTTTAATATATTTAAGAAAATGCAAACAAATATTATGTACTACTTATCCAAATTCTAAAATAAAATTATATTTATGCAAACACATATTTAGGAGTACATGTTAAAGAATCACATAGAAATTATATACTACCTCCGTGCCAAAATATTAGACCCTTTTTACTTTTTTATTGGTCCCATTTTATAAGAACTATTTCCAATTTTCAAATATATTTATTTTCTTTTCCTCCATATTTCTAGTCACGATGCATCGTTTTATGCAATTGATAATAAATACTTTGTAAAATTATCAACTAATTCTCTTTCATAAATGACAAACTTATAGAAATAATATTAATAGTCAACATATTTAATACCACAATTAACTTTCTTAATTCCCGTGATTTACTTAAAAAGTTCTTATATTTTAAGACAGATGTAATATATTTATGTTTGAAAAGTTTTTTTTTTGGACAAATGAATTACAGTATCTCTATAAAAATTTAAAATTTATATTTTTGATTTTTTAACCCACTTTGTTTGCAAAATCACTGTACTAAGTGGAGTATATTAATTTACTATTTCTGTCTTAGAGGTATCTGCCAAAAGATATAAAGGAACCTACAGAGGGTCTGTACAAAAAGCTTTTTACACACAGTACTTGGTTTTTACACATCCAACATACACACTCACCTAACCATTTTAATTAAGCTTTACAAAAAGCAACCAAACTTCACTGCACACTGCACTCTCTCTTTCTCTCTCTCTCTCCATGGACTTTCATCTGAAACAATGGAGAAACCAGCATGAGTCAGAAGAGGAACAACATTCCACAAAGATGCCAAAACTTGTTCTTCACCACCACCCTGCAGAATCCCATCAACAACAACAATCTTCTGTTCCTTCTGCACTTCCTTTCTTTGTTCCTCCTCAATCCAACAACACCAAACTCACCAACTTGTCAGATTCAATTACATTACCACATTCCAATATCACCAACAACAGATCATTTCCAAGAATTGGAAGCCATTTTAGCTTATCTCAATGGCAAGAACTTGAGTTACAGGCTTTAATATTTAGATACATGTTGGTTGGTGCTTCTGTTCCTCCTGAACTTCTTCAACCTATCAAAAAAAGTCTTCTTCATTCATCTCCTTATTTTCTTCATAACCCTCTTCAACATTATCAATCTACATCTTGTAAGTTTCATTCTAACACACTCTCTCTCTCTCTCTCTCTCAAATCTTTACACATTTTTCCATATGACAAACAAAAAAAAAACACACTTTTTTTAGTGTTTTGTGATATCATTGAATATCCCCCCAAAACTGTTTTTTTCTTTGATAACAACAAAGTTTACATTTTTTTGGGAACATGGTTATTGCATCAGCATTTGAAACAAAAGGGTATATTTAGATAAATGTTTTTTTTTGTTTTTGTTTTTTGTTTTTTATCAGTGTTGCAAGCAGGGTATTGGGGAAGAGGAGCAATGGATCCAGAGCCTGGTCGTTGCCGGAGAACTGACGGTAAAAAATGGCGGTGTTCGAGGGATGTGGTGACTGGACAGAAGTACTGTGAAAGACATATGCATCGTGGTAGAAACCGTTCAAGAAAGCCCGTGGAACTTCCCACACCAACTAGTAGTGCCGGTAATGGTGGTGGTAATAGCGGTGGTGGTGGTGGTGGTGGAACTTTCTCTGCTTCACAATCTTTTGCTACTGCCTCATTGAAATCTCCTTTTAATCTTCACCTCAATGAACGGTAATCATTTTCTCTACTTAAATGATGATTAGTTAACAATATACTAGTAGTAGCCTAATGAGTGATTAGTGATTACTACTACTAATCTATGAAGCACGGACACTTCTCGGACTAAGCGTGTCTGTGTCCGACACGTGTCCGTGTCAGTGTCCGACACCGACACGACACTTATGATTACACTGAATTATGTCATTTTATCAAATTATTATCGGTGTCGCCGTGTCCGTGTCATGTCCCGTGTGCGTGTCGATGTCCGTACTTCATAGCTACTAATACAGATTTTTTACTTCAGTTGCAATAATGAGGTGGTTCTAATTAAAAGGCTAATAATTTAGTATGCTTTGTTAATCAATTAGACAAGTAGATGAGTTGCACTTTCTGGTTAGTTAGTGAGTTTAATTAAGATCATATTGATAGGAAATAATACTAGTATTCAAGTTCCATTTTATCATTTTGATGATCTTCATAAAACAATAAATCGTTTGAGAGAATCTAATTTTGATTTTTGGGTAGAACAATTTCTTAACCGAATTTTAGTTATTTGGCCGAACTTTGAACTATTAGGACATTTTCTCTTAGAAAAAGGAGGGTTTACCAAATATTTTTTTTGACTTTTCAAGTAATAAAAGTAGTACATTTTTTGGATCTTATATATGAGTGTGCATTCCCTAATGGATTTTTTTTGTTAAACAAAAGAATTTTATTAGAGTACTAGTAATTTTCCTTAAAAATGAAAGGGTAGTTATTAAGATTTGTTTATGTAGAAGGGTAAGTGGTTTTTGTTTGTGTGTGAAGAACATTGTGGGACATAATTTGTTTGAACTACTAGTATATTTTTCTTTGTCTTTTATGATTCTTGTTTTTAAGATGGGATCATTGACCTGAAAAAAAGAAAGTTTGAATTTGATGCATAATCAATTGAACCAATAATGAAAGGAGATGTTAATTGGGTTAGTAGTACTATTGTGACATGACTAGACTGATACCTAACTGGGATACGGACCCCCAATAAGGGAGCATGGCCAATATGTCTCATGCTTTGGCAAATAATGAAGCTTTGGATTGGGCACAAATAATCCCCAACCGTTTCTTTCTAAAACTAGATTTACAAATCATCAATCTAGCCGTCCATATGATTTATGGTCACTATTGAGACTTGAGAGCCCAATGTCGTACAATAATATACTACTAGTGTGAATAGTAATTATAAGTGGGGGTCATATTTCTTCAAAAAAGAAAAGAAAAGAAAAGAAAAAGTGGGGGTCATATAATTTACCATACAATTCAGTTTTTATAGGATAGAGGCTTAAATTTAATTTATGATAGGAACAAAGTATCTATCTCTTAGATTTGTTGGACACCCATTATTAATACCTTTCAACAACTCTAACCATATTCTCTGTCTTAGTCCTTTTTTTTTTTTAGATTTGAGTTGGATCAAATTCAATTTCTAAGAGGCACTGTTTTTTTACACTATAAAATATTGAATTATTATCATATTCTAGAGATTTTATTAATGGACCAATAGAATTTGTCAATTCAGTCTCACAGACGATCTAGACTCTTAAAACACGGTGAACCAATGTTCAAACTCCAATCGAAAAAATATTCATATTTAATATCCAACACACTTTGAATACGAATACTTCATGTGGAAGATACCTATAAATAACAAACTTATTTATTTAAAATGTTTTTCAATCAAAATTTTCATCACTAGTTTAATTTATTATTAACACTAATAGTGTTACAAACCAATTTTCTAGCATTAACATGGGATGGGAATGGGATTATACACACCATAACCGTCTCATCTAGAATCGATGACTAAAACTATAATTACCTTTGTTCATATGTAATATAAACCATTCGATTTAATATCAACGGCTGTGATCCCATTAGGGAAACATACCAAACTGAAATTGCAAGAGCTACAATTTTATTATTATTTATACACTGTTGTTTTCATATGATGTCGTTGGTGATATTTATGATGTCTCATTACTGGGCCCAATGTAGTTCCTATGGGACCAAGAATGAAGACAAAAGCAGCTTATTTGAAAGCGAAGATCATGTGGGTGGGGATGGAAGATCAGGTGGGAAAATGCTAAGACATTTTTTTGACGATTGGCCAAGATCACTACAACAAAAGTCTGACAATGCTGAAAACAACAACAATGGTGGTGGGTCATCCTCCACATGTCTCTCAATTTCAATGCCAGGAGGAAATAGCAGTAACACTTCTTCTTCAGATATATCATTGAAACTGTCCACTGGCTATGGAGAAGAACCATGCCCAACAAATGTTAATGTGGGCCTACAAACTGAGCAACAACAACAACTTCAAGTGAATTGGGTCGGTGGATGGAATTCAGGTAATCAAGTGTCTTCAATGGGAGGACCACTTGCTGAAGCACTTAGATCATCCACCACAACTTCTTCACCTACTAGTGTTTTACATCAATTGCCACGTTCTTCTGCTTCTCAGACCACCTACATTAGTGCCTAAGTTTAGTAGTTTTCGGCTTTTATTAGCTTGTGTTTTTTTGGGGTTTAGTTTCCACTTTTGGAGAATTCTTGGACCACGATCATGGGTTTTGCTTGTATCAATCTTATGAACTACTCCTCCATATGTTTGTTTTTAACATCTCATTATGCTTGTAGTTAATCTAATTCATTTCTTAAAGGTCATTGTTACACATACCCCACACATAGTTTGCTGACAATGACGTGACTAAAATAAATACACATTGTTTTCACATAGAATTGGTAATGCTAGTGTACAAAAGAGACTCTAACTAACTATTAAAACCACTTTCTCTTATATTCAATTTAGAGTTGAACCTCTTCATCACCCTTTCCATCCACACACTATCTTCCTCTACTTTCCTTTCACTTTTACTCATTAACCCTATTCTCCCTCCTTTGTATTGTGCAAGAGACAATATTTTTTGGAAATATTTAAGACAGCAAATTATGAATAATTTTTGCTCATAAAACCGGAGGGATAACATTATATAGAAATGAATCATTATTATTATTGGTGGCGGCGGTGCTGCTACTATATTACTTTTACTTGCACACATGGCAAATGGATGCAAATGTTCCATCATTTATATTCAGTGTACAATTACTTCATTAGCACTGCTGTATTGCTACGACTCAATTTTTAACTCTGAAAGGAGACACTATCATATATATACCTCCCGCAAAACTTTCCAGGGTAAATTCAGATCTAGCACTTATTTAGACAAAAGATTGATATGTGCACATAAACGGTGGATCTGAGGTTCGGGGGATCATACTTATGCTGTTTCACATTCTTCACACGCCATGCAACTTGTGCATGTTAAACCCTAAAATATAAAAACAGAATGCTTGACATGCTCTACATAATTAACCTAGCAAGGCACATGTGCAAACACTTCGACCATGATCTGCTTCCCCACTAAAGATTAAGTTAACTAGCGCTCCACATATTTTGGTTGAGTTCTGATTTGCAGTTTCAGAGCCTGTTAAATCACCATAAGCTGGTTGGCCAGTTTTGACTTGATTGCATCAATGCCATTATGCATTTCCTATATTTTATCTCAGAAACTTGTCATCAGGGTTCAACTTCAACTGACTGTTGAACTGGCTCTGATTCAACTCCACCCGACAGCTCAACTGGCTCTGATTCAACTCCAACCGACAGTTCAACTGGCTCTGATTCAACATCTGCAAGGGCATACACCACCGCTGTTCTACAAGGTGCATACACGAGGAATGATCGAGGCCGGTCATCATACCACCCTTCCTGCAAAATCATTCAAGAGAATTCAAAGAGTTCGTTAATTCCACCGGGAGAAGTTTTGAGAAGCCAAAACGGTAAAACCAAGACCACAAGAATGTAAGGGGAAAAAAAAGGTAAAGCAAAATAGAAACAAACAATACACAACAACACATTTGTGCTTCCGCACCGTGAACGAACATGGTCACACACAAACAAATTTAAAGAAGTCCCTTACGGAGGTGAAGTACTCAGCAGTGTGACTGATCCTATTGAAGCCACCAAACAAGGCATCATCTGAATCCAAGACAATCTGGAAAAAGGAAAGGCATAATTCATGAATACTAGTATAAACATATTGTTACCACTTTAGTCTTGCCAAAGTAATAATACATAGATAGTACCTTATATTTCCCTGGCTTTAAACAGCCAACTTTGTAATCTGAATAACTGTTGGTCCAATGAAAATTGAATACAAAGACCAGGTTGTCCCTCTCGAAGATTATAACTTTGTCACCTTCATTTTTCCGTGAAATATATTGGTGCTCAGAAATCATGAACTGCATCAAATGTAGGTACATTTAGTATTCCTTAACTGCTTAGTTATTAAAAACAAACAAAATTAACCGCTCACCCATCTGTGATAACAAACCTAGGTTGAATACTATCTGTACTATAATAAAAAATTTAAAAATAAGTTGCATAACACTGAAGGTAGAGCTTGTCTTGAAATGAGTATAAATTAAGACTTCTTTCACGAAGTGTCTATTATTGTTGTTCAAAACAACTTTCCCACAAGTTATCTCTAAATTCAATGATGAGCAACAAACATCAAATAACAAGCAGATACCAAAGAAAATTTTATTAGGCATTTCACTGACAAATAAAATAGTAGAGGACAAAAATAAAAAACTTACATGATATCTTTCTTCTAGATGCTGCATAGCTCGATCAAATTCTTGCATTCCCCGATATCTTAGATATTCTGCATCACCCTGATTAAACAAAACATATAGAAGTTTTTATTGTGGTTGTTACATCTTTTGATGAATAAGCCTTAAAACCACGTGTTTGCATTCATTCTAATGGCAAAGCAAACTTGATCTCATATTTTGTGGCTCACTATTTTGGTTCAAATTGAAGTTTTGGGCAATGTTATTTTGTATTGGTTAAAAACCAGATTTGGAACTGGTACCAGTTTGAACCCTAATTGAGATGAGTAAAGTGGTTTTGGTTTTAAAATCCAATCAATGCATATGGATAGATTTTTATGAAATTGGTTATTTTGCATAGCCCTATAAAAAAATGTTGTTTCAAATAATAGGGTTTGGGTTATAAAAGGTCAATCATATACATGCATGCTAAGTGGTCAGGGACAGAATATTGACTTAATTTGCAGCACCAAATTGGAAAACCTATTACACGCTCTTTGGTTCCTTTGAGACAATTTTTTTTATGATTTTATCGTTATATCCTCAGAATAAGAATTGAAAAAGTAAATGTTATATGGCACTCATTCTTCCAAATCTACTTGAAACATGTATGCAAATGATATCTACAGCAAGCTTTATAATTAATCAGCAGTAAGATCAAATGTATTTCACCACAAAGTAGTTCCCAACTATCTGAAACGCCATAACAACAAACGTCGGAATATAAAGTAGTAATAGCACAAAAGTTGTGAATGAAGGAACCAGAAACTTACCAAGTCAAATCTACGCCTGCATTTATCAAAACTGTTGTTATTCCCAGGAACCACTTTGCCATTAGGAAGATGTTGATCACCCCTTGGAAAATCGATCCACTCTGAACAGAACAATAATAAATTATCAAACTCAAGTTATCATTGATTTGGTAACATCAAATCCAACAACTTCTCAAATTGTCAAATAATTACGATTCTCTTAATAAATAATGATAAGCGTTGAGTAAAAAATGCTTACCAGGATGGCCGAATTCATTCCCCATAAAATTCAAATACCCTTCACCACCAAGGCCCATAGTAATAAGCCTAATCATTTTGTGTAATGCAATACCACGATCTATTAGAGGAGTAGATGGTCTGTCTAAAGCCATGAAGTCATACATATCCTAAAGCAGCCAACAGAACATAAGTAAAATGTAAATGTCCAGCGACAAACTACAGTAATTCCCATTTATTAAAGGAGTAGATGGTCTGTCTAAAGCCATGAAGTCATACATATCCTAAAGCAGCCAACAGAACATAAGTAAAATGTAAATGTCCAGCGACAAACTACAGTAATTCCCATTTATTAAACAAAAGCAAGCAATCACCAGATGCCTAAGCTGTAACAACACTCCTCTGCATAATTACAGAGGCTGATTGCAAAAGCATACAAGAGAAGTTTCAACAAGATTTATGTTCAGAAAATTTGATGTATATGCTACAAAAAATAACTTCACTGCAGTAGGCAGTTTCAAATGGAGAAACTAAACTCCCAATCTCTTCAGAAAAAAAAGAGATAGCTATGGTCCAGCAGAATAAATTCTTCTAACATAATTGAGAAACAATATATATTCAACAGCTACACACCTTGTCCATCAACCAAAATGCTAGTGTCTTGTCACCAACCAAGGCTTGGTCATGACTTTCAGCATAAACCACACAATTTTCCAGCCACCTTCTGTTTGTTAGTGTGTGGACTATATCACCCATTTTCCAGTCTTCATCTTTTTTCCTACATGAAAAACAATATGGCTGAAATTTAACATGATTTCTTTTCACACTCCTAGCAAACCATAAGAATGAATGACAGTGATCTATATTGGAACAGCAAGACATTTGAATGGATATAGGATTTGATTTGAAAAATAATTTGCAACAAAAAAGACACAATTAGATGTAGGCTTCAGTTGACAGTTGCAACATTGAGATACAGAAAATGTTGTACGTTTCCGGAGTCCGGATGCAAAGACTTAGATAACACACTACCAAGCTTTGTACATTGAAGGAATACTTACATGCTATGTATTCAATTTCAAACAGAATTATTCTTCATTTACATCTGGATGTCACCTTAAACTTTGGAGGTTATGTTATTTAAGAATACTCACCATTAAACATCTCTTTGAAACTGGTATCCAAGCCCCAACTTCTTAATAGTAACACAGTCTATATGCATGCTAGTAACTAACAAAACAAAAACCGATGCCATATCTGATTTGCTTATACTATTGAACATAGATATACTTTGGGCTCATCAATGCAGATTGGAAAAACATTTGAACTTTATATCAAATTATGATTTATCCAAGATTCTAAATTTCATGCAGATTGGCAAAAACAATGAACGTAGAGTATTCCTCTAGGGTAGATTACTTTACTGATTTAATTTTCTGATACTCTAGCAAGAAATGAACATCTCAATACTACAAATTATGCAAAAAGATTGAATATCATAAGACCCTTGATAAACTAAAGATGATAAAAGACCCTTGATAAACTATAGTAAAATAAGATAATTCTAGTAAATCATAATTACATTACATAAAAAAATCTAACAAGTTTTTCTATTCTGCATCATCTTCACATTGGTTTCAGCCTAAATGTTATTTGTAGTCCGATTGCAATAAGCAATAAAGGATTGAATACATATGAGTCCATTTATAGTCTTTGTGTAATTTTTTATTTATTTTTATTTCTATCATTCAGCTGCACCATGTCATGGCGCTTTCATGATTTGATATAAGGATTGGAAATTCCATAACAAGAAAGTCTACTTTACACTGATGCGTTATATTTGTAATCATAGCCATCCACGGACAGGATTATTTGAAAAAAAACATAATATGCTGTATTTGCACTCTAGAATATGAATAAAAGATTACTTGAGAAGCTCAATCCACTTGTCTGCAACGGCCATATGCAAGCGGTAGTTAAAGCCAATCCCACCATCTTGCGTCGGAAGGCAGAATGTTGGCATTCCACTCACCTGGAAATGGTAAGAAAGTTGTAACATCAACTGCCAGTTTTAATCGAGTCAATTAGAGGGTGTTCAAACACCATACTATCTTTTAGTTCTTTACAACAGTTACAGAGCCATCTAGAAATTTAAGCATGGAGAGACAATAAAATTTATGAGATCACAGTTACTCAACTACTAATACAGTTTAAATGAAGTATAACTGAATTAGCCTAAAACTTGGGAGGACAACATACATCTTCACCAATTGAAACGGCTTCAGGGAAGAGCCCATGGATGAGATCATTAACCAGCATCAGGTAAACCACAGCTTCAACATCAGTTGCAAAACCAAAATACTCATTGTAGTTTCCAGTAAAAGTTACCTGCAGCAAGATTCAATCATTCATTTTAAGGAAAAAGTGAACAATTGAGAAACAGGAAGAATCCTATATATTTCTAATTTAAATAAGAACCCTTTTCTTCAAAGGATAACCGCATCCATAAGGATCTGTTTGGAAGGGGGTAAAAGGTGGGTTTTGGAGAGGAGGGCATTGGAGGGCTAAGTCTATATTTTAAAATATATTTGATATTTTAATTTTTTTGAAAAGAACAACATGATAAATGATCATATAATACTTCAATCACACTTAATTGAGTCGAAAATCCATTTTGTAGTGTCTGTAATTTAAAAGAGAAATATAAGTCCTCCCCTCCAAAACCCTTCATCCAAACATACCCAATATATTTCAACAATTATTTTGACACTGTTTCATTTCCTTCTTTTTCTTTATCTACTTCATTTTCACCCTTTCCTATCTCATTATCTGTGTTGTGGTATCTCTCTGTATCAGTACCATATTGTTGTCAACAAGGGAGCTAGATAATTTTTTCTATAGTAAACTGCCTTTAGATTATATGTTATCATTAAAATTATGAAAATCACTTTCAATTCAAAATCATTCTTGTTTAAAACTATAGTATTCAATATTCCTGATTGGTGCTATTGTCCTTTACGGTGTATCATATACTGTATATCCCGAGTTTGTTTATGAGATTTGTCTATGGGATGGAGAACAACTATAGTATTCAATATTCCTGATTGGTGCTATTGTCCTTTACGGTGTATCATATACTGTATATCCCGAGTTTGTTTATGAGATTTGTCTATGGGATGGAGAACCCCCTGTTCTCCTATTAATATATTTTGATTTACCCTTAAAAAAAATATATTTTGATTTACCAAAAAAACTGTAGGCTATTTAGAACCACATTTCAGTGTTCTACTTAATGTGAAGAGTGGGGTGGAAGCTGGTAGGGGGAACATAAACTGTCAACTCCACTATTGAACAACTTTTCAATTATTATGCACTGGTGTATATATGTAGACCCATCTAGCTGTAAAACTATCATTCAGAAGAAAAAAAATTGCATGATGGAAGAAAATTTAGAGAGGAAAGAAGTGCAAGAGGAGGACAGATCTACAAGAGCGTAAAAAACAAACAGGACCATAAATGATAAAACAATAAGGTTATCCAATTCTCTGCAATGTTTCGATAATAATACAAAATGGTATTTAAAATTTTTCAACCCTTTTTTTCTTCACTTGGAAATACTATAATCCATGATGACCTAGTACAAATGCAGCCAGTTTATCTTAGAACACCATAAATTTAAACCACATACATAAACCAACTAGAATGTACCTGCAGTCCATGATGAGTGTACATCATTGATGTGACACCATCAAATCGAAATCCGTCAAACTTATATTCATCCAGCCACCATCTTGCATTTGAAAGTAGATACCTTAGGACCTAATTAAGAAAATAAGTCACTATCGACCGGAAGGGTGTAGAAGAATCATGATTGAAAAATATTCAGAACAATGTCAATAAACTCTGTGGGAATAGCACTTACTTCCCAGCTTCCATAGTTAAAAAGGCGAGAATCCCACATCCAATGATAACCCCGTGACCCAGAATGGAAGTAATGACCATCAGTTCCATCAAACATGTTCAGGCCATCCAATGTGTTATTTGATGCATGGCTACATTCATCAGATATTGGTGATCAGGTCAAAGCCGCAGATTAAATACCATCAATAAGACCTTGCATGTACTATCATTCATGCAACCATAGCTGCTGATTAGGTTGAAAAATAAGAACTAGAGATATTTTAGTAATAGGCTTCCAATTGTGAAGACTTGTTCTAGGAAGAAGCACACAAATTTATATGGGCCAGGGGTAGAACTTGTTAATTAAGTAAAATTATAAATTAGAGAGGAAGGGAAAGTAGGGGGATATTCGGTTATTTGTATATTAGTTGGTTAGGAGAGACTAGGCTATCTAACTCCTAGTGTAGTGACTTGCGGTTACCATTTTCCTCTCTACTCTAATTTTTGTATTTTCTATTTCCCTGTAAGTACTTCTCTGTTAGAAAAGCATTCCAAGAGATTGATAAAATAAGGCAGAAGTATTATTCAGTAAATATATTGATTTCAGACCAGTTTCTATCGATTGGTATCAGAGCTGGTTGTCGGTGGCTTGGAAAGGGCTACCTACAGAGGGACCGACAGGAAAGGTTGAGTAAAGCGTCCTAGACTGCAGCTGTCAGGATGTTGACTCTGAGGGCCGGTGCTATGATAGGGACTTGGTTATTTTCGGGTGCCTAAGTCCCACATCAAGTAGTATGAGATGTTTAGTGGCTTGGTTCTTCCCTCTTCCCCCTTGATAGCTAGCTTTTAAGGAAGGGTTCTCCAAGTTCTTAGATACTTCATACTTATCAAGATATTTCCAGAAAAATGAAAAGAATACATAGCGTGTAAGGTATAAACAATACCTATGTACAATATCCATCAGGACAAGCAGGCCTAGTTCATGGGCTCTGTCTATCAGAGATTTAAGATCTTCTGGAGTTCCAAACCGACTGCTAGGTGCAAAGAAATTAGTAACATGATACCTGCATCATGCAGAACAATATTTTTAAAGCCAGGCCATCAATTTTAGGAGGGATACACTATTGCATTAAGAAACAAGAAATATTGAAAAAAAAATCCTGTTATTCTTTGAATCACATTGGAACTATTGGCATTTTGGGAGATGAAAAAATGAATGATTAATAATAACACTGGATAGGCCCCCCCTCTAGAAGAGTTACCCAAAGCTAGCATAGTAAGAATGTTCTTGGATAGCCATAATCTGGACAGCATTATAGCCAAGCCTTTTTATGCGAGGTAGTACATCATCTCTAAAATTGGCATATGTGTTGATTTTTGGCTCCTGCACCACATGGTTCAAAGCATTATTAATATCAGAAAAAACACTAGCTCTAAATAGACACTTAATTGAACTTTATAGATTTACTCTCTGTTATTAACCAAAATATTTTGTATTTATATCTGAAAGACACCGATTGTATGAATGAGACCAATATCTTCATTGCAATAGTTCAATGACCTCACACAATAATCACTTATTGACATCAAATTAGAGAAAGTAAAAAGTACACACCGGGCTACTCATTCCAATGTGTGCCTCGTATATTCTAATCGAGTCTGGTCGCTTTGGCTGTGGATGTTTGAAGACATATTTTTCCTGTAAAAAGAGAAAAATTTACCCAAATAACACAATAGTGCATGAGAGAAAAGTTAAATGATATGTAGAAGTCTACAATTCAGTAACTGACACATATTATATTGAATAGCACCTAAGGTCTGTACTCTGTACTGTAGTTGTACAAATAGCCGGTATACTGTTACCAATATTTAATTATATTAATTTAATATACAGATGTCATAACAGAACCACTTCGATAATGTTCTGCAATCTGGCAGTTGCAAAATGTAGTTACAAAAACATTGCAGCTTTGTCTAGCTTTTTTAGGTCAAAATAATCATAATTAAGGAATAAGGAGAGCATTAATGAATCCTCCTAATATAAAAATTTACACGAAAAAGGGTCAAAGTGGTTGATTGCTGAAAAGCAATCAACCTCATTGTATGTCATTTAAATAAAAGTTCCCTTGAAACCACCACAAATAGATCACCAAAGAACGGTCATAAATACAATTCTATCCCATGACAAGTGTAAGGAGGAAGGATAATTTTGATAGACAATTTCGGCAAAAAAGTCCCGAAGATTTTATTGCCTTGAAAAAAAAATCTTAATTGTCTTAATTGAATACCACAAGATTTTTGTACATTCCATAAAAATCTTGATTGAATACCATAAGATTCTTTTATTATAAAAAAGTCTTTTAAAATCCTTTGAAATCTCAATTCAATACACCCCCCTTATAGATTGGTAATCTTTTTTTCTATGCTTAACCTGCATGGAAGAAACGTAGAATCTTACCTCCTCTGGGGGATCATAGTATATTCCATTATATGGAATTTCACCAGGAGCCTGTACAGAGAATTTGATCCAAGCAGGAATTGAGTCCTTGATCCCAGAGGGAGTATCCATGTGGATCTACAAATATATATTTACGAAATATTTAGTTTACAATTTACAAAAATAACCACAGGCTTAGTTCAAGACATCAAGAAACGTTTAACATGTACGGTCCTGGCTAAATTAATGTTATTTGCACTTTTAGGATAAAAAACATATAATTTTCAATTTTAGGATAAAAAACATATAACGAGAGAAAGAAATGTACTGTCCTGGCAAGTATAAGTTATGTCCTAGTAAAAGAAACATTTAGCACATAAAAACCAATTATGAAGAGAAAGATAGATCAACTAGCCTAGCTTGCCAATCTTCTTCAAAACTAGTGTGGTTTGCAAGAAAGTATGGTCATTTCAAAATAAAAGCCATACTTGTATTTGGCATATCAGTGTTGAACACTTCAGATACTCCTAGCCGCATTCTACAATATTTTGTTTTATGAATTCTTATACTATACAAATGAGAATACCATAACAATTGCATAAATGATTCCATTGTCATTTATAAAGTACAATGACTCATGCAGAGTTTTAAAATATCAATCTCTCTTTTGGTTTAAGTAATATTCACATAATATTTGTAATAATTTTTTTTATTTCCAGAAAATCTGAAACATGATTTTTAATGAACTTGTATGATTGGGCTCCCCCTCCAGGGTGCTGAGCTTCCTATGCACAATTCTAACCATAACATCTTTTCAATTCATCCATAAAAAAATTTAAAAAGGAAGAAATTATACAAAAGAATTATGGAACCTAGAGATGGATGATTCAGAAGACAATCTATCCATCGGATAATATTTCTATTCCTTTTCTTGTGTATGTTATAAGATAC
Organism: Trifolium repens; assembly: GCA_030408175.1. Taxonomy (NCBI): domain Eukaryota; kingdom Viridiplantae; phylum Streptophyta; class Magnoliopsida; order Fabales; family Fabaceae; genus Trifolium; species Trifolium repens. The sequence goes on from CP125848.1 coordinate 51,939,215, forward strand.
AGCATTCTTCTTGATACATGCAAGGAATTTCATGTCCTTTCTCAAAGTAATTCTTGATAAAAAGTAAAAATATAAGAAAAAGTTATGTGGAACCAGGTCAATAATTGGAAAGATCTTCATCATTTGTAATACAAGATTAATTATCCAAAAATACTCAAAATACGAACTATAAAGGAAATAAAAAGAAAGACCATAACCCAGTGTTGTCAAATAGCGGCAAAATTTGAAGAAATCACTATTGTTCCGCAATACACTATTTAGTAAATAGTATTGTGAAATAGCGGCACTAACAAACTGCTATTTTCTGCGATCTGCAATCGACAACACTACTATAACCAATGATTATATGAACATATGTGAGGATTTTCCAACTCCTTAAAACATTATTTGCAAGAGAAAAGTTACCTTGACTCGAGAACCATGAGGAATTGGTGGTGAACCATCAGCATTGTTTGGCAAGAAGATCTCCCACACACCAAAATCATCCTGTTTGACAAAACAAAAACATTTAACAAATTCCAAAATCAATACAAGGGTCAACTAAATCTAAGTAAGGATGTCCAATATCCAGGACTAGGAGTCTGTAAGATTTGTCACAATCACATCTATCCATCCATACAGGCTATAACTTCTCTTAATTTGGGCCGGGTTGTAACAATCGCATTTACATTCATCAAGGATTTTAAAATAGAAATCAAAATGGCTGTGTTGTCATGGTCCTCCATGAATCGTAGATCTCAAACAAATACAGATTCTAAGAATAATAAATGAAGTACATTGATCCAATTCAATTTTACACAAAGAATGAGAAGGAACATAACAGGGGGGAGAGGAGGTGAGATTCTAGGTCAAAGTCAAACAGATGGAAAAAATAGGAAGAAGATGAAAGCAAGACTTTCTAATGACATATTTAAACTTCAAAGAGCAATTAAGAATTACGTACCCGGGTCATTACATCTGCATTTGGATTCCAATTGTTGAAATCTCCAACTAATGCTGCTGACTGAAGAAGCAGCCAATAATATCCAGAACGGTTGCAGAGGAAATAAAATCCAGTTATAATGTGATTGATTAAATGAATTGTCTTGAATTTGAAAGACAAGTTACATACATGATATTCAAACCATATTGTCTCCAAGCTTTGTTTGAAAATATAATGATAGAATTAGAAATCGAAGACGAGGGAAGATATACACAACTACTTCAAAAAATGCAGTAATAATGACTCCCTAAGTAGATCCTGGATTTGATCTTTCCAATAGAATGTCTTTTTGTTTTATGTAAAATTATGTAATTCTATGGGTGTCTAGAAGAAGATCACACACCTTCTATTTATAATGATGCCGCAATAATTACATTAAATGTCCAGGAAGTTGCAATGACTAGGAATACTAACAAATAGCCTAGGATGATGTAAAGTCAAGGAATAGTAACACACTGACTTTTAACACTCCTCCTCAAGCTAAAGCTTACTAAGCTTTAAGCTTGTTACATCAAAACATTTTCTCACAAAAAATTGAAACTAAGTTTGATAACTGTTGGGTTTATGGAGGCAACAGCAGATCTGTCGCCAATGTGACCATCTAGGCGAAAGGGTTGAAAAGCACCTCTGAATGTGGCAGAGGGAGTCCTGCAGTGACTGTCACTGAAAATGGTGGCTGGAGAGAAGCTCACGTCTAGATTTAGGAGCTGCATGTGGGAGCTTCTCTCCGGCCACTGTTTTCAGCGACAGTCACTGCAGGACTCCCTCTGCCACATTCTCTGATCTGGCTTTGATACCATGTAAAATAATGTAATACTCTGTGTGTCTAGAAGAAGATCACACACCTATTTATAATGATGTTGCAATAATTACATAAAATGTCTAGCAAGTTGTAATGACTAGGAATACTAACAAATAGCCTAGGATGATGTAAAGTCAAGGAATAGTAAAAACTAAAAATACAATGACTTTTAACATTTTATACCCAAATAAACTGATTTACATCTTCACGTACTTCACAATTACTACTATCATTATATTGACATTAAGAGAGTAACTATAGTCTATAAGTGCAATTGTAAATCAAGTAAATGAATGAATTTGACCATGTAAACATTTGTTTACATATTCGCTGTTCGGTTTGGATCGGTTACTAAACAAGACAAAGTTCAAAAGAGCATGTTACCTTCAAGCTTCTAAGAGAACTCGATTAAATCCTAAATAACTATAAGATATATGTAAATATTGACACTCATTATAATGCACGTCAATTGAAGCAGAATTTACATCTAAATTATAATTCCCAGTGACTTTGCCAAGAAAGCATAGAATTTAAGGGCAAATGGATGTTATACAGCTCCCGCCAAAGCAGTTGGGGTCCAATGCAGGGTCAGATCTAATGCGAATCTATTGTAGGAAGCCATACTTGCATTTGCAAGAGGCAGATTTCACAACTCAAACCTATGACTTTCTAGTCAAGGCACTCCTACTGATAAAATGGAATACCATGACAATTAGATAATAAATTATAGAAATTGATTATGTCTTTAGTGACCCATCCATTCTCTCTCTTTTGATTTGGGATTTTCCTTCACATTATTTTTATGCAATCTTTAGATGCTGACATGTCGTACTACAGTTACATCATGCCTATAATTTTAAAATTTGTTTTATCGCCATATCCGGTGTTGTATCCTTGCTTATAGAGCTCTACAAAACAATTTGAACCCAAAAACTAGAATCAGGGTTAATATCAATCATTAAAATGAAGTATACCTTAGCTCCAGGTGCCCACTCTCTGTAAGTAATGCCTGTAGCACTGCAAACAAATGTTTGTAGTTATTAAAGACCATATCAATCAAGCTATCCGTGACAAATTTAAAGAATTTTCAGTAATTGTCGGGCATAAAAGTATTATTTGATCATGCAAAGTTCAACTAGCTCTCCATGATAATGATCATTCGAACCATCTTATTGAGTTATATTCCTAGCAATGTTTTCTTCCTTGTATTCCAGAAACCTACAATTCAACATAGGTTTACTCTAGTATCCATTTCGATTCCTTCTTGTTATTGGATTATTCCTTAATAAGTTGCAGCATTCACACATTATACAAGGCTTAGTCTCAGCACGTTTCCAATCTAGCATGTGTTCTTTGATTGACCAGCATTAGATACGTTTAATAGACTTTCAAAAAAACATCTTACGAACAAGTCATAAGTAACTTATGATACAGAAAATGTTAAATTGGGGTAGGAGGGGATTGACTGACCAAAACAAATGTAACATAAATACCTGCGTGTGAAGCCTAACTTTTCGTACCCACGAGAAAATGCATCAAGACCACCTTCATACTTGTCAATTTCCTCCCGAAGTTTTTTGTATTGTCCATAACTGTAATTTCAGAAATATATATATTTCAGCGAAAATCAGGCTTTTGTTTCACACATCAGTTGAGCACCAAAAGCACAAAATTAGTGGGTGGGGGGGAACACAAAAATTAACATGCTGAACAATATGTTAATCAAATAATTGTGGAGCAGAAAATAGAATAATTAATTTGTTTTCTGGATTTTGGATTGATAAATTAACTTTAATATATATATATATATATATATATATATATATATATATATATATATATATATATACCTCTAGCATGTGAAAGGAATTCCAACAGGCAGGAAATGTGGCCCTGTATTTTGGTAGGCAAACAGGGCCGGAGCCCAAAAAACTTATCATTTTATTTGTCAGGTTTTTATGGGTTGTTCCAAGTTCCAAGTTCCCATGACCATTTAATTACTTTAAGCCATTCAAATGCTATTCTAGTGAGCACTATTGCATAACTAACAATAATCAATCTGTCTTATCCACCTAGGTGAATTTAGCTACATAGTGGACCAACAGTGTAACTCGGCTCTGTCCAATTACATAGTTCATGCAATGGATGAAAATAATTCTTTGAAAGTATGATTTAATAGAACATCACAATTATGCTTTTAGATAGAACTACACGATACAAAGGAAACAATAAAAATATATAGGTTCTAGATCTTGGACAATTACTTTCTGGCATGATTCATGTGAAATCATTTGCAAAATATGAGCCACGTGTAATGAACTAAAATAATCTCATTTTAGTCATACTCTTAAATTGAACATTAAAATGACAGATCTCTGCAAAAGATATCCAAGATAGTGGCCAACTCAATTCAAAGCATTATCCCACTATTACCTCCTAGCTAACCAGCAACAACACATACAACAAGCTAATTGTCATTTTCCCCCCATTCTAACAGCATGAAATATGAAACTTCAGTTACATGATGATAATTATAGCACCATTATAACCTTCCACAGTTAATTGAACATCCAAAGCTTTACATTCATTATTTCATTCAGAAAATTGAGTACTTGCTTCACCTATATTAGCATTAGGGTTAGCTTACCGGAAATCAAGATGCTGACGGTAAGGTTCTAAAAATGGATCAATCTCATATATTTTCTGCCCAGTACCAGGTGGAGGAATGATCTTAGGTTTATCTATTTTTACTTTCTTGTCTGAATGAACTGATGTCTTCTTGACTTGAGCGTCGGTGTTAACATCTACAAGTGATGATGACACAACAGAACCTTTTGCATCCCCAACCTCTCTATAACTGCTAGCTGCATCATCAAGATTGTACTTATTCCCATCTTTCATAGTTAAATCCTCCAAGTTCTGAAATGACGAAAATATTCATTCAGCTAAGAACATTGAATTTTTTTTGAGTTCTGCAAAATACCTATTCTGAGATCAGTAATATCTAATAAGCAGAAATTGCAAACAAAATAAAAAATCAGAGTAGAATTAAGAAATAAGACTAAGTGCATACTGCATATGCACAATTGGTAAAAAATTTAGATATGACTACGAAAACATTATAAACTTATTCCGAAGAGTAACATAATCTTTCAAATGACTAACAATAGTACACATACAAATGATAACCGTTCTATCACGACATGCTCGGCCAAGTCCACCTTAAACATAGTTCAGCTTGTTCCGTTAATTCACAAAAGCCACAATATACATATCATAATCTGTTTATATTTTCATTTAAATATTTTCCAAAATATAAAACGGTTATAAGAGGTGCAAAAAAAAAAAACTTGGCACATTTCCTTCTATTTTATGTGTGCACAAGGTATAAAGAAGCCTCATTTTCCATTTTTTAATCAAACTAATGTACTCCTACATCTTGTTAAACAATTATAATTCACAATGTTAAGTCAGGCAAAGAGCTGTAGTATTACTTTTTAAGATTTCCTATAAAAAAAACTTTGCACATTTCCTTCTGTTTTATGTAAGGGGTATAAAGAAGCCTCTCTTTCCAATTTTAAAGTTTATTAGATCACATGTCATGTAAATAGAATTCAGAAGATACCAAAATTGGATAGATTAATAAAGTTTGGAATATCAATATAAATGTATAAGTCTAAGTTGAGACAACATTCTAAATAGATTTCACATCAGAATTTTTTTAAAGATCATTTGAACCAAAGATCAAAAGTATGCATACAAATCTGCAGTGAACCCAGCATTTGTACTTTTCATTTTTTTGGGGTGATATATAGCAATAAAGATTCTCAATATGTTTTCTTTATCCTCTAGAATCTTTATTGCTCATAGATACAATCAACTAACAAACACTGCTGAAACTCAAGTATACTGCAACACTTTAGCATTTAAAATGCCTCAGTTTCACAAATTCTTCAAATGCATACCACAAATCCACAATCCCAATGTGGTGAAAGGCATGCGCCAGAAATCATGCGAAATTATTTAAATAACCATATTCCACATGGAGAAGGAGAAAACACCTGTGCATCCTCTGTGGTTATATCAGGATTTTCAAGTTGATCCGTCACGGATGCAGAGTCATCTTGATCTTCTGGAATAAGTACTTTATCGGATTCAGCAATTGTGGAGGACTTGGTTTCAGAATCGCGGGAAAACTTTGCATAAAGCGATGTCCCTGAAAGACGCCATAAATTATATCAGCTAGGTGTCACAGCTATCATGTTTAATTGTAATGCCACACACGGACTAGATTGTACTTTATATTCATCCAGAGTAAAAATTATATATCACAATCTTTGCCTATTCTATTTTCAGCATTACTGCATTGGTGTATAAGTGATTTAAACTGATAAATCACTAAATATTGATAATCAGTTTCACAAGTCAAATGATGCTAATTTCACATTGTTTATTATAATTTAATAGTCAAACATTGCAATTCAGATTATATACTATTTTCATTTCAACATCAAACTGCAAACAGTTAAGAATCAATCATTCAATTGTTATTCTAAATAAACAATAAAAGAGTGAAGTAACATCATTCAACTACAAACTTTTCGCAAAATCTTGCAATGAATATTCTAAAAACATTCTACCAACTCATTCATGACCAATACAAATTCCCAAGCAGAAACTACATATATGTTACAAAAGAAACATCTATGATCATCAAAATACTTTCCACTGCATTGCAAAAAAAATAGAAAGAATCAGATTCTATCAGCGAATTGAATAGAATAATTTTAGTACAATAGCTAACATTATGCATTCTCTTTCTGTAGTTAATAAATAAACTACTGGTGCTGAATTTCAAATATTAAGTTTATCATTTATGCTAAAACTCAATATACATCAAGTATTCCAGTTCATAACAAATGCATCCGAATGCGCAAAAAGCCAAAAACAAAGCTACGCCAAAGTCCTTAAGCTCCAAAAGATCCTGAAATCGAAGAAATCAGCCGAATCTCATGCTTCAGTTTCGTAATCTCTACTAAAATGGAATCAAAACTAGTCCTGCCTAGTCAATTCAATTTCAACATTATCTCAACAGAATCTCATGCTTCAGATTCACTTAAGTTATGAATCACTACGAAAAAGGAATTACCAAATCAAACAAAACCAGTTCTACTTCTACCTAACGAAATTGAACATTATAACCAAAATCTCATGCATCAATTTTGCTTAATTTACCATTTCGGTAATAAAACGAAAATCAAACAAGTTTCCACCGATGCATGTATTCAATGAAGTTTACAAGAATAGCAAGCAAAGCTGAATTGGCATAACGTAACGAAAATTGAAAAAGCATTAAGACGAAAAACGAAGTAGATTGATTATTACGAGAGAATGACGAGTAGTTCTTCTTGTTGAGAAGGAAGGAGTGAGATGAAGAAGTTCTGCGATCGGCACCACGTAAGGTCGAGTTTTGCAGAGAAGGAAGAACGGGAAATCGAATTCCTGATATTGTGTAAACCATTTTGTTCTCTCTCTCTCTCTCTCTCTCTCTCTCTCTCTCTCTCTCAGATTAGGTTTTATATTGTGATTTATGGAGAAGAATAAGAATACGAAGAAAGAGATCGAAAAAGTTTCTAAAAAGTGTTGAGTTGAAGGAAGCGAGAGAAGTGTGACATGATAGTGGCGGTTGTAAGAGTAAAAATGAGTCGCATTAATTTCTTGAAACAATAAACGATTTTAATTTTAATTTAATTAATTAATAATAAATAATAATGATTGATGAAAAGAAAATGGTTTGATTTGATTAATTAAAGAGATAGGGATAGGGATGTAATAACAATGTATGTACGGTGAAGAATGGCGTTATCTGGGTGGAGGGACTAAAGAAAACTGGGAAATGATGTTGCTACGTGTGAGCATAGTTCAGAAGTGTGTGTCGTGTGAAAGAGTTTAGCATGGTGATTGGGGTAGTGGGGTCCACTAAGGGTTCTGTTTATGAATTGTGATCGTTCATTGTTTTCCCTAAACAAACAATAAGGACCCCGCTTTGGATATGAAATGACTGGCTCTTGGTGTTAGTTTCCCTTATTGGTTCTATAGTATTGCAAAGCACCAGGGAAAGGTTAAAACTAAAAAGTATCTTTTGGGTTGTGAGTGTCTAGATGTACTGGTATATCCTTTTTGTGTTCTCTTTTGCCAAATTGACCTCTTTGACTTTGTTCATATTCTTACTATAGTACTACCGTTAAAGATTCGAAATGCACTTATATAATTACATGCAGTCAGACAAATTGAGATGAAGACTTAATCAAACTATTACTATTTTAATTATTTTTTTTAACATCATAAATTTTTTCTTTGCATTTTATATATAATATAATTAATTACACTTTAATAAAAGGCAAACGGGCAACAAGCTGCGCCGCTAATCTTTTTGGATGGCAAAACCAATCCTTTTAAACATTACATCTAAAGACCTAGAAGACGCCACGTTACTATGCATGACTTTTTGCACTCTTTTCAAAATATCTACAGCCTCTGGGACTAAGAAGCCAAAAGTATCAAAAGCAAAAGGTATAAACGCGTGTTGATTGTCAGAACACGATTTCTCATATTTGACCACTTTACTTGATGCAGCTTTGAGAGCCGCCTGTCCTACCGTAAAACCCCCAGTCGTCAACCCCACAAGTGGTGAAACTCCAGTCAAGTCCACACACGCATGTCTTCCTCCTACCCACCCATACACCAGAACATCAGCTGGCCTCAAAGTAGATCTCCCCTCTAGTGGATCAGTCAAGAAGTTCACAGGCGCCTCTTTCTTCGCAGATATTCTTGCGCGCCTAAAAACATCCAAAAGGACATCTCGCATAAGGTCGTGTCTATATTTGAAGCCTGGAAGCTCCCGACAATGAACTGCATGCTCCCCAAATCTATCGAGACACGCTTTCCGACAAACAGGACACACCTCATCAACAGGAAATAAGGGAATCATCATACGATATTTGAGGATGGTGCGATACTCTATTCGGGACATATGTTGCCCTAAACCATCGATTGAGATAGCTAGAAGAAAATCCTGAGCATGAGAAGCCTGCAAACATCCAAAAACTGTTTTCTGTCTGGTGGTCAATTGAAAATTAACTTCGATGTCCTTAACAATTTTACTAAACAGGACACTCGCCAAAACATGTTGGGCTTTAGGGGGGACGGTGTCCTTGCTAGTGAAACTGCTAAGGTTAAAAGTTGGAATCATATCACGGAGACCATCCAAAACATTATCCGATTTTAAGCCTAACATGCAATCCGAGTCCCTGCTAGTAATAGTACTCTTGTTTTTTTTTTTTTTTTTACTTTTTTACTTTTTTACTTTCAATCATTTTTACACTGATTATGATCTAATAAAGATAATTTTTGTCGTCTCCATGAGGTTACTTTAATTAATTGAGACATATATGTTCCATAGAGCACTCCATTTATATTTTGGTTTGGCGGCGAAGATAATTGAGTTTGACAGAATTGAGTTTGAGAGAATTGAGTTTGGTTAAAAGTGAGTTGAACAGAATTGATTTATGTTTGGATACATTTAGTAAAAGTGATTTTCACCAATTTATATTGTTTGGATAATTTAGATTAAAATTGCTTTTAGGGTGACTAATTACCAAAATGGGTTTTTAATTTAACAAACAATCAACAACATTAAAAAATAAACCACATTTAAAAAATTATAAACAAATAATTGAAAAATTATTCTAAAAAAAAATATAATTGAAAAATTATAAACAGTAAAATACATATTTTAAACAGTAAAATGCATATTATATTTAAAACTATTTTCTGTCATTATATTATGAACTTGCAATTTAATGGGCTGTGTAAGAAACTATTGATTAATTCCCTCGAAAAAAAAGAAACTATTGATTAATGATCATCTTCAAAATTCTACCAACAAAAAAAAAAACTATTAATTAATGGGCTTGGGGAAGAAACGAAAATTATCACTGTTTCAGAGCCCAATTCCATCTTCTCTAACCTAGAGAAAGAGGGAGTTGTAATTTGCAGCCGCCATGCGACCTGAAACAGGGTTGAGAAAGAACTGATTTTGTTAAAATTGAAAAAACTGATTTACAATTTGCAGAAAAATGGAAAAGAAGTCACGGGTAACAGAAACAAAGATGCATATGGGTAGAAAATTGGAGAAGATAAGGGTAATTTGGTAAGTATATATATACCAGAAAAGTTAAAATCTCTGATTCACGTTTGATTGACGCAGAAGCTCGGATTTGTAGCTTCTGCCCAACTCGCGTTTGCACCTCTACATAATCGCTTTAAGCTTCCGTCCAAACATCACTGAAAATTAAAAACTGCGTTTGGGGCAAAAAAAACTCGCGTTTGGGTGTGAAAAAGCTGAAACAAACAGACACTAAGCACTACCTGAAGATTGTTGCAATGTTATAATTTCCTTTCACAAAAGAGAGTTGCAATGTTATGTTCTGGAGGACCGAAACTCTGATTACTTTATTATAAAATTCTCAAATGAGAAAAAATATCCAACATGAAGACAATACTAAAAGTTTGCTATATGTTTGTCTTTTAGTACTCATTGGCTTATATGAGGATCCCGTATATGCTTTGTTTGGTGGATGGAAAATAAAATATCCTAAGATATCATCATATAATATCTCTTTTCTGTTATGATTCAAATATTGATTCGTTACATTGTGAAAGTTGATTCAAATATTACTTGTTAGTTCAAATTCATGCATTTAATTAAATTGGAAGCAATGTTTTTAGAAAGATATAAGTTTGATCGTCTGGTTTAAGTTGTTCGAATATAATAATGTAGTACCATGACAATTGACTCAACCGACCATCCATTTTTCAAAAGGACAAGATTGTATCAAGGTTCATGGTTTCATTCTGTTTTCCTAAGCGGTTTTCACAATAACAACAAAAATTTATGCAAACATAATTTATTTGAATCACTTTTTTATTTGAGCACCCTTAGATGTAATCTCAGAGAATGTAATACTAATTATTAATACTTAAATAGTCCCTATCACTCAGTTATCACAAGAAAAACAAATACATTTGTAACTTTGCTGGTGCTAAATGCAATTAGAGGTAGTCAATTTGAGTACTTTAAAAGTTTATTTTCTTCTTTCAAATAGTTTAGTCTCTAAAAATTCACTATATATATATAATATTTAATTGAGATACATGAATTATGATAAAATATTTTCTTTTTTAACCTTTATCATGTGCACTATATATATAATATTTTTTTCTGGTGCCTCCTTTTTTCTGGTAATACGAGATTAAGGCCAAAGGGCAAACAACTCTCGGTACCTCCTTTTTTTCTGGTGCTGATGTCTCAATACCTCCTTTAGCAACACATAAATATTACAATGAATAACAGTAAATTTATTAAAATCGGTTCTCCGACGGATATTAATCACTATTAATTTATTAAAAATGGTAAATTTTAACGATCCAACTGTCAAAACTATTACGTAAATCAACTCAAAAATATTCATATATTAAAGTCATTTCATTATTGTCAAATAACTTAAACCGTAGATTATATGTATGGCTGGTCCTGACTATTTGGAGGCCCGATTTAAATATTAAAAATAGACCTCTAATAAAAAATTCAAAAGAATTATTCTCTATTTAAATCATTATTTTTTACTTGATTGTGATTTTTTTCACCAAACATGATATTTTATGAACATTAGTAATATTTAATATTTATTATAGGACATCAAAATTAATTTATTAAGTATATCTGATATTTATAAAAAACTAACAATATATAACTATTATTATAGGGTCTTGACTGTATTCTGGGAAGTGCACCAGTCTGTCGTCGAGTAATAATTCACACTCTAGGTATCTAGAATGAGTTCGTATCCGCATGGATCGTGCCGAAGCTTCGCTAGCGTTATTTAAGTTTGTATATTTGCATTCGCTTTGGGTTTTGAAAAGAGTTTTATAAAAATAACGTAATGCTTGCAGAAAATAAATAAATAGATTCAGAAACATAGAGGATAGGTATGGTGGTTGGACTCCCTCCCTTCTTCATATTTGGCATGAAAGGTGTATAACTGTTTACTGTAAAATTTGGTAAACAACGCTAGTTTGAGTTATTACAAGAGAGATCAACTAGTAAATCTCGGGACATAGTGCTTTTGTTTATATTTTCAAGATAATTAGTGTTCATTATTGTTCTTTATGCTTTGAATGTTATTTTATGTTTTTTTATGTAACTTTGAATTGCAAGAAAGAATGTTTATTCTAATGAATAAACAGAGGGAAAGATGAGTCGAAATAAAGAGAAAGAAATAACTTAAAGACACTGTAAATTTGCATTCAATTGTAAATGTTTACAGAAAAAGAAATGGTGCACATTACATACATTTTTCCTTTCGAACTCGTTTCTCGCGTTAACATGGGTACTTTGAGTTTAACAAGGATTTTTGTATAATGATTGTGACCCTTTGCTTGATCACAAAACTATTCTATTTATAAACACTAATTCCTAACTGCTAATAACGTCTAATTAACTAAAGAGAGGACGCGTGTCTTGACATGTATTTTGAATTTGGAATTCCTTCTTATCCTTTGAATTAGCCGTTGTAGCCATCGAAGTCGAAACAACAATGCTTTCTCAAATATTTGCTAAGTACATAACTTTCTCCTGCACAGCAAACACTTCGACCTTACTGATGCTTCGACCAACTCGAAGTAATCCTGAAGAAACAACATACAGAATAATGCTCATAATAGAACATTTATGACATGTTCATGCAAGATTTCTTATTAAATTCATTGGCTCTGAAAACCAAAAATCTTTTAATGACTTTTGAAGTAGTAAAATAATTAAATGAATTTTATTTATTATTTTAATCATGCATTTAGAACATATTTTGACTTAATAAAAATATGGGCTAATAAATTGCCCCCAAAATGCCTATTTCGATCGAGGAGCTCGAACGAGAATAGAAAAAGGCATTTTAATCCCACGTGCTTGACACTGTTACCAATGACGACGCTGATGTCATGTACAGTGGTAACTGTCACCTTGATCCCCACAATCCATCATTGTTCCTAGTTTTTAGGCATAGTGGACGACGTGGCACTCTTAGAAGTTGAAGAGAAACTTGTTGAATTTCTTTTTGATTTAATTTTAAATCTGGACATGTTTCTCTATAAATAACATCAGAGAAACACTTGAACACTTTTTACCAATTTCCAAACCTGAGCTTTTCTTTGGGAACAAACTCACGTTCTTGATTTCTGCAACTTCATCCTCCAATCTTCATCAAGATCAACGATTTAAACCGTTGAATCATTTTTAAACTAAATTCCGCTCCGATTCATCATCTTTTCAACAGAAAAAACTCAAACCCTTTCCAGATTTTATTCAATCAAAAACCTATTTCCATTTTTCTTAAACTTGAGTGTTTGTTCAAAGATGGCAACAAATCAAGATTATGAAGTTACATCTGCTGGAAAATGGAAGGATCTTCTTATTCGTGAAGATGGAGAAGAGGTAGTTCCTGAACCTGTGGGTAGTGAACCAGAAAGACAGATCTGGACTGCTCAGATTATGATCCCTTTCTCTGTGAAGAAGGATACCTACGCCTTTTGTGGCCCTTACCCACCACGTGCAGAAATTTGTCAAGAGTGGTAAATGAACTCTTCCCAAAGTATGTTACCTGTGGTCCTAGAATATTCGAAACAGACCCTTATCATTTTGGGTATTTCAAAAACCCTATAAAGCTGTTTCGAGCTGCCCCATATACTGCTCACAAAGACTAGGTATCCTTCTTGAAAATACCTTTTCCAAATATAAGGAGAATACCTTTTCCAAATATATTGCTGAGAACATGGGAAAGGAAGGAGAAGAAGTGTCACATGAGGAGCATGTGGCCTTCTTGACATTATGGTTATCCCATTTTGTCTTTTTCTCGAAGTCCCTACAAGTTGCTAGGATGTTTATCTCAATGGCCCAACAAATTCATGAAGGAAGGCTTTTTAGTTTGGGACGTTTGTTGCTGGCAACCCTGTATGAAGCCATGGGGAATGCAAGTGATGCTATCAAGGCATCAAAAGATGGGTCAAAATTTTATGTTGCTGGACCCATGTGGCTTCTACAATTGTGGTTGAATGCCACTTTCGAAACAGAGCTTGGACTGATAGTCTCTTCTGACTATCAAAAGGAGGTTGATGAAAGGACGGTCGAAGGGCAAAGACTAGTTCGATTAACCCCTCGCTTATTGGACCAAGATACCAGAAGACTTTTCATGAGGCACATGAAAATGTTTTTGAACTTTAACCAATTTTTACCTCGCCATGCCCCTTTTGTTGAGCGTAAGTATGGCGCTGCATGGTTCGTTGAGGATTTTCCTGCTTTCAACCCTGATAATGAAGATGAGGTCAATGAGGTGTGGAGAGCCTATTTAGAGCAAACTGTGCTATCCTGCAGGATCAGGGATAAGTCGAACCAGTTTGGCTTAGTAGGATATCAGCCTAACTGTGTCTCCAGACAGTTTGGTATGTCTCAAATGAGGCCCAAGAGCTTCTTTGAGAAGGTGGATCGAATTGTAATGGGCACAGGGGTTTCAGAGAAAATCTACAACAAATACCTGAGGATGATAGATGGTTATGAGTATGCTCTCAAACCATTCGAGTTTAAGCCTTCTTTCTACTGCACTGATGGATTCAGCGCATGGTGGAATGATTACTACACTCGCCATTCTATTGGCAATGCTGACCAACTGCTTGGGATGGTGGAAAATGGCTTTATTGTGCCAGCCCTCAAGGCAAAAACTGTTGTTTCAGGTCGAGGTAACACTCTTAGTCAGAATTTCCTTTGTGTTGATACAAATGTCTATTTCTATATCTTCACAAATAACTTGTATACTTTATTTTAGGCAAAGCTGTGAAGAAAGACATTGGGTCTTTGATAAGTGCCAAAAAGTAGCTCAAATTACATATATATTTTAAGCACTTATTAACTTGTTTTGTAAGATATTCATTAGGTTTATCCCACTTTATTGTACATATTTGTTTAAGTCATTTCTTTCAATTAAGTTTCCCTAAATCTCAACATTTGTGCAGAAATTTGAAGAAAAATTGCAAGTTAACTCGCCAGGGCGAGCTCAGAGCGAGTGCAGGGCGAGTAGAGGCAGAGAGCATCAAATTGGATAACTGATGCACTCGCCAGGCGAGCAACAACTCGCCAGAGCGAGCAGGAACTCGCCAGGGCGAGTAAAAACGCGCCAGGGCGAGTGAAGGCGGTTCAAATCTCACTTATGACGTGGCAGTAACCCTCTGGTGAAGAAAGGTCAACTCGCCATGGCGAGTTGGAGCTCGCTCAGCGAGTTATAATTTTCAGAAATAGTATAAATAGAGCTTGCTGTCATTTTTCTAGAGAGAACTGGTAATAGAACTTGTAAGATAACTTGTAATAGAGAATCAGAAGCAGAGGGAAACCCTAGGAGCCAGATTCAAGGAGATTTGAAGGTGGATTCACTACAATAGTTGAGAAATCATCATTGATAAGTTTGTTCATTTCTTTTCTTCTTAATCTTTGTAAAGCTACCATGAAAATGAGTAGCTAATCTCTCTTTGTTGGGATTAGGTGTAATCAACCTATGAGTATGTATCTAATTTGATCATGGTATTATATATGGTTTTAGTTTACTTATCAATTTTGATGTTGTTCTTGAATTGTATGCTTTAATTCTAGGTTTTGAAATGGTATAGACGTATGCTTTTTGAATCCGAGACCTAGAACAATCATCTATTAAACTCTAAACTCTAGACATAGATTTAG
The DNA here is from genome assembly GCA_030408175.1 of Trifolium repens. Classification (NCBI taxonomy): domain Eukaryota; kingdom Viridiplantae; phylum Streptophyta; class Magnoliopsida; order Fabales; family Fabaceae; genus Trifolium; species Trifolium repens. The sequence goes on from CP125848.1 coordinate 51,954,839, forward strand.
ATTTAACATTCACTCTAAATATCAAGTTTTAAAACTATTGTGTTGATTAAATTGTCCGAGACATCGGAGTTTGAGCAATATGATATAGCCGGTATATTGATCGATCACTCGAGACATCGAGGGTTAATGAATATAGCGGGAGTCTCATCGTGCTTTGGAAACGGACACGTACGTGAGTGATATGTGATAGAATTGATTGATAGCTAGAACCTGTGTAACTGATTCGAATGATACATGCGATTGGGTCGGTGAAATCTAATCCCAGCAATTCAATCTCTCTGTCAATTTACTACTTTTATGTTTTCGCAAGTTTTCGTAAACAAACGATTCAAAAACCCTTTGAATCTCTTTACTTAAAATTATATTAATTGTTGAACGGCATCGATATCGCATCAGTCCCTGTGGAGACGATAAATCTATACTTACTTTTGTATTTCAACAGTCTTCAATGACTTCGACTGAAGCGAATAAACCCACTGGGGTGAAGATTAAAACTGAAGTTGAGCCTCCAAAACCCAAGGTACACAACCTTTCAACCTAAATTTCTTTTCGACTTTTAACTTTGAACATTTGAACCTTAAACTGTTGTTCTATTTGCAGAGTCGAAAGAGGAACGATAGCACTGAGACTGTGTCCACTGCTTCTAAGAGGTCGAAAGCGACTGTTGTACTGGATGTAGAGGTAAAACACCAACCTTTTTTCTTTCTTAGCTTTGGCTTTTCAAAACAACATTTCTAGCCAAATTCTTCATCTTTCGTTATTCATTATTTTTTTATTACTTCAGGATGATGAAGAGAAGGAAGAGCAGGAAGTCCCCCTTGTAAAGAAAAGGAAGCAGCCATCTGCTTCGACTTCACATAAAGGTGAATGAGGAAGCTCCACTAATGAAGAGAAGGAGCAAGAAAAACAGGTTATAGAAGCCAAGAAGAAAAAGAAACAACCAGAGGCCGAAACCCAGGAAATCTCAATGCACCAGGGAGAGAAGCGAGAAAAAAGAAAAAAGAAGAAGCATGATGCCAAGACGAAAGAAATTCATGAGCAGCCTCAGGCAGAAAAGAAGGATGAAAAGAAGGGACATGCAACTATTATGAGGGAGAAATCTGCAGTCAAAAAGACCAAAGTGCACAAGGCCTTTAAGATTCATTCTTCTGGCGATAGTGACATCGCTTCTGGGCTTAAAGAAAATCCTACGCCAGAAAAGGAAATATTGGTCGAAAAGGACCAAATTACCAATGCTGAAGGGAATGACAATTCTGGGCCTAAGGGGAATCCTTTGCCAGATAAAGAGCCATTGGTCGAAGGGGACCAAAATGCTGATGCTGAGGGGAAAAAAGATGATGTGCAGAAGGATAACACAACTCTTATGGAAGATGCCCCCAATGCTGAGAAGAAAACTGATTCTCCCATCACATCTGCTAAGAACGACAATGAGGTAATTCTAATTTTCTCTCCTTAGCTTTATCTTTTCTTCAAATTCTTAACTGTTCTAACTGATCTTTCTTTGCATTTGTAGAATGAGTCGAAGGAGGAGAGTCACAAAGAAAAAGATCAGCAACTTCCAAAGGACACGCCACTCTCACCCCTAATCAAAGAAAAATCTAATGAAAAGGAGAGCTCTGGAGGTGATGGCCCCAACAACAATGATGGTACTAGGGTCGAGCCAGAAAAATCTTATGAGGAGACAAACGAAGAGAAAGGAGATGGGCCTAAAGTTGGCACTGATAGTAGCAATGCTAAGGATTTACAAGAGAATTCAAGCATTGTCTATACACCACCCAGTACTTCCAATAAATCTGGTCAAGCTAGTTCGACCCAAGAATCTACCCATGATTCTGAAGGTATGCCTGAAGCTGAGGCTAGGGGTCCAAAACTAGTATCAGTCTCTTCAACCTCAAGACTCTCTGCAAGCCTTGGAGTGTAAGAGGAAGAGTTTACCAACATGCATAAGTCTGATCATGCGGGTACTCTTCGATTATTGCTTTCAAAGAAGCAAAGCCAAGTCACCACTTCTAGTGAGCGCGCTACCAGCGATTCCACTCCTTCGAATACTGAGATAAGCTCAATGGTGCATCAAGACTCCCTGCTTTTGAAACTCACAACTGATTTCACCAAACGGGATGTGCTGAAACAACTCGAAGAGAACCCTGCTTGTGCCTACAGCCACTTGGCATTTTTGAAGAAACTGCATAACCCTTTAACCAACGAGATAATTCTAGGTAAGGTTATCCAGCTTAGTTCGATCATTGACCAATTTGCCAAAGCTGTGCAGAAAAGACATGATAATGGTACAAGGCTAGCTACTCAACAGCAAGCTCAAACCATGTTCTATGAGAAGGCTCAAAAGGCATAGGCTGAGGTTGGTAAGCTATCTTCCCAAGCAAAAGAAGGAAATCCAGGAGTCGAAAACTGTGATAAGAATATTGCTTTTTATAAGCAACAAATTGAACTACTGGAGAACCAAATTGTGGGGTACAGGCGCAAGATCATTGAGGAAGAAGTTGAAAAGGCTCGAATTGAACAAGAAACGAAAGCCTCGACTCAAGAAATAATTGATGCCAAAGGTAGGGAAGGGATCGAAGCCTTTAGTGCAGCAGAAGTAGTTGCTGAAGAAATCAAAGCTCTAGGGAGTTCGAACCTTGTGGTTGAAAGGGAGCTTGCAACTTTAAAGAAGATTTATGCTGAATGCACTAAAAACTTGTAATTAGTTTATTTTCTTGTCCTTTCGAACAATTTTTATGTTTAATCCTGTTTGGATTTTTAATTGTAATTTTGAACAAAGTCCCAGTTTGTGGCAACATTTTAATTTACCATTGCCATTTTGCTTCTATGTTTAAGTATTATTCTGCGCTTATTTTTACTTCGAGCAAAACAGGTTTATACTTTTTCAAGTATTTTCCATTTATACCCAAAGTACGTTTTTCAGGAGTTAACTCTTCAATTTCATAAGCACCATTTGAATAGACTTGAACAATCTTAAATGGACCTTCCCAATTTGGGGACCATTTGCCTAAGATCCTATCCTTCTTATCCATAGGCAAAATGACTTTCCAAACTAATTCTCCAACATTAAAAATCTTAGACTTAACTTTCTTATTGTAAGCTTTAGAGACTCTTTCCTTTTGTTTTGTTAAAACTTCTAAAGCATTAAGTCTTTCTTCATCTAAATCAACAAATTCATCTGACATCATTTGCCAATAATGGTCCAAAGGTATTTCCATTTGTCTTTGTACCCTTGCTGATTGCAAATGTATTTCGACTGGTAATACAGCATCATGACCATAAGTTAGTCGAAATGGAGTAGTATTAGTTGATTCCTTAGGAGAATTTCTACATGCCCATAAAACTTGATCTAAAGTCTTATGCCAATTCTTTGGTTTTTGGGCTATGTGTTTCTTTATCAAATTAATGATAATTTTATTGGCTGCTTCAACTTGACCATTTGCTTGTGCATAGTATGGTGTTGAGGTTAATAACCTAAAGCCAATTTCTTGAGTAAATTCCTGCATTTTTCGTCCCACAAAGACTGAACCTTGATCTGTAGTGATTGTTTCAGGAATTCCAAATCTATGTATTATATGATTTTTGATAAAATTAATTACTACTTCTTGATCAACATTTGGTAATGGAACCGCTTCTATCCATTTTGTGAAATAATCTATTCCAACTAAAATGTAACGCTGATTCTTTGATGAAGCAGGTTTAATTTCACCAATTAAATCTAGAGCCCAACCCCTAAAAGGCCATGGCTTTACTATTGAGTGTAGTTCACTTGCAGGCACATGTTGGATTCCTGAATGCCTTTGGCATTCTTGACAACCTTTGGCATATTCTAGGCAATCTTTTAACATAAAAGGCCGATATAAGCCTTATCGAAATAACAACCATTTCATTTTATGTCCTGCTTGATGAGAACCACAAGTACCACTATGAACATCAGAGATTGCTATGTAAGCTTCTGTTTCATTAAGGCACTTTAACAAAATCCCTTCAGAAGTCTTTTTGAAAAGATCATTTTCAAAAATTGCATAACTCAAAGCCCTATATTTTATCTTTCGATCCACATTTCCTGTTGGATTCCTAAGATATTCCACAATAGGCTTTCTCCAATCATCATCTGAGTGACTGTCAATGGCAAAAATTTCAAAATTATCATGGAAATTTTCAATTTCATTACTGATTTATGGTATAGCATCTGCCCCCACAAGTTTTGGCATTGACAATTGTTCAGAAATTGGTTCTTGTAAAACCATCTTTTCTTTAATTTCAATCAATTGTGTCAATTTCTCTTTTGACATCTTATAACCTGAAGCAATTTGAGTTAAGTCATTTGCCTCTTGAATTTGTAATCGAGGTACATGTTCAATATCCACATAATCGAAACAATCTAATAAAGAACTAGCTATAACAAAGTATTTTGCTAAGTGTTCTTTAACACATTTATATTCTTGTGTTAATTGTTTCAATACTAGTTCAGAGTCTCCTCTTATTTTAATGTTCTTTGCCCCCAAGTCTTTTAATATTTCTAAACCTGTGATTAAAGCTTCATATTCAGCTTCATTGTTAGAGTAAAGTCCATTTATTTTATATTTAAATTTAGTTGGAACTTTAGTGGGTGAAATTATTAGGATCCCAATCCCAGTTCCATGTTTATGTTTGGACCCATCAAAATAGAGAATCCAAGGTTGGATATCCACATACTCTTGTGGCATTTCGACCAAAGAATGATCCACTATGAAATCAGCCACAATTTGGCCTTTAACTGCTTTCAAAGGCTTGTAAGTAAGTGAATACTCAGTTAATGCTAATACCCATTTTCCAATTCTACTATGTAATATAGGTTTAGTCAACATATGCTTAATAACATCAAAATGGGAATAAACATAAACATCAACTGACTTTATATAATGCTTAAGTTTAGTACAAGAGAAATACAAACAAAGACAAAGTTTTTCTATGGCAGTATATCTTGTTTCTGCATCATTTAAAACTCTACTAAGGTAATAAATTGCATTCTCTATGCCATTATCATCTTCTTGAGCCAACATGCTTCCTATTGTCTTATCAGACGCAACAATGTACAACTTCATAGCTTTATTTCTGCAAGGAGACATTAAAACTGGAGGCTTTATCAAATAATCCTTTATGTCATCAAAAGCCTTTTGATGCTCTTCATTCCACTTAAATGGATCATCTTTCTTGAGTCAAAGTAGTGGTGAGAAAGCTTAAGCCTTTCCACTTAGATTCGTAATGAATCTTCTCAGAAAGTTGATTTTCCCTAACAGAGATTGAAGTTGTTTTTTGGTCGAAGGAGGCTTTGTCTCTAAGATAGCCTTTGTCTTGTTTTGGTTTATTTCGATGCCTTTTTTATGCACTACGAAACCAAGGAAATCTTCTGCATGCACACAAAAAACACACTTTAATGGATTCATTTTTAATCCATGTTTCCTCATTCTTTCAAAAGATTGCCTAAGATACAATAAATGACTATCTTCAGAAGAGGATTTAATGATGATGTCATCAATATAAACTTGCATGAATGTATCTATAAAATCATGAAACATAGAATTCATGGCCCTTTGATAAGTGGCACCAGCATTTTTTAACCCAAAAGGCATGACAACCCATTCATAAGTGCCTAAGGTGCCAGGGCATCTAAATGCTGTTTTAGATACATCCTCTTCAGCAATAAATATTTGGTTATAACCAGAATAACCATCTAACATGCTTAAGAACTCGAAGCCTGCTGTTGAATCTATTAACATTTCTGCCACAGGCATGGCATATTCATCTTTAGGTGTAGCATTATTTAAGTCCCTAAAATCTATGCATACTCTAAGGGTACCATTCTTTTTAATAACAGGAACTATATTTGCTAACCATTCCACATACCTGGCAGTTATGATGAATTTACTCCTCAGCAGCCTTTTGATCTCTTCCTTGATCTTGGACATGATTTCTGGTGCAAATTGTTGGTGTAAGCCCTAGAGGCCAATGACTTTAGTACTTGTATCGAATTAATTATTAATAATATATTGTTTCTTTTATTAATAATCAAAGGCGTTTTCTTTATTATGTTTGTAACGTTCAAAATAATGAAGTCCATAGAATAGAAAGTCCGTTTAATATTAAGTGTGACTTAATCATAAGATTACATTAAACATAAAGACGCTATTCTTAAAGTATCCATAGTCAAGCTTTAAGGTGAAAAGGGATATAACCTTAAAGCATAAAGACTATTATGAAGATAGACTGATGACCGCGTCTCATGGATCATGGGATAAGGAGTTATCAAGTCTTGACATAGGTATAAGAAATATTAGGAGTAATATTTATACCAGATTGACCCACTATGAGAGTACTACATGCAAAGTTATGCAAAGTGTCATAAGTTACTCTTATGGTGATAATGGTGTAAACCGTCCTTAGACCTGAAACCACTTTGTACCCTAGATGTGGAGTCAAGTACTTTGTTGCTGATCTAATGTTGTCCGTAACAGGATAACCATAAAGGCAGTTGATGGGTACTTCACAAAGCATGCTGAGGGACAGTAGTGACCTAGATGGAATTTGCCAATCCTGCATAACAGGATAAATGTCATGGGCCCAATATTGAACTGGACAAAGATGACACCAAGTATGCTTTGTGTTCAATATAGACATAAAGGGCAAAGGGGTAATTATACACGCATATATTACCACTAAAGGTTATGTCTTGATCACATGTTAATTTCTCATAGCTTGGGTAGCAATGATGTGTTGCTAGATACCGCTCATTGTTTATTATATTAAATAAAGGATTTAATATAATTGCCAACGTTATGGAAACCTACAAGAGTCACACACATAAGGACAGTCTAATATTGAGATAATTAAAGGAACACCGTAAGGTACGGTGTATGTGCAATGTGATAAGGGTATCACGGTAATTTAAACGAGCAAGAACACCATAGGTTATGGTGAGAGGGCGTGCACATGAGTACTACCACTCAATGGGGGGCGTGCGCCGTAGCTTTTGTTTCTTGTTGGGCTTTGCCCAATAAAAGATGTCTTGGTGCACAAGACAAGAGTTGTCTTGATGCATAAGACAAGAAATATCTATAAATAGAGACCTCTTGTCATAGCTCGAAATACACCAAAATAGCACAAGAATATTTTAGAGTTGAAAACCCTAAAATAATTCTCTCTCAATATTCTTGCATAGTCTTCAAATATAAAGGGCTAGCACTCTATTGAAGGTGACTGTTCGTGTGGACTAGTTAGAGGCGTCGGTGATCTTCATCAACGCTCGTGATCATCTTGTTCGTGATTCAAAGGTTCTTCCCTACAAGAGGTAAAAACCCTAAAACACAAATCATGCTCATTCGTAAGGATCAAACTAAGGAAAAATTTTGAATTCCGCTGCTTAAAAGAACTCTATTTTCCTTCACAAATCTCCTTGGTAATTGCTTCACTGGTTTCTTACCCGCCTTGATTGGTAGTCTTAGTTCGACCAATTCTCTATTCAGTCCAGGCATTTCATTATAATCCCAAGCAAAACAATCATAAATTCTTTAAGAAGTAACACCAATTTTCCCTTTAGATCAGGATTGATATTAGCACTAATATACGTTGGCCTTTTAAGTGAGCCATTTCCAATGTCAACTTCCTCCAAGGGATCTTGAGCTTGCATCTTTGGTGTTTCATTTAATGGATCTTTTTCGAACCCTAGAGGTTCATCATCAGAGATACAGTTAAGCCTTTGGATTTGTGGCATATGATTGCCATCACTTTCGACCTTGGCTTCCACAGCCATATTTTGTTGCACTTCAGCTTCCAAAGCCGTATTTAACCTACTTTTGGCCATATAAGCCGTAATCCTAGCCCATGCATTGGAGTCAGTCATTGTAATCTTCGTAGGTATTCCACCCAGATGGTGGTATCACCCCATCTTCTGAGGAAGCATCATCTATTTCCTCTCTTTCCCATATAAAGCCTTGGGTTGGGTGGAGTTTGACAGAATGGATAACATTATCAGAGGGCCTGAAAGAATTCTCTCTGTCATAGCATGGCGCGATGTTTGCCAAGTTTTTGTCAAAGGTTTGTTTGGATATGGTATCTACTTCTGACATGTAGAAACTCTGGTCAGCTTCAATATTTTCAACGCAACCATCTTCTCTCCAAAGCATCAACCTTTGGTGGAGGGTAGATGGGAAAACACCCACACCATGGATCCATTCTCTTCCCAACAACAAGTTGAAGTTCGCTTTGGATTGGACCACTAAGAACAGAGTTGGTCGAACTATGCTTCCCACAACCACATCTACTTGAATTGCCCCCATAGAGTATCCTGTCTTGCCATCATAGCTTGACAAAACAATGTTATGGGCTGACAAATCACAGTCATATTTGCCAATTTTGGGCAACATAGATTGAGGCATTAAGTTTACAGCATTACCTCCATCTATTAGTACCTTGTTAACTCCAACTCCATCCACTTTTGCTCTGATGAAGAGAGGTTTGAGATGGCTTTTCATTCCCAGGTATGGCCTTTCGAATAAAGCCTGCTGCTCTTCGATACAACCATTGTTCATAACATAATAGCATATTGCTTTGGATCAGCCATTTCTAACTGGTCGAAGTTAGTTTCGAGCTCAGTTACTTCTGATTGTACATCATATTCTGATGGCAATATGGAAACCACACATATGACATCAAAATCTGGTTCAGAGTCCAGCAGATCATCATCTTCCATTTTATTTTCATCTATTGGAGGAAGGATCTTTTCTTTGGCTGGCCTCCTAGCCACCTCTTTATATTGGCTAGTTTGTAAGTTTGTTGCAGCCAACTTCTTTTGGCGCTGAAACCTACGCCACTGAGTTATAGTCATTGCATGCTTTCCTTTGTAGTTATTTTTATAAGAATATTTGTTAGCATTCTCAGAATAGTTTGGTTTGGTACCACTGGAGCCACCAACTGCCATTGCACCCTTATTAAATCTAATTAGTCCCTGATGCATCCAACGCTCCACAGGGATCGAACCAGGAGGTAGAAAAGTTGGCATTCGACCATTTTTAGAAGGATTATTTGGTCGAGTCAGGATGCCTTTTCCCTTGTCTTGGTACTGTTTTGGTTTTTCCCCCTGCCTATTTGTTGCAGGTTGGAACTTCTTAAGGCCTGCAGTAGCCTCTTTATCACAAACAACACTGCAACGGGCACAAAGCATGACTCCTTTGTTCTCCTGTTTGCACCTGTTTAAAAAATCAATTAGATCCTCTTCAGCACGAGGATATATCACCTTCATTTTTTCGAAATACTCCTTTTCAGGGATTTCTTCTATTTGCTCCTCTGTTACCTCCATGGCTTCGACCATCATGATTTCTTGTGGTTCAGCATAGAGGGTATCAGCATTCTGCAAAGGTTCAGCGTCAATCTTCATGGCTTTGGGCTTTTCACCAAACTTGAGTCTTCCCTCATTCAAAGCCTTTTGGACCAAGTCCCTGAAAAGTACACATTGTGAGGTTCTATGTCCAAGGAAATTATGATATTTACAATAACCTCTTTTCTTTCGCATATCTAATGGGGGTACTTTAACACCATTAGGAACCACTATTTGGCCATCAGTAACCAACAAATCAAAAATCTCATCACATTTTGTTATATCAAAAGTGTAAGTCTTTGACACATATTTATCATTTTTTGGTTCGATAGGATTTTTCCCATTTGAAGGTTTTAAAAGTTTACAAGTATAAGGGGGACCAGGTTTCAATTCTGCTAGGTCTATTTCCACTTGTTCGATATCCTCATAAGAGATATCATACTCTTGGTCACTATCTTGTGTTTCAACATAAGCAACTTTTTCTTTTTTGTGATACTTAGAGTTTCTGGCCTTTTCTGCCGTTAATCGTTCGACCTGTCGAACTCTATCAGCCAATTGGGCCATATCTCTCAAATGTTGCGTATCTAATTTCTTTCTGATCGAATAATCTAGGCCACCAGCAGCCATTTCGACCAATTCATGTTCAGGCACCTGAGTAAAACATATAGCCTTGAACAAACAGAATTTATTCAAGTAATCATCTACAGAATCAGGAGTTTTACGCCTAACACTTGCCAATTCTTTGAGACTAATCTTAGACTGTCCCATGTAGAATTGTTCATGGAAAACCCTCTCCAATTGGTTCCAATTGAAGATTGAATGTGGAGGGAGAGTAGTAAACCATGTAAAGGCATTTTTTGTTAGAGAATTTGGAAAATACTTCATCCTTAAATTCTCATTGTTTGCTAAATCTCCTGCCTCAGTTAAATATCTTTATATGTGTTCAACAGTGGATTCACTAGTATCACTAGCAAATTTGGTGAACTTTGGGATTTTCCAACCCTTTGGTAATTCTGTTTGAAGCACATATTCTGATAAGGCAGAAACAAAATGAGGCCTATGCATACCTATATTTAAACCATTTTGCGCCAAGATTGTCTCGACCAAATTTGCTATGTTATTTTTTGTCCAGCATTTTGGTTTCTGTTTACCAAGACAATTCCAGGATTTTGTTCGACCTGGGGCAACGCCTGTGGCTGCACTTGTGGTTTGACCACTGGTAAAGGTTGTTGGGCTTGGTTTACTGGATTTGCCACATTATTCTGTGCAGACACAATGGCATTATTTGGTGCTTGTGCAATCTGCAAAGGCACTACATTTTGGATTTGGGGAACTTGTTGATTAGGGACTTGAGGGGCCCCAAAGAAATCAGCAATTCTTCCCATTTGTGTGGCTAACAATTGGTAACTTTGGTTAGTATTTTTGAATTAGAGGATTAAACACTGTACCAATTTGTTGTATTAATATATTAACCATATCATGATTACTATCATCCATTTGTTGCCTCATAGCCGCCAAGGCAGTATTGGTTAATGTAGGCATATTATTTCGAGTAGCAGAACCAGATATCCCTGGGTTATTAGGAACAAATACGCCTGGTGCTGTTTCTGAAAATAATGAAGAACCCGTTTGCAAGCCCTGCATCATAGCGGTAGGCATACCATAGGGGTAATTCCTACTAGTGCATTGACTTATATATTGAGCAAAAGGCAATTGAAATGCGGACGAACCCGCGCCACCCCCATTGATATTTGATCTATTTGGAGAAAAGTTATTCTCCATATTATGAACCAAAGTCAAGATAGGTTCTGTAGTGGTCGAGGGCGCCATTGTGGACGATGGTATTGGCATTGTGGCAGTTACTATCGAAGATGTTGGGGCAGAGCCTGTTGCCCCAGTCACATTGGGCATAATCTCACTGATCACAGGAGAGACTATGGCCTCTGAAGTACTCGAAGCGGTTGATGGGTTCGAACCGCTATTTGAAGGTGGAAAAACACAAGAAGGGGGGGGGGTTGAATTGTGTTTTTGAAATTTAAAACTTTTTCTAACTTAAAACTAGTTTGCAGCGGATAATAACACAAAAAAGGTAAAGGGTGCTGAGAAAGAGAGAAAGACACAAAGATTTATCCTGGTTCCCCTCACAACTTGAGAGTACGTCCAGTCCCTTTGTTACTAACAAGAGATTTCCACTATAATCTATTCAAGATTACAACTTGCTCAAGCACTCTTGCAAGAGACTTCTCAGTTGCTCAAGTTTCACTAAACAAGAGACTTCACAAACAAACTTAAAATCTAAGAATGAATGTTAATGGACACTTGATATACTATCAGAGATGTTTACAAAATACAACACAGATTGCTTTAAGACTTTGAATGACAGTTTAAACAATTGATGTCAGAATGCTTCAGAGCCTTAAACGCAGTAATAGAACAGTAGTCATTTCTTCCATTTGAGTCTTCTATTTATACTTGAAGGAAGATGATGACCGTTGCAAAGAGATAAGGTGCCAGCTGGAATTTACTCGTACAATTGTGATAGCTGTAGTTGCCTTCTTTGGCAAATATCTTCAATTCCACTACCTTGCTATTTGAATTATCACTCATCCATTTTGAGTAATAATAGTACAATAGTACGATCCTCAAATGCGCTCCACTTATGGATAAGGTTAACGTTGTACCAACGAATATTCCTTCCTGTGGATGTGACAGAGCCTTGAAGTAGATTGTTCTCCAATCATTGATTCTGATTCTGTCAGTTCTTGAGTGACGTAAATTTCTTTTGCTCCTGGTGCTGTTGTCATAGCTTCTTAAGGTCCTCAGCTTCTGAAACCTTCAGAGCCTTGTTTTTGTTCCTAGAGTCACTATCTTCAGCACGCAAAATTTAAGCTTCTGATGATCAGTGATGTACCTTCAGAGCTTGTTTAACTGGCTTCTCTGCTATTATTCATAGTGCTTCTGAACTAGTTTTAACTTGTAATTCTGCACACTAGAATAATCATTAGTAATTCCAATTGCAATTTTAATACTTTGTTATCATCAAAACCACTTCAAATATTAGAGGTTCATGTCAGACCCACTTTGTTCCAACAATCTCCCCCTTTTTGATGATGACAAACTAAAGCATTAAAATTCAATTGTTGTTGATTTAATTAAATTATGTTGACTTCAGGTTTCAAAGGTTTGCAATCTCCCCCTGAGTCTGATAATCCATAAGGGTAGGTTTGTAAGCTCCCCCTAAGTCTTATCCATAATTAATTAAAACAGTTTAAGAGTTAATTTATTAACTTAAATTAATTTTCATATTTGACTCTCAGAAGCATAGGTTTGTAAGCTTTGCTTCTCAGAGTCCAATAACGTTCAGAGGAGGTTTGCAAGCTTCTCTTACATTATCTATGAAAACTCATTTTAGGTTCTTAAATTTTCTCCCCTTTCAGTAAAGTTCATAGTTAAAAAGGAATCAGAAGGGATAAGGAATTGATTCAAATGTGTAAACATAACAGTTTCAGATCTTTTGGGCAGTATTAGAATCAATCAACATTAATTTTAACGCTATTTTTACTCCCCCTTTTGGCATCAGTCAAAAAGACACAGAAAACCAAGCAGTCAAAGCGCCATAACAATGCAGTCAAGTCAAAAATGTGATGACAACTAAATTCATTAAATGAATTGCATTGATTACCACACTGACAAGAGAGCTTGATGACACTATAAAAGGGATGATTCCTCTCATTTTACTCATCCAGAGTAATCAAGTAACATCAAAAAGAAGAACATACAATGGAAAGACAGGTTACCAAGGATGCTTCAGGCTCAAAAGGAAAGAGCAAGAAGGAAGCAGAGCCCTGGCGCTGTGAAGAAAACAGGCTACGCTATGAGAGAAACAAGGAAGAACTAATTTTAACAGAATCAGAGGAAGAAGAATTGGGCTCTGATCTGGAAGAGTTCTTATGGACATATGAAGATAATGCTACGTTAGAAGATTATCCAGCTGAGGTTCAGAAGCTTGCTGAAGAAGCACTCTCTCTTCTCAAGGAGAAGCTTAAGAGTATAGAATCAGAAGCTTCTAAGTCTAAGCCTAAGTCTAAGTAGAGTTGAATTATCATATGTAATAAAGAACTTTTCTAATAATAAAAAGTTGTTCCTGCTACTAATTTCTTTCCTTTGAGCATGTTTACTTTATATTCATTTACATATGTCAGAAAACCAGTTACCAGACACGCCTCATTCGGTATTGGTGCCCCGTTATTAAACAGGCGATAATACTAAGAAGCTATATCATGAGTAGACAGGAGTACTAATGTGGGGGATACCTTAGGTTTTGAAAATCCTAAAAACTATAAGTTAAAAACAAACTCAAAATGCTCTTCAACATCTTGCACTAGGTTCAGAACCCACATGAATACCAGACATAAGCAATGAATATTCATTTTAATTTTGAAAACTAAGTAAAATAAACACACAAGTACAAGCACTCAGATATGGATATCAAAATATTGAATTAAGACAAATTATCCAAATATTACACAAGAGCCAATAAAGAAAAAAAAAACAACATAAAACAAGTGCACAAAATATGGCTAAGGTTTCTTAACATCTGCTATAGCCTTCAAAAGGGTGCTCAGCATGTCATCCATCCTTTTGTTAAGTGTTTCAACAGCAGCATTTGTGTCATTACGCATATCAATCCTTAGCTCATCAATTTCATTTGTAAGATCAGCTCTTATGTTTTCAAGTGCATCTTGTACTGCTGGAGGTATGGGTGAAGAGGTAGAAGCTATATCAATCTTCATAGGAGAGTGAGGAGGAGTGGGTTCAATAATGGGCTTCTTACCCTTATCAGTATCTTCATTAATATCCTGCTCAGAGGTTGCCTCAAGTTGATTCTGATCAAACATCTCAATGTCTTCTTGAGCTCCCTGATTCTCATTTATCTTATTTGTCTCAACTTCAGCAATGTGCTTAGCCCTTTCTACCAACATCTTAAGTGCTTCTTGATCAGCTAGCCTCTTGTGTTCAACCTCAGCATCTATCCTAGCCTGATCCAATGCTGCCAATCGTGCAATTTTCTCTTCATGATTATACAATGTGAGACGAGGAGCATGTGACCTCTCAGCAATATCAAACAAACTCCGTACTGTAGCCATTCCCCTACCTTGTATCTTACTCTTCAGATGAGTACCTAGAATCCTCAAGGATTCACCAAACAGGTACTCCATCTCTTTGATTTCAGCATCAATGTCAGAAGGGAAGACAAGAACTTCTTCATCCATCTGTTTAAATTTCTTGAGCCTGAGACTAATAGCATTATTCAATAGCTCAAGATTGGGTTCAGAAGCAGAGTTAAAGAAGGATTTGGATGGGTCAAAAGGAATGGTTGGTTCAGGTTCCTTTCTCTTAAGATTGATGATTTGGATTTTGCTTAGGTTAGGGGGTTCATCATCAATCTCTATGGCATCTTTTAATATTTGCTCTTCTGCCTTAAAGATAAATTTAGCAAGCTCAGTCAACTCTTCTTCATCTAAAGGTTTATTTAGTGGGCCATAGATAGGTTCAGGAGAAGGTTTAGGAGATGGTTCAGGGGTGGAAAATTCAGGTGGAGGTGTTGAAGGTTGTTGTTCAGCAATGTCATGAATAGGTGATGAATGTGGTGATTGAATGGGTTGTTCAGAATGAGTCATAATGTCATCCTGAACAGGTGTGAAAGTGGGTGGATTCTCTTGTGCTATGTCATCAAGAGATGAAGGTCGTGTGTGAATTGTTTGTACAGGGGGTTCAGTAGTATTCACAGGTGGAGATTGGTGAGGTGAATTTCTGTTAGAATGGGTGAAGGCATCACCAGATAGGTGGGTGGTGAGATGATCAAGGACAGAAGTGTTTAAGGGTTGTTCATAAATGGTATTATCTTCTTCTTCATCAGAAGAGATGGGTATGGTTTTCTTGGGGGTTCTTTTGATGGTTTTCTTTTTCTTGGCTCTTTCTCTCTCAATTCTATCCAATTTTGAAATCAACTCATCAGAGTCAATGCTTGAATTAGAGAGAGTTGCCTCTGATGAGGATGATGATGATGATTGGGAAGGGGGTAAATCTACATTAAGAGGCTTGGTGTAATCTATAGGGGATGATTGATTGGGAGATTGAGCAGAATGAATGCTATCAGTTTTAGGCTTAGAAGTGTTACCTTTAGACGTGTCAGCAGCTTTCTTCTTTGAAGCTACTGTCTTTGCCTTTTTGACAGCTCTAACATGATGATCTCCTTCAGCAGCAGCATCAGTAGGTCTATCTTGTCTCTTCTTGGACCTTTTCTCCTTCTGAGCAGCTGTCCTTTTAGCAATACTGGCTAACTGCCCCTCAGGTACTTGTTCATTTCCTTCAGTGGCCAAACCTTCAGCACCACTGTTCATCTGCTCAGCATCATTCTTAGGTTGAGCTTGAGAGCCTTCCTCTACAATCTCTTGCTCAATGGGCTTTGGCTTTCTTTTTGACCTGGTGATCTCCTTAGGTCCTTTAAAAATGTCCCAGTTAGGCACTCCAACAACCATACTCCTGGGTACACTTATTCCAGTATCAATTCTCACTAGTTCCAAGAAGTTCTTTATCACAGCATCATTATCATGTTCTGATATGGTGGGGAAACCATCACACCAGAAGTATTCCTCATACACAGCTTGCAGGGGGTCTTAGCTTGCTTGATTTCTTCCTTTGTTTTCTTTTTCATATTCACCAACACAGTAGCATCAAATTTTGCAGTATTGAAGACCCTAATTTTCTCCTTGGTGCTCAAGATATCAACCAGCTTTGTTTGGCGTATGATCTCAGATATCAACCTTGGGTGATGAATACTTGAGGGTGATTTTGTTCTGCTTTTAGATATGGTCAATCACAGATGATCAAACAGTATTTTTGCCAGATTAATCTTGACCTTCTTGTACATAAACCAGATGAAATGCCTGTGAGGAATTGAAATAGTGTCATATCCTCCTTCTCTAGTAATGATTGAAGACAGAAATACTCTGAAGGCAAATCCAAAATCCTGCCTCATGAATTTAGCCTTTCCAAAATCTCTGTTTGAACAGCCAGGCAAAAATAAGTCCTTCTTGATGGCTTTCAAGTGCTTACTCTTCTCATCATAATCATCAACATTTTCTCCTTCATTGTCCAAGCCCAGAACCTTGGCAATGTGCTCCTGAGTAATCAACACATTAATTCCTAGAATGTTTGACCTTATCTCCTTCCCTCTATAAGGTTTCAAACCTAGTTCTCTTCTTGATTTTCCTTTTAGAGAACTATCTTTCTCAACCATCTTTCTCACTTCTTCATCAGCGCTTATTCTATCAAAAACTGTTGCTTTCTGCCAGAAATACTTAACAATGTCGTAGTAAACAAACCCATTCAGCATCTCAAAGTAGTTTTTCCATTGTTGATTGTAAAATAAACTTTGAACGTCAACTCCATTCACCTTTAAACTTTCGAAATCCACAAACTTCTCAGTGATGAATTCGAAGGCTTCTGGACCAGCGTCTGTTTGATTTTCTTTGACAACAAGTTTTCCTTGAGACTTGAGGTCTATAACTGGTGATAAAATTGGATTGAAGGGTTTTTGAACGATTTCGTTTGATGATCGAGCGGCCATTTTTGTAGAATGTTAAGAAGAAGAGATTTGGGAATTTTCTGTAAGGTCTAGGGTTGTGTAGGAAGTGATTGTGTAAAAGTTGTGCAATGTGAGTGAAGTGACCTATATATAGCAACTAGCACACATACACAGAAAAAGCAAGCCTTGGGAGGGAGCGCGAACAGTTTTAAAAATTAAATAATAGAGTTAACTGCCATAATCATCATTAACTGTTCTTTACCCATCAGGATCTAGACACGTGTAAGAAGTACTTAATCACAGCTGACGCGTGTACAGACAACTGTTGTACACTTACTAGAACTAAACGTTTCGTTTCCGTCTAGTTCAGAGCCAAACTCATCATTATCTGACACCTCATCAGAACCCATTACCATTCAGAGCCCAAATTATTCAGAGCTACCCAAAGGTTACTCTGAATTGTTAGAGGCTCTGAACAAGTTTCAGATCCTAATTCTATTTTGCATCTCAGAGCTAGTTTTCTTCAGTTATAAAATGCATGTTCAAATTCTTTTTAATAAAGTCAAATCTTTCAATGGCTAAAGGTTTAGTAAATATATCAGCCCATTGATGTTCAGTATCAATGAATTGAATATTTATTGTACCTTTTTGAACATGATCTCTTATGAAATGATGCTTAATTTCAATATGTTTAGCTCTGGAATGTAAAATAGGGTTCTTAGATAAATGAATAGCAGCAGTATTATCACAATACAAAGGAATACTGCTCTCAGCTATGTTATAGTCCTCTAGCTGATATTTCATCCAGAGTAGTTGGGTGCAACATTTAGCAGCTGAGATGTATTCTGCTTCTGCTGTAGACAAAGCAATAGTTGCTTGTCTTTTGCTAGCCCAGGATATGAGATTCTCACCAATAAATTGGCAATTTCCACTTGTGGATTTTCTCTCAATCCTGTCACCAGCATAATCAGCATCGCAGAATCCAACTAGCTTACTATCTAGGGATTTTTTATAAAGCAGTCCTAGATTAGTAGTCCCCTTCAGATATCTAAAGATCCTCTTAACAGCAGTTAAATGAGGTTCTCTAGGATCTGACTGGAATCTTGCACACAAGCATACACTATACAAAATATCAGGTCTAGATGCTGTTAAGTAAAGTAGAGAACCAATCATACCTCTGTATAGCTTTTGATCTACTTTGCTGCCAATTTCTTCCTTGCTCAAGCTGCTTGTTGGATGCATGGGTGTGGCCATCGTCTTACAATCTTCAAGGTTGAACTTCTTTAGAAGCTCTTTCGTGTACTTACTCTGATGAATGTAAGTGCCATCTTTTCCTTGGTTAATTTGGATTCCCAAGAAAAACTTCAATTCACCCATCATGCTCATCTCAAACTCGTCCTGCATTAGCTTGGAGAAATTCTTGCACAGAGATGCATTAGTAGATCCAAATATAATATCATCAACATATATTTGAATGATTAAAATGTCCTTCTTAGATGTCTTTCTGAAGAGGGTATTATCTATTTGACCTTTTTGAAAACCGTTTTCTAATAAAAAATTGCTTAGCCTCTCATACCAAGCTCTAGGAGCTTGTTTGAGACCATAAAGTGATTTCTTTAATTTGAAAACATGCTCAGGGTTTTTCAAATCCTCAAACCCTGGTGGTTGTCTGACAAACACTTCTTCAGAAATTACACCATTTAAGAAGGCGCTTTTAACATCCATCTGATATAAGGTTATTCCATTATTAACTGCATATGATAGCAATAACCTGATTGCTTCCAGTCTTGCCACTGGAGCAAATGTTTCAGTGAAGTCAATGCCCTCTTGCTGACTGTAGCCTTGTGCCACAAGTCTAGCCTTGTTTCTTACCACTTCACCTTGTTCATTTAGCTTGTTCCTAAATACCCACTTGGTTCCAATAATGTTTTTGTGTGCTGGTCTTGGTACCAGATCCCACACATCATTTCTTTGGAACTGGTTCAGCTCGTCTTGCATTGCAATGATCCATCCATCATCAGAGAGAGCTTCATCAATAGTCTTTGGTTCTATCATAGATATGAGTCCTAGAAGTGAATCATGTTGATGATAATCAGATCTTGTTCTTCTTGGACTTTCTTTATTACCAATGATGAGATCTTCTGGATGCGATGATTTATATTTGAATGTTCTTTTTGGAGCTTCATTAGCTTCAGTACTTGTTTGGGTATCATCTTCTGAGATATCATTATGATCTTCAGATGCTTCTAATAGAGATGCTTCTTCAGAGGCTTCTTCCATTTCAGCTTCTGAAGTCTCATTCGCTTCTGATGCTTTCTCAGGTTCTGAATTATTATACTGATATGGAATACCTGCATAACTATTGTCTTGCTCTGACATTTTACTGTCAGGCTCTTTGTCATCAAATCTGACATGTATAGATTCTTCCACTATATTAGTTTCAGAATTATACACTATGTATGCCTTTGAGCGTTCAGACTAACCTATAAAGATTCCCTTACAAGCTTTGGCATCAAATTTTCTTTTGTAGGCCTTGTTGTTTAGAATGTAACAGGTACATCCAAACTGGTGAAAATAAGAGATGTTGGGCTTTCTTCCTTTGAAGAGTTCATATGTTGTTTTATTCAATATAGGTCTGATATAGATCCTATTTTGAATGTAACAAGCTGTGTTTACAGCTTCTGCCCAGAAGTGCTTAGCAAGTTTTGTCTCATGCATCATGGTTCTTGCCATCTCTTGTAAAGACCTGTTCTTTCTCTCTACAACACCATTTTGCTGTGGTGTTCTAGGAGCTGAGAACTCATGGACAATTCCATGGTCTTCACAAAAAGTTGCAAAGGGTTCGTTTTCAAACTCACCCCCATGATCACTTCTGATCTTTAAGATCTTGAGACTTTTCTCACTTTGCACTTGAGTGCAGAAGATGGTAAACACCTCATATGCATCATCTTTCACTCTTAGAAATTTCACCCAAGTCCATCTACTGTAATCATCAACAATGACCAGTCCATATTTCTTACCATTGATTGAGGCAGTATTTACCGGGCCAAGCAAATCAATGTGAAGCAGTTCAAGAGGTCTTGAGGTAGAGACAATGTTTTTAGTTTTAAAAGATGTTTTTGAAATCTTACCAATCTGACAAGGACCACACAGAGCATCTGAATGATAGTTGAGATTGGGTAGACCTTTAACCAAGCTTAGTTTGCTGAGCTTAGAGATTAATCTCCAGTTAGCATGTCCTAAGCGTTGGTGCCAAACCCATTTCTCATCATTAACAGATAGAAGACATACTATCTTCTGCTCTGTGAGTTCTGACAGATTGATTTTATAAACATTGCCTTTCCTTAGGCCTCTGAACACTATGGACTCATCAGACTCATTGATTACAGTACATGCATCCTTATTAAACTTAACAACATATCCACTATCACAAAATTGACTAATGCTAAGTAGATTATGTTTTAGGCCATCAACTAACCAAACATCTTTAATAGAGAGAGAAGAGTTACCAACTGTACCAGTACCAGTGATCTTCCCTTTTTGGTTTCCTCCAAATCCCACAGTTCCTCCCTCTTTCAGAGTCAGGGTTTGGAACATATGCTTGTCTCCTGTCATGTGTCGTGAGCAGCCACTGTCCAGGTACCAAGAATGGTGCTCTGGCCTTCTTTGAGCGCAAATCTGCTACAAACACAATCTCAGATCTAGGTACCCATATTTTTATGGGTCCTCTTGAGTTAGTCCTTAATGCCTTTGGTTGTTTTTGTTTATTAGACCTTTCCGAAGCTCTAGAGTTATTCAAGCCTTTTTGAAATTTTTTTGGCTTTGTATAACTCTTAGACTTTGCTTTAGAATATATCAGAGTTGTCTTTGTTTTAACATTAGTCTGAGGTTTAGAAATCTTAGGTTCTGAAGGTTTCAGAGTCTGAGGTTTCTTAGCCTCTGACACAACTACCTTTTCAGGCTCTGATATAATTATTGCTTCTGATTGGCTTTTAACAAAAACAGCCTTAGGTTTAGAATTATCATTGTTAGAGGGTTTAGAGAGTAATGGATTATCTTTAAAAAGCGAAAATCCAAGACCCTCACCTCTGTTCCTACTAACATGATATATCAAAGAGGCTATCTTGCTTCTCTTCATCCCATTGATAAGAAACTCCTGCAGTGCAAATTCATGCTTTGGAGGAACCTTATCATCATAAACATAGTGAGTTTCCATAAATGAGTTTCTACTTTTTAGAGACTCATTTTCTTCCACTACTATGTTCATTTTCTCAGTTAGGTTATTGTAAGATTTTTTTAAGATCTTACACTCACCTGCCTTTTTAGTGAGAATTTTTAGGGCATCCTTAAGAGAGTCTATCAATTCAGTTCTAGAGAGTTTAGATATTACCTCTTCCTCATCTTCAGAGTCTGAACCAGCTTCAGAGTCTTCTCTGTCAGAGGTGGTTGCCATCAGTGCTAGGTTTGCTTCCTCATCAGCATCAGAATCAAAATCTTTGTCAAGATCTTCCCATGTTGCCAGAAAGCTTCTCTTGACCTTACTTTTGTACCTTTCCTTGCTAGAGCTTTGTTTTGATGGTCTACTTTTGTTCTCTGGACAATCAGCAATGAAATGGCCAGGCTTATTGTATTTGAAGCACTTGCTTTGATCTTCCTTCTTGTCTTTAGAAGCACTAGTTCTTTTGGAAGATCCTCCAAACTTGCCAGCATATTTCTTGCTTCTTTTTGCCCATTGTGAAACCTTGGCAGCCATCAGCACCATCTCTTCCTCTTCATCAGACCCAATTTCTTGACTCTCTTCAGAGGCTTCATCCTCAGATTCTATTACCTTAGCTTTCAGAGCTTTTGACGAACTCTTGGAGCTTAAGGCAATCCCTTTTATCTTCTTAGTTGATTCATCAGTCATTAACTCCATTTCATGACTTTTGAAAGAACTAACTAGGCTTTCTAGGGATACATTATCCAAGTCCTTCGACTCTTGAAAAGCAGTCACCTTTGGTCTCCATTTTGGTGGCAAGCTTCTGAGTACCTTTCTTACATGATCAGCTTCAGTATAACTTTTGTCCAATACTTGAAGTCCAGATACTAGGATTTGAAACCTTGAAAACATCGTTTCTATATCCTCTCCATCCTTCATTTTGAACAATTCATACTGATGCACCAACAAGTTAGCCTTTGCTTCCATAACTTGTTTGTTGCCCACATACTTGGATTTCAAAGAATCCCAAATAGACTTTGCGGTTCTTTTATCTCCAATTTTAAGATACTCATCATGAGAGATGGCGTTGGTCATCATTCCTTTTACACTATGATGCTTCTTGTACTCTAGCTTTTGAGTAGGTGTAAAACACTTCCTGTTTAGAGAGCTGACTACTCCTTCTAAGTCCATATTCTCAAAGCTAACTCCATCTTCTACCAAGTCCCATAAATCACAGTCAATACCCATGATGTGACTGTACATCTTGGTTTTCCAGAAGGGGTAGCCAGTTTCAGTTCCATTGAAGAAAGGAACTTTATCAGAAGATCTTCTATCTCTTGAATTTGAATCATAGTCAAAACCAACTTCATTGTTGTTCTTGCTCTTCTCAGCAGACATGTTTTTCCTCCTGGATCTTTACTGTTTCACTATTAGGTGAGTTAGGCAACAGCCCAGCTCCTGATACCAATTGAAGGTGGAAAAACACAAGAAGGGGGGGTTGAATAGTGTTTTTGAAATTTAAAACTTTTTCTAACTTAAAACTAGTTTGCAGCGGATAATAACACAAAAAAGGTAAAGGGTGCTGAGAAAGAGAGAAAGACACAAAGATTTATCCTGGTTCCCCTCACAACTTGAGAGTACGTCCAGTCCCCTTGTTACTAACAAGAGATTTCCACTATAATCTATTCAAGATTACAACTTGCTCAAGCACTCTTGCAAGAGACTTCTCAGTTGCTCAAGTTTCACTAAACAAGAGACTTCACAAACAAACTTAAAATCTAAGAATGAATGTTAATGGACACTTGATATACTATCAGAGGTGTTTACAAAATACAACACAGATTGCTTTAAGACTTTGAATGACAGTTTAAACAATTGATGTCAGAATGCTTCAGAGCCTTAAACGCAGTAATAGAACAGTAGTCATTTCTTCCATTTGAGTCTTCTATTTATACTTGAAGGAAGATGATGACCGTTGCAGAGAGATAAGGTGCCAGCTGGAATTTACTCGTACAATTGTGATAGCTGTAGTTGCCTTCTTTGGCAAATATCTTCAATTCCACTACCTTGCTATTTGAATTATCACTCATCCATTTTGAGTAATAATAGTACAATAGTACGATCCTCAAATGCGCTCCACTTATGGATAAAGTTAACGTTGTACCAACGAATATTCCTTCCTGTGGATGTGATAGAGCCTTGAAGTAGATTGTTCTCCAATCATTGATTCTGATCCTGTCAGTTCTTGAGTGACGTAAATTTCTTTTGCTCCTGGTGCTGTTGTCATAGCTTCTTAAGGTCCTCAGCTTCTGAAACCTTCAGAGCCTTGTTTTTGTTCCCAGAGTCGCTTTCTTCAGCACGCAAAATTTAAGCTTCTGATGATCAGTGATGTACCTTCAGAGCTTGTTTAACTGGCTTCTCTGCTATTATTCATAGTGCTTCTGAACTAGTTTTAACTTGTAATTCTGCACACTAGAATAATCATTAGTAATTCCAATTGCAATTTTAATACTTTGTTATCATCAAAACCACTTCAAATATTAGAGGTTCATGTCAGACCCACTTTGTTCCACGCCTATTATTATTGTTTCCATTTGAACTTTCCATGTTTGGTCTTGTGTTGTTTCTGGGTGGTGGTCTAACATTTTCAGGGAGTGATTTCCCGTTTCTTAAAAGCATACACTATACACAAGATTTTGGAAACAAACCTAATTACAGAACATTTTAAAATACACTAAACTTGAAGAAAAAATTAAACGCAAAGCACACAGTCCCACTGGGCGTGCCAATTTATTTACTGTGAAATTTGGTAAACAACGCTAGTTTGAGTTATTACAAGAGAGATCAACTAGTAAATCTCGGGACATAGTGCTTTTGTTTATATTTCCAAGATAATTAGTGTTCATTATTGTTCTTTATGCTTTGAGTGTTATTTTATGTAACTTTGAATTGCAAGAAAGAATGTTTATTCTAATGAATAAACAGAGGGAAAGATGAGTCGAAATAAAGAGAAAGAAATAACTTAAAGACACTGTAAAGTTGCATTCAATTGTAAATGTTTACGGAAAAAGAAATGGTGCACATTACATACATTTTTCCTTTCGAACTTGTTTCTCGCGTTAGCATGGGTACTTTGAGTTTAACAAGGATTTTTGTATAATGATTGTGACCCTTTGCTTGATCACAGAACTATTCTATTTATAAACACTAATTCCTAACTGCTAATAACGTCTAATTAACTAAAGAGAGGACGCGTGTCTTGAGACGTATTTTGAATTTGGAATTCCTTCTTATCCTTTGAATTAGCCGTTGTAGCCATCGAAGTCGAAACAACAATGCTTTCTCAAATATTTGCTAAGTACATAACTTTATCCTGCACAGCAAACAATTCGACCTTACTGATGCTTCGACCAACTCGAAGTAATCCTGAAGAAACAACATACAGAATAATGCTCATAATAGAACATTTATGACATGTTCATGCAAGATTTCTCATTAAATTCATTGGCTCTGAAAACCAAAAATCTTTTAATGACTTTTGAAGTAGTAAAATAATTAAATGAATTATATTTATTAATTTAATCATGCATTTAGAACATATTTTGACTTAGTAAAAATATGGGCTAACAATAACATAGTTAATCAGATTATTGTTCGGTGGTGACTTTTCCTTTATTGTAGTAACACCTTACTGTTACACTATGTATATTAAAGTTTCCCTACATTAACAACTAAGGTACCTACAAGAGCCTAACCTCGATGTGTCACATACCCTAATTACTAAGTGAGTTGTTTATTACACATGCTTTATTACCTTCACCCATCCAATGCCTCTAGATCCTAGTATCGGGCTATTTATCTTCTAAGTGCTCAGTTCACACCTAGTGCATGATTCCTCCTCTAACCGCTCAGTTCACGACTAGTTCAGGATGTTAGCGTCTCTATACGCCTAGCATTATTTACTACTAGTTCCGGACCATATTAAGTAAAAACCTAATATCAATTCTATGAGCGCTCCCGCTTATCCGGCCAGATTACGAGATACGTTATTAAAGTGCAAGAAAGTAAATAACAAACATAATACTGAATAACAATTTATTATAACTTTGACTCAATCACATACTCCAAATATTCATAGGGGATTTCATCTTCTCCACCACAACCTAAGGCATCTATTACAAAAGACTACATATTTAAATTACAATAAAAGAATTATAACCTAAACATAAAAGCCTAAAGAAAACATACCTTGCTGAGTTAGTTTTCCCGTAAGGGGAGAAAACTATGCACTATAGAGCTCCTCTGAACCTCTCCTTATAGTATAGAATGTTCTACTATTTCTGAATGAATTAAACAATGAATAGGAGGCTCTATTTATAGTTTTCGTAATGGGCCTCAACAAGGCATCATACTGCGATAGGTCCATCGTAGTACGATGTGAAGATTCAGTTCAATTTTATAACTGATCCTGTGCATTTCATCAACTTGGTCGCCAAGTTACCCCATCGTGCTACGATACATGCAATTGTGCTACGATGAACATATTTTCTTCAGATTTATTCTTCTGTTTTCTAGGCCAGCAAGCAGCTTCCATCGTGACACGATGGAAGCCATCGTGCTACGATGAAATGCTCATTTTCTTCACTTTTTGGACTTTTTCTTGTCTTTTGGCATCTTGGACCTTGTCTTGATGCTTTTCTATGCTTTTGTAGGTTTTCCTTCGTATTTGGGCATGTCTTGGTCATTTTACTACTAATACTAACACTAATAATACCATAGAAATTCCTGTCATCACAACCTCAAACTTAAACTGTTGCTTGTCCTAAAGTAACATGCTGTCAGACAAGATCGTTAGAAAAATAAGAGATAAATAAAGATGATAGGAATTTCACAACCTTGCATGTATTTCAGTAATGGTACCGCTGATTCTTACCGCATCGATCATGCTCAGTCCTGCTAGGCTCAGGAGACGTTGATAGTAGCAAATCGGACAAATGCCTGCAAGAGTCCATTTTCAACCTTTTCTCTCTCTCACATTTATATTTTTTGCTCATTATTGAAAGTGTTATCTCTCAATCATCGTACAACCTGCCATTTTACCATAGGCTTGCAAGAACTCTAAGCAACCACTCAAAATTTAATAAACATGCATTATTGGAGGTCTTTTTCAGGGTTATAACGTGGCTTAGGGCAAGGTAGGATATTTTTGGGAATAGTAGGCTAAACATGTGGAGTTAAGTTCTACTTTTGGTTCCTTTTTTGTGTACGCAACCTTATTCCTTAGGGTGCCTTTTTGTGTTGGTATCAGAGATTAAGAACCGGATGTGTCTTTGTATGGTTCTTTTCTATCACTGTTTTGCCCTTTGGCTCTTTCTTTTTCATTCATTTTTTTTAAGAGGCTATTTTTTTAGGGATTTTTGATGTTTTCCCGTCTCTTTTTCATTTATTTTTTTCTTTTTGTAGTGATAGTTCTCCGTACACCCACCCCAAACTTAGATGTTGCTAGTTCCATGAGAAACCCCAAACTTGTTTTGTTGCCAAAACTTTGAGAACTATTACCTAACTCCAAAGAGGGTAAATCATTGTTTTTCTGGTCTATAAGCTTGTATCGTGGTTTGTCACCGAAACAAAAGGGATAATAATTTTTTACGGCTCAAAATTGGCTAGCAAAGGATAATAATATAATAAAGGGTGGCTTGAAAAGGCTCTGGGTTATAACAAACAATTGCCTCAATGCATATAATATCAAATTAACCAGTCAGCAGAGAATTAGAGCAAGTTCTAGAAAATAAACAAGTGCACGGTACTCTCATAGTAGATCGAAAGAAAGTAGTAATACCGTTTGGAAATATTTGGCTCAAATCCTCGCATGGCTTAGGTATATCTGAAAGTTGAACATTTGCCGCACAAACACCAGCTTCATCACTCGTCTCGCTGTCTCCCGAACTTCGCACTTCGGAGCAATCACCTTTGGTATTTGTGTGAAGGCGTGAAATTCGGCTCATCAAAATTTATAACTTACTTCGCTGCAATCTTACCTATAACAGTTTATCATGCACTAGATAATAAACAGCAAACAATTATTTAATTTTTTTGTAAGTTTGAAAAAGGCTATTTACAGATGAAGATGACATGCAGAATTCTTGGCATACTTTATTGAATTGAAAAACAATACTGAAATGAAAATTACTGAATTGAAATTACTGAAATATAAATACTTATCCTTGGGTTGTGACTACGGTCTGGCAAGTCAACCAGTCTGTCTAGAATGAGTTCGTATCCACATGGATCGTGCCGAAGCTTCGTTAGCGTTATTTAAGTTCGTATATTTGCATTCCCTTTGGGTTTTGGAAAAAGGTTTTATAAAAAGAAGCGTAATGCTTTGCATAAATAAATAAATATAAATATAATAGATTCAGAAACATAGAGAATATGTATGGTGGCTGGACTCCCTCCCTTCTTCATATTTGGCATGATCGGTGTATAACATAGCTAATCAAATTATTGTTCGGCGGTGACTTTTCCTTGTTGTAGTAACACCTTTCTGTTACACTATGTATATTAAAGTTTCCCTACGTTAATAACTAAGGTACCTAACCTCGATGTGTCACATACCCTAATTACTAAGTGAGTTGTTTATACACATGCATTATTATCTTCACCAATTAACCTCTAGATCCTAGTATCGGGCTATTCATCTTCTAAGTGCTCAGTTCACACCTAGTTCATGATTCCTCCTATAACCGCTCAGTTCACGACTAGTTCAGGATGCTACCGTCTCTATACACCTAACATTATTTACTACTAGTTCGGACCATATTAAGTAAAAACCTAATATCAATTCTATGAGCGCTCCCGCTTATCCGGCCAGATTATGAGATACGTTATTAAAGTGCAAGAAAGTAAATAACAAACATAATACTAAATAACATTTATTATAGCTCAGACTCAATCACAGACTCCAAATATTCATAGGGGAGTTCATCTTCTCCACCACAACCTAAGGCATTATTACAAAAGACTACATATTTAAATTACAATAAAGACATTATAACCTAAACATAAAAGCCTAAATAAAACATACCTTGCTGAGTTAGTTTTCCCGTAAGGGGAGAAAACTATGCCCAATAGAGCTCCTCTGAACCTCTCCTTATAGTAGAGAGTGTTATACTATTTCTGAATGATTTAAACAATAACAGGGAGGCTCTATTTATAGTTTTAGTAATGGGCCTCAGCAAGGCATCGTACTACGATGGAACCATCGTGGTACGATGTGAAGATTCAGTTCAATTTTATAACTGATCATGTGCATTTCATCAGCTTGGTCCCCAAGTTACTCCACCATGCTGCCATGCAAGATTTTCTTCAGATTTATTTCTTCTGTTTTCTTGGCCAGCAAGCAGCTCCTATCGTGGCACGATGGGAGTCATCGTGCTGCGATGGAATGCTCATTTTCTTCACTTTTTGGGCTTTTTCTTGTCTTTTGGCATCTTGGACTATGTCTTGATGCTTTTCTCTGCTTTTGTAGGTTTTCCTTTGTATTTGGGTCTGTCTTGGTCATTTTACTACTAATACTAACACTAAAAATACCATAGAAATTCCTATCATCAGGTTGCCTCCCAAGCAGCGCTTGTTTAGCCTCTCATTAGCTTGAGGCATTTCCTCCATTACAGAGGATAAGTTCACATGTCTCTCTCTTGTGCTTCCTTGTTCCATCTTGAAGCACTGGCCATCTTCCATTCCTTTTGATCTCAATGTGGGTAGAACCAGGTCTGTTTCACCATACCCTCAACTATCTGGTTGGCGACTTATTTACCGGTGCAGTTTCATAGAACGTAGTGATTTCACCCCAAACTTATATTTGTGCATGTCTCTCTTCTTTATGCTTTCTTCTCAAGGAAGAAATTGTTCTTATGAGGTGACTTTTTAGATTATTCTCCCGATTGTAGTAGTTCATCCCTGATGGCCTCTCTCATCTCTTGTCATCTTCGCCAATGGTTCCTGTGTCTCCGAACCATTTTTGTAAACAACCTTATCTTTTCTTTCTTCTTGGGTTTCCGGAAGCTTCTGGTCAAATGATCCTCCCGACCATTGACTTTTTGTTGCAGCTTTCTCTTTTACAATTCGTTCCATCTCCCGTCATCTTCCTTAGGAGTTTTCCTGTGAGAAATGCTGTCTTTGTTTGACTGTTGCCAGCCTTTGTGATCTCTAGTGCCTTGAGTACCTGTTTGCATGCACTTAAACAAATACCTCAGTAGCACTGGAAAGAAAATATTTTTCTAATTTATATTTTTTTTTGGTTTATCTCACGTGTCTTTGTCACTGTGAAAATTCTCAGGTAAGTGAGGTGGATCACAACGGATCGCTCGGAGACCTTGACTTATCCTTAGCCAGAATTTTCACAGATCAAAATCTACAATCATCAACAAGATTTTTGATATTTTGATTTTTTAATTTTTTTGTATTTTTTAAATTTTTGACAAACTTAAATAAATCTACCGATGCTTTGTAAACACAATCCCCGGCAACGGCGCCAAAAACTTGACTGTATTATGGCAAGTGCACCAGTCTGTCGTCGAGTAATAATTCACACTCTAGGTGTCTAGAATGAGTTCGTATCCACAGGGATCGTGCTGAAGCTTCGCTAGCGTTATTTAAGTTTGTATATTTGCATTCGCTTTGGGTTTTGAAAAGGGTTTTATAAAAATAGCGTAATGCTTGCAGAAAATAAATAAATAGATTCAGAAACATGGAGGATAGGTATGGTGGTTGGACTCCCTCCCTTCTTCATATTTGGCATGAACGGTGTATAACATAGTTAATCAGATTATTGTTCGGTGGTGACTTTTCCTTGATTGTAGTAACACCTTACTGTTACACTATGTATATTAAAGTTTCCCTACATTAACAACTAAGGTACCTACGAGAGCCTAACCTCAATGTGTCGCATACCCTAATTACTAAGTGAGTTGTTTATTACACATGCTTTATTACCTTCACCCATCCAATGCCTCTAGATCCTAGTATCGGGCTATTTATCTTCTAAGTGCTCAGTTCACACCTAGTGCATGATTCCTCCTCTAACCGCTCAGTTCACGACTAGTTCAGGATGTTAGCGTCTCTATACGCCTAACATTATTTACTACTAGTTCCGGACCATATTAAGTAAAAACCTAATATCAATTCTATGAGCGCTCCCGCTTATCCGGCCAGATTACGAGATACGTTATTAAAGTGCAAGAAAGTAAATAACAAACATAATACTGAATAACAATTTATTATAACTTTGACTCAATCACATACTCCAAATATTCATAGGGGATTTCATCTTCTCCACCACAACCTAAGGCATCTATTACAAAAGACTACATATTTAAATTACAATAAAAGAATTATAACCTAAACATAAAAGCCTAAAGAAAACATACCTTGCTGAGTTAGTTTTCCCGTAAGGGGAGAAAACTATGCCCTATAGAGCTCCTCTGAACCTCTCCTTATAGTATAGAATGTTCTACTATTTCTGAATGAATTAAACAATGAATAGGAGGCTTTATTTATAGTTTTCGTAATGGGCCTCAGCAAGGCATCGTACTGCGATAGGTCCATCGTAGTACGATGTGAAGATTCAGTTCAATTTTATAACTGATCCTGTGCATTTCATCAACTTGGTCGCCAAGTTACCCCATCGTGCTACGATACATGCAATCGTGCTACGATGAACATATTTTCTTCAGATTTATTCCTCTGTTTTCTAGGCCAGCAAGCAGCTTCCATCGTGACACGATGGAAGCCATCGTGCTACGATGAAATGCTCATTTTCTTCACTTTTTGGGCTTTTTCTTGTCCTTTGGCATCTTGATCCTTCTCTTGATGCTTTTATCTGCTTTTGTAGGTTTTCCTTCGTATTTGGGTCTGTCTTGGTCATTTTATTACTAATACTAACACTAATAATACCATAGAAAATCATGTCATCAGGTCTCAAAATTTTATTTAAGCTTTGACCATTCTAAATGTTATGTTTTCATTTTTAATCCTGCTTTTTTAAATAGTATATCCTATTTGATTTTTCTTTTTTAAAAAGTGTTTGGTTAAATTTCAATATTTCTAAAAAATTTTATAATAAAGAAGTTAATTTGTATAGTTAACATATGAGTTGTCATCTTCATGGAAACTTTTAACTGCACCCCCTTTTTTTGGGAATTTTTTCTTTTCCTAGAAATATTTTATAATTAAAAATAAAATTTATTAAACTTGTGACCAACATGAGAATATTATTTTCTATGATTTTATTCTCGGGAATCTATAAAGATAATTTAAAACAAACATACCATGTTGCATAATTTTTAATTGGATAGTATTTATCGAATGAGATCAAGTTGATAAAAAAATACACTCCTATAGAATGAGGTTTTTTGAAAAAAGATTATAGAATAAGGTTTTGCACTTGTATTTAAGAAATTTAAACATTACAAATAACCTTTGAACTTAAGATTATTTTGACATTTTGTGCACAAAATACAATTTTTATACATATTGTTGAACCATTATTTAAGATGGCCATAAATATTTTCTAACAAAAAATGGGACAGTAAACAAAAGACCCTCTCATTTTCAAAAAAGACATCAACCTATCTTTTTTGAAAGTTTAGGAATTTCATGGCATATGCAAAAACAAACAAGAAAAGAAGAACCCAACCCACATGAGCAATAGCAACCACAGGTAGAAATTCATATTCAAAACCATAAGTTTGTTTGAGAAATTCCTTAACTCTCATGTATCCAACTCCTGGTACTTCAATTTGTTCATTTTTGTCACCTAATTGAGATGTAATTATGCCATACACTGCCCAAGCATTGGGAGAAACCCAATAGTACCATCTCCACCATTTAGGAATTTGCTGTAACATATATATTAAGGAAAAAAATCAGTCAATTATGAACCTTAATAATACTTAACATTGGTTAACTACTACTATAAGTTACATAATTGATGTATTTGAGTTATAATATTATAGACCAGATACATCAATGATTCAATGAATCTAAAAAGTAACTTGTCTCTTATAAAAAAGAACAGGGGTATAGTAAAAAAAAGAGTAAATTAACTTACCATCCTCGGATTGACAAAGCCAGAAAACAAGTTCCATATAGCCATTAAGGCAGGACCAAAAATGTTAGCAAATTGGTAACTTGGGGTTAAAGCAACTGACATCATCCCAAACAAGGTGAGGAAGATTAAACACATTGAAAAAAAATAGTACAAAATGAAGAATTTTGCTGCATTCCATGCAAATCCCATCATGGAATAAAAAAGAGTAGTGTATATGGCTGTTTGAATTAAGTTGTAAATTATCTCTATTGCCACCTGCATAATCATAAAAATAAAAAATGCACAATATTTTTAACATTATAAGATTAAATTCATAGAACAAATTGTTTTAGATTTGTATTTGTTTATATTCATATACCTGACCAAATGCATAAGCCAATTCAGAATACATTCTTGCAGCTCTTTCGCGATATAAGACAATTCGTTCCATGTCAACAACTGGTTGCACTCCCATAACGTTAATGGTTCCGAGGATTAATACAACAGCATACATAGCTCCCACAAGATTAGATAAATCTTGTTGTTTTTGCCTACCAATGAAATTTTTTCAACAAACATCAATGCAAAGCCATCTCATAAATTCAAAGATTATTGACTAGTTGAACAAATATACAAATAAGTAAATTAGCTTACAAATTTTGGCCTTTATTCCAAAAGATTAGGCCGAACAATAATCCAATTGATATTGTGAAGATGAATCGAGCACAATTATATGGAGGATTTCTCATAAAATGGTTTGAGAATATTTGGTTGGGAAGAATAAGTCTGCGGAACATGATGTTGGAGTACTGATTTCTTCGATAAGCTCTTGATTCCTTCTGTAGAATGTAAAAATATAGAAAATGAAGTTATAGAACTATATAATTTTTATGTCATATAATCATTCATTTCATAGTATTAACAAGAGTCTCAAAAGAAATAATAACCGGTAAAGTGCAGAATTGGCATAAATCTCTGCAAAATCTACACCAAGTTGGGCCTCAGTTGAAGGACTACTGATCTCAAGCATCCATGCGGCAGGATTATATCCGACCTTGATTTTTGGAACCCCCTCAATAGCCTACAACATAAGAAACCATGAAATTCACAAGTAGATAACATAACAATGCTCAAAGTATGAAGCTGACACATCCAAAATTCATGTGATGAATGAAAAAAAGTAAAGCTACAATACTCACTTCAAAATATTCTATAAGCTTATGTGATTGATGACCAAGAGGTCCTGCATATATAATTTGTCCCCCTCTTTTCATTAACAATAGCTGCACTAATAAGAATTTTTTGAAATAAATAATCAAGTAATGAAATATTATATTAGACTCATGCATCATGAACTCTAAAGATTTGAAATTCCGAATCAACTTGCCTCGTCAAAAGCTTCAAAAATATCAATGCTTGGTTGGTGAATTGTGCACACAACAGTTCTCCCTGTGTTTACTGTGTTTCTAACAGTTCGCATCACGATAGCAGCGGCTCTAGCATCAAGGCCTGATGTTGGTTCATCCATGAAGATGATGGAAGGGTTAGAAACCAATTCCACAGCAATAGTAAGCCTTTTTCTTTGTTCTGTTGATAAACCATTCACTCTTGGAAAGCCTACAAGTGCATCTTTGATTGGTGTAAGCTCGATTAATTCCATGACTTCTTCAACAAACATCTGCATCGCGCCACCATCATCAATAATTAACAAAACAACATCACGAGCCCCATGAAAGATATTAAAATTAAAAACTTAGTTCTAAATTTCAATTGCGGTTACAGGTACATTGCAAACCTTGATATTGTAATATCTTTGTAGAGACCTCTAAAACATTTCTGTTACATACCGCAATTTAGAACTTGCTCAATACAATATGAAAAAGTTTTAGTTCGCATGCGTACTCACCTTTCTTGTTTGTGTTTTAATATCTGAAGGAAGACGAAGCCATGCGGAAAATAGTAAAGATTCATAGACAGTAACATAGGGAGAATGAATGTCGTTTTGCTCACAATAGCCACTAACTCGAGCAAATGTTGTTTGGTTTTTTGGATAACCAGAAATGTTAATACTTCCTTCAATGTATCCGCCTATTTTTCTTCCGGCTAATACATCCATGAGGGTCGTCTTTCCAGCACCGCTAACACCCATAAGTGCTGTCAATATTCCTGGTCTGAAAGCACCACTAACATCATGTAGTAGTTGAAGTCTATCTTCATTGATTCCCTGACTCTTCATTTCCTGACATTATAAATCAAAACCAAAAACATTACTTTGACGAAAAAAAACCAAGTACTAAAGTGGAATTTGATATTTCTTAGTAACGAAAAAAGGATACGAATTGAGTGACTTACAGCAGGCATATCTACATAGTAGTTCAGATGATTGAATGCAAGTGAAAGAGGTTGAAACGGTAAAATCATTCCCGTTCTTCGTTCTTCAAATAAAGAACTAATTTCTGAAGAATTTTCATTCTTCTCGTCACCTTCATCCTCGATGAATGCATTTGAATCGCCTATAGCTGAAATTTGATTTGATGTTAAAAAAGTTTATCAATGCAAAATTTCAATTGAATTCAAATTGTTTAAAATCAAAAGGATATAATATAACACTTACGATTCAAATAAGTTATTGCGAGAATGAAAAGAATGTTGAAAAGAAGAGAAAATCCAAACAATGCTCCAATGCATATCCAAAACCAATAGTCTTGTGTATAAAATCCTCTAGCTTTAAGAAGTAATTCCCCAATAGTAGTAGCATTAAATCTAGGGTCTGTATTTGGCTGAAAAATATGTGAAACACGTCGAATAAGGCTTAGCTACTTATGCTAACTACTTAGACATATTGAAAAACAAGAATTAGAAAAATGATTTCTTACTTTGTTCCATCTTTCATCTAAAAATTCATTTATTACAATGGCATTTTGACCATATGACATAGGAGAAACATAATAGCCCCATAACATCCATGGCTTGATATCATCTGTATGTAAAACAAAATAATATGGAAGTGAGAATTTTGATAAAATCATATGATATAACATGATATATTAAGAAAATTTAGAAACCCCTTAAAACTATAATGATGTATTTTACTTTTAGCGACGATGAATCCTCCAAGAACAAGTACAAGTTGATAGGTCAAACCAGCCAAAATGTTTGAAAGAACTTGTGTTCTACCAACTGAACCAACAAGTCGAAATAGACCAAGAGACATGTTGTGAATGCTAACACATACGAGATAATGTCGAAAAAATCTGCACAAAGGAAAGGATTATAAGTATAAAATAAAGAACAACTAAAAAACAAATGTGTTCATCTTTGCGACGAATAAAATGAAATAGTACCTGCTAGGTGATGGAGCAAATCCAATTGTATAGTATGTAAGTAGAACCCAAATGGTTGGTTCAATAAATGAGAAGGGGATCCTAAGAAACCACATAGGCAAACCAAATGCCCATGCAGGAAAGAACATGAAATCTCTTTGTTTGTAAAAGACGGTAAGTTTGTCGACAAGCATGGCTTGTTCACCGGAACAATTAAACATCATATTCAACATGGTAAAAAACAATGCTCCAAAGTATTTGTTTCCATCTTGAACACTTCCAAAAGGCATGTCAGTTCTAAGGAACAAGGTAGCTGCGAAAATCGCCGTTATCGCTAATTGTATCATTCTGAACACAAAAACAACATATGCACGTTTCATAAGTAACCATTCTCTTGAAAAACATGCCTTCAATATTTCCCAATTTGATATTCCAAACTTTTCTTTCACTAATGCAGCTGGATGAGTTTTTCTCTTATCATAAGGAACCTTAAGCTCTTCCACAAGTTTCTCTCCAATATGAAATGAATTAAAGCAATCAAAAAATTCAGAAACTGAAACATATCTATAAGGTTGATCTTTTCTAAACCAATATTGTTGTTGGTCTTTTTTGGATGTTACTTCTTGTAAAAAATCTGCTACTCCTTTTCTTGAAGGACATTTGAAACCAATGGTTTCGAAAAACTCTAGCACGTTTTCGCGTGGTCCTTGGTATACAATTTGACCTTCTGAAAGTAGTATAATGTCGTCAAAGAGTTCAAATGTCTCTGGTGCTGGTTGTAGAAGAGAAATCACCATTGTTACATCTAATATGTGAACCATTTGTCTCATGAACTTGGTTATTTGAAAAGTTGTTGAACTATCTAATCCTGTTGATATTTCATCCATGAAAAGTGTTTTTGCTGGTCCAGCTAGCATTTCCCCTACCAAAGATTTACAACTAAAAAACTTAGTTTCAATTTTAAATATTGTTTGTTATGAAAGTACTACATAAACGAATATCAGACATGACAGTGACACATCGACATCAGTAAAAAATAAAATAAAATGAATTAATTGAACGTAATTATATATGACAGTGTCGTATCAGTATCACATATGTTGGACACCAGACACAAAGTATTGAGGATGGAGAAGTAATTAACCTGTTGTGACTCGCTTCCTTTGTCCACCAGAGATACCCCTTGTCATGTCATCACCAACTTTGGTGTCAGCACAAATATCCAATCCAAGTAACTAGATATAAACGCAAAAAAAAAAAAAATAATGTAAATAAATTCTGAAATATGGATACCCAAAATTAATTACATTTAAGATTTCACCAAAAAATATTTAGAGTAGCTCTAATTTGATTTTTTATAACTGACTATATGTATTAGTTTATTTTATGAAATACTGACAGAAACATAAACACTAGACACGACATTGGTAAGTCATTAAAAAATAAATTGATTGAGACACGCTAATGTCAGGCATCAAACACATCTTCGAACCTTGAGAACATAATCTGTTTGCAAACTGGCTTTTTGGCCTGATAGTGATGTAGCCTTCATGAATGCATCAATCTCAGGATCAGGCTTAATTCCTGCTCCTATTTCCCTTCTTAAAAGTTCTTCTAACATTTGATACCTTGTTCCAACACCTAAACAACGTCCTGAAAAATCTAATGTCTCTCTAACTGTCATTTCTCCATAATGAAGGTCATGTTCACCAATATAAGCACATGTTCTTCTAGCAACAAATTCATTTAGTTCATGTCCACAATAAGTAATTCTTCCCCTAACCTGTTCACAATGTTAAAATAAAATAAATTTGAAGTAGAATAAATTAATTATTTTATAAGTGATTTTTTTTACAAAGAATTTTATAAGTAAATTGATTGGAGCCAAAAGGTTAATAAATTAAATATGAAGAATCACTTGACAAACCTTTAAATTTCGATCAAGAGACTCTGCAAGTGTCTTAAGCAATGTTGTTTTCCCTGAACCTGGAGGACCCAGAAGTAGGGTCATCCTGAAAAAAATTCCATGTAAAAAAAGTCAGTTTAAAAAATCATTAAACAAATAATAAAATTATCAAAGAAGAATGAGACCAGGTGCAACAAATTAAGGAAATGGTCCGCCACAAGCTATATGAAGCACGAACACCGAACACGACACAAACATTGACACGTCAGCACTAACAATAATTTGAAAAAATGACATATTTTAATGTAATAATAAATGTCGGTATTGTTTTAGTGTTCGATACAGACACGCCTAATCCGAGGAGTATCCGTGCTTCATAGGCCACAAGCCATTGCCTAAGTCATATTAGTTTTAGCTTGATCTAGGCTTAATATATTTTTGTTGATCATTAAGGATACTCAAAGATCATCACATTAGATTAAAAACAACCATATATCTACTTGCACCGGTTGTTGGCTTGATGTTTGCTCTTAAATTCTAAGACATTAAATATGAGTCCTTTTACTTTTACTTTTACTTTGTTCAACATTAACTTTTAACCGACACTTTAGCTAGCTAGGCAAATAATTTTGAAATAACATATTTTAGAAGAAAAAAGTTGTTTAATGATCAATTTTTTCGGTTATCGATAGAATCTAATTATATCTTTCAAAAAACTAATTACTGTTAAAATGTCAAGCCTATAATATGCAAGTGAGATAAATTTTTCACAATACATAAACTTATTAATATATTTCACCATTAAATTAAATAGGATATAATGCGACATTTTAATCTAATATATTGATACCATAATTTAAGATTAAAAATTTGAAATCATAATACAAGCAAGACTCATATCTATCAATCAATGTAAGTGCAAAATAATATGTTCAATATGTTTTTGACAAAAGATCAATACCTTGATGGTTTGATGATTCCACTAACATCTTTAAGAATACGGATATTCTTTTTTTTGGAAGGCGCCAAGGGAAACAATCCCAGAATATTCTGTCATAATTAACAAATAACAAATATATTATGTATCTCAAAAAAAATTATCATAAATTTTGTACCCAATTGTATTTTATCATAAACAACATCAATATTCTTTCAATCAATTAGGTATAAAATATGAGTTGAAACTATATATATAGAAAGGGAAATGCTACTTATCACGACAAGGTCGGTCACGAATGCATCGCGAATGACATGGCATCTGTTGTGTCGTCCGATTTGCATAATTTAATTTCTATTCATTTAATTTTATTAATTTAGTTATTCTGCATCTCTTTTCTCTCTCATCTCATCTTCCACCTCCAACAAACAACAATGTTCCCTATGCAATTTCTTCTCTCTCAAATTCTTTGCTGGTTGTTCCATTCTCTCTTCCCTAATTTCTCTCTCAAACTCTTATAAGTTGTAACTAATTGTGGTCACCTCCTCTTAAGAAATTGAAGGTCCTACTTCTATATATGTTGTAAATCAATGGGTGGTTCTAACTCTTTTGTTCAATGTTTGTTGGGTTGTTCAACAAATTAAACTCAAAATCTGTAAGAGTGTGGTTATTGACACCTAGAAAACAATAATCTAATTTTATGTGGCTGTGAATTTTGGCAGTTTGACACCATGTGAGTGTTTTAGGCGGTGGTTCTGTTTTTTTAGGTGAGCAAATTAGCCAATTTCGATCATAAGAATATGCAGTGGTGACAATAGCGGTGGAAAAAGTGCTTGGAACGTGGTATTTCAGATTTACTGGTTCTATTTTTTGTTTTGTTTTGTAAGAGGAGGAAATAAAAAAAAATTGCAATTCGTGAAATTCGCGAGGTTAATCCTTCGCGACATATAGCATCACTCATATAGAAAACATTCTTGCTTTATGTTAAAAAAAAAAGAATATTCAACATCTAATTTAGATATTAGAGAAACAAAACAAGTATACCTCAAAAGCATTAAGAGTGGCATTGAGTAGAGTAGGAAGTGATCTACGACCAACATGCACATCTCCCTCCACCGATACATTCTCGTACCGGACTTCAATTTTTGGAACTTCAATCCCCACCCTGTATTGTACCAAATATAAAAAATGAATTCTTTTTAGAACACATAAATTTATTGATAATTGATATTGTTTTACAAATTTACCTTTAAAAAAGAGAATTAGTTTATATTTTCATCGTAATGTTAATTATAAATTACATAAAAATTTGCATCATAAGTAGGTGTAGGTGGATAGTGATTTAATTAGTTGGAAATTTGTCATACTCCTATAAAAAAACTATGATAATACTAAACGTACTACAAAAATTCACTATTTTACACGGATCTATAAAAGAATAAATAATAAGAATTAAAAATATTTTATTAAAATTGATAGATAAAAAGATTGTACCTATTAACTCTATCTCGGAGTCCACGTAGAAATCTCTCATGATCTTCCTCAACGCACTTTAACATACTCTCAAGAAGTAACCTTCTATCCTCCAACCCAAGATTGGTAAAATCAATTGGGCAATGAACAATCTTTCCATTATCAAGCATTAGATTCAACAAACCTTTTCTAATGCGATCGAACGTAGGTAAACGTTCGATTTCTGCCCATATAAGTTCCTCCTCGTTTTCCTCTTGAATGTCTCCATCCCTTGTATTGAACAAATGTGGTTCCCTCACTGGACTGAAACTCGTCGAAGGCCAACTTCTATGTTGTCTCTGTCTCCTTCCCCCAATTGACATATTCCATGAAAATGTCGATGTCATGTCAAAACAATTTTTTTCTTTCGTTAAAACAATTTTGTAATAAATTCGTAAAAATAAAATAAAATCACTTGTAATAAACTATAGTAACTTCAAAGTTCAAGGGAAGAAGAAGAAGATTTATGTATATGACTATATGATACTCAAATTAAATCAGTCAAATATTACATCCACAAATTGTACTCAAGTTTAAAAGGAGAAAAAGTGATGGATAATTATGTACGTGTGATAAGTATGTACTCCCTCTATCCTTAATTATAAGCAAAAGTTCATTTTTTATAGATTCATTGAAAAAGTGATGTATTTGACCTTCATTATAGTCCAGATACATCACTTTTTCAATGAATCTGATAAGTTGACTTTTGCTTATAATTAATTATGGAGGGAGTATGTCTGTATACAGAATACTCAATTTTTTTGGTCCAAAAGCATTCATTTTACATCAATTGTTTGACTGATGCTTTGAGACTTGGAATTTAGATTAAAAAGTGGTCAAAATGGTAAATGTCAAAATAAATACCTAAAATATGTAAATGTATTTTTAGAAAATATAAATCAAGTTTTTTTTTTACGGTAAATGAATAAAAACTAATATGTCATCAATCAAACAAATCAAACGCTGAACAAAGATAGAAAAATTAAATTACGGAAATAAGTAAAATAAATTTAGAAAAACCAAATACTTTAAAAAAAATAAATCTATTTTGTCTTCTTCCGTTAGCATACAAGGCAATAATTTTAATTTCTTAAAAAAATGGGTGAAGGCAAGCACTTATGCCCGCCATTTGATTCGTCACGAAGAAGGTTGTATCTAGTCTAGTCTAGTGGTAATAATAATCGGTGAGAATAAACTAAGCCAACCTCAGATTGTTAGGTCTAAATTTGAACTACAAAAAATTTTAAGACATAAGCCAATCATTTGGCTTGAGTCTAGCCTTTTGATAATTTGATATGGTCCGTTAGTCTATTTTATATAAACACATTTAAATAAATTATCATATCTATGTTTAAATACACTAATAAACTAATAGACCAATGAGATTAAATCTCCCTTTTGATATTCTGACAATACCGATTCGTCATCATTTTAATTGCTACCCTTCTTTTAACAATACTCGGGAAGGCTACGCCAAACATAACTAGCATGTCTCAATTGAACACTCCCCAAAAATCCTATTAGGATAATATTTAACTTTGAAAATTCTAGAAACCATAGCATACCCTGTTTATCCAGCGTTGCAAGATTGAAACCTTGGATATCATGGAAACCTTTTAGTCCTCTATTTTATCAAACTCGTAAAAATAGTTTCCTTATTTAAAAATAAAAGTTTTTGGTCCTCTATTTTCATATTTGTTGCAACTTTGATCTCAACCCATATTGTTTCTCTAAAAATAGTGATTTTTGGCGTTCTTAAAGGGAATTTATTGTTTCCAAAATTGAATGTAAAGATGAAATATCACATTTGAGACAAAATTCCCCTCTTATGGTTTCAAAATTTGTTACTTTTAGGATAAAAAATATGAGTTAAGACAAGAACTACAACAAATGTAAAAATTGATGCCAAAAAGTTCAATTTTATAATAGAGAGACTATTTCCATGAATTTAACAAAATAGAGGATAAAGAATGCAATTAAGGCTAATTTTTTAAAATAGGAATTTGAATTTTGTATTTTATGATTGCAATACTAAATTCTTAGCATTGAGCTAACACTTTAAGTATATAATAATGACAAGAATAAGCTTTAAATAACACCTCAACTGTGAATTATGTACAAAACATGTTGAGAAATGAATGACATCTATTCTTCAATTGCAAATTTGCAACACTAGTGTCTAATGCTGGAAGAAAATAAATGAACACTCCTATGATTCCTATGATGCCTATGTGCGGGTACGATATCGGTATCCGGTATTGGTACGAGGTACGATAATTTTAGAAAAATTAAGGTACGGAACATATGTATAATTTTTTTTAATGTAATTATATAAATAAAATAATAGAACTATATTGTTAAAACAAATAATTAAACAAGTAAAAAGCAATTAGCTAAAAAAGTCAAATTGTTTCCCTCTCCATCATCATTAAAAAAATGGCGTCTAATTCAGGTTCTACGCGAAAAAGATTTGCAACTTCAAGAATACCATCTAAATACCAATATCGCATGTTTTTGTTGTTCATTCATTATAAGTATTACTATTTCTTTCGAGAGAGAGCAGATGAAGATTTGTTTGAATAAAATTAGATTGAGCCTATTTATTTTCAATGAATGAGTGAATAAATTCAGCTACTAGTTTGTTATTGCTTTAGTAGAGCTGCTACTTTTATATGATAAACAAATAAAAAACATAAATCTTCCTGTAAATAAAAAAAGTGAATAAAAGAAAAAAAAACTTGCATTTTTTTTCGATTTGTGTACCACGCGCGTACCACAGAAGTATCACACGTGTACTCGTTGTAAAAAAAATAAAAATAAAATAGGTACGCCATCAGTGCATACCCAAGGAGTACCATAGGAGTATCGGGTACGTACCCGGTACCGATAGTCTCCCTAAAATGGAAAACTGTTAAATAAGTATAATATCGAAAAAATATTGTTGGTGATTTCACATGAGACATACAACTAATTCTTCATCTATTTATTTATTTATCTAATCAACTCCTATAGGTTGGAATTGCTAAAAAAAGAGTAGATTCCTAAAGTTTTATGTATTGAACTAGTGCCCAGCCCCTTGCACCGCACGTTGCTATTAAAAAAAAATAAAATTGTTTTTGGTATTTTTAATTATTATGATATTGATATGAAATTTTTATCGCCGTTGGTAAAAATTAATCTCTATCGGGGAGTACATAAGATGAGTTCTCTCCTTGCAACCGAATTTTCTCGGTATGCATGAATTAGAAATCGAACTTCTGACTGTATGCTTAAGGAGATGAAAACTCTTAGCACTTCTCTCCAATTAAATTATGCAATTCCCCGAAAAACATAAGTCAATTGGTAGTCATTAGGCAATTTGAAAAAAAATGGAATTAAATTATTTTTATTTATTATAATTAAAATAAATTTAAATAATTACACTTTGTTTTACTAATTTGAGATCATTTGGTTTATTATTATGATATGATTAAATTATTAGTCATTAAATTAGTGGCCAGTCTTATATACTATAGAATAAATTAGTCAACTTGATAAAAAAATACACTCCTATAGAATTAGGTTTTATGAAAAAAGATCATAGAATAAGGTTTTGCACTTGTATTTCAAATTTAAACATTACAAATAACCTTTGAACTTAAGATTATTTTGACATTTTGTGCACAAAATACAATATTTATACATATTGTTGAACCATTATTTAAGATGGCCATAAATATTTTTTAACAAAAAATGGGACAGTAAACAAAAGACCATCTCATTTTCAAAAAAGATATCAACCTATCTTTTTTGAAAGTTTAGGAATTTCATGGCATATGCAAAAACAAACAAGAAAAGAAGAACCCAACCCACATGAGCAATAGCAACCACAGGTAGAAATTCATATTCAAAACCATAAGTTTGTTTGAGAAATTCCTTAACTCTCATGTATCCAACTCCTGGTACTTCAATTTGTTCATTTTTGTCACCTAATTGAGATGTAATTATGCCATACACTGCCCAAGCATTGGGAGAAACCCAATAGTACCATCTCCACCATTTAGGAATTTGCTGTAACATATATATTAAGGAAAAAAAATCAGTCAATTATGAACCTTAATAATACTTAACATTGGT
This sequence comes from Trifolium repens, assembly GCA_030408175.1. Classification (NCBI taxonomy): domain Eukaryota; kingdom Viridiplantae; phylum Streptophyta; class Magnoliopsida; order Fabales; family Fabaceae; genus Trifolium; species Trifolium repens. Next base: position 51,998,866 of record CP125848.1, read on the forward strand.
TAACTACTACTATAAGTTACATAATTGATGTATTTGATCTATAGTATTATAGATCAGATACATCAATTATTCAATGAATCTGAAAAGTAACTTGTCTCTTATAAAAAAAGAACGGGGGTAGTAAAAAAATGAGTAAATTAACTTACCATCCTCGGAATGACAAAGCCAGAAAACAAGTTCCATATAGCCATTAAGGCAGGACCAAAAATGTTAGCAAATTGGTAACTTGGGGTTAAAGCAACTGACATCATCCCAAACAAGGTGAGGAAGATTAAACACATTGACAAAAAATAGTACAAAATGAAGAATTTTGTTGCATTCCATGCAAATCCCATCATGGAATAAATAAGAGTAGTGTATATGGCAGTTTGAATTAAGTTGTAAATTATCTCTATTGCCACCTGCATAATCATAAAAATTGCACAATATTTTAAACATTATAAGATTAAATTCATAAAACAAATTGTTTTAGATTTGTATTTATTTATTTACATTTATACCTGACCAAATGCATAAGCTAATTCAGAATACATTCTTGCAGCTCTTTCGCGATATAAGACAATTCGTTCCATGTCAACAACTGGTTGCACTCCCATAACGTTAATGGTTCCGAGGATTAATACAACAGCATACATAGCTCCCACAAGATTAGATAAATCTTGTTGTTTTTGCCTACCAATGAAATTTGTTCAACAAATATCAATTCAAAGCCATCTTATAGACAAGTTGAACAAATATACATATAAGTAAATCGGCTTACAAATTTTGGCCTTTATTCCAAAAGATTAGGCCGAACAATAATCCGATTGATATTGTGAAGATGAATCGAGCGCAATTATATGGAGGATTTCTCCAATACGACCAATATTGTTTCCAGAAACAAGCTTTGAACTGCTCATAAAATGGTTGAGAATATTTGGTTGGAAAGAATAAGTCTGCGGAACCTGGTGCTGGAGTACTGATTTCTTCGATAAGCTCTTGATTCCTTCTATAGAATGTAAAAATTAAGAAAATGAAGTTATACAACTATATAATTTTTATGTCATATAATCATGCATAGTAGTAACGAGAGTCTTAAAAGAAACAATCACCGGTAAAGTGTAGAATTGGCATAAATCTCTGCAAAATCTACGCCAAGTTGGGCCTCAGTTGAAGGACTACTGATCTCAAGCATCCATGCGGCAGGATTATATCCGACCTTGATTTTTGGAACCCCCTCAATAGCCTACAACATAACAATGCTCAAAGTATGAAGCTGACACATCCAAAATTCATGTGATGAATGAAAAAAAGTAAAGCTTCAATACTCACTTCAAAATATTCTATAAGCTTATGTGATTGATGACCAAGAGGTCCTGCATATATAATTTGTCCTCCTCTTTTCATTAACAATAGCTGCATTAATAATAATTTTTTTGAAATAAATAATCAAGTAATGAAATATTATATTAGATTCATGCGTCATGAATTCTAAAGATTTGAAATTCCGAATCAACTTGCCTCGTCAAAAGCTTCAAAAATATCAATGCTTGGTTGGTGAATTGTGCACACAACAGTTCTCCCTGTGTCTACTGTGTTTCTAACAGTTCGCATCACGATAGCAGCGGCTCTAGCATCAAGGCCTGATGTTGGTTCATCCATGAAGATGATGGAAGGGTTAGAAACCAATTCCACAGCAATAGTAAGCCTTTTTCTTTGTTCTGTTGATAAACCATTCACTCTTGGAAAGCCTACAAGTGCATCTTTGATTGGTGTAAGCTCGATTAATTCCATGACTTCTTCAACAAACATCTGCATCGCGCCACCATCATCAATAATTAACAAAACAACATCACGAGCCACATGAAAGATATTAAAATTAAAAACTTAGTTCTAAATTTCAATTGCGGTTACAGGTACATTGCAAACCTTAATATTGTAATATCGTTGTAGAGACCTCTAAAACATTTCTGTTACATACCGCAATTTAGAACTTGCTTAATACAATATGAAAAAGTTTTAGTTCGCATGCGTACTCACCTTTCTTGTTTGTGTGTTAATATCTGAAGGAAGACGAAGCCATGCGGAAAATAGTAAAGATTCATAGACAGTAACATAGGGAGAATGAATGTCGTTTTGCTCACAATAGCCACTAACTCGAGCAAATGTTGTTTGGTTTTTTGGATAACCAGAAATGTTAATACTTCCTTCAATGTATCCGCCTGTTTTTCTTCCGGCTAATACATCCATGAGGGTCGTCTTTCCAGCACCGCTAACACCCATAAGTGCTGTCAATATTCCTGGTCTGAAAGCACCACTAACATCATGTAGTAGTTGAAGTCTATCTTCATTGATTCCCTGACTCTTCATTTCCTGACATTATAAATCAAAACCAAAAACATTACTTTGACGAAAAAAAACCGAGTACTAAAGTGGAATTTGATATTTCTTAGTAACGAAAAAAGGATACGAATTGAGTGACTTACAGCAGGCATATCTACACAGTAGTTCAGATGATTGAATGCAAGTGAAAGAGGTTGAAACGGTAAAACCATTCCTGTTCTTCGTTCTTCATTTAAAGATCTAATTTCTGAAGAATTTTCATTCTTCTCGTCACCTTCATCCTCGATGAATGCATTTGAATCGCCTATAGCTGAAATTTGATTTGATGTTAAAAAAGTTTATCAATGCAAAATTTCAATTGAATTAAAATTGTTTAAAATCAAAAGGATATAATATAACACTTACGATTCAAATAAGTTATTGCGAGAATGAAAAGAAAGTTGAAAAGAAGAGAAAATCCAAACAATGCTCCAATGCATATCCAAAACCAATAGTCTTGTGTATAAAATCCTCTAGCTTTAAGAAGTAATTCCCCAATAGTAGTAGCATTAAATCTAGGGTCTGTATTTGGCTGAAAAATATGTGAAACACGTCGAATAAGGCTTAGCTACTTATGCTAACTACTTAGACATATTGAAAAACAAGAATTAGAAAAATGATTTCTTACTTTGTTCCATCTTTCATCTAAAAATTCATTTATTACAATGGCATTTTGACCATATGACATAGGAGAAACATAATAGCCCCATAACATCCATGGCTTAATATCATCTGTATGTAAAACAAAATAATATGGAAGTGAGAATTTTGATAAAATCATATGATATAACATGATATATTAAGAAAATTTAGAAACCCCTTAAAACTATAATGATGTATTTTACTTTTAGCGACGATGAATCCTCCAAGAACAAATACAAGTTGATAGGTCAAACCAGCCAGAATGTTTGAAAGAACTTGTGTTCTACCAACTGAACCAACAAGTCGAAATAGACCAAGAGACATGTTGTGAATGCTAACACATACGAGATAATGTCGAAAAAATCTGCACAAAGGAAAGAATTATAAGTATAAAATAAAGAACAACTAAAAAAAAGTGTCCATCTTTACGACGAATAAAATGAAGTAGTACCTGCTAGGTGATGGAGCAAATCCAATGGTATAGTATGTAAGTAGAACCCAAATGGTTGGTTCAATAAATGAGAAGGGGATCCTAAGAAACCACATAGGCAAACCAAATGCCCATGCAGGAAAGAACATGAAATCTCTTTGTTTGTAAAAGACGGTAAGTTTGTCAACAAGCATGGCTTGTTCACCTGCACAATTAAACATCATATTCAACATGGTAAAAAACAATGCTCCAAAGTATTTGTTTCCATCTTGAACACTTCCAAAAGGCATGTCAGTTCTAAGGAACAAGGTAGCTGCGAAAATCGCCGTTATCGCTAATTGTATCATTCTGAACACAAAAACAACATATGCACGTTTCATAAGTAACCATTCTCTTGAAAAACATGCCTTCAATATTTCCCAATTTGATATTCCAAACTTTTCTTTCACTAATGCAGCTGGATGAGTTTTTCTCTTATCATAAGGAACCTTAAGCTCTTCCACAAGTTTCTCTCCAATATGAAATGAATTAAAGCAATCAAAAAATTCAGAAACTGAAACATATCTATAAGGTTGATCTTTTCTAAACCAATATTGTTGTTGGTCTTTTTTGGATGTTACTTCTTGTAAAAAATCTGCTACTCCTTTTCTTGAAGGACATTTGAAACCAATGGTTTCGAAAAACTCTAGCACGTTTTCGCGTGGTCCTTGGTATACAATTTGACCTTCTGAAAGTAGTATAATGTCGTCAAAGAGTTCAAATGTCTCTGGTGCTGGTTGTAGAAGAGAAATCACCATTGTTACATCTAATATGTGAACCATTTGTCTCATGAACTTGGTTATTTGAAAAGTTGTTGAACTATCTAATCCTGTTGATATTTCATCCATGAAAAGTGTTTTTGCTGGTCCAGCTAGCATTTCCCCTACCAAAGATTTACAACTAAAACATTTAGTTTCAATTTAAATATTGCTTGTTATGAAAGTACTATACATACATACACGAACACCAGACATGACAGAGACACATCGACATCAATAAAAAAAAAAGATAAAATGAATTAATTGAACGTAATTATATATGGCAATATCGTGTCAGTGTCTGAAACTAACATGTGTTGGACATCAAAAGTGTCGGTGCTACAATAATAATCACTAGCAAAATGGTCATAGAGGAATTTGAACTTATGTCATGTAAGTGAATGTTTAGGAATTGTTTAACAACTTATTAACTTAATTTGGCTGGTTAAGCATTGAGGATGAAAAAGTAATTAACCTGTTGTGACTCGCTTCCTTTGTCCACCAGAGATACCCCTTGTCATGTCATCACCAACTTTGGTGTCAGCACAGATATCCAATCCAAGTAACTGGATTTAAAGCATAAAAAAAAATCAATTTAAATAAATTCTGAAATATGGATACCAAAAATTAATTATATGTAAGATTTCACCAAAAAATATTTATATGTTTGGTTCTACAGTGACGAGAATTGATTTTGACAGAATTGATTATGTAAAATTGATTTTGGCCAAAATTGATTTTAAGTTAAAGTGGTTTATGTTTGGATATATTCATATAAAAGTGAGTTGAACAAAAATTTTGAGTGTAAAAATCAATTATAGAATCAGAAGCTACGATTTCTAGCTTCAAGTAGAATCAATTTTGGAAGTAGAATCAATTCTACTTTTGAGAAACCAAACGAATCAGAATCAATTCTACACGTCTAGATTTAATTTTGGCTGCTCCAGAAGTGAAACCAAACATACACTTAGAGTAGCTCTAATTTGATTTTTTATAACTAACTATATGTATTAGTTTATTTTATGTTGACACAAACAATTATGAAATACTGACACAAACATAAACACTAGACACGATATTGAATTGATAAGTCATTTGAAAAATAAATTGATTGAGACACGCTAGTGTCAGACATCAAACACATCTTCGATGAGAAATGTAACCTTGAGAACATAATCTGTTTGCAAACTGGCTTTTTGGCCTGATAGTGATGTAGCCTTCATGAATGCATCAATCTCAGGGTCAGGCTTAATTCCTGCTCCTATTTCCCTTCTTAAAAGTTCCTCTAACATTTGATATCTTGTTCCAACACCTAAACAACGTCCTGAAAAATCTAATGTCTCTCTAACTGTCATTTCTCCATAATGAAGGTCATGTTCACCAATATAAGCACATGTTCTTCTAGCAACAAATTCATTTAGTTCATGCCCACAATAAGTAATTCTTCCCCTAACCTGCTCACAATGTAAAAATTAAAATAAAATTCGAAGTAGAATAAATTAATTATTTTATAAGTGATTTTTTTAAAAGAATTTTATAAGTAAATTGATTGGAACCAAAGGTTAATAAATTAAATATGAAGAATCACTTGACAAACCTTTAAATTCCGATCAAGAGACTCTGCAAGTGTCTTAAGCAATGTTGTTTTCCCTGAACCTGGAGGACCCAAAAGTAGGGTCATCCTGAAAAAAATTCCATGTTAAAAAAAATTCAGTTTAAAATATCATTAAACAAATAATAAAATTATTAAATAAAAATTAGACCATGCAAGGGCGGAGGGAGTGGGGGGACACAGGTTGGCCACAGTCCCCCCAGTTTTCTACAAAACTTATACTATAGCCTATAGGTATATATGTATGCTACGAAATTGATTTTAATTTCTTTGACTTTTCAAATCATAAAAAAATACATAGTAAAAATAATATTAAGTTCTCTTATCATATAGTCATACCATCCAATAAGTTGTTGTCTACATGCTTTTATATAGTTGATAGTTCATGCACGAGGTCTTGATGTTGTTTGTAAGAAATAAGACTACTTTTTTTTTGTCTAAACTAAAATAGTAGTGTAAATGATTTTGTCACTTTTTTTTCTTAAAGGTATCTATAAATATTAGATGTGAACCTCTTTTCCTTTGTTGTTAAGTACCTCCTAGATATATATTTTTATTCTATTTTACTTTAATATAAGAAAATAGTGTTTATAAGTTATAGCTCAATTGATAAAAAAAAATTTCAAAATTGTTAGGCTGGATCTCATGAAGGGGTTGGAATCCCGACTCCTACACTTATGTGTGTAAATTTATAACAATTTTATCATTTCGTCTCTAAAAAAAGATTGAAATTATATTAATTTTTTTTGTATATATTGCACATTTAATTATTTTTTTTTACTAACTATGATGCATTAATTTACGGCCCCCCTTAATTTAAAATCCTGGCTCCGCCCCTGAGACCATGTGCAACAAATGAAGGAAATGGTAAGCAAGGACACCGAACACGAAATAGATATTGACATGTCGACACTAATAATAATTTGAAAAAATGACCTATTCCATAATTATAAACATCGGTGTCGTGTTGGTGTTTGACACAAACACCTAATCCAAGGAGTATCCATGTTTTATAGACCACAAGTCATGGCCTAAGTCATATTAGTTTTAGCTTGATCTAGGCTTAATATATGTTTGTTGATCATTAAGGATACTCAAAGATCATTGCATTAGATTAAAACAACCATATATCTACTTGCACGGTGGTTGGCTTGATGTTGGCTCTAAAATTCTAAGACATTAAATATGAGCCTTCTTACATTTATGTTGTTCGAATCCAAATATTCAAAACTAAAAACGAGAATCTTATTATACGAATAAAAATGATGATATTGTTTTATTGATAAAAAAAGATTTAATAAATTATTAGATAAATCGATTAAAATTGTATTCTATGTAACTATTAATTTCAATTCTATTCTTAAAATTATATTCTGATTTTGATATGTTATCAAATCAGTCATAATTATGAAATAGGTGAACATCATATCTATCAATCAATGTAAGTGCAAAATAATATGTTCAATGTTTTTTTGACAAAAGATCAGCACCTTGATGGTTTGATGATTCCACTAACATCTTTAAGAATACGGATATTTTTCTTTTTGGAAGGCGCCAAGGGAAACAATCCCAGAATATTCTGTCATAATTAACAAATAACAAATATATTATGTATATTAAGAAAATTATCATAAATTTTGTGCCAATTCTATTTTATCATAAACGTACATCAATATTCTTTCAATCAATTAAGTATAAAATATGAGTTGAAACTATATATATATATATATATATAGAAAACATTCTTGCTTTTTGTTATAAAAAAAAAAAAAGAAGAATATTCAACATCTAGATATTAGAGAAACAAAACAAGTATACCTCAAAAGCATTAAGAGTAGCATTGAGTAGTGTAGGAAGTGATCTACGACCAACATGCACATCTCCCTCCACCGATACATTCTCGTACCTTACTTCAATTTTTGGAACTTCAATCCCCACCCTGTATTGTACCAAATATAAAAAATGATTTTTTTTAGAATACATAAATTATTGATAATTGATATATTGTTTTACAAATTTACCTTTTTTTTTTTTTTTTGGTAGTGTTTTACAAATTTACCTTTAAAAAGAGAATTAGTTAACATTTTCATTGTAATGTTAATTATAGATCACATAAAAATATGCATCATAAGGGTGTATGGTAAAGAAGTGGATGGATATTGATTTAATTAGTTGGAAATCTATCATACTCCTATAAAAAAGCTACACCGGTCTATAAAAGAATAAATAATAAGAATTAAAAAAAACTAATTAAAATTGACCATAGATAAAAAGATTGTACCTATTAACTCTATCTCGGAGTCCACGTAGAAATCTCTCATTATCTTCCTCAACGCACTTTAGCATACTCTCAAGAAGTAACCTTCTATCCTCCAACCCAAGATTGGTAAAATCAATTGGGCAATGCACAATCTTTCCATTATCAAGCATTTGATTCAACAACCCTTTTCTAATGCGATCGAACGTAGGTAAACGTTCAATTGCTGCCCATATAAGTTCCTCCTCGTTTTCCTCTTGAATGTCTCCATCCCTTGTATTGAACAAATGTGGTTCCCTCACTGGACTGAAACTCGTCGAAGGCCAACTTCTATGTTGTCTCTGTCTCCTTTCCCCAATTGACATATTCCATGAAAATGTCGATGTCATGTCAAAACAATTTTTTTCTTTTGTTATAACAATTTCACTTGTAAAATAAAATAAAATCACTTGTAATAAACTGTAGTAACTTCAAAGTTCAAGGGAAGAAGAAGATTTTTTTGTATAAGACTATATGATACTCAAATTAAATCAGTCAACTATTACATCCACAAATTGTACTCAAATTTAAAAGGAGAAAAAGTGATGGTTAATTATGTACGTGTGATAGTATGTCTTATACAGAAAACTCGGTTTTTTTGGTTAAAAAGCATTCATTTTACAGCAATTGTTTGACTGATGCTTTGAGACTTGGAATTTAGACTAAAAGTGGTCAAAATATATGTATTTTTTTGGTAAATGTCAAAATAAATACCTAAAATATTAAATGTATTTTTAGAAAATATAAATTAAGTTTTTTTTTACCGTAAATGAATAAAAACTACTATATGTCAATCAAACAAATCAAACACTGAACAAAGATACAAAAATTAAATTACGGAAATAAATAAAATAAATTTAGAAACACCAAATACTACTTTACAAAAAAAGCTATTTCTCTTCTTCCGTTAGCATACAAGGCAGTAATTTTAATTTCTTCAAAAAATGGGTGAAGGCAAGCACTTATGCCCGTCATTTGATCCATCACGAAGAGGGTTGTATTTAGTGGTGATAATAGGTGGTGAGAATAGGCTAAGTCGAACTAAGTTTGTTAGTAACGTTAAACAAAGTTTCAATATAGTTGATGGGGGTAATAAGACACGTATTCTCTTTATTTCTCAATCATGGAGTGTTCCAATTCGGTATCAAGGATTCCTCATCAGTTTTTAATTGCTACCCTTCTTTTAACAATACTCGGGAAGATTAGATGCTACGCCAAATATAACTAGCATGTCCCAATTGAACGCTCCCAAAAAAATCCTATTAGGATAATATTTAATTTTGAAAATTCTAGAAACCATAGCATCTGAGTTGGTTAATAATTTTCAACCTCGTTTACTACCCGGCGTTGCAAGATTGAAATCTTGAATATCACGGAAATCTTTTAGTCCTCTATTTTATCAAATTCATAAAAATATTTTCCCTATTTTAAAATCAAAGTTTTTGTTCCTCTATTTTCATATTTGTTGCAATTTTGGTCTCAACCCATGTTTCTTTCTTCTCTAAAAATAGTGATTTTTGGCGTTCTTAAAGGCAATTTATTGTTTCCAAAATTGAATGTAAAGATGAAATATCACATTTGAGACAAAATTCCCGTCTTATGGTATCAAAATTCGTTACTTTTAGGATAAAAAATATGAGTTAAGACAAGAACTACAACTGTAAAAATTGATGCCCAAAAAGTTCAATTTTATAATAGAGAGACTATTTCCATGAATCTAACAAAATAGAGGATAAAGAATGCAATTAAGGCTAATTTTTTTAAAATGGGAATTTAAATTTTGTATTTTATGATTGCAATACTAAATTCTTAGCATTGAACTAACACCTCAAGTATAAGTTATGTACAGAACATGTTGAGAAATGAATGACATCTATTCTTCAATTGCAAATTTGCAACACTAGTGTCTAATGCTGGAAGAAAATAAATGAACACTCTATATTAAACTGTTAAAGAAGTATAATATCAAAACAATATTGTTGGTGATTTCACATGAGACATACAACTAATTCTTCATCTATTTATTTATCTAATCAACTCCTATAGGTTGGAATTGCTAAAAAAAGAGGAGATTCCTAAAGTTGTATGTATTGAATACATGGATTTCTATACCAAAGAAAAAAAATTATATGTGTAGTAACTTTTAGAATAATGATATGCACCATATTTCATACGGTCGGTTAGATTTGTTTTTATAATTTTCCTCGACCTTGGATTGCGTGCACAGACTGTGTTGTTTGCATGGCTCGCATGGTGTCGATGACAGAGATGTCATTTTCTGTGTTTTGCTCATATACTATCTTTTTTGGAAGTTCAAGAATTTGATGCCAAATGCAAACACAAATGCAAAGAGAAGAACCCAGCCTATATGAGCAACAGCAACTTCTGGAAGGAAATCATAATCATAACCCAAATTTTGTTCCAAGAATTCCTTCAGTTCCATGCTTCCATCTCCTGGTATAACTATTTCTGTTTTCTTGTCCCCTAGTTGTGAGCTTATAAGGCCATATAATGTCCATGCAACAGGTGAAGCCCAATAGTACCATCTCCACCATATAGGAATTTGCTGTAATATATCATATAGCAGAAATCAAATGTTAGTTTCGATTTTAAAAATACTTAAATAGTCCTTCTGTTTTCACTGATTCACGCGGAATTTGGCACCAAAAGTGTATTTAAGCATATTAAAAAAGGAATGCGTAGTCCCGTGAGCTTAGCTCAGTTGGCAGGGACATTGCATTATATATGCAGGGGACTGAGGTTCAAACCCTAGTCATCCCACTTATCCACTTTAATGGTGGAATTTCTGGTCACTAGACTACTTGACAAAAAAAAAAAAGGAATGAGTATCATTTTCGTAACGCAAAATATGAATTAAGTAACGAAAGGGTGGTGGATTACATACCGTCCTAGGAATGATGAAGCCGGAGAATAAGTTCCAAAAACTCAGAAAAAATGACATAGAAATGCCGGCAACATGGTGACCTGGTGTTAGTGCAACAAGCATCATTCCATATAATGTGAAGTAGATAAAACTCATTAGTATGTAGTAATAGAACCATAAGAAATTTGCTGCCTTCCATTCAAATCCCATCATGGAATAAAGGATTAGTGTGTATATGGCTGTTTGAATTGCATTATAAATTGTCTCAACTGCCACCTGCATTATCAATTAAGTGCTTTTAGTTTTGATCTATTTTCTTACTTTCTTCTCAAAATCTACATAAACAAAGCTTCAACAAATGAAACAAAATGGAATTTGTTAGGATATGTTAAGTTTGAGAAAACAATTTTTGTTTTTAAGGATTCGTGCAGGTGCACAAATCCTTGAAAACACAAACGGAGTGAAAACAGAAAATAAAAATCGAAAGTACTTTCTCGAATCATTTAATACATAAAATAGTTGTTTATAGATTACTCTTCCATTGCTTTTATACCTGACCGAATGCATAGGGTAATGCAGAATACATCCCTGCTGCTCTTTCTCGATAGAAGACTGTTCTTTCAATGGAAACAACTGGTTGAACAGATGTACAATTTGTTGCACCGAGAAAGAGCACCGCGGAGTACATGGCTCCCAAAAGATTCAGTAAACCTTGTTGTGTTTTTCTGCCAAAAAATTTGAAGTGAATATTAATGAAGTGCAATATGATCACTTGTTAGAAAACCAAACACCAATGGTAAGAAAAAATTGAATGAATGTCCATTTTTTATGACTTACGTATTTTTCGCTTGCTTCCAAAATATTAGACCAAACAATACTCCAATGACTATGGTCATGAAGAATCGGACCGCATTATATTGAGAATGTCTCCAATAGGACAGTTGTTGTTTCCAGAAGTTAGCTTTGCATTGAACAAAAAGTGATTGCGAATATTTCGTTGGGAAGTGCAAGTCCTTCGAATCTGGTGCTGGAGTACTCAGCTCCTTAATCAGTTCTTGATTCCTCCTAAAGAATGAGAAAATACGAGTTTTAAAGCTAGAATTCTCGTTGCGTGTAATTAAGCTAACATAATTACAACAGAAAAGCTTACTGATAAAGGGTAGAGTTGGCATAAATCTCGGCAAAATCTACATCTAATTGAGCCTCAACTGAAGTAGAGCTGATCTCGAGCATCCATGTGGCCGGATTATAACCATCCTTGATTTTTTGAACTCCTGAGATAGCCTGAAGTTTGTGTAAATTAGATGAAGTTATTATGATCTAAAATAAATACTTCAAAGATGGTAGATAAAAATGTAAAAACTTCAAAATTTTCAATACTCACTTCAAAATATTCTACAAGCTTATGTGAGTGGCGACCGAGAGGTCCTGCATAGATAACTTGTCCTCCTCTTTTCATCAAGAATAGCTATAGTAACAAAGAAATCAAAGTTAAATATATGCAATATAATATCAACCAAGGAAATATATAACATAGAAACTCTTAGGTCTAGAGATTCTAGACTTGCCTCATCAAAAGCTTCAAAAATGTCTATGCTTGGTTGATGAATTGTGCAAACAACAGTTCTCCCTGTGTCTACTGTGTTTCTCACGGTTCTCATAACGATAGCAGCAGCTCTAGCATCAAGGCCTGAAGTTGGTTCATCCATGAAGATGATTGAAGGGTTGGCAACCAGTTCCACAGCGATCGTAAGCCTTTTCCTTTGTTCTGTTGATAAACCATCCACACCTGGAAGGCCGACAAGAGCATCTCTAAGCGGTTTAAGCTCGACCAACTCCATAACTTCTTCAACAAACATCTAAATCACCAATAGAAGTAGAAGACTAAATCAAAATTGTATTGAAAATGAATTGCATCAAAGACTCAAGATGATAAAGCTTGTACCAACACACCTTTAGAGTTTGCGTCTTTACATCCGAAGGAAGACGAAGCCATGCTGAAAACAATAGTGATTCATAGACAGTAACATGTGGAGAATGAATGTCGTTCTGTTCACAGTAACCGCTTATTCGAGCGAATGTTGCTTGGTTCTTTTGGTAACCTGATATGCTGATATTTCCTTCGATGTATCCACCCGTTTTTCTTCCAGCTAATACATCCATGAGTGTTGTCTTTCCAGCACCACTAACACCTACAAGTGCTGTTAATATGCCTGGTCTAAAAGCACCACTAACATTTTGTAGCAGTTGAAGTCTATCCTTGTTGATTCCTTGACTCTTCATTTCCTGATGAGATAAAAGTCACATATTTATACACTAGCGAATGCTAAGCTCCGTGTGAGTTCAAAATGGTAGTTTGCGTAATTGGTGTCTGCTTAGAATTGAGTAACTTACTGCTGGCATGTCTACAAAGTAGCTAATATGATTGAATGCCATTGAAAGAGGTTGAAACGGTAGAACCATTCCTCTTCTCGGTTCATGGTTCGATGGACTAGTAAATTCTGAAGAATTTCTCAATGATATGTTGGTACCTGTTCTTAATCAGAAATGGTTAGCACTTAGCAGTGTTAAATGAAACATTGCCATTGAATAAATGAGAACTATGTGCAACTAAAATTTCCCAAAAATGTTGTAGCAAAATGAAGAAAAATGACTTGTATAGAAATTTTTGGAACACTCAAATTTATAATCAAAATCAATTATGCTATAACACGGATTTCTTTAAATATATATTAGTACATACACGAACCTTCAATGGGATGGTGTGTAGAGGATGGATTTCCATTCTTCTTGTCATCTTCATCCGCAGTGACTGCTTTTGAATCAACTAACGCTGAAATTTTTAAATTAACATTATAAGTGTTAAGCAATCGTGAAAAAATTACTCGATTACAAACATCGAAAATCAAAAGAATATAACTTACGGTTCAAGTAAGTTAATGCAAGAATGAAGAGAAGGTTGAAGAGAAGAGAAAACCCAACCAAGGCTCCTAGGCAGATCCAATACCAATAATCTTCTGTATACAAGCCTCTAGATTTGAGAAGTACTTTTCCTATTGTTGGTGCATCAATTCTTGTATCTGTATTTGGCTGCAAAAGATAAAAACAAAAAATTTAACAATGCTTAAAGTTCATATATCATATAATAGCAGTAACTAACTATTTAACAATGCTTAAGTCAGTGACAAACATGAATTGGAAAATTAAATTCTTACTATGCTCCATCGTTTGTCTAAGAATTCGTTAATTGCTATGGCATTTTGGCCATACATTATAGGAGATATATAGTAGCCCCATATCATCCATGGCTTGATGTCGTCTACACGAAAAAAAGAAAATATGTTGCAGTAAGTATTTGTTCAAACTATAGAAAACAAACACGATTGGGTCTGGCGCAAGTGATTGGTGCGCAGTGTGTGTGAATGTTCAATTACTTACCTTTGGCAATAATGAAACCTCCTAGCACAAATACCACTAGCAAGGTCAAGGTACCTAATGAATTAGCAATAACTAGTGATCTACCAATTGCAGCGACGAACCGAAATAAAGAAAGAGCCATCTGATGAATGCCAAATAATGCCAAGAATTGTCGAAAAAATCTGATCATATAGACAAGAAAATTTATCGTGTCAGTATCTGACACTGACGCATATCGGACACCAGATATGCCTTCAATTTGAAGTGTCTGATAAGTAAATTCATATTACCTGCTAGCAGAAGGAGCAAAACCAATGGTAAAATATGTAAGAACAATCCATATCAATGATTCCAAAAAGGAAAGAGGGATCCTAAGAATCCATATCGGTAGCGCAAATGCCCATGCAGGATAAAATTTGAAATCCCTTTGTTTGTAGAAAACAGGAAGCCTAGTAACTGTCATGGATAGTTCTGCCATTCCATTAAACATCACATTTATCAGTGTAAAGAATAATGCTCCATGGAATTTTTGTCCATCTTGAACGGTACCAACCGACATTTTTGTTCTAAAGAACACAGTAAAAGTAATAATCGACATGATTGTTATCTGTGTTGTTTTGAATACATAAATAAAAGAATTTCTCTTCATAAGAAGCCATTCTTTTGAAAAGCATGCCTTAAACAGTTCCCAATTTGAAATACCATATTTTTCTTTCACTAATGCAGCTGGATGAGTTTGACTCTTATTATAAGGAACCTTAAGCTCGGTCGCGATTTCCTCTCCAATATGAAAGGAATCAAAGTAATCAACAAATTCAGGAACTGAAACATATCTATAAGGTTCATCTCTTCTAAACCAGTATTGTTGTTGATCTTTCTTGGATGTTACTTCTTGTAAAAAATCAGCAACACCTTTTCTATCCGGACATTTAAAACCTGTGTATTCAAAGAACTCTAGCACGTTCTCGCGTGGTCCTTGGTATACAATTTGTCCTTCCGAAAGTAGAATAATGTCGTCAAAGAGTTCAAATGTCTCCGGTGCTGGCTGTAAAAGCGAAATGACTACGGTTACATCCATTATATGAACCATTTGTCTCATGAACTTGCATATTTGAAAAGTGGTAGAACTATCCAAGCCTGTTGATATTTCATCCATAAAAAGTGCTTTTGCTGGTCCTACCAGCATCTCTCCTATAACAAATTACAACAAAAGCAATTAGTACAGATTGAAAAATTGTGAGATTAAATGTTAATAAGTTAAGATTGTTGGTCAAATATATAATAAAAAAGAATAGAACCTGTCGTTACTCGCTTCTTTTGTCCTCCTGAGATTCCCCTCCTCATTTCGTCGCCAACCATAATGTCGGCACAAATATCCAATCCAAGCATCTGTTAACATGATCAAATTCACTTTTTACAAAACTAGTTAAGTTTGGATACACAACTTAATTAAGCGTTTTCAGCATACATGCTTATATTTAAATTATGTCTTTAACAAACAATAAAATAAAGTCAAACTGTTTTCATAAGTTATTCTAGAGAAGTTATAAAAATAAGTTGAAAACAACTTATGGACATAAGTTCTCCCAAACAGTCTCACAAGTACTTATGCTACCAAATAAGTCGATCCAAACATACCTAAAATAGAAGCATAGAGGTAAGCTAATATATGATAAGTAAGCTGAAATTAAATACCACAACATAGATACAAACCTTGAGAACATAATCAGTAACAAAACTGCTTTTTTGGCCTGATAATGCTATAGCCTTCATAAAAGCATCAATCTCAGGATCTGGTTTGATTCCTGCATCTCTCTCCCTTCTCGAGAGTTCCATCAACAATTCATACCGAGTGCCAACACCTAGACAACGCGATGAAAAATCCAATGTCTCTCTGACTGTAATTTCTCCATAGTGAATGTCATGTTGACTAATATAAGCACAAGTTTTTGTAGCAACAAATTCATTTAGCTCATGACCACAATAAGTGATTTTCCCAAAAGCCTAATCACATCCAAAAACAAATCTCATTATTTATTTAAACAAGTTAAAAACAATGAAAATTCATAATTTAATTAAACTGATTTAGAAAAATATCAAAAAGTAAATTGAAACCAACCCTTAAATTATTATCAAGTTTTCCTGCTAATGCTAAAAGCAATGTTGTTTTTCCAGAACCTGGTGGACCTAGAAGCAGTGTCATCCTGAAAAATTACCACACCAAATAAAATAAATATAATTTTCAGTGACATAAAAATAAATTATATAAGAATGCATCAATTTAATTTCATCTTAAGCTACCTTGATGGTTTCACAATTCCACTAACATGTTTGAGAATCTGAATCTCTCTCTTCTTGGATGGTGCAAGATGAAACAATCCCAAAACACTCTACCATGCAAACAATCAAATTAATCAGATAAACTGATAAAGCATTTATTACCATTAAATCTGATAGTTTTATAATATATATGTGAAAATAAGTACCTCCAAAGTATTGATGGTGACATTAAGCAGTGTTGGAAGTGCTCTACTTCCAACATACACATCTCCCTCCACAGATAAATTCTCATAACGAACTTCAATTTTCGGAATCTCAATCCCCACCCTGCATTGTATTCCATAGCAATCACAATTATAAGCACATTCAAATTAAAAACATAATTAATCGACAATAGAGAATGGATCCTCAGGCTGCAATAAAATGTTGCAGCATTCGAGGATCCATTTTTTATAATAAGATTATCATATTCTTTTTGGTGGTTGAATATTGGTCAACCACCACCAACTTGTATTGTTTGACGGACCACATGTTCGTATGACCACCGGTTGGCCTTGTCGGGTCATATATTCAAGGTCTGTCAGTCCACTAGGTGATTATTGGACAATAGTCAACAACCAACTTATCTGGTTTAACAGAACATGTATTATGATCTGTTTGACCGTTAGTTGGTTGTTGAATAATGGCCAAAAGACGTTGTTTAACGGATCAAGAAAATCCAAAACACAGATAGGTCTCATAAAGATAAAGAGACAGACCTGTCTTGTCTGTCTCTAAGTTTTCTAAGAAACTTCTCATTGTCTTCTTCAACAATCTTGAGTATACTATCCAACAAAATCTTTTTGTCATGTAAACCAAGTTTAGCAACATCAACTTCATCATGCACAACTTTTCCATTTTCACCAACATGTTTCATTACACCTTTTCTCATACGCTCAAAAGTAGGCAAACGTTCAATGGCTGCCCAAGTAAGGTAGTACTCATCATCCTCTTGTGTGTGCCGATCACTCCGCTCGAATACATCCGGAACCGCCGCCGATGTCGCCGTCCATACGTCTCTAAAACTAGTTGATGTCCAACTCCGACGACTGCTTGTTGATATGGACACCTCATCCCCGGCCAATACCGATGCCATGTTACTAACTAATTGATTTCTCAAACATATAACTAATATATATAGATATCTTAATTACTATATATATATTGTACTGTATAGTATAATATTATTTCTTCTGAAGTGATGTAAATTAAATTTTACTATAGGTAGCTGGTTCCTTGGGTTTGTCGCTTTCTTGAACGTGTTGCTATGTGGTTTTGACTAGCATTTTGTATTAAAAAGGTTTAATATGGATTTTCTCAATTATTCAAAAAAAATTATGTGAGATGGTCTGCATGAATTTCTAAAGAGGGTCGATTCTCATCTTAACCGATTTTGTAGGTTAAATTGGGCTTATCTGATCTCAATTCTAAAATGGTATTTTAGGCTTTGTTTGCGAATTTGGAGGGGGAGGGGAGGGGAGGGTTTTGGAGGGAGGGAAATAAAGAGAAAATTAGAGAAATTTTTTACATTTTTTGAGAAAGTATTTTTTATAAAAAATGACAAATAAATACATATGATTAATATATTATGAATTTAAAAATATTATGACAACATTAATTAAATTTGAAGAATTCATATAAACCCTCGAAATCCTCTCCAAACCCTCATCCAATACAATTTTTGAATTCCTACAAATTGGGGGGTTTTTGTGTTAGGAAGAAAAATTAACCTTCCAAACTCCTTCCCTCCCAAACTTGTTAATCTTTCCACTTGTTTCTTCTTTTTTAGTCTTTCCTTCCCTTCCCTTCCCCTCCAAACTCGCAAACAAAGCCTTAGAGTCTCTCCAAGATTTATCCACCACATAGTATATCCACTCACCAAACAAATTTAAGATCGATTAATCGTAACTACTTTCTTTTTTTTTTGAAACAGCAAGGGAAAGCATATATATATATATATATAACAAAAAAGTGTTACAACGAGGAGAAAGTACAAGGCGTACTCCACCCGCCATGGGGAAAAAGTACACGGAAATACTAAGAAGCGAAGCCAAAACAAAGGCACCGGCTCAAGCACCACACCGACAACAATCACCTAATAATACAACCTAGAGGGTTAACACACCACTCGTAACTACTTGTGATACACGGTGAGATGAATAATAAGTCGTCTCCCTAATTGCCACCACCCTAGTATGTTAGTGTTTCTATTGCCAAACACTCTACGTACGGTTGACATTTAACCACATAGCCACTATTTTAGAAAATTTTCAATTGCTTTTAACTTATAGTTTATTTACCGTTGTAATCAAGACGTAAGATTTCCCTTCCCTTGAAATCAGGTTGTTGATAAAAAAAGAAAGAAAAAGATATAGGATGATTACTATAAATAGGGTCAAACATTGCATGTATTTTTCATTTTGAAGTTTATAAAATTTAAGTTTCTCTTTTGAATTATTGAGAGTGAATTCTCTTGACTTCTAAACCACTAAGAGACAACTAATTTGAAACAAAATTTTAAAGAAAGATTTACAATCAAATAGAAGAGTACCAATAAACAAGTAGGAAGATCTAACTTCTTGAAATTCATTTAAAACTAGATATGAATCGTGCATTACACATAAAAATTTGAGAGAAAGCTCAAAATAAATAGAATTCTCATAAAAATATCAACAAAAAAGAAATTCTCATAATAATTACAACATGCATCCACAATGGAACTCTCAACGTATGAGTATGTAAATGAGTCTTACTTATACACATCACTCTAGTGCAATTAATATTTATTAGTAAAACCTAGTGGACCTCACGGAGAGGGTGATTAACGTGGCATCTCCCCTCAGCAAGTACTAATTGTCTTTTCTTTTCAAAGAGGGCACCTATGTGCAATTAATATTTATTGGGAGATAGTTCTATGCTAATATTCAAATATAAGAAATAAGAAATCTTGAATATGTTGAATTTCTCTATTATAGACAATGGCCATTTTCCTATAGTTCAATGGATTTAGTGCCGTAAATAAACACATTGTTTCTATACCATTAGATCAATTTATACTATAAGATAGTGATTTGACAGTTTCAATCAATACCATTAAATAAAATATCTAAAGGCTATAATACCATTATTGTCGAAATTTTTTCTCTTGAAAGTTATTGAATTATTATGTATATAAGTCTTGGATAGAGAGCTCACCAAGATATCAAAGCATCTCTTTCATCTTCAAATATCTTCATACGTCTTTTTAGTCTAGCAATCTTGCTTTTCAACATAATAAGTAAGTACTTTGAATGAGTTAAATTGTACATATCATAAATATGTGTTATAGCAAAATGAGTTTAGGTTCATATAGTTTGTTAATAATATACGGCCATAGTAAAAAACAATTCTAATGTGCTTACGATGCTTTTCAATGATGAGTTGGTTTCATTGGAAGAAAATCATGCTAATGTATTAGTGAATCTCTCAAGTAAAATAAAAAAAACTTAGAGAATAAGACTTTTTTTTTTTTAATTTTAATATTTGATGAAACATAGTTAGAGATGTAACATATGTGTACGGTGGAGTTTCAGAATTGAGAGATTAATTACAATTTATAATAGAGTAGTTATGATTAAATTGGTGGTGGGCGTTAGTACTTAGGCTCTGTTTGGTAGATCAAATAAGCTAGCTTATAGCTTTTAGTTTATAAGTTAAAAGCTCTGTTTGGTAACAATTTTTAGAAAATAACTTATAGCTTATTTTACTAGCTTATAGCTTATTTTTCAAATGCTATTTCAAGTAGCTTATGAGCTTATAGCTTATTATCTTTTCTTCAAATTTTACTCATATCATCTTACTTAAAAAAATTAAATATTAATTAAACATATCTTTTTTATGTCATTTGATACTTATAAGTTAGTCCAACCGCTAATTTTACCAAACACTACAAATTCGATCAGTTAGAATATTATCCGCTATAAGCTAACTTATCAGCTATCCGCTATTTTTTACCAAACGGAGCCTTAGTAGTAGTAGAGTATAGGCAGAATCAAAGAAAAACGTACTGAACTTGAAAGTGTAATGGGATGATAGGAAATATGAAATGTAATTAGTTTAAACCAATAACTAGAGAATAAAAAATGATTATATTTATAAACATAAACTTAAGAGTTTTGATACATTAGTTTTCAAAATTTCACATTTACTATCAAATTTCTTTACAAAACCTCTTCTTTTTAACTTACTATTAAAAAATCAAAATTATTGTCCTCTCCTACTATATAATTAATTGTAAAGATAATTGTGTAAAACTAGCACATATTTTTGACAAATTTATTATAGCTACAACTATATTTTTAATACCCATAAATTTGATTATAATTCTTATAACAAGGGATAAAAAGAGTGCCCTAGAGGAGCGTCATTTTAATTATGGAGATTTTATCTGCCTTGCATTTTTCATTGAGCTTATTGCTAGCTAGTACTTTATTTTGAGTAATTGGAAAGTTGGGTTAAAAAGGTTTAACATCAATATTCTCAATCTTCATTATCAACTTCTCAAGTAGGAAGATCTGACTTCTAGACATCTTATATATTATATTTTTACTTAAATTTAAAGTGAATCAGTATTTGTATTAAAATAAAAAGAAAAAGTGTTGTACCAAAAAAAAAAGTGAATCATTATTTAATATTACCATTACTTACATAACTCTAATTTTTAAATCTATACTAAGTTTCAATATTCAATGCATGGAAGTCATGATTAAATATCTATATATATATTATTTAGGAGCTTTTCCTCAAAGCATAACATACACGTGGCAATCCCACAATGATTCTACTCTTACATTGTTTTGGCAATTAATGAATTAAATGATTTAGTTCAAAAAAAAAACAAGGATCAAAGTACAAGCATAATAAAAACGTGGTGTGCTCAAATTATGCAATTATTTCTCTAAGACAATCTATAAGCAATTAATTAATGAATTAAATGATTTAGTTAAAAAAAATATAAAAAAACAATCTCTAAGCAATTAATTAATACACTTTTTTTATGAACAAATCAGACCACATAAGCAAAGACAATATAAAAAAAACATTTCAAGCAAATCCTTAAAAAATAGCTATTTTGAATTTTGATCAAAACCTTAAAAAAATAGCTATTTTGAATTATGAATTATTATCAAAACCTTAAAAAAAGTAGCTATTTTGAATTTTGATAAAAGCTTTAAAAATGCTATTCTTAGAATTATTTCCATATAGCTATTTTGAATTTTGATATGCTAACTATTTTGAATTTTGATCCACAATTCTTAGAATTAAATGCTATTTATTTACTGTTCAAAGTCATTGTACCTAAGCAATTGACTTATGTTCATGTGTTGTCATTATACCTACAAAAGGAAAGGCAATATTCATTTTTTTTCCACATAATCTCCCTATTAAAATCTGTGAATCCGTATTAATGGCCCGAATATCTCCCCACGAAAAATATATTCTACCTAATTTGACTTTCACAAATTTAATAATTAATAGAATATTCCTTAGGTTTATGCTTTATTTTGACCTATTTTACATCTATGAATAGTCTACACAATGTTATTTTCTATTCATCACACCCAATCTCAATACCAATTCTCTTATTTACAAATTATAAATTTACAAATTCTAATGGCTCCAAAGTACGATTCAATTGCTTATTTGAATGCCTCAAAAGAAAACTGGAATGTGATGGTTAGGTTTGTGCTTAAAAAGAAACAATTCAAATAGTTACCTATTTTAGAATTTGAGAATTAATTCATATATACTATATAGTCAACCATATGCAAAACTTCAGAGATACTCCCTTAATTGTTGCTAGCCTCACAATTCTATATATACATGTGCGTTTCCATTTCAAAAAATATGGTAATGATACTATAATTTTATATTGGTTGAATAAAATTTTATTTCTTGAGTAGTTTTTCCTTTTTATTTCACTCTCACTATTTCCTTTAATTTGTCATTTTTTCTTAGTTTTGCAGGTTTAGTCTATTTTTATTTTTTTAATTGTTGGATATTTGCAGATTTTGCAGGTCTCTTGCTATTTTGTAATGCATTTCTAAAATATTAGTATCAAAGTTATTCTTGAATTTGTGAGTGAGTTTTATTCGTTACGGTATGTATTTACAAACTTTTGTTTGTTCTGAGATACGATTCTATTTTTTATATACTGGACATGTCCTGTTTACATTTTTTGTTTATTCTCATACTTCAATCTTCAAACTTATATTTATACTTTTTATTTGATTGTACATGTCAACTAAAGGGGCAAGTGACAAAGTAAACATTGATGCGGTTTGATTTTATTATGTTTGCTATATAGACCAATTTGTAGTTTTAGATTTAAAGATTGTATTTTATAATTTATATAATTTGAATGCAATATTGTAATATAGTTATATGGGGATTTATTTCAACCAACAAAAAACAAATATTGGTCTTTTTTCTATACTATAAAGTTGGTCTCTTAGTAATAGAAAATATATAGAATATGTTTTTTAGCAATAAAATTATGGGATGATTCTTAATTATCAGCTAATGCGTTTTTAGGTAGGCAATACAAGACGATACATTAATTTATGAAATATTAGTCAAGAATTAGTTTAATAAATTAAATTTACGCATAATATTTTTGCACTATTATTTTTTTTGTTCAACATATATACGTTAAGTTGATTTTATGTTTTTATAGATTATTGGTGGGAAAGATAGTGGGAGATATGATAAAAGTCATCACATTTTTATAAATTTGTTCGATCGCGCTCAATACTAAAATTTCTTTTTACATGGGAGGATTAATTCTTTATAAAATTTATCTAGATGATTTTCTATTGACGGGAAAGAAAGTGGGAGATATGATAAAAATGTCTTTTTACATGGGAGAGTTAATTCTTTATCAAATTGATATAAATGATTTTAAGATTTTATGGATTATTATTGACGGGAAAGAGAATGGGAGATATCATAAAAGTCATCACATTTTATAACTTTGTTCAATTGTGCTCAAAACTAAAGTGTCTTTTTTTTTTAGATATAAACAAAGTACTCTTTACATAATACCCTTTTCCAAGATGTTTAACATAAAAATAAATTAATTAATATATAAACAACGGGAATATGTAAAATTAAAAGTTAAAAAATTATTAAATTTGTTATTGTGGACTACACATATGAACACACAATTAAGTACTTGATTTCACAAAATACAATAATAAATTACTGTTAAAAAAAATTGGTATATTAGTACATTAATAATATATCATGAATCTCTCCATTTTCATTTATACCTAAAAATGAATCACTCAACATGTTTAAATTCTCTTGCTTGAAATGGAAAGTTTATATTATCAAATAATACATATAATTAAATTAAATGAATTATTAATGGATGGCAATGAAACTTGATGAATTAGTCCATATATAAAATAAAAAAACTTGATGAATTAAATTAAATGGAAAATAACCAATCAAATAATAATATGTACATGTTTTATTAATATAATAATAATTATAATATGCACGGTAGGCAAATTTTTTACTATTTTAAATTATACCAGAGGACTAAAACTTTCAACAGTATTTGAGATCATCTTAAGAATGACGCAATGAAAAAATTCTTTTTAAAATATTAGTTTCTATTATTAGTTAATTTTAGTCTTTATTTACCTTTTTGTAACAAAAAAAAAGGACCAAAGTTCCAATTCAAACCTTCTCCGGCAGAAATTAACAATAATTTTTGTAACATTATATTTTTTACATGAGGCATTTTTATATAACATTTATACGAGATATTTTATTTTTACTCATATATTAATATACAAAACTATTTTTTTGTAAATTATACAAGGTATTTTTTTTTATTTATATGAGAACTATATTTATATTTATATTCATATATCAGTATGGAGAAATATTTTTGTTTATTTTGAAATTTATATTTCTCTTTTTTATTTATAATCTATAAGGGACTTATGTATTTATTTATATATTAATATGGGAACTATATTGTTTATTTTTTATATATTAATACAAGGACTTTTTATATATAAATTATGGGAGGTTCATATTTATTTAATTTTTTGAAGGAAATTATCTGAGCTTCTATATTTGTTTTATTTGAAGGTATTGATGTGTAAATGAAATAATAAAAGATATATTGGAATAATTTCTTTAGGTTTTCTGTTTTGTAATTGTTTTTTTTAGATATAGTGTCATTTTAATTATTTAAATTATATAAGATTGTAAATATTTATTTCATAATATAAATCATTTTCCATATGCAATAAAAAAAAATTAAATTTTCAGTTTAAAGTAAAACATATTTTTTATAAGTCAATAAATCTACAACATTTTTTTTATAGCCATTTATTAATACGGGGTCTTATTTGTAATTTAGACGGGACTTATATCTACTATATTCATATATTAATTTGAGATATTTTTTCTAATTTTTACGGGGCATATATTTATTCCCACATTTAAATACGGGGCCTTTTTTGTTTTGTAATTTCTTTAGGTACCTATATTTATAATCATATGTTAATATACATGGTCTATTTTTCTTCTTTTTCTTTTGTAATTTATAAGAGACCTATATTTATACTCACAAATTAATATATGTGGGCTATTTCTTTCTAATTTATGAGTCCGTGAGTCTATATTCTTACTCATTTATATGAGGACTTATATTTATATGAGATTTATATTTTTAGTTATATATTAATACAAGACTTTTTTATTTTGTTGTAGTTTTTTTATTTTGTTGTAGTTTATATGAGATCTATATTTATAGTTATATATTAGTAATCCGCTGTTCAAAAAAAAAAAAGTTATATATTAATAAGAGCTCCTATTTATACACATATGTTAATACAAGACCTATTTATTTGTAATTTTTACGGGACCTAACTTATATTCATATATTATTACAGAGGTCTTCATTTTTAAGAAAAAATATACGAGATCTCTATTTATAGTGATATATTAATATGGGGTCTTTTTTTTTTATAATTTGGACGAGACTTATATCTATACTCATAAATTAATTTGAGATATTTTTTTTCTTCTATTTATACGGGGTTTATATTTATTTTCATATTTTATTATGGGGCCTTTTTCATTTTGTAATTGCTACAGGGACCTATATTTATAATCATATGATAATATACGGGGTCTATTTTTTTTGTTTTTATTTTATAATCTATAAGAGACCAACATTTGTACTCACAAATTAATATGTGGCGTATTTCTTTCTAATTTAAGAGTCTGTGAGTATATATTCCTACTAATTAGTATGGGGAATGTCTTTTGTAATTTATATGAGGCATATATTGCTATATTAATAGAGGAGTCTATTTTTTTATTTTATTTTATGATTTATATGTGACCTATATTTATACTTATATATTAATATAAGAATCTATTTTATTGTAACTTATATGAGGGTCTTATATTGTAATTTATAAAAACCAATATTTTTTCTCATATATTTATACAATTTTATTTTTATTCAGAAATTAATATTTTTTGTCAAATATATAGTGTTTTCATAAATTAATAATAAATTTAAGTTTGCAATCTAAAGTAAAATATATTAAAATATATTTTTTTATAAGTCAATAAATCTAAAAACTCATTTTTACCCGTGCTTGGCACGGGTCTGGATACTAGTTAGCATTAGTTGGTACGAAAGTTATGAAACCAACAAATGATCATCCTGGGAATCGTTAAGTGTGGGTCCAAACCCTTTACTGTGCACGGTGCGGTGCCTTAAAAAAAAATATTTATTTTAAGAAAATACTAATAAAATTGTGTTTGAGACATTTGTTAAAAGTGTTTAATGTACATACTTTCTCAATGTAAATTAATTTTTAGGCAAATGCTAACTTTTTGAAAGTAGAAAAATATTATTGGAAAATGTGTATTTAATTTTTTGAAAGTTAAAAATTTGGTGATTTTAATACAAAATTATTTCTTTTAATTTTTCCGAATGCATTAGTTAACAAGACCCTTATTTTTATATGGATATTTGATGTAAATTGTATTTGTATAATATATTTCATTAGTTAGTGATGTTTGTTTGCATATATAAAACCGCATCAAATAATAAAAATAAATCAAAAAAGAAATTATTGAGATTTAACCTGCGACCTTGTGTACAAAAAAAACAACTTTTTATCCACTACACCAAATGCAAATATCATGTTAATTCTTGTTTAATATAGTAATATATATTATAAGGGTTTATCTATCATGTGCAAGATTGTACATGTTAACAAGTTAAAAATAGTAAGTTTGCATTGGAACTTGTGTGAGAGGGCAAATATCATATCAATATACACCTCAGTGGCGTCGCCACATATACTCGAGGGGGTTCAACTGAACCCCCTGGACTTAAAAAAAATACACGTATAATCTTATATAATTTATATTTTGAACCCCCTCATTTTTCTATATTGAATCACTGACCCAATTAAACTCAAAACAATTTTAACTTACTTATTTTCAAATTATATTCTATCTTTATTAGGGCTGACAATGAACCTAAATAAGTCGAATAAAGTTTGAGATCGATTTGACAATTAATTCGTTTAACTTGATTGGTTCATGAACTAAATGAGTCAAACTTAAGCTAAATATTTCGTTAATTAAATGAGCTGAACTTGAGCTATTTATAGTTCGGCTTGTTTGATTTTGAACTTGGTTCATGAATCAAATGAGTCGAACTTAAGCTAAATATTAAGTTAGTTAATTAAACGAGTTGAACTTGAGCTATATATAGTTCGACGTGTTTGGTTTTGAACTTGGTTAAAGAACCAAATGAGTCGAACTAAAGCTAAATATTAAGTTCATTAATTAAATGAACTGAACTTGAGCTATATATAGTTCGACTTGTTTGGTTCACGAGCTGACTTGATTATATAT
This sequence comes from Trifolium repens, assembly GCA_030408175.1. Lineage (NCBI taxonomy): Eukaryota > Viridiplantae > Streptophyta > Magnoliopsida > Fabales > Fabaceae > Trifolium > Trifolium repens. The sequence goes on from CP125848.1 coordinate 52,026,571, forward strand.
ATAACACTTAAAAATATATTTTTAAATAACACTTTAAAAATAATTTAAAATTTATATAATTTAAAATGGAGAATAAATATAATGGAAAAAAAAAATTCATATCGAATTCTTGATTTTAGTTTCAAGTTGAAAATTAATTGAACCTAATGAGCTGAACCGAACTACTCGTAAACTATAAACAAGTCGAACTCGAGCTGAAAAAAGAGTTTATGTCAAACTCAAGTCTAGTTTCTAATCGAACCAATTCTTATCGAGTCTAGTTTTGATATATTGACTTATGATGTTTTATGTTTTATATAATATGAAATTATAAATATTATCTAATTTTATTTATTATTATTTTATATAGTATTTAAAAATGTAAAAAAAATATATATTTAATTAAAAATAGTTCGATCTGTTGACCTTCGGTCCGACCTATTGAACTTTGAACCGGTATGTACATCCGTTCAATAATCGATCCGATTCTAATTTGCTTGGTTAACTAACTCGACTATTAATTTTGATAGAACATTTTTTTGGATGAATTTAATCTTAGAATAATCTTTTTTTAAAATATTTTCTATTTTTTTGTAAACTATTTCTTAATTTTAAGCCGTTTTCAATAAAAATTTCCATTTAGAAAAACAATTGCTAATTTGAATATAAAAAATATTTTAAAGCAAAAATTTTCTTAAAGGAAAATAGTCTGAACCCCCTGCTCCAGGTTCTTGGAGACGCCATAGTATATATAAGATATTTGAGAGGTGTTCAGACTCATACCGGCGGCCCCAATGAAGATCCGCCCTTTAATGGCGTGATTTGACAAAATACATGATCGTTATTAGATAAAAAAATGCATATTCTATTTTCTCTTGTTAAAAAGCTAAATATAAAATATAATCTTAAAAATAATGCATTGAAGGTCGGAAGTTGAGAGATGATGGGTGCCTATCGGCGGCTACGCGTTGAGATAGAGATTTGATAGAGGAATAGAAGAGAGAGAAAGAAGTTGAGAGTTTGTGAGAGTGTATGTGACATAATTGGAAAAATCTTTTAATCTCAGCTCTCCATTTTAACTAATCATTCTTATATTTTCATGTAAGAATGTCATTCTCATATGATACATCATATATATATATATATATATATATATATATATATATATATATATATATATATATATATATATATATATATCTTAAAATTTTAAAAATTAATTTTTTCCACATAAAATCAAAGCATCTACAATGAAATAATCTAAGTGAGTTTCATAGAAACATGAATCTTATTTTTTTTATTTCTCCGTGAAGAAATTTGACGTGATAATTAAGGTATATAAGTTGCAGATTTGGATCCTCTCTATTGAGAATTCCCACAATTTTTCTCCATTTTTAATCTCCACCACTAAAAGACACTATTTAATTGGAAAGTGTAAATGTTATTATTGACCTCAGTTTTCAAACTATATGATATTTTTAAGTATTCAGAAAAATAAACGAAACTCAAAATAAGTTGAACATTGGAGATAGATGCATTAGGAAACAATTCATGTCAACTACTAATCTGTTTCCACAGCCTGTTTTTGGTAAGCATTATCTAATTAATTATTACTTCGAATAGATACGTTTGCAGAATAAAACAATTAATAATGTGACAATGACAAGAAACCTACCTATACAAGATATTCTTCATTTTTCATGATAATATTTTTTGTTGAAGTCATAAATATGGTTTATAATTCACTTCAATTTCATGTGCCAAACCGATCCTTTTGTCAGATTCCCGAAGAATAAGCAAAACGAGATTTTGCATGTTTCCTGTTAGAATATGCCTAGGTTGATGTTGAGGTCTTATTATTAATAATTATTGAAATGCTGGAACCTCAATATGGAGAAGCATCATGAATCATGATTCATTAATTTATTACATAGGATATGCCTTTTCTATGTCCCGGACCACCACCCCTTTGATTTTGTTTTATAATAATGATAATAGATTTTTGTTTCCTTTCTTCTTCATTTTTCAATGGAAAATGCTTTATCTAGCGAAAATTATTTCACGACAAATTCACGACTCATATGATTGTGCGTTTGGTTCAAAAGGCAATGCGTTTAGATTTACTGATTTAGCATGGCAACACATGTGGTATACCATTATATTTATATCATATAATATATTGCGGCAAACATATATAATTACACAAAACTTTTTATTTAATAAAAAATAATATTTATTTATAGGCTTAATTCAACATTTAGTCTCTTATGTTTATTTTAGGTTTCAACTTGATCCCTTATATTTTAAAAGTTTCAAAATTTGATCACTTATATTTATTTTAGGTTTTAATTTGGTCATTTACATCAATTTTGTCATATGTGGCAGAGAGTTTGTATACGTGAACAGACACGTGGAGACGTGTTCAATTTTTTTTAACGAGAAATATATTATTATTATTATTGAAAAACCAAATCTCTGCACAAGACATATAAAGACTGATAAAAGAGAAACTACAAACAAATGTGCCGTATATAAACGGTGGAAACATCAAAACTGACGGAAATAATCAACTTATACAAATGGTGAAAATATAATGGACCAAATTAAAACTTTTAAAACTTAAGAGATTAAATTGAAATCTAAAATAAACATAAGAGACCAAATATTGAATTAAGCTTATTTATATTATAAAGTGTAAATTAGCAATGTGCACATTTTTAAGTTGGAAAAAAATCCTTAATATTTAGTTATTTTACACTATAAACACATGACAATCTAAGAACTAAAAAATGTACAATTTAAAAAAAACAAATTGGAAAATAGTTAGTGCCAATTGGAAAATGTTAATATGTTTTCTATTTTAATATTAACTTAAATTTACACTTTATCTACTATTAATTTAAAATAGTTAAAGAAATATTTTAATCCAATTAAAAAAATGTATGTATTACTAATTTATATCTTAATATTTATAAGTGAGTGTATATATATTAATAATTAATTATTTGTTTAATTATTAGCATAATATATATTGCATCTACCATACAAAGAGGTCCTGACAAATTTCTATTCTATTGACTTTGAACAAAGGACACGTAAACATAGCATTGATTTTAAGTTTCGTGATATTCGCGAAATGAATTTTCGCTAGAAATAGCACTACTCTTTTTCAATTTAATTTAATTTGTGATCTCAATTCATTCAATAATACAATATATCAACATCTTGTTTTATAAATATAATTGAGTTAATAGCTACATTTTTTTTTATGGAAGTTAATGAATTAATGTAGATATATTGTTCTGAAACTTCTACATGGAAGTACAACACATGATGTCAAGAAATTCAAACACACAGACACACATATATATATATATATGTTAATGCTACAAGTGGTCCACCGTGGACACGTGATCAATACTATTATAACGAATACAAATTTACAAAATTAACTATTTGATTGAAAGTTTATATCATATAGATTATCCATAAAAGTTTTGAAAAAAATTGAAAATCATTTGATATGTTATTGAGACACATTAAAATTAACGGTTTACGGAAAAAAACTTAATACCGTTAATCTTGATTTGTCTCTTTAACATATCAAATTATTTTCAGTTTTTCTGAGAATTTTTATGAATGATCTATAAGATATAAACTTTTAATCCAACAATTAATTTTATAAAATTCGTAATCATTATAAAGTTATTCATAATTGGTCCACCATGGACCACTAGTCCATGTTAAAATTTTATATATATATATAATCCAGTTTCAATTTGTTTTAGGTAATGTTAGTATGTGGATTGCAAGTAAGCAATCATTATCAGCCATCAAGACTAAAATATTCCATCCCATAAATTTATAGAAAATAGGCTAAACTGTACTTTTGGTCCCTTACGTTTATTTTAGGTTTGAATCAGGTCCCTTACGTTTTAAAAATTTCAATTTGGTCCCTCGCGTTATCAACATTTGCATTAGTTAGTCCTTTTTGTCAAATTTTTCACTAACTCCGTTTGATCCTTACACGTGACGGCAGTTTGGATACATGGACACTATTTTGGACATGTTCAGTGTCATTTGGGATGCTAACTAAGTAAAAATAAATAATTAAAAATAATATATATTACTTATAATAATGGAATTGGCCCCAAAAAAAGTGTCCAAAATAGTGTCAACATGTCCAAAATAACGTCCATGTGTCCAAACCATCAACCACGTGTAAAAATCAAACGGAGTTAGGGAAATATTTGACGTAATGGACTAACTAATGCAAAAATTGATAACGTGAGGGACCAAATTGAAACTTTTAAAACGTAAGGGACCTGATTCAAACCTAAAATAAACGTAAGGGACTAAATGTACAGTTTAACCTAGAAAATATTAACATGCGTCCTTATCTTGAAATTTGTATAATCAACTTATTTTAAGCTTTAAAAAAAAAAAACTTATTTTAAAATTACTTAATGCAAAATTTCTTTAATATGATGCCTTAATATATATGTGCTCTTATGACACATATTAGCATAATCCTAAATTTATTATTAGCTCATAGCCGCTCCTTATTAATTCCTCTCTTTTGGATAAAAAATGTGTGAACAATAAAGAAAAAAAATATTTACAATTATCATAAAAGTATATGTATTATATTTATAAATGTAAAGAGAAAAATGTTAAATTAAAGGCGTCGTAAATAATATTAATTAGATGATAAAATTGAAATAATAATTATAATAGCGGCTTTCCAGTATAAATAAAACTCAGTTGTTCCCACCATAAATTAAACTCAGTTGTTCTCCCAAACGATTCGTCTTAGAATGAGCTTATTAACCAGTTAAGTTCAATGTATTAGTTTTGTCAAATTTTATTGAAAGTAATCCCTCAAGATGTTTGAACTTTGAATTAGCTTGTATTGTGTTCAAAACAACTACTCAAGTTTATGGTAAAACCTTTTTAAACGTGATTTTTCACATAAATTTTGGCAGAAGCAAGAATACCATGTTAATTCTAAATAATCTCCCATCTTTTCAAAAAGAGAAGCAGCTCCATTATATCATTTACAAGTTATTTCCTGTGCCACTGAACCATTGATAAGTAAAACTAATTCTTCAGCACTAAAGCCTTTCCTTCACCACTGTTCTGGTGAGACTTTTGCTGTTCCACACAAGCACCAGTGTTTCTACATGCACGGATCGTCTACGAGAAGGAACTGGGAGATTAAATAAACATCTTTGAGATTTGCATCTTGCTATCTTCAAGGTACTCAAAAAGCATCTGTCTGCAGCATACTGCAATAGAAGCAAAAATATCAAAATCTAAAGTCTGAAATAAACACAGGCTTATGAGCATGAAATAGGTTCATACATGTTAACTATTTTGCAGTCATGCTTTTACTTCTATTTTGTGACGTGATTCGTAATTTGTGGTAAAGTTAGAATGTTCAAAGAATTGCTTCACTTGATTTAAATCTGAAGTGTCGCCTCATTCCATGGTGCCTTTGAAGATATGCTAAAGTTTAGTGGGTAAAGTGCTAAATTTACCGCAATTTACGAATCGCGTCACAGAATGGAAGTGAAAATATAGTCATCAGACTATAACACCACGTAAATTCCACATAAACTCGGATGACAACTCAAAACTGTCAAGATAACTAATCAGAAGAGGGATGGTACTGCACTAGCTTACTTTTGGAATGTCAAATTCACCTTCACTTGCATCACATATATCCAGTGACAATTTTCGAAGTAATGGCATCTGTTATTTACAACAGCGGATATCAAGTTTCTGACATTTTACAAAACCAAAAAATAAAATAAAGAAACACAAGCAAGGTGCAACCTTTGAAGCTGCATTAAAAATGAAGTTTCTTTGTATCCCAGGCCCCTGCATATGCAAAACGTCAAATCAATTGTTAATGGTGCAGTTTCAATATATGATTTAAAAAATAAAGAGGAATCCACATAGCAAACTTTAGCTTCTTGTTTTTATGAAGCTTTTTTATTGTCTTTGGGGAGCGGGGATACAATAGAAAGCACAACAGAATTTGTCCAAATAACTACACAAAAGGTGCAAAAACCAGAAGAATGACGCCTATTTGTTAAATTGTAATTTAATCCATCCTTATTTGATAATGAGAATCAAGTTCCCACATAATTATCTAATGAAATGCTCAGGTCTTTAAAATAAAAATAAATTAAAGAAAGAATATAGATGCCACAATAATTTGTACACCAATCAATACATCACGACAGAGCTCAAATACCATGTCTTGCACTTGGAATCATCACGCTACATCAAGGAGAATAGCAACCAACAATGCCAGGTTTTTTTTTTTGTTTATAAATGATATACTTCATAAATGTTATCTATGGTGATAAACTTAGAACAGTAATTCAAATCCTGATTTTCAGCAAGAACGAACAAGATGCTATATTAATATAATTATAAACAATGACTGGATAATCTATGACAAACAGAAATCAATTATCAATATGTAAGCAAAGCAACCCAAAAACAGTCTTTCTAGAAAAACGCATGAATAACTTAGATTTTACTCTTGCTATTGTGACGGAGCATACTTTACAAATTAAAGTGTTGCGCTGTAGCTGTTGAAGTTCATAACATGCATATATATAATAAACTCTATAATTTGATGAAAATGAAAGATACATAAATTTCTTTGCAGAAGAAAGGGTCAACAGAAATCTCACATTATGACGCAACAGAAGATCTTCAAGAGCTCTGCAGTCAAGAAGGGCAGAGACCCCATTTGCTGTTATTTCTCCACATTCCTAAACAATAGGCATCCATGTTTAGTGCAGTTGCAAACAAAAGTAAGAATCGACTCTCCATTACTCTTCTCTCTTCTTCAAATGTTACAACGAAAGATGCATAATCTAAACAACTATAATATCTGCTATATTAAAACGACTTAAAAAATTGAATAGCCGTTAATCAGTGAGAAGCACCCACTCTTCTCTCACTAGGCCAGCATTTTCATGATACATAAAAGACAGCCTTTCTGTATATGATTATATATCATGTAATAATCATGTATAGGTAATTCCAATAGTTCATAAGGGTTAAATGGAAATGGAAAAAATATTAAACAAACCTCTAGATGCATAGAGACCAAGCCTGGCCATGCACGTGAAATTATCTGTTGAGAATCTGCAATGAAAAAAATTACATTGTCAAACGTCTAAGTTTTCAACATTTGATCAAGTGGTTATAGATCAATCACTGTAATGTAAACTCTAAATAAGAAAATTCACCATATTGCAACCCTGCCCCACCCCCAGTTACTTTTCCTCTGTTGCTATATATTTTTTACTGATGAATACTAAGTAGCAATAGAAGACACAAAACAATTATCAAAATGGCATATAATGGTTGTTTGGTGCTTATTGACATTGTTATTATCCAGAAGGTTCAACTTAATCAAATTAGAGGCTTCGTTTACAAATTCATGTCCAAGGAATTAAGCTAAGTGCAATTGATCTTATTTCCAACTATGTTATCCTAACCTGAGTTAAGAAGTGGACATCCCAGCAATGAAAGTTCAACCAAATTTCTACAGTTTTGAGTTAAAATAACCAAATCATCATTGGTCATCCATGGGGTTACTCTTTCAAGCCTCAACTTTCTTAGGTTTTGCATGGGGAATTTGAAGCTTGACATGGATATATCACCAAAACAATAGCACAGAGCTAATACTTGTAAGTTCATCAAGGACGTAGCTATTTTCGTCACAATGATATCAGATATTACCTGTAGAAAACCATAACAACAAAGATAAGCAACAAACATGCTTTAATGTTGTCAAATAACCGATTATCCCAAAAGCTTAAGCTGTTAAGATTAGCTATATCAATGGTTTTATATTATTTCTAACACGCCCCCTCACGCAAGAGCCCATTTGGGCTTGAAGCGTGGATAATGCATAGGCCCATCCACCATATGCTTAAATTCCACTTTTTAATTAGAAAGTGAGGGGAGCGGGGATCGAACTCTAGATCACTTAGTCATAGAGGCTCTGATACCATGTCAAATAACCGATTATCCCAAAAGCTTAAGCTGTTAAGATTAGCTATATCAATGGTTTTATATTATTTCTAACAAATGTTTTCCTAATGTTTCCTGTAGATATTACCCGTACCTAAGACAAATAAGAGTTTCTATAATGTTTTCCATATTATGATTAATAGAAACAATTTTTTCCTATTCTTTAGCGACCAAAAAGAACCTCCAATCCACAGGAATTACCTGAAAATAAAGAATTATTGTTTCTAGCATGGGACAGATTACTGGTAATGCTCTCAGTGCATCTTCACCTAACATTCCACCTAAACCTACATTGATGGTCTTTAATGACATCAGCGCAGGTTCCAAAGCACTTAGAGAGAAGGAAGAAAAACCCCAACCAAATTCAATTTCTTCCAATCTACACTTCTTTCCTAACTCAGCATGTAGTTCGTCATGCAAGGAGGAAAAGCTACATTCTCTCTTTTCAATAGAACTATCTCCTTTTAACAAATTTGTGCAACCTCTTGCTTTCAGACTCTTCAAATTTGGATGTCTATGAATAACATAACTTAACGCAGCTTCAGAAATCTGCAATTACACAAGTTAATAAAATAGAAGGGAAAAAAATAAAATCATAGTTAACAAATAACCTATTGCACTTTGAAAAGGTATCCATACAAAGAATCCCTCTCCACATTATGTCAAACCATTATCTTAAATAAAAAATTTGTTCATTCTTTTCCCTCCTTTCTTCATCTATAACCTTACAATTTCCACCGGATGTAAGCAAACATGCCAAACCTCATTTTCCTAAACTTTAACCAATAATAAAATTTCAACAAAATAACAACTAACAAGCCATTAACATCTTCTATTAAGAGTACAAAGATAAACAAAAACATGCCAAACTTCAGGAATATGACAACAAACCTTGGTGTCTGACACATCAAGCATCTCCAATGAAGAACCTTTGAAATTATATAATGCCTGATCAACCAAGTGAGTCCCTCTCAAGCATAGACTCTTCAAAACTTGTGTTTGGGACATAAGATCTTGTAGAGATAACTCAGAAACACCTGAAAAAAAACTAATTTATCATATATTTTCAATGTAGAAGTTAAAAGTTTTTAAGATCGTAAAATGTCCTCCTCAAATTAACTAAACTTTAGTGTCGTAAAATAGTTCTAAACCCTAGATTTTTCACTAAACTACATGTTGTATAGCAAATATATACAGCAGCAAAATCTAAATTTTTCACTATACTACACAAAACTAGGTAAGCCAAACCATCTTCATGTATCATTTCGTTTGTTTTATTTAAACCATCTATATCAAACATGGTCTAAATAAAGTTGAGTATATTTTGCAATGCCGTAATAGCTTCTGAATGTTAAACACATATGTAGCCAATAACATATTAAAACCTTATATTAAAAATTTATCGAAGGCAAGGATTTACAAATTCATTTTGGCAGTTCAGCCAAACAAACTAATAGAAAGAAACAGAATTTACCTATGCAGCCACCCATATGCAGAGCTTGAAGATTACACACCACGGAATTCAAATGCTTATCTCTAGAATGTAAAGAGGGAAAGTTACCACCATCAGAAATAGCCGAACAAAGAGCTTGCACTGAATTTATCCCAAATGAAGTATCACAGACCACTAATGAATTAAGCTTTTTACATCGGTCTATGAGATCTGATATGCCAATATCAGTGACATAAATACATCCTTTAATATTCAGGTGACACAATGAAACACATAATTTGGAGATATACTGGAGACTCAAATCTGCCATGGATAATATGAAGAAGTTACTGGTTGTTAGCAGAGAAAAACATAAAAAAGTAAAACAAAATTATTTGGGTTGGACATGAATTCTTTCACCATGAAAACATCCTACCACTGACATCAGTTCTTCCTTCCAATGTGAGCTTTGTAACACAAGATATTCGATGTCTAGATTCATGAAATGACATGGTTTCCACTGCTTTATACTTAAAACTTGAGGTCTTCTCTGGTACCAGTGGTATCACAGCAGGACTTGAGGATACAACTGTAACTGATGCTGGTATTAGAGGAGTAACATCAACAGTCAAGTCAATTTCGCTGACCAAAGAGCACTTCTCCAATAACTGGAGGAAACTGGTTGTCCTGATATGCAAAAGATAAGCTACTTTTAATGTTCTTAAAGAAGGAAAGGACTGGCTGAAGCAATCAACAGCATGTTCAATAAGCAGTGTTCGACACTTCGAGATATCCACTTCCTGAACTGCTTCAAAGATGATGGGTTCCAACAGTTTTTGTGGGAATTCATATTTCTCTTTTATAGGATGTCCAGAATTAATAAAGAATTGTTCTATAATCTTCCTTTGCATGGGATCCGTTAGATATGATGCAGGTATGAGTGACAGAAGCAGTATCGCAGATGTTATTTGCGGACAATTGGAAAGGTCGATTTTCTGCATGCAATGGAAAGTTTACGGAGAAGCATTAGACTATTCCTAATAGAAAATCACAAACTACTAGCAGACAAATGAAAGACAAGTATGCCAAATGATGTGTTTGAATAGCAGTAGGCAAATATCAAAACCAAAAACCAGAAGGAACCAATAGATACATTCAACAAAGCATTGATTTACTAGTGTCAAATACCAAAGACGTGAAAGCTAAGCAGCTAGAATAATAAAGAACCTTATCACCCATACGTTTAAATATAATAAAATTGACATTACTACATTGGATAACAACAAACGTGAACTTGTCCCTGTGCAGCGATTATCTTGTCAGATAAGAACCTCACAGTGTTTGTATTATATGTTTGTCCATATCATCAAAAGATAATAGATAATCTTTTCTCAGACAAATATACTTGGCCCTCTAGATTGGTATGGGTTATGAAGGAAGACTGCCTATTCATTTCACACTACATATCGATGGGGATCCACTTACTCTGAGAGTAAGTATTGAATACCAAAGACTTCATTGTACGTGAATTTATCAAATCTTAGTATCTTACCAATGAATCATGGAATATTAACATGATTATCATGCATACCAAATATTAGATATACTAAAGACTCATAGGTTTGCAATCTAATAGTTTATAGTTTTGTATGAATTATTGTACATTTCACCTGCTTAATAAAAAAATTCAATTCATTGGATCGATGAAATAAATGTTTATAAAAAGTTATTATGTGGAATAAGAGTTGGAAAAACTTAAACTTGCTCCTGGAGTAAGTGCATTCTCACTCTACCTAACTATACGCACAGATTTATGTTCTTAATGAAAGGAAATTAATAGAAGACAATAATCAATTTTTTCTTTCTTTCTGCAAAAACCAAGCAATATTAAAATGCTAATTGATAAGCTTTCAAGGCTCTTTATCAAGTAAACAAGCATAACAACAATGCCTAAATCAATTAAGTGTTTTCCAAGTAGTATAACTTAAGAGTACCTTCGAATATTCTGTAAGTCGAATCCTGAGATGTTGCAAGTCACTGTACCCGGAAATATCAAGGGAACCTGTCGGTAGAATATTCAGTGCTCTGAGAATTGAACCAAGGCTTTCCTCAGCCAGCTGCCTAAAATTATAAGAGTTTCTTTTTCCTGTTAAACAAAAAATTACCTTATATCATCTAGGAATTTCTGGATGAAAAATAAAGACTTTTCAATGCTTCAGGTAAAAGCTCTAGAAAATTATATACCTGCAGCAAACCACAAAGGCAAAAGGTCCACACGAACCTGTTAAGAACCAATAATAATAGGTTATGCAATATTTAAGTATATACGACATGTTAAGTTGGTAACATATAACAAACTTGTTTTGAAGAGGACAGAGCCAGAATTGAAAGGAAAAATTTACTCAAAATTAAAGAGCTTGATTATTCTAAATTTGTTTCTCAAAATAAATAGACATCATAATTACATTTACATCATGTTAATCAAAATATAATTAAACATGTAATGATTCAAATATTTTTTTCTCTTCTTTCTTTATGTAAGAGCATGTGACATATCCATCATAATGACAGTGTCTACAGCATATACTGAGACAAGATTAGCACATGAGGAGCTCCGTTAACTGCAAAGAATATGAGGATTGTGATTTAATTAGTAGGCAAATCCCCTGCCATATCCAACCACATATGACAACAAAATGCATATTCCACTGAAGTCTTGAGTAACAGACAACAATCAGATAGTCGATTATTAGGATTCTTAATGTTTTAAGAATCTCATTTTAATTATTGGGCTAAGCTTGTCCTAGTTGTGCTACATTAGCATTTGACGTAGATTATTAGAATAAATAGAAGAATTATGGTTGTATTTTCTTATCACAACATCATAAGTTTCATACTTGAGAAACCAATAAAACTTGGGGAACCAGAAAAACAACAATGTAAGGAGAAGACTTTCAGAGGTGATAAGCGTAGCTTCGAAGAAGCATGATGGCTATCAAAGTCTTTCCAGATCCAGTCCCCAAGTACGCTATGGTATTTTCACGAATTGCTTTGTTCAATGCTTCAAGTTGATAGCTACGCACACAAAAAAAAAAAACTCTACAACCCAAATCATCAATCCATCTGATCGACATTACAATGGAAAGGGTTTTGTTTTTAAAAAAACAACACCCTTTCCATTGTAATGTTGAACGGATGGATTGATGATTTGGATTGTTGAGGGGATTTTTATATTTGTATGTAGCTATCAGCTTGAAGCATTGGACAAAGCAATTCGTGAAAATACCATAGTGTACTTGGAGATTGGATCCGGAAAGACTTTGATAGCCATCATGCTTCTTCGAAGCTACGCTTATCACCTCTGAAAGTCTTCTCCTTACATTGTTGTTTTCTGGTTAGAGTTTTATTGGTTTCTCAAGTATAAGTATCTCATAATTGCTAATTTCATTCTTTTCCCTATGCTTTCGGAAAGCAACCTTGCCCATAAACAGCATAGCATTGATGACAATCGGGTTTCAGTAATATGGCGGAGTGATATCCTGCATTTTAGCAGATGCAAGAGAAAAAAAAATCGACTTGATAGGATAGGACCCTTTCAGCCTGTATTTCATTCCAAAGTAAGTTTCAGTTAAACAATTGATTCAAGACCTCAATATCAGTAATGATACATAACCTCACTTGTTTTAAAATTCCATTGTAATTGTCTTCTGTTTTGCTCTGCCTCTCCACATTTTCCACGTTACTTTCAAGCCAAAGAAGAAGTGCATCAGAAAGATGCATCTCACTGTCAAGATACTATAACATTAGAATCTTAAATTTAAAAAAGTAAAATACAATGGATAAAATGAAGCCATTTTATAAATAACCCGTCAACCTGTCAATAGTCAAATGAGGGTGCTCTACTGAAGATAACAGCAAGTTATACGGAATTTTTCCAAAACATATGTTCTGCTTGGCCCACATCTATCAAAAGAAAACAAAAATCATAAACAAAGAACATTTTAAGAATCTTTTCTGCCAAAAAAAAAAGAACATTTTAAAAATCTTTCTTAAGCTACACTTAATACGAAAATAATAGTGTTGTTCGGTTACATGAAAAGTAATCCAAAGAGAAGCAAAATTGTGAATGAATAACAATTGAAAAACCATTTTAAAAATGCAGAAGTGAATAATTAAGAAGAAACATGAGATTGTTGTTTATTGTTCAAGCTCTAGTGAAAGAAGAAGAATACATACAAAATTTCTTGCTAGGTAGCCAATACATAAGTTTAGAATGGAATCACTTGCTGCAAAATATATTAAAAAATAGTTAGAATGAACTTTGTAATGTTGAAGCTAAAAGTGATCAAAAAACCCTGACTCAAATTGTAAGATGATCATTTTTTACATAATGTAAAATAATAAACTCGTACCATGATCCAAGCCAAATTTCCAGATTTGGATCAAATCCTCCATCTGTATTTGCGTTAATCGAAATTTATTAGGAGAGAATGCCTCGGAAAGCCAAGTCTCACACTTTAAGAGAAGTGTCTCCACTCCAAAATAAAGCGCACCCTAAGAGACATACCAGAGAAAGACCAACCGCATTAGCCATCGAGCAGTTAAACGACAAATATATTAATATAACTTAAAAATTTAAACTCGTCATTTAAAAGAAGAAAAAAACAGAAAACTACATTCATGGATTTTCTGATCAATCTGATAGTTTCTTCTGCGCCAACAGAACTACATTAAAATAAATAAGTAAAATGTTGGATACATAAATGTGAACAAACCATGTACCTCATAAAGAGAGAGGACATTTTCAGTAGTAATATCCAATGGACAGCCACACATATGCTTAAGAATTTGCACAAACACAGGCAAATTCCAGTCGATAGTGATAGAGCCCAAGCATGATTCACTACACAAATAATTTAATACGTATATTATACTATCTTTTAAGTTCATTTTGAACAGGTAATAAAAAAGAAAGAGAACGAAAATCTACATGCCGTCTTACCTGAAGCTTCCGCCAAGGAGGCCTCGGAAATACATAGATTGTTCAATGAGCCTGTCATACACACAACAAAAACAATTACTACATAACTGAAATTTTATAATCTCTTTCAATGAGATATTATATTTATATGTTCATTTTTTTACTTCACTTTACTGAAAATTAAAAGTCATTCTAAAACCATAAATGAAACTGATTTTGATATGTTTGTTGTTCATAGTAGAATTGCTTTGACATTCAAATGAATTCTCTAACTTAGCTATTGTTTAGTATTTTTGTGTACAAAAATGATTTTTAGCCTCAAATTTATGGTTTAATTCACTTCTATATAAATGTAAATAAACATAAGGCTTTGTTTGATAAAATTGTGGATAGCCGATAGCTTATAGCTGACAATCGATAAGCTCGTTGAAGTGTTTGAAAATTAGCAGTTCAAATATAAAAAAAAAAAATTACAAAAATTACAGTTCAACTATCTGATAAACTATAAGCTAAGTGTATTAGTCTTGCCAAACAGACCCTAAATAACTTCAAGTTCAAGTTCAACCAAGTTCTAATTAAATTAAAATCAATTTTATACAAAATCAGTTTTATGAGCAGCATAACTAACAAAGAAGAAGTAATACATGGAATATAGAGAGAGGTTGAAGTTGAAGGAAATGACTCACCTATTGCGATGTGTCTGAATTTTGATAGTGTGAAAATTGAGAAATGTTGATAAATCGGAAACGATGATATCAGTGGTTGAAAGGAGAATTTGTGTTGTTTGAATTGAATGATCAAGGTTGGTGCAAACGAGGATAACTTCATCATCGTCATCTGAGACTGAGACCTCCATCGATATTGCTAGCTACTTTGCCAACTTCTGCATCAGTTGGATCTGGAACCGACTTAATTATACATAGTTGGTCCAAACAAGTCAAAGTTCGAACTCCGATGACGCAGATCCGAAGACATGAATATTTTTATTACTTTTATTTTGTTAGGCACACTTCAATAAAGAAGAAAAAAATTAAAGAGAAAGAATTAAAATGATGTGGATTGTTGTACCAAAAAAAAATTAAAAAAAATTATCTTAATTAATGTGACTATGTTATTTTTTTTTTAATTTGTTAGATTTGTGTGTATGCTTAAATAAAATTAATTTGGGGTTATGCTCATAGAAAAATGTCTCGTCATTTTATGCTATCAACTTTGTAATGGAGATATATGTTAGAGTTTAATGGAAATATACAGACAGTATATAATAGATTTACATAATTATTCAATAACAAAATCATCAATTTACCATATTATATAAAAAAATTAGATTTTCTCAATCTGTTATCATTTATATTGTGGATTTTTTAAGGCGGTTTTTATGACTACAATTACAAAAACAAAAATGTGGATTTGAGAGATGGTCCACCATAGCATTAAGCCTCCTGTATGGATTTTTTTTAGTTTTGACATGTCAAATTTTTTCACAATACTTTTCTTTTATATATTAAAATCTTTCTATACCAAAAAAAAAAAAATCTTTCAACAACCACAACACAATGATCTTACACCTTTTTTGAGTTTTATCATGTGAAATTTTTTCTCGATACTTTTTTTCTATCTTATGAGTTTTTAGTGTGTGATCATCTCAACTCTTTTCGCAATAATGGATTTATTATAACATTTTTCATCTGACAAAAATATTTTGTATTCCCATCAAAACTATAACACCCTATTAATTTACCTATAATCAACATTATTTTATTCTCATTACCATTTCTAAAATTTTCTTGCATCAAATTATTAATTTCAATGCCATCGATTATCTAAATGTTTCGTCCACCCTTTTTCATTAAACTTACTTCTCATACATTGGTAACTTCAAAATTATATGCATAACCTAACAACACATACAAATCCACTTGGTTGGTCTTATAATATTGATTTGAAATCTGAAAGTGTGCTCCTTATTCTCTCTAATTTCAATTTGGATGGCACAATCTTTTACTACTAGTTAACAACTTAAAATACACACTCCATCTCTTACCACATTCATCCAATTTATCCCAAACATTAGAAATCATCCTCAACTGCTTTCAACCATTTGTTACTGATGTTTATATTTAGCACTCGTTTTTTATAAAATGAATTACATTTGAGTAAGCATTTGCATCACTCTTCAATGTGGCCTAGATCTTGTTTTGCCTTTATGCACATGAGCACAGGGTAAATGAAATTTTTTATTCTCAGGAATGTTATTAACTTTAAAGTTGCTATAGACCTTAACTTCATAGATTCTACATGTCACATTGAAAGTGATATAATCAACACTAATTGCTAATAGGGTTACATATAAGTTACATATCCATATATGGAGCATGGAGCCATAAACATGATAATCCATAAACAGAAATGTCACTCTCGACAGAGAGCAATGTCTTTAAAACAACTCGAATTCGACGTGCTCTCCTACATTACACTCTAAATACTTAGCACCCTTGCCTTGTGAGGCCATGTCTAAAACTTCAAAATCACAAAATTCTGGAAGTTCTGGTGGGGTAGCACAACGAATTAAGGCCCAGTTAAGACCCTCGAAGAAGGGATGTTTTTTAATCTCAGCAGCTCCTCTCTGTGAACCCAAACGGTTTTCAGGCTCTTTAACCAACAACCCTCTAATCAGGTCCATCGCTTCGAAACTAACAAATGGGTCATCAGGGAATCTAAGACTTTGCAATACCACGTTTGCTAATGTTTCTTCATTGTTAGAACCTTTAAAGGGTGTTCTACCATATAAAAGCTCATAAAGAAAAACGCCAAATGTCCACCAGTCAACTGCAGCTCCATGTCCCTCTTCTTTGATGATCTCAGGCGCCAAGTATTCGTGTGTACCAACAAATGAGTTTGATCTTGCATCAGTGGGCTCGGCCACAAGCTGTGGCAGTGATCTGATCTGGGCAACAGGATCAACTTTTAATTTCCTTGCTTTTGCTGCAGAAGGTAGGAAGCTGGGGCTGAAGCATGTAACTTGACAAGATGGTTCAATGCAGAATGGTTCAATACAACTTGATTGTGCACTAAGACGAGAAATTTTTGTAGAGTCAACATCATAAGATGACTTCAGAAGTGTTGGGCTAACAGCACACCTCAATGACAAATCAAAATCGGTGAGCATAATGTGGCCGTCCTCTCGAACAAGAATGTTTTCAGGTTTCAAATCACGATAAACAACTCCAAGCATGTGCAAGTACTCCAAAGCAAGGAGGACTTCAGCAACATAAAACCTGCATAATACATGTATGGAAGTTTCAAAAACAGCAAATTAGTGTCCACAATGTAATGTGTAAATAAATTGTTACAAAGATTAATTCATAATTGAGACAATATCTCCTTTGTCATTGCTAGAAAAAATGGGCAATCAAGAACATAGGTCAGATTAAGGGAAAATGCTGGTGATTTACAGATTTAGTATGTAGATACATGAGAAAATTACATTCCTGGCTGAATCATGGGAAAAGAACATATGCAACAAGTATTCCACAACCAATTGCATGAAAATCGCCCAGTAACCACAGGGCCACTGACAGAGTTTGTTCTCTAACTGTTTTAACTCTAAACAATAAAGAAGGAACAGAGTTTCTATCCACAAAGAATGGATTATTCCAAGTAAGAATAATCGCAGTGCAAGAAACTGCTAACTTTATGTAGATTCTTCAAATAGAACAAGTTGCAACAGTGCAGAAGTATTCTTAATCAATGTAGCAGCCTAAGATTCATAGAACCATATTATTGTAGTTATGCAATAAAGCACAAGCATATTCAGCAACAACGGTTATGCGAATTAATAAGTTATAATTTCGACTGATCAACTTTTTAAATTACTACAAAATTCGTGCTACTATGGTATCAAACTTAAAAATAAAATAAATAACTTTAGTAATGAAGGCCTGCGAACCCCTGCGGAAGCACAGGTATGTTGCTAGTTAACCAATAAACCACAAGCATATTCAGCAAGAGCAGTTTTGACAATTAATAAAGTAAGTATTAGTGTGTATCAAGAAATAATTAAGCCATTGTATCATTTGTTGCACAACTCAAATTGAACAAGGAGGAGGATGCATGGTATTTCTGACCTTGCAGAAAATACAACGCTGATATGTTAATTAATACTTCTTAGTTTCTTACCTTGCTGCTAGCTCCGAAAAACATCTATCAAGCTGCTTCTGCCGTAGAACATGAAGATCTCCACCTGGACAATACTCCATGACCAAACATGAGAGATTATCTGATGTAAATTGCACATACAATGTAGGAAGAAACGGATGGTCCAGCATCCTTAATATTTCTCTTTCAGTTTGAGCCCTAGGTATCTTCTTCCGCCGTGCCAAAAATTCGATGTCCATGACCTTAATAGCAAACAAACAGCTTGTGCCAATTAGTTCAGCGAGATAAACAGTCCCAATGTCTCCACAACCAAGTTTCTTCAAAAGATTGAAATGTCTCAAGCCCAAGGTTCCATGCTGCATTTGAGCATGTCGAATGGCTTCCCACCTAACATCCTTTGACATGTGAGGCCTACTGCCAAAACTTGAGCCACTCAAGTTGCTCTCATCACTGGTACTAGTACTACTACTGTACTCACCTTGACTACTCTTTGAGCTTTGTGAAAACTCAAGTTGCTCTTTCAACTTGGTGTTGTTCTTCACCACCTTTGCAACTGCTTTGCAACCTTTGTTTATATTACCGCTAGTTGATGCCAAATCAGGCTTATTTGAACCAGAGTGTGCATTAGTCGAGTTCACTCCATTTCCAGGACTAGTAGAGTCTGCGATCATAATCTCTTTGCTTTTTTTTTCCCCTGTATTTTCTAAAGCACGCCTACATCTTTCACAAATCAGTCGAGCTGTGCCAGGAACAGACTTACTAACTTCATTTGATGTAGGATCACATGATGCAGAACCTGAATCCTCCTTCACTTTCTTCTTACTCAGACTCTTGTTCTTGATGACCATTTTAACTGTGTGAGGGGCATGGTGTGGCTGTTTGTTAACTCTGGTGCCGCTTCCAGAAGTAGATGAAGAAGATGCTGTCTGCAACCTACCTTTCCGTCCAGTATTTGACACAACCACTTTATTTCCTAACTTTTTAGGGGAAGAAGCATGTACTGGCAACTCTAATTTACTTTCAGATGCATTATAAAGAGATTGATAAGATGCAGATGTTTGTTTTTCTGGTTCAACAGGTACCACAGGCCGTGATTGAAACCCAATTTTACTAGATGAACATGCAGAATCACTTTGGATCGATGAAGTCCCAGAATCAAATTGAGTAGTTGCAACAGCGGTTTCCCAAGCAGAATTGATGGCTTGGCTCGATGATGTGATTTGCGTAGTTTGATGAGATTGAGATGTTTTATCCAAGGAGGGTAACTTGCCTTTTTCTGGCACTAGAGAGATTTCTTTTCTGTGCTCTTTACTCTCAGCAACATAAGGCCCAGAATGACCAGTTTCATTTACAACTGAACTGTACAATGTCTGTATTTTCCCAGCCTCAGATATTCTCGGAGAAGCTGTTGACTTTGACAACCGTTTCATAGCAGCCACTTCTGATGCCTTAGATATACAAAGGTCTCTCAATGCTTGCTTCAAATTAGCAGACTCAGAAGTTCCAACTCGTGGGGACCGAGGAACACCCATTGTCATTGGCTTTTTTAAGGTGTTTTTCAGCTTATGACTCGTACCATCTTGTGAAATGCCCAAATCCCTTGATGAAGATTTAAGAGCAAATGATTCAAACAGCTTGTTAATATCATCATCAATATAATCCTTGTATCCCATGTTCAACACCAAAGGCTTTTTATTTTTCTCAGACATTTTGCACCGAGAATTGGACTGGCAAATCCCTACAACACCTTTCCCTCTACTTAAATCCTCTCTTGCTTCAACTATTTCACAAGTGCCAGAAAATGAACCCATTATGAGTTAAAAATGATGAGCTAACTCAACTTTTTCACAAAATCCAACTTCCACAATGAATCCAAACCATTTTCTGGTACAATCCAATTTGAACTTATACACACTCTTTTACCGGCTGCATAACACTTCAAACCCTGATACAATGATTAACATTTAAAAGCATCAGCAAAATCAAAACTTGAAACGAAAACTGTAATAATTTAATTAACTACTAAGAAACAGGAAAAGAAACAAGTTGAAAATTTTCTGTTGTCACTTGTCAGTCACTGTTTAATTAATTCCAAAACCTTAGTTTAATTTGAAGATTATACCCAAAAATATTCAAAAATAAAAATTACCTAACCCATATGGGTTGGCCTAGTGGTGAAGGCTTAGAGTTATGTTCCTCCCAAGGTCTCAGTTCGAATCATCCCAGTGTCATGTCAAGTGTTGGGACAGTTGCTTTAAATGAGCCCCCTAGTGGACGGTGGGATTGATGTCTCTCTGATTAGTCGGTCGTTGGACCAGATACCGAGTCTTAAAAAATTAAATAAATTACATATCCTTTTCAAAAAAAATAAAAAAAAATGAAATCAAATTTCATATAATCAGAAGCTTTAAGCAATGAGGTTAATCAATCAACATTCAACAGATCAGGAGAAATGTAAATTCATACTAACAAAAAAAACAACTTCACAAAAAAAAATCTATAAATGGGGACAAAATTAGAAATCCAGAATCCAACAACAACTACTATTAATTTTTCAAAGCTTAGAGTAGAGATAAGTGAAACGAATCAAACCACCGCAAAATCAAAAAGGTTGAAATGAATAAATCTAAGTTTAAAGATAGAGACAAAGCAGAGCGTATAGTATAAGCAAAAACTGTGAATCAGGAACAGAATCAATACCAGTAGAAGTAAAAGTTAGAAGGTGGTAGTTGAAAAGTGAAGGAAAACGTGGAAACGGGAAAAGAGAGAGAAACCCTAGATGCGCATTGAAGATGATGGTAGAAGGAGAGAAATGTGTAGGAAGTGTTTGTTTTGGTTTGGTTTTCTGTTCCGTTTTCAGCAATGTCCTCTCCATGCCACTGATAATTGTTTTGTTTCGTGCTCATGGGTGGGTCCCACTCATGTCACACATTAAAATCAAATTTCAAATGTGGATACAAAAACAATGAAATATACCGATACTGATTGATACAATTGGATTTGGATACTATAGCATTTTGTGATGTATAAGTTTATCATTGATTTTGATATTTGATTATGGGTTTCACGTGTTTATTTAGCATATGAGACCAATTTTAATTAATTATTAATTACTACTTTACAATAGGCAATCTGAGATTTGTCTTTGCTTGATAAACAGTACTACCTCTGTCCCATTATATTAGAACTAGTCAACTATTTCACGGGAATTAAGAAAGGAATTTTATCTAATTAAAAATAATATTTTTATTCTTAATTTATTCTATTGTTCCATTTTTACCCCTATACTCATGGTGTGGTTTTAATGTTGATGAGTCATTAATTTATAGTGGAAAAGAAAAAAAAACGTTATGTATTCTACTAACACTAGGTAGTAGCATTGGGAAAAGGTTTACACGAGAAGTAACATTGGAAAGGTGAGAGGAAAACCAATTTCATTGGTGGACAAAAGTGAGAGAAAGAAATATCAGTAACAAAAAAGTGAATCCTACAACCTACAAGTTACTACTTTTAACCATCAATTAGGGGTATTTTGGTCCGAAAATAACTAATGCAAAAGACAATTTAGAAAGAGCTCTTATATTATGGGACAAGTAAAATTTTCAAAAGGTTCTAATATATTAGGACGGAGGTAGTATTTGTTAAGATGTTACTTTCAACACTAATTTAATTTGCTAGATATTCTAAACTATTTTTTTTTATGAGTATATTCTAAACTAGCTCAACTATTTTTGACGATAAATTTCCCAAATATATATATCATACCCATGCTATACGCATATGACACTACGATTTGGTTACTTGAGGGGAAAAGAGGTGGGCATTTTGTTCTTGTCTTCTAGTATGGGTTAGATCCGGTTGGTTTTGAGGCAAAATGAAATACACGACTTCGGCCCTTTATCATTTGTTTATTTATAAGTGATGGGGTTAATTACTGATTTGAATCCTTAACTAATTTGTTTTATTAGTATTGTATCTCTTAATTAACAACGTTTAGATTTATGGTGTGTTTGTGTAAGGAATTAATATAGGTTTAATAGGTCCAAAATGCATTAGATAATTAGATGATTATTCATGCTTTCTAGGAGGATCTAGAAGGATCTAATTAGATGAGTCATTGGTTAGTTTGTTTAAATTAACCAAGCCTATAAATAAATGCATGAATCAATGTAATGAGATAAACAAAATGAATGAATAAACTAGTTTATTAGTTTAGTGTAGTTTATTAGTAGTTTTTTAGCAATTATCTCTTCCATTTATGAACAACTAAAAAGTTGTTCATAACAATTGGTGCTTTCATTGTCATGGATTCTCCTCCCTACAATCACCACAACCACTATGATCCTACAATCATCAATGGTAGTAGTTTGTTGAAACCTCACACTAATCAACAATCAACCTCCTTCAACACACCACCTTCACTGTCCAGCCAATACATTTCTCCACCATTCATACCTCACATCAACACCCATATCCCACCTGCACATAAATACCCAAAACTCATTGCCAATAATTCCCATCACTACCTTACTCATCATATTAATTCTGCTATTCAAGAACTTCACCGTTCCCAACAAGCTTGCATCCAAGCCATTTCCAATCTAGCCACTGACATTTCAACACTCAACCAAAGCCTCACGCCTCCTAACTACACCCACCTCTTTCCAACCTCACTAGCACCATTTATCTCTCAGCAACCTCTAAAATCATCCAACACCTCACCTTCCAATTTCACTTACCAACAACCTATCATCACTCCCACACCTGCGATTAATCAAAACTTTCAACACTATCAGAACCCATTTTCATCACCCGAACCAACAACCCTTATCCATCACCCAAATCCTCCATACAATTCAAATCATGTCACAATTGAGATCAATTCGGCAAAGAAAGTTGTACCAAATTTCACACCCCATTCTGATCCCATATCGCACGTGGTTGACGAACACCCCGTTTTCGTCGATAATGTGGCGGCTCCGTCGAATCTTGTACTAGATTCAAATATGACCTTCTCAACCAAAACTGATGAGAGATCGAAAGATGATGTCGTCACTGTGAAGGGTCATGAAGAAGAGATTCGCCAAGTTCTTCCATCAATTTCTCAGTCACCGTGCGATTCAAATCGCAGTGCCTCCTTAACCATCAAGGCATGTGGCGATGTTTCTATAGGTTTGGCTCCGGTGAAAATCAATGTCTCTCTCGGGTCGAGGCCATCGCCACCACCCAACAAGATCACCGGAACAACATCCAACGGTTTTAATCCTCCGGTGAAAATCAATGTTCCGATGAGTTTAGTTTCGGCGAAACACCGTTCAATCAATACAAATCTACCTTCATCGGAGAATGAGGTTGTGCACGACGTTGCTGTAGCATACGCGCCTCTGCAACCTTCACTCTCCATTTTCATGTTAACCGGTGATTCCATTCAAATTTTCGATCCCGGAGGAATGCTCATAACAGTCGTTGATTCCATCGTGCACCACCGTCAAATCCAAAGTTTAAGTAGCGTGTCATTTAATTTTCGCAGCTCTTGTTAGACTACTGGGCTTATCACTTAGAAGGGGGGGGGGGTTGAATAAGTGATCCTTGAAACAATGGGGTTTTTTTTTTAAATTATTGTTTCAAATTAATCAAGCGAGCGGAAGAGCCACCGGATCGGTAGTCTATGCACCGATTGACCAAAAGAAAAGTAGTATTAAGCCTTGAACGAATTTGTGAAAAGTTACGAAAATGTTTGAGTTCAAAATTATTTGAATGTAAACAATATAACTCCAGTCCCAAGCAAGTTACAAATCAATATTCAAATCAATCACAATCAAGCAAGAACCAATTGAATTTTTGTGAACCAATACGAACAACAAAAATTTAATCGATTAACAAATTAACGAAATTAACGAAATTAAAAGAGAGAGATAAAGAGAGACACACGATGTGATTAGGGAGTTCCCCGGATTGCGCGTCGTCCACGCGTTTATCCGAGTACGTCTCCCCCAAATAACCAAACGGGTTATTTGAGAGTTTATAGATCAAAAAATTGATGAACAAAAAGTGCACAGTTTACAATTGAAACCTATAATCCTATAGCAAGACAAAATGTAAACTAATGCGAATAACCTCGACACCCAACGGAACTTCGCCCTCTGATTCCAACGATTCACCTTGTGCCGAACCGCACCCAATCGTCCAACTGAGTCTTTCGTTCCTTGTTGTCGAATCCTTCAAGGCACGCACGATCTTGAATCACTTGAGAGAAACACTAGAACCTTCGTCACACAATTCAACCCGACTACGATTCTGATTCACCGCGAACCGTATCGAACGTTATCACACAAAAACGCAATCTTTATTGAATTGATCCCATACTCAAATCCAATTTGATTGCAATCCTTGATGAAGATGATGAATTTGTGATGAATCAAACCTTTGATGCAAATTCTCACTCAATTTGTACCCAAAGCGTTTTCTGAATTTTCTCACTAGTTTCCTCTTAATTACAATGACACAACACATTGTTATTTAAAGAGAGAATAAAATTGAGCAAATTTGGACAAAATTTCACATACATGTATCGATACAACTGATGATTTGTATCGATACAAACCCTTTGACCAGCGTTAAAAATGAAAGATTTGACCTATGTATCGATACAAACACGAGTGTGTATCGATACATACATCAGTTTCTTGAAATCTTGACTGATATGTATCAAATCATGCAAGCATGATTCGATACATCATGATGTTTCTGGATTTCTGAGAGACATAGGTGTGTATCGATACATGCAAGCATGATTCGATACACAGGTTACTCTCTGCCTCTGAGAAATCACTTTTGTATCGATACAAGTGATATATGTATCGATACAAATTGCACAAAATCAGCCTGAAGTAATTTCAGGACATTTGTATCGATACACATGTTTATGTATCGATACATAATACTTAAAAACAATTTTTCAAAGTATTAAAAATAGTTTTTCGCTGTCAATTCATTTGTAATGTTTGCCAAAATATGTTCTACTCTATTTTCGTGTGTTTTGACAATTATTAAAACATGAGGATGAACTAGTGCACTTACAGCTCTGGCATCATCTCCTTCATTTCGGGTCCACGCTCCTTCTCTTTGTTGTGGCTGCCATGGGATAGGGGAAGAAGAATTGCAGTGAAGCTGTTTTGCCTTTGCAGAGTTGAAGTGTGGAGCAATTTTTGATTGTTCGTTTGTTTGGGTACTCTAACCGAGTGAATGGGCTTTGTTTGGTAACTCAACGGGCTTCAAATTATTTAAAAAGGGAGGAAGGCCCAAGATGCACAATTGGCCTTTAATTTTTATTTTTTTAAATTGGTCTAGGTAATATTGTGGATTTTGTTAGATTACACCTTGAGGACAAGGTGATTCTGCAAGACCAATAAAATGTAAGGAATTAATATAGTCTTAATAGGTCCAAAATGCATTAGATAATTAGATGATTATTCATGCTTTCTAGGAGGATCTAGAAGGATCTAATTAGATGAGTCATTGGTTAGTTTGTTAGGATTAACCAAGCCTATAAATAAATGCATGAATCAATGTAATGAGATAAGCAAAATGAATGAAGAAATTAGTTTGTTAGTTTAGTGTAGTTTATTAGCAGTTTTTTTGCAATTATCTCTTCCATTTATGAACAACTAAAAAATTGTTCATAACAGTTTGGTTTTATGGAGAGAAAGTGAGAGTAAAAAAAAATAACGCAAATCAATAAATGAATTTGGATTACTTTATCATTCAAGCTCATTCATCGTTTTCCGTAATTTTTTTCCTTTTACTTTCTTTCCATCATACCAAACAAACCGTTAGTCCCATAAATTTATTTATGTTAGACAAAAAGTCCTTTGTATTAAATCAGAAAATAATCACTGGTTAACAACCAGATTTATACACCATTTAACAAAATCAGAAAATAATTCATCTAAATCTCAATTTTTAAGATATACAAAAAATTACATAGTGACAAATCAATGATGCAAAGCCAAATTTCAATTTCCACAACTCCAAGATATGTTATTATATTTTGATACTAGCCGTAGCAGACCATTTAGGATATTAGATCGTGTCTAACATAATTCAAACCAAGGTTGTCATAACCGGACCGGTCATCGAACTGGTGAGCTTACCCGTTCAAGGTTCAATGGTCGGACCGAGGTCGGACTGGAGTCGGACCGTTTTTAATTAAATATATAATTTTTATATTTTAAATAATATATAATAATAATAATAATAAACTAAAAGTTAGACAATATATATAATTTTACACTATTAAAAATTGAAGTTCATATAAAATCTTATAATTGTATAATTTAAATTAAAAAAAAAAATTATTGAGAAAGTTGGTTGCTTGTTTCTTTATATTTATTTTAAATTTGTTGGTAATTTACAACAAATATAAATTTAAGTATGTTTTATAAAATAAAATAAATATGCCTTTTTTAATCTCATTACAAATTATTAATAAAAAATAAAGTTAAATGTGTTTTGTAAATAAAAATAGAGTGTCTTTGTACATTAACTACTCTATGAAGTCCCACATTGGAGAAATCTCATACTTGAAGTCTCCCACTTGGTTATAAATAAGTCTTTGTTAGGATGTTTCTTAGTGCATTTGAAGTCTCTCACTTGATTGGTCATCATTTAATGTGACTTTTAGTGGTATGAGATTGACCCCACTTATTTTGTGAATTTTTTTTAATTTTTTCAATTAAAAAAAATAAGTAATTTTTTAAAACCGATTCAGGTTTTGAACCGCTGGTTTTCGGCCGATTTTCTGGTTCAATGACCGGTTCATGCGCATACCGGTTTTACGGCTGACTTGGACCGGATGCAGGTCTGGTTCCCGGTTCGATCGGTCCGACCGGCCGGTCCGGTTCTGACAGCCTTGATTCAAACGATTTTCGATTAGGTTTAAAATATTTTGACAGTACACTTAATTTGAGAAATGAATTTGGGTTGTAAGTGAAATTGGAAAAGAAAAAAAATAGATAAAAAAGAATGGAAATGAGATTTGATTGCTTAAAAAAAGTAATTATGGGTTTGTGTTGAATATATTGATGGAAATGAATGAAAAGAAAACGAATATTACCACCTTGTGCAGAAATTACCGTTTCTTGAATAAAATTGACAGAATGGACCATTTTGGTAGATAGAGTTATACAATTAGAGCCAAACAAAATCAAAAAATTAATTAAGAGACCAATAAAGTAATTAAGTATAATAGGATTCATTAATCGAATCCACTTAAAATCACAGCCGAATAAGTGTTCATGTTATCAGAGAGAAATAATTATATAATAAACAAAAATTGGAAAGAAAAAAATGATATTAATATCAAATTGTGTGTTAAAGAAAAAGTTTTGAAATGCAAAACAATACACACCGGAGCACATGGATGTTATGAGAGAGACAAATAATTATATTAATAAATAAGATGTGAAATATATTTTGGGTCTTTAAATTTAACGTTTGTAAAAAATTACTTTTTTTAATTAAACATTAAATTGGTCATTTTAGTTTTTCTAAATATTAAATTGATACTCATTGACATTTGATCAATTGAATTACTACCAACAACTCTATGTATCACACCACCATAATACCTTTAAAAATAACATTTATTGGAGATGGGATCGAGATTTTATTCTCCATCCAGCGAGACTACATCTCTGAATATTTTATTAAAATAACATTTATATATGTATATTCAAGTATATACGTACTTTGTATATTATATTTATTTAGATTCTTACATAAATTTTGTTTATATGTATTGTTTATTATTATTATCACAAGACCCACAATAAAGTCATAATTTTTTATTAGTTTTATGATTAAATTTAATATTATTAAAAACAAATTTGTTTTATGATTGAAAATAATAATTTGATTAAAAACAAATTTTATTGTAAAAAAAAGATATTTTTTAATGTTGATGGATCTCCGTAAAACCTGTGAAAATCTGTCGGGATGGGAACGAGGAAAGAGTAACACCCAAAATGGAGAATAAAGACGAAGAATATTTTAGATGGTAGAGAAGAGAGCGAGAGAGTGTCATCCACTAAATTTGTTTGGTAAATTTAAGTTATAAGCTAACTGATAACTAATAACTGAAAAGCTAGTTGAACAAAATTAAAGTGTTTAATAAATTTAGTTGTTGTAAGTTCAAAATAACATAAAAATACATAGTAATTTTATTTGAATGAGTACTTTAAAAAGATAAAATAAATAAATAAATAATAAAATTAAAATAATGTTAAAACTAGAATGAAAGGTATAAAACTATTGGTTATAAGATCAAACGCTACTTGAAACATCATCTAAAAAAATATTATAAATTAATAACAAAAGTATGTTACCAAATACTTCTAAGGGCCCGTTTAGATTAACTTATTTTTGAGTTTATACAAATAACTTATGCAATTTTTATGTATTTTTATAAGTTTGTCAAGGTATATTATGATAAAATAGTTTATAAAAATACAATTTTCACTAGCGTGCACTTATAAAATAACATAAAATTTAATTTATATTACATAAGTTGTTTACATAAGCTCAAAAATAAGCTAATCCAAATGGACCGTTTTATAAAACAGATTTATAAGTTAATATAATAAACTATAATTTACTTATTTCTCTTACCAAGATCTTTGTAATAAAAAATTGTTCAAGACTAAAAGAGAGTAAAAAAAATTGAACACTTACAAATTTATTTTCAATACATTAATTAATTTGATATATCGGTGATGGTTTTTAGTTTTTTTACGTTTCCTTCTTCTATTTTTTTTTTTGACGATCTTCTTCTATTTTTTTATTAAGACTCTATTTGGTAAAATTAAGCTATAAGCTAATTAATAGTTGAAAAACTAGCTTATACCTGAAAAGCTCATTTATAGCTGATAAATTAGCTTTTAATTGATAGCTGAAAAGCTAGTAGAATGAAATTAAAGTGTTTGGTAAATTTAACTTTTATAAATTATAAAATGACATAAAAGTATTATGTGAGTGAGTAGTTATTTTTTTAAATGAGTAGTTTTGGAGTTGTTAAGGTGTTTACGGTGTGTCCTTTCGAGTTGAGCATTTTTTCCTTTTTGATTTGATGGTTGTTTGCATCACCTTTTGTCGTTTGCCTTACTTTTTATGCGCTGGATTTTGATGGGCCGGTTAATTTTGCTTCGAGATCGGAGTTGGTGTCTAGGTGCAATTTTGTTTGGCTGACTATGGTGTTTCTCTGGTTGACCGGGGTGCCCTTATGATTTGGTCTTGAAATCTGGTGGGCCGATCACTTTTGATTCTAAATCGGGAGTCAGTTCTTTGGCCCAAGTTTGGGGCTTTCTTTGGTGTTCTTTCGGTGGATCAGAGGTTGAGAGGTGGTGGAAGCTGCATGATCTTTCGAATAGGAGCTCTACGGATGTTGCTCAGATTTTGTGAGGACGACTCGTTGTTGCATTTAGATGGGTGTTCGTTTTGGGGTGAGTAGCGACGATGGATGGTTTTAGTTTCAGCGGTCTTTTTCGTGAAGCAGTCTGTTTTAGATGGTGATATTTATTTATGGCTAGATGTTGAGTGTAGGAGGATTGTCTTTTTTATGTTATTTTCGGGTGTTCCGTCTATATACGGCGCCTTTAGTTTGTATTCTCTAAATTATCAGTCTCTGCTCGTCTTGAGTAGTGATCTGATTATTAAATAAAATTTTGCTGTTAAAAAAAATAAATTAAAATTGGAATAAAAAGTAAAAGCTATAAGCTTAAACGCTATCTGAAATAACATTTTAAAAAAGCTATAATCTAGTAAAAAAGCTTCTTAACAAACACCAATTTTATAAAACAAGCACATAAATTATTAATTAATATAGTAAGTTATAAGTTAGTTTATTTGTGTTATAAAACACACTATAAAAAAACAAAAGGAAAATGCTATTTAGCAAGAATTTTTTGATGCAAGAAAGAGAAGAATAAATCCTCACCCTTAATTACATCCATAACCATCCATGTTTTCCACTAAAAAAGAAGATTAAATGACATCATTCTTTAAGATTTTGCCATGTGTTAATTTTTACATTTCTTGTGTAAAAATTTTATGCTAAATAGCAATGCTCAAAACAAAAAACAAAAAGAGGTAATAAGCCGACTTTTGCAGTGCGGCCAATGAACTACGTGGGCTGATTCCCAAAACGTGGCAATTGAAGATACATGGTTGCTTATTACCAAACTTGTCCACATTCAATCTGTCATGACACGTGTCACTCATTCACACCCTTCTTCTGCTATGATGATGCCAATGCTTCCTTTCCCAACCAGTGTGATGATGACTAATGTAATACCTACACATACACATTACTATACGCTTCTCTTCATTCTTCACTTTCCTCTTACGACGGTTACGTTCAATAATCCGATATGGAATCAAACAAACGCTATGATTCAACATCTTCTTCTCTTTCCTTATCTCCTACTTCATCATCTGCTTCCTCCTCTTCGTGTGCGTCGGAGGATCGTTCGGTTAAGACGGAGGAGATTGAGGCGGCGGAGACTTTAGCTTACTTGGCGCGACTAGCAATGCGTCAAACGAATCACTCCGCCGATAAACGAGATACCTGCCGATTCACAAGCGACGGTTCACCGATTCCTTACTCGGAAACTCCTCTGCATGTGGTAATTATTATTAGTTTCCTTCACCACTGTTCTTGTTTAATTATAGTTCAATTTAATATTGGAGAAAGAAATAATTATACTGTTGTTGATTTGATGTTGAATTATATTATTATATCTTCATGTAAACACTGGTCAACTAGTATAAATTATGCATAACAGTATGACTCTATTCAGCTAAAAAATACTCCCTCCATCCTTAATTAGATTCATTGGGTAACTGATGTATCTGATTTATATTATAGTACACATACGTCAGTTATTTAATAAATCTAACAAGTGGATTTTTCCTTATAAATATAAATAAGTATAGAGGGAGTAGCGGGAGTAACAGATAGTTGATAAATTAGTTTACGGCGGATGAACTTATAGCAAATAAGCGGATGAACTTATAGCAAATAAGTTATCTGATTGAATTTGTAGTATTTGTTAAAATTAATGGTTGAACTAGGTTATAAGTATAAAATGACATAAAATATACTCCCTCCGTTTCTTTTTAACTGTATTTTATTATCATATTTAGCGTTTCTATTTAATTGTCCTTTTTGTACGGGTATGATTTGTCAATTATACCTTTTGTCAATTGCTCTTATCTTTTTCAATAAAATAAATCAAAACAAAGTTTGTTTTTTTAAAACAAATTAAAACAAAGTTTATCTCTATTATATTTCAAATTGAAACCAAAGTTTGTTACGTATAATAATCATTTTACAATAGGTTAAAATTCCATTCCATAAATAACATACTTTGTATTAAATTTTCAGCTATTTTAATTCTACAGATTGGAGTTTAATTTATCATAGATTGGAGTTTTTATCTACCCAAGCTATATTCATTTGTACCAAAAAAAACCTTGTGATTGAGTTTTTCATTATCGGCAAACGGTTGTTAGTACCTTTTTATTTTACTAATAAAAGCAAAAATAAAAAATAAATATACTCGTATATGACTAAAACGTGGTTTGTGTTATTTGCGATGGTAGAGTTTCGTGACAATGATTTGTTACCGGAGAAAGAGATAGTAATTAGCAATTGTTTATTATGAGAGAAAAATAATATTTTTGTTTTACGTAATATATTAAATTTATTGGAAAAAGTGCAAAAAAATAGGAATTTTTTGGTCGATTAAATTGAAGGTATAATAAGAAGATAACATGCAAAAATACACTTCCTTAATTTGGTGTTATCATTCTAAAAGGACAATTAAAAAGAAACGGAGAGAGTATATATTTAATTAATATTTAATTTTTTCAATGGTAGGGGTCAAATTGGAAGAAAAAATGATAAACTATAAGCTCGTAAGCTACTTGAAATAGCGTTTTTTTTGCTATAAGATAATAAGCTATAAGAAAAAATAAGCTATAAGCTAATAAAATAAGCTATAAGCTCTTTTTTGATAAATATTTACCAAACAGAGCGTTTTTGCTCATATGAGCTTATAAGCTATTAACTCAAAATTTGGCCTTACCAAACATAGCCTATGCTTAATTTTTGTATTGGGTGATAATCAAAGAAGTGCGTTAAATAACTAATTTCAACAAAGGACATCAGATGTTTAATTGTTTTTAATTACAAAACTATATATTATGAAATTGACTTGGCCACTATTACAAATTGAGTAATATCAATGATCTCTTCATGAACAAACCAGTGTCCATATATTATATCATATATATGGACATGCATAACAAATTAATAGATTTGTTGAAATATGATTATTAATTTTCTTACTTTACTATTACTATGTACTCACTTTAAGGGACTCAAATTTGTTAATACTTGTTTATTGTGGGTTGTGTTTTCTTATCCTTATTTGGGAACAGAACAGAAAATGAAAACCAGATATCTCTATGTTCGTGACTGTTAAATTTATTGTATGCACATTTATTTGGGTGCTCATCATCTCGAAAACGCACGCTGTGGATGCAATAACAATTTTTTTTTTGTAATACTAGTAGTAGTACCAATATATATAGTTAGCAGAATTTGAACAAATCACCATTGTTATCTTATACGTGATTTATTACGAAGATGCGCTACACCGTGCAACATGGTGAAATATGAACAAACTACTATTTACTGCAATGTGCATAAGACAACACTAACTAATATAAACAAATTTGACTTTTTTGGTATATTGAAAAAGTGTGTATTTGGTTCATAATATAGATCACATACATCACGTTTTCAATGTACTAAAAAAGTCAAATTTGCTTATAATAGTGACCAGAGAGAGTATTTGTTTATCGAATTGATTTTAGTTTTATTTATTTACTTATTTAAATATGGCACTCCTTATTAATGGAACATCCATGTCCGAGTATATTTTTTCATTCCTTTTGGTCTTGTTATTTTGTTACTTCTGGAGAAAAAATTATAAACTTATCTAACTTGATCATTTTTTTTCTGCTTAGTATAGTAAAAATGGATAAGTCAATTGTACACATCCAATTCCAATAATTAAAGGAGTATCACCAAGTTGGAACATTTTATGGAGGAATTTAGAAACCGTTTAATTTATGGCAGGGCCAAGCTGTTGCAGAGCAGCTAGATGAAAAGATATCCAATACTACATCCGTAAAAACAGAAAGGACTCGGGAGAATGACTGCTTAAGATACATGAAGGTGGAGCAGGATGCTGATTTACCTAAGACTACTCACTGTAATAAGTCAAGACGTAATTTAACCGAGGTATAAGAGAGTGAAATTTCTTTTATTCCGATTCCTGAGGATACTTGTAATTTACTGGGTTTCTATTCAGGAAGAAAAAGAAGCACGGAGGATACGAAGGGTATTGGCAAATAGAGAGTCCGCTAGGCAGACAATTCGCCGCAGGCAGGTATTTACATCGACAGATAAGTTGACCATTGTTTAAATTTGCTTAAGAACAGCCCAAAATATAAACCAAATACACCCTAACTAGCTCATGTTTGGTGTGTAATGTTTTGTTGAACTATCAATCTTGACTTCTATGTTTTTCTCTGTACAACATAGTTTGTTTGTGGACATACATTGTTTGTACTTTGATGATTACCACTCCCACCTAGGAGCCATCAGATTAACCGTTCCATTAATTATTCGTTCCCACCTTGGCATTGTTGTTAATTGGACATTGCTTATTCACATTGTACCAATTAGTTCATCGATCATTTAACATGTTCTTGTAGCAAATGAATGTATCCATGATCCTTAGAACATCACATTTTATAACATCCATCAAACCTGTAGAATAGCCCAGTCCCGGTTTGCCACTAGAGCCACAAGTGTTTGTTTTCACAGTCAAATTTCTTTAACCATCATTACTTGTAGTGAGCCCAAATGTACAGTTATGTGACCCAAAGCTAATGTGGTTAAACATGTAGTTTTATTTTCTATAGTGCATGATGTTAACAGTAACAAGTCCTATTTTGACTATATCGAAAGTCAGGCGGCAACCAGCATAGGTTGACCCAAGTGTAGTAATGCTCCTATCTCTAAGCCCATTATGCAATAAATGGAGTGTTCAGTTCTCTCATTTTTAAAAGCTTAATTTTATTGTAACTGACAATTCCTTTGGTTATAGATGGTGATACTCTAATTTTTCAATACTATTTAAAGTGAATATATACTATGTAAAGAAAATATTAAACAGCGCTGGTATTTGTCACAAACTATAATATCACGAACATATCACAAAGTCGTTACCATCTTTGGGTCTTCCTTTGGGGAAAACATGAGTGGATGGTTAAAAATAAGAGTCTGCTAGACTTACAACACTATGGTCATGAATCTCATGATGCCTTCGTGAGAAAATTTATGTTAAATACTTAAATCTATATTTTATTTAGCAAAATAAGCAAAACTTTCAGATTAGTAGTTTCATTTCTATATTGTCCACAGTTTAAAGACACATATTTTTACATTACCAGAAGTTCAGGACTTCATTCCTAAGTTACTTACCTGAACAGGTAAATTTGTAATAAGCCTTTTGCTTAAAAAAGTTCAGGACTTCTATAATCTATACAAGAAAAAAAGGCTTAAACAACCTTTTATTAGTTTACACCAATTTACACCAATGTCTATAATCTATAATTTACACCAATTTCACATTGTTCTGGCTTATTGATTCCTCGTTGAAATATTGAGCAGTTTATTTTCTTTTCATTTATATGAAATGCTTCAGGCTCTGACTGAGGAGTTAAACAGAAAAGCTGCGACCTTAGAGATGGAAAATGAAAACCTGAAGAGGGTATGCTATTATTCAATATTTGTTACTTATTATGAAGCTACCTTTTATGTCTTCCTTTTAATTTAATCTCTTTGATGTTTTTCTAATCATTCACTCTTCTACATGTTGTGGTGGTAAAAAGAAGAAGGAGTTGGCTTTGAAAGAGTATCAGTCTTTAGAGACTACAAATAAGCTCTTAAAATCACAAGTAAGATGTTTAATATCGAAGAAATCCTTAAGTATGGTATATCTTGTTTGCAAAAGTAAATAATTACAGGAAAATTGACATTTGCTTTTGTTTGCAGGTAACTAAGTCAATAAACACAAAAGTGGAAAAATCTCCCGTTGAGCAGGAGTTATCTGTGGCTGAGGCAGCACCTATGCCTGGTAATAGTCCATGGTTTCTTTATAACCATTTTCCGGTTAGACAGTTATTTTGGCCCGCCATTTTTCAATCTTCTAAACAAGTTCAATTACAACATACACCATTTAATTCCATTGCCATTCCATCACATGTATATGTACCATGTCCTTCTGAGTCTGAATCTCCTCACAAGCAAAATAGCTTTGTAAATGACAATCAAACACAAAATCCATTGTACATGTTTCCATGTCCTTGGTTATACCCTCCTCCAGGAGTTGGAAATGGAGAACCACCACCTTCCAGTAGCCTAGAAGATAAACAAGATAATCTTCCTCCTGGTGAACAATGTAGTACTAGTTTATCCTTAAATAGTGTGGGAAATGGGGATTATCATGCAACTCTACCTATCAAACTGAAAACAGAAGCTTCTGACTGGACAGAATCCAGATCTAGTAATGACCCTGACCATGCCACTCCAAGTTTTTCTTTGGATGGAGGTGAGCAGAAAGCAAGATGTCCTGTAGAAATGTTCCATGGACCTGCAGTTGATTGTAATGGACATGCTTATGTAGTCAAGCAAGAACCTGAGCTTCAATTACATTCCGCTTCCGATACTAACGTATCTTCAACAGCTTCTCATATCAAACCTTATTCACTAGAAAAGAAACAAGAACAATTCATATGCCCAGGTAAAAATCTAGTGGATGCAGTTGCTGCAGCAGAGGCACGAAAGAGGAGAAAGGAGCTGACAAAACTAAAAAGCAACCAAAGCCGCCAGTTCCGGATGGATTGTTGATTTCTCTGTAAACTTGATTTGATGTTCAAAAGGAGCAAAGGTTCATCAGCTTTTTCACCTGCTTATGGTTTGATAAAAAAGAAGTTTTCCAAAATTTAGGAGGGTACGTGTTAACTTAATCCTTAATCCACTGAGGGCCTTGGAAGGGAATTAAATTCCAAATCATTACCAATGATAGCTTTAAAGTCTAGTTTTTCTCTGATCATTTTGCTTGTTTCTTTTTACTGGGATTTTTGCCCTCCCATGGAATTTAGTTTCTTTAAGTGGTCAAGCTGAACAATTTTTCTACTGGCAGTTATTTTTATCCGGATTCTTCAACTTTCAAGGATGTTTATGAGCAGCTTAATCCCATAAAATGGTGCACAATATGTCATAAGGATAACCTTGTATATTTTATACTACTTTTTACTGTTACTTGATGTTGTAAATATTGTATAATTACTATTAAGATTTTATTAGTTTTATTTAACCTGTTAATTAGGCCCATTAGGGAGCGCAGACTATTTAAACACTTTAGTGATTGTAGTCAAATTACTTTTGAATAATATTAAAAAAAATATTTCTCATTTCTACAGTTCAATTGAAATAGAAATTGGTATTGAACTCAAAATGCAGTTGAGCTAGCCTGGTTTTAGGCATGCACACAGGGGTTTGATGTCATGGCTGTAAATTCTCCTGTGTTTTATAAATTAATAAAACTATAACCTCAACATTTATATTTTTTATGTTCATTAGGATTCATCATTAGTACCGAATAGATAGTTTGTGCAACTAAATCTTTTTTTCATTAAGCTAAAGCAAATAACAGACTTAAATGTACACAATATGAAGGAGAAAAAAAACCTCTTGAACTTGAATTCCTAGGATATGAAACCTGTCTAATACGGGTTTTGGCATCAAAATGTTGGCTTAAAGACAACTATTGGACTTCTAACACTATGTTTTAAGTCATTCCATTCAAGAGTTGCAGATAATATAGATTTCTCTGCCGGCATTGGAGGCCCCTTCAGGACAACCTTAAATGACAGGTCTTGGTGCAACTGACTAAACTTCAATGTATCTGGGATGACCTCCACAGAAAGACCCTCCGGTGCTGTGACTTTAGCCTTGTATGTTGAAGTTCCATATCCTACATTAGTCACAGTCCTGTAAAAAACTTCAGAAATTGTAGAAGTGGCATTCAGGAGCTGAATATGCATGGTAGGGTAGTTGATTCCATCAGTGCCTGGTGCAGGTTTAACCCTGTTGCAATTGAAACTTTTGCTACCAATAAGGATACCAATGTTGGTGCTGTTGTAACCTAGCTTGCATAGGAAGGCAATATAGGAGTCCATTCTAATGTCATAAAGTAGGCCTGGATGCAATGCTTTTACTGGACTAATCTGTCCTGACCCTGATCCCAGTTCCGTGAAATTGTCGTTGGCTTTTATAGGAGTTGCTGATTCGCAGAGACGAAAAGGTCAGATTTAAATATGAAAGTTTATCAAGGTTTTAAAAAACAGTCGTGTTACAGTCATTGACATTGTCAAGTACATCTGATGCAACCTTAACTGCAATCACCCTGTGATCGCATAGACATCAAAAGTCATGATGCTGCGACCGCAGTCGCAGTTGCGGGCTGTTTTTCAAAATCGTGAATTTTACTACCACCCAATAATGTAATTTTTAAGAACAAATTATACTATTCATATTGAGCTATTGATTATATAGATGGGGAATTTTCCTTACCAGTGGTCATGAGGGCAGATTTAATTGCAGCAGGAGTCCAGTCAGGGTGGAAGGATTTAACATAAGCAGCAGCTGCAATGGCATGTGGACAAGCCATGGAAGTTCCTGATATTATATTAAAAACATCATAACGATTGTCTTCGGGGTACCCTGTTAGCGTTGCCAGTTTGGAGTAAGCAGCTAGTATGTCGAGTCCCGGGGCAGCCAAGTCAGGCTTCACATGAAAATGCTGACATTTTAGAAGACAAGCCAAATTGAAAACATTACAATGGAGTAACTAGAGATAGAAAAATGATCACCTTGAGGATGTTGCGAGTGATTTGTTGCGGACCTCTAGATGAAAAAGTAGCAAGATATGGAGCTGGGAATTTTGCACTTCCTGTTTTGTAAATCACAGCTTGAGGATTCCTAAATTTACAATCAGTCAGATATTTATTGAGGTTAGTTAATTTACTTTCAAAATATCACCACATTACATAACTGGGGTATGGTGAAAAAGAACTTACTTTGTGGAATTGATATAGGTTTCAATGTTTTTGCCTACTGTATTGATATCAACAAATGCCCCTGCAATAACTGTTGTGTAGGAAGCATCTACTTCATCTTCAAGAGCTATAATTGTTCCTGCTCCTCCATACTCTTTAATGGTCAAGTCCTGGCCACCTGTACCCCCAGCACAATACACTATTCTCCCCTTCACCTTATCCTTGCTTAGAGTCCCATAATCACAGCCACTGCATCATAACCATCATCATTACCTCAAACCTTCATAATATTATCAAGAAATAAAAAAATGTAGCAAACAATTAAGGGTTAATGATAAGAATAAATAACAATACCTAGGATTGCCATATGCATCTCCACTAATGTTAGCAGCAAGAGTTCCACTAGTCAGTGGATACATATTTTTCTCAGGCGAAAATGTATTAATAGATAGTCCCTACAAAGTACAAATCAAAGTAAGCTTATACCAATAGATAAATTTACATAAGTCAATTCAAATCGGTCCTAAATAAATACTATTTCAGTATTACTTACCGTAACATTCTTTCCATCACCAAAGGAAACTAGTGTGGTGTACTGTCTATCAACGGTGGTAGCAGCAACAGTCATAATCCAAGGAGCAACATTCTCAACAGACATAGGTCGAGGACCATCATTTCCAGCTGAACAAGAAGTGAGAACACCTCTTCTCATAGCATGAAATGCTCCAATAGCAATTGGGTCAGAGAAAAAGTCACGCGAGGGTCCGCCAATGGACACTGATATGAAATTGACACCATCAGCAATGGCTTCATCAAATCCAGCAAGCATGTCCATGTCACTGCATCCAATACTCCAACAAACCTTATACATTGCAATACGTGCTGATGGGACACCGCCACGTGCAGTGCCTTCACCAATTCCATAAAGACTTGCACCCCTCACCACCGATCCTGCCGCGGTTGACGACGTGTGAGTTCCATGGCCTTGATCGTCAACTGCACTCGGGTTTTCGATCATTGGCCCAGTTGGGTCGAGGTTGAAGTATTTTGCTCCGATTACCTTGCTGCGCAAGAAAACAAGTTAATCAAATCAACCTTGCATTGTGAAGTTTATATAGTGTGAAGTTTTGAGTGAATGCACATATATACAGAAGTAGAAGAATACTTGTTGCAGCCAGTGAAGTTGGCTCCCATGATACACTTGCCTTTCCATCTACGTGGGGGAGGTCCATACCCCTCATCATTGAAACTTGGGCAATCAATCCAAATACCTGTTTACATATATCATTCATTTATTATACTACTATATATTTTCCAACAAATTAATATCATAGAAATATATATTTTGTGGCTCCGTGAACATAATTAAGTTGTTATTAACTCTGAACCTTAGACACTCTATTTATTCACCTTAAAGGTGAAATTCTATTCACCAGATTACTTGACAAAAAAAAAATGATATATATATATTGTCATTATTTCAAATAATTTATACCATGTACCTGTGTCTAACACGCCCACAATGATGTGACTTTCTATGTTGGGGTTTCTTTTCACTTTGAGGGGCATTCCTATGAAATCCCATGACCTTGTTGTGTGTAGTTTACTGTATGTATTTCTAAACACAGACACCACATTCTCCTCTTCTGCATTCAATTAAATTCCACAATATGCATCATCATAATGAATTATATCGTTAGAGAATTTGTCACTTTTTTCTCTCTAGTAAAATGTTCATGTACCTTTCAGTTTCTCTGCTTCATGAGGCAAAAGTCTTGCAACAAATCCATTGAAGCTCTTTCCATAGCTATGTATTTTGGATTCTCTGGCTAACTGCTTGCTGTGGAAAAACGTAACAAAAAGAATCACTCATGAAGAAGTGATTACTTTTAGTAACTATGCATGATCCACCACCTATCATCTTATATGAGAATTTAATCTTATCTATGTATATTAAAATTGTGCAAATATTAAAAAAAATCTATACCACAACTTGACATCATAGTAACAAATATTGTGATATAGATCATATGACATTGACACATATGGTTAGATTAATTTTATTTTTATATTATTGGTACATTATTAACTAATATTGTAGGAAATATAATTTATGAAGCACGAACACACACAGATAACAGACACATCACTAATACGTTTTAAAAAATGATATAAATCAATATAACCATATGTGTCGGTGTTGGACACTGATGGACACTGATATGTGTCCAACACTGGGACGTGCCTAGTCCGAGAAGTGTCCGTATTTCATAGAATATAATGGATTTGAATTTGAGAATTTACTTTCCAATAACAGCCTCCAACATGTTATAGTGATGTTGCTCCATCGTATGAGCTCTTGCAGCTGGTAGTTCTCCCATATATACAATATATGGCTGTTTATAGTCACAAAATTCACATCAATTGTAAGAAGAATCATAGATTAATCTTATAATAACTAACAAGAATGCTCTTTTAGCAAGAGTAGTGTGACCAAAAATAGTTTAAGTTAAGGTGTCAAACTGAAACTAAACTCATTCATTAGTGTATACCTTTCTTTCATATTGATTTGATCCTTGAATCAATATAGGAAAACAATGGAGAAAGATAGGAAGTAGAAGTAGTAGTAACAAATTTTGTAACATTTTTATTGTATTACTCATTCTCTAACAAACACTGTCTTTTTGTGTGAAAGAAAAAACAATGTTTTGTAACAACATAAATAGAGTAGAGTGCAAAAAGTTATTCTTTCATTTATATTGAAATGACACTTGGCGTAGATTATGCAAGAACGCAAAATGAGTGACATTTTGAGGAAGGAGCAAAAATGAGGTAAAATAGGACTTGGTATTTAGTGGCTTGAATTTTGGATCTTTTAGACTGACAAGTCACCACCAATGCCAATCTACTTAATTTTATTTATTCATTATTTTATATCATTTAACATTATAAATGTAGGTAAATTCTAATATGGAATGGAACACTTTTTTAAGTGATTCATATTGAACTAC
Organism: Trifolium repens; assembly: GCA_030408175.1. Taxonomy (NCBI): domain Eukaryota; kingdom Viridiplantae; phylum Streptophyta; class Magnoliopsida; order Fabales; family Fabaceae; genus Trifolium; species Trifolium repens. Next base: position 52,068,452 of record CP125848.1, read on the forward strand.
TCCTATTTAAAATATTATTGATATTATATGTTGTTGTTTAAAAGTATAATTTAATGGTTATTCTCATTTTTATGATTGAAATAATAATGATTTAATTGACATCGATTTGATTAAAATAATATATAATAAAGATGTAACTCATGTCAAATTGACGTTAATAATGTCATTTTTAAGCCGTAAAAATGAAGAGAGTTATACTTTTTTTACTTTTAAACAATATTATCGACATGCGTTTGAATTTTTGATAATTTTAAGCAATGATCTACGGTAAACCACTTATAAAATTGATTTACCTTAGCATTAACCAATATATATATATATATATTGGTCCAATCAATTAAATCTTAAATCAGGAATCATGTCGATTCAATAATCGATCCATTTTGATTACATTGAATAACAATACTAAAAAAAGTGAAAAATGAAAAGAAAAAAAAAAAGAGGTGGGAAAGGTAAAATAAAAAACATGATTTTGTACGATAGAAAAGTAGTATAAAATTATTGACTTAAATGTAGTATTATTGTGCAGTAAAAGATTATTAGTGGTGAATTTATCAACAACAACAAAAAATTCAAGAGATTTTCTTTTTTCGCGTTACCCGTTTTCTCCCACACTCTATAAAATTATTAAAATACTTCTATTCGCTATTTAGGTAGTATGAAATTCCTGGCGCGTCTACAAGGATGTGCTATATAATGTTTCAATACTGAGATGTTGAGATCAATGTTGAAGCATTATACTGACAGTTAACATAACAAATAAGGATACTAAAAATGACAGAAAGCAATAAAGAACACAAGAGGTTTGTTAACCCAGTTCGGTGCGTAACACAACCTACATCTGGGGGATACCAATCCAGAAAGGAAATCCACTATGATAGTTCTAGTTCAAAGCAAAACTCCACCGTTTAACACTTATCGCCTAGACACTATTGTTTGACTTCACCCTAGGAACCTCCTAGAGCAGAGATCTCATCTCACTTCCACTCAAAACACAAACCCTGTGTTGATGCTTTATAATAGCGGTTTGAAAACAGTTTCAAAAACCAAAACTAACTCCGTGCTTCAAAGCTTTGGAGAAGTTAACAAAGTACAACTCAATAAAAACAAAGTTCTAAACTTGCATCAAGGAGACACAAGAAAGACTCACAATTAACAGGACTCAAAACCCTAATAATACTCTATGAATATGACGGCTTCAGTAAGAAACTAGGTTTTGCCTTCTTGCTTAAATAAGGTGAGCTTGCATGGGCTTGGATACCATGCATGGGCTTCATTCACCAACAAATCCACCTTACATATTTCAGAATTATATCTCACGTTTCCTTTAGCAAATAAGCGTAATCTGAAAAATAATCAATGCGAGATTCTGAATAAAAATGTATTCCTCGGACACCAAGAATAAAGACGTGGATTCCATAAATAGAACAGGCGCCAAGTAAGCGCGAAAACACATCACCTGGACAGGTATCCAGATGTTGGAAACATGACATCGCACATCCTGCTTGTATATTTGTCTTTTGCAAAAATGATGCCAACACCAAATATCCAACATAGTAGATACACCTCTAAAAACACTCATACCAGATTTGTTTTTTATAAAGTTTGCTACTTAAGTAGCGGACGTCATTTACAAAACAAAATCAATTTTATAACATCTGCTACTTAAATAGCGGAAAAGTATAAATGAAAATACGTAGAGCACACAAGAAATAGGTAGGACGGCAAAAAATATTAAAGTTTAATAGTAGTGAAAGAAAGCCCACTATATTTGGCCCAAGCTTACTTCGGAGGAAAACTAAATCAAAGTCTAAATACTAAAAAAATAAAAATTATCATCCCATTCCCCATCTTTCTTTTTTACCCTTTAGAAGGCAAAAGAAGTTCGGTAAACACAACCCGAACTTTTTTGAGGTGAAAAAGAAAATTTGAGGGATAGAATGAGAATTTTTCCTACAAAAATGGTAGATAAGTTTCTCAATCCGCCTAATATATGTTTAAATATGTTAAAATATATTTCTCGAAGTATATTTTCTTATAAAATGCACATTATTTAAAAAATATCATATCACCCTTTTTAAGTTCAAATATCACATTACTCTTTTTACTACGTTGATGAAGGAAGTGTGAATTTATATTCTAGATTTATTTTAATTTTTACTTTTCTTTTATTCTTTGTTCCATTATGTACAAAATATTGAATTATTTAAAAATTAAAAATTTTTGCATAATGAACTTTTCAATCTAACCCACAATAATGAAGGTGGAAAAACACAAGAAGGGGGGTTGAATTGTGTTTTAGAAATTTAAAACTTTTTCTAACTTAAAACAAGTTTGCAGCGGATAATAAACACAAAGAAAATAAAGGGTGCTGAGAGAGAGAGAAAGACACAAAGATTTATCCTGGTTCCCCTCACAACTTGAGAGTACGTCCAGTCCCCTTGTTCCTAACAAGAGATTTCCACTATAATCTATTCAAGATTACAACTTGCTCAAGCACTCTTGCAAGAGACTTCTCAGATGCTCAAGTTTCACTAAACAAGAGACTTCACAAACAAACTTAAAATCTAAGAATGAATGTTAATGGACACTTGATATACTATCAGAGGTGTTTACAAAATACAACACAGATTGCTTTAAGACTTGGAATGACAGATTAAACAAATGATGTCAGAATGCTTCAGAGCCTTAAACGCAGTAATAGAACAGTGGTCATTTCTTCCATTTAAGTCTTCTATTTATACTTGAAGGAAGATGATGACCGTTGCAGAGAAATAAGGTGCCAGCTGGAATTTACTCGTACAATTGTGATAGCTGTAGTTGCCTTCTTTGGCAAATATCTTCAATTCCACTACCTTGCTATTTGAATTATCACTCATCCATTTTGAGTAATAATAGTACAATAGTAAGATCCTCAAATGCGCTCCACTTATGGATAAGGTTAATGTTGTACCAACGAATATTCCTTCCTGTGGACGTGACAGAGCCTTGAAGTAGATTGTTCTTCAATCATTGGTTCTGATTCAGTCAGTTCTTGAGTGACGTAAATTCCTTTTGCTTCAGGTGCTGTTGTCATAGCTTCTTGAGGTCTTCAGCTTCTGAGTCTTTCAGAGCCTTGTTTTTATCCCCAGAGTCACTTTCTTCAGCACGCAAAATTTAAGCTTCTGATGAACAGTGATGTGCTTTCAGAGCTTATTTAACTGGCTTCTCTGCTATTATTCATAGTGCTTCTGAACGAATTTTAACTTGTAATTCTGCACACTAGAATAATCATTAGTAATTCCAATTGCAATTTTAATACTTTGTTATCATCAAAACCACTTCAAATATTAGAGGTTCATGTCAGACCCACTTTGTTCCAACAATCTCCCCCTTTTTGATGATGACAAACTAAAGCATTAAAATTCAATTGTTGTTGATTTAATTTAATTATGTTGTCTTCAGGTTTCAAAGGTTTGCAATCTCCCCCTGAGTCTGATAATTCATAGGGTTAGGTTTGTAAGCTCCCCCTAAGTCTTATCCATAATTAATTAAAACAGTTTAAGAGTTAATTTATTAACTTAAATTAAATTTTCATATTTTACTCTCAGAAGCATAGGTTTGTAAGTTTTGCTTCTCAGAGTCTGATAACGTTCAGAGGAGGTTTGCAAGCTTCTCTTACATTATCTATGAAAACTCATTTTAGGTTCTTAAATTTTCCCCCCTTTCAATAAAGTTCATAGTGAGAAGGAATCAGAAGAAATAAAAAATTGATTCATATGTATAAACATAACAGTTTCAGATCTTTTGGGCAGACTTAGAATCAATCAACATTAATTTTACACTGTCCTTACTCCCCCTTTTGGCATCAATCAAAAAGACACATAAAACCAAGCAGTCAAACGCGCCATAAAATAAGGCAGTCAAGTCAATAAAGTGGTGACAACTAAATTCATTAAATGAATTGTGTTGATTCCCAGTTTGACAAGAGAGCTTGATGACACTATAAAAAGGGATGATTCCTTTCATTTTACTCACTCAGAGTAATCAAGTAACATCAAGAGAAAAAACACACAATGGAAAAGCAGGTTACCAAGGATGGTTCAGGCTCAGATACTGAGAGCGAGAGGAACCAGAGCCCTGGCGCTACGAAGAAAACAGAGCTCGTTATGAAAAGAACAAGCGAGAACTAATTTTGACAGAATCAGAGCAAGAGGAAATGGGCTCTGATATGGAAGAGTTTCTATGGACTTATGATGACGACCTGCCAGCTGAGTACTATGAGGCTCAAGTTAAGGAGGCTACTGAAGACCTGCTCTCTTATATTAGGGAGAAGCATAAGAGGTTGGATGTAGAAGCCTCTAAAACCAAGCCTAAGTCTAAGTAGGGTCATTATCATAATGTAATAAAGACTCTTCTAAATTAATAAAATAAAGTGTTCCTGCTATTAATTTCTTTCTTTTAAGCATGTTTTCTTTATATTCATTTACACATGTTAGAAAACCAGTTACCAGACACGCCTCATTCGGTATTGGTGCCCCGTTATTAAACAGGCGATAATACTAAGAAGCTATATCATGAGTAAACAGGAGTACTAATGTGGGGGATACCTTAGGTTTTGAAAATCCTAAAAACTATAAGTTTAAAAAAATCAAAATGCTCTTCAGCATCTTGCACTAGGTTCAGTACCCACAAGAATACCAGACATAGGCAATGAATATATATTTTAATCTTGAAAACAAAATAAAATAAACACACAAGCACAAGCACTCAGATATGGATAATAAAACATTGAATTAAAAACAAATTATCCAAAATATTACATAAGAGCCAATAATGAAAACAACATAGAACAAGTGCACAAAATTTGGCTAAGGTTTCTTAACATCTGCTATGGCCTTCAAAAGGGTCAACATCATGTCATCCATCCTTTTGTGAACTGTCTCCACAGCAGAATTCACATCATTTCGCATATCAACTCTTAGCTCATCAATCTCATTAGTCAGTTCAGTTCTGATGTTATCCAATGCAGCTTGAACTGCTGGAGGTATGGGGGAAGAGGTAGAAGCCATATCAATCTTCATAGGAGAGTGAGGAGAAGTAGTCACTATAATGGGCTTCTTACCCTTGTCAGAATCTTCATTAATATCCATGTCATTATCTTCTTCAATCTGATTCTGATCAAGCATTGCAACATCTTGCTCAGTGGCTTGATTCTCTTTGAGCTTATTGGTTTCAATTGTAGCGATGTGCACAGCCCTATCAACCAACAAGTTCAATGCCTCTTGTTCAGCTAGCCTTTTGTGCTCAGCTTCAGCTGCCCTAGCCTGTTCAGCAGCTATCCAAGCCTGCTCAGTAGCTAACTCATAAGCACCTTCTTCACTGATTAGCTTCTCAGCTGTTTCACATGCACTCCTTGCTAGTTTCTTGATCTCAGCGTCCAGTGCTGCCAAACGTGCAAGTTCCTCTTCATGATTATACAACGTAAGACGAGGAGCATGTGATCTTTCAGCTGCATCCATTATCTTCCTTGAATCTTTGATTTAATATGATCACCCAGAATCCTCAGCGATTGACTGAATAGATATTCCATCTCTCTGATTTCAGCATCAACATCAGATGGAAATATCAGAGTCTCTTCATCCATTGTCTTAAACTTCTTCAGTCTAATACTAATAGCAGAACCTAATTGCTCAATGTTAGGTTCAGATGAGGGATTAAAGAAGGGTTTGATTTGATTAAAAGGAATGGTGGGTTCTGGTCTCTTTCTTTTGAGAGGTGTGATTTTGATTTTGCTTAAGTCTAGGCTCTGAGAGGGGGCTAGTGATATAGGTTCATCATCTATATCAATGGCTTCTTTCAGCAGCCTCTCATGAATTGGAAATGCAAAATCAACAGGTAAGACAAGTTCTTCTATGGTTAAGGGTTTGTAAGATGGTCCATAGATAGGTTCTGATGGTTGTGTTTGTCGTTCAGGAGTCTTTTCAGGGGTTGAGAATTCAGGTTGAGGTGTGGATGGTGGTTGTTCAGCATTGTCATGAATGGGTGAAGAATGGGGTGATTGAATTGGTTGCTCAGAATGAGTCATGATATCATCCTGAACAGGTGTGAAAGTGGGTGGATTCTCTTGTGCTATATCATCAAGAGATGGGGGTGGTGTTTGAATGGTTTGTACAGGTGGTTCTTGGGTTGGTGGATTAGTAGTGGTATTCACAAATGGACAATTGATTGGTGAATTTTTGTTAGAGTTTGTGAAAGCATCACTAGATAGGTGAGTGGTGAGATGATCAAGAACATAAGTGTTTGTGGGTTGTTCAGGAATGATGTTATCTTCTTCATCATCAGAAGAGATGGGTATAGATTGCTTGGGGGTTCTTTTGATAGTTTTCTTTTTCTTGGCTCTCTCTTTCTTAATTCTATCCAACTTTGCAATCAACTCATCAGAGTCAATGCTTGAATCAGAAAGAGTTCCCTCAGATGAGGATGATGATGAAGGTTGAGGAGAGGGTAAAACTACTCTAAGTGGCTTGGTGTAATCTATAGGAGATGCTTGTTTGGAGGGTTGAGCATTAGAAGTGCTATCAGCATTAGGCTTAGAAGTGTTACCTTTGGATGTGTCAGCAGCTCTCTTCTTAGAAGCTATTGCCTTTGCCTTTTTGACAGCTCTGACATGTTGATCCCCTTCAGCATCAGCGGGTCTATCAAGTCTCTTCTTAGACCTTTTCTCCTTATGAGCAGCTTTTCTTTGAGCAATGCTGGCTAGCTGCTCCTCAGTGATTTGTTCATTCCCTTCAGTGGCCAATCCTTCAGCACCACTATTCACTTGCTCAGTCTTATCAGCAGCATCATTCCTATTCCCAGGTTGTGCTTGAGAGCCTTCCTCAACAATCTCCTGCTCAATGGGTTTAGGCTTCCTTTTTGATCTAGTGATCTCCCTAGGGCCTTTGAAAATATCCCAGTTAGGTACTCTAACTACCATACTCCTGGGTACACTTATTCCAGTGTCTATTCTCACTAGCTCCAAGAAGTTCTTGATCACAGCATCATTATCATGTTCTGATATGGTGGGGAAACCATCACACCAGAAGTACTCCTCATACACAGCTTGCAGAGGGGTCTTAGCTTGCTTGATTTCTTCTTTGGTTTTCTTCTTCATATTCACCAGTACATTAGCATCAAACTTAGCAGTATTGAAAACTCGAATCTTCTCCTTGGTGCTCAAAATATCAATCAGCCTTGTTTGGCGTATGATCTCAGATATCAACCTTGGATGATGAATGCTTGAGGTTGATTTTGTTCTGCTTTTAGATATGGTCAAGCATAGATGATCAAACAGTGTCTTTGCTAAATTAATCTTGACCTTCTTGTACATAAACCAAATGAAATGCCTATGAGGAATAGAAATTGTGTCATAACCTCCTTCTCTGGTAATGATGGATGCAAGAAACACTCTGAAGGCAAATCCAAAGTCCTGCCTCATGAATTTTGCCTTTCCAAAATCACTGTTTGAACTACCAGGCAAGAATAAGTCCTTTTTAATGGCTTCCAAGTGCTTACTCTTTTCATCATAATCATCCACATTTTCGCCTTCATTATCCAAGCCCAGAACCTTGGCAATGTGCTCTTGGGTAATCAACACATTGATTCCCAGAATGTTAGACCTAATTTCCTTCCCTCTGTAAGGTCTCAAACCAAGTTCTTTCCTTGTTTTCCCTCTTAGAGAACTATCCTTCTCAACCATCTTTCTAACCTCTTCATCAGCACTTATTCTATCAAAAACTGTTGCTTTCTGCCAGAAATACTTAACAATGTCATAGTAGACAAACCCATTCAGCATCTCAAAATAGTTTTTCCATTGTTGATCGTAGAATAAGCCTTGAACATCAATCCCGTTCACTTTTAAACTTTCGAAATCTACAAACTTCTCAGTGACTAACTCGAAAGCTTCTGGACCAGCGTCAGTTTGATTTTCTTTGACGACAAGTTTTGCTTGAGACTTAAGGTCTATAACTGGTGGTAAAACTGGATTGAAAGGTCGTTGAACAATTTCGTTTGATGAACGAGCAGCCATTGTTGCAGAATGTTAAGAAGAAGAGATTTGGGAATTTCTGTAAGGTCTAGGGTTGTGTAGGAAGTGATTGTGTGTAAAAGTTGTGCAATGTGAGTGAAGTGACCTATAAATAGCAACTAGCACACAAACACAGAAAAAGCACGCCTTGGGAGGGAGCGCGAATAGTTTTAAAAAATTAAATAATAGAGTTAACTGCCATAATCATCATTAACTGTTCTCTGCCCGTCAGGATCTAGACACGTGTAAGAAGGACTTAATCACAACTGACGCGTGTACAGACAACTGTTGTACACTTACTAGAACTAAACGTTTCGTTTCCGTCTAGTTCAGAGCCAAACTCATTATTATCTGACACCTTATCAGAACCTGTTACCATTCAGAGCCCAAATTATTCAGAGCTACCCAAAGATTACTCTGAATTGTTAGAGGCTCTGAACGAGCTTCAGATCCTAATTCTATTTTGCATCTCAGAGCTAGTTTTCTTCAGTTATAAAATGCATGTTCAAATTCTTTTTAATAAAGTCAAATCTTTCAATAGCTAAAGGTTTAGTAAATATATCAGCCCATTGATGTTCAGTATCAATGAATTGAATATTTATTGTACCTTTTTGAACATGATCTCTTATAAAATGATGTTTAATTTCAATATGCTTAGCTCTGGAATGTAAAATAGGGTTCTTAGATAAATGAATAGCAGCAGTATTATCACAATACAAAGGAATACTGCTCTTAGCTATGTTATAGTCCTCTAGCTGATATTTCATCCAGAGTAGTTGTGTGCAACATCTAGCAGCTGAGATGTATTATGCTTCTGCTGTGGACAGAGCAATGGTTGCTTGTCTTTTGCTGGCCCAGGATATGAGATTCTCACCAATAAATTGGCAATTTCCACTAGTGGACTTTCTCTCAATCCTGTCCCCAGCATAATCAGCATCACAGAATCCAACTAGCTTACTATCTAGGGATTTTTTTATAAAGGAGTCCTAGATTAGTTGTTCCTTTCAGATACCTAAAGATTCTCTTAACTGCTGTTAAGTGAGATTCTCTAGGATCTGATTGAAATCTTGCACACAAACACACACTGTACAAAATATCAGGTCTAGATGCTGTCAGGTAGAGTAAGGAACCAATCATACCTCGATATAGCTTCTGGTCTACTTTAGTGCCAATCTCTTCCTTGCTCAAGCTGCTTGTGGGATGCATGGGTGTGGCCATTGTCTTAAATTCTTCAAGGTTGAACTTCTTCAGAAGCTCTTTTGTATATTTGCTTTGATGAATGTAAGTGCCATCTTTTCCTTGATTTATTTGAATTCCAAGGAAGAACTTTAATTCACCCATCATGCTCATCTCAAATTAATTCTGCATCAGCTTGGAAAAATTCTTGCACAAGGAGGCATTAGTAGAACCAAAAATAATATCATCAACATATATTTGAATGATTAAGATTTCTTTCTTAGATGTCTTTCTGAATAGTGTATTGTCAATTTGACCTTTTTGAAAACCATTTTCTAACAAGAAATTACTCAGTCTTTCATACCAAGCTCTAGGAGCTTGTTTGAGACCATAAAGTGATTTCTTTAATTTAAAAACATAGTCAGGGTTTTTCAAATCCTCAAAACCTGGAGGTTGCTTGACATACACTTCTTCAGAAATAACACCATTTAGAAAGGCGCTCTTAACATCCATTTGGTATAATGTAATTCCATTATTAACAGCATATGATAGAAGTAACCTGATTGCTTCCAGTCTTGCTACTGGAGCAAATGTTTCTGTGAAGTCTATACCTTCTTGCTGACTGTAGCCTTGTGCTACTAGTCTAGCCTTGTTTCTTATCACTTCACCTTGTTCATTTAGCTTGTTCCTAAATACCCACTTGGTTCCAATGATGTTCTTATGTGCTGGTCTTGGCACTAAGTCCCATACATCATTTCTTTGAAACTGATTGAGTTCATCTTGCATTGCAACTATCCATCCATCATCAGTTAAAGCTTCATCAACATTCTTTGGTTCTATCATAGATATAAGTCCCAATAAAGAATCACTTTGATGAAAAGCTGATCTTGTCTTTCTTGGACTCTCTTTGTTTCCAAGAATAAGATCTTCTGGATGTGATGACTTGTATTTGAATGTTCTTTTTGGAACTTCTGAGGTATCTTGTATATCATCTTCTGAGATATCATCATGATCTTCAGATGCTTCTATTGGAGATGCTTCTTCAGAGGCTTCTTCCAATTCAGCTTCTGATGTTCCATTAGCTTCTGATGTTTTCTCAGGTTCTGAATTGTGATATTGATATGGTACACCTGCATAGCTATCAACTTGCTCTGACATTTTACTGTCAGGCTCTTTGTCATCAAATCTGACATGTATAGATTCTTCCACTATGTTGGTTTTAGAATTATACACTCTGTATGCCTTTGAGCGTTCAGAGTAACCTATAAAGATTCACTTACAAGCTTTGGCATCAAATTTTCTTTTGTAGGCCTTATTGTTTAGAATGTAACAGGTACATCCAAACTGGTGAAAATAAGAGATGTTGGGCTTTCTTCCTTTGAAGAGTTCATATGTTGTTTTATTCAATATAGGTCTGATATAGATCCTATTTTGAATGTAACAAGCTGTGTTTACAGCTTCTGCCCAGAAGTGCTTAACAAGTTTTGTCTCATGCATCATGGTTCTTGCCATATCTTGTAAAGACCTGTTCTTTCTCTCTACAACACCATTTTGCTGTGGTGTTCTAGGAGCTGAGAACTCATGGACAATTCCATGGTCTTCACAAAAAGTTGCAAAGGGTTCGTTTTCAAACTCACCCCCATGATCACTTCTGATATTTAAGATCTTGAGACTTTTCTCACTTTGTACTTGAGTGCAGAAGATGGTAAACACTTCATATGCCTCATCTTTCATTCTTAGAAATTTAACCCAAGTCCATCTACTGTAATCATCAACAATGACCAGTCCATATTTCTTACCATTGATTGAGGCAGTACTTACCGGGCCAAACAAATCAATGTGAAGCAGTTCTAGAGGTCTTGAAGTAGAGACAATGTTTTTAGGTTTAAAAGATGTTTTTGAAATCTTACCAATCTGGCAAGGACCACACAGAGCATCTGAATGATAGTTGAGATTGGGAGGCCTTTAACCAAGCTTAGTTTGCTGAGCTTAGAGATTAACCTCTAGTTAGCATGTCCTAAGCGTTGGTGCCAGACCCATTTCTCATCATTAACAGATAGAAGACATACTATCTTCTGCTCTGTGAGTTCTGACAAATTGATTTTATAAACATTGCCTTTCCTTAGGCCTCTGAACACTATGGACTCATCAGACTCGTTGATTACAGTACATGCATCCTTATTAAACTTAACAACATATCCACTATCACAGAATTGACTAATGCTAAGTAGATTATGTTTTAGGCCATCAACTAACCAAACATCTTTAATAGAGATAGAAGAATTACCAACTGTACCAGTACCAGTGATCTTCCCTTTTTGGTTTCCTCCAAATCTCACAGTTCCTCCCTCTTTCAGAGTCAGGGTTTGGAACATATGCTTGTCTCCTGTCATGTGTCGTGAGCAGCCACTGTCCAGGTACCAAGAATGGTGCTCTGGCCTTCTTTGAGCGCAAATATGCTACAAAAACAATCTCAGATCTAGGTACCCATATTTTTATGGGTCCTCTTGAGTTAGTCCTTAATGCCTTTGGTTGTTTTTGTTTATTAGGTCTTTCAGAAGCTCTAGAGTTATTCAAGCCTTTTGGAAAACTTTTTGGCTTTGTATAACTCTTAGACTTTGCTTTAGAATATATCAGAGTTGTCTTTGTTTTGACATTAGTCTGAGATTTAGAGATCTTAGGCTCTGAAGGTTTCAGAGTCTGAGATTTCTTAGCCTCTGACACAACTACTTTTTCAGGCTCTGATATAACTATTGCTTTTGATTGGCTTTTAACAAAAACAGCCTTAGGTTTAGAATTATCATTGTTAGAGGATTTAGAAAGTAATGGATTATCTTTAAAATGTGAAAATCCAAGACCTTCACCTCTGTTCCTACTGACATGGTATATTAATGAAGCTATCTTGCTTCTCTTCATCCCATTGATAAGAAATTCCCGCAGTTCAAATTCATGCTCTGGAGGAACCTTATCATCATAAACATAGTGAGTTTCCATAAATGAGTTTCTACTTTTTAGAGACTCATTTTCTTCAACTACTATGTTCATTTTCTCAGTTAGGCTATTGTAAGATTTTTTTAAGACCTTACACTCACCTGCCTTTTTAGTGAGAATTTTTAGGGCATCCTTAAGAGAATCTATTAATTCAGTTCTAGAGAGTTTAGATATTACCTCTTCCTCATCTTCAGAGTCTGAACCTGCTTCAGAGTCTTCTCTGTCAGAGGTGGTTGCCATCAGTGCTAGGTTTGCTTCCTCATCACCATCAGAATCTGAGTCTTTGTCAAGATCTTCCCATGTTGCCAGAAAGCTTTTCTTGACTTTAGTTTTGTACCTTTCCTTGCTAGAGCTTTGCTTTGATGGTCTACTTTTGTTTTCTGGACAATCATCAATGAAATGGCCAGGCTTATTGCATTTGAAGCACTTGCTTTGATCTTCCTTCTTGTCTTTAGAAACACTAGTTCTTTTGGAAGATCCTCCAAACTTGCCAGCATATTTCTTGCTTCTTTTTGCCCATTGTGAAACCTTGGCAGCCATCAGCACCATCTCTTCCTCTTCATCAGACCCAATTTCTTGACTCTCTTCAGAAGCTTCATCCTCAGATTCTATTACCTTAGCTTTCAGAGCCTTTGACGAGCTCTTGGAGCTTAAGGCTATCCCTTTTATCTTCTTAGTTGACTCATCAGTCATTAACTCCATTTCATGACTTTTGAGTGAACTAACTAGGCTTTCTAGGGATACAGTATCCAAGTCCTTAGACTTTTGAAAAGCAGTCACCTTTGGTCTCCATTTTGGTGGCAAGCTTCTGAGTACCTTTCTTACATGATCAGCTTCAGTATAACTTTTGTCCAATACTTGAAGTCCAGATACTAGGATTTGAAACCTTGAAAACATCGTTTCTATATCCTCTCCATCCTTCATCTTGAACAACTCATACTGATGCACCAACAAGTTAGCCTTTGCTTCCTTAACTTGTTTGTTGCCCTCATACTTGGATTTCAAAGAATCCCAAATTGACTTTACGGTTCTTTTATCTCCAATTTTAAGATACTCATCATGAGAGATGGCGTTGGTCATCATTCCTTTTACACTATGATGCTTCTTGTACTCTAGCTTTTGAGTAGGTGTAAAAGACTTCCTGTTCTGAGAACTGACTACTCCTTCTAAGTCCATATTTTCAAAGCTAACTCCATCTTCTACCAAGTCCCATAAATCACAGTCAATGCCCATGATGTGACTGTACATCTTGGTTTTCCAGAAGGGGTAACCAGTCTCAGTTCCATTGAAGAAAGGAACTTTATCAGATGATCTTCTATCTCTAGAATTTGAATCATAGTCAAAACCAACTTCATTGTTGTTCTTGCTCTTCTCAGCAGACATGTTTTTCCTCCTGGATCTTTACTGTTTCACTATTAGGTGAGTTAGGCAACAGCCCAGCTCCTGATACTAATTGAAGGTGGAAAAACACAAGAAGGGGGGGTTGAATTGTGTTTTAGAAATTTAAAACTTTTTCTAACTTAAAACAAGTTTGCAGCGGATAATAAACACAAAGAAAATAAAGGGTGCTGAGAGAGAGAGAAAGACACAAAGATTTATCCTGGTTCCCCTCACAACTTGAGAGTACGTCCAGTCCCCTTGTTCCTAACAAGAGATTTCCACTATAATCTATTCAAGATTACAACTTGCTCAAGCACTCTTGCAAGAGACTTCTCAGATGCTCAAGTTTCACTAAACAAGAGACTTCACAAACAAACTTAAAATCTAAGAATGAATGTTAATGGACAATTGATATACTATCAGAGGTGTTTACAAAATACAACACAGATTGCTTTAAGACTTTGAATGACAGATTAAACAAATGATGTCAGAATGCTTCAGAGCCTTAAACGCAGTAATAGAACAGTGGTCATTTCTTCCATTTAAGTCTTCTATTTATACTTGAAGGAAGATGATGACCGTTGCAGAGAGATAAGGTGCCAGCTGGAATTTACTCGTACAATTGTGATAGCTGTAGTTGCCTTCTTTGGCAAATATCTTCAATTCCACTACCTTGCTATTTGAATTATCACTCATCCATTTTGAGTAATAGTAGTACAATAGTACGATCCTCAAATGCGCTCAACTTATGGATAAGGTTAACGTTGTACCAACGAATATTCCTTCCTGTGACGTGATAGAGCCTTGAAGTAGATTGTTCTTCAATCATTGGTTCTGATTCAGTCAGTTCTTGAGTGACGTAAATTCCTTTTGCTTCAGGTGCTGTTGTCATAGCTTCTTGAGGTCTTCAGCTTCTGAGTCCTTCAGAGCCTTGTTTTTATCCCCAGAGTCACTTTCTTCAGCACGCAAAATTTAAGCTTCTGATGAACAGTGATGTGCTTTCAGAGCTTATTTAACTGGCTTCTCTGCTATTATTCATAGTGCTTCTGAACGAATTTTAACTTGTAATTCTGCACACTAGAATAATCATTAGTAATTCCAATTGCAATTTTAATACTTTGTTATCATCAAAACCACTTCAAATATTAGAGGTTCATGTCAGACTCACTTTGTTCCAACAAATAATCGATCCGATCTACCGTCACATGTACGAACCGACATCTTAATAAACTGAGAGATAAATTAAAGATATAGTTGATCGAAATTGAGTACAAATTAAATAGTTGTAATTGTTATCGATTTTTTTATTTTATTTTCGATTTGAAACGGTCCAAAATGGGCCAATGCTCAAAAACTTACTTTGGGTCGAGCCAGCTTGTGGAATTTAATTTTGCAAGATTTATAAAATGATATAATTAGTAGTCTGACACTACAGTCTCATGCAAGAACCCTTTATTATTCTCTCCTACTGTCACAATCCCTGCCGTCAGGTTCTTTTTTCTTATTTTTTTGTCTATTTGCTTATCACATTGCTTATGAAGTATGAAGTCTGGACACGACACAGACATTGACACGGCGACATCGATAATAATTTGAAAAAATGATATAATTCAGTGTAATCATAAGTGTGGTGTCAGACACGTGTTGGACATACCTAATCCGAGAAGTGTCCGTCCTTCATAGCTTATGAATGTTGGTAGAAACATACATAATCTAAGCATGCTTTCAAGTTTCATGTTTAATCTATATCAATATTCTTTGAGATTTATAGATGTTAATAGTTTATAGTTCCTTTCATTTTGGTATTTATAATAATAAGCTTCAATTGAAGTTCATCTATGCAACGTTACATGCTGATTGCTGGTTTCACAATTAGGTTAATTCACAATGGATTTGGATCATGTAATTGCTGGGAAGTTTAATCTGGGAAGGAAAATCGGAAGAGGGTCTTCTGCAGAGATTTATATAGGTTTGTTTCATGTTTCTTATTTTTCTTTTGAAATATTAATTGTAATCTTCCTTTTTGTTGTGACAATTTCATTCTCTTTTTTTTTTATCAGCTGTTAATGAACAAACTCAGGAGGTGGTTGCTGTCACGCTGGTATGTTAAGTTCTCATAAATTATCTAAATATGGATTGTAGTGACATTTCACATTTGAAATGCTAAATTATCTTAATCGCTACAACAAAACTGGAAAGCGGCAGTGGTTGGATTGAGTATGCGGGGGCCGCTAAGCAATTATAGCGGCGGTTATAACCGCCACCGCATACTCAATCCATCTGCCGCCGCTTTCCAGTTTTTCTGTAGTGAATATGGATGCAAACTGTGGTTAACATTGTTGCGTTGTAGTTTATCTTAGGCCGTTCATCGTGCTCTTTCTTTTGCCTTGTTTTAAGATGCTTTTCATATCAGTTAGTTATATACATTAGTCTGCTTGTGATATTCTATGTTTTTAATTACTAACCATCATGTCCTGCCCCCGAAAATTTTCCAGGAACCTGTGAACACCAACCGTCCACGACTTCTCTATGAATCACAATTGTATTTGCTTCTTCAAAGAGGAAGTAAGTCAATGTTGCTATTTCTCTTTGTTAACAATCAGATACAAAATACGAAAGGACAAAGGGGCTAGAATTTCAATAGAATACCATTAGCATAAGAGTTGAAATAAGGATTACAAAGAGATAATATATAGCAAAACTTAAAAGACTAGAATACTAAAAGGTGTAACATATAAGGCCAATAACTTATAAGCCATAACCTATTATCTAACACTCTTTACCAATTTTGGTAGTGAAAGTATTAACTAAACTAATAGCTAATGCTAAAGCTTCACATAGCAATGTGTTTGTTTTCTTGAGTTCCAAGGTAGCCTTATTGATTCATTGATGTCCATAATCTTAATTTTATTATAATCAGAAGAACCATTTCATTTGTCTTAAGCCATGCGGCCATACTCTTTTAAAGTAAATTTAAGACTGAAAAAGTTTCAGAAAACAATTGAGATTTTCCTTTTTAGTAACCCAAATTGGTTCCTTATTTGCAGAGGGGGTGCCTCACCTAAAGTGGTTTGGAGTTGAGGGAAACTACAAAGTCATGGCAATTGACCTTCTTGGACCTAGTTTGGAAGATCTGTTCAATTATTGCAACAGGAAGTTTACATTGAAGACGGTGTTAATGCTTGCTGATCAATTAGTAAGTCAACATGAAAACTATTACAATGTAAAGGGACTAATTATATTGTGACCCTAATGTTTCACTTGGTTAATATTGTTCAGATTAACAGAGTTGAATTTATGCATTCAAGAGGTTTCCTTCACCGTGACATAAAACCAGACAATTTTTTAATGGGCCTAGGACGTAAAAATGAAAAACAGGTATATTATCTTGTTGAAATGCTTTCTTTAAAAAAAAAGTTCCGCTATTCTTGGTTTACAAGGCAATCCTTGGTTTACAAGGTATTTTACAGTAAATTATCTCAAGTTTGGTTGCATTTGCAAGTATGCATGTATGCTTATGACTGATTGGAACTGGTATCTAGTATAATCTGCACCTGAAGTATCGTAATGTAGGAGTTATTTTCCTCCTCATGGCATTGTTTCGGGTCTCCTTTGTCTATTGTCTTTTTTCTTATCAAATACTCTATGAAAATGCCCTTTCACTTAATGTTACTTCATCATTTTAGTTAATGTAAATTCATATTTCTTTAGTTGTCAAAAGCTTTCTTTCTTGCGCACAGGGAAAACAAGAACCTTACAGGGACAGCTCGATATGCGAGTTTAAACACTCATCTTGGAATTGGTGAGTGATATGTTAATGTTATGTTATTTAATTCTTTTTACATTGACAACAAACAATTAGAATGCTTTAATATTTTTATCTTTACTTTGTTGGCAGAACAAAGCAGAAGGGATGATCTGGAATCTCTTGGTTATGTTCTTATGTACTTCTTAAGAGGAAGGTTGGATTCTTAATATACATATGTATTTTTTCCCTTGCTAGATTTGGATATATTTATCATATTATTCTTACTATCGCCATTCGATGTATTCTTTTTATTCAGTCTTCCTTGGCAGGGACTGAAGGCGGACACGAAACAACAAAAATATGATAATATCGCCAAGAAGAAGATGAAAACTTCCATAGAGGTGCGATGACTTCCGTTTCATTTCTCAACTACATTGGTCTGACCGTTTCTTGTTTCATTTCATCAATTTTTGCACTTGTACAATAGGTTCTCTGCGGATCATATCCTCCGGAGTTTGCATTATACTTTCACTACTGCCGATCATTGCAGTTTGAAGACAAGCCCGACTATTCACGTTTGAAAAGGCTTTTTAAAGCTCTATTTATTCGAGAAGGTTCACAATCCAATACATTTTAATTCGTACATTAGTATTCTGTATACTTTGTCTGGCTGCTTATCGTGTTAAATAATTACAAATCAATCTGGATGTTGTTATGCAGGTTATGAATTTGACCATGTTTTTGACTGGACTTTATTGAGGGTTAGTGCTTATATATCTTCTCTTGTTTCAGTGTTGTTAGCTTGCGGTTGTAGCAGCTAAATCGCTGTTGCTCCACGAAATACTGTACAAAATGATGTCAAATTGCTATATATAGCAGCAGCACTATAGTACCTACCATGTAGCGGATTTTGAACAAACTGCTATATTCTGTGATCCGCACTTGACAATTGTGACATGTTTGTTTGGGTTTTGCTTTCTAGTAGAGAGGTCACTCACTATATTTTTGTTCTAATAACAGCGTGACAGTTGCAAGGCGGCTATGAATGCAGGGCAATCTGGCCGGCTGACCTCATCTCCTCCATCTACCTAATTCAACCAGCCAACATGCTGCAGAGAGAACTCTGTTTTTCTTATTTAAACTTTTTACCAGATGAATGTGTTTTATTTTCTTTTAAGAAAAAAACATAGATGAATGCAATTGTTATCTTTATCTTTGTTAAGTTTTTGAGACAATTTCTTCCTGCCTTAATCGGGATAACTTTTGAATTTATAAATCTATTTTTAATTATTTTTTTAATGTTGTTGGGTACCAGAGTAACAAAAATATTTATCACAGCTGAAATAAGAGACGAGAACCAATCTAACAAAATGTGAACATGCAGAGTATATTATTATTCAACCTAAACACAAATCTAACAACAAGAACCAATCTTAATTTAGCACTATTATAGTAACTAATAATGAATCTGTTGAAGAGCATTCATGACTCTCAGCTTATTATACACAGCATGCCACCCTGCCTCAGTAGGATGAACCAAATCCCAAAAGAAAGCTGATTTTGGTTTCTCACAAACCAAATATTTCTTAACATTATTCTCATCAACACTTCCACATGCATACTCATTACTCACTCCAACACAACATGGTCTCAACTTATCCTTAATGTTGTGTGTGGATGGATGATTCAACACTGACATGAAACTATCATAAAGATTAAGAACTAAAAAGGGTATTGAAGAATGATGATCCTTATTTTGTTGGTTCAATTTGGTCACAGCTTGAGTTAACAGTGTGTTATGGTAAAGTGCTAGGAGATTGTTAGTTGTTTCATTACATTGTTTGAATGAAGATGAAGCTGTTGTTTGAGGTAGACATCCAACTGGTTGTAGATTAGATATAATCACTTTCTTCACTCCTAATCCTTTGATGTCAATTAAATTTGTGATTGTTTGATTAATCACTGATTCTATGAATGATGGTAAACCCTGCATATATAAATACACACAAAATTAATTTATCATTGCCTAAAAATAATATTGACCAAACAAAACAAATCATTTGGAGTTCAAGCTAAATTATTTATTTCCATGATAGTTGATGAATTCAACAATTTGAGTGGAGCCTAGTGTTACCGACTAACATTATTATGTCGTATAATTCTGATAGTTTCAAAAATTAGTAAATATTTTTTGTGAATCTATCTGAATTATTCATCTGATTAATATCAATAATATCTAAACAAGATGTGTACTGAAATTTTTTGTTACTTATACGTTGTTAGAAATAATATAAAACCATTGATATAGTTAATCCTAACAGCTTTAATCGGTTATTTGACATACGTAACAAAATAAGTATGTCGGTAACAAAATAATGTATCTAGAACAAGAAAGTTTAATTGATGAGATTAAAATACCTCAATAGAGCCATTTGTGACAGTGTAACGAGTGTAATCATTTCCAGCGACAGAGACAAGAGCAACTGAATTATTGATATCTTCAGTTGTGTACAATTTGTCTTTTATGGCCCTTTCCAAAAAATTGATCTGGGTTGTCATGTTTGGGCCTTGAAACAACGTATCAAATACACCAGTACCACCAAATGCAAAGTTCATTCCATATTTCAAATGATGTCTCATCACCTGTTTTCTCACTCTATATGAGACTGGTGATTTCATTTTCAAATACTTGGCTGCAATTCCATAGTGTAACTTATCAGATACAAATAAAAATGCGTTTGATTTTGCGGTGATAAAAGTTTATTTAAATGAATTATTTTAGTTGAAAGTGAACTGAATGCGAGTGATTTCTGTTTGAATACATTTACGTCAAAATGAGTAAAATTATAAATTTAAGCGTAAAAATTATATTTCAGTAAAGAGCTTCAGATCTTAATTTTAAATTAGAAGTACATAATTATAGAAATAAAATCAACTACAATGCACATTATCCAAATGTGTCTAAATTAGTTTTAGGTGTAGTTTTATATGTTTGAAATCATATTTGACTCTAATGTTATAATATTATAATAATTTAAATTAGAAGTACATAATTATAGAAATAAAATCAACTACAATGCACATTATCCAAATGTGTCTAAATTAGTTTTAGGTGTAGTTTTATATGTTTGAAATCATATTTGACTCTAATGTTATAATATTATAATAATAGAATTTGAGTTGACTTATAAAATGAAGAATGTTTTTCATTTATAAACATAATTTTGTGTCATATCACATTGACACATTTTATGAAACTTGCAGCAATGTGCAAGAAACAATTCTTGTTTTTCACTTTCACACACTAGTAGAATTTTCTCTTTAAGGGTTGTGGCTAAAATAAAAAATGATATTTAGTAAGACAACAAAATATATTTAGTGTATGCTTGCTTTCACTTCTGGAGCAGGCAGAATTGATTCTGGACGTGAGAATTGATTCTGACTTGTTTGGTTTCTCAAAAGTAGAGTTGATTCTGCCTCCAAAATTGATTCTACTTGAAGCTGAAAATCGTAGCTTCTGATTCTATAATTAATTTTTACACTCAAAATTTTTGTTCAACTCACTTTTACATGAATATATCTAAACATAAACCACTTTAACTTAAAATCAATTTTGGCCAGAATTAATTTTACAAAATCAATTCTATCAAAATCAATTCTCGTCACCGCAGAACCAAACATACACTTAATTAATCCTAAAATTTTACAGTGGTTTATAGTAATTTTAGTAAATTTATCACAAATCCAAACATATATGTGAACCAAATACAGCAATATGATTGATAATTAATTAAGTATATGAAAAAATGAAAAAGTTGCCTCTAATTATTTTCTAGTCACAGCAACATAACATGATTAAAGTTGGAGGGATGCTTTTGCTTTAACTGACAAAGTTAGAAGGGTCTACGTCAGATTCTTGTGATAAAAGATCCACTTTGAAATAACAAAAAATACATAGTACTAAGGATATCCGGAATCCAAAGATGCATTGTAGTAATTGTAATTTAGTCACACAATTAAAAACAATGCATTTGTACTTATAATTTGACTGCTTAATGTCAAAATATGCAGTGGTTTAGTGGTTTGACATTAATCAATTCATTTTGGTGATTAATCAATTCACTTTGGTATAATTAATCTTAATCCAAATAAAAATAGTGTAACCAAAGATTTTTACGAAGTATTTTGCTTCAATTACTAAAAAGAGGTCAATGACAATATAGAGGAACACTTTGAGTGTTGAAGTAATAATAATGATACTAAAGTAAAAAAAAAGACAAAAGTATATCTGTGCAAAAATTTGGTGTCACGCGAGAGAGCTCAAAAACATGCCGTTAATAATTCAATGACGATAATGGAGTGTTTTATTTTTTAATGGTAAAAGATAGACCATAATAATAGATAAACAATTAGCACGAGAAAAGGAAAAGTGGCAAGCCAGCTGAGAAATGAACCCTACCAAAAACTATGATTTTGTGTTTTGTGTGAACCACATAGTAATTACTGGGTTTCTTTTTTACATAAACAAAATTATTATTATTATTATAGGTTAACCATTCGTTAGTTGATTTAGTGGTGATTGACGCTGAATTTGATAGGGATGACCACGGTTCGATCCCTGTGATCAGAAGAGGGTTGAAACCACTTGATGTCAGAACTGATTAAACTGGTGGTGCATACCAAAAAAATATTATAGGTTAATATGCTCTTCTCTCTAAAAATTCTTAACATTTTTGGCATTATTCTCCCTATGGGAAAGTGACACATTTTTGTCTCATAACTTTGGAAATATCCCATTTGTTTCTCATAACTAGAAATATCCCATTAAATGGTAGTTAAATTATAGTATTCTAAGATGAAGATAGTATCAACATTTTCAGTTAAGCTAAAATTTATTGACTATTACAAAAAAATTGATAGTAGAAAGCGAATGATCCATGATGAAGAATGTGGATTCTAGATTTCTTGAAATATGTTATTTGTAGTTTTCAAAATTCCATTTTAGTTTTGGTCAACAAATAAATACTTTGTAAATAAAGTTCCATTTCAATCCGGACAAAAAAAATCAATATTAGTCAATTTACAACAAAATCAATATCACAAATGACCAATTTTAAAAAATATCTAATCACTTTTTGTCAAAAATAAAATATATAATCACTTCTGAATAAACAAAAATACATAATCACTTATGACATAGTATTGTGAAAATAGGGTTGAAAACATGTCAAATTTTAGAAGGGCTTTGAGCCCCCATTTTTTTACTAAATAAATATTAGAAAAAATCGAGGGAGAAAATATATGTAAACCTTTGATTATTAGTATTATTGTATAAAGAATGAACACGGCCAGTGCAAAAGCAAAATGTTGCTCATTAAAAAGTAAAACTTTTGCTAAGAACAAAAAAAATAGCTTAAAGATAACATGTACTACTAATTAACTAATTAATCAATTAATAAATAAAAAGCAAGAACATGTAATGAAACTAGCATTTGGACAGAAACACACATACCAATGTAGTCGGTGAGGACTCTGCCGTCGGAGAAACGGCCGGCCGGCTTGCCGGGAAAGGTGATACCATATGGATTTTTCCAAGAACTAGCAAAACCTCTTTTGATATTTCCTGTGTCAGCATATGAATCTCCAAAAACAAATAATTTTGTTATACTCTTATGATGATGATGTTTTACAAGATCACTTTCAGCTTCTACCACTCTTTGTCCTGTAAATAAATTAGAGGTTACATCAAAATCAGTTAATTAAGAATATAATACTTCTCTGGTCTCATATATATGTTATTTTTCATTTTTTAGATTCTTGAATAACAGATTATCAAGTCTATAATACTGATTATATATTCACCAGTTATTGAATAAATTTAAAAAGTGAAAAGTTATTTATATATGAGACCGGAGAGAATATATGTATATTTTATTTGTATGTATGTATTTACCTGAGAGATGTAACATAAGGAAGAAAACTAGAGAGAGTAGAAAGGGAAAGAAATCCATGATGATGAATGTGGAGTTTTTTCAAAGTGAAAGTTAAAAGAATTAGCAATGTTATAGTATTATAGTAGCTAAAGCTTTGAAAGAGATAGAGAAGTGGTGAAGCTTGATTTGTTGTGATGTGAATGGATTTTAATTTATGCGTTTTATTTTATCTTTGTTTGTAGCTATGATTGACCTAAAGTGGCCACCACTAAGCCATTAAGCAATTGACCATCATTTGTTTTGTTTTTATCTATCCTTGTTATATTTGTTGATTTTTTTAATATAGAAAATAAAAATCATTAATTATTATCTTTTGGATAAATCATAAAGATCAATAAAGAATCAAGATTTCGTTGACATAGAGAAATATCCATTTTTAGGCAAAGATCAAGCAAATGGGTAATTATAAATGTTACTCCTATATACATTTTTTATTGGTTTTTTTTTTTAATTAAAATATATATGTATATATATATATATATAGGAGGGATCCGTTGACTCCAAGAGTAAGTCATCATTGATTTACTCCGCTTAATAACTCGATATCGGCATTATATTTCTTCGATCCAATCGTTGAATTCAAAGATCTCATTGAGTAGATCAACTCTACAAATTTTTATAAAAATTCAAAATAGTTTGATACTTTTTATGAACACTTCTAGGGATGTAAATTTGCATCCGTTAGTAGGGATCCCCGCGGAGATTGCCCCGTTCGGAGCTTCGAAAATGGGGATTTTTCCCCCGTGGGGACGGGGATGGAGGCAAAATCTCCCCCGTTAGCAATTCGGGGTGGGGATCGGAGAAGGCACATCCGTCCCCGCGGATTCCCCGAATCCGCCCATATACTTAATATTATTGCTATATATATATATATATATATATATATAGCAATAATATTAAATATTGATTCTTTGTAAAAACAAGGAAACTCAAAAAGCTGGACATGGTTTTTTTCTTTGGATAATTGCTTAATACTTTTGTTAGAAGTGACTTTATTTGTCTAATTTGGTTGGATATTTACCAACGAGTTTTTTCATATACATTTGACAATTTTAAGTATGTATTATGGGATATTATAGTTATGAGTTTTTGTATGATTATGCATATTTTGCTATAAGATTTTGACTATCGGTTTTTGATGATTATTAGTAGCCAAATGCTTTTGCATTTGTTTTTGCTTATGAATGAATTATGTGTTGTTTCTTTTTTTAAAATAAAATAATGATGCAAAATATTTGTTTTTTTTAAATAAAAAAAGAAAAAATAACGTCATATTACTATCATAATTTTGACCAAAAAATATAATTTTTTCTTAATATTCGATATTCGTGGATCCCCGCGGGAACCGTGGAGATCTGTGGGATGGGGATGGGGATAAATATTCCCCCGTGGGGACGGGGATGGAGACAAAACTTCCCCCGAAAGCAGTTCGGGGCGGGGAACGGGGATAGCTTCCTCCGCACATTCCCCGCCCCGTTGACATCCCTAAACACTTCAATTGAACGTACGAAAAACTTTTAGAAAAAACCGTTGAATTTCAATAGTCTAAAATACATAACTACATTTTTTGAATTTTTATAAAAATTTGTGGAGGTTATCTATTCATTGAGATCTTTAAATTCAACGGTTGGATTGAAGAAATATAATGCCGATATCGAGTTATTAAGCGGAGTAAGTCAATGGAAGACTTACTCCTGGAGTCAACGGATCTCTCCTCATATATATATATATATATATATATATAATATAATATAATTATAAAGATTAATTTCTTTTTACGTGCATTTGTGATACTTTTTACGTGCATTTGTAAAGATTAATTTCTTAATTGAGATTCATTTAAAAAATTTGGGGTGTATTGGATTGAGATTTCAAGAGATTATTTTGACAAAATTTTTTTTGAAGATTTTAAATGACTTTGTGAGATTATATTGATTTTATGATATTTTAAAGAATTTTTTTCAAAAAAACTTTTTACAATCAAGATTTTTGACACATGATTTGAATGGATTTTGGGAGATTTTTTTTACAATCAAGATTTCATAATACTTTATATATTAGGAAAATTTCAAAAGACTCAATAAATTTTAATAAAAACCATACATGAAAAGCTTTGTGTTTTTTTAAATAAAAAATTATAATTTTTGGGAATCCAAACAACAACAAAAAAACCATACATGAAAAACTCTGTGTTTTTTTAATGTATACGTTTCTTTTTTATGTTTCTAATCACCAATAAAAGCTCTATGTTCTTAATTGATGTTGGAAACAAAAGAAGTTGAAACAATCGATGGAGCAAGTGAATCACTTTTTTTTTTGAACGACAAATATAATATATATAAAAATCTGATCTCCGTACAAGATGAACAGAAACCAGAAAAGGAGACTACAAACGAAGGCGCCGTATATATGCGGAACACCAACGATAACACCAAAACAGACAAAGCATAAACTCCCCACCATCAGAGGCCCTCTATTCGAACCCACTAGACACTAACTTCCAATCTCGAAGCAAAATTAACTGGCCCATCAGTATCCAAAAGGCAGCTCCTTAAGTCAGAAGTTGAAGAACACCAATAGAAGTAAAGCTTAGGCGGATACGTCTCAGCTTGCAGACCACCTCCAAAACAGTCAATACCAGTACGATAGAGGTTACCCAGATAACTTAAAACCTGCAAATCTCAACAGATTTGGACACCATCAGAGACTCGGAGAATCCTGCAAATCTCAGCAGACTTGGAAAACAGACAGAGAATCAAGTAGCAAAGGGTAACCTTACGCACTACATCAACCACATACTCACGCACCAAAAGCCACTAAACAACACCTCACCAACCCAGGACGTCCTATAGGTGCGATAAAACAACATCTACCGTCAACACGGAGTGTCTACGCCCCTAACTCCTTCGAACACATCAGGACAGAATCACCAAAGCTAACTCATACCCAAATGGTACCACAACACCTCACCGCCTTCACCGCGACACAACTCACCGCCAGAGCCAAAACAAAAGCCACCAAACCACCACGGCCACCTGGAACCACAACCACCACCACCACGACCAGACCAAAGCGTCGGCCACCACAGCAAAAACCCATTCACCGATGCAAACAACCCAAGCCGACGGCGCAACAACACCATAACCTCACCAACAACACCACCTCCGGCACCAATCAAGAGCAATAGAAACGACACCCACGCAAAGACGCAAAAACAAAAACACACAATAAAATAGAACAAAAACGAACTACTATACCGCCGGCGACGAAGAGCAGTCAACCGACGAACAAACCAAGGAAACAGAGCAAAAAATGGAGAAAAGAAACAGAGGAAAAACGAAGTAGGTACAAATAGTAACATAAACAAAATGGGTACATAACAGAAATATAAACAAAATGGGTACAACCACAGACATAGATCAAGCTCTGTGAATCAAAACAGAAACAAACAAGATAGGAACAAGCAGAAACCGATCGAACATAAATAGAAACAAACCAACATACCTGAAACAGGACAGAACGAAAACAAACAGAAACATAACGTAAACAATAAACCTCACCGAAACTGAGAAACGCGGACGACGGGAACAAAACTGCCGCAGAAACCACCGCCGGGGATCGGACCAAACGGTGGTGCGGAGAGCAGCACCTCTCATCGCACCACCACCATGTGTGATTACATTGCTAAGAGAGGGTTTGGATTGAAGGAAAGAGCAAGGCGGTGGATCTGTAGTTTTGAGAGAGGTGGGAGCGCAAGTTTTAGAGAGAGGTTTCTTGGTTTATACCTTCCTTTAATGGAGCAAGTAAATCACTGATTATCGTTCCTTTGAGTAATATATTGTTGTTGTATGTATAAAAATATTGTAATCTTTGATTGTTAAACCAACGGCCGGAATAACACAAGGAATGGCGAAGGTGTTGAATCCAATAAAAAAATATTGCAGAATTTGTTCAAAAAGAAAACTTGCAAAAACCATATTTGATAAGCAAGTGAAGAAAGAAAAGAAGAAAAATTCTGGTACAGTGATGATGAACTGTGAAAGCAAAATAAAAAGTCTTAGAGAGTTTGAAAAAGTCTCAATGTTTTTGGTGAGATTGTTGGAAGAGTCTCACAAGTGTATTTTTAACTAAACAGTC
This sequence comes from Trifolium repens, assembly GCA_030408175.1. Taxonomy (NCBI): domain Eukaryota; kingdom Viridiplantae; phylum Streptophyta; class Magnoliopsida; order Fabales; family Fabaceae; genus Trifolium; species Trifolium repens. The sequence continues at coordinate 52,095,924 of CP125848.1, forward strand.
CCACGAAATCCACTGCACAAAAGAATCCACTAAAATCTGTTGATTTTTGAATACCAAATGACATTTTATAAATCATGTGAAATCTCAATCGAATAACAACGGATTTCATTACCCAGAACAAAAAATCTTAATTGTCTTGATTGAATAACAAAAGATTTGATTTGATTATATAAAAGTCTTGATAATGAAATTTTTTAATATAACTTTTTTTTAAAATCCACTGAAATCTTAATCTTATAGTAAATCTCTTTCAACAAATATTTTTTTATAAACAGGTCGAAATTAATTGATTTTAGACCAAATGATTAAAGTACTTAAATGTATATTTAAATTTAAATTTTACTCCAAGATCACTCGGGTCAAGATCACCTCTCTATTATTTTACCATTTTAATTTTTTTTCAATAATATGATATTTTGTAAGTCCAATGATTTAATATATATTTTAAAACTACTCAAAGTTATAGTAATGAATATTTGTATTTCAATCAAAATAAAAGGAATTTGAGCCCTTGATATATTTTAAAATGAATTAATTTTTCTTTTACCCACTGTCTCAAAATATTAGAATTCTTTTCCTATTGCACGTATTTCAATGCATAATTTTGATTACGAATATTTTTAATTGTCTATTAGTAAAAATTATAGAAATTTGATATTTTAAAAATAATCATCGAAACAAATCAAACAAGATCTTATATGATAATATTTTAAAAAAAACATAGTCAAAACAAAACATATAAACAATACATTTAGTCAAAATAGTTCTTATAAAATGAGACAGAGGTAGTAATTAACAAGAACAAGTATATATCTAATCAGTTGGTAGCTGTAAAAATATTGATATCCATGAGTTTTGAAGTTGAACCCAAAATTTTTCATTTTTTAAATTTAAGATGTCAGTCTAGCTAGTCAGTACTATATGTTTTGCAAGAAAAGAAGAAGAAGAAAGTATTATGCTATAGTTACTCCTTTTGTTTTGCAAGAAAAACAGAAGAAGAAAGTAGTATTATACAATTATAATGATTATATCTTTTTTCACGAGAATAATGATTATACTTACACTCAATAGTGTTAGAAAGAAAAAAAAACAAAGAAAGAATATTTTGTTACCAAAAATACAGCATCACTTCACAATATCATATGGACGTTCGTCTCGTTAGCGGTCGAATTAATACAATGTTGGAGATCCAAAATCTAATAAATAACCCAAAAAAAGGCAATAGCATGATTTGTTACATGCAAAAGGCAACAAAATGATAATTTCTTTATGCATAAAGCATAATCTTAGTTTATTTGATAATGTCGATATTATTAGATTAAATATTTTTAACTAAATTTAAATTTAACATCTCACCAGTTGAATTAAATTTGGCTGAGGATGCGCTATTAGAAGTTATAGTTGTCAACTTTTATGAATTTTTGTATTGGTTCGTGCTATATCCTTAATCCTTGTAATCACTATTATTAGGGTGAAAGTGGTTGAATTGGACTTGTAGTTGGAAACTTGGAATAGTATTTTTACATGGCTGCTTCTATATGGATTTGGAATTTGTTTTTTAAAAAGAAGCTAGCTAGAGAAATACTACAGCTGAAGGAGCTGCATGGAGCAGCTTAATTACAACAAACTAACAAGAGTCACCTTACAACGACTAAGAGACAAAAACTAAAGCAAAACAAAAGGACGACAAAAGCATCAAATAGTAATATGTTCACTTTAAAAAAAAAGCATCAAATATATGTGTTCACTTAAAATTATGAAAGTAATTTTTTTTAATAAGTGTAAATTAAATATGAGGATGATAGTCTCTATAGATATACTAGTACTTTTTTGTTTTAGTTCCTAAATTTTTTGTTTAGATTCAATTCCCACAATTTTAAAAATATTGGCTTTAGTCTCTAATCCAATTTGATTGGACCATGTGGAGCTACGTGACATGATTACATGATTATATTGAGTCAATCAAAAAAAATAATTATAGGGACTAAAATTAAAATTGTTATATGAACATATTTTTTAATGTCAAATAGTTTAGTGGCTAAAATACCACATTTTAGGTAAATAATTGAAATTTTTGGGATTCGAACTTCAGAAATGTATATAAAATTTGATGTTTTTATCACCTGAGTTAAACTTATATGAATTGTATACTTTTTTTTTTAAGTAGTTTAGTGGCTAGAAATTCCACCCGTGAATAAGTGGGATGATTAGAGTTTGAACTCCAACTCTCTAAATATATAATACAATGTCCCTGGTGTCAACTGAGTTAAATTCACGGGACTTGTATACATACTTTTTATTTGGACAGAAAATCAATATTTTCATTTAAGTAATCTTCATTAATGGGTAAGATTGTAATATTCTACATTTCTACCAGAGAGAAAACATTTTTTTTTCCTCCTCACAATTTCCTCATTTTACACTTCATACTTTTGAAGGATGTATTTTTTGACAACATTTTTAATGGAGTAAAATACTTCCTACCTTAGAACACTTTAAACATAACAATAATAAATGAAAATTTAAAATAGTTTAATTCTTAATCCAGGGCTAGAAAAGACATGGAAGATAATGATTAAATAAACAGCGGTGTATACAACATGAGAAAAAGGTGTCGCTAAAAAATACTACTAAGAGATTAGGAGCATCTTCATCCGTATGATATTTAGGGATTTGGTAGGTAGGAATATGTTCATCAGCTGACACGGCTTAATCGTTTTTAATAGACAAAATAACAGTATCTCCAATAGTGATACTACTTTGAATATCATACAGTACATTACTAACAAGTGGTCCCTATAATGCCATGTAATAATTATGCAACTCGTACATATTTTGCTCCAGTAGTGATACCACTTTGAGTATTATACATTATTAACAAGTGGTCCATTCTATATTTCTTTATTTTTAACTTTGTCTAAATAAAACTAAATTTTTATTTAATTTAATAAATTCATAGATAAATAAATTAATAATTAAATATAATGAAAAATACAAGACAATAAATAAAAAATGGTGAAAAATACATAAATATGACGGGAAGTATATAATAAAAAATATCATAATTAATTTTGATTATTCTCTTGTGGTGAGAAGGGAACACGATTTTTTTTTCTGAGAAATACGTGCTTTTTCGTCAAGCCTATTAATATTTTTTAGAACAGTTTTAGTTGATAATTGTGGCACTTGAGGAGCTTCAACAAAAGGAGTATTGGGTGGTGGTGATGGATAAATAAAATAAGGATGATTTTGGAAGTTTTATCGGTAGGAGATTGGTTTTGGAACAAATTCATGTAAGCTTGAATATTATTATTATACGTATTAGGATCCATTTGATAGAAAACAAATAAAATATGACTGAGAACAAAACAAATAGAAATAGTGTAATATAGAAAAATATGAAATATGATTAAATATTCTTAAAAAAAAAAGATTAAATGACCATTTAATGATGAAACAAAAAAAAAAGGTAACATTAAATGGATGATACGGTACCTTATTTAAGGTACTGGTATCATCAATTTTGATACCTCTATGCCACGTCATGTAACTCCAATGACAAAAAAGATAAGGTACCGTATCATTAACCTATGAAACTCTCTTAAATACCCTTATTGGAGATGCTCTAATAATTGAAAATTCATCTTTCAAAAATTAAAAAATTCATATATACAAGTAATTGAAGTATAAACTCAAATCTCAATTTAATAATTTTTTTAGAAGTGTTATGTGGTGCGAAAGAATACAAGCACGACTAAATACGGATTAGAGGTGGAAATAGGCTAGGCCGAGCTAGACTTTGTCTGGTCTGAGTCTGGCCTGTCAAAAAAAATTGAAGGCATGAACCTGGCTTGTGGTCTATCATAGGCTTATATTTTAAGCCTGAATCTGACCTTTTGAAAGCCTATATGGCTTGTTAGCCTGTTTAAAAGTCTGTTTCACATGAAAATATTTAAATAAATAATTATATTTATTTTTAAAAATACTTATGAACTAATAAACCAACATATTTTCGATATTTAACATGATATTTTAGAGAATTTGACTATATATGTAATCATATTTCCATTCTAGTATGTAATAATATATTTATATAAGTGAAAAACTAATGTAGGTTAATAAACTTAAACTACTGAAAAAGTTAATAAATTTATAATTTATTCAAAGTACAAATTTTATAAATAATAATAGTACTAAAAATATTATTCATATTAACTTAAGTAGGCCGGCCTAATAGGCTAAAAGGCTTTTTTAACTGCGGCCTGACCTATTTACTTAAGTAGGCTTATAAAAAAGTCTTGGCCTGCTCTATTTAAAAAAATAGGTCAGCCTAGCCTGAACCTATGTAGGCTAGGCCTTAAGGCCCCGTAGGCCGGCCTAACCTATTCCTACCTCTAATACGGATGCACGTGGGTAATGCTTTTATAGTTTTTAAATAAATAAATAAATAAAAGTAAAGCATGACTAAATACAAATTGTAGTCCAACGATTATAGTTCCTTTGTCGCTTTTTCATCATCTATTATCATCTATGAAGCATGGTCACTTCTCGGATTAGGCGTCTCCGTGTCCGACACGTATCCGTGTTGTGTCTGGTGTTTGTGTTGGTATTCGTGCATCATAGATTATCACGCACCATTTAGCTTTATTGATAATATTTTATGCTTTACTAGTTGAACTTAGATTTGAAGCTATTGTTGACTATTTTTTTTTCATAGATTTTAATTTTTTTTAGAATAATTAAAATTAATAATTAGTTTTTTGGTCAAATAAGTTAGTAATTGGTTATAATGTTAATATGTTTCTCCTAAAATTAATAATTAATTGTTATTTTTTTATAAAATAATTAATTGTTATTAACTAATAGTATTACCTCCCTCAATTATGTAGGCCGCCTACAATTGTATATTGGACGAATAAAATAATCTTTTTTTTTTTTAATTCAAGTTAAGAAATTGGATCTATATTTAAACAAAAGATTACCATATATATATATATATATATATATATATATATATATATATATATATATATATATAAGAATTATTTTTCGCACCCCCCGAATCTCACAAGTACCCCTTGACTTTCTGTTTTTACTCCTCTCGCTACTTAGGAAGCGAGTGTGTAAAATTGCAAAAACGGAAACACCGCAGTTCGCATCCAAGGATGTGAACCTTATAAAAATCATTTTTTTGTCATCTTCACCCTTTTTAAAGTGTAAACTGAGTTCGCTCTCTAAATAGCGAACTATGTTTTAGTTCCCACTCTAAGTAGCAAGTGTCAATATTTTATACTAAAATTGAGCGCCGACACCCCCCATGGATGATAAAAGCATGAAAAAAAGAGTTCACTCTTTAGAATGTGAACTGAGTTCGCTCTCTAGAATGCAAATTCTCTTTTTACATGATTTTTTCATTCCTGGGGGGTGAAGACATTGAGTTTGAGTATAAATATTGACACTCGCTACTTAGAGTGTGAAAAATGCTTGCTTTCTAGATAGCGAGGGCGGGTAATATGGTCATTTTAGGGGGTGAAAGAAACACCCTGGGGGGTACGAAAAGTAAATCTCTATATATATTATTGAGGAAAATTGCTATTAAGACTCTCCATGTTGCTCATGGGCCTCTAAGAAATCCAAAAAGAATATTTCTCTCCCAACCCCCGACTTTCTTTTCTACCTTCCAGGTTTTCTTTTTTGCCCTTGAAAAAATATTTTTGAAAGTGTTTTCCGAATTTTTTTTTTTTGAAAAAAACTTCGAAATATGTATTCCGAATTTGAACTAAAAAACTTTGGAAAACGTGTTATGAAGTTTTTATACAAGGGTAAAAATGAAAAGATAGGGTAGAAAATAAACACAGGGGTGAGAAGAGAAATATTCATCCAAAAATGCCCTACATTTATGGCTTAGTGTGGATGAAATTATAACTTCCAAAATGTCTTTATAGATGTAAACATATCTTCCAAAAGACTGCAAATAGGAAGATAGGTTCCGAAATGTCACTTGATTTCGTAAGATAACTTCCAAAACCTCAGGTAGCTTTAGAAGATATGATCTGAAACAAGTCAATGGAAGTGTTTTGGAAAATACATTCCAAAATACCAGGTGGTTTTGGAAGATAGGATCCAAAACAAGGTAAGGCAAGATACGCTTGGGGCAAGATATCTTCCGAAATGTTATTATAGATCAGAACATATCTTCCGAAATAAAACTTGATTTCGAAAGATATCTTCTAATTGGTAGTGAATGGGATCCTAGGATCCGAAATGTTGTTTTATAACATAAAATTCACAAACATTCTAATTGGTAGTGAATTTAAATATGATTTGGTAGTCACGTTAGCGTGGTACATATGTCACATAATTTAAAGAATACGTTAAATCAAAAATATTGAAGACCAAATAAAGAAGGGGATCAAGTGTCTCAATTTTTTAAAATAAGGGGACTAAAATGGCGGATTTGGTAAAATAGAGAGACTAAAACTGTATTTTAGTTTGAGTAAGGGGTTTATGGCGGCTATCATTAAAGTCATTTTCTCTCAACCTCGCAAATATCATGTCAGTGCGTGGTAGAATCAGGCATCTAAGTGACCCATATTGGCAATTTTTGTGCGAACACATGCAATTTTTTTTTTTGAATTGGATACTATCAAAGATTGTGGATCTCAAATTATTATTGACTTGTGGTCATATGTTAAATGATTTAGGGTACATTTGATCCGTAAAATATAAGTACTAGACATAACAGTACAAGACAAAACAACACATGACAAAGTTTAAGGTGTTGAACAAATTTTGTCTTTGTACGATGTTTGGTGGACAAAAGGTTATTTTGATATTTTAGTCAATTTGTGTAGAGGACAAAAAGGTGTACCATGGTTCAGTGGGGGGACAAGAATTTAGGTTTTTGTCCAGTCTCTTGGTCCCCAGTTTGTCTAATTTCAGGAACAGTTTTAAAATCAAACACAGTACAACTGAAGTTGTCCTATCCAGTCCTTTATTTTTTAGCAAATGAAACGCACTCTTAGTCTGCTTATTAAAATTTAAATTTTGTTTGTTAACACTATATTGTTAACCGAAAGTTTTATGTGTATCTTTAGTGAGTATTTAGTTATCATTATGTCTTGTATTGTTGCTATTTTTTTTTTTGTCTTAGATGAAGTGGTAATCCACTGAAATTAAATTCACACACAACTGTGAGGTCCCGGGTCATGGCGTCCGGCCTAACAATTTCGGCATTTGTCAGTTGAACTAGGACTTCTAGATTGTATTGTTGCTATAATGCTATTTAACATGTAAATGAATGAATTTTATTTTATTGTAAAAAAAAAAAAAGAGATTCGATATCGTATAAAAATAAAAAATAAAACAACCTTTCAAGTTTGTTGCTACAATAATAGATCTAAACGATCGCTAAAACGTGCTATTACATGACATTTTAACTCGGTTAGTTCACGACATTAAAAAAATATGATATATCCCATCTGATCAGATGAAGTATTGTATTGCACACTTTACAATTAAACTCTCATAAGTACTTCTTACTCATTATTTATTTATTTATTTATTTTTCAGGACTAAAGATGAAGTAAAATGATACAAATTAAATAATACTCCATATGTACAAATCATAAAAACAGAACATGTTTAATACAGGATTATGCTTCAAGTCCTAAAAAAATACATGAGAAAATTTGATTGAAAAAAGTGTCTCTAATTCTCTTGTTTTGTCTGTACCTTCAACAAAACTTCTATTGATTAACAAAAGGATTAATCTTGATAACAAGGCCAGGAAAAACATCATCTGGGTCATGAATATGTGGATTTTCTTCAACAATAAATGGATCACCACATTTTTCACTTATTGTTTGAAGAGTTTCTCCCTCACGAACAACATATACTTCATCACATGCCTTATTGTTATTGCTAATCCTTTGCTTCATCATCTCAACCGTCAATCCGCTTCGACTTGATTCGCAGCAATTCAATAAAAGAAACATTAATGTTGCAAATAGAACACAATACTGAGAAACCTTCATAGCTATATTGTTATTGAAGAACATGCAAAAGCTATATATCTATATATATATATGACAAATTACTTGTTCAATAATTTATGTAATATTTCACTTGTTTGTTAATTTGACGTTGTCAGCCTATTGAAGGTTTAGCTTTCAAATGTAGTCACGGTGAGAAGGACACATATTTGGTCATAACTTAGGAGAGTAATATATAAGAGAAGAGGTTCCTTTCATTGGTGGTTGGAGTTGGTATAAAAAATGGTTTTGTGTACTAAGTTGAGATGGCTGCTTCATTGAAATAGGTGACTTTCAAAGTTTGAACTAGAATTGGTTTTGTTGCTTTATTAAATGGAATGGATCTTTGGTTTGACTTTTTTAAGTTTTTCCTTTTTTACTTGGATTAATATTTTCTTTGACTCTTTTAAGTTTTTTCTTTTTTTACTTTGGATTTATTTATCTTTACTTTGACTTTCAAGGTTTTCCTTTACTATTTGGATGACTACTAATATTGATCTCATACAAGTTTTTAACCACTTGGATTGAAATTTTTGTGAAAGAGACTTTAGAAGAAGATATTGGTTTTCTTCTAATTTTATCTCTTTGATACTATTTTTTATTTTTGTCTAATATGCGCGTGTGTGTTTTGAAATAAAGATACTTTTATTGCATTCTATTACATGAATAATGAAGATATTATTGAAAAAAAATTTAACTTTAAAATATTATTAATATATATTTTAATGGGCGAGTTCCTTGAGTTTAATGGGCCCGCCACTCACGTGGGGAAAGAGGCCCAATAGAGCATGGATATGGATAAGACCGAGTCCTGGACCAACAATTATGTCCGGAATAATAGGAACACATGGGATCACTTTCTCTCCCATGATCTTAACTATTACTTATGATACCGATTTACTAAGAACTACGTGGCTCTGATTCCCGCTTAAGGATATGTAGGACCAGAAATCCTCCTATCGGACTAATCGGCGGTTATGTCTCATTTCGGGAACCTTAGCGAGAACACATATAAAATTAGGAACTTTTAAATTGTCTTTTAAAAAAAGATGAAAGGTTAAATTATTGAAAATTTCACTTGAAAGATTTATTCAGGACATAACCTTACATAAATGGATTAGTTGCCTAGCTCCTGATCTAGAAGAATTTGAAATTTTAAAAGCATCTAATATGTCTCCTAATCTATACCCAGGAGTCTTTAAAGGCGACATGGGTGATAAGGGTGGGTTTGACACCAAATTATGATTACCTACTTCTTATTCAAACTAGTACAAGTCTATAAACAAGTAGATATTACCAACAACTTTCATCCATAACATAACCTTACATAAATTGGGAAATGGATTTGTTGTTGTAACTGCATGACGCAGTTACAGCTATGGGCCGTCCGATTTGAATTAGTGGTTTAGATTTAATTATGATAAATTAATCATAGCCGTTCGATCTGAAATTAATGGTTGTAATTTAAAATAGTGGCAAACTGTCCTATTATCTACAACAGCAAATCTAAATCCCATAAATTGAATTTGGAAAAAGCAAAAATCCTCAAAGCAAATGAGTTAGAGTACTCCAAGAAATGGCATGTGGATATACTTCAAAAAAAACATGCAAAATAGCAACGCTTCAAAATCGTTCAAGCTTAAAATAATCGTTCATAATCTTAAGGTTAAATTATTTTGTTGTCCCACAAAATTGTTGGTTTCGTTTTAGTTTTTTGAGTAATTTGTGTTTCTTTTAGTTCCCTTAACTATGTTTCTGTTGGTCATATTAGTCCCAACTAAGAATTTTTTTACCTCAAATATATAAGGTGGATCAACATTGATTGTACAAGGTCTAATTCTTCCAAAGAAAAACTTTAACCCCTGAGGTTATCTATGGAGAGATTAGTAACTTTATTTCAGTTTTTCATTTTATGAGAGAATATTACTAAGTATAAATTATTTCGATGCAAAAGAATAAAATAAAGGCTTCAGTTGGTTTCGGGCTGACCCTGTATTAGTATTCACACAGCAGTGAAATCGTAAATAAATTATACTATCATGTAAAGAGAAATTTATTGGTACATGAAGTTTTAGATTGAATGGGATAAGGACTTATAAGTCATAATCACAGGCCTGGAGATCAGGAAACAATTATATGCCCTTGATACCCAAAGTTCTGGCTGAAAATTAGTGAAATAAATTGAATGACCTTATACATAAATTATTCCAAAGCTGTGCCATGTTCAAATGCCTATACTTCAGGGTTTCATCAACAGCTCCTTAATGTAATTAAGAACTCCATCAACATTCACAGTCCAAGCGACTGAAATAGGAGAATAACCCGTCCATGGGTTGCTTGTATTCCATCTGTATGAAATGAAACCCAATTTATATGTTGAGCATAAAAATATTGTAGGTCGGAAATGAGTGAATATGAATAATAGTTTCGAATTTGGACAAACCTTTTTAGTCCTTGGTCCATAAGTGTATGTCCAACACAAAGGCCTTGTGTCTCTACCCTCACTACTCCCTTCTTGTATGTGAAAAGATCAGGACGCACAACTGCCACAAAACTAACGGGGTCGTGGAGGAAAATTCCTGACAGATGAAATTAAATTATCAATTCCATGTGAACTTTAATATTCTATATTGGTATAACTAGCTGCATCAAAATAGTATGTAAAGTTACCATAGACGCCGTCTGATTTTACATGCCAATCTCTGTAGAATTTGCACATTTCACTTAAAAGAGCTGCATGCTTTCCTTTTGATTCCTTCAGTTCAAGGAGGTCAGCATCTGAAACCAACAGAAAATTATCACTTTCCGGTATCTAACAATGAATAACAAAGAACAATTAATAGCACGAGGTAGCATAGAAATCTTTGCCAATTAGGATTACAACCCGACCTGTCAATTGCACTTGGGTTGTGATGTTTATTCCAACAACAACAACATCTGCCCCAGAGGTAAACACAATATCTGCTGCTTCTGGGTCTCCATATATCTGCAAGTTTACGAATAGTCATCAGGATTAGGATCGATATGATAAGAAATCATATTCGCCTAAAGTGAATCCTTTTTTTTAATAACCACTCCCCTACGAAAATAATATACATGTGAATTAATGTATAGTGCGGAGTGAATGGACACTGTGTAGTTCTCACTGTAAAGAAGCCAAAAAGAGGCTTACTCTATAAAAAGTGTACATTGCTTATTGAATCATAACATAAAAGGCCCTTATTCAGAAACTATCAGTAATTTACGACCACAAATTGTGATTTACAACACAGCATATACAACCAACATAAAAATGAAGGCTTGGTACTTTACTTTTTAACTCGATAAAATTGCTATTAGCCTCGTGCATACATAAGTTGACAACCAAATCAATGTTAAAAAACAGTTTGTTCGTGTTCCACTATGCTTTAGCGCAATAGCACTAATACAGCCTCCATTTGACAACAATGGTAGGCAAATCACAGATCACAAACAATAGCAATTTGTTCAAATCCCTATGTGTTGTAGAGCTATAGTTACTATTTGACAACACTAAACCAAATTACTATCGTACCTATTTTCAAGGCGAAAAAAATAGAAAAGGAAATAGGATATAAGTCAAAACAATTCCTGTTATTGTGAAGCAAGAGGAGATCAGCAGTGGATATGTAAATTTTCTGCGTCGTAATTTTTCAAGCATATGAAACTTGCAAAACATCAATGAAAAAGTCCAAAAGAAACAAGTCTCTGTAGCCCTTTTCTTATTGCATGAATGAGGAAACAAAAACAGAATTCTACAACTTACATTTGCTTCTGCAGCCGGATTAACATTCCCCAAGGCAAAGAATGCACCACCAAGTACAACTATTTTCTTCACCTTGCTTGCAAAAGAAGAATCTCTTTTGATTGCCTAATAAAAAAAATGTAAACTATTAGATAAAAAAATGTATATAATTGTAATTTGAAATTGACAGGACAGGACCATAAAGAGCAAGACAAAAACGTGTAACTTACTAGAGCAATGTTAGTAAGTGGTCCAAGTGCTAAAACAGTTATTTCACCAGGATATTGAGAGACCTTCTCCACCAAATACTCACTAGCACTTTTATCAATTTTATTAGCTTTAGGATCAGGTAGGAATATATTCCCCAATCCATCTTTACCATGAACAAAATCAGCTACCCGAGGCCTTCCACCCTATTCCGAAAAATACAGCATAATGAATACTATAAAGACAGATTACAACAATCAAGGGTAACACAAGCAATGAAAGAACCCAAAACACACATCGAAATACAACATAGTTTAATTTTCATGCACTGTCAGCGTAAAACACATCGGAAACAATCATGTATGCGGTTTTAGAAGTGGTTACAATATATAGAAGTCATATGTTTCTAATGATTTGACAGTTATAATTTATACGAATTAAATTGATAATACGATTAAATTGACACGAGAGAAGCTCGAAAAGGCAAAACTAGATAGATACCTTTAATGGCTCAGTACTTCCTTCTGCAACAGGAACATTTCCACGGCCTGCGATCTCACACTATCCTTTTTGCATATTAAAAACACAATCAAAGAACATATTCCAAAAACATAAAAAGACAGATAAAAATTCAGAATCAATAGCCATAATCCAGATTTACATGATTTCTATTTCAGAAAGAAAAAACAAAAAACACATACCAAAAGCAAAGCATTACGTGTAGAATCTTCAGTAGCAGCATTACCAAAAACAGTTGTCAAACCTACCACCTCCACTTCAGGACAACGAAATGCCATTAAAATCGCCATACTATCATCTGCAAAATCACAAAAAAAAAAAAAAAAAAAAAAAACTCATTCCAATTTTACAAACAGAATCTCAATTCTAATTCAAATTTCCAACTAAAAACAGTTAGAAACTACACAAATCAAGTAAAACTATATTTCTATTTTCATTTTTCAACCTCGTAAACCTAATAAACAAGTAAATCCAAATCTAATCCAAATCATCGCGCACAAAAAATAAATCAAAATTCAAAAAATTCAGATATAGAATTGAAATGAAACAAACCGATCCCAGGGTCAGTATCGATAATGAGCTTCTCAGCGTTTCGAACTACACCGTTGACGAAACCGTTAACGTTGTTGACTAGAGTATTCATGATGATGAAAGTTTGAATCTCAAATCGAATCGAAGTGAATTGCAACAAGTTAGGGATTCAGCAAAATGCGGAGAAAGATATATAATAAGAGCGGTTGGAAGATGTATGTGTATGTATGTATGTGATTATGTATGTATGTGTTTGTGTGAAAGAGTATAGTACATACATACATACATACACACGCAAGAGGGAAAGAAAGTGTGTGAAGGAATATGCAGAGAGGGGACGATGAAGTTGAAGATGGAAAACGACGATGATGATATAACACGTCTATGTAATTTTGACCAATTATAATATTACACGTGGTGGATCAACTTTCTTTTTATGAATATCCTTTTTCAATTCCCCAAAATCAGTTGGGGATACCGTAAATGTTTGTCATCATCCGTTTAGTTTTCTATTGTACTAATTGTAAAGTTTGTGATGATAATTATAGGCCCGTGTAGGTCCGCTCTATTTAAGTTTGTTTAAAAGTGTGGTGGAGTGGGGCGAGCCAATTTAGATGTTCGGGTTCAAAAAATTAAGTCCGCCTGTTGATTGGCGGGTTGGCGGGCATGTCCGCCAAATAGTTTTTTTTTTTTTTACAATTTAAATTATAACTTCACATTTTAATTTGTCCAATCATATAAATTTGGACTTCAAACATTTATCCAACTAAATTTCACAACAATAATATATACCATATCTTCTATAATGATATATCAAGCTATTCAAATTAGAAAAGAATTGTAAGTGCATAAGGTTTATTTAATTTCGTTTGATGCTTTTGTGGCCTAGTTTGTTTTAGAACGGTACTGTACATGAAACTCTAAAAGAAGCAAATAACACAGACTTATTATAAGGTAGATGAAACTCACATGAAACTATAAAAGACTTTTCTTTTGGTACTGCAAATAGATTTATCATACGACACTTAATAGTACAAGTGTACTAAGAGGCCAAAAAATATACAATATGACAGTCCACATAGAGTACACAGCACGATGTAGCACACACGGCGAATAAAAGATGCACGTAGAGTCACATAAAATAAACAAATGGAACACTAGTATTAAAGGAAGGATGAACTTTTTAAAGGAAATAAAGTAATAATAAACAATCAGATTTTTTTTATCAAAAACAAGAAGAAAAAATATACTTGATTGAGTTTAAGATGACCAACTTTCATGTTAAAAAAATATAAAATAAATAAAACAAAGTCTGCGGGCATGCCCGCCCCGACCCGCCCCGACCCATTTTTTAAGCGGGCTAGACGGTGCGGACCAACTTAAGGTACTGGGCTGAAAACTTCAGTCCGGCCCGCCCTAAATGGCGGGCCAAACGGGTCCCCCCCGCGGGCTCGACCCGTTTTGCCACCCCTAGATAATTGTAACGTTTGTCATGATATAAAAAAAATAAAATTATGTCATTGTCATTTTATTTTAAGAATGAAATTTTTTTTTTTTTGTCTAATAGCTTAATGGCTTGAAATTCCACCCTTAAGGTGAATAAGTGGGATTACCGGAGTTTGAACCCCGATCCCCTCCATAATAATGCAAATGTCAACCAATTGAGCTAAGCTCATGAGACAATGAAAAATTGTTTTTATTAAGATTGTAATTGTTTCCGTTAATTGTTAATGAACTTCACCAATAAAAAAACATATTTTTAATTTTAAGTGAAATGGTTTATTGGATCTTTATTTATTAATGAGATATGTTATTTGTTACGAAAGATTTAAGAGAAGAATTGCAATAATCAACACATGGGGCACTTTTGGTTCTATTTGAGCATTAATGCGTTCGTGGATTGGCATCCCGGTGGTAGTTTCCACTTATTTACTTGATCATTTTGTCCAGTTTACATATTCAACAAATGGCTCTCGGGCACGCCGCTCCTTTTTCAGCTCATTTGGCTTGCTTGCGTTTGAGTTGTGTGGACGAAGAAAAACCACAAGTTGTTTAGAGGTTCAGCAAGCACTCTCTAGCAAATGTTGGACAAGATTAAGCTCTTTTCTTTTAGGTGGTTGAAAGCGGCGAATGTTATTTTAGTTTCCAACTGTCATAGCTGGTGGTCTAGTCTCTTGCTTTGTATGCGCCTTGTATGAACTGTTTTTGGTTATCTTTCTTTGACTCTTTGTAAACGTTGCTAATCTACCTCGGCATATTTTGTGTTACGGAGACTGTTTTATTATATATCTCATTTTGACTTGTTCAAAAAAATAAATAATTTACATATGAGGTAGTGGATGTAAACAAGGGTGAAATATATATTCTTACAATTATTCAACAAAATATAAAAAAATAAAATTAGAATTTCATTATGTACTCGGAATCCCTAATTTTCTTGCATTTATGCCAAATATTGTCATTATCATGAAGATTTTTTTTGGGTACATTATTATCAAGGTATTTAATTCAACTATATACTAACACATTAGGAATTACATTTGAATTCAACTTTAGAGAATGTGGTTCCGAAAAAGATAGTTGAATTGAATCCCACATGTTTCCAACTACAACTAGAACTTCAAATTTGGATTGCACGCAGTTACTGCGTCATACAATAATTGTTTCTGATTGTCCAATTTAATTGAACGATTGAGATTAAATGAGTAAATTTAACTACTTTAATAGAAATTGTCTGATCAAAGATTTGCGATTGGGATCATTTATTGCGTGTAACAGTGTGAATCTGTTACAACGGTGGATTTAAATCCCTAAAACTACAATGACTATATATTCTTTACTTATAAAAGAAAAGGTATATTTTAAGACATCGTTGATAAATTACAACTATAATATAATATGTGTAATTTTAAAATTAGTTATGAAAACTTTGGTTGATTGATAGTTTAATTTTTCTACACTAAATTTTAAATATTTTAGAAGATCAACTAGAAACTTGTATTGAACCTTAAAATATATATCATCTTTCAAATTTTATTATTTAATAGTATACATAAGAGTAAAGTCTAATCAATAATTGTTCTATTAAGAATTTAAATTCTTTCGAATGATTTTTTTTTTTTGAATATATTCATCGATTAATTGAGTCTAATCAATTGGTTTTTTTTTTTTAATGTATATAATTTTTCCGGCTAAACTACTCTTTTGCCTCCTAATTTTTACAAACTTACGATTTTGATACTCTAATCTTAAGCATAACACTTTTAGCACTTAACTTTAGTTCTTTTTGTAAAAAGTTGCCCCCGCTAATTTCGACCGAGACAACGTAACATGTGGTTAGTGACTCACATGCCACATCAATATGTTTTGTCATGCGAACAGTGACTCATATATTATGTTAGCATATTAACAAGACATGCTGAGATGCCATGTGAGTCATTGTCATCATATGTGTTGATTTTGTTAAAATTAGTAGGTGATAACATTTTGCAAAGGAGGCTAAAATTAGGGGGTTAAATTAAAAGTATTATTATAAAAGTTAGGGGGCAATGTATATGTATATAGTATACATCATGGATCACTTGGGCTGTATTTCTTATCCCCATGTCATCCATAGTTGGAAATATATATTATTTTAAAGAAAATTATTAAATGAACATTTTAGTATACATCTTATTTCGATATATTCTAATATATTGTATGAGATGAATAATTTTGATAAGTGTACAAATAATATTAAAAAAATAAAATTAAAAAACACTATTTGTGACTCTATTAAAATTGTTCATCTAACAAATATTTGACACATATTCAAATAAAATGCGTATCGAATAATTAATTATTTTTTTAAAAGAATTAATTTTAAAATAACTAGTATACAAAATTCCACCTTGATGCCAACAAAATAAGGTTGTCCAATGCCACGTCTAAAGGTAAACTAGTATGAACATCTACACGCATTCCACGAGTGTTACAGTAAAATATAAAGTTATAAACTAAAAAAATAAAAAACTTATATATTAAAATTTTAAAACAAACATCAATAGTTAAAAACAATTTAATACTCCACAAATAGTAACTCAATCCACCTTGAAACCGAAATTTCATAGTTGTATGAGTGAATTTCAGTAATGTTTATCGACATATATCATCTAACAGAAATTCATTTCTAATCCCATTTTTAAAAAAAAAACATTCATCATATATCAAACTACTATAAACTCGACTCATTAAGACGTCACTAGACACTAATATTATTTAACATTATTTGTCCCGTTTTGTTTATGTTTCTCCTCATAATTGTAAACTCTACCGACAAATTATTGTGGTCTTATTGTTTCTTCCTATTTTCACTACAAGCAACTTAAACATGCTTACATGCATTAAAAAAAGTATGTTAAACATTGCACTCAATATACTTATTAAGCGTGTTAAAAAAGGAAATAAAAGATAAAAATAATAGTGATAAGATACCTTTTTACATTTTCAAAATATTAAATATACAATTTTCAAAAAAAAAAATATAATAATTTGTTTAACTAAAACACCGGTACATTATTTAGTATTTCTTAAAAAATCATAAGTAGAAGAATTTAATCATGCATCTCGGTCAATAAAAAAGGAAAAATCATGTACCAAACAGTTGGCCACGTGCGAATCATGAGTCAATCAGAGGCCTTATCAAATTTCATCACGTAGGCAAGGCCATGTTAGCAAAATGGCAAGCAGCGTGAAAGGGCAACATAAACCTCGTTGTATTCATGAATGAATGCGTTAATTTTGGCGTTAATTAGTGGCATAGACGCGAGATCCCAAGGCGCAATATATTGTCGACATGTTATATGCAGTTTTATCCGAAGCTGCCTGTGTCTTGAAATTTTTTGCTCTCTGCCTTGAGGTTACCTGCCTTTTTGTTATTTCATCATGCTGTTAGTGGAGTTAGGAGCTTAATTAGTGACTTTATTGTTTTCTAGAATAAGGTGTGTTTTTTTTACTTTGATTGTTTTGCTTTGTCTTATCTGTAATGAAGAATTGGTGTGTCTCTTTTGTTAGTGGGTTGTATAGGCTTCTTTGCTAGCCTTGTTGATTGTCTCTGTAATAGGGAGGTTTTCATTGTTGGCTGTGCTTTCTAGTACTTATTGGATTTGGGATAGTAAATTTGCACATCTTGTGCTTAATTCACTTTTTATCAATAAATTTTTTGCTTATTCAAAAAAAAAATGGCATTAATAAGAGGCATATAGAGCCATGAGGTCACTTTTTTTTTTTGCATACAAAAGGTCACTTTTTTTTTGGAATAAAATGTCGACTTGACCCACACACTTTGTGAAGGGAATTTTGCAGCAGATCATTTAGCTAAGTTAGGCGCTTCAGCCTCTTCGAGACTCGTTGTTTTACAGGATACTCCTCGTGATATGTCTTTCATTCTTCTTGCGGATGCTTTAGGTGTGACATTTACTCATCGTTAGTTTCTTTTGTTCTTTGTCTTTTTATTTTTTCTCTTTTGCAACAAAAAAAATTGATCTAATAAGTGTTGAGACAATATTAGTTTTTGATGAAATTTTGTTAATTTTAATTTAAAATTAGTAAAATATGAAGCTTTTTTTATAAAGTCATTTAGTTTAAATTTTTAGAGGCATAAGGAAATTGCTTTGGTGGTTTTATCCTTGGGATAATCTTGACATCAAGTTCTAATTATGTGTATTATTCTAAGATATTCGCGCTTATTTAATTTTTTGATAATAAACTGTATATTTATTATAATTTAAATTTTCGTATACAATATAATTTTTATATTTAATTTTGATATTATAACTTGTTGCATCATTATTCGTTACTCTTCTATTTAACCTTCACTTACTTTTTACACTGTGATCGTTAACGTTGACTTTCATCGTAGTGGATATTCTGATGAAAAATACATGTATGTTGGAGGAGATTAATTCGAAGAGTAAAGGTGAAATAAATTTTATAAGGGAGGACAGCTAGAAGGGTAATGATACAATGAATTAGAAACTTAAAAACTTATTTATTACATAAAAAATTTAAAGATCTAAATATTACAAACGCGAAACTTATTTTCTATATGCATTTGGTATATTTTCTATTGGGCTCTATATTACGAGAGGGTACATATGGGCCTTACCAAAACAGAGAATTTTGATAGATATACTCCCATATTTTTTAAACATACCTCCAAATTTTCAAAATTATCTGTCACACTTTCAACTTTTATTTTTTACCCACTTTATTATTCTTCCGCTCTAATTATTGTGAATCTTGAATTTGTTATTAAAATAGGTCTGTTTACATTTACAATGCCAAATCATAAAGGAACTAGCCCAAGTGCCCAACACAACCTCTCCATCCAATTGCAAAAGGAGATTTTCCTCATGAAGCAAAAAAAATTGTTTAATCAAAATTATGTGCTTTCACTTTCACCATTAAGTATTTGGTATTCTGTGTTGTTCAAATTCTCATCCTCTCTAGTAACTGATGCAGGAACTGATTTCTTCTCTCTGATAGAAAACACTCCAATAGTTAGTAAATGATTTATATTTTTTGAAAAGAAATGAATTTACTTTAATCAAAGCTTAGTTTAAAATGGCCAAATGTAAAAAAACAAACATACGTTGTTGAATAAATTATGAGACCAATGCCCACAACTAAAAATGAAAGGAAGTACAACCAATCCACTTGCAATATTAACACTTTGTGATCACATAATTGCAATATCAAAATTATTAGAGATTATGTCAAATTTAAATGATAAATGAATCTTGATCTAAATTAACAAAGTGCCAAATTAGTCTTGGAAATTAATAGTTTAATTACCTTCTCGTGATAAAAGAAAACTCTGAAAACCACTGCCCACATATCGGATGTTAGCAAAGATAGATTAAACATTGTTGATCCGCTTAACTGCAGAGGACAAAATTCCGTTCAAAAATATTTTATTGGCAAAAAAATATTATTTTAGAAAGTTGTAGTCGCTATAAATATTTTGGTAATCTTGACCATCAACAAAAATTAAATGAAATTTTTCACCAAAATCATCGATTTTGCTATGGACTAAACCAATGAAAATATATATTTGTAGAAACTAAACTTGATAAAATAATATTTTATAGAGATTAAAAATATATTTAACCTTTCATTTAAATAATTGAGCAAAATTAGTATATCATATTGTCACAATGCAAACAAGTCCATGAGAAGGAAACAAACCTT
This sequence comes from Trifolium repens, assembly GCA_030408175.1. NCBI lineage: Eukaryota > Viridiplantae > Streptophyta > Magnoliopsida > Fabales > Fabaceae > Trifolium > Trifolium repens. Next base: position 52,116,207 of record CP125848.1, read on the forward strand.
TAGAACAAAAGGAGCAAGTGAGTAAAATAAGAAGCTTGACACACCATAGCCAGCAAAAGCAAGTACCTATTAAGGAATTCAGATTTCTAGTATAAACATTAAACTATACAAATATGAATATTCAGTGTTCTGCTTTTGACAATCAGAAATTAGAGATTAAATGCACTAAACCAAAAATGATATGAAAATGTACCACTTACAATATCTGCAGACCATTTGATTGATTCCAAAGTCTTCAATTCTAAAATAGATCTGTGAAATAATGTTGTAAAGGAACTAGTCCAAATTATAGGACAAAAAATTTCCTAATTGGTAAACCAATTTAGAATAAGATTTTGTAATAGCTAAGTAACAAAAAAACATTATAAGAAGGATACACTTCAATAGCAGTAACTAGAAATCCATAAACACCAATCATTGTAACTACTTCAATTCGATCTTTATTCTTAACACAAAATTCCTGCATATATGATTTTTATGATTACTAGCGTGCAGACGGACACGGAAAATTAGTAGTACTTAATATTTTTGTACTACCTCGCCAACATTGCTTATTGCATAGAAAACTGTCCCAACAATAACAAGTACATCACCCAAGAGAGTTTTTGATCCACCTGAAAATTTTAATTTGGACAATAATTCTTTTCATTAATAATAATACTAAAATTAATTGATTAAAATAAATTTAAAATGTAAATAGGTTGAATAAATTAATGTTACCTCCATCACTACCATCCCAAGTGTCAGAAAGTAGGACTAAAGAGAGACCAAGTACACAAAGTGTTCCTCCACCTAATTGCCATAGGGAATATCTTGTGCCAAGGAATATCCATGTGAGTAGAATTACCCAAGGTACTACCCAACAATCTAATAATGTTACACTAGTAATTGAACTATATTGATATGCTTTGATAACTGCATACAAAACCAAGCATAATGCAAAATTAAAATTCAGCTTAAATCCATATGTTATATTTATTTTTTTTTAACTATTGATAGATATGGAATAACACTACCCAAATAACATCCCTGAGCGTCAGCAAAACCTAATAGTAAATACCAATACCAAGAAACCTGCACAACATAATGCATGATCTCAAAAACACTAATAATTTAAATTCATTTGTTGAAGATAATTGAACAAATAAAATGTTCTAATTCATATACACTAACATAAGTTTTTTTACACCGTCAATGTTATTATGTTAATCATAAAAATATTTGATTTTTATTTATTTATGTAGATGTAGTTACAAATACTATACTACATAAAATGTATATACATCTGTAAGGTGCAGAGTTCATACTCAGGAAAAAATATTAAACTTAATATTATCGACATTACTAATTGAGGTAGGCTTTATGGACAAAAATGTTTGACTATAATTATTTCTTAAAAAATCCTATATATAATTAGTTGAAATTTTCCGATAACATAAAACTTTTGGAAAATGCTAAATAATGTTTCTGATGCATTAGTTAAGCATATTAATAAAAAAAATCTCATATTAAAATTTGTGCATTTAATATCTTAAAAATGTAAAAAGAATAACTTTCCAATATCAAATTTATTTTTTATTTATTTTTTGGTATATTTAACGAGTGTTCCGGTATGATTCAAAACTTTCATTGTATTAAAAGATCGATACATACGAGAGGTTTTTGATGCCTATAAAGCAATATGCTTCCATAAACCAAAGCTAAAGATCCATATGTAAATAGGCTCTGAGTTAAAGGTGCATCAACACCTACATTTATTCATCATAAGGAGAAACATATAAAAATCATATGAAAGATTAAAAAAATACATATACTAGTTCATAATTAAAAAACAAGAAATTAAAAATACCAAATTGGGCAATGAGAGAAGAAGTGATGCTCATGAGAGCAATTGAGAAAGAAAGTAGTTGACCAAGAAAAAGTATGCCAATGACTTTTAAAGTTGGAATGCTGCTCCAGCAATTACTTCTCATTGTAGTCCAATCCATTATTGAAAATTTTGTTATGTTTTATTCTTTCTTTGTTAATTCATTTTATCATCATAACATAAGTTTATAAACAACAATGGAAACAAAATTTCATCGTGATATGACATATCATATCAGTCAAATAATGGAATATGAAGTTTGTGTGCATATATGCACGTACCTACCGTTCTTGAGTTATTTGAATTGAATGGTGGTAGCAGCGTGAAAGGGAAAATATAGTGACATAATTAGAATAAAACAATTCAATGACATAATTTTTTTTGGCAAATGTTAAATAGTGTCCCAGACACTCTTTAAACCTTAACTGGTAATATTTTATAAACAAAATATGTGAAATCAATTCATTGAAAATTAAAATGTTTAACATTTTAAATAAATTATTTGTTTAAATGAAATCTTTAAAGAATGCCACAAAATATCATTTAGTAAAACCCAATTTTTTCTAGACACGAAAAAAAATTATGTCATTGGATTTTCCAGTGACATAGTATGTTTGTTGTGCGTGTTTTTTTTTTTTTTTGGAAAGGAAAGGTGTTGAAAGTTGTGTGTGTGTTTTTGTTGAGCTTAATTGTAGTTTTGGTCCCCCTATTTTCAATTTTTTGCAGTTTTGGTCCCTTTATTTTAAAATTCGACAGTTTTGGTCCACATAACACATATTTTGTCTAAAATATGATGATACAAGATGTTTTAAAAGAACTTTATGAAAGATTTTTCTTACAATTACATCGATGTTGATATTTTTTCATCATCGAATCATATACCACGCCGTTTAAATCATATCATATCATCAATTTATAGTTAAAAATTATGATAGGGGGACCAAAACTGTCGAGTTTTAAAATAGGGGGACCAAAACTGCAAAAAATTGAAAATAGGGGGACCAAAACTGCAATTAAGCCAAACAAAAATTAATACTCCATGTTATTTATGTTTTGGTAAGAATGAAGTTAGTTAATCATCAAATTGATTTTTTTTTTTTAAATGGAGGATAAACATTAAACACTTTATAAAACATTATAAATGATAAGATTTATAAACCTAATGTCTCAACTCTCAAGCTTTTAGTTAAAAATGGGGTGTTTAATTTAGTTCACTTATATAGTTATTCTCGAGTCCAATGTAAATGATTATCTAGATTGTCTCATCATTACCTCAAAAAATTAACTAGCAAAACATATATGAGGATTTGATGAACTAAAAATATATTTGATGATCAAAAAGTCTAATGAAATTAATACATTTTTATAAATGTGTTTGTAATTTCAAATAAATCTTATACTTTTATGAATAAAAATGATGGTTTGCGCCAATTTTAATATAAAGGTCATTCTCTATACTTTATAGCATTTTTTTTTTAATGAATTCACACATTTACGTGGTCAAAGATATTAATAATGTTCAATATATACTAAAAAAAATAATCGTCTCAATTTGGTCATGATTCAAAAACAGAAAAAGCAGTCTACAATATTTTTTTTTCGAAATATTTACTTAGACACAAGCATGAATTAATTTATGTTAATTTATGAGTAAAAAATATTAAAATTAAAGAGAAAATTATTAAAATTATATTAATTGATGTGATTATTTTATTTTCATTTTAATTTCTTTAATTGATGTGTGTGCGTTTAAATGTTGTGCTTATATTATTATGTCTAAGTAAAAATGTCTATTCTTTTTCTATATGCAACCTCTCAGGCCGGCCCAACATAAAATGAGGCCTAAAGCGGACATTAATATAAGGCCTAATATGATTTTTCGCCGAATATAAAGTCTATTGTATTGCAAGAAATATGTTTTTAGTAGAATATAGTGCAAAAAAAAAAACGTAAAATTTATATTTATTAACAGTTGAATAATTTATTTTTTTTGGTAAAATGTATCAATTATATTTGTAATAAAATTAAAATTTATTACTTGTAGAAAATAAAATATACTATTAGAAAAACATCTTTTTATTTTTGGTGATTAAAAAAATTTCTATAATATGAACAAAATAAAATTTTAAAAAAATAGATTTTTATTCTATGATATTTTTTTAGAATTTCATTAATATTGATATTTTTTTCATCATCATATTATATATTATATCGTTTAAAATATATTATATCGCCAATTTATAGTTAAAAAAATATAATAGAGGACCAAAAGTCAAAAACTATTAAATTTTAAAACAGTGAGAAAAATTATGCAATGGTAAAAATATGAGAACCAAAACTACAATTAAACCTTTAATATTTTTGTTTCATTTTCATAATTTTTAATTAACTATTTAAATTTCAGCTTTAATATTTCGATGGTGTATAAATTTTTAAAAAATATTGTTAAGAACAAATTATTCAAAAATGAAAATCCAACTAAAATTTGTGATTAAATTTTGTATTCCCTTTTTTATATTATGGTATAGACTAATAATTTTTGTTTGAAATAAATAATATTCTCTTTTTTTTTTTTTTGACAACCATAAAGTTATATCATTTCATTAATCAACATAGAAGAAATACAAGTAGGAATCGTATCAAAAGTACAGCGACTAGCCCAAGAAATGGCCGCCCTAGCAAGGGAGTGAGCAACCATATTCGCTTGCCGCTTAATAAACTTGACTACAAAGTTTTGACCATTAGATAGAAAATTAGAAATATGAGAAATAAGTAAGCTAAACTCCGAGTTGCCTCCATGAAAATATTGAATCGCATCAACGACACTTTTGGCATCCGTCTCAAAAATCACATTTGCAATCCGTCGTTGCTCCATGGCTTTCATGGCTTCAAGTAGAGCTATAGCTTCCCCTTCTATGACAGAGTAGTTTCCATTCAACCAAGTGGTACCAGCCGCTATAAACCTTCCAACATGATCGCGCAAACACCAACCGGCAGTTGTCTTATTAGCATCCTTGTAGAAACCTGCATCAATGTTGCATTTGAACCACCCAAATTGAGGTTTCTCCCAACTGAGTTGCTGCTGTTGCTGTGCATAGTTGCGTGATCCTTGCATCACATGCTGCACATTATTCCATTCAGTCCACATTTGTTGTGATTTGAAACCCAAGTTTCTGCCTGTATCTTGCGTTTCATTCCATAACTGGTTGTTCCTATTATGCCATAAAACCCACGCTAACATTGCAAATCGGCCTGCAACTTCAGCCGACTCATTAGCGCAAACATCAAGGATCAATTCTCGCAAGCTACATGCAAACTGAATACGGTGTGAAAGGATAGAATCTAGGCCAGCATAATGACGTGCCTAAACACTTGCGCTGCATGTAAGAATAGCATGCAAATCATCTTCAATAGTATGTTCACAAATTGGGCAAGACAATTGACAAGGCACATGTTTCTCTTGAAGTCTAGCACGAGTTGGTAAACAATCTCTACAAATCCGCCAAAGTAAGTGCTTAGCTTTAGGTGGCGCTCTAATTTTCCAAAGTCTTAGCCAATCACTATTTTGTGACATGACAGTAGCTTGCCTTTGAACTTCCACCATCACTTTGTATCCACTTCTTACACTATAATTACCATCTCTATTGTCACCCCAAATTAGCTTATCTTCCTCAACCACACTAGGTAATGGAGTCTCCACTATACGTTTAGCAATATGCAAAGGAAAAAGAGATTCAATTTTATTCATATCCCACAACTTCATATTGGGAACCATAAGATCACTAACATTTAAAGAATACACACCTTGGACTTGCGGTGACGGTATCCAAGCCTCATTCGTATCCCTCAACCACGGCTGGCCCATAATATTAATGCTAGTACCATTCCCAATCCTCCACCTACAACCATGCATGAGAATTTGTCTTGCTTTCCAAATGCTTCTCCAAGCATAGCTTGGATTATGGCCAATTTTTGCTTCAAATAAAGAGGAGGATGGAAAGTACCTTGCTTTGTAGATTCTAGCCACAAGAGAATGTGGTTTAGTCATGAAGTTCCATCCTTGCTTAGCTATCATTGCCAAGTTAAAAGTGTGTAAATCCCGGAAGCCCAAACCACCTTGACTCTTAGGAATTGTCATACGATCCCAAGCTAGCCACTTGATACCATTGTTATTAGTACCACCGCCCCACCAAAAAGAATTCATCATACGCTCAATGTCTTTAATTGTCCCATCCGGAAGAAGATAGATACTCATGATATAAGAAGGAATTGCTTGAAGGACGGATTTGATCATTACTTCCTTCCCCGCTTTGGACAAAGCACGACCTCTCCATGAGTTGATCCGCTTCCAAATTCTATCTTTAATGTACGCAAACACCTCCTTCTTTTTTCGTCCAATCATAGATGGGAGACCAAGATATTTACTAGTCCCAAGTACATGTCTAACACCCATGACCCGTGACAAGTCCTCCTGCGCTGACAAGCTCAAATTCCTGCTAAAGAACACCTCAGACTTAGACAAATTCAATTCTTGTCCTGTAGCATCACCATAAATTTTTAGCAGACTCATCAATTGATTACATTCCGCAACAGTAGACCTGCAAAATAAAAAGCAATCATCAGCAAAAAGAAGGTGGGACACCACCGGTGCCCCTCTGCATATCTGGACTCCATGCAAGTCTCCACTAGCCACTGATTTTTTAATTAACGATGTTAAGCCTTCTGTGACTAAAAGAAAAAGATAAGGTGAGAGAGGATCTCCCTGCCTTAGACCTCGTCCTGGGTAAATAGGGCCTGCTTTCTCAAAGTTCACCAACACTGAATAGTTTACAGAACTAACGCATAGTATCATCCAATGAATCCACTTATTTGCAAAACCTAACCTCTCAAGCATACCACGAATGAAACCCCAATCAACTTTATCATATGCCTTGCTAATATCAATTTTGAGAGCAAGGTCACCTTTCCTACCCCGTGTTTTCCTTTTAAGGGAATGAATTACCTCAACTGCAATAAGGGCATTATCAAGAATTGATCTTCCTTCAAGAAACGCTGACTGCTCCTCCGATATGCACTTATCAAGACAGCACTTCAATCTATTAGCCAATAACTTAGACACCATCTTATACATCACATTACACAGGAATATTGGTCTCAAATCTTTCATAAAAATAGGATTATCACATTTAGGAATCAGGCATATATTGGTTTCATTAAGGGAAGAAGGAAAGAAACCTCGATCAAGCCACTCCTTCGCTGCCTCAAAAATATCATTACCACAAAGGTCCCAGAAATGTTGATAGAAAGCGGGGTTGAAACCGTCAGGACCTGGAGCTTTGTCAGGATGCATCTGGAATAAAGCTTCTCTTATCTCCTCTTTCGTAATTGGCTGCACTAGATAATCATTGTCCTCCTGAGTAATCCGAGGTGCAATTAAGGACAACACCGGTTCATGCATAGACGAATTCGCTTTGAACAGCTCATGAAAATATTTCAGCGCTACATCACATAAGTCAGGCTGGGCAGTTACTGTTACATTCTCATCATTTACCAACTTCACTATCTTCTTAGCTCGGTGACGGTTAGAGGCTGACATGTGAAAGAATTTTGTATTTAAGTCCCCATCCTTCAACCAATACATTTTAGCTCTTTGTCTCCAATATACATCTTCCTGAACTAGTAACCGGGCATGTTTCTCTTGAGCCTCTTTATATCTTTCTGAGTTTACTACATCATGACACCCTCTTAAACGTTCCATCACTTGACTACATTCTCTTAACAATTTCTTTTTGAACAATTATTATTTAACAAGATTATGAAAAATAAGTTAAAAAACCCAATAAATGGAAAATAGGCCTTCTAAGACTCAAACCAGCATCCTCCCTTTCCTGTGTTGAGCGGGCGACCAACTGGACCGCAAGGCATATGATGTCTAAATTGGAGGCCTAAATATATATATAAAATTCAAAGTTGTTTTTTGGGGCCTAAATTATTTATATAAAAAAAAAAAATTGATGCGCCTAAAGCCCTAGCTTGGGCTGCTTTACCCTTGGGCCGACCCTGCAACCTCTGACCACATACTCCCTCCGTTCCTTTTTATAAGAAACAGTTTAAAAAAATTATACATACCAAAGAAACACATTGTAAATAGTTCTTTTCATTTAATACTCTTATAAATTTAAACTTATTCCATCTATACCCCTATTTAATTACTCTAAATTCAATTAACTTACTTATTTTTAATATTCTCTTTCATAATAAATAAGGGCATAAGTGATATTCAACATTTAAAACATTTGAAAATTAGTCAAAGTTTCTTATAAATATGGAACAAAAAAAATTTCAATTTTATTTCTTATAAAAAAGAACGGGGGGAGTATTGAAGAGTGCAACTATGCTTCATTTCCACTAACTCCATATTGAAGGGCCAAAATTCTTACTATTTGGAAATTTATTATATTAGTATAACAAATTAATAAATTTAAATCGATTAAATACTACATCTGTCTCAAAATATTAGAACTCTTTCACTATTTTACGTATTCCAAATTTCCAATGCATAATTTTAATTATGAATATCTATAATTGGCTATTAATAAAAATTATAGAAATTTGATATCTTGAAAATACTCATTGAGACAAATCAAACAACATCTTATATGATAATATTTACATTTATATATTTTTAGAAAAACATGGTGAAAAAAAAATATAAATAGTACATTTAGTCAAAATAATTCTTATAAAATGGGAAGGATGTAGTATATAACTATATGAATGCAATGCATTATTATATGACGATTCTCTTTACCAAGTGATGTACCGAAAATGTTGTTTCCATGACACCACTAGAACTAGATAGATAGGAACGACCCCACCAACCAACCTCCCACTCTCCAACTTGGTGCCACCACGCCTTCTATCCAAACACGCATCTACTCTCCACAATTATCAACCAACGCCGTTCATTCATTCAAATAATAAATATTATTATTCTTAAAACAAATAGTATTATTATCATAGAGAGAAAAAATAAAAAAATTATGAATTCATGAATTTAAATATACGTCTAGTTTCATTGGATGAGAAATAAGAAATGAATTAAATACATTTTAGCCGCTACGTTCTTTCACCACCACACCACTGCCGTCACAGCCAGCCTGTCTGTTGTTTGTTCTAATCCCATACACTAAATTAGTAGTATCATTTACCTTTTTTTAATCAACTAAATTAACACTAATCCTCCTCAAAAACAACTATTCATTCATTCTTTTATTCTATTAATTAATTAACTAATATTTTCTTGACGATAACCCATTTGAAAACGATTAATACCGATTTGTCCCCTTTCGCCGTTTCTTCCTCTTTCTCTCTCATCATCATAACCTTTCCGACTCTGTTATCATTCCCTCAACAATATTCTTTCTCTCCTATTTCCCTTTTCTCTCTCTTTCCTTCTCATTTCCTCAACCACTCTTCATCAAATCAGGTATAATTTCCCTTCCTATTTCTCTTTTCAACAATTCTTCTAATAATCCTCTATTCAATTCGCTATATCTAATTCTTCAATTTTCAATTATTCCTCGATTTTTCTTGGAATCGAAATTATATTCTTCATCGTCGTTGTGACGTGACGTGACGTTGTTTTTGTTGCTGTGAATTATTTATGTACGCAGGTTAAGAGTTTTTTATTTTCATCTGAAAGAACAGATCTACCACGATCTATGGCGGAAGAGCACCGATGTGAAACACCAGAAGGTCACAGACTCTGCGCTAACAACTGCGGCTTCTTCGGTAGTTCAGCTACGATGAATCTCTGTTCAAAATGTTACAGAGATATTCATTTGAAGGAACAAGAACAAGCCAAAACCAAATCAACGATCGAAACTGCTCTTTCCTCAGCCTCCGCTTCAACTACCGTGGTTGTTGCTTCTCCGGTTCCGGAAATCGAATCTCTGCCTCAACAACCGGCGTTGACTGTTCCGTCAATCGTGCCTGACGAATCGGATTCCTCGATCGGATCGGTTCAACCGAACCGGTGTGGAACGTGTAGGAAGCGGGTCGGGTTAACCGGATTCAAGTGTAGATGTGGAATCACGTTTTGTGGGACCCACAGGTATCCGGAGAAACACGAGTGCGGTTACGATTTCAAAGCCGTGGGGAGAGACGAGATAGCGAAAGCGAATCCCGTGATCAAAGCTGATAAGCTGAGAAGAATTTGATTCGATCTTCGCCGTTGGATGAATGATGTGATTTCATTGAGTTGATCTGGACCGTTCACGTGGCGACGCTTGAGTGAAATGAAATGTATAAAATCTATTTTTATCTATTAAAAAAAGGTTGAATAAGTCTTTTTATTTTTATTTTTAAGTGCCTTTGCTTTGTATTAAACGGAAAAAAAAAAGTGATTTTCTTATTGGATGGAATTGAAAATTTGAAGTCCATACCCCACACGCGTTTGGAAATTATGGTGTGGTCCAAATTGTAAAGCGCTGCCGTTTAATATTTTAGTAGCATATACTATATGGCAATTTCTAGTTGGTGGAACTTTTCTAGAGCTTTTGGTTTGTGTGAAAAATGAATATAATAAAGTCAAAATTGACACCTCTAATATAAAAGAGCAATGGACATATTATTGGTTTAGAGTTGTGATTATTTGATTCAATGAAATTGCATCATCTCCTTAATAATGTTTTTTTGTCATCTATTATGTCCCCAATTCAACAATTGAGTGATTTTGAAAGAAACAAATATAAGTAAAAAAAATGAAGAGAGTGCAATAGTTGTTTACTAGTATCTAGTAGAATTAGCTGCATGAGAGAAACCGAGGTAGAGGATTTGAATCCATGTAATTAGGGTTATTAGAACTTAGAAGTGTTTTGCGGAGAAATCAGAGTTCGAAATCTGGTCATGCCAACACTAATAATTTGGGCATTACATCGAATTTCAAATGAAGGAAAAAAATATATTGAATTGAGGAATAATATAATTTTACTGAGCTCTTATACCATACTAGCGTGTGAACCCATGTCAAGCACGGGTTAATATTTACCGTTATATATAAATTTTTTTGGTATATATATATATATATATATATATATATATAATTTTGATGTGAATTTATTTATTTTATATGTTTTTAGTTATTATAGGTTTATTTTTGTATCTAATATTTTTTAAAATAAATTAAAATTATGTTAATACATCAACTATATTAAACACTCATTATTCATTTACTTGTCAAATTTTCATCTCCATGATCTCATGAATATAATTCAGTTTTGGTATGAGGACATTATAAATTAGAGGGACCATACTTCGAATATGCTTATGAAATTCTCTTAAAAAAGAGTTTATATGAGATTCTATTTTATTTATTTGCAATTGAATATGATCATAAAATCATTTATAATTTTACAATTAACTTACCTTGAATTTCAAATGAAGGACAAAAATGTATTGAATTGAGGAATAATATAATTTCACTGAACTTTTATACCATATATCAAATAAATTATTGTACTAAAATATAAATAAAATGAAATTTAGAGAGCTGTATTTATATTTTTCATCAATTATATGAAATAAAACTAAATAGATAGTTTCACTCAAAGGGTTAATAAATTTCAATTAAAATCAAATCGATACAAATTAAGTTCTTATAACTATACCAATATTTTGTCAGATTTTACTCGCAACTTTAACAAAAATTGACTCAAGTGTGTATCTGTGCCATGTTTTACTTCTCTTCCAAATTCAAGATAGCATCTCCATAAGACTAGAAAATTAAGACAGTCATTGATATTTAGTCCCGACATTTTTTATATTGTTCGAAATTGAAATTTACAACTCTTCATGAGCAACTTTGTTGTTTGGTGTCACTGAGCAACCTTTCAAGTTGCTTAAGCTCTCTATCCATATTTCATCAGCTACAACAGCATCTTTATCGTTGTTGCGATGCCATGACCAATGTGCATGAGTTTCATTTAGTATTCGTAACCTTCCATGACCAAAGCTTGGCTCTCGAAACAATGAGAGCGGGCTTGGAGGGTTCTTAAACCTATTGACAACAAACAATTAATACAATATATCAAGTACCAAGAGAAAATAAAATTCTCGTAAAAAAAAAAAGAGAAAATAAAATTATATTTGCATATAATTATGTCAAACTATTTTACACACACATATATACTATATATATAATCACAACTAACCATTTATATATGTGAAAATATTTTAGAATTTTATTTTAGTAAAGTGACATAATATAATATATATATATTTTTTGAAATAGCAAATAAATTGATAGGTCGTATTTGAACACAAGATATACTCGAATAGGAAAAAACGAAGATACACATCACTGCACATACATGTATCATGGTTCCCAAATGTTTATTAATCTTTCTATATTAAACACAATTCGTTGACCTATCAAAAATTCACATCAACATTATACTAGTACATATTCACCAAAAAAATAGAAACGCCATATAATACGATTCAATAGGATGTAGGTATATATAAACAATTATACTAGTGTGTCAAAAAAAAAATTATAATAAACAAAAAGACAATAAATAGAATATATCTCACCTTAATGCAAGTCCCTCACGATTTCCTCCATCCCCGATTGTCACATACATTGGACCGCATGAATCAGCCTTGTTATCATAAATTCGAGTCTGCAAAAGGATCCAAATAGTAAAACAAATAATAAATTTCCAACCAATTAATAAATATAATGTAAAAATCAAATGAATGAATAATAATAAAAAAAAATATTAATTAATAAAAAACATGACATACAAATCGTTCGTATGCATGGACATGTCCAGCAAAAACCAAATCAACATGAGCCTCATAGAGCAAATTTTCCATAGCTTCTCTCATTGATTCACCTTCACCTTGATGTGCCTCATTAGTAGTATACCAAGGTGCATGCACCAATGTAATAACCCAAGGTGTTTTCACTCTATCAATTTTAGCAAGATCTAATTTAAGCCATTCATATTGTTGTGATTCAACATTAAAATCAGCATATGAACCTAACATAATTATATGGGCACCAATAACATCAAAAGAATAATAAAGATTTGAGTTGGATCCACTCTCTTGAAATGGCATGGGCCAACGTGTATTATAAGCCTCAAAGCCTTTTGGGTATATAATTGGAAAAATTTCAATTTCATGGTTTCCTTGTGTAACCATCCATGGTCTTTTACAAGCATATGGCTCTACTAAACGACCAAAAGAATCCCATAATGGTTGTTGTGAATCTGCATATGATAGATCTCCGGGTAATAAGAATACATCGTAGTCACTTTTGTCAACATGTTTTAGGGTTGATGCAGTCCATTCAGTTTGTCCCAAATCTCCTACATAGCATAACATGTACAATGTTAAGAAAATAATAATCATTCTTGAGGCTATTACAGGTCTATTTTATAAGGTCAAGGGAAATAAATTTTGGACATCAAAATTTTCATGTCAAATTAATAAGGTGTTTCTTTTATTTATTTTTGAAATGTGTGTAAGAATTTCTCGGGACTAGAGTTTTGGGCTGTGTTAAACTCAATATCACGTTCATCAGCTCAATAATACATTCGTTGACTTAAATGAGCATTACCACATAACCTAACAAGATATGTCTCATTTCTGACTCTAACATCCACCTCGAGCTTATACTGATCAACTTTAGTGTCGGGGCATCCTGGGAGCATTTACTTCCACTGATCTTCATCATTGTGAAATTCTCTATACTCTCGAATAACTCTTAGTTATGTTCAGAACAAGAATGAACTAGTGATAGAAATAAATACATATTATATATGTATATTTTAAAGATCTCTAACGTACTTGGAATCAAACTCTATTTTAAAATATTGAAAGGTTAATTCTATTATTGTAATGAGCTAAAATAGAAATATCAACGCATAATCCTAGTTAGGGTCAAAGAGGCCATGATCCACGAGTTACACACACTTTTAATATGTCTTTGTTGACATTTCATTATCACAAAAAAAAAAAAAAGCGAAACCGAAACCGAAACCGAAAGGTTCTCACTTCTCTCATAAAGAATATGTTGATTTCAAAATCCAAACCACATCACCATCTAAACATCATTAATTAAGGTATACTTTCGCATATTATTTCTAATGATAAACATGATTGATTAATTTTGAGTTTTAAGGATTAATTTTGGAGGATTTGGATCCATAGTGAGAGTTTGACCCACAATTTTCAATTTCTTAACATTTTGTGTGTGTGAGTTTTACCGTTAGACTATTTAGAGAACACAAAAAATATATAATAAAATTATAAACAAAATATATTGGCATGTTAAGTTGTGATCTTGGGCCTGCTTGAAAGTTTGTTGTCAAGCTTGAAATTATGGAGCAATAATTGCTAACAATTCGACGTTTGCGTTATCATGAAACTTGATATTTTTGGTAAATTATGTAACTATCAAACAATCGTGTACACTTTACGCACCCTTCAATTATTAAGAGCTTATCCTAAGCCAATTCTACCATTGCGTTAGCTTTAAGCACTCATTACTTTCTAGTATCAAATCTTACCAACTAATTAACTCAATAGGACCATAAACATAACTACAAAACCAATAAGCAATTAATTAATCATATATAACTGAAACCAAACCGTGAAGCAAAAGAAACCATAAACACAACTTACCAACAATGACAAATTCAATTGGAAACTTTGATGGTGGTGTCTTGAAGGAAAATTCTGGACCCAAACCTCCACATTTGTAGAAGTAAGTAGTGTTTGGTTCCAATGGCCCAATCACAGTGTTGTGAATTTTACCAGAATTATAGAAAAAATATTTGTACGAGGTATTTTCTCCAATTGTTTTTTCACTATACTCCCCTGATTTTGTTCCATACTCCACCACACTTTTTGTATCCTTGTCTTCAGTTATCCATGACACTCTCATCTTATCTTTCCCCACCAATGAAATATGTACCTACATATATAATATACTATGCTTAATTAGTCACATTAAAAAAATTTACTATTTAGCGACCAATTTAGAGACTGGAATATATAATTGATCGGCAAATCAATTTTTATATTGTTTGTTGAATGAATTTGTGACCGATTTATTTAGTGTGGTGGAAATATATGATAAATTGAGAAGATTAAATTAATAATGAGTTATAAGGTAAGTACTATATAATTTAGAATGAACCTGTTGGGGGTCTGAATTCGAGCGTTGATGGGGAGTGATGATGAGTTGACTAGCTGGCTGACGAACAAAAGTGTTTTCTTGAGAAAGAAGGTATTGTGGGAACAAAAGGAAGCATAGGGTGTGTAAGAGGATTGGGAACAAGATTAAAGAGTTGATGCATTTTGTCATGAAGTTGTTTTGGATTGGACTTGTTAATTGATGCAATTTTGAGATGGGAGTACTAGTAGTCTATGGTGGTAAGGTTCTTGAAAATGGAGAATGAAGAAATATATAATAGGGTTGTGGATGTAAGAGAAAATGAGATGGAATACATAAAAGTATTATTATTCTTTTTAAAGGTGAATATTTTGGGGAGGGTACATTAAAGTGCAGGCTGTTTTTTTGAGTTGTAATGGCTTAGAAGTTGAAGATATGTGAAAATCTATAAGGAGTATCTTAAAGCAAGGACCACATACTTTTTAGATCTCTTTCCTTGGCTTTGGCACATTTTGTACATTGTCTTGGACACATAAGAATGCCTACAGATTACATGTCGGCACTCTCTCTCTCTCTCTCTCTCTCTCTCTCTACATTTACAACGTTGAGATCTCATTTATGCAGCATGGAATCAAGTTAGCCCATCAAAATGTTAGTTGATATTTTTAAATAAAATAGAGTATTATACGTTATGAGGTATATAGAACCTTGGAAGTGAAGTTACTAAGAAATAAAAGATGATTAATAATCACTATGTTATATTCATGAATGAGAGTCGGTCACCAATTTATATTACTTAATCTATGAGTTTGAAAGGGAGAGAAATATTTTGAGGAAGGAAATTAGAGAATCTTTTTACATTAGAAAGTATTTTAATAAACAATAATAAAGAGATACTTATTATTAAAATAGTTTCAATTTTAAGAATAATATAATAACATAAATTTTTAGTTATGAGATTTTTGTATATGAAGAACAATGTACCATCCAAAGTTTCCCTCTCTCAAACTCCTATATTTCTCCTATTTATTTCTTTTTTTCAAACTCTATTCTGCTCTCCCTTTCAAACACAAACAAAACATTAAGAGATCCATGAAAAGATGAAGCCAACTTTTGGTCATCTAATGTGAAGAGTTAAAAAGGAAAGTGTTTCTGATAAATTGGTATATAAACTATACGTATTAATCAAATTCAAGTTCTCTCAAAAAGCTTGTATTTTGCATTTCAAAAAAAAAAAAGCTTGTATTTAAAAAAAAATCATCAAAGTCGAATTAGTAATTATTTTATCTATTAATTATTCTGTTATCGTACATGTTACTATCACTTTTTGGGCAATCCTATTTTAGGACGCAATTATGTTAGGCTATAAACAGTGACTTTGGATTTCAAGTGTTACCTTGTTATTTTCGACACGTAATGTATCAGAATTCAGAATATCTTTAGGATATGCTCCCATCGAAAATGGCTGGTGTTCACACTAAATAATGCTATTGTCAATCACAGATTCACAACTACATTTTTGTCTTTTTGAATAATTTCTTTATAAATCCTTCTGAATTAGTTGAATGACTGTTATATAATCAATCGTAATAATAAAAATGTAGACTGTTTAAATTTGTTATAGAAACATAGTTCAAAATGAGCAATTTAAAAAAATGATGAAACACTTCATTTTTTACTAAAAAAAAGGAAAGTTGTAATTTAAATTGGTGGAGTTTAACAACTGGTGTGTAGAAAGGAATGTGGAGGGTAATAATCCAATGACACCATAATTACTTCTGTTGTGAGACCATAGTGATACCATAGTATTTTCATTTTTCACATGCAACTAATAATCACTTTTTCATGATACTATGTTTTGCTAGAAATTACATTTGGTCGGTATATATATGCCAAAACAACAATGTTGCACGTTTAATCCATGTTAGCTATACTTCTCTTGACTGATTAACTAAGGTTCATAGCCATTTTTAGATGTTGCTTTCATTGTTGATTCAAACTTACTGAGATACTCTCATCAACTTATAATGACATATTAAGAACTAATTATGGGCGAAAGAGATGCAAATAATCAAAGACATTGCAAGTGCCCTCTTAATATTGACTTATTTCGCATGCAAGCGTGTATAAAGTAATATATGAAATACTTATGATGAAGTGCCGGAAACACCAAACAGAGAAGACAGAAGACGACGAAAGCCTGTAGATAGACAAAAATCTCTCGAGCAAATTATTATTGAGAAAGAATGAACTTAGCAATATCATTGAGTCCTGCTTCATCGTAACATTTGGCAATCTGTTCCAAATAGTCGTCCCAATTTCCCTCTATAGAAGCCAAATCTAACAAGAAAGCTGCTTCATCCAGTACAACCTGCAATTGATTTGAACGTGAAAACAAGATGAACATGAATCAGCATGTGCTCTTGTCATACATGTTTGAATATTTGATTTTGATAGCCATGGTATTCAAATTAAATCAATAAATAGTCAGAAACCTGTTCAGGCGCCTTCCCTTTTTTAAGATCTTCCTGCCTTCCCTCTTCGGTCACTTTCTCCTTAATATACTCAATTTGCTCATCGTCCCATTGCGCTATATTAGCAACTTCCTAAACAAATGAATTTCACCGAAGATATACCCGAAAAGGACGAAATAGATGGGAATAAGTACAAAAGGTAACGTGATGAATCACAAGCTTACAGTTAAGTAAATAATCCATACCCGATACATGCAGCCTAGAGTCCACCACGGTGATTTCAACGCTCCCCTGGCAGCATCTTTTGCTTCTACTTTACGTCCAACCCTACAAAATTGTTTTTTCAGAGGGAAAAGAAGCTCCTTAGAAGTCGATAACAGTAAGTTCAGATTTCTCATTTGAGATGTAATCGAAAGTGGTTACTACCAACCTCAACATAACCTCAGCATTGAACACAAAAGGTCGTGCAAATCCTGGAAAATGCTCCTTCTTTGTATAAAATTCCCCCGTTACTAAAGCTGAAACCTTACACACACAGACATAACCAACTACCAATATGTATCAATTGACTTATGACTAATGCTTGAGGAACAAATTAAATTCAAAAGAATCTTATAATACCTGATCTCCTTCATCAAAATGCCGCCTCACTTTGCGCTCTAAGATATCAGGAAATATACCTACCTAAAAATAGATTAGGTTCTTGCAATGGTTCATTGTGAAAGTCAAGAAAATCATGTTTACAAATTTACGGATACCTTTTTCAGAAGATAGCCATCTAAGTTAGAAATCCCAGACTCTGCAAAATCACCCTTTCTGTAAAGCTTTTCCCCGGCATCAGCTGAAGCATGAAAGAGTTCTTCATTTCTCTCTTGACTGTCTTTTGCATCTTCTTCAACCAATATCCTGTGAATATATTGGTCTACCTGTATGAAGCAAATAGACAACTTGCGTTATCGATGTATATTACCGACTAGCATCTTCTTTAATCGCATAATATCGTCATAATAAACAAAAGACAAAGTGTCCATTATCTATGTATATTATCAAGCAACCAACAATAGACTTTGCAATGTAGTGTCGCTTACAGTCTTAGCTAAAAGCCAAACTCCGTGTTTTCTCACTTCCACCACCGGCATTTCCAATCTGCAGGTGTTTGCAACTATGAGAGTATCAGAACAACAAATTAACCATGAAAAGGGGATGAAGATGGACCCTCACTTGGGTGGAGCAGTGGGCCATCGCAGCAGTGCAGTTACAGCACCTGTAAAAACAATAATAACACAAACAATTCCACACATAAGTTTAAGATTTAGGACCTGTTGGATTGACTAATTTGAGCTTATCTACTGACATAAGCATTTGTGCGTCTGAGAGAACCTACGGAAACAACTTATGACATTTCAATATGTTGTTTTCAGCTTATTTCTATAAGCTCTCCAGGATAGCTTATAAAAAAAGCATATAGCTTATAGTTGACTTTATTTTATCCTTTGTTATAAAAATAGCTTATACATAAGCACTTATGTGATAAGCGCTTATGCAATAAATGCTTAATTAAGTTGTTTATCCAAACAAGACCCTAGTTCTCAAAGCTCTTATCTCTTGAACCCATACCTGAGCTGTTTTTCGACAGGGGTATAGCAAGTGGGATTAACCCTTGCTTAGCACCCGGAGAAATAATTGTTTCACCTGTTATACACAAACCATAACAAACAAATAATTATCACCTACTTAATATCATTCCCTAAAACAAGTAATTCATACTCTATAGCATGGTTTCATATACCAAAATAATGAGTAAATAATCAAATTAGTCCTTGAAATTGTGTGATTGTATCAATCTAATCCCTCACATTATCAATAATCTCTAAAATTGCAAAATGTTAATCAAAATGAAGAAATGATTTGAATGATGGTACCTCTAGTTTTCAAGATACTCAATAGTTGTGAAAGATGCTGAGGTGGTTGAATTACAGCTACATCCTTTACAAAAGAAACATGTTCTGCAACAATGGTAAAGTGAAGAATGAATGAAGCTAACAATGGAAAAAAGATAATCAAATTAGAATGAGAAGTGGTGTTACCGGAGTTGGAGGAAGAAGAAGAAATGCGGAGAGAAGATGTGCGGTGGCTGAAGAACCTCGGCACGACGTTGCCGCGTGAACCTCCGCCACACAATACTCCGCCGCTCATCTTCATCTTTCTGTTGTTTGCGTTTTTATTTTACTCGCCACACTCTCTTTATCTGTTTTCTTTTTCATATCGGGAAAAAATAAAAAAAAACAAATTTGACATTTAAAAATAAAATAAAATTGATAGAGTACTAGTAGCACCTTAAAATTCAAGAGAAAATCAAGTACTGTGTAATTTTTTTTTTTGAAAATTACATTTTAATATATGGAAAATGCCGGGCACTAGTTAATGATATCATTTATAATATAATTATCTAAGAATTTATGTAATCAATACATTTGAAATATAAATAATGTTGTTTTTATTAAGAAAAAATTTACTACTTTTAGTTCCTTAACTAGTGTCCCAGAGCACTAGTTAGCATGACACTTAATATATTTATGGTATTGTTCGATAAATAAATATATCAAAATATCCACAAGTCATAATTTAACTGTTAAAAAAATGTCAAAATTATTAGGTCGAATGTCATGATTGGGGTTCGAACTTCAACTCTTCCACTTATGTGTATGAGTTTATAATAACTTTGTTATTTCGTCTATATACTAAAATATTTATATCAAAATAAACAAAAAAAATAAAATTTTGAAGAGTAGTATTTTAAATATAACTGCAAAAGGAATTAAAGAAATTGAACTTTTATAAAAAAAATTGAACTATATATTGATTTAAGGTGATCATGAAGATATGACCGATGTTGAGCATATCGCATTCATGTAGTTGTTGGTGAAGTGGAGATACCTGCAAATACTCTCGAAACTCAAGTAAGTAGATAAGTGAAGTAAGAGGTTAGAGAGTTGAATAACATACCTAAGTCCTCTACCGGAAATGTGTATATATAGGCCCTGGAGCAGAGCCACAACCAGGGCGGCATTTAGAGCATTGGTTAACATTAGAGTGTTGTGGTAAATGTGAAGTGAATTAAGTTTTACATTGCTTGGAAAAGTGCACTTTATAAATGAGAGGTCCTGTAAATATAACATTTTAAAGTTTTAGATGAAAATATGGCGTCCAACCCACTTTTAGATTTGCTATTAAGCACAATATGGATGTTATAAGCGGCATATTTGCTCGTGTGTGTTGGAAAGTTGGTCATTTGTTCAAAGTTGATCCCATTTCGACCAAACAGAAATTAAGTCTTGACCTAGTCTAAAACATATCCCTATTTAACATTGGAGCAGTTGTATGATTAATGATAATATCATATATACTAACTATAATTTCCTAGTAAAAAGAAAAATGTATAAATATTTAAAAAAATATTTAGTGTAGCCACAGCAGTAGCCAAGCGATATTTAGTCATAGAATATTTTGGAGGTATTCATTATCATTTTTTTAGTTTTAAATATGATTATTTTTCGTCGGTAGAACATATGGAAAATCGAAAAAGAATAGTTAAATTTTTATGGTGGCGTATATTTTTTTTGGTGGTCAAAAGAATAGTTTAATATAATTGAGAGTTATAAAGATAATTTGATGGTAGAGAGATGAGATAAAAAGTTGAGCGATACGGAGGTTAAAAGTTTGATTTTTATTTAAACAAAATACTAACAATACTAATTACAAACCAGTAATTAACATTGGTTGTTTCAACAGAAAAAAAAAAGTTTAAATATAATTGCTTAGAAGTGTCATGGATAATTTTAATCTAATAGAATTTGTTTTTAAAAAAATGTCATGTGAAAAAAATAGAGACAAAGGAAAATATACATACATTGTGAGTATGTATACTAATTTTAAATTGATGAGTTAAATGGTCAATGAACATATTTCAGTTGGTATAAATATTATAATATGTAGAAATTAAGGTTCAAAGACAATTTTTTTTTATTCATCTTAAAATGTAAAATTATAACCATTATGTTGAATCATAATGCAACATCAAACATGTCTACAAGTGGGTAATTGGTTAACATTTGTTGTTGGAATATACGAAAAAATAATAGATTTGTTGTGCATTAAAAAACACCGATGAATGTGTTGTTTGATAATGTAAAATTATTTTAGTCGTGGTAGTTCAAAAGTAGGAAAAAAGATTTTATTTGTTATTTGAATTTGTGGTGGTATAACTTTCTATCTTGCTTGAGGTATAGATTTGGGTAAAGAAGATTTAGTGTTGCTTTAATTATTTTGTAAATTTGATGTATATTTATTTTACTTGGACACACCTTGTGTTTAACTTTATTTAATAATATTTTTGTTGGTTTCTTAAAAAACTCATAATGCAGCATTTTAACTTTTGGCCTTCAAAAATTTCATTTTTTTGGTATAAATCAAATTCAAATATTTCTTGCCATGTCTTGCGATAATCCACATTTGTTACCTTAGTAATGGTGATTTTTGTTCCTTAAAGTGCTAACTTCATGCATATTTTCTTCAAAATGGGAATTCGGGCAAAAACTCATCACACTTGGGCATAAAAATCAGTTTTGGGTCAAAAATCTAAACTTTGGACCAAACTTATAATAAGGTGTGAAAATAAAAATTCAAATTTTTATAATAGGAGTAAAAATTCATTTTATATAAAATAGATGAACTAAACGTACACTTAAACTCTTATTTTACTTTTAAT
This sequence comes from Trifolium repens, assembly GCA_030408175.1. Lineage (NCBI taxonomy): Eukaryota > Viridiplantae > Streptophyta > Magnoliopsida > Fabales > Fabaceae > Trifolium > Trifolium repens. The sequence continues at coordinate 52,138,505 of CP125848.1, forward strand.
AGAGATATTCAAATGATCAGAAATTTGAATTGAGTGAAATAACTATTAGAGATTTTTTTTTATACTTGGTAAAAAATCACTATAGTTTGACCACTTATTTTAAAATACTTTTTAATTAATACATACTGTATTTTTTTAGGACATCGGTAAAGAAAAAGAAAGAAGTAAAAAAAATAAAAATTAAACTTCACGTTGAAGCATCAATAAGAAGAATATTCTTCAAATTTTTAGAAAAAAACTATCGATATTACAAGTTTATCGTTATCGTCGTTTTCAACTTAGCAGGAAAATTTACACTAAAATTTTCTTATCACATATGAATATTTACAATAACAGCTGCGTGACAATGAAATCTACTGCACAATACATTTATTTATTTTTTTTGTTACAAAAATTTAGAATGAGGGTATGGTGTCCCAGTCCAAAGCAGGTAAGATCTTAGGGTTCAAAGAATAATTACAAAAGTAATTACATTTACCTCCCTCCAAAGATACATTTATTTATTTGAGACATAGGAATAATAATTTATATTTTTTCAGATGCATCTGGACTGACTATAATACAGACCAGATGCATCTGTTATTCAATGAATATAAAAAGTACATTTTTGCTTATATTTGTGGCCGGAGGGAGTACATTTATTTATTTATTTATTTTTATAATGCAAAGGAACAATATAATATATTACTCCCTCCGTCCCATTTTAAATGACATCTTTTTGACTTAGTATACTATTCATTTGACCTGCTTTGACCTTATTTTTCTACTAATATATACATGCAAATATTATCATATGAGATGTTGTTTGATTTGTCTCGACGAGTACTTTCAAAATATACCATTTTTATAATTTTTAATAATAAATAATTAGAGATATTAACGATTAAAGTTGTACATTGGCAAATGTGTCAGTGGTCAAACAGTACCTTACCACTATATATAGGAGAAATCAAAAGCGCGAATAACATTCATTTCCGGGGGAGGTTGAGATTTTCATTGGTTCATGTATAAATATAGTGTTACCCTCGTCTTCTTCTTCTTCAAAACCTTTCTCTCTTTCTTCTCTTCGAGTATTGAAATTTGAAACAAATAAATAATAAAAATCTCTTCCTTTCACCCATTTTTTGAAAACAAAATGGGGTTCAAAGGAACTCATTTTCCAGTTCCGGTTTTGGTGATTATTATTATCATCGGATGTTTAGGATTCGACGCCGTACATTGCTACAATCGACCACCGCCTCGTAAAACATTATTTGTCTCTCACGACGGTGATGACTCATCACCACAACAGGTACATACATACATACATCTGTTACTTTTGAATTTCTTCTTGAATCATTAAATGCGTTTCAATCATATCACGACAAAAACCGTTCAATTCTACTCAAATTTTTCATTTCCATTATTTCGGAGTATTTTGTTATTTTTTATATAATGTTACCAATGAAAGTGACGAGTCATCTATCTATCTATCTATGTGTGAATGAAATTTATGAATAAATCTTTTATGTACAGTACATTTTTTAATTAATAAAAATAGAAAAATGAAATTAACAGCTTTCACTAGTTGTATTGGGCTGAAGTTATATCCTTATTACACGGTGCATAAGTGAATAATAACCATTAGATTAAGTTTCCACGTGTTATAATTGGGGTGCAGTTTAACATATATACCGGAACACTTGAGAGAAAAGTGTTCCGGTATGAATATGTATACCGGAACACTTGAGAAAAAATGTTTCGGTATGCATAAAAGTGTTCCGATATGCATAAAAGTGTTCCGGTACAGTTGAGGAAAGTGTTCCGGTAACCTTATGCATACCGGAACAGTTGATGGAAAGTGTTCCGGTAAAACCTTATGCACGGTGCATAAGCAATTGCTTATGCACCGTGCATAATAACCGGACCCGTTGTATTGTACTCCCTCCGGTCCTATATATAAGAAAAAGTTGACTTTTTAGATTCATTGTGGTATTGATGTATCTAGACAATAATATAGTCTAAATACATCAATTCTAAAATAAATCTAAAAAGTGAAATTTTTCTTATATATAGGACCGGAGGGAGTAGTATATTAGACATCAACATGGGTTGATGTTTGTTGATGTCGGTGGTTAGTTGGAGAAATTTATGAAGCAACAAGGTCGACTACATAATAAATTGAAAACAAAATGGGAAGTGGGAGAAGAAATTAACTGGGTTTTGGATTTGCATGTCGTTGTCTTTCATCATATAGTACGTGGCGGAATTAACAAATGTGTTACGTCAGATAGTGTCATCAAATTCATTCACGGGGTGCTGGAATTTACATAGTACTAGTACTATCACTTATCTCTTGTTTATCTAAGAGAGTTTTTTTTTTGGTCTAGTTTATCTAAGTGAGTTTCATATAACATGAATTAGATATTGTACCCAAAAAAAAAAGGAAAAATATAGTCTTGTTGACCAAAGAAAGGGAAAATATTGTCTTTTAAATATACTCTTGTTGACCAAAATATAGATAAATTGTACATATAGTACTAGTAACACTTATGTCTTGTTCGCCAAAGAAAGGGAAAATATTGTAAAAAGAAAAGAGAAAAAATATAACCATTTACTATAATACCTTATGCTAAAGAAGAATAAAGTTGGATTTCAATTTTAAAAATTGTAAAAAAAATCATTTTTTCCCCGAAATGAATGATAAATAATACCAATCTTTTTGGTACATTTTGACCAATTTTTCTGGTACATATCTGATATTATTTTTGACTATTTAACTATTATGATGTGATATTTTATATACCATATGCTTTGGGGAAATAATTAAAAAAGATAATTTTATTTTTTTAAGAAACTAAATTAACTCATCCAAATTAGCACCTTTTTGTGTTAGTTAAGTTGTTAATAATTTTCCAATGCTTGTAATGGCAATCTATTTATCTCCACATAATCTTTTGTTATTACTATTATTACTAGAAATTGGATTTGTGCAGTTAATGCAGGACGCAATACTGCATCTAAACTGCCCGATCATGATTCGACGGACTAGATTTAAACTGCTTACTTTTTGCAATATTTAATATCAGCCATTTGATCAGAAACAGACAATCAAAATTTAAAACAGTGTGAAACCGCGTAATATTTCTACAGCAGTAAATCCAAATTCTTATTACAACTAGCACTAGATATATTTTTTTTTGGGGGAACTAAATATAGATTTTTGGATAAACTAGTTATATATTTTTTATTCTAAGATTATAATTCCATTAAACTCATGATATCAAAATTATCAAATTGTTGTTAAAATGAATCGTTTGGGAGAACTCAAATTCGACTTAAAAAGAAATCATTCTTAGCTAAAATTGATTTATCTCTTGAACTCTAGATTACTACTACCCATTCCTCACATAGTAAGAATTTGAGAAGTCTAATAAGACTATGTGGGCCTTGGTTGCAGGTACATATATCTCAAGTGGGCCAAGACAAGATGAGAATATCATGGATAACAGAAAGCCCAACAGCAGCAAAAGTGGAATACGGCCCATCTCCTTCAGCAATCTCATTTTCTGCAACTGGAACCACTTCTTCTTACCATTATGCTCTTTATGAGTCTGGTGAAATTCACAATGTCCTAATTGGTCCCCTCAAGTCCAACACAGTTTACTACTACCGTTTGGGTGACTCAACCAAAACATACAATTTTAAGACTACACCCTCTCAATTTCCTATCAAGTTTGGAGTAGTTGGTATGTGCTCTACATCTTATTATATATCATCATATTTTTATCTTAAAAAGAAGGTCATGAACTATAATAAACTAATTTTATTGAAATTCATTGAGGATTAATATTTTGCATATATTTTTAAAATGCGATTAAGAGTATTTTTCATTTTTAAAGTTTGATGGCTAAACTAACACATTTTAAATGTGAAGAAGTATGAAATTTCGAATTTGAATTCAGTTCACTACATATCAATATCTTTACAATTACCAACCGAGTTATACTTACCAGACTCACATACTAACATGTGCAGGAGATCTTGTACAAACAGAGTGACTTACTATGATTTTGCAGAAGCTACACTTTGTAGCTTTTAGAAAATCACGGTGATTCACCGTGATTCTGACATATCTACCGTGATACCAAACATACACTAAAACATTTTAAATGCGAAAAAGTCTGAAATCCCGAATTTGAACTCGAGCCACTGCATATCAATGACCTTATAGGCAGCTAACAACTTAGTTGTACTTACGTGACTCAGATACCAATATTTAAGTGGTAAAATATATGCAACTAACATCTATAATTAACATGTGCAGGAGATCTTGGACAAACAGAGTGGACAGTTTCAACATTGAATCATTTAAGTAAATCAAATTACGACATGTTATTATTACCGGGGGACTTATCCTATGCAGATTTTGTACAAAATCTATGGGACTCTTTTGGTCGTTTGGTTGAACCATTGGCAAGTCAACGTCCATGGATGGTCACAACAGGGAACCATGATGTTGAGAAGATTCCAGTCATCCACAGAACACCATTCACAGCATACAATACAAGATGGCAAATGCCATTTGAAGAAAGTGGATCAGACTCTAACCTTTACTATTCTTTTGATGTATCTGGTGTTCATGTTATCATGTTGGGATCTTATACCGATTTCGACCCTGAATCTTCGCAATACAAATGGCTTCAAGGTGACTTGAAGAAGATAAACAGAGGAAAAACTCCTTGGGTAGTGGTGTTGATTCATGCTCCATGGTATAACTCTAATGAAGCTCATCAAGGTGAAGCTGAATCCGTTAACATGAAAACTTCTATGGAAGATTTGCTCTATAATGCTCGCGTTGATGTTGTTTTTACCGGTCACGTCCATGCCTATGAACGCTTTGTGAGTATTTTTTTTTTTAGTTTCATCTGGGTTAGAGAGTATATTGCTAACATTTCTTCTATAGTAATTAATAATTTTATTTCTTTTCAGACACACGTTTATAAAGACAAAATCGACAATTGTGGTCCGGTGCATATTACCATTGGGGATGGGGGCAATCGCGAAGGTTTAGCCACCCGGTAATTAATATTTTATTACTTTTTCTAAGTATTGTTAGTTATTAATTTTGCAATATAGTCTATATTATAAGTCATGATTTTGATAATTATGTGGTGTATGTGATGATAGTTACCAAGAACCTAAACCGGAGATATCAATATTCAGAGAGGCTAGCTTTGGACATGGGATATTAGAGGTGGTTAATGCATCACATGCACTTTGGAGTTGGCATAAGAATGATAATGAGGAACCAGTTATTAGTGACTTTGTTTGGCTAGCAAGCCTCTCTTCTACTCCTGCATGTAAAGTGTGATGTTACGTTGGAAATTAAATAAATTGTCCTATAACAATTATGTGAATGAATGTAAGGGCTAGTTAGATGTGTTATTTAAGTTTTATCACCATGTTAGATACTGATATTATTTTATTGCCAAACAGTTATAAAAATCTCTAATAAATCAGTTTGCTCATTTGTCCGCATGTTAAAGTGTTATCTTATATAACTAACGAAACTTGTTTTAAAGTGGTCAATGCGGACAAATGAGCAAACCCCAAACACAAAAAATGATTAAACACAAAATCTTTTCTTTAAACAACTTGCAAGTTTGCTATGTAGTTATCATTCATAGTGGAGAAATTCAATTTTGTGTTTTTAAGAAGGACGCGCGCATGCACACATCATTAATAATTTTTTTAATGATTGTATATATATTAGGAATGTAAAAAACATGGATTGAACATAATGAGCCATCCATTAGACCACACTTTTGGATGGGACAAGCATAAAAAAAGCTAGCCCAAATATAATCAGGTCTTTTTGTCCTTATAGCCCAAATGAACATTGGGTTGGGTTGGACTAGCGCATTAGAATTTAATATGATAGATTATCAACATTTTTATGTGACTTTTGTAGAAATAATAGTAATAAAAACATATAAATAATTATCTAATTTTAAAATATATTTAAATATATAAACTTAATAAAATGGATGTATTTAACTATTTTCTTTTTTTAAAAAATAAGCTTATAAATTACTTTGGTTAAATTTTTTCAAAAAAACCAAACTAGAGTTAAATTGATATCTTATTTATTGTAAAAAAGTTATTTACAGTTGCATCCAATTATATCTTAGCTAATTTCTCAAAATAAAAATTGTATTCCTCAATTAATTGATAATTGTGAGGAACTAATATATCAAATTGACATAACAAAAAAGTAAATAAACCAAAAATAAAAATGGTATGGCCGGTCCCATTAGGCCACATGCGTCGGGCCGGACTCAATAATATGCAACCCAACATTAAGAATTTTGGTTTTTAGGTTGCTCCCACACTCCCCAAAAATCCCAAAGTATTCCCACTTTTGGACCCAAGACACTTTGGTTTTTAGGATACAAAATAAAAAAATATATCATTTCATAGGATACGAAATTGTGCTTTACGCCCAAGAACAAAGAACACGTGTAACAAAAGTACCTTTGACAGAAACAGTCCATTTCGTATCCTAGGATACGAAATTATTGCAGAAATAGTCCATTTCGTATCTTTGGATATGAAATTCACTAAAACCCAGATTTCGGATTCTACGTTACAAAAGTACCTATGACAGCAAAACAATGAAAATTCAAAAAATAAACCGTTTAAAGCGCACATTACATGTTATATGACTCCAAATGAGTGTGGGAACCTTCTATAAATCAAGAAACGTTGATTTCAACATTAAAAGCAAGATTCCAACAATGGTTTAGGTCAAACCATTTTTGTATTTGGACTGGTACGGACCAACCCATTTTACAACTCTACGAATAATCTTACGTCATGTATCCTTTTTTATCAAAAATTTATATCATCTAACAATAACTATATTTCAAGCTTTGTTAATATCCTTAAATTGATTAAAGTCCACAAAACCCCTAATGGAAATGGCCAAAGAGATAGAGGCCCAATTGTTTGTGTGATATGTGAGCCACACTCTACGAAATATTCTCTTCTCCCCCCTATGAATCTTTTTAACCCCTCAATATTCCAATACCCTTGTACAAAAACTTCGGAACGTGTTTTCCGAAGTTTTTTTTAGTTCAAATTTGTCGAAAACTTCGGAAAATACATTCCGAAGTTCGTCTTCAAGGCAATTTTTTTTTTCGGAAAACGCGTTCCAAAGTTTCAAACTAGGGGCAAAAATGGAAATCCGAGGGGGGGAAAGAGTCATGGGGGGTGGCAAGAGAAAATTTCACACTCTACAATGTTTTTTTTACATATAAATGTTACAAAAAGCCCATTCAAAAAGACAAATTTTATAATCAATATATTGAGTGAAAATTTCTCTTCCATCCCCCCACGATTCTTTTTTACCCCCCAAAAATTCGATTTTGTCCGTGATAAAAAATTCGGTTCGCAGAAATCGAAATTTTTCTAGTTCAAATTTCAGGAAAATTTCGGTTTTTATAAACCGAAGTTGTATTTCAAGGCAAAAAAAAATTTGGTTTATAGAAACCCAATTTTTTAGTTAAAGGCAAAACAGGAAATCTAAGTGGTGAAAAAGAAACACGGGGGCTGGAAGAGAAATCATCTTATTGAGTTCAAATAATTAATAAATTTTTTAAGACGAATCATTTAGTAAAACTCAAATTTAATTTCTAATCAAAACAATTTTTTATCAAACTTTAATTAACATGTGGCCGAACTTCCCAAGTGAACAGAGAGATAGTAGAAAAAAAATGGAAAAAAACGATGTCAAAAAAAACTAAAATGATTATCTCCTTCTCTTAGTTGATTCTCTAGCCTATAGAATCACACACACACACACACCAATGATGAGCTGATACAATAACTACTACTGCTACTACAGGGTGAAATTTCAAAGCCATCACGTGTGTTGATAGTTGATGCTCCACATTCATAATTTACTTTCCTACTCACATCAAATAGTGATGCACTGCATTATTAATCATCCCCCAAACTCCCTCCAAAATTAAAGTTTGAGATCATTACCACCTTGCATAATAATTGTAATTATAGAAGAAATGTAAATGATGAGGATGGGGTATTCATGAGTACAAATTATACATCTAGCCGTGAGTAAACAACTAGCGCATTGTCACACACATTTATGAACACAAAAAAAGTTACTACTAGTACTAGTGAGAACAATTTGAAAGCACATTTAAATCATTAATGTACTAGTCCAAGTTTTCAATAAATTAGGTTCTGTGTGGTAAAAAGCCGATAAACTAGCTTATAGCGGATGAATTTATAATGAATAGTTTATAAGTTAGTTTTTAGCTTATAGCAAATAAGCTAGCTGATTGAATTTGTAGTATTTGATAAAATTAGCGGTTGAACTAACTTGTAAATATGAAATGACATAAAAAAGACATGTTTAATTAATATTTTTCAAGCTGGTAGGGTAAAATTGGAAGAAAAAATGATAAACAATAAGTTATAAACTCATAAACTACCTAAAATAACATTTAAAAAATAAACTATAAACTCTTTGAAAAACATTTATCAAACGAATTTTTTTATCATATGACATTATAAGCTATAAGCTATAAGCTATAAGTTGAATTTGGCTTTACTCCCTCCGGCCACAAATATAAGCAAAAGTGCACTTTTTAGATTCATTGAACCAGGGGCGGAGCCAGGATTTTAAATTAAGGGGGGCCGTAAATTAATGCATCATAGTTAGTAAAAAAAATAATTAAATGTGCAATATATACAAAAAAAATTCAATCTTTTTTTAGAGACGAAATGATAAAATTGTTATAAAATTTACACACATAAGTGTAGGAGTCGGGATTCCAACCATTTCATGAGATCCAGCCTAACAATTTTGAATATTTTTTTTTTATCAATTAAGCTATAATTTATAAACACTATTTTCTTATATTAAAGTAAAATAGAATAAAAATATATATCTAGGAGGTACTTAACAACAAAGGAAAAGAGGTTCATATCTAATATTTATAGATACCTTTAAGAAAAAAAAGTGACAAAATCCTTTACACTACTATTTTAGTTTAGAAAAAAAAAAGTAGTCTTATTTCTTACAAACAACATCAAGACCTCGTGCATGAACTATCAACTATATAAAAGCATGTAGACAACAACTTATTGGATGGTATGACTATATATGATAAGAGAACTTAATATTATTTTTACTATGTATTTTTTTATGATTTGAAAAGTCAAAGAAATTAAAATCAATTTCGTAGCATACATATATACCTATAGGCTATAGTATAAGTTTTGTAGAAAACTGGGGGGGACTGTGGCCACCCTGTGTCCCCCCACTCCCTCCGCCCCTGCATTGAACAATATATGTATTTGGTCTGTGTTATAATCCAAATACATTAATTATTCAATAAATCTAAAAAATGCAATTTTATTTATAATAGTGACCGGATAGAGTGACTAAGTCTAAATGTGGATTGACATAAAATTGTTGGGGAAAAGTAAAAGGACTTTTTAAGAGGGAGGGACTAGTAGTACTAAGGATTATTGTTGGGGCATTCTCATAATTATTTTCTGACGAGATTTACATAACTTTAATTAAATTGGATTCACTCACTCATTCATGCAAATTAATTACTGCCTATGCCGTGTGATTATGGCTTTGCTTTTGGGGGGATACCCTCCTTTTGCCCCCCTACACTTTCTGACTGTACCATTGTTACTATCAGAATTGAATTTCATTATAGTATGGCATATGGGGAGGTTGTTGACCAAGCTCAATTTGAACATATTGATGGGATAGGAAATCATGAGGCTACAACTTTGGTTAATCAGAGCTTACTATATGGTGGGTTAAATGTAAGGTGGTGACTCAATTTCTATAGAGCCACTCAAGTATAGAGAGCTCCCCCCCAACTAATATGTACTAGTACTCCCAAGCATAAGGATGTGACTAAATTAATTGTTGTGTAAGTACTACTATAATGTTGAAAGTCCTACCTCATTTGTAAAAAATGGAGGTTAAGGAACATACTAAGTACTATCAGATTTTGTTTACAAAAAATAATGAATATTCCATGTCTTCAATATAAGAAGAAGTTATTGAAATATTAATATATCTAAACAATAATATAATCTAGATACATTAATATTTTAATGTATCTAAAAAGTAAATTTTTTTTATATTAAAGACATGAGATAGTATTGACAAAATACTAACTTTAGCGTTTATAAAAAAAAAAAGAAGATTAACTTTGGTTGTTTTTAAAAAAAAATAATTGTTGAACTACCTTATAGATATAAAATGACATTTTAAAAAACGTTTAATTAATATTTATTTTTCTAGTAAGATAACAAGGGTACAATTGGATGAAAAAAATAATAAGGCACAAGCTTTAAACTATAAATTCATGATAAAAAAATGTTACCAAACAAAGTTTTTTCTTTTCAAAATAAGTTTATAAGCCATAGGCTTAAAATTCGGCATTGCCAAACAACGCCTAAGTGAGAAGACGCAATAAACTCGTTGCCTTAAAATTTTGGATAAATATGTGGTGTATCTCTCATTTTATAGTTGTTTATGTCTCAATATTGATGATCACTCGAGTTCCCTCTCATAATCCAACAATATTAGTATAAAAGTCGATAGTTCGACAAAGGATTTAATAACATCCAAGATCGTTGTGTTGAAAGTTTTCCTGACAATGGTGGTCATGTGGTGCGTCCTGTTGAGTGTGGAAAACAGTGGTATATGTCTATGTGGCTGAGAAAGCTTCCGATTGAGAGGTCGAACATAATGAATTGAATGACGCATCCAAGTTTATCCCATTTACATCTGATAGTCCTCTATTAACTTTTTGACAGAAAATTACTTGTGTCATTTTAAAATAAAATAATATTAATTTAATAAAAAATAATTCTTTTGAAAATATAATTTTTTAAAATAAATAAAAAATTGAAAATTGATTTTAAAAGATGCTTATAAAATAATAAATTGTTTTTTAAAAAACAAATTATAAACATTTAATTTTTAAAATTTTTTTTTAATAAATTTAAAATGTCAAATAAGCACTTTTCAATTAAAAAATCTATAAGGGATCAACTAATGCAAAAGACGATAAATTTTGAGGGCTAAAATTGAGCAATTATAAAACTTAAAGGATTAAAATTAGGAAATTTAAAAGTAGGAGCCAAAATCAAACAATTGTAAAATTTGGAGGGCCAAAACTGAAGTATTATTAAAAAAATATTAAAAATGAAATATTTTATATAGAAATATTTTTATAGAAACGAACAAATAATATGAAATATTTTTTATAAAACTAACAAATAATTTTATATAGAAATATGTTTTGGTCAAAAAAATCTGAAAATATTTTACTCTCTCCGTCACTTTTTATAAGACTTAGTTTAACAAAAAAAATTGTCTCTTTTTATAAGATCCTTTTGCAATTATCAATGACATTAATTATTTTTTTTCCAAACTTACATTTATTTACTTTACATAGTTTTTTTTAATAGCATTAATTTTTTTTTGTTTAATACAAAGCAGTACAATTAATTGTAACATATGTAAAATTAATATAATTTGTCAATCAATTTAATATTAAAATCTATTTTCTTAATATCCATATTTTGTGAAACTAACTCTTATAAGAAAGCACGAAGTATCATTCATTCTCGCAATTCATTTTGAGAAATGGAGAGCCATCAATTCCCCCTTTGACTTAAAGTATGAACCTGTGAAGTAAATTTTATAAAACATTGAAAAAGGTGGTGTCAAAGGTAAATTATTTCATTCCATAAAAATAATAGAGCCAAATAAAAATGTTAAAGAATGAAAAATTTAATTAACCAATCCAAGAAATAATTTGAAGGGCATACAATATATAAATTTTTTGTACAATATAAATGGATCCAGGGTATAATACAATATAGTTTTTTTTTGGTACAATAGAGGGTCGAGACCCACTCATAGTCTGGTGCCAAATATAGTACAATATAGTTAATCATGAAGGAAAATATAAAAATAAAGTAAAATTGAAACAATATTTTTTTAAAATTTTAAAACTGGTTAACTTTGTACCAAAAAATAAAATTAGTTAACATGTATTTGAAATAATACAAAAAATAGTTTAGAGGAAAAATTTAAATTAGAGTAGTATTGTGTATTTTTATTTTAATATAAAATAAGAGAGATGTGTACTATTTACATCTCTTTGAAAAGAAGGAATGTTGTTTTTTCTACAGTTTCACATTTTTTTCAATCTCAGCCATCAAATTTAGATTAAATACTTTAGATTAACTGTATAGTTAAATAATCTGAACTGTTGATTCAGATCGGACGATTCACGGATATAACTACATCACACATTTATAGCATCAAATCTGCTCCCTAAAAGATAATTCACTCAATATAAAAGGATTAGTATGAAATATGAATCTCAAAGATTGATTCAAGCAAAGTCATGAATATAAGAAAAATGAACAAGCTACATGAAGAAAATTAGGCACATCCAAAATTCCATGTGTCAACTATGATGTTCCACGTTATGCCACTCATAATCCATGAGAGGATTGGAAGCTACCTGGCCCCAACTTATTACCCATCACCTTCAAAAATAAATCATGCTTATAGCCTGAATTAGGCAAGAAATTGTGACCTTTAATTATGATCATACTGTCTTTGCCTATAATTACTAGTAACATTATAATAACGTAAAACAAAATACCATCAATGGTTTCAAAAACGCTCATTAGCTCACACAATTTATATGGTAAGAAAAGATGTTTAATTTATATAACCGATTTGATTGAATTTCTACTAAAAGTAAAAATAGATTCTCAAAAGGAACTTCAACTTAAAGAACCTTGCTTTGAAATTATTTCATTGCATTATACACCCCTTTTTGTAGTACCCTTTTAATCATTTCACATTCCATATCTTTAAAAAAAAAATATTAAACCAAAATTGAAGACAAGACCATAAGAAATTATGCACAAAAAATGATTTTCAACAAAAGGAATTATAGTAATACGGCAATGAGAATGATTATTTCCAACAATGCCCAAAACATGGAAATTGCAAAATAAAAGTAAGAATCATGAAGGACTAAAAATAGAAGAATCATAATAATAAAATAAAATTAAAAAAAAAAATTAAATAAAAACAAAAGAGCAATTGATGGGAAGAGAAGAGAGGTTTTAAAAACCCAATCCAAATCATGATTGCAAATCTTGGGATGGCCTAGCCCACCATCATTTTTACAAAACCTATAAGTAAGATCCATTATTGTTCTTCTCTCTCTCTATAACACCAAAATTAAATTTTTATTATATTCCCAATATACCCTTTTGCACTAGAACACAAGAAAAGGGTGAAAACAGAAACAAAACTCCATTCAAAATAATCATTCACATGACGCCATAACCATAATCATGATCATAATGAAACCGAAACATGAAAATCTTTTAGGTTCTTATAACCAGCCGCCTTCCATGCTTACACATGCATGATAGTTGTGTCAGATTCACTGAGGTCCTTCCCCCTACCCCTTCCCTTCCCTTCTCTCTTTTTTTTTTCTTCTATAAATTCACATTCACATTCTTCATTTTCATTCACTATCTCTACAATTCTAATACTCACCCTTTTATTAGTTTGTTACCTCTTCCATCCAATTCCTATCAAAAGGTAATCTTTCTTCTTTTTTTCTTCTATAGGCTTCTTCTATCTTTATTTTTTAAAAAAAAAACTTCAAAGGTAGTGAAATAAAAATATTTGGCTTTCAAGTTTCAATCTTTTTTTTTTTTGTGGATACTATTCCATACATTTATTTTTTCTTATTATTATTTTGATTAATTAATACAAGAAGATCCTCTCAATGCATGACTTCTATGTCTTTCTCTAGCTCTAAGATAACAATTTTTAGTTATTTTTTTTATAACATTGTTTATGTGTATATGAATGTACATGTAGGGATTTTTACTTAGGTCCCCACCTATTTATTTTTTGTAAAACTTTATGCCATTTAAGTGTTAAGTATTTGAATATTATTATAATATGAATATGATTAAATATGTGAGAAGTGTGAACAAGAACTTAGCTTGTTACATTAGACAAACATAAGAAGATCTTCCTATGAAACTTGTCTCTTTAATGTATGAACTTTATCCTTTTCTTCAATCTAGGGATAGCTAAAAGAAACCATTTTTAATGTTCATTCAAGTCAATGTAGATTTGTTTTTTTTTTTCCTATTTGTCTTCCTCTTTAGTTTTTTACATTACATAGACAACCCATATGGTCTATTTATTTGACAGGGTGGTCCAAAATGCTTTTTTTCCCTATGGTTGTTAATTTCTTTGTTTTTGTGTCATAATTGTTTCTACCAAAGCAAATCATAAAGCAACACATTCAAAAGGAAGCTTGTATATATAAATTTATTTATTTATTTTTACTAAATTTTATTTTGGCCCTTTTGCATATTTGAATCAATTATTATAAGGTTCTTCTTTATAATTTTTTTAATGATTACATTTCCTTCTTTTTTTTTTTTTTTTTTTCAATCATACTCATTTACTATGATATATCTTCATGTTTTTCACAATGTGATTAATATTCATAATTTTATTTTTTTTCTTATTATTTTTTCAGGTTGTGAGATTTTTTTTTCATTTGCATAGAGATGGAAAGATTGAACACAGAATTGTACTACAAAAATTGTCACATAATGAAAGAGAATGAAAGGCTAAGAAAGAAAGCTCAACTTCTGAATCAAGAGAATCAAGAACTTTTGTCTCAACTCAAGAAAAAGCTCTCAAATGGTGGTGCTAGTAACTCAAAAACCAATGCTCAAAACAACATGTTTGATCTTAACCTTGGTTCAGGTTCAAGCCAAAATGCTCCCAATTCCAACAATTAGAGATATTAAGAACCATCATCATCATCATCATGACCCAACTAGGAGACTTTTTTATTATTTTGTGAAAAAAAAAATATCAATGTGTGCAATGTAGTGGTTTCATGGTACTATGACTTCAATTACCTTGTTTTATCATATCTTTTTTTATCTATTTAAGATATGAATATGAATTTCTGAACATGGATATAATGATGTATTTGACTATCTTCTAGAAATGAATATAATTTTATATCTTTATCTTACATTTACTCTGTTTCTATGTGCAGTGTAAGATTTGCTTGTTCTGTTTTGATATAAGAATTTCAATTTACTTTACTTATATATCATTTATTACTATACACTAAGAAGATGCAATTTCTTTGAGATTAAGTACTAATATGTAATTAAAATGCAAGTATATATAAACATGATTTTCATTACACAAGGATAAACCTTCCCTAAAGCAATGTACAGTTAGTTGTGAGGAGTAACTGTATGCTTGTAATTCTTTTAAACTTTATGCTATTAGTTAATTATTTATTTTGATTCAAATCTTTTTGGATATAATATGATGGTTACACTTACATGTGTCAACAATGTGGGTCAAACATTATGATGTCAATTTATTATAATTTGTCGCGTTTGAAGTCGTTATCATACTTCACAAAAGATTTGAGATATTGTCCATGTGTGAGAGATTGCGTTACAGGTTAATTTATGACATATTGTCCATGTGTGAGAGATTGCGTTACAGGTTAATTTATGACATCTTGCTTTGTTTGAAATCGTTATCTTACTCTACAAATAATTCATGATATTGTTAGACCGACATTACTAATGTCAATTCATGACATTTTGCCACGTTTGAAGTAGTTAAGATTCGAAATATTATCCGAATCTTATTTGATGATTCTCTGCCTTTATTAATTTAAAGAATAAAGACAAAAGATCAAACTGAGTTTTTAAAATAACGGGTTTAATTTTTGTAAAATAATATTTTATAAATCTACTTTTTGAACTTTTTCCTATGAAAAAACTAATTTTTTTAAAGAAGGGTGGCAAAAGTAAATCCTTTTATTTTCATATTATGGAGGATAAGGAAGCCCAAACAAACTGACAAAAAAAAAACCCAAAGAAGAACTACATGTAGACAGTTTTTCTTCTCACCCTCATGTTTCTTTTTCACCTCTCTAGCGCCAAAAAAATTCGCAAAACATTTGCCGAATTTATTTTTGGTGTAAATTTTACTGAAATTTACACTAGAAAAACTTTGAAAGGTATTTTCCAAAATTTTTTGCATGTTAGAAGGGTGAAAAAGATACGTGAAGGTGAAAAAAGAAATTTTCCTACATGTATGTAGACAACCGACAAATCTACAATAGAATACTGTCAAAAATCATAAACATTAAAACCAACTTAACCTCAATATTTACAACATTGGTAGACTCACAATTGAAGCACAAAATTCGTTCCAAATAACACCCTTGTAAGATGCATACTCATGAGCAATGTCAAATCAACAAAGGACACAATGAATATTAGTAATATAATCTCTCTAAGCAATATGAACAATAGAAATATGGTATATAGTATATACTTCGAACATTAGTAAATACTCCTTCAAATGTGGTAAGATGTCATAAATTGACATTAATAATATCGGTCTAACAATATCTTGAATCTTTAATAAAGTATGATAATGATTTTAAACATTGCAAGATGTCATAAATTAATTGACAACATGAGCTCTCACACAAAGACAATATCTTAAATCTTTCGTGAAGAATGATAACGACTTAAAACACGGTAAATTATTGTCATAAATTGACATCAATAATGTCTACCCTACATTGTTGACACATGCCTAGTTAGGATTTGTTAGACCATTTACAATAGTTTCAACATTCAACACAAACTTTTTCAATTTTCAATACTCCATATCATTTTCTCTTTCTTCCACCTAATAATTCAACACTCATTCAACTTTTACCCTTTTCAATGATTTTTCATTCAACACTCTACCTCACCACTTTTTATTTCATATTCTTATTTAAATTTAAATTTTTGTTTTTATGATTACATAAAATTACAATTATCGATTAAAATTAAATTTAAATAATAAACACTTAACAATTTATTTTTTAGTTTTTTGTAATAAAAACAAAATTTATTTAAATAATTTATACAATAGAAATCATCTTAACATAATTTAAAATACAACACACAAGTAACGTAATTAAAATTTCAAAATAATCAATAATAGAAAGATAATAATAAGTTTAAGATAGTGAAAAACTTGGTTTTTTTCTATGTCCAAATCAAATAAACCAAGTCACTATTTATATACAAAAAAAAACATGAATTTTGGTAAAAAATAATAATTTGCAATGAAATAATTGAGTTCAAAGTATTAATATGATAAAAATACAGTAAGCCAATGAGAGAACGCCACATTGCCACAACATTTTCTCTCTCCGCGTTCAAGCTTGTCCCACTCACCCTGTCTGTGCGTGTCGTGTACGCGCCAGAGGCAGTGAACAAGAAAGGGTCACACGTCCCTCCTGTCAACGTTCAACTATGTTGAATCCCTTCATCACCTCTCTCATCCACATCATTAAACACCCATCTTCATCACCCCCTCTCCAATGGTTTTTCTACATCCAACACCCATTCAACACCATTGTAAACGGTCTTAGGCATGAGTTTAGCTTGCCAAAAAATTAAGGTATAAGCATAGTCTGTAGCCTATCACAAACTTCTTTTTTATATCTGAGCTTACCTTTTGAAAGTCGAATATATGACTTGTCAACTTATTTAAAAGTCTATTTTAAATGAACACATTTAAATAAATAATCATATCTATGTTTAAATATTCTAATGAACTAATGCACCAATAAGATTAAACCTTATTTTGATATTTAACATGACATTTTGGATAATTTGACTATATATAACGACATATGTCTTTTAAATTTTTTGGTATTAATTATTTGTTTATTCTTATTCAAATTGTTAGGATAAAATATGATGGTTACATGTGTAAATAATTTGGCACATACATTATCGGTCAATTTATTACACTGTGTCGTGTTTGAAGTCCTTATCATACTTCATGATAGATTTGAGATATTGTCCTTGTGTGGGGATCGTGTCACCTATCAATTTATGACATCTTGCCGTGTTTAAAATCATTATCATACTTTACAAGAAGTTCAGATATTGTCGGGCCGACATTACTAACGTCAATTTATGACACTTTGCCACGTTTGAAGTCGTTAAGATTCAAGATATTATCCTTATTGAATCCTACTCGGATATTCTATGTCTTTATTAATTTAAAGGATAATGAGAAAAGATGAAAAAGCTTTTAAAATGGTGTCTTTAATTTTAAAGGTAAAATAATATTTTATAAAACCTATTTTTGAACTTTTTCTATAAAAACTAACTTATCTTTTAAAGAAATTTTAAAACAAGTCCTCATTTTAAGGAAAAAAAAAAAGAAACACTAAATATTACATAAGATCGTGATATATGTACATTTCTGTAAATACTATTATGACATAACTCTAATATAAACTGTGATTGAAAGACTATTGCAACAATTTTTATATTGTAATAAGGATACAAATTTTAAACTTATATAGTTTAAATATTTAACTTGATTTTCTTTTTTGGAACTCAGAAAAACTTCATTCATTCAAAATATTTAAAAGCCCACCATGATTAAATCACATATTCACAACTCGAATACCCAATAATGGGATAAAGTATTGAATTAATGGTAAATCAAACATATATAACTTTGAACAAAATCAATGTTGATTTTTCTCATTAATTTGATTTATTTATTTTCATATTATGAAGGATAAGAAAGGCAAAAAAAAAAAAAGACAAAAAGATACCCAAAAAAAGAACTACATGTGACAACCGACTAATCTACAATACAATACTGTAAAAAAAAATAGGCTTAAATGCAGTTTTACCCCCCCTACTTTGAATAAATCGGAAATTTACCCCCCCCTATTTTAAAATTCGAAATTTTGCCCCTCCAATTTTATAATTCTTTGAATTTTACCCCTTTATTTTAAAATCCGGAATTTTACGTCGTTTGTAGCTATTGCAAGGTGGAGTGACGGTGAGGGCATACTTAATAAAATGAACACAGTAATAATGGATTGCCAATACATTACTGACAAAAGATTAGCTCCAAATGTTATAATATTGCTCCTATATCGCTTAATCCAAACAAGCAATACAAACAAGACTAGGTGGTTATGTATCAGGTCCTGTTTTGTTGTAGGATGGCTTTGGCTTTTGCGGCTATATGCTATTGTTGTTGTGTAGTTTTGTTTTCTGGTTGCTTCTGTCCACTTTTTATGTTTGTAAGTGGTACTTAGCTACTTAACTCATGTTTCATAGCAGCCTTAGTGATCTTTGTATGATACTGTTACTAATTGGCCCCAAAGTACTTCTTGTGCTTGGTTGTGCCTTTAAATAAAATTTGTTTTGCAGTTGAAAGAAACAAACTTCTCATATAATTGGTAATAATTTGATTTGTGCTGTCATTCACAGAGGTAGAAGGATCTTTTACCATGAGTTCATTGATCATTTTGAACATAGTGGCAAGGCAAGGCCTGCTCGAAAATATTATAACATTTGGAGCTAATTTTTTGTCACCCATGTATTGGCAATCCATTATTACTCATGTTCATTTTGTTAAGTATGCACTACTCCACCTTGCAATAGCTACAAACGTCGTAAAATTCCGGATTTTAAAATAAGGGGGGGCAAAATTCAAAGAATTATAAAATAGGGGGGGTAAAATTCCGGATTTTAAAATAGGGGGGGTAAAATTCCGATTCATTCAAAATAGGGGGGGTAAAACTGCATTTAAGCCAAAAAAATATAAACATTACAAGCAACTTCAAAGTCATTGTGCATCCATACAAGATGCATGAAAACCTTTCCTCTTTTACTAAACATCCAATATTACATTTTAATAAATTAATAGGTGATGATTCCCCTTTAAAAAATTATGGACCTGATACTCAGACGCAATGTCAAATGAACAAAGGACATTGAATATTAGTAATATAGGCAATATGAACAATAAAAACAAGAGACATATATTTTTTTTAATTAACCTTCTATGAGAAGGAGTCCTGATAATCTAGAGTTCCTTCGTTAGATAAATAAAGTTTGGCTAAAAATTGTCCCATTAGAAATCAAAACTCAAATTTTTCTAAACGATCTGTCATATGAAAAACTCATTAATCACTTGAGTTCAATATCATGATTAACAAGGGACATACTTTAAATATTAATCAATATTACGATCCTTCCTTAAACGTTGCAAGATGACATAAATTGACACGGTAATGTCGGCATTGACAATATCTTGAACCTTTAATGATGTATGACAATGACTTCAAACATGGTATAGTATTGCCATAAATTGACATCGATGATGTCTGTGCCACATTGTTGACACATGACCTTGTTGGGATTTTCTAGGCCCAAGTCTTAATTGCCAAAAAATTTAAGGTCTACTTCTAGCTTGTAGCATATGCTTCTATTTTAAGTTTGACTCTGATATTTTGAAAGTCTGATATTGCTGATCATTAGTTTGTTTAAAAGTATGGTATTGGTATTGGTTTAGGACCTGAGAGTGTGCTCCTCTTAAGGTCTCAGGTTCAATTCTCTCCAGTGCCAGTTTGGGTGAGTTAATTTAGCTTCTTCAAAAAAAAAATTTGTTTAAAAGTATATTTTATACGAACACATTTAAATAAATATTAATATTTATGTTCATATAAAATAATGAATTAATATAGACAATGAGATTAAATCCCTTTTTGATATTTAACATGACATTTTAGATAATTTGACTATATTTGACATCATATTTTAATTTTAAGTTTATAATATTACAATTAAATATGCGAAAAAATTAATGTAGACTAATAAATTTAAATTATTAAAAAAGTTAATAGATTATAATTAATCGAAAGTACAAATGTTATCATAATAATATTAATAATAAAAAACATTATTTGTATTTTTTAAATAAGTTGGTAAGCCAAAATGGTTTTTTGTGTGGCGTGTAGTATGACTTTTTTTTTATTTAAATAGGCTTTTGAAAAAACCTCAGTCTTCTCTATTTAGAATAAAAAACATTTGGTCTGGCCTAATCTATAAGACTCTATAGGCAGGTATGGCCTATTCCAACCCCTATGTAGCCATTACATTTTATGCTCATATTTTGAATCAAAATGAAGATCCTCTCTTTCCATTTTTGCTTATATGTCGAAGTGGCAAGAGAACTAAATTGTACATTGGGTGAAACTTCTTTTAAATAATTTCATTTTGAAATCTCGTTATTGAGCGGAACACCATTTTTTTATGTGGTTTATGCTTTTTATTATTTTAATGAATATTATTATTATTTTCTCATTGTGTTGAACATTAACATTTATACTATGTTAATTTTTTTAAATGTAAATATTTTTATGTGTAAATAACTTACTTCAATATAATATCATTCATTCTCTTTCATAAATAAGTCAAAATTCAACACTGTTTGAATTTTGACTTATTTATAAAAGAGACTATGAATACTATTTGAAAGAAATTATGGACTGCGAATACTATTCCTACACAAAGTCTTAATTTGGAGGATTATCAACAAAGTTCTCTTGGTTACTAGTGAGCTTGGTAGGAGAGACATTTAGTGTCTTTGTGCTCGAATTGCTTTCAGAAGGAAGAAACTATTGACCATATGTTTATGACGTGCCCTAGAGCTACTAAAACTTGATTTGGATCGAAAATGGGCATTGTTTTGAATAGCAACCACAAGATCAGTTTCACTGATTGGCTTATTCACAACATTATTAGACTTAAAAGAGGAAGACCTATCCTATATTGCTTCTATTTGCTATGGCCCATGGCATGCTAGAAATAAACAAGTTTTTGAGCTACGTGAAATTAACAAAAGTAAAATCATTCCAATAGCGGCTAGATGTATTCAGGATTATCACCAAGCAAACAATGATTTGACTATGACATCACCTACTAGCAATAATCAAAGAATTGGAGACAATAATCAAAATGGGAGAGCTTACAACAAAACGAAACACACTAGACAAGCTAAACAACGCAAACCAAGAATAGGGAAAATCAACGGTAACTGCGACGCTAACCTGGTGCAAAATGGACGGTAGGAACTGGGAGCGGTCTTCAAAGATGATTCAGAGTGTGTCGTGGCATATGCGAGTTGGGAGGCTTCGGTAACTGAAGATTCGACGAAGGCGGAGGCCATGCCCTTGTACAACATTGTTCACTTAGCAAACAATTATTGTTTTCTGGAGGTGATCTTTGAAAATGATTGTGCTTTCATCATTCCTTTGATCAACAACGATATGCCATCACGTGCAGGAGCTATCTGGGTACTTAAATTTAGGGATAAAGAGTAACAAAGATATTTTGGGATCACAATTAATTTTGTTCACATAGGGTCATAGGGAGCTCCACCAATATGGTTGTGCATACTCTGGCCCAACTGACCCATATAGAGCCCAAATGCATTTGGATCGATGAAACCCATAACTCTATTATCCCTCTCATTTTCTTGGATAGTCCATTAATAATATTCTTAATATATTAAAAAATAAATAAAAATATATAGTCAAAGTTCTTTCCTTTCTTTTTTCAAAGTAAAAAAAAAATTAATGAGTCAAAGTTTTCTTATTTCTATTTTTCAAAGTCAAATAAGTCAAAGTTGTAAAATAGAATTATATTTTTTAATTTAAATTATTGAATATAATCATATTTTTTACTAATGAATATAATCTTTTATGAAGTCAAACTAAAAATATATTATTGATTTAAATATGATTAAAATATATCACTTAATTACATGGTTCTGATACAATTTTTAGCAGATGAATTTTTTTTTTTGAAAGAGGTCAGTCCATTAAATAAATCTTAGTTATTTTGAGGAATTGATCTTTACACATAAAAGAAACCCATACTTAAAAAAATGCTTCATTCCTAAAATATATCACGTTTCATGTTTAGTTCTCTAAATATTTTATTTATTTTTAGTCTAATTATACCACTTTATACTTTTTATCTTTTACTCATATTGAAATCACTACATATAATATATAGAATATTTGATTTTAGTAATTTAAAATAAGGACTCAAAATAAATATTATAGTGAATAATTTCAACACGAACAAATTTTGTAGGGATTTAAACAAAACAAAAAAAAATGCATATTTGCAAGCATATGATCATCCTTTTATAATTTCACGTTTTATTTTAACCCTTTTGTATTTGTAGCAATGCGAATATTATTAGGCTAAACATTTTTATCCGGGTTGGAATTTAGAATCTCACAGTTAAACGAGTAATTTTATGTTGTGTTTTCCAATTCGTAAAAAAAAAAAGTTTCTTTGGTCAAATTTTTCTCTCTTCATATTTATTTATTATCTATTTTTGTAATGATGACTTTTTTCCTTATTTTGGATTTTTTAGATTATTATACTCATAGTCTTCATATTTTTGACGATGTCATGACTCATGAATAGGGATGTTCATATCCGAACCAATTCAAAAATAAAACTGCAAATTGAATCAATCCAAACTGAAAATCTAAAAAAATCGGATTTATTTGGAACCGCACAAACCATTTTTCTTCTAAACTGCGCGGTTTGGTTTCCGGTTTTTATTTCAAAAAATCAAACCAAACCGCAATACTTAACTTAACTCTATAAACAAAAAGCAATCAACATATTACATAGTCCAACTTAGCATGTTCAACCCAAATTGAGTCTATAAAAAGTAGGCTGTCAAAACATATCATTTCACATGACCCATAATTATATTGTTGGTATTAAAAATAAGTTCATATGTATATGCAATTTCTGTATATACATATTATATCATCTAAACAATAAAATAAATTAAAATTTCATATGTTTATTTTGTAACAAGTTGTTAGTTTTGCCATATTTTTTACATCGCGATAAACCGTACAAACCGAACTAACCCTAACCGCATTGGTTTGATTTGGATGAATTTTTAAAACAAACCGAACCAAACCGAACCGCATACATTTTGTCTTGCAGTTTTGATGACTTTTATACTCAAAACTGAACCAACCCATACCGCGAACACTCTCATGAATATTATAAATAGGACCTATTTCTTATTTGTTCTCATACCAATTGTTTTGTTTCATCTCATATAATTCATAGTGATGGAGAAAGCGAACCATGAGTTGCACCTCAAAAATCTTCTCTTTATGGAAGAAAATGAAATCCTAAGAAACAAAGTTGTACTTTTGAAAGAAGAGCATCAACAACTCTTCTCTGAACTCATGAATAAGCTCTCAAATGATGGTGCTAATAACCCACAAACCAATGCTCCAAACAACATGTTTGATCTTACCCTTCGTTTAGGTCCAAGCTCAAATGTTTCCAATGCTCCAAACAACATGGTTGATCTTAACCTTCGTTTAGGTCCAAGCCCAAATGCTTCAAATTCCAACAATTAGAGATAAGAATCACCATCATCATGATCCAACTAGGAGAGTTTTTTTAAAATAAATTATTAGAAATAAATTAAATTTGTGAGCAATGTATTACTTCCATTTACTTGTTTTATCATTTCTTAATATCTTCAATAAAGGATTATGATTTTATATACTCGTTGATCTTACAGTGATTTTGCTTATGTGTGGGTGTATATATATATATATATGCTTGATTATTTTTATAAAATTTTTACTAGTTTATGCTATAAGAAATTTATTTCAATTTTTATGTTCAAGCTTGTCTTTGTTTTAATATTATAAGTATCAAGTGTAAAGTAAATGCTAGAAAATGAGGAATGAAACAAATTAACAATGAATGTATAGTCTAAAAAATGTGAAGTTCGTTACAATAACAATGAATGTATACTCTAAAAAAATGTGAATTTCGTTACAATTAGGATGAACATTGCCCTGAAGCAATCTTGGTCATGAGGAGTGATAAGTGCCAAAAAGCAGTGATTTTATCTATATATTTTAAGCACTTATTGACTTGTTTTAGAAAATTATTTGAAGTAAAAACCCCAATTATTTGTAAATATTAGTCTTTACTATAAAATTAATATTTTAGCTATTTTCACTCCACTTTTGTAGATTTTTATGAGTTAATTGAAAGTGTCAATTTTACTTATAAATGATTTAACTTAAGACACTTATTAACTTTATTTTGTAGAAAATATATTATATAAACCTAAATTTATACTATCATATATTAATTATAAGTTACATATTATTATTATTAATATTATTATTAGTAATGTTTTTTTATGTGAAGTAATAGATAATGAAGAGAAAGTGATCAAGTGAAGGATTATATAGGCGGTTAAGTGGCTCAAGTAGTGGAGAAAGTCAAGTTGCAACATATAACTCTTTAATTATTAAGAAGCAAAGGAGCTACAAAGAAATCATGATCACCGCCAATGTCATAGCTTAAGGGTGAAGTCTTGTAAGCCTATAAAAGGCATCCTTGGCCATTCAATTGAATTCACTCTCTCTGACAGAACTCACACGCATAAATTGAGAACAGAGTGAGAACGCAAGAGAGTTAGAGCGCGGAGGAGACGAGAAGAAGACAGTGGGATGCACACCAACTGTTCGAGAGATCGACGGTGATGTTATTTCATTTCTTTCCTTCTCATTTGTGTACAGCTACCATGATAATGAGTAGCTAAAGACACTTTGTTGGGGTTAGATGTAATTAACTTTATTAGTATGTATTTACTTTGATCATGGTATTATAGATGGTTTTAGATTATTCATCAATTTTGATATTATCCTTGGTTTTCATGTTTTAATTTTAGGGTTTGAATTGTTATAGACATATACCTTTTGAATCCAAGAACTAGGATAATCATCTATTAAATTCTAAACTCTAGAGATAGATTTAGGTTTAATATTCACTTAGATTATCAAAACTTATTGCTATTGTGTTGGTTAAATTGTCCGAGACATCGGAGTTTAAGCAATACAATATAGCCGTTGTATTGATTGATCCCTCGAGACATCGAGGGTTAATAGGTATAACGGGATTCTCGTCGTACTCTGGACACGGATACGTATGTGAGTGATAAGTGATAAAATTGATTAATAGCTAAAACCTATATAGTTAGGAGAATACATACGAATAAGTTAATAAAGTCTAATCTCAGCAAACTCATCTCTCTGATATTTTATTATCTTTTACCGCATTTTCATTATATTATTTTCACAAGTTTTCATAAACAAAATATTAAAAACCCTTTACTTAAAATTATATTAATTGTTGAACGGTATCGATATCGCATCAGTCCCTGTGGAGACGATAAAAACATACTTACTTTTGTACTTCAACAAAATGGCGCCGTTGCCGGGGACTGGCGTTTAGATATTGAAGCATCGCAACAATTGTTATTGTTTTAAGTATTTGTACATATTTGTTTGTATATAATCTCTGTTTTTATCCTAACTCATCTTTGCTAGTCAAAGATATTTCTCTTTTTAGCTGCTTCCCTTTCAGATTCTCTAATTTGGCATAAACCATGACTGACCCTGGTTACAATAATTATTATGCCCAAGAGCAAGAGCAATTGCAATGGCAAAATTATGGAATGAGTGAATTGGATAAGACTAATGAGGTATTAGCTAGTAACAACTTGTTGATTCAAAGACTGCAAGAGTTAACGGAACAAGTTTCAAAGCTTCCACAACTCATAAGAATGCAAGAAGTGTCGAATAGACACAAACAAGTTGTTGATTGTGAGCTTTGTAATGGAGACCATCCTACAGGTCATTGTCCTCCGCCAGATGAAGTGGTGAACTATGTGTCGAATCAACGACAATGGCAATACCAAGGCCATGATTATTATCAAAGAGAAAACAATTCAAATTATGGTCAGGGGTGGAGACAAAATTATGGACTATCCAACCATCAATACCAATGTGAGAATTACAACCAGCAACCTCCTCAACAAAATCAAACTTCAAAGTTGGAGGAAACATTGAACAAAATTATGGAAATGACCATAGCTCAGAACGAACAAATGCAACAAATGCACCAGGAAAATCAACAATATCATGCTGCATTAAAGAATCTTGAGAATCAAGTTGGTCAGTTGGCTAAACAGTTAGCCAACAACAATAACCAAGGAGGAACATTTCCTACCAACACTCAAATCAATCAGCATGATCAAGTCATAATAATAAGTGATGAGAAGGATGAGGAGATAATTCATAATTTTGAAGAAAATGAAGGAGGAGAGGATGAAAAGGTAGTCAAACCTGATCTAACTAAGCTTCCGTATCCATTGTCATTCGCTCATGAGGAACATAATGAAGGAGATGAAGAGAGTATGGTTGAAAAAGAGGAAGAAGGCAATCAAGAGAGGGTAACTGAAAACAAGGCGGAGATCGATCGGATAATAGAGGAAATTTGTGCCTTGTTCGAAAAGAAGGAATTAAGGAGGATATGGACTCCACAAAATATTTATCTAAAGTTCATGGAATTCCTTCCAAACAGAAGGAAAAAGATGGATGATGTGCTTTCCGTCTCATTTTGGCCACCCTAACAAAAAAGGCGTCAAGCTAGTGACGTAAAAGAAGCGCTTGTTGGGAGGCAACCCAATTTTCTATCTTTACTATTTAATTTTTGCAATTATATTTTTATTTTTTGCATTTTGGCATGTTGTGAAAGGTTTCACATGAACTAAATTTGAACCATTACATTTGATATGAAATTCTGCATTTCCTGTCACTTGTTGAATTCTGTCCAAATCTCACTTTAATCTTGAGTTTACTTCCTCTCCTGTTCTGTTTGTAGTGGTCAATTAAGCAAATTTCTTTGTTGAGTAGAAAAGGAATGAGGTTTAGGATACTGAATATGAATTAGTGGTTTTTGAGACATTGACTTGATTCAAATAGGCATGACAGTGAATTGATAAATTTGAATAACTAAGGGCTGTAGAATAGTGTGGACCTAATTTATCTTTGGATTAGAACTTCAAGAATTTAATCTTGCTGAAATTGGAATCAATTATGTTGGAACATCATGCTATGGTTGTTGGATTTAATGTTACTGTCATATGAAATTTGGTGTTGTTATTGTGTTGGTTATGATGCATCTTACTATGCTTTGTTACTTGACTATTGTGCTGGTGGTTATTAATATGTTGCTATTTTGAGAGAAAAAAAAATAAAATGACTAATCCATGTGCATTCATATGTCAATTTCTTTTGAAGTCTCTTAAGGATATAGACACAAAGTTCTTAATCTTGCTCATTCATGAGAATTCATTTTCCTCTTGTGTTTGTAATCTTTAAAGCTCAACATGGTAAACTCTTGTGGAACTTTTTCTCTTAACATAAGGCAGCTATCTTGAAACTTGAGTGTTGATCAAGTGGTTTTTAACTTGTTACTCTATTTTGAAACATAAATTGCCAATCATCTGTTGTTGTTCCTTTATGAGTTCCTTGAGGGTGTATATTTATATAGTTTAAGTCTTAATCATTCATTGGAACTCATGTGACAGTTGTGTGTCTTTGTTTGCCTCTTTTGAACTATGTGCTTGTTATTATTTCAAAAAGACACCAATCGATTAAGTTAAGCGCTTATTTCTTCTCCATTTGTTTATTGAATTTTCATGACATGAATCTCACTAGTCACATGAATTTTAAATTTTAAATTGCCAACTTTGAGTAGTTAGGATTGTGACTTGGTTCTTGACATGTTGATTTATGTGTAGAACTTTGTGAACTTAAAGTTGATTATAAAGGAAACATTGGAAATGAAAATTTTGAAGTGGTAACTTGATTGCCTTTGTGATTTGGACTTTGTGGACTTGGTGATCACAAAATCAGGGGCTGCTATCTTTAATTCAAATTTTGAATGTGTGATTTTGCATCAACTTGTCTTGTTTATTGTGGAATATATGCACTCATGTCATGGTTTATTGTCACTAAACCTGAGTGTTGATTAAGTGATTTTCATGCTTTGATCCTTCATGAGTTAACTTAATGTCATAGATACATAATTCTTGATTTGGAACTTTTATTGGAATTTAGGTGTCATTTATGTTTCTGTGATTGCTTCTTTGAACTTCATGAATACAATTTCAACAAGACATCATCTGTTAATATAATCTTGGTGTTTCCCACTTGTGTCCATACCACTTGATTATTGAGATTTCATGATTATACCTTCATTAGTCACATACTTGTTAAACTTTGAAATTGGCAAGCTTGAACTGATTTAAGATTGAACATTTATAATTTGCTTGTATTCTATGCAATGTTGACTATTATGAGGCTGTTTTGGTAGCACATGTTGTGGAGTGGACAATTGAAAAAACTCAAGATGCTGCACAAATAGCATGGCATGTGGAAAGGCCATTTTACCCGGAGAAGGCGAGCCAACCTGATGCTAGTAGCAAGGAAGTGAGACAAGGAATTGAAGAAGAGCCAGACAACCGACAAGAGAAAGATTGACCGAAAAGCTCTCCAAAACTCTGTGAACTTTATTTTCAATAGCTTTTGGTTAAATTTATGCTTTATCTTGAACATCTTAATTTATGTTTCTCTTGTGGTCTGAACATGTTGATTAAAAAAATGGTTCAAATTTTTTATTTTTTTTTTAAATACCATGTGCATATGATTTGAAAAGTCTAGGTTTGTGATTAGTTTTCAATTACACAATGAAAAATGAAATTCTAGTAAATGCTTCATTCAAGATTGAATTTTGTAATTATTTATGAATGATAGCATGAAAATGAAATGTTTGCTTTATTAAAGTTTGATTTCACTTGTTCTTTGAAAACATGTTGATTGATTAAGAATCATTTTAGACCTAGCCGGTGAGTTGTGTGCACCTCCATGTTTTACATATATTGAGTGTGACAATTGCATATAACTCTGTCGGTTTTGCATGAATCTTGCTATTACTTGATGTGTATGAAGTCATGGAAATGATCAAGGCCATGTTTCTTTTTGAGTGATAACCACTTAGCCAAATAAGAGCTTACCTTGTGAGAAGTGATCCTTAGTAAACCCCTTTGAGCCAATTTTGAAAAATCAGATTCTTCTTGAAAATTTGAAAACCTGAAACTTTAAAAGTAAAACAAATTCATGTCCCTTTGTCTTAGGATAAGAGAGCATTTATTTGAAATCATGGTTTTATGCAAGTTGGGGAGAAAGGATTCACATAAAAGAAAGAATGAAAGAAAGAAAGAAAAAAAAAAGAAAAAGAAAAAAGAGTCAAGTGCGATGGTGATGAAACAAAAGAAAACTACCTTGCCAACACAAGTGAAAAAAATTCATAGAAAAAAAAAGTAGATGTCAAAGAAACGAAAAAGTTGTCAAGTGTAGCAAATCAAAAGAAATGAAAAAGTTGTCAAGTGTAGCAAATCAAAAGAATCACCAGTTGGTTGTATGTGATAAAGAAAAAAGAGTGCGGTGTGTAAATAAGTTTTCATAACAAATAATTGCTCTCTTGTGCTTAGGCTTTTTGAATTCCTAGAAAAACAAGTATTTTTTCGTAAGCCAAGCCCCGTTACAACCCAAATAAAGACCTTAGTGATCCATGACTGATTGCATATTCTGTGATATTGCTGAGATGTATTTCAAAATTGATTTGTTGTGTATGCATTGTCTAAATTGAGAGAAACACCACTTGTTTGAGTGAAATTAGTGAGGATTATGATTCTGATTGATTAACATTGATTTGAACATTGTTTTGAAATCACACTTTGAATAAGCAAGTATTTCATCTTCATACTTTGATTCATTGGTAACTGTGGAATTTGATTTTGAATTTGCATTTCATGAATTATGCAAACTTGGAATTTAAAATTGGAATTGTTCACAAACTTTGAAATGAGATTATGCATTTTGTGGTATTTAGGCTTGTTTGAAATTTTTGTTAGGACTTTTGTTTGAGGACAAACAAAGTTCTAAGTTGGGGAGAGTTGATAAGTGCCAAAAAGCAGTGATTTTATCTATATATTTTAAGCACTTATTGACTTGTTTTAGAAAATTATTTGAAGTAAAAACCCCAATTATTTGTAAATATTAGTCTTTACTATAAAATTAATATTTTAGCTATTTTCACTTATTTTCACTCCACTTTTGTAGATTTTTATGAGTTAATTGAAAGTGTCAATTTTACTTATAAATGATTTAACTTAAGACACTTATTAACTTTATTTTGTAGAAAATATATTATATAAACCTAAATTTATACTATCATATATTAATTATAAGTTACATATTATTATTATTAATATTATTATTAGTAATGTTTTTTTATGTGAAGTAATAGATAATGAAGAGAAAGTGATCAAGTGAAGGATTATATAGGCGGTTAAGTGGCTCAAGTAGTGGAGAAAGTCAAGTTGCAACATATAACTCTTTAATTATTAAGAAGCAAAGGAGCTACAAAGAAATCATGATCACCGCCAATGTCATAGCTTAAGGGTGAAGTCTTGTAAGCCTATAAAAGGCATCCTTGGCCATTCAATTGAATTCACTCTCTCTGACAGAACTCACACGCATAAATTGAGAACAGAGTGAGAACGCAAGAGAGTTAGAGCGCGGAGGAGACGAGAAGAAGACAGTGGGATGCACACCAACTGTTCGAGAGATCGACGGTGATGTTATTTCATTTCTTTCCTTCTCATTTGTGTACAGCTACCATGATAATGAGTAGCTAAAGACACTTTGTTGGGGTTAGATGTAATTAACTTTATTAGTATGTATTTACTTTGATCATGGTATTATAGATGGTTTTAGATTATTCATCAATTTTGATATTATCCTTGGTTTTCATGTTTTAATTTTAGGGTTTGAATTGTTATAGACATATACCTTTTGAATCCAAGAACTAGGATAATCATCTATTAAATTCTAAACTCTAGAGATAGATTTAGGTTTAATATTCACTTAGATTATCAAAACTTATTGCTATTGTGTTGGTTAAATTGTCCGAGACATCGGAGTTTAAGCAATACAATATAGCCGTTGTATTGATTGATCCCTCGAGACATCGAGGGTTAATAGGTATAACGGGATTCTCGTCGTACTCTGGACACGGATACGTATGTGAGTGATAAGTGATAAAATTGATTAATTGCTAAAACCTATATAGTTAGGAGAATACATACGAATAAGTTAATAAAGTCTAATCTCAGCAAACTCATCTCTCTGATATTTTATTATCTTTTACCGCATTTTCGTTATATTATTTTCACAAGTTTTCATAAACAAAATATTAAAAACCCTTTACTTAAAATTATATTAATTGTTGAACGGTATCGATATCGCATCAGTCCCTGTGGAGACGATAAAAACATACTTACTTTTGTACTTCAACAAGGAGTCAGGGCTAACACATGTTGCTAGGTATGAAATTTGTTTAATTTCTTACATTATTATTTTGTTGGCATAAGAAACAAGTAACCGTCGCTTGTGTATTAACTAGTCAATTCAAATTGAATATGTTGACTAAAAATATCTTTTTATATTTTTAAAAAATTTATGTATTATTCTCTCTGTCTCTTATTATAAGTCCATATTGACATTTTTCATGCATATTAAGAAAAATTGATAGTGTAATTAATATGTACTTTTTGAATATTATAATTACTAAATTGTCTTTGATGAAAAAATGTATTTGTAGTTAACTTTTCATATTCTAGTGCAAAGTACGGTTATGTTTGGAAAAGTAATATTAAATGTGTCAAGAAACTTGAAAATCGACTTATATTTAGAGACAAATTATATCTTTTAAATGATGCTTATCATTATGGACGGAGGGAGTAATTGTTTGTTTATTTTGTTACGATAAAATCAAATGTCTTTCCTGCAAAAAAAATTGAATGATTTCATGTGCCGATAATGTGGTGGGCCAACATCGCCATGTTAATTAATAACATAATGTCGTTTTTTTATATATATACATAATGTCGTATTTAAAATCGTTTTATAGTTCGCAAAAGATTCGGGATATCGATCCATCATCTTTATTAAAGTTTTATCACTGTGTTAATCTATAACATCTTATTAGATTTAAAGTTCTAATATACTTCGCGAAAGATTCAAAATATCATCTTTATTAAAATCTTATGACCGTATTAATTTAGAACATCTTATCGCATTTAAAGTCGTTATATACTTCGTGAAAGATTCAAAATATTATATCTATAAAAGTTTTGATGATTTTGGTTATTATTTGATCTTTCAATTTTATTGCTTGAATACTTTAAATTTTTAAGAACTATGCTGTAATCTTATTTTGGCACATCTTGTGCTATATTTTTTTGGTTTATTGAAAAAATATAATTTGAAAGTGACTATGCAAAATTAGAAAAGTGTTCTTGAACACTCAAAATTTTCACTAACACCATATTATTATACGGTTTATCTTTTTACATATGGTCCTTTTATTTAGAGTTTTTTTTTTTAAAAAAAATCTATTTTTTTTCTTAAACTTATTTTATCATTTTAATAGTGTTTGTTATAGGATTTTTAAAAAATCATTTATTTATTTTCTTAAAAGATCTATTTATTTTCTTATATATATATATATATATATATATATATATATATATATATATATATATATATAAAGTTATGTGTTCTCGTTAAAAAAAATGTCTAGGGTGAGTGAATGATGACATATAGTGCAGCACAAGAAGCACCTCACAACACAAAAAATGCTTGAGAGATATTTATATTTTGTTATCTTTCGTAATTAAGTCAAAGCTAAACAGTGTTTTTTTTAATATTAGTCAAAGCTAAATAATTATTTCCTTATATACATATTTACCAAACATGGTTGCAAGAATGACATTAATCATGGTTTCTTTTTTTTTTAAATTTAATTTAATGAATATTTTTGAATTTATATATTAAAATATGTTTTTAGTCGACAATTGTTTTAGTCCCTGCAATTATAAAACATTTTACATTTGGTCTTTAGTATTTTGTTTAAATCGATCTCTACGAAATTTGTCCATATTAAAAATTGATCTTTGTAATATTTTTTTTCTACAATATCGTTGTAATATTTATTTTTTTATAAATACTGCTGCAATATATTTAAAAGGACTAAAATCAAATATTCTATATATTATAGGGACAATTTCGATTTAAATATATTTTATAGAAATTAAAATAAAACATTAAGTAATAAAAACAAAACAAAAAAAAAATTGTATATTTGCAAGCACATGATCATCCTCATATAATTTCACGTTTTATTTTGACCATTTAATATTTGTAGCAATGCGGATATTACTAGGATAAATATTTCTACCCCGGTTCAAATCCATAATTGCACAATTATATGAATAGATTTTAGGTTGTATTTGTCATTTCGCAAAAACAAAAATTCTTATCTATTAGTATATTTATTTATTATTTATTTTTCCAATGTTGACTTTTTCCTTGTTTGGGATTTTTAAATTATTATACCTATATTTTTCATGTTTTTCACCATGTCATGAATATTTATAAATAGGACCTATATTTCTTGTTTCCTCTCATACCAATTGTTTTGTTTCATTTCATATAATTCATAGTGATGGAGAAAGTGGACCATGAGTTGTACCTCAAAAATCTTCGCTTGATCGAAGAAAATGAAAAGCTGAGAAAGAAAGCTGAAACTCTGCAAGAAGAGCATCAACAACTCTTCTCTGAACTCATGAATAAGCTTTCAAATGGTGGTGCTAATAACTCAAACACCAATGCTCCAAACAACATGCTTGATCTTAATCTTCGTTTAGATCCAAGCCCAAATGCTTTCGATCCTAACAATTAGAGATAAGAGTCATCATCATCATAATCCAACTACAAGACCTTTTTAAAAATAAAATTATTAGAAATAAATTAAATTTGTGAGCAATGTACTTCCATTTCCTTGTTTTATCATTTCAATAAAGGATTATGATTTTATATGTTCATTGATCTTATTTATTGACTTTGCTTTTGTATGTGGGTATGCTTGATTATTTTTATAAAAAAGTATACTAGTTTATGCTATAAGAAATTTATATTAATTTCATATGTTCCAGCTTATTTATGTTTTAAAATTAAAAATTGTAAGAGGTTATTCATATAAAGTCTTCGGTTGAAGTTGTGTTTGATAGGCCGAAAATTATATCTTGGTGATGGATAAAGTCTCGGAAAAAATCTTTTTCTTACCATATGAATTTGTGATTCTAACCCTTTAAATCGTTTGGAATTTAGCCGTGGGTGATTGACATTGTTCGCATTTTTTTCCTGTTACACATATATCTTATACTTAATTTTAATATATTCATTTGATTTCTTTAAAAAAATTAATATCAAAGTGTAACGTAAATGCTAGGAAATATGGAATGAACCAAATTAACAATGAATGTGTACTAAAAATGTGAATTATGTTACAAGGATGAACATTGTGTCCTGAAGCAATGTTGGTCATGAGGAGTCGGGACTAACACATGTTGCTAGTATAAAATTTGTTTAATTTCTTACACTATTTTGTTGGCATAGGAAACAAGTAACTGTCGCTTGTGTATTATTGTATTAGTCAATTCAAATTCAATATGTTGACTAAAAGAATCTTATTATATTTTTTAAAAATTTATGTATTAATTGCTTGTTTATTTTAATTCAATTTTGTTAGGGTAAAATCAAATGTCTTCATGTACCGATAATGTGGTGGGCTAACATCGCCGTATTAATTTATAACATATTGTCGCATTTAAAGTCGTTATATATTTCGCGAAAGATATGGGATATCGTCTTTTTTAAAGTCTAATCACCATGTTAATCTATAACAATTTGTCGCATTTAACATTGTTATATACTTCACGAAAGATTCATATTATCGTTTTTATTAAAGTTTTATCATCATGTTAATCAATAACATCTTGTCGGCATTTAAAGTTGTTATATACTTTGCGAAAAATTCGGAATATCGTTTTTATTAAATTCTTATCACCATGTTAATATGTAAAATCTTATCGTATTTAAAGTAGTTATATATTTCGCGAAAGATTTGGAATATTATAGTATTTATCAAATCTTTAATTTTAAAATGATATCTTTTTTTTATATATAAATAAAAAGATAACTCTTAGAGAAAAAAGTTCTTAATTTTTTCTTTTTTGACTAACTTAAGGTATATTTTAATTTTCTATATGAGATTAAAATATAAAATCTACTTTTTGAAAGATCATTTTTTTACGCAGTTAAAATATATTTTATAAGAACTACTTTTTAAATTTTTGTATAAAAAATATCTTACTTATACTGATGAGTTTTTATTGAAAAAAAGAATTTAAAACAACTCTACATTTTTTTTACGGAATAAAATCTGCAGTATATTATTAGTATTGACGAAGAACGTATAAAAGTCTTTCAATTACATATTTGCACTTACTAATATATAGGAGTAATTTTTTTGACTGAGAAGAAGTTGCATGTGGAGACAATTGCATATTCAATCATTATTTCCTATTTCTTTATTTAAATATTCAATCAATTTATTTTCACTCTCTCTCCAATTATAACTTTTTTTTTTTTGACGAAACCAATTATAACTTGTCATATGTAAAAGAAAAGTTTATATGACGTAGACACGTAGTTTTTGACAAAATATGAAATGGGTGGTATAAATTAAAGGGTCGAAATTGCACATTTTAAATTTAGAGAATTAAAATCGTATAATTATAAAAATTATATTGAGAGGTTAAAAGTATAATTAAGCCAAAGTTGAATGTCTGCATGTTTCAACAAAGTGGTCAACCGACAACACCAATGTTAATCTACAACACTTTATTACATTTGAAGTCGTTATAATTTATAATAGTTCATAAAAGATTCAAGATATTGTCTTCATGAGTCATATTTGATGATTTAATGTTTTTAATAGTTTACAAGACATAAGAGATTAAAAAAGTTATTAAAATAACATTTGGTTTACTTTTTTACATTTAACCTGATAAAGTTACCATTTTGGAATATGGTGATTAAGAGAATTCATTGAAGATTATATAGGTGGAAAATTAATTTATTCATAGGAGATCGCGTTGTTCTTCTTAAAGTTATCTTGTTTGGTTGGTCAACTTACTTCCTTCTTCTTTTTTCAAGGATCATTCAGGCGTCATTTCTTTGCGTTTCTTTTAACACAATTTAGGTATCATTTCTAAAAGTGAATCACTTTGTAAATCTTTTCGGGTGAGGTAGTGAGGAAACTTACAAGTTTCAATAGATTAAATGAGATAAGGCGTGTCTGATTGAGAAATAGGTGGATTGAGTGAGAGTAATTTGTGTGTGCTTAATTATCCTTTATTAAGAAAATGGTGTTGGAGGTTAAGAACGGATTGAGAGGATTGTGGTTCAATGTTTTGTCCCACAAATAAATTAGGGTTAGTGTTTGGTGCGTTGGCAGGTCGTTCAGGTAGAAGATTTTATGTGGTGGAAATATATTTAAATGATTCATAATGGGATGGATGAGTACCTTCTTTTTACGAGCGTTTAATTATATTTAATTAAAAATATGATGTTAGATTCTGATAGGGTAGTTCAATTGGTAGCTACTAGGGATATTATTAAAGGGGGCTAAGGTTCAAATTCGAGATTCTCCACCTCTTTACACTTTATAATGTGAGTCTAATCATTAGAATATTAGATTAAAAAATAAAAATAAATATGATGTTGGAGGCTGAGGACGAACTCAGGAGTTGTGGTTTAAAGTTTTGTGGCACTAAAAAGGGCTACGATAGTATAGATTGCATGTGATAGTGAGGAGCTAGCACGGACACTGAAATGAATATCGGACATGACACATATACTGATACGGCGACACCGATAATAATTTGAGAAAATGATATAATTCAATATAATCATCAATGTCGGTGTCGGACATCAATACGAATACGTATCGGATACAGACACGCATAATCTGAGAAGTATCCGTACTTTTATATTGTTAAAGTTATTTATCAGTTGTTGATTATCGTAATTATGATGAAAGTTCTCCATTGTGTGAAACCATTTGAAATAAGGTGGTTCCTTTGAGTATCTTGGTGGCATAAGAATAATAACTAGTATAAAGGATAATATTGGGATGTCAGTTTGATGAATAATCTAAACATTTATTTTTTGATATTTCATTTTTTTTTAGAAAACATATTTCATCTTTTAAGAGTTCATATTTGCGTAAAAAAAAGTTCATGTTAAAATTTAAGTCTAAAGGATATGTATTGTTAGTGTAAATTAACTTTATACCTACAACTAATAAGAATATTTCAACCTTTCATATCATAACACAAGAATGTGGGGTTAAATAAGGTGATATGATGAAAAATATGATTATGATTAGTTGACAGTGTAAAATTATTTGTAATATTTATGTCTTTGTAAATCGCTGCAATATATTTTAAGACTAAAATCAAATATTCTACGTATAATAGGGACAATTTTAATAAAAATAATTTTCTTAAAAGAATAAATAAAAAATTAAGGAACAAATACAAAAAGATATTTTTTTTAAATACAAAAAGATATATATATATATATATATATATATATATATATATATATATATATATATATATATATATATATATATTCTAAGTTGTATATTAGTAGCAACCACTAAAATTATTTTTTTTAAAAGATAAAAATAAAATGAATATATTAATCAAATAACTTTCTCGATCAGCACAAAGTGTGCCGAAAAAACCACAAAAAATTATAAAATATCAACAAATGAAAATAACATGAAAACTAATCAAAGCCCAAACAAAATAACATGAGAATTAATCAAAGCCCAAACAGGCCACTAAAACCATCTTTGTATATCTTGTACAAAAAGAAACCATCTTTGTATATCTTCTACGGTTTTTTTTGGCTGTTTGTTTTTTCAAAATGATGACACCTTTCCTTTTTTTTTTCTTTCCAATTATACTCAATTATTCACGTTTTTCACGATGTGGTGAATATATATAAATAGGCACATTTCTTATTTGTTCTCATACCAAATATTTTTTCAGATTGTGAGAATCATTTCATCTTTCATAGTGATGGAAAAATTGAATGCAGAGTTGTTCCTTGAAAATTGTCGCATAATGAAAGAAAATGAAAAGCTTAGGAAAAAAGCTCAAATTCTGAATCAAGAGAATCAAGAACTTTTGTCTCAACTCAAGCAAAAGCTCTCAAATGATGCTGCTAGTAACTCAAAAACCAATGCTCCAAGTTCAAGCCAAAATCCTTCCAATTCCAAGAATTAGAGATAAGAAGCATCATCATCATCCAACTATTAGACTTTTTTAAATTTAAATTGTTAGAAATAAAATAAATTTGGGAGCAATATTGTAGTGATTTGTTTTATCATATCTTCTATATGTTTTTCATATGAATTTCTGAACAAGGATGTAATGATGTATTGGATTATCTTCTGATTGCAATGTATTCTTGATTATATTTTTATAAATTATACTAGTTGATATATAATAATTTTATTTTACTTTTATATGTTTTATCTAGTGTAACACAAATGAATAAGGAATGAAACAAGTTAATTATAACGATGCATGCATGTATACTATAAAAAACGTGAATTTTGTTACAATGATGAACATGCCCTGAAGCAATGTATAATTGGTCATGAATAGTTAGGACTAACACATGTTGCTAGGTAGGAAGTTTTGGTTAATTTCTTACACTATGTTGTTGGCAAAAGAAACAAGTAACCATCACTTATGTATTATTGTATATTTGTATTCATCATTCATGGTATTTTAAATTCATGAATATGTCGACTAAAAGAAACTTATTATATTTATAAAAAAAAATATGTATTAGTGATTTGATTATTTTGATTCTCAAATTTCTGAGGATAAAATCAAATGCCGACAATGTCGTGCGCCGACATTATTGTTATCAATTTATAACATTTTATCGCATTTGAAGTCGTTATGATACTTCACCAAAAATTGAAATATTATCCTCATTAGAGAGTTTTATGATTTTGTGTCTTTATTATTCATTGAAAAGATATCTTGCTTCTTACCAAAAAAAAAAGATATCTTGCTTTTGTTTTTTTTGACAAATTATCTTGCTCTTAAAATATTCTTTTTGACTAATAAATATATATCTTCTTTTTTTTTGACTAAAATTAATATATTTCTTAAAAAGCTACTTTTTGATTTTTTTTTGGACCCAAATGAATAAAATCTATTTATTCTATATATATAAAATCTTTTTGTGTTTTTTTATTAAAAATAAAAGTTTTCTTTTGACGGAATAAAATCTATTCCTATATTGTTATGGAATATTGACCAAGCACTTATAGAAATCTTTCGGTTACATTTAATAAAAAAAAAAATAGCCTTCAGTCACATATTTTGATATTTGTATTTGCATTTTAGTAATGATGACAAAACACTCAGTAAAAAAAAAATGATGACATAACTCTATTATAGAACGTGATTTTTTTTATGACGCATATAGAATGTGATTTTTTTATGCATATAGAACGTGATTAAGGTCCGTTTGTTACAAATTAAAAAATAGTTATTTTGATATTTAATAAATTTCGAGATTAATTTTTAGACATTTTATAAAAAATAGAATTTAAAAAAAAATAATTTTGAATCTTCAAGTCACAAATCTACTTCATTGTTCTTGTTTGTTGCTCTTCTTCTTGTTCTAATTCTTATTCTTATTTTGATATTTAAGAATAAGAAAAAGAACAATGGAATATATTTTAAATTTAGAATTTGAAATGAAAAAAATTGTTTTGTATTGTCATTTTGGCCCTTGTCCGTACTATCATTTTGGCTCTGGCCATATCATCGATTCACTTGTCCAACTAATGTGTCTTATCAGCGTATCACGTGTTTCAAAAAATTTTACATCAACTTTTTTGTAAAGTTAACGATCATTTTTAATATTATGGACCAAAGTGACTACCAAATTCATGGATTATTTTATATTATTCCTTGCGTCATGGACCAATATGACATACATATTCAATGCATATTCAGGGACCAAAATAATTATTTTCCCATTTTGAGAGTCATAACTTTAACTAATTTTGATTTTTAGATTTTGGTTATTTTGTTTTAATGCTTGCAAGCTTGAAACTTTACTTGGTCATTTTGAATATTTGATACTTATAAAAGTTAATTCCAAGTATTTTATGATGAATTTTATTATTTTACTATTCTCATTTGTCGTATGTTTATATATTTTAAGTTTAAATATGTTTAATCCATTCCATTTAAATATACCAACTTTCATTATTAGTCCTCTATAAAATTTACCGGAGTATTAGTTTCTTTAAATTTTCAATTTTAGTCTCTCGTATCTTACAAAAATTTACGTAACATATTCTAAATGATATCATTGGAAGACATAGTTAAGTAAATTATTATAAAAAAAATTCTTGAAAATTGTGTATTTAATATTCTGAAAAGGTAAAAAGTTATCTTATCACTATTACTTTTATCTTTTATTTTATTTTTTATCATATTTAACAAGTGCATCGATTGTAACATAACCATATATTTAATGATATTATTGGATGACATTGTTAGGACAACAAAAATAATCAATGCTATATATTATAACAAAAATTATTGAAAATAGCCCATAAACTTTGGAAAGATAAAAATAAACAAAAATGAAAATGAGGAAATTTTTTTTTCTACCCCAACATT
The DNA here is from genome assembly GCA_030408175.1 of Trifolium repens. NCBI lineage: Eukaryota > Viridiplantae > Streptophyta > Magnoliopsida > Fabales > Fabaceae > Trifolium > Trifolium repens. Next base: position 52,180,170 of record CP125848.1, read on the forward strand.
TGTTACTTTACCCCAACAATATTTTGAATATTCCCATTTTACCCTTATTTAATTTTAATATATTTTATTATTTTTTTGGTCTTATTATAACTGTTCTGGTACACTGTTCACTCTCCGAAAAGCTATTTCGATAAGTATAAAAGTATACCGGTATGTTAATTGTCACCGGTACACTTTTCACAAGTGTACCGGTTTGTCTGTACTGGAAGACAAAATTAAATATAATACTGGTACACTTTTCACAAGTGTACCAGTATAAAAAACAATTTCCAGCCATACCGGTACACATTTTAAAAGTGTACCGGTTTGAGAAAAATAAAAAAGTGTACCGGTAGAGTAAAAAGTGTACCGGTATACTAGTGAAATCTTTGATTGATAGTCAAAGGCACAAGACGCCCCTCAAATTCAGCGAATACTTTATCATCTGGAGATGGGATTTCCATAACCTATATCACAGAAATTAAATTGAAGATTAATTGCATATGAGTAAGAGCAGAACAGAAGATCAAGGTGGTAGTACCCAACCGGAGTTGTTGTTTCAGCAACTTGTTCATTCCAGCAACATCTGACCTCATGGAACGCAATGATTTTGCTTCATCGGCACCCATCTTGAAAAATGGAGAAATAGAACAGGAAGTGAGTGACAATAGAGGCAAGCAACAGAAGTTTCTTCATCATCTTCTTCTTATTTTTTTATTTTTTTTTAAGTATTTAAGAATAGATAATAATCATATGTTTGTTAGAAAGTTTAATTTTTTAAACCTATTGAAAGTTTTCATTTCTATACTGTAGCTGCAATTGCAGAGATGACAAATCCTGGACTTAATCCATTTGGAAAGTATAAGAAAGACTTCACTAGTATACCAGTACACTTTTTACTCTATCGGTACACTTTTTATTTTCTCAAACCGGTACACTTTTAAAATGTGTACCGATATGGCTGGAAATTGTTTTTTATACCGGTACACTTGTGAAAAGTGTACCGGTATTATATTTAATTTTGTCTCCCAGTACAGACAAACCGGTACACTTGTGAAAAGTGTACCGGTGACAATTAACATACCGGTATACTTTTATACTTACCGGAATAGTTTTTCGGAGAGTGAACAGTGTACCGGAACAGTTATAATAAGATAAAAAAAATAATAAAAAAATATTAAAGTTAAATAAGGGTAAAATGAGAATATTCAAAATATTGTTGGAGTAAAGTAACAAATGTTGGGGTAGAAAAAAAAATTTCCTGAAAATGAAGGTCATCCAATACCAAACCCAATTCAAAAATTAACAGTTTAAATCAAGAAATGGAGAAATTTTCTCTCCACTCCCTCCACACCCCCCCCCCCCCCCCCCCCCAAACACACACATCTCTTTCTCCACTCGAAATTTCATTTTTACCAATAAATATGTTCCGAAATTTTTATTCAAGAGGAAAAAAGAGATATTGGAGGAGGGAGCAAGAAGAGAAAATTTATTAAATCAAATCGATCTAATACTATGCCATACAAATTTGGAATTTTTTTTTCTACCCCAACATTTGTTACTTTACTCCAACAATATTTTGAATATTCTCATTTTACCCTTATTTAACTTTAATATTTTTTTATTATTTTTTTTATCTTATTATAACTGTTCCGGTACACTGTTCACTCTCCGAAAAACTATTCCGGTAAGTATAAAAGTATACCGGTATGTTAATTGTCACCGGTACACTTTTCACAAGTGTACCGGTTTGTCTGTACTGGGAGACAAAATTAAATATAATACCGGTACACTTTTCACAAGTGTACCGGTATAAAAAACAATTTCCAGCCATATCGGTACACATTTTAAAAGTGTACCGGTTTGAGAAAAATAAAAAGTGTACCGATAGAGTAAAAAGTGTACCGGTATACTAGTGAAGTCTTTCTTATACTTTCCAAATGGATTAAGTCCAGGATTTGTCATCTCTGCAATTGCAGCTACAGTATAGAAATGAAAACTTTCAATAGGTTTAAAAAATTAAACTTTCTAACAAACATATGATTATTATCTATTCTTAAATACTTAAAAAAAAATAAAAAAATAAGAAGAAGATGATGAAGAAACTTTTGTTGCTTGCCTCTATTGTCACTCACTTCCTGTTCTATTTCTCCATTTTTCAAGATGGGTGCCGATGAAGCAAAATCATTGCGTTCCATGAGGTCAGATGTTGCTGGAATGAACAAGTTGCTGAAACAACAACTCTGGTTGGGTACTACCACCTTGATCTTCTGTTCTGCTCTTACTCATATGCAATTAATCTTCAATTTAATTTCTGTGATATAGGTTATGGAAATCCCATCTCCAGATGATAAAGTATTCGCTGAACTTGAGGGGCGTCTTGTGCCTTTGACTATCAATCAAAGATTTCACTAGTATACCGGTACACTTTTTACTCTACCGGTACACTTTTTTATTTTTCTCAAACCGGTACACTTTTAAAATGTGTACCGGTATGGCTGGAAATTGTTTTTTATACTGGTACACTTGTGAAAAGTGTACCAGTATTATATTTAATTTTGTCTTCCAGTACAGACAAACCGGTACACTTGTGAAAAGTGTACCGGTGACAATTAACATACCGGTATACTCTTATACTTATCGAAATAGTTTTTCGGAGAGTGAACAGTGTACCAGAACAGTTATAATAAGACCAAAAAAATAATAAAATATATTAAAATTAAATAAGGGTAAAATGGAAATATTCAAAATATTATTGGGGTAAAGTAACAAATGTTGGGGTAGAAAAAAAAAATTTCTACAAATTTTAGAAACAGGCCCAAACCAAAATTTTCACTATTATTCAGAGTTTGGTTTTAGACTTTTAGTCAAAATGAGCCTATGTGCCCCCCCCCCCCCCCCCCCCCACACACACACACACACACACACACACATATATATATATATAACTTTAATTTAACATTTAGTCCCTTGTGTTTATTTTATATTTTAATTTGGTCTTTTATATTTTAAAAGTTTCAATTTGATCTCTTACGTTTATTTTAGGTTTCAATTTTGTCATTTCCACCAGTTTTATCACATGTGACAGACGGTTTGTAAACGTGGATAGACACTTGAACATAGGGATGACAAAAATATTCATATCCGCGGATATATGCGGATAAAATCCGCCATGGACATGGAGTGGATAATTTAAGGATATCCACGGATAAAATAAATGGATATTTCAATTATCCGCATTTAATTGATACAAATATGAGTTTAATACTATCCGCGCCTGCGGATATCCATTCCCGCTAAATAATTAGTAAAATTACTTAAATATCCCTACTTACATATAAATTCTAATATTTTTCTTGTATAAAAAAATTGTATTTTTATATTTTATGTTTCCCTTTCATATAGAGGAAACTTTTCATATTCGTTTTTCAGTCTTTAGGCAAAACTTTTCATATATTTTTTTCAATAATTAGTTTTTTTATAATAAAATGCCATCCATGGATATATGTTAATACCCGCGGATACGTCAATATCCGTGGATTACCCGCTTGGCGGATATCCACATGGATATGAAGTGGACACATATATTATATTTGTCCAACAGGACGTATACGAATATTACACTACATTGACATCCCTACTTGGACATGTGTCCAAATGAAATGGTGAAAACATCAAAACAGACAGAAAATACTAACTTATGCAAACGGTGGAAACATAAGAGACCAAATTGAAACTTTTAAAACATAAGCGATCAAGTTCAAACTTAAAATAAACATAAGGGACCAAATGTTGAATCTAGCAAAAAAAAAAAGTAATTAAAGCGTAAAATTGATTAAATTGTTTGTTTTTTATTAAGTGATTAATTTTTTAAAGTTTTTTTTTGAAACTCGGTATCCAGTCAAAGGACCGACTAATCCAAGGGGACCAATCTCACCGTCCACTTGCGCGGGGGGGGGGGGGGGGGGGGGGGGAGGGGGGGGCGTTTAAAGCTGTAATACCCGAGGCTGACGAGGGCGGGGAGTGGTCGCTGGTGCACGAGGCATGACAATGTGCGGCTCCTGGCAGCTTCTAGGCAAAAAACCGAATTCACATCGGAATAAGAGGAATCCTGAGACTGTGCAGGTTTGAGACTGCATGGTTGAAGGAAGGCTTATAAGGATTGATGGGTACTACCTATACCAACAAGATGCATCTTCTTTTCGGTAGCTCATTCTATAAGAACTCCACAGTCAAGCGTGCTTGACTTGAAGTAGAGTTTGGATGGGTGACCTTCTGGGAAGTTTCCTGGAAAGCGTGCAAGTGAGGACAAAGCTCGCTGAAAAGACTCGTGTTGGTTTGTGGGGTCAGTCGGTCATCCTAAAAGCAGTTTGGGGCGTTACAATTGATATCAGAGCAGACCTCTCCCAGTACGATGTGGTTCGGGGACGAACCAAGCGGAAGCTGGTGGGCATGTAATACCCGAGGCTGACGAGGGCGGGGAGTGGTCGCCGGTGCACGAGGCATGACAATGTGCGGCTCCTGGCAGCTTCTAGGCAAAAAACCGAATTCACATCGGAATGAGAGGGATCCTGAGACTGCATGGTTGAAGGAAGACTTATAAGGATTGATCTTGAGATTTTGAAATCACTAAATTTTCGTCCCTCTATCAAATTTTTGTACTTTAAAATGATAATTTAAAATATTTTAAATAATGTGATATACGATTTAATGATATCAAATGATAAAAAATTATAAAAATACAACAAAACTCATCAAAAACTTTAGTTTCTTCATAAATTGTTCATTTAAAATGCTTATAATTTAAATAAATAATAAAATGTAAATAATTAATCTATTTCCCGACATCAAATCATATGTCATGTAATTCAAAATATGTATATTTTTTTTTACCAAAACGACTTAATTGATTAATACTGTAATGAACAAACTCAAATCTATGAAAATTACCTCAATTATAAATTGGCCGCCCTAATAATAGTATGAGCAATCAAATTCGTTTGTCTCCTAACGAACTTTACCTAAAAGTTTATAAACTATGACATGACATGATTAATATTAGCAAGAAATAAACATAACTAAGAGTTGTCTCTTTGCTTCAATCGAATCACATCTACCAGTAATTGAGAGTCGCTTTCAAATTGAACATGAACAAAACCTCGAGCACACGCCTCTTCCATCGCACGAAGTAGAGCAACAACTTTCCCCTCCACAGTGGATAATAAAGTATGTTGCCATGTGGTAAGCACAGCCAAAATACGACCTTCATGGTTACACATTTGTATCAACAAAAAAACCTGCGTCGATATTACATTTTATCCATCAAATATTTGGTTTCGTCCATTGACATATAATGTTAGTTACACTTAGATCTGTTAGTGTATTACCAGAAAACCACTCATTCTACATAACAAAAGCTTCCCTTCCTTCCTGAGTTGGCGTGCACTTGTTTCCATTCCAAACTTATTCATTTCGATTATGCCATATACACCAGAACAGAGTTGCAATACACCCTACTATACCGCTATCTCCCTTATTGCAAATTACAAAAATCTGAGCAACTACAGGCTCAGAACAATACTAATCATTGTGTATGACCATCTCAAGGCCTGCTGCTTGTCATCTATCTCGAGTTGTTGTGCACTCAAAGAACACATACAAGTCGTCTTCTTCATCATGATCATAAATAGGACATAGCAACGAACAATCCACGTGCCGTTGTGACAAAAGAGATCTTGTTGGGAGACATCCCCGACAAAGTCTCGCCAAAGCAAATGACACGCTTTGCGAGGAGCTTGAGACTTCCATATACCATTCTAATTGCCTATGACATGGAATCGTTCAGTGTGAACAATGTGTTTCATTTCTAAATGATAACCGGATTTGACAGAATAACACCTGTTTTTATCATCCTCTCACACTAATTTATCATCATGCACCGAAGCATAAAGTGGCACTTCAAGAAGAGTGTTCATAACCGGACTTGTGAATAAATTATGAATTTTTGTGCTATGTCAATCTTTATAACCATCTAATAATAAGTCCTTAACACATATGTGATATACACCTTCATTTTAAGGAGCGTTAATCTAATGAACTTGGTCTCCTCATAGCCATGAATCCGTCATAATACGAATGTTATTCCCACTACCTACCTATTCGCCACCTACAACCATGCAAAAGAAGTTGTCGAGCATTCAAAAAACTTCTCCGAGAAAATTTGAGATTATGATCTAAAAAGCATAAAAAGAGAAGACCGAGGAAAATACATTGACTTAAGCAAGCAAGCAACCAAGGAATTCAAAATTCGGGTTTTGATTAATATTCCACTTTTGTTTCGCCACCATAGCTGTGTCAAACGCTTCAAAATTACGAAACCCCATACCACCTTTTGCCTTAGAACAAGCAAGCCACTCAAAGGACAACCATTGAATACATTTACTATTATTTCCACCACTATCCCACTAGAAGACATTAATCATTTTCAATATCATCTATGAATGGAGAATAAATATACTCATAACCATATGAATGATTTGAAATACCGACTTTATTATAACCTTTCTACCATGATAAAGCTCTGTCCTTTCACATATTCATCATCTTCCACAATTTAATACATAAATACGACAAAAGAGATTAAAAGTAAATAACTTTAAAATAGACTTAGTAAAAAATAACTTTAAAATAGACAATTTTATTTTATTGACAATTATAAAGAGACTAATATTAAAATTATATGAACTAAGTAAAAATTGTAATTAATAAGTCTTTGTTGTTATACTCCCTCCGTCCCTGTAAGCAAAAATTTTCTCATTTTTTTGTCCCAAAATGTAAGCAAAAAATATTATTTTTATTTGTATTGTTACAAAAATACCCTTTTTGTAAGTAGTGTTTGGAGTACTACCTTTTTTTTGTTTTCTCAATGCAACTTTTCGATTTCCAATAACTCTATATGAGTAATTATTACTCCAAGAGTATCAAATTTTTAAAATGATCAAGGGTAATTTTGAAAACTTAATTATTTGTTTTGGTAAAATTTAGAGTTTCTTAATAAGCGTAATTTTTTATTTTTTGGTTACATATAAGGACGGAGTGAGTATATCCCCAGTTGTATTGAAGTCCAATTTTAATGGCTCCTCCCTTTCTATTTTTTCATTGATAATGGAAGCATCAAAGCAATAATAGATCAAAAAGTAAAACGTTCCTTTCCTTCACACACAAAATCAAAACTCAACACATTCTACACTCTCTACGAACGAACACAACACAAAACAAACCCCAATTTTCGAAGATTCAATTTCAAACTTCTCAAAACCCTAATTTCACCACAGATTCAATCAGATCTCAAAATCATGGAGAAAGAATTCAAAGTCCCACCAGTATCATTCGCATCCGCCGGAAACCCCAATATCGCCGGTCAAAATCTTCAAAACCGCCGTGTACCAACACCGCCGTTTCAACCTAACTCCGGAATCCCTTTCATGTCATTCGACATAGGTTCCGCCGCCGTATCAACCTCCTCCGGTCCAATTTACTCCGGTCCTGGCATCGGTGGTGGTTCCGCTAATTTCGACGACGAGGAACCTCTTCTCGACGAGCTCGGTATCCATCCAGAACAAATCTGGAGCAAAATCAGATCGGTTCTTAATCCGTTTCGTGTGAATCACACTGTGCACAAAGACGCTGATCTATCTGGTCCTATTCTTCTCTACATGGCTTTTTGTCTCTTCCAATTACTCGCCGGAAAAATTCAATTCGGTGTGATTTTAGGTTGGATTGTGGTTTCTTCGATCTTCTTATACGTTGTTTTCAATATGCTGGCTGGTCGAACCGGGAATTTGGATCTACATACATGTACCAGTGTTGTTGGTTATTCAATGTTGCCGGTGGTGATTTTCTCTGCACTGTCGCTTTTTCTTCCACAGGGAGGTTTCTTTGGACTCGCCATTGCGGCGATATTCGTGTTGTGGGCAACGAGGGCTTCGACTGGTTTGGTGGTTTCTCTTACTGATGGTGGTGATGAACATCGTGGATTGATAGCGTAGGCTTGTTTCTTGATTTACACTCTGTTTTCATTGCTTGTTATATTTTAGAAATGTGTTTAAGCGCAGATATTGTTTGGATCATAGTGCTTATGTTTTTTATTTAGGGAACATTTTTTTTTTCTTCTGCTATTGCATTGTGAACCTTGTGATTTTGTGTTGCAGTTATAATATGATATAGAAAATGGAGTCATTGCACTTGATTGAATGCTTTTGTTTAAAATGTAATCCCTAGGTTACATGTGACTGTGTCTATGTTTGGAAGCATATCTTGTTATTCTATTTTTGAAAAATATGTTGGTTTAGCCGTTTAGGTTGTGAGTAGAGTTCCTCTCACTGGCTAGTGCATTACGGCAAGTCCAATCCACTTAGGGTGTGTTTATATTTGTGTTGCCAGAAATCTGGATGTCAAATTTGTGTGCATAACTAAGCCGAACTTAGCTCAACGGTTTTGGTACTTAAATATATCATAATCAAAATAAGATGAATTCTTATTGATCCAATTTTTTAGCAATGCAGCCGGAATAAAGGGATTTCAACTCAGTAGCTACATACTAATCTTATTTTGCAAATTTGAGTTGTACGTTGTAATAGCTATGTATGTATTTTGTTACACAACAAGGGTGATTAGGTATTCATTTTGATGGATTGGTCTGTATAAATACACATACTTATTCTAAAACAACAACAACAATTGCATATCTATCTTAAAAAGCTAGCACTGTCTTTTAGTTTAAGTTTAAGGAGCTTCAAGTCGGGGCAGGCTATGTTGTTCTTGGGAGCTATATAGTCTCAACTATTTTGACTGTTATAGTCCTCCAACATACAAACTGAGATTTAGATATGAATTTTAAGTCCAGTTGTCAATTTGCTGAATCCTATTCATTGACTCTTAATTTAATGGATTGTAACAACCAGATAAAAATTAATCAGGGTATTTATTTTTATCTTGAAACTTGATAGGTTTGAGAACGGATGATAGCTTTTAACCCTTCCCCATTTATGTATAGAAGTGTCATTCTACAAGCAAATAACAATTACTGAATTCAGTGATTTAGGATGAAATTTGTATATGATAAATGCTGCTTTTGTTGTTTGTTAATTATCACATAGCAATGTTTGTAACAAGTAATGAGCTATTATTAGCAGATCAATTATGAAATCATGAGTCATGACAATGAGTTATATTAATAATTTACATAATAGCTATATTAGTTTGATATTAAGTAGACAACTAGACATTTACCAACCATCTATGCTGGAATTTGTCATTTGAGGTTAGATATTTGTCACAGATGCAATGTTGTTACAGCAAATAATAAACTAATTAATAGCAGATCTTGAAATTCAGTGAACTGAGTTATATTACTTATTTCAATAATAACTAAACTCTATTATATAATATCAACTAGACAAACTAGACATTAAGCATCGATGCTGGAATTTGTCATTCAAGGTTAGATATTCACTATAGCATGTTAAAGTAAGCCCGTAATCTGCTAAGTTTAGGCTACTTCTTCCTAAATGTCATTATACTGTTGGTGTTAAACAGGTGCCAGTGCTTCCTTGCCAGTGCATTGTTTTGTTAAATTATTATGTCCAGGGGTTTGACATTTTAGTATTTGGCAAGAATTCTTCCTAAATTTCATTATACTATTGGTGTTAAAAAGTTGCAGTGTTTCCTTGCCAGTGCATTGTTTTGTTAAAATATTACTAAGCATGTGAAATTTATACGTTTGGATATTCTATTCTACGATAACAAAACGAGACATATTGTTGAATATAATGGCTAATGTGAAGAGTGCCTCCAAATATCTTTTATTGGGGCCATTTCATATGTTCTCTTGTGGGAATTGTTTTTGTGTTGGTCTTCCTTTAGTCTCTTGGGCTTATGAGATAAAAAGGGGAATAAGTTTTCTTTCCTTTCACTGACTTGGTTACAACAAGTTGGATCAGAAATTCGAAAGGAATAGCGTTGAGGGGGAAGGAAAAAGAAAGACTTTTCTTTATTTTTCTTGACAGATAAATAGAAGAAAGGGAACTGGAAACTCCACTTCTGAGAGAAAGTCTGAGTGAGAGATCATGGATTTGATAGAAATAGAGTGTTGGATAGGTTATCTGCTCTTGTTCATTGTGAACATAAAAATGGCAAGAATCCAGGGATTCTTTAATCTTTATCAGGTTCTTTGATTGATCATGAAGTTACTCTCACCCATAGTTGTTAGTCACATTGACCGTACCTCAGTAAATTCCTGTGTTCATTTCCATCTCTCAATCTTGCATTTTATTTTGGCATTTTATTTTTGCTGCTGCAATTTGATTTCTGTGATACTGTTATTTCCGGCTGCTACTGTTGCATTCTGTGTTTCATTCTTGTTTCTGCACATATCGCATTTTCTGGTGTCATATATTTCTGTCAATTGTGTTGCTCCTTCTGCTGCTTGTTTTCTGGTTGCGTGTTTCTGCATAATCTGCAATTGCTGTGCATTTGTTTAGCTGTCATCACAGTTTCTTTATTTAATGTAATTACTGCATAATTGCAATTCGCTTTTTGCACGTTTCTTCTATTGTGCATGTTGCTGTTATAGGATTTCTTTTGAAGAATAAATTCTTGAAGACTTCATAATTAAACTGGTTTGGTTAAACGGATTTGTTGTCTGAATCTGTTTTAATCTCCTTTGCTCCAACTTTCCCTTTTCCTTTTGGCTTGGGTGAAAACTGAGAATATCAGTGAGGTATTGATATATGCATCAAATATTCCACTTGTTTGTTTGGTTATTTCGGTAAGTGCTTGAAACTCTTTTTTTTTTTAATAATGGAAATGTCTTTGGTGTGAACTTAACAACTTAATGAGCTGAAAATTTTGGCATGTTTGTTAAATAAAAATAGTTTAAGCTTTAATATTCTACTTTATAGCTAACATGTAGCGTGATTAAACTTTTATGTGTTTATGGCTACTCCTCTTGATTGTATATGGGTTAGTGTTAGGTTATGACAAACTTGTATGCTAGTTTATGCCCGAAAATGACCATTTTTGGATTTTGAAGAAAAACTATTTTTTTTTTGTAAGGTATTGAGGTCATTTTTTTTTCCATTCTAAATCTGGATCTGTACACAATGTAGCTTCACTTAAACGTGCAATGAAAAGTGAAGATTTCTCTTCCCACCCTTGCGTCTTTTTTTCACCCCCTAAAAATCTAATTTTACCCCCCAAAAGTTCAGTTTTCATTTACCGAACTTTTTTTTAAGGGTATACATATGTGTTTTCAACCGTTTAAAAGTTCTGTTTGCATTTACCGAACTTTTTTTTAAGGGTATAAACAGAAACTCATGAGGTGAAAAAGAAAAGCAAGGGGTGGGAAGAGAAATCTTCATGAAAAGTCTTGCAGACAGTCGACACTTTAAATTGTTGCCAGGCCACTATTCTGGTGGGTCAAATTTTTAATTATCTTACATTTTTTATGATAATAAGATTTAACTTCAGTTTTTTAAGTTTAAACTCATAATGTCTAAAGTAAGAACTCTACTCCTTTACATAAAAACCCTACCATTATTCTCCTAATCTCTTTGTAGCTATATCAATTGCTGTGAAAATTTTGTAACTATATCTTAATAACCATTTTTTTGTTTCTATTTTTTTTTACAAGAACTAAAATAAGTTTAATATATTGGATCAACTATAAATAATAAGATTTCAAAAATACCAACCCCCGCCGCTACTTAAGTAGCGAACTTAGGAGGCGCAAAATCTAATATTTTTATATCTCCCACCCTTCCTTTGACCATATTTTATAAGGTTTACTTTTTCTTTTCTTTTTTTTGCCTATTTTTGTTATTTACACATTTGCATTTTACATTGCGATGAAGTATGATTGGAAGGCTGGGGGACGTGTGCGGGACTTTTTTTTTTGGTCGAAAGAGATAACATTCCAATAAGAGTCAACACTGACAAATCGTCAGTCGAGTAAATTCAGAGTACAAATACACAAAGAGCTCAAAAGAATTAGCCCAAATTTTACACCCTCACAAGATAAAACAATAAAGATCAAGAGAGGCCATGAGAACTAAAAAGCTAAACTAATTCTTTTCTAAATCCTGGACAAAGTAAATATTACTACTAAACTAGGACAAAACAATCCAAATCTAGAGAGAAGCACCCACATGAGGGGGCGTCAAAAGAAGGAATCAAATAATTGTTGTTGTAAGAAATCCCTTAGGCCCACCTGATTTGGATTCAGGAACCCCCAATCTGATTTTAATCAACGTTTGTTGACTTGTTCTATTCTAGATGTAAAGGGAGGTTTTATTCTTGAGTATTTCTTTTTAAGTGTCCTTTGAACTTTCAATTTTATCTCTCTCGTAGGTTGGATAAAGAATTTGTAAAATATTAAAAATTGAAGGAAAAAAAAACAACAGTTTGTACCTAAGTAGGAAAATTGTCCCCCTCTCTCATCTCTTATGAATTTTTTTAAAAATGAAACATTGTTTGGAAGTTAAAGTACGAATCACTCCTTCACCAATCAAAAAATATTTTGAAAGAAAAGTTGTATGAGCGAGTGATTAAAAAAATTAAAAAAGAGATTTCAATTTATAGAATTATATGGTGTGTGTGTGTGTAATTGGTCGATACTATATCACAGCCCTAGTGACTATCAAATATAATCTTGGACGGTGGCCAAATTTTTATAAGGCACTTAGTTAAAGTGCAAACTGAGTTCACACTTTAAGTACCGTACCAAGTTTGAGTTTACACTATAAGCAGCGAACTATGTTCGAACCTGCACTTTAAGTAGCGAAATTTGTTTTTCAAAATATTTTTAATCAAAGGGGCGTGACACTTGCAAACATTGAGGTTAAGATAAATAAAAAAATTGTTCGTTACGTAAGGTGCAAATTGAATTCACAACTTAAATAACAAATGAAGTATTTTTGACAATTCAAAAGGGTGCACGAGAAACTATAGAGGGCTAAAAAAAAATACATTTTATTGTTACTCTTATTTTCCTTTGAGTATAGTTCCCTGTTGGCAAAAAAAAAAAAAAGCGTAGCCTCTTCTTTTATGAAAAAATAAATATTGTCGATCAAAATGAAAATATTGTGACTTTTGCAAACGAAAAATGTTTAGTGAAATCAATCTAAATAAAATTCCTTTCTCTTTTAATTTTGGGGTTCCTTGCAAGATAATGTAACATCATGAATCCTAGGAAGATGCTTTATAATTGAAGGGGAAACTCGGAAGCTATGAAAGAGGTGGCTAGAGGAGGCATTAATCATGTCATTTTTTAGATCGATTCTAAAGAGTAGTAGATGCAACACAAAAGCCACACACAGGTGTTTCTGAATTTAGTTATATAATTTGTAATGTTTGAAATATTTTGTTTTTTTATTCTAACTTTAAGATGAAATTTGCTAATCGACAAGCAAACATGATTGTCGAACGGTCATTTCTTGAACCAGTTGTTATTATTTTGATATGCTATCTACTTATATTGAAACTACTTTGGTGAAATATCTCGAGTTTCTGATTGTAAAAAAAAAAACATAAAAAATAGCCTATGTAACTTCTTTCTCATGACGTACAAAATAGATCAGAAATTGGCCGATTCTCTCTCAAAGACTTTTTGCTCTGCCCTCTTTCTACAAACCCTAAACCCGCCGCCTCCCTAACATCCAAATCATCATCTCTCACAATGTAACTGCCATGGCTGGTGGTGTGTGGGTTCACCGCTCCACACCTCCACGACCACGTTACCCACCTTCCTTTTCGGCGTGTTTGCAGTTGTCGGTCGGAGCTTGTTCTGTCCTTCACTGCGCCGGGGAGATGAAGGTTTGTTTATGTTGGTGCTCGCTAAACCCATTTTGGGTCGTTAAAACCTCCGTTGGCGCTGCCGCGGTGATCGTCGGTTTAGATCTACAACGTGGAGTACGACTGCTTCCTTCGGGCTCTGTTTCCGTTCGACTGGGTTTGTATTTCTTGGTTCAGATCTGTTTCTTTAAACACCATCTCTGATTGCGGCGGTGGGTGTCTGTCTTTTCGGTTACAGTTACAGCGTTTCTACTGTGTTTCGGTAGTTCTGGCTGTTGGTTCTGTTAATGCTTCATTATCCTCAAGCTCTCCTATTTCGTTTATGGGTTTGCTGTGTTTGGAAAGTTTGACTCGAAAGGGTCTTTGTTGCTTGCTGTGTTTTCTCGCAGGGAGTTGTTGGTACGTGAATCGGTTCGTGTTGGCGGCCGGCTCATTCGCCGTTCTGAGTTGTGAAGGTTCACGCAACATTTCTTTTGCTATTTGGTTTCGTGCCCCTATGCGGGTTCGCTGGATGGTGCCTGTTGTGTGTGCTTTTGCTTCTTTTTTACTTCAACCACTTTTGTTGTATTTTGAACTGTTGTATACCCTTTTGGGCTGATATGTGGTTTGACTGGGTTTTGGTTGTTGTCCCCCCAGTTTTATGTATCTTATTTTATTTTAATTTATCTCGGTGTTGCAGAGGTTTCCCTTTTGCACACCTTTGCTTAAAAAAAAAAAAAAACTTCTTTCTTATGAATAAGATCGGAGGAGTACCTTAATTTACTTTTTTTAAACAAAAATTGGTAGTCTTAAAGAGTATCATCATCTCATATTAATTTGGATCGATTTTTGGATATCTAAATTATAAATTATAATTTTTTTATTAAATATTAATATTATAAACACACTATAACTAAAATAATAGTGTGACATTTTTGACGAAATAAATAATAGATTTGACGTACAATGTAACATATACTGTAATATAATATATTAAAAATTAATATTTTATAATTACAATTATCGATTATATTTGAAACATATGAAATAGTAAAAAAATAGATTAAATTAAACTAATAAGTAGTATTAAAAAAATTAAAAACCAACAAATAATAGATTAATGCAATATCAAACTAATAAAAAAATAAATAATTATTAAAATATATGTATGCGGTTTGGATTGGTTTTGAAAAACCAATCCAAAATTTGATCTGATTCAACGATTTTTACAAAAGGACATCCAAATAGATAAAAAAGTATTCGACTTTTTGTGACTTTCGATTTTTTTTATCAGTTTAGATTAGAACAGCCATAATGTGAAACATACTTCAATTTACTAATAAATAGTTAAACTAAATTGTACTCTAGTAAATTTGGTTCAGTTCAGCTGCAAAGATGATGATCAAATTCATAGTAGTACTTCTACATCTCACAACGAAATAAAGATTAAACCCTAACCTATAAAAACTAAATACATGAAGCCTATGAAGGCATGCTTTTTTAAGATAAAAAAGTTAAAAATTCAACCCGTACCTTGAAAAGTGAAAACATATCACACTCCAGAAAGGTTTGTACTTGTATGTGAATGTGAGAAAGTGTAAGTAGTACATTTAATATTACACGTTTCTAGTTGTGAGTGGATGGCATTTCAAACAGAATCGATATTAGACAATTAACAGATTTTTTTTTGGATTTGATAGACAATTAACAGTTGGTCTGCAGGCTTATTTCAAAAGGATGTTTATGTTGACTAAGTTGAGGTTGATTATTTCAAAGGATATAAAACATAACAATATTTTGTATAAAATTGGAAAGTATACATCTCATCTAATAATTTTGTTTTGTATGAATAGGTTATGATCAATTCAAAACTTTAAATGGTATCAAGTTTATTATGATCCAAGCTCTTATTAGCGCTTGATGGAAAGTTGCGGTGTATCACTCTTATCGTGAAGCAAATCAATGTTCAGACCCATTAGACAATAAAGGATGTTCTATGGATTCTAGAATCTTTTTTTTTTTATGCTAAGTTGCGTTTGGTCGTGTTATTATGGGGATTACACATGCTTGCTTAGTTTCATTGTAATTTTTTTTTATTGAGCTTAGGCTCTCTTTGTAATAAAAAAATATGTTAATGTACCAAACTACACATTATACATTAAAAAAATATAGGTGTCTCATTAAAAATAGATAATTTATGTATTTTTATTTTGGTTACCGAGTTATGTATGTAATATGAAAATAATTAAATATCTACAAAAAAAAATAAGACCATAAAGTTTGAGTTTTTAATTAATACTGTAAAAGATAATTTAACTTATAAAAAAATCAAATTATTATATTTTAGATCAAATTTAAGATTTTAAACATAATTTAATTAAGTCGATCATCAACAAATTTTCTATACACAGTGTTAACCGAAAATTTTGTGCCTCAAAAAATTGGTCCGCGCACGAATGAACATGGAGAACATCATTTTACCCTAACTCTTAGTATTTGAGGGAAAAACAACAATAATAATTTGAAATTTGACCGAGACAAGTATATCTTAATCGCATATTGTTTTAGCAAGGGTTCAAAACTATAAAACATGTATAAATGTAATTTTAAAATCCTATCTCACATTTAAGATATGATATTTATAGTTTTTCAGAAAAATAACGCATAGATAGACAAACGTTATACCACTAGAGAATGAAATAAAAAATGTGATAGATGTGATAAGTTAGGGATGTGGTATAAAGATAAGTAAAACGAAAATGAGGTTTTACCGTGATTCTGTAGCTTCTGCAAATGTAACTTATACAAAATTACAGCGAATTACTGTGATTCTGATATATTTACAGTGATATCAAACATATCCTACTATCACTATTAATCGAATTACTTGGATTAAGAGGCACTTGTAAAACTTGTATAGTGAAGTTGTTGGGTCATATTTTTGTTTAAATGATTTTAATAGAAATTGTTGGTCCAACAAAATAATGAATTAACATTAAAATGACAGGTGTCGTCGTTTCATTGCTGAGAGCGTCATCGAAAGTTTTGTTTTGATTAAGCGAAATCGAATTGCTGCAAACAAATTCGATGATAGAAGTTTGTAATGATCTTCGTCGAAGTCAAAGGTCAAGCGAGAATCGAAACAAAGAGGATTGAAACTTGGATCAAAGGATTAAGGCCCAAAAAGGATCCAAAGTTAAGCCCAATATGCGAAAGCGCCAAAAAGAAGGTTTCGAAGCAGAAGAACGTGGGTTCGAAGATCAAATCTGAAGTGTCCAGATCATCGTAGCAGTTAGTCTTTGTTTCAATGTATAAATAACGTTCTCGGGTTTTTGCTGCAATAGTTCAAATTCTTGAAATTTCAACATACCAATTCGCAAAGTTAACAACTTTATACATATATAATCATGCTAAACATAGAAGTACAGCTCATCTCATCAATTAACAACATTTCATGCTAGAAATCATCAATCTTATCACTTTATATAAAAACCCATTTATCTCATCAATAACACAATTAACTCATAAATAAGTGATTCTACTCATATCAATTTATCTATTAAGCATGAATAGACATATAATCAACATCAATCACATAGATAAACACATTCCCAATTATCTCCCCCAAAAACCCAAAAGAAAAGAGTGAGAGAGGATTGGGATGGAGAGAGATAGACTTTCTCCCCCTCTCTTGATCACTCTAGAACCCCATACTACTCTCATACCTTGTGAAATTCTGGATTCTTTAGTCCTTCCTTCAATCTCTAGGTTCTCCTCTTGCTCTCTTCTTCTTCAAAAATGGGTTCTCTTGTTATTCTCTTTCTACCTCCTTTTCTCTTCTCAAAATATGATTTCTATCTTTCTATCTTTCTAACTTAAACCCTAGATAATATTAGAAAGTCTCTAATACCCTTCTTATCTTCTTATTTTCTATTGGGCTTAGCCCATTCTCACCATAAGTCCAAATACTTACTATTCTAATAAGTAACATAGACTACCATCCTACTACTTCTCATCCCTAACCAATTAATCCATCTAATCTTAATCAAATGCTCTCAATTAAATAATAATTCTAGTGGATTACTAAAATGCCCTCTACTTAGATACCACATAACTATTCATAAAAATCTCGAAAGCACACATATTCAATAAATTAAGTAAATAAATAAATAATCACATAAAAATCCTATTTATTCAAATACGGCTGTTACAGGTGCTGTGGTAAACATAATGCCACATTTCATGCTGAAGAAGTTAGGTCTCTTTGACACTGACTTACACCCTCACAATGTGGTGCTAGCCAATTATGAAGGCAAGACTGGCCACTCACTTGGTGCTATACAACTAGAGGTTTGTGTAGGCAGCACAGTTCGAAAAACCCTATTCATGGTTATTGCTGCCAGACCAAATTATAACATGCTATTGGGCAGGGAGTGGATTCATGGAGTTGGGGCTGTTCCATCTTCCTTGCATCAAAGGCTAACTCTGTGGAGAGAGGATGGCCTTGTTGAAAATGTAGAAGCAGATCAAAGTGCTTACATAGCTGACTCAAGCACTGTGACTCTTCACACTTTTGACAAAAATTTGGCAAATATTGCTCCTTGTGGTGAGCAAGAAGCTGCCTTCGATCCAAACATGGCAAACCCTGATGGTGTTTACCATTCTGTTAAGTTACATCCTACCCATGGTTTCTGTTGGGAGAGGGAGCCAGTTGATGAAGCCTATGTTAGGAATGTCAATCCACCAGCTTCTGGGTGGGGAGAGTTTGACATTTGTCATGATGTTTAAGTCCCCAGAATGGAGCAGGATTACGGCTTATGTTGCCGAGAACAGAATAAAAATGGCTATTGAAGCCATCGAATCTAGTGAAAATATGGATGTTAAAGCCAATGGCAATGTAAAAACTGAATTGGTAGAAAGTGCCAATACTTCGATCACTGATAATAATCAGAGATTGGATTGTGTTGACTATTTGATGTTGGCTGCATTTTGGTAAAACTATGCTTAAGCAGGATGTGGTAAGAAATGTTACAACATCAGTACCTGACGTGAACGCGCCAGCTGGCGGCAACATTTAATGCGCGCACGTTTTATTTTTAGAGAAGATCTTTTCTCTTATATATCAGTTCTTGGCTTGTGCATCAAGGAAGTTTTATTTCCTAAACAGATCTTTTGCTCAGAGATTGTTTTGGGAATTATTGTGAAGAATTATATTTTCTAAACGTATCTTTTTAAGATATGGTTTTATTTTACATTTGTGAGCTGGATCTTTCTCATGGAAAAAGCTACTGAAGCCCAAATTTAACCAGCTATATATTGAAGAATAAAAACCTAATTGAGGCAGTTGTTCAAGCGTAATTGTTGAGTCTAGCCGTATTAGGATTCGTGTGTGTGCTTGTGTTTTTGTGACCCTTTCTTGTATCTCTTTGATGCAAGCTTAGGACTGTGTGTTCTATTGAGTTGTAATCATAATTGTCTCTGAAGCTTTTAAGCAAGGAGATAGTTATTGTGTGTGTGTCCTCTCCAAAGCTTTTAAGCAAGGAGTTTGGATCATAGTGCTTGTGTATCACTTGAAGCCTTTAGGTAAAAGTGATCTAGTGTCTAGGAGAGTGTCTCCATCATAGTGGTTGAATTAACAATAGTGTTGTCTGTACTATTGAGCTTAAGGAGTGAGTTGGGAACTCATACCTAGGAGTTCCTAGGTAGAAGGACATAAGGATAGTTGCTAGGTGATAAGTTGTAAACGAGGAGTTTGCTGTAAGACTTTGAACTAGGACTATTAATGGAATTCCTCCTGGATTGGTATCCCCCAGATGTAGGTTGCAGTTTGCTCCGAACTGGGTTAACAAATCACTGTGTGTTTGTTAATTTCTGCACTATTTACTGTTTTCATTATTTTGTCATTTAAGTGGTTAAAGGTGTTGTAACATCGTGTACAACATCGTGTACTGGTGGGCCAGTTTTTCAATTGGCATCAGAGCAGGCACCCTGCCTGTTTAGGGTGAGATTCAGGAAATTTTAACTGGCATAATGGACAAAGAAGGAGGATTCGTGAACAGACCCCCAATGCTAACTGGTTCCAATTATGATCATTGGAAGCCAAAAATGATTGCATTCCTGAAGTCCATAGACAGCAGGACTTGGAAGGCTGTCTTGAAAGGTTGGGATCATCCCTTGATTGTTACCAAAGAAGGTACTTCTACTGGTGAACTAAAGCCAGAAGCAGATTGGACAAAGGAAGAAGATGAAGCAGCTCTCAGCAACAATAAGGCAATAAATGCTCTCTTCAATGGAGTGGATGCAAATATGTTCAAGCTCATCAAAAAATGTCTGTCTGCAAAAGAAGCTTGGGAGATATTGATGACATGCTGTGAAGGCACCTCTAAGGTAAAAATGTCAAAACTTCAATTACTTACTACCAAGTTTGAAAATCTAAGGATGAAAGAGGAGGAAAGTATTCAGGACTTTCACATGAATTTAATTGACATTGCTAATGCCTTTGAGGCCCTGGGTGAGAAAGTATCTGATGAGAAGCTGTCAAGGAAGCTCAGGTCACTTCCAAAAAGGTTTGATATGAAAGTGACTGCCATTGAGGAAGCTCAGGATATAGCCAACATGAAGGTAGATGAACTGGTTGGTTCTCTTCAGACATTTGAATTGACCATTAATGAACGAGGGGATAAAAAGAGCAAAAGTTTTGCTTTTATCTCAAATGATGATGAAGAGGAATCCCAGACTATTGATGAAGAAGAATAAAGTATTTCTGATGCTCTTGCTCTAATTGGAAAACAATTTGGAAGAGTTCTAAGACGTGTTGACAGGAGAGCCAGCCAGAATGGGTAGAACATTAGATTCGACATCAACAAACAGCAAAACAATGTCAAGAAAACTAGACCTGAAGAGAAAAGTGGACCAGTCAGAGAAGTGCAATGTCATGAATGTGAAGGATATGGACATGTCAGAACTGAATGTGCAACTTTCCTGAAGAAACAAAAGAAAGGTTTGTTTGTTTCATGGTCTGATGAAGATTCTGAAGAAGGAGAGGAATCTGCTAGACATGTATCTGCTATGACTGGGGTTTGTGGTCCTGTGGCTGATTCAGATGATGATGTGGAGGTAGTTTATGAAGAGCATTCTGATGATGAGGATAATGACACTTATGAGGAATTACTTGGTCTCTACAATGACCTTCTTGTTCGCTATAAAGAGGTGTGTAGAATTCTGGAGAAACAGAAGAAGACTATAAATCAACTCCACACAGAAAAAGATTTCCAAATTGGCCAAGCACTGAAATTTGAGAAGGAGCTAACTCAAGCAAATGCAGACATGGATGAGTTGAAGAAAAGAGTCAATCAACTGAATTGTGGAGCTAACTTACTTGAGGAAATCTTAGATGGTGTCCCTACTACTAGAATGAAAGCTATAGGGTACAACTACACTGCTCTCAACCAGCATCAACAAGACAAAAATACCAAATTCCTTCCAGCTGATGAGGTAATTAATCCATACACTGGGGAAAAGATGTTACAACCTCTTACACCACATCCTAAAACCTATCCAAATGTTAAGCTTGGACAAGGTCCCAGGACTTTTGCTAACCAACATCGTGCCCCAGGACACCATGGTCATTCAAGAAAATGGTTTTGTCATCATTGTGGAATGAAGGGTCACATAAGACCTTTTTGCTACAAACTGTATGGATATCCAAGACATTGGCAACAACCAAAAACTGCTCCTAGAGAGGAATCTGTCAGAAAGGTGTGGCAACCAAAAGCTGAGGACAAAGGGCTGATTGCACATACATCCCTCAGAGCATCATCCAGAGAAGACTGGTATTTCGATAGTGGCTGTTCTAGACATATGACAGGAGTAGAGACATATCTGAAGGACCTAAAGGGGTATGCTTCTAGTTCTGTAACTTTTGGGGATGGAGCCAAAGGTGAAATTCTGGGGATAGGCAAACTTGTCAACAAGGAGTTGCCCAACTTAGAGAATGTGTTGCTTGTAAAAGGACTCACTGCAAATCTGATCAGCATAAGTCAACTGTGTGATCAAGGATTGAGGGTGAACTTTACAAAAGAAGAATGTCTTGTCAGCAATGATGAAGGAGAAATTCTGATGAGAGGTACCAGATCCAAGGACAATTGCTACTTGTGGGTATCTCATGAAGAAGCACAGCTAGGAAAATGTCTACTTGGTAAAGAAGATGAAGTTCAACTGTGGCACCAGAAACTTGGTCATCTAAACCTAAGTGGAATGAAGAAAGCTGTTACTGTTGAGGCCATCAGAGGGCTTCCCAAATTGAAAATTACTGAGGGAAGTATCTGTGGAGAATGTCAGATTGGGAAACAAACCAGGATGTCGCATCCAATGTTGGAACATCAGGTAACATCAAGAACTCTAGAACTTCTACACATGGACCTTATGGGGCCTATGCAAGTTGAAAGCTTAGGAGGAAAGAGGTATGCCTTTGTGGTAGTAGATGATTTTTCCAGATACACCTGGGTGAATTTTATTAAAGACAAATCTGACACATTTGACATTTTCAAAACTTTATCTACTCAAGTTCAAAGAGAAAAGAACTGTGGGATAGTGAGAATCAGAAGTGACCATGGAAGAGAGTTTGAAAATGAAAAATTCAGTGAGTACTGTGCTAGTGAGGGTATTAAGCATGAGTTCTCCTCACCAATAACTCCTCAACAAAATGGTGTGGTGGAAAGAAAGAACAGGACCATTCAGGAATCTGCTAGAGTAATGTTACATGCAAAATCCCTACCCTATCATTTCTGGGCTGAAGCCATGAATACAGCCTGCTACATACACAACAGGGTGACTATAAGAAAGGGGACATCTGTTACTCTATATGAATTATGGAGGGAAAGAAAACCAACTGTCAAACATTTCCATGTCTTTGGCAGCAAGTGTTATATCCTAGCAGACAGGGAGCAGAGAAGGAAGCTTGATCCCAAGAGTGACGAAGGGATCTTCCTTGGATACTCTACCAACAGCAGAGCATACAGAGTATACAACTCAAGAACAAAGGTTGTTATGGAATCCTACAATGTGGTAGTAAATGATGTAGAGACTGAGAAGGTTGACAATGTGGAATACGATGTTGAAACATCAGGTCCTGTCCTTGAAGAGCATGATCTAGAAGAACAATCTGATGATAAACAAGAAGAGAATCTTGAGAATATTACAGGTGACACCACTAATCAACCCACTCAGAACAAAGGACCATCTGTGAGGGTCCAGAAGAATCACCCCTTGGAGCTTGTCATTGGAAATCCTGAACAAGGAATCACCACTAGAAGATCCAATGATGTAATAGCAAATTCTTGCTTTGTTTCCATGTTTGAACCTAAAAATGTGAAAGAAGCTCTCACTGATGAATTCTGGATTGAGGCAATGCAAGAGGAATTGAACCAATTCAAGAGAAGTGAAGTGTGGGATCTGGTCCCAAGACCTGATAAAGTGAATGTCATAGGTACTAAGTGGATCTTTAAAAATAAATCTGATGAGAAAGGGGTCATTACCAGAAACAAGGCTAGGCTGGTTGCCCAAGGTTACACTCAAGTAGAGGGACTTGATTTTGAGGAGACTTTTGCCCCTGTAGCCAGATTGGAATCAATTAGACTACTATTGGGCGTTGCTTGCATCCTAAAATTTAAACTCTATCAAATGGATGTCAAGAGTGCGTTTCTGAATGGTTATCTTCATGAAGAGGTCTATGTGGAGCAACCAAAAGGGTTTACTGATCCTGTATATCCTAATCATGTCTACAAACTGAAGAAGGCTCTCTATGGTCTAAAACAGGCGCCTAGAGCCTGGTACGAAAGACTTACACAATTTCTAGTAGGTCAAGGCTATAGGAAGGGTGGATCTGATCAAACCTTGTTTGTAAAGCAAGTCAAAGGAAAGTTCATGATTGCACAAATTTATGTAGATGACATTGTCTTTGGAGGAATGTCGAACACGATGGTACAACATTTCGTTCAACAAATGCAATCAGAATTTGAGATGAGTTTAGTGGGAGAATTGACTTACTTCTTGGGACTACAGATCAAGCAAATTGAGGATACTATCTTTATTTGCCAAAGCAAGTATGCTAAGAATATTGTCAGGAAATTTGGTTTGGATAATGCTACTCACAAGAGAACCCCTGCTCCAACTCATCTAAAGCTAACCAAGGATGAACAAGGTGTGGGAGTTGACCAGAGTCTGTATAGAAGCATGATAGGAAGTCTATTGTACTTGACTGCAAGTAGACCAGATATCACCTTTGCTGTAGGGGTTTGTGCTAGGTACCAGTCAGAACCAAAGGTAAGCCATCTCAATCAAGTCAAGAGGATTTTGAAATATGTCAATGGTACATGTGATTATGGAATGATGTATTCACATTGTGAAGATTCAAAATTGTGTGGATATTGTGATGCTGATTGGGCTGGTAGTGCTGATGATAGGAAAAACACATCTGGTGGATGCTTCTTCCTAAGAAGTAATCTTATATCTTGGTTCAGCAAGAAGCAAAATTGTGTGGCCCTATCTACAGCTGAGGCAGAGTATGTAGCTGCTGGAAGTAGTTGTACTCAACTTGTTTGGATGAAGCAGATGCTGAAGGAATATGAAGTGGAACAAGATGTTATAACATTGTACTGTGACAATTTGAGCGCCATAAATATTTCAAAAAATCCTGTTCAACACAGCAAAACCAAACACATTGATATTCGCCATCACTTCATCAGAGATCTAGTGGAAAATAAAGTTGTGACACTGGAGCATGTAGGAACTAAGGATCAAGTGGCAGATATCTTCACCAAAGCACTTGATGCAGTTCAATTTGAAAATTTGAGGGGCAAATTAGGGATTTGCCTATTTGAGGATCTGTAGCAATTACAGTTATTTGGAGGGAGATATGCAGCAGTTATTACACTCTCTTCAATCCTTGTGCTGCACGATAAACAAGGTAATCATGTTTCTTACATCCCTATAAACACGCCACCCATCACTAGTGGTTATTTTTTTACCAAATCTATTTTCAAATATTCCCTTTCTGAATTCCACTATCTCTCTAACCTCCTAAACCGTTCGCACTCCTCATTCATCTTCATTCAACTTCTCTACACCAAATCTCAAACAACCACCATGTCTCAATCACCAATCACCACCTCTTCTCCAAAATCGACTGAAACACCGAACTCCTCATCTCCCATTGATGCTACCCTCATCACCACCATTCACCCCTCTTTTGCCTCAGCTCTCAATCCTAAACCAAAGAAAACCACCGCAAAGAGGCCCTCAACATTCAAAACTCCAAAATCGAAGAAAACCAAAGGTTCTTCGTCTTCTGTTTCAAAGAAAACTTCGAAAAAGAAAGGATCAAACTCCAAATCGAAGTCGATCCACACCATGCAAGAGTTATACCTTGATAATGTTGCTGAGAAAAATGTTGAATCGCGTGTGGAAGCATCTGACAATCTTGCTTCTGATCTGATTGCTGAGAAAGAAAAAGGGAATTCTAATGTTGTTGATGAAACCCTAGAAATTCAAAAAGGGGTAACTGGTGATAATACTACTGTGTCTGATACTGTGGGAGAAGGAATTGTTCAGGATTCACCTGATGTTGAAGAGACTGTTACTGATCAAGCTGTGGAGGAAGCCTTGAACTCCTTGAAGGATACCATTCCAAATCCAAATGTTGCGCCGGATGTTACCACATCCTTGGCACAAGATGAACCAACTCCTGATATAGTTGGTAATACTGTTAATACTCAAGAACAGGTTGATGAAGAACCTGCTGCTGATGAGATTGTGGTTCCACAGTCTGAAAAGGAACCTGCTGCTGATGAGGAGGAAGATATAGACATACCTTCTACTGACAATGTTGTGTCAGTAGATGATGATGTGGTTGATGTGGATGCTATGGATGATCTTGATCAAACTGTAAGAGAAGTAGCTGGTGGAAACATTGCAAGAAGGTTGAGAAATAGGAAAGGGAAGGATGCTGATGTGGTGGAAGAGGTTGTGACCAAGGCAACCCCATCCAAGAAGAAGAAAATGATTGGCCCTAGTAGAAAGCCTAGCAAAGTTGAGATTGCTAGTGAAAAGAAGAAGAAGAGTGGGAAAAGAAAACAAGCTGAAGTTGGAGATTCTGACTATGAAGTGGAAGAGGATGTGCCACACATTGGTTCCAACATTGTGTCCCCTGCCAAGATGAAAAGTCAGAAGAAATTTCGCAGAGCTGCTATAACAGAACTTGATGTGGTACATGATGTGCCAAACATTGTGTCTACAGGAAAGAAGAAAATTGGTGGAAGGATTATTCCCCAAAATGTTCCTGATGTCCCCATGGACAACATTTCATTCCATTTCATTGAGAGTGCTCAGAAGTGGAAGTTTGTGGCTAATAGAAGGCTTGCTCTGGAGAGGGAGTTAAGTGATGAAGCTTTGGAGCAAAAGGAGATTATTGCTCTCATTGAGAAGGCAGGGTTAATGAAGACTGTGTCTGGGATTGGTGACTGTTATGAGAAATTAGTCAAGGAATTCTTGGTCAATATTCCTGAAGATTGTGACAACCCTTTGAGCAAAGAACACCACAAGGTGTATGTTAGAGGTAAATGTGTTATGTTCTCTCCTGCTGTTATCAACAAGGCCCTAGGTAACAAGGAAGATGGGTATGCTGAGATGGAGATCACCAACAACAACATCTGCAAAACCATCACTGCTAATCAGGTCAAAATTTGGCCCTCAAAAGGTAAAGTCCCTTCTGTCATGCTTTCAGTAAAATATGCCATCCTTAATAGGATTGGTACTGCAAATTGGGTTCCTACTACCCACACCTCAGATATAGCTACAGGTTTAGCTAGGTTCATTTACTCTGTTGGTACTGGTACTGAGTTCAACTATGGAGCTCATATTTTTGATGAAACTGTGCAACATGCTAAGTCTTGGGCCATTAGAATGCCTATAGCTTTTCCATCCTTGATATGTAGCATTATTCTGGCACAACACCCTAGTATCTTAACTGCTGATGATGAGGTGAGTAAGAGGGAATCTCCTCTTGACTTTCACCCTAGATTGTTTGAAGGAACACATGCTGCAGATATTGAGATTACTGGTCCTTCTGTTGCTGCTCCTACTGGTTCTGGTTCTATGAGCAGGAAGGAGATTATAGCTTCTTTGGAAGCAGCTTGCAAAGTTCTAGATGAGAAGAAAAAGAGCCTTGAGCAAGTGATTATGGCTCTTAGGCAAGAAGAAGCTGCTGAAGAGGGTGAGAATGTGCAGGTTGGACAAGAAGGAGGTGGTCAAAGTGATGGTGGAGGCACTGAGGAGCTGGAGCTCTCAGATGCTAGTGCTGATTTTTAGTGGTTATATTCCACTTTTGATGTGTACCTTTTTAAGTTGTTTATGTTTCTGACTGTAATTCTGGTACTTATGTTCTTCTGTTGGGCTATGCCCTGGATATTTTAAGCACTCCCTAGTGCATTTGGATGTAATAGTACTTAGTACTCTGTGATCTGTGCTGCTACTACTCTATTTTGGCTCCCAAAAGCATCTTTGCCAAATTTGTGGTAAAAATGGGGAGTAGAAAGTTACAACATTTGTTTCCACATGTTCTCTGGTAGTAGTTTGGTTGTATGTGGTAAATGTATGGTACTCTGGTAGTGGTAGTACAATTTTTTTTGGTAGATGTTCTGTGCTGAAATGATCTGTCATGATATGCTTATGTGTTGGTACCTGATTGATATGCATGATCCTATGTGTTAGTTTATTAAGCATCATTTCAGGGGGAGTACTATGTATGTGATGCAGGGGGAGATGTTGTATGTGATGTTGGAACATTCTGATTGTGTCATCCATGCTTATGTTTGTGATCACTTAAGGCGATGTAGTTTTTCTGTGCTTCTGCTGTTGTATGCCTCTGTCTCTGATGTGCTCTAAAGATACGACTGAGTTCTGATCTAATGTTTTCCATGAAGGAGTATGGTTGGAAATTTCTTTTGTGTGTTTATGTTGATGTGAAGAAGTGTTAGTGATGTATGTATCTTTGTAGCTTGTCTGTGTGATCCCAAGTTGTTTTAGCCAAAAATTTGCCAAAGGGGGAGTTTGTTGACTATTTGATGTTGGCTGCATTTTGGTAAAACTATGCTTAAGCAGGATGTGGTAAGAAATGTTACAACATCAGTACCTGACGTGAACGCGCCAGCTGGCGGCAGCATTTAATGCGCGCGCGTTTTATTTTTAGAGAAGATCTTTTCTCTTATATATCAGTTCTTGGCTTGTGCATCAAGGAAGTTTTATTTCCTAAACAGATCTTTTGCTCAGAGATTGTTTTGGGAATTATTGTGAAGAATTATATTTTCTAAACGTATCTTTTTAAGATATGGTTTTATTTTACATTTGTGAGCTGGATCTTTCTCATGGAAAAAGCTACTGAAGCCCAAATTTAACCAGCTATATATTGAAGAATAAAAACCTAATTGAGACAGTTGTTCAAGCGTAATTGTTGAGTCTAGCCGTATTAGGATTCGTGTGTGTGCTTGTGTTTTTGTGACCCTTTCTTGTATCTCTTTGATGCAAGCTTAGGACTATGTGTTCTATTGAGTTGTAATCATAATTGTCTCTGAAGCTTTTAAGCAAGGAGATAGTTATTGTGTGTGTGTCCTCTCCAAAGCTTTTAAGCAAGGAGTTTGGATCATAGTGCTTGTGTATCACTTGAAGCCTTTAGGTAAAAGTGATCTAGTGTCTAGGAGAGTGTCTCCATCATAGTGGTTGAATTAACAACAGTGCTGTCTGTACTATTGAGCTTAAGGAGTGAGTTGGGAACTCATACCTAGGAGTTCCTAGGTAGAAGGACATAAGGATAGTTGCTAGGTGATAAGTTGTAAACGAGGAGTTTGCTGTAAGACTTTGAACTAGGACTATTAGTGGAATTCCTCCTGGATTGGTATCCCCCAGATGTAGGTTGCAGTTTGCTCCGAACTGGGTTAACAAATCACTGTGTGTTTGTTAATTTCTGCACTATTTACTGTTTTCATTATTTTGTCATTTAAGTGGTTAAAGGTGTTGTAACATCGTGTACAACATCGTGTACTGGTGGGCCAGTTTTTCAGATTGCATTTATGATGAAGAACCTTTGGGTTTTGAAAAAGATCCCATTAGTTCAAGTCAAAGAATGCAAGCTCAAGATCCCTTACAAGAGATTGATATTGGAAATGGCTCAGTTAAAAGGCTAACTTATATCAGTGCCAATATTAATCAAGACTTGAAGGTAAAAGTGATTGAATTGCTTAAAGAATATAAGGATTGCTTTGCTTGGGATTACAACGAAATGCCAGGGTTAAGCAAAGAACTGGTGGAACATAGATTACCCCTTCGACCAGATAAAAAGCCTGTGAAGCAGCTTCCAAGGAGGTTTGCTCCAGAAATCATGACAAAGATCAAGACAGAAATCGAAAGGTTGCTCAAGTGCAAATTCATTAGAACAGCCAGGTATGTAGAATGGTTAGCTAATATTGTTCCTGTTATTAAAAAGAATGGATCACTTAGAGTTTGCATAGACTTTAGGGATTTAAATAATGCTACACCTAAAGATGAATATTCAATGCCTGTAGCAGAAATGTTAATTGATTCAGCAGCAGGCCATGAATATTTAAGCATGTTAGATGGCTATTCTGGCTATAATCAAATTTTTATAGCTGAAGATGATATTGCTAAAACTGCCTTTCGTTGCCCTGGTGCCTTAGGCACTTATGAATGGGTAGTGATGCCCTTTGGATTAAAAAATGCAGGGGCAACATATCAAAGAGCAATGAATTCAATTTTTCATGATTTCATTGAAATTTTTATGCAAATTTATATAGATGACATTGTCGTTAAATCTTCATCTTCTGATGATCATCTAAGTCATCTTAGAAAATCATTCGAAAGAATGAGAAAATGTGGATTAAAAATGAATCCACTAAAATGTGCTTTTTGTGTACATGCAGGAGATTTCCTTGGTTTTGTTGTGCATAAAAAGGGCATAGAGATTAATCAGAACAAAACAAAGGCTATCATGGAGACACAATCTCCAGCAACAAAGAAACAGCTTCAATCTTTACTTGGAAAAATCAATTTCTTGAGAAGATTCATTTCGAATCTAAGTGGAAAAGCTCATCCTTTTTCTCCACTGTTAAAGCTTAAGAAAGATGAAGTATTTCATTGGGGAATTGATCAACAGAAAGCATTTGATGATATCAAAGCTTATTTATCGAATCCTCATACTCTGATGCCTCCAATTCGAAATAAAGAAATGAAGTTGTATATCTCAGCGTCAGATACAACCATTGGAAGCATGCTTGCTCAAGAAGATGAAAATGGTGTAGAAAATGCTATTTATTATTTAAGTAGAGTTTTGAATGATGCTGAAACTAGATATTCTGTAATAGAAAAACTTTGCCTTTGTTTGTATTTTTCTTGTACCAAACTTAAGCATTATATAAAGCCAATTGATGTTTATGTTTATTCCCATTTCGATATCATTAAACATATGTTGTTGAAACCAATTTTGCATAGCAGAATTGGAAAATGGGCATTGGCCTTAACAGAATATTCCTTAACTTATAAACCATTGAGGGCAGTTAAAGGCCAAATAGTGGCTGATTTTCTTGCTGAACATTCAGTAAGTGAAGCCCCCATAGAATCTATTGATATTGAACCTTGGAGTTTATATTTCGATGGTTCTAGGCATAAACATGGTACAGGAATTGGGATTTTTATACTATCACCATGTAAAATTCCCACAAAATTTAAGTACAAAATTAATGGGTCTTGTTCGAACAATGAAGCAGAATATGAAGCTTTAATTACAGGTTTAGAAATACTTCTAGACTTGGGGGCAAGACATATTAAGATAAGAGGTGATTCTGAATTAGTAATAAAACAATTAACAAAAGAATACAAATGTATTCAAGAGCACTTAATGAAATATTTTGTTATTGCTTTTTCTTTGTTAAAACAATTTGAATCCTATGTTATTCAGCATGTGCCTCGAATTGAGAATCAAGAGGCAAATGACTTAGCGCAAATTGCTTCTGGTTATAAAGTGTCGAAAGAGACATTCGCAAAGCTTATCGAAATTAAAGATAAATTAATTTCGAATACGTCTTTAAGTGATGAATTGTCAATGCCAAAACATTTAGGGGCAGATGAGCACAATAGTGAAAATGTTGAACATTTTGATATTCAAAATGGTGATTTGTACTCCAAAAGTTTTGTAACAGAAATTTTTGTCATTGACAATTTAAGTGATACTGATTGGAGAAAGCCAATTGTTGAATATTTGGAAGATCCAGTAGGAATCACTGACAGAAAAATAAAATACAAAGCCTTGAGTTATACCATTATTGGGAATGAGTTGTTTAAGAAAACTCCTGAGGGAATTTTGTTGAAATGTCTTAGTGAAAATGAGGCATTCTTAGCCATTACCAATGTACATAGTGGTTCATGTGGTGCTCACCAAGCAGGCCATAAAATGAAATGGTTACTGTTTCGACGAGGTTTATATTGGCCTTCAATGCTTAAAGATTGTATAGAATTTGCTAAAGGCTGCCAAGAATGCCAAAGGCATGCAGGTATCCAACATGTTCCTGCAAATGAATTACATTCAGTAATTAAACCTTGGCCTTTTAGAGGTTGGGCTTTAGACTTAATTGGTGAAATTAGACCTGCATCATCCAAAAACCAACGTTTCATTTTAGTTGGAATTGATTATTTCACAAAATGGATCGAAGCGGTTGCTTTACCAAAAGTTGATCAAGAAACTGTGATTAACTTCATCCAAAATCATATTATTTATAGATTTGGATTGCTTGAAACCATAACTACCGATCAAGGAACAGTGTTTGTGGGACAAAAAATGCAAAATTTTGCAAATGAGGCTGGTTTCAAGTTATTAACATCAACACCATATTATGCTCAAGCAAATGGTCAAGTTGAGGCAGCCAACAAAATTGTAATTGGCTTAATTAAAAAACACATTGCCCAGAAGCCAAAGAATTGGCACAACACTTTAGATCAGGTGTTATGGGCTTGTATAAATTCTCCTAAAGAATCTACTAATTCAACTCCATTTCGATTAACATATGGTCATGATGCTGTTTTGCCTGTCGAAATTATGGTGCAGTCCACAAGAGTTCAAAGGCAGATGGAAATTCCTAGTGAACATTATGAAAATCTTATGATGAATGAATTAGTTGATCTAGATGAAGAAAGATTGCAAGCTTTAGATGTTTTAATTAGACAGAAAGAAAGAGTTGCTAAAGCTTATAATAAAAAGGTTAAGTATAAAACCTTTAACTTAGGAGATTTAGTTTGGAAAGTTATCTTACCTATGGATAGGAGAGATAGAGTCTTTGTGAAATGGTCACCACATTGGGAAGGACCATTTAAAATTTCTCAAGTGTTATCTAATGGTGCATATGAAATTCAAGAGTTATCTCCTGAACAGGGCACAGTAAACATGAATGGCAAATACTTGAAGAAATATAAGCCCTCATTGCAAGAAATAAATATAAGAGCAGAGTAATTCGAAGCATAAACAAATATCAAAATGGTAAAGAGATAATTTGCCATATAAAATAATATTAAAATGTCTAAAATAACATAAGACATTATCCAAAATAGTGGCTTCGAAAGAGCAAAACATGTTCAGGAAAACAAGCCATATTACATCAAGGAACGACAAAGGAAATACATAGAGAGTCTAAAGATTCCTAATGGCATTGCGCTGGAAAGTTCGATAAACTTCCTTAAGTTGAGACAGCTTGATCTTCAATAAGTTGCTCTCTCGGTCGAAGCGTTGTGTTGTAGCTTTGAGTGTTGCAGCATCACTACACAACCTTAGCCCCTCATTTGCTTTAGCCTCGATTTGTGCTGGGGTCACTTCAGTGGCAAGCTTGAAGTAATGCTCCTGCAATCTTTCTTCCTCAGCGATTTTCGTTTCCAGTTCTCTGATCTCTGCTCTCCATCTGGCGATATTTTCCTCACAAGCAGCAGTCTTTAGATAAGCAGCTGTTACTCCTGACCTCAAGTTACTCACTTCAGCGTTGCAAACAGTTGCATCAGCCAAAGCTGAGGCATGCGCCTGCATCTGCGCTTGATAAGACTGCTGAGCATGGATAAACATCTGTTGATTCTTAGCAAATTGTTCGATAAGAGCTTCAACTTGATTGACTAGAAACAACATGGCTTCTTTCGTCCTGTCAGTTTGCAATTGTTGAAGCAGTGCTTTAAGGCCAAAGAAGGCATGAGGATCATTGTCAATAACTTCTAACACATCTCGCTATAGAAACTCTTCGATGAACCTCGCCTCCAAGTGAGCTTGGTCGAGCCTGGATTCTTCTTCGTTTCGAGTGGGTGCTGAAGTTCCCTCACTGTTGGTGTTAAAACTACCACTAGACAATAGCTTCTCAAGCGCTTCTTCTGGGGTAGACACATCCAGTCCTTGAAGAAGAGTTTCTGGGATCCCTGCTGCAGCAGAGATTTTCGAGGTAGAAGATTGAGGATCAATGCTTGAACCCTCAGGCTGTGCAGAAAGATCATCCTCGTTACCAGACTCGAAATATTGATCCATATTTGTTGGCTCAAGAGAGGGAGATCTTTGGGTCGAAACGCCTTCATCATTTGCAGGTTTCGGGTCCTGTTGCTGTGGCTCAGCCTCTTTGTTAGGAATTGGGCTTGGTTGATCTTTCTCAATCACATCCTCATCAGTGGCAGCATGGTCACCTTTGGGTAGATCCTCCGTTACTTGATCATTTATTTCGACGTGAGGAGGAGCTTGGCAGTTTTCTCCAGGATTGCCCTTAGGAGGTGAGTCAGCAGTTGATCTTTCTTCTTGAGTGGGATCTTTCGAAACATGCTTAGCTCCTGGAGTTTATTTGCTATGATCTGCCTCAGTTGTTTCTGGAATGGTCGAAATAGGCATCTAACAGAAGAAAGAAATATAGAAAGGATGGAAGTACATAGTTAGAAAAAGAAAAAAAAAATTGGCAAAATATTGCTAAAGATGAGGGAAAGTTCGGAGAAATACTTTGTTGGAAGTTGGTTGCAAACACGAGTTAGAACTTTCATTGTTAGGCCCAGAAGTTTTTTCTTGTGAAGGGTTTTTGTTGGCCTCATGGGTAGCGCCTTGTGGAAGATCAGATTGTTTGCCATAATTAGAATCATCTAGAACGGTGGTGTTAGAACTGGAATGGGTCTTTTTCGATTTCTTCTTCTTCTTTCTCTCTTTTAGTTCCTCAACGTTGGAAGTTCCTTCAGGAGGGTTTTGAGTGATGTTATCTGTTGGTGATGTTGATTCCTCATGGCTTTGTTTCTTATCTTTTTTCTTCTCTTTCTTTTTTTCTGCATCCTTTGTGGGAACAGTTAATTTTGTTCGACTAGAAACCTTGGCAATGATTCTGCCAATATCAGCATCAATGTTCTGTTGAAAAGAAAACATAGGAGTTAAGACCAAAATATGTGAAAGGAGAAAGAGACATACCAAAAAGAAAAGTATACCTGCTCATCAATTTCTGTTAAGTCAATTATGCCTTTCTTTGGTTTCTTCGAAGGTTTGTCAGCAACAGAGCTAGTAGCTCGTTTCGAGCCCTGCAGAAGGTTAGCACTTGATTAACAAAATTGGCATTGCATATAAGATAAAGGAGGAGTATCGAAACAAAGGAATATTTTACCTTCTTTTCTTCTTTGACTGGCAAAGACATGGACTGTTGTGTAGAAGTTGAAGCAGGTTTGGATTTCAATCCTGGAAATAAAGACATGTTGTGTTGGTAAAAATCGAAGGGCATATATATATATATAAAATAAAAATAAAAAAATGTACCTTTGACTGAGGGTGCTTTAATTTGCTCTGAAAGTGGAGGATTAAAACCACTCGAGACTCTAGCAAGTAGAAAATTCTCACTAGGAATTGAAGCTGAGTAATGTATCTCCCACCAATCCTGGAATTCATTAGTAGAGGAGATGGAGTTTTGGTACTCGAAAGGTGTGAGTTTATACTTATGTTTCTCAGTGTTCTTCAAGTAAGACTTGAAATATCCTTCAGAGATGATCTTATGCCCTATACAGATATCTTCTTTACCTTCATAGAAACTATGTGGGGTAAGTTGAGTGAGGCCAAACTGACGAGACACCAGGTGAGGGAAGTATCCCACTAATCCAAAGTCTTTTGGTGCTGTGCCAATTCGACATGAGAGCACAGTAGGATCCAGATAGGCTAGCCATTGTGCCAATCCAACTTCCTCGAGATCCTTAAGAGGAGGAAAT
The DNA here is from genome assembly GCA_030408175.1 of Trifolium repens. NCBI lineage: Eukaryota > Viridiplantae > Streptophyta > Magnoliopsida > Fabales > Fabaceae > Trifolium > Trifolium repens. The sequence continues at coordinate 52,215,285 of CP125848.1, forward strand.
GGTTGTACAAACCATGAGGGTCCAATGATACGCTTGATGAATGGAGCGTGTTCTTCTTTAAAAGTCTTCAAATTCAGAAATACGTTGAAATATTTCAGGAAGTTCTGCTCATAATTCAAGCCTAAAGGTAAAGGAACTAGCCTCACTAATCTCGTTCCTTCGATTTGTCTTTTTCGTGCCTCTGCTTCGTAATCTCCGGGAAGGTAAAGCTCTAACTCCTTCTCGAATGTGGCATTAAGCCACAGTTGTAGAAGCCAAAATGGCCCAGCAGCCAAAAAGGTGGATCCATCGCCAGTTTTCTTTAAGTTCTCACTGGTAAGTTGCATCGAAGCAAATAGACAACCTAAGATCAAACGTCCTAGACCAAATTGGCGACCTTCGTAAAGTTGAATGGCCATAGGAATAAACTGTTGGGCAACTTGTAGAGACTTCGAGCAAAATATGTAGTGGGAGAGCCATAGGGTGAGAAAAGTTACGTGCTCAACGTCAGATACCTCTTCCTCACCAAGTGCATGGTTTTCTAAAATATACTTTTGGAAGGTCTTTTCTTTTGGGGAGAACTCGAAGTCTGTACTAGCTCTAGCTGGATCGTAGGTCTCGCCTAAGGGGCTAAGCCCAGTCATAGCAGCTACATCGAAGAGCGTAGGAGTCATCATCCCACACTCGAAATGGAAAGTATTAGTAGAGCTTTCGAAGAAATGTAGAGCTGCTACTAACATTTCTTGATGATACTTAGGGCCTACCCTAGAAAGCTGGATTAATTCGAAAATACCAGCGTCTCTCCAGAAATCTCCGTAACTTACTTGCACCCTATCTAACCATTTAATGTATTCTTCGTTACCATAGTACGGTGCAGATCTAAAAACCTTGTTAGGAGGTTTTATGAAATTGAAATTGTAAGGAGAATCTATAAAGGCCCTAGGTTTACAAGGTTCATGAACAGGGAAAATACTTAAGATGACAGTGGTTTTACTCTTAGCATTTGGTAAAGGACCCCCAAAAGCGTAAGTGCGATCAGCAGCGGTATAAGGAAACATTACCTGATTTTCCCAGATTTTGCGTCTCTCTGTGTTCATTACTGGTTCAGGCACTGTATTAGGAGGAAGTTTATTCAGAACTGCTTCGCTCCACCCTCCTGCTAAAGGAAGTTTCTTGGTTTGAGTAGAACTTGAAGCCATGGTTTCCGTGATGAAGAACGTTTGAAACAGCTTTGAAGTTTGCGTGAAAGAAGAAAAATGGTGAAGAAAGTTTGAAGCTTTTTTCTGTAATAAGAGAAGAGAAACGGAGAAGAAGAAGTAGAAGAGTTCAAGAGCGCAAAAGTGAATTAGAATTTGAGAAATCCTATTTATAGGGTTTGAAAATTTTGGGAAAAGTTAATGAAGATTCAGAAGCGTTTTTCGTGTTTCAACTTCTTGCCTCGACACGTGGCATCTGCGTGCAGAAAAAGTAGGAATCATGATGGTTGTGGGAAACGATGTGACAGTTAATGGAAAAGGGCAATGATGTCCTGACGTTACAGCCGTCATTGAGAAGCGTAAAAGATCAATTCAGAATCTTTTCAAAAATGCCAATCTCTTTTTCGAAAGCTCATTCGAAATTGGCATTTTTGGGGGACAATTTGTTGGGTCATATTTTTGTTTAAATGATTTTAATAGAAATTGTTGGTCCAACAAAATAATGAATTAACATTAAAATGACAGGTGTCATCGTTTCATTGTTGAGAGCGTCATCGAAAGTTTTGTTTTGATTAAGCGAAATCGAATTGCTGCAAACAAATTCGATGATAGAAGTTTGTAATGATCTTCGTCGAAGTCAAAGGTCAAGCGAGAATCGAAACAAAGAGGATTGAAACTTGGATCAAAGGATTAAGGCCCAAAAAGGATCCAAAGTTAAGCCCAATATGCGAAAGCGCCAAAAAGAAGGTTTCGAAGCAGAAGAACGTGGGTTCGAAGATCAAATCTGAAGCGTCCAGATCATCGTAGCAGTTAGTCTTTGTTTCAATGTATAAATAACGTTTTCAAAGAGGAAAACGAGGTCACAAAACTATCTTACAAACTTTTCTCTAAAAATTCTAAGTACTCAACGTAGAAAGAAAGGAATTTCGAAGAGAAATGATGTACGGTTTGTGAACCATTTTATTGTATTCATCTTTACAATTAATGCAAGTTTATTTCAAGCAATTTACTGTAATTTTTTATTTTCATTTCTTATGAAGTCTGTTAGTTTGAGGCGATTCAAATTAACTTGCTTTCGTTTATTTCTTCATAGAAATCAAACCATAAATGTTCATGAAGTTTTATGAACATTGAAACATTTTCTTTTAAAACACAAGCATAAAATTGTCCTGAGATTCCTAGTTTGATCTCGCAAGTTAAAACGTAAAACTAGCGATTGTTTACACCAATTTTCACTGTAAACAGAAGTGATCATGGCTGAAAACTTATACAATTGTAAACCAAACCCTAACTAAAGTGAAATAATGAAAGGAAAACAACAATCTCTTTATTTCTTAATATGTATATAATAAGACAAGATTAAAGATTACTACTTTGATACATACACATACGACACATAACAAAGATACAGTACAATAACCTATATCTAATGGACATAGCAATAGCATAGTACAGAAAATGATTCTTTTTCTGAGACACACACGATGTGATGAGAGTCAAAGAAACTCCTCCTCCTACTTAAATTACTAGCTAGGTTAAATATTATTATAATAATACTAATATTATTAATCACTTTATTTAATATTTTAATTATTTGGTTCTCAAAGTTGATCCAATTATTCTTGTTGTTCTAGCGTCTTCTTGCAGCTGTTTCTCTCTGAGCATTGAAGTAAACAGCAGCAACAGGTAAACCAAGATTATTCTGTGAAGCAAAGTTGCGAGTGTTGAAATGATCCCTTGAAGATGGTGTTGTTGTCACTGAATCTCTGCTTTTTTGTTTGAACAAAACAAACACAAACCTGTGTATTCCTATATTTGGCTTTGGTATCTCATAGCTCACCACTTCTTTCCCTACAAAAAATTCATACATATTATTTCTCTTTCATCATCATGATTCATATCCATAAATATACATTTTTTTGAATAAATAGATAACCTACCAAATGTAGCATCTGTTGTTCCTGGAATATCTGTCACAATCCTACATTATAAACAAAGAAAATTACTGGTTAATAATAATAATTTCTAGCTATATAGATTATAGGGTATATATGATATATCATTACATTATATTTTTTTTCGGTCTCATATATAAATAAATTTTTTATACTTTTTAGATTCATTCAATTATTAATGTATCTGGTTAATAACATGGATAAGAGTAATATTTACCAGTGCAAGTGTTCTCTTAGATAAGGATCACTAGGGCCAGGAACATCAGGGTCTGTCATCACCTACAAACAAAATTGGAAGACATATATGATATATATTTAGGTCAATTCTCAATAATTTAGGTTTTGTTAAAAGCATTCCATTTGAAGACACACACAATGTTTTTTTATAGACAAATATTATTACTTAGTTTGTTAGACGGAAAGGCGTTAGGTTTAGTAACCGATTTGCTATAACTAATTACTAGCAACTAATTACAACTAACTCGTAACTCGTCATTCTATTATTTTATTTAACAACGGAAAATGTTAGTAGCAAAGATTGAACTTTAAACCATCTGCATATAACTCATTAGATGTCTCAACTCAAATTACTGGACTATTCTTTCGGGACAGAGACACGTAGGTGTGTGAGTATGTATGAAATTATAGAAAACAACAAAAAAAAAACAGAATAATTAACTATTGAAGTTTGTTTTTCTTAAATAAAGAGAAAATAAATGTATAGTATACCAGTGTGAAGAAGGATCTCATGTCACCACCATCAATTTCAACTTTTGGTTTGGTGTTGATAGTGGAAGGGAAAAACTCACGGCCATTGAAGACTTGTTTCTTGTTGTAACTCACAGTCATTTTCATGGTTGTGGTGAAGGAATCAAGAACTTCACCTATGACTCTCCCAACAATGAGTGGTTCTTGAGACATTCTTGCCATTTTAGAAAAAAAGAGTGAAAAGAGAAAGTTGAGTGGAACTTAAGAGTACAACTCAGATAATTCTTCTTGTTGAGTAAATGAGTTATGTTAAGCTCCTTATTTATATTGTCATAAAGTATCTATCAAGTTATTTTTCCCGTTTAAAATATGTTGCAACATATAATTTAATTAATTAATTAGATAATAGTGAAAAGAGGAGTTCTATATTGGGTGGGGTGTAAAAGAATAAAAATAAAATAAGGTACAGGTGCTACCACCACTCCATATTTGTTCATTTCAATTTTCAACTAGCTAGTCCCTAAGGAATGTTTCATGACTAATCCAATCCCTTTTAACACTCACTCTCTCTCTCTCTCTCTCTCTCTCTCCCCCTACACGTACACGTGCACAATGGGGAATAATTCTGGCAAATTGGGCATACTCTAAAATGTTTAATAATTTTAATGAGCTATTTTTAAAAAAGTGACTTTGATTTTATTAAAAAAAGCAGTAACTTTGACATTTAATAATTTATGGGACAATTTATTTAATTTCCAAAGTAACATCACACTTTACATGCAGGAGTAGAAGAGAGGCTTGTTAGCCAAACAGAGTCACTAATAACTGGTTCCTCATTAATTATGTGGTGTATGTGATGATAGTTACCAAGAACCTAAACCGGAGATATCAATATTCAGAGAGGCTAGCTTTGGACATGGGATATTAGAGGTGGTTAATGCATCACATGCACTTTGGAGTTGGCATAAGAATGATAATGAGGAACCAGTTATTAGTGACTCTGTTTGGCTAACAAGCCTCTCTTCTACTCCTGCATGTAAAGTGTGATGTTACTTTGAAAATTAAATAAATTGTCCTATAACAATTATGTAACTGGTTCCTCATTAATTTTTTGAACGTCCACATAACCACATTTACCATGTTCTTTTGCATATATAGTAGTATGGACATTGAGCAAGTTTTGTTGAATGACTTGTGTAGAGAACTGTTGGATATGCCTTAAAATCTCAGTAACAAGAAGTCAGAAAATCCTGGAAAAATCTGTGGAGATTTTTGTGGAAAATATATTTTCTTGGAGGATACTCTGACTTGGATTTGTTTTGTTTTAAAATAGATTGTGTTTGTTTTTAAATAGGATATATTTAAAAATAATGTGAGATTTGGTTTTATTTTAAAAGATTGCTTTTAAAATAATAGGCATATATTTTTCTATAAATAGAGAGTGCTTTGTTCATAGAAAAATAAGAGAGCAAACATGTAAGGGGTTTGTGATACACCTTGGGTAGACTAGGTCAAATTGAGTCTCTTGGCCACGGGAAGAGATTCGGGATTTTGGGTAGAATTAGGATTAATTCTTGTAACCCAATTGGGAATTTCTTGTGTAAAGTTTTTCTTTGATCTAGTGGAACGGAGAGTTGCTCTCTCCCCCAGACGTAGGTTAATTAACACCGAACTGGGTAAACAATATTATTGTGTTCTTTTCTTCTTGCCGTGTTTATTGTTTGAATTATTGCATCATCATCTCTATCGTCCTTATATTTGGTTGCTTGTTTCGCTTGCCCCACACATCAGTTTATTATTGGTGTGAGTTTATCGTCGAATTCACAACAATTGGCGCCCACCGTGGGGCAAGGGGATCATTCGATTCAAGTACCATGGGTTTGAAGGGGATATTGAGAGGTTCACCGGGAGTAACGACTACAGGTTGTGGAAGGTGAAGATGAGGGCGGTTTTAATTCAAAACAAGTGTTGAGGCGTTGAAGGGAGAAGCACGATTAGAGAGGTCTTGCTTATCACAAGGGGATGGTTGGTGTACTTTGGTGGAAACTCAGTTTGAGGTGGAGTCTTCTAAGAGTGGGAGGCTGTCAACATTGACTCTCGGGTATCTAATCGGAGATAGGGATGAGAGTGGTTGTGTTGAACCAAAGGGGTGTAACCATGGAGACCTTGTGGGAAACGTTTCAATTGTGGCTGAAGAAGTGCAAGACCTTGAAAGGATCTTCAGGGAGGCAATTGAAAGCAACCTTGATCAAACTTGAGAACTTGTAGGACTGCTGGAGGTAGTCGGGTACAAGGGGAGTTTGATGTTGCAGCTTGTGGAACCACCTAAAATTCCAAGGTTGGTTTGGAGGCAAGCAAAACTTCGAGAGTACGGAAGGTATTCCGGGGGTCGAAGGGTGGTGAGGCTTGTAGGCTATCCTAAAAATCCGTGGATAGTCGGAGGCAAGCAATTCTTCAGGAGGACGGAGAAGGCACAATCCGGGGGCTGAAGAGGGTACGGTGGAGCTTGTAGGGTTGTCCTAAAATTCCATGGACAATTGGAGGCAAGCGTTTCTTCGAGAGGACAGAATTGATCACTCCGGGGGTCGAAGAGGGGGGTGGTGAAGCTTGTTAGCTATCTAAAATCTGATGATAGTGGGGAGCAAGCGTTTCTTCAGGGGGTTACGGACTTGACCAGTCCGGAGTCTGAAGAGGGAGGCGGTGAATCTTGTGGCTACCAAAAATCCTATGGTAGTGGGAGGCAAGATCTTCATGAGAGCGGAAGGCATTCCGGGGATGAAGAAAAAGGAGGTAATGCTTGTGGGAAGCAAGTGGAGGCTAACGCCTAGGTCATGGACTTGGCCGATGATCTTGGATGGAGGTTCAAGATGGAGAGAGCACGGTGGTTGATTGGATCACCATCGATTTGAAGGCAAGGTGGAGAATTGTTGGATATGCCTTAAAATCTCAGTAACAAGAAGTCAGAAAATCCTGGAAAAATCTGTGGAGATTTTTGTGGAAAATATATTTTCTTGAAGGATACTCTGACTTGGATTTGTTTTGTTTTAAAATAGATTGTGTTTGTTTTTAAATAGGATATATTTAAAAATAATGTGAGATTTGGTTTTATTTTAAAAGATTGCTTTTAAAATAATAGGCATATATTTTTCTATAAATAGAGAGTGCTTTGTTCATAGAAAAATAAGAGAGCAAACATGTAAGGGGTTTGTGATACACCTTGGGTAGACTAGGTCAAATTGAGTCTCTTGGCCACGGGAAGAGATTCGGGATTTTGGGTAGAATTAGGATTAATTCTTGTAACCCAATTGGGAATTTCTTGTGTAAAGTTTTTCTTTGATCTAGTGGAACGGAGAGTTGCTCTCTCCCCCAGACGTAGGTTAATTAACACCGAACTGGGTAAACAATATTATTGTGTTCTTTTCTTCTTGCCGTGTTTATTGTTTGAATTATTGCATCATCATCTCTATCGTCCTTATATTTGGTTGCTTGTTTCGCTTGCCCCACACATCAGTTTATTATTGGTGTGAGTTTATCGTCGAATTCACAACAAGAACCTTCCTTAATTACATGTACGAAAAATTCAATTTCCTGTTTCTAGGGTATTATTATTCTTTCTTTCCGCTATAATGTCTTTATTTTAATTTTGCTAATTGGAAGATTCTTATAATGAGGAACATGGCGCATAATTAAAGCATATATACCACAAATGTTTAAGGCTATATACATACTTATGAATATGGAGTATGACATTATAATTAAATGTATGTGTGTGAGTGAGTGAGTGCATGAGTGTCATTTCAGAATAAAATTAAGATTCAAACATTGTTACAAATTTGGTAATAAAAGAAGAAGGTGTAGAATCCTTTTACGACTATAAACCATTTTGTTCCTCATTCCTCCACATAAAATAAACATAAATGTCACTATGTTCTTACAATGTTCCATTTGTATTCTTTTGTTGGTAAAGGGGTTGCGTGTGTCGTGCATATACATCCATATGTGGTTAATGCTCCCAAATTCTACTATTAGTAATATGGTGTTTCTTTTTCTTCTAGCGAAATCACAAAAATATACCTAAGAGCGATTACATGAGATGAAGTGGATCTATTCTATCTTAACCAAAATCATGGGTTCGATCTCTAATTTGAGCATGCAACAGCGCTAAAACTTTTATGGAGAGTTTTCCGCTCATTTGAATCCTCCAAAACTCGAGAATTAGTCTTTGCAGTTATGCTCAGAAGATATTTGATTTACGTCAAAAAGAATCACTAAAATGCATGCATACTTGAATATCGATATGAATCTAAACTAAAGGTTAATGAACAAAGATTTTTGTACGATTGAAATCAATATTTCAAACAATTTTTAAATAATTAACCTAGAATCACAAATCAAGAACAAAGAAAAAAATTGGAAACTTATGAAGATGTGATAAACAAGAAAACGACATAGAGATGTACGGTCGCCACTTCCATTAGGAAGATATGATCAAAATTAAATGGTAATTGGCGCAAGAGATTTAGAAAGCCACTTGGAAAAATTCACAATGGTTCAATGAAGATTCACAACAGTGTGTAAAATTCTATTTGTATATGTGCCAACCAAATGCTAAACACGCCCCTATATTACTAAAACTAATCTATGAACCCAAATTATACAATGGGCTTCTAAAGAGAACAAATTTATATATACCAATTACAAAAACAGCTAGATAACTAAAAGAAATAAAAGCTAATTAAGTTTTGACAATTTTATTAACACATCTGGTCTAGTAATACATACACATCTAATAATCACATATCCTTTTGGAGATCCTCATCAAATTTTGAAGATATAGTCTAATAATATTAGTACTGTCAATTAAATTATATCTTACAAACAATATTATTAGTCATAGACTAAGTTACAAAAATAATTTTTTTAGGCATTTTAATTATATTTGTTTAAATTTTAAATACTAAAACAGATACCTAAAAGAAATAAAAGTTGGCTCTACTATAGAGTTAGCGTTACCGGAGCTTCTTTCTCTCCATTGAATGCAAATAGTTTCACCTAGCGTTAGCTAGGTTCAGTTCACCTAGAATAGCTAGGTCATTTTCTCTTAGTAAGTATGTCTCTCTCGCCAATCTGACCTCCACCGAAACCACCTCCCTCTCGGTAGAACTAGTTCTTTAGCTCCCTATTTTTAGATATGTCATTTGTATTATTTGTTCATCAATTGTTTCTCTACACCCTCTCAGCTGTTCACGGTTTTTTCTTCATCGCTAGTACTTTTCTTTCATCACTTCCCAACACCTTCTTTTTAGTTGATGTGTTCATCTTTAGTCTCAACTCCCTCGGTTTCACAACCCACTCTTCCACCTTGGGTTGTTGTTTTGGTTTGTGTCCGGTGAAACCGAAAACATATACCTAAAAGAAATAAAAGTTGGCTCTACTAGAGTTAGCGCCACTAGAGCTTCTTTCTTTCCATTGAGTGAAAATAATTTTACCTAGCGACAGCTAAGTTCAGTTCACCTAGAATAGCCTTATTCTTAGTTTTTATTTTAACTATATTTGTTTATGGTGTAATCTTTGACTTTTCTAGATTATCTTCTATTTAACTGAATTAATCATATTCTGAATAATCAGGTGTCGCGCGAGTGTCTATAAAGTAGATGTTCTTGTATTATTGAATCAATGTTAATTAATTGTTTTTTATTTTTTATTTTTTACATTAAAAAACACACATGGAATGCTCTTTCTTTTCAAGTTGAATTATAAACTCTCTTATGTGCCATATGTGGGGACATGATTATAAAATTTGTTGGTGTTAATTGAACCCTTAGTCAATATAATTGGTATAAGTTGACATCTATTTTTCCAAATCTAGATAATGTACTTAACCCCTCTTTTTTTTTTCTTTTTTTTTTTGCTAAAGCTCCAATATCCTTTTAATGAAAATGCTAGAAGCTGTCCAGTTTATCTTTTAGTTCTTTTTTCCTAAACATAATCAAAAGTTATTGATGCCAATTAACATGGGCATATTCTTTAGTCAACCTTTCTTTTTGTGCTTAATTGGAAGGGACTAGACCCAAAAAGAAACTAAAAATAACACTATCACATCAATATATGTTGAGCCGTGAGAGAAAAATTTCAATGAATTGGATCATCATATTAGACATTGAGCAATCATATAAATGATTTTAACACTTTCTCAATACTATATATGAGCGTAACTCCTATCATAACTTGCAACACCAAACATCTAGGAAGGTGAAGAGTTGAGAAATATGAGTAGCTAACGAAGTTAGTTGAATGAGCAGAGTTCTAGTAAAAAACTTGTAATATCATTATCTTCTCTATAAATATGAAAGGAGTACAATATGTGATATTTCAAAATATCTTTTTCCTTGCACATCAATTTGTTATGAACGTCTCACCAAATGGTTAAGGGATAGTAACACAACCTGTTCTGGATTGGGCTTAGAAGCCCAATAACTGAGGAAAAAATTTTCTTAGGCTGTCGAGTAAGACCCAAAGCAGAGCAGTCCACAAAGACTTTTCACTGATGTTGGGTCACAATATCCTTGCGCATTGTAATGGCCGACTACCGGAATGATGAGCATTAACTGTTCATTATGGTTTTTCATCCGTTTTCCGACAATCACTTGATGGCCATTAAATGCCATCAAGGGTCTTGGCCCAGTGCTGTGGGCTATATATACACTCCTCATTGTAAGGACTCGTGTACAATCTATTCTCTCTGAAAATGTTTACTTTACACTCTTACCGACTTGAGCGTCGGAACATCTGCAGGTACACAACCTCCCTCCCATTCATGGGAAATGGGGCGGAGCAGTCGCAACGCACCGGACAAAGATCAACTATGATCATAGGTTAGATCACAAACTATAGTTAATGACGAGATCCAATAATAATTATAAGAAATGCAATAGAAATTGAATTATTAATTAGCAATGGATTTGGTGGCAGAAATGCAATCAAGGTTTATGACGCTCGAAATCATAATTCAGATGAGATTATTAATTCTCATATATGCCATAAATAATGCCAAAGTTTTAATTTGAACCTTAATTTTTCCAAATTAACCAATTTCTTAGATAATTAATTCTCATATATGGCATATATTATGCAAAAAGAATTAATATGGTTGCTTGCTTCTTACTCTTTCATGTGTCTCATAGATATCCAGATTGACTCCCAATATGTCTTACATATAAATCAGACGGTTTAGATTTTAAATTAGTCAATTTTTTATTTTTTAATTGTTTAATACAAAATTTTTGTAAAAAAAAATTGTTTAATACAAAATTAAAATCTAGATTGCACAATCTTGAATTTACAAACTAAATGAGTGCACAAGTTTTTAACTGCACTTACCCGATCTTGCATTCTATTATTTGAATGATGAAGAGAGTGAGGAAAATCGTTGTATATAAGCTGTTTCATGCATCACTGTTGCGGGTGCTGATTCATGATTGCCTAAGAAGCTTAATGGTGTGATTTATTTTATTTGGAATTGTATTGGTGTTTTGAGATTGTTAGCTTAATATAGGTTACTTTCCTGTCAATTTAGTCTTTGGTATCATGATGGTTATTCTAAAATCATGGTAATTCAACGTAATTTTTCAAACTGATATAGGAGAAGCTACATTTTAAAATTTCTACAAAATCATAGTAGAACATCGTGATTTTGATATTTTTACCGTGGTTCTATGATTAGTGTATTTGATGGGTGGGTGGGAGTAGCTTCTTTGGAGTATGTTGTAATGTTCTAAATACTTTGTATTCTTAGCTCAATTTTCAAGTAAATGATATAGTGTGAGATTTCTACATCCTTTTATAAAAAGTATAAGTAGGTAGAGTTTTTTCATTGGGATGCTATTGAGTATTGACATTTTTAATAAAATTTTAAATATTGGAAGAAAAAAAATCATCTTATGTCGAAAAATACTAAAATAATATGGAAAAGTGAAAGATCTAAACTGTTGAAATATAAAAATAAAAAGTGAGATGATATTTAAATTTTGAAAGGAAAAAAAGAAAGAAAAAAATGGTAAAGGGATGAAATTCAAAACTTGATAATATATGGAACAGAGAAAAATTGAGAGGACTTATTTTTTTCTGACAAGAGAGAGATATTTTATATATGAGTTGTATTTGGTTTGATCAAGAAGAATAACATATTTTATGGAGTAAAATGATTCCACTCTCTACTAAATAATATTATATTTAACTCTAAATTTTAATAAATTGATTTCTCTCTAAATATCATCACTTGAGAAAGCTAAAATTGACTCGATGAGTTTTTTTTTTGTACATGACTCTAGATAAGTTTTATTCGCCCTTGTAATTTTTTTCTCTCTCTAAAGGAGTATTATTTACAATATACTAAAAAATTGATGTAACCAAAAAATTGCAAGTAACATACACTTTATTTATACAATATAATCTTTTCGAATGAATTTTTTTTTTGAGTATTTAGTTGATAGGGTGAATTTACTTCTTAAAAATGATTTCTTGATAAAATTTATACACTCTTTATTCTTTAATAAGTGGGAGATACACCTATTTTATGCTTGAACTATTACATTTTGTTGGGGGTGTGGAGTTGGATTTTGGTGATCCTGGTTAGTTGGCTGCCCCTTTGGAGTTTGTCTTCCCTTAGTAGCATAGCCCACTCTTTGGGTGAGTTTGTTTTGGATTTTTTTGAAAATAGATTTTGTAGTGTTACATAATTTTGTGTAAAAAAATTTTACAAAGAAACTTTTTATAAAAGCTTCAAATGAAAATTTGGTTTAAATACTTATTCTTAAAATGTGATTTTAGACATTTCACCATTTTATTGAAAAAAAAATTGGATATCAAAATTTCGAAAAAATCATTTAATTTGAAGCTATTTCAAATAGATTTTCATAAAAATCATTTTTGAAATACAACTTTTTCAAAAAATTGTGATTTTGACTATGTTTTGTTCTTCAATAATGTATGTTTATGTTATATGATGTCAAAATTAGTGTTTTAATTTAGAAAAAATGAATATAAAAAAACTTATAATATTTTGAAAAACGGTTTTACAAAATCCATTTTAAAAAATACAAAGAAAAAATCCATTTTTTTAAATCTAAAACAAACGCACCCTTTATGATACAGAAGAAATGTTTTTTGTTTACTATGTCAAAATAAGAGTGCATTTTTATTATAATTATAATACTTCTTCTTAACTCTATTATAAAAAAGTAAATTAGGTTTATTATATTAGGATTATAATAACAATTATTCAATAAATTAAATAAAAAAAACTATCTTTTTTTTCTATATAACCACTAGAGTAAATAATAGAAAGCTCAAATTTATGAGGCATGGCAATAGAGTGGGGGCAGGGATGAATTTTGTTTTTTTTAAGTTTAAATTTATAAAGTTCGAATATTTCTAAACTCATCCCAATTCTCAACGAGGATGAGAATTAGAACCTCAAACTCATATTCAAGGGGTTTGGATATTCTCATTTTCTCTCACCATATGAAATTGAGTTTAATTTTGGTTATTTTTTATTAAAAAATAGGTAAAAATTAAAAACTGTTTTGTTTCGATAATATGATTCTTTTAAGAAAAGAATATAAATAGAAAAAATAAATTTGTTTAATACTCAACTTAAAAATAAAAATAAGCATATAGATAAAATTTAAGACTTTGTTTAAGGATTTAACAGAAGTAAAATGTAATTAGATAAATGCGGGGATTTGGAGACCGATTCGGTGTGATATCAAAATTCATTTTTCCATATCAAAATTGGGATGGAGCGGACGGATACATCCATATAGGGGTGTACGCAAGTTGGATTGGGCCGGATTTGGCTCAACCCAAAAAATATTATTTACATGAATAAAAATGGAGTCTAAGTAATAGTGTTGAATTTCTATAAATATAAAATATGAACATGATACGTGTTGAGCTAAAGATATGGCTGCCCCAAAATGGGTTTAACAATATGACACATGTCCTATACGTGGCTAATTATGCGATCGAACTCGGGAACTTGCCCTCTGAATTTTCTTCTGTCTATTGCGGCCTTTCACTATTCTTTTCTTTGTCTAAATATTCATTTCTATGCCTTATTTTGTGGGGTACCCTTAGTTGAAATGCATCGTATGGTGTAAGATAGTTACTAAATTTTTAGTACACCCATCCTTATATATCTACACCTCCTTTGTTTGTGTTTGTTTTCTATAGCTCACTCTTTGGTCACTATTCAAACTCAGTATCTTAAGTAAGTTCTAAACTTTAGACATTGCCACTAAAATAACTTATCAATAGCTAGCTACCTTGCATTTTTCAGGTACTTTTATTTCTCTATACTTTGTTATATGCATGAAGTGATCTTTTTAATTAAAAAAAGTAAAGTCTAATTAATAATTGTTTTAGTCAGAGTGCGACGAGGATGGATTCAATCTTTGTTTGACTATAACTTTGAAGGTTAATTAATTGGTCACTATTCATTCGAATAATGCTTCTTTTATGTTATGGTTAAAATATGCTATTTTGTTATTAATATTTATAGATTATGGATTAATTTATTTTATGCCTTTCCTTCATTTAGCCACCAAGTGATTACCAAATGAGGCAACATTCTTTTTCCTTTTGTGAACAAACATCAAACTTTTTCTACCCACCAAATATTCCTCACTACTTAATTTATTCTAGTTTTTTAACCTGTCACTTCAATGCATGTGAATAAAGAATTATTTTATTTATTATAAAGAAAAAAGAATTATTGTATTCTCTAGAATAAAACTCAATTTAAGTATTTTGTAGATTAATCAAAGGTCTGGATTGGGTTTGGATTTCAAGTAGAGAAATTTTGGTTTAAAAGAGAAGATCAATTGTGTGTGTGTAAGATTTTTTCGACGAAGATTAATCATATCTACTCAAGATTTCTGAGTAGAGAAAATTTGGTTAAGGGTAGATGATTGATACTAAGATTTTTTGAAAAAGATAAAAAAGAAAAATTGTTTTTGTCAAGTAGCCTAGCGGCTAGAAATTTCACTCTTAAGATGGATATGTGGAATGATCGGAGTTCAAACTTCTGTAACTTAATGTCCAGCCAACTAAGCTACGGGACAAAGATTAGTCATTATTCGTGAAATACTTGTACTTATACAATGATGAAAATATTATTATGAGGTCTTTTAAAAAAATTAAAATTTTGTGAAGTCTTTGATAAAATTTAACAATTATTCTAAATACATTAATTTCTTTTATATAAAAAATGTCTTCCATAATTATTTAATACTTTACCATAAATAGATCTGCAGTGTGAAGTTTCCTTTGCACTGAAGCAATCTTCTGTTGAGAATTTAATTAAAAACCAGCAGTTGCTTGTATAGTTTCATATCCGCTACTTAGTAGCGGAAGTAGCGGATACACTCAAAAACACCCTACCATTATAGTGTGCGAGTAGCTCAACCACGCTTCCACAACTTCTCATTTTTGTAACGTCCGTTATTTAAGTTGTGGATGCGTAAAATGAAAAAGGCATAGTGTGCGAGTAGCCCGTAGGGTGGTAAAAGTAAATTTCATTAAATAATGTAAGCCATATTACCATTATTAAGGGTATCTTTTTGCACCCTTAATTTTAAATAAGAGAGAAAAATTAATTGAGTGTGACAGAGATGAGAGTGAGAGGTCCAGCCCCAGTGCCCCACCCCACCAACCCTTAACTTATTCACCAAACTGCTAGTATATATATTGAAATTATCATTGTCAAAAAAAAGTATATTGAAATTGTCAAAATTATTCTACAAATTTAAAACTATTTTTATTTATTTATATTCTTTAAAAAAATATATCTATTTTAAATTTGCATAGGCTTTAGTAGATAATATCATCCTCACAACCAAATGAGATACGAAATATCTCATACTCTACAAAAGTGTGAATTCAACTCTACCGAGAAAAGAATGTCTACCAATATTTAGTTGGTCTAATGTTGATTGACACTAAATTTAGTAGGAAAAATTACAGTTCAATCTCCCACAACTGCAATCAGAAAGGGAGTGAAACCACTTGATGTTAAAACTGACTCTTAATTAAATTAGACGGTTCAGCGGATCGGATATTTGTGGTGAAAATTAAAAAGAAAAAAAAAACTCATCATCCTTCATAAAATAAATTTAGAGTTACTACAGTGTAAGAAGTACTCACTATTCAAAACACTTCAACAATTTTTCAGCATATTAATGTATTATAACCAAGAGTTGGAGCATATATATAGTATTATAATTCCTAATTCAAATACATGACAGAAGCAAAATGGGTATTGTAGTATTATTATCTTGAAACAGTCCACTTTTTCACACGTTGACAAAGGCATCTAATTTTTGTTAAGATTCTTTATTAATTTTCTTTTATAAAATAAAACAAGAAACAAAAAGCTTATGTTGACTTATTTGTCGTTAACATAGTTTTTGTTTGTTTGTTTTAATAAGTTTGCATTGATATGAAACTCTTACATTCTCAATTTCATTAGAAAATGCTAATGTGTTTGTTGTAAAGGTTTATCATATTACATTGTACTGATATAATCTGATAATGATGTTTGTTTATCCGCGTTTTTGTTATGAGTATTGACAAATACATAGTCTGATGTATGCAGCGCTGAACACGGAACACGCCTAAGAAGAAAATGGTTGTAAGGGACGGTGAGATGAATTGGCAAGGGGAGGTAGAATCGTTGCAGAGGGAAGAAGAAGCGATCAAGAATGACGTCAACAATGGCATCCCATCGTCACTTGGAAGACAATCATCCTCGATATACTCACTCACTCTCGATGAGTTCCAGCACTCTCTTTGTGAGAGCGGTAAGAATTTTGGGTCGATGAACATGGATGAGTTCCTCAGTAGTATTTGGAATGCAGAAGAAAATCAACAAGCTGCTTCCAACAATAATAATAACAACAACAGCAACAATAATAACTTGGCTGTAAATCAGAAAGGGATTGGCACACAGGCTAGTCTTCCTCGACAAAATTCGCTGTCGATTCCAGCACCTCTTTGTAGGAAAACTGTTGAACAAGTTTGGTCTGAGATACACAAAGAACAACACCATCACAATAATAACAATGTTGCCCAGAATACCGAGTCTACCCCTCGACAACCGACTTTTGGAGAGATGACATTGGAGGATTTCTTGGTTAAAGCTGGGGTAGTTAGGGAACAACAGTCTGCTATGCCGGTTGCAATAGCACCACCTCCAGCTGCAGCAGCAGCAGCAGCAGCATCTCACCGGCCACAGCAGCATCATGCGGCAGTGTATCCAAATAACAACTCCACAATGGCTCAGGCTGCTCCTTTTGCTATTGGCGGTGGCGCTGGGAATGTGGTTGCGCCACCTTACCAAGCGGTGGCTCAAGGAGGTGGGGCAGTTGGAGAGCCTTCGGGATATGCTGGAAATGGTAAGAGGGATGGTATAGGTACGGGGTATCCAGCCCCGCCGGGGGTTTGTTATGGAGGAAGAATGGTGAATGGAGGAGCTGGCGGTTATGGCGTCCCAGTGCCACAAACTATGGGAATGGGCGGACCGGTTAGTCCTGTTTCATCCGATGGCATTGGTAACGACAAATCGGGTGGACCATTTGGGCTTGACATGAGTGGTTTAAGAGGAAGAAAGAGGATGGTTGATGGTCCTGTTGAAAGGGTAGTTGAGAGAAGGCAAAGAAGAATGATCAAGAATAGAGAGTCAGCAGCAAGATCTAGAGCCAGAAAACAGGTTCCTAAAATTACCTATCCATAAATATCTGAATCATTTTAATATATTAACTCTGATCCAAATTGGATATAGTGAGTTTAATCTATAGTTTATATTTGACAATATTTTCTTGCAGGCATACACAGTTGAATTAGAAGCAGAACTGAACCAATTAAGAGAAGAGAATTCTCAACTGAAACAAGCACTGGTATTGCCAAACAACATGAACTATTACAGAACATTGATAGTTTTTTCTTTAGTGTTTCAATTATACTGACAAAGATTGTGATTCTTTTATTCTTCAGGCTGAACTCGAGAGGAGAAGAAGACAACAGGTAACCAATGATGATCTAAATGAAAACTTCTTTTTTTGAAGCAAATGACTTGAAATGGCATTTAAATTACTATATTCTGATTTCCTGATGCAGTGTTTAGAGGAAACAAATGTGAGAGTTCAAAGTAAAGCTCAGAAGGCAAAAGAGAAACTAAGAGGCTTAAGAAGGAACACAAGTTGTCATCTTTGAAGAAATATCATCACATGGTAAACAGTGAAATTCTTGGTGCATGCATGAGTGCATTTTCTGGTGTAGTTAAACTGAGAAAAAAGTGCACAACATGCAGATCAAGAACCAAGAAGAAAATATACTGAAGTCAAAACCAGCTCTTAGTTAAATGAAAAAAGAAGGAAACAAATGGAATGGTGAGTGTGAATTTTGTTGGAGAGCAAATTTTCCACTGTTTGCAAGGATTGAATCATTAATTTGGATGACTCTTTCAAATGATATAACTAGCTAGCTACTCAAATTTGTACAATATAGTATAGTAGTTAATCTTTGAAGTTGCCTTATTATTATGTATGTGAACTGTTTTTGGTTGAAGCTACAATATATATAGTACCAGCTATGAATGCATGCAAATAAGTAGATATGATTTTCTTAATTAATTGCCAAAATCAATTTATATTTTAAATCAACAGTTGAGTGTATTGTGTATAGCATAACAATTCTATGTTTTGGTACATTTGAGTTCAAATTAGAAAGATAAACACCTTCTTTTACACTATAATCATACTATAGTAGCTTACAGAGAACCTTTAACTAGCTTAAGAAAAGAAAAAACAAGAATCTGTAACTTTACAAAGGAACAATGTTTGTGCTACTTGAGGAAAAGGAACATGGAAGTACCTTCCTTGCTGAATGAGATTGATACTTTGATTACAGCAATGATTGAGTGTAGCTGAACCTACTACTCATAAACAAAATCAAACTTTATATGACTATATTTTCTTCCTAGTTGAAGCATGAATTCAGAAAATCTAGCAAAAGTTTGAAGCTCTTCATGTGTTTTAGCCTCAGCAATATAACCATAAATGACCAACTTTTTTAGATTAGGACATCCTTCTAAAAGTCCAGCTACCCAAACTGAGAAAAGATCACTGATTGTAGTCCATCCAAGTTCTAACACAACCACATTCATAAGAGAAGATAAACCCTGCAAGCCATAATGAAGCACTCCATCTTTTAGATCATAACTTAGGGAAAGGTGTGTTAGTCTTGGAAAACAAGCAGAAATGGTCTCTATATCAACAACCTCATCCTCATTATCAAAAACAACACTCCACAGTCTAAGCTTTTTTAAATTCGACGCTTTCGATATCATCTTATAAAATTCTGGCCATAAAATTGTGAAGTGCGAAACATCTACAATCTCGAGTTTCTCTGTACTATCCCCAATGTCGAGATGGATAACACTCACGTCATTGATCTTCAAGACTTTCAACGTCCCCTTACCGACCAATTTGAAAACCTTAAAGGTACAGTCTTTCAGATGTAGATTCTCGAGTGAATCCGCTTCCAATATGAACCTATCGACATCATATGACTCGATAGAGAAATCTTTCAAAGAAGAGCTGCTGAGCTCTATGGAAGCCTGCAAATTGGACATAACGATATCTCGACTAACTAAAGAAAAAGTTTCAAGTTTCGGACATGCAGAAAGCAGAAGACTCAAATCCAACGCCGATATACTAACAAAACTCAACGACAGTGACTTCAAGCAAGGAAATTTGTGATACCTCGGGTCAACATGCAAGATAGGGTTACGAGCCAAGGACAAAACTTCCAATCTTTGCCTGCTGAGTATATCAATGATATTGAAAATAGGGAATGTTCTCACATTATAACGCAGCTGGCGCAAAGAATCCCTTGTATACATAAGCCAAGCAATGACAGAGGTAACATGAAATGTATGATCATCATCCATGAAAATTGTTAAGCACTGCAATCCTTTAGTTTGAAAAAGTGTACAGGTGATAACTATTTCCAAGTGATTAGAACAAATTTCGCGATATAGGTGCCAATCACGAGTATCGAAAGAAAGAGTATGGAGATGATTGTGCCAAGCATCTTTCCATTTTTTGCAAGTTAAAGATGCAATCACAATATCCCTAGCAGACCCAAGATTGGATAATATCATACCAATTACTTCAACAGGAAGATTCTCCATAGCATAACAAAAATTAACAGAACCAATGTTTCAATAAAAAATACAATCTAACTTATCAAAACCTGACAAAAAAATCACAAAATAAACTCAATGTAAGCATAAATTGATCAAAAACAATAACAATAAATAACTAGAATTTAATTTGCATACACTGATGGCATAAATTTTTTTAAAACTGTAATATTCAATTAATCATAACCGTTCGATCATTACCAAAAAAAAGTTGAATTTGATTGTATCTAATTTAAAAGTGGTTTGTGATTGATTGACAATAAAGAAAGTTTTACACAGGCAGTGCATCAAGATAATTGTGAAGTAAATAAATAAAAATCAAAACTTTATTGAAGTGTATAAGTAAAAATGAAAACTTTATGAATGAAATAACAAGGGAATTGGATAATATGAGTGAATCAGTATCTGGGTCATTAAAATTATAAAAAAAATAATTGCAAGAACGTGAATTTAGTATTGAAGTGGAGAAATTGAAGGAAACATGAATGATAGAAAAGGTGACTTACTTGGAGAATGAAAGGATGGTTGTGTTGTTTGCAAAGAAAGATTGAAAAGCGATGAAACAGAACGCAGAGAGGTGGAAGAGAAGACGCTCTCACTTCATGACGAAGGAGAAGGTTCTACTTGTGTGTCAAGTGCTATCAAGTATCAAGTTCAATTTATAAAATGGAAATGCTATATATAGAGTAAGAAAAAAATTGAGCAAGAAAATTTTGGTTAAATTTCTTATTTTTATGGATTTTTGTCTTTCTTGTGTAAATATTTCTTATTAAATAATAATGTTTTTTATAAAATGGTAAAATATATTCATAGATCTTTATGTTTTATGTTTATAATAAATAGGTTGTTAAGTTTTTTAAGTTACAAATAGGTCATTTAAGTTTTATGTTTGTAACAGATAGTTTTTAAAATTTTTTAAATAATAAATAGTTCCTTCAAATTTTAAATTTGTTATAAATGGATCTTTTAAATTTTTTGTAAATGAGTTTACCTGATCAGAGTTGATCTTGTCTGGCGTTCAGCGGTTGTGCTCCACCATGTTTCGTTGAATGGTAGGAGGTTGTGTACCTGCAGGTGCTCCGACGCTCAAGTCAGTTAAATGTGAGGCAAAGATTTTCGGAGTAAGAAAATGTTGTATCTGATTCCTCTGATGGAAGCCATCAATGATGGAAGCCAAGGCCATTGATGGAAGCCATCAATGACTGCTAGAAAACGGTTGAAGAACCATGATGAGCAGTAAATGCTCATCATTCCGGTTGTCGACAGGGATTTGGTCGCCGACTTTGGCTGCGCACTTGGACCTCGCCTTATTAGGCCTTGTTCGACAAAAGGAAATGGACTTCTCCCGGTGTATTGGGCTTCTAAGTTCAGTCCACATATTTATTTGCAAGTGTTATTTGCATAAAAAAATTAAAAATTTAAGGACTTATTTATAACTTAAAAATTTTATGACCTATTTATTACAAACATAAAATTTTAGGACTTATTTGTAACTTAAAAAATGTAAAGAATCTATTTGTTACAAACGTAAAATTTAAAAGACCTATAAATATATTTTGTCTTATAAAAATAGTAACTAGTATTTTTATTTTGTAAAATATTTGATTTGTTTATGCAAATATTTGGTTTTATATTAAAATATGTTGAATATTTATACCACAATCGTGGTAGCTTTTATGTATTTATATATGTGTAATATATTTTTATGTTTTGATATGACAAAATTTAAAAAACACGTGAGTATTATAAAAATATCAATGTTAACATAGCAATTTTATAAAATATTTAGGTCTAATTGCAGTTTTGATCCCTCTATTTTTATTATTTTGTAGAATTAGTTTTTCTATTTTAAAATACCACATTTTTGTCCCTTTATCATAGTTTTTAATCATAAATTGACGATGTAATCTGTTTTAAACGACGTGGTTTATGATCTGATGATGAAAAAATATCAACATCGATGAAATTGTAAGAAGAATCTTTTATAAGGTTAATTTAAAACATGTTGTATTGTCGTGTATTAATATAATGACGCTTGAAATCATGCATATCAATCACCAAAAATATCATCAACTAGTTACATGCATATCAATAACAAAGAACACTAGCACTAACCAACTACATACAAGGATTTTGAATTCATTCTTCAAAATTCTTGCGGTGTTAAATATGAATTTTAAAGTCATACATGTCATGTGATGATTAGTTAGAAATACAAAATATTGTAAATTTTAGCCCTCATTGCATAATATTGTAAATTTTAACTCTTATTACACAATATATGTATTATGTATTTATTATATATTAAATAGTCACATAAAATTTTGTAATTTCCATTTTTCCAGACAAATTATAATTCTTGCGTGGTTATTTAAATATAAATTATTTCTTTGATATTTAATTTTTCTTAGTCTATTCTAATATATTTTTCTATTTTTATTTCTTCCATCTTCTATATTTTTTATCTTCTAGTAAGATCTCATAAAATGCTCTACCATAATTTGAATATGTGCTTCCATCTTTTTCAAAAAAAGTGTTTCCATCAACATTTAATGCAACTTGGTTTATAGGTCTATAAAAAGCCCACAAACCAACTGCAACATGAAAATAAAACAAAAATTAATTGGTGAACATTTTGATACACATTTTATTTGCAAGGGCAGATACAAGGTAAATCCAACCCCCAACCAAAAATAACAATCTTACATTAATATTAGCATTAATAATACTTTTAAGCCCCATAAATTATGAGTAGGTCTATTACCCACTTACGGCAAATTTATCTTCTTATTTTTTTAATTTTGACCATTTTAACTTCTCAATTTCCACACACTTTATCTTTTAACTATACTCTTATTCTCACTTAATTCATCTAAACATCAATTTTTTCTCTCCCAATTTTTTTCTCTTTCGCTTGCTTTTACTTCCCTCGAATGATCGATTGGTTACATGTATAGAGACTAGATTTGGTATTAAAACCCCGTAGACAGTAATTGTAATTTATATAAAATTGTATGTATTTTGAGTTTTATGTATTAAAACCCCGTAGACACTAATTGTAGTTTGCACACTGAATACGTTTTTTGTATGTGTGTTCAAATGAGACTAACCAATCCCTCGAAATAAGCACTTTGATGCAATCAATGATGTGGGAGTATTCGCCTGGTTGAAGTGTTGAATCTCGGATAAATTGTAATGCTTTGTAAGCAATCTGATCTGCAACTCACATTTCTAGCACCAATATCCCAAGCCACTAATATGCCGTTTAAAATGACCATGAAAATCTTGTAAAAGCAAATACTATGAAAATGAAAAATTTTATATTTTGAATGGGTGTATTTATATTAATGACATTATTATTTATATGTTTAATTGCAACTTTAAATTTTTTTGTTTTAATTACATACTCTTAATCTCTTTGTCAAATATTTTGAACAACCTATGACTTTGATATCTAATTTGATGATTGGCAATAAATTAAGTGACATGAAAACAATTTGGACAAAACCTTATCAATTCCCTAAAAAAACACCGTATGAAATTTTATTTTTATAACATCCGTTTACAAAAACTTAAGTAATAGAATGATAAAATAAAAATGATGTAGGACGCGCAAAAAAATTGGTAGGGTAACATAAGTAGATCTTTTAAATTTAAATTGACATATTTTTGAATTTATGAAAAATAGTTTATGTAAATAAATGAGTTTTTATAGTAATTTATAAATTCTCACTAACAAAAATTGTATCTTATTAAACTGTTTTTTTATAAACTATTTTGATAAACTTATAACTCCGTTCATTTTTTAAGAGACAATTCACTTTTTAAATTCATTATATTTGGTCTATATTATAGTTTAAATACATTCATTATTGAATGAATTTAAAAAGTCAACTGTCTATTATAAAAAGGAACAAAGAGCGTAATATATAAAATTTTATTTATTTGCATAAACTAAAAAATAAGTCGATTGAAACGGGGTCGATTCAATATAATAAAGTAGAAAAATGGAACGTGAGTCACAATTTGTGATTTCATTATCAACAAAAATGGACAGCTAAGAAAGAAAAGCACTGTTTATAACAAAACCCTCACTCCTTCACTGACTCACTGGAATGCTACTCCTCTCACTTTCTCTCAATCCCATTCCTCAGGTTTTTCTTCTTCCTTCTCTTTATCTTTCAATTCGCATTACGTTTCTTCAAATTCATGTTTTTAACTTTATTCTCACATCACTTTTATCATTATTATCATTATCATCGTTATTACCGTACAATTTCACTCACTTTATAGTACTTACACTTTTATCATAGTTTAGTTCATTAATTATTATGCTTTGACCCTAATATTTCAATTATTAATTAATTCTTATTATTTTTTATCAACAGGTGCTGTTAGAACAAACAATTGTAACCGAATTTCAATTTTCACATATTCAATTTCACTTTTTATCTTAATTGATAAATTAATTTGAACTTATGAGTTTGGATACTGTAACAATGGCAACATGTTTTGCGCCTGCGAATTCTCGGAATTCAGCAGGAGTGTTGGCTGTTAATGGAGGAAGAACACTGTTAGAGAATAATCGACAAATTAATAAACCGTTTTTTGTGAAAATTCATGAAAATAAGTTTGGATTTTCGGGTGGTAACAGAAAATGCGGTTTGTTTCAAGTGAAGTCTGCTGGTTTACCGAATTCGCATAGTGTGAGTCCTTATCATCATAGTAAAGACCCGTTTTTGGATCTTCATCCTGAGATTTCGATGCTTAGAGGAGAAGGAAGTGGTGCGTTGAATAACCCGAATAGACTGAGAAAGGATACGTCTGGTGGAGATGTGGATGAAGGCTTGGAAGACACTTCTATTCCAAGTAATTATAATGAAGCGAAGATTAAAGTTATTGGTGTTGGTGGTGGTGGGTCGAATGCGGTTAATCGTATGATTGAGAGTTCTATGAATGGTGTGGAGTTTTGGATTGTTAATACTGATGTTCAGGCAATGAGGATGTCGCCTGTCAATTCTGAGAACCGATTGCCAATTGGTCAAGAGCTTACACGGGGTCTTGGCGCCGGTGGTAACCCGGAGATTGGTATGAATGCTGCAAAAGAAAGCAAAGAATCGATACAAGAGGCGGTTTATGGAGCTGATATGGTCTTTGTTACTGTATGTTCGACCACTTTCCTTCAATTATAGCTGTTGTTAACTACATTACAGCTTTGCATTATGAATTTTATTTTTAGTACACTGCAGTGCTCACTTCTAAATATTACCATCGCTAGACATGATTTATATGCTTGATTATAATACCAAAATACATTATTTTTTGTTAGGAAATAGTACTATATAGTTGATAGGAAAAGAAAGAATGTTGTAATATATTGTGTAGTGTGAGAAGAAATAGGCCTCAATATTCCAGAAAGAGGTTATCTAGGGACTACATCTGAGGACTTGGACTAACGTGGTGTAATTTTATTTTTTTATTTGGCTCGGTGTGAAGACCTTCTCTTTTCTGCATGCCTCTTCTAAATTTTTCTATGGTAGTATCCAAGTGTTTCTTTTGAGTTATCAGACCCTTATACCTCATTGTGCATAGTTTATTTGTCTACTTATGTCAATCATTCTTTTGGGTTTATGCATTTCTTCAACATGTTAAAATGCAGCGTTATTCTTAACTGTAAGTTAGGCTTTTTATCTTATATACATTCATTTCCATGTTCAGTCATAAGTAGTATTGGACTTTTTCCTTTTTTTCTTTTTGGTTTGAGGGGGATCATTAATAGTGGGTAAAGCAGAAGTTTGCACTGTCAAAAAAAAGTATCAACAAATCAGGATATCTGTCGGTCCAAACCTCTTCACTTAAATAAAATGAACCTGGGCACATGCTTATCAATGAGAACTAATGTATAAAACTTCTCTGATATGTAAAAGTAATAAACTGCCTTATACATCAATCCCCATACAACTAGGTTGCTAGCATCTCCACTCAATTGGAAGCTCATTTGTGTTAGAAGGCACTGTCAATCACTCATTTATTTATCTAAAAGTATTTTAAATGACAAATTACTACACTTAGATTATTAACTTATCTAAGAACTGCTATGAAAGTATCATTTTCCTCGGATGTCACTTTGAAGTTATAAAAGTTACGCTTTTTTCTTAAATGTAAGAGATTTGCAATTTTAAATACTGTGGTGGGATGATGTTCAGGCTTCAAATTATAGCTTATTAGATTATCATATAATTTATTTGAAACCTGGCAATTTTATATTACTTTTTATGTGACATTCCTTATAAATTTTAGAAGACAAGTTTTTATAATGTGTATAAAATTCTAGTTTTACAGTTTTGAATTTTGATAATTAGTCAACACCTATGTTGATATTTCAGAATTGGGAATAGACACGGCTGCAATTCCAAATTGTTAGTCATTGGTATATTTTGCTAAATTTGAAAGTCAACACTTATTTATGTAGGCTGGAATGGGCGGAGGAACTGGCACTGGTGCAGCTCCAGTTATTGCTGGTATCACAAAGTCAATGGGTATACTTACTGTTGGTATTGTCACAACTCCTTTCTCGTTTGAAGGGCGGAGGAGGGCAGTTCAAGCACAAGAAGGAATTGCAGCCTTAAGAGATAATGTCGATACCCTGATAGTTATTCCAAATGACAAGTTGCTGACTGCAGTTTCTCAGTCTACCCCTGTAACTGAAGCGTTCAATCTGGCTGATGATATTCTTCGACAAGGTGTTCGTGGTATTTCTGATATTATTACGGTATGTAATCATAAATTTCTTTGGACATGAACGAATACCTTCCTGTTGTTGCTTTGTTTAGTTTTTTTACGCCAAATTCTGATTGTAAAGTAGTAAAAGAAAAAGGATGGGAGAAGGGGCACCTTAATTATCTCTTCATTTGTTTCGACAAATTCGGTAGTCCCCTAACCCGCCTGTGGGTATTGAGTTGTTTATAATGTCGGTTCAAAATTGCGTTACCATTAGCTTTAATTTATTAACTAGAATTGATATATTTGTTGTTATCAATTTTAGATGCGTTTTGATGAAACAACCTCTGTCAACTCACTAATAAGATGTCCTAATAATACTTTGCCCATGTTTCAAAGTTGACGGTGTCATTTTTAAAATTTATAAATGCTTGCTAATTTTGTTAATTGATTGCAGATACCCGGGTTGGTGAATGTTGACTTTGCCGATGTTAGGGCTATAATGGCCAATGCAGGTTCTTCACTTATGGGGATAGGAACTGCAACTGGTATGTATTTAAACCGCTTATTGGGTTGCAATGCTTCTCCCGAGTCCATATCTTCTATTTGACCCTAATAATTACTCTGAAACCTGTGTTTTTCTTACATAATGTACGTGTAGAGTGTGGTGTGATACTCAAACTATATATGTAGGACTACCATGTTTTAGGCAAATGCTTAAAAGTGCCCCAGGGGCACTAAATAAGAAACTAAATGTAGAAATGTTCTCTTGAAAGTTCAAGTTTTGGTTTTTTCAAGACAAAACTCTTCTTTTATTTCCCTTTTTGGTTCCTTAACAAGTGCCCTAGGGGTACTTGTTAGCAAGACCCTATGTTTTATTAGCTTACCATGTTTATAACAAATGGATTGTACAGTGAAAGTTCTTTTAGAGGATAGCTGGCACTGCCTTGAAACTATTCCTTAACATAACAAATCCAAACAAAACAATTTAAAGGTTGTAAAATTAACTCTCGTGAGTCATGCACACTTCAAAATTCTGAAGAAGATGGTGAATATGCTTTAATCATAAAATTTCAGATCTTTAAATAACTATCTGTTAACTTATACTAAATTATGAATGCATTACCCTTTGGTTGGCATATACCACCCGTTGATTAGCTCAGAATTGATGAGCATATTGTAGTCAATGGTTATATTTATTATTGAAATTTATCTTCTAGCTTCTTTTTGTATTGAAGGGAAAACGAGGGCAAGAGATGCTGCATTAAATGCTATCCAGTCACCCTTGCTAGATATTGGTATAGAGAGGGCCACTGGAATTGTATGGAACATAACTGGTGGAAGTGATCTGACCTTGTTTGAGGTAGCTGGCTACCCCTCTGGCTCTTAAAGCTTTATCTTTATTTTTTTTTAAACAAAAAAATCAAGCTTTATCTTTGTTAAACCTTTGTTAGATACATCTGTGCACATGATGTTTCTGTCTCCTTTCTTTTGGTTTAAAAATTTTACTCTCCCTCTGTTGCTTCAGAATTTGGATCACCTAAGGATCATGGAATGTGGCTACGAGAGACACATACTGAATTAAAAACACACAAATTACATTCAAACAGAATAAATTAGCATGTGTAATAGGGGCATTTCAGAATTATAACATATTTATGTGAGTATGCATTGGAAACCAAATAAATATTCTAGTTATTTTCTGGAATTTAATTTCCAAGAATTTTGAATATTAACCAAACAGTTTTTGTAATTGCCTTGGTCTAGGTGTTCTATCATTATTACCATATTCCTGTGAAAGCCGTTGCCCTTGCCAGGAAGGCCGGAATGTTTGTTTTGTAATAACTTGGAAATAAACAGATGTTTATAGTTTGTTTTGCAAAGAGATGTTTCCTCTGTCCTGTAGTCCAGTTAAAATAATTATGTTATCGTACTTTTCCAGTGAACTATTTATAAACTTTAGTTTTGAAGTGAGTGGCACTCACTTCAAAATCAAAAGTGGTTGTGTAAATCATGCTTTGGCATCCATGCTGTGAGCAAAGAAATATAATGAACAAGCTTTCTGAACTCTGAGTGACTAGCTACTTCATGATCTGCTCTCTGTTAAATTCACTATACTCTTCTATTTAAGATGGACTTTTATTATGTACAGGTAAATGCCGCGGCAGAAGTTATATATGACCTTGTAGACCCCACTGCTAATTTAATATTTGGAGCAGTAATAGATCCATCACTCAGTGGTCAAGTAAGTAAATACCAATATGTAAACTTGTTTATATATGAACTTCTATATGTTAGTATGAAAATGTTTTTCCGAAAATGAATTAGGCAACATTACCCTGGTTCAGTGATCAGTGTGTCAAGAAACGGCAGATATACTGCAATCATTCCTGGATATAAAAATTTTAAACTCTTTAGCTGGATCGTTTTGATACTTTTGTCAAAGGAAAAGCCAATGGTTTACGTAGAATAGGGGTCATGTATGTGTTATATAAGTATATCTTAGGAGAGGTGAGTGCAATTTTCCTTTTCTTTTATGTTTCTGACATCTAGGGCTGAATCCTCTTTAAACTACCATTTCCTATAATTTGTTTAACAATGTTAATCTAAAGCGAAAGATTTCGTACAAAATTGAGTACCAAAAAAGGGAATGCATGACCATATATGGTGAGTTTCATGTAAAATGTGTTTAAGAAGTAACTATCTATTCTCACTCACAGTCTTTCATGCAACTTCTATGAAAAAAATTGTATCAGATATCATTTTCATTAGTTTAATTTGTTTGTATTATATGCCCATGGTGAACCATGTCATTTGGTTTCATATAGGTAAGCATAACGTTGATTGCCACGGGATTCAAGCGTCAAGAGGAAAGTGAAGCGAGACCCGTACAGGTATGTCTTAAGTCTTAATCCCCTAACCCTCCTCCCTCTGTGATGTCATACCCATAATTGTGTTTTTTGCCGAAAATGCAGACCAGTCAACTCACACAAGGAGATACAATTGCCAGTCGACGATCTTCCACTTTCACTGATGGTGGTTTGGTTGAGATACCAGAATTCTTAAAGAAGAAAGGGCGCTTACGCTATCCAAGAGCTTAATACTCTTTTCCCCAACTTTGTTTCCTTGGATTTCTTTACCACTGCATCAATTTTAGGGATAGAGATAACATTGGTCTAGGCATTAGATCCCTGTTTTTGCCCTCTATAGCAAATGAAAGCTAAGTACTTTCCAAACTTGTGTGTGATTTGAGGCTTGTTGACATATGTGTGAACAAGTAAGTTAGCTTATATTTTTGTACAGTGAATAGTAATGATATGGCCAGGGCTTGTTATAGTCATAGATGTTTGTTACCTTCTTCAAGTAAGCTACTGGTTTTAAAGTAAATAAGAATTCGTCGTGGTCCGGTTTAAAATTAGGGGATTTCAATTAAGTTGTTTAAGAATGAGTTGATCAAGTTTTCAGATCTTAAATTATGTTTTGTTTTGTTTATTTTATTAAATTAGTTAACGTAATTTGATAAGTTGATATACTAAATAACACAATATTTTACTTCAAGAGATGATCCTCTCTGGTCAATTTACCATGCAGTGAATTATGAGCCATTGATTTGAAAAGAACCGACTGCACTCAAACCTCATCCCTTTGTTTGTTGTAAACTCTTTTGCAACTATAATAGCCACCACACACGATGGTTGGGAAAATTCCAAATCCTAAACCTAAAACCTCTGATTGTAACCCACAGTGGGGGTCTGTCTAACAAAAACACACCCATGTGGAACATATATAAAAATAAGGTCTCTTTACTTTGCATCAAATCTTCATCTTAAATGAAGAGACAAGAGTTTGATTTCATAGCATTTCGTTTACTCAATTTCGACCGCATGTTAGGTTCCACATATTTTTTATACACATGATTCAATATTGGAACACCTAATCACTAGTTTAGTGTGATTTCCTCATATCTCATGTATAAGTAAATAAAAATGTAATTATTCTTCTCTACACGAATTTTTCTTAGGCAAAGGAATTAGTATATTAAATAAAAATAAAACATACAAGATATAGAGACCGGAGGACATTAAACTTGACCCGACTATAACCCAAATAGGAATACAACGTGATTAAACAAACTAGGTAGAATAACCCTAATCAAATCTAACAATACAAACACTCATCAGCGCAACCCAACGAATCCGTGCATGGGCGCGAAACCAAGTTACAAAAAAAAAATGAAGAATGCATGCATCGGCAGAGGTCAACAAGGTTAAAAGACAGTGAACAGATTAACCGCCAACACGGAACCAGCCCCACATGCCAACAATCTCCTGAACAAGCTGCAGGCATAAAAGCTTTTTCGAGCAAATCTGTGAAGACAAACCTGACCCCTGAGACCTGCAGATCTTAACAAACCCGGAACAAACAGAGAAAGAAAAAACACATGTCTTGTTTTATTATGAGTGAGTATAGCCACTAGATTATTAGATAAAAATAATAATTTATTCTTGTGAATATAAGCAAACAAAATTACTTTCACATTCATTAATAAAAGTAAGTCATTTCATTTATCGTTTTCAAAATAATAAAAAACTAATTGTATTTTCTAAATTATTTGTTGCAATTTTATATTTTTCCCACAATTCAATGCCGGACTTGTTTTTTATAATGTAATATTGCTGACTTGAACCATAAATAATGTTACGTTTCCCATTGATTAAATGTAAATATATTCTTCTAAAATTTTATTTTATTATCCAAATCAGAAATTTAGGCAAAAAAAATCCAAATCAGAAATGCCACATCATACAAAATAAGCTCCACATTGAATTGTGATTTTTTTTTCAAAACTTGTGAAATTGAGGGACTACAATCTCAAATTTAGTAATGGAAACTAAAAACATGTTTTAATTAAAATAGTGAATAAAAAAATTGGACTGTATTTCATTGTTGTTTTTTTTTTTTTTTGACTGGAAATACCTCATATATTAAGAAGAGACACCCAAATGGGAATTACAAACACCAACAGGGTCAGGAATGAAACCAGACCAAGTTTTACAGCCAACATACTTAGATAATTGAACTAATCTATGAGCCTCTATGTTTAGAGTTCTCTTAACATACACAACATCAACATGCATAAAAAGACTACAAAGAGAAATACAATCTTGAACAACTAACTCCACTTCAGCAGGACAATATTTTCCTTCAATGCCTTTTACAATTGTGAGAGCATCTGAGACAAAAGTAACTTGATTATAATTTAGTGCAATGGCACTTTGCATAGCCCATCTAATTCCAAGAGCTTCAGCCAGATTAGGACTAGTTTGGATCTCTTCCTTCTTACAAGCAGAGAGAATGACAGACCCCTCATGATCTTTAACAACTAAGCCCCAACCAGTGGAACCATTAGAGAAGCAACCTGCATCAACATAAATTCATTGTTGTTAGATCCTCAAAGTTGACATTTTGTATGAATTGAAGAAACAAAATTATGTAGTAACATTCTATTGAACTACCTTTGATATTGGACCCGTTTATTTTGGATTTTTTTGAAAATAGATTTTATAGTGTTACATAATTTTGTGTAAAAAAAAATTACAAAGAAATTTTTTATAAAAGCTTCAAATGAAAATTTGGTTTGAATAGTTATTCTTAAAATGTGATTTTAAGCATTTCATCATTTTATTGAAATTTTTTTTGGATATCAAAATTTCAAAAAAATCATTTAATTTGAAGCTATTTTAAATAGATTTTCATAAAAATCATTTTTGAAATATAACTTTTTCAAAAAATTGTGATTTTGACTATATTTTGTTCTTCAATAATGTATGTTTATGTTATATGATCTCAAAATTAGTGTATTTAGAAAAAATGAATATAAAAAAACTTGTAATATTTTGAAAAACGGTTTTACAAAATCAATTTTCAAAAATACAAAGAAAAAATATATTTTTTTAAAGCTAAAACAAACGCACCAATTATGGTGAAATTTCAAAATTACACCGAGCCACCGTAAATTAATCAAAGCAAACTAACTATGATATCAAACATGTATTAAGAATTTTCACTGTTACCCATCCATTTTCATTGTATTGCAACTCACTTCTCGCGCTGTTTTGATGTAATTTCAATTTATGAAGGAATGAAGTGCTATAAGTTTGGTTTCTATAAAAAAAATATTAAAATATTAGACTCAAGTGAGTAATAAATTTTATAAATTGCTCGAAAGAATTCAAGTTTAATTCTTAAATAGAACAATTTTTTGGATAACCTCGCGACCAAATTTTGGATTACTAAGTTTGTATTTTACTTTTTAATTGAAATGACACATATCACACATGTATATGGACATTAATATTTTTTTTAATTAAATAGTCTAATAGCGAGTTTGAACTTTGACTCATATATTTTACAATAATTTTATCAACTGAATTATAATTACAGAGAAAGAGAGTGACTTATGTGCCAAATTATTATTATTATAAAGAACAGCTTATGTGTTGAATTGCTTGCTAACAACATGTGGCCCCTTTTCTTAGACCATTGTAGACACCCCTTGCTCCTAACTTGCTCTCCAGCTATAGTTTGATGTAATGGCTGCTAATTATGAAAGGAAAAAAAAGGAAGAAATAAATCAGACATTTTCCGAATAGACACATTATATTTAGATATATACTAGGAATAAACCCGTGCGTTGCACGGGTTCGGTTAAAATATACAATTATAATAATTAAGTATAATCACATATATAGTTAAATGATTGATGATATTTTAAAGTATGATTATATTAAATATTAATATATGAACAAAAATTAAATTAAAAATGATTTTAAAATGTGAGAAGTATAATCACATATATAGTCAAATGATTGATAATATTTTAAAATATCATTATATTAAATATTAATATACCACTATTAAATAAAATATTATGAGAGATTTATTGTAAACTATATTATTCATTCTTAAAGCGAAGTGTTTATCGGAAGAGATTAATCTTTTAAATGAATTGCAGTTACCTCGAAAGAATTAGTCTTCACAATAATGGGTGGAAAACATCATTAGTATATAAAAAAAAATCTGCGATACAATAAAAATCTCATAATATTACTAAACAACCTTTTTATTTTTAACATACATTAATATTAAATATAATCATATTTTAAAATAATATCCATCAATCACTTAACTATATATTACATGTATAATTATACCTATTATAATTATTATTTTTATTTATTAAAATATTTTAAATATATATTTAATCGAACTTGTGCAACGCACGGGTTTATCTCTAGACAAAAACTATGATGAAGGTGTTATTTAACTTCATGTTCATCTCATCACATTTAGAAATATATATTTATGCATTATTCGTATATATATAAATGTGTGTCATGGTTTATCTCATCACATTTGAATGTATACATTAAAATATTTAGCTTATATTGTTTCATGCATTATTCGTATATATATAAATGTGTGTCATTGTTTTATTTTATGCATACATTAATATTAAATATAATCATATTTTAAAATAGTATATATCATTTAACTGTATATATATACTTATCACAATTATTAACTTTTATTTATAAATATATTTTAATATAAAAGATGTAATCGAACCCGTGCAACGCATCTCACATTTTTAAATAATTTTAAATTCAATTTTTATTGAATTTAATCATGGTATAAAAACTTAGTTTTCTTTATTTGAGTTGTAGTTGTATATACGCAATTCATTCTGCTTATATATATATATATATATATATATATATATATATATATATATATATATATATATATATATATATATTTGTACTTGCCTACAATATTGGTCATGAGAAAATATAAAATGATTAATATATGGTGGTTTTTATTTATGATATGATATCATTCTTTGAAAATTACGTATCAAATAGCCTAACAATATACTTTTCTCTAAGAAATTTAAGGTCTTTATATTCAACGAAAATACAATTCTTGTGTTGATATATTGACTTCTTTTAAAATTTCTTTTCATATATTTATTGGGTGGGATTTTATCCCGGATTTATAAGTCCTAGTTTTTTTAGTTTGTTACTTGGTTTGCATTTATTTATTTGCTTCATCATTTTTTGTTTTTTTTTTGTTGAAGCTAGTTTATGTCCCTTCAAAAAAAAATTTATAGTTTTTGTCTATCTTATTTAACAAATAATATAATTGTTTACACTCTTCTTATTCAATTTGAAGTCTCTAACAAAATCTCAATTTATGTATTGATATATTGATTTCTTTTAGAGTTTTCTCTCAAACTTTCCCAACTTTTATTGGTCCAAATTTTTTTATTATGTTGTTTGGTTTACTATTTTTTTATTTGTTTAATTCGTTTTGTGATGTTTATGTCCCCCAATTTTTTTTTGATTTATTTTGATATATAAAATTTACAAAAACATTTGTTTCTGGGTGTAGATTTTTTTTTTTGCCATACTATTTAATGATAACATCTTTGAATTCTAATTTTTAGTTTCATTAACCTAAATTATTATTACAATTTTATCTAAGTGCACAATATGATGGTATCTGCGCAAGAGATAAAATATTATTTAATTTTAATTTGTATAATTTTTGTCCACATTGTTGTAATCCAGTCTTAATTACATTTTTTTTACAATTAATTAATAAGAACCGGAACATTCTTATATAAATAATTAAGATATTTGTTAGTGTAATTCGATAATAATCATCAAATTACAACATATCTCTCTTATGTAAAATATTTTCTGCTACAAAATTAAAATGATTTATTATTGTTATAAGACACTTGATCTTATTGTAAATAACAAATGAACATGGATTTGTGGTTTTATTTTTGGTTACTTCAAAAGATATATTGATATATAAATGAATAATTGTGTGATTGCAAATTATATGTATTTCAAAATGACGATTTTGTTGTTTTAACAATTTTAGTATCATTCCGCTAAAAAATAAGTGATATTATTGCATGGCAGTAAGTTAAAATTATGCCTTCAAAACTTGTTCGATCGTTAGAGGCAAGATGACATATGTTGGTATTGAAATTTTTTAAATTTTTCAAATATTTTATTTCTTTCTAAAGAGTGTAACATGTAGAAATGTAACTATTGAATTCAAACAGTTTTTGAGTTTCATTCATTAAAATGCATGTAAAATTAAAAAGGTGAGTAACAAAAAAAAAGAAAAATACTTTGTTGAAGAAGAACCATCTCAAATATGTTGTTGATCATATCTAAATTTAGAAAAGTTAGGTTGATTTCTACGACACATAATCAACGAAAAAAATGACATAAAAATTAAGAAAAAATAACCTTCAAATTTTAATATTATGACAACTACCTTTACGAAGAGATGTGATATATACAACTAAAAATGACAAAAACTTGTCCATTATTTTCTTCAGAGCAGAGGAGTATATTCACTTTCACGATAATATCATTTGCACAATGATCATGTGAACTACTTTTCATTTTTCACAAAAAAAAAAGATGTCAAAGTAATGATTAATTCTAAGAACACTTGAAAAGCAATGCAACTGAGGGTCACACCAGTTTCTTGTAACTATCATTTTTCATTGACTTCTCGAGCATCAACCATGCAATAAAGATAAAAATAGAAGTCTCCCTTCTCTTCTTTTCTCTTCTCCTAACTCACATGAAAAATTGGCCTTATCTACATTAAGAAATTTAAAAAATAAGTTAGAAAAATAGGCTAACAAATATTATATCAATAATAAAAATAAAAATGTCTAAATTTTTCACACAATGTAAGAGAAACATAAGTTGCTATATAGAAACTACTAAATTGTGAAGAGATGAAGAGATCAAGAGGAAAAAGAGAAAAAACCTATAATACAAAATTGAAGAGCTATCATCCCATTGTTATTTGAGGAAAGTGATGATGAAAAATCATATATTTATACACACAATGCAGGTTAGGAATGTGAAAAGATAACATTTCAAAGGATTTGTATGATAAATTTATTTGTCATAGTTAAGGAATAAGAGTTAAAGAATATGAAAGAATGGTAGTTTAAAGGGTGGTAAGACAAAGTTATTTACTTTTTAAAAGAATAATAGCACAATTGTAATTAATACACAATATAACTAAAGTATTTTTCATAAAATTTATTTATTTAGCTGGTCAAACTTTTTTATGGGGTAAATTTTTTATTTGGTTTATATTTATTTAAAGTAAACTTTTTCAAATTATAATTACGCATGCATGGTTTATTTTTTATGTTTGATAGTCTAAAAGAGGAAGGAGCACATATATTTATTCATTTATCTTTTATAATTTTTTTCATATATTATTACTATTAATTTATGCTATATGTTACACTCTCTACTAATTTAAGTTACTTGTTACTTGTCACTTGAACTTTCACATGCATAATTATCAACATCAATTGTAGCATTTTTGTTTAACTTTTTTTCAAAAAATATTAGTAGTCATTATTATTGTAACATACATTTGGAAGATGAATAGACACATAAAATAAATTGTTGGACAAATTTTGATTAAATATGAGAAGCTTTCTTAAGCATGCCACATAGGCAAAATGGAGGCTTATGAGCTATGTAGGAGCTTCCTTTTATTTTTATGTTTGATAGTCTAAAAGAGGAAGGAGCACATATATTTATTCATTTATCTTTTATAATTTTTTTTCATATATTATTACTATTAATTTATGCTATATGTTACACTCTCTACTAATTTAAGTTACTTGTTACTTGTCACTTGAACTTTCACATGCATAATTATCAACATCAATTGTAGCATTTTTGTTTAACTTTTTTTCAAAAAATATTAGTAGTCATTATTATTGTAACATACATTTGGAGGATGAATAGACACATAAAATAAATTGTTGGACAAATTTTGATTAAATATGAGAAGCTTTCTTAAGCATGCCACATAGGCAAAATGGAGGCTTATGAGCTATGTAGGAGCTTCCTTTTATTAGCTATATATATGTTACACTCTCTACTAATTTAAGTTACTTGTTACTTGTCACTTGAACTTTCACATGCATAATTATCAACATCAATTGTAGCATTTTTGTTTAACTTTTTTTCAAAAAATATTAGTAGTCATTATTATTGTAACATACATTTGGAGGATGAATAGACACATAAAATAAATTGTTGGACAAATTTTGATTAAATATGAGAAGCTTTCTTAAGCATGCCACATAGGCAAAATGGAGGCTTATGAGCTATGTAGGAGCTTCCTTTTATTAGTAAAAGAATATGTTACACTCTCTACTAATTTAAGTTACTTGTTACTTGTCACTTGAACTTTCACATGCATAATTATCAACATCAATTGTAGCATTTTTGTTTAACTTTTTTTCAAAAAATATTAGTAGTCATTATTATTGTAACATACATTTGGAGGATGAATAGACACATAAAATAAATTGTTGGACAAATTTTGATTAAATATGAGAAGCTTTCTTAAGCATGCCACATAGGCAAAATGGAGGCTTATGAGCTATGTAGGAGCTTCCTTTTATTAGTAAAAGATTGGTATATATATATTGAGGTGGACAATTATGCTTGGTTCAAAAATAATATTTTTTACTTTTTTATATTAAACATTATGTATGAATCTATCATAATTATTCACATCAACGGTGTACGTTTAAATAAGATGTGTACTAGAGTATTATCTATTATAAATTAGTTGTTATATTAATATTTTTTTTTCTTTACTATGATT
This sequence comes from Trifolium repens, assembly GCA_030408175.1. NCBI lineage: Eukaryota > Viridiplantae > Streptophyta > Magnoliopsida > Fabales > Fabaceae > Trifolium > Trifolium repens. Next base: position 52,253,852 of record CP125848.1, read on the forward strand.
TAAATTCAGGTCAGTCAACTCTTGCCAGCCTTAATTCAAACTAATTGAGTTGAAATTTATAAAAGAAACTTACATAAAAAAATTAAAAAGAAACAAAATCTTTAATTTCATTCATAAGGTTGCTTTGTGAAGTTAATTTCTAGCCCAATAGACGATATATGAATATTTCACATTTGAAAATTTGCAAACCATAATTTGGATAATTTTTTTGGGTGAAATCATAATTTGAAGATTTAAATATCAATTTTTATTCTAAAAAAAAGGGGTTGAATGTCAAATAATTTAGCCAACACAAATTAGTTAGCCAAACGTACTATAAAGTCTGGATATTTTTCATTTGTTTTTTTTCTTTTGACAAGGATATTTTTCATTAGTTATTCACGTATTAATGTAACAACCGAGACATATAACCACCCTATTGTCAAGAAATTGTGTTGAAATGGATTGCATAAAAAAATATACAATTTTTTTAGATTAAAAAAATACAAATTTTGATTTTTCATAGAATATTTAGCTAGAAATTAGAACCTACGATATATATTGTTTTATTAATCTTCTAGTTCATTGGAAAAGAAGACTTCGGTAATTAGCTCACTTGCGGAGTAAGGCCCGTTTGGATTAGTTTATTTTTGAACTTATGCGAACAGCTTATGCAATATAAATTAGATTTTATTCTATTTTATTAGTTCAAACTAGTGGAAATTGTATTTTTATAAGCTATTTTATCATAAACTACCTTGACAAATTTATAGTAATACATAAAAATTGCATAAGTTGTTTGCATAAGCTCAAAAATAAGCTAATTCAAACGGGGCCTAAGTAAAAATCGACCAGAAATTGTTTCCACAAAAAATCGAATTCGAATTCGCTGAAACAATCTATCTTAAAGAGAGCTTAATATTACTTGAACGTAATTTTTTTTTTCTTTCAAGAAAACGTAATTTTTTATTTATTAAAACGGTATAATATTAATTCAACAATAACTGATTTGCTAATTAAATGAAGGTACTCCGTTAGTATCTAAGGGCCACATCCCATTATTGTTTGAAAGGGAAAGCAATAAAAGAAGTCCTTATAATAGGCTAATGACCTCACAAAATATTCCACATTCCTAAAATAGATAAAAACAAATAAATATCTCTTCAAGCAATGTTGAGTACTGTAGATCTCATAATTAACATAGCACAACCATGCATTTATATCATTTATTTATTTTTATAAACAATATTTCCTATTTATATCAACTTTTTAATAAACAATAATATATTTTTCATTGAATAATAGCATTATTAAAATATATACATATATCATTGAACCTATGTCTTGTGTTGTCTTTTTTGGTGGTTATCTTTGCCTTTTTAAGAGGGATCCTGATTAATCTTCTTGTGATAGTGGATTAGAAATGTTTAGTTTTTGGTGTGCTGTGTTTTTTAGAGGTTATTAGATGTTGATGGAATATATTTCTGGTAACACTTTATATTATGTATAGTATTTTTCCTTTTTTTTTTGTGTTTTATATATAATATTATTTACAATTAAAAAAAATCATTGAACTAATGGAATTTGATATTGTTGAAATATCACACAGTTTTACATTGTTGTGTATCTCAGCTGTCCGATCAAACACTACTAAAAAAGTCGCGTTTAGCAACCGATTTGGCAACCGATTTTAATCAAAAATCGGTCGCTAATCACATTAGCGACCGATATAGCAACCGATTTAAAGAAGTAGCTAAAGCCTTGGTCGCTGATCTGTAGTAACCAAATTAGCAACCGATTTCTTAGCAACTGAATTAGCGACTGATTTCAGCAACCAAAATAGCAACCAAAATTAGCAACCGAAATAGCAACCAAAATTAGCGACAATATTTGTGATGCTTTCTCTGACGCTATAGTAACCGATTTTGTGACTGATTTGCATTACTTTTTTTTACTCAATGCAACCAATTTTGCAACCGATTGAGAAACACTTTGTAATAATTTCGGTCTCTATTTCGGTTTCTATTTCGGTCTCTAATAATTTCTTTTTAACAACAATAATAATAATAATAATAATATTGATTTACATTCTCAATAAAGCAATTTTTCAAATCTAATCAACTATTTCATAAACACCAAACAATTAGACATGAACACAACAATATAAGCATAATATGTTTAAATATTATCAAATACTTAGAAAAAAATATCAATCCAAAACATAATCAAGACTAAATTCCTTTCAATTCTTGCATACTAAAGTAAGTCACACTACTATATTTGTCATTCTTGCTCTAAGTCTTCATCATCAAACACGACATTATCATCATCAGACATGTCATCATTATCATTAGCCACATCCTCATTATCATCAACCATATCATCATTAGCCACATCCTCATTATCATCAACGATATCATCATTATCATCAACCACATCATCTTCATGAACTTGATCTCTAGTATATGACTTGGGCCGAAAGTTAAATTTTTTCATCAATTGTTTTACCATACCACGAAGTTCGTCCCTTCCCTTTCAATTCTCATTTCCTCCCTTTCAAGTTTCAGTTCTTCAAATTCATGTCTTTAATCAGCTAACTAGAGGCACACACAAACCTGCAACTCGACAATTCTCGACAACAATGTTACTTTAATTAGCTAACTAGAGGCACACACAAACCTGCAACTATATTCACAAACAAAGCATATAATGATTCTTTTCTTAGAGACATTCTAATAAAAAACACATATGCAATGCATTTTCATCAATAATGCAAAATACGTATATCAAAGAAAATTAACAGGACTAATGACTATACTTTCCTGCCAATTTATTCACCCACACAACTCAACCAAGCAAATATGTAAAATCAAATATCAGTTTTCAAATTTTTTTCTAAAATAATTAGCATCTAAAAATGAAAAGGAAATCGGAATTAAATTAATTAACACCTAACTTTTGTATACATCTTTTGCTAATACAACATGATGAACACGTGAATCTATGAGAGAAATTTGAACCCTAACGAGAATGAAATTAGACAGATCAAAATCCCAAATCAAAACCTTAAAACCTAAAATCACAAAGTAGAATCAAACAAATCAGTAGTAGGGAAAAAACCCTCACCCGGATTCCAAACGAAAATTACAAACTTGAGTTTAGTGGGTTTTGGTATGTGTTTGTTACGAACACAGAGCTTCAATCGTCATTTACAGCTTGAATCGTCGATTATAGACTTCCTTCAATCTTCGTTTCGATCACAAACTATATATTTATTTATAAATTTAAATTAATAATAAGGGCATAATAATCACTATTAAGTGCATTCTAAATTCAGCTATAAGTTTATACCTTTGTACCCATGGTGTACACCAAAAACCAATCCAAAACTAACAAAAAGCTAATGAGTTGTGACTACCAATCCTTCATTGAACTATATAACATAGAAGACACCTCTTTTGCGCGTTCATAGCACAAGTTTAGAACCTTCATTGCTTCCAAATCAATTTCCTGAAGATACCATGCAACGAAAGTTGGCCACATGTTATTATTGAGTTATATAAAACTATTGGTATATGAGAAATGATTTTTGTATAATCAAATTTAGACAACTTTCGCGAGAAAAAAAAAATTAAGTGCTTAATGCAGTTTAAATAGGTGATTAAGTTCAGTAGATAGTTAATAGATATAAGGATATAGCATGTGTTGAAACTCGTTAACCACAAATTTGGACGTGGTTACCTATACTTTCTAGTGGTGTTTAACAAGAATCAGGATGAGAAAACAAAGCTTGAGACAGAACACGTACATTAATTCGGTCTGACAACCAGAAATTGGATATTCCATGATACTTTTCAGAAAGCCCGCCAAGCATATACATTCTTGCTGCAACCCTAGCATTGTCTGCAGTTTCAGCCCATATCGTACTCAACTGAAATATTGCAAATCAAGTCAATAATATTTCCACATAACCATAAACTATAATTAAAATCATAGATACAATGCTGATAACTTGTGTACACAATGATATTGACATCAAAACTGTAATTTACAACAGAAAAAAAAAGTGCAATAAATAAAATCAATGAAGAACTTAGAAAAAGCCATTTCTCTGGCTAGTCCATAATTATGCTATATTTCCATTCTTTTTTCTAACAGATTTTCCAAACATATAATTGTAATCCCACTTGTAGAAATACAAAATGTTCAAGAAAGATTAAGTTCTTGCCATTCATCAAAGCTAGTTAACAAAGACATTAAAACAAGCATAATGTCAAAATTGAGTTTTTATGTTATTCAATGGCATTCACATGTAGCTTCACACCCAGGGGACTAGATATCTAGAGCATGACTTGAGCGGTCTAATAGCGATACATCTTAGATAGGAGTGCAGGCAGAAGCACTAAACCGGATTACAAAAACAGTTTATAAGGTCGACACCCAACAATACCATAAGAAACTAAAATTAAAAGCACAACTAAAAACATATGACACAACAAAAACATAGGATGCTAAAACCAGGGAAAACCAAATTAGCCAAAACCACAAACTCAAAAAAACCAGCCAGCACACTATTTCTCAAACAGTCCCTAAATCACCAAAAACTGTAGTTTATTACTCAAACAAAAACTTAAATCCTAATTTATTGAAGAACCAAATTCATATGGTTTCTCTTTATAATAACCAAAACCATTAACTTCCAAATTTCATATTTCATATATAAAAATTAAGTTCAACTATTGAAGTGAGTGCTACCTGCTACTAGCTTAACATTAGATACCAAAAAATATTATAGTAAGAAATGAACCAGCACTTCAATTGAACAAAACAACTAGCAATACACAACAAGCACATATCTAGAACAGCAAAGATGCAATCATCACATGCAGTAGGAATTAGATATTCTGCCAAAGGAAAACATTTAGTACTTGGAAACTGCAATCATCACATGTAGTAGGAATTAGATATCCTTTAATTTACATAGAAAATTCTTATAAGAATCCACCGCAAATTAACTTAAAACAGATAATACCATAGTATTCCAAAGTTCTCACACAATGACTTAAAATAAATTTTGAATCAGTTACTCTTTTCATTATAACTGAAAGCAATACAAATGAAGAGATAATAACTGAAAGTAATGAAATAAGAGATGCAGAAGAGAAATAAAACTGACCCTAAATCGAAATTGAACCCTAAATCGAGAATAGAATTGCTCAGCGCCGCCGTCGTGACCCTAAATCGTACCCTTTCCACGCGTTTTGTTCTAGGGTTCTGGACGAAAGCAATTGTTCTGGACGATTTCAAATTTGTTCTACGGTTCTGGACGAAAGGATTTCTGCGCGATTTGATCAATAAGAAAGATGTATGAAAGGATTTGATGAATGAAAGTTATTAGAAGAGAAAGATTTAGGATTTCTGGACGAAAGGGTCACGTTCTGAAAGTTATTAGAAGAGAAACGTGTTCTGGATGAAAATTTTTTATTAAAAGATTATTCAATTCTTATGGGTACAAACTTATAAGAGCTCGTTAACAAGATAAACATCCGGTATAATAAAAACTAACATTTTATTGGGTAAAAAAATATAAATTAATTTGATTTAAATATCTTAAAGAAAATATAAACTAACGATTGAATATGATGAAATATGTTTTTTTTTTTATGATATTTTTTTGCGTCGGATCTTTTATCGCTATTTATCGGTCTCTGATTCGGTCTCTATAGCAACCGATTTAGCGACCGAAATATTTTTGAATTTGAAGCTCAAATAACGGTCTCTAAATCGGTCTCTAAAGCGACCGAAATATTGGTTGCTAAATATCGGTCTCTAATTCGGTTGCTAAAATTATGTAGCGACCGATTTAGCAACCGAATGTTTTTTTACTCTGACGCTCAAAATATCGGTCTCTAAATCGGTTGCTAAAGCAACCGAAATTTTTTGGTCGCTAAATCGGTTGCTAAATGCGAAATTTCTAGTAGTGAAATCTTAATGATTGAGATAATTTAATAGTTATTTCTTTTACGTTTAATCTGAAACGTCTGATTATAAATAGATGGCCGAGATACACAACAACGTAAAACTGTATGATATTTCAACAGGCATCAAATCCAAATCCGAACCTATGTGGTTGAAAGGCAAGAGACATATATAGTTAGACATGCAGATCAACATCAACCTCACAATCCTCCAAATATCAACCTAAGGAATCCCACATGATTTAATGTAGAAATGTATGTTTCATTTTGACATATTTTTTTTAGCACTCACTCACACCCACCAAATAAGAATTAAACCACACATCTAAAAATCACATATATCTGAAACAAGACACGTAGATTTGTCACTTACCATACAAAAGAAACTCTTGTGGACTACGTGTAAACTAATTTCCCACCCATTCCATTATTCCCCACACAACACATGCAACCCTTTCATTTCAAATCTTCTCTATTCTCACAATAACAACAAGATCTCAACACTTCACACAAAAACTTGTTTCAACAATAAGAAAAAACTCTCTCTCTCTCTCTCTCTCTCTCTCTGCATGAAAGGAAACAACAACCTTTTAATAATGTCTCACCAATCCTCAGCTGAATCTGATGACAATATTCCTTCTCATCCATTGGACATAAAAGTTCTTCCCCACTCATCTAAAGATCATGTCAACAACTTTGAAAAAGAACAAGAAAACCCTTTTTTATTGAACACCCAAAAGAGCCAAAACCATGATGATGAGGAAGATAAAGATGCAACACAAAACTCATCACTTGTTTGCAACAAGGATAAAGATGTTGAAGCAAAAGAGTTAATAACAAGTGTGGAAGAAGAGAGTGAAAGAGAGAGGTTGAAAAGGCATAGAGTTGAAGTAGCTGGAAGTGTTTGGATACCTGAAATATGGGGTCAAGAGGATTTATTGAAGGATTGGATAGATTGCACTGCATTTGATGCTCCTTTAGTTCCAAGTAAGATCACTATGGCACGTGCTGCTTTGGTTCAAGAGGGTACTACTAAAACCAATGCTGCTCCTCTAAGTATAGACAACAGGTGTTAGAACTTTTTTCTTTTTCATTTCTGTAATTCTGTTTATTCACAACCATACATTCTTCATGGATATGGCTTATTGATTAATCTTGATTTTTATATATTCTTTTAGTAGTACTTTTTTTATCCATTGAGAGCTTTATTTTTGTGGTTGTGGAAGAGGCATTTGATAACCCTAATTTTTTTTAGTACTAAAAATATGTCAATGAAAGTTGTCTTGTACATTCATCAAATAATACTTTTAGCAATCATCAATGTTCTCTAGTAAAAAGAGTAATTAGCTTAGTCAATTTCCTACATGATCCCTCTCACATTTTCTAACTATGACCATGGCCATCTATAATAATGTAAATAACTTTCAGGCCCTTGATAAACAGTTCTCATATATTAATATAAGAATTATTTTTTTGATATTTCAGAGTTATTAAGAAAAACTAACCAAATAATTGTATCTCTGACACTGGTGAGCATCTGAAATTCATTTCACCTAAATTTTTATTTTTATATAAAAACAAAGAACAAGTATCATGTGTTTCATATAAAAACTTTTCATATTTTATAACTATTAATCAAATTATAACTGGAACTATGATGTATGTGTACATTTGTATAATCTATTTCAAGAATAAATCTTATATACTCTCAAAACAGAATATATAATCTGAGCACATTTGTTTAGTCAAGGTTTGCCCAATTTCTAAATCAAATTGATGAGTTGTTACAGTAAAACTTGTGTCAAAATGTCATGAGATCATTTGCTATAATAGAACATTTGAATACAAATTGTTGATGAATTGTGTATTGCATGTTCTAGTATAGTAAAACTCGCGTTAAAATGTCATGGAACCATCGCTATACTAGAACATTTGATACAAATTGATGAATTGTGTATCAAATGTTCCGGTATAGTAAAAGTATTTTAACCTTGAAATACATCTATAACTTTATGATGCTCAATATAGGTATTTATGATGCTCATTTCTTAATGTTAGTCCTCCATGTGCAGTATATATTGGGCCTTTACAAAGGGCTTACCTTGGATATACTACTGATGTCTACTGCTACTAATGATAACAACTAGCAATATTCATCGGTTCAGAATACATTGTAGAGAACTAAGGTCTGTTAATTACATTTCTTGTTTTGACTGATAATTACAAAATTATTACTTTGCTTTCGTGTTGAAAATGTTATTTTCACCATTTTCTTATCAATCTTTGAACAACACAAATGAAAATAAAGTAACATTTCTAAAATTATCAGTTAAAATAAGAATGAAAAATTCTCAGACAATAAATGCACTAGCTTTGCGATCCATCAGAAAATTGTGGGCATTATAAAATTGCTCAATCGATTCAATTCAATTACCTGTTGCTCTATAAAGCAAAAATCCCTGTTCCAACTGATTGAAGTAATGTATACTTACAGTACTAATTCACTCTAGGTGAATAATTTTAAGCAACTCTTAGGCAAAAATGCAAAGTTTAGTTGATAGTAAATATAATTTACAATCACACTCCTTGACTTAAAAAATACAGTATTCAAAATCTATATAAGAAAAAGAAAAAAAAATATCAACAGGATGCCGGCAAATATAGCATTTCTACTATTAGGCTCTACCCACCAGTATAAATTTCTGCTGCTGATACAGCAAATATGCTAAACTAGTATCATCACTATGATACCAGATCCCACACCTTGATTGTTCCATCATCGCTTGCAGAGGCTAGCAGCGGCTTCTCCTAATTAGCGAGCAATAGCAGGCAAAATATGTTGATTAATAACCAATTGCAGAGAAAGACACAAAGCAAAAACAATCCTAGCATAGTTCACCATTCTCTAAATATGTAAGTTCTTGTAAGGTATCAAACTGTACGCGATAGGATGATAACTACAAATTTTATATTTACTGCACAGATGAAAATTTAAATGTTCTTTCTGGTGCAAATTCTCTACCAATCCCTGTCACACCACTAGTCGTAGATAGCCTACTAATCACAACCTTAATTGATCAACAACTAGTTAATTAGGGGGAAATTTAATAGGTCATGCTTCAGAATAACACAGTCAGCTATGAGAATCATCTAATAATAATAGTAGTAGTGAAATCTACCATTCCACCCACTTGATTGTGTCAAGAGACATTCACTTCACCATAAATGTGATTTCACTAAAGTAGTGTCTGAGAATCTTACCCCAGGACTCCACTGCACAGAATTTATATCCATGTCATGAGCTTTATCCTTCTTCAATAGCAACTTGTACTGAGGACCATCAACCTGTGTCATAAGCAAGCAGTAATGTTTGATCAATTTTAACATGTTTCTTGATAGAGTGAGATGCATCTACAATCTACATAGATATAAAATTATTTAAGAAATACTTCTATTGGTTTGTCATTATTTTCCTGCAGATTCACGAATTCTTATATGAGTTTGAATTTTTCAGGGACATGGAATTCAATGTACATAAGGATTTATCTCTTAATAACAACTGCACAAATGTTGAAGTTCAAAACACTCAAGTTTTCAGACATCAAGAAGACCTAAACAAAAAGACCTGATTCAAGTCCAGAAATATATCAAGAAAATGAGGAGGAAGAGCATTATATTAAGAAATTTTTTGGAAACAAGCTGCTCTAGTTCACCAGTAACCTTTGCGCTAATCTCTTCAAAATAAAAAATAGTTCAAAGAAAAACTTGAAGTAGATAAATGAAGTTGCAAATACAGTTAACAGTATAGGGGATAGGTAGAGTGTTCTCTGCATTTAAATTGTAAATGGAGAAACATTTGGCATTGGCTTGTTTTGTTGGTGACATCTAAGGTGAGGGAGCTATTAAGTCCCTCACCGGTGAACCACTAAAATTTTACCATCAGATATAATCAATGGCTTGGATCTATTAAAATTAAAAAAGAGAACATGTAAAGTAGTCCACATACAATCATTCAACACCTCTGTTTCTCTTTCACAACAAAAAAAAAACTTTAATTTTCTGCTTTTGTTTTTCTTCATGACGGTTCCAACCTTGAAGCTTCATAATCTGAAGCAAAAACCTCCAAGATCAAATTTTGAAACCAGCCCATCATGCAAAACCATTGGAAATGGAAATCCCAACACCGCAACAAGAAGCTTCCCTAAATCATCATCAACCATGATGGTGACGATGAAGTTTGAGAAAATCCATCAAAGTTTTAAAAAAAGGGGAAATTATCCAACAATTTCACCTTCTTCTTTGCCTTTCTCCATTGACCCGAACTGTTTCAACAGATCCAAAAAATTCTTGCTGCCATCTCGCCACCATCGATTGTAATAGTTCAAGATGAACAAATTGAAATCTCAAATAAAATTTCAAAACTAATATTGTTTCAGATGATTGAGCAAGCAAAAGAAAGATTCAACGGCGGTGTTGGTCGGCACCGGTGGTATGGTGTTCACCGGAGTTTGTGTGGATGATGGAGTTTCTGTCAAATTGAATTGTTGAGGGATGAAGTTGAGGTATGACAGGATTGCCCGTGGACAAACGTACATGTTCTTTATATTTATTTTAATAGATCTAAGCCATTAATTAGATCTGACGGTAAAATTTAAATGGTCCACCGGTGAGGGACTTAATAGCTCCCTCATCTTAGAAGCCACCTAATTAAGTCTTTTGCTACTATTGTCCCAGTGATTGCAAGTGCAAACTACAAAGATACCAAAAAATTCTAGGCTTCTCTATGAGCACAAATAGCTAATAGAATCATTTTTATTCATTACTGAACAATTCTGCACCAGGAAAATGAACTTGTAATGGGCATATAAAGAATATGATGCTTCTCTTTTATGTGAACTCTTCATGCACATTAGACTAAAACGTATGAGGATTAAATGTCAATATTCAGCATTCTTGATTCTTGGCTGTAGTTCCTTAAGTATTCAGTTTATGCAATACTAGTACCAATAACAGGCCTGATTTATGAGTGATGACAGTATTACACACAACATGCTGACAAGAGAAATTTGCCCATTAGGATATACACAGAAATTACACAATAATGACCGTAACAAGGCCTTTGAACTGCTTTTGGAAGTGGATAGATGCAGTAACCATGGAAAGCTAAAAAAGCGGTATACCTGACTTTCACTGTTATCATCCACAAAAAGCCGAATAGCGTCATCAGCAGCTCCACTGGCAAAGATACCTCCTCTGTCATACCAGCAAAAATTACAGGATACAAAAGCATCAGAATTATACAAGCATGTATTAGATATATGTTGGAACTCTTCTATCTTAATGACAGCAAGTGCATGAGTCATTGTTTTCATCTTGCTTTCAATTAAATTAAAAAGGAAATAACAAATGATGGAATCCATAGAATGCAGTACAAATGACATTTACATCTTTTCAAACTTCTGTGGTCCAAAGAAAACAACAGGGCATTCATCCCAACTGCCATAAGAAATGACGGCATACTTGCCAAACATGGACATTGTCCGATTTACCCATACAACATAATACTACCTCCGCGTCTATTATAGTACCTTGATGACTTATTCACACGGTAGTAATATTGAATTTGTTAATAGCTTGTATTAATTTTACAATGTTACCCTTCAAATAATTGAAACTCATCAATTCACTTTATTGCTTATACACTTTTCCTATACATCTTCCCGAGTCTTCAAAAGAGAAAGAAATAATTTATCTATTCATTACAACATTTGTTGCTTATTGGCTAAAAATATGCAAAATAATTGAGAGTATTTAGGTAAAAACTAATTAATGCAATAGAAAATTTGAAGAGGATCATATATAAAGGGCTATAAGTTTTTCAAGGATCCTATATATAGAGACGGAGGTAGTAGAGCTGAAGTTTATTTTATCATGAGTCTATCTTAATTTGAGTTGACTTGTTAAAGACATAAGAAATCGTGAGTGTTGAATGACAAGTTGGTTAAATAAGCAAACCACTAAAAGATTTACATAAATGTCAAGATGTAAGATGAAAATTTTACTTTGGTTAACTAAAATGCAACTACCTTGACCAATGAATTGAGAAAATTGTCCGCTCATGATACCCTGTTAGAGTGCAAAGATGTCTCCTGAAAACCCAAAAGGAAACAAGAAACAATTTTATATTGTCTGTAGGATTAATATGACTACCCAAAAAAAGGGTTGGGATAAATATGGCATCATTAAATGATTGATCCCTCATTTGTACAAATGACATAGTAAATAAAAGATAATTCTTAACCCAAACTTATATAATTGAATTCAAAATCGATGACTAAACTGAATCAGAGTGTTACAATCCATTCCAAACTATAATTATAATAATAAAAATAATGAAACATCTCGGGATTATGACTTGAAAGCCACATTTGAATGAAAATATTGGATACCATCAACAGTCCTATATTAGAATAACTTTCAACCTATAATTAAGTAACATGAGTTTAAGATAAGGTGACTGTGCAAATGCAATACAATAGCAATTTTATCAAACAAGCAAGTAGAGTGAAAGGAAATGGGAATGAATGTTAACATTTATAACATTATAACTTTCACTATACATAACTTCCACAGTCATGTCATGCGAATGAGGATATCTACCCTCATCACGCAAATTAAATTAGTAAACATAGGAATGCCATTTGCCTTGAAATCAATAATGGCCGCAAATATTTTTTTAACATGCAAAAAAATAATGGGAATTGGTATTTTCAGATTTACTTTCCCAATAATAACTTTAAAAACCTTGGGGAAAAAACAACCTAAAAGCTAGAATGTTAAGGGTAAAGATTACAGAAAACTTACCACGGAGCAAATCCACCACCAGATTGCATACCTATGCTTTCTGTTCCCCATACCTTTAGGGTAAGATCATCACTACAATAAGAAGTTGAAGTCAAAATGGCATAGAACTTCATGAAAATGCCAGAAAATAATTCCAGACGTGAACAAGAGATATGATTCACATACCTACAGGTAACCATTTTGTCTCCACTGGCATTGAAGGAGAGGGCCCAAACAGTAGATGTATGACCGCTGCCAAATAACATAATTGTGAACAAATTAACATTAAAATTAGTTAAAAAAAATTGGTCATCCTACATAAACTGGCCTAAACAATCGTGCTAAAAATAAATCTAGGATGATGGGAGAGATCAAGAACGGGAGAAATCAAGAAGTAGTACTTGTTGGGTTCTCCAAGGGTTTGAACACACTGCCAGTCATCACTGTCACCTTCATCTGCCCAAACCTGGAAGAAATTTGATTGCATTATATTGTTGTCACGACGTTGAATCGCATCCATTCAAAAAACAAGCATGTAAAATTAAGGAAGGAAAATTAAATTAAAATGGCAAAGCCTTTTCTTGCATTTAGATTACCTTAATATTATTATCATAGCTACATGAAAATAAGATATCCTCCGTTGGGTGCCACCTCACCATTTTCACATCCTGAGTATGTCCTTGCAGCACTGACACACACTCAAACTCATTACCTGGCTGCACTTCCCATATCCAAACAGACTTGTCCCTACTACAAGTTGCAAGCAAAGTTCCAGCTGCATTCCAAGATACACTCTTTACTTCATTTTCATGTCCCTGTCCATAAAATTTACATATATATATATCTCAAAGCTGGTTTATAAAAATTGACAAAAAATACACACATTCAAATTTGAAAGAAGAAAAAACAGACTATATTAACAGCATGGCAATAGCATTAGCATACCTCCAAAGTAGAGACACACTCAAAATCACCCCCAACATTTTCCCATATAGCAGTGGTGGCATCAAAGCTTCCAGTTGCCAACAATTTCCCAGACGGTGACCAAGCACAAGACCGAACAGTTCGAGTGTGCGTTTCTTCCAAAGTCGCCTGCATTTCATCATCAGACTCCAATATCATCATTAAGAAATCGACACCAAACAATCACAGTATGGAACTTCCGGCTATGAACTATATACTCCAAACAAATCACCAACTACACATCTAAGACCTGTTTGGATGAACTTATTTAATCTTACCTACCAACATAAACACTTATGAGACCGTTTGAAATAACTTATATGGAGACAGCTTTTGACATATCCATAACCTATTTTCACCTAATTTCCTCAAGCTAGCTTATATATAAACACTTATAGCATAAGCACTTGATTAAGTTGTTTATACAAACAAGCCCTACCTGTTGATGGAATTGTTCAAATTTGTTGAATTGGATATTTAACAAAAAAAAAAATTGAAAATTAATTCTACATTGGTTCTATTACAATTGAAAAATTCTTCGAAATTAAGTTACTATTAAAAAGTGATTCTACTATACAATCGAAATTAAATGAAATATGATAACAAAAAATGAAGTATGGAAGTGAACAAGAGACCTTGCAGGAGAAAAGATTAGTGGAGAGATTTTGTTCCCAGATTCGAACGGTTTTGTCGCCGCTGCAAGAAGCGAAGACGAGAGGAATACCGGCGTGACCGGTGGCAGGGTTCCAATCCAAGCTCCAAACCCTATCGGTGTGACCTTCGAGTTTCTGAACCTCTTTTAACTCTAACCTTTCCATCGTATAGTAGAACGATTTGACTCAGCATACACTCGCTAATATAAACACAGGTTCGCTAGTTTGTTTCTTCTTCAGTTCAGTTCAGTTCAATCTGTTATTTCCTACTTTCTCGCGAAAAAGATGAACAGAATCTTCCACCAACGAGACAAAGGGAAATTCTTTTTCTTATTAACAAAACTTGGAGACTAGTGAAGAAATGGAGGAACACAATGAACGACTGGCGTGTGTGCAAAACAAGACAGGTTTTTTTTTTTTCTTTTCTTAATTGCATTTTTAATCTTTTATTTTATTATTAATCTATATTTTAAAATTAAAATATTTTGGTTTCTAATTTTTATATTTGTTGCAATTTTTGTTCCAACGCATATTTTTCTTTTAGAAATGGTGATTTTTTGTGTTGAAAGATTTTATTTTCTCCAAATTGAATTTAAAGATGAAATATTATATTTTAGACTAAAATTAATCTCTTCTGGTATTAAAACTCGCCATTTTTAGAGTAAAAAAAATGAATTATGATAAAAATTGTAACAAAAGTGAATATAGAGGACAACAAAATTTTATTTTAAAATATATAAGACTATTTTCACGAGTTTAATAAAATAGGGTAACCAAAAGTGTAATTAAGCTTTTTTATGATTTATTATTTTGTTTATATATATATATATATGATACTATTATAAAATTAGATCAAGACAAGAATGTAGATATTTTACAGACTATGTGATACACAAGTTTTATATAACTTTATAATCCACTACTTAAAATAAGAATTTGTACAATGAAATATTTGTCTCACTTGTGCACTAAACAAATTATAACAAATTATAAGTACTTGATCAAACACCGCAAATATATTGTGTTATCCAAGAGGAAGAAGAGAGTTTTGAAAGAACAAAAAAGTGAAGAAATAAGTGGAGGGAATAGAGAAGTTTAAGAGGGGAGGATTTATTTATCATCATAACACAAACACCGTAGTTTGGTGGTACTCAAAAATTGTATTTAATGGTGTTGTATAGAGATTATATGCATTTTCTCAAAAAATGCGAATTTCTTTTCAATGTTTCATTCTACTTTTTTCCTTCAAAAGCACTCCACTCTTCTCAAAACTCACAAGCAAGGAGCAAAACTTAGTTGTTAAAGCCATTGTACCAATATTGGAGGAGACCACAAATAATTTGCAACTAGACGAAGATTTTCTCAATCTTCAATTCGACTTAGTAAATATAGACATCAAGAGTCCAACCAAAAAAGTTCTACTTATTCATTTTAAGTGGGGAAATGCTTAATGACTTGACTACTTTACAACAACAACAACAAAACTCTAAAGGGTGAATATCAAAGAAAATATAAGGGTGTAAAAAGTAATCTGAACTTTTTATTTACCTACCTAGAAATTGAAAGCTACAAACAATCCAGACTTTGAGCCCAGCCCATCAAACCGAATCAACAATCAGACATCGATCCGGTCCAATCGAACCGGAACGGTCCGTTTGAAAAAGTCAAAGAATTATTGATCCTCGTTTACATTTGAGAACGGTGGTGGAAGGAAAGAGAGAAAAAGAGCGTAATAACAAACAAACCCTAGAACGCAAATCAAATCGAGAAGAAGAAGAACATTCGAATCAAAACCACCATGGAATCCGCAGCTAGAAGAAGAAGTGGAGGCGTTTTCGAAGGCCTTTACAAGGTTCTTATGCGCCGTAACTCTGTCTATGTTACCTTCGTCATCGCCGGCGCTTTCGTCGCTGAACGGGTTTGCAATTTTCCCTTTCCATTTTCCTCTTATTCAATTTTCGTTCATTCTGATTCGCTCATAGAAGATCTGTTAATTTTTTTGCAGGCTGTGGATTACGGAGTTCACAAGATATGGGAATACAATAACGTTGGGGTATTGAATCTATTCATCTCTATTGTTATTCTATTGATTTTTGAAATTATGCTTATTATTTAATTGTGATTAAAGTTAGTTTTAAGATCTCTTAATTTTGAAAGTGATTCAGTTCTTAAAATTTGCATTTTTAGGTTGGAGTGTTACTTTTACAATTTTTGTTTTGCAATACTTTTTTTTGGTTTTTAGAGAATAATCTCTCATAGGATAAAGATTTTTTAGGTCGAAGTGTTACTTTTATAATTTACACTGCGGTTATCAATTGTGGCCGCCGCAAATGAATCTGGAATCTATTGATAGCGCATAATTGATTGCCGCGTAATTGATTACCTTGTTAATTATGAGATGTATCTTGTTGAATTTGATTGCCACGCATAGTGTAGATGCATTAGGCAGAATGGTTGTCAATGACTTTCGATTAGTTGTGTGCAGCTTATGTTGTATGTGCAAAGTTCTAGTTAAAGATTTGTAAATTATATATTTGGTCTGCTCTGATACTGTATTGATCGTTTTATTCTTGGTTATGTCGAAAAATTTATCGATTTTCATTGTTGATTGTGCTTTGGTAGCTCCCTTCTTCAGAAGAAAAGTCATAAAAGCAAATTTCTTTGTCCTCTAATATGTGCTAAACGCGCACCTCTTATATCCACTATTCTGAGGCAACTGTTTGTCTCTTATATTTCCTTGTTTCAAAAACTCATTAGATTGCACGAAATGTTCTTCACTTCTGGCTTCTATGTATTTCCCCTGTCTTCTTGCATGTCTCTTGATGGTAATCTAGGTTCCATGATTGACCTTTTTTTCATGAAAAGAGAAAAAAAATGATTGGTGTTATCCATCTGTCAAACTCATAATACAGTATCTTCTGCTGTTTTCTGTTAATTTTTAAATCATCAAAGTAGTTTACAAATGTTATTGTTGGTTATGCACTTTGGCTTCAAAAACCGTATTAACTATTAAAATTAGCCTTCTGTTGAAAGGAATGTCTATTTGTCACTCTCATATCATCTCAGGTCTTTATTTTTTTGAACAGAATCTTAGGTGTTTATTGCCACTTGTATCATTTGTTTTTAACTTATAAAACAGCAGTGTTTGATAATAAAAATAGTTGTTTGGATTGCGCAATTCAAAATGATCTGGTAAATCAATGGGTTGTATCCTATAGTGATTCATAAATTACTGTGAATCGTGTGATATATGCACGAATCAGTGTGATTTTGCCCTCCTGGCATGAAATTAACAATTCAGCAATTTGTTTTTTTATTGTTTTTCTTTCATCAATCACCACAAAGAAATTGAAAATTCAAATACTTTTTAGTTGTTACATATGAAGACGCACTGAATTTGTACTATTGAAAGCACCCAATTGGATTATTGTGCTATCTTTTAATGTTCTTCTGAGGAAAGGGTTCACACATACCATTCACATCATTGCTTCATTGAAAGAGCACCTATTTGATTATTGCATTGCTCTATTATTGTTCTTCTGAAAGGGCTTCAATCAATTTATGCACTGTATCAATCAATTTATTTGGTGATATCATTGTACTTTTTCATACTGACTTATGCCATGAGTTTGTTTTGTAAGAATCATGTTATGCTGTTTTATCCATTTGTAGTTTAAACTTATTATAGTGAGTACTCTCAATTTGAAGCTAATTTCCGTTTATTTCTAACTCTTATTATATGATACCATTTATGATTCATGACTCAAATTAATTTGTCTCTTCACGATTTTATTTTTGCGTTATAATTTTTTTTTTCCCTGCAGAAACGATATGAAGACATTTCTGTGCTAGGGCAAAGGCCAGTAGAAGAGTGAATTCTCCGGCTTGTTAGTCATTTTGAAGTTTTATTATATTCATGCAAAATTGAAGTGAACATTACGAGTTGGAATGCAATTTCCATTTTGCAATAAGTGAATATGTCGTCATGCATGGTTTCATTTAACGGCTGTTGGAAATATAAAATTATTAAACTGATGCAACTTTCTTTTTATTATTTTAAACGATTTATCCAGAATATTGGATTATGAAAATCACTTGCTTATAATCTTGTGATGATTTATATGTGCAAAATCATTACTGCTCACTTATTTCATTTAACTAACCTCACCGATTAACACATTGCAAATCTACACTTCCGGCGTGAATTCAAAGCAGCTGTACAGTAAGTGTTTAGACAAACAATTGTCGACGTCTTTTGTTTATAATAGATAGGAGAAAATACTTTTTAACTTGGTACAGTTTTGTTATGAGTTCTATATGGGGACTGGCCGCATAATTCTTCGAACAATAAACTGTTGTCGCTATAGCTTTGGACAGCTTAACTTGCGCTTGCTTGAGAATAGCTCTACAATTATTAGGTATTAGTTATTAGGTATAATAAGTTGAGTTACAATTATTATACACAATTTGAGTGTTTTTTGTTCTGGTATAAAATTGACTTGAAATTGAAAACTAAGATGGAGGGACGAAGGTGCGAAGCACTCTAGGTAGCTGGTTGCATTTGATTGTGTAGGTTATGATTGCTATAGGGGATTTCATAAAAAATAGGTTGAGGTATTATTCGACATAGTTTATGGGTATGAGAGATATACCGAAGTTGCATTTTGAGAACAAAGAAGACCACAACGGCAATGGTAGTGTTGTGACTTATGAAGTTAGCCATTCAATCGACCATTATAATCAACATGATAAATGTTAATTGCAAACTCTCTAACACACACCTTATAGTGATGCGACGTTCTCTTTTTCTTTTTTTTTTTCCAGTACTTGTCAACCGGTTTGGCAAGTTAGTGTATTTAAATTTCATTTTATGAATATTGTTCAAACCTTTCACATAATGCTCTAGAAATCACAATCTTCATTTTTATTTACACATTTGCACACCATGTATGGTATCGCTATTGCCACCACGATCAACAGTACTTTTATTACCAATGTGTTAGCTCATGGGGAAATTAGGAATGTCATTACTTTTAGAAATTTCTGTCGCCGTACTCACGGAGCTACATGCACAACCTATGAAGCACCGACACCGCGACACGACACGACAAGGACATTTCGATAATGTAAAAAACATAGGACACTGACATTGCTATATAAAATTTGATTTTATTTATCGATTTATTATTAAAAAATTAAAACTATTCTAATCAAAATTAATATTTTTAATTCTTTATTGATAACATTGTTTCAATATATGTTTAACTTTTTTAAAGTATCAAAGCAAAGAAAAGAATTTTTGTTTTGTGAAACTTGTTTGACTATTCCGACAGGTGTCGTATGAATGTCATACAAGTATCGGACATCGACGCATGTTGGACACCGCGACACGCCACCTCCTAGAGGTGTCCGTGGTTCATCACAATCATTCAAATTAAAGAAATACACTTTATTACATAGCAAACAAATAAATCTAAGAAACATCCCAACAAACAAAAAGATCACACGCCAACTATATATTTCTACAAAACTAATCGGTCCTCAATTTTGATAAACAATTAAATATATTCTTATGGTTGATATATAATTACGTAAAAAGTAACTAACTTAGATTCTGCTAAAAAATAGTGAATATGAATACAACATTTAATGTTGTTGCGGAATGATTCACAATTTTCTTGAATCAATCATTAAAGCTAAACATTTTAGAGTATTTGCGAGCATAACTCAATTTATAGGAATATTACATTTTATATGTAGGATTATGGTTTGAATCTAGGATATCCCACTTATTTATCTTAAAAGGTGAATATTTTGTCATTAGGCTATGAAGAGAAACATTTTAGAAACTTATCATACTTTGGTAAATGCATGTTTTATTAATTAAATAAAAAAATTAAATCACAATTTATATACCATTGGTTTTAACTTAAATATCAATAATTAAATATTTGATAAATCTCACACACAATTGAATTTATTTCCTTCTCATGAATTAAACATTACTTTGGAGTTACGCGCTTCAATCACAACCTACACCAACAACTACATGCATGAACCACCAATATATCTAACAAAAAATACATATCTTCCTGTTTTGACAATGTATTAAATATGACTCAAAAGAGTCATGCATATTATGTGCGAATGAATATCATATGTGTTGGAAATACATGCTCGTTGTAAATTTTAACCAATGTTACATTGATATGGATATGATTTTTTGTGTTTTTCTATTATGAAATTTGGTGAGATATATTTTTATGGAGAATATCCAAATATTCTTATTTTTTTGTTCTTATTCTTATTTTTACAAGAAAAACAAATTTCTACATCATATTTTTTAAAATAACAAACTAATCTCAAATATTCTAAACATATCCTTAGAATTCTAAACAAAAATATAAATCTTAAATCATAATTATGTTTTATTTTAAATATAAATCTAAACTATATTTAAATCTAAAATTATATAGTTGACCCTTTTTTTTTAATAATTTATCATATAATTGATTTTTTTTTCAATGTGTGTGAGTAACGCATATGCATAGTTAAATACAAATTCAAATTATATGAATTTATTGGATCAATTTTTTTTGTGTGTGTGTGTTTTTTTTTACAAAGGATCAATGTACACTACTAGAAATCTGCATATTACCTGCGGATTTTCCTGCGGAAATAGGCAAAAAATCCGCAGGATTTCCTGCGGAATCAGGTTCCCAGCTAAAACCTTCGTAGGTAATTGTTTCCTGCGGTTTTTAGAATCCGCAGGAAACTTTCCTGCGGAATTTCCTGCCCAAAATGACAATGAAACTATAGCAAACGTTCCTGCGAATAATCCGCAGGTAATTCCGCATTAAAAGCCGTAGAAAAGTCCGCAGGAAACCTGTTTCCGCAGGTAAAACCACATGAAAATTCGCAGGAAATAATTTTCCGCAGATAAATCCGCAGGAACTTTCACTTGTTTTTGTTTCTTTTATTAATTACGAAAATGCATATTAATAGTTATCTTTATTTAAAGTACATTAAATTTAAATAAATACTACTTAATTAAACTGCTACAAGTATCATGACATTAAATCATATCAAAACAAAACATAAAAGAGGAATTACATAATCTTGTAATTGTTACATTCCATGAATAACACAATAATGCGCAAAAAAAAAATTGAATACACATCAGTTGCTTATCATGAAAAAAATACACAATAATCTTTGTATTTATGAAGCTAACTTTTTGCCCTCAAGACCTGCTGCTGTTGATTCACATAGCTTCGCATGTAATTTCCTCAACCTACAAGTTAAACAAAATGCAAAAATGACTTTCAAGGTCACGTTGATGAAATAAATAACATGTAAACCTCTAATTGTCCACGAAAGTGATATTTAATATATTTTGGTGAATATTTATTTATACCCTTAGACTTTCATTGCAATTCAAACCAAATGTGAAAAACAAGAAGAAATTGATCCTAATTTAAATCGATTTGACTAACAAACTAGGTTATAGGTGTAGGATGCATAGAAGATGAAATTGAGGTAAGAGCAAGTGAGAGTAGAAAGACAAGGTTCTTACCGAAGAAACATGCAATAGAAAATGGCTTATCCGGACTGAGATCGGAAATTCAAGGTTCTACCGTGCGAAAACTAGAGGTCGCGTCGGAGAACGAAGTGGAGAAGATGACACTGACGACGGTGCAGATCTGTGAGATCGATGAGTTTTGTGGTGAGATCTGTGAGTTTCGTGGTGAGATCAATGAGTTTTGCGGTGAGATCTGTGAGTTTCACGGTGAGATCGATGAGTTTCGCAGTGATATTGGTGAGTTTCATGGTTAGTATCGCGGTGGCCGGAGTTGCGCCGTTATGGTGGCGGCCGATTAGGGTTTAAAGAACAAGAGAGCTTTTGTGCCCTTACATTAGAAACACTTTCTGAAATGAGTTTAGATGGTAGTGTTGTTTTTAGATGAGTTTACATCAATGTTAATTAAAAAAATTGAAAAAGATGTTGAAAAAAAAGTAATAAAAATCCGCAGGAAAATCCTAAGGTATACTTGCGGATTTTCTTGAAAATTCTAAATCCGCAGGAAAGTAATATAGTAGCTAAATCCGCAGGAAAATCCTAGGAAATACCTGCGGATTTTTCTGAAAATTTAAAATTCGCAGGAAATGACTCCTTGGTGCAAAATCCGCAGGAAAATCCTAAGGTATACCTGCGGATTTTCCTGGCAATTTTAAATCCGCAGGAAATGACTCCTTAAGACAAAATCCGCAGCAAAATCCTTAGGAATACCTGCGGATTTTTTTTCGCAGGAAAATCCGCAGGAAAATCACATATTTCTAGTAGTGGTATGTTAAAATTATAAATTAATTAATTCAACTTGTGTTTAGCCTATTATCAAGGCTTTTTTCCCAGGCTCCGTTTGGATTGATGAAATATAATAAAATAGAGCGGAGCAGAATGAAATATAATAATGTTCAATTGTTTGGATTTGAAAAATAATAATGGAATTAAATATAATGAAATGAATTTCGTCTCATATCAGCAGTTACTATCAATTTTATTTTCTCCTTTTTAAAATATTCAAACAATTGAATGAAATATTTATTCAATTTCGCTCAATTTTATTACACTATATTCTACTCTGTTCCATTTCATTATATTCCACCAATTCAAACCGAGCCCTATGGTCTGGATATATAGGTGAGGGCAGTGATGGATCCAGGAATTTCAATAAGTGGGGTCAAAATTATTAATAATATATTTCCTTCTTCCTAAAATATAAGCAAAAGTTGGTCAACAAAAGTGAATGTATTTGGTCTAAATCTTTAACTAAATACTTCAAATTTCATTGACTCATTTTTGCTTATATTTGTAATTTTTTATACAAAATAGCATAAAAAAAATATTTGAACACTGCTCCATGTGCTAAAAAAAAATAAAAATTTGAAAGAAAAGCAATACCAAAAAAAATTGAATTTAAAATTATACTCCCTCCGTTTCTTTTTAAGTGTCCAAAAACGTCGAATTTATTGATAAAGTAAAATTATGGTGTAATAGGAAGATAAGGTGCAAAAGTACACTTTCTTAATTTGGTGTTACTATTCAAAACAGACACTTAATAATATAATAAAAGTAAAGTCACCAGAATATTCATGTTTCTGGATCTGCAACGTTGACGTCCAAATCATTGATTGAATCTGCAAGTGGTTGAAGTTGATCTTTTGATAGAAATAAACGAACACCGCACCAAGACGAGAAATCAAAAACGTCGTACCAATCTGACGACGAACAACACACCGCCGTACTTTGACGACGAACAACAAACCGCCGCACTTAGACGACGAAATCACTACAAAAAAACAACTAAAAAACTTGATTATGTGAATAATCACACTTATTTAGATTAAAAGTGAAGAAAATAAGATGCAAAGGGGTGATTTTAGGCCAAAAAATGACCTAAAATCACCCCTCACCAAAGGATGAAGAAGAAGAAAGTTGAAACCAGAAAAAATCATTTGTGTGGAGAGTAGGGACATTATTAATGTGTATATAATGGGGTCATAATATGGAATTAAGACACTATTGATTCAAGAAAAATAGTAGGTCTGGGGTCAGCTGACCCCAATTGGAACCACATGGATCCGTCCCTGGGTGAGGGAAGTTTGTGATAATAATCTATGTTTTATTTGGTTTGTCCTTCCTTGGGAATTTCCCAAAATATTCTCTCCTTTTTAAATCTAGAATTATGTTGCTATACTCTCTCCCAATCTTTTGTATTTTTTCAATAACTTGCCTTTAGCAATCCTTGATCCACCAATAACTTGCATATTTACTGATTTTAATCAATTGTTTTGAATTTTTTTTAGTAACACCCTAAAAATGTTTAGTTACACCTAAATTTATATAAAATTTAATTACAATACCAAAATTAATCTTGCTTGTATGAATTTTTCCAAATTTTTTTTTCATCCGTGACTCTAAATATTATCTCTCACACAAACGTTTATGGATGCAATCAAACTTAATGGAAGATTGAACTTTTAAGTGTAACAATTTTAAATTTAGACTTTACACAAATTAAATTCATGTATACTTTCGAAATTTAATTCACTCGAAAGCTAACAGGTTCCCGAAAAAAAAATAAGAAATTATTCGAAGTAGAAATTATTTGTTCCATCACATAAATTATTGGACTGTGTAACTTATCTTTTAAGGGATGTGACTAGAAAAAATTAGTTGTTTTTTATTGCAAAAGAACAACAAACTCATATTTTTGTATGTTTGAAATTTGTACTTTAGTTATTTGTTGTTGGATTTATAAATTTATATTTTATACTTGAAAATTGTTTCTTTGATATCCACATCTTCACACTCATAAAGTTTCGTCACAGTTTTTGCAATCAAATCTCCTTGTATCGGAAAATTGGCAATTGATTAGGTCATGAATTAGTAATCATCAATCAATCAATCAATATACCTCTTAAAAGGAATCTTGATTAGCCTATAGGCAAACATTATATTTACATGGCACTTTAAGAGAAAAGTTTCTAAACTCTATTAAAACCTTACTATTAAATTAAATATAAAAAAAACTAATACATTATTATTATTATTATTATAGAGTTATAGGCTAGAATTATGATCCTTATTTTATGTTTGTGAATCAAGAGTTTTTTTTAATAATATAAATCAAGAGGTTAGTGTATATATATATATGACATATTTACGTATAAAAATTTAAAATGAAATTTCCCTCTATATGTTATAAGAGGTTGGTATATATAATATTTACACATAAAACTAAATAAAAAATATTGGTAATTAAAAATTAAACTTCCCTCTAATTTATTATAAATATATAACAAATTTAAAAATTAGGTAAGTTGCAAATTATAAAATAAAAAGGTTTCTAATCTCTATTAAAACCTTGATATTAATTTTTTAATTTATTAAATTAGATCTTAAAATTATAGAGTTATAGGCTAGAATTATAAATCAAGAGTTTTTTTTTAAAAAAAACATATAAATCAAGAGGTTAGTATATATATGACATATTTATTTACATATATAAAATAAACTTATGGGTGATTAAAAATGAAACTTCCCTCTCTATATATATGTTATAAAAGGTTAGTATATATATGATATTTACATATAAAACTAAATAGGTAATTAAAAATTAAACTTCCCTCTAATATATTATAAATATGTATATAACAAACATAGAAAATTAGGTAAGTTGCAAATTATCACATAAATTATATGTATAAATTTATTAGTTACAATTTTTATTAATTAATTATTATTGTCCTAACTTATTATTGCAACAAAAAATAATCAAGATTATGTAGTCATAAAACTGAACTAAATATTCAACAAACAAAAAACAAAAGCAAATGTTACTAAATAAAAGAGGCAATAACAAACAAAAAAAATAAATTCAAGGGACATAAACCACACCAAAAACAAAAAAAACAAAAAAAGATTAATCAAATAAAAAAATACAAACCAAACAACACATTGAAAAATCTAAGACTGATAAATTCGGGATAAAATCCCTCCAAGTAAATATGTAAAAAGAAACTTTAAAAGAATTCAATATATCAACACAAGAAATAAATTGCTTAGAGAGGAATATGCAGTTACGCTATTTGGTACGTACTTTTCAAAAAATGGACCTGATAAAAAAGACAAAACCACAATATATTAATCATTTTCTAGAAACAAAGTATATTCCAACCTCTGTCATGACCAATATTGTTAGCAAGTACATATAGATTCCTTAACCCTTATAAAAAGTTAGAATAAAATATTAATAATAAAACTAAGTACATATATATAAAAAATAGCAAAATGAATTACTTCTATACAATTCAACTCATATAATTAAGAAAACTGAGTTGCGCTATTAAAATAAGAGATTCATATTACAAAATACAAACTATATTATTTATTCTTAAAGTGAAACGTTTATCGAGAGAGATTGACCCATTAAATGATTCTCAGTTACATCGAGAGGAATAATCTCCGCAGCTGTGCGCGGATGATATCTTTAGTATACAAGAAAATAAAAAATAAACAAATCTGCGATATAAATAAATTAAAATGTCATATATTTCTTAACAATCTTTTATTTTTAACATACATTAATATTATATTAAATATAACCATGTTTTAAAATAATATCTCCCAATAATTTAACTATATATAATTTTTTTACAATAGCTATATATAATTTTTTTTGAAGAAAGCTATATATAATTATACTTATCATAATTATTATTTTTATTTGTGAAAATATTTTAAGTATATATTTTAATCGAACCCATGTGTTGCACGGGTTTATCTCTAGTAGATTGAAAAGCGATCAAATTAATCAGTATATTGTCTTATGAGGAGCATTTTTTCTTAAAAATAAAAAGACTTAATTTAATATTTGGTTCATTATGTTTATCTTATGTTTCAACTTGGTCCCTTATGTTTTAAAAGTTTGAATTTGGTCAATTATATTCCACCGTTTGCATAAATTGGTTATTTCCGCTAGTTTTGTCATTAACACCGTTTAATTTGTAGTTTGTACACGTGTCCAAGTGCCAAGGTGTCCATGTATCTGTCCAAGTATACAAACTGTCTGCCACATGTGACAAAAATGAACGAAAATGACCAAATTGAAACCTAAAATAAACATAAATAACCAAATTAAAACCTAAAATAAACATAAGAGACCAAAACTGCAATTAAATCTAAATTATTAAACTGTCAAAAAATAAAAGTGACAAAATAATTGAGACTTTAAAAAGTATTGATTTTGTCTTCTCAATATTGATTTTTTCTTTTATTTTCATATTTTTATCCTCAGTTTTTTTTTTTTTGTATAAAATTTCCACTTACCTGTTTCAAGTGTATATTTGGTATCACGGTAATTATGTCAGAATGATACCGACCCATGTTGTTTTTACCAAAGTTAAAGAATAGTTTTTTGAAAAATCACGGTAGATAACCATGATTTTGACATATTCACCGTGATATATTTATAAATCAATTTTACCGATGTAATTTATTTATTGATGACATGGGAATCCTATGCTAAAACTTTTTTGTCAACCCACTATTTTAGTCTTTGAAAATGTACTCTGCATGTATCAAAATTACAGATATATTCATAGTGCATTTTTTATGAACTGAATTGACTAAAGAAAAACACACATATATATGATCAATTTGACAACATAAAAACATATTTGAAGATCCAAATGGCCAAAATGAAAAAGCGTGTTACAATTAACATGTTTTTATACCATTTACGTTTGACACTTTTGTATTCCTAACATCAGATGTTGCTGATAATTTACATATACGATACAAGTGTAAATTTAGAACATCTTTTAAATTTATAATTTACATATACGATACAAGTGTAAATTTATTAGATTATAGTAGTAAAGAAAATCAAATATAATATAATAATAATATTAATATTAGAATAAAGTTTAATTAATATGCACTGACGGTGTAAAATAATTTTACATGGTAATGCAATTTTGTAATTATTATTTTAAAAATTATAAAATATATTATTTTTAATGCAAAAATAAAAAAATGCCAATTTTTAATGCAAAAAGTTTGTTTTTTTTTTTGTACCTTAACTACTGTGCGGATCTTTTTTTGACGCAAGGTATGCGTACGGATCTGAGAAAGCAAAAACAAGCTTTGATGATGCTAATTTCTAAGCTAATCTCAGTAATTTTTCTCTAATATCACCAAAACCCTAATTGTGGAGTAATTAACTATTAATTAATTAATTAATAATGATACTGTAAAACAAAACTATTAATTAATGATTGATTATATCCTGTACAGTACGATAGTGTATATATATATATCTCGAAGCGAAGAAGAATGCGTAATGAATAATCTATGAACAATGATGAAGGGGATGGAGTCAGAACTCAAAGACCTAAATTCCAAACCACCGAAACTTAACGGAAACACCGTAACCGCCACCGTTCGCGACGATCGTCCTCTTCTCAAATCAGATTCACTATCTTCCACCACCACCACAACCACCACCACCGCGGCGGAGCTACAAGACCTCGAGAAGAAATTCGCCGCATATGTTCGTCGCGATGTATACGGAACTATGGGGAGAGGAGAGTTAGCACCTAAGGAGAAGCTTTTCCTTGGTTTCGCGCTTGTTACTCTTCTTCCTATTAGAGTGATTCTTGCTGTAACTGTTTTGGTGTGTTATTATGTAATTTGTAGGGTTTGTACACTTTTTTCTACTCCTAATCGTGAAGATGAACAAGAGGATTATGCTCATATGGGAGGGTGGAGAAGGAATGTTATTGTTTGGTGTGGAAAAGCTCTTTCTAGAGTTATGCTTTTCGTTTTTGGATTTTATTGGATTACTGATTCATCTTCTTCTTCAATTACTCAGGTTCAATTTCTACTTCAACTTTTTATTAATTGTTCAATTTCAATTCATCAGGAACAGCTAGGTTTATGGTTTTTGATTAGTGATAAGCTTTTTATTAGCATCTTTAATCAGGATTTAGATTTTAGGATAAGTTTAGCAGTTTTTACTTGTGAAAAGATCTATATAAGTTTATTGTAGATGTTTATTATGGAGAAGTAAAATTGGAGAGTTAAAATGAGAGGTGGAATGGTTCGAAACTGCGTGTGCTGATGCAGTTGTGGTTATACTGGTGAACATTGATATTGTTGCAAAATGAGAGCCAATATGGCCGAAATTGAAGTTGCGATTCTGTTGCACAGACCTCTAATTTAAAGCCTTTATATTACGGTTACAATTGTGGTTGCGGACTGGAATTTAGAATTATGTGCAGAAGTTAATTTTAACATACACCACTCATGATTATTATAATGCTCTTTAATATTTACTTTTCATTAAGTGTTTCTTGTTAACTTGATTAGAACTGGCTCTTTGTAATATGTTTATTTACTCAATTGTGCCTCAATCTACGTTGTCATTGTTCAGATGACTATTGAATTGGATGAATCTTAGTTTCCATTGTTTCGTTATATTTTGCAGTCAAAATGGTCTCGCTTGGCGTTTCTTTAATTTGTTTTGTCTGCTTCGTATTTAATAGGAAAACGAACCTCAGTCTGAAGAGACGGGAAGACCTGGTGTAATAATATCTAATCACGTGTCATACTTGGATATTTTGTATCACATGTCTTCCTCGTTCCCAAGCTTTGTTGCTAAGGTTTGTCATGTGACATTCTTTTTCCATAATGAACTTATATATCTGTACATATGTTGCTGACATTTTTTTGTCCCGAATGTTCTGTTAAAATCTTGGATTTCATCTATGAAGAGATCAGTGGCCAAGCTTCCTCTTGTTGGTCTCATCAGGTTTGTTGTCTTTTTTATCAGTTTATCCGTGTTTAATTCTATGGATTTTGTGGATCGTTGCAAATTAATTTTTTTTTCTTCATTTGAATTCTGTAGTTCTTTAGGGATTGTGCTCTTTATTTTCTTATTCTCCTCTAATCTCATTTCAAAAGTTAACTTTCACATGAGTAGTGATCGACGGTGTATTGTTCAATATGCCTATATATTTTATCAGTTTGAAATTAGAATGCTGCATTTCATATGATTCAGTGTGCATTATATTTTCATTGTAAGGTATTTTTCAGAACCTGGTGCTTTATATATTAATGACACATTTTTTATTTTGTGACAGCAAATGCCTTGGTTGCATCTATGTTCAGCGAGAATCAAAGACATCAGACTTCAAGGGTGTTTCAGGTGCGTATATATCTGTGTATGTGTGCTCTGTAACAATCATGAAAATGTACACAATTTAAATTAAATGAAGTAAAAAAAAGTAGAAAATCCCTTGTTTGCATCCTTAACTTTTAATCTTTCTGTCATATAAGTTATGAGGTATACATTGGACCCGTCAATGAAAAATTCTATATACTAAATTTTAAAAAGGGAGTGACCAATCTTTGATGGTAACTAAGTTACTTGGCTTACCATAAATGTTTCATTTAGTCGGTTTGGTGGCATCATGTGGTTAATTAAAATCTTAAATTCTTTGCATTGAAAATGGTCCAAATTAAATGGTTTTCTTGTTTCTTAATTTTAATTAATTTCTCTTGGCAGTATTTGAACTTCCTTTTTGGCTTCTAGATGTATTCATGTTATTTATTTCCGTTTTGAGGTGCTCTAGTGGTTTTCCTTTTAAGCATATTCATGTGTTCTAGTCAGTCAAACTAGGGTCTTAATACCCTGTAGATTATACATTTTCTGTTTAGTTGAAACTGGTGTCTAACCTGTGAACTTTCTTCCTGCAGCTGTTGTCACTGAAAGAATTCGAGAGGCACATCAGAATGAATCTGCTCCATTAATGATGTTATTTCCAGGTTATCATCCTTCCTTTTTTGGGGGGTGGAGGGGTGTTGTAGATAAAAAAATATTCTTGAGTTTTATCAAACTTAGGCTTGAGTTCTGAATTTGGAGCAGATTATCTTTCATTCTAATTACACGCCTTAGATTATATAGGGGGTTTGGTATCTTGATGTCTCCAATATATAAACTGTAGCAGGTTAGCTTACCTAAAGAACAGGATATAGCCTGTTTGTACTTGATATGTATGGGGGTCTCTTATTTTTAAGAGAGACGTGAGTTGATTGTATAAGGACACTAGCATATAAATGAGCGATGCACATTTTACATTTGCAATTTATTGTATTTTATTAAATTAATTTGACGATTGAAGTTGCTGCATTTCTTTACCTATTTTATCCTATTTATACTGTATCCTTGTGCTCATCTGCAGGCCGAAATTTATGTTTTTAAAATCTTATTTCAACATGAATACTCATTTATTATGTGCATTTTCTTTTAACTTCATCTATCATGATCTTCAAATATAACTTTATGCCTTAAGGTTCTTCAAATTTATTTACTTATTCTTTTGTTAGCATGTGAATTATTACTTCTCACATGGTAGCACTAACGTTCGTCATACTCATATTATAGACATTAGTCAATAATTGTTCATTGCATCTATCCAAATTATTTATGTTTCTCAAATCAACATTCTTATAATAATTTTATTTCGTGCAATTTGGTATTCTGCAGAAGGTACAACCACAAATGGAGATTACCTCCTTCCATTCAAGACTGGTGGTTTTTTGGCAAAGGCTCCAGTACTTCCTGTAATTTTAAAATACCCTTACCAGAGATTTAGCCCCGCTTGGGATTCCATATCTGGGGTAAGTACTTACATTGTAATAAAGCTTCATGGTTTTCAATTGCTTTTGATTATAAAAGCTATTACCACTGTACTCAATTTCTAAGCTGCTCTGTTCCGGTAAATATGTTATATTTTGGTCATATGTTGAGGATATTGTTTGGTAAATACGTCAGCATCCTGTATTTTGGTCTTACATGTTGACAATATTATACTTAGTTACTTTGAATTATAAGATATGTGTGAGGCACGTGATAGAAATAGAAGATTCTCTCTAGTAAAGTTGAAATATAAGATATGGGCAAGGCTATTTGATAGAAATAGAACTGTTCCATAGTAGATCATAAGAATCGCTGGGATTGTCTCATAATCGATATATCAATAAGGTATTTGAGATTCACAATGGGAAAATATTTCGCTGGGATTGTGTATAAACCCCAATAACTATCCTAGGAAGTTGTATAATACTACTATACTAGGAATACTAACAAATAATCTAGGAACTCTACATATTCTCTTAATTCTAACAGTTTGAATTCAAAAAGGAGACATATTTATGGAAATACGATGTCACAGACTTGGAATGAAATGAATGTATTCCCTATGCATCAATGGTTGAGAGGTTGATGTATGCCCAAACATGTATGCAGCCATATATCAGTTTTTGCCATTGGAATGTTGAGTTGATATCAAAGTAATTCCATGATATATTAAGGCAATTGCAAAGAAGGTTCCTAGGTACTTAAATTTACATTCTCATGCATAGAAGGTCATATCATCTTGAAGTGGTGTGCTTCCGCATTTGGTATATGTTTCTTCTGGCTGAGGATCAATGTCATAGATTAGTTGGAAACAATCTGCAGTTGCTTCTTGTTACCTGCATTATATGGTATACCATATTGTTTTGGTGTAATGGCATGAAGTGTCTTTTTAGGAAAAATACAACTTGGTTTTATGCTTGCATCTTTCTGCTAATTTGATTGGAGAAATTGCCATTTTGCTTAACAACACAATGCTTATTTTATTCTAAGTTGGTGTTATTGTTGGCAGGTGCGCCATGTGATATTTCTCCTCTGTCAATTTGTAAATTATATAGAGGTGGTACGGTTACCTATTTACTATCCCTCGCAGCAGGAAATGGATGACCCTAAATTATATGCCGATAATGTTAGAAGATTGATGGCTACTGAGGTATGTATTTATTTTGGTTAATAGATTCAATATTTCTTTCCTGTAGAGGTAATTAATTTTCTTATTTGGTGAACAAAATTCCAACCACTTCTCGATTTTGTGCCTATTCTATTGCTGGAGTTTATAGTTACACACATGCATAAGTTGACACTATAAGACGTCACACAGATACACCACTCGATAGTTCTTCATAGAGGATTTTTTTATCAATCTGGCCATTGAAATGTTTTGCTAAATCCTTCTTCATTCAAAAGTTTGAGGAAAAAAGCAAGTACATGATTAAATGGTTGGCACTTTATTTTGTTCGAAAAGCATATTGTAAATTAATTTTGTGATGTTTGTTGGAGTAGACAATATATTGGATCTTTTTGAAAAAAAAATTAGCGAGCGTGATATATGCATATCATAAACTATATATTCAACCATGGTTTTTTTTTTTTTTTTTTTTTGAAATTGTCAAGAAAATTTTAGGGATATTAGGACTTGGTGTTTTAGGCGTCTCATGTTAACTTAATATTCTTGCTTCTCAGTGGTGCTTGTACCAGTTGTACTGCACTAGTACTACTTACTACTAATTTAATTGCCAGAATAGTATTAATGACTTGCACCTAATGCACAATTTTCTAGAACCTTTGTTTCAATGGAAATTTACTAGAGTATAGACACATTTGAATAAAAACCAATCATACACCACTGGAAAGTCTGTGGATGACTTTCTCATAAAGATTATCATTAGATTGAAAGTTCTTATCACGCTGTATGAAATTTATATTCGTTTGGAACTATTCTCTTGCACGCATTTAATAAGTCTTATACTATTTTTCTAATATAGAAAAGTATTAAATTTTCCATGTGCACACACATACTGCTGTTTTGCTCAACAAAATTGTACACATACTGAATGGTAATTAACTATGGTATTTATTTTATTCCTTTTATTTTTTATTTTCATCGCAGTACTATTCCTTTTATTTTATTTTCATCACAGTACCAATGGCGAATTTCAAAATATTCATCATATGCCTTTATTTTAGTGTTATACTTTGTATATATAGCCTAATAGCCTACGTTAGTTAACTCCATGTTATGTATTAATTATTTTGTGGAGGCAGCCTTTCCTTGTAGCAAAGGGAAGTAATATTTATCTTATTGGTTGAAAGTTATAGTATGACCACTTCTTGATTGCATCTGTTGTATGTTCTGCTTGCAGGGTAATTTGACACTTTCAGATATTGGGCTAGCTGAAAAACGAATCTATCATGCTGCTCTCAATGGTAATAATAGCCTGCCTAGTGTTTTGCATCCGAAAGACGATTGATAATTTCATGACCCCGGCTTCAATTGATATGTTGTTACACTCGAGTTTTGGTTTCAAACTTAGAATCTGCTTTAAATATGAATGGACAGCTCACATGAGGGGTGTTGCACAGCTAAAACATTCACCCAAATTTCAGAATATTACTTGTTGTAATTTTCTTGTAAATAATGTGACCAATAATGTGTTTTAGTTGCTGGCGAATAAAATACAATTCAAGCGTTGAAAGTTATATTGTTTGTGTTTTGATTGTGATAAATGACCTAACTCATTTGAGAAAAGCCATGTAACCTTAGATCTGAATCTTCTGTTTCGTGTTCCTGCAGGTTTGTTTTCCCAATGCTAGTTCTTCGGATACGTGGCTTGTATATTCGTTGTATGGCTCTATTATTTATCAGGAAAAGAAAAAAGAAATTAATATCCGTATAGAAAATCCTGTGCAGAACCAATGTGTACCGAATAACTGTCTGTCTCTGGAGTATGAATGGGATTTCTGAGCAGAGACTTGAT
Source organism: Trifolium repens (assembly GCA_030408175.1). Taxonomy (NCBI): domain Eukaryota; kingdom Viridiplantae; phylum Streptophyta; class Magnoliopsida; order Fabales; family Fabaceae; genus Trifolium; species Trifolium repens. The sequence goes on from CP125848.1 coordinate 52,288,510, forward strand.
GTATCAACAGATATAGGATTATCTCTAACATTAGTATAGGTGTTCTAACTTCAAAAATAACTTGCCTATCCTGTTAATTAATATTTTGAAGTTTTGCCTTGGGTAAAACAAGCTTATGGTTGCATTGATCTTTTTTGCCTTGGTTAAATCACATAATGAACAAAAACCTTTTATGAATAAATCTTCACTTAATATGCTAAATTGGTTTCCTAAATCTCCTAATGAACAAAATTGTGGTAAATGACATAACTTTTTAAAGGACATGAAAATTTGCTAAATTGGTTCCTGTTTCAAATATTAACAGCAATATTAACTGAAAAGTTTGAGCAGCTACAAAAGATCGAATTATTTCTCTCATTACATAAAGGTTTGTACAAACCACAAATATTAACAGCAATATTAACTGAAAAGTTTGAGCAGCTACAAAAGATCGAATTATTTCTCTCATTACATAAAGGTTTGTACAAACCACAAATATTAACAGCAATATTAACTGAAAAGTTTGAGCAGCTACAAAAGATCGAATTATTTCTCTCATTACATAAAGGTTTGTACAAACCACAAAGACGAAGGTGAACAGTGCTAGATTATAATCCCCTTGATAAACGTTATTTATGATTAAGGTTAATTTTAAAAAAATAACCAAGATGGCAACAATTAAAGTGACTGCTTGTTTTTTATTTAAGAAAAATGGTATTAAGAAAGTACAGAGGTACTCTAACCCATCAAATTACACATTGCAGATTACAGCTAATAGTTTTGTAAGCATGCCAAAGGATTATTAAACATGTTTGAAAAAACAAGTGTAGAGGTCCTATTAACTATGTAAAGAAATCAAGTCCACAATGTCTGGCAGAGTGTTCTCCATATCATCAACATCACTGTGAAAATGATGTTACGTCTCATTTTCCAGATGCACAATGTAGTAATTACAACTTACAAGCCATATCAAGCTTTTTACCTTCTATAGATTTCTTCCTGCCATAGTCATCATAAACAATAAATTTTCAAGTGACTAATACTATCAGATTGTGTATTCACCCCTAGCCAAGTATAAACTTCCAAACTACAACGGCAAAGGCACATGAAGAAAAAAAAAAGGTGAGGGCATGGCTCAACCTCCTGTAAATCATAAGACACATGAAGTACAATATACATATGCTAACACCTTATTTGCTAACTCATCACAGGTAGTAACACGATAAAAGTAACCTCCATCCAAAAACCTATACTTTCGATGGAATGTTGGTCTGCTGTAGATATCGAAGTGCCTCAAGTAAAAGATCATCCGTTTTCTCAAGTTGCTTGATTGACACGAAGGCTTTATAACAAGATTTGACATAGAAACCTTGTATTTTATCCGACATCAGTTCAGTAAAAACAGCAGCATGCAGATAGACAAATGACAGGCACTTCTCAACCAACTCCATCAACTTCCATGCTACATAACCATCTCCACTCCACTACAACCCCTTCTTCAAACTCAGCACACTTGAACAACTCAGAGTACTCTTCTTTCAAAGGTATACAACATATCCAATTGTAGGGGTGTCCGTGGGCCGGATTGGGTTGGGTTTGGCCAAAACCAAAACCCGAACCACATAAGGTACTATGGGTTGGGTCTAGTAAAATAACCACCCACTATAACATTGGGCCGGGTTGGGTAAACCCACTAATTTCCGGGTTGGATTGGGTTGGATAGTGGGTTACCCGAACTATTTTTCTATTTTTTATATTAAAAATATAAATATTGAATCATCATATTTTTTTCATAAAAATAACTCAACCATGATATTTTTTTGAAAAATAGTGTTGCTTTTTTTCACTCTAAAAAATAATCACCTATTATTTATGTATACCCACTAATTTATGGGTTGGTTGTGTTCTCCAAATGATATTTTTTTCCTTCTTTATAATATCAAATGACTAAACGAAGAATCATCATATTTGTTTATGAAAATTATTCAATATTTTTATTTTTAAAATAATGCGATGAATTATCATATTTGTTTATAAAAATTATTCGATCCTTTTATTTTCTTAAAAAATAGTATAACTTATTTTCAATATAAAAATATTTATTGATCAAATGGCAAAATCTTTAGTATTTTTATAAAAATGTTTCAAAAAACATAACACTAGTGGGTCGGTGGGTTTTTTGGGTTGGGTCCGGTTTTACCCGAAACCCAAATTTTTTTATGGGTTTTTCATTTTTAAAATCCATATCCACCCACTTGCCCGACCCAACCCAACCCACTTTTTTGGGTTGGATTGGGTGGGTTTGATCGGATCGAGTGGGTTTGCCCAATCCATGTACACCCCTATCCAATTGTCATACCATAATTTAATATCATCCCCACACCCAAGGCAGCAACTAATATTGGATTCAAACCAGTTTTCATTTGCCGCAACACTACTTCCAACCAGCAAAACATCTTCCACCAAATGAAGTCTTTTGGTTTTATTAAAATATTTTCTCTACAAGTAATTTGACTGATAAAGAAACCTGAATTGAAAGCTAGCACCTCAAACCACATGGATCCTCTATCATTTAATAAAAGGCATTTCTATTTATTTAACAATGCTAAATTAAAAAAAATAATAAAAATTGCAACTTAAACATCAATTATTAATAAAACTTATCAACAACAATTGAGCTAAAAACTTTTCAAAACTTTTGTAGGTTTATTGCGGTTAACCTTACATTGAATAAAACGTAGGAAAACTTGCCAAGTGATATTTCCTAAAAATTATTATCATCATACCCAACCCATGGTTGATCAAGTGAATCCACCCAATTCATTGTCATTATAGGGCATTAAACAAGCAACATGCTGCTGCATACTGTAAATACATTTGCAAGCCTCATTTAATATTCAAACTATTAGTAATAAGCACCAAAACATATTATTAGAACAGGCTGAAATGCCTGATAATTTATTACCTGTACAACAACTGTATGTTACATTGATATTGATATCATTATACAAGCAATAATTCAATCTTTAATTCAACCCCAAAAAAAAATAAGGTACAAAAATCATGTTTCATAGTGTAATCTAATTCAACTGAATAAATATCTGGGCAGTGGAGGAAAGTGAGGGGAGTACCAAGATAGCTAACTACTGTTTCACCATGAAGGAGCTTTTACAACTGCAACCACCAACTGCACTGGGGTTCTCGGTCACCTGAAAATGAAACCATAAACTAAATGTAAATTTGACATAGGTGACAGTTCAATGTTATAAACGAGTAGTGAATACTGATAATGATTGCCAGTTTGCTACACACGTGTGACAACAAGCCATTTCAATACTATTAGATGTATGCAGTTACATCAACACTTTTCTATTCACATACAATCTAAAGACTCTGGACTTGGTTTGAAATTGAAACACAAATACCACTTTTAAGGGTGTGTGAATGTGCCTCTTCTATTATGAAAATGATGCCATCAAACATAAAGGATAAAACATCACTATAAAATTATGGAAGAGTAATTTAATTTTTTTTCGCTAAATAATTACCCACAAACACCAAGGTTACTTAATAAAAAAATCAAAGTGAAACACTAACTACTCACTCTTTCACACTCTATTTTCAACACTCTTTAATATTGGGTGAAATCTCCTATCAATCTCGCATATAGAGGGTGGGCTTGAGTTATTTAGTTAGAGTAACATGGGATATCACCCAACAATGGAGAAAGTGTCAACAATAAATTGTCAAATACTAAAGTGTCAACAATGGAGTATTATATTACTAACAAGCATTCTTTGATCAAAGTTCACGGAATGATGCACCTTAAGATTGGAAGTATTTATATTGTTCAACATATTTTAGTAGCACGTCATGATTTTAAGTTGTTTAACACATTACAAAACTGACACGCGGACTTGGTTTACGTTGCAGTGCTACAGTTGCTCCTCCTGACCACTATTTTGCATGAACAACTTTATTTTAATGTTAGTTACAGTTTCCAGGCATATCTATATGGTGGCTTTATTTTTGTTTGAACTTGATGGAGGTGTGCCTGAAAAACCTGAATGGTGTTGGGAGAGAGCAGTCCAAATCAAAAGCTTAGTCAGGAGAGCAACTGCATCATCCATATGACTAAAAATGAAACACGCAGGTCTATAATTCACAAAATGGCTCACAGCATATTATGCCGCCAAAATGTATAATATAAGTTTTACGGGAAAATATTGAAAGCATCTAAAGGCATTTCTTGGATGATCATGAAAGAAGTCACCTCTATCGACAATGCAGAACAGGTTCATCCAGGAAAATTTAGACGGAAAACTCAAGATATAATTATTTTGTTTTCTTTTTTGAAAATAAATAAATCTATAATTTCAGAGATTGAACAGAGCCTTATTGACTTTGGATTCCAATCTGCACCCTAATATGGTTGTGATATTTTATATTTAATTCAACTCCCATAATTAAAAACTCAAACTGTTATATGTATGCTCATGGTCACTCATGGATGATTTATATCCTAAGATACCCAGTCTTGGAAGTTCCCTTTGGGTTTGAAGCATGTTAAATTTGCACATGCCTATTCTACCTTGTGCTACATTCAACTTTTTCATTAGAAAAACTGGGTTCTGTTTACTTGATCAGAGAGGCTCTGATATCATGTCAACTAGTGAAGGACCAACTCTCCTAAAATCTTAAGCTGATAGGTGAATTTTGAAGAGTGGTTTATATCAAACAGAAGTTCTCAAATGTTTCAAGATTTAACTAGATAAAAGGATGTGAGTTGCTACTTTGCTAATATAGTTCACAGAAATAGTTCCAAGGAGAACACATCCTAGGAAACTTTCTTCCCTGGTTATTACCATACTAGAATTATAATAAAGCTCCATGTCGTATTAAAGACTTATAGTACATGTGAATCACAAAGGAAAGAATGTAAAGATTGTTAGATATAAATTATTAATTTTCAATAAACACCACATGGTTACAAGCGTGCTTGACTTACTATGAAAGCCGAACGAATTAGCTCCTCTACATAATCAACAGTTGCGCCTTTCACAAAGTCGTATGAAATTTTGTCAACAACCAATTTAATTCCTTCCTTTTCAAAAACTCTGCCAATACATTAAGTAAGCAAGTTGTAATTTATAAATGAGATGGGTTTAGCATGTTCTATCCCTGTATAAGGCAAGTCTATCATCATTGAAATTCGACTATCCAAGAGGTAATACCTGTCATCCGAGTTAACTCTATCGTCCAGATCAAAAGCATACGAAAATCCCGAACATCCACCAGTTTCTACGCTCAAACGAAGCATTTTTCCACCAGCCGACGATTCATTGGCATCCAGTTCCTTCATTCTCTGTTCCATATTCATAAGTTGTACAAACAAATTGGAATCAATTACATGTAATGATACACATAGTTAGCAATGTTTTAGAGTTCCTCACTGTTATATGTAAAAAATTAATCACAAGTATATGGGATAAGATCCATCAATAAAAACCTAATGTTTTAATTTCATGAACTTTTTATTTATTTAAAATTAAAACTAATGGATCGTAATAGACCATAGCAGAACTTGAAATGCATTTGCTCAAAAATTAAATCAAAGAACAAGTTTCAATTAGATATATCTAAATTATAGACAAGGAACAAACATGTTAGGAGTGCTCTATTTAGCTCAAATTTTTAACTACAAGCACAGACACAACACACACCAATAATAATTTGAGCAAATGACACAATTCATCATTTCATTGTAATTACATGCCTCGGTGTCAGACTCACGTGCATCTGACACCAGATACCAGGACACACCTAATTCGAAGAGTGTTCGAGCTCCATAGGATTTTCAATCTTAGATAAAAAGTACTACAACAAACAATAATGAATACTAAAAAAAACTTAAGTGCGCATCTAATATCAAAATCACTTCTAATGATTAAAAACATGCAATTAAATAAAAAAAATTACTTATATAAAAAAGCATGAAAATAAGCAATTAAGAGAAAATAGATCATACACGAACGCAGTTCTCGGTTATGTGAACAGGTTCCACGTCAGCAGAAGAAGACGACGAAGACGTAACATGATGAAGAACAGAAGAAGAAGATGAAAAAGAATTTATAAGAGACTCGTTCCGTTGAAATCGTGCTGCCAACGATGGAGCGAGTCGTCGAAACAACGACGTTTGCATCTCTCTCTAAAACACCATTGATACCTCAAAATCTCAAAATCTGCAAAATCGCGTTTTCTCTTCTCTCAACAGAGAACCTCAAAATCGCGTTTGCGTAAGAAAATTACACGATGAAAAGAATTTCAATTATGTGATGAAACGACGACGTTCATGATTGATTGATTTCTCTTAAGTACAGCCTGGTAAAATCTCAGCCGTTGATACTTCTTTTGATGACGTGGCGAAATGTGAAACATGAATTAAATTGAAACTAAAAAAAAAAACGCAATAACAATGAAGATTAGCGATGCATCGATGATAATTTCATTTCATAATCCTTTCATTTCATAAGTATGTGAAAAATTGCAAATTATTTCTTTTTTTATTTTTCAGTTTCTGATCTTAATTTCACATTTTCTAGTTATTAATTTTTTTTTCAATGGATATGACAGTTATTTTCACTCTGTGAAGAAGAAGATGCAGAACAGTGAGGAAGAAAAATTGATAGCGCGAAAATTGAAGATTACTGATAAGAAAAAAGGTTTTATAGAGTTACTGCAACAACTAAGCATTTGTGATTCAGTTTCTGAAAAGGAATTTGAGGATCGATTTAAAGAGCTTGATTCAGTTGGAGATGATCATGTTATTTGTGTTATTGAGGATGAGATTTCTGGAAAGATTATTGCAACGGGGAGTGTGTTTATTGAGAAGAAATTTTTGAGAAATTGTGGTAAAGTTGGACATATAGAAGATGTTGTTGTTGATTCAAGTGCTCGTGGGAAGCAATTAGGGAAGAAAGTGATTAATTTTCTTATTGATCATGCTCGTTCTGTAGGGTGCTATAAGGTTATTCTTGATTGTAGTGTTGAGAATAGGACTTTCTATGAGAAATGTGGTTTTAAGCAAAAAGAAGTTCAGATGACTATGTATTTTGTTTGATTAAAGGTGTGTCTGATGTTGAACACCGATACATGTGGTAACATTTTAGTTCATATGGTACTAATTTTTTTTGTCGTAAAATTAGCTTAAGATTTCTTTTAATTTTGATTTGTAATAATGTAGTTTTTAATTAAGAATTATATGTTAGATTTTGCAAGTGATTTGTAGGTTAGGCAACATGTCTTTATGTTTAAGCTTGTTCACAATTTCACAGCAGAAAACTAATATGAATCAAGAAACAATTTATAATAATCGAACTGAACTGATATTCTTAATTTCAAATAGAATGGAACTAGGTCCTTGGTTCGATGCATCATATTTCAAGTTCCGAATTGAACTGTTATTCTTATATAGGATCAAGAACTAGATTCAACTTATCTTAACTAGTTGAACAACTGATCCAGAGAATAAATTGAATATTAAATAGGGTCTGCCAAGTGGAGAGGTGATGGAAAGGAACAAAATGAAGAAGGAATTTGAAGATCATGATTATTTTATTTTGCAAGGAAAGGCTTAAAATGCATTACACCAGAAGAAATAAGCTTCATAATTTTGAAGATCTGAAGTTGCATAACATTTGGATGGAGATTTCAACTTCTAGTTGCAAATTGGGATCAAATGTGTTGGAGCTTGGATTGCACAACTGGAAAGTATGAGACAGACAGCACAACATTTTTTTTTATTCAGTTTAGTTAGATTAATGTGTATTGATTCTAGCAGTTTGATTCTTTCAGTTTAACAAACTGAATTGAATCTAAAGGTTTAGTTAGTGAACTTTGTTTAAAAGTCCAGTTCAGTTCACAAACCAGTATCAACAGTTCAGTTTCTTTGTAGCTTGGTTTGGGCTATTCAGTTTTTTGATTTTTTTTTTTAACAGCCATACTTGTGGAAATATTCTCATCCCACCCCCCGTGATTCTTTCCCCCCCCCCCCCGGATTTCCATTTTTGCCCCTAATTTTAAACTTCGGAACGCGTTTTCCGAAATTATTTTTGCCTTGAATACGAATTTCGGAATGTATTTTCCGAAATTTTGATGAATTTGAACTAGAAAAACTTCGGAAAACACGTTCCGAAGTTTTTGTACAGGGGTAAAATTGGAATATTGGGGGGTTAAAAAGAGTCATGGGGGGTGGGAAGAGAAAATTTCATACTTGTTTGTTAGACTATATGATCATTAATCTTCCAAGTTAGCCCAAATGTCATACAAAGAAACACTCAACTTAAAATAATCATGGTGCCTAAGCTACAACATATGCTACCATTGCTTAGGCACACAAGCCAAACATAATTTTCAATCAAAAAGTATGATTATTACAACCCAAAATTAAAAGAAAATTTTAAGCTAATTCTATGATCAAAAGATTGGTATGATGTGGACAAATCTTGTCTTAAGACTTATGACTAAAAAACCTAACAAGTTGTTGCTTCAATCGTGACTTTAGCTTCCAAGTATCCCTTCTATTTAACGTCCCTTCCACTCCTAACTCTTGAAGCTCCTTAGCCTTCATGTAGGGTTGGTCCTCATCAAGTGGCATACATAAGTTCCATGGAGCCAAACTTTTGATGAGCATCTTTGTTGTACTTGCGCTTGTGGGAAACCCATCAAGGAGATTGAATTTAATGCATTCACTCAGCTCCATTCCAATGATAATGATAATGAAGCATTCACTCATCTCCATTCCAATGATAATGACACCAGCGATAATGACAGGCAACAAGAAATGAGCTAAGGCCCTTAAATTCCAATGACGTATCAATGAGTAAAGCAACACAACACAGTTTCACCTACAGAAATTGTCAATTTAAACCATGATCATAATTTCACATGAATCTAAAACATAAATGAAGAGAAATGAAAGATACGCCTAAGAAAGTAATTACATTGTATGCAAACATAGTTAAAAATGTAATTATGGACTGTCAATCAAACCAAAACCGCAACAAAAGGTGATTCTTCTACAAAATAAAAAATCTAGATTACATTAACAAGTTTGTTTCCAGAAACCTAATCTCGCAAAAACTATACAACTAGGTAAGTAGATGTCCTAATTACAGTAGGCTGTCATATTATTCATGCTTTGTCATATGCTTGAATCTCTGGAAAGTGATAAACCATTAAAGCTAAACAGCAACACCGCGGATGTCTAGTCATACATTCTGCTGTGTGATTTTTGGGATACCAAGTTTCTAGCAATAAAGATAAAACCATTAAGACAAACTGGTTGAAAATTCACCAAATCTCTGGAGAAGATGCAAATTGTCTATACTATATATTTTCCTTCATCCAGTATGTCTACGTTGTAAAATCTGCGAACATGGCAATTGCCTTTTATGTACCTCCAATACATCTCATTATCATGGAAAAAAATCACATAATACTTTTATTTATGATATTAAAACATGTAAAAAATTGTCAAAGAGATCTATAAACAAGCAGATGAAAATTGAGTAGTTTCATTAGTAAAGCCTGTCAGCCCTTAACAAATACTGCTTATCTGATGAGGAGCAGAAACAAAAATAATATGTCAAGGGAGAAAAACAACTGAGAACTGTCAAATCCTTTACAAAAACATGCCTTCAAAAATTTACACTGTAATCATTAGATTGGCCCCTCAAGAATAAATATAAAGCACAAATATGATACCTTCAGCCTCAGTTGGGAACTTCAATATCCAAATACTAATAAAATACTTCAACTTCAGCATTCCTTTTGATAATGAAGGCCACAAAATAACTGGGTATTATGCACGGCTTAAATGATATCTCCCCTGGTCTTTATCAAGGGATTGTGGTTATGTGGTAGGGGGGGGTTTGATCTGATGAAACAGAGAAATTGCAAATGAAAAGAAAGAACCAAAACACATGAAAATGTTACAATGAAGGTATGTATAACAACATACTTAAGATCAATATTAAACAATAAACCACATAAATGATTTCTTCATTTTCTTGTAACTCATAAAAAAGCCATGGATTTTGTATAGTAGTTTCAATGTTCAATCCAATTGAAATCCTTACAATTACAATGTTATCTAGCATCAGGAAAACAAAATCATGGTAATTAAATAATTTCAAAATATGGGAGTTTAGAGCACCAACCATCTTCAAAGTGGACTTGCAAGCTATCATAATTGTTGTACAAAACAACTTGTATTAATCATCTGAAATTTTTACAGGCTCACTTCTCAATCATTCCACAACCATCTTAGCCCAAGCAAGAGTCAATACTTGACAACCAAGCTAAATCTTAAATGTTTGCATTTTCAGCCGCCAATTTTGTTCACTTGATAATACCGTCTGGGGCGTTGACAATTAGATAGCCCATCCATCAATTTATTATATGCAGCAAGATCAGGTATAAAACCCCTGTCCAACATTTCGTTTACCACTAAATCACCTTCCGTTTGATTTCCCTCTCCTCTATACCCATTAACCAGAATTTTATAAGTCATGCCATCGGGTTCCAAACCCTTGCTCGAAGCAAGTAATCTCAACCTATTTGCCTCTTCTGTCCTTCCCGCATCGCAAACATCTTGAAGCACAGAATTGAAAGTGACAACATCAAGTACCATACCCTCTTCTTTAAGCATTTTTTCCACCAATCTCATTGCCTCTTCAATCTTCCCCAATCCTCTCAAACCATCAATCATCACAATACAAGAAATCAAGCTAGGAACACAACCTTTGCTCCATAACTCATAAATAACCTCCAAAGCTTTAAAAGCATCTCCTTTCCCGCACAAAATTTCCACCAAAACAAAATAATCATACCCTTTAGGCAAAACCCCTCTCTTAGATAACTCCATCAACAAATCACACGCTTGAAAAACCCGACCTTCCTTACAAAGCCCATCAACCAAAATCTCACAAGTAACATTAGAAAGTTGACATCTCAATTCAATCATCTCATAAACCATCCCAATCCCTTCATCAATCCTACGCTCCCTAAACAACCCTCTAATCAAAGTATTAAAAGTAACAACATTTGGATGACACCCCATTTTGCGCATTTCCTCAAACATCTCCAATGCAAAATTAAACTTAAAATTCCTACAATAACCACTAATCAAAATGTTAAAAGTAAAAACATCAGGCCTAATCCTATCCTTAACCATCTGATTATAAAATTCAAAAGCTCTATCAAACCTACCCGATTTAACAAACCCATGAATCAAAATATTACACAGCGAAACACTCGGTTTTCCATCGATTAACCTACGCATAGAGTTAAATGCAAAAAGGGCATCATCAAATTTTGAAGCTTTACAATAAGCATGAATAGCAAACCTGAAAATGGGTTCAGTTTCGGGACAAGAGAAAATGGCTTGGGAGCAATTACAAGGGTTTGATGAAATGAAAGTGAGGAGGGTACGGAGGAGAGAGAAACGATGAGTGAGAGCAAGAGTACGTGTCATCCATTGATAGGAAGTATGATTGTGAGAGAAAGTGTCGAGAGTTGAAGCCCAAGTGAAAAGATGGAAATCGTAGTGGGTGAATGAAGGGTGATGGTGGAGCTTTGATTTGAGGAAATGAGTGAGGGTTTGTGGGGTGAGTGGTGGGGTGAGATAGGTGTTGAGGAATTGGATGAAGTGGGTGTAGTTTTGGGTGGGAGAGAGTGTGGGAGGTAAGAGAGATGAGTTTGGTTGTGGTGGTGGCGGTGGTGGGTTGAGGATTTGTGGTGGTGGTGGTTTTGGTATTGGTTTTAGTAAATGCTTCTTCATGATGTGGTGGTGGTGGCTGGATTCTCGACGGGAGCAGACTATAGAACAGTGGCGGAGCCAGGATTTTAATAGAGTCTGGGCAAAATTTTAACAGCAAGATACACTTGTTGTGGTTACAATCAATGAAATGCACTCAAAGAAATCATGAATAAATGAGCAACTACTAGCAACGGACACAATCACCAATTGTAAACGGTGAGCTTAAAATGGACATAGAAAGCATACGAGTTTTCATCTAGAATCTTTCTTTGCAAACCATTAAATTCACCTCTCATATTTGAAGCTCCATCATATCCTTTTCCCTTTGTCTTTCAAAAACCTAGAAAACAAATTTAACAAGGTTATAACAATACGTCTAAATAACAATACCAATATTTATAACCATACGAATAACAATGCCAATATTTATAACCAATTAAATAATTCCTTACACCAAACATTTCTCAACAACAATGATTATAGTCATCATTTCTCAAGCACCAAACATTTCTCCATTCATTGTTTGTCATTACTGTTTCATTCATCATGTAAAGACTAAAGAGGATTCATCTAAGTTCATCAACAATACAAATTCAGTCATTTCAGTTTATTCTTTTGTTGGTTCAATTACACTTTGATCAGATCATTAAATTGTAGACCAAGTTCAATGACACCAAGTTGCAATAAAAAGAAAAGATAAATGTCCCTGTTTCAGAAAAGTTCAATAACAGCAAGTTCAAAAAGGTAGTATATAATACAGTTCCTGGTAGTACAGCAAGTTTCAGCAACGAAACGAAGTATATAACACGACGCTAAAATAAAGAAAAAGATAAATGTAAAAAAGTTACTGGTCTCACCTTGCAATACCTTCCCAAAATTCATATCAAATAAACAAATTAAAATTTCCCAAATTCAATCAATCAAAGAAACAAATCAAAATTTTCATCACCTGAAATTGAAAACAAGGGGTCGAGGACGTCGAGCAGAGAGAGACAAAGGGTGAGAACGGCGGCCGGTGGCGAGTGGTGTGGTGCCAGAGGTCAGTGGCGGTCGAGCTTTTCTGGCGATGGCGAGTGATTGTGTGGTCGAGCTCGAGCAGTAAGAGAAGCGGAGAAGCGTTGTTTTGCACATGGGCTTATGTTTATTTTAACTCTCAATTTGGACCCGGTGTTTGATCTGCTAAAAAATAGAAGACCGAACTGTACAACTTTTTTTGTACTCCGTTTGATTTAGAAACTGCTTAGGGTACTGGACAAAATGGACATTAACGAATAGGGCAAATACAAATTTTTTTGTCTCCCACTAAACCTCCCACTAAACCACATGACAACTTTTTGTCCATGGTACAACTATAAAAAATACAAAAAATACTCATTTTATTTTCAAATATAAAAAATATCATCTCTCTTTCTCTGACCGGTGCAATTTTGTCCTGTTCTATCTTGTACTGTTCTGTTCCGTACTTCTTGTTTTGCAAATCAAACGGACCCTATGTTTTAAAAGGTTCATGTTGGTCTCTTGTGTTTTGAACGTTACCATTAATTGGTCCCTTCCGTCAATTTTTTTTTAGCGCCGTTATTTTTTGACACGTGAACAGACACATGGAAAACGTTATTTTTTTGCCTTGAATACGAACTTCAAAACGTATTTTTCAAAAAATTTGCCGATTTTACACTAGAAAAAGTTCGGAAAATAGATCCCGAACTTTTGTTTGTCTTGGTTTAAGAGTAAAAATGGAAATCCGGGGAGAGGAGGGGGGAGAGAGCGAGCTTCGAATCTCCCCATAGAATTAGATGAGTTTTTTTTTAATGGGCGGATGAGTTGTTTTTTGTGGGACGGAGCCAGAAACAAATATTTTTATGAGTCACTAAAAAATTATAATATAAAAATTCAAAATGATGATAAAATAATTGAGAAAAAAACGAGCTTCGAATCTGCCCTTAGAATTAGATGAGTTTTTTTTAATGGGCGGAGGAGTTGTTTTTAGTGGGACGGAGCCAGGAAAAATAATTTTTGCGAGTCACTAAAAAATTATAATATAAAAATTGAAAATGATGACAAAAAAATTGAGAAAAACAAAGTACAAACAGTGTAAAGTAAATTTATGTTACATGTTGTTATGGGTAAAAATATGGGGGTGTGACTCTCTTAGGGCGAGTAGTTCAATGTGTGATCTCCTTTTATTTGATCTATGTTTCTCCTTTTTACAGGCATTAGGAGTAGGGATGGCAACGGGTGCCCACGGGTGCGGGTTTGACACAACCCAAACCCACACCCGAAATATCGGGTGGCACTCGAACCCAAACCCAAAGTCTATTCGGGTGGCAAATTGACACCCACGCCCACATCCGTTGGGTTCGGGTTTTTTCACCCAAACCCGAACCCGCAACAAAAACACAAAATTCAACATAATTAACACTCAGACCCACATCCGTTGGGTTCAGGTTTTTTCACCCAAAGCATGAACACACAAAATTCAACAACATTAATTAATATTGAAACACAAATTTTCACAAGCATTCCAGCAAGGTTCTCAAAGAAATTAAATTACAACTTTTCATCAAGTTTGGTAATATTACAATTAAAATTAAGGTCTTCAACATGGTAACATTAGAATTAAAATTAAGTTCTACAATAGTACAATTAAATTACAACTTTCCAAAAGCAACATGGTAACTTATGTAATTTTACACTTATATATACTTAGGGGTACTTATGTAATTTCATGTATCGGGTATGGTTTCGGGTTTCAGGTGCGGGTTTGAGTAATCCCAAACCCGCACCCCAAATATCGGGTGTCACCCGAACCTGAACTCAAACCCAGTCAACTCGGGTTTCACCCGTTGACTCGGGTTCGGGTGCGGGTGGGCCCCGCGGGTTTGGGTTTGGCTGCCATCCCTAATTAGGAGCGGTTATCACTCCCTTGTGTGTTCACTCCACGTCCCCATGTTATGACAATAAAACTCATATCTATAGGTATCCGTCCAAACCATATCCGCTTTAACATGGAAAACCCGAATTGATTGGGTTTGGGTCCGGGTTTGGGTTTTCCTCGATTTCAAAAGATGGGATTGAGGCGGGTAATTGAGACATTGATACACACCACGAATCCGTCCCCGAACCCGCCCCACATATGTTAAAATTAGATTTTACCTCTTTTAAGTTAGAAATCCTTAAACAATTTTTTAAATTACATTTATATATTTATTTTTTATCTTTAATTTGAGTATTAAACAAACTATTTTCTTTATTTATAAAAATATTGTTGAAACAAAATAATTTTGGGGTTTTAACTTCTTTTATTTAATAAAAAAATAATACTAAATTGCAATTCAAATTCGGAAGAGACGTAACGGAGATACCCGAACCCCATCGGAATATCCAATCCCCGATGGGCTTTAGTATGAGGATATGCTTTTTATCCCCGCTCAGAATTGAGATGAGTTTGAAAAACCCAAACTATATAAGTTTGGGGAAAGCAAAATCCGTTTACACCCTGCACCATTGCCATACCTACACGTTTCCCTCCAAGTGTGTGTGTGTGTGTGTGTGGGGGGGGGGGGGGGGGGGGTAACTGGTAGTTGTTTCAGCTGGTGTGAATGCTTGGCATCGTGGGATCATTATGTTTTTTTATTGTTAAATTATTTTTTAAAAATAAAAAAGTTGGAAAAATAACATTTTGATTTATAAAAAAGATGTTTATTAATTTAAAGATCAACTGTATTGATGCATTTCAATTTCTAAATGTAGTTATCTAGATGCATATATGGATATGAAAAGGAATTTTTTTCAAATAGTAGCTATTACTCTATTAGTGTATTGGTCTAATATACTATTTTGCTCCTCGATATCAGTTGTTTGAACCGCCATGTGCTACTTGTGCTGGTACGGGTTGAAACCCACAACCTTCCACGCCATAAGTGTCTCAATATCCGCTACGCTATTCAATCATATCTTTAAATAATAATTAATTTTAAAAATTCTAAACAAATCTTTACAATTATGAATATAAATATAAATGTTAAATCCTAACTGTTCTGGACTGGGCCTAAAGCCCAATAGGACTCGAGCAAGGCAAGTGCGCGTTCGAGCACCAGATGCTCTGCGAGCATTCTAGCAGTCGGCGATACCAAGCGTATCGTAACGGCCGACACCGGAATGATGAGCATTTAAGGCTCATCATGGCTTTTCAGCCGTTTTCCGGCAGCCAATTGATGGACATTTATTGCCATCATTGGCCTTAGCCCAGCGCTGGGGGATATATATACTCCTCATTTGAAGGAGCTCAGGTACATTCTCTTACTTCTGAAAACCTATACTCTACTCTCACTAACTTGAGCGTCGGAGTGTAAACAGGTACACAACCCCCTTTCATTCTACCGTTACTAGGGGCGGAGCACCGTACAACGGACGTTGGTCGACTTTGATCGTTGTTAAGATCAGTGGCGCCGTCTGTGGGGACCTCGTTAGTTTCCCCTTCTTTTCACCTAGAAAAAGAACAAAACTACCTAAAAACACCATCTTTCACGACCAATGGCCGGAAACGGTAACGATAGCACCGGTGAAAACCACCCAAACCACAACGTGGGTCCAAACCACCAAGAGGATGGACATTTCACCGCCGTGACCCCTACTGAAGCCTCTGCTGGCCCTACTGTCCAACCCCAAGGGGAGCCTCTAGACGTCCCACCATTAGCTGTAGGGACCCCCATAGAGGAAATGATGGCAACATTGATTAACGTCATCAATAGACAAGGCACCATCATTCGCGAACAGAATCGCAGGCTAGCAGTGGTCGAGGAATCGCGTGCAACGCGATCATCGCACCCAAGGCGATCCCCGCGACACTCCCCACATAGGAGGGAGCGTCCGGTGTCAAGATCGAGGTCCCCGAGGCGTCCGAGCCCTCGGAGGAACCGAAGATCTCTGAGCCCTCGGAGGAACGCAGCTGTACACGTGAGGAACGAAGGCGAAAGGCCTCGAAGACACAGGTCACCACCAAGATCTCCCGAAAGGTATCGTCGCCACCGAACACCAGAAAGCGACGAGGACAGGTACCTTGGACCCCTGTCCGAGAGAATCATGAGAGTACCATTACCCCCAGGCTTGGAAAAGCTTCCGGTAATGGACACTTATGATGGCTCCACTGATCCAGACGATCATTTGGAGAATATTGAAGCAGTGCTCGAATGGAGGAGAGTTCGAGGAGCTGTCAAATGTAAGATTTTTTCTACTACTTTGAGGAAAGGAGCGCTGACATGGTACAAGGGACTCCCACCTCAATCCATCGACTCATGGACCGAGCTGTGCCGCCAATTCACAGCTCACTTTACTGCGTCAAGGAAGCATCCGCTGACAGTATCTGCCCTTGAGGCGATAGTTCAAAGGGATGACGAGCCCCTGCGAGACTACATCGACAGGTTCAACAAGATTGCAGTACAAGTAAGGGTCGAGGATAAGATGAAGCTTTACCTCATGGATCGAGGATTACGTGCGAACAGTGATTTCGCCAAAGCTGTTGGAATCGAGGAGATTCGAACTTTGGACGCCTTCCTCGAAAAGGCACAAAAATATATTGCTTACGAGGAAAGGCAAATGGCTGTGGATGCTAGAAAGCCAAGACATCAGGATGAGTCCGGACCCTCGAAACGAGGAACGGGCAATGGAAAGGAAAAGGTGCGGGAGCCCAAAGCCCCACCAAGCAAGTTCACCAACTACACCCCGCTGAACGCTCCTCGAGAGCGGATTCTGGCTGAAGTTTCAGCGGCGGAGTTCAAGAGGCACGAGATAAGATTCCCCAAACAAATCCCTGCAAAACCAGGCGTGGACAAAGGCAAATATTGTCGATTCCACAGAAGTTACGGTCACGTGACCGAGGATTGCGTCCACCTGAAGGACGCAATCGAAATACTCATTCAACAAAATCTGCTCCAACAATACAGGAAGGATCGACCCAGGGAAAACAATGACAGAAGGCAAGAGGCCGAAGATCCACCTGCTGGGGAAGAGGCACGGGCAAGCCTACCCATCGCCTATGCTATTACAAGACCCGAGGACTTCGTCCAAGGTGAGGAAGTGCTCGATCACTTGACCTCCCACTTGAATGGATCCTGGGAAAACTTCCCCAAAACGCTGGTGATATCTGGAGGAGGATTCAACGATAAAACCCTCGGAACGATAAAAAGGAAGTTCGAGGAGCTTGAAAGTGTGTGTTCGTTGAACCCAGTGGCAATTGCTGAGATCAAGGAAGGGTCAGTCCCTTTAGCCTTCTACAAAGAAGAGATCCCCGGGGGATCCCCAAATTTCCAGATTCCTCTGCTGGTGCAAGCAAGGATGGCGAACTTTGACGTTCGGAGAATCCTGGTCGACCAAGGAAGTTCCTGCGACATAATGTACTCTGGATTGTTCAAAACTCTCCAGCTCACAGAAAAAAACCTAAAGCCATATGTTGGTGCTGATCTTCAAGGGTTCAACGGAGCTACAACAAAACCTTGGGCATATACAGACCTGATCGTAACATTTGGCGAAGGGGAAGCTACCAAGTCCATCAATGTTCAGTTTTTGGTTGTCGAGTGTCCATCACTGTACAACTGCATCATCGGAAGAACAGCGCTCGCTGACTTGTTCGCTGTCTCTTCGACCATCCATCTGAAAATGAAGTACTACACTGTCGATGGAAAGGTCGCCACATTGAATGGAGATATTGCTGCTGCTCGAAGATGTTTTGATGCTGCAGCAAAAAACATGAACACCTTGGCCACGCCAAAGAAAATGAAAACTGAGCACAAGATGCCCGCATCAATGCTGTTGTAGGACAAGGTTTGGTTGAGCTGGACGCTCGAACTTCAAAAAAGGAGTGTAGAGAAGAGAAAAAAGAGCTGCAGAAGGAGCTAAAGGAAATATTTCGCCCGATTCCTGATGGAGAGTTCGAAATAATTCCCCTTGGTGAAGATCCCTCGAAGGGAATCAAGATAGGAGCTGATCTCCCCGACTTAGTGAAAAGGCAATTGGAAGCTTGCTTGAAAGAGAATGCTGAACTCTTTGCTTGGAGCGCTGCTGAAATGCCCGGCATAGATCCAGAGGTCGCTTGTCACCAGCTGACTATAGATCCTAAGGCTAGAGTTGTTGCACAGCGTCGTAGGAAGCAGTCTCCCGAAAAAGCGGAGGCTGCAGAAAAAGCTGTAAAAGACCTCCTAGAGGCAAATTTCATTTTGGAAGCCAAATATACTACTTGGTTGTCCAACGTTGTACTTGTCAAAAAATCTAATGGAAAATGGCGTATGTGTGTTGATTATACCGATCTTAATAGGGCTTGCCCTAAAGATGCTTATCCTTTACCTAGCATAGATAAACTAGTAGATAATTCTTCAGGATTTAAATTACTATCGTTTATGGATGCTTATTCAGGATATAATCAAATTAAAATGGCTGAAATCGATAAAAAGAAAACAGCTTTTATGACCGAATCAGGAAACTATTACTATAATGTAATGCCTTTCGGGCTTAAAAACGCAGGCGCCACATACCAAAGAATGATGAACAATGTTTTCCGAAATCAAATTGGTGATATGCTCGAAGTGTATATGGACGACATGATAGTTAAATCCGAAGAGGAAAACGATCATACCATGCACTTAAGAAAAGTTTTCGAACAAGCAAGAAAGTATAACATGAGATTTAATCCGGAAAAATGTACGTTCGGCGTAAAGGCAGGAAAATTCCTCGGATTCTATTTAACAGAACGAGGGATTGAAGCCAACCCCGATAAATGTAGAGCATTCTTCGAATACCCTACGTCCGTCTCTAAGAAGTCTATTCAAACATTGAACGGAATGTTAACTTCTTTGTCACGATTCGTCGCTAAATCTGCTCAACATGCTCTGCCACTCTTCAAACTTCTGAGGAAAGAATCTACATTCGAGTGGACAGAAGAATGCGAAAACGCACTACAGCATTTGAAGCGAGCATTATCCGAGCCTCCGATCCTCACACGACCAGTGCAAGGGGAAGTTTTATATCTCTACCTAGCAGTAGCCCACGAGGCTGTCAGCGCCGTCCTTATAAGAGAAACCGAGCAAGGCCAAAAACCAGTGTACTTTGTAAGCAAAGCACTCCAAGGCCCCGAACTAAGGTACTTGCAAATAGAGAAAATGGCCCTAGCCATCGTTACTACAGCAAGAAAGTTGCGACACTACTTCCTCGCTCATTCAATTGTTGTTCGTACAGACCAACCCATCAAACGCCTCCTCGGAAGACCCGACATGGCCGGTCGAATGCTCAAATGGTCGTTGGAGTTGTCAGAATTTGACATGAGCTACGAAAGCAGACAAGCTTTGAAAGCTCAAGTCCTGGCAGATTTTATCGCCGAAATGACCCCAACGACCACTCAAAGTAAAAACAAATGGACCATATTTGTCGACGGATCTTCCAATTCAAAAGGAAGAGGCGCGGTCATTATATTAGAGAGCGAGGATGGGACTCTTATCGAAGTCTCACTCGAGCTGTCTTTTCCGACGACGAACAACCAAGCCGAATACGAGGCCGACATAGAGGCCGAAGAAGTCAAAATCTTTACGGATTCGCAATTAGTAGCTTCGCAGATATCCGGGGAATATCAAGCAAAAGACGAACGACTGGCAGAATACCTGACCTTGATAAAGGAAACACTAGCCCAGTTCAAAGTATCCGAAGTGCAACATGTTCCACGCGAACACAACACGCGAGCTGATGTCCTCTCGAAATTGGCAAGCACCAAGCGGAAAAAGGGAAGAAATCAATCCCTGATTCGAGAAACTCTATCCAGACCTAGCATCGATAAAACCCAAGATGTCATGCTCGTTTGCGAGGTAAATACGAACAGTTGGATTTTCCCAATATTACGCTTCCTAGAAAGCGGGGAAGTTCCCAACGACCCAAAGGAGGCAGCAAAGGTCAAGCGACGAGCCTGCTCTTACGTGGCTCTCGACCATCAATTGTATCGACGAGGATTTGCCATTCCCCTGCTGAAATGTGTCGAGGAAGATAAAGTGGAATATGTTTTAGCTGAGATCCACGAAGGAATCAACGGTCAACATATTGGCGGCCGTTCTTTAGCCAGGAAAGCCCTTCGAGCGGGATACTATTGGCCGACGATGCAGGCGGACGCTAAAGAACACGTCAAAAAATGCGACAAGTGCCAAAAACATGGAGACATGCACATAGCCCCTCCAAGCGAGCTAAAGTCATTGTCCTCTCCATGGCCTTTCGCATGGTGGGGAATGGATCTACTAGGACCATTCCCCGTCGCTGCTGGACAAAACAAATTCCTGATCGTGGGAGTGGACTACTTCACCAAATGGATAGAAGCGGAACCACTCGCTAAAATCACAGCTTTTAACATACTCCGCTTCTTCAAAAGGAATATCCTCGCCAGATTCGGCATTCCACATTCAGTAGTAACGGACAACGGCACACAATTCACTGATAAAAAGTTCAGAGAATTCCTCGCCGCGTTGGGGATAACCCAACACTTCACTTCTGTCGAGCATCCACAAACTAACGGGCAAGCCGAAGCCGCAAACAGAGTGATCTTGCGAGGCCTAAAAAGGAGATTAGGCGAGGCAAAGGGGCAATGGGTCGAGGAATTGCACAACGTGTTGTGGTCTTATAG
The DNA here is from genome assembly GCA_030408175.1 of Trifolium repens. NCBI lineage: Eukaryota > Viridiplantae > Streptophyta > Magnoliopsida > Fabales > Fabaceae > Trifolium > Trifolium repens. Next base: position 52,309,959 of record CP125848.1, read on the forward strand.
AACCACTCCACATTCCACCACTGGGGAAACCCCTTTTCGATTAACATATGGAACAGAGGCAGTGATCCCCGTGGAAATCGGAGAGCCAACAAGGCGGACCGAAACACCCAACGATCAAGACCTCAATGATGAATTAATTCGAGAGGAATTGGACTTGGTCGAGGAACTTCGCGAAAACGCCGCTATACGTGAAGCATCTCTCAAACAAAAAATAGCTGCTCGACATGACAAAAGAGTGGTAAAAAGAGAATTCGACGTTGGATGCCTAGTTTTGCGTCGAAACATGAAAGATTCGAGCGAAGGAAAACTCGCCCCAAACTGGGAAGGCCCTTACCGAGTTCGAGCAAAAACAGGGACATGAGCTTACTTCCTCGAAACTCTGCGTGGCGAGGAAATCCCTAGGCCATGGAACGCATAAAAACTTAAGCAATACTATAGTTAAAGGATAAAGCCACTGACAAGAATGCGTCGACCTCCACGTAACGAGGGGACATATTTAGACAACGGATGAATGCTTAGGTACGGGCACGATTCTAAAACATCAAGAAAGACAAGAGGTTTGCACCTCGTCTTGGCGAGGAAGGACTCCAAGCGAGCACCATCGTCTCAGTACACGTTAGGCCACGAATCCCAGCTCGCGATGGGAAATCGTCGCCGTGGTTAAATAATCATCACAAGATTATTCCTACCACAGGAAAAGTTCGGACGCTACGCCCGAACACTCGTCAAAGTTCCACAAACTCTTCGAGCAAGGCGCCCAAGGATACATGCTATCCGAGCAGCGACCATTCGTTGTTGTACTTAAAGTTTGAAAATGCTTAAACATACAAGTATTGATCAGTCGAACAAATAATAAGACAACATTCATAAGCGTAAAATCATTCAAGCAAAGAAAGGATAAAACGCAAGTTATAAAACAAAACAAATATTATAAAACAGTCACGAGGACTGTGTAAATTGTCGTTACAAAATACGGCGAACATAGCGCCAAAATATCCAAAAGAAGCTAAGAATGGCGAGCATAACGCCAACAAATATTAATCACAAAGAAAATACAAGAGGTCACTGGTCAGCAGGAGGAGGAGTCCGAACAGCACCGTCGATTACCTCCTTGCATTCGTCGAGACCATCCAGCTTTAACTCGACATCAGCGTTGAGGGCCTGAACTTGGGAGACGGCATTACGGAAGCTTGAAGTGGCCATTTCAACTGCCGAATTCTGAGCATCCACCAGTTGCCTAATCAGAGACCCGCGAGAAGTGTTGGTAAATTCTCCTAGCGGGTCCTCTCTCTTTTCCTCCTCGTCAGGAAGGGCCAATTTTTGGAGTTGCCCTTCGAGGCTAGCAACTTTCGCCAGTAAATCCTCCTTCTCTTTGGCCAGACGCTCGGCTTCTTCCTCCTTTGCCTGAAGAGTTTGGGTGAGCTCGACCTGAAGCTGATATTTATCTTTATAAGCATCATAAGTAGCCCCCAGCTCCTCATACTCCTGACGAACCTTCTTCAGCTCAGCATCCATCTTCTTATGGGTTTTCTCCAAACTCTGCATCCTCTTCTCCATCTTCGACCTTTCATCCACGAAATGGCGCTCCCGAGCATTGAGGAAGTTCGCAACTTCCATTAGCTTCACGCAATGCATGGAAGACTCAGCGATCACACCCTTCAGCGACTCCAGACCCATGTCCGTCATAATTGCTTGATCGGCTTCAGGGATGATAACCTCAGTGTTCTTGTCGAACACCTCACCTCCATGAGCAAAAGTTGCGGGCAACACAAACATTCCCGTCGGGATCCCAGGTTGCAGACGATGGAAACCCTCCGTCAAGGCACCCTCAATTCGAGCATTCTTCTCGGGCCTTACATGATCATTTGGAGAACTTGACCCCCTTTTCTCGCCAACTACATCGCATTGAGGAGATGAGACGGCCGAATTAGTCCCTGATGGAGGAGGAGTGGCAGCAACCGAAGAGCCCCCAGGAGGAGCCGGAGGGATAGAAGAATTGACCGGGCCAGAAGAACCCGAAGCTGAGGCCTTCCCCGCATCTTTCACTTTACGGGCCCTGGTAACCTCTTGCATCCTTTTGAATTTTTCCTGGTTGCTCATCATATCTGCACAGCAAACAATAACAAATAACTTAGTAAAATCACTAAAGATAAAACTATTCTACGAAACGAGCAAGACATGAAAGTTAAAATAAACATACTAAGCAAAGCTTCAGCTTCGACACGAGTCGAGCAGGCAAGCAAAGCTTTGGTTTCGATGAAACGTTTCCTTGCTCGTCCACTACGGGGTTCCCCTCCTTATCCGTCCGAACAGCGGGGGTAAAACCGTCCACAAAATCGCACAGCACCTTAAAATCAGCAAGAATAGCTGGATCCATCTCCTTCTGAGCCCGACTGAAACTGCTCGCCGAGAGGAGATAGTGATTTTTTACCCACTTGAAAGGGAAACGGCTACGCTCGATGATAATGGGCGTGCCATCTGGACGCAGTATTGGGTGCCCGTTGGCATCAACTTTTGGAGATCTCGAAACGATGGTCTTCAGGCCTTCCTCTCCTTTGGGAAAAACCCCGTACCAATTGTCCTTATACCCACGAACGGACTCCTCGAACATATCGAAGAGCCTACGTCTCTGGGTAAACGAAACCCATCCATATTTTTCTGCATCTCCCTTGGGCTTCGTACGTTGTATCCGGAAGATGTAAAAGAACAAATCAAGGGTGGGGACTATTCGGAGGTAGGCCGCCACCACCTCAAAGGCGCGAAGAAACGCCAAAGAGTTGGGATGGAGTTGTGAGGGTGCCAGGCGCAAATGGTTGAAAACACTTACTTCGAAGTCATTGAAGGGCAATCGATAGCCAAACTCCTCGAAGGCTATTTGGTACATCGAAAACGCCCCCCATCTCTCGAACCGCTGACACACTCTGCTTCGCCTTCCGGGGATCATAATTTCCCAATGGTCACGCCCAGGATCCTCGATCGTCGAAAACAGATACGGAGGCCTTTCGGCTAGCGTGGAGTATTTCGATCGTGTGTTCCTCGGTTCGTCGGCCACCCACGCGTAGAGGTCGGGGTCTGAAGGGCCAGCCGCTGGTTCATCCTCGACAATTTCGTTTTGATACTCTTCCGCCATTTTACACCTGAAAAGCCGAGGAAGGAAACATGAATTCGACATTCGAAACATCAAATCCACCCTTCCACCGCCGATCAAGTGAAAGGGCGAGGAACAGACTATCAGCAGTACAAAGTTTCTAAGAGTCACAAATCCTTAAAAATTGCTCGCGCAATGGGACGAGTGTAAACTCGGGGATTAACATACATGCGATACGGGCATCCATCAGTTACGAATGCCCGGAAGGTCACAACGAATATTCGACGCTTATGGTTCAAAACCCACTAACAAAGGCAGTTGTAAAGACAAAATACCGCCAACAACCACCACCTAGAAAGGGTAAACGAGTAAAAAAACTATGGTTTTTCCCAAAGAACCACCATTCGTGGGAGGGTAAAAGGTGTTAACCACCACTTACAAACCCTCTACCACCGTATCATCGCTGGAACAAACGATAATACCTCCAAGCGCTTCCTAAACTACTTAATCAAGGCAGAAAACAAGCAAGCATCTACAAAAACAAGGAACAAAGGAAGGAAAATCAATAAAATTACTTACTTGATTAATGGAGGAGATGAAAAACTTGAAGGGATTCTGGAAAAATTGGGAGTCACTTAGTGATGATCGCAGTAAAAGCAGGAAGTGAGAGAGTTTGAGTTTGATAAATGAAGTAAAACTTCAAAAATCCCTCCTTTCTCTATTTATAGACGGATCCCCAACGGATGCGTCAATACGAAGCAAAGCGACGCCTCATTTATCTGAGCCGTTGTTTTGATCCAAAGGCAACGATTCAAAAGAATCTGACGCTTCAGATCAAATCTCAGAGTAAATCAAAAGGCGCGTAAATCGAACGGTGTGGGTTCAAACCTCGAAAACTCAACTGTATAAATAGGCACTCAAGTACTCTTAAATAGCCTTTACACGTGGCAGCAGAAGACGGAACGGCTTGTCCCTTCAAACGTCCCATCTTCTGCTCGCGGAAATCTCGGTTAAATCGAGAAAATCTCTCGAAAACCCTCAACTATAATCCGCCAATTGCGATCCTCGCTTTTACGCTAAAGATACGCAATAAAGACTCGCAGATAATGCTCGCAATCATGAACGAATCTTCAAGATCCTCAAGATTGAATACGAAGATTCTGGATCGAATCTACGAGATTACGATCCACGAAACCTTCGGAAAAAATCACGAGGCGCCCAATAATGCACTCTTGCCCGAATAAACACACGACGAAGTCGCATCGCTCGATGATAAAGTCTAACTAATATAGACAAAGTCTAAGGTTGTGATCGACTCTTGCTCGACATTAAGTCATTACGCTCATATTCGAGCATAACGACTTGGGGGGCTCCTGTTCTGGACTGAGCCTAAAGCCCAATAGGACTCGAGCAAGGCAAGTGCGCGTTCGAGCACCAGATGCTCTGCGAGCATTCTAGCAGTCGGCGATACCAAGCGTATCGTAACGGCCGACACCGGAATGATGAGCATTTAAGGCTCATTATGGCTTTTCAGCCGTTTTTCGGCAGCCAATTGATGGGCATTTATTGCCATCATTGGCCTTAGCCCAGCGCTGGGGGCTATATATACTCCTCATTTGAAGGAGCTCAGGTACATTCTCTTACTTCTGAAAACCTATACTCTACTCTCACTAACTTGAGCGTCGGAGTGTAAATAGGTACACAACCCCCTTTCATTCTACCGTTACTAGGGGCGGAGCACCGTACAACGGACGTTGGTCGACTTTGATCGTTGTTAAGATCACTAACATTATCTTATTCCAAATGTAAATATAAACTATATTTAAATCTAAAATCTTCAAAAAATATTTGGATATATTATTCTCAACACTAAATTGGTGGTGAAAAACAAAAAAAATAAAATTAATTCTTATTCAAAATATGTCAAATGTAAATCGAGTAATGTTTTTATCCATTTACATAGAATGAGTTGAATAAGGCCGTTGTAAAAAAAAAAAAAAAAACTCAAAAACAATTTTTGATGCAGAGCTTCAAATTCTAAATTTAACATGTAAATCAATTTAAAGGCAAATTCAACTCTACTACTACATAAGACTCGAAACAATAAAATCAATATATAGTTCTAAAATAACTTTTGTATCTCTCCCAAAATTAAGTACTATTAACCTCTTTGTTCATCTCACCCCATACAAATGTTCCTCACTCTTGATATATTTTTTGAGGTTATACTTGACGTTTTGATGTCACTCTTTATATGTGCTTCTTGCTTTAATTAGTAGGAAACATTTCATAAGTGGGAGCTTGATTGTAATATGCGACTGAAACTGGATACCAAATAACTTGTGGATATATATAATCTGAAATAAATAATTTTTTTTGTTAGTGCTACGTACAAAACTCCATGAAAAGCTGGACTCATTTGAATGTGATATGAAATAACAAAAAAATAAAAGCATGATAAAAATTAGGAAAGAAGAATTTAAAACAAATTTTAATAATAATAATGATAAATAATAATAATAATAATAATAATAATAATAATAATAATAAGAAAAATGCTAAAGGGTGCCCCGGGGCAATAGTTAAGCATATTAAAATAGAAATTTTATCTCGAAATGTGTGCATTCAACACATTAGAAATATAAAAAGTTGTTTTCTCAATATTAAATTTTTATTTTATTTTCTTTTTTGCTATGCTTAACCATTGCCCCGGAGACACTGTTTAGCATGACCCTAATAATAATAATAAGATTAAGAGTAATAGTTGAAAAATAGTATAAACTTTATCTCATTACTTTCACATTACCTTTCAGATGACCAGCACCGGTTGCATTGTAATTAATTATTTGAGCATTGTTTCTACTTTCCCGACCAATAATCTGAAAAGACCAACGAAAAAAGTTATCTTTTCATTGACTTGGTAAGAAGCACATATTAGTATTTTTTTTCCTTGAGATGATTTAATTTTTAAATAAAAAATCATGTAATATTTTTTTTCCCACTTGTTTAATCTGGTTCGGGGTCAGTTCTAGCATCAAGTGGTTCCAGCCCCCTTCCGATCGCAGTTGCGGGGGATCGAACCGCGGTCCTCCCTACCAAATTCAGCGTCAATCACCAATGAACTAACTAATGATTGGTTCAATCATGTAAACTCTATTCTAAACATAAATTATACTAAGTAATTGGACAAACACAGGTTTTAATATGGCCTATATAAAATTTATAGAACCGTGTCCAAAATTTAACATATTATTAGTTTAACACTATAAATAAATAATCACGGTGAATCTCAATCATGAAGGTAGTACATCATTGGCTTAACTAAAATAAAAAAGATGATATAAGTGACAATGATTTAAGAATTACAAACAGTGAATAAAAAATTACCTGATAACTAAAATATGATTCTGGATGAAAAGTAAGGTATTGTTTTTCTTTGGTAGAATTAATGCCATTCATAGATGTGTTAGGTTTCCAACTCCAAGGAGTAAGAAAAGAGTTGTCTTTTTGAAGAAAGGATGTGAATCTTGTTACATCAAAATCAAACATTGTTTCCTTATTGAAATCATCATCACTAAATTCTCTAATAACAACCATATCAAACAATTCAGAGTGTTATCACAAAATTATTCGTGTTTTTTGCTTAGACACCAATGGTATGCTTTATTAGATGTAATAAAACCAAGTACTTTATATATGTATTTATAAAAGATATGACCTTAAAAAAAATATGATTTGTTATTTTGTTTTAGATACTTATGATTTGATATTTGATTATACAGATTTCAAATTTACTTAAAAATATGATATGTACTAACAATATATTCAAGATGATTACTCATCTAATTTATGCTTATCAATTTTAATAATATTTTAAATCTTTTATTCTTAAATGTAATTTTATTACATAGTTTTTTTTTTCTGGAAAACCTACACATAAAAATATAAACTTTTAAACAATAAAAGATGAATATCCACAAAAATAGTATCGGTACAAATGTAGTACAAAAAATAGGATTTGAATTTTGTGCACTGGGAACCACCCAGTTATCCTACTGTAGGGAATCTCAATCATTAATCATCAGATTAGATGGATCAAAATAATTTATTAGCTGCTTATTTGGTCCCTTACGTTTATTTTAGGTTTGAATTAGATTCCGTACGTTTTAAAAGTTTGAGTTTGGTCCCTCACGTTATCAAAATTTGCATTAGTTAGTCTATTTCATCAATTTTTTCACTAACTATGTTTGATCATTACACGTGGCCGACGGTTTACATAGGTGGAAGTGATTTTGGTCACGAGGAATGCCATAAAAATACGACAAAGATCTTTGCAAATACTAACTCTTTTTTTCCTGTTTGCGAAGGTTCTGTTTATTATATGGCTGTGAATGTGTCCAAAATCACTTCCACCTGTCCAAATCGTCAGCCACGTGTAAGGATCAAATAGAGTTAGTGAAAAATTTGACGAAAGAGACTCACTAATGCAAACGTTGATAACATGAGAGACCAAATTCAAACTTTTAAAACATCCTGATTCAAACCTAAAATAAACATAAGGGACCAAATAACTAGTTTAACCTAATTTATTTATAAAATTACTGAAAATAATCTCAACCACACGATTGTAATCGGACAGTCATAACTATTACAACTTCCTTTTCTCAAAAATGTAGTGACAAAATTGTAGTGCAAAAAAATATCTGACCTTGCAATAAGACCTATATATACTGTGCCGGGAAAACCATAACCACCAGTCACCCAATACAGCAAAATCAAACAGAAATTCAAATTCAATTCAATTCCCAAAGTAAACATGCTAATTCCTTCTCTTTCTCTTCAATCGATCTCATTTCATGGAAAACCTAACAACAAAATTCTCTCTATCACCAATTCTGCATCTTCCGGTAACAGATTAAACACTCAGCGAAAAACCATATCAGCTTTCGAAGCTCGAATTTCACTCATTTTTGCTCTCGCTTCTCAATCCACCTCTCTCTCCCAGCGACGTAAATGATACTATTATTGTAAAATTTTCTTATCTATTGCATTTTTTTCACTCTTTTGATTTATTATTTATTATGTGATGCAGTTGTTACCGATGTAGCTACTGAGACTGCAAAATATTTGTTTCCGAAAAGATTTGAAAGTCGAACTCTCGAAGAAGCGTTGATGACAGGTGCTTTTTAATTTTCCTTCTCAATTATTATTCAACAATTATTATTGTTATAGAATTTTTAAAATTTGTTTGCATATTACGTCTGTTTTTTATAAGAGACATTTCACCTTTCCAGATTTATCGAATAACTAATGTATCTGGTCTATAATATGATTATTTTGGTGTTTGATCTTCGTTGTAGTTCCCGACCTTGAGACTGTCAAGTTCAAAGTTCTAACTAGAAAGGATCAGTATGAGATTAGGGAAATTGAGGTATTTTATTTTACATGATTAATTAATCAATTTTATGCTTTTAATTCCCTTTCTCTGACGATATTGAATTTATAGTTAGTTCAATTTGTTTTGTTTTGAAATCACACAAGTGAAAACAATGCTGTTTTTGTTTCAATTTCCACAACAATATTAGGGAAATTTGATATCACATATAAACATATAAGCAAAATTCGACATCACACTTGTATGATTAGGGAAATTGAAGCGGCAAGCGCTTTGTAATCACAGACAAACCATCTGGTTTTACGAATGCGTTCGATAGGTAACCCCTTTATGGATAGTTACTTAATAGTTAATGGGTGTGTATCTATAAATTGAGAGGAGAGATTAGACGAGGGATCGTCTTGTTAATTAAGTGATTTATTTAGGGCCTTTTGGCATTGAGAGGTGAGCGGACCTGCAAAGTTGTGCCGTTGTTCTGTAGTCTAGGGAATTCATTCCCATTTTTTTGAAATAATACTGGTTTGTTTCTATCAATCACACTCACCTTGACTTGATTATCTTTGCAGCCTTACTTTGTAGCAGAGACTACAATGCCAGGGAAGAGTGGATTTGATTTCAGTGGTGCTTCTCAGTCATTTAATGCCCTTGCTGAGTACCTTTTTGGTAAGGTAGTAATACATTTTAGAACTGAGTCACATTCGTGCATTTTGAAATTTTACCGGGTTGCTTTTGGTCGCTGCATCTCTTGGTTTCCCCTTTCTATTTTGGGACAAGTTATAGATGTGTGCCGTTGTTTTTTATGGTAGAATACAACGAAGGAGAAAATGGAGATGACTACACCCGTTATTACCAGTAAGAATCAATCCGACGGGGTTAAAATGGATATGACAACTCCCGTGTTAACAACAAAGGTATTGTGATTCTTTTCCATGGATTTTCTTAAATATCTCAGCTAAAGTCTTATTTATTTTCATATGGAACGAAGTTACTTCAATATATTCTTTATTTGATTTATTTATTATCAAGTCATTATATATCTAAAGTCAGAGATTGGTTTGCAGTTTGGATAATAAGTTGATACTGTTCTTCACCTTAGTAATCAACCATATCTATCCCAATTACATGTCATTATATATCTTCTGGAATATTTCTTAAATATATGTTTGTTTTATGATGTTCTAATTTCTTGATGATGTTATATCAGACGGGAGATCAAGATAAATGGAAAATGTCTTTTGTCTTGCCTTCAAAGTACGGTGCTAACTTGCCACTGCCTAAAGATTCCTCTGTGACAATTAGAGAGGTGTCTAGAAAAATAGTTGCTGTAGTTTCCTTTTCAGGTGTGCTATTGCCTTAATGCTTGGATACAAATTCAATTTAATTTCATTTTCCTCTGTCGTTGGTTATTTAGTGCATTGTATTAGATTAGGATTTTAAAGGAATTATGGCAGAATATTTAACTACTGGAGAAAGCGCAGATAGCACCATATCGGTTTATTCCATTCACATGTATATTTTTGTATGTAGAGAAATGTTAGCAACACATTTTTTCAACATTCTCTCTTATCAAGTGTAATTCATGCGGAAACCTCCAAACAGGAAATCGACCTGCATGATTCAGCGAGTCCCACATGAATTTCATCCAATTATGATGTATTGCTAGTATTTCTGTGTGTGTGTGTGTGGTCCCACATGATTCAGCGAGTCTTTTTGTGAGTGCGTGTGCACATTGGGATATGTTCCTCTCTTTTTTTTTATTGCGGCAATGGTGTGGCTCATTTTTTGCATACCAAAAATTATAAAGGACTCAATTCGGCATCTCTAAATATTCACCTATAACTGGATAAAGTATTTACTCAAATTTCATTTGAAGTCCTAACTCAAATATTGAGTTCTTTTCTTTCCTTTGTACTGTATCAGGTTTTGTGAATGATGAAGAAGTTAAGCAGCGTGAACTGAAACTAAGAGAAGCTCTGAAAAATGATGGACAGTTCAAAATTAAAGAGGGAACTGCAGTAGAGATTGCACAGGTTGGATCCTTAGCACAATCTTGGGGTTAAACCTCTTTAAGGCTTTCTCATCAATCCTTTCTTTTCAATTTTTAGTTACACTTTTATTTTGTTTCAGTACAATCCCCCATTTTCTCTTCCATTCCAACGCCGTAATGAGATTGCATTGGAGGTGGAGTGGAAAAATAAGTAAGACCAATATTTGCCAACATACATTGTCGAGGTACTTCTGAATTTTCATCATTTCACTATAAGTTGCAAATGTTACCTGTTCATTACCAATGATCAGACTCCAATACAAGATATTGTGTACTCATCATTGATGCGTATCTTTTTTGTAAATAGGTTTTGTACTGAATATTGATGTTTATATATGTATTTAGACAGATGTGTTTGTGCATGTATAGAGTTTGGAAATAATGTGCAAGTAAATCTTTTTGTTGTTGTTAGTAACCATGTTACTGGTGTGAAGTATGACTAATTTCCGCCAAAGAACCCAGATGACCACTTTTAGTGGGGGTCTCCCCTCCTAACCACATTTTTTCATTCACAAGACTTGAACTTGATACCTTGCTTAAGAGATATGAGTTCAATTCCACTCAGACTAATGTGATGTTGGTTTGTTGGCATATTGAAAAAAGAATTTGCGTGTAAATCTAGCATTGTGAAAGTGTGGTGTTATATGAAAATTACCTTTTCTCCAAAGAATTTACTGACGCATAGCTGAATCTGACTGAGACTGGTCTTACACCAAAGTATGTGGAAATATCTGGGAAGGGGAAACCATAAAGTAACTAATTGGGAAAAAAGGTAACCGAAATAATACGCTAGACTACTTTCTATTGGTCTATACCAATACACCATTCATACACTCCCAGGAGTGGAGTGTACTCAATCTCGTCGAAGATGCAACCACGGTTGTTCTCAAATGGTAACTATGGGGCTGCGGAACATTTCTGCATCTCACTCCCTATTTCTTCTAAATACCAATCAGATTTTCACTCTTCTCAACATACCACTGGGGAAGATGGCAGTACCACAGCTACAAATTAGCATTTAGCACTTCCTCCATCACCACATGCAAACTGCATTTTTACTTGTAACATGTTTTTTGATGTCATTGCCATGAGAAGTTACTAACAAATTCCCATTACAAATAAAGCATATCCCAACAGAACTAGATAAAAAAAGAGAGTTTATTACAAAAAAAGTAGTCTAAAACCTAACAAAACAACATACAGAAGTAATAAGCACTAAATTTTGAGTCTCCACACTTTCTCCTTCTCGTGTGTGTTGAGTATAGGTTGGCCACTAGGTGAATAGCAAAATAAATAAATAGAAATCAAGAATCGATGATTTGTAATTTTAGGAGCCTAGAAGGTTGCCATGGTTTTTCTATTTTCCTTTCCTAAAACACGTGTTAGTTTTGTTCGTTAACAAGAAGAAAAGAGACTTTTGAGTCATTTTTTTTGTGTTACCCTCAGGTTTTCGGGCGAAAAGGGTCCCGATAATCCATAGTTCGACTGTGAAGTAAAAACTTTTGAGTCGTTGTGATGGAGAGAAGGAAAAAATGTTAACTAGTGATAATGCATTTCAAGAAATAATAGAAATACTTTGACATGTTCATTGGTTATGAAAATATAAGACAATTGTTCATTTTCAAGAGTCTCCTTTTTTATTGTTAACAAATAAAACTAACACAAATTTTTTAAAAATAAAAATTATTTTCACAAAGTAAATGAGTTAAGGGAATGTGTGTATCTTACTTTTTCCTCTAATAATAATTTATCTTAAAAACCGTTTAAGTTAGAGTTAGACCTTGTCAAAATAGATGGCTCATTAACCTTACCCACCCATCTCTTTTCTTCTTTTCCATGTTGATTTCACCTTCTACTTTTTCACGATGAGATTATATCTTAATTAACATGCATATCAAATACTCTTTCAACAAATATAAATGTTGGTTGACCTGGCTCATCAAATTATGTATAGAGTACTGGTAATAATTGGAAATTGACCTCTTTTGCAATAGCAGTAAGAGCAGTATAGTTACACTCCATTAACCCGAGTGTGAAAGGCAAACATAATCATACTTAATCCATTATTATTTTTTATTGGGGAAGTTGCAATAGCATTTGAAAGATTCTTGTGAATGCACACTTTACCTAAAGTGTTGGGGCTAATAATCTTATGAAATGACTTCAAAACGTGATTTCTATTGAACTCATTGTATTATTAACATCATAAAGTTAATGAAAGTTTAAATTATTGAATTCTAGTAATATTTGTCAAATGCACTTTGTTTTGTCCAGACTCTAGAACTTAGCTAACTAGAAGTTACATTGAATTGTGACTTCGACTGGTACAACCCACTTATGTTGAAGACTGATTCAACCATTGAGGTCGAAACAAGGCTCAGATGACCATCCTAATCGAGCCAACCATTCAATTTTAATACTCAGTCGAGAATTCATGTTAGAGTTGAACACCAACCGACTATAGGAACATAGTTGAACACTCATCTGTACATTCATATTAAAATTGAACACACTCAGGTGATCGTTCAAGTTATAGAGAGAGACGAGCTGCAACATTTGCCCTCATGATGACAATCATTGTGCTCCTAATGGCCCTCAGATTCTTGCATGGTCCTCAAGGACTCTCCTACCTCACATGTGTTATCCAGATGAATATTGTGAGAGTCATATGTTTTACCTCACGCGTCAGTCTATCACGAGCTAGAAGGATATTCCACTTCCAAAGGTGGCCTAATAGGGTTGTATTGCACAAAAAGGAACATTACTCTACGAGGGAGTGACTATAAAAGGAGGTAGCCTAGGAGACAAAAGACAGCTACCTAATTTGTAACGACCTAATTGTACATTCCTTAAGAGTGTTCCTAGAAACTTTACCTTAGAAGTCAAAGGAAAAACGTTCGTTTTTTATCTTTATATTTACATACGCGGACATGATTAGTTTGAGTCGGGTCAGGTGAACCTGTTAAAGAGGACAAAGCTCATTGAACACCTTTTGTATCCATTGACAAATCGTAAAATCAAGATTTTACTTAAAGAGAACAAACTTCCTCGCAACTTAAACCAACTTATGTTTGTATCAATCAATGTACTTTCACTATGCTTTTACCATTCTCTTTTTTTTTCTTGGTTGAATTTCATTTTTAGTCCATCTAGTTTTAGCAATTCATTATTTTGGTTAATTAATTATTTTTGAGCAATTTTAGTTGTTCAATTTGAAAAATTAAGCAAATATGGTTTTGCAAGTGCAACGTTTCAACATAAAAGGCCCCATCATATAGTGCTGCCACCTTCACAGACAAAAGACCACTGTTGCCTACCCAAAGTGTTCCAATAACTATCCTAATCCAGCAAAAGCAATGCAGATATTTTTTTGTTTTAGCTATCTGAATCTTTGAACACTTTGGATAACTAACAAGCGTTATTGTACTTCATCTTCCATAACGCTTGTCTAGTTGCGTGTTATCTGAATATGTCAGGAAGAAGAAGCTCGTGTGATTTTTGTGTGACTCTAATAACGCTTTTGAAGCATTAGTTAGAGTTACACGTACGCTTCAAATAATGAAAACGCGCATAGCACTTCAATGTGTTGTGCCAATCAAAATATAATGCGATCTGAGTGTTTTTTGGCCACGTGATTCATAGAGAAGACAAAGTTAGCCTTGAAGAGAGTATGCTGAAATAGAAGAGTTAAGATTTGTTTCATATCCTCTATTTATATTACTTCTTAGTTATTACACTACTGTATAGGACATGTTTGGAAAAGGAAAAATCTAAGGCCTAAGCAGTATAAGAAAGCTAAAACAGAATTAGAACTTAAAAATCTATTGCTAGATTACTTCAGGTATGCTTTTCAATACTGGTTTCCACCCTTGATCAACATCATCACTCTTTTTACACAAATCATCACCATCTATTCCCTTTTCACCATGAGCAAGAGATAACATCTTATCAACTGAAATCCCTCCATTCTCCAACATATCTTGCAATTTTTGCTTACTAATAACAAGCTTAATCCTAACCACACTACTTTTCTGTACATCTTGAACTTCTGGATCAGCAAACCTCACCTTCTTGATCCCTTTTGGTGATGATGATGATGGTGATGGAAGATTCAAATCCTTTGCATCTTCAACTTTCATAGGTGTTTTGTATTCAAGAACTTTCACATCAGTTTTCATGATCTTCACCACATTAATTTGTTGAAGCATCAAGCAATTTCCCATTTTATATTTCTTTAGTGGATTTGCTTAAAAGAAAAGAGATGCTATAGTTAGTTTATTTGGTACATAAACAATTGCTTGAATGATGTGAGTGAATTGGAGCAATACTTTGTGCAATATATAAACAACTTGGTTATTGAAAATACCCTTATGGTGTTTAAAATATTACCAAAAGACCTTATTTTGTCATTTTTTGAAGTGTGGATTGGTTGTGAGGTGAATCAAGTAAGGTAAGTTGAAGTCAATCACTCAATATAAGGGCGGTTGTATTGTTTTGTAAGGGAGAGTGAGTGGGTTATGGCCGGAATATATCACTGTCTTAATAAGAACATGTTGGATGGTGTGGGACCTTTAAAAGCTCAAGTGGTTGACTACTTGTGTGCACTACAAAGATTTTGTTGTGTTGACTAAATCTTATGCCACATTGACTATTTGATTGTCTTTCCTTTAAGTTAGTACTAGTATTTTCCTTTAAGTTAGTACTAATATGTTTAAGTTTCTTTTTTGTGATTTTAAATTTATATATACATTTTAGATTTATATTTAAAATAACATATAATTAAGATTTAAAATTTATATTTTTGTTTAGAATAGTTTTAAGATTTGTTTCTTATTTAAACATATATGATTTAGAAACATGTTTTGTATTACAATTTAGGGTCATAGAGCCATGAATAAAAATAATAGTATGAGAGTATTCTCTGTATAAAAATATATCTCAAGAAAGTTTTCGTATAAAAATATATTTCATATAACTTGTATTATACTTATACGGAGAAAACATATATGTTTATATGGAGAATAGCCTTATTCTTTTATTCATGCCCTATATATAGAGTTAAATTGTAATACAAAACATATATGATATATCTAAATTATATCTTTAAATAAGAAGCAAATCGTAAAAATTCTAAATAGAAAATATAAATCATAAGTTCTAATGATATCTTAATAATATCTTATTTTAAATATAAATTTAAAATATATTTAAATCTAAAATATTTTAAAAAGACATTTAGGCCTATTATTTTAAACACTCCTCTTGACTAAATTTTTTTTTTTTTGTAATATATATCTTCATGCAATATATAAGTATATTTCATATAACATATGAAGATGTGCTAATAATTTATCGATGGTTGTTTATAAAGCAAATCGCCTTTGATTTTACCTTAGTTTCTTCTTTCATCTTCACAAGTTCGAATATATGAATCAGCTCTAATACCATTGATTCCAAATTCACAAGTTCGAATATGAACTATAATTTTATAAGAAAAAACACTCACTTGAAATATATTTTTATAGGGAGATTACTAATCTCGTACTACTATTTTCATCATGCTCTAGACTCTTTATATATAGTTAAATTGTAATACAAAATATATTTTTAAATAAGAAACAAATCCTAAAAATTGTAAATAGAAATATAAATAATATAATCACAATGATATCTTAATAATATTTTATTATAATATAAATCTAAAATATATTTAAATTTAAAATATTCAAAAATAATTTTTATGACTTATGCTTAACAATTGTGTAATTTTTTATTTGATTAGTTTTTTTACCACATTAAAATTTTATTTTAGTCATTCATAAAATTCAGCATACGAACATTATTAGGTTTGGCATCTTTATTCGAGTTTGAATCAGAAATTTTTAATTATGCGTTAATTTTAGATGGTAATTTTCTCTTCGTCTAAAAATAAAATTTAGTTTCGACTTACGGCAAGAGTACAATGTTAGAAGTATTTTACTTGTTAGATTGATGCACTACCTATTGAATTTATAAAGCAATGGCTACTAATTTGACTACTATTTAGTCTTTTGCACTCTTTATATAACTCTTAGAATCCTCGTTTTAAATAAGAAATTCAAGCAATATTCTCCCTTTATCTTCTTTGTTGATAATGAATGGTTCCTATTGTGTATTCTTATGTTGCATGTAGCAAATATGAAATACTCTTCAGAAATGTTGCTTTCTGCTTTTTACATTTTTTTGTTTTGTAACATATTTGGAATTGTAGACCACTTGATACATATTAAATCCGTCGTTATCTCTACCTATTCCATCAATTCATCCTTCATACTATATATCAAGATTTAATATTTTTATAAATATTGTAGGTCAGTGGTGGTCCAATTGAGAAAATTTAAAACGAGTTAATTTAGTCATTGCCAAGCTTTAATTTAAAAAGTTGCAATTGAGTGGAGTGCAAATTGTATTTTAAAACTTAAAGTTTGATGGCAAAATAGCAATTTCAAAAATATGGATTGAAGCTTTGCGATTGGTAGTTTCTTGAGAGTTACAAAATTAAAAGTGCACACTAAATTGAAATGCAAAGAATATAAAATTATTATTGAAAAGGATTACTTGGTGAAAAAAATAAAGGGCTTAGTGGTAGCTGATGTTGTCAACACGCATGTTTTGTGCTAGCTTTGGAATGTAATTGATCAAAACTTATTTGGAATGTAATTAGTGGAGGTAGGAAAACAAATTGTTCTTATTTATCAACTTGATGTAAGTTTTGCAATATTGTTGTAGAGTGGACGATATGTTTTTAGCTTAGTTTCAGTTTTGGATTGAATTTTTAGGCTGAGTTAAGCACAATCTCACATTCATTTAATGTTACAATCATTGATCTATATATACACAATTTTTAACAACTTCACGAAGTATGTATTAGTTACTTTAACAACTATTTCCATCAGAAGTTAATACTGATTTAGACGTCATAGTGTTTTCTGCAAGTACCCTTTACTTTTTTCATGATCGGTTATCTCGAATGTCTGAATTCCGACATTCAGCTCGGAATATCCTTCTACCGATCCACCAATGTGATTATATTTTCTACACTCTCTTTTATTCTCTTCTAATAAAATCAGAATTTTGTTCAGTACAGTTTCATAAATTTTCAAAAATAACTTATATGAAAACGATTTTACTTATTTTATCTTTTGAAATAAAAATAATTTATACATAAACACTTATTATTATAAGTGCATATTCTACGAATTGTTTACCCTTTGGTCTAACTGTAAAATAAAAAAAGGAACCACGACCAAGCAATGGATAATCCATTACCCAATACAGAGAAAGGCCTATCTGGTCTTTATTGTTATGTAGTTACTGTTGTTACATCATTAGAAAGAAATTTTTCATCCACTAATTCACCTATTTTCATAGACAACTCCCCGGTTAATTAGATACATGATTGAACGAGGGTAGTTTTGTAGTTGGGTTTTATTATATTTAATATTATATTAAAGCAAAATTACAAGTTTGATCTTTTATTTTATATTTTTTATAACACTTTGTTTTTTTATCTTTTATTTGTAACACTTTGGTTTTTTATCTTATATATTTATAACACTTTGGTCCTTTATCTTTTATTTGTAACACTTTGATCCTTTATCTTTTATATCATTCATATATAAATCATTTTTTTCATATTTTTTTTATTAAAAAAATGCTGAATTTTATTTGTTAAGATACTTTTTTATTAAAATTAAATAAAACTCATAATTTTGATAAATATGTTCATCATTTTCATCAATTCTTTCATATCTTCATGTTCTTTAAAGGACTAAAGTGTTACAAATAAAACATAAAGGACCAAAGTATTACAAAAAGATAAGATAAAAGACCAAAATGTTACAAATGAAAGATAAAAAACTAAAGTGTAAAGTGTTACAAAATAATAAGATAAAAGACTAAAGTGTTACAAAATAATAAGATAAAGATAAAAGATAAAAGATAAGATAAAAGACTAAAGTGTTACAAAATAATAAGATAAAGGACAAACGTGTAATTTTATCTATATTAAATTTAGTAAATATTTTGATTATTTTTTTAAAAAAAAATTGATTAATTTTTCATCACATATATATACAAGTGTCTTTCATATAAGTTATCTTTGAGAATTTATTAAAGTAATTTATATCTTAAACTAAATTTAGTAAATATTTTGATTATTTTTTTTAAAAAAAATTGATTAATTTTTCATCACATATATATACAAGTGTCTTTCATATAAGTTATCTTTGAGAATTTATTAAAGTAATTTATATCTTAAACTATGTTAGAAAATGACTTATATTTTGATTTTTTTTAGGCTAGAAATTGACGTATATTATTCTAACGAAATGAGACAGCAAAGCACTTCAAACAATCAATTTAGAGGTGTAACTCGAGAATGGATCACCTCCGGTGCACTTTCCACCGGAGGCAATCCAGTTAAATTACATCTGTTCATTTTTTTAAAAGAAAATTAAAATGTAATTGTATTAAAAATCAATGATTGTTAATTGGAGCATTAAAAATATTAATTTTATTCATTGTTGTTTTTGTTGCTCCTTAATATCCTTTATTATATTTTCATTATTGCAACATCTCCAACACAAGGGACTCATTTTGATTAACTTATTTTTTAGTTTATACGAAATAATTTATGCAAATAAATAAACTTTTATGTATTATTATAAGTTTTTCAATGTGGTTTATGAGAAAACAACTTATAGAGATACAATTTTTGTTAACAAAAACTTATGCATTAAAATAAAATTTATTTCTTTGCAGAATCTTTCGTAAGTTCAAAAATAAGTTAAATTCAATCGACCAAAGATCTAAGAAAATTTGCCCATCCTTTTTTTGGCTTTCACCACCAATTTAATCTGATTCAGGGGTCAGTTCTGACATCAAATAATTTCAGGCGTCCCCCGATCGCAGTTGCGATAGATCGAACTGTAGTTTTCCTTACCAAGTTCAGCACTAATCATCATTGAACCAATTAAACTATCGGTGAATTTGCCCATCTTTATTAGTGGACTATATTGTTATATATATAAAAAAAACTTGAGGAAATTATGATCCGCCCAAGATATTAATTGAAAGCATAAAGTGAAGAGGCTTTTCATTAATTGAAAGCAAACAAGATATTTGTGTTTTTGATGGAAATATCATCAAAATTCAAGCTGAGAATGGATTACCTTGGCAAACAAATCACTGGCCTCAGCTGGATAACGCACTCACTAGTTGATTTATTTTCCAGCATATGCTACACCACTCTAAAGCATATCAAGAATTGAGACCAATACAATTGAAGCTATATGAATCCACGCTTTTTAAAAAACGATATTTTGTCTCATGAGCTTAACTCAATTGGTAAACATTTGCATCATTATGCAGGGAATCAGGATTCGAATCCCGATCATCCCACTTATTCACCTTAAGTGTGGAATTTCAAGTCATTAGACTAGTTGACAAAAAAAAAAACACGATATTTATATTTTTAGTAAAACTAAATTATCATCCCTTTATTAATTTTAGCCAACTGAATTCATTTGCTCCAAACCAACCATTAACCCAAACAAAATTTTGGCCAACTAATGAAAATCTTTTAGAATTCACCATTGATATATGACATACTGTTTTTTTTTTAATTCATCTGAATATATAGTAGTCTTACACAGCGGAGAAGCTAGCACAGTTTTTATGAGGGGGCCAAATATAAATAAAAAAAATATATATTTTAAAAAACTAATATATTCAATTTAATCAATAAATAAAATAAATTCACATTAAGTTTTACTTATATTTAATGAAATGCATCTAAAAGAAAATAAAAGCTAACAATAGTTATTTATAATAAAAATTGAGCTCTATAGAGTTTTAAAAAGTTAAATTCATCCATAATTGACACTAAACTAAATAGATTATCAATATATTTTTAATATCATTTCTCTTTGAACCAACAAAATTGTTTGGAATATAGGCAAATAATATATTAATAGGATAGTTATACATAAAACTATGTTAATTATCCAAGACTTTATTTTTCTTTTGGGTAGCATTGGCTACCCCATGGCTATGAAGCCCTTCGCCCTTGGTCTTACAAACCCTACCAATAAAATGGATGAACCAATTATTTCATAGAAAAATGTGTAAAAAATGAAAAAGAATATGTCACATCCAATAGCAATAAAAATAAAAAATTTCTATAAAAAATTGTTACATTTTTTTTGACGAAAAACAAAAATGCTACCTATTACATTGAATTTGTTGAATAACCGATTATCCCAAAAGCTTAAGCTGTTAGGATATGGCATATCAATGGTTTTATATTATTCTAATACGCCCCCTCACGCAATAGCCCATTTGGGCTTGAAGCGTGGATGATGCATATGCCCACCTACCATATGCTTAAATTCCACTTTTTAATTAGAAAGTGAGGAGAGTGGGGATCGAACCCTGACCACTTAGTCATAGAGGCTCTGATACCATGTTGAATAACCGATTATCCCGAAAGCTTAAGCTGTTAGGATATGACATATCAATGGTTTTATATTATTCTAACATCAGAATTACTATGAAAATATGATGCACAACGGCAAAAATAATTCTAATAATTGAGATCTAATTTAGGAATTGTCATCTCTTAAAAAATATTTTTTATATAATATTTTTTATTCTTTTTTCATTTTCCTCTAACCATAGCCGTCACATCTTTTTTCATCTTCTTAGTTTATCAAAGAGAGGTGATTTAAGGTCAATTTTGGCTTGAAATCACCCCTCCAAATTGTTTTTATTTCTCGTTATAATAAATAGGTGTAATTTTCACATATTTCTTTGTTTTGATTTCCTGTCTTCGTACAGTGAATTTTTTTGTCCCGTCATCGTGCGATATATTTTGTTTTCCCGTCTTTGTGCAGTGTTTATTGTTTCAGGTTGAATGATTAGCTCTGATCTAGTGCAAATTCAATCAATGTCGACTTTAATGTCATCAACGCTACAGATATGGAGGCATGAATACCCCGGACACTTCTATATAGTCGTATTCACATGCTTATGTAATTTGCCGTTTTATGCTATTAACATAGATACTGTGAGTTTGTTCACAGATCTATCCCTTTTATTTTTAGCGATTTTGAATTTATATTGCATCGATATACTCCAACAATTTGAATGAATGAATATCGTTTGTTTTGTGTCAATTTTTTTTATGTATGCACATAAATAATATTAATATATTTAATCTTTAATTTTATTAGTTTGAGCTTCAATAAAAATTAGAATATGATAACATAGTGTAGCACAAGAGTTAAATACTTGAACTCTTTAATCATTTGTTTCTGCGTTAGACCCTTGGCTAGTGCATGTACATGCTAAAACATTTGTTAAGAAAAATCAACTACTTAAATAAATTTCAGTTATCTCGAGAATAATCTTCATAGTTGCGTGCGCAGAATTTCTTCTAATTAAAAAAATAAAACTTGGGCTATGCCCTCTTTTTTGTACCAAAAATAAATAAAAATAAAATAAAACTGAATATAAGATGAAATGCTAATTAATTACGTCAGACTGATGAGTGCACCTTCTTTTTCCCTCCTCTTAAATAATGCCCCACTTTCTTTCTTGCCCCACTTTAATTATATTTTAATGGTATACATAATTCTTTTGGCAATGATTATTTGTTGACTTGCTGCATTAGCCGGCTAGAAAACGATATTAGCTCAAAAAAAAAAAAAACGATAATAACTGAATAGATCTTTAAAATAAATTATTATAAAAAAAATAAAAATTGTAAGAATTGTGCTAACTAGTATTTCAAAACACACTAGTTAAAAAAACTAAAAGAAAAATTTTATACTAAAATAAAATTTTCTATATTTTAATATAATAATTCCACAAATTCCAAAATTATTTAACTATAAAGCTCTTAAGAAATTATAACAAGTGATTAAAAAAAAAATTATACCAAGTTGCGTAAAAAAAATTAAAATTATACCAAGTATTTGTGCGCTATGATGGTAGCATAATCATCATATTGTTTTTTGATAATGCATAATCATCATATTATTCTTTCTGTAAAATAAAAAACTAAGTATATTATTATTATTATTATTACCGGCTGCCAAACGAGTACGTTTCGTTTGTGTGATTAACAGGGGCGTCTTCGACTTTTTGGAGGTCCTGTGAAATTATTAAAATAGACCTGCGGAGGCTCGGTAGAATTATTAAAAATAAGATCTAATAAAAGAAAAAATACAAAAAATTCAAAAGAATTATCATCGATTTAAATTATAAATATATAACATCAATAACACTAAAAACTAATCAATTTTTCACTTATATAATTTTTTTTTGATAAGCAAGTATTGCCGGCTCCGATTATTTAGAGGCTCGGCTTAAATATTAAAAATGGGCCTATAGTAAAAAAGCTTAAATTTTTTAAAATAATCATTCTCAATTCAAAATTTAGAGGCCCTAAAATTTTCCGAAAATTTGAGGCCCTGTTCCGTCGCACATTCGACACTTGTGCTCGAGCCGCCCCTGGTGATTAATAGTCTCTATTGTGCTAATGTAGATAATTATTTAACTTCTTTTTTTATTGCGCTTAGTTAATTAATAATTATTTAACATTCTTTTTTGTTGTGGTTAGTTATTAAGAATTTTTCTTTTTAATTTTTTTACTAAAAAATGAAAATTAACTTTTGTGTGGAAGTTATTTTTCAATATATACACATATTTGAATATGTGTCAAAAAAAAAATTAAATAGAGTGAAAGAATGTCAATAAATTATAAAAAAAATCTACATCAAAAGAATATTCTCTTTTATATAATGATATAGATTATTTTATTTCAAAAGAAATAAGCTGTTTAATAAGATTATTATCTAGGACGAGTTGGAGCACTTATAGGTACCCTTATTAAGCAACAACTATTATTTGTTTTTAAGCAACTAAAGAGAACAATATATTAAACACAGCCTTAGTTTGGCACAATGTGCACAAACTAAAGAAAATATGAATTACACAAATAGTTTGTCAAAAAAAACCCAAGAAATTAGTAAAGAGCTACAAAAGGCATATCAACCTAAACAACATAGCCGTACCATAGCAACAATATATCAACGTTTAAAATTACAATAGTTAAATTACCTTCGACCTCAAACAGATCAAAAGATTTAAATACCACAATGATAAGGCACACTTGAAAGTCTTAACCTTCACATTAAACCACCACCAAACATTGACCTTTATTTGATCAAGCACAAGTCGCTATCAAATAATTTATTATTAAACAATTAATTATTACGAGCTTCCCAAAT
Organism: Trifolium repens; assembly: GCA_030408175.1. Taxonomy (NCBI): domain Eukaryota; kingdom Viridiplantae; phylum Streptophyta; class Magnoliopsida; order Fabales; family Fabaceae; genus Trifolium; species Trifolium repens. The sequence continues at coordinate 52,333,823 of CP125848.1, forward strand.
CTACAAATTGTTGCCAACCAAATAATGTGGAATTATCTTTAATATTCAAATAAAGAATTTGAGAGCCTTTAATCTGATACTGTATAAGCATGTAAAAGTGCATTTTTATGAAGAGTACCCTCCATACCAAGCCATTTAAGAATCTCATAACACACCTTATGAGAACAAACATGATAAAAAAAGAGATGATCTATTGATTTCAATTCATCGCACCCAACTATTATTAATTGTAATAAAATAAATAAATTTGAAAAAAAAAACATTTTTGATATATAAATAAATTTGTATTTATTTATTGAATTATATTTAGAGGGTGTTAAATGATCATGTGGTTCTTGATGGTTGATTTGGGTTACGTGATCGTTTTTGGGGTGTCTAACATACATTACATTTTTTAATTCCAATGTGAATGAAAAATAACAACATATATAATATATAAAAAACAATATATTTTAACTGACTTAAATTGTATTGCAACATCAACATAATTGCAAAAATGTTATTACTTCTGCATTTTAACATGACATTTCAAACCAATTATATTTATAACTCATGACTTAAAATATGTCATGACAACAACTTGATTAATTACAAAAATATCACTGTGTCAATGTTTTGACATGATTATCGGTGCAGCTAGTTTAAAATGGGGTATGTTAATCCAAATTTTATCCTCGACTAAAAATTCTACCATTAAAGTAAGATTTCAACAAAATATACTAAATTTTTTATAGAAAGCATAGCGATAATAGTAGAATAGCGCATTTAAAATGTTTATTCCTCTAAAATTCAATTAAAGAAAATGGGTTCTAATAATTTGGTCCTTATATATATAATACGTTGTCTCGACCAATTGAGTAAAGTTCAAAGGATCAATCGAAAGGTTATATAGTAAAAAATAAAATAAAATTGGAAGGTTTTGCTTTTTGGTATGCAAAGTGGGACGGTTTTGCATGTGCAGCAAAGCATGACTTTGTTCTCCATTGTGTCTTTTTGCTGTTGTTCACTTGTTCTACATGTAAACTATCCTTATCAAAGAAGAAACATTCTAATATTCTTTGTTATTCACTTTGAACTTCATGTACTAAACCGGAAATTACTATTATACTTGGATCTCCACTTTCAAATCTAGAAACTATTTAATGCTTTTCACCATCATATGCTAATGCAAGTTCAAAGTCATAAAAACATATCCCTTTATTAGGCTATACGCATGCAAAATAGACCAAAAATGTTAGCCAAGGTTAACTTCTATGCCACTTCAATTGAAGGTATGAATTAAGGACCAAATTGTGGTGACAAAAGATGCAGAATAATAGTGATATACTTGGCTCTCATTGATTTGACGGTACCACTGAATAGCACTTATTAGATTAATTCATTCAAATAATAGCTTAGGCTAATTTTTATCTTATTTGGAAAATTTAGAATTGATCATTCCCTTATCATGTCCCATATTATGTCCTTTGATCCTATCATAAATAATTTTTTACCGATAAATAATAGATTAAAGCTGTGAGAAACTCGAACCTTTAAGCAATATTGGTTATTGAATCTTATGTATGAAAAAAATTTAATTAAAAGATGAGAACTCGCCTCTTGTGCTTTATAGATTCTTCGATGAATGTTAATCGCTTTTAAATAACATTAAAAATTTCGTACTAATAACATGTTAATAAAAAAGAAATTGGCATACTAGTTTTTTCCCTAACAATTAATTATGTGCATAAAATTGTGAAGATTAATCTATTTGAAGGACTATGGTCTTAGAAGTTAGAATTTAAATTAGTTCTAACTCAACCTTTGGTGGCCTTGTTTTAGTGTGCAACAGTGGCTTTGGGGGTGGTTTTTTTCCTGTGCGATGGCTTTGACTTTGGGAGTGGTTTTGGTGTGGAACAGTGGTTTTTATGCTCTGTTTGATGGTTCAATTTTTTGGGTGTTGATAGAGGTGTTGGTTGCTCCGGCAATTGTTTTGGTGGTGGTTTGTTGCTCCGACAACGGTAATGATGGTGGTGGTTTCTAGTATTTGATGTTTTGGTTGCTGCCGCGTGTGGTTGATTTTCTGGATATTTTGATTTTTTGATTATTTTTAAATCTGTTGAGATTTGCAGAAATCTTTGTCTCTGATGATTGATTTTTCTCGGGTCATGTCAATCTTTGCTTCATGGAGCTGTTTTTGAATTCTGATGGGTCAATTAATTTTGCTTCGAGGTCGAGAGTTAGTGTTTAGTGACAACTTATGGGTTGGGTTGGTGTCTTCTCTAGGGTTTGGAGAATTTGTTTTGGTGTTTATTTTCGATGTTCCGCCTATATACGACACCTATATTGTATTATTATGTAGTTACTTTTATTCCGATCTATGTCCATCTTGCAGCAGAGACCTACTTATTAATATATTCTGACTCAACCTTATAAACAGCGAAAAAAGAACTTCTGGAAATTATGACATGCTTCTCATTCTTATATATTAAACCTTTTTTGAAGGATTATATATTAAACTTAGAAATATGTTTTTCATTTATGTTGCGCTTTAAGTGAAGAGGCGTTTTTTTTTTTAAGTAACCAAACAAGATATTTATGTCTGATGGAAATATCATCAAAATTTAATCTGGCCTCAGCCGATAATGCACTCACCAGTTGATTTAAGTGCCAGCGTAGAATTTTATTATAATTTTATCAAAATATTTTATGATAAAATAATTTATAAAAATACAAATTTTGTTAGTAAAATTTTATATTAACATAAAATTATTTATATAAATTCAAAAAATAAATTAATCCAAATGAATTCTTAACTATTGTTATAGAGTACACCTTTTTTCCGTCCTAATGCCCCACTTTCCTTTTTTTATTTGGAATTAATATTTAACAATGCCCCACTTTAATTTATTTTTTTGGGTACATAATTCTTTTTGCAATGATTGTTTGTTGAATTAGCTTTAGCCGGCTAGAAAACGATATTAACCATATAAACTTTTTCATAAAAAACTATAAAGGTTTTAACAAATTATACCAAGTACGTATTTGTGCGCCATGATGGTAGCATAACCATCATATTATTCTTTTTGTATGATAAAAATCATCATATCATTTGTACCAAAAAAATCATATTATTATTGATATTTTATTTTTTATTGTTTTATGTCAAAAAAAAAGTTTCCAAAATTATCAAAAATGAAAAGGAAAGAAATAAGCTACTTGAGAAGGGTTATTATCCCGAGAGTGGTTATAGTGAATAAGTTTTTTCCTTATGCACCGCACATAAATAATAAAAATTGCTTAATACACTCCAGATTGTTTAGCGCACCCCCAAATTGCTTAGCACACCCTAGAAATTTAGGGAGAGCTAAGCAATCTGGGGTATTTTTACACAGTGCATAAACATGACTTATGCACCATAACTTGTGACTATTATCTAGAACCGTGCATGTGTTTTCTTTTAAAGTACTTATAGGTTACACTCATTAAATGGATAGCCATTTAAACTTCCACCATTTTATGGTGGCTGGTGGCGGGCAGTCAGCTCGATAACCCCCACAATCATTGGCGGTAGAGCTTCCACGACTCACATCAATCAGTGACAGTACTTTGGTGATCCAACTATAGATTTGGTGGAGCTTTGACGGATAGTTGATAAGTTACCATATAGTGGATGAATTTATAACGAATGACTTATAAGATAGTTTTTAACTTATAGTGAATAAGTTAGTTGATGAATTTGTTGTGTTTGGTAAAATTAACGGTTGAACTAGCTTATAAGTATGAAATGACATAAAAAATATATGTTTAATTAATATTTAATTTTGTTCAAGTAAGATGGTATGGTTAAAATTGGAAGAAAAATGATAAGTTATAAACTATAAACTCATAAACTACTTGAAATAACATTTAAAAAATAAGCTATAAGCTAGTAAAATATAGATTTCGTGGAGATATGACGGTCGACCATCTTCCACTACCACTATTATTATTTATTAATAATAAAATAAACAGATTAAAACGGAATATTTTATTTTTAGCTTATAGTTTTTAGCTTATAGTAAATAAGTTACCTGATGAATTTGTTGTGTTTGGTAAAATTAACGGTTGAACTAGCTTATAAGTATGAAATAACATAAAAAATATATGTTTAATTAATATTTAATTTTGTTCAAGTAAGATGGTATGGTTAAAATTGGAAGAAAAATGATAAGTTATAAACTATAAACTCATAAACTACTTGAAATAGCATTTAAAAAATAAGTTATAAGCTAGTAAAATATAGATTTCGTGGAGATATGACGGTCGACCATCTTCCACTACCACTATTATTATTTATTAATAATAAAATAAACAGATTAAAACGGAATATTTTATTTTTTATCGATCCTCATTTTATTGAATATTTTTTAACTTTAAATATTAAAATAAGGGTTTTGATAAAATTGCAAGATTTCTTAGTAAATAATAAAATAAAATTGTAAGGTTTTGTTTATTGGTATGCAAAGTGGGACGGTTTTGCACATGTGCAGTAAAGCATGACTTTGTTCTCCATTGTGTCTCCTTGCTGTTGTTCTTCATGTAAACTATCCTTATCAAAGTAGAAACATTCTAATATTCTTTGTTATTCACTTTGAACTTCATGTACTAAAATGGAAATTATTAATTATTATACTTGGATCTCCCCTTTCAATAATCTAGAAACTGTTTAATGCTTTTCACCATCATATGCAAGCTCAAAGTCATATAAAAACATTTCCTTTTTATTAGGCTATACGCATGCAAAAGAGACTAAAAAAATTATCCAAGGTTAACTTCTATGGCACTTCAATTTAAGGTATGAATTGATGACCAAAGTGTGGTGGTGACAAAAGACGCAGAAGATCATGATATATATACTTACTTGGCTCTCATTGGTTTGACGGTACCACTGAATAGCACTGATCATATTGAAGTAATAGCTAGCTAGGTTCATTTTTCTCTTTGGAAAGTTTAGGACATCATTCCCTTATCACGTCCCATATTATGTCCTTTGACCCCATCATAAATAATTTACCTTACTACATTCACATATCAATAACAGAGATTTTTATTCCACCAATAATCGGTCTTGGTTATAAGACTTGGATTTTTAAGTAATGATTTGTTTATTTACTATTTGTGAGAAAATTCGATTGAAAAAAAAAAAACCTTTTGTACTCTGCAGGTTTTTTGATGGATATTAGTCATCAATCATCATTAATAAATAGTAATGAAAATTTCATCATATTAATAACATAGAAAAAAAATACGAGTTTTTCTTTAACAATTATGCATACAATTGCAAAGATTAATTTATTTGAAGAACTAGAGCATGTTTGAGTTTCATTTCTTTGAAGCACTCTTTAAGAATTCTATGTAAAGAAAATATTTATTTAAAATGTTAATCATTTCAATTTATAATGTATTGACTTTACACATTTTTATAAAAATTTATTATTTAAAATCCTTAAAAAGTATTCGAGAAATACTCGTTAGCATTTCTCTTAAAAAAGTTATAAGAATGAGTGTGTGATTTCCTCTAATTTGGATAGGAGTGTGCCTCCCCTAATATAAATTTTATATATTGTATTTTCTACACTAGCTTTGATAATTTGGAGGAATTTATCCAACAACTAATGAGAACAAACTATATATATAAGAATAAATCACATGCAAATCTACTTATGTAGTTTGTTATAATTGGTTATTGGATAAATACCTTCAAATTATTAAAAGATAGTATAGGTCTCATTATTTTATATGGGTCATTCCAACTAGTGTCTCAAAATACTAGTTAAGAAACTAAAAGAAATAAATTTAATGAGTAAACCGCCAAATTAGTCCCTGACTCTGTAAAACAATCTCAAATAGGTCCCCAACTTTACAAATATTTCAAAAAGGTTCCTGACTTTGTTAAACTGTCAAATTGGTCCCTATGTTTAACCAATTATTATCAATTAAGTCCTTACACTTTACAACTTACAATCAATTTGGTCCCTAAGTTTATCCACTTATTCTCGATTTAGTCCCTAACTTATTTTTTGAAGGACTAATATGAATAAAATTTATCAGAGTCGGGGACCTTTTTAAAATATTCATAAAGTCAGGGACCTATTTGAGAGTGTCTTACAGAGTCAGGGACTAATTTGGTGGTTTAATATTGAAAGGGTTTAACCGTACAAATTTCAAAATATTTTTATTATATTTGCTTCTTTGACCAATGTCCCATGATACTTCGTACCAAAATATAAGTCGCTTTACATTATTAATGAAATATTTATTGTTTTTTTTCCTATTATACCATTAACTATTTATTTTTCTCTCTTCTTTCAATTCTTCAATTTATTTTTCTTATACAATTAATGAATGAAAATTTTGTAAACTAACTACTCCCTCTGTTCCTTTTTATAAGGAACAATTTGGAAAAAAAATTTGTTCCTTTTTATAAGAAACAATCATTAAATTCATGCTTTATTCATTAAACAATTACATTCATACCCTTTATCTATTCCAATGTTCTGCATTAATTACAGTAACATATTCCCTATGCATTAATTACACCAAGGTTAGTTTTGGAATAGATTATAAAATTTTAGAATTTTTAATAAAAAAAATATGATTCCTTGGTTTGTGTGTTTTTTCCAAATTGTTCCTTATAAAAAGGAACGGAGGGAGTAATAATTTCTCTTTTCCATACAACATTAATTACATTTCTTAATTTGTGTAATATTGTCAAAACGGATTATATTTTGGTACGGATAAAGTACTAATTAACATTTTTCATTTTATGCTTCAAAAAATAAAACATTTTCATTTTATATTTTTTTTTTGGTCGAATCATTTTATTATATTTATAAAAAAAAAAAAACTTTCGCACAAATACTTTATACCGTTTTATCTCTCCTTATTAACTTTTTTTTATTTTTTTTGTCAAGTAGGCTATTAACTGTTTTAATATCCATATTATTAACCAAAGGCTCAATTTGGGCTACAATGCCCATAAATTTTTTTGGACCATTCTTTTAGATACCCAACTAAAGGTCCAAATGTTTGTTCAGATGAGTGGAACACACACAAAAAACACTGACAAAAAGAACAAGACACAAAACACAACACATACCAATGGGTAGTTACACGAGGTCCTTTTTTTTTTTTTTTATCATTACCCAAAAACACATTTCGCATCATAAAAGATTCGAATTTTTTCGACCGTTGGGGCCCGTTGCAAACAATGTAACGGTTATTGGACAAAGTAAGAGCCGTTGTCTCGTAACACAACATGTCACAATCTTAATAAAACTAACAAACAAATCTAAAGACACAGAGATTTTAGAGAGAGAAAGAGTGGTTCATTCCATCACCATCATCATCATCATCATCATCCATGGGTTGCGTTTCCTCAAAACACATCAAAAAAGACATCAACAAAGAAAAAAATGGTTACATTAACATTAACCATGTTGTTTCTCTCACTTCCTCAACCTTAGGAGCACTCAAACTAGACAACAACAACAACAACAATGATTCATTCAATTCCATTGTTGTTTCAGAAACAGAGTCAAAAACAGAGCAAAAAACAGAGTCTGAAACAGAGTCGAAATCAGACCCATCACCACAACACAAAGACCCAGAAACTGTTATCAACATCAATGCTTGGGAACTCATGGAGGGTCTTGAAGAAGGAGTACCCATTTCAAATCTTCCCAAGAAAAGTCCAAAGTCTGCACCTTTTCTTCGTGGGTTTATGGCTTCTGATACAAGAAGTCCTTTGAAGTTTCTTAATCAATTTGGATCACCAAAAACCTCACTCAAGAAATCTTCAGGGAAAGAAAATAAGGTTCAAGTTAATAATTTGGTAAGAGGTGGTGTTAGACGTTTGGATTATAGTCCTAAGGGAATTCTCAAACCCTCCACTGCAAATTCTTCTCCTAAGAATTCGAGTTTTTCGCTAAAAGGATCTCCGCTTTCGGCAAGAAGAAACAGTTTTGGGAATGATAGTGTGAGAAAAAGTCCAAGTCCTTTGTTTGATCCAGAGATTATTGCTTCTTATGAAAAGGAACTTTCTGAAGAGGAAGAACAAATCAAAAGAATTGTTTTCGCTACTCCAAAAACACGAAGAGCGAGAAAATCTCTTGATTCAGTTGCATTTTTGAATTTGTTTGAGAAAAACTGTCCTCCTGGAGGAGAAAATTCTGTTGTAATTTACACTACAACATTGAGAGGAATTAGAAAGACATTTGAAGATTGTAACAAAGTTCGATCGATTATTGAATCGTATTGTGTTTGTGTTCGCGAGCGCGATGTGTCTATGGATTCCGGTTTTAAGGAGGAATTAAAGAAGCTTATGGGAATGAAACGAGTTCAAGTTCCTGTTGTGTTTGTGAAAGGAAGGTTTATTGGAGGTGTTGATGAAATTGTGAAATTGGAAGATGAAGAAAAATTGGGTGTTCTTTTAGAAGGGATTCCAAAGGCATTAGGAGTTTGTGAAGGGTGTGGAAGTTTGAGGTTTGTGATGTGTAAGGAATGTAATGGAAGTTGTAAGGTTTTGGATGAGAAGCAAAAGAAAACGGTTAAGTGTGGTTATTGTAATGAGAATGGAACAATTCGTTGCTCTCTATGTTGTTGAAAACTAATTTGTTGTGTGATTTTTTCTAGGTTTGTAATTTTGGGTGATTTCTGTTCTTAATTTCTAGGAGTAGGGTTCTAAAGAGTGTTTTAGTCCCTTATTTGTTGTTTTGATTCTTTTCTTTCTTCTTGTATTTGGGACACAAGATGATGTTCTTTTCACTAATCTAATTCAAATTTCACGTATAATTCATTAGCTTAATTAATGCTTTTTAACATAAAATAATAAGTTTATCCTTTGATGTGTGTTGGCTTAGATTTTAATTTGATTGGATAATATTTTTGTCAGATTCTATTGGGAAATTATTTTAATACTCCACTATTCTGGCTGCTATGAAATGGAATGTGTGCATATTTTCACCACTAGTTGTGGTTTTTTGGGTCAACCATGTTTCCATTTGTCCAAACAAAACAATGGGAAGACATCATAGTCCACTTGTTGGAAAGTGGCACCTTTGTGTTGTGTATCATGTTTGGCACTTGCACCTTCAGAAGGCAACTTCAATTGAATTTGAGATGAATTAATATCTTTGCATAGTTTAGAGGGTGATTTGTCTATTTCGGTTTCTTGGGGGTGGCTATAATAAGATTAAGATTCTTTTTTGGAGGTTTGCTATCTACTATGCATTTGTGCATTGCTCCCTCCACCTCCATTCCTTTTAAGGACTTTTGTAGAAAAAAATGACTTTATTTGTTTTTTTATTAAAGTCCAATACAATATTAATTAAAGTCGTGTAAAAAATACTTAAGTATTAAGTATTTACTTTAGAAGAAGAAATAAGTTCAATGAAACAGTCAATAGTTGAAAAATTTATAGAAAAATAAATAATTTTATCAAAAGTAAGAAAATCTATCTATTAATATTCTGTGTAAATGACCCTAAAACGACAATTAAAATAGAATGGATAATATAATTTTTAATTAGAGTGAATATTCATTTCAATTTGCACCTCAGTATAAACCATATTTCAAATTTTCCAATTTTTCATACACAACCAAATCCGTGAGAAAGAAGTAGTTCGCATAATAGTGGATTCCTTCCTTCTACCTTGTCAATGCAACTCTTGCAAATATTTGTAAGATAGTATTTCACAAGGTTGTGAAAACCGGACCGGCCGGTTCGACCGGTTGGACCGGGAACCGGACCTGTATCCGGTCCGAGTCGATGGCAAAACCGGTCCGCGCGCGAACCGGCGATTGAACCGGAAAACCGGCCACAAACCGGTGAAAACCGGCGGTTCAAGAATTGAACCGGTTTGAAAATTTTATTTGATTTTTTTAATTCAAAAAATTAAAAAAATCCATAAATTAAATGGTGTCAATCTCATACCACTAAAAGTCACATTAAATGATGACCAATCAAGTAAGAGACTTTAATTGAATTAAGAAACATTCTAACAAAGGTTTATTTATAATCAACTAGGAGACGTCAAATATGTGATTTCTCCAATGTGGGACTTCAAGTAGTTCATGGGAGAACATTGTTATTTACACAAATACACTTAACTTTATATACTTTGGAGACTTCAAGTATTTAACTTCGTATACTTTTATTTTTATTTTTAATTTACAGAACAATTGTGTAAGCAATAGTATTGAAGATTAAACGAGTTAATAAACTCCATAATGTTATCACAACAAATGTAATTGGTTTCAGAAGAAGAAACAACATTGGAACAAAGGTTTTGAGTTTGGAACAAAAACTGCATATATATAAACAAAGTTTAGTGACATACAAAAACTGCATATATATATATATATATATATATATATATATATATATATATATATATATATATATATATATAACAAAAACTGTATCATATTAATTGGTTAGAGTAGTTTCTAATTGTTGCTTACATGCACACTGATCAATTAAATTAGAAACTTGCAAGGATGGAACACGCAAATTGTTATAAATATATGTACCATACTACTAAATATATGACTAAGCTTTGGTCATCAATCTTTGTTAGATATGTTTTGTATGCTTTGAAGCAACTCTACTTCATATGCGTATTTTTTATTCATAATAAGATGTTAGTTCTATGACGACATCATAATATATATAGTACACTTACTAAGTGATTTTGTGTAATATTTGATACTATTATTATTATTATTATTATTATTATTATTATGATTATTATTATTATTATTTATTATTTAAAATATAAAAAAATTATATTTAATTAAAAACGGTCCGATCCCAGTTCGACCACGGTCCGACCATTGAACCTTGAACCGGTAATCTCACCGGTTCGATGACCGGTCCGGTTCTGAAAACCTTGGGTATTTCAAGTTGTATTGTCAATGTTAGGAATCTCAAGCAAGGTTGTGTTGTTAAGGTAAAAGGGATTGTGATGTGTTCGTTTCAAATAAAATAGGGGATTGTGATTTTGTTCCTTTGGTAAGTTGAGGGGTTGTGGTATGAATGAAATTGAGAGTTCTCTCAATCGTTAGAACTTAAACTTACTATGAGAGTCCAGCTCAAAATGTGAGATTCCTCATTTATATACTATTTGGTCCTATAAAATTATTTAATTTTGTTTTTGATCGTTATAAAAAAATTGGTATATTTTGATCCCTACAAAAACTTTATGCTTACAATTTTAGTCATTGCTATTTTTCAAAATATTAAAAATAGTTTAATAATTATCTTAAAAATTTTAAATTTTGAATAATTTTTTCCATATATGTTTAGAATGCTATGATTGTGTTCTCTCTCTATCTCTCTTCGTCTTCTTTTTCTTCTTCTCTTTCTCTTTATTGTTTTTCTCCCATAAAAAGATAAAAACAAAAAATTGTCCCAAAAATTATACAAATATCACTACTCCATTTGAAAAGAGAATTCATTCAATAAAAAGAAGAAACCTATTTAAATTTGTGTTATACCATATATATGTAATCAAGTGTAGAGCCTGGCTCAATGTGATATCATCAAAACAATAAATTTTCTCTCCCAACCCCCTGGGGACTCTTCCCACACCCCCGATATTTCAATTTTTCCCTTTAAAAACTTTGGAATGTGTGTTTCGAATTTTTTTGTCTTAAATACGAACTTCGGAACATGTTTTCTAAAATTTTACCGAATTTAAACTAGAAAAACTTCGGAAAATGCGTTCCGAAATTTTTGTTCAAGGACTAAATCCAAAAAATTTCAGTCAAATACAATAGTGGTCCGTCCATTGCTTTGGAGACGCAAAAATTACTTAGATATTTATTAAATTTAGAAAAATGTAAAAAAAAATGGTTGGTTTTGTTTTTTGTTATGTTTAATGTTATTTAAACTAACAAATTCAAAATTTTGTTTATGGTGTTGTTTGATGTTGGTGTTTAGTATTTTATTTTCAATATTTTTAATATGTTTTCTGCTTCACACTTTATCGAAAAATTGATACAATATTTTCCGTTCAGCTTTTTTAAGTGATAAAAGAATAAAATAGGAATATTTGGTGGTTTGTAGATGAGAAGGTTAAATATAGGGGTGAGAAGTAAATTTTTCTTTATTTTTTTATGAAAACTAAAGGAAATTTAATCAAACAAACAAGTATCATAATTCCTTCAAATACACAAAAAACCTAAGCTATAATATAATCTTTTGAACCTTGCGACTTGAGAAAGAGAACCAAATCATTTTATCGTTTAAATTGTTTTAATAATATATTGTATATACTTATACTCAGTGACGGATTTCGGCCCTCTCTCTTGTTCATTACCTTTCTAAACAACATAATACCAATAATAATTATGCATTTCATAGCTTTGTCTATATATTTTTATAACAACTAATATGCATTTTTTTTTAAAGCTTATAGTATATATATGTTAAATCCAATTATCCCTTTTATACCAAAAAAAAAATCCAATTATCCCTTTTAAAAAATAGGTTACAGCCACTAAAAAATATTTTAATGAAGTATATATTGAATTTCTCTAACTATTATAGTACCCATAAAAATATTTTAATGAAGTGATTGAACTCGGTTTTTAATACGTTCTTATTAGGTAGAATCGTTTCAAAGAAATTGATTTAGTTGATTCTGAAGGAGTAATTTTTGTTGGACTTTATTTATATTACATATGATTTCGAACAAAGATAGTATGTATATCCAACAAAATTTTAGCTTCACAACATCTTTTGGCTTGTCTTTCTAAGAATGGCTCAAGTTGTATGGCATATGTTTGTCAATGGAATGATAATTGGGATATAGTGATGGGTGTAGACTTGAAATAATTGAATGCATCCTAAAATAGTATGAACGGCTTCAATAGATAGAAATGGATAATATAGAATACATTCTCTAATCTAAGACTGAATTAAATGCCGTTTATGTTTTTCTTTTTAATTCACCACGTTTACTTCAATAGCCTAAACATTTAACGATGGTGTATTGAAACAACATGTTCAACCCAATTTTCCTTTACCCTCCAGTTCTTTTGAATCAAAACCTTTGCAGTGTAACCCAATTAATTGGCATATTTACCCCGGCATTAACTAATTAAAACATTTTGGGTGAAATTGTCAAACAAAAAAAAAACATTTTGGGTGAAAAGGAAAATTGGAGGCACAGTTAAAAAAACCCTAATTAGAGTAGTTTAGTTGGTAGCAACATTAGTCTCTTGGTAAAAGATATTATATTATTGGAATGATTGAAGTTTGAGCGTTGAATTTTTTATTTCTTTGTATTTATAGTATGTGAATCTAACCACTAAATTACATGGTTAGGAAAAGACAAAATAAACAAAGTACTAATTCAAGTGGTCACTAACGGAAGAAGTTAGACTTCCCACAAATTTCAGTTTTTGAATATCCAAGTATCCAACTCTAAAGTAATGTCTAGATTATCCACAAATGAATATATTGAAATGACACACATCATCAAATGTCTTTTTTTAAGGGATCATGCACTAGTATCAGACACTAGCTAGTTAAAAAAACAAAAGAGGAAATAAATAAATAAAATTATGTTAAAAAGAACAAATTTTTATAACTTTAAAACATTAAATATGTTTCATATCTTATTTCTTTAACTACTGTCCCACTTGTTGACATTTTTCTTTTTCTTTTTCTTTTTAAAATAATTTTAAGAGTTAAATTGACAAATGAAAAAGAAAACTTTTAAAAATAACTGGATAGAAAAATGCCAATGTTTTCTGTTGGTTTATAGAATGTGAATTTTGAACCTATTGATTACTAGTACTTATTGGATGTCCTCGAGCTCACTCTCACCATATTGTAATGAGTTATCTGCAATTCTGCATGCATGGGACAATGATATTATATATCACAACACATTTTTGCTTTTTTAATAATCAAATAAAAAGATCAAGAGTTTACAAATTTTATCTCAAACAACAATCTTAAAATTGTTAAGCTTAATAATGTCATTAAAATTTAAACTTAAGATGTGTGGGAGTTTCAAATATATTTATTACTTCGGCTATAAAAAAACATATATAAGCTAATTATTATTTTTCGTGCATTATCTTTTTAGTTAAAATACTGATCAAATTTAGCTTAACTTTTCATATTTTTTTTCTCTCTAATTTTCTCATAATATCTTATCGAAATCAAATAGTAGAGTGAAAGATGCGTCAATTTTTTCTTCAGGGTTGATGACCTGGCCATATGTTATTTGCCTTAATTTTCTTGAAAATATGATTTTGAATTCTAGCTGTAGTTCCAAGTCATACCGTGTAACATGGTCAACAATCCATCTTTCTTGTGTCCATGGGTGACATGTCATTAATTATTCTTTGGGTTGCAAACCTTGGTTATAAAGATTCATCATTCATGCTTTGAAATCTAATTCCATCTTGTGTAATAAGGTCAATATTCCATCAAGATTAATTAAATGAGTTTAACAATGACGTCTAAAATTTAAATCTTGAGTCTACTAACAACCACTTTGTACAATATACCAAGTCTTGATCGTAAAACTAACTACTCCCTCTGTTCCAAAATAAATGATTTGTTTGACCACTGACACGTTTGCAATGCACAACTTTAATCGTTAATATCTCTAATTATATATTATTAAAAATTATAAAAATGGTATATTTTGAAAGTACTCGTCGAGACAAATCAAACAACATCTCATATGCTAATATTTGCATGTATATATTAGTAGAAAAATAAGGTCAAAGCAGGTCAAATGAATAGTATACTAAGTCAAAAAGAGGTCATTTAAAATGGGACGGAGGACATATGAGTATTATACCGTAGTCTATATATTTCTTCAACATCTTTGACCTTACATCTCAGAACCTTTTACCACATTTAGGGAGACGATTTTTGAAATCTTGTGTAAGATATAAATTTTTTTTTTTCAAGAGATGATTTTTCTCCTGTCCAAGATTGTCGTCCATGAGACTTCAAATTTTGCAAATTAGAAGAAAATGACGTCTTATTAGTCATTTAAATATTAATTTTACAATCCAAGTTCCTAAGTTTTATTTTCTTATAGTAGATTTTTTATCTATTTTTTAAAACAATCAATATTAGTAGTAGTTATTTATTCAAAAAAAAAAAAAAAATATTAGTAGTAGTTATAGTAATTATAATGGTAATCGAATCTTTGATCTCTTTATTATTCAACTCTTTATCATCCACTTCGGTCATCAAACTAATAGATGAAATTAAAATAATAATCCTAAATCTAACATATGACATTATTATCAGGTTCGACCTCCATACAAGTGTAAAATGTGCGATTGCGTTGGGCCTCAAAATTTCCAGGGTCTAAAATTCTATAATAATTATTTTTTATGTGTCTCTTATGTTATTTACAATTTAAATATATGACAATTGTATTTTATTTTTTGCATTTTTTTACTAGTCGTCCAATTTTAATATTTAATTGGACCTCCAAATAATCATAGCCGACCCTGATTATTATTGACATTGTAGATCATAACAAAATTGAAGTTTGAGTTTTGATTGCATATATACTTCACATGACTTTTCAAATGTGTTTGTAACAATGTACTACTAGTTTAATAGAAACATTTCATATATTCTAAAAAATAAAAAATTCAAAGTTTTGTAGAATAGCAAATTATGTCAAACTCTTAGACAAACTCATTTTAACACACACAATGTCATTGATTATTAACTGTCCCAATTGAGAGTATAATATGTTTTATCTGTTTATTATATTAGCATTTCTCTACCTATAATATAAAACTCAAGCAAACGGTTCAAATGACATTTTTAAATGTTTTTTTATATAAATATTACAACTCTTTATTTTCTTTTATTACAAATTTTACTAGAAACTATAAAGACTCATCTTTAGATGTTTTTTACTTTCATATTAGAGTGCCTAAAAGATACACCTTAACAGTTCAAAACAGTAGTATCAGTTTTCGTACAAGAATTTGTAATTTTACAAAGCGCATGTCAAGTTAAGAATTAAGATTATGACATACTGTATGTGTATGATATTTTCAACAAAAATAAAATAAAATCATGTACATGTACATGTACATGTACATCATTTGATTTATAACAGTACCTCTACATAGCCCAGCCCACAGCTTAATTTGTCCCACATTAAAAACAATATATCATATCATTGCTTGATTTTGTTTAATAAAAAGGACAGATTAGTTGAAACAATTCCATCATAAATAAAAGTATATAATTATTGAAATAGCATTTGAAAATCAACGGCTGCACATTAAAAAACACTCATATAGCTCTTGTATATTATATTAACAAAACTTGTTGCTCAGCTCAGCAAATTCACTCACAATATACAAAAAAAAAAAGAGGTTCCCAACAGTAACGGCGGTAACAGTCTCACAAACGTTATACTCATTCAACGTGACACATCATCCTCTTCTTTCAACACGTTTGGGTCCCACGCGACTGACTCGCGAGTCGCGTGATGTTAATCAGTTACTTACTCCACTTACATCAAAACACGATGGGTCCCACTTCGTAGTAGCAGCCGCGTAACGTAACTGAACGGTTACCAACTACGAATACTATTGTGACACGTGGATTTCAGAATCACCTACTCCCCACGACTCACCTCTTCTTCCAGACGCGAACCGCGCCATCCCACCCAAACCGGGCGGTTCATTTTCCGATACACTATTTCTCACCGATTCCACAAACGACACGTCGTTTAAGCTCGCCGTGCTATCACGCGGTTTTGAATAACTCACGCTATCGTTGTTCCTGTTCGTTACACTTGAATCAAACGCCGGAGAATCGTTTCTCCGATCTTGTTTATTTCTTCTACCGGAGCGGAAAATAGCACGAAAGCTTCCAAAGAAACTTCGTTTTCTTTCCTTTACTGATTTTTCTTTCACGGCGGCGGCGGCTGCGGCGGTGACGGAAGAAGCTCTTCCTCGCTTAGATCTAACTCTTCCGTAGCAAGACACTTTCGGTGACGAAGGTTCAACGAACGATTTTCCGACGGAAGCGGTTCGTTTAGGAAACAGCTTAATGTTACTCGGCTTGTGATTGCGAAGGTTTTTAGCGTCGAATGAAGGTTTCTGAGGTTTAGGCAAACCAATCATTGATGTTTTGGATTTGAGATTCGCAAATCGTTGGGAGTTGGAACTGGAACTGGAATTGGAATCTCTAGAATTAGTGTTCAAGTTAGTTGAATTTGAGTTTCCTTTGGTTGATTCTTTGCGTTCGTAGACGAAGTTACGATCCAACCATTCGTTTTCTTCATCTCTAGAGAGATAAAATGACTCCGGTGGAGAATCGGGATGAGATTGTTCCGGTGGAGGATCCGTTTTGTGATCGTCGGCTTGTGTCTCGCAGGCGATTTTCCGATCAGTAGAACCGCCGGCACAGGCTGAAACTAGTGTTTCCACTTGTAGCATATCCTTCTTTAAGAGTGAAAACAGAGAGAACAATAGAAAAAAATAGGAAGTTAGAGAAAGAGAGAGAGAGATGATTTTTGTATAAGGAAATTGTGTGTTACGGTGAGAAAGTGGGAGGATGAGAGAGAGAATATATAATTTGGAGGGAGAGATTTCAACTTGCTTGCGCATAAGTCATGCTCATGCTATAGCGGTGGTTTTGTTTCGTGTTGAATTTTTTGCATATGCCAATTATTCAAGTTGAATCGTGATAATTTAAAGAAATACTACTTTTTCTATATTTATTTTGTTGTCTTATGTATGAATGAATAAATGCATATATATTATCCGAATGAGGGATTTTTAGATGCAAAGTTGGGTCATAACCCAAGCTATGTGTGGCGTAGTATCCACGCTTCTCAGGTAATAGTCAAAAGAGGATTACGATGGCGGATAGGAAATGGTGACAAAATTAATGCATGGACACAGCCTTGGTTAAGAAAAGATAGACATGCACATGTAACTACAAATATAGTGGCTGGATATGAACAATTGAAAGTTGCAGACCTTATAAACCATAGTGAAGGACAGTGGGACGTCAATCTAGTGCAGCAACTGTTTAACCAACATGATGCAGCAGCGATCCTTCAAATACCACTTCAACTAACAGCCGAAGAGGATGTACCACTTTGGAGGCTTAGCAAAAACGGTAATTACACGGTGCGATCCGCCTACTACCATCTTATGGAGGTGATTATTGATAACAATCATTTAAGGGAAGAAGGTAATTGGAAAAAACTGTGGAAGCTCAATATCCCAAATAAAGTTAAAATATTTTTGTGGAGGGCCCTTAGAGGTTGTTTACCGGTGAAGGAAAGGTTGACCCCGAAAGGGGTGCAATGTGACCCGAAATGTTTTTGCTGTGACGTGAACGGAGAAAACGAATGGCACTGCTTTTTCGGTTGCAAGGCTGCACAAGAGGTATGGATGGAATCAGAATTATGGGAGAGACTGAACCACCAAATAGAGCAGGCTGCTGGATTCAAACAGCTGGTTTTTCATCTTATTGAGTCGATGGATAGCGAGAGTATAGCGCATGTAGCTATGTTACTATGGACGATTTGGTGGCGCCGGAACCAAATGTGTTGGAACGACAATCTGCCGTCTATTTTTGAGGTGAAACGCCGAGCACGGGAGGCACTACAGGACTGGTTGAAAGCGAGAAGTATTGGTACACGACAACAACCAGCAGCAACACATGAAGCCGACAGCAAGTGGTGCAAACCACATCCAGGTACCCTTAAATGTAATGTTGATGCTGCCTGTTTTGTGAATGCAAACCAGTTTTGTATTGGTGCGTGTATAAGAGACGCAAATGGAGGCTTTCTAAAGGCTTTCACTAAGACACTTGAAGGCCAGCCAGAGATAAGAGAAGCAGAAGCCACGGCCGTATTAGAGACACTCAAGTGGTTGCAACAATATAGTATGCAACGGTTCCACATTGAAACAGATTGTATCCAAGTTGTTCATGGAATTGAAGGTACAAATAGGAACAATATGGAGTTTGGAGTCACCATAGAGAAATGTAAGGGATTGTTGAGTTCTTTTAATAGCTGTAAGGTCAGTTATGTTCGGAGACAAGCTAACCGAGTAGCCCATGAATTAGCTCAGGCAGCTCGCTTATATGCTAGTCACCAAGTCTTTAATTATTGTCCACCTTGTATTGAGAATTTTATCATGAATGAAATGCACTAAGTTTGCTTCCCTCAAAAAAAAATGCATATATATGACCTGACAAAAAAAAATTAAAAAATAAATGCATGATTGTCTTATATGTATGAATAAATGCATATTTATGGTTTTTCTGAGTATGCTTTTTCTTTTTTGGGATAATGAGAAAAAAAAAATTTGATTTTTCATAAGGGAGTAAAGCATCTTTTATTATTTTCTCGTCAAAAAGGTATGTGAAAGCAATGGCGAAACTCGTAGTTTGGTTTGAAGAATATTGATGAGTCAATTTGCACGGTAACCTGAAATTGTAATTCCTCTAAAAATGAAATGAAATATACTATCAACAATAATACGAGTAACTCATCTTTTTAAGTTTTAACAATAGATTTCATATTTGGTTATGCTACGATGGATCACCTTAATAAGTGGTCCACCGTGGACCATTGACTAATACTACTATAACAAATACGAATTTTATAAAATCAACTCTTGGATTAAAAGTTTATATCATATAGATCATTCATACACATTTTTAGAAAAATTGAAAATCGTTTGATATGTTATTGAAATCTATCAAAATTAACGGTATTTAAAAAAAACTTATAAACCGTTAATCTTAATGGGTCTCAATACAATAACATATCAAATGATTTTCAATTTTTCTAAATTTTTTTATAGATGATCTATATGAAACAAACTTTCAATCCAATTGTGGATTTTGTAAAATTCATATTCGTTATAGTGTTATTCATAAGTGGTCAACCATGAACCACTTGATGAAGTGGTTTATTTTAGAATTTGCCTTCATATTTAGTTTAATAGATTTTTTTTAGAACTATCCATCATTTTATTTTTATGACTTAATTAATTTAAATAATAAATTTATATATTTTTTTTATCAAGATTGTATAATATTTTGGACTAGTCGAACTAAGGGCCGAGTTCTCAATACATTAATCTTAAGAATGGATCATCTCAATTTTTTTCCTTCAATTTTTCTCAATTTTCATATTTCAACCATCAATCAATTTTTTTCAATTTCTTTTAGATTTAAATATTATTTTATATTTATGATCCAATGCTCTTATATCCACATTATTTTCTCAATTTTTTCCCACTTAAAAGAATTCATTCTCACTAATCTTAGCTCAAAATCATATATGCCCTACCTAAAGTTAGGGGTGAGCATCGGTCGGATTCGGGCCGAAAATTGTAAAACCGATAAAAACCGCGGTCTTTTAATTTGGACCCGTTCCGACCGTCTACATCTTCGGTTTGTTCAGGTTCGGGTCATACGAGTGACAGTTATAGCGGGTCGGTTTTAACGGGTTACATTGAAACTTTGTTGCTACATCTAAAATTTCATTGATCAAAAAAATATTATTCTTCAAATAGTTCAATATTTCGTACACACTGCAACAAATGATACAATAAAAATGATGAGATGCAATTATTTTGTTTAAAATTTGCTAATCCAACGACAATAATAGATAGTAGATGAGAAGTAAAAATTAATATAAATCTAGAATATTATCTTTCACATCTCCTTTATCAACCTATTACAAGCATAAACTTGTAAAATATAACATTTTTCTTCCCTATCAAAGATAGACAAAATTAACAAAGCGAAGAGTATAAGAGATTAAGAAGTTCTCAAAACTGAAAAAAATAAATAAATTATATTTTAGTAATTGTTCGGTCGGTTTCGGTTATGAAGAGATAAATTTTAGAGACCCGCACCCGCCCGTATACAACTGTTCGTGACCGATTTTTCACAATTGTTGACCCGAGACCCGACCGAGTGCTTCCATATGTTGGCGGTTATATCGGTTTCGAGTCGGGTTGCGGGTTTGTGTTCACCCCTACTTAAAGTTGTCCGTTCAATTTAACTTAAAAAGGCTCTTTGCATTTTTTATTTTTAAGCAAACACCAATACATTAAATAAAAAAAAGTACAAAGAAAGCTAGGGGGCAAGAACCTAACCCAGCAACCACACAAAAAACATATATACAACCCAAAAAGGGTAAAGCAAATCCAACCGGATCAAATCCAGTGAAAGATCCAAATGTGAAGCAATCGAAGACACATCAAACACAATTCAGCAAGTCCAACGCGGGACCCGAAACTAAATTGCAAAAAAGAGATGTGTAAACGATTCAACCATTACATGTAAAGACAGACTAAAAAATTAATCTATCTCTTAGAGCATAGTGAGTGAATCTGACCGTCAACACGGAAACAGAAACAACAACCGACAACTCGCTACAGCTGCAACGAGTACAAGGCCATTTCTAGCCAGAGTTGTCAGCCTTCCAAACTTCTCTAGCGCCCTGGATGCATTTTAAGTTTCAACTGCTACAATTGAATCCCCCTCAGATTGTAACGCAGATACAACATTTAATGGCATCATAGTATATTATGAAGTACGGACTTTAGCACGGACAGCCACTCTCATACCGTTAATGTAAAAAATACAGGATACCGGCACCGCTATATATTTATTATAGATCTATATTGAGAATCAAAATATATACATGTACATCTAAGTTGAACAAAGTTTTCATTAAAAAAAAGTTTCGAGGAAATTTACAAAAGTACATTTGACCTTTATTCATCCAACTATTATCGATAAACTAAAAATAATGTAATCTTTTTAATCCATCATTGATCAATATTATTGTTTTGTGACTTCTTTAATCTTTGTAAATGTGTCTGATGAGAGTAAAAGCAAAGAAAAATAATAATTTTTTGGGACATTTATCCGACACGTGTTGTACGAGTGTTTTATATGTATCGGACACCGATCTAAGAATTGTCGGGGTAAAGGGAAAAATGACATTTTTTTAACACCAATCCAAACTATCCGACATATGTTATATCAGTGTCATACGAGTATCAGACACCGACGCGTGTTGAACACCATTACACACTTAATCATAAAGGTGTCCCTGCTTCGTAGACAATACACATTGATGAACATTATATCGTGAAATTATTATCCTTAAACCACACATTCTCTGCTCTCGTATTGACTTGAACGTCGAAGTGTTTACAAATACACCTCCATCTACTTAAACCTTAAATGATCAGTTGCTCGACTTTCCGTTACTTCTTCTAATCACTCTAAGGCTTTGATTGATTAAAAATAGCAGATAACTGATAAATTAGTTTATAGCGGATGAGCTTATAGCGAATAACTTTTAAGCCAGTTGATTCAATTAGTGTTTAGGAATAAGCTAGCTTATAAGTATGAAATAATATATAAAAGAATATGTTTAATTAATATTTAATTTTTTTCAAGAATGAAGGTAGAAGTAAAATTGGAAAAAAAAAATTATAAACTCATAAACTACTTAAACTAACATTTGAAAAATAAGTTATAAACTAGTTGTTAGAATAGGAAAATATTTATTAAGATATGCATAAGTTTTATTATATTTGTTGAGAAAATATCTCATTAGATTAGTTTATTCTAAGCCATTTAATTTAGGGATTTAGTTTAGATTTAAATATATTCACTTGGCTATAAATACCAAGGTAGTATCATAATATTGAGTATGTAAATATTCAATGTAAATATTCTATTAACATCATTCATCAATAAATTTCTATTTCTTATATTTTCCCTTATTCTTCCCCCTAAATACCACAAATTCAACATGGTACCAGAGCCATGATATTCACCTTGAAACATAATTCCGCTGCAACTTCTTTCCGAGAAAACTTAACTCTCGGTTATTCTCCGCTTTATCTTTTTTCCTTCATATAAACTCTAGCCGTTATTAGGATTTCTTTTTTATTTTGTTTTACCTTTATGGTTCTTGTTTAGTGCCTTTGTTTTCTATTCTAACCTCGTTCATATATGTTACCCTGACATTCTTGCAGCCTACATGCCACTTTTACATGAATCCTTTAACTTTATCCACCGTTCAAGATTGATCGTTAGTCTCTCTTGTTCTTTGTTTTGGTGGTCTTAATTTCCCGTTTGTGATACTTTAATCCGTGGGCTTCCTGTTTGTGATCCTTTAATCCGCGGGCTTTCC
Source organism: Trifolium repens (assembly GCA_030408175.1). NCBI lineage: Eukaryota > Viridiplantae > Streptophyta > Magnoliopsida > Fabales > Fabaceae > Trifolium > Trifolium repens. The sequence continues at coordinate 52,357,051 of CP125848.1, forward strand.
GTTTGTGATGCTTTTATCCGCGGGCTTCCCGTTTGTGATGCTTTAATCCGCGGGCTTCCCGTTTGTGATGCTTTAATCCGCAAGTTCCCGTTTGTGATGCTTTAATCCGCGGGTATTTTTACATAATTTGATACGGATTCATTATTTCGGCCGCTGCTCTACTACTTCTTTAGTTGCTGCTCTTCATTGGATATGCTATCAAAGGATTTAATTTATTTTCAGGGTTAATTTTGTAACAAGCTTAAAGCTTAGTAAGCTTTAGCTTGAGGGGGAGTGTTAGAATAGGAAAATATTTATTAAGATATGCATAAGTTTTATTATATTTGTTGAGAAAATATCTCATTAGATTAGTTTATTCTAAGCCATTTAATTTAGGGATTTAGTTTAGATTTAAATATATTCACTTGGCTATAAATACCAAGGTAGTATCATAATATTGAGTATGTAAATATTCAATGTAAATATTCTATTAACATCATTCATCAATAAATTTCTATTTCTTATATTTTCCCTTATTCTTCCCCCTAAATACCACAACCCCCTAAATACCACAAATTCAACACTAGTAAAATAGTTATAAACTCTTTTTGAAAAAAGTTTACGAAATGAGATTGTTTTGGTCATATGAGTTTATAACCTATAAACTATACACTCAAAATATGACCTTACCAAAAGTAGCCTAAATCACATAGAATAAACACAATAAACTATTTGTTGGGGGGATAGATAAGCTAATACTTTTTTTAAATATCATATCATACTACATTATTAGTAATTAAAAAAAAGTATAACATTCAAAATAATAATTTTTCCTTTACCACCAGTCCAAACAACCACGTTCAAAGTGGCAATAGTTTAATGTCTTGGCCATGAAAATAACAAATCTTGAACACGAGCATTAACAGGAACATGAGAAGACAATTCATGAAATTACAACAAAAAATCTACTAAAAAAATTTAATTTGTCCTCGTATTATATTATAATACAAACCATAGCTCCAATAAAGACAACACGAGGAAGATTTTTCTTATAGCATGCCCTTGGTTCATTGCCTGTATTATTACTAGGCCAAATACCATGCAATGTAAAGTTTTGAGGCTTTCTTAGAGGTGTACAAGTGAATGTAAGACAAGCACTGGGAGGTCATATTGGCAGGACCGTCATTGAGATTTTGGATGCTTTATGCAAGTTATAATTTTGATATTTTATTTTTCTTATATATATATATATATATATATATATATATATATATATATATATATATATATAGTGTGAAATAAAAGTTAATAATTATACTTTCAATTATTATAATTTCACTGATAACTTTTAAATTTTTAAATAGATTTTGCTATCAAAATTATAAGAGTCTAAGTCTAATTTAAAATTTAATTATAATATTTATTTATTTTATCACCCGATTCCACGCACGCACACCCGATTCCACGCACGCACATACACATGCACTGAGTAAAAAAAAATTAGTGCCCCTAAATTTTTGGTGCCCTGTGCGCAGGGGCGGAGCCAAGAATTAAATATAGCGGGGACTAAGTTTAAAATGCTGTATAATTCTTTTTTATTAAAAAATATCGTATAACTTAGTATATATAAAATATTTTTTTTATATAAAAACTACTACATATATAAGAAATTTAAGAACATATAAGCAATATCCAAAATCAATATATGAAAGTTTTTTAAGTATAAAGAATACTCAAAAGGTAAGACACAATACACAACATGTTTTATGCTACAAGTTAAAAATCAATACAAAGTCCTTTTTAGCACTATGAACAAAACAATACATAAGTTTCACACACCAAAATAGCCCACAAAGACAAGCAACCACAATTACTAAGTACTAACCAAAGAGCCTCATTTCCAAAAAGTGTCTATAATAAATTTCACTATAAACACATCTCATGCTTGCACATTTTTTTTTTACCGTAAAAGACAAAGACCCAATATATATAAATATATAGTAGTACTTCCTCTTGTACTTTTTATAAGAGACAAATTGAGTCAAAAAAAATTAATTTATCTAAATTATATTATAAACCAAATACATCAATTTTTATTGACTCAATCGTCATTTATAAAAAAGAATTAAGTATCATATTACTAGTACTGTATAAAAAAAATTCAAAGAGGTAGGGGGACCATGCAAATATATATATATTAATGAAGATTTAGTTAAGAATATATATTAATGAAGATTTACTGAAAGATGAGAATATAAGTAAAGAATGCACCATGCAAATATATATATAGGGATATGCTATAACACACCCACTCAATTTTATGAAGGTGTGCATTAGCAAGTTATAACTAAAAAATAAATAAATACACCTTGAGGTGTATGTTGCTAAAACACTCCTTCTAAAAAATAAGTGGGTGTGTTATAAAATTCATGGTAGAGTGTTTATAAGATTTGTTATGTGATGGTTTAAGCTTAAAATTCGTGATTTGCACTTTTGATTAGAATTGATTGACATTGATTATAGCTATAACAAAATGAAATTTATTTGATATTCAAGGTTATTATTTGAATCCTTGGCGTGATTGTACCACGACATGATGACATATTGCACATGAATATGTACACATATAAAAGAACATGCATGTTACATAAGGCACCGTTCTTTGCTCCCTCTCTCATCTCATGAGTCATGAACTATCTATAAGTAGTTAAGTATTATTTGGATTTTCGGCCGATTTTAGGATTTTTTCGGCCGATTATTTTGGTTTTCGATCAAATTTAGATTTTTCGGCTGATTTTAGGTTTTTCGGCTGATTTTTAGGTTTACGGCCGATTTTTTGGGTTTAGGGTATTTTAGATTTTTTGACCTGTTTTATGGTTCAGGCCGAGTTTTTTATTATAGTTATTCAAATAATATCGGAAAAAAATGACAATTTTGAAAATGAATTACAATGTAATTCATTACCTTTTCCAAACAAAGAATTTTGAAATGAAGGGAATTCAAATGTGTCATCCAAACAAAAAAAATTGAAATGAAGGGAATTCAAATGAAAGCATTTGAATTCCATGAAATCTCAAAATCCCTTAAATTTTAAAATGACTCATCCAAACACACTCTTAGAGTTTTTAAATATTTTAGTCATTCTTAAAAATTTAAGAAAATTTGGTCTTCTGAATATTTTCCCTCGAGATTTTTGGTCTATGCAATTAAGTTAGCTCATGTATGCATTTTTTATTTTTGAATAAGTTTTTTGTATTTATGTTTAAGATCTGTTTGGATTTTTAACTTATTTTTTAAGCTTATACACATAAATAATTTTTTTTGTTAATTCATAAGTTTTCATCAACAAAATATGTATCTTTATAAGCTGTTTTTGTCACAAACTACTTTGAAAAGCTTATAATTACACATAAAAGTTTATTTATTTGCATAAGTTATTTTGCATAAGCTTAAAGATAAGTCAATTCAGACGATCCCTTATACTATTATAAAAATCTCTTCCACCAACATTTAGAATTTTTTAACAAAAATATGAAATCTCTATTATATACATTACGAGATTCGCACGGAGCTCTCTCGTGCGTTCTTAAGAAAATAATCATATGTGTCATTATTATAGAGCTTCTACTTATGCGGAGTTTTTAGCACTAGGTCCTTGGTTCGAATCTCATTGATAACAAAAATTCAATTTTTATAATATTATATGGAATTCAACCTTTTTTGTTTGTTTTTTTAGAGAAAATTAGCTTATTATTAGTATAAAGTCAGTTGTTCGAATCTCATTGACAACAATAATATAATTTTTATAGTATTTTAATTTTATAGAAAGCTACTATCCTTTTTTTTTAGAAAAAACAACCGTATTTTTTTTTATAATAAAACAACTTTATTATTACTTCAATCAACAATCAAAAGTTTATACTATTTTTATCAACCTAAAGAGTTATTTTTTATGTAATTGTTTTTTTGAAGAAGCACTCAATTAGAGTTTCTTTAATATTATATTGTTTTTTTTTTAGAAACTATAATATTATATAAATTGATATTATTAAATCTTTCAATGATGTAGAAACGGAAAACGGAAAACACTTCTCTAATTTCATATAAATTGATAATATGAAATCTTAAATTGATAATATGAAATATATTTTGACTAATTAAAATTTGAATTTTGACGGTGAAAGTAGTCATATTTTGTGTTCATCACTTCATCATGCTTTCATTATTGTAATTACCTTCAATTGATGAAATCTATGGAAACCCTAAAATAAATTACTATAATTTTTTATTTTATATAATCTATGGAATTTTTTAATAATTTAAGCTTTAAACTTTCTATAAACTTTCGTTCAAAGTTTGTTAATATTCATTTGAAAAATAGTATAAAATTTACAATTATTTTTTATTGATGGAGTCGCTACAGAGTCTTGGGAGACGGGGAGAGAGAGAGATAATCTCTTAGTGTTTTTGAATGAGAAACAGGGAATGATGGTGTACTTCCCACCCCACTATGTTCCTGTAACATCCTTAAACATATTCATATTTTCATACTCAAGTAAATTAAATAAAATCAATCTCATTAACAATTGAAAGAAAAACATAGACAACATTCAAAATAGTATAATGACATAGACAACCTTCAAAAGAAAAAGAAACATAAGCAAATAAATATCATTACAAAATGAAAATTATCGTGTGGGAGAGATATAGAAATAGAGAGAGAGAGAGAGAGAGAGAGAGAGAGAGCGAAAGAGAGAGAGAAAATTTATCATTGGTGTAGAATGGACAACGCATAACACTTTTCACCTCCACTATTAAAAGTAATGCACCTTGAATAATTAAATTTGAATTCTGATTGCGGGAGTTATCCATATTTTATGTCTGTCACACTTTCATTAGAATTACCACCAGCTGCTGAATCTATGGAAAACCTAAAATAATTTAATATAATTTTATTTTTTTATAATCTTTGGAATTTTTTATAATTGCAATTTTAAACTTTTTATAAACTTTCGTTCAAGTCTTTTGAGGATGTTAATTTATCAATGTGAGTGGAGATTTACACATAGATTTTTTCCCATTTGACGCTCACACTTGAAGATTGCTTCTTTGTGTTACGGTGACAAGAAAAGTGTAAGAATAAGATCAAGGTCAAAGTATGTTAATATTGATCTGAAAAATAATATATAATTTACAATTATTTTATGTTGATGGAGTCCCTACAGAATACTGGGAGATGGAGAAATAATCTATCAGCATTATCGAACGGGGAACGAGGGAGTACTTCACATCCTACTATGCTCATCTAACATTCTGAAACATACATTGTATTTTCATACCCAAATAAACTAAATAAAATTAATCTCATGGACATTTGCAAAAAAATATAGACAACCTTCTAAATAATATAAGGGTCTTGCTAAACAGTGCCCCCGGGGCACTCTTTAAGGATTCCATTCAAGGAAAAAATTTATTCAAAAAGTTGAACATTTCAATTTCCAATGCGTTGACTTAACACATTTTCATAATTTATTTTATAAAACATTACTATTTAAAGGCTTAAAGAGTGCCCGGGGGCACTATTTAGCATTTGCCATAATATAAAATGAAAAAAGGACATAGACAACATTTAAAAGAAAAAAAGAGTCGATTGGAGATGATTTAGCATACAACCATCATTGAAAGAATTTATCGCAATCAAAGAATCTTGGTATATTTTAATTTTATAAAAAACTATGCTGCCAAAAAGTCTTAAGGCTATGAAGTTTATAATTATTTTATATTTATAGAGTCCCTATATAGTCCCGGGGATGAAGATGAAAGAAAAAATCCTTCAAATAGTGTAGAACGGGAAGCGAATGAATACTCTTCATCTCGCTCTTTGGTGTAACATCATTAAACCTAGGGGAAACAGTCATTTTGGTCCCTGACTCTGCAGCTCGCTGTCATATTGGTCCCCGATTTAAGGAAAAACACAAAATAGTCCCTGACTCTGAAATCAGTTAGTATTTTTACGGACTGCAGGGATCAAAATGACTAACGGACTGCAGAGTCAGGGACCAAAATGACAGCGAGCTGCGGAGTCAGGGACCAAAATGACTAACGGACTGCAGAATCAGGGACTATTGTGCATTTTTACATAAGTCAGGGATCAATGTGACAGCGAGCTGCAGAATCGGGGACCAAAATGACAGTTTCCCCTTAAACCTATATAATTTAAAAACCAACTCAATTTTATCATAGAATTTTAAACCAAATTACTCAGATAATATTTCAAAACAAATACATAAATAATATTAAAAAAGAAAATTATCCCGTGCACGACACGGGCTATCATACTAGTTTTAAGAGAAAGTGTTAATTTGGTGAAACAATAAGCTGCTGAGTTTGCTTTCCTCGGTGTTTTACTTTTATCATTCCACCTCATTTCTCGCGCCCTATAAAATTATAAAAATACTTATGTTTGTTACTTAAGTAGCAGATTCAACGTTTAAAATCTAAAAAATTCATGTTAGGGGGATTTTTTATTTCAAAATTTTCATTTTTATAACATCTGCTAGTGCTACTTAAGTAGCGAACAAAATCCACTACTTAAATAGCAAATGTAATACAAATGAGAGTTTTTCATGTAGAATGTTTTTTTTTTGTCAAATTTTGTATTTTTAAAACGTCCGCTACTTAAGTAGCAGACATAAATTTTATGTAGGATATTTTTATGTAGAGTATTTTTTCTAAAAATTATTCATTCTTACAACATTCGTTATTCGCTACTTAAATAATTGAAGAAAAAAAAAGAAACACTTAGGACACAAAGAGAAATTAAGTAGGGTGACAAAACTAAACCTCTTCCTCCAATAGGAATGCAGTCAACTACAATGGAAAATTGGGCTTCCAAACAAAACAATGAACGACAGCCCAAATAAGAGGGAATAGATTTAACGCAGTTACTGTGTTAAAGCAATAACTGCTAACAACCGTCTGATCAAATATTAATGGTTGTGATTGAAACTGTAAAATATTAATTAAATTATATATAATTAATCAGGATCATTTGAGCACGATTTAAAGGCTGATATTCTTAACTCTGTGAAACTGCGTAAAAGCAGTACATCAGAGAATCCAGATCTCAAATAAGACTTTATGGCTTCTGTAACTCACTCGCACGTGTTGTCCTCCCTCCATTAACCATTTTGTGCAGCAAGCAACTCATCATTCTTCTTCTTCTTCTTCTTCTCTCTCCGGCGAAGTCTCAAGATGTCGAGGAGAAGGAATAAGAAGTCAAAACCGTAAGTTCTCTTCATCCCTAATTCACAATTCAACTTTTCCCGATCAATTATGGATTTATAGTTTTGTACGGTGTGCGGTTTTTCTGTTGTTCATAGTATCAATTTTAAATCAAAATTCTACAGTTACTTGTTTCAGAATTAATATAGGTTGTGATTGTGAATAATACTAGGGTTCTTATAAATTGAATCGTTGAGAATTGGAATTTTATATGGTTTAATATTTTGTGCTTACTTATAAGTGATAATTAATACATGCATGATTTCTATCTCCAATTCGATCGAATTTTTCATGTTTCATCCACATTTGATATATCGGTGTGGTTAGAATTAGGCCACTATTAGCGTTCTGTTTGCTTTTTATTTTGCTCTATCGTTCTTCATTTTGAGATTTTTGCTATGTGCTAAAAGTTAGAATGATATACATATTTATTGGGATGAAGTACTACTCTAGTTAAGAAGTTCCTAGTCTAATGCGGTTACGATGCGCGGTTACGATGCGGTCGTACACGTGATTGAAAATCATATTGCATTTATGGAGCAATGTTGTTGTTGTGGCTACCGCATCAACAATATTGTGGCCGCAATTGCAGATTCCGACTGCAATTTAAAACCATAAGTTCATTTGTTGAAATTAACCACTTTTGTCTTGCACATGTATATCTAATACTTATTTTATTATTTAGGGCAAGTGATAGAATCACATGCAATAGAAGAGCGGCTGCTGAGGTGAAAAGTGAAAATTTGGAGCAGCAAGACTGGGCTGAGCTCCCTGCTGAAATCTTAGAGTTGATCTTGTCTCGTTTGATTGTAGTGGATAATGTTCGTGCTTCTGTTGTTTGCAAGAGATGGAATTTAGTTGCCAGTTCAGTACGTGCGGTGGACCAATCACCTTGGCTTATGTATTTCTCAAAAACTGATAAGTTTTATGACTTCTACGACCCTGTGCAGCGTAAGACCTATTCCAATGAATTTCCAGAGTTGGATGATCGCCGTGTTTGCTATACAAAAGACGGTTGGTTATTGCTATGTCGACAGCAGTGTGCCATAACTCAACATTTTTCTCTCTTTAATCCCTTTACTAGGGAGCTGATCCAGCTGCCGAGATTTGAAAGGACATTCTGCACTGCTGCCTTCTCTTGTGCTCCAACATCATCTGAATGTGTTATCCTTAATTTTGAAGATATTAGTTCTACTGTTGTAGCTATCAGCACATGTTATCCTGGGGCAAACAAATGGACGACTGTTAATTACCAACACAACTCATTTTTTGTCGTTAGCACATGGGATAAACTTGTCTTTTCTAATGGGTTATTTTACTGTCTAAGCGTCGCTGGTTGGCTAGGGGTGTATGACCCACTTGAATGTACTTGGAGGGTTCTGGAAATACCTCCACCCAAATGCCTGGTAGAGAATTATATAACCAAAAACTGGCAGAAAGGGAAATTTATAACAGCGCATGAAGGAAATATTTTTGTAATTCATATATGTTGTGGTGAGGACCCAACTATTTTCAAGTTAGATCAGGCACTAATGGAATGGAAAGAGGTTAAAACGCTTGGTGGAGTGATAGTTTTTGCTAGTTTTTTGTCATCTCATTCCAGAACTTACATCACTGAAATAATGCGAAACAGTGTCTACTTCTCTAAAGTACGTTTCTATGGAAGGCGTTGCATATCGTTCTCTCTTGATGATAATAGATATTATCCCAATAGGCAGTGTCATGACTGGGTAGAACGGGATGCTTTTGATACCATATGGATTGAACCACCCAAAGACTTTGCTGGCTGGAACTAGAAAAATTCAGCGGAGCAAGTAAGCATTTCTAAAATCAATTTTATGTAGAGCTTTTCTTTTCCTCATTGAAGTTTTTGACTGCATGTTATAGTTTGGGTACGTGCTTCTGTAGGCTGTAGCTATCATATTAAGACATTTATGGAAGCACAAGTTTATGCTTTACTTATTATTTTATATATGTTCATTTCCCCCCTATATTTTATTTGTCTTTTTTTGGCTACATATAAATTATTCCATGATGGCATGATGCATGCAATCTTATTCTTGTTGAGTTATATGCAAATCTTAAGGATTTTTCCAAAGGTTGCATGTGCATTAATAGCATTATAGATTTTCAATTTAAGCATTATCTGTATATATATAATGTATCTTATACATTAAATTGATGTGATTACAGTTTAATAAGCATTTCAGATTCGGATAAATGCTAACTTGCCTTGGCATATTAATATATTATAAGTGCATCGTTATAGTCAAATGTTAATGATCGTTGGTTTTGGAAATGTAAAAGGTTCATAATAGAAGTTAAACTTAAACTACAAAATTAATTGTGTGCATGCATGTATTTTTATGTACACACAATACACGAAGCATATAAAGTGAGAGCACGAGTTTGTTGTGCGGAAGGTAGGAGTGACCATCATAGACCACGTCATGTGTGTGTATGAAAATTCTTGTTTTTAAACAAAGTTGGGTGTGAAAATTGTCAATTAAGCTTTGCATTACCGTGTTACCTTTTCATATTATAATTGGATTTGGCTGACATACAAAACCTGTTGGTAAGTGCATCATTTTGAGTTTAAAAACATATATTCCATCCCTGAAAGTTTGAAAAACCTAGTTGTCACTGCTGAACTGATCTATGATTGCTTGACGGTTATTTAGCTGCTTGTTAAACGGCTTATCTGTGTTTGTGCTAACGTTATGACTATTACCTTTATTTTAGGGAAATTGATATTGGTTTGTCAAATTGAAACACGACATTAGAGTATATAGTAAACCTTTTTCTGCTTTACCATATGTGGAGGTTTTCTACCCTCCCTCTTCCCTCTTTTTCTTTATTGTTTGGCTTCTCTGCACGTAGTGGAGGAACATCATTGTCTAACAAGATATCTATGTTTGAATGCAGCATTTGGATTCAGCCTCTCAAGTCCTTTGCGATTCTTAATGCAGAATGTGAACATCTCATGTCACAGGTTCAGAGTTCACCATTTTTCTCTGGCTTGTAGGATTTAATTTAAACTTATTTGCATGATGTACATTAGAGGTTAATATATACATGAAAAAATGTATATGTGAAGGAATGGATATCTGTAAGGAGGAAGCAAAAAGATCTGTCTCTGGTTATTTTGTCTTTTTAGATCCTGGATTTTAAGATTTTCACAAATGTGAATGCAGACCATTAGAGTTTATATTTTATGCTATTAATCTTAAGACTTAATTATTTAATTTGAGCACTATTAGTTGATTAGTCGGTCCTTGAACCAGATACCGAGTTTTTTTTAAAAATTATCATTAATCTTCCAGTTTCCTTCATGTGGAAAATATGTCATGGTAGGCTTCCTTTGGAACCTATGTGTGCTACATGTTCCATTCTGCTTGGGACATTTTACTGTGAAGTATATAGTGCAGGTTTTGCCAAAAGCCAATGAAGAATTGAGCTCATCATGAGTTAAGGTGTAGACTGAAGAGTAGTAGTCTGTTCATCTTAAGGCACTCCCCTTAAAGATAGTAGTAATAATTAACCGTTTGACTCAAACAATTGAGTATTAAATATTTTAATGGTTAATTTGTTACTAGTGTAGATGAGGACGGATAAATGTAGCATATATTGAAACTTTGAATCTCTTATTTAATACTCCCTCCGGCCACTATTATAAGCAAATTTGACTTTTTTGATACATTGAAAAAGTAATGTACTTGGTTCATAATATGAACCATATACATCACTTTTACAATGTATTAAAAAATTGAAAGTTGCTTATAATAATGGCCGTGTCTTAACCCATAGTCCCAAACTATTGAGTTAGCATATATGTTTGGTTACATGTTTGGAGCAGTCATAGACTCACAATTGATTACGAAGATATAAAATTGATTTTGATATGTTTAGTTGCTCTTATGGAGAATTGCTTTTTTCTTTAAAATTGATTCCAATTTGAAATAGAATTTGTAACAAGTTTGAAATTAAAAATATATTTGTAAAACAAGTTTGAAATTAAAAATAATTTGTATATACTATGATGTTATTCCAGAGCTCATCCCATTTTGCTTTTGATAAACAAAAATGCAACAAACGAATTGCAACGGGGAATATCAATTATTCACCGCTAATAGTTCTATTCAACAATGCCATATCATATCATATATATTTATATAAACAAGATACATGGTAATATACCAACATACCCTCCAATAATAAATTGACACATCATGTGTTTAAGGCCAATTTAAGTCTTTTTACTACATATTTTTTTTGTCTCATATGTGAACACTCTATTACATTCTGTGTTATCCCTTTATCCAATTTAAACTTTAAAATTTGCGAAGGATTTTACAATTTTTTTGTATGTTGAGTATTGTCGACTGGACATATCTAAATTGTCAAGAAACTTTGTCACTTTACTGCCAAACCAGTAAACATCACTTTCACAGATTTTTTCCTCTCTCCTCTAAATTTGAATTTCACTCTACTTCTTTATTTCAAATCTCATTCACATCCACTTTCATCTTTTTTCTTTCAAGTTGTTCTTCATTTCTCTCATTCTCATTTTTATTTTCAAATGTCTAACTAATCATTTTTTCTCTTCAGGAAAATCAAATGTTTGTCTCCGGCGAAGAAAAAATAAGAACACGGGTAAAATAACACCGAGAGGAAATGAAGGTCACATAAAAGGTATAAAGATTATGATTAATTTAACTTATTCATATCATCTTGAACAAACTTCAATGTTTTTTTCCTCAAACTTCATCATTCTTAACTTGAGGTAGGTGCTGCTATACAAAACTAAAATTGCAAAATGTTTTTATTTTTTTAACTAATAAAATTGCAAAATGTTTTAGGTACTGATCCTTTTATTTATCAACAAAATAAACAAAAAAACTCATCTTTCCTCTTCTTAATAAATAGTATGAACATACAAAAAAAAAATTCTTTTAATGCAGTTAATTTTTTTATCAACAAATAGGTGAAGTAAAATATTTCAATCGAAAACTAATTTGCAGAAGAAAAAATTGAGTGAAAATATAACTAAGATTTTTTCTAATTTTTGCATAAAAAAAGAAAGAAAGTAAAATTCAAATATGGTTAATGATTTTGTTTTATTTTGATTTAGTTGATAGATCTGGAAAAAAATAATCAAATAGATGCATAGATGAAAGAAAGACAACAATAAAACACTTTTCCTTTACCAAATAACAATTTCCTATTTTTTTTATTGAACCATAACATGAAAATCATTTCCTATTTAACATAAGCATAAATAACATACATATCTGATTTCTTTGGTTCTTTCAATCTATCTGATTATATTTATTGTTCTTGCATGTATGAAAGAATTAGAGATGAAGAAGTCAGCCTGAGATGTTGACATGGCTGGATAGAAAAAGGTAATCGAAGAAGACATTTCTGCGGCGGTCATGTGGCGGATATGATTCCCATTACGGTGGATTTTAAAGAGATTGGTCCATTATAATGTTTCTATGTGATTTTCACAAAGGAAATAGAAGAGAGTATTTTTGTGTTCATAGTTTTTTCAAACAACACTTGTGGTGATTTAGATCTAAAAAGCTGTAAAATTTTAAAATCTCTCCAATCTAAAAATAAATTTGACATGAAGGTGAAGAAGAAAGAAAGGATTAATATGGTGATATGGTGGTGGTGGCCAGAACACTGTAACCCACGCGGCCATGGATTCATGGGGGCGGCTAGGGTTTGAGGAAAAAGGAGAGAAAATCTTATCATGATTTTCTTGAGAGGAGAGAGAAAAAACAATGAAAAAGTAAAACAATAAATGGGTGGTGGGTGGTTTACGGTCTTCACATGGAAAGAAATCAAACGGATTCTATAAAAAATTCAACTTGACTTATGTACTTCAACCCAACATTCAATTGAGTTAAATTTCAATTTAAAATTCAATAAATTTAATTAATTTGGTATGAGAATATGGTGGGGACTTTTGTCAAAAGAAAAAAATGTGGGGGAGAAAAACAGCCGTAAATCAAACAGAAAAAAAGGAAAAAAGAACAACCGTAATATAATGGTGAAAGAAAAATAATGAGTATTAAATTATTATTTGGAAATAGTTGAGAAATGTCTTTTTAGAAGATTTGTTATTTTTTATGGATAGAGGAACTAATTTTTAGAAATAAATTCACTTTTTTTTTACGGAAGAAAAAAAGTCACTTGCCATCATCAATAGTTCAACCTATGGGCCAATTTTTTTACTCATATAACTAGCATCCATTTTAATATGTCCCATAAAGCGTTCGTTTGTGTAAATAATTAAAAAGTTATACATGTAATATAAAATATACAAATTTTAAAATAAATTTATCATTAATAAGGTTGCATATTTTTTTATAATTTTTACAGGATCTATATTTATATTCATATTAAAGCGAGAACAACTCTTTATGTGATTTCTATGGTAACCTATGTTTTAACTTTTATATTAATTTATGTATTGATACGGTGGCCTACTTTTTTAAAATTTATACGGGTATCTAAATTTTTATTCATATATTAAAACAAAAACCTACTTTATATATGATTTCTACGGGAACCTATATTTTAACTTTTATATTAATTTATGTATTTATACGGTGGCCTTTTTTTAAAAAATTTATACGGGTATCTAAATTTTTACTCATATATTAATACAAAAACCTACTTTTTATATGATTTTTACAAGAACCTATATTTTAACTTTTATGTTAATTTATGTATTAATACGGTGGCCTGTTTTATATGATTTTTACGGGAACCTATGTTTTATTAATACGGTGGCCTGTTTTATATGATTTTTACGGGAACCTATGTTTTATTAATACGGTGGCTGCTCTCCCGATGCGTACACACGGGTCTCTTAATTAGACACGTGTATTTAAATACTCAACTTATTTAATTAATTGGTTATTTTGAAGTAAACTATACTTATAGCATAACAACATAACTAAATTCATAGAGATGACACCTTTTTTGAGCACCAAATTTAAATTTAACTTATTCTCTTAAGCCGTATCATATATATTAATAATTGTCAATTTCAATATTTATAAAATACATAAATTTACCATATTTAATCTTTTAAATGGAATTATTAATACGTTCACTTTTTACTACTACATATAATGTAATTAAAACCAATGAGAGCGGCAACGCCGCTCTCCCCGTGCTGGCACGGGTCTCTCGGCTAGTTTCGAACTTATAAATTATTATAATTTTTGTTAAAAAAACCGTGTAAGATTATTTTATTAACTATTATTTACGGTAAGTTAATTAATTTATTAGATCCATTAAATTAAACTAATTCAAATAAATTCATTAAAATTAAATAAGTCAATAGAAAGGTTGACTTTAATTTTCATTTTATATCGTAAGATAGTGGAGTTAAATCTAGACAATCCAATCTTGGTCGAACTGATTACCAATAATCGACTACGTAAATGCAAGGGAGTTACTTTCGGCACCTTTTACATAAATGCAACAACAACTGCCCACACCATGACCAAACGGAGGAGAATGAGTAGCATTGTTTCTTTGGGTACACAACTGTTAGAGATGTATGGCAGGAAACTGAGGCATGGCAATTAGTAAGTAATTATATTGATAGATGATGAAAGCATGGCCAAAATTTTAATGATGTTTTGGACACTATGGTGGAGAAGGAACCAAAAGTGCTACAATGACAAAATCCCAACCATTTTTGACATTTCGCAAAGAGCAAGAGAGACATTACATGATTGGCTGAGAGCACAGAGTTTTACTTGGTCGATACCACGCACAGGAAGCCTCAAAGGTAACATCGATATTGCCTGCTACGTAAATGAAAACACCTACTGTACTAGAATGTGCATCCGTGACAACCATGGTAGATTTGGCAAAGCGCGCGAGGAGAATGGTAGGCACACCAGACATTGCCGAAGCTCAAGGTGTTTATGAAGCATTATGCTGGTTGAGGAGCATGCAAAGGAAGAATGAAGTCATTAAGATAAAGAGTGATTGTTTGTAGGTTGTTCAAGCTATAAATATGCAACAAACAACTCTGAGTTTGGTATGATATGTGTCGTAATTTATTAGCAACAAATAATAACTAAAAGGTCAAATATGTTATGTTGCAAGCAAACCGAGTAACTCACGACTTAGCTCAAACGACTCATTTTATCTCTAGTTACCAAGTTTATAATTATTTTCCACCTTGTATTGAACTTACTATTATGAATGAAATGCATTGAATTTACTTGCATCAATATATCTATATATAAGCAAAGATCTTCAGACACAAACAATATCCTCCTCCACTAACTTTTTCCCCTCCACTTCAAACCATTCCGCAACCAAAAACATCAAGGAATTCCATCGTTGAACTGACACTATTTAAGATAGGTAGCAAATGGTGATTTTCAAAATTTCTCTAGAATTTCTCATTTTTAACATATCCGCAACTTATGTAACGGAAAACTAGAATTGAAACCAATAAAGCCTGCGAGAAACACGGGGAACATCAAAAGAAATTCTCTAAATGCTATGCAAGAGAATTGTGTCAACATACAAATAATCGAAAAATTCTCTCCCCCGCCACGTTTCTTTTATCCCCCTTGAAATAATAATTTTTCCCATGCATAAAAAAAATCAAAACATATTTTCCGAACATTTTATGCATAAGCAAAAATGAAATTTCAGGGATAAAAGAAACGGGGGATTGAATTTTCCAAATAATCCCCTTCTTTCCTCTCAATATGAAAGCAGCCCAGTCCACAATGAAAATTTGGGCTTCCAATCAATGATAGGATCCTAAGATCTGTCTTGCTCACTCACTCGCACGCAGCACGTGCTGTCCATGTGTCTTCCCTTCATCTCCATTACATTGCAAGCAACTCAACAACATTCTTCTTCGTCTCTCTCTCTCTCTCTCTCTCTCTCTCTCTCTCTCTGAAATTGGCTTCGCATGATGACAGGGAAAAGGAGAAGGAAGACGAAATCGTATGTTCTCTTCATCCCTAAATTCATCATTCAACTTTATATCTCAATGTTTTCCTCTGTTTTTATTATCATTTTTAATTAGGATAGCTTTAGGGATATTTGAAGCACTGCATTGATTTTAATTTCGGGGATCAATACGGATTCGTAGAATGATGCATTTTTTCCTTTGTTCCTTTTCAGTATGAATTTAAAATAAAAAATTGTAATATAGTTGCTTCGGAATTAACCTCATTTATGATTGTGAGTGAATATTGTTAGGATTTATATAAATCATATCAATCTCAGTTCTTGTACAATTTTTTTTTTTTTTGCTTTCACCACCAGTTAATTTGGTTCGGAAGTCAGTTCTAACATCAATTGGTTCCAGCACCATCCGATCGCCGTTGTGGGGTATCGAACCGTGATTCTCCCTACCAAGTTCAGCGTGAATCACCACTGAACCAACTAACGATCGGCAGTTCTTGTACAATTTTGTTGAACAATTGGTTGCTTCTAACTCCAATGGTTGATAATTGAAATGTTATATGGTCTAAATATGCTGGGTTTCATTTAATTATCTATACCATTACTAATGCTGTGCTTATAAGTCATAATTATTACTCCCTTTGTCCCAAAATAAATGATTTAATTTTGACTTAGTGTACTATTCATATTATCTACTTTGACCTTATTTATTTTTCTACTAATACATAGGAGTACATGCAAATATTAACATATGAGATGTTGTTTGATTTGTCTCGATGAGTATTTTCAAAATATACAATTTTTAATAATAGATAATTAAAGATATTAATGATCAAAGTTGTGTATTGGCAAACATAAATGTGGTCAAACAAGTCATTTATTTTGGGACAGAGAGAGTATTTTTGAATTAGTATAGAATTAAGGTTATCTGAAGCAGTGTTGTGGTTTTTATGTTGTTCCTTTTGTCCAAATCTTGTGTCAAAAAATATTTTTCCTAGTTTTATTATAATAAACTCGAACATTTTTAGGCTGGGGACTTGGAATGTTCCCGTATATCTGTACATTCGGTATCTAGAGTTTTTAATAGCGGAGGTATGCTATATTATAAACTTGTTGTCATATAAACCTCTAAAGTTATGTCAAAGTGACTGTCAGTGTTCTGTTTATTTGTTAGTTTGTTCTACCATTCTTCATTTCAGATCTTTGCTATGTGTTAGAAGTTAGATTGATATACAGGTTTGTTGGGATGAAGTTTGTTCTAGTCAAGAATTTATGATTTTTTAATCTCCCTGCTTACTAAGTTCATTTTGTTGAATTTCACCATGTAATCTTGCACATGTGCTTATTTTATTATTTTATTATTTAGGGTAAGCAATAAAATCACAGACAAAAAAAGAGCTGCTGCTGAGGTGAAAAGTGACAATTTGGAGCTGCAATCCTGGGCCAATCTCCCTACCGAACTCTTAGAATTGATCTTATCTCGTTTGGTCGTGGCGCATAATATTCGTGCTTCAGTTGTTTGCAAGAGATGGCATTCAGCTGCCAGTTCTGTACGTGTAGGGGACCAATCACCTTGGCTTATGTATTTCCCAAAAACTGATGACTGTTATGACTTCTATGACCCTGTGCATCGTAAGATTTATTCTCTTGAGTTTCCAGAGTTGGATGACTGTCGTGTTTGCTATACAAAGGATGGTTGGTTATTGCTATGCCAGAAGCAGTGGGCCATAAATCCCCGTTTTTTTCTTTTTAATCCCTTTACTAGGGAGCGGATCCAGCTGCCAATACGTGAAGACAGACACTCAATTGCTGGCTTCTCTTGTGCTCCTACATCAACTGGATGTGTTATATTAACTGTTGATTATATTAGTTCTTATGTTGTAGCTATTAGCACATGTTATCCTGGGGCAGATGAATGGACAACTGTTAATTACGAAAACCGCCCAGAATTTTTCGGGAGCATATGGAATAAGCTTGTCTTTTGTAATGGGTTATTTTATTGTCTAAGCCTCACAGGTTGGCTAGGGGTGTTTGATCCACTTGAATGTACTTGGAGTGTTCTGGAAGTACATCCGCCAAAATGCCTAGTAGAGGGTTTTATTGCTAAAAATTGGTCAAAAGAAAAATTTATGATAGAGCACAAAGGGAATATATTTCTAGTTAATGTATGTTGCGGTGATAACCCGATTGTATTCAAGTTAGATCAGACACAAAAGGAATGGAAAGAGGTGACAACGCTAGATGGAGTGACACTTTTTGCAAGTTTTATGTCATCTCATTCTAGGACGTACGTCACTGGATTAATGAGAAACAGTGTCTACTTCTCTAAAGTCCGTTTCTATGGAAAGCGTTGCATATCATTCTCTCTTGATGACCATAGATATTATCCCAATAAGCAATGTCGTGACTGGGTAGAATGGGATGCTTTTGAGAATATCTGGATTGAACCACCAAAAGACTTTGCTGGCTGGAACTAAAAGGATTTAGTGGAGCAAGTAAGCATTTCTAAAATCACTTTTGTGTAGAGCTTTTCTTTTTTTCATTGAAGCTTTAGAAGACTACATATTATAGCTGTTGGATACATGCTTCTGTAGGCTGTAGACATTTATGGAGCTACTAGTTTATGCTTTACTTATGATTTTCTTAGTCTTTTGTTAGATACACACAAATTATTCCATGTTGCATGCAATCTTATTCTTGTTGAGTTATATGCAAATCTTAAGGATTTTTCCAATGGTTACATGTGCATTAATAGCATCTCCAACTATTAATGCATTGATAGCATCTCCAACTATTATCTACATTTAGTGTATCTTAATACATGGAATTGTTTGGTACTGAGTACAGTTGAATGTGCATTTCTGACAGTACAATGTTGCTATGAATATTATAAGTGCGTCATTGCAGTCAAAGTTAGAGGTTCAACTTAAACCACAAATTTATAGTGTGATGGCATTATCTGTTTACACATAATACACGAGTCATATTAAACGAGAGCACTCGTTTGTTGTGAGAATGAGAAAAGTGATCATCATAAACCAAGTCATGTATGTTAGTCAGAATCCATAATCTCGTTTAAAGTTAAATACTAATTTATACTAACTTATTGTTATGTGAAAATTGTCAAGTTGTAAACATATCATTGGATTAATCTGTTGATGATTATTTATATCTTATTTTCAAATGAGGTGTGGGGAAATTGATCTTTGGTTTGGGAAATTGAAATACTACATTTAAGTATAGTAAACCTTTCTCTGCTTTGCCATATGTGGAGGAACATCATTGTCTAACATGATATCTATGCTTGAATGCAGCATTTTGACTCAGAAGTTCATGTCCTTTCCAATTCTTAATGCACAACGTGGACAAAAAAGTAGTAATATGTGAAGGAATGGAATAATTGTAAGGAGGAAGCAAATAGATTTGTCACTTTGGTTATTTTGTCTTTGTACACCTTGAATTTCAAGATTTTTCTCCAGCAATGCATATATGGAACCTTAGACTTTAGACTTTAGACTTTATACTAATAATCTATAGATTTAATTATGTATTTCGAGCCTGATCTATTGATTTATTTTTTGAATTATTATTACATTCAGTCTTGCAGTTTTGTTCTTTACCTATGATGTTAATAGCGGCGCTATAGCGGGATAGCGTAGCGGCATACACCTCCCCCCTATGCTATAGGTCCGCTTCCTGCTATTTAGAGAAGCGGAAATAGCGGCCGCGATTTTCAAGTGGATAGTGTTTTCGTAGCCGTGGCGTAGCGAAGCGGTAGCGCTATCCGGCAGCTTTTGACTTTTGGGGCGAAAATTGAAGAGAATCTTAATTTTGGTAATAAATCATAAAGTTAGGGGTATTTTAGGCATTTCCGCACCCCTTTGTTCTCATTCATATCACATGATTATTTTTCTATATGCATCGTTTCAACACTTCTCAAATACTTCACGCTCTTCTTTTCTCCTTCAACACTCTCCTTCTCCAAATCGACTACTTTGTTCCTTTCACCAAATTGATTGCTCTGTTCCTTTCTCCAAATCGAACACTCTTCTTCTTTTCCTACTTTTATGTTCCTTTCTCATTTGCAATGTCGTCATCTTCTGGCTTTGTAAGTCTAAATGTAGCTGCAAGTGGGACTGCTGAGAACAGAGGCTTACTATAATTATTTAGTATGAAAATGACAATATTTAGTATAATTATTAAGTATGAAATCCCTTTAATTTTGTGTATTTTTCTATTTTCTTAGTATTTATGTATGTTGTTGGAATTTATGTCTAATTTATATAGGTTTTTAGTTTTCACAATAGCATCCCGCTATACAGCTATAGCATTTTTTCGGGTAGGCACTACGCGCCGCTATCAAAGATTAACAACATAGTTCTTTACCAATTCAACAATATCTTTGTTTTAAATATTGAAAATATTTCATGGCAGACTTTCATTTTAGCTCATCATGAGTAAAAGAAAGGAAAATATTTTTTGTTTGACATGCAAGGTTTTGTTTAGACCATACTATTTTTTAAAAAACAAAATGTACATCCCTTTTTTTCGACCGAAGCATCTAATAATTTTTTGGTTGATTGTATTTTGCTGTCGTTATTTTCAAATAGACATTGTTATGAAGAAAAAGAAAACATCATAATTACGCAAATGCTTTCCAAAATGTCATGAATTTTGTTGAAATAATTATTTTTTTACTATTTATTGAAGTAATTTAACTAAATAAGGTAGCACATTATGATTGGAACAAAATATGTACTAGTTTCATAAGTATGTTGTGTCTTGTAGAGAAAGTCAAAGTGAATCCTTTAAAAAATGGCCAACTTATGTAAGAAGCTCTTAGTATGCAATTGTATCACTTCAGTAAGCAACTTGGACGGAACTCCTTGCCACCGGAGCCCAAACAACTTGGTTAGATGAGTGTATCCTTTATTTTTGCTATCCATTGAAAAATATTTATGGTCGACTAAGTTGCATGAATTTTGTTGAAATAAATTTATTTTTTTTACTATTTATTGAAGTAATTTATCTAAATAAGGTAGCACAATTTTTATGATTGGAACAAAATCTGTACTAGTTTCATAAGTATGTTGTTGTGTCTTGTAGAGAAACTCAAAGTGAATTCTTTAAAAAATGGCCAACTGATGTAAGAAGCTCTTAGTATGCAATTGTATCACTTCGGTGTAAGCATTCTTAAAATATTGTAATTTTTACTCTAAATTGTATAAATTGTGAACCTAGGAAATTAACCATTGTTATTTCAACAAACTGATTCTTTTTATAATATTCATCTTTAAATGTTAATCAAGAATTGATGTTTATTTGGGGTGTAAGGTGAGTTGCTCATTTTTTTGCAAGTATATTCTTCCTCATTAACTTCATGCGACAATTTTTTTTTGTACACACTCATGCAACAATTGAAAAATACTATCATTGAACATGACACATTTTTCAAGTTCTCAAAAGAAATAGATACTCAGTTTATAAAGATATAAAGTTCATTTTTTCCCTACAAAAGTTAATGATGGTTGGACCAACATGTGACGAGACAAGTTAGAATTCTCGCTATTTTTCCTCTTTATTAGTATATTAATTTTGAAGAGTTTTAAAATGCACAAAAAATAATCGGACCCACTAAGAGTCCGTTTGGTTCAATGGAGAGGAGAGGAGGAGAGGTATTTTAATTAAATATGTGTTTGGTTCAAAAGAGGGAAGAGAAGATGAGGTATTTTAATTAAATATATGTTTGGTTCACAAGAAGATGAGAGGTATTTAAAACTAATTTACTTTTTTACCTTGAAAATTTTATAACACTCATTTTAAAAACAACAAATTCATTATTCACCAATAAATTCACCATGAAAAATCTCATTGTGACATAAATAAGCTACTGTTGTGATTATTAGTATTTCATTATAATAATAATTATTATATTATATATTTCTTTTTTTTTACACAGCTTATAATGTGTTGTTATACTTGGTCAATTTGCACCGTTTCAATTTTTCCTTGAAGCCATTGCACATTTTTATTATTTCTTTTGATTAGGAACTACTATCCATTTGATTCTTTGGTATCCATAATTAGAACATTGCTATTTAGTAAGAATTATTTTAGAGAAGAAATGCAAGAATAACAGATGGCATTATCTTATAGGATTATGTAATTTTAATCTCCTCTTTTAGTGGAAATCATGGGGGATAGTTGATGTAAACAAGGGTGTAAATTTATTCTTGCAATTCTTCTCCATAGATTTTCTTACTAAATAGCATTTTCCCCATAATTATAGGAACCACAATGTTCCTTTTCATAAAGGCATACACGAGCATATATATATATATATATATATATAGGCATATCAGCATAACATAGTTACATAGTGACCACAGAATAGTGACCACAGAAAAATTATGCAGAGTCAAGTTCACTCAGCAATCTAGTGTTCCAAATTTTCACTCATAAACAAGTTCATATCAGTATAACATGTTCGATATATTATATATAATGGAAACGATGATGTTCCAAAAAAATATGTTCCAGAAACGGTGATGTTCCAGCAAGATTGTACAATCGATCAATATAAGGTGATGTTCAACAAAGAATAAAAAACATTTGTTACAAGAGATTCATGATTTTACAAGAGAAATACCTATAGCAAGAAGACAAGCAGCAACAATTATGAAGAGGGAGAATACGTTCAACAAGTTGTAAGAGCAAAGAAAATTTAACCTAAATTTTAATATTCCAATAAGGGTAATTTAGGATTTAAACAAATTAATTGAGAGTAATTATGTCAATATATTAGTTTCCCTTTCCTTCTCTTCAAAACTCCCGAACCAAACAGACCCTAAATGTCACATAATTATATTTCTATTACCATAACTTTGATAATTAAAAAAAAATGAAGGGTAAGAAACGGATTATCTTAAGGACCAATTAATATGTATGTCTCTCGCAAAAATGGAGTTCTCCATTTTCTTTTTTCATACGACTACCAACCATTAAGGTTGAATTATATTTGACTTATGTCATACAATACGATTACGATATATTGTGTCTCTTCGAGAATAAATATTAGGATAAGATATATATATATATAAAAAAATTCAATGAAAAACTCATAGAGATGCTAAACTGAATCTTATACTTCAATTTAAGGTAGACATGTGTATATTAATCATACAAGAATCAAATAATTTCATTCACAACCACTATTTTTGAACCAGTTGAACTTGTATCTTGAGTCATTTCCCCTTCTAAGTCCACAATGCAATTACTACTGATGGGAGTAAGATTATAATCTTGCTTAAAAAAAATCCATATGAAGATAAAGGGAAAAATATACATTATATAAATATTTTTCCCATCAATTCATTTTACCTATGCCTGTTCTGCAAATTTTCTCATACATCCCAGAGATTAATTTTCAGCATTGGGGGAGAAAACCAGTAGGAACAAACCTCGGCTTCCAAGAACCCTGAAGACCACGGGAGGCCAATTACATCAGTAGGGATTATATCGGCCATGACCACGATTACGGTTATTATCGTTACTGCGCTTTTCACCACTTGAGCTACCACCACTATTCCTACCATGTCTGGATAACGGTGATGGAGCATGTTGTTGCAAACCTGACTGCTGCAAACCTGACTGCTGCAAACCTGGCTGCTGCAAACCTGGCTGTTGCCTACAGTCACCCAACAAGAACACAGAAACTCAACTATAGATAGAGCCATTGTTATGCTAATGTGGACAAAGATGATACATAATCCTAACCATGCATGAGTATAAACAATTAAAAAACTAAAAAAGCCAAGATGACACTTACAAAACATATGCAATTCTTCCATCCGGTAAAAGCATTGGCATCATTGCCATGCCAGCAGGAGTTGCTCCCGGACCATACATCAGTGGCTGCACATTTAATGAACTCTATTTCAGCATGCGAGATATAGGACCATATAAGCAACTAAGTTCTTTCATCGTTAATAAAGCTAATAAATGAATTTTTCTTTTTCTTTGGCCCATAAAGATATTAAATAGAATGAAATATTTTTCTTTCCATTGAAATTTTGGAATGGAACGCTTATTGCTTAAATATCAATAATATATGTGCTAATTAATCAAGAGATGCTAAATCCAAGAATTGAAGTTATCCTCTTTCAACCCTATGATGTGGGAGAACATAGACCGGTCAACATTCAACAACATATTTTAGAAACAATTCAACGGAAGTTCAGACTTCAGAACCTTTACTTTCATGCTTCTTCTTAAGGTGAGACGACATGGTTGCCAATGTACTAATGGGAAGCATCTTCCTAGCCTAGGCCCAGCCCTGATTTTTTTTAGTATAATGCAAGACAAAAAAGACTAAAACTAGAAGAGAAAGAGCAAGTTACCGGTGCAAAGCCAGCAGTACCATATCCTGCACCAAGAGCACCATATCCTGCACCAAGAGCACCATAACCAAGAGGAGATGGATAAGGAAGTACAGCTGACTGGTGCGAATTTGAAGTACCAGATGACTTCTGATCTGCCTGTGGCTTTGCGAGTGAGCATTCCAATGTTTGGCCTGTTCATTCCAGAAAACTTAATGCTTACCATGTATAACAGTTCACTGTCATTAAGAAAAATAGATTGGAAAAATAGTATTAAAAAAGGGATAGAAAAAGTACCATCAATTTCATACTTCTCCGTATTCTTCAATGCCTTCATTGCACTTGACCTATCAGCAAAGTGCACAAAACCATATCTACTCTTTTCTTGTCCAGCTTTAGCAGGAGGGAGAGCCACTTTAGTGATCTTTCCATGATGTTCAAACAGCTCCCTCAGACGATTCTGAGTTATGTCTGCTGGAAGGTTCTTTACATATACTGCTTTCACCTGCACTAAGCACCAGGTCACAGTTACAAAAACTCCTATAGTGTGAATAGTTCAATTCAAAGCTTATGCACTAGAAAACAAACCAATATGTCATTAGAAACCACAGGAAAGATAACTGTTAGGTTCAGCTAATAGCAGTTGCAAATAGAAAAAAGACAGTATAACAACGACCAAACCTTATCCCACTAAGTGGGAAAATAGACAAAAGACAGTATAAAATATAAATATAAAATAAATTACAACCAAAGATTCTCCCTTCTTCAAAATATGCAGGAATAAAACATAAATATCGGCAACAAAGTGAGGATAAATGTATTATAGATGCAAATTTCCTGAACCAGTAAGAGGACACCTCCAATCAGCACACCAAAAGGAAAAATAGATCATCAAACAATGGAGTAAGCCATGCAAAAGAAAATCATATAACCTAGCAATTTACTGGTGATCTATTATTAAAGCTAAGGTAAAAGTGGCACAGCAGTTCAGTAATCTGAGTCCTCCTTTTTATGTCTCAGCTCTATCCTCATAGTCTAAGTAGCTTTCTTCATCTCTGCTGTATATTGTGGCAAACACAATGTTGCTATCTGTTTGTGTAGGATCCAGGCTTGGTACTCTTATGAGATGTTTAGGATGATAGATATGGCATACTTTTGAAGATTTTCTACAGCGTATATGTAAAGTTGTAAACTATTCAAAAAATGATATATTTATAATTATTTATAATTACAAACAATCATAAATTGGCTTTTTCGTTATATAAAAATCTCTACAATATTTCACATTTTGTACAATGTAAGAATAAGTTATATTTTTTAATTTTTTTTATCTTAAACAAATGGCCACATAGTTTTCCTGTGAGTGAAATCAGTGTGCTGATTGGAGGTGTCCTTTTACATTTTTTATCTTAAACACATGGAACTTGATGTGATGCATTTCATTCAGTCACACAAATAACAATGCACTAAGTTTTTTCTCTTTAAAAACTTGATGAAAGTTATTTATCAAATTTTAAATTTAATTTTAGGTATAAAACTTATAACAGATCACCTGAGAGGATGATGATGATTCAGAATTCCTTGGGTCAGCCCAGCTCACTGTTGGAGCATTATTGTCGAGTTTAAATTTTGAGTCTGACATTTTCTGCCTTGAATATTCTGCACAAGCATGATTGTGATACTCAATAAAAGCAAATCCCCGATTACGGCTAGAACTCTGTGGATCCTGTAACAATGGAACAGCTAGGTCGGTCAAGGCAAAGATTACCCAAGATGCAACACATGTAAAATCAAACCACATAACATAGAAAAAATGTTGGTGAACCTTCAATAGTTCCACAGAAATAACTCCAGGTCCAACTTTAGCAACAACCTTCTTCATATCTTCTACAGTCCAATCTTTAGGAACATTACCGATGAATAACCTATGCTTAACTTGAGATGGTGAGCACTTTATTTTTTTCCCCTGGCACAGATGGATTGACTTAATTCAGATAGTTATACTACAGGCAGTCAGTGTAATGGATAAAATATTTAGAAATTTAAAAACAAACTAAAAGAGACACAATATTCATGAGTTGATAATAATCATGTAATAATGTAACCACCAAAGATTGCGGAAAATGGCAAAAATTAAGTGTACCAAAATAACTCAAATTCAGATAATAATACTACATCGAATGCCTAGGAAGATGTAGAGACTAGGCATATTAACAACTAATCTAGGAAGATGTAAAGTTAAAGACTATCTACATATTTTCCTAATTCTAACAGAAATTAAAAGACAGACAAACTGAAAATAGAGACGCAAACACAACATCCATGAATTAATAATAATTATATAAACACCAAATATTTCAGAGAATAGACAATAATTAAGTGCCAACATACCTTAAATTCAGAATTGTTCAGCTCCTCCATAGCCTTAGATGCCAATTCCTTTGTCTTGAAGGTCACAAAAGCATAACCATTTGATTCTTTCCCCTTCATAATCCTGACCTGTAAAAAAGTCGATTGGTTTAGAAAGTCATGTAAAAGGGAAAAAGCATAGAAGAATTTCATTTATCTTACCTGTGCTACTTCTCCCACAGATTGACAAAACACCCTTAAATCTTTTTCAGAAACTTCATGAGGAATTCCCCCAATGTAGACCTCTGAACCATGAGGAGGAAGTGCAAGAAGCTCAGCATGCTTCTTTTTCTCAGCCTCATCTATAGTATCTTCCACTCTCATCTCATCTTCACCATCTGAGGGCTTCTTTTCTTCATCTTCCTCTTCTTCCTCCTCTTCTTCTTCCTCTTCCACTTCTTCCTCCACCTCTATCTCTTCATACTCAACCTCTTCCTCTGAGGTCTCCTCTTGATCATTGTCCACATTAAGATCTACCTGCTCACCAGAATTTGTGGGCTTTTCAGGTTCGCTGGTCCCCCCTGGTGACTCTGAATTTTCGGCTGTTGCATCTCTCTGTCTTGTCCCGGGCATTTTGTGCATCTAGAAAAAGCAAGCTTGCAGGGCAACTGTGAAAGAAGCACAGAAGCCAGAAGCATACATAGAAGAGAGATTGCAAATATGGAAAGGTGGAAAAAATGAGTGGCCAGATGGAATAGCAGAGTAAGAATTTTGATTGAAACTGTTCCATGAGGTATGGACCAAAGAGTAGCAATGTGATTGATTCTAATGGTAAATCCAGGGATCATCATAACATAACAACAAAAGTAACAGAGAAAGGAAAGATAGAATTTTGAATGAAAAATCAAGAGGTTAACAATGCTCAACAGGCCAATCAAAGACCCAAAACAAAATCAACAACGAAATGACTTTCAGAATTTCTCAAAATTTAGATGCCAAGAGTTGCCCAGAAAATTTTGACCAGTTTAATTGTTGTATAACTATTTGTCAAGGGACGATATACACAGAGGAAGAGAGGGGAAAGGAAAAAAGTAACAAATAAGAAACTGAACCAAATATTTATAAATTATAAGAGAAAACATACATATATACAAGAACGAACTTTAAAGCACGAACACCTAAGGCATTAGGCGTGCCGTGGTGTCTGACACTCATATGACACTCGTTCGACACGTGTTGGACCAACTCACAAGTATCCCAAAAATGTTTTATCTTTTGTTTCGACACTCTTAGGATCAGTGTATTCAACTCGTACAACACGTGTCGGACAATTCAGACAAGTGTCCCAAAAAAATTACTTTAATTCGACACTTCTTGGACACATCTCAAACACATCTACAAGGGTTAAAGATGTGTCGAATCAATATTAATCAATGAAGGGTTAACAACATTAAATGTTATTGCAATGTTTTTAGTTTTTCAACATTAAATAAAGGACATATACCTAAGGCATGTACATTTTGATTCTAAATTTAAATATTTTATAAATAATAGTATTAATATTTTGTTAATTATAATAAATAAATGTATGTGTCATATGTTTTCTACATTTGCAGTGTCGACATGTTTGTGACGTGTCGGTGTCAAGCTTCAAGGAGAAATAAAACAAAATTTCATAGTATAGAGAGAAAGATAAAAAAATTATTAAAGAGCAATAAATCATACAATGATGGTCATAGCATGTTTGGATAATGGTTTACAACCCATTATTTGAGACTTAAAAAATCATGTTTAAAGCAAACCAATGTGATTTTGCCAAACACGTTAAATGTGGAAGAAACTCATTTTAAACACAACAAAATGAGGTTTGGGAGGTGCAAACCGTAATCCAAACATGAACTAACGAAACATGAATCTTCAATTTACTTTGTGAAATTACAATTACAATAAGAATATAAAAAAAAATCAACGACGTTGGAGAATGATTTATGCATCAATTACATATTTACAGCATGAGAAAGGAAAACGGAAGTACCTGAGCGAAAGCGAAATCGAAAATTGAAGAAGAAGCTCTATAATGGTGAGATAATTTTGAAACCCTAAAATCGTAATGACTCGCGCGTTCGTTGTTCTTATGGTGGCCGAATTCACTATTGCTTGACGGTGTCTTTGTGTTGGGCCTTTTGGGTCGGGCCTTTCTACATCAACGTCATCTGTCGCTATTTTGTTACCTAAAACACCACCTGCTACAAATTAATCATTGAATATTGCTCCCCAAAATTACCCTCCAAAATTGCCCTTTATAGTAATTTTCTCAATTTTTTTTATTATGTTTAAGATATTTTCTTGTAAAACATGTGAATTTGGATGATATATGTTGTTAAATTTTTTTTTTTTTGGTTTTAGTATGTTGTTAAATTTTGAATTCAGATTTCGCTACTTTATATGTGTGAGTTTTTAATGGTTTAACATTTTGTCTATTTATAAAAAAATGACTACTTATTGTTAAATGCATCAAATGATGAGTTATCATGATTCAAGGTGTCTATTCTAGTTAGAGTATGGATAATTATACTCTTCATATATTTAGAGATTGTGTTGTTGTTGCTAAAGAGGTTTGGTTTAGTATGTTAGGTAATGATTTGGCTAGGGAATTTTGGGTTGAAGATCTTCATCCTTGGGTGAACTCTAACATTATCGGATGTTATTTTGAAAATGACTAATGGTGTCAAATGTTTCGAGTGGTGGCGAGGAAAATTGACGTTTTAGGAATGAACTTGTGTTTTTTGATCTTGATCATTTAGTTAATACATTGATGAACTCAACCTGAAAGAATATTATCATGCTAAATCAAAGTTTGGAATTCAAAAAATTCTCCGACCGATAGTTTGATTTGATGGAGCATAATGTTTTCAATAGAAAAATGTAGTTAATAGTTTTGAAAACCTTAATGGAGATGATTATGTAATAATAATGGGACTTTCACAGTTTGTGGTGGTGTTATTCAGAATGCTGATGATGCTTTTTTGCATAATTTTTCAGTGAGTTTGAAAACTTACACATTACGACGGTTAAGCTCTTAGTCATTTTGAACGGATTAAATTATTGAAGGAGTGTGATTTTAAAATAGTTGAAGTTATTAGATTCTGCGATTTCCCTTATTTCTAATGGGTGTTATGCTCGTTATTCTCATTTGACTGCAATATCTCTTCAATGTTAAGCTTATTTGCAATTGCAATTGTATCTCATTTCCACGATTAAATATAAACTCTACCCGCACTCCCGATAAAAAAAGTCTTTTAACTTTGAATATATTTACATTACCCCTTGATAATTTAGGAGTATTTATCCAAAAACAAATGAGAACAAACCATATAAGTAGTTTGCATGTGATACCAACAACTAACTTTTAACCAACTTTTAATTCGCATGCATATAATTTATTCTTATTGATCGTTGGATAAATACTTTCAAATTATCAAAGAGTAGTGTAGAAAAAACCTAATAAAGAGATTTGACTTTGAAGAAGTACTTGTTTTTGTAGTTTTTGTTTACATGTTAATATTAAGTAAACGCAAAACTATAAATAAGTGTTTTTGAACTTGTTTTAAATTGATGACCAATTTCTCAAAAAAGCAGTCTTCAAGGAGTTAACGTGTAAGGAGCCTTTAAGTCCATCTACTTTCTAAAAACAATTTATATTTTCAATTTTTATAATGGGTTCATTTTAGCTTATTAATAAAATATGAGACTTTTAAAATAAACAATTGTTATAGAAAAAGATGAAATGATAGTTAGAAATAGTGCATTTTTTAATAATAGAAATAGTGCATTTTTGAAATAATGGAAACAATATTTTGAAATTTTTATTAAATAGCGGTACCCTATATATGCAAAATTTAATGTCATGTTATATTTTAAATGAATTTTGTCCAATGTCCAATAATATAAATTAGTATACCCAAGAATTTAAAATGTACACAATTCTTTCTATTCAAGATTCTAGTATTTCCTTGTCTTGGTCTCTTCATTGCTGCTAGTCTTTGGAGTGAGGGATCAGATGTGTGTGTGTGTGTGGCGGGGGGATTCTCCATTTATCAGTAGGAATCAAACTTAGTATGCTCCCACCGGTAGATGTTTTATGTCTCATTGCCTGAAAAAGTGTACAACTAGACAAATTTCTTTAGATGTTGTCCATGGTTTACCTATCTCTTGCCGTCTTGCGGAAGAGGGGTGGTTCTAAGAGGGTAACGATGGTTGAATAAATTCAGTTAAATCTACTTACGATTTTTATACGACATAAGTAAATTTTTGTTTGGACAATTGCATGCCGGCGTGCAATCATATGCTAATTTCATTAATCAATCTGTGAACTAGATACATTCCTTCCACAGTGCCTTACACCATCTACAAGAAAGGGTGTCTCAGATAATGCAGTTTGCAGATTGAAAACCTGATGAAATTTGAAAAGTTAAAGGGCTGTTGCCTTGTTGGATTGGCTTTATAATGCAGATATATGTGATTTACCTGATCTGATACAGGTTTCACAATCTGCAAGAGCATGAGTACAAGCTACATGCATAGCAATCAGCAATGCTGATCACTGCATTACAAGGACAGATTCACAACAAAAGATATACAATATAAACCAACACATTTATTTCTCAATATATCTTCTGAAAGAGATCAATCTAAAGATAACAGACACATGTTTTAAAAATCAGAATACAATTCCTATTAGGCATGGCCCCCTAAAAATCTATAGATTTCAATTATAACAAGCAAATATTATTTACCATGAGAACAATAACAAACAACTGAACATTTTAAAAGCAACAGTAATTGTTTAAAATATAGTCAGATGATAAGCTTCCTACTCGGAAAACTTGCAGAAACGACCTCCATTTGCCAAACTCTCTTCTTTGTATAGTCAAATAAGCTTGTTGTAACTCAACTCAGAGGAACAAGTTTTTAAAATCTCCATTTGCGAGCTGACAAAGCTTATTGTAGCTGAACATATCTGCCAACATGGAAAAATTATGAGAACCTACAGCTTAATATGCTTAGAAATTTTAAATTTCACTAATAAGGATTGTAGTGAATAAAAATCATTCCATTAAGTTTAATAGTCATGTCTCAAAATCAATATGGTAACCAATTTGATCAAAGGGAATAAGAAACAATACCAATCGCATCACCAAAGTTGGTCCATAACTCGGCTTTGATGGACTTGTCACTGTTAACAATACCAATAACTTCTACAAAATTGGTAAGAGGAGCGAGCGGGGGTGATCCTTTTACAATCAGCTGCTTCTCATCCGGTGATTTTCCAATGACAGCTACACTGTCAGATCGCAAAACTTGCATGACAGTACGAACTCTTCTTCCGACATAAAAGGGTAACAGTTCAGCATTGACAAAGACTGCAGGGCTTAATGTATCCATAGTGCAACATACAACAAGATGACTTGATTTAGAAAAACAAATATTGATGATATGAAAATGTCGTCTTCTTTGATTTATTTGAAACTCAAAGGACACAACGGCTGACTTTTATTAACACAATTCTTGTCTAGTACTAATTTATTCTGTTACAAATTTCAAACGTTTCTCGAATTGGTAAAACTATAATTTAGAGCATATATATTAGATAGAGCATTGAAGATAGTGTTTCACTATCATTTTTAGGAGTGAAAAATATCTTACTCAAACGCCAAAATATACAAAAGAGAGCTAACAAGATAGTAATTAATGTATAGAATAATACGTGGCAGCACTGACACTTCATATTGAAGGCGTGTC
The DNA here is from genome assembly GCA_030408175.1 of Trifolium repens. Classification (NCBI taxonomy): domain Eukaryota; kingdom Viridiplantae; phylum Streptophyta; class Magnoliopsida; order Fabales; family Fabaceae; genus Trifolium; species Trifolium repens. Next base: position 52,389,807 of record CP125848.1, read on the forward strand.
TGGTGTATTCAATAACTTCAATTTTACTCGTAGATGGAATAGTTTTGAGCCTGTTGAAACTAATGTCTTAAGGTTGGATATACAAGAGATGTGATGTTTTCATCTCTTGTGATCCTGGAGCATTTGACCCGATGTTTCTCCCGAACTCCACAACAAATAGTTTTTTTTTTTGATATATACAACAAATAGTATGATTGAACTATATTGTATCACATTTTATTTCAATTAATTGAAACAATTATAAGCAATTAATTGCAATTCATTCATTCATTTCTTTCTTTCATCCACTCCAATCGACAATTAACTGAATTATATTCTATCAAAATGAACTAGCAACACAAATCAATGCAAGAATTGTTGAATCAATCACGAACACAACACTAATGTACTGTTAAACAATGTGAAATTGGAAGGATTATTAAAGGTTAATTACCGGATTGATTCAATTGCAGATGCTAATTGCTGAAGAATGAAGAGCACGCGAGACCAGAGCGAGCGAGCGAGGGAGGGAGGAAGGGAGAGAGCGCGCTTTTTTCCTTTCCAGAATCTTCCATCCCTCTATTTATAACAACAACAATCTTTTCAAAATTTAATTTTAAAATTATTTTTACATTTTTTCTAGTCACACTCACACCCAAAAAAAAATAAAAATTATAGTCACATCCAAATTTAATTTTATAATACCAAAATTGCCCATCTACATGTTGTGTAACTTGTGTTTAAGTTCAGTTCGTGTAGTGTGTATAAATTGATAGTGTACATAAATTCAATTTACATTTGTGTATCTCCATACATAAACTCATATTATAGAGTCAAGTAAATTCAATTTTACATAGTGTACATAAATTCAGTTTGTGTGTACCCGGAGTTTATGTAATCGTATGTAAATTGAATTCACGTTATGAATACCATATATGAAATGCATTTACGTATGCATACATTAACTGAGTCTGTGTACCCGTATATAACTGAATTCATGCTTACACCTACATAAAACTAGAACGCAAAAATGAAACTCAAAATCACAACTTTCAAACTCATAATCACATCTTTCCTACTCGGAAAACTTGCAAAAATGGAGAGAGCGACAACACAAAGGAGAGGACAACATTCTGGTTGGAACAAAAGGGTGAAGACACGACGAAAGAGATGAAAGCGGAGAAGGAGGTGGAGAGAAGAACGAAAGGGGATGAATAAACAATGAAGAGTTTTAGTTATAGTTAAAATTTTGTTTCATTTTAAGGATATGGATTCCCACCATCACATTTCTCTCCTCTCTCCTAACTCTCTATCTCTCTCTTAATCTCACTCTATTGATTATATTTTTCATTTTTTAGTGAAGAGAGAGAGGGAGATTAAGAGAGAGATAGAGAGTTAGGAGAGGGAAGGAGAGAAAGAGTGAAGGAGAGAATCCATATCTCTTTAGGGCCTAACTATATTTTTTTTAATCTACAGAGAAAAGGTGAGAGACTTTCACATTTTTTTCACTTAATATGTAAACCTTGATCAATATTCCTTTGACAAAAATAAAAGAAAACATATATGGAAAGTAAATGCTGATATTTATTTTTCAGTATTGTTGTCGATTCAACACCGATCATGTCATCACATTTTCTTTAGCTTCTACCCCTTTGTTTTGACAGATTTGTAAGCCACCTTATATACTGAAATTTTTCAGGTATGCAAGAACCATGTTTTGTGTGGATAAATAGTATTAATAATCTGATACATTTCTGCATACCATCATTTTCACAATTACATGCATCTATGTTTTGTCATCCGTAATATGCATTTGAAAACTACAAATGAGATGACAAAGTCATGCTTGCAAGTTAGAAAATCGATTGAAAACATTGGACGGTAATGCTTCTTATATTTGCACATCCCGCACGTAGCATCTCATATCTGCCTAAATTTCACCAAACTCTAGGACTGAACTCATTTCTATATGAAGGAATTGATCTAATAATTGAAGGCAATCATTTTAGCCAAAGAATGCCAAATCAAACCAGTAGATAACTATAGTAACATTTTGATCCAAGTTCCAAACTCTCCCATCCTTTTGTAGAGCGTCAATCATCTTTAGAAATTTTCAGTTTTTGCTTTCAAATTCACGAGTTGGCCTTCATCTGCGCCCAAAATATCTCTGTGACCATTTCTTTTTCCTCCTTGCGGTACCAGCTGGAGCCTGATATGGGCAGAAAGCAGAAAGCAAAAGACATTAAATGTTCTGTTAAACAGAGTGCATAGACAAATACAAATACAAGATTCACTATAATGGTTATGCTTTTTCTCCTTATACAATTTTCTGAAGATTCATATTGCAAAAATGCAAATTACTAGTACTTCATAACTCCAGCAGGATGTTTTTAAGCTAAAAAAGGTGCAGAAAATCAAAGTGACTCACACGACATCCATGTTTATGGAATCTTAATAAACATCGCACTTCCAATCAAATTTTTTAAAAAAAGGATCTAGCAACTTCACATTGATCTAGCAACTAGCATAGATTAAATGTGTGGCATTCACACGTTATAAGCATAACAACTGAGACACGTTACAACTATATTCAATTAATAAATGGTCTGCCCAAAGGTGTTGGGTCATGAGGCGGCAGTCGGGGCCAAGAGCAACCATACAAGTGAGTTGGACACCACATCTTTACCCAAAACCTTAAGCCATTAGGTTTATGGGTCCTCTCACTTATAAAGTGCTCAACCCTAAGCAATGTGGGACTTAACTTACCTCACACTTGTCACAACAAAAGGATACCTATAGATGGAGGTTTAAATACCCATATAGTTTACACAAACATGTTAATCCAAAATAAAATACCAAGTACTTTCTCCGTCTCATTATTAGTCTTTTGTTTAGAATATTTATTCGTCTCAAATTACTTTTTCATTTTAGAATACCGAGACAATATTTATTACATTCAATATTACTCTCCTTTAAACAGTCTATACTCCTAAGTCCTAACTACTCAAATACTCCAAATAATGTAATTTCTTACTCTTTAATAATGGTATTTTAGTCGTAAAACATTATTTTAATATAAAAATCATCATAACTAATCATTTCATTAAGAAATGTGCATTACCTTAAACAATACTTATAGTTATAATGCGATGGAGGGAGTAAGTACAAAATTGCTAAAACTCGTATATATAGAAAATAGAATCACCTGTTCATCTGTTTTAAGTGCTTCCTCAAGATTACTAAGTGTTGGCAATGATCCACCTTCCATTACACCCATTAATTTCTTCATCCGAACACGCATTTGAAATAGTTGAGCTATGAGTTGGCTTACCTGACATTATAGTTGTGGATTTCTCAAAATTATAAAGCATAGCACCAGTACAGGAACCACAGCCTCTAAGGTCACTTAGACACAAAAAGCTAAAGTTTGAAAGAAAATTCATTCTCACCTGCTGCTCTGTTTTCCCTGAATCCTTGGCAACTCTTTTCCTCTTAATAGGCGATTGGGCCAACAGTTCTGGCTTTTCCCTTTCCTCTGAAAATAAACAAGAAACGTTGGTAAGTAAAATAAGTTAATCCAGATTCAACAAATTGAAAAGTAAAAAAAAAAAAAAAAACTCCTCACAAAAGCAAAAAGCATAAAACTAGCATCTTCATCATGTAATACAGTAATAACCATCTGGGGATTTGGAGCGTTTCTTTCAATTTGGTAAGAAAATTTTCATCTTAGACCATTTATTCATCGATGATGTGCTACCAATAGCACGTGATATGTATATATGCCTCAAGTAAATATCAATACAAAGAAGCAGATATGCATGAAAATTGCGCTTGTCTCATTCAAGCGGAATTCATATGGAAAAGATTGACCAGGAGAAGCCTAAGGGAAAATTGATACTTTATCGATAGCATAAACTGGATATTTAAAGAGAAAAAAAGTTCTCGTGCCTCACTTAAAAAAGGCATAAACAATTGGATTGAAATAATCACAACATTTTAAACAGGCAGAAAAATTATTATTGATTGAAAATTGAACCAGACTAAGACAAACTTTTTATTTACTGAAGATATCCTATGTTAAGAAAACAAAGTTACATATATGTGAATATGATTCAGTCATTTTTGTTTCACAGATATGAATGCATTGATTAGTATAAAGAAAGAACCAGGGGTCATTGCTTCTATTATCACTTCCATATTCTGCAAATTCTTCTCTGCTTCTCGAATTTGAGCAGGAGTAACCTGCAAGCATGCAGATGAGATGACAAACGTTTACAAATATAGAATAAGAATATGAAAATATCAGAAATATTGCAAATACAATCACTGTTCAATTGTAAGGTTCATTGATAGGTGTGTATATGAATAGAACAGTAAAATAGCAATAAAAGAGAGATTAGTAATGATATGAACTGCAATTGTATTTAAATGGTTTCACAATTACATAATAGAGTAGCAATAGGAAGATAATGAAAATGGTAACAAACTGTCAGAGAAGGTTCTAACAGCCCCAAAGCACTAGGTGCCCCCAAATCACCATAAGTGATTCCTCTATTTCTAACTGAATTTCTAGCCAGCTTATTCCTTCTGCAAAACACTCCTAATATAGTGGAGTAAGTCCTCATGCTCTCCATGTACTCATGCCACCTCATACCTTAGTCTTGGGCCCAAAGTCAAGGCCCACTTTCACATTCAAGTCTCTATCATTCATAGACCCAATTTGGGATGTTGCATATAATTGCTTACTTTGTTCCCAATTGCTATAAGGCACCAAATACATGAAACTGTCGTAAATAGAAATATTTAGGAAAGTTCATATGCTGGTCCATACCTTAGCCATGCCAGGAATCATCCCAATAACACGAGAAACAGAACCCATTTTTGCAACAGTACGAGTTTGCTTTAGAAAATCATTAAAGTCAAACTTTGCACTCATGATCTTCTTTTGCAGGTCTTCAGCTTCTTCTTGTTGCATCTATAATAAATGTAGTTGATAAGTGAATATTTTATTATCATTGTGTCAATGACAGTACAGAAATATAGTAAGACTTACAACTTCTTGCGCCTTTTCCACAAATGAAAGAACATCTCCCATTCCTAGTATGCGTCCAGCCATTCGGTCAGGGTAGAAAGGTTCAAGATCTTCCATGCGTTCCCCCCGTCCTACAAGCTTAATTGGCTTTCCAGATACCTGTCATCATGGAACTACCCAATCAAACAAAGTATATAAGAGAGCTTTAAATGTTGGACTATATCAATCACTTTACAGTTTCAAATATGGTTTAGAAACATAGGCAAAATTATCATTTAAAAGATAAATTAAAAATCGCAAGACCTCTCATAGTTGAGGGCATACCAAAATCTATATATTCATAAACTAAACCCGGCCTCATTATAATTTTTGCTATGAAATATGTCATTCAAAACAAACCATAAATGTCTGGGTGGTGTAGTTGGTTATCACGCTAGTCTCACACACTAGAGGTCCCCGGTTCGAACCCGGGCTCAGACATTAACAACATTTTTTTAATATATATATATTATATTGACACAAAAAATAAACAACATCTTTTAAAAAAAAACATTTTTTTTTTGGTCAAGTAGCCTAGTGGCTTGAAATTCCACCCTTAAGGTGAATAAGTGGGATGACCAGGGTTCGAACCCCGATCCCCTGCATATATAATGCAATGTCCAACCAATTGAGCCAAGCTCCTGGGACAAAAAAAAAAACAAACTTTTTTTTAATATATATTATTATATTGACACAAAAAATAAATAAATGTGGTTATAATATATTTATGGAAACATACCAGAGGCCCATTAAGGTCCATATCTATTACATAATTGACACAGGACCAAAGCAAAATACAAGAACAAAAAAGACGACAGGATTTTTTTGTCCTCGTGCACCTATTAATCACATTTTTAAAATTAACGGAACTAACTTTCAGGTTAAGACAAGAACGAAAGTAAGGTAGTACCAATGTTGAAAGCAAAATACAAAATCAAAACATCTCATGAAAGCTAAGATAAAGACAGCCAAACCTCTTTGACACTCAAAGCTGCTCCACCTCTTGAATCACCATCTAGCTTTGTCAAGATGGCACCAGTTATCCCAATCTCAAGATTGAAAGTAGTCACCAAAGCTGTTCACACAAGAAAACAGTGAAGTCAGATTTATTTATTTTTAATGTTTTTCAAGGTATCATCTACGAGCAAATGCAAAGACCAACTCATTGAAGGATCTAGAGCGCATTCAAGGCTTGTCTCTCAAAAGGTGAAGTTTTGTATGCGTAAGTCGGGGATTGAACCCCTGACCACATGCTTAAGGAACCCAAGTTTCTTCCCCCCGAACCACACCAATTTGGTAGTAGAAAATAGGTTTCATAATATGCCAACCATTAATGTAGAATCAGTTCATAAATATGAACAGTATTTTAAGTATGGTCGGGGGGGAACCAACTCTAAATATTTTTATAGAAAAATATTATATTTTTCATGTAAAAGAGTAAATACTTAATTAAAACTTCACTTCTGAATACCTGCTGCTTCTTGCCCTGTCATAGCATCCACGACTAACAAGACTTCTGTTGGATTCAGTACCCGTTTCACATCTTTTAATTCATCCATCATGGCTTTGTCTATCTGTTTAAGAAATAACAACCTTGATGAGCATAAAAGAATTTATTTAAATAAACATAAAATAATTATGGGTCATGCTAAGCAGTGCCCCGGGGCACTTGTTAAGCATACGAAAAAAGGAAATAAAAAACAAAATTAATATTGGGAAGATAATCTTTTACATTTTTAAGGTATTGAATGCACAAGTTCCAAGATGAAATTTTCTTATTAATATGCTCAACTAGTGCCACAGGGGCACTGGTTAGCATTTCCCAATAATTATTCATTATAACATTTCCAATCATATAAAGAATTACCTGCAGCCTACCAGCAGTATCAACAATAACCACATCAATATTCTTCTTTTTGGCCTCTTCAAAACCTTGTTTAGCAATATCTGAAGGTTTGACATCGGTACCTGCTGCATAGACAGGCACATTCACCTGATACAAGCTATAACTAATTATAATCTTGTGACTAGATGCAAATAGCGAGAATCGAGAGTTAAGAGATAGTCAAATAATGCTAATTAGATCTTGATCTTAGATGCCTGAATCCAATTTGTTAAAAAATAAGAATGCTCACAGCAATTCTCTTGTTTCCTTCATATTTTTAGAGCGTGAAAGATCGTTAAATACACTGCAAGATGCAAAAGCACCACCTATCGAGAGTAGCATAATTGCGGTAACCTAGGAAACACATCCAGGGGCGGAGCCCTTTATGGGCTGGACAGGGCCATGGCCCGCCCCAGGATTTTTAATTTTTTTTTCATAGGTATACTATTTAGCGGCGGTTTTAAACCCCCGCTAAATAGACTGCATAATATTACTTCTTTCTGGTTTGCGGGGGTTTTAAACCCCCTCTATTTTGGACGTCCAGAATTTTTAAATGCTTTCTATTTTACTGGGGTTTCAAACCCCCTCTATTTTGAGGTTGATATTTTAAATTTACAAGATTATTAACCTCCTATAAATTGTTCCAAAAAAAATTCTCTATTATTAATCATTCAAATATTGTTTCTAATTTACTTTTTGAAGCATTTCTTCTAATGTTTTATTGTTATAATTTATAGATGTTTTAAAATGTGTAATTTATTTTTTCAAAGTATTCAAATTTTTTTTTTTTGAGAAAAAGTACTCAATTTTTTATTTCTTATAGAGTTTTATCGTATAAAAAATTATGTTTGATCAATTTTTTGTTAGAAAATTCAAATTTTTGTTTGAGAGAACTAAACAAAAAATATGAAGTTTACGCATGAATTGACATAAAATATATTTCATAATATATTTTTTTAAGAAATTTTTTAGTATTTAATTTATAACTATAGCGGCCCCCCCTAACCTTTAGGGCTAGCTCCGCCACTGAACACATCACTTCTACTCTACTACAAATACACTTTGTGTTTCATAATAGCAAGCAACAAAAGTCATAAAATTGCAACTTGTCAACAGCTTCAATGAAACAAAATTCCGGTACCTGTTTGCCCAAAATAGTAAGCTGGTCAATAGCAGCAGGTCTGTAAACATCCCCGGCAACTAGCATGCAACTCTTCCCCTGAGATCAGGTTGATATGATTTGTTTCAATAAGTCGAAGGAACTAAAAATAATCAGAATGTGATAAAGCATGTGGAAAGAGATTGGAAATACACCTGTTTCTTGAAATAACTTGCTAACTTTGCACACACGGTTGTCTTCCCAACTCCCTGGAGTCCAGCCAATAAAATGACAGTGGGCCCAGATTTGGCAAAAGTCAGTTCAGAAACCTCTCCGCCCATCAATTTTACAAGTTCATCATGAACAATCTGCAAAAAACAACAATCAATATTCAATACCCAATTTGTTCTTGTAAAGAACTTCCGTATTTTAAAAAATAACTCTAGTTGATGTTTTCCCATCCAAACAAGTTCTCCCACCTTCACTATATGTGAATTACAATCAAATGTTATCAAGAAAAACCAGAAATTTACAGTCATTGGTAGTGACTTTTGTCCACTTTCTACAGCGAACAAGGTTTAGTTGTGTTGATAGTGCGTTGCTACAACACATTTCAAATGCAGTTTAAGAATATCCAATATTTTAAGAAAACGCAAGAATATAATCAGTTAAATTTAAACACAATTTTAACACCATTCAATTGAACCTTTCAAACCAAAAACATATATACATATTTGAATCTAAAAACATTGTGTAGAGTGAGACAGTAATGCATTGAACAAAACAGGCACCAGTGCTGATTTAAACATAACAGAAATGCTAATACAGTAAGTTATATGATGCAATATGAAGCAAGGACACTCCTCAGATTAGGCGTGTCCCCGTGTCGGACACCGACACTTATAATTACACATAATTATGTCATTTTCTCAAATTATTATCGGTGTCGACGTGTCGTGTCCGGTGTCTGTGATTTGCAATAGCAATGAATGAAATTGAAATGACTGATTCAACCTTAACCAATTGCTGATCGGGTTTGACTCCTTTAACAACTCCAACGCCCACAGCTTGATCACTAACAGATTGCACAAATCTTCTTACAACAGGAAGACTTACCTATAAACACAACATGCATGCACATTACATTACCTACAAAAACTATACAAAAAAATCCAAATAATTTTTTATCATCATAATCTTACATCAGCTTCTAAAAGAGCTCTCCTTATATCTCGCATAGGCTCCTCAATATTCTCTTTGGTCAAAATCTCTACACATATAAAATCAAATTAAAATCCACTAATTGTATCATCAACACTTCAATTAGTTCTAATTTCTTAAATTATTATCGGTGTCTATGTGTTAGTATCGGTTAGAAAGTAGTAATTAATGTTGAATTGAAAGACCTTCTCCTTTGAGCTTGTTCCAGGCAGATTCAAGACCAGTAGTTAACTGACCGAACATTTCAGCCCTGACGATAACTGGACGAATCATGTCCGTTCGTTTGACAGTTATGCTCTTCGACTGAACCAATCCCCATATATCTTTCTGAAACAAAATTAGCAATTAGTAATTAATCCATCTATAATAATCTATGAATGAATGAAGTAACCACAAATTATAACAATAGTAGTAGGTGACGTGGCATGCTTACAGCGAAGGAATTCCTGAAAGAAAGGGAAGAGCCAAGCTTGATAGAAGAAGAGGAGGAGGAGCAGGAGAAGGTGGTTCGATGGTGAGAGAGAGGCGTCGAGAAATGGCGGGACGCAAGTACTGCTTCCATCTCCACCAGCTAGACACTATCTGACTCTATGGTTTATCCACACAACACAACTGCCAAACTATATCAACTGCGCTTAATTTATCTTATCCATACTTTTTTTTTAATAAAAGTTCTAAATTACTGTAGTAATAATAGATTAGTATTTTTGTCAAGGAAAATGCTGTACCACCAAACCAACGAAAATCGACGAAAGGTTATGAACCATGGGATGAATCTTATTTCATTGAGTAATTATTTTCTCTCTCCCGTTTATTATTTTCCACCGCCTGATTTCTGCATCGTTGCATTTCGTGACTAAGTTCATCGTGCTATATAGCACCACTCTTTTGTCAAAATTTGAATTTACTTTATCAATTTTTTTCTTAAACATTGAAAATTAGTAATTGAACCTTGTCAAAATTTGAACTTTATAATATGAGCAAACAATTTTTTTGTCAAATAACCAATTGGCTAGAAATTCCATCTTTGGAATGACCGGGGTTCAAACTTCAGACCCTGCATATATAATGTAACTATCATAAAAAGTCTTCACTTTCTGACCTCTCTCTAAGAATTTTCAAATCTGTTTTTCCCCCAAATCCAAACTCTTCTTACACCATGTAGATAAGGTGGTGGTGGTGGTGGTGCGACGAGGATGCTCAACCCACCGCACCACCGTGTCTCAGATCGGCATCAGTGCTGTCCTTTTCCGGCGTGACTGTACTCTCTGTTCGTGTGGTTTGTTAGAAATAATATAAAACTAAGCTATTAAGATTAGATATATCAATGGTTTTATATTATTTCTAACACGTCCCCTCACGCAAGAGCCCATTTGGGCTTGAAGCGTGGGTAATACATAGGCCCACCTACCATATGCTTAAATTTCACTTTTTATTTAGAAAGTGAGGAAGCAGGGATCGAACTCTAGACCACTTAGTCATAGAGATTCTGATACCATATCAAATAACCAATTATCCCAAATAACTAAAATTACTTTATTTGTGACGTCTAAATTTAAATTGAAATTATGGTGAAAATGACAACATTAAAGAGAGGTAGGATAGCACTTATAAGTTATAATAAAAAAAATGATAAAAATTATATGTGGTTTGGGTATGTAGAAAGAAGATTTTGAGGGTAGTCAGAGAAATATATAGCTGTTAACTAGTATTGTGATTATTTTTAATGGGCAACACTGCTAGCCTAAGTGCATATTTGGATATGCGTTAATTTTGATAAAATCACGATGAACCGCCATAATTTTGACAAAAATTACACTTTGAAACTCCAATTAAATCACGGTGTTGGTATGATTTTGCTAATCTCACCGCCAATACAGCATGCACGTCGGTATGATTTTGCTAATCTCACCTCCAATACAGCATGCACTTAAATAAGTTATAAGCATGACTTCAAAATAAATACCATGCACTTTTTAACTACTCAATATATTGGAACAAAGGTGAAAGAGAGTAGCAATTTTCCAGATTGATCAAACTCTACAACAATCTACATTTCAGGAACCCAAGAAACAAAAGTTAGAAGTCTGCATTGCATGGCTAATGAAATAGAATGAAGAACATGGTTAAGAATTTCAACCGAAAAACATAACAGAAAAAACACACAACAAATCACTACTAAACATTTTCAAAACGTGGTAACGCGTACACAGACCACTTTACACACTTGTCATCCCATCCATTCCTTACCCTTCCCGGAAGGGCCTTATGCGAATGACTCCACTACGGCGACATCAGCAATGATGCAACTCACATATGCAGAAATATTATTTGAGTACCATTTTTCTTTTCATCCATCCCATCCCCCAGACAGCTTGATTAAAAAAACACAACTTATCGTGTTCAACGCCATGCTTCAGCCAACTCAGATCTTGAATTCATTCGTCCAATAAGCGCAATTCCCCTGTTCTTCTCCACTGGTCCTGCTGAACACTTTTCTGTATCAGAAGTATTCAACTGAAGGATTTTGCTGTTGCAAATTTTTGTTTGATCCGCAATTGCCAGAGAGCAAATTTGAGAGACGACGCTGCACGGACAACTGTCAACCAGCAACCTATTTCCACTCGAAATAAAATTTTCTGTATATGTTGGCAGAGTTTTGGATTCAGTTTCACAGTCATCATTAAAAAGATATGTAGGGCTTTGTTGCGAAGGTTCTGTGACAAAAATTGTGTCCTCGTCGCTGTAATCATTACCGTACTCACTGTCATCCTTGAAAAGCACTTGTGAATCGCTCTGATGCCCATCATCATCAAAAGAATTTAGGTCTGAAACAGGATTTGATTTTGTGATAGACTCCTCTCTTTCTTTCAGTGTCATCACTACTAGAGTCTTGAGGAAATTCATAACTTGTACAGCGTACATCAGAGCAGTCAAAGGATCTACCATCTGCAGTAGACATGTAAGAAATAATCATAACCTCAATACCATAACTTTGCTAAACATATAAGACATGAGTTTAAAGGAACACACACACACCAGAGTCAATCAGACATGATGTAATTGAAACATAAATCAACCTAAATCTTTGTCTGGTATTGTAATTTTGATTTTGAACAAAAACATAAGTATGTATATATAAATATTATAATTATGCAAAGTCTCAAAATATTATAAGTATGCTGAAAAGGTGTATCAAACTCCAATGTCTAACACTGATGGTTATTATTTATAGACATTGACAAAACATAACAAAGCAAAAAAAATAGCTAACCTTCTTCTTTACTGGGTAAATAATCCAACATAGGATAAGATGCCTAAAGAACAACGTCTCAAAAAAATTAAAATCCTTAAACTACTTTTCCTATTTTGCATCAGTATGTTTTCCAAGCTCTCCAAAAATCTCCAATAGTCTTGTTAAGGGGGGAAATTTAATATAATAATGTAAATTGTATTTTTTTTACCAAAAATGTTTCATTTCTTCAATATAAGATGGTTGATTAGTCATATTAAATTAACCACATAGAAGTAAGGAAATGACCACAACAAAATGTTTGTTCCAATCTTCGAATTTCAATCACAAAAAGAGGCACAAGAGCAGAACCGAAAACTAAATATACAAGGGAATCTGATTTTGACTTACGTGAGTCATGTTTGGTGCAAAAACCATTGCAATATTACGTGCATTCATCTTGTTCAAATGTTCCATCTGAGCAACGTCTGCCATTAGGTTAATTGCCCAATCTAGGAGGGCAGCTTCTGTTGGAGGAAGAAGCCTCACAAGCTGAGAACATTCTTCTTCTGTTTGGGACTGCATCACCTGCTCCGGCGAAAGAGGGTCCAATATCCCAGTTGGAAGTTCTCTGAACCAAGCCTACAAAGATTTCTCAAGTATATCAAAATTAATGAAATAATCTCTTTTAGTATAGCTGCCTTAATGAGTTAGCACCTTAGTGACCTCTTTAATACATTCAACATATTGCCCCACAGTAAGGAAAACAATTAACATTAGTACATTTAAATTGTGGTTAAATATGTATTAAATCCCTATAATAATTATATCAAACTTTGTTTTTAGTCTCTGTATCCACTATTTAGTCCCTAAAGGGAGGCTAAAAGCATGTAGTTTTATCTCAAAAGATATATATTTAACCCTTCAAATTACCTAGACAACATTCAAATAGACGATAGGACCAAATCCCAACAACCCAAGAGCCTAATTCCATATAAATCTAAACTTTAAAAAGCGAAAGAGGGAAAAAGATTTTGAAGGGACAAAATTTAGTAAATACCTTTATAAGACCTGCCAAGCAGTGCACGTCAATGCCATTCGGTACAACACCTCTGTTCAATTGTTCCCTCACAAACTCCTCTTGACTATTTTCAGCATTAATTCTGAAGATTCCTTCGGACTAGATGTATACATTTAAAAGTTCAATTTCAAGATTCAAGTCAATGGAAATTAAACAACAAATCATACAAAAGGTTTCTGATATGTATTAGTTCAATTCAAATACCTGCAGGCCTCCTTGTGCGTAGAGATGTCTTTGCATTAACAGCAGTATTGTAGGTACACTATTTCCTCTGGCGTCAAAAGAAAGCTGCATAGATTCTGTTGAAACACCAAAAACACTTGTGCTGTGGACAATAAATGAAAATATATCAACATTCAACATGATTATGATATAGTTCAGATGAATTCACCAAACATGTATTATGAGTCAGGTAAAGAAGAGAGAATACTGCTAAAAAATCAGATGAACAAATAGATACGGTGTAAATGATATTTTGTCTACTTGTATCTACGAGAACTGTACTTACAAAAGCAAAAAATAACATCACTTTGTTTATCATTATGTGTCATCACAGTTGCAAGAAAAAATCAATTATTTTACAATGATAAATTCAACACATTGATTAAGTTCCCCAAAATATCAAATAAAACAAAACTGACAACATAAAACAAGGAAATAATGAATCATATGCCGTTGAGGGCCTTCAATTACGTCTGTTATGTAAATTCAAGTTTGATATTAACAGATATAAAGGAAAGAGTGGGGGAAAACTAGATAATCACCCAAACTCTGAAATTTCTAAAATGCAACATCACACAAGTTGATTTGATAAATTTTAAACAGGAAACCAAAAAACCACAAATTGGGAACAGTAGATTTCGAAGAAAATAATGAATTAATTTCCAATGATAAATCTAACATTGTTGACGAATTGCCCCACATTTCAAATAAAACAAAACTGACAACATAACCACAAGGAAATAAAAAGGTATGTTTGGCAAACTATCTTTCATTTTTCAAACTATCTTTTCCTATAACTCAGGATGCGTTTGCCAAACATGTAAACAAACCGCTGAGTAAAGAAGAGGTAATACTGCCGAAAAACAGATGAACAAATAGATAGGCTGTGAACCAAGTGTGCCTATGATATTTTGTCTATTTATCAAGAGGCTATACTAACAAATGCAAAAATAACATCACTTTGCATATTATTATGTGTCATCTCAGTTCCAAAAACTAATGAATTATCTTATGATGATTAATCCAACACCATGATGAAGTACCCCAAGCTTCAAATAAAAAACAAAAATGACAGCATAATCAACAAACAAGGAAATAAAAGGTGCATTTGGAAGAAAGCATCTACATTAATGATTTTACCTTCCACTCATTTTTCTCATATATTTTACTAGTTACTACAATGAACCAAACCCACTTCAGAAAACTAATTTGCATATAGACAAGTAACATTTTATGAGCATAGATGGATAATAATATGACATATCATAAGGATGTAAGTTGCTCCATTTATCCAAAAAAAAAATCATATACCATATAGGGCCTTCAACTACAACTACAATTACATATATTATGCAACTTCCAAGCTTAGATGTTAACCCAATGTCTATGAAATTCTAAAACCATAATCAGCATATACTAACCCCAAAAAATTAAAATCTCAAAATGGAAAAAGATCTTCTAAAATTCAACATGACACAAGTTAATTTGATAATTGTTTTGACAGCAAACAAAAAAAAAAAATCATAAATTGGGAACAGTATATTTCCAAGAAAATGTCATTTCTAATGGTATAAATCATAGGTTGAGAATAACAACAAATCTAACAAAAAAGATAGAAAATTTAAGCAACTAACAGAATTTAAAGAAACCCGAAATGAAATGAAATTGATAAAAAAGAAGAGAAATAAACCTAGCACTTGGTGGTCTTGTTGGAACTTCAGGTTCAAATTCAACAGGTAAACCAAGAAAACCATGAAAACGATCAAAAGTAACATGAGCAACATGTCTAACATTAGAAGGCCAACCAATTTCCATTGAAGAAGAAGAAGATGAAGATGAAATTTCACCACCACTAGCACCAGTACTGCTACAACCAATCAAAGATTTCCTAAAAGTAGCAATCAAAAGTGTCAAAATAGAAAGCTGATCCTTTTCTTCTTGTTCTTGTTCTTCTTCTTGATGTTGAATCTGAAAATGGGAATGATCATGATTGTTAATAGTGATAAGAGAAGTTGTTGTTTGGTGAGAGGAATCATTGGGATTAAGTGAACAGCTTGAAGGTGAAGGAAATTGAAGCACTTCCGTCATTATTATAATATTTGATGATTGAGTGAAGTTTGATTCAAGAAATAATGGATGATGATGATGATGGAAGGTGAGACGTGAACATCAACACACTTTGTTACTTCGGTTACCCGCTTTACCCGACCCGGTTTAAGAGAAGATAATGGAGTAGTAGTAGTAGATATAGTATTCTATTTTATTCTATTCTATTCTATTTAGAGAAGAAGAAGAAGAAGAGGAAAGAAGAATCATAACATCGCAGAGACAGAGAAAGAGAGAGAGAGAGAGAGAGAGAGAATGAGAGGTGGCTGGTTAGGGTGAATCGGAGATGAAGTGTGTATGTTAGACAAAGCATTGAAAATATAATTAATAACATGCTCCCATTTTATTATTTTATTTTTGGAAAATGTTAAACAGCTTTTCATAATTAATTGTTAAAAAAAATAAAAATGGTATTAAATCTTTAAATTGTAAAAAAATAAAAAAGGAATTTTTTTATACTTAAACTTGTTGATTTTATTTCCATTTTTGTTTGTTTAATCATTCTAAATAGAGTCATTTCCATTTTTATAATTATTTGAGCGTAATGTGTTGGTTGCTCTCATTTTATTTATAGCTATAAGTGTTTATTTATAAGCTAACTTTTTAGTCATTTGCTTATTTTTCAGCTATCAGCTAGTTTAATTTTATCAAAGAATGTCACAATAATAGTCAGTATTGAAATTTACGCACAACAATATATTCTATTCGATATAGAGAAGGTGTTTAACCTACTAATCGATTTTGTCAATTGAGCTAAAATTTATGAACTGTAAATTTTAGAGTAAACTTTATAATTTAGAATTCAACTATAAAGTAATTAAAAATTATTATTGAAATTCAAGTTTTTTTTACTATTATCGAAATTCAATTTAATCAGATGGTTGATCCAAGTCTAATAGTCATTGATTATTTAAGTTCAACTACTCGATTGAGTTTTTTTTAGAAATTGTTTTGAATTAAAGAAAGTATTGGTATTATAGAATGATTTTATTTGTAATTTAAACTAATTTTAGTAAATATTTAATTATTTTTAAAAAATAATATCATATTTATTTATAAGGTAGAGTAGTATTTTACTTAACTAAAATGCAGTGTTTATTATAGTAGGGGTTTGGTATTAGTCACGACTAGAATGGAATAAGTAGTATTATAAGATAAGTTGAGACACTAATAAATAAAAAGTATTAGTATTAAGAAATAATGATACTTAATTTATAATTAAATGTTATTTTGGAAAAATATGAATGGATATTTTACTTTTCATTATAAATGTTAATTATTTCCCTCTAATTGATTTCAATTACAAAATGGACAAATTATATATGTGTGTGGGGATATAGATTAGGGAACATACCCCTTGTACAAATTACAGAGAATTATACTATCAATCTTGCTCAATATTTTCAATAATATTTACATTTAGCATACCACTTGTGAAATTAGGAAATATATATTAAGTGGTATTCTTTTTTCAATGTAGATGTTTTTTTCTTATAATTTGTCTCCAAATAAATAATGGGTGCATCATTTTAAAGTTATTATATTCTACTATAGATTTAAAATTAACAATGACACTTCGATGATTTTAAACAAATCAAGTGTATTTAAAAATACATTTAACAATTGTAAAAAAATACATTTAGCAAACTAGTGCTCGGAGACATACTATAAACATTAATTATACAATAAATTTAAAAAAAATGAATTTTACGTATATTTTATCATAGAGAAAATAGTTCCTTAATTAGTGCTCTATATTTATTGATTAGTATTTTTCTTTATCATACAAGAATATCTCAAATTATAAACATGACCAACAATACTATAAAACACGTTAGACCAATTCCTAAGTGAAACAATTTCTTAACTAGATTTTACTTATCCCACAACCAAACTATAGAATCCCTCCTTCCCCTAGAAATCAGAGGATTAAAAAAACTGTCACTTTAGTTTTGTTTTTTTTTCAACATATAACTAAATGATCCCATGTGTCAATAAAAAATAATATATTTAATTTATATTATAAATTAAAATAAATTAATTTTTATTGATTCAATTGTTTTTTATAAAAAGAACCGAATAGATTCTACATAAATACATAATATAAAATTAGCTTATGGAATATTTCGGTTGTTGTTATTATTTACACCTCACACAATGCCAATGTTGTAAAATAATACAACTTTTTTTTACCAAAATAAAGTTAATTCATTTCATTAAACGATAAATATTCAATACAAAAAGGAATAAACTAAAATCTATGAAAACTAGCTCAAAATTTGGCCGTTCTAGCAAGAGTGCGGGTAATCGAATTCGCTTGTCTCTTAACAAACTTTACCTCAAAGTTTATAAATGACGACATAATATAAATAATATTAGGATCAATTGAACTAAACTCAGAGTTGCTTCTTTGCTTCAATTTGATCGCATCAACTAGCTAGTAATTAAGAGTCACTTTCAAATTGAACATGAACAAAACCTCGAGCACATGCCTCTTTCAACGCACAACGTATAACAATAGCTTCTCCCTCCACGGTAGATAATAAAGTATGCTGCCATGTGCTGTGGTAGCCAGACTCGTGTCAACAAAAAAAACCTGCATTGATACCTTAAAAAGCTTGTTGCACTCATGTCTGATAAATGTTGTTGTGATGTATTAACAAAAAATCACTCATTCCACATAATGAAAATGATCATTCCTACTTGATTTGGCGGGCACTTGTTTTCGTTCCACACTTGTGCTTGTTCATTTCAATTATGCTACATACACCACAACAATGTATAACACATCCTACTGTACCACTATTCTCCTTATTGCACGTTGCAAAAATATGATAAGCTACAAACTCAGATCGTTACTCATCATTTTGCAGGACCATCTCAAGGTTTGTTGTCTGTTAGCTATCTCGCACTGTTGTGCACTCAAATAATACATGCAAGTCGTCTTCTCCTTCAAATAATACAACTTTTAAGTTCTACAAAATTTTAATTCTGTCAAAAAAAATCTACAAAAATTTATTTAATTTTTTGTTTTTATGTTTTTACTATTGACTGATCGATATTTTGATAATTTTGTCGTTTCAACTTAATTGATATGTTTGATTAAAAAAAATAACTTAATTGATATGCATTCACAGTCTTCACATTTTCTACCTTGTCAATTAAATGATGTTTCATTAGACTTTAATTAATAGGTACTAGTACATGTTAACATTTTTTTAATTAATTACACATCGATATTGAAAGCCATACGAATTATGTTTTGCGATAGGTTGAAAATGTAAAAAAAAATATACTCACAATTCATCAAAGATTCAAAATAAATATTTTTTTAGAAGATGTTTTAATAGCATGTTAAATTATTTTTTAATGAAACTATTTAGGCAAATAATTTGTTAATTATTTATTTGATACTGTAATATAATGAAAAACTAAAAATAATTGGTTTTTCTTCTATGAAAAAATTTACTTAGCTTTAAATTAGCATGTCTTAATTTTATTTTATTTTGGGTTTATAACCCTCCGATTCTTGGGAAAAAATATCTTAGTCATATGGATTTCGGCTGTAAAGTTAAGTAAAGTCTGACAAAAAAATGTTCCACCCATAAATCAAACGCAAATTCTTCCAGAACGATCTGTTCTTTTGCAATCTATTATGGTCTTATCTATCTATTCTGATGTGCAGCTATAGACGGCACATGATTTATTGTATGCAACATTTCCTTTCAAAACACTGCAGGCCCTGCGAAGCAATTGCCGTGACAATTTATATGCCTTTGCAATGCGTCAATTTTATAAGGAGTGCACAATTGTTGTGACAACAGACTTTATTGGTGGTGATGCACAACCGTAATCCAAGAATGCAAAATAATAGTCAAAAAAGGTCTTCCAAAGTTTCAACACAAAAGAAAGTTGTAATGGCTCAATAAAGAACAATTTCAAAAGAATCTAGCAATTTTGCCTTCGAGTTTTGTAGGATTTTAGCAGGCCGGCCTTCTACACTATGTTGGTGTTAGAAATAATATAAAACTATTGATATAGCTAATCCTAACAGCTTAATCTTTTGGGATAATCGGTTATTTGACATGGTATCAGAGCCTCTATGACTAAGTGGTCTAGGGTTCGATCCTCACTTTCTAATTAATGAGTGGAATTTAAGCATATGGTAGGTGGGCCTATGCATTATCCACGCTTCAAGCCCAAATGGACTCTTGCGTGAGGGGGCGTGTTAGAAATAATATAAAACCATTGATATAGCTAATCCTAACAGCTTAAGCTTTTGGGATAATCGGTTATTTGACAGTTGGAACCTAGCAGTATGTTTAACGAAAAATCAAGTTCAATTCTGTCCCAAAAAAGAAAATCAACTTCAATATTCCTGATCAATTCAATTTTGATTATAACTCACTAAACATTTAAGGTCAATTACTTGAATATTCTATTATTGTTTTGACTCGAGGGCTTGAGGCTAATAATAGAGTGACATCTATTAATTTTGTGTCTATATCAAAGGGAATGACAAATATAATTTACAACAGACCAATCCAAGTGGATGATCATGACATGTGACAATGAGATCTCCAAGGTGTACACTAACCATTCGTTGTTAGCTGAATATTATTCCTTAACTTTCTCTTTTTCACTTCCAAGTTCTAATACGTTTACTTTAATCTTAAAAATTGTATGTTGAGAGTTGTTGTAAATTATTAAGGAATTAGGGAACTGATAATTAATTTTTTTTTCCACTCATAATAAACAAGTTTTAACAAAAACAATTTTTTTATTGAACATTAAATTACTAACGTTTTACTTTTAGATATCTTAACATACATCCTTAAGATACATTGCTAACAGAATTCTTTAAATAAAACACAAAATTCACATGTACAAGTTGCTAATAAATTGCCATTTTTTAATTATTTTTTATATAGCACATATTTATTTATAGTTGGTTTGATGGTAACTTTTTATTTTGTGATTGGTATTATTTTTCTTTCTAGAATTGTGTATGGTTTGAGAACGACAATAAATAATTTCATAGTGAAACACATGATTACTCGAGACTCAATTTGATAAGTAATTGAACGCATTGAGTTGAAAAATGAAAAGTGATAAATTATTCAATTATATATGAATTAAACTCGAATTATGTATAAATTAACTTTTTTGTTTTATAAACCGACTTAATATATATATATATATATATATATATAATAAAGTTGTTCAAATTAATCTATAATCACCGTTTTTATGCACTATTTTTTACTAAACATAGTTTAAATCTCTTAACACCTCATATAACTACCCTATCAAATGGTGAAAGTAGCAATATGCAAACCTAATAAATGTGAGGTGGTGATGTGCACACCCACCTTGGTCCACATGCCCCCCATCATATTACATTACATGAGTTAAATCAGCTGAAAACTTGATAATGTTGTCTCCAATTGTCTTTAGCTTCGTTTTCTTTGTTAGAGTTAGGGCCATGTATTAGCAAAAGAATAAAATGAGAAAAATGCGCAGTTTTTGGTACATGCTTTTAGGTGTATTTGCGGTGCGGGTTGATTCGATTTTGAGCATAAAAACTGTTATAACTGCAAGACAAAAAATGTTTGCTGTTCGATTTAACTCAGTTGGTTTTTAAAAAGTCATCTAAACCAAAGAAAATCAATGCGGTTAGAGTTGGTTCGGTTTGTGCGGTTTATGGGCATATAAAAAATATAACAATAGTATCAACTTACAAAATAAACATAGAAAATTTTAATATATATTATTGTTTACATGATATAATTAATATGCATATACAAAAATTGCATATACATAAAAACTTATTTTTAATACCAACAATATAGTTATGGATCGCGTGAAAAATGACATGTTTTGACAACTTACTGTTTTATAGACTCAATTTGGGTTGAGTTTGCTAAGTTTGACAAGATAATAAGTTGATTGCTACTAGTTGATAAAGTTAAGTTTAGTATTGCGGTTTGGTTTGATTTAGTTCGGTTTTTCTGAAATGAAAAATGCAAATCAAACTGCACGGTTTAGAAGAAAAATAATTTGTGCGGTTCAAACTAAATGCAATTTTTTATGATTTTCGATTTAAATCAATTCAATTTACAATTTTACTTTTGAATTGATTATGAATGCTGCTATGCCTTATAAGGTCCTTTTCAACCCTCATAAAATTTACCACTTACAAACTCTTTTTTTGGCTAAACTCAAAATCATATCCAAAATTTCTGGATTATCAGTGAGAAGAAATTAAAATAGCCAAGGGACATGTTTTGGTCATGCATCATATGGTTTTAAATATAGTCTTCATTTATTATAAAAAAAAATGTTTTATCCATGGTCCAAACTTGGGAGAGTAAATATTCACATGAAACTCAATTTTCATCAACTCATAAATAAATTTTGTCTTCAAGTAAAAATTACTACTTTCGTTCTTAATTATACTCATTTTTTGTAAGAACAAATATGTCTCTAAATATTTTTTTTTTTAACGTTCCTATATGAATTTATTATTTTTCGAATATAATTTTATTTAATACTACTATTTTACTTTCAAATATAAAAAGTGAGCTACAAATCATCAATAATAAAATATATATACATGAATTACACTAACAAATTTTTCAGCTATGTGTTTTTTCCTGATTAACTGTGTACCTAATTGCCTAATTTAACTGTAATCATTCAAAGAAATAAAAAAAAATTGCCTAATTTCAGATCGTAAACATTCTTATGTGGAGTTCTAAATGATGCTTACATACATGTGGAAGTTCAGATAAGGTAATACCTAACTAATTAATCTCCTTACAAGAATAATGTTTGGAATAATTTGGCATAGAAGAGGACAAGAAGCAATTTGCGTATTTTCTGATTAATTTTGGAGATATAATAATTCTAACCAAACACATGCTACCATTTAAAAGGGTAGGAAGAAAAACACATTTCTCAAGTAACAACTACGGAAAAATAAATGAAAAAATGCAATGAACTAAGAAAGAAAAATAAAGCCTAAGCCTAATAGTTGTCTCCAAATAAGCAATTTTAATGACACATCAAAGTCTAATAACCACATTAGTTTTTTTAACAACAAAAATTAAAATAATAAAGCAATGACTTGCACATTTTGATACTTCAATGACCTGTTCGAGTGAGTAACAAAAAAGACCTACTCGGAAGAGAAAAAAGATTAGTGAAACAAAATAGAAAATTTAAATGATCAATTTGAGAAACATGTTCACTCTCGAACTTAAGATCTCCGACTAGAAAGAACGAGTGAAGGTTGAGGATGGTGGACGTTGATCAACAACTTCTCAAATATGGGAAATATATCATGTATGTATCTGCAACTCTGATGATCAAATGAGTAAACGTCGTGCGAAGTTTTAAGATTAGAAAAGTGTGAGTCCGAGAATGAGAGAATTAGGGGTTTGAGTCCAAGAATTTTGCCTAGACATTTGTCTCTATATGAATAGTTGTAGACAGATCTCGTAAGATTCTAGATTCATCAGTCCTAATATGATTTTTGAACTTGCTTAAATGTTCTTATAGGATGTGTCTACGAGATTATCCGTCTTGAATCTAATGACTCGGGGTAACCCAGTCCAATAAAGAATTGAATCGTAACTCAGTATGGAACACACGTCAAACATAAAGATAGTAATTTTGTCTATAATAATTCTAACCAAACACATGCTACCATTTAATCCTTACCAAAAAGTACATTGATTGTGATCTGAGATGGGAAAGTGCATGAAGAAAAGCACTTGCTCAAGTAACAACTAACAAAGAACAAACAAAGGAAAAATTGCAATTTGGTCCCCGAAAATTAAAGAACCTATTCATAAAACCTTTTTCACTCAACGGATATGTCATGGTAAAGCAAAGTTACAACATGGCTCTATGTACTGTTACTTTACACGAGCTTCTCTAGTGGCTAGCTAGTACTTTAATGAAGAAAAACCGATGTGAATATTACAAAATATTCTTATTTCATGTTCAAATTTAAAATGTATGGTGCAATTAAACATGGTTTGTTTGTTGTAGGTAGCTTCCTAAATTATGGATTCCATAAACATGGCTCAACAACTCCTTTTTATGTGATTTTCAACTACTTTATGGTTCTATTATTGATTACTAGTAACTGCATGAAAGCCATGTACGGTTAGGCCAAATAAATCGCTGAGATTTGATTAACGGTTTTTGAATAATGTTATTATCATTGGTTTGATTTATGCTATTTATCATAATATATATGTTTTTCTTTTGATTTATGCTATTTATCAAATTTGCTAGCTTAGTGATGATCTCCCACTAATATTAGAATCCATGCAATGGAATCTCACGCACGATGGATGACTTTGGTGTATTTTTCATAAGAATATGTCAAGTGATAAATATTCGTTAATGTCTGATATAACAAGTAGAAAAAGTTTCCAATATGTTTACATGATTTCATTTTATTTTGGCAAATCCTTGTAGAATGAATGAAAATCAATTTATCTAGGTATTGTTGCCTGTTACTTAGGCTTAGCGGTTCTCGAACCATCAAAGATTGGGAATCCGGGGATCCACTTGCAACTCGTTTGGAAACATTGCTCGAATGGTATTTTTTCATGTATTCCAAATACTTCGTACAATACCCAATAAATTATTGGGAGTTCTTTTAATGGTTTCAATACCTTTTTTTGGAGAATGTTAATAGGTTTCCGCTTAAGCAAAATATACGCTGATTGTCTCTATATAATGGTAAAAGTAAAAACACAAATAAGGAATTGCACTGACCAAAGCTTCGAAAAACACACAAACTTAACAAGAATCTAAAAGTATATGCAACGGCGACTCAAAGAACACTTACGAAAGTATTTATATTTAATATTGATGAGCCACATTATCATTGTTGCTTCGCATGACAAAATAGTTTGACCAAGTACAATTCCTACCGGGCAAAAATATATAAGCAACACAATACCTAAAAAATAAAAGTATATAATAAGCAAAATAACATCTACTTCCCCTAGAATGGTGAGGATTGTGATATGCACCAGATAAATATGAATTCAACTATAAAAAAAGGCATGCATTAACATCATTCTAGTTAAGCCACTACCATCCACTCAGAAATCAACCAAAGAAGAACCTCAGATTTGTTGCTAAGATGCAGCATGCATGCGGTTTCTGTTGAAACCTTGAAATTTACTTATGGAAAAAAAAATCAGGATGTTCTGTTCACTGGTTCAAGTGCCTCTACTGTGACCACACTGTTTCCTCTGATCACCTGCGGAAAGTGAGTGAAAATTAACAATACAAAAACCATACTCAAACACTATTAGATGTATACATACCTTAACTGCTAATATCAGGTTGATAATGCATAATATGAAGACTTACAACCATCCCTATGTCATTTTTCTCATTGCCATTCACCTCCGCAGTATTGTCAACAACCAAATTCATAAACTGGTCGAAGCCACGGAGAGTACCGATAATCATACAATTGGCATTCAGCTTGACTGCAAGGAAACACCGGTATTTCAATATAATTCCTCAAGCAGATTGTAAGACTTGTTTTCATCGATAAAACATCATTATCCACCATACACAAGTTTAAATATGAACATGTTGAATAAACAACAGACACTAGTAACATTAACAAGTACAAAACAATCATGTAGATAAATAAGAACATAACAAAAATCAAGTAGAAGAAAAGACCCAATGCGTCCCTAATGAGTAACGGATAAGATTTATATGATGAATAGTTGACACGATCACTAACAAGTGTACTCCCATAATTCATAAAAATCAAATCCTTTAACTCTCATCTCATCTTCGACACTAGGAACCGCTGAACTCGCCGCAATGGGAAAAATATAGTGAAAATCCAAAGTTGTAGTTTAAGATGGATATTTTTGCAATTCTACAAAATACTCTGCACACAAACTACAAAAACTTAATTTTTTTTTAAAGGCAAAATGGATTAAGGGTCTGTTTGGACTGACTTGTTTGAGCTTATTTATTGACATAAATTTTTTGTGAGACTATTTAGGAGAGCTTATAAAAACAGCTTATGACATAAGTTCTCCAATATAGGAGTAGCTTTTATGAAAACAGTTTGTAGCGTATATAAAAACAATTTATCTTTATTTTACCTTTTGCTATAAACATAGCTTGTGGAAGCTTATGCATAAGCATTTATCATGATAAGCGCTTGTGCTATAAGCAACAAACAAATAAGTTGTTCATCCAAACATGCCTAATAAAAATAATCCACACACAAGATGTGCAAAGGATTAGGCAAAATGTATTACATTACATAGTCTCTATAGAACACAAGCAAGCCTAGAGGAAGATATACCAAAATTACATTACTCTTATACATATGCATTATTAAACAACAGTCAAAAATCGAAAATTTGCAAGAATTGAAGAACTTGAGCAATAGAAAATCACTCCTCCCAATTTTCCACAATCAAATTTTCTACAATTTCTACCACTGTTTTTTGGGGGTTACCATGATATTGGTACGAAGTTTTCACTGCTGTTAGTGGTGACTAATCTCCTTCGGGGAATCTATGGGTTACAAAAGGTGGGTTCAATTTCTACCACTTTATCCAAGTATGCCTAAATTGATGTAAAAATAAAAATAAAAGAACTTACTTTGAAGTTGTTTGTCCATGTACCTGCCAAAACCCCAAAATTAAAAGAAAAATTGCATATTAGTAGCGATCAAGTGTAGTAGAAGCTTAAAAATATCGAAAATTGAAATGATGAATCGAAGTGAAAAAGTGAGAGCAATGCTTACTTCTTCAAATCTGGTGGTTGCCCTGACCTGCTCATGGTGAAGAGAGGAGATGAGAGAACAAGAGTAGAGTGAAGAAGAAGAAGATGATTTATAAACCCCGACTTATAAGATTTGTTGAGAGATGAATTCTTTTCCCACCTCTCAAAAACTCTTTTTCACATCGAAAAACTTTGTAAAGACAAAGTAGTTTTTTTAGTGTAAATTTTAAAAAAACTTTTTTCTACCCCCACGTCTCTTTTTCACTCCAGGATTCCGTTTATACTATTGGAAAAATACTTCGGTAAATATGAACCGAAGTTATGGTCCATTTACACCCCTCCTAATGAAAAATAAACGGTTGAAAACACATATTTTTCTATATCGAAAAACATCGGTAGATAAAAACCGAAGTTTTAAAAAAATTGGTTTCATTTACCGAAGTTTTGGGGGTAAAATTAGGGGTAAAATTGAATTTTTGGGGGGTTAAAAAGATACACAAGGGGTGGGAAGAGAAATATTCTAAATACTCAAATTTGCATTAAAAAAAATCCGGATTGTGTCTAGTGTTTGCGAGTTATTTTTGCCTTCAAGGGGGTGGAAAAGATACATAGAGGGTGCGAAAATAATTCATCGAAAGATGGAGTATATTGAGCCCAAGCCAATTGATTTAAGGCCTAATATTCCTAGCCCAATTAATTATTTTAAGAAATATTCTCTTTCCCCTAAAATTTAAAGATTTTTTTTAAAGATTTAGGTGTGTTTGTTACATACTAAAAAATATAGTGATTTTGATATTAAATAATTTAGTGAAAAATTATATGAATTATTTACTTATCTAACCCTAAAGTTTATTTTCAAACAGGTGTGTATGAAAAATAAATATTTCAATTACTTCAAATAAATAGCATAATATTTTATTTTGATAAGTATAAATGAATTATAAAGCGGTACAAAGTACTAAATTCCATATAATTTAAATTAAATCATTATATGCTCTGTAGATATAAGATATACAATAGCAACATTACACTAATTTTTTTATTAAAAAAAAGCATCATTACACTAATCTGAAAATGAAAAATTAGATTTGCGCCCAAATTGGCCACTAAACCAAATCCACAAAAAGTAACTTAAACCATCCCTATAGATTCTCCTATATTGATGCTCTAATCAGGCAATTGAAGCAAAGACGGAAGCACTGATATTTTAATGTTCAAAAGCTAATGCAAAACATTAAAATGTTAATTAACAAGGATCAACAAATTATTTAAGAAGTTATAACACCTATTAATATTGGACATAATCATATCCGTATTCTGTAGACACATCGAGCTTCTCTGCTCAGAAATC
Source organism: Trifolium repens (assembly GCA_030408175.1). Lineage (NCBI taxonomy): Eukaryota > Viridiplantae > Streptophyta > Magnoliopsida > Fabales > Fabaceae > Trifolium > Trifolium repens. The sequence continues at coordinate 52,417,848 of CP125848.1, forward strand.
TCATTCATACTCCAAATGTATATATTGGACATATTTGTACTTCACATAATTTTCTATGATGTTTCTCCATCAAAATATTTTTCAACATTTTTCAGAAACTCTTGATTTGTGAATTGATTTTTTGCATTATTTTCACACATTTCTCCAGCAAAACAACTCTTCAATAAATACAAAGACATATACTGCTATGAGCTGGGTTTCCGTATTTACTTGGCTTTCCACATCAAAAAACTCTGGGATTTGATAATCCATTTGCCATTCAAAGGGTATGGAAAGTGCACCCCTAGATAATGTAGCAGCACATAGAACTGGAATAGTGGGAGACATCTGTATTATTGTATCTTATACATTAAATTGTTGTGAATACAATTTAATATGCATTTTAGATTTATAACAAATGCTAACTTGCCATGATATATTATAAGTGCATCATTACAGTCAAATGTCCATGATCATTAGTTTTGGAAATATAAAAGGTTCATAGTTAAAGTTTCCGTATTTATTTGGCTTTTCACATATTGATCAAGTAAATACTGAAATTTTAACTATGAACCTTTTACATTTCCAAAACCAATGATCATGAACATTTGATTGTAATGATGCACTTATAATATACCATGCATTTGATTTGTTGGAGCAGTTCAATGCATTTGTTTCTTCTCTTTTGGCATGTGTCATCTGGAGTATATGGAAACAGAGAAATAATATTATTTGGAATAATGTTATAGACGCGCAAAATTTTGTCTTTACACGTGCAAATAACATGCTACAGGACTGGCGTGATGTGCATGCTGCTAGACATAGTCCTTCAGTCCAGCCAAGAGTGCAGGAACACAAGTGGAAAAAACCGGCAAGAGGGCGAGTAAAATGCAATGTTGATGCGTCGTTTTTGTCGCTACATAATAGAGTTGGTATTTGTATTAGAGATGAGTTTGGTGCTTATGTATTAGGAAAATATGAACAATTCACTCTGTTGTGTGATGTGAAGATTGGCGAAGCTCTCGGTCTACTTTCCGCTCTTAATTGGGTGCATGAGTTGAATTTGGGTCCTGTTGGTTTTGAACTTTATTCAAAGGTTGTGGTTGATAATTTTCACTCCAACAAAATTGATGATACTGAGCTGGGTGATATTATTTCGCATTGTAGAAGGCTCTTTTCTTCTTGTTACAATAACTCTAGTGTGGAGTTCATTAGACAACAAGCAAATGAGGTGGCTCATAGATTAGCTAAGGCGGCCTCATATATAGCTAGTCCCCAAATTATGGTTGACATACCTTATTGTATTGAACACCTTTTGATTAATGATATGCTATAAGTGCATTATTCTAAAAAAAAAAAAAAGTTAACATTTGTCCTGAATCTAAAATGTCATATTAAACTCTACTCACAACAATTTAATGTATAAGATACAATTTAATGTTCCAATTCCGTCTGCTGCTACATTATCAGGGGATGCACTTTACGTATCCTCTAAATGGCAAATGGATTATCAAATCCCATAACTTTTTGATGTGGAAAGCCAAGTAAATACAGAAACTCAGCTCACAACGGTAAATGTCCTGAAATTTATTGAAGAGTTTTTAGATGGAGAAATGTGTGAAGATAATGCAGAAAATCAATTCACAATTCAAGAGTTCCTAGGAAATGTTGAAAAATATTTAGATGGAGAAACATCATAGAAAATTATGTGAAGTATTAATAGGTGTTCTTAAAGAGCAAAACCCGGGTTTATTCAGCTCAATTGCTCAAACCCGAGAAAGGTTCCTTGCAGCAGAAATCAATGATGAGATGTAACCCCATTTGAAAATACTCCAACAACTTCTTTAAACTCAGTAGCCGATATGCGGCGTATGTGTCTCTCATCATCAAGGTCAAGGTCCATCCGGCCAAGTCCTTTATTGCCATCGCTTGAACGACTGTTGAAGAGGAAAATTAATCGGTCTCCATTCTGAGACCCGGTAATCATTTTCGTCAAGTTCTTCAACACATGATCTGCAGACTCGAATTTTTTTACCATATTAGAGGAAGAACGCAGATGAACTTCTTGATGTCAATGATTTATTAACGAAACCAACTTCTGTATCTTCGTCGACCATGAACTTAAAGTCTGAAGGAGTATAACCCATTTCCTCCATATGCATTTCTGTAATGTCACAATACTTTGAACAGATGAATATAACTGCCTCAGCTCCCCTTCCTTGGTATAGTTAAGACCCACTAACAAAACTTTCAACGCCATGTCTGTGAAGAATGAGGAGGGTCAAGTGGGCAATTGTCCGTAGAAGGAGGAAGGAATCCTCTTCCTTCGCACAGACCACCCACTCAAATGAGTTGACCACTTGGCCCTCCACCTTCTTCACACGCATGGCGTTGAAAGTTTTGTTAGTGGGTCTTAACTATACCAAGGATGGGAAGCTGAAGCAGTTATCTGTTCAAAGTCTTGTGGCGTTCCATAAATGCTTGATGGAGGAAATGGGTTATACTCCTTCAAACTTTATGGTCGACGAAGATTCATAAGTTGATTTCGTTAACAAATCGTTGACATCAAGAAGTTCATCGTCTTCATCCTCTTCTGAGAAGGTCAAAAAATTCAAGTCTGCAGATCATATGTCGAAGAACTTGACGAAAATGAATATCAGATCTCAAAATGGAGATTGATTAATTTTCCTCTTCAACGGTCATTCAAGTGTTGACAAGGACTTGGCCGAATGGACCTTGACCTTGAAGATGAGGGACACAGACGCCGCATATTTGTTACTGAGTTTAAAGAAGCTGCTGGAGTATTTCCAAATGGGGTTATACAGTATCTCATCATTGATTTCTGCTGCAAGGAACCTATCTTGGGGTTGAGCAATTGAGCTGAATAAACCCGGATTTTGCTCTTTAAGAACACCTATTAATACTTCACATAATTTTCTATGATGTTTCTACATCTAAATATTTTTCAACATTTCCTAGGAACTCTTGATTTGAGAACTGATTTTCTGCATTATCTTCACACATTTCTCCATCAAAAAACTCTTCAATAAATACCAAGACATATACCGCTATGAGCTGGGTTTCCATATTTACTTGGCTTTCCACATCAAAAAACTCTGGGATTTAATAATCCATTTGCCATTCAAAGGGTATGGAAAGTGCACCCCTAGATAATGTAGCAGCACATAGAACTGGAATAGCGGGAGGCATATGTTGTGAATACAGTTTAATATGCATTTTAGATTTAATACAAATGCTAACTTGCCATGATATATTATAAGTGCATCATTAGAGTCAAATGTCCATGATCATTGATTCCTGCTGCAGTGCTGGATTTATGATGGGTATTCTGTATTCCTAAACAGTATCACGATGTACCCTCTTACCGCCGAAACCGCTGCCGCATCATTATTATCACTGCTTCAGACACTCTTGAGGGCACAACATATGATGATTGCTGGTTAAAAGAGAATGAGTTGGATGAGCTATCTTGCACTTACTTCACTTACGTTTTGATATGAGTGATTAAAAAGACCGTTGGCAATGAGACTAACTATTGTCTTGTTGAAATGATTGATGAGAAATTGGAGAACATGGAGAAAGTAAGAAAAAGAAGAGGAGGTATAGTGAGTAAAGAGCAACACCCGATTTATTCAGCTCAATTGCTCAAACCTGAGAAAGGTTCCTTTCAGCAGCTTGAGTATATATATATATATATATATATATATATATATATATATATAATCCTAACTTAGTTTGTAACTACATTAGCAAACCTTCTTGCTTAGATGAATATGTTATAGGATCTAGGTTCTAGGTTATAGATCATTATTAATGCCTTTGATTTTTCCATAACCAATGAGACCTTTGTAATGGTATCAGAGTTTATCTTAGATTCATTTGTTGTTGTTTGTTGTGGAGACCTCGCATGTTCAGTCTTGGACGTGACCTCCCATATTCATACCTCTTAAGCTAGCTTTTATGGTTGAGTATAAGCCTCCAAAATTCTAATAGTTCTAACTTCTTAAATAACTTGTTGATGCTTGTTAATTAACATTTTAATGTTTTGCATTAGCTTTTGAATGGAGATTACTACATCAAATTTTCATATAAATTAGAGATTATTTGGACGTTTCTTTAGAGACTAATAAGGTTTATTCTTCTTTTAATATCATTAATTAATTGAGTATGGACAGCTGAAGCTTCATCTATGTGAGTTTCATATATGGTAGACAAGTCAAGCATGTGAATTTGAATCATGACTTTTCTATTTATGTGAATTAAGGGTGTGTTTGGATGAGAAAAGAAAGTGAAAGGAAATAAAGTAAAAGGAAAGAATGTAAGAGGAAAGAAAGAGAATAGAAAGTGTGAGGATTGTTATGGTTGTTTGGTTCAAGAGAAAGTAGGGTAGAAAGTGAATGGAAAGAAAGATCCATATTTAGTAAATGACAAAAATACCCTTGTTTAAAAAAATACAAATTATTCTATAAAAAAAAAGGAA